>OX422216.1:201143572-203910239 GCA_949130495.1 Sambucus nigra
GATTAGAGCCTAGACGTTTTTTTATTTTTATATTTTTTTATACAAATCCAGTATGCTTTGAAATTTGAGGTACTCCATTTATATTTATTTACTTCTAACATTACTAACAATTTTTTAAATTCTCATATATAAATAAAAGAAATTTTCAAGCTAAGTTCAGTACTATATATAAAATATTAATAAACTAATTAATCATAATGATTCATAAGTATCATATATAGGTACTATTATAGATGCAACACAAATAAGCATAACAGAAAGTAAAGATCAATCACGCAGTGACAGAGTATGTATGTGGTTCGATAATGTGTCTACGTCCACGGGTATAGCTTTATCTCTTTATTGATTGATTCTTGATAAGAGATATCATATGACCCATTTCCCATGAGTGTGGTTTACATTTATAGATAATAAGAAGAGACTGAGTTGTGTGGGACTCTATGAACTTGGATTATTGTTATGATCAATGTTTTAAAATCACTTGAGGCGTACACCTTGAGGCGAATCACTGAAAAATAGCCTTGAGGCTTAAGCCTCAGGGTTATATTTGAGGTTTACACCTTAATGCGCCTCGAGGCTTACGACTCGACGTGCCTCACACCTTTTTGCTGAGGAAAAAAAAACACTTTCTCAAATTCATACTTTGAAGATAGTGAAACAATTAGTTATATTTATTTATCACACACACATACACTAATGATTTGTATTTTTGTTAAATTCACAGTTTTTTTAAGGTTAAAGATCATATTTCTAAAATTGCGCTTAACTTAAAAAATTGTTGTTTTAACCTACTAACTCTTATTCTTTTTTTTATTTATTTTACATTTCACTTAACTTATACTATTTACTATTTTAGCCTAAAAGAAATTTTAAAAGAATAATCAGTATGTGAATGAAACCTAAAAAGGATTTTGTCAATATGATTTTGAATTTAGTAATTTATTGTCATATTATAAAATAACCAATAGTTGAATGAAACCAAAAAAAAAATTGTTAATTTGATTTTACTTTGATTAATTTATTGTCATATTATATAATTAACAATATGTAAATGAAAAAAAAATTGATTTTGAATTGATTGATTTATAATGACAACTTGTGATAACAAATACAATAATTTCTTTATTAAAAGTATATTTTTGGAAAAAGTGTGAGAACAAGTTTTCTAGGATTTTTCATAGCTTAACTTTAGGCTAGTTAAGCGTATCCCATTACAAATTGTCACGCACCGTCAAGACGAACCAAACTCAAGCATCTCCAAATTTGAAGACTTCTCGACATCCCGTTAAGGTATAAAATAATTTAGAGTTCGAATTAACTTATGGAATTATGTTTAGGATGTTTGTTTTTATAAAAAAAATGAACAAGACATTTTGTTTAAAAAAAAAATTCTGAGTTTACTAAAGATGGAATTTTTTAAAACTTTATTTTTTCGTTTGGATCGTTCAAACAACATCACCACGTCGCTCGAACGACATAGGAAGGTCGTTCAAAACCTGAGTTCAAATGAGCATCAAATGAAGCCTTATTGTTTTAATTTTGTTTAGGCCATTAGAAGAGAGATCAGATCTCGTTCGAACTGGATCAACATCTCGTTTGAATGAATTTAGATTATCGTTTGAATGATGGGCTGCCTTAAGTTTTATAAATACCTATTTCATGTTCAGAACGTTAAGGACTTTTGCAAAAGTTATTCAAATTGTTTGTTGAAAAACCCTTGTTTAATTCACAAAATATTATTGAATATTGTTCTTGTGAATTGTTTATACCCTATAAATGTTTTGTATCCTTTTCATACACCTTTTGTGGAGAGGATCTCTATTGCTGATTTATGATACCTGCGAGGATTCATGGCTTTTGAATACTGAGGCTGAGGATGAAGGAGGAAGATTGAGGTCTTTGTGATTCTCAAGGGAATCATTGTTATCGACTGCGATCATTGAGGTTCTTACGAGAATCATTGTTGTATTTCACTAGTAAGTTTGTAAGTTGTGATATGCGAATTATTAGTGGAATAAAGGTTTTGCCCTGCGGGGATTTTCCCTTAAACTTAACATTTGTTGAATGCTTGTTTGACTTGTCTATTTCATCACATAGATGCTTATTTAGGATAAAAAGATAAATTTGTTTAAAATTGTCTTCCACATTTAGTAATTGGTGTTGCAATTTTTGTTTGGAATCACCCCGAGGTTTTTACGCATTTTCAAATTGGTATCAGTGCCGATTTCTCCAAGTTATCAAATGATCATGATTTTTTAAAAAGTTTTTCCCTCTGATACTTTTGTTTCCTACAAATTGGTGTCAGAGTGGGTTGCCCTTACTTATTGTGTAGATCCTGTTTAGTGAGTTTTGGGTGGTTATTTATTCTCTCTATTGGCTCTTTTGTTTTTCTCTCAATGGACTCTCCTAGTTTTGGTGAATTAAATCTTTTGAATTTGAAGTTTACAAAAAGAATTGAAATTCTTGAAAAAGAAAATTATCGTTTTAAAAATGTTATTGAATATTTGCAAACATTTCAAAATCAAAGAGATATCACTTGTGAGAAGTTTGTTGCATTAGATAATGTCTTTAAATCTATAAAATTATCCAATAAAGAGAGTATGAATAAATTCCTTATTTTGGATAAAGAATCATAGGACTTGAAAAATTCCAGGGTTTGTGTTTGTGACAATAAGGATAAAAATAATTTGATAGATGATTGTAAGGTACGTGAGAAGACTCTTAGCGATAAGTTTGCTTTCATTGAGGGGGAGAGAGAAAACCTTTGAGGAATAATTGAAAAAATGAAGAAGGAGTCCTAAAAATTGGAAGAGTCAAATTCTTTGCTTGAGTCTAAAATTTTGAAGTTAAAAGATGATTTAAAGGATTAGAGTAGTTTATGTAGTGATTGTAATGGATCATCTTGTTCTAATACTTCCGTTGTTAAATCCAAAATCATAGTTTGTTTTAGAGGATCAACTAAAACCAAGGACGTTAGAAAAGGTTAAACCATAAGTAACATTCCTCTCATTTACACATGTTCACATTGTGGTAGGAAAGGTCACCTTAGGACTTTTTATTTTGATTTTGGAAGAGGTCCTAGGAAGTTAAAGGATAGTGTCCCATGGGTTCCCATAACTCTTCGAGTTAGGTATACACTTATTTGGGTTACGTAATCCGGTTTGGAGACACTAAATGCTAGATTGGTTGATTTTCACATGCTTGCACATGATGCTTCGCATGATATTTCTTATGATTGATTGCTTGCATGATTTGTTTGTCATATTATTATTGTGCTTCATGATATATTCTTGCTAGTGTTATGACTTCTGTACTTTTTGTATTATATTTTTCTTTTATTGAGTCATATTGAAAAATACAAAAAAAAATTAGTTTTATATATTTTTGAAAATACAAAAAGATTTTGTTTTTTGAAAAATACTATAAAAGAATTTTTTATTTTTGTGTATTTTAGTTTTACCCATTTGGTATGGTATATTGGTGTGTTTGAATCCAATGCACTCCGTAATTTTCATGTGGCTAAGACTTTTCATTATGACTTTAGATGCTTATAATGATCTTAACCATTTTTATAGAGTTGTTTCAAACTTAATTTGCTTTATGGATTCGACATTGTTTATGCCTCCACACACACATGCACAAGCTTAGTGTATTTGGACTTCATAATGTATATTTGAGCTTGGTGAGATGTTCTCCTCTCAATTTTGTCACCTATATGTTTATTTGACTATGGAGAACTTGTGCATGTACGAACCATTGCCCATGAGAGTTTGTTTAATATTGAAAAATATGAGTGTACACGGGAAAGGGTTGCTAGAGGCATGTGAAATCGTCATGAAAGACACCGTTTGAAAAGAGACCAAGAAAATATAAAGAAAATAAAAAGAATAATATGCCAAAAGGGGGCCAACATTGTTTAGTTTGCTTGATCATTCAAAAGAAATCTCTTCAAAAGAAACAAAAAGTAAAGATTGAATATATGATTATGTTTATCTTTTAAGGGCGTTTAGTTGAAGATTAACGAGTTTTCATAATGATACCTAGTTATGCTTATTTTTCATGACACTATCGATCCGTAGAATCATCAATATTCTAGGGTTGTGTGTATTGTGCTTATTTTGCTCATTAAGTTAAACTATATTTGTCACTTGAGGGTAACATTTTGTTCGATTAAGTTTTGCAATCAATTAGAACTTCTTGAACATATTTGAGTGTTTGGGTCATAATTTATTTGTTACTAGTTCACACCCATTCATTAATCCCACATGTTTGGACACATCGATACTATGATAGTGTGTAAGGCTTATGTGTTTTGTGTTATGTTTTGTCATCGTTCATACCTATATATGTGTGCCGTATTTTCTTTGATATATTTTGCATATATTATGTATGGTATTGTATGTTATTTTGTAAGTTTTACATTTTTTAGAAAAATTATAAATTTTCAAAAATAGTCGGTTGTTTTCCTTTGAGATGATCATTAAAAATGCTTGATTTATATCTTTTGTGATGATATCTTTTCTTCTACGTGATGCCTTATATTCCATGTTTATTTGTTTTTACTTCTTTGTCTATTTCGAATAAAAATAAAGGGGAGAGAAAATTAAAATGACTTTGAATTATAGGGGAGAGTTTTTTTTTTATGAGTTTTACTTTATTTCAAACTCGATGCCTCACGAGGTATATGTTTGTTGTCTTATGTGTGTAGGTACTTAAAGCAGAATTCAAGAACACATGGATGAAGACACGGTTTTTCAAAAGGGAAGAAGAAGAAGTTTGAAGACAAAGAGACTTATGCCATTCCATTGTAGGGTTGGGAAGGGTGTTAGTTTTTTTTATGTCATAGGAGATTTTCAATTTTAATTTGGTGTTCAACAATGTTTGTTTATTTGGTACTGGAATAGCCAAAGGGGAGATTGGTAAGAATAATTTTCCTAGGATTGTTCATAGCATAGCTTTAGGCTAGTTTCGCGCATCCCGTTACAAATCGTCACGCAGCGTCAAGACAAACCTAACTCAAGCGTCTCCAAATTTGAAGACTTCCTGACATTCCATTAAGGTATAAAACAATATTGATTTAAAATCAATTTACGGAATTATGTTTGGGATGTATATTTTTATCAAAAAAAAAACAAGACTTTTCGTTTTTAAAGTTTATTGTAAGCGGACTTTTTAAAAACTTTATTATTTCGTTTGGATCATTAAAACGACATCACCATGTCATTCGAACGACATATAAAGGTCGTTCGAAACCTGAGTTCAAATGAGCATAAAGTGAAGACTTACTTTTTTGATTTTTTTAGGTCGTTAGAAGCAAGATTCGATCTCATTCGAATGAGATCAACATCTCGTTTGAACGACTCTGTATTTTCATTCGAATGACATGCCGCCTTAAGTTTTGTATAAATACCTGTTTCATGTTTACATAGTTTAAGACTTTTGCCAACTCCATTTCTGCATATTTTTTTCGGGAAAGTTCTTTAAGTTTTAAGTTGAAAAACACTTGTTTAATTCACAACAAAACATCCTTGAATATTTCTCTTGTGAATTGTTTAAACCCTAGAAAGTTTTGTATCCTTTTCATACACCCTTTGTGAAGAGGATCTCCATTGCTGATTTGTGATACCGACGGGGAGTCATTGTTGTAAAAGGAGGAAGACTGAGGTATTTGTGGTTCTCGAAGGAAGTCATTGTGGTTATTGCGAGAACCATTACTGTATTTCACTTGTAAATTTATAAGTTACGATTTGCGAATTATTAGTGGTTGTTGAATGCTTGTTGGATTTATCTATTTTATCACATAGATGCTTATTTAGGATAAAAATACAATCTCTATTTAAAATTGGCTTCCGCGTTTAGAAATTGGTGTTGCAATTTTTGTTTGGAACCACCTTGAGATTTTTGCATATTTTCAAATTGCTATCAGAGGTTCTCGACGTTTACAAAAAATATAATGAAACATAAATCTACTGTGTAAAATAAAAATACTCATTTATATGAAAAATAAAATATTTTCCCATTTTAAGTGGCTTATCGACAAACAGTTCATACGCATTGTCTGAATATCAACTGTTTACATAAACAATTTGTATTATAAACCTAAAATAAATACACTCTTATATTAAAAATTAAATATTTTCCTATTCTAAGTCACTTAACAACAGACACTGCCTATGCATTATCAGAATATCACTTGTCCACATAAATATTTTATGTTATAAACATAAACATTTTATGTTACAAACAGATTAATTCACATAACTAAAACAAGTATACCCATTTATATGAAAATAAAATATTTTTTTATTCTATATGGCATGTTAACAAACACTTCATTTGCATGGTCAGAATATCAACTATCCACGTTAATAATTTATCTTATAAACCTAAAACACATATACTTATTCATATAAATAATCAAATATTTTTCTATTCTAAGTGTCTTATCAACGAACACTACATATGCATTGTTAGAATATTAGTTGTCCACATAATGATTTTATATTATAAACAAATTAATTAAAATATGAAAAATATAATCTATAATTTAAAACACACAAACAAATTAAATTTTAAAATCTAATTCTTTTTCTAAAATCCGAACTCTATCCCCACTATCTTTCTTTGACACGTCCAAATTTTAAAACTCATGGTCCATGTCCACAAGCTTCTCACAAAATAAATCTCTTTGACTTTGAACAATTTGCAAAAGTTCCATTGCAACTTTAAAAGGAAAATTTTCTTTTTCAAAATTTTTAATTCTTTTTGCAAACTTTAAATTCAAATGATTTAATTTTCAGCATAGTTATGAAGCTCATTAAATTTATATTGAATGTCAAAGGCGACATCACTATGGTAATCCATCGAGAAAAAACCCATAAATTAAAGAGAGAAGAGTAAACAGCCACCCTAAATAGCACTAAACAAGGATTTACACGATAACTTAGTGTAACCCGCTCTGGTACCACTTTGTAAGGGTCACGCGAGGAGGCACCTAATAAGTATGCTAACAAACAAAAATCCAATTTATTTATTTTTCAAATTTTAAAGACTGAACCTTTAGTTAGATAAACCCAATTAACCTCTCCACCAATTAATCCCAATTTGTTGTGGAAAATCGATTTATCCAATTATATCTTTATATCCTAAACATGTATCTAGGTGATAACAGATAAAATAAATAAATCAAATACAACACACCGACGTATGAGGAAAACCCATAACGAGAAAAATATCGGATGACCAGGCCACACAATTCATTATGATACACAATTAAGCAATATGACAAATGACTTATACAACGACTCGATCCCCATAACCCTTGACTCGTCTTCAATCTTTAACTACTCCTTTAAAGTGATAATGCATGAGTTCGACAATATAAGCTGCAACAACACATGCGTCCATGTACGCCTCGGTGTCCACCGATAAGTCTCAACAACCGTCTACGGATTGGAATACGAAATCCACCGCTTCTTTACTCTATCATAGTAAACAACACACACGTAGTCTACCACACGAAAAAGGTTCTCTCAAGATGAAAGGAAACAAACATGGTGCCCCAAAAAAAATATCTCAAAGCATATGAGTTAGGAATATCGGATCTTTAAATGTAAAGGGTGAAATAAAGGGTTTGGAACTTTGGGAAATAGATGTAAAAACGTTTTTAGCAAAAGTTCGTAAAAAATTTGAGTCCAAAACACCTTAAATACTGAAAGAATGATTTTCGAGGAGACGACTCATTCGAACGAAAAAAAACCTCGCTCGAACGAGAATATAATCTCGATTGAATGTAAACCTTAGTACGTTCAAACGAGAGTGCAATCTCTTTTGAACTAACTTCTAAAGAGCTTCTAACGAGATGGGTATTGCATATGCAGAGCACTCTCATTTGATGTTCATTTGATCTATGCTTCGAAAGAAGTCCCATTGTCGTTCTAACGAGCTATAAAGTCATTTGAACGAAATTACCATTTTCGTTCTAGCGAGTTTATATCTTTTTTTAACGAAATAAACAGAAAACAAACACCCTTATTATATTTGCAAGGAGTCATAATTAATACGCATTCATACCTACGAGACCCTCGATAAATGTGAAGATAAACTTGGCACGATAAACACTAAATGACATATCCAATCTTTGAATCCTGGCCACTACATCTTCATCAAACAATGTCATAAGCTCATGGGGTCAATAACTTACTATAACTCAAACATTTTTTCCAGAATAATGCCAATTACATACAAATTGGGTCGATTGAAAATTTGTCCTTACAAAAAAAAAATGAACATGATGTGTGCAATACATTATGACATCCCTTAACTAAAATGTTAAATAATCCTCAATGTATTTTAAGAACAATATTCAATTCAATTTATAAATAGAGCTTATTGGACAATACCCGGATATCACATTCGATAATCCTGTAAAACACGCTAGTAACAAGAAAAAAACCAAAATATTTTTTTTAATAAAATATATACTAAGTAAAAATATCGTCTCCTATTTTACCATCAACTCGAAGACAAATTTTTGGGGGTCCACCCAAAACATATTGAGGGATTAATGGTGGATTTCCATGATTTTTCATGCCTCTTGAAAAGTAAGAGTTCCCATTATGCAATGGGGGGCGTGATTCGGGCAAAAAAATTGAACCATCACAAATTTTGAAATAAATATATTATTGGGTGACGGGTGGTTTGGATATATCAGGGGACAAGTACAACTCGATTTTGAGAAAATAAAAATTTTCACCCAACGATTGTTCGATTGGAATGGGAGGCGGGGCATGCTCAAGTGAAAATTACATCATGAAAATCATTTCGAAAAAGAATTCGTTGACAAGAATTGGGTCAAAGTCCTTAAGAGTTTCATCTGATTCTTGTGGTACTTGTAATGGTTCGATAACCGTGAATGAAGATGATGAAGTTAAAAATTCAACTTTAGTTGTTTCATTATTATTAAGTATTCGTATCTTCTACATTTTTAGTCTCCATTATCAATTGAGTGATATGAGAAATGGTTTGTTCTAAAGTAGAAATTTTTTTAAAATGATCAAATTTCTCATTTAGTTCAAACATTCTTCGTCTTCTAAGTTATTGAGAGGAAAATTATTATTGGACTCAAATAAAGCATCTAATTCTTTTTTCCAATAATAATTTTCTTTTCGATAATAATTATCAAAATTTTCATTTTTTGAGTTTGCAAATCCACACCAAAAGAATTTGGCGGTAGAGAAACTTCACCAGAAAGAAAATTTTGAGAAGTATTATCATCACTATTTTCAAAATTATTAGAATGATCATTGTAAGAATTATTATTATAATATTTCAGAGAATTATCATCACAATAGTCATTAATATCATTATAATAATAATTTTGAGGAATTTTGTCACTAGAATAATTTTCCTATGCGCTAAACCAATTTTATGCTTATGTAAATACTCACTCAAGGTTATTTTGAATTTTGAATTTTTTCATTTTGCAAGTATTCACCAAAAGTAATATGTTTGGGGGAATTTGAAAATTATTTTTATGACAAAATTGTGCACCTATAATACCATTAGAATCACCGAAAATACAAGGATAAGACATAATTACCTCAAGTCACTCGTAGATGAAATTTTCAAAAAGTTGTGCACGACCAAGATATTAAGAGTCCTTGTAGCTCATTAGTGCATTACCGTAACACAGGGAAATACATATACAAATAAATAAATAAATCAAATCTTAAAACAAAATATTCCCTGACAACGACACCATTTTGACAAGTGCATTGTCGGGATCAAATCGATAATTCGAGGAAGATTCAAAGCAAATTAGTCCCTGATAATAGCGCCATTTTGACTGGGCGAAAACCAAGCGTCATGTGAATACGCTTGTCATTATCATTGATTTTTTTATCTCAATACAAAAAAAACTAAATTTTAACTGCGCACATTTATATGTATAGCGGCGAATTCGGGTATCGAATCGACATGGAATGTCGCTTAAAACTTAATTTATTTATTACTTCGAAAAGAAAGTGTAAAAGAATATTTTTAGTTTTGAAATATTTTTATTCTACAATTTATCTATGCAAATATTTAAACTAAATTAATTACGAATATAAAAACATAAGTTGAGAATTAAATCCGTCACTTGAAAATACGTAGCATAAATGATTACATAGTTAGACGCATTTTAAAACACGATTAATAATCGTTTGAACAATTATTTTAAACTTGGAGTGTCACTCGCCAAATTTTTATAAAAGTCAAATTATGAGTTTGGTTTCAATAATAGTCTCGAAAGTAGATATGAGGTGTCACAAATATGGTGCATATGCGATATACCCCAATAAGGTCCTTTGATGTATTTTCAAAAATAATAAACCCCATAAAAAACTGATTTATTTCATCGTATCATAGCGAAGAAACTACGCACTTGAAATGATTTTATTAATATCAACCTCATTAAAATTAGCTAGAAAGTATTTTTTTAATAATTAAATAAATTAGTGTGTGTGAAAGAAATAATTTTAAAAGGAAGAAAAATGACTTTAACATGACTGACCTAATTATAAAGCATTAAACTAATTTAAGAGTGCAAATAACTAATTTATAAAAAATAAATAAAAACTGAACAGTTTATTAACACTAGAAAAATATTTCAAACTACACTACAAATCTGCCCAAAATTAGGTCTCTCTCTAAAAATCGGATGCTTTATGATGAACCCAGATGGCCCCTTTTAGAATGAGAAATTGTGTTTAGGGGATTAAAATTAGTAATATACAAATTAATAGTGGGAATTAAATATAGGAGTGTGGGACTATTATATACAAAAAATTTCCGAAAGATATACAATAATTATTCTTACATGTGGACAAAAGAGAAAAACAAATTTATTTTGTAAAGAAGAAAAAGTAATGTATGGTGGAATAATAAAATAGGTTGATATTGAACGTGGGAAATATGCTGATTGGGCTTCCAGTTAGGTTCAGAATACGGTTTATATATTTATATGTTCTATATATTTAACGAATAAGTGTTTGGTTTGGTGGTTAATGTAGGAAGGAAGGGCGTGGGAGACTCTGGTTTGAGTCCCACCAGCAGTTCTTTTATTCTTCATTGTTAGAAAAGATTCTTATGTCCTTCCTTCAACCATCATACCAACCAAACCTTCGTTAATTATAACGCCTCCATTAATATATAACCCTTAACTCAAACCAAATTTCTAAATTTGCAATTTAAACCCCAAACTCCATAACTTTCGCATATGACCTCATATTGATGTACCACAAAAACAAATGTCACTCATAATTAGGGTCCATCAATATTTCTCCATTGTTTAGGTCATGGAGTCGGTCATCGGGTTTGACCCCGGGTATTGACTTTGACTTTATTTCGGTTTTGAACTTTGCACGATCATAACTTCTTCGTTTAGATTCTGATTGACTCGCCATTTGAACCCAAGTGTCGCTTTTTCCCTTGAAAGTTCATATGCTACCGTTATTTACCCCATTTGAATTCTAGCCTTCATCCTTAGCTTCATAGACCCAGTAAATACTTAAATAAACCTTACACAAGAGATTAACAATGAATAATTAAGGTTATAAAGTAAATGAGTATAAAATGTGGGTCTAACGAGCATGGAATTTCCTTATTGTGTATAACAAAAGTGGAATAAAATGCAATATTTGACACGAATCAGTGCGCTTTTGGGGTGACAAGTGGGAAATTCTTAGACTTTGTGGTTGGTCACCAAAGGGTGCATATTGATCAGGAAAAACAGAAAGCCATTCTAGAGATGCCTTGGTCAAGAACTTCAAAGAAGCTTAAGAGTTTTCAATGGAAAGTATCTTATATTAGGAGATTTTTGCTAGGGTTAGCCAAGATAACTCATCCCTTAGTGGACCTGCTGCAAATGAACATAAAGTTCAAATGGGAAGAACCCCACCAAGAACCCCTTAATAAGCTTAAGAAGTTGTTCACCCCTCCACAAACTATGATCCCTTCAAGAGCTGGAATACCATTACATCTCTACCTCACTTCCACTACAACATCAATCGGCGCTCTACTGCCACATGAGATTAAAGGGAAAGATTGACCTGTCTACTATATGAGTGAAATCATCCACGGCCCAGAGGCAAGGAACACTAGTATTATAAGGAATTATTTATCCATAGTGTTTGTTGCCCAAAATCTTATACATTATAAGCTATCTTTTACTATTCACACTATAACACCCCATTAAGTTTTTCCTTGTACAAACCAATTTGATTGGGAGGGAAACAAGGTGGTTTCTTATCCTCTCAGAATATGATTTGAAGTGTTTGATCCCTTGTATGATCAAGAGCTAGGTATATACAGACCTATTGATAATCTTTCCATCAGGTGTATTTGAGCCACCATACGAGAACGTTCTATGAGATAATTTACAAGAAAAATTTTTGGAATCTAATCTTCAGGAATGGGTTATGGAGTTTGATGGGTCATCGGCGTAAAGAAAAGGGGGAGCTGGAGTCATTCTTTTAAGAGGAAAATAGGAGATGCATATCTTTCAAGTTAAAATTTCTCCTACTCCGACAATGAGGTTGAATATGAAGCCTTGATGCTAGGGATGCTAGAGGCAACTCGAAAGGGCATCCGTTCACTCTGTATCAAAGGAGATTCAAATTTGATGGTGAAGTAGGTGAATGGGGAATAACCATTGAAGAACCTCAATGTGGCACCTTACAGGATAATCATTCAGAGGTTAATCAGTCAGTTCCATCACATTAAAGTGAAGAGGTATCCCAAAATAATGACCATGCATGTTAAAGCCTATGCCACCATTGCGGATAAAGTAGCCATGAAAGGTGACACATAATTATTTTGATCCAATGAAGGACTACTCCCTTGGTGATGCAAGCCATTTTTCCAATGGAAGATGATTTAGAATATAGGGGTGATATTGTAAGGCAGTTGGAGTTTGGGGAAGGAGCTCAGAGCGCTAGACCAATATTTTACAAGCCAAGGACATTTATAGTTTAGAGACGGGGGAGGGGGGATGGTTGGCAAGGTGTGTTGGGATAGTGGTAGCAGAACAAAGGCTGAAGAAGACACATGAAGGGCACTAGGAGATAACTGAGATCCCTCTATATAGGATAATACAAAAATAGGGATACTTTTGGCCAACAACGAGGCAATATACAACAACAAAGAAAAGAGAATGTTTTAAGTTCTAGCTCTCTTTTAGACAACTGAGTGTAACTTCGTGGAGAGTCAGGTAGACTGGAGATAACCCTATATTTATTTCATCAAAGATGGAGTTTTCCCACAAAAAATATGGTTGCAATGGGAATCAGAAGGAGGGACCCACACTTTTATATTCAAGAGGAGCAACTCTATCGCAAGGGATACTTCAACAGGCCTTTGAGATGCATAGCAAGAAAGAAAGCAATAAAAGTCATAAAGAAAGTCCATGAGTCAGCTCATATTGGGGGTGCCAAGCTATATGATCAACTCATGACTTTGGGCTATAATTGGCCAACTATAGAGAAGGATTCTATTGAATTCGTTTAGAAGTGAAATGCATGCCAACTAAATGGGAATATGATCCATGATCCTTTGGTGGATCTTCACTCATTGGCTACTCCGTACCCATTCTATATTTGGGTGATTGACCTGATAACGAAAATCAATCCATTTTCGAGGGGAAAGATATGGATACTTATAGCAACGGGGTATTTCATGAAACAGCCAAATACAGTACCACTAAAGAGAGCAACAACAGGAGTGGTGGCACAATTTATTGATTATATATAATTTATCATTTTGTAATTTCCAAGGTTACTTTTTCTGATAATGGAACCCCATTTATCAATAAAAATGTGACCTTACTCATAGATAAATATTCAATTATATACCACACCTTAACGGTAGCCTACCCAATGACCAAGCTGAAGAAATAAAAAAGATATTGGTCAATATCTTGCTCAAGATGATGGAAGACTTCCTAGGAGCATAGGATAATAAGATTCTAATAGTATTGTGGGCCTATCGAATGACTAAGATAAAGCCAACTAGTTATACAACTTTCTCTTTGGTATATGGAGCTGAAGTCATCTTACTAGTGGAACTAAAAGTCCCCTATATTAGATATGCCTTTCGAAGAAGCATGCTCCACTCAGAGCAGAGATGTTCAATTGGAAGAATTGGATGAACACAGAGATAAAGTGATGCAACACTTCCAAATGTACACGAAGAAACTATCTAGGGCCTATGATAATTTAGTGATTCCAAGGAAGTGTGTAGAAGGGAACTTGGCGTTAAAATAAGATGTGAGGCATATCATAGGGCTCCCACTACCCAAGTTTTCTACTAACTGGGAGGGACCAATTGTAGTGAAATAAGTACACGACTCGGGCTATTTATTAATCTCAATAATAGAAGAAGATATACCTTTTAAAATAAACAACACGTGGTTGAAGGTTTATCATGTTTAAAGATTAGCTTAATCTAATTTGAGTTTTATCTTTGTGTTGTTAATTGTATTTTTTTCTTTTTTTTCCTTTGTCAATTGGATCAAAAGGGATAAATGTAAAAAAAAATATTACAGATTGTAAATAAACCACAAATGTTATGAACAATACCACAATCAAGTTATGATGCAAAATTTGGAAGTTGAGCAAATATTGAGTGCAATTGAGTGTGAAAATATAGCTTCTTTCATATCCCGCCTTAGACAAAATTGCAAGTGTTTGGAAACTATTGTCGAGGAGTATATGAAAAAAATAAGAGATACAAAAAAAGGCCTTAGCAAAGGAGGAACCATAAGTTTGGGGAAGAGAATAAGTCCCCAAGAAAAACAAAGGAAACTTGGAGGCATGCTTGTTGAGCTACCACACACGTCTAAAGTCTCATTTGGACTTGGTAATACTGGTTCACTATGGCTTCATGCTCACTCAAAGGTTTGGCCAAAGCCCCTATTCAGCACTCGTAACCTTTTGGTTCATCTCCTCAACCAAGGGGTTAAGCTCCTTTAGCCTAGCCTTATATGCATATTGAGCCTCCAACGTGCTTCCACTAAAGCTCCCTCTGGCTCTCCAAGTGGGAATCCTTCAGCAACTTCAAGTGTTTAATGAGACAACCAAAGTTGAATCCATCTTTGGACATCTGCCTCACGCTGCTCAAATGTTGGTTAATGATCGCCCTATCCAAGATGGCAGTTGGAGTATTCACAATCTATGCAACTATAGTAGCCACACCTTGAAGTGTGTAACCCATTATAATGTGATTGGTCCTAGACATTCAACGACAAAGGTCTCTGGGTGATGGGAAATTATTTTCTTTATCACCATTCGATGACTACCCTGGATGAAAGGATATTATTGGAGAACTTAAAGGTAATATTAATGAGGGGCCACACTAGGTAAATGGACCTCACAGCCAGATTCACTGTTCGTCGAAGCATTGGTCACAGAACCATAATCATTGTCACTAGAGGACTCATCTTGATCAAGGGCGTGTGTAGTTTTCATGACAATGGGCGAGGGAGTAGGCTTAGTTTTCTATGGAGTAAGGGTTACTCTCCCTCGAAGCCTTCAAAGAATGAAACAATGAGTAATTGAAGTGTTACGTTAACCTTTGTAAGTGTATTTCGTGGCTAAGTCACTAAGGAGGAGTACGATTTTGAGTTAACAAAAATCTTAGAAAATATTTTCTTTTGCTAAGTAACCAAGTAGGTGTTGAGTTAAAATCATAGCAAATGTGTTACATTGCTAAGTCACCATGCAGGTGTGAGATTGTAAGTTACCAAAAATCTTAGCAAGTTTGACTGCTAAGTCACAAGGCAGGTGTGAGTTGTTTTCTTATCCTTTTGGCATACAGGTATATTGAAAGAAGAGAAATAACTTAAAATAAGGTAGAGCACACCTCAGAAGCTTGAACGTTCATAGTAAGCGATGGGTAATGCTACCAACCCCAGTCTTCATAATGACACAATGTAGAATATGTATACTACGCGTGTTCCTACAGTTCCAGTGCACTCCAGTCACTCAATTAATCACCTGATAAGTTGGGGTCGAGTTCACGGGAAATAGGATGAAAATCGTGACAACGACAACAAGGTAGGCTTCTAAAATCTAGGCTTTGACCCTTGAAACAGAAGAAAAGGTGGACTGATTTTTGGAATAAATCTACTTAACTAAAAACAGTTAACTAGCAAGTTCAATTTTAAAAACTTGAAATTTTGATTTTTAGAAATTTAATAAGAAAAATGGAGTCGGGAAAAAAAATCCCCCGAACCATAGGTATTTTCGCTAGATACAAAGTTTTCAACAATTATAAACTTAATTAGGGGAAATGTTAATTTCATCAAATCACTACGTATGTGAGGATTTCACTCCACATAATAATTAGGCAACTAATAGAATAACGTAAATGACAAAGTTGTCAATATATATTATATTCACAAACATTCCAGTTGCCTATGACAAACGGAGTTAAGAGACCTATAACATTAGTTCTAAGAAATTATCAAACCCTAATTAAATATATGATCATATTTAATTTTATATCCAACTCTAAAACCTAGGTTGGGTTCATGTAACCCAACCCTCTTTAAACTTAGTCCGGCATGATATTGTTAATCACTACACATGAAATATGAAGATTGCATGAAGACATCATGATTATATAACAATAATAAAACATTAAAATAAGGTTACTAATATGTAGAGAATAAAAAATAAGAAAGAATTAAGATTCAACAAATTCTGGATTTGAATACTCTTCTTATTGAAATCTGCATGAAAAGAAATCATAAACTTTGATCCAATAGTTTCTAGGTTTTTCTTTACTTTCTATGAATGCATATCTGATAATATAACACCTAATATCTATTTACAAGCCATGGAAGTCATTTTACTAATTCCTAAACTAACACAACTCTTTTAGTTACAATTAAGGAAAACATTTAAAATTCCCGTATTAATCAAATAGCTACCCCAAACCCATTCGCCCAAGGGTACCCGAACCGGTTTGCAGACCAAATCGATTCGCCTTGAATTTTGAACCGTTTCGTGTACTTTCGCTGCCTAACTGCTCCGTTTTTGGTCAATTTTCCTTTATTTGTACTTCTCACCCTGGATTCTTATTCCAACTTTGAAAGTACATAACATCTTCACCCAATATCGGATTTAGGTGTCGTTTCCTCTAGAGTGTCGTGACTTTGAATTTTTTGACTTTTCAATTCACTCCTCATTCCACTTCTAGCTGTAAAATTATGAAGTTTCCCTTGACTTTCCTTTTCTCGTGATTCTTTCACCGTTTCAATTTCTCTATTGCATCCATTTGCATAAATTACGTGTAAAACATGAAAGAAATACACAAGATGCAAAATAATCACCAAAGCGGGCTAACAGCATATTAATAATATAAATCCAGGATAAATTTAATGCACGGTATCGTAAAAATACCGAAATTAAGGCGATAAATATGTAATTTATGCCTAATCAAATTCCCCTAACTTAGAACATTGCTAGTCCCGAGTAATATAAAAGATTAAGAGGATGAGTCTAAATGGACTTATAAATGACTAAAGGATATAATACCTTTATTGTGGGAAAGCGATTGTATTTAGCATATACAACAAGATGTTAAACCCCTAGGTTACCCTAGTAGGACGAGTGGTATCTCGTGAGGGTTTGCAGTGAATATACCCACAAAATTCATTTTTCGACTCAAAGAAAATATCAAAATAATTAAAAATCGTACAATTTAAATTCCTTAAAAATCATCACTTCAAAGTTTTATCTGATATTTCCAATTCATAGTGTGTGTGCTCAAAGTCGAGAATTAAACTGCTAACTTCCACCGATTGATCATTAGGTTACATTTCAAAATTTTGCTTTGATTCAATTTCTCACGGAATGTTCTCACAAACGAATCACTCAGATTGTGCCTTTTTTCTTTCGGCATGCGCGATATTAAGAGTAAATGTAAGACACAAATTCATGCACATAGTATGAAAGGAAGATATATTTGGGTGAAAAAATATCATAAACGAAATACGGTCATTGAAAAATGGAAAAACATCATTCTTTATTCATATCGTTTGGTCTCTTTCTTATCTTTTCGTGTTTTATCTCAACACGTGGTAATTAATTTCGTTATTCAGACTCGGTTAGGAGTTTTTTGGGTTAATGTGTTTTGGGTAATAATGGGAATGTTTAGGAACATTCGAAGTTGGAAAATTTTCTTGTGATGTTCATTGGCGCTTTTTCGAGTATTTGCTCATTTTTTTTTCTTTTTATTCATTTTTCCTTATATTTTTCATATTTTTGTTTGTGTAGTTTTTTCTATTTTTCTTACCCCTTTTTATGTACCGTATGGACTTATTATTAGGGTTTTTGGGTTAACAAATGAAAAGTGATATCAATTTTCAGGCTCAAAGTGGCTTGCACAAAGGTATCTTTCACGACTTTTTATGGCTAATATTTTTGGTAAACAAACGAGTGCCTAACTTTATTTATCCAAATTACTAATTACATTATTATATGTGTCTCTTGATTAATTTTAATTATGAGACATTTTAAGCATATTTTCAAAATAATATTTCAATTGTTTTTTGTAATCGATCAAACATAGATTTAAAGATCATCAACAACTTTTTAACACCGAAAGAAAATTTTGAGTTAATTTTTAAATTGGATTGATTTAACTACTCAGAAAAAGTGATAGACTCAAAAATACTATCGGGTTAAGAAATCTCTACATTGATTCGTTAAGTCATTAATTTTCGCTCACTTTTGGTTTTAGTCAATCTCGACTTAATGCATTAGATTTTTACAAATCGAGATTTCAAACAAAAATTTGGTAATATTTTTGAAGATTTTAAAATTCAATTTTTATTTATTTTGAAGAAAAATAATTTTGACTTTTTTTGAAAATTTTCATTTTTTTGACATTTTAAAATTTGTGATGTTTAAAAGACGCACGTGTACCACCCAAACTTAGACTTTTGCATTGTCCTCAATCAAAAGGACTAAAATCTAAACAAGAAAAGAAAGAGTGCGAAATAGAAACAATTAAAATTTAAAAATCAATAGGACAACATACGACTAAACATACAACAAAAAAATTCACCCTATACGCGTTGGGGGTACGACAATCTCTCTCATAAAACATACTAACCCCAGTGTACGGGGCCTGATAATATCCTCTCCATCTCTCCTACATCATAAATCAAAATTCGAAACAATTGGGAATTAACCCAATAGAAAAATGGTCACCTCGAGGCACATGATGAATGAGGTGGGTGAAATGATCGAGGTGCCTAATCACCTTAATTGTTCATATTTGGAGAGATTATCATATCAAAAATTTGAATGTCCTAGATTTTTCCTAAACTCAAGAGTTCATGGCTCGGGCTCTAAATTGGATTAAACTCTATTCACGTCCTCTTTCGTATTCGAGAACTCAAGTGGAATAGGTGGATGTTCACAAAGAAGGAATTGATCTATCTTATTTTTCCAGTTGCTCTCTTCTAAGTGACAAAATGAGTCCAATAATGATTGTACTTCAACATTGAGGTTCTCCTTCACCAGCCTGATCTATTTTTTAAAATTTTCGAAGCTCATAACTAAAGTTCTCTCTCTCTCTCTCTCTCTCTCTCTCTCTCTCTCTCTCTCTCTCTCTCTCTCTCTCTCTCATCTAAGGGCTTTCTCCCCATTTCGTCTACGTTCTCTCTTTTGCTCTCGATAATTTTCACTAAACATGACTCACGTGGATCCATGAAATTATTACTCTCAATTTGTTTGTGTACTACCTCCTCGCTTAGATCTGATTCGTGTAAATCATCCTTATCACCCACTTTCTTAGTGATGTTAAAGATTTTATTTTCAAGAGTCATGTTCCCGAACGTGAGTTGCTATTGCCCATTACTCGTGTTAATCAATGCATTGGTTTTCGCTAAGAAGGAGAGGCCAAGAATAATGGGAACGTAATGACTCAATGAGGAGGAGGGCTCCGTGTCCCAAATGGAAAAATCTACCGAGAAGTAGAAAGTATCGACTTAGACGATCACGTCCTCAACTATCCCACATGGTATCTTAATAGAACAATTACAAGTTGGAGAGTAATTTTGGTGTGCTTAATCTCTCCCAAATCAATATTTTTATAGATGGAATAGGGTAGATTGTTGACACTCGCCCCTAAATCTACAAAATCTCCCTCGATTATATTTTCTCCAATAATGCACGAAATGGTGGGTGCACCCAGATCTTTATACTTGGGTGGGAGGTCGCTCAAAAGTATCTAGATCATATTTTGTGCTAATAATTCTTTACCTTTAATTAATGTTTCACCATGAGAAAGTCCTTAAGAAAGTTTGCATACACGAGAATTTGCTTGATTGCCTCAAGAAAAGGTAAATTAAGCTTCACTTGCTTATCACGTCTAAAATGTCATCACGAGAGGCCCCTTTAGGAGGAGGGACCAACCGTTGAGGGTATGGTGCGGCTATAGGGGTCTCACTACCGCTTTAGAACTAATTGTGTCTTTTTCTTCTTCTTCCAAGAGGGCATCTTCAACTTCTTGCGTGTTAGGAAAAATCTCCTTGTCTTTTTGCACATCGCGTGGAGGAGGTGACAAGTCAACAACTCTTCCACTATGTATAATGGTTATTTAATTACATTGCTCTTGATGTTCATTGGGAGTATAGCTAACACAATTTTCACCTTGGGGAGGTTGTTGGGCTTGGGCGAGAAATTTTCCCTTATCTTGAACTCTTAAAGAAGATTGAAACATAAAAAGCGACTTTAAGTCGGAAAATTTTTGAGCATTTTAGGCATTTACTACTGAGTGAGTTTGCATGAATTGGGCATGAGTGTCCTTAATGCTCTTCTGCCGTGGGATCGAATAAGGTGCGGAAGGAGGCGTTTACATGGGTGGCACTTATTGATACAATGGGAGTGGGTATGATTTTTGGGTAATGTGTTAATTGGGATTCAGTGGTGCATTCCATGGCCCATAACTAAAAGTGGGATGGTTTTTCCATGAGGGATTAAAAGAATTCCCACGATGGGCATCAAAATTACCCTTAAAAGCTCCCACCACGTCAACTTGCTCTTGGAGCATAAATTTATAGGTGGGTATCATCGGACATTCCTTCGTTAAATATCCCACCTCACAAATGGAGCAAATATCCTCTTTAATAGCTCAAGATGATTTATATATATCTCTCCCTTTCCTTGTACCACATCCCAACTCTTGGCTAATTTGTTAATTTGGATCTTGAACTAGGCTTCCTTATTCAATTGGTAGAGTTTGAACACGGAAAGAGCTGTGGATGTGATTCTAGCTTTGGGTTGGACATTCGGATCCGATGTGTCCCATGCTTGAGTAGTATCAATGACATACTTAAAGTGTCCCTCCTTATCGTCCGCATCTAACCCGAAGAATTCTCATGGGCACATAGTTTCAATGAGTTATTTTGAGCTTAGGCTAAGCCTATGATGGAAGTAGGAGATGAGTCTCCACTTCTCAAAACCATGATGTGGATACATGTTAAATAACTCACTGAACCTCTCCCAACACTTATCAAAAGGATCATTATTGTTTTTCTTAAAAATCTAAATTTAAGCCCGAATAGAGTTGGTCCTATGTGTGGGAAATAAATTCTGGAGAAATTTAGCCTGCATGTATCTCCACATAGCTATCGAGTTCGGTGCTAATGACCAAAGCCAAGTCTTTCCCTTGTCCTTAAGTGAAAAAGGCAAAATCTTGAGGTGCACTACATCTTGGGTGCAATCTTGATCATTAATTGTCTCGCACGTCTCCTCGAACTATCAAATGTGAAAATAAATATTTTTCGACTCCATACCGCAAAAGGTAGGGAGAATCTGAATCATCCCATTCCTAAAGTGAAATTTCCCCACATTATACGGGAATATAATGCATTCCGCAGAGATGGTTCACTCAGGGCATAAGAGCTCTCTTATGGGACGATACACCATCAGTCCCTCACCCGTTTCGAAACTAGCATTATCCGACATCACACTCACACTTGAAGAATCACTTTCCTCATCGGAGTTCCTAGTCAATTGACTCGTGGTGTGACTACTCAATATAGGAGGTGGTACCCAGAAATTTGGAGTGTTTGGAGTGTGAGGGCTAGAAGGAGTGAGTTCAATTATAGGATTTTCGTGTACCGTAGGATGATTTGGATTGGGACTAAGCGGAGTATTTTTCATTTAAGGCTCGAGAGGATATTTTTTTGAATTTTTTGTATTTATGATTTTTTTGGCTTTTTTAGGATTTAGATTCAAGTACTTACAATTAATTCAACCTATCCTAGTATGTCTACCTAAATCCCTAGCAACGGTGTCAAAAACTTGATGCGAAGTAGACTATGTACACAATGCGTGTTCCTATGAATCAAGTACAAGTCGGTTACTCAAGTAATAACCCAGTAAGTTGGGGTCGAATCTATGAGAAATATGACGAAAATCATGATGATGAAAATAAGGAAGGCTTCTAAAATCCAGTCTTCAACTCTTGAAAAGAAAGAAAAGGTGAATTCATTTTTGGAATAATTCTACTTAACTAGAAAGTGCAATTTTAATTTAGAAGAAAGACAAAACTTGAATTTTTTTTGGAATATTATTAAGAAAAATAGAGTCAGGATACAATCCCCCGAACCGTACGTATTTTCACTAGATATAAAGTTTTCAACAATTCTAAATGTAATTAAGAGAAACGTTAATTTCATCAAAGCACTACATATGTGAGGATTTCACTCCGCATGATATTTTGTTAATAAATAAAATAATATAAATGACGAAATTGTCAATACATATAGTATGTTCACAAACACTCCAATTTTCTACGACAAACAGAGTTAAGAGACCTATAATATTAATTTTAACAACTTATCAAACCCTTATTACACATATTATCATATTCAGTTTTCTATCCAACTCTAACACCTAGGTTGGCTTCATGTAACCCAACCCTCTATAAATTTAATTGGACATGATATCATTAATCACTAAACTGAAATATGAAGATTTCATGAAGATATGGTAATTGAATAACAAGAATAAAGCATGAAAATAAGGTTACCAATATGTAGATAATGAACAACATGCAAGAAATAAGCTTCAACAAATTCTAGAATTGAATAAACTTCTTATTGAAATTTGCATGAAAAGAAATCATAAACTATGATCCAATAGTTTTTAGGGTTCTTTACTACTTTCTATGAATGTATATATGATAATAATACACCTAATATCTATTTACAAGTCAGGGAACTCATTTTAGGAATTCATAAACTAACACAACTCTTCTAGCAAAAATTAAGGAAAAAATTAGAATTCCCACATTAATTAAATAAGTACCCCAAACCCATTCGCCCTTGAGAACTATAACTGGTTCATAGGACAAATTGGTTCAACTTAAATTCCTAACCGATTCGTGTACTTTGGCTACCCAAGTTCTCATTTTTTAGTCATTTTCCTTTATTTGTACTTTTCACCCATGGATTCTTATCCTAATTTTGAATGTACGTAACTTCTTCACCCAAGCTCGAATTGAGGTTCCTTTTCATTTAGTGTGATCCTGACTTTGAATTCTTCGAATTTTCAGTTGGCTCATCCTCCTAGTTTTGGCTGGGAAATTATGAATTTTCCTTTGACTTTCATTTTCTCACGATTCTTTCACCATTTTAGTTTCTCTCTCTCTTCCATCTGCTTAAATTACTTGTAAAACATGAGAG
Source organism: Sambucus nigra (assembly GCA_949130495.1). NCBI lineage: Eukaryota > Viridiplantae > Streptophyta > Magnoliopsida > Dipsacales > Adoxaceae > Sambucus > Sambucus nigra. The sequence continues at coordinate 201,167,319 of OX422216.1, forward strand.
AAATACAATAAACATAAAATACTCTCCAAATCAAGTTAACAACATAATAATGAGATAAATTTGGGGAAAATGAAATGCACGGGATCATAAAAATATCAAAATTAAGGAGATAAATATGGACTATTTACGCCTAATCACAAGTCCAAAAGAGGTTGCCTCTTGGGGGGCTAACTCTTGGGGAGCTTCCTCTCTTAATGGAAAGGAAAGTTTACCACCCACTGGAACAAGATCCACCTCAATTGCAGACTCCACAGATGAATCATGCACATTATAGGAGCCAACTCCAAATGTGGCCAGAGGTACCTCAGTGTGGGTGGCAGAGGGACCAACTCCTATTGAGGATAGAGGTACCTCAGTGTTGACGGCAGAGGGACCACCATAAAAGAGATGCATCAAAGAAGAAATATATTTTTTCAAACGGTTAACAAATATGGGTAAATGAATAGTCAATTTGAGCCCTAATGTTTACCTCTTCAAAAACTGCCCATGGAATCCAGTCCACGATAGGCCTCACCAAAGGAAAAGAGGGAAAAGACTCAGTGAGAGTATTAACAATGCATACAACATCCAGCTGGAAAACAAACATGTCCAATAATTAGCTTTTATTCTAGAAAAATCTAAGGAAAATACACTTAGAGAAATTTGAAGAGAAAATAGTTACCTCTAGTGGACTAGAAGCTGGCAAAACTACTCGAGGAAAGACGCTCAATGTTAGAGACTCAAGAGTGTTTGGATGAGCCTCCTATGAAATTAAGTGGCCCCATCAAAACTTATATAGGGATCAATGCCACCCTCCCCCATATAAAGTCTATGATCATCTTCGTTCCCACCCCCAGAGGAAGGACAACAAGAATATGTGAGTCTAATCATTGAAGAGCGGGGAGCAGGAGCTGTTTCGTGAATAAGTTCTTCAACGATTAGACTCGAGGGAGGATAATAACTTACCTCTTGAATTGGGTAAGGCGGTGGTGTTAGAACAACTGGATTTGGTTCAGTAGCTTCCTATTCCTCCACAGAGCTTTCATAGAGGATGATCGACTCATAGAAACTAGGATGGGGAGAAATGAACTTGGGTTAAAGGAAGAGTTGTAACAAGTACTTCATAAGAACGTTTCTTCAAGGACTTTATGCCCAATCACTTTTTCCTTTGCGAAGGGGTACCAATAGAGGATTTTTTGGAAGTCCCTGCTCATGAACTTATTCCCCCAGGATCTTGGTATGAAGAAACTGGAGGAAATGAGGGCATTATGGGTATTGAAGGGTTAGCTTCCCTACAAGTATGTAAAACATGATCATCTTCTATGCAAACCTTCTCAGCTAACATCTGATTAAAATGACGAATAACTATAGGAGGGATGCCAGCAAGCCCATGGGCAACTGGAGTTAATTTGGACTTGGTGAGTTTCACTACACCAAAATGGGCAAATTGTCACCTTTCAGCCGGCCAGCCTTGTCAAGGTCATTGACCGTGACAAAAAAACACGCATTTTATGTCACGGTCATTGACCTTAACACGACCGTGACAACTAATTGTCACGGTCAATGACCATGACAAGGCCGTGACAAATTTAATTGTCACGGTCTTGTCACGGTCAATGACCGTGACAATTCTTGTCACGGTCAATGACCTTGACACGACCGTGACAACTTTTCCAGCAAAAACCCTTTCCCCCTTCTTTTTTCCCTCCCACCGTTCCCTCCCTCTCTCTCTCTCTCTCTCTCTCTCTCTCTCTCTCTTCCATTTATATATATATATTTGTGTGTATACTTATGTGTGTATGTGTATATATATATGTGTGTATGTGTGTTCATGTGTGGGGGGGTGGGGCAAGGTGGGGCGGGGTGGGGCAGGGTGGGGGAGGGAGTGGTGGAGGGGGGCAGGGGGTGGGGCGGGGTGGGGCAGGGGGCAGGGAGTGGGGTGGGGTGCGGTGTGTGTGTGTGTGGTGTGTTTTGGGGGAGGGGGGCAGGGGCTGGGGTGGGGGGGGGGGGGGCAGGGGGTGGGGTGGGGTGCAGTGGCGGACCCAGGATTTTTAGTAAGGGGGTGCGAAATTTTTCGAGCAATGTAGGGGTTCAGGGGCGGTAACCCCAAAGGCAATTTTTTTAGGATTAACATTGAAATTATAAGAAAATTATACTTCAATATTGAAAATTAACTGAAAAAATAACACTGAAATTTGAAAATTCTCCTAAATATTTCTAACATTGCCCCTAAATACGATACCCCTAAATATTGAACACAAAAATACAATACCCCTAATTTCTAACATACCACTAAATATTTCTAACATTTAAAGGTTTGAGAAAAAAATACTCCTAACATTGAATAGTGTTAGTTTCCTAAATATTTACAAATGAACACAAAAATACTCCTAACATTGAATGATTTAAACCTTTGAAGGAATACAAAAATACTTTTTAACATTTAATTTAAAAAAATTAAACATTTGAATAAAAAAGTTTTATATACTTAACAAATAGCTAAACTAGGGTTTTATAGAGTTTCGCTCCTACTACTTGGGCAATGACTATACTAGGGACCAAAGATAAATAAATAAACTGGATTCAAAGTAAATACTAGGAAATCCCAATTTATAACCGTCTAATTTATATCCTTTATTTATTTAATCACGATTCATTCCACTAAATAATCATGATTGCACTCAAATTTAATTATTTATAAATCACTCGAAAGAATGTGTTCTTATTATTAAAGTTGATTACGGTATATTATGATTCCCCACGTTATGTTTTCGATACCCTCTTGGTTAAATAAATTTTCTACTAACCGATTTTAATGAATATCTGATCAATTACTTGATTCTAAAACTTAATTCTATAGGATTATAAAATAGTTCATCGGTCGGGTAAACAAAACATATAAGTCTATCAAGGGGTATCACAATCCAAATTATTTCTTGGACGTGAATTCCTCCAAATTATGACCTCATACCTATTCACACAATGATTGTGAAAGAAATTTAATATCCATAACCCTAGGGATTAAGAATCTATGAACTTTTTGCAAACGATATGAGATTTCCCATGTTTAATCAAGAACATCCTTAGACTTGTAGGGGGTGGGGTGGGGTGGGGGGGGGGGGGGGTGTGTGTGTGTGTGTGTGGTGTGTGGTGGGGGAGGGGGTGGTGGAGGGGGGCAGGGGGTGGGGTGGGGTGGTGTGTGTGTGTGTGTGTGTGTGATGTTCAATTTAGTTGGTGCACAAACTAACGGTCAAAGTAATAGTATATAATTCCAACATTTCAAACTACTTGAACATCACAAATGGATACGAACTTAAAATATAAATTGAGATAACCTTAGAATCTAATTAGGGTAAAAATATAATGGCATCAACTAACATATATGTAGGGGTGGGGTGGGTAGGGGTGGGTAGGGGTGGGGGTGGGGTGTGTGTGTGTGTGTGTGTGTGCGTAGGTGTGCGTGTGTGTGTGGCTGTGGGTGGGGATGGGGTGGGGCACCCATTTAATAACTCTTTAAATATTTGGAAAAAACATAATATTACAAAATTGAAACGAAATGGTATTGACGGAACTTACACATACGTTATAATATAGATGGAACATTTTTTTATCTGTACTATTAATTCAATTAATTCAATTAGGTAAAACGAAATGTGTACTATTAACATATTTTTTTTATCTGTACTAATAACATTTTTTTTACAGCAAAAATGTCTCCTTCAGATGTTAAGGCGAGAAGATGATGATGCTGTTTATGATGATGTCGTCTGGGTTCGGTGGTAGCGGAGGCGACGAGGGCTCCTCCGCCGCTAGGCTCCGAAAATATGGAAAATTTGAGATTACCGTCGAAAACAAGTCGGAGCTTTTAGCGAGATCCCTCGAGATGCTAAAGACGGTCATCGGCCCGGGGTTTATGAGTTGGAAGGAGGTGCCGTATGAGCTCAAGTTAGCTGTTTGGGCGGCACTACAGGTAATATTTATATGAATATTTCAATTTATATTTATATTTATATTTATTCGCAACTAACATTGTATTTGTTGGACAGGAACAATTCAACTTGGATCCAAAGCTACGCGATTCCGTCTTGGAGCAGTTGAGGGATCAACACAAGACGTGGAAGAAAAATATGCGGTCACGGTACTTTGGAAAAATACGAGAGTCCATTTTACAATGGCGCAGATCCATCCCGCCCAAGGAGCCAATCTCATTGGCACAATGGCAAAAGTTCATTGACAATGAGATCGAGGATCGACAATTGGCATCTCGCCAATCGGGGAGGGAAAATCGGGCTAAAAAGACGGACGTGCACTACTCCGGCCGGACCTCTTACGCTGAGGTGGAGCATAGGATGCAGGTAAGATTTAATTTATCTATAACTACATAAATATATTATTGGATATTAATTTTACTAATTTTACTAATTTTACTTTACTCTATTTTATTTCAGAGGGTAGGGAGTGGGCCAGGGGGTAAGCCACATAGGCTCGATACTTATGTGGCTCTTTGGACAAAGAAGGGGAAGGAAAAGGAGGTGTCCCCGAGCGTCGCGACCACGATTGTAAGTAATTCGACAGTTTAATTATTGTTAATTACGTTATAAGTTTTTAGTTTACTTATTTTACTAATCATGTGCTTTTTGTCGTTTCAGGCAAAGCTTAAGGAAGTGCATGAGTCGCAGTCTGATGCCGACAAGGCATCTTTGTCCACAGACGCACTCAGCCAAGTGCTTGGCTCTGATCGCAAAGGGAGGACAAGGGGAGTGAGCTCGCAAGTGGCCAAATCGAGGATCATCGGATTGGAGACGAGAGACACCGGGTTGGCTCGAACGGTGGATTCACACGACGCGAAGCTGTCCCGTTTGGAGGCGACGGTCCAAGATATGTACGCATTCATGAAGCGTACGTTGGGTGGAGACCGTAAAGGGAAAGGGAAATGGAAGGAGAAGGCGGTGGAGGAGGAGGTGCGGGAGGACGAGGCGCAGGATGACGAGGTTGTGGACCTCGCTGCTTCATCACCGACACGTTCGTACTTCGACGATCCACTTCCCTATTTGACGCCCTCCAACAGACCATTGTCGACAATTGGTTGGCCGAGCGTGTTCATATTGGACGTATTTGATGGCCAGCGGATAGGGCGGGGGTTGAGGGACCCGAATATCGTCGAGGGTGGAATAGTCCATGGACGTGTGCTTCAAGAGATGGAGTCCAGGGTGCTCGTCACGCATGTCATACCCGGGAAGGAGAACTCCCTATTGTGGTTGCGCGAACAATGCGGCACGACGTATATTAGTGGGTGCGTCAATTCGTATGTCGTGTGGCCTACTCACCTCCTCAGTTGTATCCAAGACATGTAGTAACATTATTTTTAAGTTTGTCCATTTTAATTAAATTTGGATTATATCGTCATGTATATTGTTTTTACTTTGAATATTTGGATTATATCGTCATGAATATATATTTGCATTATCTTTAGTTTGTGTTGGATATATGATGTTTGGAACAGGTACAACGTTGCTATAACAGGTACAAATATACTGCTGGGCAGTGGCGGTGGCCATACTGCCCAGCAGATTTTTTTTAAATTCTGCCCAGAATTGTCACGGTCATTGACCGTGACAAGTCTGCGACAAAAGTTGTCACGGACGTGTCACGGTCAATGACTGTGACAATTGGGGTCACGGTTATGTCACGGTTCTAAACCGTGACAAACGTGTCACGGTCATTGACCTTGACACGACCGTGACACAAAACGCGAGTTTTTTGTCAAGGTCAATGACCGTGACACGACCGTGACAAAAAAAGTTGTCTCGCCTCGAAATGTCACGGTCATTGACCTTGATAAGGTGAATTTTTCAAGGTCAATGACCTTGACAAATGGGCAGATTTGGTGTAGTGTTTGCTTAGTTTTCCTGACTTAGATTTTATTGGAGCTACGTTGGAAGCACCCTCACTTGGTGGATCTATGAGGGGAGTAGTGGTTCCAGGTCTTTTGGTGGAAACATAATCTTTCTTCTTACCCTTATGAGGAACATCGCTCATAGGGGCAAGAGGGGGCTGTTCAATGGGGGTGGGATCTCTTTGGATGGTTCTTAGAGGAAACTCAACACCTAGCATAAATTTGTTCTTCAAACCAAGATCATTCGCAAGGAATTTTTAGACTAGTGGGTAAATTGGAGGAGTTTGAATCTACTCATCCATTTGAGCAAGTCGTATGGGCTAAAACGTCATCAAAAAATTAAAAGTTACATCACCTTTCATGTGAAGACAAGGGATGGTAAGCTTTCAACTTATCTCCTCATAAACCATTGAGGCAACAATAGTTGTATAGTCTGAGCAGGCTTGTGAAAAGTTCTCTTTGTCATTAGAACTCTAGAAGACTAGAGAAGGGGCAACCTGGTCATACCCAAACTGGTGAAAACACCTATTGGGGTTGTAGTGTTCAGTAGAAGTTCCCCATTCTATGAAGGAAGGAAGAAATCCAAGGTTTAAGATAAGGACAATGGAAAGGGAAGGATTTTTTTAATTTATCTCCTCTGTAGCAACCCTAATAATGTAAGGGTTCTAGAAGAAGAAAGACCATGAATGAGCATATGACTCTTCACTATAAGTCCTAGGATTAAAGGAGGGGTACCGATGAATGACATGCATGATGTCCTTTTGGATTTTCTTCTTATTTCAGGGAAGCAAACGATGGTGCTTGAAGGCATTGATGGGTAGAGGAACCTCAACAGTGTCTATAAATCGTGTGTAACTAGTTAATAAAATAATGTTGGAGAAGTTGGAAATGTTGTAACTTCCTAGTGAGCGCTCCATATCTAGGTGTGTCCTATCATGCCAGGCGTATAGAGAATACAAGGGAAGAGAAGTAAGAGAAATCTTGACTCCATGAGAAAACCTAACAAAAATGTTGGTACAACCCCTTGTGTATGGTCATTTAGTTTTATAGGAAGAATAAAATATGAGAGGGCACATAAGATGTAGGCAACCAACTCCGAAGGGGAGCCTTTGCCCTCGCCATAAGTCGCCTCAGCTGTGGAACCTTTTTCCAGAGGGAGCTTGTGGAATAAGTAGCTAATCAAGGTGGGGGTAAAAGTGGCCTTGTTGGGGCCACTAACACAACTGCGACAGATTTGGTCCAAGGCAGAATGGGAAGAAGTCTCCTCAACATCAAGAGCTTCATAAGAATAAGATAAATCCCAGTGGGCTCAAGTCCTAAAAACTCAAAAACATCCTCTAGGGTGATTGTAAATTCACCCCAAGAACCAATAAAAGTATGGGAAACTATGTTCTAATGAGAAATTAAAACTTGAAGTGCAACATTGGGTTTATATACAGTGAAGTATCTAAACTAGAAAGCATGAATGAGACCTACCTTGGTGAGAACTTCAGTATATGTGGCTTGGATGTAGTTAGACCAAGCTGGAAAATAGTCCGGGCGACCTCCAAGCACCTCAATATCTATCTGAGAATAAGAGAAGTTCCCATGGTCCAAGTGAAAGCGTATAGTCCCTTCTAGGGACAAAAATCCCCTAATATCTTTGTCTGTGGTCTCATAACCCAAGGTCAAGGGATCCCACTTGGCATTCAGTTGACCAGAAAATGCTTTACACTCAATGGAAAATCTATACCCCTTATCAAAGATAGGAGAACAAAGATATGACCAGAGTTATTCTTGATGCACCACCATGTTGGCAGGGGCACCTTGGCTATATGCATGGCCTAAAACCTCAGGAGCGTTGCTAAAAAAATCCATTGGAATCTTTGGAAAGTGTGGGAAAGAGGTTAAACAAATGAAATGAGGAAAGAGGGATCAAAGAGGAAGATTACATTAAAAAAAGCGAAGTTTGGGGAGGCTGGAGATTTTTACTCTCTCTAAGAAGTTTTGAGCTCTTGATAATAATGGCAAAAATGTGGAGAAGTGAAGAAGAGAATGGAAAAACGTTTAAGTGTCAAAAGGAAAGAGCCATTTAAAAATTCAAGTTATCTTTGGATATCCCACCCGTGGGAAGTGGTAAACGCATGGTGATGTTTGAGTTATCAGTGATGGAAGTAATAATATCAATTTGACATGTGTCACTTCGATGGCGGCTGTGATAGTTGATGGGACGCCAATAATTAACGAGTGCATGAGCAAAGGAGAGAGAAAGAAGCTTATTAGTGAAGAAAATATTTTGGCGCCAATTTTGGTTTGAGGGGACTCTTCGTTGAAAAATTTAAAAAAGTCAAATTCGCAAAGCTCCCTCGCAAACAAGTCCACTAGGTACTACAAGAGCCAGGGCATACAAGAAAAGATTTCAAAGAAGGAAGGTTTATCGGCTAGAGATGTTTTGTGCAGACATTTAATGGCCATACAACAAATATATACATGAAGAGGAAAATGTAGGGCGAGCATAAAGGTAATCTCATGGTTAAAGATAACTCTCCCTTATAACAGAGGAAGATTAGACAACCAGGCGAGCAGGCTCAGGAATTAGGTAGGAAAAAAGAAAGGAGACTATTTGAGGAAGCATAGTTTTTCTTTATTTTATACTCATGCAATTTATGTATTTGTACATGTATACTGTAACTTGCAAGTTGTAACATTTTATAATATAAGAGTGATGTTAAATGGTATCCACGAGGGAACAAGTTTGGTAGGCCTTGGGATATCTCTTATGCTCTATCAAATAACCTCACCGAGGGAACCTCCAAGGAAACTGGTTTGGAGTATTAAAAAGCAAGGCATCATTAAGGCTTAACTTAACCATTCTATGTAATTTTTTTAGTTTGAGTAAATTTTTTTTGTAAATTATTGGGTTACTAATATCGTATCTTTTTTGTATCCTATTTTTTTTGTAGGATAACAGTTTATCGTTGGCATTTATTCACGTGGAACAAACAGATAACTCACTGGTTTACAACAAGGGACTTATTCATGATTCCATTTTTTTGTGTCATGGTTGTGCGGTCTTTTGTTATTTTATTGTTGACTTTTATGGCCGTGCGGGCTTTTGTAAGTTAATTGTTATATTTTGTGTCCCGGCTTTATGTTAAGCAGATTTTGTATTAACAGGTTTTGGAATGTCCAGAAAATAGAGGAAACTCTGCCCAATTTTTTTTGGGCCTGTGAACTGTTAAAGACTTGTAATATTTTGAAGTTTGAATGTACATTAGTTTATTAATAACGTGCAATATTATTAATTTGTGAATTTTGTGATTTCAAATAACTAATTTTTTTTATAAAAAATTTGGCACACTTCAAAACCGTGCCAAAAGTGTGCCAGAAATATAAAATTTTGGCACGGTTTAAAAGTGTGCCAGAAGTGTTCCAGTTTGGCTGAATTTGGAACTGTTAAAAGCTGTGCCAAAAGTGTGCTAGAAATATCAAATTCTGGCACGGTTTAAAAGTGTGCCAGAAGTGTCCCTGTTTGGCCAAATCTGGCACACTTTTTAGCCGTGCCATAAAAAATACCATTTTGGAACACCTCATTCTAACACAGTTCAAAACCGTGCTAGATTTGATCCGGCACAGTTTTAAACCATGCCAGATTCCTATTTTTGGTGTATTGCAAGATCCCTCATTTTCTCAGTACCCGAGCTCGATGTCCTAGCTTCAACATTCCTAACTTCCTAATAGGCACTTCTCCACTAAGAGTCGTGACTTCTCACAACTGGCACTTGATTATATGTAAAGAAACTCTCATCCTCAAATTTGTGTCTATCATTCACATCCTCCATTGGATCCCTACAATCAGAAGACTTCACAGACTCATAATCAATGTGAATACATGTTGGCCACTATCACGCCCTGCTTTTTAGCATGAATGAATAAGAAGTTCACATAAAGAAATGAATTAAAGCTAAGGTGGAATAAAATAACTTTATTCATCATTAATATATTTACATTGGGTTGAACCAATGCATGGGTGAGTTACACATTTTTAGTACACACGATAAGGTCAACTTGGGTTGGGGCATGATTCATTAACTTCATAATCTTCCTCATGGGAACAGGCACTAGAAGCCATACTCCAAGGAGGAAAGAATGTTCAGGTAAGAAGACTCTATCATTAGGAACCACACAACATGATCATTGGTTCGTGGAAGGCAATGTATAGATGGTTCCTTTAGGGAATTTACAACCTCATCCAATTGAGCTCACCACTTCCATTCATTATGGAAGGAGAATTGATAGTATCAATATCCCTCGTTGTCTCAGTACCTGGGCTCGATGTCCTAGATTCAACATTCCTAACTTCCCAATAGATATTTATCCATTAAGAGATGTGACTCCTCACAACTAGCACTTGATTATATGTAAAGAAACTATCCTCCTCAACTTCATGTCTATCATCCACAGCCTCCATTGGATCCCTACAATCAGAAAACTTCACAGACTCAGAATCAATGTGAATACATGTTGGGCATTGTCACACCCTTCCTTTTAGTTTGAATGAACTAGAAGTTCACATAAATAAATGAATTAAAGCTAAGGTAGAATAAAATAACTTTATTCATTATTAATATGTTTACATAGGGTTGAACCACCGCAGGGGTGAGTTACACATTTTTAGTTCACACGATAATATAAAAAATTGAAAAGCGTCACTCCTTGCTCCCACCTATTTTAATCTCTGCCCACACGATCACATGCGCAAACAGGTGATCGATATTTATCTCTAGTAGGGAAGAGATACCATATTCTTTCTCCTGGCACAACTTAGAGTGCGTATGGAATTAGTGTTTAAAACGTTGACAATAATAAGATGATACGTCCATATTTATCGTGTTATTAGAAAATTAAAATAGCGGGACTCACAATTCCATAGTGATTAGTCTGTTTAATAAATACGGTTTATTATCGATTTATTTAGGATCATGTAAATAAAGTTAAAGTGTTTTGAACTAATAAGTCCATTCTTACTAGTTCAGTAAAGGGTATAGAAGTAATTAAGCCATTAGTTAACTACTACTACTACTACTACTACTACTACTACTACTACTACTACTACTACTACTAATAATAATAATAATAATAGTAGTAGTAATAATAATACTAATACTAATAATAATAATAATAATAATAATAATAATAATAATAATAATAATAATAATAATAATAATAATAATAATAATTATTATTATTATTATTATTATTATTATTATTATTATTATTATTATAATTCCACCCAAAACTTTTGGGGAAGAGTAACATGTTATGCACACAATTAAAATGTCACTCATACGTATGTAGCAATAATCATGTCTCTTAATCATCTGAGAATAGTAGGCCAAGTATAATGTTTCATGGGATAACACGTCAGTCTACTTCCTAGTTAATGCTGAGGCTTATAGTAAAAATGGCACAAAGTGCTAGGGTGAACTTAATCAATAGATACATGATATCAGTTATTAGATGAGAAGGTTTAAAATTTATTTTTAAGTTTAAATACTGGTGATAAATTCAAATACAGATAATGGTTAACAAAATATATAATATAGCAGTATAATAACATGCACATACTAAAAGTAAATAGGACTATCATATAGTGCTATTGATAGTAGTATTTCAAATATGCAAAGTATAATACTGAAAAGTTAGGAAAAGCCTACTCCCTCGTATTCGGTTTGCTTGTTATCAAACTAGGATATTTCTAAGATATAGGGCTTGATCTTCTGTTATACAATGTGTGGTATATAAGTTTTTGGGGTTTAATCACGTACTTTTGTAATAAAACTCTCTTTTTTTAAGTTTCGGGGAATTATTTATAATTCTCGTGGGACTTCCAAATACTGAACCAAAACTCATTATTGAACTTTGGCGCAAGAGAGTTTTTATCTTAAAATAGTTTGATGTATGTATAGGCAAGGTTTGGGGAACAAACTCATAAGTTGGAAAAGTTGATAGGGGTTGATTTGTAATTTTGGAAAAGTTTCTTCAAGTAAAAACCTCATTTTTGCATAACTTAAGCTAGGAATATCCAAACATGGTGTAACCTTATACCATTTTGATTAGAAAATTTTAATAGAATTTTTGAGAAAAAACTCAGAATTTCCTGATTGGCCATGCGCCCTCACGCGCGTGGTCAAGGTTTCTGAAAAAAGTCTTCATCTTCAAGCTCTCAATTTTGACTTTTAGCGTTTCAATTTTTAACTGAGTTTTTCTCCTTCATTTCTATATCATTTGATATGATTCCTTAACAAACTTAACATAATTTTTCATGAGGAATCCAAATATATAAGTTTCATGGATTGACATTTAGTATAACTCAAGTTCCAAAACTATATTTTTTCCTGAAAAATTTGACCTAAGCTTCATCGATTTCTAGAGTGTGACAATGTCTCTTATGAACTAGGTTTGATTTATGCTATATGTGGGAGTAATTTGGTTTGATTTCAAGAATTAATATGGATTGTACATGGAGAATTTTGAATTTTTAGTTTTTGAGTTCAAAATGCACTTTTTGATCGATTTGAGATCTACATGAACATTCATGGATTTTAACCATTACACTCAAGATCCTTTGGTTATACTGAAGTTATATATGGCTTTAAATAAACGTTTAATCTAGTATATCGAGTTTCGCCATTAAAGCTTAAGATTTAATGGTGTTCATACTGATTTTTACTATCCTAGTCCATTCTACACGCAAACACTTGCATATTATGATTGTTCTAACTATATTAACTATGCAAAAAACTACTCGAATTTAAAATGGAGCATAAAATTATAAGATACCTTAATTGGGAGAGATTTTGTCATTTAAAAATAAACTATGGGGTTAGTTTTTACTACTTAAGTTGAGTGGTATATATATTATATCATGAAAACATTTTATTCGAGATAAAGGTAGGTGGATTTGAATCAGTTTAGGTGAGGATTTATTTATGGGTAAATGAGTTTTCTTGTGGTTTCAACTACTTATGCTAATGTGTGGCAACATGTGGACAGGGGTTGAAGTATAATTCAAGAAGGTTTTCAATTTAGTCCTTCATTGTTAGTATATTTTCTTTTATGGCCCTAAAATAAACTTTTTGTAAGTTATAGGGGTATTTTGTCAAATTCAAAAAAATTTCGGGTTGAAACTATAATTTTATGTTAATTAAGATCCAAAGGATTAATTTGATGTAAAGTTGGGCTTTAGGGTTATATATATCTCAAGTTATCTTACTTTAAAATTTTTGGGGGCTCTTTTGTAATTTACAAAGACTTTAGGGGGTCTAAGTTAATAATGAAGTTGTAGGTTTTGAAACATAAATTTTTTCCTCTCTCGAAGAATTTTCATTTCATACAACTTATGACGGTCTAAATCAAGCTCTTAGGTACATTAGGGTTTAGAAATTCCTAGTTCTTAGAGTCTACCTACTTAAGAAAAAAATTCGTCCTAAAATTTTACCTTGAAATAAGTCAGGGTATTGATTCTTCACTACTTGTTCTGGTTTCCAAATAACTTCTTACTGATTCTGATGCTCCAAAAGTACCTTAACTGAGGATATTTCCTTATTTCTTATATACTTCACTTGGCAATTAAAAATTTGAATAGGACGTACTTCAAATTCATTGTTGGGTTCAACTGAAACATCTTTCCATGTGATGGTATGGAATGGATCTTATATATCCTGGCACAACTGTGATACATGAAACACATTATGTATATTGGATAATTCAATAGGAAACTCGAATTGATAGGCTACGGAGCCAATTCTTTTAAAAACTGTGAAAGGTCAAATAAATCTGGGGGGATAATTTTCCTCTCTTCCCGAAGCGTAAAATTCATTTTGAGGAGACACTTTTAGAAATACTTGCTCATTTTCTTTAAATTCTAAAGGTTTTTGGTGTTGGTCTGCATAACTTTTCTATTGAGCTTGGGTTGTCTTAAACTTCTCTCGAATCTATTGTATTACCTCGGTGGTTTCTTATATTATTTTTGGACAAAAATGTTCACTATTTCTTGACTCTATCTAACATGCATGGGATCTACAAGGTCGTCCATATAAAGATTCAAATGGGGTGGATTTAATACTAAGTTGGTGGCTATTATTATATGAAGATTCGATAAGAGGTAAATATACATTCCAGTGGTCAGACATATTTAATGTACAAGCACGTAAAATATCTTCTAGGGTTTGAATTGTATGTTCAAATTGTCCATCCGTTTGGTGGTGGAATGCTGTACTTAAGTGAAGTTTAGTACCCATTGCAGCTTGCAATGCTTGCCAAAATATTCTTGTGAAACAAGAATCTCAATCTGATACAATGGATAAAGGGATTCAATGTAATCGTATAATTTCTCGAATATATAGTTGGCTAGGTTTCTAGAATGAATAAGTGGTCTTTAAAGGAAAAAAATGGGCAAATTTGGTAGGTCGATCTACTATTACCCAAAATGAATTATATCCTTGGGACGTATGAGGTAGTCCACTAACAAAATCCATGGTAATATGATCAAATTTCTATTCAAAAATATGTAAGGGTTGAAGAAGTCCACCAGGGTGTTGGTGATCTATCTTTACTTGTTGATAAGTAAGACATCTCCTTATAAAATTGTCGTAATCATTTCTCATGTTTGGACACCAATATTGCTTCTTCAAAGCATGGTACATTTTCAAGCTTCTGGGGTGTATTATAAATTTTGAACGATGAGCTTCTTACAACACTTCTTCTCATAGAGATGCATCGTCATGTACATACAATCTATTCCTAAATCGTAGTCTTGTTTCTTTATCGTGTAAAAATAAGGATTTTGGCTCGAAAAATTATGGACAAAAGAATCTTGGGCCTATTGAATTATGATTTTCTTTCTTAATTTGGGATAAACGATAATGCTAAAAAAAATTGTACAAGGGTTAAGTAAGTATAGATCATATTGCTCTATGGTAGCGGTAATATCGTAGAAATTTAGAGTATGAAGTCATCCAACAGGATTTTGACTTAAAGCGTCGGCTACTACATTACCTTTGCCTAGATGGTAATTGAGTTTAAATAGGTTATCTTCCAAAAGTTCTATCCAACATCATCGTCTTAAGTTCAAATCCTTCTGGGTAAAGATATATTTCAAATTTTTATGATCTGAAAAGACTTGAAAACTTTGACTATAAAGGTAACAACACCAAATATTTAATGCAAAGAATATGGATGCTAGTTATAGATAATGGACCGGATAATTATACTCGTGTGTCTTGATTTGTTTACCCGTATTCTTCCTATTTTTCATTTTACATTAACACATGCCATAGTCATTGTAATTAAGCATCAATATACACCTCATAACTTACATCAATAGAAGGAATAATGATAATAGGAGCAATACTTAACTTGTCCTTCAACACTTGGAATGATTGGTTATATTCTTCAGCCCATATAAATGGAACTTCCTTCCTAGTTAGGTTTAAAAGGGGAAGAGCAATGCGTGAAAATCCTTCAATAAAACGATGATAGTATAGAGCTTATCCTACAAAACTCTTTATTTCAGTAATATTGGTCGGATTTTTCCATTCCAAAATGGATGAAATCTTGGCAGCATTAACTTGGATTCCATGTTTAGAAACCACATGTCCCAAAAAATTGATTTTCTTCATTGAAAAGTCACATTTGCTCTTTTTTTCATATAACCAATGGTTTCTAAGAGTACTTAAGACTACCTTCAAATGCTGGGTATGTTCTATCAGATTTTGAGAATATATCAGAATATCATCAATAAAAACGATAACGAATTGGTTATGAAAAGGTCTACAAATTTTGTGCATTAGATCCATAAAGTTGTGGGGGCATTGGTTAAACCAAATGACAGTATAATAAAATTGAAATATTAGTAATGAGTTTGAAAAGAAGTTTTTGGAATGTCTTCCTGTCTAATGAATAACTAATGATAACCGTATCGTAAGTCTATTTTTATAAAAGACCATTGCTCCTCTAAGTTAATAAAAGAAATATCCTAATCGGGGTAAAGGATACTTATTCGTAATAGTTACGAAATTCAGTCTACGATAATCTATGCATAGTATAAAGCTTCCATCATATTTCTTAATCAATAAGACCAGAGCTCCCCAAGATGATGAAGTTAGTTGAATGAAACCTTTTGCCAAAAGATCATTTATTTGGGTATGATGTTTTCGAAGTTCTAAAGGAGCCATTTGATGTGGAGGTATCGAAATAGGAAATGTATTAGGATAAAGATTAATACTAAACTCATTTTTTTAGGAGGGGTTAGTCCTGATAAATCTTAAAAAAAAAAAGACTTCAAATTATTCCACCAGATTTGAAATTAAAGAAGAAATCTGAATTTGGAAATTTGAAGGTTCTGATGGACCTGATCCTTGAAATATAAAATAACAATTATTTCTATTTCGAAAATGAATTTTCTTAGCTCGACAATTGATATGAGCGTGTTGCTGGGATAATATATCCATTTCGATAATAATATCAAAACCACGAATAACTAGGATTATCAAGTTAACAAAGAGAGTTCCTAGAACAAAATGAGTTTTATAATTTCTATAACCTTGTGTTGATGTAAGAAAGGTCGTGTGCGCTACTGATAAAAATATTTGCGCAAATTCCAATTACAAACTTTTTTAATTTGTATTAATTTATGACTCAAACCAATTCAGCCCTTGAACTACGTGTGTGCATGTGTCAAACCAACATAAGTAAAATATGTGACACAAATTTCAGAAAAAAAATATCACAGGGAAAAACCTTTTTATTTCTAAAACTTTGACAAGTTTACAAGACCATTGACTTACATACAACATGATAATCGCCCAGAAGTGTAATTCACGGTGTCTTCGTCAAACTTTCAAAGCATCGATTAGAAATTAGCAATGATTCGCACGCAGCTATACCACAAGGACACACATTCCATACACGCAATCTTCACAAAAAAAATCAACACGTAGAAGATCCTCAATGGCACGCGGTCAAAAACTTCATAGCGACTCACGCCATAATAGCACATAGCTCTCGGTTGTAGAGATCTCCCAAAACAGAGTGAATGGCAAACTATGTTTTGGGTTCTACAAAACAACTCACACAAAATCAATTGCAATTGTGAATTCTAAAACAAAAGTTATGAACCCTCAAATGGTTGGATAATAGTGTAAAAACATATTCTGTGAAAATTATTTTTTCTCCACATGAAAATCAGAAGCCTGACACCCTTATTTGTGATAAAATCAAGGCGTTGACGTGTAAGTATGAACCACTGTCGTTCGAACGAAAGACGACGTCGTTCGAGCGATGCTCCATCTCGTCCAAATGAGATGTGACATCATTTGAACGACAGTCACTGATCCACTTAAAAACTTTTAAAGTTTTAAATAACTTGGAATCCTCAAATATTAGAGTTGTTCATGGGATCAAGAGATATTTATCCAAACCTTTTACAATTTTTAAAAAATTAACAACCAATTTAAAATCATTTTAACTTTTAAAAAAATATCCCAACACTTTTAATGTAAAATGTAAATGGAACTTAAACACATGTTACCAAGTTCATCCTTGTTGGGCTTGAATGTTGAAGTCTTATTGAATTTTGGATTCATCTTTGTAGATGTAATCTTCTCAATTCTTTGACGACTTGTAGCATCTTGTAACGGTATATGACATACTAAATTGTGATGGACAATGTCCTTACAAATCTCCCCTGTGTCTATACCGGTACAAAATAAAAACTTCTGAATTATCAATCAGAATATGATCTATACAAATCTACCCTCCCATGAGCTCAAAAGAGGAACGATAAATGAACAAGTCCTCAAATATTTTCAAACGATGCTTCAACAATCAACTTTTCAAAACTCCAAGATTTTTGTCATCAGGTTGTGCAATCCAAAAATATTCAATTGTTACCTAAACACATGAGATAAAGCAAAAACTTAGTGATGTATCGAGTTTGAAATGATATAAACATAAACATGAAAGCATAATCAATTCTCTCCCGTACATAAACTCCCCCATAAAATCATAATTTGTTCTCCCCTTTTTTATTTGTCCGAAATAGACAGGGAAAAGAATAAATCACATAAAGTAAATCTGGGTGTCACAGTAAAACAAGGCAAACAACCTATTTTTGAGTTTTTAGATTTTTTATAAAAAAAGATGCGAAAAATGATGTTACAAAAATCACACACCATGAATTTACAGTAAGACAACCAAATCATGGAAATGAAATGAATGGGTGTGAATACATTCGATAGAAAAATCAACTCAATCATACCATATGTGCAAGATGCATAAGTATACTCCTAACGACTGAACATAAAAAAAAATAGTCCTTAGGTGTAGAATTTGTTGAATTTAGATGACATCGTCTTAGTCATATCAACAAATCAAAGTATAAATTATTTTTGCACCAATAACGTCCAAAACTATGTAATGCTTTTTCATGACTATCAAGAACGTGCAAACCGTTGAAAATTCCATTCAAACTCCCTCATTAAAATGTAATGAATTTTATTTTTCTTACGAGGTGATGAAACTAAAATCTATTGGCCCATTATTGGCATAATTTTTGTTTTCATTGACTTTTAATTTTTTTTCGAGCTTTTTTAAACCGCATTGGACCCCAGGTAATTTTCAATTCCTCACTTTTTTAAGCCCATTTAAACGGTGGCTTAATTGCAAAGGATAAATAAGTACCTTTCGTATCCCTTCACCATTTTTCAAAATAAAACACACAAATCTCACAAACGGTTTATAACATGCACTACTTTTTGTCAAGTTTTATCGCATTTGGTTCGTTGTATAGACATAATTGAGATGGAAACACTTAACCAGCATGTGATAGACAAGCACAAAAGTCAAAAAACTTCGTGCATGTGTGCAATAAAGGACAAAAAGAGTCAATCATATAGGTAGCAACACTATATCATCTCAAAGACTCAAAACTTTGTAAAGCACAAGAATGACACAATATATTGTCTCAAAACACTATCAAATAGTCAGATGGATATGGAATGAAATTGTGACTTAGTCATCCTAAAATTCAATTCATATAAGGTGCAAACAAAATACAAAACTCTTTTTGGATTTTTCAAATTTTCTAAAAAAGAAAATCTTTTTGTACTTTTCGAACACTATTCAGAACCAACCCAGCATTACCAAATAAAATATCAATATGAACCATAGGACTGCAAATAAAATTTCCAAAAATCTCAACATGTCGTTCGAACAATATCCCTGGTCGTTTGAACGACATAGGATCTCGCGAGAAGAGTTCGCGCAATATGTATTCTCATTAGAACGAGAAAAGAAAAATTTTCCCAAATTAAGCAGAATATTATGCAGCTTTGACTAGTGAGAAAATTTTGAGAAACAGTACCTGGAATGGGCAAACAGATCCAAAATAGTGCTAAAACAGTACAAAAAAAAAAGAAAAGAAAACAAAAGCTAACTAAGTAGAAAGCAAATGGTACATACTAGCAATGGTAATAAGATAATATCATGCAAAATAACCTATGCTAGCAAACATGTCTAGACCTCAACCGGTAGGTGCGATGGAGTTTTCAAAAGATTGTGATATATTTTGAAACAACTCTATCAAATCATGAGAAGTCTTGACCAAAAACATTACTTTCTCTCGAATATGTAAAACTCTCTATAATTATGTGCAAGTAAGGTATCATGGATGGGTTCATGTGTGTGAACATGTGTATGAGCAAAGCGTGATACATGACCCAATTTAAAACAAAACTCCCTAGGGTGTCCTCTCTTTTTACAATGGGAGCAAACATAAATCGGCCTAAGAACACCTCTCTCAATATGTCTCCTACGAGATCTCCTAATAAGTACTGGACGCCTAAGTGGGTTTGGTCGAGAGTCACGTGAATCCAACTCTAAAGTAGAAACCCACTCGGGTGTAATAAAAGAAGTAAACGCACCATCATGATTCCTAAGCTCGTACCACTCCCCAAAATAGGATTGAGAACCATCTTTCCCACTTTCTTAGATGAGTTCTCCAAAGTGACTTTAGCCTCCAAGGCATGCTTAAGATTTGTGTCTAATTGTGACATGTGGCTAGAAGCCCACTCTTTTCAGTATTCAAAGCAATCAACTGCTCACTAAAAGAAACATTCATTTTCTTGAGTTCACTTTCTTTTTCCTCACACTCCTTCAATATTTAAATCTATCTCTCCAAATCTGTCATCTTTATACCTAACTTGTTGTTCAATTTTTTTGCCTTTAAGGTCTCAGCGTACAACTCTCGAAATGCAATTAGGAGCTCACTCTCATCATCACTAGTGCACTCGCTCTCAAACTCCCTACAAACACTCAAAACCTCCTCGGGGGTATCAGGTGTACAAGTGTCCTCATCGATGTGGAACAAAGTGGGTGTGCTCTCATGACTGGTTAAAAAGGAAACATACATACCATGTCCTAAACCTTTACCGGACTCATCGTCCTCATATCCCTCTTCTCCCTCACTATCACTAAGGGTGGCTGGCATGGAAACTTTATCCCCCTCTCTGCTAAGCCTAGTGGGACACTCAAATGACTTATGCCTTTCCCCTCACACACTAAACATTTTAAATTTTCAAACTTTGCTTCACCCTCTTTCTCTTTCTCACTGCTTTCTTTGGCCTTGTCTTTCTTTTTGTTTTTATCCAAAAATCTTTTATTAGAGGAATTTTGTTTTGAAAACTGGAGAATTTTTTAAAATTCTTTGCAAGAAGTGTAAGGACATATTTTCATAGGTCCGTTATCAATTTATTATATCATATATCGCTACACTGTCGAAGAGCATTCAAGAGACATCTACATCAAAGGCGGATCCGAATTACTCAAGTTATTCATCATTCAAGACTCCGTGAAGTTTACTTTAGTAAGGTTATGTTTTAAATACCTTTACTCTTCACTTAGAGCTTTTGGGATATTTTTTACAAAATATTTTTCTAAAGATTTTGTTATCGGACACCTTTCCGTAGAAAAATCATAACTAATTCAAAAAAAATCAGAATGATACGAAACTGGCGACCACGCATTCATATTGAATTTTTCTACAGGCTCGAGTGGAATCTTGCTTGATAGGTCATTAGAACAACCTGTAATTGTCGTTCAAATGACATAGCATGTTGTTAGATCTCGTTCGAACGACTTTTGTCCTTCGTTCGAGCGACTTGCTGACCTCTTTCGAACGAGCTCTATTTTTGAGGCAGTGCGATTTTCTATAAAATCTCATTATTTGGCTTTGTTTTCATCAATAAGTCAAAGTGTTTTGACGAACAAAAAAACTGCAAAAGCAGAATCCTTTTTGGCTTCTTCCTTTAGGTTTTTAATCCCTTTTTGTTTTCAATTCACAAAACTCCCATATGATTTAGTGAGATGTTTTGGTGTTCAAGAACACAACTTTTGCCCTTGTTTATTCTTTGTGGGGAGATCTCTACAATCGATAGCTATGTGCTATTGTGGAGGGAGTCCTTGTGAAGATTTCAGACTACGTGTCTAAGATCGCGGTCCTTGTGGTATAGCTGCGCGTGAACCACTGCAGATTTCTAGTCGTTGCTTTTAAGGTTTGACGAAGACACCGTGCGTTACTCTTGTGGGCGAAAGAAAGAGGGTATTTAAGTCAATGGTCTTGTAAACTTTTCAAAGTTCTAGAAATAAAAGGTTTTACCCTACGGGGATTTTTCCTTAAGCTTGTGTCACATGCTTTATTTATTTTATGGTTTGACACACGCACGCACCGTAGATGCATGATTTGGGGTTGATTTATTTTGGTTTAAAAATAGACACTAATTAAATAAGTGTGCCAACGTAGAAAGTTGTGATTTTAATCATTTATCATACTCTTCTCAAATTGGTATCAGAGCGGGTTATGCTAATTTATTGCGTATTCCTGTTTTCCGCAAAAATTGTGTGATATTGATTTTTTTAAATCAGTTTTGTGAAAAATTGCATTTTTCCAATGGTACACCCGTTTAATGAGGAGCCTATTTTTGAAAAAGTTCACGACCGTGCTGAAAAATTAAAAAGTTTGAATTTGAAACTTTGCAAAATAATTAAAGTTTTGGAAAAAGAAAATTCTCTCTTTAAAAGTAAGATTGAATATTTGCAAGCGTTTCAAACTCAAAGTGATATTTGTCGTGAGCACTTTGGTAATTTTTGTATTGATTTTGATTCTTTAAAAATATCCAAAAAGAAGAGTGATGAGAAAGTCCGAGTTTTAGAGAAGTAATTAAAGGACTTAAAAAATTCTAGGCTTCCCGTTTGTGCCGTCGAGGATAAAAAATTAATCGATGATTTTACGGCACGTGAAAAGACTCTTAGGGATAAGTTTATTTTAATTGAGGGGGAGCATGATAAACTGTTAAGTTTAATTGAAAATTTGAAAAAGAAATCCCTGTATTTAGTAGAGTTTAATTCTTTGCTTGAGTAAAAAATTTTGAAGTTAAAAAAGGATTTGACTGACTCAAGTAGGTTTGATAGTGATGGTAATGGCTCATCTTGTTCTCATGCTTCTAGTGCTAAAGCCAAAACCATTATTTATTTTAGAGGGTAAACCGTTCCAAAGGATGTTAGAAAATATCACACTTTAGGTGTCTTCCACCCGTTTACATATGTTCATATCGTGGTAGGAAAGGTCACATTAGGAGATTTTGTTTTGATCTTGGAAGAGATCCTAGGAATTCGAAGTCTAGTGTTTTGTTGGTTCCCAAAACCCCGTGTCGACGTGTTACATCCGTTTGGGTTAGGAAATCACTTTTGGATACACTAGATTTTAGAATAGTTGATTCTCATTTGCTTGCATACGATTCTTCTCTTGCCATATCATATAGATGATTGTGATTTCATGTTTGTCATACGCTAGTTATGCTTTTTGATATATTTTTTCTAGCATTGTGACATGTACTTTTTGTATAGATTTTTATTTTTGAAAATTTTTGAAAAATACAAAAAGATTTTATTTTCATAAAATTTTTAGAAAAATCCAAAAAGATTTTTGTATTTTGTTTGCACCGTTTATGGATGAAGACTTAGGATGACCGAGTCACAACATCATTCCAATTTACATGTGACTATTTGATAGTGTTTTGAGACAATAGGTCAATTCATCCTTGTGCTTTATAAACTTTGGAGTCATGAAGATGTAATTAAGTGTTACTTCCTACATGCTTGACTCATGTTTCCTTTATTGCACACATGCACGGACTTGTTTGATTATTATGATTGTCTTATCACATGTTGGTTGGGTGTTTTCACTTAAATCTTGTCCTTAAAACGAACCAAGCGCGATAAATTTTGATAAGGAAATTGTGAATATAAGAACCGTTTTGCGAGTTTGTGTGCTTTATTTAAAAACGGGGAAGGGTTGCGAAAGGTTCATTTTGCCTTTGTGAATACTAAGCCACCATTAAATTGGACCTAAAAAATGGAGGAATTTTATTATCCGGGATCCAAAGAGGCTTAAAAGAGCCCGAAAAAATTTAAAAGGCAATAAAAAGAAATTCATGCCCATTATGGGCCATTTAGGTTTTTGCACCAATTCAACAATGTTTGAGAATTTAGATTACCTCTAAAAGAAAATATATTTGAAGGGGGTTTGTTTGGAGATTTTAAATGACATCGTCTTATGCAAATCAACAAATCAAAGTCAACTGATTTCCACACCAATAACGTCCAAAACTTTTTAGCGCATTTTCAAGACTTTTAAGGACGTGCAAACCCGTTTAAAATATCCAAACAAACCCCCTTCAAATATATTTTCTTTTAGAGGTAATCTAAATTCTCAAACATTGGAGAATTGGTGCAAAAACCTAAATGGCCCATAATGGGCATGAATTTCTTTTTATTGCCTTTTAAATTTTTTCAGGCTCTTTTAAGCCTCTTTGGATCTCGGAAAATAAAATTCCTCCATTTTTTAGGTCCAATTTAATGGTGGCTTAGTATTCATAAAGGCAAAATGAACCTTTCGCAACCCTTCCCCATTTTTAAATAAAGCACACAAACTCTTAAAACGGTTCTTATATGCACAATTTCCTTATCACAATCTATCGCGCTTGGTTCGTTTTAAGGACAAGATTTAAGTGAAAACACCCAACCAACATGTGATAAGACAAGCATAATAATCAAACAAGTCCGTGCATGTGTGCAATAAAGGAAACATGAGTCAAACATGTAGGAAGTAACACTTAATTACATCTTAATGACTCCAAAGTTTATAAAGCACAAGGATGAATTAACCTATTGTCTCAAAACACTATCAAATAGTCACATGTAAATTGGAATGATGTTGTGACTCGGTCATCCTAAGTCTTCATCCATAAACGGTGCAAACAAAATACAAAAATCTTTTTGGATTTTTCTAAAAATTTTATGAAAATAAAATCTTTTTGTATTTTTCAAAAATTTTCAAAAATAAAATTCTATACAAAAAGTACATGTCACAATGCTAGCAAAAATATATCAAAAAGCATAACTAGCGTATGACAAACATGCAATCACAATCATCTATATGATATGGCAAGAGAAGAATCGTGTGCAAGCAAATGAGAATCAACTATTCTAAAATCTAGTGTATACAAAAGTGATTTCCTAACCCAAACGGATGTAACACGTCGACACGGGGTTTTTGGAACCAACAAAACACTAGACTTCGAATTCCTAGGATCTCTTCCAAGATCAAAACACTAGACCACGCATTCGTATCGAATTTTTCTACAGGTACGCGTGGAATCTCGCATGATAGGTCGTTCGAACGACCTTTAATTGTCGTTCAAATGACATAGCATGTAGTTAGATCTCGTTCGAACGGCTTTTGTCCTTCGTTCGAGCGACTTGTTGATCTCGTTTGAATGAGCTCTGTTTTCGAGACGGTGCGATTTTCTATAAAATCTCATTATTTGGTTCCGTTTTCATCAAGAAGTCACAGCATTTTGACGAACAGAAAAACTATAAAAGCAGAATCCTTTTTGGCTTCTTCCTTTAGGGTTTTAATCCCTTTTTTTTTCAATTCACAAAACTCCCATATGCTTTAGTGAATTGTTTTGGTGTTCAAGAACACAACTTTTGCCCTTGTTTATTATTTGTGGGGAGACCTCTACAACCGACAACCGCGTGCTATTGTGGAGGGAGTCCTTGTGAAGATTTCAGACTGCGTGTCTAGGATTGCAGTCCTTGTGGTATAGCTATGCGTGAACCACTGCAAATTTCTAGTCATTGCTTTGAAGGTTTGACGAAGACACCGTGCGTTACTCTTGTGGGCGAAAGAAAGATGGTATGTAAGTCAATGGTCTTGTAAACTTTTCAAAGTTCTAGAAATAAAAGGTTTTGCCCTGCGGGGATTTTTCCTTAAGCTTGTGTCGCATGCTTTATTTATTTTATGATTTGACACACGCATGCACCGTAGATGCATGATTTGGGGCTGATTTATTTTGGGTTTAAAAATAGACACTAATTAAATAAGTGTGCCAATGTAGAAAGTTGTGATTTTAATCAATTATCACACTCTTCTCAAGAAGGGCCATGTCAAACTCATACTTGTCCTCAGATTCAGACTCATAAAAACTCACTTTTTTTCTTATCTTGGGCTTTAAGTGCTATCCCTCTATCCTTAGGTTTGATAGTGTCAGGGAACATGTCAATTTAAGACGTTTGGAGGTATCCTACCAACTCCTCTAATTTCAGACGACTAAAATGTTCTAAGGTATTTAAAATAGACACTTTTGGGATAAAACTTTTAGGCAACGATTTTAAAATCTTTTTAACCGCTCATGTATCAAGTATAGGCTCACCTAGGTTTAAACTAGTATTGACAATATCTGACAAATGGGTATAAAACTCGTCAAAACACTCAGTCTCCAACATAGTGATTGTCTCAAATTAAGTGGTCAAATTTTGAATTTTAGACTCTTTGACCACGTTAGTGCCCATATGGGTGAGTTGCAAAATATCCCACGCTTCTTTAGACCTTGTGCACGTCATAATACGTCAAAACTCGTTAGGGGTGACATGTCCGAAAATTGCAGTAAGCCCTTGTGAATTATAAGTTCTCCACCTAAACTCATCCTTGATCCAGTCTAACACAGTTTTTAAATTCTTGACATTATTTGCGGTGACAGTGGGAGGATTCCAACCTCTTTCACAAATGACTCAAACTCTTTCATCGATTGCTTTTAAATGGGATTTCATTCAAGAATTCCAGTAAGCATAATTAGACCCGCCAAAAATTATCAACCGACTATATAAGTTTTCGTTTGGAAACATTGCGACAAACTTTTAAAAATCATATTTTCAAAAAAAATCAATATCACAAAATTTTACGAAAAATAGGAATACCCGATAAATTAGCATAACCTGCTTTGATACCAATTGGAAAGACCATGTGCAATACTAATATAAATAGTTGCGCAAATTACAATTACAAACTTATTTTATTAGTGTGAATTTATGAATCAAATCAATTCAGCCCTTGGACGACGTGAGTGAATGTGTCAAACCAACATAAGTAATATATGTGATACAAACTTTAGGAAAAATCCCCATAGGTAAAGACCTTTTTATTTCTATAAATTTGACAAGTTTACAAGACAATTAACTTAAATACAACATGATAATCGCCCACAAGTGTAATGCACGACATCTTCGTCAAACCTTCAAAGCATCGGCTAGAAATCATCAATGGTTCATATGAAACTATACCACAAGGACATGTAGTTCAGACACGTAGTCTCCACCGAAGAATCAACATGCAGAAGATCAGCAATGACACGCAGTCATAAAATTGGTAGCAGTTGACTCCAAAATAACACACAACTATGTTTTGGGTTCCACAAAATAACTCAAACAAAAGCAATTGGGATTGTGAATTGTAAAAAAAAAGTTATGAACTCTCAAACAGTTTGAGAATAGTATCAAAACATATTCTGTGAAAACCAGTTTTTCTCCACATAGAAATCAGAAGTTCGACACCCTTATTTATAATAAAAATCAAGGCGGTGGCGTGTTAGTATAAACCACTGTCGTTTGTATGAAAGACGGCTTTGTTCGAGCGATGCTCCATCTCGTTCGAATGAGATGTGACGTCGTTTGAACGGCAGTCACTGATCCATTTAAAAAGTTTTAAAGTTTTAAATAACTTGGAATCCTCAAATCTTAAAACTATTCACGGGATCAGGAGATATTTATCCAAACCTTTTATGATTTTTGAAAAATTAAAAACCAATTTAAAATCATTTCAAAAATCATTTTAATTTTTATAAAAATATACCCAACACTTTTAATGTAAAATGTAAATGGAACTTAAACACATTTTACCAAACTCAACCTTGTTGGGCTTGAATCTTGAAGTCTATTTGGAATTCGAATTCATCTTTATAGATGTAATTTTCTCAATTCTTCGACTACTTGTAGCAACTTGTAACGGTATACGACATACTAAATTGTAACGGACAATGTCCTTACAATGTATTTATTTCACCTATTGGTAATTAAATATCCAATGGACTAGTTAGAGATAATGGAGCTAATTATATTAGTTTAGCTAGTCTAAGACTAATAAAGGAATGCATAGATCCTGTATCAAACAAAATATGGGTAGGAGCATGTTGAAATATAGTCATACCTTTTATCACGTCATGCGCATGTCGTATAGGCTGCAGAGCATAATTCCTCCCATGACTCGAAATTGGCTTAACTCTCTAGGTTGGCTTGGAGTGATTTGGAATATTATAGATTTTTTGATTTTGTGAGGGTTTAATTTGTTAGCGGTGGATTATAACTGACTTTATCTTCGAACATCGGGGTCGAATATATCCTACTTCATGACAACGAATTTAGGAATGAGTTGTATTATGACGAATCTAGTAATAACCTTTCCCACTTTAGTTCGCATATGGATGAGGTCTAAAATGAGATGGAGTTTTGATGACATGGTTGTCCTAATAGTTAGGGGTGAAAATCGGATCAAGGTAGTAGAATTGCGTTCCACAATGGTCACATTGTTAATTAACTGAAAGTACTCACAAATTTGTAACGGATCGATTGAATTCTTAACTCTCGGATG
The DNA here is from genome assembly GCA_949130495.1 of Sambucus nigra. NCBI lineage: Eukaryota > Viridiplantae > Streptophyta > Magnoliopsida > Dipsacales > Adoxaceae > Sambucus > Sambucus nigra. Next base: position 201,195,278 of record OX422216.1, read on the forward strand.
TAATCCTCTTTTAAACTGCTTACATTTCTTTATTTCAGTATCCACATATTCCAGGGCATAGCGAGATAGTTTGATAAACTTAGGCTCGTATTGGGCTATTGAGAGGTTAACTTGTTGCAATTTTAACAAATCAACGGTTCGTTGGTCTCGTTCAGTCTCAGAAAGTAATTTTTGAAAAAAGTCTCCTTAAATTATTCCGAAGTAAAATTAGAAACATTGTGATTGCACGACATTGCTTGCCACCAGATATCGTCTTCACCTTCAAACATATAAGCAACTAAAGTTATTCAGATATTTGTAGTTATACATACTCTGTTCAGAATTTTCATAATATAGCGCATCCATTTCTCAGCTTCATTAGCACCTGGCTTTCCAAGAAAAGACAGGGGTCGTTGTCTTATCAGTTTCTTAAGAGCATTCATTCTATGAATTTTTCAAAAAGATGCTCAAGATTAGATCGAGTAGTCTATTATTATCAGGCTAACATAGTATGTTCCTGGAGACATCACATGATTCCTTAAGTCTAAGTCTGTTCAGGTTGAGTTCCAGCATAGGGAATTCAAGTACTAATAATCCTAAAATAGAACAGTTTAAATAACAAAAGTTATAAATAAAATGAAGTAACAAGCCTACTGCATTTCACATAAATTTATGTTGTACAATATTATTATACACCATAACCCATATCAGTGCAGCTAAAGTTATATTCTACAACATTTAAAACAACTTTTAACGTTAGATTCTTTTAAGTAAGAATGACTGTTTCGTCACTACATGTAGACTCTGGGATGACTAGATAATCTCCTTGGTCTACATCATACATCAAGTCACCTATAGTGATGTAAGAATACCCTCCATGAATTTCTCCATTAGATGTCGCTTCAGGGTACATTGGTGGAGCTGGTAGTTTATCTGTAAATGCCAAATTTAAATCTTCTTAATGTATGATCGGATTATTGGAAAAATCATCCATTTTTTGCATTACCTGCAAACCCAAAACTCTATTGGTCAACGCTAGAATTTTAATGTCTTTACTTGACCCTACCCAGTCTTCTTCAACTCCAAGAATCATTTCTCTAAACCTTCCCAAAGCCTCTTCTCTTACACGCATTTCCCATATGTTATTTGGCTCGAGATTTACGTTAAATAGCAATGCATACCATGCGTCCATACTGCAGAATGGGTTTACCATACAATAATAGTAATAAAATAAGTAATGAAAGAACAAATAACTAATATCTTATATATTTCCCGCGTAGAACGCTAACCCGACGATATGTTTTAGATTTAAAACATGCTTTGATACCATCTTGTCACAACCTGCTTTCTGGTATGAATGAAAAATAAGTAAACATAATGCAATGAATTAAAGCTAAGGCATAATAACATAACTTTATTCATTATTAGTATGTTTACATAGGTTTGAACCACCGCAGGGGTGAGTTACACGTTTTTAGTACACATGATAATATAGAAAATTGAAAAGAGACACTCCTTACTCCCATCTAGTTTAATCTTTGCCTAGACAATCACATATGCACACATGTGATTGGTTTCTGTCTCTAGTAGGGAAGAGATACTATCTTCTTTCTCTTGACGCATCTGGAGAATGAAGTAATTAGCACAAATATGCTAAGAATGTTCTACCAGTTTTATAACAATGATATAGATATAAAGGAGATTTGGAGTGTGTATAGAATCAGTGTTCAAAACATTGACAATAATAAGATGATAATTCCATATTTATAAGGTTATTAGAAAATTAAAATATTGGAACTCAAAATTCTATATTTATTAGTCCGTTTAAGGAATACAGTTCATTACCGGTTTATTTAGGATCGTGTAAATAAAGTCAAAGAGTTTTGAACTAATAATCCCATTCTTACTTGTTCACTAAAGGGTATAGAAGTAGTTAAGCCATCATTTAACTGATAATAATAATCTTTTAAACCAAAACTTTTGGGGAAAAGTAACAAGTTATGTACACAATTAAAGTGATGCTCATACGAATGTAGCAATAATCATGGATCTCAATCATCTAATACCAGTAGGCTAAGTATAAAGTTTCGTGGGATAACACGTTAGTCTACTTCCTAGTTAATGTTGATGCTTATAGTAAAAATGGCACAAAGTTCTAGATTGAACGGAATCAATAGATACATGATATCAGTTATTAGATGATAAAGGTTTAAATTGATCCTTAAGTTTAATTACTAGTGATAAATTCAAATACTAATGATGGTTAAAAAAATATGTAGTATGGTAGTATAATAACATACACATACTAAGAGTAAATGGGTCTATCACATAGGGATGTCAATAGCAGTATTTCAAATACGCAAAGTGTAATACTAAACAGATAGGGAAAATATACCTCCTTGGTATTTGGCTGGCATTCTATCACACTGGGCTATTTGGAAGAATTGGGGCTTGATCTTCTGTTATACTTCTATACCCTGGGCTATTTGGAAAACATACCTCCTTGGTATTCGATTTTGACTTTTTAGGATTTCAATTTTTAACCGAGGCTTTATCCTTTATTGCTATATCATTTGAGATGATTGCTTAACAAACTTAACCTATTTTTTAATGAGGAATCCAAATACATAAGTTTTACGGATTGATATTCAGTATAACTCAAGTTCCAAAACTATGTTTTTTCTGAAAATTTAACCTGATCTTCATGGATTTATGGAGTATGAAAAGGTCTCTTATGAATTGGGTTTGGTTTTGGCTATATGTGGGAGTAGTTTGGTTTTGATTTCAAGAATTAAAATGTATTATACATGGAGAATTTTGAATTTTCACTTTTTGAGTTCAAAATACACTTTTGATCAATTTGAGCTCTACGTGAACATTAATGGATGTTAACCATTACATTCGAGATCCTTAGGTCAAAATGAAGTTATATATGGATTCAAATCAAAGTTTAAGGCCGTATATCAAGTTTCACCATTATAGCTCAAGCTTTAATGCTGATCCTACTAATTTTTACTATCCTAGGCCATTCTACTCATAAAAGCTTGCATATTATGATTGTTCTAACTATATTAACTATTCAGAAAACTACTAGAATTGAAAGAATTGAAAATTTAGCATAAAATGATAAGATACGTGAATGGGGAGAAATTTTGAGATTTGATACTAAATTGCAGGGTGAGTTTTTACTATCTGGGGCGAAGGGTATTTATACTATTTTATGAGAGGATTTGATTGGAGCTAAAGAGAGGTGGATTTGAATCAGTTTAGGTGAGGTTTTAGTTATGGGTAAATGGGGTGCATACGGGTTCATGGGGGTTTTCATGTGGTTTTAACTTCTTATGATGATGTGCGGCAGCATGTGGAAAAAGGTTGAAATATAATTCAAGAAGGTTTTGAATTTAGTCCTTCATTGTTTGTATATTTTTTTAGAGCCCAAAAAGTAGAACTTTTGTAATGTATAGGGGTATTTGGTAAATTCAAAATAGTTTCCGGGGTTGAAGCTATAATTTTATATTATTTAAGGTCTAAAAGATTAATTTGAAGTAAAGTTGGGGTTAAATATATATCAAGTTATCTTACTATGAATATTTCGGGGTAATTTACTAAAACTTCAAGGGTCTTAATTAATATAACAAAGTTGTAGGTTTTTAAACATAAGTTCTTTCCTCTTTAGAAGATTTTAATTTTACACACCTTATGAGCGTCTAAATCAAGGTCATAGGGAAATTCGGGTTTAGAAATTCATGGTTCTTATAAACACTCTTTGAATTTACTTCCCCTAGTTTTCAAGGGCTTTATGTTTAAGACCGTGGGAGGAGGAACACTGAAAGGCCTTATCCAAAAATCCTCCCTGTACTCCCAAGTATTCCAATGCATAACACTATGGCATAACCTGTAAAAGAAAAGGGAAATCCATAGTTAAAGTGTCAGAGACTTTATGAGCAAAATAATGAAAGCCCAAGTTTGGAAGACAATAGCTTTATTAAAAGTTACGGCGCAAGTATAGATCCTAAAAGCCACGGGTGCTATGGATAGGATCGCAAAAATAATTATAGAATGTAAGGCCACGGAGTCCTAAAATTTAATTTCAAGATCATGGGAAAAGAAAATAGTATCAAAAGGAAAAGAAAAGGCCAAGATGTGAAACATAAACACCAAAGGCCATGGACCATTGAACTAGCAGTAAGGGATCGTGACATAGTCAAAACTTGTCCAAGTGCAGAAAAAACTATTCAAAGGAAGGTTCAGGACACATCAAGATGAAGAAGGCCAAAAGTAGCTAAATAGGTCTGCGGGCACAAGACTGCATTCGTGGACAGAGATGTCAAACCCATGTACTCCTCAATTATATGATCTAATAAGATAAAAAAGGAAAGAAAGTAGGGTTTTGTTTAAGAATAATGGGGAATAACTGTTTGTGTTCTTGGCCTGAAACAAACCTAAAATTCATATGGACTAACATAAAATACCCAAATCATAATGAAATATAAGGGATTATTTGGAAGATTTAAAAACATGTCACAAACCCAGAAAAATAAACCCTGGCCAAATACTAGATCAACGTAACAATCTTGAAAAACCCAATCGGGTTCTACAAAAACACAAAACCAAAAACATTTAAGCCCAGTTTAATAGATTTTTAAAGATTTCAGGGGTTATTTGTAAGATTTAAAGCTTCAAAACAAAACAGGATCAAATGCGAGGTAGTCTACGAAGAATTAAACTGAAAGCTAACCTGAGATGAAGATAAAAACTCATCAAAAATTGCCTGAAAGCCGTTGAAAATTACCATTGCTTCTATAAGAAATATCCTAACTCGTTTATCTTAAATATGGAAAAATGTAATCAAACATGACCTCTAAGAATTTATATAAAATGTCGAGTAATTCGAAACGTCGTAGAATTTGAAATGTTTTAGGACCTGATCGCGATAACATTTGAGGCTTCTATCAAATTCCATCCTCTAGTAGGCCACGACATCATAAACACACCCTGTTGATGAAATGCCTTGGCTCCAAGGAAACCCATCGTGAACATAAATCAATCCCCAATACTAAATCATTCACCTCTTAGCACTAAGGATTGGTGGCTTCTATTGTACTTAATATATATCAATTAGAAGTCATAAGACACGTGGCACAGTGTCCGTACAGACTCATATAAGATATACCCAGTACTAATAATGGCCTCAACCTATAAATAAGGCCACGACCCTGTACATGACCCAACCGCAGAATGTGATCCATTTACCTCTTTATACACTCAATACTATGTCCAGGTGCACAAACAAATTGCGAATTCTATGATGCGACTCCATCAAACGGCCATGGATATTCCTTTGATTGGTCACGGCCCCCAAACCTCAGTACATACTCAAATGTACAGGCTGAGGACCCTAATATCTCATCAATGGTTTGTAAATTATCCACCTTTAATAAAGATTTCATAGAAACAATGCTTATCCATAAGGCAGGTGCATTGTTCACATGGTGCCCTAACTATCCACTATAAATAGCGGTTGACTCCTCTGTGGGGGCAACATTTTAGGCAGCGAAGCTCTACCAAATTCTCTCCAACTTCTCTCTACGCTAGAGTCCACACTCCAGTCAACCACTCATGCAACTGAACCACTACTAGCTGCATCCTCCCTTAGCTTATACTAAAATATTTGCTGCCTCTTCTACACATAACTAGTATGTTATGCTTTTATCCTACTTTTCCCCTCTTGTATGCCTTTATGGCCTCCTAAACTTGTACTATTACATTAGCCTAATGAGAATCGGTCTATATAGTGGACATAGGCTCATTTTTCTGGCTAAACCACTTTAAAAATCATGTTATCTCTCTTTTACTTTATTTTCTATACTTTTACTAATTTGTACAACTTCGATGGTATGATTTACATTGGTAAACCATTCTTGACAACAACATTTGTGATGTTATATCTGTATGATATTGTTTTTGCAAGTTAATTATTCTTTTGTGAGTGGGATATAGGAAATTTTTTGAATCATGAACATCTTGTGTTGTGTGTGTAACATAATTATTTTATGTTATAATTATTTAGTTTAGGCTTATATGCATCGAAAATCATAACTTGTAGAATTTACCGCATGTAATTGGCATCGTCCATGGGAACGATTTATTGTTCTTTGCCACCAGCCATTATTTTGCACTATCTCAATCACCCAACTGAGATCACCAAAGTCATCATGATCAAGAGGGTCATGACTAGCAAGATCATGGAGAATAAGAGGGTCACTAAATGAATTGTGATAGCCATGATGACTAGGAGGTTTGTCGCCCTTCTCCCTTCCCTTCGAGGGTCATATCAGAAATTAACGACTATTACCCATCCCATATCCCATATTCGTGAGGAGAGGAAAGATGAGAGAGATAAGTACGGAGGATTTACTCATATCTCAAGTCTCATCCACACCTATAATAAGCTTCTTTGTTGCGAGAGGGTTGTTAATACGTATAAACATGAGCATAATGATGAATTCCAAAGATGATTGGACAAGTTGGAAAAAGAAACACACAAGAAAAAGCATAAATATGGTCATAGGTCATGTACTCCTAGTCCTTAGGGGAGCAAAGCTCACAGCTGAGGAAAGAGTATCCATCCTTGAAATGAGTGTTCTCCTCATAAAAAGTAACCAGGAAGAAGGCCCTTCTCTGGAAAGCGATGAAGAGAAAAAGATACACGTGATTTAATTATGAGAGAAGTAAACAAACAAACTTCTCAATAGGGAGCATGTATCACTAAAGAGTTGGACATAAAGTCCCTTATCAGCTAGATGAGATCACTATTTAGCAAACTATTGAGGATTTAAGCCTCCCAAGAAGTTCACTATTCCACAATTCAAAAGCTACAAGGGAAATACAGATCCCACGGACAATGTTAGGAAAAATATTTAGGATAAGATGATTTAGAATAATAATGACAAATTCATGTGTTGTATATTTCCTTTCAGCCATGGGCATGTTTACTAGAATTTGTTCAAAAATCTTCCATACAGATCAATTACTTACTTTAAGGAGCTCGTCGAGGCCTTTACGGATCGATTCATCACTAGCAGCACCCATCCCAAAAGAATGGACTTGCTTACCATGCTAAAAAATAAGCCTTAAAAAATGCTACGATATTATTCTAGTAGATATTAGGAGCTATATAATGAAGTGGAGGACTGCACTGAGCATGTCGCGATGGCCTCTTTCAAGATTGGGCTACCGATCAATTCTATACTTCATCAATCTTTCACCAAAATAAAGGCCATCACCATTAATGACCTCATGAAAAATATTGAGAAATATGACAAAGTTGAAGATGAAGTGGTCATAGTTGGCTAGAAAGATGATAGGTCAAAGCGGGAAAAAAAGGGTGATAAAAAAGGAGCGAACAAAAAAGGAGGTAAGAAGTAGAATGGTAAGAAGAAAGTGAATGACAAGAAATATACAAAATAACATGTTCAAAGCCCTAAACATATTGTTTACCATATTGATCTACAAGATCTTTTATAAGGTTATAGGTTGGCAGTATTTCAAATGACTTGAAAAGATATTGGATGATCCCAAGAAGAGGAATATAACGTTGATATGCTCATACTACAAAGATCATGGTCTCAATACCGAGAATTGCAAATCCCTAAAATCTCACCTAAAGGAACAGACCGATGTTAGGCATAGCATGTGCACAACTAAAGTCCTGATAATGCGTTGAACAAAAATATTGTCCACGAGTTCGTAATGATCCATGGGTACCTAACCCGAGCATATCTAGGGTAAAGTCATCAGTATGGAAGTTACGAAATTCATGGCAATGATGTAAGAATTCCAGATTGATTCGGACAAGAACGTTGCGGGAAAACGTTGTCGACCATATGAGATTGACTACTCAAAACATATAATGTTCACCAAGGAAGATTTTATCCGAGTGAGGATCCCCAATCACGGTGCCCTATTAATCACTCATAAAGTATAAAATTAGAACATGGATACACTATTAGAGGATACCTCAAAATGTTTAACAAGCCTAACTTACAAGCATAAGACATTTAGAAAACTACCGTGCCCTTGGTTATCTTTTAAAAAAGGATGACCATGCCCCTTTGAAAGGTCGTTCTCCTTATCTAATAAGAAGGAATCTCCAAACCTATTGGATTCCTCTTAGTAGACATATATTCCCTTTAAAATGTTATACTTGGCAAAGAATGGTTGCATTCCATGAGGTGAGTGCCTTCATCCTACCACCAAAAATTAAAGTGCATCATTGAGAAAGGGATAGTGGTGATTAGGAGGAACCATGCATTAGCTTAGTAGATCTTAATAGATTCCATCCTACCAAAACACAAAAAGAAGAAATAGAAATTTATGGAAATAGAGGAGGGTTGTGTTGCTTTCAAGTATCCATTTATGGGCAACTTGGCATTGAGGAAAACAGGGTTGCCCTGCCGACCACATCCTAGATAGTGAGTAACCTGAAATGAAGTTATTGATCGACATTACTCTTACTTGAAAGGAGATGTAATATTTGGATGATTGCCTCAACATAAATCAGGATGTGTTTGCCTAGAAACCCTACGACATATTGGGAATTGGCCTAAAGATTATATGTGATGATATTCATGTTGACCCTACGTATCCACTCGGGACCCAAAAAGTAAGAAGAACATCCCCTAGATGGCGAGGGAAGTAGACGAAGAAGTGGGAAAATTTTTGGAGGCATGGTTGATCAAGGAAGCTCAATTCCCAAAGTGGTTATCAAATCCTCTAGTGGTTAATAAAAATAACAAAAAGTGGAAATTCTTTATTGACTTCACTGGCATGAACAAGGCTTGCCCAAAGGGTAATTTTCCTTTCCTTAAGATAGATCAAATGGTAGACATCACTACCGATTGCTAGAATATGAGATTCCTCAATGCCTACTGAGGGTATCACCAGATCCCATTGTTCAGCCTTAATAGTAGAACACCTATTTTATCACTACATTATGACTGTATTGCTAAAGGGTGATGCCATTCAGACTGAAGAACTCCGGTGAAACTTATCAGAGTCTTGTAAAAAATATGTTCAAGAAACGGTTAGGAGAAACGATGGAGGTCTACATAGACGACATTCTTATGAAAATCATAAAGAAAGAGGAACATCTCATCGAATTATCAAGGACTTTCGAAGTCCTTTGTTACTATAGAACAAGGTTGAATGCAAACAAGTGTTCTTTAGAGGTAAATTTGTGAAAGTTTCATAGATACCCGGTCAGTCAAAGGGTGATTAAGGTGATCCGTAACCAAAGTGAAGCAATAAGGAATGTACAATCTCCGAGAACCATGCATGAAGTGCATAAGTTAACTAACATGCTTGTCTCCCTTAGTAGATTCATATCAACATCCTCAAAAGAGTTTCGGCGTTTCTTTTAAATATTGAGAAAGTAAGGTAAGGATCTCTGGAATGACCAATGTACATATGCACTATAAGAAGTGAAAAATTATCTAAGCCTACTGCCACTGCTAACAATCCCATATGAAGAGGGACCCTTGTACCTGGAAGTTTGTAGTCATACAGTCAACTCAGCCTTAGTTTGTGAGAGGAAAGGTATTCAAGCCCCCATCAATTATAGGACCAAAAGTTTGTTCAACATTGTGAAGCGATACCTCCTCCTGGAGAAAAATCCATATGCACTAGTGATAGCCTTTCACAAGTTGAAACATTAATTTAAGGCGCATATAATCATCGTCCTAACCTTGTTCCCTGATAAGATGGTTCTTTGAAAGGTTGGCCAGTCTAGATTGATGTCCAAATGGTCTATGTAGTTAGGAAGGTTTGATATACATTACCAACCTAGGATGTCGATCAAATGTCACATTCTGCATGACTTTATCGACAAGTTCTCCAGCAACCAAGCACTGAGTGAAGTCCCTACCACAATTAAGGGAGATTTCCAATAAGTGGTCGGAGAAGGAGGGTGATGGACCCTTTACATACATGGAGCCTCCAATTCCAAATGGAAGGAGTCGAGATCATTTTGGTATATCTAGAGAAAACTATTCTCGAGCATGCCATATGCTTAAGATTTCAAACTTCCAACAACGAAGTTAAATACGAAGCATTGATCGATGATTTAATGAATGTACTTTCTTTAGGTACCCTTCATCTTCATATATTTTATGACTTGAGGCTGGTATCAAATTATATATCAGGAGACTACAATGGCAAGGATTAATGCATCGCTGCATATGCGGAAGAGACCCAACACCTGGTTGCCCAGTTCAAATATGTATAAGAACAATAGTTCCCAAGAGGGAACAACGACCATGAGTATGCCTTGGACACATAGCTATGAGAGAAGATATCAAAAGAACTATTCAAATAAAGTATCTTAATCAACCTGTAGCCATCCCAAGGGGGTTGGGGTCTCTGGGAGGGCCTGTCCTCCCTTTCCTTCCCTTCTATTATGTGCACGAGATTACACCCTTTATTGGGGCTCTCGAACGTCGTCAATGTGGGGTAATATGTAAAGAGAGAGTAGCGAGCCTATTTTTCATAAAACAGGCAGAAGAAATGTTGTCGGCTCAAGAGAACAGCATCAAGGACAATACTGATGCTTATGAAACCAAGAAGTTCAAGGGTTCTAGGAATAAGTTACAAAATGGAAAGATGTTAGGCTCACATCCTTTCCTTTCGATCTCTCATGGGCATGTGTTAATATTTTCCTATTAAACTCCATGAAGTATGCTTATGTGCATAATATAAATGGAAAATGGAATCGCTCAACTCACATCATGGAAAAGGACAGTGTGAATTCATCCTTAGGAGTGTTCCTAGAATAATATTTCAAATTATAATGTAAGTGTTTAACGATTCACAATTCATTATAGAAGAACGAATGTATGCATCAGACAAGACACAAGCTTTTAAAAACCATTGAGGATATACAGAATAAAAATAGGTTACTAAATGTGTATAAGGGAGGACTTGAGTCTAAGGATTTACCAAAGGTGCCTACGTAGCCCAAGGGGAATCAAAGTACATGTAGTTCAAGGATAATGTAGGGTGGAGTTTGATGATGATGGAAACAGCAGCACTGGTATTAGGTGTTGATAAGCTCAAACTATCAGTAACAACGGCAACATAAGAGTAAATATCTAGTAGATGGAGGTGAGGAGAAGATGATGAACACTAGTATATAAGTGGTTCAGTCAATCTGGCCTACATCCACTATAAGTGTCACTACACCAAATCTGCCCATTTGTCAAGGTCATTGACCTTGACAAATTCACCTTGTCAAGGTCAATGACCGTGACATTTCGAGGCGAGACAACTTTTTTTGTCACGGTCGTGTCACGGTCATTGACCTTGACACAAAACTTGCGTTTTGTGTCACGGTCGTGTCGCGGTCAATGACCGTGACACGTTTGTCACGGTTATAAACCGTGACAAAGCCGTGACCCTTTTTAAAAAAATTGTCACGGTCATTGACCGTGACAAGCCCGTGACAAATGTTGTCACGGTTTTGTCACGGTCAATGACCGTGACAATTCTGGGCAGAATTTAAAAAAAATCTGCTGGGCAGTATGGACATAGATACAATCTCTCAAGCTCTCTCTCTCTCTCTCTCTCTTCTGTATAAACAAATAGAGTTTTAGCTAGGGTTGCAATTATAGATCCCTCTACAAGGTAGAGGAAGACCTCTATATATAGTTCTTGGGTGGTGTAATGTAACCCCCAAGCATGCAATGAGCATGTATATGAGGATCGAACCAGTATGATGATGCCACCTGGCTGATCTTATGTAGATATTGATGACCACAATATTCCCTCAAGTGTGGGGAATGATTTGCTTATAACTGGCTTGCTCACTTGTTCCAAACCTTGTATGTTCTTGCATATGCTCAGACTTGTGTCCTTAACTGCTGTAACCTCAGCCTGGACGAGTACGAGGTCGGTGAGTCCGATGATGTTGCTTTGCCTTACCAATAGCCATGATGACCTCAGAAGGGAAGACTATCGAGGTTATGTATGAGGTCAGGTAAAATATCGATTGATGCAGAGTATGAGGTTGGCAATAGCCTGGGCCTAAGTGACGTCGTCAACCTCGACTGCTGTTCAGTCGAGGTTGCCCTATGAGGGGCCGACCTTCCATAAGACGAGCTTCTCGATGGATGTTGTAAGCTTCTTATCGACTCGACTATGAGACAGGACGAGGTTAGTGACTCCGAGTACGAGGGCGCATTTTGGGGATATAAATCACTACCTAGCCCTTAGTCACCTATGTGAGTAGGTGATTGAGGGGTATGACGGGCCGAGGCTAGGTTTATTTTAGCTCCTCGGGTCACGAGGTGTTTCCCTGACACATATCACTCACTGAAGTGACTAACGTATTCCCCAAGGTATTGATAATTCTAACTGCGCCTTTTAGGTTTCCAAAGGTAATTATGGGGGCATTAGAAATCGTTCCCCATCATTGGGAAGGTTTAAATCATTCCTTTTTCCTCATTTTATCTTTCTTTTTCCAATTTTCTCCCGCCTAAGCCTTTCTGCGATTGCCACTCTCTCAAACCCTTCATTGTTGTGCTATAATTCAAGGTTCCCTTTGCTTACTAACCTCTTACTCCCTTCCTCGCGATTAGTCAGGTACTTCTTTCGACCTTTCTTTTCATTTTTTAAACTTTTATTTCATAGTTTAAGATTTTTCAGCAACTTTGATTTCATAATTTTTTTTTTTCCGTGGTTGAGTGACGCTAGGGACATTCTAGGTTTCTCTAAAGTTTCTTTAGCCATAAACTTCCTTCTTTTAGGTCTTCGGTGAACCTCCGATCGTCTTCTCCGGTAACTCTATTCTTGAAGGTTGTTGAAATTCTTGGTGAAAACCTTTTAGATTCCTAGTTTGATATTTAGTTTAGATTGAACAAGTTACTTGCCTATTTGCAGTTTGAGTCAAGTGTAGTGTCATCCTCCTTATGATCAGACCCTTATACCAACTCATAGAAGAGTTCCCCTCTCTTCAAGAGAAGACCTTTGAGAAAATTAGTCAGATAGACCTAGACTAAGAGGAAGCTCATAGTGCTGCGGCCTTTCCCATTGGACCAATTTTTCCTCCTCCACTAAAGGTCATATACCTTGAGCCTGTAGAGCCTACTGAGCCTGTAGAGGTTCCTGAGGATCCTGTCCCAATGTTTGAGTCCTCTTCCTCAGAACCTATGTCAATGTCTGAGGCAAGTTAATCTGTAGACTCTTTTCAAGAGGCTATGGATTATTCTCCTTGACAAGGTGAGGTTCGTGAGGAGGCCGAGGTTTTAAGCCATGCCTCGCCTCATCAAGGTGCTAGCACTTCACGTAAGTCTTTCCATGTTGAAATCTTAGGGCCAAGCATAGAAATTCCACATCCCATTGATGCCATTCTGGTATCGACTACCACCGGGGTTGAAGTTGATAAGAGGTTTTTTGGTGGTGCCCCTGTAACTGTCAGGCCGATGTTGTTAGGGATGGTGATGATGATGAAGGGAGCGATCTTAATACCTCTGAGGTGGACGAATATGAGAGTACCGTCAATGAGTATGACCTCCTTACTTTCAAGAACCTTTATTCCATAGATTCTTCAATAATCCTTAGGAAACCTATGAAGGATGAGAGGGCCTTAAATGGCCTTCGATGGAGAAATCTGTGTTTATGAGCAGATGTTTAAGTTGGGATTTCATCTTCCAATTCACCCAACCATCACAACTATACTCTCCTACATAAATATTTCCCCTTACCAACTATCCCCTAATGCCTGGAGGGTTATAATTACGACCATCATCCTTTCTAGGGTTATCCACCACTCAGATCTTCCAGTTAGCATTTTCACTGGTTGTTATGTTCCATCATCTACAAAAAACTACCCTAGCTATTACCACTTCTTAGCAAGGAAATCATAGAAGAAAATGCTATTGGTTAACCAAACTTCAAACCACAATTGGAAACCTCGATACTTCTTTATTTCTAGGGCATGGGAATTTGGTTCAGACGAGGCGTCTGGAACGTCGGTTCCAATGACTCATCTGAGATGGGGGAAGGTCTCCCTTGTTTCCAAAGTCGACCTTGGACTTAGCCAAGATAATTATAAAAATGTTGAAGACCTTCGCAGTCAGGGCGAGAAGGGTCGGCTTGTTAAATATGAACATCTGATGACCCCCTACTACCTATCTTAGACGGTTTAGGGGGTGGTCCCTTAGAAGAGCTTCGTAAGTCTTAATTTTTGTTACTAAGTTATACCTCTTATATTTTATATCTCTGACTGACTATCTCAGAGACTTATCTTTTGCAGAGCGTCCCTAGGGCATATCAGACGAGCTCTAGGAGATGTTTTCTCCTAGCTTTGTGAAGCTCATGGATAAAATGGGTGGCAAAAATGTACCCCCACCTAACACCAAGAAGAACATCGTCACCTCCAAGGCCGCTGCCACCAAAAAGAGTAAGTCCACAGTTGACCCAGAGCATACGAGGCCGATCAAGACCCAAGTTAGGGATCGTGCTGTCCCCATATCTACAGAGGATGCCTTGGCTGCTCGTATATCTTAGCTAAAGATCGGAGATAGCCTGATCCACCACAATCTGAAGGATATCAATGCTATTAGCAAAATAATGGCTAAGGAAGATAAGAAGTTTCTACGTGCCTTAGATGTTCCTTTATTGGCCGAGTTTGCTCTTCACAAGTCAATCCAGGTACCAATTTTTGCTCATTTTCTCACAAGTGTAACATTGAATTTTTATAAATTATAACTCATATGTTTGTACATCTAATCTTCTTCTACAGGGTAGCTTGTCCTTTCATCGTCTTGTTGATTGGACTTTGCATAAGCTTCCCCTTATAGAGAAGGGTAGGGAAGCTGAGAAGGTTGAGGCCTCTTTGAATGAAGAGGTTGCAAGGTTGAATGGGCTCATCACGTAAAGAGAAAATGACATGTATCAGCTCAGGAAAGACCATGACAAAGCTCTTAAGTCCAAGGACAATGTTCTTCAGTCTAACGTTGATGCTACGATCAAGGTTGCTTTAGAAGATGCTACTGAGAAGGCCATTGAAGACTACAAGGTCTTTAATGAATCTGTCAGATTTGGTTTGGAATACCTTGAAAGAGGTATCAAGGATACTGGCAAATAGCCAGCCACGAAGGAGAGGGAGTCTGGTGTCTTGACTACATCAGAATTTGTGGGTTTCGGCTTTGGAGAACCTCGGTTCTCTCAAGCCTTGTAGGAAGTTGACGAGGCCAATGCTGCTCCAGTCGAGACTGGTCCTCCATAGATCACCGAAACGGAAGATGCTACTCATCATGATGATAGAGTTGAAGTGACAAACATCGGCCATTACCAGACTACTACAGCTACAGGGACATAGGCTCTTTTCTTGTGAAGCTTTTCAATAGTTCACATTTTGATACCCCCTTATCTGTAACTCTTATTTTTATGAACTCTAGGATGAAGGTTCTTGATACTCTGTTTTATAACTCTGAACCCTTTTTATGGTAATCATTAGTTCAACTTCTTGTAAAACCCTGCCTAATTAAATATCGGGTGATCGGTCCTTTATTAAATTAAAATCAAGGTGAACGGTTGGTTCATTCTCAGCATCACTATCGCAAAATAGTATTTCTAATTTAAACACCCTAAATAATTAAGCTAAGTGTCAAAACCATTTAAAGTCTTATTTTCATTTTATCAAAGTCCAATATGAAAACCTTGATTAATAACCAACAGTTTAAAAATCACATAATTGTTAAGGATGTCAATTAACACACAAGAATTAAACCATCTAGATAATCCAAACCAAGTTTAAGAATGATAAATGAAATCATATTGACAATAGTTAACTCCCAAGGAGTACTGAATAGTGGAAACATAAATGAACATAAATCTCTGACAAATCCAAACGGAATAGGAAATTGGGTAACACATGCCCTAACTAAGCAGAACTAAAGTAAGAACAGAATCAATGACGAAGTCATCTAAAGAAAAGGCCATCAACTCCCACATAAGCTGTAGCACGTCAACTTCAAAAAACCTATGCATGACGCCTCTGTGACTGGGCACCTGTAATACATACATATATATACAAGAGAAAGAGAAATAACAGGAAACAGGTCAGAGCCCGAGTATAAAACAGTTTAAAGTAGTTTAGCAAGTATTTAAAATGCTTACTGGCTAATGTGACAACCATGTTAGTATGCAACACTCTCTTGAGAATCCTCACCTCTCATCTAGTGTGCACTCCTACCGTTCAACTGATCTCATAAGTCTATCTAACTTATTTTCCATAAAGTTTTATCCCGAGAAGCGCTAATACTTTGATATTTAGTTTTAGAAAATTAATCTCTTCCATTTTCTTAAGTTACTTAGAATCACTCAGTACCGTTATAAAATTCACAAACACTTGTTATAAAGATGAGGCATTTATTCATTACTTACTTACTTTTACACACAGTAGAAAGTTTCCATATATATATATATATTATTCACTCATATAATATATATACTATCGGCACCCCACATAAATCTATGGTGCTGGCATACTCTGCTATCAAGTCCCCGTTTCACTCGTACTAAGGGAAATACTAGTTCGAAAATACTCTGGAATTGTATTAACACAATACACACACAAATTGAGGTAAAGCATAGTTCCAAATCCTAAGAGGTCATCACATACCATCACGTCTCTTAGGACCATCTGACTATCATTTTTATATAACCTGTATTCGTGGCTACTATCTTCTAGGGCACGGGTCAATATCCCCTATAAAGGTCCAATCGAGATAAGACTGTCCCAGCGCGAAAACCTATGTGATAGCAAGTAGCCCGGGTAAGATTTTACATAGATTCATAATACTTAATATATGTACAGTCACACAGTCATATATATAGATATTCACATTTTCCAAATTAGATGCGCCCACGACCCATAATTATAATTATCCGTTCTTAGCACAAATTACTCAATTATCTCACATAATGGATTCGCCTACTTTTATCACTACACCACAATGACCACTTACTAACACACAATGAGTGTTTCCTGTCGGGAGCCACCTTTTCAATACAGATAGAAATGCTGTCACACTATTTCCTGACCATCCAAACTGCTTCTTTATATTGTGCAATTCTACGATTGCAGAAAGAGTTGTTTCAGGGCCCTCACATGTAGGGTACAGTTTCTTGGTTGCTAATCTCTTGTATTCGTCGTACTTTTTGTTACCTGGATACATTTGTTCAGCAACCCCTGGTTGGCCTCCTTCAGTATCTACATAAGTACCTTCATGCACTCCATAAAATGTATCAACAAGGTTCCCCATACCAAGTCCTATATTGTCAGTGCTTTCTTCTTCAGTTATTTCTTCAATAGTACTTGTCGATGGGTGCTCTTTTAAATTTGTTGAAGACTTTTCACCATGTAAAGCCCATGTAGTATACGACTGATCTATACCATGCCTCAGCAAATGTGTTCGAATTTCTGTCACGGTAAACTTCATCCTATTCCGACATTTTGAACATGGACATGGAAACGTTGACAACAGTTGATCATTATTTTCAATCGCAAAGTCAATAAAATATTCAACTCCTTGTTTATACACTAAGCTAAATCTATTCTTTTCCCCCATCCATCCTTTATTAACTGGTCAAGACATTCTGCAATGTAAAATAGTTAAGTGACAAGAGCATATCATATAGTAAGAAAACGCATTCATATGAAAATAATAAATAATTATTTAATATTGAAGGCACATTGTGTTTCCTCAAAGTCTCGATAACACTTATATAATTTACCACCGAAAAAATCATCACAAAACATGTATTTCGACTAAAATAAACGTCTACAATATTCAAACTTCGATTTCAATAAAGATATACAGTAATTACATAAATTAACAAATAACACACATAAAAGAATGGGTTATCAAATTGAACAACTTCTCCATCTTTTAATATATTTTTCATTTTTACAATCTTATATTTAAACAAAAAAAATAAAAATAAAAACATAATGACAAATATATTCGTACATATCACTCTCATGAACTAATAATTCAAATCTTTTGCATAATTGTGTATATATCAATCGGTTAAATGAACAATGCACAATGATTACACAAATAATTATAATTTTGCAATAGAATTTCAATTCCAATGCGTGTATATATTTATACATACGATTATACGGAGAAGGAATGATGAATACAAATACTGGATTAGAAGAGAGCTGGACCGAGAATTTGTACCTCCACGAGAACTGTTCAAGAAATAGAGAAAAAACGAAAACAATATATTTTTAGAATATATCATCCATAGACTGAAAAAAAAAGAAAAAAAACAATACGAGACATGGGCGAGTTTCTTTGCTATCATATATTCATCGTTTAAGAATATATCTTTTCGCAATCAGGGGCAATACGATACATGGGCGAGTTTCTTTGCCATCATATATTCCTCTATTTGCGATTGAGAAAAAACAATACCTCTGGAAAGGGAAAAGACTCTCTGGACAGGACAATACCTCTCCTTGCGATCAAGGGTGAGACTCTCTCTGGATGATGGGAAGGCGAACGGCGGCAACGGAACGACGATGGGAAGAGAATGGAGGTGGAAGGGGAACGACGATGGGAAGGGAACGGCGGTAAATTGCACGTGTGTCCCAACTTTTACGTGGGAATAGAATGGGAATAGAAACGTGGGAATAGAATATAGTTAGGGTAAAAAAATTAGCTCCCCAAATAACTCCCTCCATTTTTTCGCCAATTTATTTTGCTAACACTTGTTTTTAACACATAAAAAATTAAAATTTAAAAATATATATATTATAATTAAACATAAACACACTGAAAAATAATTGTAACGGACATAAGCAATTACTCACACTTAAATACCATTAGAAAATCCTAACGCACTCTAACTGTTACAAAATAAAATATACGTCCGTTACAAATGTTCCCATATGGTGTAGTGTATTCTCATTTATAAATTTATTTCTCACTTACTTCTCATCTCTCGAAGTATTCTATCTCACTAAGTATAATTTCAGTAGGTATACCCTCACTAACCTTTTGGTCTAAATCTTTCACGAGTCTCAAATCATTAGTGAACATATGCATAATTTCTTACATGTGATAAAACTTCCCGTTAACCCAAAATTTCATCCCACACTAAATTTCACTCAATGGAGTCTACTTAGACCCTACTGGTCCTCTTCATAACCCATTATACTGTAAAAATAATAATCAAGGGTTCCTACGTAATTTAACCGGATTCAAACAAGGGGAAAATATGCAGTTTTCCAAGGGGGATTGATCGATCGAGGAATGGTGTCGATCGAACGATCATCAATCGATCGATGCTCTTGGTCGGTCGATCGATCAAGCAGTTCTTATCCAGAATCTGCGAAATCCAACCTACGGGTTTCATCAAAAACTATTCTCAAAAACACCATTAATGATTTCAAACTTCCAAACAAGATTACTAACAATCATACATACCTATATACATGATTTTCTACGTGAAACATGCCCAAATTCATCAAAGGTATTGGATTAATGGGGTAAAATTAACATTATTATCAATAACCCTAATTTTTCATGAAACATTCTTTCTTCTAATTCTTTTCCAGATTTCTTGCTTCTAAATTCATACAAATTTATGGGTAATCCTCTAAATAGGATTGAGATGTCCAGAACATATTTAGTTCCTCTAAAACATGTGGTATAAAGTCTCTAAATTATCAATTTCTTCCATAAAACATGTTCTTAACAATCCTAAACTAACATGGGTGAAACATTAACTAAAAACAAATCAAGATAGATACTTGCCTGAAATTCAAGGGTCTGATTTGTTGATGAAAAAGGTATGGTTGTGTTCCTCGTCGTGCGATCTACGTTTTGGTGGTGGTGGTGGTGCGATTAAGTGAGTTTTAGGCCTGGGATTGCTTGGAAAACTCTACACCTTCTTCTCTAATGGCCGTTCTTAGGTTTTATGATTGATAACCCTAGAAGACAACTCCTAATGGCTGATATAGCTTAGGAAATTTCGTGGGTTTAATTACCCGAAAATATAAAATGTCTATAATACCCTCCCGGGATGTCAATTAGGCTTAAAAACGCTCCAAGACCCAAACTAAACCCCCGAGTACACTTTTTTACTATCTCGACCCTTTCGGAAACTTTCGCGCACTCAAAACGACCATACGGATGACATATAAAATATTCACTTTTATAATAATAATTTAGTCCTAACACGACACAGGCACATCCCGACTTAACTTTCCATAATTCCATATTATTCACTGGTGACAATATTAATAAAATCAATCGCATATATTACTTTACTCATCCAGTAATATTAAACAAATTCCCAATAATTACTAACTCTCGTCACGCTAGTAAATATTAAAAATAAATATCCGAATTAATATTAAATTAATATCTCAAATTAAATTTAATAAATCCTCTAATTTAAAAGCCATAAAAATACAGGGTATTACATACTTCCCCTTAATAATGGAATTTTGTCCCAAAATTCAAAAACTAAGGCATACCTGGTAAAAATAGATCTGGATATTTTTCATGCATATCTTCCTTGAGCTCCCAAGTGGATTCCTCCACATTATGATGCTCCCACTGGACCCTTACAAGTGGAACTACATTCGACCACAATTTCCTCTCACTATGGTCTAGAATAGCCACTGGTCTCTCCTCATAAGAACTGTCGGGCTACAAGTCAACCTCCTCTATCGCGATGTGAGTGTGGGTCATATCATCCCGAAGATATTGTCTCAATGACGAGATGTGGAATACATCGTGAATACGGTGCAAATGGTCTGGCAATCCCAATATGTATGCCACTGGCCCAATTCTCTCGATAATGAAAAATGGGCCCACATACCTCGGAGCCAACTTTCCCTTATTCCCAAATCTCATTACTCCTTTCATAGGAGATACACGCAGCAATACTTGGTTCCCCTTGCTAAACTTTCGAAAGGACCACTTAGCATCGGTATAGCTCTTCTGTCGATCCTGGGCTACCCGAATGCGACTCCTGATAAGCTCAATCCTATCTAAAGTCTCCTGAATCACCTCTGGTCCGAGCATCTTGTTGTCCCCCACCTCTAGCCAATAAGCGGGAGAACGACAAGGCCTGCCATACAATGCCTCAAATGGGGCCATGTCGATGGTGAATTGATAGGAATTATTATAAGAGAACTCCATCAGTGGAAGATAAGTATCCCAACTTCCTCCAAAATTAAGGACACACATGCGTAGCATATCCTCCAACATCTGATTGGTACGCTCTGTTTGTCCATCTGTCTTTAGGTGGTAGGCTGAACTCAATCTCAACTCTGTACTCATGGCCTCCTGAAAGCTATCCCAGAAATGCAACATGAAAATCTTGTCTCTATCAAACACAATATCCAGGGGCACCCCATGTAGCCTAACGATCTCGGCAATGAATAACTATACATAATGGTTCGTGGTGTAGTCTTTCCATACTGGAAGAAAATGAGCTACCTTGGTCAACCGATCCACTATAACCCATATGGAATCGTGACCCCACTGTGAGGTAGGTAATCGTAATAAAGTCCATGGAAATACTTTCCCATTTCCACGTAGGTATCTCCAATGACTGAAGTAACCCTGTCGATCTCTCGTGGTCTACCTTTACCATCTGAAAGGTAGAACATTTGGATATGAACTCAGCAATGTCCTTCTTTATCCCACTCCACCAGTTTTACCGCCTCATATCCTGGTACATCTTATCCCCTCCAGGATGTGCAGTATATTTAGACCCGTGCGACTATGTAATCACTGCATAACGTAAGTCTTCTCCTTCTGGGACCACCAATCTCCCATTAAATCTCAAACCCCTATCATAGGTCACTGAATAAGATTCATCACCCTCATCTAAGAGCCGTACAATTTGCTCCTGGCAAAAAGTATTTGCTGTTTGTACTTGTATCACCCTCGTGACAATCTCACGTGTGACTGACATAACCGATACAAAGGAACGGGCTACCGTGTCTTGGTGACCCAATTATTTCCACTTCGCTCTCCATACTTCTGCTATGTCACCTTCCGATCTACAGTTTAATGCATCAGTAACTACATTAGCCTTCCCCGGATGATACTGTATCTCAAACTGATAATCCTTCATAAACTACAACCACCTATGTTGATGCATGTTCAACTCTCACTGAGTGAACAAGTATTGCAGTGACTTATGGTCTGTGAATAAGCAAAACTTTCCCACAATAAGTAATGTCTCCAAATCCGCAATGAAAATACGATCGCTACTAACTCCGGGTCGTGGGTGGGGTAATTCCTTTCGTGAGGCTTAAGCTTATGAGAGGAAAAAGCTATAGCCTGCTCCTCCTTCTAAAGTACTCCTCCAAGTCCCCGTAAATAGGCATCAGTGTACACTAAGTAATCCACTCCCGTCTTGGGCAAAGAAAGAACTAGCGCTGAAGTCAACTTATCTTTCTGCTCATCAAAACCCAATTGACAAGCATCATCCCAAACATACGGTACTCCCTTACGAGTCAAATTTGTCAATGGACCTGCTATCTTTGAAAAGCCTCGAATGAACATCCTATAGTACCCGGATAACCCCAAGAAACTACACACCTCTATCGGTGTCGTTGGCTGTCCGCACTCCCTCACAACCGACACTTTGCTTGGATCAACCGGTATCCCCAATTCCGACACAACATGCCCCAGAAACTGTACTTCCCGTAGCCAAAACCCACACTTCTCATACTTAGAATACAACTGATTCTCTCGTAGAGTTTGAAGAACCTGTGGAAAGTGCTCGGTATGCACCTCCCCAGTCTGCGAGTAAATCAGGATCTCATCTATGAAGACAACGACAAACTGATCCAATAACTCTTTGAACACTCAATTCATCAAATCCATGAATATGGTTGGAGCATTTGTCAGCCCAAACAGCATGACTCTGAACTTATAAGATCCATATCTCGTCAAGAAAGAAGTCTTTGACACATGATTCTCCCTAATTTATAGCTGATGATATCCCGACCTCAAATCTATCTTCAAAAAGAAGGTTGGTCCTCTCAGCTGGTTAAATAGGTCATCGATTCGGGGAAATGGATATTTATTTTATATCGTGACCTTGTTTAACTCCCGGTAATCCATGCATAACCTGAGTGAACCATCTATCTTCTTTACAAACAACACCGGAGCGCCCCAAGGTGAGGTGTTCCTAAGAGTGAAACCCTATCCTAAAAGTGGCTCTATCTAATCTCGTAACTCCCTCATCTCTGCTAGAGCCATACGGTACGGTGCACGTGCTATCAACCGAGTTCTTGGCATCAAGTCTATGATGAAATCTATCTCTCGACTGGGGGTTAGGCCCGATATCTCCTGAAATACATCCAAAAACTCACGAACAACTGGAATTGAATCCAGGGGAATAATAATCTCCATAGAGGCATCCTCCTCTATGAAATACCAATGGGTGGAATATCCTTCCTCTGGGCAAGGCATCACCACCAAAAACATCTCATGCCCCGGGATGGCAAAGATAATACTCCTACCGAAACAATGTATCATGGCTCTGTACATAGCGAGCCAATCCATGCCAATAATGACATCGTGCTCATGCATATCTAACATTAGCATGTCTATAGGTAAAATCAAGCTACCAATCTCTATATCTATTCCCCGGCATATTAAGAAAATCAAATCCATTCCCCAGTGGTGAGTCTACGCATGTCACTGTACTCTCTGCTGTGTCTAATAACCCTAAGGCCCATGAAAAATGAGTAGCTATAAAATAGTGTGACGCCCCTAGTATCAAATTAAACACAACCCATAGTGACATGTATAGGAAACGTACCCTCAATCGTGGGTGGTGACTGAGGTACTGCTGCCTGGTGGACGTTATAGACACATCCATACTATAATTTCCCCTGCTGAACTAGGGTTGCTGGGATGGTTGGTAGAGCTGGCAACTGAGTTGGCACTGGGAGGGCAGCTGGAAAGAGTGGCCTTTATGGCTCATTATGGGCACCCTATTGCTGTGGGCCCCTATCCCCCTCTGGGCATTCATGACATTTATGGCCATTCTTACCACATCCAAAACATCTACCCCTAAAATTACCTCCCCTTTGTCCCTGCTGACCACGACCTTGTTGGCCATTTTCACCTTGCCACTTGCCCTGTTGAAAATGCTGTTGGCCCTACTGAACCAACTGCTGACGGTGTGGGCCCTGCTGGATATGCTGACTGGACTGGCCTTGCTGTCCCTATCGAAATCCCCTAAATTCATGTCGGGAATCACCTGATTGAAATTTCTTGGCAGGGTCCCCCTAATGGGAACTCTCCTCACTGTGATGAGTCTGACATTGGGTTGCTGGTGCCCCACCATTACCATTATTTCCCCCTATTATGCCCTGTTGGCTGGACTCCCCTGCTCGTTTGTTACCCTGTTGATGGAAGCGGTATAAAACAAAGCAACGTTAAGTACGTCCATGTAAGTACTCAATGATAGATTTCCTATAAGGTGCTGATGAATCCTCCAGGCCAATCCATCTGAAAACATCAGTATTTTCTTCTCCTCAGTGGGTGCCTCATTTGTCACTATAGTGAGAAGTCTAGTTAACTCCTCCTCATACTCAGAAACGGTCATACTTTCCTACTTGAGATTTAGGAACCTCATCCTTATCTCAGTCTGCACGAAAGATGAGAAATACTTGCGGTTAAACCGCACCTAAAATGATTGAATCGGTATGATGTGCCTCTCCTCCAAGGTGGTGGTGGACTCCCACTACTACAAAGTGGCATCCACTAACTTGAAGGAAGCCGGTAACTATCTTTTCACGTCGGTGCACTCATACATGTGCAGATGCCTCTTGATATCCTTCTTCCATTGGCTGGCGACTAAGATATCCGAACTACTCGAGAATTTTGGGGGATGCGCCTTCTGAAAGGAATCCCTGACTCACTCCTATGCAGTAGGGAGTTGTGCTGCTACTGGTGCCACTGCCTGAACATGGGGTGGAGCCTTCTGCACCACCGCTAATGCGGCATCCACCGCCTGAGCAACAATGGTGGATACTTCAGTTGTATTCATCATTCCCTGAGCCGAAGTTACTGGCTGCTCGGGCTGGGCATTCCAGTCTCAGGGTGTGTATCTCGAAGGCATCTGAAATAAGGAGGAAGTTTACTAGTCTACATTTATTATCAAATTTCAAATAGCTGAAGATGTAACCGTAAGTACAAGAATACAACAGTCCCAAAATTAGGGCTCAAAATCAAAGATACTAAGCTGGAAATGAAATAAGCCGTATAGATCCTAAAGGACACTAGAACCTGATGCTCTGATACCACCAGTAACACCCTGCCTAATTAAATACCGGGTGATCAGTTCTTTATTAAATTAAAATCAAGGTGAACGGTTAGTTCATTATCAGCATCACTATCGCAAAATAATATTTTCAATTTAAACACCCTAAATAATTAAGCTAAGTGTCAAAACCATTTAAAGTCTTATTTTCATTTTATCAAAGTCCAATATGAAAACCTTGATTAATAATGAACAGTTTAAGAATCATATAAATACTAAGGATGTAAATTAACACACAAGAATTAAACCATCTAGATAATCCAAACCGAGTTTAAGAACCATAAATGAAATCATCCTGACAATAGTTAACTCCCAAGGAGTATTGAATACTGGAAATATAAATGAACATAAATCTCTGACAATCAAAACGGAATATGAAATCGGTTGACACATGCCCTAACTAAGCATAACTAATGTAAGAACAAAATAAATGATGGCCTCCAACTCCCACAAAAGCTGCAACACGTCAACTCCAAAGAACCTACGCATGACGCCCCTACGGCTGGGCACCTGTAATGCATACATATATATACAACAAAAAGTGAAATAACAGGAAATGGGTCAGAGCCCGAGTATAAAAAAGTTTAAAGTAATTTAGAAAGTATTTGAAATGCTTATCGGCGAAAAAGTGACAACCATGTTAGTATGCGACACTCTCTTGAGAATCCTCACCTATCATCTAGTGTGCACTCCTGCTATTATACTAATCTCATAAGTCTATCTAACTTATTTTCCATAAAGTTTTATCCCAAGAAGCGCTAATACTTTGATATTTAGTTTTAAAAAATTAATCTCTTCCATTTTCTTACATTACTTAGAATCACTCAATACCGTTACAAAATTCACAAACACTTGTTATAAAGCTGAAGCATTTATTCATTACTTAATTACTTTTACACACAGTAGAAAGTTTCCATATATATATGTATTAGTCACTCATATAATATATACTACCGGCACCCCACATAAATCTATGGTGCTGCCATACTCAGCTATCAAGTCCCCGTATCACTCGTACTAACGAAAATACTTGTTCGGAATAACTCTCGAACTGTATTAACACAATATACACACAAATGGAGGTGAAGCATAGTTCCAAGTCCTAAGAGGTCAGCACATACCCTCACATATCTTAGGATCATCTGACTATCATTTTCAGATAGCCTGTATTCATGGATACTATCTTCTAGGGTACGATTCAATATCCCCCATAAAGATCCAATCGAGATTAGGCTGTCCGGGTATGGAAACCTACGTGATAGCAGGTAGCCCGGGTATGATTTTACATAGATTCATAATACTTAATATATGTGCAATCACACAGTCATAAATATAAATATTAACATTTTCCAAATTAGGTGCCCCCATGACCCATAATTATAATTATTCGTTCTTAGCACAAATTACTCAATTATCTCGCATAACGGATTCACCTCCTTTTATTATCATTTATAAATTTATTTCTTACTTAATTCTCATATCTCATAGTATTTTATCTCGCTAAGTATAATATCATTAGGTATACCTTCACTAACCTTTTGCTCTAAATATGTCACGAGTCTCAAATCTTTAGTGAACATACGCACAATTTCTTACGTGTGATGAAACTTCGCGTTAACCCAAAATTTCATCCCACACTAAATTTCACTCAATGGAGTCTACTTAGACCCTATTGGTCATCTTCATAACCCATTATACTCTAAAAATAATAATCAAGGGTTCCTACATAATTTAACCGGATTAAACAAAAAAAGGAAAAATATGCAGTTTTTTAGGAGGGATTGATCGATCGAAGAATGGGGTCGATAGATCGATCATCGATTGATCAATGCTCTTGCTCAATCAATCGATTAAGCAGTTCTTACCCAGAATCTGCAAAATCAAACCTACGGGTTTCATAAAAAACGCTTCTCCAAAACACCGTTAATGATCCCCAAACTTCCAAACAAGATTAGTAACATCCATATATACCGATATACATGATTTGCTACATGAAACATGTCCAAATTCATCAAAGGTATTAGATTAGTGGGGTAAAATTAACATTATTATCAAGAACCCTAATTTTTCATGAAACATTCTTTCTTTTAATTCTTTTATAGATTTCTTGCTTCTAAATCCATACAAATTCGTGGGTAATCCTCTACATATGATTGAGATGTACAGAATGTATTTAGTTCCTCTAAAACTTGTGGTTTAAAATCTCTAAATTATCATTTTCTTTCATAAAATATGTTTTTAACAATCCTAAACTAACATGGGTGAAACATTAACTAAAAAAAAATCAAGATAGATACTCGCCTGGAATTCAAGGGTCTGATTTGTTGATGAAAAAGGTATGGTTGTGTTCCTCGTTGTAAGATCTACGTTTTGGTGGTGGTGGTGCGATTGAGTGAGTTCTAGGGCTAGGATTGCTTTGAAAACTCTGCACCTTCTTCTCTAATGGCCGTTCTTAGGTTTTGTGATTGATAACCCTATAATACCCTCCTGGGATGTCAATTAGGCTTAAAAACACCCTGAGACCCAAACTTAATCCCTGGGTACAGTTTTCTTACTATCTCAACCCTTTCGGACACTTTGGCGCACTCAAAATGACCATACGGGGGACTTAAAAATTATTCACTTTTATAATAATAATTTAGTCCTGACACGATACAAGCGCGTCATAACTTAACTTTCCATATTTTCCATATTATTCACTCGTGACAATATTAATAAAATCAATCTCATATATTACTTTACTCATCCAACAATATTTAACAAATTTCCAATAATTACTAACTCTCGTCATGCTAGTAAATATTAAAAATAAATATTCGGATTAATATTAAATTAATATCTCAAATTAAATTTAATAAATTCACCAATTTAAAAGCCATAAAAATACGGGGTATTACACTTCTTCAGATTTTATTGCTTCGTACGATGTTTTGCTTGAAATGTATATGGTGTTTCACTACTTGTGATGTTTTACCTTGAAAATTTTCAGGAAACAAATGATGTTTAAGGTCTGAGGTCACCATATTATGATCTTTTACCCTCGTATTTCACCAACTTAATGATGTTTAATTATTTGAGGTCACCAAATTAATGATGTTCCACCTCATATTTTCACCAACTTAATGATGTTTAATGATTTGAGGTCACCAAATAAATGATGTTTTACCTCGTACTTTAACCAACTTAATGATGTTTTAAGGTCTGAGGTCACCAAATTATGATGTTCCACCTCATATTTTCACCAACTTAATGATGTTTTAAGGTCTAAGGTAACCAAATTATGATGTTTTACCTCATATTTTCATCAACTTAGTGATTTTTAATATTTGAGGTCACCAAATTATGATGTTCCACCTCATATTTTCACCAACATAATAATGTTTAATAATTTGAGGTCACCAAATTAATGATGTTCCACCTCATATTTTCACTAACTTAATGATGTTTAATAATTTGAGGTCACCAAACAAATGATGTTGTACCTCGTACTTTCACCAACTTAATGATTTTTTAAGGTCTTAGGTCACCAAATTATGATGTTCCACCTCATATTTTCACCAACTTAATGATGTTTAATAATTTGAGGTCACCCAATTAATGATGTTCCACCTCATATTTTTACCAACTTAATGATGTTTAATAATTGAGGTCACCAAATAAATGATGTTTTACCTCGTACTTTCCCCAACTTAATGATGTTTTAAGGTTTGAGGTCACCAAATTAATGATGTTAAAAACATAATACAAGTATCAGCACAATATTGCAATATTTTCATTAACATCCTTTGTATAAATTGGTACATGTATTACAAAAAGATAAGAACAATTGTAACATCATATGTAATACTTCTTTAAGTGATTGGCATTCCAAGGGTTGGAGAAAGGTTCCCCTTCAAGATTTTCTAGCCGGTAGGTACCAGGAATAACCTCATCAACTACCCTATAACGACCATGCCAATTAGGATGGGACTTATTTTCTTTTTGCCACGTTTTCTTTAGGACTATGTCTCACACAGCTATGGGCCTTGACTTCACACTTTTATTGTAGGATATTATAGTTCTCTGCTGGTAGGATGTTTGTCTTATCTCTGCATCCTCTCTAATTTCTTCAATTAAATCAATATCAAGTTTTATTTACTCCCCATTCTTCTGAGGGTCATATGTCTGAATTCTATGAGTAGGAAGTCCTATCTCTGTTAGGATGATAGCCTCTGATCCATGGGCTAACATAAATGGGGTTTCTCTTGTTGGTGTCCTCGTTGTCATCATGTAGGCCCAAAGCACAACATATAGCTCCTATATCCATCTTCCTTTGGCTTCTTCCAACCTCTTTTTCATCCCATCAAGGATCATTTGATTTGTGACCTCAGTCTGTCCATTTGCTTAGGGTCGTCTAGAAGAAGAGAAGAACTGCTTGATCCCTACTCTTTCGCAGTATTTTTCGAAGGATATATTCTTGAATTGGATTCCATTGTCTGAGATGAGGGTGTTTGGAAGATTATACCTGCATATGATGTTCTTCCAGATTAATTGGAAGGTCTTCTTCTTAATGATTATGATCATTATCTCAGCCTCCACCCATTTAGAGAAATAATCAATTGCCACTATTAAGAATCAATAGTTGTTTATAGCTCTTATCAAGGTTCCTACCAAGTCAATGCCCCATATTGCAAATGGATAAGGGGAGCTAATAGAAGTAAGTGGTTGGTGTGGCTGATGAGGGATGGTGTAGAATCGCTGACATTTATCTCACCTCTTTACATACGCAGCTGCATCTTTGGCCAGGGTCATCCACTAGTATCCCTGAGTGATTATCTTCTTAGCCAGTGGCCTTCCTCCTATGTGACTTGAACAAAAGCCCTCATGAACATCGTGTAAGATGTTTGGAACCTCTGAAGGGTGAACACATCTGAGGAGAGGGAGTAGGAACCCATTTTTATACAAGACATCTCCTAGAATTGAGAATTTGGCAGCTCTGTACCTCAGCTTTCTCCTTTCTAACTTCAACTCTGGAAGCTCTCCCTCTCTGATGTATCTAATAAGAGGGTCCATCCATGAGGCTCCCATACTTAAATTTAGGCAATGTCTTGCAACCACTTCCTCTTCGATGGCCAGCTTGTGCAGAATCTCAATTGGTACTGTTCTTCTTATGTTTGTTCTTATTGTTGAGGCCAACTTTGTGAGTGCACTAGCTCCGCTATTGTCTAGCTGAGGTATCCTCTTCATCTTTACTTCCTTGAAGATTTTTAGTATCGTTCTCACCCTCTTCAGGTATCTGGCCATCCTTGCATCTTTGGCCTCATACACCCCTAGTATTTGGTTCACGACTAACCTGGAGTCACTGTGGACTAGGAGTTGGACGACATTGAGGGATTTTGCCAAAGAGAGACCTGCTATTAATGCCTCATACTCTGACTCATTATTGGAATCTTTGAAGTTGAACCTCAATGCATATTCAATATCGATACCATATGGTGATGACATTATCAGCCCTGCTCCACTTACACTTTCACAAGATGACCCATCAATGAAGAGGTTCCAAATGGTTACATTCGAAGAGAAGTTTCCCTCTGATAGGGTCCCTTGCTTGAAGAGGTATCTCTCTTACTCATTCTCAACTATTCTTTGTCTGGCTCTGCTTGACTGAACCTCGTCTGATTATTAGACGAAGTTTCTCTCTTCTGCATCATAGTCAACCTCTTGATTAATCTCAACCTTGTCCTCATCCTAGGTAAACTCAGCCATAAAATTAGTGAGTGCTTCTCCCTTGATGGAAACCTAGGTTGATAGAAAATGTCATATTCCCCCAACTCAATGGCACTGGTCATTAGCCTGCCTGACTTCTCAGGCTTCTAGAGTACCTGTCTGAGTGGGGGTTCAGTGAGGACGACCATGGAATGGGCTGGGAAGTATGGCTTCAATTTTCTCGAAGCATGTATCAAAGCATAAGCCAACTTCTCAATCCTAGGGTATTTTTGCTCAGACCCTTGGAGAGCTTTACTATTAAAGTAAATAAGTTTGTGCACTCCATCCTCTTCTTTTACAATTGCGGCACTGATAGCTGACTCTGAGAGAGATAAATATACGTACAGTTTTTCTCCCTGAATTGGCCGACATAAGAGCAGAGGGGATCCGAGGTAGGACTTAAGCTCTTTGAAAGATTTGTCACGTTCCTCATTCCATTCAAAGGCCTTTCTAAGAACTTTGAAAAAGTAAGAAATTTATCTGTGGCTCTTGAGACAAACTTGTTAAGTGTTGTTACTCGTCCGGTTAGCCTCTGAACGTCTTTGATGGTTTTGGGTGTCTTCATTCCAAAAAAGCCTTGATCTTCTCAGGGTTAGCCTCTATTCCCCTTTAGTTGATGATGAATCTCAAAAACTTTTCTATTCCTACCCCGAAGACACATTTGGTCGGGTTGAGCTTCATTCTGTATTTATCCATGGTGTCAAAAGTTCTTCCAAGGTCGACCACATGAGTATCGGCCTTCAGACTCTTCGTCAGCATGTCGTCCACATAGACTTCCATGGATTTGCCTATATGATCATAGAATATCTTATTTATAAGACGTTGGTAATTATCCCCTTCTAGAGATGGCAATTTTTGACCCGATAACCCGTTTATGGTAATAATCCAAAATGACTCGAACATGATCCGATTATCTTGTATAGATTTAAGAGTACCCAAAACTTGTACTAAAATAAAAATTAACGCGACCCAAAAATGACACGACTAACCCGAATTGCCACCCCTAGCCCATGTATTCTTTAGGCCGAAGGGAATGACCTTGTAGTAATAGGTACCGTTGTCTGTAATGAAGGTTGTCTTCTCTCAGTCTGTCGAGTCCATTAAGATCTAATTGTACCCTGAATATGAATCCATAAAGCTCATGAGCTCATGTCCTGGTGTAGCATCCACCATCTGATCTATATGAGGTAGGGGAAAACTATCTTTTGGTTAAGACTTATTTAAATCAGTGAAATCGACACATATACTCCATTTCCCATTAGCTTTGGGCACAATGACAGCGTTAGACAACCACTCTGGGTATATGACCTCTCAGATGAACTTGGCCTCTTCAAGCTTTCTAACCTCATCTCTGATGACATCATACTTTTCCCTTGAGTATACTCTTGTTCTCTACTTGATGGGCTTGTCATCTTTTACAACATTAAGTTTGTAGCACATATTGTCAGGATCAATACCTGGCATGTCTGCATGACTCCATGCAAAGATACTCTATCTCTTCCTTATAAGCATTACTAGTTC
Organism: Sambucus nigra; assembly: GCA_949130495.1. Taxonomy (NCBI): domain Eukaryota; kingdom Viridiplantae; phylum Streptophyta; class Magnoliopsida; order Dipsacales; family Adoxaceae; genus Sambucus; species Sambucus nigra. The sequence continues at coordinate 201,227,900 of OX422216.1, forward strand.
CTCCTTGATCTCAGGTCTTAGGGATTTGCTGATTTGGATGGATTTTTTCGTCTCGTCCTCATTGAGGATTATGGATTCTACCTCCTCCGTGGCCTCCCCCTTTTTGAGTTTTGTTTCATCTCTAGGATCAAGTATGCCAATTGTGTACGTTGTTATTTCCCTCTTATGATCCTTTCTCTCTTCTGTAGAGTTGAATTAGCATTATTGTGCCGATGTTTGGTCACCTTTCACTTACCCTACTCCATAAGGAGTCGTAAATTTTAGCATTTGGTGGACCGTTGAAGGCACGGCCTCAAATTCCTTGAGGGCTACTCGTCCTATGATGAGGTTATAAGTTGAGAAGATGTTTTCATCCATCATAAATAAATTAATTTTTCTGATCAACCTCTTAGGCCATTCATCTCCCGTTCTCACATCCATTTCATATATACCCAATGGATGAACCTTTTCACCATTGAAGTCAATCAAGGGATGATGATAAGGGACAAGCCTAGCTCTGCTGAGGCATAGGATCTTAAAATAGGTCCAAAACATAACGTCTACAGAACTACCCCCATCAATGAGGATCCTCTGAACTTCACACCCATGTACCCTTGTGGTGATGACTAAAGGATCATCATGGGGAGCTAAGATACCCTTGAAGTAATACGACCATGAGGGTGTCCATATCTACCTTCTTTCTCTTCTCATGTTTAACTTCTGTAGATGCTCAGTTCACAATCTCAGCTTTAGTCACCAATTTGGCCTCTGCCACATGAGCCTAACGATCATCTATCTCTGAGCCACCCCCTGCTAGTCCTCCACAAAAGGTGTTCACACCGAAGGAGATCATATCGACCCTTTTCACTGGGATATTATCATCTTTTGGTGGGAGGTCAGGGTCATCGTCATCATCATCTGAGTCATTGTCTCTTCTGGCAAGGGCATCTTCCCGATATTTATCATTTCTTTTATTTTTACGGTCATCTCTTACCCTCTTAGGAGCTCTACCATCCATGTACTTTTTGAGCTTTCTAGATTTCAACATCTTCTTAATCTCGTCCTTCAGGGCGAAGCACTTGTCGTTTAGATGGTTGTGATCTTGATGGAACTCGCAACATAGATTCTTATTTCTCTTACGTGGAGGGGCCTTCATCTTCTCCGACCATCTTAGGGATCTATCATTCTTTATTTGATTGAGGATGTGTTTGCAGCTCATAGTTAGAGGAGTATAGTGTGCAAACTTATCGTCTGCAATCCTCTTCTTTCCATCCTTTTTCCTCTGAAATTTCCCACTGCTACTTCCATTCTCATCCTCATACTTTGCAGCCATTGATTCTTTAGCATTCTTTAGCATTTATTACCTTCAGCAAGCTTCTAAAGTAGCTTTCCCTTCTGAAGTCCTCCAATAAGGGATGTCATGGCTATGCTCTCTTTATAATATTCTACCTCTAATTTTTCCTTGTTAAACCTCGCGATGTAGTCTCTGAGGCTTTCATTATTCCCTTACTTTACATAAAGAAAGTGATTAGTCTTCTTCTGAGGTCTTTCCCCAAAATAGAAGTTATGAATAAACCTCTCAGCCAAGCCTTTGAAATTTTCAACTGAATTTTTAGGAAGAGACGTGAATCAGATATGTGCATCCCCAGTCAAAGTGCTTGAGAAAGCTCGGCACCTCATCTCATCGTAGATTGAATAAATATCTGCTGTATATTGGTACATTTCAATGTGATGGACTGGGTTATTACTACCATCGTACTCAGGAGACACCACCGGAGGTTTAAATTTTGCAGGGGTTGGAAAGTTGGAAATCCTTGCCACAAAGGGTAAACCCTATGAGTACCCCCTCAATAATGGGTCTCGGATTTTTATGAGGTTCCCTATTTTATCTTCCAACCTCTGAATAGAGTTCCATGGCCTAGCAACATTGGCATGGCCGAGGTTGTCCCCATCCACTTCTAAAGGGTGAACCGAGAGTTCCCCAGCTGCTGTGTAACGTCGGATGTTGACCTCCCCCTGACCATAGTCTCGGCTATATGGGGATCGGCCATGATGAGGCCGATGATCACCATATTCCCTTTGTGAGCCAGCTATGCTTCTTGACGTGGATAGCCTCTGCCTCAGATCATTAATTGGGCCGAGCCTTTCAAAGGCTGACCCTTCTACTTAAGTAATCAAAAGCAGACCCTCTTTGTTATGCATCATCGTCTCATCTTTCATACTGACCTCGACTCTGTTGTATAGGACGTACAGTGTTATTTGAAACCTCATACGGCTCCCAGCAGTCTACCGGGTCATCCTCCCTTTGCTTCAATGTCATCATACCTATCCTCAGCTGATGACATTGAAGCAGAGGATGCCCCGATAGACTGCTGGGAGCCGTATGAGGTTTCAAATAACACTCGTGCCAGATGGCGGAGGAGGTGGTGGTAACTCTGGTGCAATATGATAATACTAAAGAGCTTGGAAGGTAAATATTAGAGAGCTTGATACCTTAAAGGAACTTTTTCAATAGTGACACAGCTTCATGGGAGGGGTGAGGCATGGTTCACCACTAGAGTCTCCGGTGAGGTTAAGCAATAAAAGAGGAAGAGATGAATCTCTTCATTCCCACAGATGGTACCAAAATGATGATGCTGGAAAAAGCACCACTGGTATTAGGTGTTGATAAGCTCAAACTAGGAGTAGCAATGGCAGCATAATAGTAAATATCTAGTAGATAGAGGTGAGGAGAAGAGGATAAACACTAGTATATAAGTGGTTCAACTAATCTGGCCTACATCCACTGTGAGTGTGTGAGTAACTTCACTAGATGAAGGCACTAATAGCCATAGATACAATCTCTCAAGATCTCTCTCTTTTGTATAAACAAACAGAGTTTTAGCTAGGGTTGCAATTATCAATCCCTCTATAGGGTAGAGGAAGACCTTTATATATAATGCTTGGGGGGTGTAATGTACCCCCTAAGCATGCAATGATCATGTGTATGAGGATCGAACTAGTATGATGATGACACCTAGCTGACCTTAAGTAAATAATGATAACCACAATATTCCCTCATGTGTGGGGAATGATTCGGTTTAAATGATTCAGTTATAACTGGCTTTCTCATGTCTTCCAAACCTTACATGTGCTTGCACATGCTTGGACTTGTGCCCTTGACTGATGTAACCTCGGCCTGGATGAATACGAGGTTGGTGAGTCCGATGACCTCGATTGGCAAGACTACTGAGGTTATGTCTAAAGTTGGGTACAATGTCGACTAATGCAGAGTATGAGGTTGACAATATCCTGGTCCCCAGTGACTCCGTCAACCTTGGCTGGTGTTCAATCGAGGTTGCCCTATGAGGGAACGAACATCCAGAAAAAGACCTTCCCGATGGCTGTTTTAAGCTTCTTGTCGACTCGACTGTGAGACGAGCCAAGGTTAGTGACTCCAAGTACGAGGGTGAACTTTGGGCATATTAGGGTTTATCCTATAAATCCAAACACATGATTTCTCTTATATATATGTGTAGATATGAACATGCTTAAAGTGTGAGGATGTGTAGGAATCTATAGATGAACTCTCTCTTATTTGGGGGTTTTATTGTATGAATATAAAGTATGTCCAAATATTAATAATGAAGGTTTGAGATTAATATATGTGATGTAATGAAATAAAGCAATGAAGTGAAAATAAAGTGACAAATGCTAAAATAAGAGAATTTAAAGACAGAGGTGGAGAATTGGACCTCCTTATGAAGACTTGAAGTGGATCTTGATTGTAGATGCACTAATCTCACAACGATATGATGATGGTATGAGGAGATGGGTGATAATTTACTAAAGGGAGCATGAAAAGGATGGAAGGAATGTTGGAAAAGGTCTTTTCACGAAGGCGGCAACTCTGAATTCGAGAGAATGTTCTCTGAAGTACTCAGAGGGATGTTTAGAGGTGATTTTCAAAGTGTGTTCATAGCCTTTATTTATAGGGCCAAGGGGGTGCCAATCATCATGGTATTTAACCTGCCTATCAGCATAGAACCCCACACACACTATCGATAGGCAGGCTCTAGGGGTGTCATTCGGAAGTTTGAGGCAGGTTTTTTAAAAATGGATCTAAAAAAGAAAATCGTAAGTTTGAATCGTGCACAGGGTGGAACTTTGGAAAGGGTATTTAGAGAACTTTAAATATACATTGGGCCACCCCCGATTTAGAGAGTTGAACAAAGTCAAACGAGGCCCGAAAGCACCCATTGGTCACTAAACATGAAATTTTCTAGAGGAAAATAGATTGTTCGTCTAAATCGTAAGAACAAATCGTGCACAAAATGGAATGTTGGAAATGGTATTTAGAGTCCTTTAATATTTCATTCATCTTCATTGAGTTCGTAGAGTTGAACAAGGTCAAACGGGGGGCTTAGAGTCATTCAGTGACCCTTCGAAGTAAAATAGGTCATTCATTCGTACCGTAAGGCTGATTCGCATGCGAGTTGACCATTGGAAAGGGTATTCATATACCTCTATAAATTCATTCGTCTTTGTTCAAGCTAAAGAGTTTATCAGAGTCAAATGGGGTCTGGGAGCACCAGTGGACTCCAGATCAATTTTTAGGGTAAAACAAATCGTTCATCCATACCGTACGGTCGATTCACGCAAGGGATGGACCGTTGGAAAAGGGATTCAAAGACCAACAAATATTCATTGAGATTTATCTCAATAAATGAAGTTGGCCAGAGTAGAACGGGGCTTGAGAGTGCCCGGTGGCCTCTAGATCAATTTTCGATAGTAAAATGGACCGTTTTTCCAAATCGTAAGGTGGATTCATGCATGGGGTGGATCATTGGAAAGGGGATTCAGATCTCTTAAAAGATTTATTGAGATTTTTCTCAGATGATAAAGTTAACTAGAGTCTCGGGGGCACCCAATAGCCTCTAAATAGGTACTTGGAGTATCACCTAGGGTTTTTAGTGAATGAATGAGTTCTAAGGACCTAAAAAGGTTCTTATGGGGGTCCTAGGATGAGGTGTCTACAGAGATCCCCTCGACGGGCGAGCTTGGAACAAGTTAAGGCCTTCTGATGATAAAAACCACATCTTCATTCAAAAAAGGGTTTTTAGGTCAATTCTATGGACCTAGAGTATGAGGTTGACCAATTTGGCAGGCCGAGGTCAGTTCTGAGGACCTAAGGAGACAAGGATGACAAATTTAGCAAGTGGAGGCCAGTTCTGAGAACCTAAGGGGATGAGTATGACCTATTTAACAGGTTGAGGTCATTTTGTGGACCTAAAGAGATAAGGATAATCGATTCAACAAGTCGAATATTTCCGAAGATCGGTTATAAAGGGATAGGGAGACTAATTCAATGGACTGAGGTAGATTTTATGGACCTAAAGTAATGATGGGGAGGACCAATTCTGAGGGCCAAGGTCAATTATGAGGACCTGAAGTTATGACGACCAATTCTGAGGGCCAAGGTCAATTCTGAGGACCTTAAGTTATAACGACTAATTCTAAGGCCCGAGGTCAATTTTGAGGACCTTAAGTTATAGCGACCAATTCTGAGGGTCAAGGTAAATTATAAGGAACTTGAGTTGTGATGACCAATTTCGAGGGTCGAGGTCAATTCTGAGGACCTAAAGTGTAGTGATCGATTCTAAGGTTCAAGGTCAATCTGCGGACCTAAAGTTGTGATGACCAATTCTTAGGGCCGAGGCGAATTATGAGGGCCTAAAGTTATGACAATCAGTGTTGAGGGCTGAGGTCACTTTTGAGGACCTTTAGTTATGACGATCAATTCTGAGGGACGAGGTCAATTCTGAGGACCTAAGGTTAGGGTGACCAATTTTAAGGGTCGAGGTCAATTCTGAGGATCTAAAGTTATGACGATCAATTCTACGAGTCGAGATCAATTCTGAGGAACTTAAGTTCTAATGCGGGGAATTTCTCTCCTAGGTAAATTTAATTTATCTTGGGTGTGCAAGTGAACTTGTGGTTCCACTGCGGATTGTGTTATTTTGAGACTCCCCTAGAGGATGTTTTGGTTTTGAGATTTCGACTGGAAATTATTATAGACTTGGATGCAGGCGCATCATTGATTCTGATGTGGAGTATATTAGGGGAAATGGTTTAAGATTAATCTTGTTGGGAATTTTTAGAGTTTGTAATGGGGTTAGTTCTCCAAAAAATAAATTTCTTAAATAAAATACTGTTCTATATTTTAGGGATTTTTGGGAATTTTTGGGCAGTTTCTAGATTTTGTGTAATTTTCTTGCTTTTTTTGTACAAAAATTGAAAGGGGTTATCTATTGACAGGATTGGGGTGTGCCAATAGTATATGGCATGAACTCCTGGGCTTCCTTGAAAATAGTAAAAATACAACTATCGATCGGTATGGTCAGGGAGTTATTGATCGACAAATCCCTTCGCCTTCTATAAAAGGGGCCAATCCTTCCCCATTTTTCACACCTTTAAGTGTTTGAATCTTATGATTTTTCTCTTTAAAAACCATTACTAAGTCCTTTTTGCTTCAAGACTTCAAATGGATGGTTCTTCAAACGAGGGATACAACACTGAGTGGCTAGCCATTGATCACTGGGATGGCCTGGAGTGGCAGTCTACGGTACCTCTTGTATTGGGAAATGAGAATTCCTTTGACTTGTTCGATATTGTAGCTGATGAGCGTATCATGTTATGAGAGCCTGCATATTATCGTTCGTCTAGGGTGAAGGAACCTAGTGGCTACGTAAGTTGGTGACCTTTGGTATTACATTTTATTTTTCTCTTTCTTATTTATTCTAATAAAGGATATTTTTTCTTCATCTTTTGCAGACTGATATAGCTTCATTTAGCATTTGATCCCGAGGGACGATGGGGCTGAAGGAGGTTTCGAACAAGCTCCCTGCTAGGGTGCACTGTATGGTTTTGTATGCCGGTGTTGGATGTTTGGCGCAAGCTTTGGATGAGACACCGTGTTCTACTGCAGTGTTGTGTGCTTTGGGGGAGAGGTGGTGGAACACTCCCCACACTTTTCATTTTGTCTTTAAGGAGATGACTGTTACTCCTATAGATGTTTAGAAGATGGTGGGGGTTGATTATGAGGTGGTTCTAGATAGTGGTGGACCGCACATTGAGGGTGACACCAGAGGCGTTGAAAGTGGAATTGGGGGATATGGGTAGGATTATTTATGGGGATTCTATTCTCATTTCTTCTTTGAAAAAGACACTCCTTAGGAGGAGGGTGAATGTGACCGAAGGGCAAGAGGTGACACAGATGTCCTCTCTATTTATTTTGTTTTTGTTGGGAGGACTTTTGGTGGCGATTAGTTGCGACGTCGTCCATCTTTGGTTTTTACCCTGTTTGAGGAGGATTTCGGATGTCCAACAATATGACTGGGAGAGCCTGGCCTTAGGGTCCCTTTATTGTTCTTTGGATGCTTTCAGCTGGTGCTTCCAGCAGACTTTTGTGGGATCCATGTATCTTTTGGAGGAAATTTTTTATTTGTTTTCCTTTTTTCAGCATTTTCTTGCATTCTTCTTTTGTTTCATTTTTGTTGATTATCGTCTTTTGTATAAATGGTTTTATGAAGTGATTGGGCACAATGTAGGGTTTATAGCCCTGAAGGATGAGGACTTGGGGAACTTCATTTGGTTGTTCTGATTGCAGAAGTTCAATCGTCAATCGAATCAGGACTTATCTTTAGCGAATTTTTAACGGGCGTTGAACGACCTGATGAGCGACCAGGTTATCTTTCATCTTTTCTCAGTTCTCTTTTGGTATCTTTGTTTCTTGAGTAGATATAAATTCTCTGTTCGGGATCGTAGCTGACCTTCTACCCCTGGGGGGTGACTCCACGAGATAGTGGAGTGATGGGCCAACTGACGCAACTTTAAATGTGTCTCTAGTGCGTTCTAATTACGGTTGAAATGCAAACTGGTCGCATAAATAATATCCCAGTAAAAAAGGTATCAATCTCAGGGACTAAGACGAATAATAGTGACGACGAATAGGGAATATATGACTAACCTAAAGGTTTGACTCATAAAAAAGAAAAAGAAAAGATGATTTTGTAATGAGGGTATGAACTATTACTAGATAAACAAGTAAAGTTTAACTAAATTAACTAATCAAGAAGGAATTAACAAATTACAAATTAATGAATATAAATGAGAACTAAGGTAGGAATACAATCCCCCAACCCCTACTGAGTTCACCGGATATGAAAACTAGTCTCGAATTAAATACTTAATTAAAACAACAACATTATTTAACTGAACCATTACATATATGAAGGTACGAGCCCGCACCATAGTTAATCAAGAATATAAACAACGTACAAAGTCAATTGATTAATACGCGCATCTCACTCTTAAACACCCTGATTACCTAGGGCAAATGAGGTTAATAGTCCTACGATGTTTGTACTAATGAACCGACCTGTTCCAATTAACTATTTATTTCAAGAACGTGTTTTTATACCCATGTGAATTATATAAGGTTGGATTCATTCATCCCAACGCTTGGAAATTTAGTCGAACATTGTGTAACTATGTTTCATCAAGAAATCTATGTTAAATGACATCATAATTAGGTGAAAAATGTGATTAAACATGCAAAGGAGAATTCTAACCAAGAAATAATGAATCACCAACAAAAAATATATAGGCAATTGAAAGCAACGAAGAAAATATTACATGGAATGAAGAAGAACCATGAATTTAATTCAAAATGATGAACAAAAGTTGAACATTATGAATCCTGGGGATCTTGGCTCCAAGAACTCCTCAAAACTAACAAAAACCAAGACTTCTAATGTTTGGTGTGACAAATAAATAAATAAATCACATTATTTTAAGTGTTTGCACCATGCAAAACTTTTTTGAAGAGAAAAGAAAATTACAAATTCCATCCGTCGAACCAGTTCGACTTCTCCTTTTTTAATGGGAGAATCGGTCCGGTATAAAACAGAAGAGGGGACCCATTCGGTATCCAATTCATCGGATCGGTTCTGGCATTCCAGTGTCTGGGACCGGTACGACTGAGATTCCATCGGTTCGGTTCGATCACTTTCTACTATTCTTTCTTTTTCTTTTCGATTTATTCTCAAATTCAAACGGTCATAACTTTTCACTGGGGTCTCGGATTTGGAAGACGTTTCTTCCTACATGCTTGTGGACTCAAGGTCTTCAACTCTCCTTTGGTTCCCTATCTAAATTCTTGGTGTAGAGTTCTTGTTTTGCCCTTGACATTCATTTACTTGTTTCTTTATTGAGTTTGAGTTTTCTCTTTTCACCCGATGGAAGATGTCAATAGCAACTATATGAGATAAATCATCATAATTTACAGTGTACGAGGTGATAAAAGCATCTAAATTATGAGGATAAATGCGAAGAATTTATGCCTTATCACCTACATGCGCAAATGTGGTGGTTAATTACGCATGAGTTTGGGTACGTCTGATTCCTAGGGGAAAGGGTGGCGAGGCAGATTGTGGAGGAGGAGGTTGTGGTCCAACCGTTGGTGCCCCCACATACATGAGGCGGGTGAGTGAGATATTAGATAATGCGTAGGCCGCAACGATGATCGACGAGCCCTATACTCTCTACATGAATATAGTGGCGAGCTATGATTATTTATATTTTTTTACTAGTTGGTTTGATTCCCTCCAATATCCATGACATGGAGAATATTCCTCCACTCACCATGGCTTCGAGTAGGGTACTAGTGTGCCGGAAAGTTTGGCCCACAGCACAGGTGGTAGCACATCAGCAGTGGTGACAGAGGAGTCTCTGAACATGAGGTTACTCCACCTTACTCCAACTTTTGGATGAGTAGCGGGGAGTCAATGAGCATGACACATCGTCCCAATGTGTCGGGGTTAAAGGGGAATACGGATGAGGCCCTTCAGCCTGAGGTATATTCTTTCCTTTTCTCTTATTCGGTTGACTCCTCTTTGTTTCTTTGCTAACTGGTTTGTCTTTTATTGTTGCTTTTTTTCTTGTAGTATGTTCAGGTGTCGACCAAATGACTAAGGGACATTAAGGACTGGATGGTGGCCACCATGTTTGATTATATCAAGAAGTCGACTCCTTCCTGCTTTATTCCATCTGCCACCTCCAATGATGGTTCTAGTTTTGGGAGTGGAGGATCCATCGAAAGCGCGTCCACCACCGAGGTTGAGGTCTTGAGAGGGAAAGTTGAGAGTTCGGGCAAAGTCTCGCTTGAATTTTTCTTATTTTCTTTTCTATCTGCAAAATATAATCAAGTGAAGCAAAATATATATGCAGAAATACGCATTTTCTTTTTTTGCCATTTTTCTTGATTTAGTGACTCATCCTATACACTCTTTTAATTTATGCTGAGACTGTTTATTTTATGCAAAGAGAGAGATAAGTATGGAATTGGGAGGCAAAATGTTTATTCTTATTTTTTTTAAAGGAGTAAAAATAATTAAAAAATATTTTTTTTAGTAAGAATTTATTTTAGGAAGGAAAATGACTTTTTGATGAGAATAAAATGGAGAAAACGAGTAATTGAAAAGGAATGGCCAGGGGGCACTTTTTTAAAGTAACATTTTTTTTCTGGAAATTCATTTTTATAAAAGAAGAAAGATGGAATTTTCCAAAATAAAGGGGAGGTGAATCGGCATACCCCTTGACATGCCTATCTGCTTGGGGGTTAAGTAAAATCTTCCTTAGGCTTTGATTGCAGTTTCCTGCATCTCAGTGTAATTTTGTTGGGTTGATAATTAATCGAGTTTTTAGAGTTCTTATTTTTTCCATGGATTTTGAGTATAAACAGAAGGGTATGTGACATGATTTCTCCCTTAATACCCACATTTATCTTCTTATTTCTCATTTCTTATTCCCTATGTAGGGTATTTGAAGGTAATCTCTTCCTAATTTAATAGAAGAGACTCAAGAGAAGAAAGCAACATAAAGACATCGAGGTAGCTCAGCGAGGAAACTGACCGAGGGATATCCTCTCTTTTTTTCATTTGTTAGTTACTCAAATTGTATCTTTTTAAAATTACATTGATTGTAATGATGTAATGAGAGTAATATTGAGGGTGAGGTCAAACGATACTAGTAAGAGACCATGTCTAGCAGGGATTGTAAGAGCTTACATGCTCTATTAAATGACATTGTCGTGGGAACTTCAGAGGGACTTAGTTTGGAGGATTGAGAAGTGAGGCAGCGTTAAGGCTTATCTTGGCCATCTTAGATACACCTGTTAAACATCGAGAGACCTTCTATGATGGAATCTTGTGCAGAATAACTTGGAGTTCCATTGTATATTAATATTTGAGACAAATAACCTTTACCAAATGTCATATCTACTTTAGGTGATATCACTAGCGACCTACATACTGTCCAATCCAAACTTGAGTAAACCACTATGGTATTGGGGCTGTCAGACAATCAGGTGAGCCACCACTATCATGACAGTCTTTTGACGCACAGTTAGTGGGAAAAAAGCATGTATTAGAATTTAATGATTATGACGTAAGGTGTGCTAGCCCATCAGAATTTAATGCTTGAGACTTAATGTGTTAAAGAATGTTTTACACATTAATAAAGATGGATACATCTAGAGAATCGTGTGGGGCTATTTATGGGCCTTAACCACTTCTGAGAAGAGAGAGTTCTTTCTGAAGAGAGAAAACACATTGAGAGCAAAAGTTTTATTGCAAACCAAAGTTTAATTCACTCACCATTGACACTTATTACAAAACTTTTATTAGCTAACTAGGGAGATATTGGCGGTTGGTGGTGTCTTAATTGCCTGTCAAGGTGTATCTAGGGTGCTTACTTATCTCTATATTTAAATGAGTTGTTTATGAAGTTCTTTTATTGTTGTTTGAGTTATACACGAGAGATTTGTGTGTCCAATGTGAATGTTTATTATATACAATATTGAGTCTCCATTTGTGATTAGTGAGGGTATTTGGGTTACTATTAATCACCATATCTATAGGGTTACGCCTCTATTTGTATTATCATACTCCCATCCCTCAAGGGACTACCCTATTATATTTAGTGAATTCGCTGGGGAGGTATTCTTCTAGAAGTATAGCTTAAGATAACGTTAAGCGTACCCTTGACTTAGATGCTATTCAGCAAAATGAGGAACAGGCAGCGATGAGGCTTAAATCTTTCAGTGATGGAATGCTTAGGTTGGAGTTATCCCAAGATCAAGTGCTAATAGGGATCCCTATGGTCACACAGGCTTCCACTAGCATTGTGATGGGACTAGCACAGATGGCCCTCCTGATGGGTAAAGTTTTTGAGTTTTTGCAAACTCCTATAGCTGCAACGTCTTTTGGGGGAAGAATAGCCCCGAGCTCTTTCGTTACTCCAATGGTATCTCTAATAGCCCCATAAAGGGTGGCTCCAATGGCCCCAGTCCCCACGAACACGGTCCCCACCCCTATTCCATCTTTGCATGATCGAGGCGTGACCGTTATTCCATCTATGGTTCTTCAACCCATTGATCCATCGGTCAAGAAAACTCTTGCATCTTCCTTATAAGAACAGAGGAAGGAGATGAAAAAAGAAATGTTGAAGATGATAGAAATTTTGTCACAGTCAGCCAGTGAGTTGGCATCAGTATACGATGATTTTTGTACTCCTTTCTTAAGGCGTACAATGAGTAACCTTACTCGAAGGATTACATACCTCCTATCTTTGAGAAATACACATGAACGGGATGAAACCCAAATGATCATGTCAAGTCGTTTATTGAGCATTTAGGGGGACATTGTAATAATAAGAAGTTAAGATTTAGGTAGTTTTCTAAATACTTCAACGATAAAGCATACACCTGGTACTCTCACTTGGCGTTGAAGAGTGTCTCAACGCGGGAGGAGATGCATGTTCTTTCTGTCCAAAATTTCTTTCTGGTAGAAGACGAATTTATGTTGATATAACTTGGTGGGAGAAAGAATGACCCAGAGAGGAGGTGGGGAATACATCCGAAGATTCATAGAAAGGTCCCTCAGTGTGAGGGTGGAGTCCAAGGAGTCCAAGTTGCTTAAAATCTATGCTTAAGTCTTACTCTTAGAGTACATCTATCACTTGATAAGGGAGAATCACAAAGGAACCTTTGGGGCATTCTTAAAAGCTGCAAGAAATATCTCGCTAGTGGTGCACCCAAATTAATCATGATGCCTATGATGTTTGGGAAGTTAGTACAATCCGTTGTGACATGTGGGAGTGGGATACGCAGATGGTGGATAAGGAGAAGTTAAGAAGCCAAAGAAGGAAAAAAAAAGGAAGTTTGGCAGAGAGAGGGAGGATCCACCACCATTTCCTTTTACCATTAAAGAGGTCGTTAGCTACTACTACGCTATGAGCGAGTGGGACAGTATATGCACCTAAAGATGCTCTAGAAATCGAGCCATAAGCAGAAGTGAGGGCTAACCCCAAGTATTGGCAGGTATATTGGAAGATCGGTCACCCAACGATGTCATGTTTCACACTGAGGAAGATCATTAACAAGCACGTCAAGTAAGGGACTTTGAAGATCCCTTGAGGGAACGTCAATAACGACCCATCACCAACACATGGAGAAAACTTGGTGGTGGCTTAGGATGAAGAGGCTGAGAGGGAAGCAATAAAGTTAGCATTGGAGCAAGAGGAGTTTGAGGAAGCCTTGGATGATTGCACAAGGGGGATAGTTAACGTTGTGATATCTTATGATGAAGCAAGTGCAAGGGATGTGGAGGAAGTGTACAACCTTTATGATGAGGAGATGCATCAAGGGCTGTAGTACCAGGTTGTGTCATAGTATCCGAGTTCACATGGTTCTTTATCCTGGTAGGAATGCCCAAAGAAAGTACACTAGAGATAATTCAGGTGATTGTAGACATTTCACAAAAGAATACAGTTCCATTGCTGAGGTGAAAGGGGCCTATGGCTAGGTTCATGAGGTAGTTTTTTTTTCCAAAGTTACTTTCTTAGATGCTAATAGAGCTGTGAGGTTCCCCCACAACAGACCCTTGTACATAACATCAAGCATCAATAGGGTGAACATTGTGATAACACTGATGAATGGGGGAGCTTTCATAAACATCATGCCCTTTATCTCCTTTTATGCATCCAACATCTCTGAGGCAAGATTAATACCAATACCCTTGGTGACCTCTGGTTATGACAACTAGTCTTCTAAATCAATTGGGTATGTGAACGTAGGGTTAGTGATGGGGAATCTCACTTCACATATCAAGTTCCACGTTATTGAGAGTGCTACTTCCTACCATTGCTTGATAGGAAGGGTGTGGATGCACAACCATGGTCTAGTTACTTCTATATATCACCAATATGATAAGGCAAATGTGAAAGGGACTGAGATCATTAGACAGGCGACTAAAAAGCTATTTGCAACCAAAATGGCTCATTTGATGGATGTTACCTTTTATACAGAGATGGAAGAAGACTCAAGGGTCCTAACAAGACACATGGAGGGTGTTAGAGTACCCTCTATCAGAGAGAGTATGGGTCATGTGAATGGATAAAGAAATGATGGAGCAAGAAGGAGTAAAATAGCTTAGGAGGTCAAAAAGGAAAGTCCCATACCTTAAAATATCTTTAAGAAATTGGGAGATAGGATGAGGCCAAGGATTGATCTGAATTAGCACGAGTTTAAATAACAGAGTTTGGTGAGCAGGTTTTCTAAAGATAGGCGAGATAGAAAATGAAAGGCAGTTGCATTAGCCAAATGTTAGCGCAAGAAGGTGCTAATAGAGGATGAAAGGGTGATCTATCACCTTTAAGTGTATGAGTGGGAAGTCAAAGGAGCTGTTGAAGAGACTGGAGAGGAGGCTGACCCAGAGTATGAGTGTTTTCTGGTGGACAAACAAGGGCAATGCATGGTTATAAATAAATCCAACATCTAGGAATTTATGGAGGTAGTGAAGGATGAGCCAGAATACATGATGGATCACCCAAAGATGCAGGTATAAGAGCTAGAGCAGCTTGATCTAGCCAAAGAAGCACAAGATCCAAGGCCCATCCTCATTTCAAAGGATCTGAGTGTAGAGAAAAGAAGGCCTTGATTGAGCTCATTCGGGAATATAGAGATGTCTTTGTATGGAAGTACATAAAGACACATGGGTTAGATAAGGAGTTGAGTTGCCATAAGATAAACCTTATGCCTTCAACCATACTGATGAAGCAAGTTACAAGAACTTACAAGACAAAATTGGATTTGAAGATTAAGGAAGAAGTCCAACTATTTTTAGTGATAGGGTTCATCAAACTGATCCATCACCCACATTGGTTGTCTACCATTGACTCAGTGGTGATGAAGGACAAAATCCATATACGAATCTACTTGAACTTGAGAGACTTGAATAGAGCTTTCCCAAAGGATGAGTTCCTCCTTCCCTCCAATGATAGCTTGATCGATGCAACTACTAGGCATGAAATGTATAGCTTCATGGATGGGTATGCAAGATACAGCCAAATCAAGATGGATCCAACTGATGAGGAGTAAATAACTTTTAGAACTTCATTAGGAAATTTTATGTACAAGGTGATGCCTTTCGATTGATGAATTTGGAGCGACGTACAAGGTGATGCCATGTCCAAGAACTGCGAAGGAGCTCAAGAGTTTCCTCCTTAAAGTCTCCTATCCTAGTAGATTTGTGCCAGGATTGTTCGAGATAACTCATTCAGTAGTGGGTCTACTAAGAAAGGTCACAAAGTTCATATGGGAGGAATCTCACTATAAGTCACTCAACAGGCTGAAAAATCTTCTCACTTGTCCACAGTTAAGGATTCTTCCCAAAGCAGGGATACCGTTGCAGCTCTATCTCACCCATACCACTAGGTCCATTGGAGCTCTCTTGGCACAGGAAATTAATGTGCAAGAATTTCCAGTCTACAACCTTAGTAGGATCATACATGGACCTAAGTCAAGGTACACAATCATAAAAAGGCATTTCTTAGCATTAGTATTTGTAGCACAAAAATTTAGACATTATATGCTATCTTTCATAATTCAAATTGTGACAAGATGTGACTTATTAAGTTTTTGTTGGCAATAGTTATTTTAATTGGAATAGCAGCTAAGTGGTTCCTTATCCTTTCGAATATGACTTTAAATACATGGTCCCCCCCCAGCAATCAAGAGCCAGATTTATGCAGATTTATTGGCAATCTTTCCATTAGGAGTATTTGATCCACCTTGTGAGAGCATTCCGAGAGATGATTTACACGCCAATTTCTTAGATGCCAACTTTAATTAATGGAGTATGGAATTTAATGGTTCTTCGATAGACAAGAAGGGGGGAAGGGATTATTCTTTTAGAAGGGAAGGAAGAGATTTGCCTTTCCTACAAGTTAAATTTCCCTTGATCTAATAATGAAGTAGAGTATAAGGCATTAGTGCTGGGATTACTAGAGGCCCTTTGAAGGGGAATTAGTTCACCATGCATCAAAGGTGATTCGAACTTGGGGGTCCAGTAAGTGAATGGGGAATACTCATTGAATAATCTCATCCTCTCACCCTTCAAAACAATCATCCAATAGTTGATCAATCAGTTCCATCGGGTCAAAATAAGCAGGCATCCTAGAATGATGAATATGCTTGTTGATGCTTATGCCACCATTTTTCAAAAAGTGGCCATGAAAAAGGACACAGCTACGATTGTGATACAATAAAAAACAACTCCCTCAATGGTGTAATTGATCTTGCCAATGGAAGATGATTCAAATTGGAGAGGTGAGATCAGGAAATAATTAGAGTCTAGGTAAGGAAATATGAAACTTAGAGAATTGGCACAATACTTTGAGAGACAAAGAAGTCTATACTTTAGGAATGTGGGAGGATGTCTATAAACGTGTATCGAGCCATAGGAAGTAGAACACAAGATGAAGAGGACACATGATGAACACTGTGAGACAACTGAGATCCCTTTTTACAGAAGAATCCAAAAGGATGGATACTTTTGGCCAATGATGAAACAGGATTCAACAGAGTTATAATGGAGGTGTGATAAATGTCAACTTTGTTTCAAGTAGTTGAATGTCACTTCGTTGAATCTCAGGCAGATTGAAGGCAGCCTTACATTGATTTCATCAACAATGGAGTTATTAATTTAGAGAAAATAGCCCAATGGCACTCAAGAGAAGGTTTCAACGGTTCTTCATTAAAGAGGAGCATCTCTATCGCAGAGGATGCTTCAACGGGATTTTACGATACATCATAATGGAGTAAGCAATAGAAGTCTTGAAGTAATTTCATGAACCAACTCACATTGGAGGGGCAAAGATATATGACCAATTAATTACCTTGGGTTATTATTAGCTAACCATGGAGAAAGATTATGCTGAGTTCATTCGCAAGTGCAAGGCGTGCCAGCCGCATGGAAACATAATCCATGTTCCATTGTGTGACACCCCGCCTAATAAAATACCGGGTGATCAGTCATATACCAAATTAAAACAGGAATCCCAGTTGGATCATCCTTAGCATCACTGTCGAAAACTTTTTAAATATTACTAACCACCTAGTATTCCAAAAGCTGGTGCCAATTTTAACTTTTTTAATTAAACAAAACAGTACAGGCGGAATTAAAGTATAAACCATTCACACATCTGAATGAAAATAAACTGAATTATAATTACACAACTTGCCGAATAAATCACCGGCCACCAAAGAAATAATCCAATACAAATATTCAACACCTCAATAAATTACACCTGAAAACTGTACCGAGAAGTCTGGGCGACAAGCCCTAAATATAATTGAAACTGATACAAGATTCCTACTCTAGTAATGAATGAATGATGCGTCTAATCCAAACTCCTGCTAGCATCCACATATGCCGCAGCTCTGTATTCCTGGAATAGAATATCAATCTTGGCGTTCCTGTGGCTGGACACCTATAAGGTTTTGAAAATAGTTTTATAGCAAGGGTTAGAACCGAAAACATTTTGAAAATATTTAGCAAGTGAATTAACTGCAGTAATTTAAAATGCATGAATGCGCTTCATATTTAAGTTAGTGTCGCACTCCCTTGTGGACATTCTCACCCCTCCACTAGTGTACACACCTACCGGTTACCTTAACCCCACCTAGTTGTACTACCCCGTCCAACTAGTCCTGGTATAACCTTCCCTTCCCATACTACTCTAACCCGAGTATAATGATTCATGAATTATAAGTTATTTCACAATAAACTTAATTAATTCCTCTTAAATAGTAGCATATAACCGTGTCACAAGTTATATAAAGTAAATACATCACACACTGTATTATTACCTGTATATAATATTTACTACCATTATATACGTACCTTTGCCACAAAATCCACACATATAACATACGTATATCCATCCCTTAGAGTATACCCTCGCCGGATGATTCCCTCTAAAATGCTATCTCACTAGGTGTGCTCACAAGACCTAGTTACCCAAGTTGGAATCGCTCACCAGCCTGGCCCAAAATATAAACATAGTGGAGGCAGTCATAGTCCTTCCCTGAAAGTGAGATAAATCCCTCACCCATATATATCGGACGCTATGACCTGGGGATATACTCGCCCTACTCCTCAAGCTAGGAGATTCACCCACATCGCGCAACCTCCCTTGATAGCATTAGAGTATATAAATTGAATAAATATTCAGTCACTGGTATTTAATATCACACACAATATATACACATATATATATACTATCACTTCACCGTATATATATAATATAAACCCCGACTTTACCGTATACTCAAAATCCCGTACACTGCCTGTAATTTAATATCACACACAATATATACACGTATGTATATATATATATATATATATATATATATATATATATATATACTATCACTACACCATATATATATATATTATAAACCCCAGCTTCACCGTGTACTACAAATCCCGTACACTACCTGTAATCCCCTGAGTCTGTGGCCCGACTCAACGTAATTAATTTTCTCATTTAATAATTTATCATCTTCCCGAGTCTATGGTCTGACTCTAATAATTTATCCACGCCTCAAATAATATAATACTTTTCCCAAGTCCATGGTCCGACTCTAATTAAATTAATTAACTCACCCATTAATTTAATACCGCCCAGAGTCTATCATCCGACTCTAATTAAATTAATTAACACACTTATTAATTTAATACCTCCCCGAGTCTATCGTCCGACTCTAATTAAATTAATTAACACACATTTTAATTTAATACCTTCCCGAGTCTAAAATCTGACTCTAATTAAATTAATTAACACACCTATTAATTAAATAACTAACTGAGTCTACACCATGACTCCATTTAAATTAATTATTACACCCATTAATTTATTACTTACCCGAGTCTACAATCCGACTCTTATTTAATTTAATTTACACATTAATTAATCAACACAAATCTGACTCTGCGGTCCGACTCTAATATAATTAATTTACACATTAATTACTTTACCAATTCCCCGGACACACTTACTTGGCCCGTAACTTAATATTTCCCGAGTCTACATTCCGACTCCAAATTAATTACTCTTTCTCAATAATAAATTAAATACTTTGGTGTCATAACCAGTATATACGGACTCGCTCACTTGGTCCATTTTACCTCTCAAAATTTCATTCCCACATTTCTCGCCCACAATATGCCATACATTTATCTTCATAAATTCCCCAATTATATTTACCTATAATTACCAACATACCCGGACTCGATCACTTGGCCCGAAATTAAATATTTTCCCGAGTTTATATCCCGACTCTAAATTAATTAGTTGATCTTCAAACTTAATTCACTACTTTGGGTTCGCTTGACCAATATACCCGAATTCGCTCACTTGATACGTATCTCACTGTTTTGGAATAAAATTTCTCAAAATCATCCATTAAGTGCCCCACATAAATTCATCCTAGTCCCAATTACATTCTCCCATAATTGCTAGGAATATTTGCTCCATAATTATTTATCACTAATTAATGTATGGGAATTTAATTTCTAATTAATTTCTCCCTTATATGCAAACTGGGCGAACTGCCCAGAATTTTGAATCATCGATCAATCGAACCCCCTTGGTCGATCGATCGTCCTTGACTTCGTCTTCTTCGAGACGCAGTTCTGCCATTAATGAAAACCTCCAACTCTCATTCTTTTCCCTGGACTAACCCAAGCCCAATCAACCCTATATCTACACAGGAATAGGATCGAAGCACCTTATGGAACATCAAACTGAAGTCAAATCTCACGATTTTCTACTTTTTCCCAATTTGGGTATTATTCGGGTTTCAAATCCCCAATACGAATTTCATTCATTTTATCAATAATTAACCATCTACTCTTACTGGTTTTAACATCTGATTCAGGTTTCTACGTTCTAGAATCATAAACACAATAAATCCTACCCTTAATCCCATTAAGGTATATTAAATTCCAAAAACCCAAATTAATATTTTTTTGTCACACACCCAAAATGAATTTTCTTATACACATCACCATGATATGAATTGATTATCATAAATTTAGAATCACAACAGTTAACCACTTGCCTGTAAGTGTTCGTAGTGTCTGATCCGTTGTTGATGTCCCTTAATTTGACTCCAATAACCTCTAATTTACTCTTGATTTTCTTTCCCCCGAATCCCCTCTCAAAACCTAGGTTTAGAGTTCTGTTGGTTGTCATTCCTTAATCTTCCAATTAGGTTAAAAATCCTTAATCCCGTTTTTCACCTAATGGTCTTAATTAAAGTGGCCCAATGCACCCCGTATGGGCCCGGCTATGCCCAAAAATACCCCGAGACCCAATTACTACCCCGGGTACTCTTTTCTAACTATCTCGACCCATCCGGACGCAACCGCGCACTCGGAATTGCCATTCGAAATACTGTTCGACATCACCAAATTTCGACCTCAAAATGCGATACACGAGATTTTGAACCATTAACTTAAAAGTCGCTAATTATAAATAATTCGGCTCACTCAATTAAATTCTCCAACTCATGAATTTAAGTTTCTCCAATTTAAATATTTTTATAACTCCCAAAAATAATTAAATATTAAACCCTCAAAATTACGGGGTGTTACATACTTTCCCCCTTACAAAGGAATTTCGTCCTCGAAATTAAGATGAGCATAATGTTCCAAGCCTCACATATTACTCTCTAGTCATGTGCCTCTAAGCTTGCTATATCTATCCCATCTGCTTCGGACCATACGTTACACAAGTATGCATTTAAAATTTGTCAGGGCGCCCATACACCCTATACCCGCGCTTAACCGCATAAAATTTGCCTTCATTAACCTGGGTGCCCATACACCCTATCCCCGCGCTCTACTGCACGAAAGTTACCAGACTATGCTAGTCGTAATTCGTAATATAACTTCGAACCCGTAGTCATATCACACACACACACACACACACACACACACACACACACATATATATATATATATATATATATATATATATATATATATATATATATATATATATATATATATATATTTACTGCCCGGGTACCCAACCCATGCGCTAACGTCCAAACATCTCCCCATAAATATCTGTCTCTCAACACAAAAGTATATACGCTTACCCTTATGCTACCGAAGACAACATAAAATACCGCGCTCTTACTATCACTAGTCCTTGCGTAAAATAAACCCCGAGCTATCTCTCTTTGCTCGAAAATCAATTTAACCACCCTGATTCACTTCAGTAAGCATCCCCACTTACCGGGATAAAATGTGAGAACACAAAACCTCACTATGTTCTATCGTACCACGCAATACAACATATATACATCCACATATATACAGGCTATATGCCCTCTCCGATGATACCTAGTACCAATCCTACCCTGGTGTCGCGAACACCAAAATTTTACACCACTATCTACAATAGTTAAATTCCATCGCTATCCATCCGATCTTTAGGAAATATTATTAACCCTACTACCATAATTCTCGAAAGTAGTAATTCTTAGCATAATTCAAACAATCACTCAGTGTACACCTCCACTCTCCGGTGAAGAACACTAAGGAACTCCGCTACATTACGAAAAGTTTATCCACATGCTATGGCTGCTACCGCCAACCCACCCACTAAGTTCGACTCACCTGCGAACTCTAGTGAAAAATAAGTCTTATATTGTGACATCCTCTTTGTCACTCAAAAATATACCCCATGCCCCTAGGGTAAAAATAATTACCTCTATACTCCAGTTGCAAAGGCTAGTTCTCGGTTTCCGGAGCAGCTTCTCCTTGCCCGAATGCACCCATGACTTGCTTTAGTGGTTGTACATCCAGGATCTCTTTCTGTAGTTGCTCCTTGCCTTGCTTAAGACAATCTCTCTTCAAGTGTCTCGCTTTCCCCACAAACGAAACACCTTTTAATACATTCACCCTGCCACTGGTCCCTTCCATGTCGACCTGGTTGAAATTCCTGGCCATCCTGCCGATAGCCTCTAGTTCTAAATCGTTTGGCATGATTTCTCTGTCGAAAATCCTGCCCCTGAACTCCCCCAGTCTATTGCTGGGATACCCTACTAGTGTTTTTCCCTCCTACCTTATCGGACTGGCTAATTCCCACTCCCCTCCCGCTTCCCTTCGCGTTGAAGCAATATTCCTGACAGTGCCAGATTGCTGCGTTAACGACATCAGTACAAGCTACTAATGCGTATTTACCTATTAAATATTGTCTGATTCTCCAGACGAACCCATCTACAAACCTTTAATTTCTTTACCTCTTCATCGCTTACCTCATTCGGTACAAAATTTTGCCAACGAGTGAATTCTTCCTCGTAATCAGCCACTTAACAGTCCCTTGGAGTCACCTCACAAAATTTTCTCCTCGTTTTGGTCTCAACCGCTGGAGGAAAAATACTTGCGGTCGAACCGCACCCAAAACCCTACAATAGCTAGTGTGTCCCGCTCTTCACTATGGTGATCGACTCCCACCACTGTAGCGCTGCTCCCACTAAACTAAAAGCGATTAGCATTTTCTTCCTCACCTCATCGCAATCTCCCATGCGTAGGTGACGCTGGATATCCCTCTTCCTTGACACGCTAGCACTACATCTAAATCCCCTCGCAACTCTGGTGCGTTCCCACTAAAAATAACCTCTCTCTCTCTCTTGCTTCCACGCCGACGACTCCGCGTGAGTCTGATCATTCGGCGCCACTAACACTTGTGTCTGATCCCGTGGAAAGTACCCTGTTGTTGTGACCACCGTCGTTTCAACCGCCTGTGCCACTTGTTTCGTTACTTGTGCTGCCAAAATCATCTCTGGCAGTTAATGCGATAACTCTTGCTCCTGAAGAGCCTCTCTTATCTCCCCCTGCTGCCCTAGCTTCTCACTCTCTCCTGGGCGTCGTCCGGAAGGAGAATCGAATTGTATGAGCTCACTCTCAAATATAAATTTCGTAGAAGGACGTATATGCGCGTACGTATGAGAATACAAAAATCCTATAATAGGGCTCTATATCAAAGATTTCTAAGACGAAACGTGAAAAGCCGCACAGATTCTAAGGACACTAGAACCTGATGCTCTGATACCATCTGTGACACCCCACCTAATAAAATATCGGGTGATCAGTCCTATATCAAATTAAAACAGGAATCCCAGTTGGATCATCCTTAGCCTCACTGTCGAAAATTTTTTAAATCTTACTAACCACCTAGTATTCCAAAAGCTGGTGCCAATTTTAACTTTTTTAATTAAACAAAACAGTACATGCGGAATTAAAGTATAAACCATTCAGACATCTGAATGAAAATAAACTGAATTATAATTACACAACTTTCCGAATAAATCACCGGCGACCAAAGAAATAATCCAATACAAATATTCAACACCTCAATAAATTACACCTGAAAACTGTACCGAGAAGTCTGGGCGACAAGCCCTAAATATAACTGAAACTGATACAAGATTCCTACTCTAGGAATGAATGAATGATGCGTCTAATCCAAACTCCTGCTAGCATCCACGTATGCCGCAGCTCCGTGTTCCTGGAATAGAATATCAATCCTGGCATCCCTGTGGCTGGACACCTAAAAGTTTTTGAAAATAGTTTTATAGAAAGGGTTAGAACCCAAAACATTTTGAAAATATTTAGCAAGTGAATTAACTGCAGTAATTTAAAATGCATGAATGCGCTTCATATTTAAGTTAGTGTCGCACTCCCTTGTGGACATTCTCACTGCTCCACTATTGTGCACACCTACCGGTTACCTTAACCCCACCTAGTTGTACTACCCCGTCCAACTAGTCCTGGTATAACCTTCCCTTGCCATACTACTCTAACCTGAGTATAATGATTCTTGAATTATAAGTTATTTCACAATTAACTTAATTAATTCCTCTTAAATAGTAGCATATAACTGTTTCACAAGTTATATAAAGTAAATACATCACACACTATATTATTACCCGTATATAATATTTACTACCATTATATACGTACCTTTTCCACAAAATCCACACATATAACATACGTATATCCATCCCTCCGAGTATACCCTCGCCGGATGATTCCCTCTAAAATGTTATCTCACTAGGTGTGCTCACAAGACCTAGTTCCCCAAGCTGGAATCTCTCACCAACCTGGCCCAAAATATATACATAGTGGAGGCGGTCATATTCCTTCCCTGAAAGTGAGATAAATCCCTCACCCATATATACCGGACGCTATGACCTGGGGATATACTCGCCCTACTCCTCAAGCCAGGGGATTCACCCACATCGCACAACCTCCCTTGATAGCATTAGAGTATATAAATTGAATAAATATTCAGTCACTGGTATTTAATATCACACACAATATATACACATATATATATACTATCACTTCACCGTATATATATAATATAAACCCCGGCTTTACCGTGTACTCAAAATCCCATACACTGCCTGTAATTTAATATCACACACAATATATACACGTATGTATATATATATATATATATATATATACTATCACTACAACGTATATATATATATATATATATATATATATATATATATATATTATAAACCCCAGCTTTACCGTGTACTACAAATCCCGTACACTACCTGTAATCCCCCGAGTCTGTGCCCGACTCAACGTAATTAATTTTCTCATTTAATAATTTATCATCTTCCCGAGTCTATGGTCCGACTCTAATAATTTATTCACGCCTTAAATAATATAATACTTTCCTCGAGTCCATGGTGCGACTCTAATTAAATTAATTAACTCACCCATTAATTTAATACCGCCCCGAGTCTATCGTCCGACTCTAATTAAATTAATTAACACACTTATGAATTTAATACCTCCCCAAGTCTATCGTCCGACTCTAATTAAATTAATTAACACACATTTTAATTTAATACCTTCCCGAGTCTACAATCCGACTCTAATTAAATTAATTAACACACCTATTAATTTAATAACTAATCGAGTCTACACCCTGACTCCATTTAAATTAATTATTACACCCATTAATTTAATACTTACCCGAGTCTACAATCCGACTCTTATTTAATTTAATTTACACATTAATTAATCAACACAAATCCGAGTCTGCGGTCCGACTCTAATATAATTAATTTACACATTAATTACTTTACCAATTCCCCGGACACACTTACTTGGCCCGTAAATTAATATTTCCCGAGTCTACATTCCGACTCCAAATTAATTACTCTTTCTCAATAATAAATTAAATACTTTGGTGTCACTTAAGCAGTATATCCGGACTCGCTCACTTGGTCCATTTTACCTCTCAAAATTCCATTCCCACATTTTTCGACCACAATATGCCACACATTTATCTTCATAAATTCCCCAATTATATTTACCTATAATTACCAACATACCCGGACTCGATCACTTGGCCCGAAATTAAATATTTTCCCGAGTCTATATCCCGACTCTAAATTAATTAGTTGATCTCCAAACTTAATTCACTACTTTGGGGTCGCTTGACCAATATACCTGAATTCACTCACTTGATCCGTATCTCACTATTTTGGAATAAAATTTCTCAAATTCATCCATTAAGTGCCCCACATAAATTCATCATAGTCCCAATTACTTTCTCCCATAATTGCTAGGAATATCTGTTTCATAATTATTTATCACTAATTAATGTATGGGAATTTAATTTCTAATTAATTTCCCCCTTATATACAAACTGGGCGAACTGCCCAGAATTCTGAAGCATCGATCAATCGAACCCCCTTGGTCGATCGATCGATCGTCCCTGACTTTGTCTTCTTCGAGACGTAGTTCTGCCATTAATGAAAACCTTCAACTCTCATTCTTTTCCCTGGACTAACCCAAGCCCAATCAACCCTATATCTACATAGGAATAGGATCAAAGCACCTTATGGAACATCAAACTGAAGTCAAATCTCACGATTTTATACTTTTTCCCGATTTGGGTATTATCCGAGTTTCAAATCCCCAATACGAATTTCATTCATTTTATTAGTAATTAACCATATACTCTTACTGATTTTAACATCTGATTCAGTTCTCTACGTTCTAGAATCATAAACAAAATAAATCCTACCCTTAATCCTATTAAGGTATATTAAATTCCAAAAACCCAATTAAATTTTTTTTTTGTCACACACCCAAAACGAATTTGAATATACACATCACCATGATATGAATTGATTATCATAAATTTAGAATCACAACAGCTAACCACTTGCCTGTAAGTGTTCGTAGTGTCTGATCCGTTGTTGATGTCCCTTAATTTGGCTCCAATAACCTCTAATTTGCTCTTGATTTGGTTTTCCCCAAATCCCCTCTCAAACCCTAGGTTTAGAGTTATGTTGGCTATCATTCCTTAATGTCCCAATTAGGTTAAAAACCCTTAATCCCGTTTTTCACCAAAAGGGCTTAATTCAAGTGGCCCAACTTACCCCGTATGGGCCCGGCTATGCCCAAAATACCCCGAGACCCAATTACTACCCCCGGGTACTTTTTTCTGACTATCTCGACCCATCCGGATGCAACCGCGCACTCAGAATTGCCATCCGAAATAATTTTCGACATCACCAAATTTTGAACTTAAAATGCGACACACGAGATTTTGAACCATTAACTTAAAAGTTGCCAATTATAAATAATTTGGCTCACTCAATTAAATTCTCCAACTCATGAATTTAAGTTTCTCCAATTTAAATATTTTTATAACTCCCAAAAATAATTAAATATTAAACCCTCAAAATTACGGGGTGTTACACATTGGTGGACTTACACTAGTATACCACTCCTTACCCATTCCAGACTTGGGCATTAGACCTGGTAGGGGAAATACATACATCTTTCAGAGGAAAAATTTGGATACGGGTGGCATTGGAGTGTTTGACCAAATGGGCTGAGGGAATACCTTTAAAGAGGGAACAACAGGTGTGGTGGAAAACTTCGTCAATGAGTATATAATTTGTAGATATGGGATACCAAAGGTCATTCTATAATATAATGGAACCCCATTTGTTAATAAAGAAGTAACGATGCTAATGGACAAATAATTCATCATTAACCACACCTCAATAAGGGCATACCCCAAGGGAAATGGGCAAGCAGAGGCAACTAACAAGACCTTGGTCAATATTTTAGCTAAAATGATGGAAGACTTTCTAGGAGGGTAGGATGACAAGATTCTAGCAGTCCTATGGGCCTATCGCACAAAAAAAAGGAAGCTAATAGGGTATCCACCATTCTCACTAGTCTTTAGCACTGAGGCCATTTTTAGAGTAGAGATGGAAGTCCCATTGACCAAATATGCCTTGGGAAGAAGCATGATACCCTAGAGTAGTCATGTTAAATTGGAGGCACTTGATGAGCAGAGAGATAGTGCCATGCAACACTTCCAAATGTACATGAAGAAGGTCTCCAGGGAATATGATAACTTAGTGAGACCACTAAAGTTTATAGAAGGGGACCTATTTTTGAAGGCAGCTATGAAGCATATTCGGGAGCTCCCATTACCCAAATTTGCCGCTAATTGGGAGGAAACTTTTATAGTGAAGGAGTCTCATGACTCAAGTTAGTACTCAATCTCAAAGATAGAAGAGACAATCCTTTCAAGAATAAAAATAAGTGGTTAACGATCTATAATATCTAGAGTTGTGTCACTTGAAATGAGATTTTTGTATCAACCTTTGTAATGATTAAAGTCCAATATTTTGCTGTCATTATTTATTTTCTTCTGAGAAGTTAAGTTAAAGGGAAAAATAGGTTGTAAATTGCAAGAGTTTTCACTTTGCAATGAGAGTATAGAAGAAATAACTTGATACATGATGTAGCCAAAACAATCTCCTTTATATATATATATATATATATATATATATATATACATATATATCTTAACTTCTAAATGTTAGAAGCAAGGGGAATTGTTTACCAGAATACATGTATGGAAAGAAAAGAAAACACGTCGAAAGGGCTCAACCCAAAAGAAACCAAAGGTCGGGGGAAGAAATGAAGTCCCTAGGCAAGCCTGAAAAAGCTTCCAAGAATGTTCATTGAGTTGTGATAGAGCCTTTAAGCCTAGTATGGACTTGGGTGTGTTGAATGACTAAAGCTTCACACTCATGCATGGTCAGCTTGAAATTCAGTGGTTGAACTGTGATCATTGTGACATCCAAAGAGGCTGGTTCCCGAAGGGGTGAAACAACAGGTGAAGGAGGATGCCGGTTATTCTCTTAGGCATGAGTGGGCTCCCTCGCAACCTGAAATGTGATATATAAGAATAAGTTGGCAAAAAACCTTAACAAGTGCGCTTTCATCATTAAGTCACCTCACGCTTGAGAAAAAAATCTTAACTAATGTGTTTTCATTCTTAAGTCACCTCATAGGTGTGAGTTTGTGAAAAATCTTAACAAGTGTGTTTTTGTTGTTAAGTCGCGTCATAGGTGTGAGTTTTTAAAAAAAATCTTAACAAGTGTGTTTTCATTGTTAAGTCTTCTCATAGGTGTGAGTTTGCGAAAAATCTTAAAAAGTGTGTTTTCATTGTTAAGCCACCTCATAGGTGTGAATTGAGAAAAATAATCTTAACAAGTGTGCTTTCATTATTAAGTCACCTCATAGGTGTGAGTGTGCAAAAAATCTTGACAAGGGTGTTTTTGTTGTTAAGTCACCTCATTGGTAGGAGTTTTTGAAAAAAAAAACTTTACAAGTAATCAAAAGGAAAAAGTTACCTTAACAACGGGAATAACAGGCAAAGGATCAGTAACTTCAGTGAACCTAAGGGCTTTAGATAAATCTCTAGACGAAGGAACCTCAATCCTTTGGCAAGCATCTTCCCCATGAAAAGGCACAAGTGCTAAAATGGGGGAAGTCTCCACTAATGTTTCTTGAGCCTCAGAGGTATCAGCCAACGAAGTCGAAGGTACCTCGAGAAGGGAAGATGGTACAAGGGTAATTTTCAACAACCCCGTAAACCTCAAAGGGGGAAGACGAAGCATCTATAGCTTTAGACCTTCAAGGTTCCTCTTGCATCGAAGAAGGACGAACACCTGGGGAAAGTTGAAAATAATACCAAAGTGTTAAATGATAGAAGAACCACATGAAATAGGGGAAAATGAAGAAGAATGATCTTAACCTCAGTAATTACGGAGAAAAGGTGCAAATCTAGGGATAGACCTCGCCATAGGGAAGTGAATCAACGAGCTAGCAAGGGTTGTGGATAAAGAAGAAACAACTACCTAAGATACACCAAAATACTTATTATTCAACAAGTCAAGTTGGAAAGATAAGTTAAAAGCATAAAGAAACTGCTACCTTCGAAGGGCTTAAAGGGACTGGAACCACATTCAGAGGAAGCATGGGTAAGGGGGATTCCCAAAAAGAAGCCACGAAAATCTCCTCTTCTTGAGGGGAGGACATAATGATCTTAGCAGTAGTAGCAGCTCTCCTAGTAGCCTCCTTTGCACGTTGAGAGGCAGAACGTCATAAATATGTAAGCTCGATCTTGAGAGGATGGGGAGGAAGTCCAATGATCTCAGATAGACCAAACCATCCTCCTACAAAAAGACTTATAGGAGGATAATAAGAGGGAAAAACTCCACCCGAAGGACGTTCTTATAGAGGCAAAGACCATCATTTTTACTACGTGTTGGAAAAAAATATATATACCAACATAAAAGTTATAAATAATGAAATTACCTTATGATCCAAAGACGATTAGGCATAAAGAATAACCGGACAAGAAGGTCGTTGGAGTACTGTGGAAGAAGCTCCAATGGGCTTAGGGGAATCTTAATTAATATACTCAATGTCAATAGGCCCAACACTTGATGGAGGTGGAGAAGTCCTAGGGCATGAAGGACGAGATGTAGGTTCAACAACATACTCTCATGTCTTCCTAGACTGGGTTCCCAACATCTTTTTCCTCCTAAAAAGAGCACCAACACGAGTCGTTATCTGTGAGCCAGTGCATTGTATGGAGACTTCTCTCGTAGGAACTACAAGAACTGATGCAAAAATAGTCGAAAGGGTAATAGTAGGGGTATGTTATCAAAACTTGCATTGAATTTGTTTGAACTCAGCATCGAACTTTTGCTAAATATCCTCCTATCTTTTCACAGATGCTTTTGGGGGAATGAAATATATGGGAAAAGCATCAATAGAAGCTTGAGACATGGACTTGGACTTAGATGCATTCCCACTTTTGTTAGATTTTTCCATTTTAGAGGGGGGTTGATAAGCACCATCTCCATGAGCACCTTCGGTGGAAGAACCTTCAGTAGGGGCATCTTATTTTGGCATCGGTGCTTTCTTAGCCTTCGGAGAAGTAGTAACAGCCAAGGATCAATAAAAAGGTAACTCAGTGGGATAATACTTAGGGATTTCACTTAGAAGAAACTTAACTCCCAAAACTAAGTTACCTTTGAGACCCATCTCAAAAGGTGGAAAGTCAAGAACATGGGGTAAACAAGTGGAATTTGGATACATTCATGAACCTTGTCTAGCTGCAATCAACCAATATTTCACAAAGAGAGTAGTAACATCACCTTTCCTAGTTATTTTAGGGATGTTGATTTGGCCAGTAATTTTTTAGCAAGCTGAGGAAGCAGCAGTGGTGGTATAGAAAGAGAAGGCCTCAGACAAAGTTGCCTTAGGGTGAGATTCCTAAAAAATAGGATGAGGAGCCCTTTGATCAAAGCCAAACTGGTGGGAACAGCAAATGGGGTTGTAATGATTCAACTTGTATCCCCATTTGGAATAAGAAGGCAAATAAATCAGAGTCAGAAGGAGCATAATCGCAAATGAGGTATCTCCGTTGATGAGCTCCGCATATGTGGGTTGAACCGTTCTAGCTTCATGGGTGAAGAATGACTAAGCCTGGATAAAGGAATCATCACCATAAGGCTTCATAATGAAAAAATTGGGTTGGTTAAAGATATAGAAGGTTCTTTCTAATTAACCTCTTATGAAATCAAAATAGGCGATAGGGCTTGAGGGTTTCACAAACTGGACATGGTTTTTCATTGGCTACTATTTTGGGAAAACGCTCATAGAGAAAACCGACTAGGATTATGGTGTTGGAAAATTTGGCCAAGTTATATTGGATAAGAGAGTGTTCCATGTCCAAATGGGTCCTATCAATCAATGTATAGAGGGACCCCAAAGCCATGGCTACTAGAGGGAGCATAAAACTCCTGGCCAATCGAATGGAGATATTGATAACATCCTGACGGGCTGGTCGTTGGGCTTACCAAAAAGAAAAAAATGAGAAAATATAACAAGTATATAAGCAAGCAACTCTAAGGGTGTACCTTTTCCTTTGCCAAAATTGAAAGAATCACCCTTTTCAGAGGGAGATTAAAAGAAGTAACTAATAAGGTGGGTGAATGAAGTTTTGTTAGAAGACCCCATCCATTTTCGATAAATCTGATCCAACTGCATACGATAAGTATCTTCTTCAATGTCTAAAGACTCATCAAAGTAAGGCGAGGTACCTTTGGGATCAAGCCCAAGCAACTCACAAACATCCTCCTACATAACGGTGAATCCCCCCCGCAGATATGAAGGTGTGGGTTGTAACGTTCCAGCGTGACACCAACCCTTGGAGGGAGGCATTGTACTTAAACAAAGTGAACTCACCAAACCCAGTGGCTCGATGAAGCCCAACCTCGATAAGAACATTTGTGTAAGCTGACTGCATATAACTGTTCCAGGCAGCAAAGAGGGTCGGGGAACCTCCTAGCCCTTCGAAGTTAACTTGGGAGAAAGATAAGTCACCTCGATCTAGACATAAGTGAACTGTCCCCTCTGGGGGTAAGAAGGCATCAACTGAATCTTCCTCATTACCAAGTGTTAAAAAGTCACACCTGGCATTAAAAGAGAAAGATTAGCACACAAACACAAAATCATCACTTTTTCCAAAAATAGGAGAATGGCGATAGAAACGCCATTGCTTTTATCAAGCCTCCATTAGAGTAGTGGCATCCAAGGTTGTGGTAGGAGTAATAAAGGTGATGGAGGTAGCAGTGGTGGCTGGAGCATCCGGAGCATCGAAAGAAACCATCAAAGGAACTGGAAGAAGAAAAAAATGTGGGGTAGAGAAGCAGGATGAGGTTCAAAGCGGTGGAAAAGTAGCTGTTGATTGTGTTAAATAGAAGAAGAAGAAGTTTTCAAAGGAAGAAAAAAGATTATAGAAGGTCGACAATGGCAGAATATCTCTTTCTCTCTATAAAAGCTCTGAAAGTATGAAGGCAAAGGAAAGCATGAAAAAAGAGAAAATAATGAGTTTTTATGATATTAGACGTTTGGAATTCAAATGGGCGATTGAGTTTCCCACGAAAGCACGTGCTCAGCCATCAAAATGATTATAAATGGACACGTGGAACTTTGGGGAGTGCTCTGATAGTTGAAAAGATATCCTCACATCGTTAATGAGGTGATGCTTGGGGAAGAGAGAGGGTTGCTTTTAAAAGAAGTAATTATTTGGCATCAATTTTATTTTTGGCTTTTAAAATTTGATAGAATTCCAAAATCCTAACAAAAGATTTTCCCCTCGCTTCAAGCTTAGACGATGATAGAACTGATGAAAGTACAATAGGGAGAATTTTTAGGAATAGTGTGAAGTCATAGGGAGAAAAGGTCAATTGTAGATAATAGACGCTAGTCTTCACTCAAAGTTCAAAAAAGGCCAGGATGTCCCCTCGTAATGGGCTCATTTGGGTTATCTTTCACTTGCGTACATTGGGGAGAAATTTTCTTTCTTAACCAGTTAGAACGTTGAAGGTCAGATCCATAGATACTTCAAGAGAATTTCAATAAGAGATGAAGAAGAGTGAACTCTTGGAGTATACTCACAGAAAAAAGTTACGATGTCCCCTAGGCAAACGCCTAAGTATCAAAAGTCTCTGTCTCCAGTACATCGGGGAGAATTTAACTTTTTTCTAACAGATATAATGGCAGCAATTACAATGGAGGCGGGTAAGGAAGAATTTTTTTTGGCCCGTAAAAGAAGGTGGTCCATCGGATTGAGAAGCTTTTGTGTAGACATTTCTTGCACTCACAATAAATCTTTATGTTAATGGGAAATGTACGAGAATTTGAAGGTAATCTCTGAATTATAGAGAGCTTCCCTGATTAACATAAGAGACTCAAGAGAAGAAAGCAGCATGAGGATCACAAGGCAACTCAATGATGGAGCTCAGCAAGGCAACTGGCTGAGAGAGATATTTTTATTTTATGTTTATTACTTAGTCAAATTGTATCCTTTTAACTTACATTGATTGTAATTTCGTAACAATTATAATATTGAGGGTGAGGTTAAATGGTACTTGCAAGAGACCATGTCTGGCAGGTCTTGGGAAAGCTTACATGTTCTATCGAATGACTTTGCTGTGAGAAATCCAAAGGGACTTTATTTGGAGGACTGAGAAGTGAGGTAGCGTGAAGGGCTATCTCAACTATATTAGATACACCTAGTAAAATGCCAAGAGACCTTCTACCATGGAATCTTGTGCAGAGTAACCTTGAGCTCCATCACATATTTAGCTTTGAGCCAAACAACCCTCTACCAAATGTCACATCTACTTTAGGTGATGTCACTAGCCACCTACCCACTAGCCAATTCGAACATGAGTACACCATTATGGTATTGGGGTTGTCAAATGACTTGATCATCCACCATTGTCGTGATAGTCTTCTAATGCACAGTTGGTGGTCAAAAAGCATGTATTAGCATTTAATGATTATAATGAAGGGTGTGATGACCCATCAGGCATTTAATTCTTGAGAGTTAAAGTGTGAGAGAAAGTATTTCACATTTATGAGGACTGAGGCATCTCGATAAAGGCGTGGGGCTATTTATGGCCCTTAACCACTTCTAATAAGAGAGAGTTCTTTCTAGAGAGAGAAAACACATTAAGAGAAAAAGAGTTATTACAAACCAAAGTTTTATCGACCCAC
Organism: Sambucus nigra; assembly: GCA_949130495.1. NCBI lineage: Eukaryota > Viridiplantae > Streptophyta > Magnoliopsida > Dipsacales > Adoxaceae > Sambucus > Sambucus nigra. The sequence goes on from OX422216.1 coordinate 201,262,264, forward strand.
CATTATCATTTATTATGAAGCTTTTATTAGTTAACCAGGGAGAGATTGGAGGTTGTTGGTGTGTTGACAGCCTGCCAAGGTGTATCTAGGGTGCTTACTTATCTCTCCTTTTGAATTAGTTGTTTTTGAAGTTCTTTTGTTGTTATTTGAGTTATATGCGAGATTTTGTGAGTCTAATTTGGGTGTTTAGTATATACAATATTGATCGTTCATTTGTGATTGGTAAAGGTATTTTAGTTACTATTTCTCACCATATCTACAGGGGTTATGCCTCTATTTGTATTATCATATTCCAAGCCTTTAAGGGGATTACCCTCTTACACCCAAAATGGATCTTTCCATGTATAAATAATTATCCCCTTAGCTTAATGGCCTAGAAGCCATGTGCTTATACAATGTAGATTATGATGCTTCTACCCAATACCGAGTTTCTCTATGGTGTGATCAAGTCATAGACTGGAACTTGATAGCAGCGGTGCTACAATTCTAGTACCCTAAGGACCAAGTCTTCTGTTTTGTCATGGACGAGGTCAGTTCTACCTATGAACAATTCTCGGTCATGTTGGTAGTCATCCCTACTATGGCATCTACTATACCTGATTTTTCCCATTCTCCCCGGGCATTTCTTACGGAGTTTATCAATATTTCTCCTTCGATGGCTCGTTCGTTAGTTACTGAAGAGATTATTTCTCTTCAGGCGTGTAAGAGGGTAGTCCCCTTGTAGCCTGGGAATGTGGTATTGTTGAGATGTAACCCCTATAGGTATGGTGATAAGTGATAACACATAAAATCTTTAATGAACACAAGTAAACATGAAATATTATATTTGGTCAACTCTTAGATTGGACTCACAATGCACTCGTGTATAACTCAATCAATAATAGAGGTATCTCAAAAGCAACTCAGTCAAAGGGAGAAAGGAGTAAGCACCCTAGATACACCTTAGCATGCAACCCAAACACACCAACAACCTTTGAAAGATCTCTGGTTAGATATTAAAAGCTTCACAATAAATAACAATGGTGGGTGAGTAAGAGCTCTGGTTTACAATAATTTATTTCTCTCTCTGATGATAATATCTTTAGAGAAAGATTCTAAAAGAACATGCCCTCAGAAGTGGTTGAGGCCCATAAATAGCCCCCCACACCACTCCCGAGGTGCCTCAGTCTTTCACAGTTGTGAAAGACATCCCTTATACTTACTGTCACAAATAATAAATGCCTGATGGACTAGTCAGCTCCAAGTCATAAACATTAAATGCCAAGACATGACTTTTGCCTAACCACTGTGGGTTAAGGGGCTGTCATCATAGAGGTAGTTCACCAACTGTCTAACATCCCTAAATACCATGGTGGTTTACTCAAGTGCATATTTGACATTGCTTAGCTGGCTAATGACATCACTTGAGGTAGATGTGACATTAAGTAGAGGGTTGTTCGGTTCACAACTTAATGCACAATGGAACCCAAGGATGCTCTACCCAAGATTCCACTATAAAAGGTCTTTCTATGTTTTACCAGGTGTATCTAAGATGATCAGGACAAGCCCTAACATTGCATCACTTCTCAATCCTCCAAACCAAGTCCCTCTGAACTTCCCACGATGGGGTCATTCGGTAGAACATATGAGCTCTCCCAAGCCCTTCTAGGACCGGTCCCTCTCGAGTACCGTTTGACCCCACACCAAATATTACAAATGTTACAGTTGTTTATAATGCTCCATCGTAATAAACAAAGAAACAATTTTGACTAAGTAAGAACAAAAGTAAACTGAGCTTGGTCGCTAAGCTGACTCACTGTTTTCTTATCTTGAGTCTGTTGTATTAGCTAGGAGGGGATTATCTCTAATCTTGAGATTATCTTCGATAACCCTCTACACATACCCATTCGTGTAGAGATTTGTTATGGTAACAAGAAATGTTTGTACAAAAAACTTTTCTATTCGATGAACCTTCTATATGTGAAAAAATTCTTGCATTTTTGTTTACGTAACAACTTATGTCGGTATATCTACTAGGAAAAAGTAAAATTCTCCCCGATGTATCTGAACCAAAGCGCTACGAATCGTCAGCGAATGGCAAAGGGACATCGCAACTTTTTCCTATCATCGTGCCTGATCTGTTCTGACCCTTCGAAAGCAAAGTCTTCCCCTATCTGGGCTATTCCGTGCCATCATTTCATCTTATTTGAAAAATAAACAATTCTCTCCGATGTACCAAAGCCGAAAATAAATTCAAACGGACTTGTGGCGAGGGGTCATAGTGAACTTTTTTTATTGCGCTGCGTGGAGCCTTTTCTCTAACATTACAATTCTCCTTCGTAAATCCTCCCAATGAAATTCCCCCATGTTGAACGTACTTTCTCGTTTGGAGTGTGCTACATGATCATTTTATCTTTTTCAAAAAGAAAAATTCTCCCTGATGTGCCTGAGTCAAAGCTAAATCCATTTAGACTTGTGGCGAGGGGACATTACATCTTTTTGAACCGTTGTAATAGGCTCCACATTGGGGGACATCTGATGTGCCAAACAAAAATTTCTATTTCCAAAATCATAACTTGTTTTGAAAGAAACCCTTTCCAAACCTTTGCGTCACTTCATTAATGATGTGGCATTGTCCATTGGGGTTGCACTTGGCTTGACTATCGAAGCCACCATTGGCATTACGAAGGAACTGACATCAAATCCCCCCAACACCGTTGAAGCAACGGGAGTCTATAGAAACATATAAAACTTAGTCATGAGGAGGACCACCTAGGCCAAACCCATCCCAACGCTAGTAAAAGCTTGCGCTACCTCTGGGATGCCCGTCGTCATTTGAACTGGAGGTGTATACACCCGAGGAACCCCGTCTTTAACTGCCTCAAGCTCCCTTGAAGCTTGATTTTCTTAATGTTGAATATCATCAAAGTCTATAGACCGGTTAACATTATTCTGATCCATACTTCTAGAAGAATACCTTCCCAACAGAGTTGCCAAATGTAAGAGGGTAGTCCCCTTATAGCCTAGGAGTATGGTAGTACTAGTTGAGGTGTAACCCTATAGGTATGGTGATAAGTGATAACCAATAAACTCTTTAATGAACACAGGAAAACACACAATATTATATTTGGTCAACACTCAGATTGGACTCACAATGCACTCGTGTATAACTCAATAAATAATAGAGGGAACTCAAAATCAACTCAGTCAAAGGGAAAGAGGAGTAAGCACCCTAGATACACCTTGGTAGGTAGCCCAAACACACCAACAACCTTTGAAATATCTCTAATTAGCTATTAAAATCTTCACAATAAATGACAATGGTGAGTGAGTAAGAGCTCTGGTTTGCAATAACTTCTTTCACTCTCTGATGATAATCTCTCTAGAGAAGGATTCTGAAAGAACATGTCCCCCTCAGAAGTTGTTGAGGCCCATAAATATCCCCCCACACAACTCTCGAGGTGCCTCAGTTTTCACATATGTGAAAGACATCCCTCATACTTAATGTCGCGAACATTAAATGCCTAATGGACTAGTCATCTCTAAGTCATAAACATTAAATGCCAAGACATGCCTTTTTCCTAGCCACTGTGTGTCAGGGGACTGTCATCACAGAGGTAGCTTACCAACTGTCGGACAGCCCTAAATACCATGGTTTTTACTCAAGTTCATATTTGACATTGCTTATTTAGCTAGTGACATCACCTAAAGTATATGTGACATTAATTAGAGGGTTATTTGGTTCACAACTCAACGCACAATGGAACCCAAGGCTGCTCCACCCAAGATTCCACGACCAAAGGTCTTTTGGGGTTTTACCAAGTGTATCTAAGATGGTTAGGACAAGCCCCAACATTGCCTCACTTTTCAATCGTCTTAACTAAGTCCCTTTGAAGTTCCCACGACGGGGTCATTCGGTAGAGCATGTCAGCTCTCCCAAGCCCTATCAGGCCTGGTCCTTCTCGAGTAACATTTGACCCCACACCAAATATAACAAATATTACATTTGTTTATAATGCTCCATCATAATAAACAAAGATACAATTTTGACTAAGTAAGAACTGAAGTAAACTGAGGTTGCTCGCTGAGCTGCCTCATTGGTTCCTTCTCTTGAATTTGTTGTATTAGCTGGGGAGGATTATCTCTAATCTCGATATTATCTTCAAGCCCCCTCTACAAGGAAATTTTATATTCAATGCTCTTGAGGGGTTTTAAGGATGCTAGATTTGCTAGAGTTGTCGCCTTGGATCCCCAAGTGGATGCGATAATGGCATGGATGTCTTACTGCCATAATCATGCAACAGTGGTGTTGTATGAGACCTTGAATGATATTCATGCTTAGAAGGAGGGTCATTTAGACTTTTTGAGAGGAGACCAGTGAAATTTTTTTTTATGTGGATTGCAGAGAGGTTTTGGTTGGAGTCCCCTCCGTAGTATTCCTTGGCGGGTGTTCCTAATTTCTTTATTCGGCCTTTATTTTGTTTCAACCCATCAGTATAGAATTGGGTCAACTGGTTAGTGGAACACGGAGCTCAGTGTCTTTTTTTATCAGTGCTATGGTGGGGAGACTTGCAGCCTGTTTTACAACTTAGAGAGTACTTGTATGTGCGGCTGGTTGGCCTTCGAAAAATTTCCTTCTATTTTCCTTAGCGGCTTCTGTGCCAAGTCGAGTGGGAACAAAATGTACCTCCTCTCATAACAAACTTCTTCCTGGTGGAGGATTTGATTGAATCACCAAGGATAATGTTGGGCTCCTTTTTGCAGTGCCATCGATCGTCTATCCATACATCACAATCTACGGGAGGGGACTGGCATGTGTTTAAGGACTACCTGAAGTGGCTATGAAACTGGGTAGTAGAGAAAATATGGCGAAAGAGACGAATCAAAGGTGGCTTGTTGCCTTCTACACAATGGAGGTAAGCACTGTGGTTTTATCCCGGCTTGTCAGCGCGTACCGCTCCATGGAACGCATACAGAGTGTTAATCAGGAGTGGGAGACTTTAAGAATTTCGGGGGGCAAAATTTATGATGAGGTGGGGCCATCGAGCAGTTGAAGGCAATGTCTTGTAAAGCTTAGGTGATTTTTGTGAAGCTAGAGTAATTTTGGTGTTTTGTGTTTTGGGGGTTTAGAATAATTTTTTTATAACTTGGTAAATGTTACATCAGTTTGGATGGCTTAGTCAGTGGAAGAGGTGGTTTTTTTTAATTCTCCCCACCGATACTTCATGTAACAGCGGTGTACTCCTTAATTTAGAAATAAAAAATAATTTTGATCAAATTTTTCTATGCCTCTTGATGAATTTTTCATTTGAATTATCTATACCAAATTCTAAGGCATACACAATCCTTTTGTTCATGTAAATGATGAAGTGGACTACAGTGTTTTGAGGTTAAAAAATAATAGCATTTTGTGAAAAAGAAGGTAATCGTGCCAATGTATGGCGTATGGGTTGCCTACGTACGTCTGGGGCTTTTAAAAAATTTCATGAGTTTCATTTTGAAAAGAAAAGGTTTTTGAGAGGATTAGGTCCCACGTAGTTCTGCGTAGGGAAAAATGAAGATTTTCTTTTTTAGAATAGAAGGGGGATTAGAAGATTCATAACACATCGAGATTTAGGACTAAGGGTAAAATTTATTGAGATGATCCAAGTTGACTAGATGCGCCATCCCCTCTATGTCGAGGTTTATGAGTATAGAGGTGCCTCCTAAGAAAACTCTCTTCATAATGTAAGGGACGCTCCGATTAATTTTGAATTTCCCTCTAGGGTCCCAGATGGGTTCTACGATCACTTTTAGGGCAAGGTCTCCTTCCTGGACACTATTATCCTTGAATTTTTTATTGAATGGTCACATTATTCGGTGATGGTACCCCTGTATATGATATAGAGCCTTCAGTATCTTTTCATCCTGATAATTCATCCAAGCGGCTCTGATGCCACTCTTCTTTGCTAACTTTTCTCGTGAGCGTGATGTGGAGGGAAGGTATTTCTATCTCAATGGGTAGGAGCGATTTTATGTCGTACACTAGAGAATAAGGGGTAGCCCTAGTAGGCATTCTGATTGAAGTGAGGTACCCCCAGAGTGTGTAAGGGATCCGATTAGCCCAATCTCTACAATTCTCAGTCATCTTGCTGATTATGGTTTTGAGGCTTCGACAAACCATTGGTTTGGGGTGGTAAGGAGAAGATTTGCGTTTCTGAATCCTATACTCGTCGACTAGTTTTATGACCTCAACTTCGAAGTGGAGCCCTTTAACTAATACTAAATCATGGGGAACTCTGTAGAGATAGATGATGTTCTTTCTGTCCAGTACTATGTATGACTTGACTTCAACCCATTTGGTGAAGTAATCAATAGCGACCATGATGAATTCATAACTGTTTGAAGCTTTGGGAGAAACCTTCCTTATGATGACAATGCCCCAAATAGAGAAGGTCCAGGTAGAGGTCATGTTGTATAGTTATCGAGAAGGCAAGTGCTGGAGATTGGAAAACTATTGGAATTCGATGCTTCGAATGTAGGCAATGCAATCTTAAACCATGGTGGTTAAATAGTAACCTTAACGGATGATCTTTTTGGCAAGCATATGATCGTTTATGTGGAGCTTGCAATCTCCACAATGGATCTTCAGCATTATTTCTTCAACATAAGCCCTTGCTATGCACTGTAAATGGGCTACATCAAAGTTTCTCTTAAAAATGATTTATCACAAATGATGTATTAGGCGGCTTGTTTCCGAAGGGGTGCAAGTTCTTTCTTATCGGTGTATTAGGTATACATACCACATTTGAGGAGGTGCCAAATGTCATTGTACCATAACCCGACCATATCAAAATCTTCCTTAATGGTGATCTTAATGTGGTAGTAGTGGACTGGCATAGCTTGTTTCTAAACTTACAAAGGGGCCATTGTTATTCCCTCAGGCATGTCGACCATGGATGTAACACCCCGACTCGGATTTATAGGTTACCCGTGAGTCAACCCGTCCCGACCCGAACGTTAGGTGTGAATTGCAATAAAACAACCTAGATAATTTTGCTAGTCCAATTTTATTTTATTTAACATTTCACTTGTAAGCGTGTGAATCTAGTTTCAAAATAAACTACGCATGGGACACATGGGGAGCATCCCGAAGTCCATGTAAATAGGGCTACTAATGTAAAATAAATAAAGTATACTTACATGAATAACGCTCTCAAAATACGAAACTGCACCCAACCTCCCGTAACAAAGGGAGGGTGTGAGCCAATGCCCAGTGGGAATATACAAACCAGTATGGAAATGAACGAAAAAAAGGATACGCATGCGCTACAACAACATGCATGAGAAAATATGTATGTATTTACATATATATGCCTTTGAAAATATATGCTCCAATACATTAACAGTTTTACTTTCGAAAACCTTACTTGTGTAGATTAATTTACCTTAATCTTGTGAAAGACTACCTTTACTAATTATTAACATTTCTCAATTCATTTAATACACCCGACTCAACACTTGAAACCATTACATTTGATTTATCCAAAGACATTCCTTTACTTAATCACCCTTTTTATTTATTTCAATATACTAGTATTTTCATTGAAACTCACACTTTCAACACATGCATCCACTGTGTTAGAACATACTTATTTTCTATCTGAAAACCTTTTTCAATACATACTTATGAAATTTATGGGTTTAACCCTTTTTCTTTCCTTTATGGACTTTAATAGATTTATACATTTACTTTTCCATTTTAACCTTTACCAGAACATTTATTTATTCATACAAGTTAGGTTGCATTAACACATTTATGACACAACCCATTTCTTGATATGATCCAAATTTTATTTATCTTTTCTCGAAATCTTCCAAGTGTAGAGCATTTTCTTTATCTTTTATGGATCTAATGCAACGAATCTTTAGACCTTTTTTAAGACCAATTCGCTATCGTTTTTGTTGATGATATTCTTGTATATTCTCAAATTTTGGTAGAGCATATTAAACAATTGAATATAGTCTTAACTACTCTCAGGACTCATTGGTTATACGGCAAAAAGAGAAAATGTGATTTCTCAATTAAAGAAATTAAATTTTAGGACATGTGATTTTTGAAAATGGAATCCATGTGAGTCCAGCTAAAATTTTAAAAAATTTAAAATGGAAAAATCCTACCAATATTACTAAAGTAAAGAGTTTTCTCGAATTAGTTGTATATTACCGTCGATTCGTTGAAGGATTTTCATGCATTGCTCTTCCCCTTTCAAAACTAACTAGGAATAATGTTCCATTTGTATGGACAGAAAAATGTAACCAATCATTCCAAGTGTTGAAGGACCAATTAACTATTGCTCCTATCCTCACAATTCCTTCTAGTGATGTAAATTATGAGGTATATACTGATGCTTCATTACAAGGATTAGGATGGTGGCTAATAAAGAATGAAAAAGTAATAGAACACATGTCACGACAACTCAAGACATTTGGGCATAATTAACCAGTCCATGATCTAGAACTAGCAGTCGTAGTTTTTGCATAAAAGATTTGGCGTTGTTACCTTTATGGTGTAAGTTTCCAAGTCTTTTCACATCACAAAAGTTTGAAGTATATCTTTACCCAAAAGGACTTGAACTTAAAACAACGATGATGGATATAATTTTTGGAGGATTACCGATTTAAACTGAATTATCACCTAGGTAAGGGTAATGTAGTAGCCAATGCTTTAAGTCAAAATTCGATAGGAAGACTTCATACTCTAAATTCCTACGATATTTCCCGCTATCATAGAGAAATATGATCTACGATTACTTACCCCTTGCACCAAATTTTTTTTAACATTATCGCTCATCCTGGATTAAGAAAGAAAATATTGATGAAAAGACCCAAGATTCGTTTGCACAAAAAAATTCAAGTAAAAATCTAGATTTTTCCTATGATAGAGAAACATGACTCCAATTTAGAAATAGATTTTATGTGAATGATAATACATCTCTACGAGAAGAAGTGTTGCACGAAGCTCATCATTCGAAATTCATGATACACCCCGGAAGCTCAAAAATGTGCCATGCTTTGAAGAAGCAATATTGGTGGCCAAACATGAGAACTGATATTGAGAACTTGGTAAGGAGATGTCTTAGTTGTCAATAAGTAAAGATATAATACCAACACCCTGATGTACTTCTTCAACCCTTACATATTCCCGAATGGAAATGGGATCATATTACCTTGGATTTTGTCAGTGGACTACATCGCACATCCCAAGGACATAATTCAATTTGCATGATAGTAAATCGACTTACTAAGTCTACCCATTTTCTACCTTTACAAACCACCAATTCATTCCAAAATTTTAGCAAGTTAAACATTTGAGAAATTATTCGATTACATGGAATCCTTTTAACCATTCTATCAGATAGAGATTCTCGTTTTATAGGAAATTTTGGAAAGCATTGCAAGCTGCAGTGGGTACCAAACTTCACTTAAGTACTGTATTCCACCCCCAAACGGATGAACAAGAACAGCATACAATTCAAACCCTAGAAGATATGTTACGAGCTTATATTAGATATGTCTGACCATTGGAATGTATAGTTTCCCCTTGTTGAATTTTCCTATAACAATAGCTATCAAACTAGTATCAAAGCTGCCCCATTTGTAGATTTATACGGAAGACCTTGTAGATACCTAGTATGTTGGATAGAATCGGGAGATAATAAACACTTTGGTCCTACAATAATTATAGAAACCACTTAGGTAATACAACAAATTCGAGAAAAGTTGAAGATATCCCAAAATCGATAAAAGAGTTATGTTGATCACTGCTAAAAACCATTAGAATTTCAATAAAATGAGTAAGTATTTTTAAAAGTATCTCCCCGGAAAGGAATTTTACATTTAGGAAAGAGAGGAAAATTATCCCCACCCCCCCCCCCCCCATATATTGAACCTTTCACAATTTCTAAAATAATCGGCTCTGTAGCCTATCAATTAGAATTACCTATGGAATTATCCAATATCCATAACGTGATGCATGCATCACAGTTATGCCAGTATATAACAGATCCATCCCATAATATCCCATGGAAATATGTTTCAGTTGAACCCAACCATGAATTTGAGGTATGCCCCATTCAAATTCTTGATCACCTAGTGAAGTATCTCATAATAAGGAAATTCCCTCTATTAAAGTACTTTGGGAACACCAGAATCAAGAAGAATCTACATGGTAACTAGAACAAGCAACGAAGGAATAATACCTCGACTTATTCTATAGTAAAATTCGAGGAAGAACTTTTATTTAGGTAGGTAGATTGTAAGAGTCGGGTAATTTTAAAACACTAAAATGACTTACGACCTTTATTTAAACCCTCGTGAGATGAGTAAAATCAAAAGTCTTCTAAAGAATAAAGGATCTATGCTTAAAATCCTACAACATTGCTTATTAACATCAACCACTTGAAGTTTTAGTTAATTATAAAAGAGTCCCTAAAACTTTCAAAATAAGCTAAATTGAGATATATTGAACCCCTAAACCTCAACCTTATATCAAATTAACCCTTTGGACCTTAAATAACATAAAATTACAGTTCCAACCCTAAAAAATTTCTGAAATTACCAAAATACTCCTAAACATTACAAAAAGTTTACTTGTATGGACATAAATGCAGTTATATCAATGATTAAGGATACAAATCAAAACCTTAGTAAATTTGTTTTTACCACTATCCACACACTCCCCCACATCAGCATAAGAGTTTAAAAAATATATGGTAACACATGGTAAACCTTAGGAATCCATGTTCCCCCATTTAACCACAGTCAAAACTCACCCTAAACTAGTTCATATCCACCTCATTTTTACTCCAATCAAATCCCCACCCAAAGTAGTATAAATACCCCACGTCATAAGCAGTAGAAACTCATCCCATAGTTCAGTTAAAAAGCTCGAATTTTTTCTCAATTCAGGTAACCCACCATTTATGCTTCATTTTCAATTCTTTCAATTCTAGTAGTTTTTTGCATAGTTAATATAGTTAGAACACTACTAATATGCAAGATTTTACGTGCAAAATAACCTATGATACAGAAAAATAGTAGGACCACCATTAAAGGTTGAGCTTTAATGGTGAAATCCATTACAGATTTAAAGCCACAGGTGTACTCATTACAACCTCAGGATATTGAGTGTAATGGTGAAAATGCATGAATGTTCATATAGAATGCTAATCGATCAAAAGTGTTTTTGAAACTCAAACCTATAAATCTAAAATTCTCAAACATACAGTCCATCAAAATCTTTGAAATGAAAATGAAATTACACTCACATATAGCAGAAACAAAACCCAATTTATAAGAGACCCTGCCATACTCTATAAATCCACCAATGTTAGATCAAATTGTCATGAAAAAATGCAGTTTTGAAACTCGAGTTAAACTAAGATTCAAACCATAAAACTTATATATTGGAAATCCTATTGATAAATTAGGTTAAGTTGGTTAAGAAATCATCTCAAATGGTATAACAACAAAGGAGAAAACCCAATTCAAAGATTTAAACCCTAGATAGTCAAAGTTGAGATGTTGAGATGTTGAAGATGATGACTTTGGTCAGAAATCTTGACCCTGAGCATAAGGGTGCGTGTTTAATAAAAAAATTCTGATTTGTTTCCCAAAAATATTATTTAATTTTTCTTATCAAAATGGTATAAAACAAGACCATGTTTGGATATTCCTAGCCTAAGTTATGTAAAAACAAGATTTTTCTTTAAAGAAATTAACTTAAAATCACAAATCAACCTCTAGCAACTTTTTCAACTTAGGAATTTGAACCCCAAACTCTGCCCATACACACATCAAACTATTTTAAAACAAAAACTCACTTTCACCAAAGTTTAAAAAATGAGCTTAAGGTCCCTACTTTAAAGTCCCAAGATAATTATACATAATCGTTCAAAACTTTATTAAAGATAGTTGTAGACACCACATTTTAGGACCCCCTCAATCTCTCCTTAGACTCCTAGCAGTCCCCCTTTCCACCGCAAACCTAGGTCGCACTCTGAGTACCGATCTAGGGACCATCGGGTGCCCCCGGGACCCATTTGACTCTGGTCAACTCTTTCGTCAGAGAAAAAGCTCTTTAAATCTTTAAAGGGAACTGAATACCCTTTCCAATCGACATAACGGTTCGGACGAACGAACCATTTCACTACCAAAAACTGATTCAGAGCCATCGGGCGCTCCCGGGCTCCGAATTGGCCCCAATCAACTTCACCGTTAGAGTGAAAACTCCTTGGCTATTTTAAGGGCACTAAAATCACTTTCGAGAGGTCAACCCCGTGCACGCAATAGCATAAACGTTCGGATGAACGATCAGTTTTTGCCTAAAAATTGAACCGAAGGCTACCGGGCGCTCTCGAACTATGTTTAACCAAAGTCATCTCTTCATATCAAATGAGACTGAATGAATCTCCAAAGGTCACTGAAAATCCTTTCCAAATATATGCCCCGTGTGCGATTCTCGCCTATGGTACGGACAAACAATTCGTTTTTCTCTGAGAGGTCACCAGGATCTTTCGAGTCCCACTTGACCAAGGTAAACTTTCTTAACAGAGAGAAACTTTTTTTAATGTCTAAGTAAATATCCTAACATTTCCAACGGTCCTCCCTTTACGCTATTCTGACTTACCATACGGACGAACGATTCATTTGCATCCGATGATCTCCTATTCAAAAGACCAACATGCGCTTTCGAGACACAATTGACCCAAATTAAACTCCCAGACCAGGTAGAAGTCCGAAGGAATATCGAAGGCTCTGAAATACCTTTCTAACGGTATGCCTCATGCATAATTCGGATCAACGGTTTGTACTCTACGATCATTTTTCTAGAAAAGGCCACACAAGACTACAAATTGGGAGGTCCGAACCCTGCCTATCGGCACAGTGTCAAGGGTGACCTACCGATAATCACCCCCTGGGGTAGGCCTATAGGTACCCACCTTTTTACTTACAAATAAGGGTCATGTCCTCATTCCCCAACAGAGAGAAAACTCGTGAGCATCAATGATCTCAACAACATTTTCTCGAATTCAGCGAAGTTCCATATGAGAAGTTCCATTCAAGCCTAAATACCCATACTTTTCATACCCAATTTGGCAAATATCCTTCCCTCTCATCAACACCCATCAACATTCAAATGAGTTCATCCAAGATCCAAGCTCAAAATCCAAGGAAGGTCTAATTTATTCTCCCTCTCTTTTAATTTCTTATTTTTTCATAAGTTACATTAAATTCATAATCTAGTTTCACTTTAGTTAATACATACTAACATTTATGCTTTTATTAGTATATTGCATATACTTTATTTTCTATAAAAAAACAAATAAAAGAGGGTTACACCCGTAAATTCCAAACGGAATTATCCACCACACTTTTTCCAAAACGAAAAGCACATTTCCTACACGTACATACCTAATAAAATTCCATTCGAATCTAGAGGATAAATCCCACCCCTATTATACATTCGAACTACGTGGACTTTGATGCCTTTATAGGCTACGTAGGCATCTCGAATTAAAATCCGAGACTCAGTCCCATTTTCCAATTTCCCTTATTTTCCAAATTTCTTGAAATCCCTCATTTTTATTCATATACATAAAGTATGCTTGTTCGCGTTTCATCCCACACATATTATCATTTCCCAATAACGACCAATATCATAATGAATGCTCATGTTCTATTATCTACATTTATTATTATCTTGGGAATATTCATGTGGATGACCTCACCATATCTTTTCCATGGTACGTGTCGAACGATTCCAATCTCCATTATATAAACACATACACACACTTCACGGGGATAAAGGAAAATATTCACATTTTCCTATGAGAGACCGAAAGTGTTGGATGGGTGCCTAACACCTTCCCATTCCATAACTTATCCCCCAGACCTTCGATTTATTGGTTTCGTATGCTTCAGGTTGTCCTTGATGACGCTCTCTTGAAGTGACAACATATTCTTTTGCATGTTTTCTGCATAATAGACTGGCGCTCCATCTCTTTACATTCACCCCACACCGACGGCAGAAGAATCCCCTTTTAGAAGATAAGGGTGCGAGACCGTGATGCAGTTCTTCGTTGAGGGATACTCCTCCTCACCCCCCCCCCCCCCCCCGGAACGAACGCCGCGCCGCCCTAGATGGCCAAAGTGGAGACGCCGCTGGGGATTCTTTTTAAGAGGGCTAGACTCTGTTTACATGGGTGTTTTATTTTCTTGTACATCCCCCCTATTTGCATGTTCCCCTTTATTATTCATGTGTACCTCATGATTATACTACTATTCATAAACCTGTAGAAGACTCTACATGTACACTCACACCACGTGCACCTAGGATCACGTATATCCACATGTTGCATACATCACTTAGAAATCCATGCTTAGGTGTCATAAACACACACCTTCACTTGTACATATCCATGATCACTTATCACACACTCACTTGAAAATTGTTACACATCATTTACCCATGCTTGGTATGGCTTTACTATTGGTACTTGTACCTTGCTCCCTATTTGGCATGATCAAGAAAAAAGTAATCTCTCCATAAGATACTAATAACGAATCATGCATGATTCACACAACATCACCAAAGAGCATTGTTATTAACCAAATATTATCCCGTAACTGGAGAGTCATTTCGTGACGGGCGCTGGTCCGGCAGGTCGCAGTTAGCCTAAGTGATATGACTATCACCTTCGATTGGCCAAGTACCCTCGACGTATATCGAATGGTTCCCCTGCATCGTACCTCTTGTTCGAAGTCATGACGAGCGATATACCATAGGGAACTCATTCACGTACATCGAGTATATCCAATTCTCTCTCACACGTATCGTCCCTATGAGGTATATAGTGAGGCAATCCATGTATACTTAGGTATATCAAATGGCTTGTCCACACATATCGATTTCCCTCAAAAGAAACATGTATATAGTGGAAGTCACACCAAAGGGGGAACCCTTTCAAATTCACCCAACCAAATATATACCTGCATATAGGTGTCAGGCCTAGGACATACATGTTAGATTGCCCATTTGTACCCGAAACTCTGCCAAAATTTTGGGTCGGCCTGCTACCTAAATTTTTCATGTAATTTTTAAAATGGGACCCTGCCCGTGAGCCTAGTTACAAGTCTAACCATAGCTTTACATATGTTGCAAACCTAATTTTTCCAGGCACAGGTCACATCCGGGATTTCATTTTGCATTTAGGTAAACTTAATACAAGTGAGAACCTAATAAACATAATAATCATGTTGAGACCCATCTCTAGTATTTTCTTCTCTCTTTTTCCAAAATGTGTTCAAAAATATTTCTCCCTCTTTTATCAAACATACCAAAAATATTTGTCCTCCCTTTCCCTCAAAATAAAAAAAAAGTGAAAACATTTTCGTCTTCATCATCTCCAAAAAAGTCAAAAATGTTTTCCTCCTTTTCCAAAAATAACAAGTTCCCCTTTTTCTTTTTCGAAAATAAATTCCAATTTTCTCCTTCTGAGGTCGATCACATACCCTTGGCATGGCTGCCTATTGGTTTCGGTCTTCAGTTGAACAACCCTGAAGTTTTGTCAGTCCACTTACTTCCTCTGAGTCTGAGACTCACCCACCTTCCATGGAGAATACCGCTCAAGTGCTAAATGTACAGCCGAATTTGTTGACGGTTTTGGCTCAGCTCACTACCAAAATTGACAACCTTCAAATTCAAGTTCATGAGATGCAAAGAAACCGGGTCCCTATCCCCAAATATCATGAGGTCATTTTCCCTCGTGCCATGGGTCCATCTGCCCCCGAGCCTATCTAGGTTCCTGATGAATTACATCATGCTCCACGTGCTCCTCCAACTAATGGGTCGCCACCAGCCCAACTTCCTATGACAAACCTTGATCAGATTGGGGATAATTTACTAGTAACTATTGATCCGAAAGAGGAAGAACTGAACACGGTCAAGGAAGACCTCAAGATATTGACTAAGAAATTTGGCCAGGTCAGAATCAATGGTAACTACATGGACTACATCCACATGTCTCCTTATCCTAAAGCCAGGATAACAGAAAAATTCAAGATGCCCAATATCGAGAAGTTTGGAGGTAGTGGACCACCAATCGTTCATCTACGTAGATATCACCGAGCCATGAATCTCCAAGGGGATTTCAAAGAAATAATGGCTCAGATGTTCCAGCAGAATTTCAAAGATAGTGCCCTCCATTGGTTCCTGTCCCTTGAAGAATCCAGAATCCTCAGTTGGGAAGACGTTGCCCATGATTTCATGTCACAATACAAGTACAATGAGGAGCTAGAGGTTACCCTCCATGACTTAGATCTACTTAAACAGAATCCTGGGGAATCGGTCAGCAACTTCATAAAAAGATGGAGAGAAAAAGTAGCTACCATGACCAATCGGTCTTTCGAAGAAGAACAAGTCAACATTGTGAAGAAGAACTTCCTACCCCATGTCAGAGAAACAATGGGAGGACACTACAACCCTCACTTTTGAGCCCTCTGAGAAGCAATAGTAGAAATCGAAGAAGGTCTTGCCAACACAAAAGTGAAACTGAAGAAAATCTCTGGACAATTTACTCCTAGAAAGTTTAAAAAACCTGTTAGTACCGTAGTTTTTACTATCAATAACATCTCTCAGTTTGCCACTTCATGGGCACCAAAAAGTTGTCCAAACCCAATCTGAAAGAAATATACCGATATTCACGCTCCTCTCTTCAAAGTCTACCAGGATTTATTGAACTGAAACCTGATCAAACCCTAGGACCCTCTTTCATTACCAAATCCACTTCCGAAAAACTTCAAACCTGATGCCCATTGTGACTTTCACTAAACTGATGGCCATACCACCGACTAATGTTTCCATCTCTGAAACAAAATCTAAAGCCTAATTGACTGGGTTATCATCACCCCACTAGCCAATACTAAACCAAACACTACCCATAATCCACTCATGAATCATGAAAATGCCATCTTCCTAGAAGAAGACTCAGAACTCGACCCATCTACCTAAATCATGCCAAGTAAATCACCAGTCATACCCATATACTCTCCTAAACCTCTCCAAACATGCCAACATTTCCTCTTACACCCTACCATCCTTGCTAACCAAACCTTATCACTCCTTACCAGAGAATGTATCACTGTCCATACCCGTTCTGGAGGTAAAGATATGGGATTATCAGAAGTGTTGAACTAACTCCTAGAGTTCGGGTTAAAATTACCCTCCTAAACAACCATCGATTGTCAGAGATTCAGTGGGATGTTCTTAGAATCTCAAAAATGGGCCCGAGATTCTGACAACTGGGCAGTGTCAGCCGACGAGGTCAACCTAGATGACCTGGTCCAGATCACTGAAGATTTATTTCGATAGACTAGTGATATTTTTAGTATATCTGAGTTGCTCGATGCTTATAAATTATAAGGGCACATGGTCCCTTCGTTCCTGCATTTTCCTGATAAATGGGAAGAATTATGCGAAGAGTCCATACAAGTTATAGAGTGTATTTACTTTGCATGGGAAGAAAATATCTTTGCCACTGGATGGGGAGATGATTCTGAAGAATCGAATGAAGAGCCAGATTCGGGAAAGAATACTCTAATAGCCAACCTATGTGGAATGATATCATTCGGAGTGCTTCTACGACAGACCAACCAGGAAGCTAAGCATCCTGATATCAATAAATAAACGGGGTTTATATTTTTTTCCCTCTTTAGTGAACCACATGACTAGGTTGGGTAGACATTACAAGAACCCAAACTTACTACCATCAGCAAGCGATAAAGGGAAAGGTGTTGAGAATCTCCCTATGCCAGAAATGACCCTTGAAGAAAATAAGGTCCTTGATCAACTGAAGAAGACCCAAGATAACATCACTCTATGGGGACTTTTCATGTCTTCCCAACTACACTAAAACGCCCTAATCAAGTTACTCACAGGACCCACAATTCCTCCCTCAACCACACCAGAAGAAAAAATGAACCTAGTTGGACCCTTGGCCTCTACTTGAATTCTCTCCTTTTCTAAAGAGGAAATCCCTAAGACTTGTCTCAACCAAAATCATGCTCTTAATATCTCTATTGAATTTATGGGGAAAATTATCCCCCTCTCACTCACCGATAACGAATTAGCTATGAATGTTTGCCCGTTAAGAACCCTTAAATATTTGGGATTAAAATTGAGTGACCTTGCTCCAACCTCTGTTGTCGTACGTTCCTATGACAACACCCACTGAGAAGTAATGGGATCTATAAAGCTTGCAATAGGGGATGGCCATATAAATCGTGTTGTTGAATTGTAAGTCATCGATATCCCAGCCTATTTCAATCTACTGCTCGAACGATCATGGCTCTATAGTATCAAAGGGGTGTCTTCTTCCCTTCGTCGCAAATTAAAGTTCTTTTCCAATGGATAAGTTATCACCATCTTGGGAGACAATTAAAACATCGAGAATGTAAGAACCAATAATCCGGTACTCGAGATTAAGTACGGGGTGAACGATATGCTGCTATCAAGATTCCAGGTCGGACCACTCCTACTCCCAACAGGAAATGACTTCAAAGATAGGGTTTGTACATAATATTATCCTCATGGAAACGTCAATGTAATCCAAATGTTCAAGAATATTCACTTCATGACCTGAATGGTACTAGGGTAAAGAAAACAAGTGATAACTGAACCTATTTTGTGAAAGGATGATTTTCCTCCTTATAGCTTGGGCTATCAACCATCAGAAGAAGAACTCTTATTGATCCATCAGCCTCGACGAAAGAGGAAGTTAGAATACACCAGAACTATCTTGGGAGATTCCCTAAACGAAAGATTCATAAGAGAGGGTGAAGATTTCCCCTTCAACGACTTCCCTGAAGCTTAATTTGATCCTGTAGATAAGGGGATGAAACCAGGAATGGAGATCTTTTCTCAAGACAGCTACCCATGGGTCAAAAGTTTCCAGCATTGTGTACAACCAGTTACTGAGGAGACCATAGCTGATATCAAGGATTCTGAGGACAGCGACTCTGAGGACTCTTTCAATATATATATACTGGGGTTGGAACTCTGCATGATCCACTCAGGGACTATAACATCTGATCCATCCTACCTCATCAAAGATGTTGATGCTCCTCTTCTCAACTGGCACGTTCTAACTGTGCCACTTGCTAATATTCAACATAACCCTGATGTTTATCCTCTTTCCCTTTTAGTTTTTTCCTCTTACTTTGATGCAATCGATATCTCCTATGATGAGGTTCTCAATGTTATTTTTCTTATCAATGAAATAAATAAAGATTTTGAGTATCTTGCTACGCCTTACATCAATTGTCTTGATTCTAATAAAACTCTTGATGATGATGACTTTGCAAATGAAAAATTCTTAACTGATCTAAATACGGTTAATAACAAATTACTTAACCGTGTTCAAGTTAATGAAGATGAAACTGTTGTTATTAATCTCGATTCTAGTAACCAAATGCGCGAGATTATGATAGGGACTACGCTTGATGAGAACGAGCACACATAACTCAAAGAACTACTGAGGGAATTTATGGATGTCTTCGCATGGTCCTACAATGATATGCCCAATATTGACCCTGAGATAGCACAACATGAGATTACAACTCTCTTGGAATGTAAACCAGTCAAATAGAATCTGTGAAAGCTCTGCACCGAATGGTAACTCAAAGTAAAAGAAGAGGTAGTCAAGAATTTGAACGTGGGTTTAATTCGATTGATTGAGTATCCCACATGGCTAGCCAATATCCTACCCATGATGAAATTAGAAGGAAAGGTCCACATGTGTGTCGACCATCGAGACTTGGACAATGCCTCTCCTAAGGATGATTACACGCTACCCAACATCGATATGATTGTGGATAACATAGCCAGTCATGCTCTCAAGTAATTCATCGACGATTTGCCGGATCTGGTGGGGAACCTTTTACTACACTCTCACGCCATTTGGTCTAAAAAACACAGGGTCTACTTATCAAAGGGCTACCACAACCATTCTTCGTGATCTAATACACAAGGAAGTCAAGGTCTATGTAGATTACATGATTATCAAATCCAAGACTAGATAAGGCCATGTTCCCGCTCTCCGAAAATTCTTTGAATGACTGTGACAGTACCAAATGAATCTTAATCCACACAAATATGTATTCGACGTTACCAAAGGGAAACTCTTGGGATTCATGGTCAATGAAAAAGGGATAGAAGCAGATCCTGCTAAGCTAAAAGCAATACTTGAGATGCCACCTCCCCGAATGGAGAAAGAATTCTAAGGATTCCTTGGGAAATTACAGTACATCAGTCGATTCATTAGCCAATTGACTTCCATATTTGAACCCATCTTCAGACTCCTCTAAAAGGATTCAACCAAAGTCTAGAACGAAACTTGTTAAGAAGCTTTCGACCGAATTAAGTAATGCCAAACCCAACCTCCGGTGCTCATGCCATCGCAGCCTGGTCTTCCCATACTCCTATACCTAACCGTGACCGATACTACAGTTGGGGCTTTGCTACCCCAATACCTTAAAGAAACTCGCAAAGAGAAATCCATCTACTATGCCAGTCTAAAATTGGTCGGTTATTAAGTTAATTACACTGCATTGGAAAAATCATGTGTTGATCTTATTTGGGTTACCCAAATGTTATGGCACTACATGCTCACCTTCCTCATTAGAATCGTATCCCGAATGGATCCCATCTAGTACCTACTCAAGAACCCACCCTATCCAGCTGAATGGCCCATTGGTTTATGTTGCTACCAAGTTTGATATCACGTATGTCACATAGAAAGCCATGAAAGGAAGAGCCACTACCTCGCTGACTACCCAATGGAAGAAGACGATGTCTGGATTTCTGAATTCCCAGACGAAAATATCCTTTGTGTATCCCAAGAAGATCTTCGACGGAAAATGCTCTTTGATGGCACTAGCAACAAAAAAGGATATGGCATTAGAATCCTCCTAATTTCCGCTGATGACTCCCACACTCCCATTGCCATCAAATTGGATTTCCCTTGCACTAACAACATGACTGAATGCGAGGCATGCACGGTAGGCCTCAAAGTTGCCCTTAAGAAAGGAATTTGATACCTTGATGTCTATGGGGATTCATCCCTCATCATCGGTCAAGTAATCAGGAAATGGAAAGTTAAGGATGAGAAAATATCACCCTTCCATGCCCACATTGAAGAACTATCCTCCCAATTCCAAGAAATCACCTTCCACTACCTTCCCCGAGCAAAAAATAACCTGGCCGACTCCCTTTCCACTTTAGCCTCCATGATTGACATGCCCGAAGGAATTACCATGCCTCCCTTCCTTATCCAGAAATAAGACAAACCAACCAAATGCTACCACATCGAGCTCAGTACAAGGAAGAACCCAGAATAGCTGACAACGGGTACTATGATATTTGGCGCCTCCTCAAACACGATAGGTATACCCAAGGATTTGATAAGAAAGATCGAGCAACTCTTCGTAGAATGGCCTCCCAGTACATTATCTGTGATAAAGCACTGTGTAAGAGAAACTTCGATGGAACCCATTTACACTGCATTATACGGGCAGTCATTGAACAAATGATGCAGAAAATTCACAGTGTAGAATGCGGACCCCATATGAACGGCCATATGCTCGCCAAAAAAATCATTCGACAGGGATACTATTGGACCACCATGGTTCAGGACTGCATAGCCTACATTCGAAGATGTCTCAAATTCCAACAATTCTCTAACCTACAACATGACTTCTCCTTGGTCGTTTTCCACATGGGGCATCGACATCATAAGGAAAGTTACACCGAAGGCATCCAATGGGCATGATTTCATCCTTGTCGCTATTGACTACTTCACCAAATGGATCAAAGCCAAGTCATACACAGTTCTAAATACCAAGAAGGTGGCTAAATTCATTAAAAATAATATCATCTGCCGATATGGGATCCCACATGAGCTGGTATCAAACAATGGGTTACATTTTGAAGCGAAAGTTATGGAGGTGGTCGACGAGTATATAATTCAGAGACACAAATAATCTCCATACTAACCTTAAAATAATGGATCAGTCAAAGTAGCCAATAAGAATATCAAAGGTCTCATCAGGAAGATGATCGAGAGTTATCGTAATTGGTCCGACATGACCCCTTACGCCCTTTGGGCTACCGCATTTCAATTTGAACCTCTACTGGGGCTACCCTTAATCTCTAGTCTATGGCATGGAATAAGTCCTACCTGTGGAGCTAGAAATACCCTCGCTACGCATCATGCTTAACAAAAAAGTCAATGAGGAAGACTGGCACCAAAGCCGTCTTGACGAGCTGTCCCTCTTGGACGAGGGGAGATGTAAAGATCTACACCACATAGAAGGGTACCACTGCCATATAGCGCGATCCTTTAATAAGAGAGTCAAGGACCGCGGTGACTGGGAAGGGGACTTAACCCTTAAAGAAATAGTAGAGCCCATCTAGGACCCCATAGGGAAATTCAAGCCTAATTGGAGCGGCCGCTACATTGTGAAGAAGATCCTGTCGGGAGGCACTGTTGTGCTCACCGACCTCGACGTAGAATAAATGTTGCGTCCAGTCAACGTGGACCATCTCAAGAAATTCTATCCCTATTATGAAATCTCGGTGCGCTGCGACGCTTCTCATCTCCCTTATATCCTTCTTAAAAAAACTCTTATTTTCCCCTGCCTAGAACTACATAGGACTGATCTTCTAAAAAACATTTTCAAATATGAATTTCAAAATTTTTCAAAACAACACTTCGAGGTACGTAGGCAACTCATCACTTCCTATGAGCACGGCTCCCTTCTTTTTTCATAAAATGATATTCCTTTCTTATCCCCGAGAACGAAAGTTCATTTTAACATATACATGAACAAAAAAACCCAAAAAATAACAAGTCCTGCTACTCCTTAAAATCACCCTCCAATTATTCCCACAAAGCACAAAACCACACCTATTACAAAAAGATTCCGAAAGCCCTACCCATAGCTTCGAGAGGAACCAGCACCATCATAACCTGCATCCTGGGCTCGCCAAATCTCCCCTTCCTGAATGGAGTACCGCACATGCTCCATAGAGCGATAAGCCCAGACTAGCTTGGGGTAGACCACAATGCCTCCCTCCATAGTGTAAGATATGGCAAACCACCTTTGACTAGTCTCCACAGCGAGCATCCTAGCCACCACCTTTTACCACAACCACTTCATATAGTCCCTAGAGACGTTCCAAACTCACCCAGTAGACTGAGAAGGACGCATCAACGAACGATGATTCTCCCATAGAGAACCAAGCCGCATGTGCATATGCTATGTCAGGTTGTCCACGGGAAAGAAGTTTGGTGTACGCGGTGGCACAATTTGATCCCAACCATATTGGCGCAAAAGCTACTAGGGAAATTAGCAAGAGGTCTGCCAATGGCCAACCAGTCTAACATATTGGTACTCTCCAAGATGTAGAATGGGAAGCAGCTCCCCCAACCAACGCACAAACCAACGTAAGCCTCGAGCCTCGTGCTCTACAAACTAGTTCCCCTAACTCTCAATGTCCAGGCATACTCTAGTGAAATAGTGTGATAAGAAGTTTGGCACCACCAACAAAGGATACTCAGGTAGGACTTCCATACGAAACCTCTCTGACAGCTACATAAATAACATTACGGGGATACCCCTCAATAAGTCAGAACGACCCTCCCGCCAGGCATCCAGGCCATTCAAGGTCTCCGCTAGTATCACCGCTGCAGGATTATGATGGTATGACATCCAAGAAATGATAGCGGCTAGTTAGGGTTCCACCAGCATCTCCCTAGTCACCAACAGAACTTTAAAAACAATGCCTAGCATGACAGCCCCGGCATATCCAGCATCACCCACGTCCTGAAAATGCACGGAATACAAAATTTCCAAAAGGGAAATCATTCCCCCCTAACCAATGGTCAGGCCGCTGAAGGCAAGATATGAAGAAGTCCAGCCAGCAATTCCCTAGGAGAATGAGAAAACTAAGGCAAAGTCGTAGTAACACTGGGATTTATCTCGAGCATGACAAAAAAATTCCTCATAGGTAGAATAAATCTCATCCAACCTGAAGTAGAAAACATGATCCTTGGGGTACCAAAACTCAATAGCGGCCATCAGCATGTTCCACTCAATGCGTCGGTTGCACCATAAAGAGACTCGCCACATGTGGAAGGCGTCATAATCGACATTGTAACAACACATTGCTTTCAAGGCTTCAAGGTAGTTGGAAAACTCAATGCGACTAGGGAGAGCCATCTTGTAAAAAGGTAATGAGAAAGTAACAATGTGAAAAGGAAAGAAAATGAAAGTGTGAGGAGGAAAGCCCCATCCACACCCCTATTTATACCTGGAAACTCTTAAGCAAAGACAAGAAACCTTGTAGTAATCGGAGTAAAAGTTTCCCCACCAAGTACCAAGTAATTAAAGAAAGTGAAATCAAATCCTTGGATTGATTGGACTGGACTAATATGTTGATAGGCAGGATGGGGTCATGCCGATCGGAAACCCCCTATTTTGGGAAAATCCCCTTTTTCCTCTTTTGTCAATATAAAAAAACTCAACAAAAATAATTTTTATCTTAAGGAAATTCCGAATTTCCCTTATACTTATATCGCCACTAATCTATTTTTAAATAAAATTAATTATTTTTATGGTCTCAGCAGCAAAGTAAAAAGAGCATGTGCATTAATCACTAAACCAAGAAAATTAACAAAAAAATTCCTTCTTTATTTGCATATATTTTTTTGTGTTGCAATAACATTTTGTAGGAAAAAATAGAAAAAACAACGGGACTCAGCCCCAAACCCAATATCTTTCTCTCTCTATCTTTCTTCTCTCCCTTATCTCTCTCTCCCTCTCTTGGATCCCCCATCCCTGCGGCATGCCCTCTTCACGCTGTGGCAAGATGATGTGCCCCTACTTCTAAAGCCAGACCCTTCCTTGGATGAGGCAGACGACACCAAGCAAGAAGGCACCAGAATTGCCTCACGAATATGAGCAGTTGACGAAGATATCCAATCCCTGATGTCCTTCAGCCAGGTGGTCGAAACACTGATATACTGTAAGGAAGAATGGAAAAGATCAGATCAGTAAAGCATGAGGAAATAGAGAGAAATCAAGGAAATCAAAGTAAAAGACGTACCGCAGGTCTAAGTACCTCCTTCGTCAGGCCCAACTCCTTCGTGTCCATGTTATGAGGGCGATGCTGCAGACGCACATATCTCCTATCAGCTCATTGAAGGTTGTAGCTAGGAGAATGTAGTCGCACAAAAGAAGGCCATGATGTCGTCATTGTCGTCGCGTAGCCTCACCACCCGCACTATGAGAGGACCCCACCTGTCGGCTTGAACCCAACCTAGGGAGGGGCATCACATCATAAATACTAGTAGGCATCATCCAACTCGAGACAAAGTCCAGATAGTCGTACATCACTGCTATGCCATTATACAAAGAGTATGTCTCTCTCATCATTGCAGCCACTCGGGCATCCTCAAATATCTCCCGCACGTGACTCATAAACATAGGGGGCCTCACCGGTGGCACCGCAACCTCATCCTCCATGATTTTTCAAACTACCATATCCCTAAGATACCAGGAGTAGTCGAACTCATGCGCCAGCAGGTGCCACATTTGCACATGTCCCCCAGTCACCTTGGTGTGCTGAATAACCACCTCCTTGGGTAAAAAGGTCACCTACAAATCCCTAGAAAAATTGAAGGATTAGTATGAATAAAATATCATCAAATGAAAAGAATAGTCTCAAAGACAAAAGAGTGCTTACCCGCTCGCTCGTCAGGTCATTCAAGACCTGACGCACTGCCTCGAGCAAAAGGTTTTTCTTCAATTGCCGATTGGACCTCCGCCATTGGAACATCCGGCAAAAGTCCCCCACAGAGTCAACCTTCAAAGAAATCAATTGGGTGTTTAACCCAATAACCTCATATAACGACGTCTGCAAAGGACAAGGATCAGCATTCAAGAAATAAAAAAGAAGTGCATGAATGGAAAATGAGAATGCATAAAGGAAAATGCACAAAATAAAGAATACCTCCTAAAGATACGTGGCCCCAGAAAAATTCGGCCGGTAGTAGCGGCTGAATGTATCCAAAGAATAATAAAAGGTTGCCAACGTCAGGCTCCCCCAATCATAAAAGTGGATATTCAAAAATACCCTCATAAAAGGCAAAAACCAACACCAGTAAGATAAACAAATGGGCCATATGACGCGCCTACTCCCCGTCATTCTCATCAACCCTCCTCCTCAGCAGAAGATCCCTTAGAGAAGACAAGCGAAGGAAATCTCCAGAAACCACCCTCTCCACATCACCTAGAGCCGCTATCACCGCCTTGGGCATCACCCTTAGTGTTATATCCACCTCAATCTCGGCACCCTCATAGTCCATCCCTAGAAATTATTGAACATCAATGGGAGTCACCGTCATCTCCCCAAAGCCAAAATGGAAGGTGTGGGTAGTGTCCCACCACCTCTCTCCCAAAGCACATAGATTCGCAGTGGAGCAGGGCGTCTCATCTAAAGTCGATGCTAGCCTCCCAAAACCCACAGAGGACACCATCCAATGAACAATAGCAGGAAGGTTCTCCCAAACATCCTTAAGCCCTGTCATGCAGTGGGCACTAATAGTCAACATGGAGACGTCAGACTGTCAAGAAATGAAGAAAATCCTTGTTAAAAATAAAGCAGTCTCGTCAAGAAAAGAAGAAAGGAATACCAAGAGTCATGCAATACTTACATAGCCAACATGGTTTACCAACCTTGAAGAGCGATGATGCAAAGGCTCACGTATAAGAGTCTGATCATCCACCACCGGCTCAAACGAGTCAAAAGAGTTCTCACTATCCAATGCAAGGGGCACCCTAGCCCTCCACTCTAACCCTGCCCAGTCGTCAGCATTAAGCCATGCCATATGGGCCGCACTGCTTGAGAAGCAAGCCATTTCAAATGATAGGACGATTTACAGAGGTTTATAGAAGAAGAAAAGAAGTCAGAAAGATGTACAAAATGAGGAGAACCTGCCCCCCTTTTATAGAAGGACCCTCCACATACCAATAGGCACTGAGCCTTTCACCTGCTTGAGGTATCCCAAAAGTCTATGCCACTGCGGATTGGCACACCTCCATCCATGCTGGTCGGCACACCCTCTAAAATTTCTTACAAAAAGTTTCAAAAAATACCAAAAAATCCCGAACGATTCCCAAAATATTCCTAAAATTGCCAAATCCATTCTAGCACTTTGTTCACCAAGGAAAACATCTTTTACACCCCTTACGGCATTCTAGAGAATCATTCTCCCCAACAACGCTCTAAATTTTTCCCCAGTTATAAATCCTTGGATCATTTACTATTCCCCAGCAGAACCTAAAATCCAATTCTCATCCCCAGTGGAGTCCCTAAATTTCCCAAAGAAGAAGTACACCTCAGTTAGGTTAGAATTCATGTCGATTCTCGGTCGTCACCCCTTCTAGGTCCGAATTGGCCTCGATCTTGGATCATCACCTCAGTTAGGTTAGAATTGACCTCGGTCCTCGATCGTCGCCTCTTTTAGGTCAGAATTGACCTTAATCTTGGATCGTCACCTTAGTTAGGTCAGAATTGACCTCGGTCCTTAGTCCCCACCTCTTTTAAGTCATAATTGTAAATGATCCCAGTTTTGGATTAAGGTCAATTCCGACCTAACTAAGTCATAATTGTAAATGATCCCAGTTTTGGATCATCACCTCAGTTAGGTTAGAATTGACCTCGGTCCTCAGTTGTCACCCCTTCTAGGTCAGAATTGACCCCAATTTTGGATCATCACCTTAGTTAGGTCGGAATTGACCTTAGTTGTCACCTCTTTTAGGTCATAATTGACCTCGATCTTCGATCGTTACCTCAGTTAGGTCAGTATTGACCTCAGTCCTCGGTCGTCACCTCTTTTAGGTCAAAATTGATCTCGGTCTGGGATCGTCACCTCCATTAGGTCAGAATTGACCTCTATCTTGGATTGTCACCTCACTTAGGTCAGAATTGCCCTCGATCCTCGGTCGTCAGCACTTTTAGGTCAGAATTGACCACAGTACTCGTTCGTCACCTTTTTTAGGTCAAAATTGATCTCGGTCTCGGATTTTCACCTTAGTTAGGTCATAACTGACCTCGGTCCTCAGTCGTCACCTCTTTTAGGTCAAAATCAACCTCGGTCTTGGATCATGACCTCAGTTAGGTTATAATTGACCTCGGTCCTCAGCCGTCACCTCTTTTACATCAAAATTAACCTTAGTCTTGGATTTTAACCTTAGTTAGGTTAGAATCGACCTCGATCCTTAATCGTTACCTCTGTTAGGTCAGAATTGACCTCACTTTTGGATCATCACCTCAGTTAGGTCAGAATTTTCCTCGGTCCTCTGTCGTCACCTATTTTAGGTCAGAATTGACTTTATTCTTGGATCTTAGCCTTAGTTAGGTAAGAATTGACCTCAGTCCTCAGTCGTCACCTCTTTTAGGTTAGAATTGACCCCGACCCTCTAAATCGGTCCTCCATATCCCTTAGGTCCATAGAATTAACCCCCTCCATCATGTGGTGTTTATTCGACTGCCATCACTTATTCCAAGATCACCCATCGAGGGGATTTGTACCCCCACATTATAGGACCCCTTGAGTCTCTCCTTACACTCCTAGAACTCCCCCTTTCCACCACAAACCTAGGTCGCACTCCGAGTATCGATTTGGGGACCATCGGGCGCCTTCGGGCCCCATTTGACACTGGTCAACTCTTTCATCAGAGCGAAAGCTCTTTGAATATTTTAAGGTCTATAAATAACCTTTCCAATGGTTCACTCCATGCACTAATCGGCATAACAATTCGGATGAACGGACCATTTGAATATCAAAAACTGATTCAGAGGCCATCGAGCACTCCCGGGCCCCGAATTGGCCCCAATCAACTCCATCGTCAAAGAAAAATATCTTTGAATCTTTGAAGGGCACTAAAAACCCTTTTAAAAAGGTCTGACCCATATACAAAATTATATAATCGTTCAGACGAATGATCAGTTTTCCCTCGAAAATTGATCCGGAGGCCAATGGCCGCTCCCGGACTCCGTTTAACCAAAGTCAACTCTTTAACTCGAATGAGACTAAATGAATCTATGAAGGTCCCTGAATATACTTTCCAACAATCTGCCCCGCATGTGATTCTGACCTATAATACGGACGAACGATCCGTCTTACTCTGAGAGGTCACCGGGCGCTTCTGGGCCCACATTGACCAAGGTCAACTTTCTAAACCAAGCGAAACTCTTTGGAATGTCAAATTACATCTCCTAAAATTTCCAACAGTCCACCTCGTGTGCGATTCTGACTTACCATACGGACGAACGATCCATTTGCATCTGACGATCTCCCATCCAAAAGACCGACATGCACTTTCGAGCCAGATTTGACCCAAAGTCAACTCCCAGACCTGGGAGCGGTCCAAAGAACTCTTGAATGCCTCTGAAATTACTTTCTAATGTTTACCCTAGCATGATTCGGATCAAAATTTTATGCACTATGATCATTTTTCTCGAAAAGGCCGCACAGGACTACCAATTGGGAGGTCCTGAACCCTGCCTATTGGCATAGTGTCAAGGGTGACCTGCCGATAGGCAACCCCTAAGGTAGGCCGATCAGCACCCACCTTTTGCCCTAGAAATAATGTCCATGGCCAAATTTCCCAACAGAGAGAAAACCCATCAACATCAGTGATCTCAGCTACATTCTCTCAAAGTCGGCAAAGTTCCATATGAGAAGTTCCATTCAAGCCTAAATACCCATCCTTTTCATACCCAATTTAGAAAATTTCCTTCTCTCTTAACATCCATCGACATTAAAAGGATTTCAACCAATATCCAAGATCAAGCTCCATGGAAGGTCCAATTCCTTCTCCATCTCTTTTAATTTCTTATTTTTTCATAAGTTACATTAGATTGATAATCTAGTTTCACTTTAGTTCATGAATATTAACATCTACGCTTTTATTAGTATATTGCACATACTTTATTTTCTATAAAAAAAACAAATAGGAGAGGGTTACACCCGTAAATTATGAACGGAATTATCCACCATACTTTTTTCCAAAACCAAAAACATATTTTCTACACATACACACCTAATAAAATTACGTTCGAATCTGTGGGATAAACCCCACCCCTATTCTACATTCGAACTACGTGGACTTTGATGCCTTTATAGGGTACGTAGTCATCTCGAATTATAATCCGAGACTCCAGTCCCATTTTCCAATTTTCCAATTTCCCTTACTTTCCAAATTTCTCGAAATCCTTCATTTTTATACATAAACATATAGTATGCTTGTTCACGTTTCATCCCACATATATTATTGTTTCCCAATAACGATCAATATCACAATGAACACTCATATTATATCTTCTACATTTGTTATTATCTTAGGAATATTCCTGTGGATGACCTCACCCTATCTTTTCCATGGTACATGTCAAAAAATTCCAATCTCCATTATATAAACACATACACACACTTCATGTGGATAAAGGAAAATATTCGCATTTTCCCATGAAAGGACAAAAGGGCAGTATGGGTGCCTAACACCTTCCCATTCCATAACTTATCCCCCGAACCTTCGATCTATTGGTTTCGTATGCATCAGTTGGTCCTTGATGCCGCTCTCTTGAAGTCGAAACATATTCTTTTGCCTGTTTTGAGAAAACTAGGCTGGCGACTCCATCTCTTTACATTCACCCCACACCGATGATGGCCGAAGCCCCATTTCAAAGAGAAGGGTGCGAGATCGCCACGCAGTTCTTCCTCGAGGGATCCTCCTCCTTTCCCTCGGAATGAATGTCGCACCGCCGGGAATGGCCACAACAGTCTTGAATATAAAACTGACTAATTAAGACCTAATACTACTATACCACACATTGTACAATAGAAAATCTAGTCCCAAATCCTTTGAATACTCCAGTGAGACAGCAATTCAATCAAATACCAGGCAGGTAGGTTTTCCTACCTTTTTAGTATTATACTTGGCGTATTTAAAATACTACTATTGATATCACTATGTGATATCCACATTGACTCTGAGTGTGTGCATGTTATTATACTTCCATGCTATGTATTTTGTTAACCATCATCTGTATTTGAATTACCACCAATATGTAATTTAAGAAGAAATTTTTAAACCCCTTTCACCTAATAATGGAGATCATGTACAATTTTGATTCAGTTTGCCCTTGCACTTTTTTGATACTTTACTATAAGCATCAGTATTAACTAGGAAGTAGACTGACGTGTTATCCCACGAAACTTTCTACTTGGCCTATGGGTCTCAAATGATTGAGAGACCTGATTATTTATACATACGTATGAGTGTCCCTTTAATTGTGAGCATATCAGGTTATTTTCCCCAAAAGTTTTTGGATGGTTTATGATAAAGTTACACTGATCTCCTAATTACCTCTATACCTTTTAGTGAACTAGTAAGAATGGGATTATTAGTTCTAGTTCCTTGACTTTCTTCACATTATAATTGTAACTAAAATGGAAATATATCATATTTTCTTAAATGGGATAATCACTATGGAACTATGAATTTCCATCATTTTGATGTTATAATCAAATACATATAGAATTATCAACTCATTATTATCAGCCTTTTTAAACATTGATTCTATACACATTCCAACTATCATTTATATTTATATCATTGTCATAGAACTGGTACAACCTTGTTAGCATATTTGTACTAATTCCTTCCTTCTCCAGATGCGTCGAGAGAAAGTAAATAGTATATCTTCCCTACTAGAGACAGAAATTAGTCACCCATTCGCGTATGTCACCGTATGGCTAGAGATTAAATCAGATAAAGCAAGGAGTGGCTCTTTTCAATGTTTTATATTATCGTGTGTACTAGAAATGTGTAAAACACCCCTGCGGTGGTTCAACCCTATGTAACATATTAATAATGAATAAAATGTTATGTTATTCCATCTTAACTTTAATTTATTCCATTATGTGTACTTCTTGTTCATTCATACCAAAAAGCACGGTGTGACAGGAAGTGTTGGTGTAGGAGTATTAACCCCCACCTCCAAAGGTGGCCTCAAGGAGTTACTAAATGCATCCTCCAAAAGCTCCAAAATGTTCTTCTTCCAAGCTTCCAAAAAAGACCCACTTCAATTCCATTAAAACCCACTTTCATCTTCTCCAAAATCCCCAAAATATAACTCCAACATTCGTAGATCTTCTTTGTCAATAGTGGAAATGGGTATTGTAGGTTGGGACAAGGTGGAATACTACATAAAATGGTAGTGGAATGGGGAGGAATGGTGGAGGAGTGGTCGGAGAAACCCTCCAATAGAGGAAGACCACCATCTTCCCTCTCTCTTTATTATTGCAATTTCTCCCAACAAATGTGCCCAAACAACCCCTTATAAAACCTCCAAAGACTCCAAATTCCCATTTTTCCCAACCTAGGTTGTTCTGGGCTTGACAACACACAAAATCAATGCTCCAAATTATGACAGTGCACAAGGTCAATCAGATCTAAAATCTTAACTCGGATCGTTCGAACGACTTCCCTTATGTCGTTCGAACCATTCAAACGACATCCTATATTTTTTGAAGTTTGGATCGAGCGACCCTTCGTGCGACATGCAACTATAAGTAAGTATCACGTCCTTAGAAGCCCTATTCTTACAACCTCACAATGTAATTCGAATGATATTGACTTGTCATTTGAATGGCCCAAATTTTGTTCCTCTTTTATTTTTCTCCAATTTTATCCATAATTCTTCCATAATTATAATCAATACCCCCTCATTCATAATCCACATATAATTTTCATTAAATTCTTGGGACTGGGTATTACAAACTTCCCTCCTTAGGGAATTTCATCCCCAAAATTCTCAATCCATCGATCCTCAAGTTTATGGGTGCACTAACTTCCATTCTAAGTCCCAAAAATCCTCTAAGAAAAACTATTGAAGTCCTCAACACTATGGTCACCAAATACTCAATGTGCGATATGTCCTAATACTTACCATATCGCTAATAATGATAATACTTAATCGACCAGAGTCACCACTAGCCTTACGCCCAAGTCCAAACAATTCCTAGCACTACCTATGCTATTACCTAAGGCGTACCGGTGCCTTTGCGGGGAACCCCTTTCTAGTGATCAACGTTCACCCAAAGAAAATCATAATACAACCACCTGTTGTATATATAACTCATATATATATATAACTTGTATGAATTTTCCAATAACCCAATACGAATGTAAAGATTATTTAAAGAACTAGCAGTCTAAAGAAAGGAATCATGGAAAGAAGCTCGGGATCAGGTACCTAGAAAACTAAAGATGTATCCTATTTAATGAGAAGAACCAACCATATATATAGGGGTCAAGCCTCTCCCCAGGGTCAGATTAACCTACTCAAATAACGAATTATGATGCTTGAGTCCATAACCTCCACCAACACACTGAACGCCGAATATCCCGAGGAAAAAATAATATTCGTAGCCTCTAAGAGGAAGATTGTGTTAAAATGAATGGAAAGGAAAAAGAAGCATGATGGCCTCCTAAAAATTCGTATGAGGAGTTTACCCATCTAAATTGTGACCTAGAGGATAATTTAGCTAGTAACAAAGGGGAAAACCTTCTCAAATAGCAAAGGAAGCTAAAATATCTTGCTAATAGGAGAGATAAAATCGAGTGGTAGGATTTCTCCAAGGATCAAGATCATAATACCATCAAGTTCCTAAGTGTAAATAAAAAGGTCAAGAGGCAATATAAATAAGGAATGCAGAAGAGATTCATAAAGACTACGACCTTCAACTGAACTTATATCAGTCGAATCCCTATAGAAATTTTTAGGGAGATTATTTTGTACTAGGGGTGGAAGAGGTACGGGTTTTTATCGTACTGTACCGTTTTGGTCCCAAAAAAAATGGTTTCGGTTTCATATATTAACATATCAGAAACCAGTCTTACCGAAACCAAAATTACCGAAAAACAGTTGGTTGGTTTTGGTTGTAATATTTAAAAAACTGATTTATCGAAATTGCCGTACCGAATTTACTGAAACCAGAAAAAATCGTACCGAAATTACCATACCGTATCGAATTTACCGAAACCATAACAAACCGTACCAAAATTATGGTACCGTACCAAATTTACCAAAACCAGAAAAAAGTTGGTTTTGGTTTTGGTTTTAATATTTAAAAAGTTGGATGGTTTTGTTTTTGGTTTTTTGGGACTTTTAGTGTTGTTTACTGAATCAGAAAAAATCGAAACTAGAAACCAGAAAAAACCAAAATTTACTGAAACAAGAAAAAACCAGAATTTACCGAAACCAGAAAAAAAAAACAAAATTACCGAAAAAACCGAAATACCAGTCGGTTTGGTTTTGGTATTGATTTGGTGTACCGGGTGGTAAACTGGTATGGTTTGGTTTTACCATCTAGAGTTTGGTTTTGGTATTGGTATCTACTATTTACCGACCAAACCGTACCGCTTACACCCCTATTTTGTACTTTTGCAAATCACTGGAAAGCTATAACTTATATATCAATATTTGTATTCCCTACACGTACATATCAATGAAAAGTTACATTTTACTTCAATGATTTTATAAATTCTTGTTCAATGGGCTTAATGAGAAACCTAGCAATAATTTCACCTTAATGATTCCAGACCACAAGAAGTTGAAAGACTGCGAAGACAAAAATGCTCAATAACCCTATCAATGACCGCAAAGGCAGAGGTGTCCAAAAACATAGGAGCTGAAAGTCGAAGTTAGATTCAACTCCAATGACAAAACCTAGGTCAAGAAATCAGACTTAATCCGCACTGTGAACCAAACTGGAAAGAACCTCCATCTTGGGGTTCTTTTTGGATCCTCTATAGTGGTGGTTACCTTATTGGAGTGAGTCTTTTATCAAAGACTTGGGGCCGACTCTAAATAGAATAACATATACTTAAGTGGCTCTTAATATCCCAACATAGCCTTGGATGGCTCCTAATACACTGACATAGCCTTGGGTGGCTCATAATTCCCCAACATAGCCATGGGTGGCTCCTCATACCTCAATATAGCATTGGGTGGATCATAATACCCGAAGACATCTTTGGTCAACTTCTAATACCCCAATATAGTTGTGGGTGATTTCTAATTTGACCCAAGAAGATGGAAGAATTAACAAATCTAACATTAGCTTGACGTACGCAACCCTGTAAAAAAATGACCTAAAGCCTTGGGGCAAATTACGGAACTAGAGTCTGCGAAAGCCTTATCTAAATCCTTGAACATGTCTATCGAGGTTCCATCTAAATTCTTCATACTTATCTAAAAGTTATGGCATCAAAGTAAAAATCATGTCTGCGATAGGAATTTCAAAGGCTACTATATTATTACATCCCTGGATATAATTAAGTAGTCAAAAAGTAACAACACAAGCAAGTTAAGAATATAAGTTTCAAGACCATGCAACAAACTACAAAAAACTACAGATACATGCAACAAAGTTATAATAGCGATCGAAATATAATATTCAATACTGTGCAAATAGTAATCAATTAAATATTACAAGAACTGTTCAAAAGCATATAAGACATTACTAAAAAGGAATTACAAGGCATAAGCTCAGGACTCGACGTCCCTTCCTTCATCATCATCATCGCCCTCTGCATTCATTTTAGTATCCTCGACCTCTAATGTAGTAGTTGTTTCATCCTCCTTCTGCTTCGTGTCCTTAATTTCTCCATGCACATTATGTTCTATGCATTAGTAAACCTTCAAGAGTATATATTTTTTTTGGCATCAAGGTCTTTTTTGGAAACCTTGTGCCTCATCTCTTTGTAGCCGAGGATATATGCCTTATTTTGGAAGAGAAATAAGCATTTTGAAGACCTAAAACTCTCCATAGAATCCTCCACAGCCTTTTACAAGGCCTCATTATGCTCACCATCTATCTCCTTCATGTCCGCGACATGTGTTTGGATAAGGCTTTGGAGTTTCAAATCCATTTTGTTGGTTTTTTCTTCAATAGTTGTGGCCTGTCTCGCAGCCTCCAAGCATTTTTCCAGAGAATTTTTTAAAGATTATACGACCTATTTAAAATTCTTCTCGGCCTAATTCTTGTCCTTAAGAGAATTATCTTTAGCCTGGTCAGTGGTCTCTACTTGTAGTTTTTCAATTTTAGCAAATGCCTTCATGAATGCCTTCGCAGCTTCAAAAGAAGAGGCCTTTGCACTGTCCACCACTTATTAGTGGGACACCTATGAAGCCATATGAAGATTGAAGAGGTCTTTATATTTTTCCATGTGACTTATAGTGGTCTCAGTAGCCTAGAAAGAAAAAATAAAAGTTAGACAAAATAAACGAAAGACATCCATGGAAGTATATTAATACAAAAGAAAAACTACCCTAAGGAGGCAGTGGAGCATGTATGCCTTCAAATCCTCTGCATCTTCCTTATAAAGAAGCTTGAAATCATTAAAATTTGTGACCCCTTTCATTAAATTCATCGCGATAGATGTTATGTCGCAATGGGACTTTGGATTCTCTTCCCTCAAACAGGGCATGGATATGATGTAGCCACGAACTCTATGGAGTTAGCACATTGGCATTTACGACAACTGATGTCTGTAGAGGGGATGTAAAAATGGATATATAGGAAGACGTAATTGGTCCTTGATCTCTTTCCCTACTTATTGGGAAAGGTAGGCCATCCCTAGATATGTTGTTCATTGCATCATTAGATAAAATGACAGGATCCATGACTACGGCATCTCCTTATGTGTTGGTAGGGGCTCAAATAGTTAGCACCTTTCTCAACTACCCTCTTTCTTTTCTCACCTTTTTTCCTTTCATGTCGCTTGTTTTAGATCTTGAACATTATCTTCTAAATCATTTAGCTGAGAGAGGGGAAAGTCCCGATCAATCTTCACAGCTGGCTCAACCTCCTCAGTGGTACCTATGCAATAAATCCATTAATAACGAGATAA
Organism: Sambucus nigra; assembly: GCA_949130495.1. Classification (NCBI taxonomy): domain Eukaryota; kingdom Viridiplantae; phylum Streptophyta; class Magnoliopsida; order Dipsacales; family Adoxaceae; genus Sambucus; species Sambucus nigra. Next base: position 201,299,332 of record OX422216.1, read on the forward strand.
GAGACTGCTGCAATGTTAAGGAAAGCTTTATTACACAAGGTGTCACAGCTTTCCTCAATAAAGCAGTATAGGCATAGAGTAACCATGATAGTAAATTACTTCTTTTTCATGAGAGATTAAGATCGCAGTCTCAATTCTCCGTATCTAGTGCTTAAAGGGGGTCAAACTTGCATAAATTGCGAAAAAACCCAAGTTAAAGTAAAGGTTCCACGACAGAGAATTCAAAACACGTTAAAGATAAAGTATGTGGAATCATATATTAAAGATAAAGTTTGTGACAAGATTAAGAGTTACCTTTCCTAAGGGGACAACCCCAAGACCATAGCAACCTGTAATCCCTTTCCCTTTTAGACTCAACGGGATGAACTTCCCAAGTTTTCCTAAAAATGTCAAAGTACTTTACTTTAAGTTTTTTATATTGGAAGGTCTCCCTCTCATCAGATATATGCTTCCACTCTGGAATGCCATATAGTAGTACCACAAATTCTCCACGGAGTTTTCTTTGGGCCTATAAAAATTGAAGAACTTCGCGGCATTGATGTCTCTCTCAAACTTGTTCTGCTAAATAACTAAAGAAGCCAGGATATCCCGCCATCCATTGCGATCAACTTAGGTCAGGGTCAAATTCATCGCCTTTAAAAAAAATTAAGTGGCACTGGACATAAAATTCGTAGCCCCAAAAGGAAAGCATGTAGGGGAAAGCAGACCCTATTATTCAGGACCACGGAACATGCCCTTTGATCTGCAAAAGGATAGGTGAAGATTATCCCTTCGATAAATTTACAAGCCTTAGCAAGTTGGTCCAACCAAACTTGTTCATGATACAAGGATGGTTAAAGTTCGTAGATCCCTAAAAGACTTTGCGCCATGGTTGGAAGGCCTAGCCTCAGTGTTTCTTACCATAGCATCATTGGCCTCACAAGCTGAGGCCATGGAAATCCTTTTAACAGACATCTGATTATTTATAGAGCAGGAATTCTCCTTATCTTTATGACTACATTCTGCATCTTCCATTGGACCCCTACAACCCGAAGATTTGGCGAAGTCGGAATTAATACACACACACAGATGGCACATTCTAGCAGTTATTTTCAACGATTTAATGTGCAAAGTCATGGGAGGAGGAACACCGGAGTGTCTTTTCTAGAAATCCTCAAATTACTCTCAAGTATTCGAATGCATAAGGCTGTGATAAGAACTTATAAAAGTAAAGGAGGATCGACAGTTAAAGTGTCATTTCCATTATAATTAAAATACAGGATGGACAAGTGTAATAAAAAGACAACAGCCTCTTATATAAAGGTCGCGGATTCAGAAAAAATGGATCCTACTATAGATTTAGGCATAAGCCGAGAAAGGGATGAAACTTTTCAAGGGAAAAGATCAAAGGATCATTTGAAATGGGTGCAATCAAATGACAAGGTTGTATCCAGATATCCAAATATGCACCTAGACACGACCTTCAGGATAAATATGAATCATTCAAATCCCTTTGATTCCCTAAGATTAAAGTCCCCCCAAAATTAGGGTTTTGGCTAAGGACACCCACGAATAGTTGTTTGTGTTCTTATCCCAAGACCCCCAAACCATAGTAAATACAAAACTAAATCCAAATCAAACATATTTCATTTATCAAGTCAATTTATAAAATCAAGCCAATGTACATTTCAGTTCAAAAATATGAATCAATGAGGAAAATCAAAGGTCAAAGACCAAGTACAAGCACAATTTAAATACCTAGCTAAAATTTTATCATTTTAAGCATAAATCAATTGGTGTTTTACAAAATCGGTAAGGTGGATCGAAAGGAAACAAGTTCGTAAAGCAAGATAATGAGAAAACCAAATTGAAAAGTAGAAAAGGTAATATGAGTTAAAGAACAACTATCGAAAAAGTATTCGGAGAAGAAAAGATGGTTTACCTAAAAATCGCTTGTTCAAAACACTCTTAATAGTTTGGGTAAAGTAATTAGGCCACGGTCTCACCTTATTTATAAAAGATATCACGAGAAGTCGATGCATCATATATTTTTTCTTGTCATGGCCTCAATATGAAAGGTTGCACCTCCAAAAAGACGGGGTCAATTTAGGTAATCTAAATCGTAGCCATCGCATTAGAGAAAATGTATGTAGATAGAAACAAGGCCCGAGCACCAAATCACCTACATCTTGGCACTGAGTCTTAGGGGTATTCTGATATATGCAAAATGTGTCCACCTATAAACACATGACATGTGACATGGAGCCCACTTAAGTAGAATAAAGAACAAGGATGCGAAAAGCTTATGCCCATTATACTCATCAGCATATCCAATCATGCATACAGACCGTGAAACCTACAATATGTCAGCAACCACAATTAGCCACATCCATGCCAATGATAGGTTGCGGCCACAATACCCAAACACAAGCACACCACCTTCTGCAGATATTGACACATCAAGAACTACCTTCCAACTGTCTAAAATTCTAGAAAGATTCCCTTAACAATACTTATCCACAAGTCACGTGCACCATACACATGATAATACTACCACATTCTATAAATATGAGGCATTACCTCCTTATTTGGGGTGACTTTTAGAGTAGTGAAGCTCTGGCCAACTTACTCCACCTTCTCTCTAGATTTGAGAGCACACCCGGGCCACCTACTCTAATCATCGGAGCCACATACGCTTGTGACCTCTCCGCAGTCTGTACTATAAGGTTGCATCCTCTTCAACACAAAACTTGTAAGTTAATACATTTAGCCTCTCTTTTCTCTTTTGTATGCTTTTAAGTCCCCCAATATTGTATAACTACGTATATATAATGGGAATAAGGCACCAAAGTGGACGTAGACTCATTTTCATGGCTGAACCACTATAAATATCATGTTTTCTCCCTTTCATTATGTTTTCTATACTTTGATTATTGTGTATGACTTTAATGACATTGTCTACTCTAGAATATCCATTATTTACAATAATAGTTGGCACAGACTACTTTTCCAAATGGCTTGAAAGAGAACCACTAGAAAACATATGGGATGTTGATATGACCAAATTCATTTAGAGGAACATCATAACATGATTTGGCTTTTATTAGATTATCTTAACAGACAATGAGACTCAATTTGAGACCATACTCTTTCTAAGTTTTTGCGATAAGTACAAGATTAGGCACTACTATAGCTCAGTGGCCTACCCCCAGAGTAATGAGAAAGCATACGCTTCCAAAGGAAAAGATTGGAAAAGATAAAGAAAGCATGGGCCTATCAGCTTCCCCATGTTCTCTGGGCATATCGAACTAGGCCCAGAAGATCAATGGGAGAAACACCCTTTCCCTTAGCATATGGAATGGAAGTTGTCATTCCATTGTAAATAGGTCTTCTAACCATGAAGGCCTCCTTGATCGAATAAGAACTCAACATCGAGGCGATTAGAGATAATCTTGAATTAACGGAAGAAAGAAAAGGTTTAGACCTAGTAAATCTAACCTCCTACTAGAAATAGTTCACTTGGCAGTACAATAGGGGAATAAGGTGAGGAGCTTTAAGGTCCGGGATAATCGCTAAGGAAGATAATGGGCAGTACGAAGAAACCTTCATATTAAAATCTGGGGACACAACTAGGAAGGTTCATTAAACGTTATCAGAGATGACTTGTAAGGAACCTACCACTTAGAAACAATAGAGGGAAGGAGCGTTCCCTGATCAGGGAATGTATCCCACCACAAGAAATTTTACCTTTATTTTTAATTCATTACAATTTTGAATATTTTTTCTTAGATTTTCTATAAATTTTGGTGTGTCAAAGTTTAATTATGTTTTAGAAAATCATGTTTGATCTTTTGGCATTGTTCCTGTAAGACCAAAATTTATGACTTCTCATCATGTTTATAGTTTTTCATATTTTGTTACATCTCTATGTCATCATATACATTCTCAAAAAGCTCCAATTAAAGATAATTTAGTGGCTGAACGCATCAATCAATGGATGAATGGTTGAGATTGTCACTACAATCAGAGTAGGTATATGAAGTTGATTTTCTGTAAACAATATGTTCAGGGATATTTTACAAGTGTTTGAAACAAAAAGTATTTTTCAAAAGATTTTTAAACAAAGAATCATTTTAAGGCATCTCGTTAGAACGAGATATTGAGAGTTGTTCAAATGAGTTTCTCCAACTCGTTGATATGAACCATTCGAACGAAACTTCAAATGAGCTATATTTACTTGTCATGTTGCAATGTCATTAGATCCCTCATTTGATGCCATTCAAAGGAGTTTGCATAATTCGTTCGAATGAGGTGCTGTTCGTTCGAGCAATCCATTGAAAAATTATTTTTACTTGATTTCAAGTGCCATCTTTTCAAGTATATCTCTTGGATAGTTTCGTCCATATTTAAAAGGTGCGAGCTTGCACTTATTTACAGAGCTTTTTTCACCTATTTTATTATCAAACATTTTCATTTTCCAAATCCAAAACCCTTTGATATTTTGTGATTATTTTATCAAACCCTAAAGAACACATCTCTTGTTCACATCCCTATGGAGTTTGCTGAAGATAGTAAACGAGTTTCCTGAGGTTGATTGGTAGACACCAAGGCAAGTTGATCTTATTGTGAAATGTTCCTAAATCGTCATCTCTTTATGTTAGCAACAACGAAAGAGGCATAACTATGATACTTAGCGGATTTTAAGTTTGTCTGTATCGTCTTTAATACCTTAATTATAACAATGTTGGAAAGGTTTTTTTAAAGGGATTTTTCCTCATATCTCATGTTTTTATTTGTTGTCTCTGATTTAAATTCAACATCATGATTTTTTTTTACTTAATTAACCAAGATAAAATTGGATTAAATTAAACTTGGCTTATTTGTGGCCTAATTTACGGATTCTACCTTTAACCATATAACCGGGTCACTCTGATTGTCTTTTCAGTTCCAAGCGACATGCAATGGATATATAATAAAGAAGGTCGATTAAGTAAAATGGATTTTTTTGTGTTTATCTTCTTTATAATGTCTTATTTTAAGACTGATTGGCTGGTCCACCAAAGACCACCACTTGCTCCCCGACCAAGGGAAATTCTTTTAAATGTCTATTTTTAAACTGAATAGTAGGTCGATCAATGGTCAACTAGGAACTAAATTATTTTATTTAAAAATAAAACATACACGATTACTCAGCAAATAAAATTCCTACAAAAAACCCTAGGCAGCTAGTACTAACCAGGTTAGAAAATTCCTAATGTGCAGATAACCCCAGAATAGTTGCATTCTTGATTTTTTTGGCTCTAGGCATAAGGTTTGATGTGAAGAAATCGCCTAAAAGGTATGACCAGGGACTACAAAACATAATGGAAATTAAAACATTAAAATTTCTATTTATACTTCAACTTAATACAAGGAAATAGGACTATGGATATTTTACAACGAGAAAATAATTATAAATAGGTAACTCACACCACTGAGCTATTCATCATATGTAGTTCTAGCACCAGTAGGGGGATCATCCATCCCAGAAAGTCTGACGGTGTCATCCAAGTCTCTAATTCTTTATGGCCCTCCTAAAGTCACCCTGCTGATCGGGTGCGAAGGTTGGTAGAGTTTGACATCCCCATCAAGTGTGTGGTCACCCATATAATACCTTATCAAACTAATTAGAATGGCATTTGTGGGTACCCAAAAAGATTAAGCTCATTAGGGGGCTTATGATAATCAGGGAAGCTAGTATCATACCACCGTTTGGCATCCTTTGGCACCTTTTAAACAACTAAGGTATTAAGCCATCCATTTTTGTAAGCAACATTACGAGCATAATTTAAAGTATCCTTATAGCTCAGAAGAGCCTCATCATAGACAGCATTCCACACTTAACAAGGTTGTATGTTTATCATCAAGTTTCTTGGATAAAATTTTAATGGTCACCTCCTTATTATGAAAATACTTTTGGATCTTCTTCAGCTCTTTCCTCAACTGTCCATTTCAAGGAGAGAAGCTCCATCACTAGATTGCTTATTTGGAAAAGACTTATTTCCTCTCCCAAGATCGGCACTCAAATCATTATTTTTCTTCTCAAGAAGCATAGTGGCCACTTTATCTTCCAAGAGGTTGGCCTGTAATGTCCTGGCCCAAATTTATGGGTTACCCATAGTCGACACGGTCTGATCCGAGTGTTAGGTATGAACTATAATAAAAACAACCTATATAATATTGCTAGTCCAGTTTTATTTTAATTAACATTTTACTTGTTAGCATGCGATTCTAATTTCCAAATTAAACTACGTAAGGGACCCATGTGGACCACACTGAAGTCCAAGAACACAGAGCTACTACGTAAAAAAATAAAGAAAGTGTTTAGATATATAACGCTGTCAAAATATGACACCTCTCCCAACCTATCGGAACAAAGCGAGGGTCTGAGCCAAATCCTCAGTGAGAAATATACAAATGCAGTATAAAATCAAATGGAAGAAAGGAGACTCTAACACGTTATGCCTACATGCACATGAGACTTCCTTGTATCCATATCTATACATACATATACATATACTTAATGCATGAAACTATTTTACTTTCGAAAATCTTAATTATGAAGATTAATTTACCTTAATCTTATAAGAGAATTTCTATTCCTCATTTTAGCACTTTTCGCTTTATTTAATACTCATGGTTCAATATTTCAAACCACTACACTTGATTTGACTGAAAATAATTTCTTTACCGAAATCATCCCTTGTTATTTCATAAAAATGCACATTAGTCTTTTCATTGAAAACCTCTATTTCAACACACGCATTCACCGTGTTAGAAATATCCATTTAGCATTTGAAATCCTTTTACAACGCACTCTTGTGTTAATTATGGGTTTAGTCAGTTAGGCTGCTTAATAACCCCTTTTACCCATTTACTTTACCTTTTTCCTTACCTTATGGACACTATTCAATTACGCATTTACTTGTTTATTTTGACCATTACGAGAACATTTATTAATTCATTCAAGTTAGGTTGTATTAACACACTTCACCACACAACCCATTTCTTGACATGTTCCTTATTCCTTTATCTTTTCTTAAAATCTTCCAAATACCACATCCTCCAATAGGCTCCACACCTCCGGTAAGCACACCATATGCTTTGGCCAATTATTTTGAGTTTTTGACCCCCAGGGCTCCGAGCCCTCCCTAATTATCCTGGTGTCATCCGTGTTCCATTGCATGTGTTTTAAAATTTTACAAATGTCCACATTATTCCTTCTTTCCTTTTTACCCGGTCGAGGCCAAGACTCGGGGTTGAACCCCAACTTGTGTTACACTTTGAAATTATCATTTCATGTCCGTTACACTTTAACCTTGACTTTATTTTAAAAAATCATATATATTTAGGAATAGGTTGTGTAACATCATTTCAAACATTTTTATTTCATAAAAATATTCCACTTTAAGTAAAATTACCATTTTACCCATTTGCATCCAAACTCATCTTTTACACCATTTTCGCAAGTATTAATTTTTCAAAAACACTATTAAGCCACCCACACTAACTTCTTAAGTGTTTTAACACCTTGACACCTTTTAAACTCTGAGTAATATTCTTGAAAACATCTTTATTTCATTATTTCCTTTCCAATTTCATAAGTGTTAATATTTTACAAAAATATTAAGTTACACACTAACTTTCCAATTACTAACCATTAACACTTATTTAACATCATTAGTAATCATTTTTCCAAACTAGACATTTCTTAACTTTCTTTATTCAAGAAATGTGATTACACTTGAAGACTACTTTTAGGAGAAAATATCATTTGTTATTAAACACATGTAGTCTTACAACCTTATGTTCATTATACCATTAATCCCATTTTCACACACTTGAAGACTTGAATTTCCACTTTTTCTCATTTCATCTTTAAATCCATCTAAATATTCATTAAACTTGTTTATACACTTAGTGCCAAAATATTACAAGTTTATATGCATAACAAGGTGGACTTTAAACCTTAAAATCCTATTAAATGGCTTAAACATATTTTTCATTCTAGAAATTCATCATACTTGCAAAAAATACATTTTCAATGTATAAAAGATATTTGATTTCTTCAAACTCAACAAATGTCTATTTTTCATAAAATCTTCATTTTTGCAAGCAACATTATTTCACCAATGTTTACCAAAATAAAAGATTATTTTCAAACATTTTATTTCATAAAATGTTTAACATCAATTTTTCTAGAAAATACACCATTTTCATAAAATGCCAACTTTTAATATTCCAAACCTTGAAATATTTATTCTTTATTTATTTTCAACAAAAATAACGTTTAACCAATATTTTTTATTTCATAAAAATATTTATTATTTACTACACATAATTTCATCATCTAATCATATGCGTACTACTCATGTAATCTAACTACAAGACTACAGATAATGCAAAAGAGTCATAATACTGAAGATAGATTTTTCCACCTCTAATAGCTCCAAATGGTGCTAGGAATATGGGTGTAGGAGGAGAAACCCGCACTTCCAAAGGTGGCCTCAAGGGGTTAACAAATGCATCGTCCAAAATGCTGTAAAATGTTCTTTCCTAACAAGTCCCACTTCAAATTCCATGGAAGCTCTCTTCATCTTCTCCAAACACTCCCATCAACACCTTGAAAATTCGTAACTCTTCATCGAAAATGGTGGAAATGGATGTATATGGCTCAAATATGGTGGTATACACTAAGAAATGGTGTTTTGTGGATGAGGTATGGTGGAGGAGTGTTGGTTTGTAGTGGGAAGAGGTGGAAGACATCTCACCTCTTTTTATCTCTCTCTTCTTCGATTTTTCCTACACAAATAACCCCAAACACTCCCTTATAAACCTCCAAATACTTCAAACTCCCATTTTGGCTAATTTGGGCTAATCTAGACTTGACAACTCAACGATCCAATGGTAAAAAATGGGACAGTGCACAAGGGCAATCATATCAAAATATTTTTTTATCTACGTCGATTGAATGACATGCCCGTCTCGCTTGAACTACATCTTCACCTCATTTGAAGCCTGCTTCGTGCAACCTTCGCGCGACGTGCCATTGTAAAGCAGTGTCATCTCGTTTGAAGTCCTTCATCACACGACCTTTGTGTGACATCCAACCTCACTTCTAACGACCCTCCAATGTCATTTGAATGACCCCTTATAAATTCCATCTTTTTATTTATTCAATTTTTGACCCACAATTTTCTTATAATCATCATTAACCCCTCTTCGAAGTAATTCACATATAAGTTAATTGGATTTTTGGAAAAGGGTATTATAGACTTCCCGCCTTGAGGAATGTCATCCCCGAAATTCTTGGGTCGGTTAATCCTTAAGCTTATGGGGTTCATCAATTTCTATTCTGAGCCCTAGAAATCCTCCAAGACAAAATCACTGAAGTTCTCAACACTAAGATCACCAAATAATCAATATTTTTAATGCTCACTATCCTCCTAACCATGAACTTCACATAATCAACTTCAAGTCTCCACTCACCTTATGATCAAGTCCAAACAATTTTTAGAACCACCTATGATAGTACCTAAGGCATACCGGCGCCTTTATGGGAAAATCCTTTCTAGCGGTCGACACTCACCCAATGTGAACCATAATACAACCAATCGTCGCATTTATCATCAAAATCAATTCTATCTTAGGTTCATACATCACACGATCCAAAAAATTTCAGGCTATCTTGACTACACAGCTCACATGAGCTTGCCGATAACCATACTATGTTATTCTCTCACTCCAAAGAGTAATATTCTCATCAAGTCACCACCATGCGCTCGGCTTACACCTTTCGTTGTGCCAGTTTAATGAACCTAGTACTACCCTAGTTGTCTCCCCTTTGAGTAAGGATGTTCAAAAAATTAACTGGATCGATGGACCGAATCGAGCCGAACTGACCCTTTTTCGGTCTTTTTTCTTAATCGGTCTGGTCTTGATTTATTTTTTTAGCAGACCGACCTAATCAATCAGATCCATAGTTTATAGTTTCAAAATACCTATTAGGACAGACCAAGACTATCTCTATTTAAAATAATATATTTGTGCATATATATGTACATATATAAGATAAATAAATAGTAAAAGTATATATTTTAAAATTTGATTAGTTTAAATTATAGTTTAATCCAATAGAAGGTTTGTTTTAATCCCAATTTCTTATATTTTCTAATTTTTAATATTTGGAAAAAAAATGGGGCATAGTTTTATTATTGAAATGATGTAATTCATTAATGTGAGGACCGATGGGTTAGACTGGACTGACCCTAAAAAAAATCGAATTGACTACGGTCCATTAACCGACATTATCGATCCGGTCTCGATCCATTTTTTTAAAGGACCAACCAAGTAAATCCGGTCCAAAATAAACTAAAAAACTGAACCGTACCGGAATGTGAACACCCCTACCTTTTAGTACTCGCTAGAGCCCCACTCTAATCCACAAACCGGGGAAAATCAACATCGTATACAAAGTTTCCCTCGACTACCAACACTACATAGTATCCTCAAGTCATTATCCCACTCTTTGTAACCCAATCCACTGACTGCCGTGTCGGCCAGTCGAAAGTCCAATAATCCTAAGAAATATAAATATTATGAGCGAACCATGTGATCGAAAATACAGTCACACACACATAAAACTTTACGTAATAGCATGAATACCTCAGATGGGTGCACCTAGTTGTTGAGTTGCATTAACCATACCTAGTCTACCGCACTCTACTAGGATCAACCGTACCATACCATGACATAGTACCAAATGAGTTACCACATATGTGAGAATATCGATCCCCTACCGAAACCAAAAGGGGAACACAAAAGTCAAAAGGAATAAGCAATTATCCCGATAAATTCCTCCCATAAGCGTCTGACTATGATTTACGAAAGAGAACTTAGGCCATATGTGTTGATGTAAAAAACTAAATTCTATCTAATTAATCAATCACAGATAAAAAAATGGAATAAATAAGTAAGACAACGGATTTTTAAAGTGGTTCAACCTTATAAAAATGGCCTATGTCCACTGTTTTGTATTGCTGTTTGTTTTCCTTGAATCTCGATGATAGGTTTACCAAGAGATTCCGAAGTCCCCTTCTTATGAGGAGGTTACAATGTATTTATAGCCTTGAGGTTGTACATATGAAAAGATAATGCGCAGTTATCTAGTAGACAAATACATCTATACTATAATAATGCGCATTTAATGCGTAGTCACCTTTTGATTCTCTTGATTTAGATGCTTTGCACGCTAAGTAGCTCGGACCGATTAAGTTGCTTGATATTCTTAAGTTGCTCGGAGCGTTATGAGTAGCTCTGTGACAATATGTTGTTCGTTGAAAGTATTTGTATTTGCCATGTAGGTTGACACACGTCTTCAAGTGATTATTCCACGTCATTAGACTAAATTTGGTATCAACAGAAGCCCCTAATGTTTCACAGTTATGGTAAGAGAAGAGTGTGGAATATTTTGCTTGAAAACTTCTTAGATTACTTGTCTTCATGAATTTTAGGAAGATTTTCATTGTATATAATTCCTTTTTAAGCGCATAATATCAAGCTTCATAAATATTTTGAATTTTCAAGATTACTTCGATATTTGTGCCTTTTTTCTTCTTTTAGTCGCCAGAAACGCAAACGTCTTACCTTGTAATCATTGCTTTTCTCTATTCCCGAGGTAAAATATTTAAGTGCGAGAGAAATCCCATCATCTTCTACTTTTCAAATCTTTATTTCTGAACTCTTCATTTTCTCTCTATCTTGTGCCTTCGTTCTTTCCATCATTCATTGTCAACTGATCTCTCTTTCTTCTGTAAGATTTTCTTCCTTTTTCTTTATTTACTTTATTCACAATGGTTTATGTTGTTAAATCGTTGGATAAATTTTGGTTTGATTTTTCAATCCCTTCGTGGGTTATTTTGGAAGAACTTTCTTATCCTTCTGATTTATTTTCTTTGGCGGAGGGGCACTGGTTCCCAACTCTTTTTATAGTTGAGTGTGGCTTTTCTTTCCCTCCAAATTCTATGTGTTTGGAGTTTTGCCAGTATTTCAATGTTGTACCTACAAGAGTAGCTCCAAATACATGGAGGGTATTTAACGGCGTACATAGATTGAATCAAGTTCATGGAACTCGTTTGGGAATTCCAAAAATTATGTATTTCTATAGATGGGTTACCAGTGATACTACTTTCTATTTAAAAACTAGGTTTTCGAATAGAGCTTTAATTGTCAATCTTCCCGATGCCAATAGGGACTATTTTGATCATGGGGTTGTGATGAAAATTATCAACACCCTCTATTAAATGGAAATGATGTGTACTAAGGTCCCAGGTGTCCGTTTTATGGCAATGGGATATGTTGTTTTTATTTTTGAAATCTTGTTTTCTTTGTATTCGAAGAAATGCGTCACTGACATTAATTTTTTTTGTTATAGTTGACAGTAAAAGGAAGCCTCCAAAAGAGACTGATGTTAACATAAAACATTTGAAACTTATCTGGGGCTTGCATCAATCAGTTGTTGGGGAGCACATTAAATATGCCTCTTATTTGTTGAGATATAGAAGCTCCACTTTATCTTTCATTACTCGTCCTGTGGTGGTTGACCTTGATCGGATACCGACTTCTGAAACCCGTGTGAAAGGATCTTCTTCTAACATAAGCATTCCTATTACTGATCTGATGAAGAAAAGGAAAGATCCCGTATTTTTTGACAAGTCTGCCTTTGTCACTGAGGAGGCACAGAAGAACAAACAAGATTCCCCAGATGAGGGGACAAAGAATATAGATGTACCCCCTTTACTGCTGCTAAGGAAACTGGCAAGAAGCCCCCTGTGCCTCCAAAAGAGACAGCACCTTCGAGTGAAATTGTTGCTATTTCACAAATAGAGATAGCACCTTTAATTGAAAGTGTTTGTGCTCCTTTGAGGAGATTGAAAAGAATTTCTTATGAGAGACCTGTCGACCCTATCTCTCAACCTTCAAATGTTGAAGGTAACGTTCCAGCTCTTATCTCTCCGAGCTCTGCTATTGGCTTGATCAGATCTTGGACTGTCCCAAAATTAGAAGGCATTGAAGGTACCTTTTCTCATGAGAGAATTACTACTTTGGCTGCTCAACACATTACGTCAGTAAGTATCGTTAGCCTGAGCCCTTTATTTTCTAGTACTATATTCATATATTGACTCAAAATTCTTCCTTTTTTCTGCTCGTGACGTGTTTTAATAGTATTTTGAAGAAAGATGAAGCCATCAGGGCTTCCACCTCCTTGGGTGGGATAAAAGAAGCTTTTGCTGATTAACTCAATCTTTGAAGGAATCTCGTCAGAAGTACGAGGAAGACAAAGATGCATGGGAGAAATAATTCAAGTCTGTTGAACTAAATCGTGATCAAGCTGTGATTGCCTCCAAAGAGTTGGAGAAGAAATTAAAGGATGCTGAACAACGTAAAGAGGAGCTTGAAGTCAAGCTTAAATCTGCTGAGGAAAATGTTGCTAAGCTTCAAGATGCTGAGTGACATAATACAGAGGTAGAAGAAAAACTGAGATCTTCCGAGGAGCTCCTTAGGGAAATAACTTCCTCGGAGAGAGCAAAAAGGAAAGTTGTTGTTAAGAAATCTTTTAGTGCTGGTTGGGACAAGGGTTGGAATAAGGGCATGGTTGTTATATCTTCTCAGATGGAGTATTCAAGTGTTAAGTATTTTAGGGATGGTTAGATAGCAGCTTTGAAGAAATTGAAGGTTGCTAAAAATTCTGAGTTGTTCCAGGAGCATACTTATGGCCCTCATCCCTCTCCTGGAGAAGAAAAAGAAGTTGAAGCTGCATCAGATGAGTCTTCTATGATGATAGGAGAGCAGGTCCCTATTATTGCTGTTGTTCAACCTCCCGAGCAAGTCCAAGAAGCCAGCACATCTGACGAGCAACTATTATTTCTCTCCGAGCAACTAAACCCTTCATCCAAAATGATCAAAAAGTTGTAGGAAATAAGGAGAAGGTGTCAAGTTATTCGGGTCTTTTGTTTCTTTATTTTCTTAGATGTAACCCTGATCGGTGTTTTCCTTTATCCTGATGAATAAAAATTAAACTTTTGTTGTTCGTCTGGAATTTCTCTCTTACTTTATCTGTTTGCATCATTGTTGATTTTGTTTTTCATTTTGTCTGTGATATTTTATTGCCAGGATGGAACTCTTATCAGCTCATGATACAGAGTTAATGAGGAAATGCAATGGATATTTCAAAGATGGTCATGCAGACTTTACTAGGGCCCAAATAATTGACATCCTCGAATCAGATGCCTCTAAACGAGCAATTAATTCTTACCAGTACTTGAATCTTTAAGGAACGATCGAGGAACTTCAATCCACTACACTTTTGCATCAAGGTTATAAGAAAAAGTACCAACAAGGGATATGACAAGTACATTTCAGCTCATGAGAAAAAGGAAAGTGTGTTAAAGCTTGAAATTAAAGAGCATAGACATATTGCCAAGCTGCTACAGCAAGAGAACATCCCTTTGCAGGAGGAAATAAAACAACTCAAATCTACTGCTGCCTCCTCTTCTTCAGGAGCCTTGGTCCCAACTAATAATGATGGTTTTTTATTTTTAGAAATAGAAAATGCTAACTTACGGGATGAGTTAGAGACTTTGAAATGAATTGTACCTTCCACACCTACTCGTGGCAGAGCAAGATCTTCTTCTCGTGGACGAGAAAGGGCCGGTCGAGTGACTATTGATGAAACGAGAACTCACTTGGCCTTAGAGAATCAAGACATTCAATTGATGGAAAAGAATCAAGCTTTGGTAGAAATGTCTAAGAAGATTCTGATTTTCACCGACCAACTCTCTAATCAGAGTTCTGCACTGGAAAGTAAAGAAATTCTGGTGAAAAATCTCCACGAGCAACTTGAGAGATTGACTTATCAATTACACAAGTATCCCAGAGAATTTTGGATGGATGGGTATAATAAAGCTTTGTATCATCTTGACGTTCGTTTACAGCAGTTGAACAACTAAGGATATAAGCAGGGGTGGTTAAATGCCTTATGTGTCCTGAAGCTGGAGCAAGGTCATTTGTTGTGGGATTATTATGAACTTGGAGTTCTTGATTTACCTGTGCCTCCCTTCAAACTTGACCTTAGCTGGATTCCAGCCCATGCAATTCCTCAGATTTTTATCTCCAAGTATCTCGGTGATTATAGTCTTCATTCAAACTTTGAGATATCTCTCGTCCAGAGTACTTGATTGATCGACCATTCATAGTGAATGTTAGAATGCTGCGAGGTATGAATTTTATAAATTCTCCTTATGCATTAGATGATTCTCGAGCTGGGGTGGAACCTGTTTCAAAAGTAGAGGGAAAGAAACCCATAGAATAGGACATTTGTAATGAATCAAATTTCATATCGCATGTAATCTGGTTGGTTTTAATAAAGAAAGATTTAGTCTTTTACAATTTCATTTTCTTCGAAATAATTTGTAGAATGTCCTCATTTATTCATATATATATATATATATATATATATATATATATATATATATATATATATATATATATATATACTTATCCCATTTGTTGTTTGATTATAGTGACTTGTCACTCTTTGGGCCTAAGCAATGGAATGATTTTAATCCCATATTCCTACTTAGTTGTAGTAATCTCGTCAGGATTACCTTGTTGCCTAGATAGTGAATGCCCCGGGAGGTCATCCATCTTCTTGCCTAGTTTGGTACCAACCAACCAAAGTTGGTGGTTATTGAATTGCCGACCAACCGGAGTTGGTGGTTAATAAATTGCTGACCAACTGGAGTTGGTGGATAATAAGTTTCCGACCAACCGGAGTTGGTGGTTGCTGAATTGTCGACCAACTAGAGTTGGTGGTCAATGAGTTGTCGACCAACTGGAGTTGGTGGTCAATAAGTTGCTGACCAATCGGAGTTAGTGGTTGTTGCTCTGAATGTGTACTTGTGTAGTGTGTAGCACTAATATTCCAAAAAAAATTCAACCAAGGAAGAAATATGGGCGAAACATCAATTTATTCATATTGAAAGAAATGTGTTACATATAGATTTTAATTATTGATAGTACTTGCGCAGATGCTCTTCATTCCATGCATTCTTGAATTCTTCTCCCTCCAAAGTTTCAATTCTATATGTCCCAGGGCGAACAACTTCAGTTACTCTGTAAGGTCCATGCCAGTTGTCCTCCAGTTTGTTATGATTTTGGATCACTTTCTTCAGCACATAATCCCCATCTTTCAAATCACACTTCTTCAATCTTTTGTTATAGAACAAGGTTGTTCGTTGTTGGTATGCTGCATTCCTGATTGTTGCTTCTTCCCTAACTTCTTCGAGCATATCCAGGTCTAATCGTCTCATCAAGTCGCTTGCAGGAGAATTGAAATCAAGCACCCTATGTGTGGGTAAACCTAATTCAGCAGGTATGACAGACTCACTCCCAAATGTCAATATGTATGGAGACTCCCCAGTTGTTGTTCGTAGTGTAGTGCGATAAGGCCATATCACAAAGTGTAGCTCGTTGATCCAATTTCCCTTTGCATCATCAAGCCATTTTTTCAAACCATTACTAGGGTTATGTTCATCACTTCAGTTTTCCCATCGCTCTGGGGATGGCCTGGCGCGGAATGGATCTTCAGTACATTGGATTGATGACAATATGCAGTGAATTCCTCATTGTCAAATTGGGTTCCATGGTCAGTAATAAATGCGTGTGGGAGACCATATCTGCAAATGATATTCTTCCAAATAAATTGATAGACCTTGTCATATGTCATATCAATGAGAGGTTCATCTTCCACCCATTTGGTAAAATAATCCACAACAACCACGAGGTATTTGAATCTTCCTTTCGTCATCGTAAGGGGCCCGACCAAGTCTATCCCCCATATGGCGAATAGATAAGGGGATGTGATGGGTGTTAACAATGCTTGGGGAGTTCTTCGAATGGAAGAGAAACGTTGGCATTTATCGCACTTCTTAGCGTAAGCTGCGCAATCAGCTCTCATCGTTGGCCAGTAATACCCATGTGTTGTTATCCTCTAAAAAAGCGTCCAACATGTTATATGGGCTCCACAGGACCCTTCGTGGACCTCTTCAATTAAGTCTTTAACTTCGGAGGGATGGACACATCCTTGTAGTCCTGCTATAATGCCTCTTATATACAAAATGCCACTAGTCAATACGTAACGAGCATCTTTAAACTTTAATTTTTTGACTGCGACTTTATCAGGTGGCACAATCCATTCTTCGATATAGGCCCTGATGGGATCCATCCAGGATGGTCCTAAGTCTAGGGCAATGAAGTTCATCATCAAGTCTTCATCTACGCTTCGATCTACCGGGATTTTGATTGGGATTGTTTGTATAGCTCGGTGCGTATTGTTGATGCCAGTCGAGCTAAGGCGTCGACTCTTGCATTCTCCAATCTCGGTATTCTGATCAACTGAACTGCGATAAAAGTTGAGAAAACCTCCACAAATTTTGCATGATACTTGACCATTAGTTCTCCCTTCGCTGCATACAACTCGAGAATTTGATTTACGATTAAATGTGAATCACTGAATACCACGACTTGCTCTGCCTTCATGGTTTTGGCCAGACTTAGACCCACGATCATAGCCTCATATTCAGCTTCATTATTGGAAGCTTTAAACTGAAAACATAGAGCATACTCTATATCAATCTCATCAGGACTTTTTAAAACAATTCCTGCTCCACTACCTGTGGCACACGAAGATCCATCCACATATAGATTCCATACAGGTACTTCATTATCAAACTCTTAATCAGACAACGGATGGAAGTTAGTCGGGTGTTAAATTGGATGATCCCGTAACATCCACGGGTTGGTCTGTATTAAACTTCTACTCTTTAGAGGTATCAGAGTGAGTAAACTCTGCGATAAAATCCGCTACTGCTTGCCCCTTAAGTGACAACCTAGGCTCATAAACTATGTCAGATTCACCAAGTTCTACTGCCCTGTACATCAATCTTCCTGATTTCTTCGATTTATACAGAGCTTGTCTTAATGGCATATCAGTATATACCACTATAGTATGGGCTTGGAAGTATGGCCTCATCCTTCTGCTCGCTTCAATTAGTGCTAGTACTAACTTTTCCACTCTTAGATATCTAAGCACTGCTCCTCAAAAGGTATTGCTAGTGTAATAGAACGGTTTTTGTACTCCTTCCTCCACACTTATCAACGCCGAGCTAACTACATTTTCTGAAACTACCAGATACAAGTACAATATATCTCCCATCACTGGTCTAGATAATAATGGAGGTGTTCCCAGATATTTCTTCAACTCTTAAAAGGCCTCTTCGCATTTGTCATTCCACTCAAAAGTTTTTTGACGTGTTTTGAAGAATGGGAGGTATCTGTCTGTTGCTCGTGACATAAATATGTTAAGTGTTGCAACTCACCCAGTGAGACTTTGCACTTCCTTCTTCGTAGTTGGAGATCATAGCTCCAATAGGGCCTTAATCTTTTTAGGGTTCACCTCAATACCTCGTTGGTTAATAATATATTCGATAAATATACCTTCTCGTACTCCAAATATGCATTTGGTGGGATTCAACTTCATTTGATATTTCTCTAATTGATCTAAAGTCTGACTTAGGTCAACCAAATGATCAGCATATTTCTTGCTTTTCGTCAGCATGTCGTCGATATAAACCTCCATGTTATGATCGATTTACTCTGTAAACACCTAATTCATCAGCCGCTGATATGTTGCACCTGGATTTTTAAGTCAGAAAGGGCATAACATTATAGCAATAAGTTCCCCTTGGGGTGATAAAAGAGGTAATTTCCCTATCCTTAGGTTTCATTTTAATCTGGTTGTAACTAGAGTAAGCATCCATGAAACTCAACAATTCATGCCCTGAGGTAGCATCCACCAACTGATCGATTCGAGGCAAAAGAAAATGATCCTTTGGGCAAGTTTTATTAATATCTGTGAAGTCCACACACATCCTCCACTTATTATTTTTCTTCTTTACCAACACCACATTTTCTATCCAATCATGATACTTGACATCCTCAATAAAAAAGGCTTTTTGTAATTTCTCTATCTCTTCTTATATAGCTTTATTCTTTTTAGGGTTAAATACCCTTCTTCGCTGCTTCATTGGCTTGACCTCCTTGTTCACGTTGAGCTCGTGGCACAGGAAACTCGGGTCTATCCCTAGCATGTCTTCATGACTCCATGCAAAAGTCTATTTTCTGTGCCTTAGAAATACTACCAGCTCTTTTTTTATCGATACATCTAATGACACGCCAATTTGAGTTGTTCTTTCTGGGTGTTCATCGTCCAGAATGATATTTTCGGTAGCTTCCATGACGTGTCCCTTCACGAGCTAAGACTCGTCTCTAGGGTCTAACATTTCAATCTCTGCATCCTCTATTTCATCCACTTGATATGTAGTAGTGTTCTTTCAGGACTCTTCTCGTTCATCCTATTCGGTGGATGAATAGTAGCATTCCCGAGCTACTTTCTGGTCGCCTTTCAAAACTCCTACTCCAAAGTTGGTTGGTAATTTTAAACATTGATGTACAATAGATGGTACTGCCTCGAACTTCTTCAGACTTACCCTTCCCATGATGATGTTGTAAGCTAATTGGACATTTTTATCCATTATGAAAAAGCGTACTCTTTTTGTTCGACAAGTAGGCCATGTACCAATAAGCATGTCCAACTTGATCGTCCCAAGTGGAAAAACCTTTTTTCCAGTAAAACCGAGGAGTATGGCTCCAACTGGGCTAACTTCAGATTCAAACTATCAAAGCATGGGTAGAACATGATATCTGCAGAGCTACCATTATCCACCAGTACTCGTGAAATCACCACCTCCTTCATTCTCATCTTGATCACCAATGGGTCATTATGAGGATATATTACACCTACCAAGTCGTTCTTAGAAAATCCGATGACCAGTTTGTCCCAATTTACCTTTCTCGGGCGATCATCTTTAACTAAGTTTATTCGTTGTATATAAGAGCAAGCTTGGGCCTCATTGAGGTAAGATTTTCTCTTCGCAGTCAGATCTCCAACTCCTACATCTCCGCCTATAATGACATTACATTCAAATGACCCAAAATGGATTGAAAATACCTCGCGTTTTGGCTATCTTGGTCTTTTGGGGAGATCGAGGTCATCTTTTGGATCATCTTTGTGATCTCTCTTCTTATCTTCTTTTGCTTGATGAGGATATTTAGATCTTTTCCTTCCTCTTTTGTTGGTTTTTCCACCATTTTGGCGATTAACATATTTAGTTAGTTTTCCTTGCCTGGTAAGTGCTTCAATTTCATTTTGAAGAGATATGCAATGTTTAGTCGTGAGGCCGTGATCTTAATGGTATTCACAGTACTTAGACTTGTCCCTTTTATCAGGATCTGCCTTCATTTTCTCTAGCCAGGTTAGCTACTCGCTATTCTTGATCTCTTCCAGAATGTGATTTATGTCTACCTTCAAGGGAGTATAATTTCCATACCTCCTCATCTGCTCTAGCGCTTGCTTACCTTTCAAGTTCCTGTTGCCACTAGTGTTCTTCTGATCCTTCTTCTTGGTTTTACCAACCTTAATCTTGGTCTCCTTAGCGTCTGTATTCTTCTCCGCAGCCATGGCTTCCTCAGCGTTCATGATTTTGGCTGCCTTTTCCATCAGTTTTGCCATGGTCTTAGGAGGATCTTTGGCCAAAGTATAATACAACTTTTCTGGTAACAGTCCACTCATCATAGAAGTAATTGATGTCTTCTCCTCATAATCAATTACCTCAAGTTTCTCATTATTGAAATGAGTAATATAGTCCCTGGTACTTTCATCTATCTTATGTCTAACAATCAGTAAGTGTGCTACTCGTTTAACTAGTTTCACTCTAAAATAGAAATTCCTTATGAAAAGATCTGCTAGTTGAAGGAAAGTTGCAATCTTTCCCTAAAGAAGGTTGTTGTACCATATCTGAGCTAATCCGGTGAGAGTTCCTAAAAACGCCCTGCATCTCATCTTATCTGGAACTGCATAGATATCAGCAACAACTTGGTATTGTTCAATATGGAGGATAGGATCCATTTTTCCATCATATTTAGGTGTCACCATAATATCTTTGAATTTTGATGGTGTGGGAAAATCCACAATTGCCTGCACGAACGGTGTTCCTTGGACAAAAGTTCTTTGTAGAGGATTTTTTGCCTTAGCCATTTCGCCTAACCGGTCTTCCAACCTTTTAATAGAGCCTTTCCATGCATTATTTCCCACCTCGGGCCTATTTGTTCGAGCAACTGATCCGTTGAGTTTTCCTCTTGGGACCTTTCATTATGGACTGTTGGGCGTGATTGGGCAGAGCTTTCCCTTAGGTTGGATGGTTTTTGAGAGTTCTTCGACGCAATCCTAGGACTTCTATTCCTCCTAGGGCCCAATCGATCAAAAGGGGAGACTCTGCTCAGCCTTTCTAGAGCACTAGTCCTTTCTGGAGTTAGAGTGACGTTCCATTGACAATCTATAGCTCATATTGATGAGGTTCGGCCAGGTTTAAACGAAGGATCATTAGATATCTCAGTACGATATGAGTCAGTACGTATATATTGAGAAACTTTCATAAATAGCGTTCGTCTAGTTCTTTAAGATGGTAGATGGGTATTTCTCTGAGCATTTCGTTGTCCAGATTGAGACGGCACTCCATCTCGAACCGTTTGTATATGTTGACGCATGGTTTCTTACATGATCATTTGCCCTTGGGCTAAATTAGCCATTATGCCAGCCAGATCTTGAATATTTGGTGGATTAGAGGGGTTTGGAGGGAGCCCAGTGTTTCGCTCATTGGATTCCAAAATCTCATCCATAGGTGATTAGTTGTTTGGTGAAAAACGCTAAGTACAGTTGTTTCCCACAGACGGCACCAATCTGTTGATGTAAAAAACTAGATTCTATCTAATTAATCAATCACAAATAAAAAATGGAATAAATAAGTAAGACAATGGATTTTTAAAGTGGTTCAGCCTTATGAAAATGGCCTACGTCCACTGTTTTGTATTGCTGACTATTTTCCTTTAATCTCGATGATAGGTTTACTAAGAGATCCCTAAGTCCCCTGCTTATGAGGAGGTTATAATATATTTATAGCCTTGAGGCTGTACATATGAAAAGATAATGGGTTGTTATCTAGTAGACATATACATCTGTACGATAATAATGCGCTTTTAATGCGTAGTCGCCTTTTGATTATCTTAATTAGGATGCTCTGCACGCTAAGTAGCTCGGACCGATTAAGTTGCTCGGTATGCTTAAATTTCTCGGAGCGTTCTGAGTAGCTTGGAGCACCTGAGTAGCTCGGTGACAGTATGATGTTCGTTGAAAGTATTTGTATTTGCCACGTAGGTAGTGATTAGTCCACGTCAGCAGACTAAATTTG
Organism: Sambucus nigra; assembly: GCA_949130495.1. Lineage (NCBI taxonomy): Eukaryota > Viridiplantae > Streptophyta > Magnoliopsida > Dipsacales > Adoxaceae > Sambucus > Sambucus nigra. Next base: position 201,321,774 of record OX422216.1, read on the forward strand.
GTATCAACAATATGCTTGAAGTCATGTCACTCATCCTCGATGTTCTCACCGAGCATAAATCCAATCCACATACCCTGGCTTGGGTTAATAGTCATGATGCATTGAATCACAATTATTGATTTCAACAACATGAAAGCAATTTTCAAATCGATAGTTCTTTAGTACCTTAATTCCCGACTTCCATGCTTTGGAGCAAGGCTCTAACTTTCACATCTTTTGCGTACATGAATCATTCCGATTGGAAGATACCTCATGCCATTATCTACATTAACTTTACCCAATTATTAGCGATGATGTCACCAACCTACTACACCTAGGTTATTATTGTCTTATCGTAATGTGATTGAAATCCTAAACTCCCATAGTCATTACTTAGTTCAAGCGAGGCACTCACCATACCTTGTCCATTGCCCACACAAGATTGCCACCAACCTTACTTTTGGGTTCTACCCACATAGAATTTACGTGGCGACAACACCCATCGCCATTGGCCCTTTTAGGGAAGTAAATATCACGCAGGCCTATATCTTCTAATCCTAAATGGCTTGATAAAATGTTCCAAAAATTAGTCCTTACATTACTAAGGCTATCCTAGCATATACCGTCGACACACATCAATACAATAATCATGCTTCGATGTTATCCCATCTCGGTTGCCATTTTGAAGTCTCCACATGACCTCATCACTCTAAGTCTCGAATACATTTCATTGTACATCCCAAAACTGAGCATCACCACACCAATATTATTCATTCTATGGCATCTGAGTATCGCTCCTAAAGCGACAAAAACTATTACCCTGCATTTGGGATTATACTACCCATTTATGCCGATTTAGGAAGCCACACTCAGCACATACGTTATACGATAAGCAATCTAGGGTTATAATAGACCCTCAACACAATCATCACTAAGCTTTTAACATTCCTTCATACTAGACTAACTGGCCTCCTAAGGGTACTAATCACATCCCGTGTAATTGTCCTCGAGACCCAACAATATTTCACCATCCATACATTTATCATTGTAGGTGCGCTCTACAAACCTTTCAATACCCACATCGCGATTGACTCGGTGCTCGCAAAGACATTGGTTTACGAGCTTCGACCTATGGTTCACCTTAACTATCAAACACCTCGAGTCACCATAACATTCGATCTTTATCCTCAATGATGCCACACATAATTTGTCATATGGGCACCTCAAAGTGCCAATGAACTTATCTCACACTAGTATTGCCTCGTACGTAGCCATTATCTCGACAGTTAAAATGTATATCTACACCTATATAATAATCTTATCTTCCTTCTAAGTGGTCATGACTACGAGACACATACAAACGACAACCAATGCAACTACGGATTATGGCAAGGTATAGGATGTCGACCATAACCCATAAACCTCAAGGTACACCTCACCTAAACCTTAATAAATGTTCAACTGTAATAACTAAATTGCCTCAGTATGAAAGCATCATACCATGTGCTAACCTACAAGTTGAAAGGACTATATATATCTTATTAGGATATGGGACGTCGAGTACTTTTTATAAATACCAGGGCCTACATCACGAACGCCACGCAGAATCCTATTCATTAATGCCACATTATAATAAAGATACATGAAGCCCAAGTCCTCAACCAAGGAACCCAATACATTCTCATCATAGAACAAATACTTGTGAATGTCGCTCAGTCATCTAATACCCATACATGAAACACACACCCACTATGACTAGGTCGCAATGAACACTACTCATTATTACCACTACCAAGGCTACTCTCATCATCAAATTTATCACACGATACCTCCCATATAAAAGATCACGGTGTTACCATTATAAGCCTACATTACTTCATATATTCACCAGACTAACATCAATTGCGGTGTCACCCCAAGGATCGAATGTTCCTAGTTACATCACCCACATTAACTACCTGTAAGCACCGCACCTAAGGGTTGTGTACCTTTTAATCACTAATCATCAATGTCTAGTCATGACACCCTAACCATCAACCTCTACCGTTGAATATATGAAACTCCTACCACTTGACCAATGGGATTCATCTCATTCTATCGGAATCTCAAATGATTCTATGTCATCAAAAATTTAACACAAGCACCTTACACTAACAACCATAGTGCCAGCACTAATTGTTTGCACGGACACCCATAATTTACAAACAATTCTAATCAGAAGAGTGAAAGCGACTATTACCTATCAACTAGATCATGTGCCACTTGGAACTTAACTTACTTGTCATGCTAACCACTTTGACTTCATCGTCGAGGACACGAACTAAATCATCATCGAAATAGCATGAACATCCAAACCAACACTGACGTCGAAAGATCTAATACCGACCTCACCATGTCATTCTTGAAAGGAACCTTGAACGTAGAGCTCTAATACCATTTGTAATGCCCCGGCCTGAATCTATGGGTTATCCGTAGTCGACCCCCGGTCCAACTGAGGGCTAGGTGTGAAGTGAAATGAAACAACTTATATAATGTTTCTAGTCAAGTTTTATTTTAATTAAGATTTTACTTGTTAGCATGCGATTCCAATTTCCCAATTAAACGACGTGAGGGACCCATGGGGAGCATCCCAAAGTCCAAGCATACAGAGCTACTAACAAAAAAATATAAAGAAAGTACTTACATGTATAACTCTCTCAAAATATGAAACCGCTCCTAACCTATCACAACAAAGTGAGGGTGTGAGCCAAATGCTCGGTGGGAAATATAGAATCGAACGAAAGAAAGAAGACTTTAGCATGTTATGCCTACGTGCACATGCAACTACCTTGCATCCATATATATATACATACATATATATGTAATTAATGCATGAAATAATTTTACTTATGAAAATATTATTTATCCATATTAATCTACCTTAATCTTATAGAAGACTTATTTTTCCTCATTTTATCATTCCTCGCATTATTTAACGCACAGGGTTTAATATTTGAAACCACTACACTTGATTTGACCGAAAACCATTTCTTACTAAAATCACCCATTTTATTTTATAAAAATGCACATTAGTATTTTCATTGAAAACCACCCTTTCAACACACGCATCCACCGTGTTAAAAAATGCTTATTTAGCCTTGAAAACATTTATGACGCATTCTTGTGTTAATTATGGGCTTAACTGCTTAGGTTTCTTAACCACCCCTTTTACCCACTTACTTTACCTTTTCCTTACCTTATGGACATTAATCAATTACACATTTACTTGTCTATTTTGATATTTATCGAAATATTCATTAATTCATTCAAGTTATGTTGTATTAACACATTTCACAAAAAACCCATTTATTGACATGTTCCTTATTCCTTTCTCTTTTCTCAAAATATTTCAAATACCACATACTTCAATGGGCGCCACACCACCGGCTATGCACACCATATGCTCTAGCCAGTTATTTTGGGTCTTTCACCCTAGGGATTCGAGCCCTCCTTAATTATCTTGGTGTCATCCGAGTTCTTTTACATGTGTTTTAACTTTTTATAAATGTCCATATTAATCCTTCTTTCCTTTTTACCCAACCGAGTCCAAAACCTGGGGATGCACCCCAACTTGTGTTACACTTTGAAATTATCATTTCATGTCCTTTGCACTTTAACCTTGATTTTATTTCCAAAAATCATATTCATTTAGGACCAATTTGTGTAACACCATTTTGAAAAAAAAAATGTTTTTCATAAAAATGTTCCAATTTAAGTAAAATTATAGTTTTACCCATTTGCTTACAAACTCATCTTTTGCTCTATTTTCACAAGTGTTAATTTTTCCAAAAAATACTAGTAAGCAACCCACACTTACTTATTAAGTATTTTAACACCTTAACACCTTTTTAACCTTGGAGTAATATTCTTGGAAACATCTTTATTTCATTATTTTCTTTCCAATTTCATATGTATTAATCTTTTACAATATTATTAAGTTACACACTAACTTTTCAGTGACTAACCATTAACATTTATTCAACATCATTAATAACAGATTTTTCAAACTGGAAATTTTTTTACTTTCTTTATTCAAGAAATGTGATTACTCTTGAAGACTACTTTTAGGAGAAAATACCATTTATATTATTCACCATATGTAGTCTGACAACCTTGTGTTTATTATGCCCTTAATCCCATTTCCCTACACTTGAAGATTAGAATTTCCACTTTTTCTCATTTTATATTTAAACCCAACTAAATCTTCTTAAACTTGTTTACACACTTAATTCCAAAATACTACAAGCTTATATGCATGCGAAGGTGGACTTTAAACCTTAAAATCCTATTAAATGGTTTAAACATATTTTTCAATCTAGAAATTCATCATACTTGCAAAAAATACATTTTCAATGTATAAAAGACATTTGATTTCTTCAAACTCAATAAACGTCTATTTTTCATAAAATCCTTATTTTTGCAAGAAACATTATTTCACCAATTTTTACCAAAATAAATCATTATTTTCAAACATTTTATTTCTAAAAATGTTTGACATCAATCTTTCTATAAAACACACCATTTTCATAAATACCAACTTTTAATATTCCAAACCTTGAAATATTTATTCATTATTTATTTTCAAAAAAAATAACATTTTACTAACATTTGCATTTCATAAAAATGTTTACTATTTACTACACATAATTTTATCATCTAATCATATGCAGACTACTCATGTAATCTAACTACAAGACTACAATTAATGCAAATAGAGTCTTAATACTAAAGATGGATTTTTCCACCTCTAATAGCTCCAAATGGTCATAGGAATGTTGTTGTAGGAGGAGCAACCCCCACCTCCAAAGGTGGCCTCAAGGGGTTACCAAATGCATCCTCTAAAATGCTCCAAAATGTTCTCCATCAAAGCTTCCAAGCAAGACCCACTTCAAACTCCATAGAATATCTCATCATATTCTCCAAAAACTCCCAACAAAACCTTGCAAATTCGTAGCTCTTCATTAACAAGGGTGAAATTGGGTTTATATGGATCAAATATGGTGGAATACACTAAGAAAATGGTGTTTATGAATGAATTATGGTGGAGGAGTAGTGGTTTGTTGTGGTAAGAGGTTCAAGACCACCCACCTCCCCCCCCCCCCCCCCCCCGCCTCTCTTCCATTTTTCCTACACAAATAACCTCAAACACTCCCTTATAAAACCTCCAAAACCCCCAAATTCCCATTTTGCCCAATCTGGGCTCATTTGCGCTTGACATCTCAACAATCTAATGATAAAAAATGTGATAGCGCATAAGGGAAATCAGATCTAAACATGTTCTACGTCATTCTAATGACAGTTCCATCTCACTCAAATGATATCTCCACCTCGCTCGAAGCCTGCTTCGCGCGACCTTCGAGCGGCATGCCACTGTAAAGTAATGGAATATCGTTTGAAGCCCTGCTTCTCGCAACCATGACGCGACATCCAACCCCACTTATAACGACCCTCCAATGTCGTTTGAACGACCTCTTATATTTTCCATTCTTTTATTTATTCAGTTTTTGACCCATAATTCTCTTATAATCATCATTAATACCTCTTCAGAATAATTCACATATAATTTAATTAGATTATTGGGACAGGGTATCACATGACATGTAGCATAATATTCTTTTTAACATGCATAGAATCAACATTATCAAACCGTTGGTTAAGATCTCTGGCTTTGGTTAGCTCGGCCATATCCTTGTTAAATTTATTCCTCAAATTAGCAAGAGCCTCATTGTGATCGGCTTGGTTGACATGAATCATGTCATAATAAAAAATAAAGGTTGGCACAAACTGATGGATGAGTCAACATAGATCTGAATAGGTTTCTATTGCTCGCGAAGACGCATCAGAACCCAATATCTCATCAAGGTTGTCAACATCATCACAACTGACAATAAGAAGACTCACATGCCTTTATTTAGTATCGAGATGAGCTGCGATGAGTGTTACAGATCTTTCATCAAACTTAAAAGTGCAAGGGCATGTGGTTGATCATTTAATTTTAGGATAAAGAAAAATGCAGAAAAATATTGCAAGTCATATTAACTAATATAGTTGATTTGAACTATGAAGTTTTATTAAAAAGAGTCAATCGGGAGAACCCCTACATCATGAGCTGAAGAAAAGTGAAAAAAAGTATAATACTTTATTTATCTTCACCTTCTTGGTGGCTTGAGCATAGGCAATATCTTCTAACTAGTTGGCCAAATCTTTAGATCTCTGCATCTTGATAAGAGTCGTCCTGTTTGAGAACATTATTAGCTATAGATCTGGATTCTTCCTTCTTGACATCTTGATAAGCGTCAAACTTCTTTTGGTGATCAGTACCAGCATTAGCCACCTCAACACCAACATTGGAAACCTCAAGACCAACAGACTGGTTATTAAGAATGCCTATTCCACCTCATTATTTTCATCATCAATTGGAGGGGTAACTTGTATTATTCTACTAAAATAACTCAAAGTTCTCAATAATGTCGACTTTGACTCGGTCCTCATCCCAACTGTTTTTTAAGAATACCATCCTGAGGTAACCAATACAAAGTTGAGCATTGATAAACATCTTGTCTTATCCATACACTATCCAGGGACTTCTCAACTTAGGCCTTCACCTCCTTGACCTTAGTCTTGGTATTAAAAGTCTTAACTTTAGCCTGCTCAACCTCGTTCTTGGCCATCTTAGCAGAATAGACCAAGTCAGTGAAAACTTTAATCTTCTTACTAAGGTCGAAATTGGATACCTCCAAACTCTTGACCTTCTGGTCAAGGTTCTCCTACTCAATGATCTCAATTTCATTGACCTCCCGAGAAGTTTCCAAGGCCATAATTTCCTCATTTAAAGTTTCCTCCACATCTTGGGATGACTTCCTCAAGGTAGTATATGTCTTAAATAACTGGTCGTAGTCAACTATGAGCTATAAGATGCATGAGAAATGAAGTCGTTAGCTTGTAAGAAAGAAGTGGCATAAGGATAAATACACATGAAAAGACAAACATATGAAAGGTTATGTTTGATACATTCCACCAACAGATTATGAGTCAAACTACTATCATCTTCCCCATCATCGGGGAGGGAGGGCAACCTAATCAAGACCCGTGATAAGTTGGGTCGAGCAATAACATAGAGGGAAATAAATTTTGCCTTATCAGTAGAACTTTCCACCAAACCAATAAGGGAGGGATCAAGAGTTTTATCTGTCCTTGATAGGGAAATCCCTAATCACCAAGGGGTTGACGCGACCCCCAACTTCATCTTTCCTTCTTCTAGGATCTTTTTTCTTGCTCATGGGCGATCAGGTGACGACCTTGGGCCTAGATTAGTAAAGATCAAATCCATCACTTTTCTCTTGGGTCCATGGCACCATGAAAAACTTCAGCAATAAGAATGGAAGAAATGTCCCACGACTCAAAAGAGTGAGATGGTGTCTCCTCGTCTGAACCTTTGCAGGTAAAAGCGTATGGTTAATTCAAATTAACAAAAATATATGAAGTTTGGTTAACTGGCCTCGTGATAAACAAGGTGGTTAAGTTTTTATAATAAGGAAAAAGGCAAACCTTGGGTGGTCCTTGTCCCTAATCTCGTGATTCCATGGACAAACCTTCTGAAGATCAATAAAATTAATGTTCTCTTCCCGAGGAAGTGTCCACTTATTATTTGTTGTTAAAAATAAAAGGAAAAATAATGATAACTAGTTATAAAAAAGGAAAATGTAACCCAAACACACAATCGCGACCTAACTTATTCTTTTCATTTCCTGAGGGCACCTTGGTACCTCATAATGTGTGCCCTCAGAAAGGGGAGTGTGTTTCCCAGTCTTCACAATCACGATATGATCCCAGTACACCTTATTAGAGTAAGGAAAATTCACTACCGAGTCTCGATTGGCTGCCCTATTTTTCATATAATTAATATTTTCATGGGTCGACGCCCATTTATAACCATAGATAATGTTGGTGATACCCAGATTTTTCTCGTATAACTCGTTAATAGGGTGACCCCATTCATGATCCTCTAAGTATTTAAAGTGACATGGACCGAGTTCACATCAGAGTGTTGACAGAATTCAAGAAAAAATTTATAACAGAAAGTTTTATAATTGCTCATTATCTATTTTAGTTTGGCATATTCCATTACATAGTCATCATTATGTCCATTATCAGGATCTTCAAGTGAAGACACATTAGTGACCAAATAATAATCGAACATCGAATGAGTTGAGATCGTTCCTATAATCATAGAGAAGGTATATGGTTTTTATATGCATAAACATTTTATTCAAGGGTTACTTTTATAAAATGTTTGAGGATTGTTTTTAGAATGATTTTTTAAAAACAAATTATTTTTTAAGTCGTTCGAACAACTTTCTATCTTCGTTCGAATGAGATTGAGAGTTAAATTAAACTAACAACAAATGGATTTGTATTATTGACATAACTTATATCGTTTGAAGTAGGTTCAAAGTCGGTTCTAATAAGATTATCTCTTTTTCGAATGAGATTTTATGTGGTTCAAACGAGATCCTAATTTTGATCGAATGAGGGATTATTTCAATGCAAACAAGATTTCTCAAAATTTATGCCACCTTTATATTTGTGTTTTCTATGAAAAGGGGTCTTGGGGTCATCTTTTCTCAGAAATTTTGGCAAGATTTGTTTTTCCATACATATTCAAAAGATCTCCAAACCCTAGTTTCTTTAAAACTCTTTTATTTTTCAAAGTAAATCCCTTAAATGATTTGTTGATCATTTATCAAACCCTAGAAGAACACATGCCATGTTCATACCCTTGCAGATTTAATTATCCACTGATGACCTTATGGAGTTGATCCTCTACTGCTGAAGATAGGAATATTAATTTCTAAAGATGATCGGTGGATACCGAGGAAAGTGGAGCTTGTTATGGGCGGTGTTGGATATACATCATTTGTTGTTTACATTAAGGAGTGAATACATTAATGCGTCACTTAGTGGATCTCTAATTTTTGTAAGTCTATAATTGTTATTCTGTAATACGTGATTATAAACGGTGCTAAAATATAGGTTTTGTCCAAAAGGGATCTTTCCTCATCTCCTATCTTCTTTTTGTTGGGATATGGTTTGTTTTCATTTACGCTCCATATATTTCATGTTTAGGTTCACTTACTTTAACAAGAAATGGAATTTGATTTATGTGTGTGTGGCCTACTTTACAAATTATACATATAACCGGACCACTCTACATTTTTTAAATTGGTATCAGATCTTGTTACAACAAGTTACTTAGATGTATCCAATAGTTATATGGATAACTCCTATAGTAGGCTACCTTAATTTGATGGCACAAATTATTCCTATTGGAAAGATCGAATGAGATCTTTTCAAAATTCGATTGATGAATGAATTTGACTTGTAGTTGAAAGGGGGTGGACTCCTTCTACTGTGAGTAATGATAATGTCGTTAGTCTCAAGCCAGTCTAAATTTTGACTGAGAAAGATTTAGGTGGAGTAATTTGAACTCTAGAGGATTAAATGCAATATTTGGTGCTATCACACTGACACGACTCATAATGTGTCTCTAGTGCGTGTGAATTGTGGCTCAAGTGTAAGTCGGTTGCATAAGTAATAATCCGAGAAAGTCAGGTATCAAACACAAGGAATAGGACGTAGAACGTGATGCTGAATAAGAATGATGAACAACCTTGATTTTAACTCAAAGAAGAAAAGAAAAGATAATTGTTTTTGGGACTTTTTGATCAACTAATGACAATGAATTAAGATTGTAAACTGACTAAGCATGCAAGATTAAAGAAACTAGATTGTAATTTATATGAGAAATATAGGATTTGGATACACTTTTTCTCACCTTAGTAGCTTCATCGAATATAGAACATATCAAGAATTAGATGATTAATTGAAAAGAAACCTTCAATTCCTTTCAAGAATCATATATATGGGGGAATAAACCCACATGATACATGATCAAGATAAATATCTAGGTATGTAATAAGATTATCAATACTTACGTTGCATTCTTACACAGTCCAGTTACCTAGGAAGACGGAGTTAAAAGTCTTACAACGGTTAGATTAACAAAATATTACGTTTTCAATTATTCATTTACTTCTGGATTATATTATATATCCATGCAAAACACATCAGGTTGGGTTCATCCATCCCAACCCTAAAAGAACTTAGCTGGACATGGTGATGTGGGTGATAAACAAAATTTTAATGTTGCATGGATTCATATTCGTGATAAAAGTGTAACTAAACTTGTAAGAAGTTCTTAGAAATCAAGAAAATATATTTGTAACACCCCTTAATTTTACTTATTTTTATATTGGGAATTAATTGGGATCAATTAAATTAAATTTGGAGAATTAATCCAGTAAAATAAATATTAATTAGTGATAAGGATATATTAAAATTAAATATAACTTATTGAATGAGTAATAATAATGATAAGGATATATTAAAATTGTCGTGAGTAAGAAATACGACAGTTACAGTAATTTAGTCGGGACGCATGTGTCATTCGTATCGGGACTTAATTTAATAAAATAAAATGAAAGATATTTATAATTCGTCCATAAGATCATTTGAGTGTGCTAATGTGTCCGTAAGGGTTGAGATAGTCAGAAAAGTCTAACCGGGGTGTTCGGTTTGAGTTCTGGGGCTCTTTTAGGCCAAACTGGCACCCAAGAGGGGTATTTTAGTCTATTGGACTTTTGAGGAAATTAAGACTATGAAAATTGATAAGTGTATATCAGTGTTAGGTTAAGGACATTAGATTTAGAATCTGTAAAACTTAAAGAGGCCATTAGAGTTGGAAAGAGGGGTACTCCCCAAGGCTAAAACCACCATTGTTGCCCCTTTACACCACCAACACCACCGGAGTGTAGATCGGAGGAAGAGGAACACATCCACAGCATCAATTCACAAAGATTTAAACCTTAATTTAGAGTCAAGTATTTATCTTGCTGAATTTAGAGTAGATATATTATCCATGTTAATGTAGGATAATTAAAATCGTAAGTATATGAATGTTGATGAAAAAAATAGAGATTTCAATCATGTATTGGGCTAAAATAATGTTAGGTTTGAATCCCCTATGTATGAAGTCTAATTTGATTATTTACTGATAATCAAAATGTAAAAAAGTCTGAATTAATATCTGTGTTCTTGATGAAAATGGTAAACTAGGGTTTTTGGAGGAAAATCTTGAATTAATTCAAATTAGTTATTTTGTGATGATTTCATGATTATAAAAAGTATAATTCAGAGAATAACACATTCAGAGATTATATACATTCAGAGAATAACACATTCAGAGATTATAAATATTCAGAGATTACAAAGAATGGAAAAGTAAGAGCCATGTTCATTAATAAATTATAGATGTGCAGGGATTACAATGTCAAGGGTTACAAAATGTTCAGAAATTCTCTAAGGGTTCGAGGGGGGAATGCTGGTATCTTCGGCTTGGTAAGGCTGGACAACGTTGGTCACCTCGGCAACGTCTTGCCCTCCAACCTCAGTGTCGTCCATCGTTGTAGTCTCGGCAGGCGCGGCAGCCTCCTCCTCAACCTCCTGAAGGGCCTGGGCAAACTGAGGATCAGCAAAGCCAAGGCCTATAAAGTCAGAGGCTTTCAAAGTACCAGCCTCCCTCTCCTTGACATCAGCCCACTTGATAGTGGCTTTGATAACTCTTTCAAGGTATTCAAAGCCGAAGCTCATAAACTCGTCAAAGCTTTTATATTCGGCTATTATCCCCTCTGAGGCATCATCTAGGGTTTCCTTCACGGCCGAGCTAACCTTCTGCTGCAAAACATCATCCTTGGCCTTCAGAGCCGCAGCATGGTCCTTGTTAAGCCGATAGACCTCCTTCTCCAGCCCCTTCACCTTATTGTCAGACTCACCCAGCTCAGACTTCAGCCGGTTGATTTCTTTGTTCAAAGAACTCTGGACCTTCTCAATCTCTTGACCCTTCTGGATGAGGGGAAACTTCCTCAGAGTCCAATTGGAGAGGTGGTGCATCGCTGCCAAAAATATTTTGTGATCAGGAATGAGTTGAAGATAAATCAGAGCTTACACTTAGGAATTGGAAAGAAAAGTGAGGTCATACCTGAATGGATCTGTGAATGCCGAACTCAACCAATAAAGGAGTATCAAGTGACCTGAAGAAGCGCTTATCGGCCTTGATCATTGTAGAGCCGAAGGCATCTAGGGCCTGAAGACTACGGCCGACTATGCTGTCGGTAATCTTCAACTAATCTAAACGAGCCGACAGGACATCTGCTGAAGAGATGGGAATGGTAGTATCAGCATTCTTTTTCTTCGGTCTCTGATCCTCAAGGGCATGATCAGTTGGAGCCCTCTTCTTTGTGGCTTGGGGCTTCGAGGCAGACGGAGCTGGGGGAGGAGCATTAAGTCCATCTTTCTTCAAGTCTCGTCAAGCTGGGTGCAACCATTTCCCAGAGTTCGTCTGAGATATCCTTTGGACGCTCTGAGAAAATCAATAGATCTGAGTTAGAAGATCAGACATAAATAAACTCAGAGGTTCAACTTCAAATAGAAAGCTCTTACCAAGCTCAGAAAGAGGACTTCCACCCAGACCTGTCTCAGAGAGGTAATGGAGGGTCATCAAGTGTTCGAACCTTATGAACAGACCATGTACCCCCTGATCTTGAAGGGATTTCACCTTCTGAAGGTTTGATGGGCTCAGACCAGGGTCAGGCCTCGCAGACATTGTGACCTTACCCCACCTAAGGGGCATCCTCGGCTTCAGAATAGACGAGGGAGTACATGGGCCAAATTCCCATGGTCAGAAGCAAAAAAGTAACGTGGCTTCCAGTTGTGGTTGTAAGTCTGAGTTATTTGAAGCATCTTTTTTTCAGGCTTTCGAGATACAAATTGATAGTAGCTCGGATGATTTTTGGCTGATGAAGGGACATAGCAACCTACAAAGACTTGAACTGGGAGGTCTGAGTGGTGGACAGCCTTCCATAATACGATGCCCCCTATTATGACCCTCCAGGCATTAGGGGATAGTTGAGAGGGGGCCAAATTGATATAAGTAAGGATAGATTTGATAATGGAGTGGATGGGTAGACGAAACCCCAACTTGAACATCTGCTCGTACAAGCAGATTTCGCCGTCTCGGTCGTGAAAAGCCCTCTCTTCCCTCAGAGGTCTTCTTAGCTTTATGGAGGGACTAATGGAATACAGATATCTGAAGCAGAGGAGGTCTACCTCAGTTAAAGTACTCTCGATCTCGGCCGCCTCAGAGACGTCGACATCACTTTCAACGTCATCATCATCTAGCTCAACGTCGACCGGAGCAGATGTTGATGGGTTACCCAGGAACCTCTGAGCAAACTCGGCACCAGTGAAGGCCGACAGAAAAATGGCGTCAAGTGGTGGTGGAATAGCCACACTCGGCTCGACGATCTCAACCTCTGAGGAGGAGGCTGAGGAGCTTGATTTGTTATGAGATGAGGCCTGGCTGGAGACCTTAGCCTGATTAGGGGCCTAATCTTCCCGAATTGAGAAGTCCATGGCCTCCTGGAAGGAATCCACAAATATGGGGTCTGAGGTGGAAGACTCAGACTCAGACATTGGTTTAGGATCAACAGGAACCTCTGCCTGGTTGAAAGACTCTGAGGGATCAGGATAGATCACCTTCAGGGGTGGTGGGAAGTTTGGTCTAATAGGGAATTCTTGTGACCTAAGAGCCTCCTCATGTGCTCTTTTTATATGTCTAATTTTTTTTCTAAAGTCTTATCCCTAAGGGAGGGGAACTCCTCATGAAGTTGGTATAGGGGTCTGAGCATCAGAGACAGACACTACACTTGGAGAAACTGCCTTTAACTACAAACAAGATTGGCTGATAAAATAAAGGAGTCTAAAGATCAAATTACCCAAACCTAACAAGAACAGTTCGCCTGCAACTATGGTGGACTCACCGGAAAACCCAGAAACTCGTCGGAAAAATCAAATAGAAAGGAAAAAGTAGAGAAAATGGAAGCAAATGAGGAGAAGAAGATACCTGAAGATGAAACAATAAGGAAAAGCAAAGAAAACCCAAGAGAGCACCACCAAAGACCTCTGCAGAGAAGTCGCGAAGAAGAATGACTTTAGAGAGAGAAAATGGCTGGAGTGCAATTGCGCAGAAGAAATAATTGAGGATGGAGGGAAAAGGAAAGATTTAAAACCCTTAAATATGCAAGCGCGACTCCCAAGGCCCATCATTGCCTTGGGAACACCAAAGGCGGTTGACAACACACGCTTGCCAAGCAAGCCATACTTCAACACTGGACAAGTGTCAAGCAAATACTGGCTCATATTGGAAAGGCCTCGGAGATGTGCAAACCCCACAGTCACCTGCTTTCGCATGTCACTAAGGGCTGGGGGTGATTGATATGCCCCAAGTGTGACCTCGGCTCGGAGACACCAACCTCGGTCGAGATTATGGCCGACACTGGATAAGCCTTGGGCATGTGACATCAGCCCTCGGCCATAGCAAGGTCGGCCCAGGCCGACACTACCACCAGCCTCTCGAAGGGACATTGCACACATCATAAGGATCAGCAGCACTCTCGTACACCTGTGAATGGCCACCTCAGCCAGATATAGGCCGAGCTCGCAAGAAGCCACCGGCATCCTCATTAAGACATTAGTCGATGCTCCAAACACACCAGCTCAACCGCAGGGCGACCTTGTCCATTAACTCGGCCAGGATTAAGCCGAGACCTACATGGTCACTTCGGACTGAACGAGCACCTGTACTTACCAACCTCGGCCTCTCCCAGGCCGAGGTCATACACCAGGTGCGATAGCCGAGCATCTGCTGACATTTGGATAAGGGCACATGGACACAAATCAGTTATAACAAGATTATTCCTCATACGTGGGGAGAATATTGAATCATCATTCTCTACATGTGACAGTGACAGATGTCTTTCCCATATTGGTGAGGCAACCACACATGCACATTACATGCGTGGGGGGTATATTACACCCCCTAGGTACTATATATAGAGGTCATCCTCTACCTTGTAAAGGATTAAAGATATACAACCCTAGCTGAAACTCTGTCTAGATACGCAGTAGAGAGAGAGAGCTTGAGAGATTGTATCCATGGCCGTCACTGCCTTATTACAGTGAGTTTATTCACACACACACAGTAGATGTATGCCAATTTAGGCTGAACCGCTTATATCTCAGTGCTATCTCTTCTTCTCCTCATCTCATTCTCCTACCTATTATGTAACTATGCTGCCAATGTTGTTCTTAGGTTGAGCTTGAAAACACCTTACCTGGTGGTGCTAATCCCAGCATCATCATTTTGGCGTCATCTGTGGGAAGAGAAAAGAAGCTATCTCTTCCTCTTCTTCAGCTTAACCTCACCGGAGACTCTGGTGGTGAACTAGGCACCGCCCCTTGCATGGAGCTGCTTCACCATTGAAAGAGGTCCTTTGAGGTACTAAGCTCATCTACTACTCATGCTATATAGTATTAACATATGGCACCAGAATTACCACCGCCTCTTCCGGCACCTAGGGGTGGTGGGCCTAGTTCCAGTCAGGCGTCGCCCTAGTCCGAAATGGCGGATGTAGCTGCAGCCTTGAGATCTTTAGCTGCAACACAACAAGATATGCAGGAGCAAACTCCGGCGGCTGTTTAGCCTCATCCTGATGCCAGGGGACCACCCCAGGCATAAATGAAGGACCAGCCTGCACCCGAGCGGAGAAGGGACGTTGCTGACCCTAGGCGCTTGCACCTAGGGAGGCAGAGAAACCCTTGCCCAGAGGACAGGTATGACGATCTAGAGGTGGAAGAAGCCCCATAAGACTGCTAGGAGCCATATGAGGTGTCAAATAACATTGTACGACCTCTTCATCAAAGTCAAGGTTGTGTCGGCCGAAGAGGTTAAGAGGCCCAACAAAGAGGGTCAGCCTTTGATAGGTTAAGTAGAGGGTCGGCCTTTGAGAGATTCGGCCTGATGAATGACCTAAGACAGAGATTGTCGAGATCAAGGAGCGCAGCAGGCTCTCAGAGAGGGAACAGGAAGGGTCGGCCAGATTAAGTCCGACACTGTAAAAGAAGAGGCAGGTAACAAGAAGAGGTCAACAGTCGACGTATCGCGATAGGGGAACCCTCGGTCCATCCCATGGAGGTGGCAGGGATAACCTCGGCCAGGTCGATGGAGGAAGACCGTGGAATGACTCTATCCAGCACCTTGAGGAGAATATAGGAGACCTCATTAAAAGTAGGGACCCATTACAAAGGGGTTACTCAGAGGGCTCCCCATTTGTGGCTAGTATAGTGGGCTTCCCAACCCCTGCTAAGTTCAAGCCTCCTATAGTGTCTCCCAAGTATGATGGTAGCACTAACCCTGTACATTATATCGAGATGTACCAGTCGGCAGCAGGCATCTACTCGATACCCAATGAGATGAAGTGTAGGGCCTTCTCTGGAACCTTAATAGGGGCAGCGCACAGTTGGTTCACCTCGCTTCCGAAGAACTCAATTGAGAACTTCAAAGGCTTGGCTGAACGATTCATCCACAACTTCTGCTTTGGGGTGAGGCCTCAAAAGAAGACTACCCACCTGCTGTATGTCAAGCAGGCCAAGGATGAGAGCCTAAGAGACTACATAGCGAAATTCAACAAAGAGAAGTTGGAGGTCGAAGATTATGAAGAGAACATAGCCATAACCGCCCTTATAGGAGGTCTTTAGAAGGGGAAGCTATTGTGGAAACTTGCGAAAGACCCCCTAGGTCTATGGCGGAGCTCCTGGCAACCGCAGGGAAAGTAATAAATATAGAAGAGGCAATGGTCGCCAAGTATGAGGATGAGAACCGCAGTGGCAGTGGAAAGTCCCAAAGCAAGAAAGATGGGAAGAAGAGGTCGGTTGATGACAAGTTGGCTCACTATACTCCTCTGATTGTAAGCTACGAGCACATCCTCAATGAAATTAAGAATGACAGGACTCTGAGATGGACAGAGAAACTGAAAGCCCCAGTATATAAGAGGAACAAAAACCTATGGTGTGAGTTCCACTAGGATCATGGCCATGTCACGGACAGATGCTTCGCCCTGAAGATGAGATTGAAAAGATGCTAAAATCTAGAAAGTTGAGGAAGTATGTGGACGGTAAAGCTCCTAAGGGTGGAAGAGATAACCCTAAGAAAAGGAGAAATGACAGATGCCGTGACAATGTCCCGTCCAGAAGAGACGATGATTCAGAAGGTGATGATGAAGACGATCCGGATCTTCCGCCGAAAGATGACAACACCCGGGTGAAGAGGGTCGGTACGATCTCGTTTGGTGTTGACACCATATGTGGAGGATTTGCAAGAGGTGGCTCTGAATTAGCTGATAGGAAGGCTCACATAGCAGAGGCCAAGTCAGTGGCCAAGCTTGAAGTTGTGAATCTAACGTCTTTCGATACAGTGCAGAAGAGAAAGAAAGTAGACATGGACACCCTCGTAGTTGGGTTCTCCAGAATCGACTTCAAAGGTATCTTAGCACCCCATGATGAACCTCTGGTCATAACAACAAGGGTTCATGGGTGCGAGGTGCAGAGGATCCTCATAGACGGGGGGAGCTCAGCGGACGTGATGTTCTGGCCTTGCTTCAAGAGCCTAGGCCTTAGCAGAGTAAGGCTGGTACCCTATCATCACCTATTGATAGGCTTCAGTGGCGAAAAGGTCCACCCCTTGGTCATGTATGAGATGGACGTACAAATTGGTGATGAGTGGCCTAAGAGGCTGACCAAGAAGATAAATTTTTTCGTCATGGATGAGAACGTGTTCTCGGCCTATAACCTCATCATAGGAAGGGGGCCCTTAAAGAGTTTAAAGTTGTGCCATCGATGGTCCATCAGATGCTAAAATTCCTGACTCCTTATGGGGTAGGGGAAGTGCAAGGTGACCAGACCAGAGCGCGAGAATGTTACTTCAACTCGGCCGAAAAGAGAGAAGCCCATAAGAGGGAAACCACCACTTATAGCATCGATAAGCTTGACCCAAGAGATGAGACAAAGTTAAATAAGGGAGAGGCCATGAAAGAGGTAGAATCCATCGTCCTCAATGAGGACGAGCCAGAAAAAACCGTCTAGGTCGGTAAAGCCCTAAAGGCAGGAATCAAGGAAGAGTTGATAAACTTTATCAGGAGGAGACAGAGTGTCTTCGTATGGAGTCACGCAGACATGCCCGTCATCAACCCTAAAGTTATGAGTCACAGGCTCAACATAACCAAAGATGCCAGGCCAATCAAACAGAGACGAAGATTCTATTCCATGGAGAAGTACGACGTCATCCGAGAAGAGGTCAAAAAGTTGGAAGAGGCTGAGTTTATAAGAGAAGTCACATATTCGGAATGGTTGTCAAATGCAGTCATCGTGCCCAAGGCCAATGGGAAGTGGAGAATGTGTGTTGATTTCACTGACCTGAACAGATCTTGTCCAAAAGACAGCTATCCCTTACCTCGGATAGATCAGATGGTGGATGCTACGGCGGGACATGAGCTCATGAGCTTCATGGACACGTATTCAGGATACAACCAGATCTTTATGGATGCAAAAGACTCAGAAAAGACGACCTTCATTACCGATAAAGGGACGTATTGCTACAAAGTAATGCCCTTCAGCTTGAAAAATGCAGGGGCGACAGACCAACGTCTTGTTAATAAGATGTTCGAAGAGCAAATAGATAAGACTATGGATGTGTATGTAGATGATATGCTAAGGAAGAGCTTGAAGGCTAACACTCATGTAACGGATCTCGAGAAGACCTTCGACATTATGGACTCATACAGAATGAAACTCAACCCTGAGAAGTGTGTCTGTAAGGTCACAAATTTCCAATTGAGTCCATATATAGTTTTGGCTCAATTCCGGACAAAAACATTTATTCATAGGATAGTGTTTAATTGTAATATTCTCAAGCCTATGAAGTATTTGGACTCATTAAAATGAACGTGTTATCAAACCCGCCGATAGATGGACTGAAAATGAGTTTAAACTTGCTAATTTCAATTCCCGTGGTTTAAATGCCTTATTTAGCGCTGTCACACCGGATGAATTCCGTCGTATTATGACGTGTGAAACCGCTAAAAAAGCTTGGGATATTTTGCAATTAACTCATGAAGGAACTAGTGTCGTTAAAGCTTCAAAACTCCAAAACCTCACCACTCAATTTGAAACTATCAAAATGAATGAAAAAGAAACGTTTGATGAATTTTATGCTAGACTTTCTGATATTATTAATTCATCGTTTAACTTGGGAGAGAAAATACCTGACGACCGTGTTGTAAAGAAAATTTTAAGGTCCCTACCCGATAGATTTATTCCAAAGGTGACCGTGTTAAATTCTTTACCCACTTTAGCCTCTGCGAAATTAGAAGAGCTTGTAGGTGATTTACAAACCTATGAACTGGATATGTTTCCCTCTAAAAATGAAAAGAAAATCGAAAAGGGCGTTGCTTTAAAAGCCCGAAAAGAGGTTAAACAAGTAGTAGAGAGCGATAGTGATAGTGACTCGGAAGACATGGCTTTATTTGCTCGCAAATTTAGAAAATTTCTTAAAATTAACAAAGATAAATTTAAAAATGATTTTAAGAAATTTGAATCTTCTAAACATGATAAAAGCGAGAAGATTCCTAAAGCCGAGAAGATCCCTAAACCTAGTAATGAAAATTTAGATAGGAACGAGTCTAATAAGTGTTTTGGTTGTGAAGGTTATGGCCATAGGGCTTATGAGTGCCCCACTAAACTAAGGAAAGAGGGTAAGCGACCCATTTCATATAATGCGACCCTTAGTGATAGTGATAAGGAAGAGAAGCCCGATTCCCCCACTAAGAAAAATTTTGTGGCTTTTATGGCTAGTCATGTGAGTGATAGTGAGAACTCATCGATTGATGAAACGATAGCACATGCCACTTCCAAGGTCATTGTACATAATTCTCTTGTTTTTGATGATAGTGAGAGTGGAGAAGACAGAGAGAGTGAAAATGAAGAAGAGGTTAATGTGAGTGAACTTCAAAATGCTTTTCAAGAGCTTTATAAAGAATCTATTAAATTGAAAAGAGCTAATTTGAAGTTAGAAGCTTGTTTAAGAGAGAGTGTCAAGGTCGTTGATAAAAATGCTTTAATAGAAGACCTTAGGACACATGAGAGAACTCTTCAAGAGAAGCTAGAATATGTAGAAGGCGAAAGAGATAGCCTTAGGGGTTTAATGGAATCCTTGAAAAAGGAGCTTCTTGCATTTGAAGAGAGAAACTTTTTATTAGAGTCTAACATTTTAGAATTGCAAAATAAATTAAAAGACTGTAGTAATGTCAAATTTGATTTGGAGTGTCGTTCGAAAAAACTAGATAAAATGTTAGGAACATCCCAAATTAAAAATGACACTTGTGGTTTAGGCTTCAATACTTGTAATGAATCTACTCGTAAAGTCAAGACCAATGTTTTAGGAGAATCTACTAGGAATTTATTTAAAGATCACTCCTTAGGTAAATCTTTTCGACATGTTTTTGCTTGTACACATTGTGGTCGAAAAGGTCATCTTAGGAAATTTTGTTTTGATCTTAAACGAATTCTTAGAAAATATCATAGTAAAGTAACCACGGTAGTTAACGTTCCAACACCCCAAGATAATCATTCTTCATTAATTTGGGTTAAGAAATCCGATTTGGTTGCCTTGCAAAATAGGGTTTTTGATTCTCATTTACTTTCACATGCTTCCTCCCTTGCTAAATCTAAAGGATGAATGTGTTAGTGTTTGCATACTTTAGCTTTTGTACTTCATGCTATATTCGCATGCTAAATGTATGCTTGTTTTTAGTCATTTTCTAGTCATTGCCTCATTTCATATCATATGCTAGAAATTATGACTTGTTTATCTTTTTGTATTATATTTTGTGTTTGAATTAATTGAAAAATATAAAAAGATTTTTGTTTATCATTTGTGTTTTATTTATTTCATTTAAGCTTTATGAAAAATACAAATGATTTTTGTTAGTCCTTTTGAGTAAATATGTATTTTTGGTTAAAAATGTCAAAAACTCAAAAAGATTTTATTTTGTGTGTTTTAGTTTGACACACTTTATGTGGAATATATTTGTGTTTGAATCCCATCTTTTACGCTCCCACGTGGCTAGAACTTTTGGTTTAGATTTTCAATCCTTAAAATGTTCTTTACCATGTTTTATATGGAGTAGTTGGATTTTGTATTGATTAAATGGATTCTATTTTTGTATGCCTCTTTTCACACATGCACGAGCTCTTTTGAAATCTTAATGTCACATGTTATATTTGAGCTTTTTGAGGTGTTCTCCTACCAATCTAGTCATCTACATATCTATGACCTAGGAGGACTAGTGCATGTCAAAATCCGTTGCATGTGAGATTTGTGTGAAATATGAAAACATGATAAATATAAATGTGCACAGGGAAGGGCTCCGAAAGGACTAAGTGATCCTTTGCGATAGTAAGCCACCGTTTGAAATGGACCTAAAAGAAATACGTGGTCCAAAGGCCTAAAAACAGAATATTTGGCATTCAAAAGAAAACAATTGCCAAGGCCTATGTTTGTTTGATATATTCATTCAAAACAAAAGAATATATATTCTTATTGAGGGAGAATTGGATGGTATATCAACGGTTTGCACAATGTCCGTTTATCCTAGTTGTATTTAATGTCATGACTCTATTTGGTTTGTACAATCCTCATCATGCTAGGCTTGTATGCATTGTGTATGTTTGTTCATTGAGTTCAATCTTCATATTGTCACATGAGGTTATATTTAAATGTGATAAAGTTTGCAATCAAATGAGAACTCCGTGAATGTTTATTAAGTGTTTAGGTCTAAATTTAATTGTTGCTAGTTCACACCCCAACACTTCCGTTTTCATATGACACATTTTTGCCATACGAGTGTGCAAACTTATTGTATTTTGTGTTATGTGTGTGTTTATATCTATATATATATATATGCAAGTACTTATTGGTATATTTCTAGTTTATATAGGGGAGCAATGGTATCTAATCCTATTATTATCGTATCTTAGTTTGGGGAAGATTTATCTTAGGGGCAGACGTCTTTCTAAGTAGGTCATGTATTTGATAAAGGGGAGAATTAATTTAGGGGGAGTAATTAATTAATTGCATTTATTTCTTTGATATTCCCTATGCATTTGATGAGTTTGCTTAAGTGTGCGGGATTTCTTCTAAAGAGGCATTGTTTAAACGGCAAAGCGTTTGATCCTTGGGTTGAGTCAAGATTGGGTGGGTTATGTTTTGAGTCTAGTAGAGCTTGACGGCCCTTTAGGATTTTTGTTTGGATTTTATCCCGGAATAGCCAAAGGGGGAGATTTGTAAGGACACAAATTTCCAATTGAGTCCATATATAGTTTTGGCTCAATTCCGGACAAAAACATTTATTCATAGGATAGTGTTTAATTGTAATATTCTCAAGCCTATGAAGTATTTGTTGAAGACGTAGAGGCAAAGAGTATAAAGCAGCATCAAATATGACGGTTTGCGTGCCTCGTGTCTACGTCATCAATCATAGTTCCATCCTCCCAAGGTATGAATGCAATTATATATATATATATAGGAGCTTGGAACAAGTTTATTGGGTGATTATGTTTTATAAAAACTGCGTTTTGTTTTAAGAAAGAATTAATTAAAACTTTAAATAAATGTTTATAAATTTTTCTGGACTAAAAATGAATTTTTCAATCTTTCTGGTCATTCGTTAGATATGTCGTTGGAACGAGATTGTTCGTTCGAACCAGATGTCGTTCGAACGAGTTTTGCCAACGAGTTCCCACCAAGGTATACTGGTCCGTCGTTCGAAATGTCGTTAGAACGAGATTGTTCATCCTAACGAGGTTTCCAACGAGATTCTAACGAAGTCCATAGTGGATCGTCGTTAGAAGTCTCGTTCGAACGAGAGTTCGTTCGAACGAAATGTCGTTCGAACGAACTGCTAGGCGGGAACAGTTTTTGGCAGTTTTTTGGCAGTTTTGCACCCACTTTCCCACTATGTTTGTAACCAACATTTTCAGATTTTAATACGGACGGGAATCACTTTTGTTAATTAATCTTTTTCATATCATACAAACTCTTAGAGAGTGTTTTGAGAGGAAAAACAAAAAGAGAAAAAGATCATGTTTTGAGTGCAAATTTTCAAAGAGAAATTCATATACCACTCTAGTGTTTTCACCCAAATATTGTTTATCCAAGTTCTTATATACATATCAAATTGCTTGGAGTCTGGCACCGGTTTTTCTCTACCGAATTCAAGAAGAGAAGTTTTGTTTTGCTTCTACATCCAT
Organism: Sambucus nigra; assembly: GCA_949130495.1. Lineage (NCBI taxonomy): Eukaryota > Viridiplantae > Streptophyta > Magnoliopsida > Dipsacales > Adoxaceae > Sambucus > Sambucus nigra. The sequence goes on from OX422216.1 coordinate 201,345,111, forward strand.
CAAATAAGAAGACGTTTGTTGTGATTCTACCCACTTGGAGAAAGGCTCCTTGCTCGGGTGACGGTGACCATAGAAAGCCCTATCGGTGGATTCCGAGACCACGGTGGTGTTCCAAGGTTATCCGCTAGGAAGAGGTGTCTACAAGAAGAAGCGTCGAGGCTTGAGAGGGATCGAGTCAGTCATTGTAAGTCTATATGTCTTGTACTTGTAATTCCGTATCTAGTGGATTTGTGGCTAGGGTCGTCCGAGGTTTTTTCCCATCTTGGGTTTTTCCTCGTACATCGCGGCGTAGTGTGATATTGTTTATTTTATCTTGCATCATAATTTAGAACGCATGCTTAGGATTATTCAAAATAAAATTTGGTTTAATTATCACACTCAATTTAATTGGGACTAAATTAAATATTGGGTAATTGTGTAGTTAATTCAAGTCATTTGCTAAAACTGGTTTGGCCTAACATTGCTAATATCGATAATTATGACTTGGGCAAATTCTAGGACTTGGATTAATTAATCGGTTTAAGTGATTACATTAATTGATTAATTTTACTTCACTTGGTGTAATTGTAATTTTTTTAAGAAATTAAAATTGTTGTAGTTTTTAAGTTAAACCATCACGTTTTACGCTTCCGTATCGTCTCGAATTTATATACAAGGAAATTACAATTCTTTTTATTTAAAAGAGATAAATAAAATCCGGGGTTCCAGCTTTTTCAAATTGGTATCAGAGCCAAAGCGATAAATTATTTCGTTAACGATCTTTTAAATAATCTTTGGCTAAAATGGATTTTTTCCCATTTTCAAAATTTCCTATTTTCGATGGTTCAAACTAACCGTATAGGAAAGCGCGTATGAGATCGGCACTAAAATCTATCGACGAAAGAGTTTGGATGTATGTTGTTAACGGGTGGTCCCCACCAACTTATTTAGTTGAAAATGAACGTGTTATCAAACCCGCCGATAGATGGACTGAAAATGAGTTTAAACTTGCTAATTTCAATTCCCGTGGTTTAAATGCCTTATTTAGCGCTGTCACACCGGATGAATTTCGTCGTATTATGACGTGTGAAACCGCTAAAAAAGCTTGGGATATTTTGCAATTAACTCATGAAGGAACTAGTGTCGTTAAAGCTTCAAAACTTCAAAACCTCACCACTCAATTTGAAACTATCAAAATGAATGAAAAAGAAACGTTTGATGAATTTTATGCTAGACTTTCTGATATTATTAATTCATCGTTTAACTTGGGAGAGAAAATACCTGACGACCGTGTTGTAAAGAAAATTTTAAGGTCCCTACCCGATAGATTTATTCCAAAGGTGACCGTGTTAAATTCTTTACCCACTTTAGCCTCTGCGAAATTAGAAGAGCTTGTAGGTGATTTACAAACCTATGAACTGGATATGTTTCCCTCTAAAAATGAAAAGAAAATCGAAAAGGGCGTTGCTTTAAAAGCCCGAAAAGAGGTTAAACAAGTAGTAGAGAGCGATAGTGATAGTGACTCGGAAGACATGGCTTTATTTGCTCGCAAATTTAGAAAATTTCTTAAAATTAACAAAGATAAATTTAAAAATGATTTTAAGAAATTTGAATCTTCTAAACATGATAAAAGCGAGAAGATTCCTAAAGCCGAGAAGATCCCTAAACCTAGTAATGAAAATTTAGATAGGGACGAGTCTAATAAGTGTTTTGGTTGTGAAGGTTATGGCCATAGGGCTTATGAGTGCCCCACTAAACTAAGGAAAGAGGGTAAGCGACCCATTTCATATAATGCGACCCTTAGTGATAGTGATAAGGAAGAGAAGCCCGATTCCCCCACTAAGAAAAATTTTGTGGCTTTTATGGCTAGTCATGTGAGTGATAGTGAGAACTCATCGATTGATGAAACGATAGCACATGCCACTTCCAAGGTCATTGTACATAATTCTCTTGTTTTTGATGATAGTGAGAGTGGAGAAGACAGAGAGAGTGAAAATGAAGAAGAGGTTAATGTGAGTGAACTTCAAAATGCTTTTCAAGAGCTTTATAAAGAATCTATTAAATTGAAAAGAGCTAATTTGAAGTTAGAAGCTTGTTTAAGAGAGAGTGTCAAGGTCGTTGATAAAAATGCTTTAATAGAAGACCTTAGGACACATGAGAGAACTCTTCAAGAGAAGCTAGAATATGTAGAAGGCGAAAGAGATAGCCTTAGGGGTTTAATGGAATCCTTGAAAAAGGAGCTTCTTGCATTTGAAGAGAGAAACTTTTTATTAGAGTCTAACATTTTAGAATTGCAAAATAAATTAAAAGACTGTAGTAATGTCAAATTTGATTTGGAGTGTCGTTCGAAAAAACTAGATAAAATGTTAGGAACAGCCCAAATTAAAAATGACACTTGTGGTTTAGGCTTCAATACTTGTAATGAATCTACTCGTAAAGTCAAGACCAATGTTTTAGGAGAATCTACTAGGAATTTATTTAAAGATCACTCCTTAGGTAAATCTTTTCGACATGTTTTTGCTTGTACACATTGTGGTCGAAAAGGTCATCTTAGGAAATTTTGTTTTGATCTTAAACAAATTCTTAGAAAATATCATAGTAAAGTAACCACGGTAGTTAACGTTCCAACACCCCAAGATAATCATTCTTCATTAATTTGGGTTAAGAAATCCGATTTGGTTGCCTTGCAAAATAGGGTTTTTGATTCTCATTTACTTTCACATGCTTCCTCCCTTGCTAAATCTAAAGGATGAATGTGTTAGTGTTTGCATACTTTAGCTTTTGTACTTCATGCTATATTCGCATGCTAAATGTATGCTTGTTTTTAGTCATTTTCTAGTCATTGCCTCATTTCATATCATATGCTAGAAATTATGACTTGTTTATCTTTTTGTATTATATTTTGTGTTTGAATTAATTGAAAAATATAAAAAGATTTTTGTTTATCATTTGTGTTTTATTTATTTCATTTAAGCTTTATGAAAAATACAAATGATTTTTGTTAGTCCTTTTGAGTAAATATGTATTTTTGGTTAAAAATGTCAAAAACTCAAAAAGATTTTATTTTGTGTGTTTTAGTTTGACACACTTTATGTGGAATATATTTGTGTTTGAATCCCATCTTTTACGCTCCCACGTGGCTAGAACTTTTGGTTTAGATTTTCAATCCTTAAAATGTTCTTTACCATGTTTTATATGGAGTAGTTGGATTTTGTATTGATTAAATGGATTCTATTTTTGTATGCCTCTTTTCACACATGCACGAGCTCTTTTGAAATCTTAATGTCACATGTTATATTTGAGCTTTTTGAGGTGTTCTCCTACCAATCTAGTCATCTACATATCTATGACCTAGGAGGACTAGTGCATGTCAAAATCCGTTGCATGTGAGATTTGTGTGAAATATGAAAACATGATAAATATAAATGTGCACAGGGAAGGGCTCCGAAAGGACTAAGTGATCCTTTGCGATAGTAAGCCACCGTTTGAAATGGACCTAAAAGAAATACGTGGTCCAAAGGCCTAAAAACAGAATATTTGGCATTCAAAAGAAAACAATTGCCAAGGCCTATGTTTGTTTGATATATTCATTCAAAACAAAAGAATATATATTCTTATTGAGGGAGAATTGGATGGTATATCAACGGTTTGCACAATGTCCGTTTATCCTAGTTGTATTTAATGTCATGACTCTATTTGGTTTGTACAATCCTCATCATGCTAGGCTTGTATGCATTGTGTATGTTTGTTCATTGAGTTCAATCTTCATATTGTCACATGAGGTTATATTTAAATGTGATAAAGTTTGCAATCAAATGAGAACTCCGTGAATGTTTATTAAGTGTTTAGGTCTAAATTTAATTGTTGCTAGTTCACACCCCAACACTTCCGTTTTCATATGACACATTTTTGCCATACGAGTGTGCAAACTTATTGTATTTTGTGTTATGTGTGTGTTTATATCTATATATATATATGCAAGTACTTATTGGTATATTTCTAGTTTATATAGGGGAGCAATGGTATCTAATCCTATTATTATCATATCTTAGTTTGGGGAAGATTTATCTTAGGGGCAGACGTCTTTCTAAGTAGGTCATGTATTTGATAAAGGGGAGAATTAATTTAGGGGGAGTAATTAATTAATTGCATTTATTTCTTTGATATTCCCTATGCATTTGATGAGTTTGCTTAAGTGTGCGGGATTTCTTCTAAAGAGGCATTGTTTAAACGGCAAAGCGTTTGATCCTTGGGTTGAGTCAAGATTGGGTGGGTTATGTTTTGAGTCTAGTAGAGCTTGACGGCCCTTTAGGATTTTTGTTTGGTTTTTATCCCGAAATAGCCAAAGGGGGAGATTTGTAAGGACACAAATTTCCAATTGAGTCCATATATAGTTTTGGCTCAATTCCGGACAAAAACATTTATTCATAGGATAGTGTTTAATTGTAATATTCTCAAGCCTATGAAGTATTTGTTGAAGACGTAGAGGCAAAGAGTATAAAGCATCATCAAATATGACGGTTTGCGTGCCTCGTGTCTACGTCATCAATCATAGTTCCATCCTCCCAAGGTATGAATGCAATTATATATATATATAGGAGCTTGGAACAAGTTTATTGGGTGATTAGGTTTTATAAAAACTGCGTTTTGTTTTAAGAAAGAATTAATTAAAACTTTAAATAAATGTTTATAAATTTTTCTGGACTAAAAATGAATTTTTCAATCTTTCTGGTCATTCGTTAGATATGTCGTTCGAACGAGATTGTTCGTTCGAACCAGATGTCGTTCGAACGAGTTTTGCCAACGAGTTCCCACCAAGGTATACTGGTCCGTCGTTCGAAATGTCGTTCGAACGAGATTGTTCATCCTAACGAGGTTTCCAACGAGATTCTAACGAAGTCCATAGTGGAGCGTCGTTAGAAGTCTCGTTCGAACGAGAGTTCGTTCGAACGAAATGTCGTTCGAACGAACTGCTAGGCGGGAACAGTTTTTGGCAGTTTTTTGGCAGTTTTGCACCCACTTTCCCACTATGTTTGTAACCAACATTTTCAGATTTTAATAGGGACGGGAATAACTTTTGTTAATTAATCTTTTTCATATCATACAAACTCTTAGAGAGTGTTTTGAGAGAAAAAAAAAAGAGAAAAAGATCATGTTTTGAGTGCAAATTTTCAAAGAGAAATGCATATACCACTCTAGTGTTTACACCCAAATATTGTTTATCCAAGTTCTTATATACATATCAAATTGCTTGGAGTTTGGCACCGGTTTTTCTCTACCGAATTCAAGAAGATAAGTTTTGGTTTGCTTCTACATCCATCAAAGAAGAAGACGTTTGTTGTGATTCTACCCACTTGGAGAAAGGCTCCTTGCTCGGGTGACGGTGACCATAGAAAGCCCTATCGGTGGATTCCGAGACCGCGATGGTGTTCGAAGGTTATCCGCTAGGAAGAGGTGTCTACAAGAAGAATCGTTGAGGCTTGAGAGGGATCGAGTCAGTCATTGTAAGTATATCTGTCTTGTACTTGTAATTCCGTATCTAGTGGATTTGTGGCTAGGGCCGTCCGAGATTTTTTCCCGTCTTGGGTTTTTCCTCGTACATCGCGGCGTAGTGTGATATTGTTTATTTTATCTTGCATCATAATTTAGAACGCATGCTTAGGATTATTCAAGATAAAATAAGGTTTAATTATCGCACTCAATTTAATTGGGACTAAATTAAATATTGGGTAATTGTGTAGTTAATTCAAGTCATTTGCTAAAACTGGTTTGGCCTAACATTGCTAATATCGATAATTATGACTTAGGCAAATTCTAGGACTTGGATTAATTAATAGGTTTAAGTGATTACATTAATTGATTAATTTTACTTCACTTGGTGTAATTTTAATTTGTTTAAGAAATTAAAATTGTTGTAGTTTTTAAGTTGAACCATCACGTTTTACGCTTCCGCATCGTCTCGAATTTATATACAAGGAAATTACAATTCTTTTTAATTGAAAGAGATAAATAAAATCCGGGGTTCCAGCTTTTTCAGTGTCTTCGGAGTAGGAGCTGGGAAGTTCCTAGGATTTATCGCCAACCATAGAGGGATTGAAGTGAACCCTGAAAAAATCAAGGCTTTACTTGACATGAAGACACCGAGGAGTATCAAAGATGTTCAAAGACTTACAGGGAGAGTGGTTGCCCTTAACAGGTTTGTTTCTAGGGCAACAGACAAGTGCCTTCCATTCTTTAAGGTGCTGAGAAAGGCCTTCCAATGGGACGAAGAGTGCGAAAAAGCCTTCAACTAGCTCAAGTCTTATTTAGGGTCTCCCTTATTGCTGTCTCGGACTGTAGCAGAGGAGAAACTGTACGTGTATCTGGCAGTCTCCGAATCAGCCATCAGGGCATCCATAATATGGGAAGACCCTGGAATCCAAAGGCATGTATATTTCAATAGTAAGGCCCTTCAAGGGGCCGAACATAATTACCCTCGCACGAAAAATCTAGCTTACGCCTTGATACATGCCTCGAGAAAGATAAAGCCTTACTTCCAGGCCCACTCCATGGTTGTCCTCACTGACTCCCCACTAAGACAGGTCCTACATAAACCAGAGAAGTCCGAACGATTGATGACATGGGCCATTGAATTGGGGGAGTATGATCTTACCTACCAACCTAGGACGTCCATCAAGGGGTAAGCCCTCGCAGACTTTGTCGCTGAGTTTACATGGGAAGAGGCCGAGGCGGAGAATGGCCTAGAGGGTGTTGAAAACCGCGGTGTCTTCCGAAATTCAGAAGAGACGACACCAAACATCTTCCAAGATCAGGAAGAGATCGCATCCAACGGGACTAGGAACCAAGATACGGAAAACAAGGAAGATCGGTACCTCTTCAAAAAAGGAGTCATGACAGAGGGGGTCTTCTCATCAGGTACAGATATTTGGAGCCTCTTCGTTGATGGTTATTCCTGTGACAATGTAAGCGGTGCGGGGTTGATACTCTCAGCTCCAGATGGTACCAACATTGAATACGCTTTGAGATTAAACTTCTGAGCTTCTAACAATGAGTCCGAGTATGAGGCCATGATAGCAGGTCTCTCATTGGCAAAGACTCTTCGCATAAAGTGACTCCTACTCCACAACGACTCGCAGTTAGTTGTCAATCAAGTATTGGGAATCTATGAGGCCAGAGATGAAAGGATGGCCAAATACCTGAAAAGGGTGAAAATAATGTTAGAACATTTTGAAGAGGCAAGACTGAAGAGAGTGCCTCGACAAAGTAACAGCCACGCAGATGCATTGGCAAAGTTGGCCTCGGCAATGAAGACAGATGTTAGAAGGACCATTCCGATCGAGGTCTTGGGGAAGGCATCCATTGAGCAAGAAGAGGTATATAACCTTTGTCACAATTTGAACTTAGGAGACTCATGGATGGACCCCCTCTTCAAATATATCAGAGAGGTAGAGCTACCTGAATCCAAGCTAGAAAGGCGGAAATTAAGATATAAGGCTGCCAAGTTCTCGATAGTAGGAGACGTCCTATACAAGAAAGGATTCTTGCTACCTCTCCTCAGATGTGTGCACCCCACAGAAGTTCCCTGGGTCTTACTGGATGTCCATGAGGGTTCTTGCTCTAGCCACATAGGGGGAAGATCCTTGGCCAAAAGAATCATCACCCAGGGGTACTGGTGGCCAACCGTGTCCAAGGACGCTGCAGCCTACGTGAGGAAATGTGATAAATGCCAGAGGTTCGCCGTCATCCCTCATCAGCCTCATCAGCCTATGATGTCAATCACTTCTCTATGGCCATTTGTAGTATGGGGGATTGACTTAGTAGGTCCCCTGCCAAGAGCTGCCAACAATTATAGATTGTTGATAGTTGCCATCGACTATTTTTCAAAGTGGGTGGAGGCAGAGCCGATGATAACGATCACAGAGCAGAAGACCTTCCAATTTATTTGGAGGAATATCATATGCAGATATGGCCTCCCAAACACTCTCATCTTGGATAATGGGAACCAGTTCAAGAACTCCTTTTTAGAAAAGTATAGCCTAAGAGTAGGAATAAAGCAATTCTTCTCATCTCCTGGCTGACCTCAGGAAAATGGTCAGACCGAGGTCACAAACAGAACAATTCTCAATGGAATCAAGAAGAGGTTAGAAGATGCGAAGGGAATATGGACTGAAGAGGTCTATGCTGTGTTATGGGCTTACAGAACCACGGCAAGGACACCGATAGGAGAAACCCCGTTCCTGTTGGCACATGGCTCAGAGGCCGTTATACCAACAGAGGTAGGTCTCCCAACTCATAGGATTCAGACCTCTAACCCTGATAGTAATGGGGAAGAGAGGAGGCGAGATCTAGATCTTATCGAAGAAAGAAGAGAGGACGCAGAGGTCAGACAAGCAGCTTACCAACAGAGGGCAGCAAAATTCTACAACTAGAGGGTGAAGTCAATACCCATTGCAGTGGGAGACCTAGTGCTAAAGAAGACCTTACAAAAAGAAAACAAACTCCACCCAAACTGGCACGGTCCCTACAAAGTGACAGAAGAGGTTGTGCCTGGCACTTACAGGTTAGAAAATCTAGAAGGAGAACCTTTCGCTAATCCATGGAATGCTGATCACCTAAAGAAGTATTACATATGATGTTGCATAAAGTTGTATAAATGTACCATCTTGTCATGAAGAGGTTATTAATAAAAGATCAGTTCCCATGGTGGTCCTTGCTTCATTTTGCACTTACATCAGAAATTAATGGGGGTAACATCTTAGGTGATGACCTCAGACCTTCATAACACCATTCAGTGGTGATGAGGTCTGAGCTCAGACACCATAATGGGATGACCTCCGACCCTTAACATCATTAATTTGGTGAGATTCATTAACGGGGCTAACATCTTAAGTGATGACCTCAGACCTCCATAACACCATTCAGTGGTGACGAAGTCTGAGCTCAGACACCATAATGGGATGACCTCAGACCCTTAACATCATTAATTTGGTGAGATTCATTAATGGGGCTAACATCTTAGGTGATGACCTCAAACCTTCATAACACCATTTAGTGGTGACGAGGTCTGAGCTCAGACACCATAATGGGATGACCTCAGGCCCATAACATCATTAATTTGGTGAGATTCATTAATGGGGCCAACATCTTAGGTGATGACCTCAGACCTTCATAACACCATTCAATGGTGACGAGGTCTCAGATCAGACACCATAATGGGATGACCTCAGACCCTTAACATCAATAATTTTGTGAGATTAATTGTGAGGATAACATCTTAGGTTATGACCTCAGACCCTTATAACATCACTCAGTGGTGACAAGGTTTGAGGTCAAACACAATAATGAGATGACCTCAGACCCTTAACATCAATAATTTGGTGAGATTAATTGTGAGGATAACATCTTAGGTGATGACCTCAGACCCTTATAACATCACTCAGTGGTGACAAGGTCTGAGGTCAGACACCATAATGAGATGACCTCAGACCCTTAACATCATTAATTCGGTGAGATTAGTTATGAGGATAACATCTTAGGTGATGACCTCAGACCTCCATAACACCATTCAGTGGTGACGAAGTCTGAGCTCAGACACCATAATGGGAAGACCTCAGACCCTTAACATCATTAATTTGGTGAGATTCATTAATGGGGCTAACATCTTAGGTGATGACCTCAGACCTTCATAACACCATTCAGTGGTGACGAGGTCTGAGCTCAGACACCATAATGGGATGACCTCAGGCCCATAACATCATTAATTTGGTGAGATTAGTTATGAGGATAACATCTTAGGTGATGACCTCAGACCTTCATAACACCACAGTGGTGACGAGGTCTGAGCTCAGACACCACAATGGGATGACCTCAGACCCTTAACATCATTAATTTGGTGAGATTATGAGGACATCTTAGGTGGCGACCTCAGACCTTCATAACACCATTCAATGGTGACGAGGTCTGAGCTCAGACTACTAATTTGGTTTAGGCAAACACCATTGCATAAGCTTTAGAGCAAAAACATCATGACATACATACAAAAAAAGAAGATGGTAATCTTTAGAGAATAACACATTCAGAGATTATATACATTCAGAGAATAACACATTCAGAGATTATAAATATTCAGAGATTACAAAGAATGGAAAAGTAAGAGCCATGTTCATTCATAAATTATAAATGTGTAGGGATTACAATGTCAAGGGTTACAAAATGTTCAAAAATTCTCTAAGGGTTCGAGGGGGGAATGCTGGTATCTTCGGCTTGCTAAGGCTGGACAGCGTTGGTCACCTCGGCAACGTCTGCTCCTCCAACCTCAGTGCCATCCATCGTTGCAGTCTCGGCAGGCGCGGCAGCCTCCTCCTCAACCTCCTGAAGGGACTGGGCAAACTGAGGATCAGCAAAGCCAAGTCCTATGAAGTCAGAGGCTTTAAAAGTACCAGTCTCCCTCCCCTTAACATCAGCCCACTTGATAGTGTCTTTGATACCTCTTTTAAGGTATTCAAAGCCGAAGCTCATAAACTCTTCAGAGCTTTTGTATTCGGCTATTATCCCCTCTGAGGCATCATCTAGGGCTACCTTCACGGTCGAACTGACCTTCTGCTGCAGAACATCACCCTTGGCCTTCAGAGCCGCAGTATGGTCCTTGTTAAGCCGAGAGACCTCCTTCTCCAGCCCCTTCACCTTATTGTCAGACTCACCCAGCTCAGACTTCAGCCGGTTGATTTCTTCTTTCAAAGAACTCTGGACCTTCTCAGCCTCTTGACCCTTCTGGATGAGGGGAAACTTCCTCAGAGTCCAATTGGAGAGGTGGTGCATCGCTGCCAGGACCTGCATATTTTGTGATCAGGAATGAGTTGAAGATAAATCAAAGGTTACACTTAGGAATTGGAAATAAAAGTGAGGTCATACCTGAATGGATCTGTGAATGCCGAACTCAACCAACAAAGGAGTATCAAGTGACCTGAAGAAGTGCTTGTCGGCCTCGATCATTGTAGAGCCGAAGGCATCTAAGGCCTGAAGACTATGGCCGACTATGTTGTCAGTAATCTTTAACTGTTCTAGATGAGCCGACATGACGTCTGCTGAAGAGATGGGAATGGCAGTATCAGCATTCTTTTTCTTCGGTCTCTGATCATCAGGGGCATGATCAGCTGGAGCCCTCTTTTTTGTGGCTTGGGGCTTCGAGGCAGAGGGATCTGGGGGAGGAGCATTAAGTCCATCTTTCTTCGCAAGTCTCGTCAAGCTGGGTGCAGCCATTTCCCAGAGTTCGTCTGAGATATCCTTTGGGCGCTCTCCGAAAATAAATAGATCTGAGTTAGAAGATCAGACATAAATAAACTCAGAGGTTCAACTTCAAATAGAAAGCGCTTACCAAGCTCAGAAAGAGGACTTCCACCCAGACCTGTCTCAGAGAGGTAATGGTGGGTCATCAAGTGTTCGAACCTGACGAACAGACCATGTACCCCCTGATCTTGAAGGGATTTCACCTTCTGAAGGTTTGATGGGCTCAGACCAGGGTCAGCCCTCGCAGATATTGTGACCTTACCCCACCTAAGGGGCATCCTCGGCTCCAGAATAGACGAGGGAGCACATGGGCCAAATTCCCATGGTCAGAAGCAAAAAAGTAACGTGGCTTCCAGTTGTGGTTGGAAGTTTGAGTTATTTGAAGCATATTTTTTTTAGGCTTCCGAGCTACAAAATGATAGTAGCTCGGATGATTTTTGGCTGATGAAGGGACATAGCAACCTACAAAGACCTGAATTGGGAGGTCTGAGTGGTGGACAGCCTTCCATAAGAAGATTCCCCCTATTATGACCCTCCAGGCATTAGTGGATAGTTGAGAGCGGGACAAATTGATATAAGCAAGGATAGATATGATAATGGGGTGGATGGGCAGACGAAACCCCAACTTGAACATCTGCTCGTACAAGCAGATTTTGCCGTCTCGGCCGTGAAAAGCCCTCTCTTCCCTCAGAGGTCTTCTTATCTTTATGGAGGGACTAATGGAATACAGATATCTGAAGCAGAGGAGGTCTACCTCAGTTACAGTACTCTCGATCTCGGCCGCCTCAGAGACGTCGACATCACTTTCAACGTCATCATCATCTAGCTCAACGTCGGCCAGAGCAGATGTTGATGGGTTACCCGGGAACCTCTGAGTAAACTCGGCAGCAGTGAACGCCGACAGAGGAATGTCGTCAAGTGGTGGTGGAATGGCCACACTCGGCTCGATAATCTCAGCCTCTGAGGAGGAGGCTGAGGAGCTTGAGTTGTTATGAGATGAGACCCGGCTGGAGACCTCGGCCAGATCAGGGGCCTGATCTTCCCGAATTGAGAAGTCCATAGCCTCCTGGAAGGAATCCACAGACATGGGGTCTGAGGTGGAAGACTCAGACTCATACAATGGTATAGGATCGATAGGAACCTCTGCCTGGTTGAAAAACTCCGAGGGATCAGGATAGATCACCTTCAGGGGTGGTGGGAAGATGGGTCTAATAGGGAATTCTTGTGACCTACGAGCCTCCTTCTGTGCTCTTTCTATTTGTCTAATTTTTTCTAAAGTCTTCTCCCTAAGGGAGGGTATCTCCTCAAGAAGTTGGTATAGGGGTCTGAGCATCATAGACAGACACTACACTTGGAGAAACTTCCTTAAACTACAAACAAGATTGGCTGATAAAATAAAGGAGTCTAAAGATCAAATTACCCAAAGCTAACAAGAACAGTTCGCCTGCAACTATGGTGGACTCACCAAAAAACCCAGAAACTCGCCAGAAAACTCAAATAGAAAGGAAAAAGCAGAGAAAATGGAGGTAGGGGAAGAAGATACCTGAAGATGAAACGACAAGGAAAAGCGAAGAAAACCCAAGAGAGCACCACAAAAGACCTTTGCAGAGAAGTCGTGAAGAAGAATGCCTTTAGAGAGAGAAAATGGCTGGAGTGCAATTGTCCAGAAGAAAGAATTGAGGATGGAGGGAAAAGGAAAGGTTTAAAACCCTTAAATATGCAGGCGCGACTCCCAAGGCCCCTCATTACCTTGGGAGAACCAAAGGAGGCTGACAACACACGCTTACCAAGCAAGCCATACTTTAACACTGGACAAGTGTCAAGCAAATACTGGCTCATATTGGAAAGGCCTCAGAGATGTGTTAACCCCACAGTCACCTGCTTTCGCATGTCAATAAGGGCTGGGGTGTGATTGATATGCCCCAAGTGTGACCTCGGCTCGGAGACACCAACCTCGGCCGAGATTATGGCTGACACTGGATAAGCCTTGGGCATGTGACATCAGCCCTCATCCATAACAAGGTCGGCCCAGGCCGACACTACCACCAGCCTCTCCAAGGGACATTGCACACATCATAAGGATCAACAGCACTCTCGTACACCTGTGAATGGAAACCTCGGCCAGATATAGGCCGAGCTCGCAAGAAGCCACCAGCAACCTCATTAAGACATTAGTCGATGCTCCAAATACACCAGCTCAACCTCGGCTCAACCTCAGGCTGACCTTGTCCATTGACTCGGCCAGGATTAAGCCGAGAACTACATGGTCACTTCGGACTGAATGAGCACCTGAACTTACCAACCTCGGCCTCTCCCATGCCGAGGTCATACACCAGGTGCGATAGCCGAGCTTCTGCTGACATTTGGATAAGGTCACGTGGACAGAAATCAGTTATAACAAGATTATTCCTCACACGTGGGGAGAATATTGCATCATCATTCTCTACATGTGATAGTGACAGATGGCTTTCCCATATTGGTGAGGCAACCACACACATGCACATTACATGCCTGGGGGTTATATTACACCCCCTAGGTACTATATATAGAGGTCATCCTCTACCTTGTAAAGTATCCAAGATATACAACCCTAGGTGAAACTCTGTCTAGATACGCAGTAGAGAGAGAGAGAGCTTGAGAGATTGTATCCATGGCCGTCAGTGCCTTATTACAGTGAGGTTATTCACACACACACAGTGGACGTAGGCCAATTTAGGCTGAACCGCTTATATCTCGGTGCTCTCTCTTCTTCTCCTTATCTCATTCTCCTACCTATTACGTAACTATGCTGCCATTGTTGTTCTTAGGTTGAGCTTGAAAACACCTTACCTGGTGGTGCTAATCCCAGCATCATCACTTTTTATTTAGTATTATTGCACATCTCTTATTTTCATATAAATAAAACCCAAAAAAACAAGAAAAATAGGGATTGCTCATAAATTCCAAACGGGAATTCTCACACTTTTCTCACAACTAAAACACTTTTTTACACACACACACACACACATATAACAGAAGTCCCCAATTGGATTTATGGGATAAATCCCACCCCTCCTTTTGCATACGACCTATGTAGGCTTTCATGCCTCTATAGGCTACGTAGGCGTCTCGGGGTAAAGCCCGATACTCGAGTCCTATTCCTTCCATTTTTGTTATTTTTCCATATTCTTTAACTTAATTCTCCTAAAATCTCTATATTTACATATACATATATTTGTTCTTAGTGGCGTATTATTCCACGTGTGTTATCGTTCCTTTATAACGATTAACACAAGGACAACCACACAAATCATATTTTCTAATATTACTCTTAGGAACATTCCTATGGATGACTCCCTTTATCTCTTCCATGATACAACTCGATGATTCCTATCTCCACTACATATACACATGCACACATATCACTGGGAAATAAAGGAAAATAGCAATAATCCATGAGAGATCGCAAGGGTGGAATGGGTGCATAACACCTTTCATTTCGTAACTTAGAATCATTTTTTGTTTTGTATGTATCAGTATGTCTTTGGATGATGTCTTTCGGGACAGCTCCACCTTTTTTTGTTTGTTTTGAGTAAAATAGACTGGCGACTCCATCTCTCTACATTTTTCACATCACACATCGTTGACGATGGCCGAAGCGCTCCCAATAGGGATGCGCGGGACCAGGATCCTCTCACCATGGATATGACACCCCCTCTTGTCATCTCTCTCTCCCTCTGCGAGGATCGGGGATGTCCACAGTAGCGACTCCGCTGGGGACTTTTCTTTAAGAGGTCTAGACTCTATTTACATGGGTGTTTTATTTTCTTCTATATTCCCCTATTTTTCATGTTCCCTTTTTATTATTCATGTGTACCTCATACTTATGATGCTATTCACACACTTGTAGAAGATTCTCCATGTACACTTCGCACCACGAGCACCAAGGATCACGTGATCCACACATCACCCATCCATACTTGGTATACCATTGATACTTGTAGTTTTCTCCATGTTTGTCATGATTAGGAAAGATACTCTCACCATACGATACTAATAAGAGAATCATGCATGATTCACACGACATCACCAAAGAGCATTGGTATTGACCAAATTTTGTCCACTAACTGGAGGGTCACTTCGTGATGGGAGCTGGTCCGATAAGGTGCAGTTAGCCTAAGAGATATGATTCACCTTCCATTGTCCAAGTACCTTCGATGTATATTGAACGGTTCCCCCACATCGTATCGCTTGACCAAAGTCATGACGGGAGGTATATCGCAGGGAACTCGTTCACGTCCACCGAGTATATCGAATTCACTCTCACACGTACCGTCCCCATGAGTTATATAGTGAGGAAATTCATGTACACTCAGGTATATCAAATGGCTTGTCCACGCATACCGATTGCCCTCAAAAAGCAAGACATATATCGTGGAGCCCACGCCAAAGGGGGGAACCCATTCCAATTCACCCAACCAACTGCATACCCACATATAGGTGTCAAGCCTAGGACACACATGTTAGATTATCGGTTTCGACCCGAAACTCTGCCAAAATTTGGGGTCGGCCTGTAGCCCAAATGTTTGTGCATTTTTAAAACGGGACCATGCCCGTAAGCCTGGTCACAAGTCCAACAATAGCTTTACATATGTTACAAACACAACTTTTCCAGGATGGGTCCCATCCGGCATTTTATTTTTTCATATAGGAGAATTTAATACAAGTGAGAACATAATAATTATAATAATCATGCTGAGACCGTCTCCCAAAAACATTTCTCCTTCCTTTATCAAAAATCAAAAAAAATTTCTCCTTCCTTTATCAAAAATCCAAAAACATTTCTCCTTCCTTTATCAAAAATCCAAAAACATTTTTTCTTTTCTTTATTAAAAATCCAAAAATATTTTGTCTTTCAATCTCAAAAAAATATCAAAAATATTTTCATTCTTTTTCTCCAAAAATAAATACCATTTTATGCCTTCTCAGGTCGATTGCACGCCATTGGTCTGTCTCTTTATTGGCTTCAATCTTCAGTCATATCACCCCAGAGTTCCATCTGTTCCCCTACTACTTCCTTCGAGTCTAGAATCCATCCGCTTTCCATGGAGAACACAAATCAAGTACCAGTTGTGCAGCAAGATCTGATGGCAGTCTTAGCTCAGCTGGTGTCTATGATTGACAACCTCCAAACTGAGGTCCAAGAGATGCGATGAAACTAGGTTCCTATTCCTCAAGAGCCCGAGGCCCTATTCCCTCGTGATATGGGTCCACCCGAGCCTATTTGGGTTCCCGAAGAGTATCATCACGCTCCATGTGCCCCTCCTGCTAACGGGACGCCACATTCCCAACTTCCTATGCCAAACCTTGCCCAGCCTGGGGTTAACTTGACTATGATCATGGATTCAAAAGAGGAAGAGTTGAACAAGGTCAAAGAAGATCTCAAGATGCTAACTAAGAAGTTCGACCAAGTCAGAATCTCTGGAAATTACATGGACTACACCCACATGTCTCCTTATCCTAAGGTGAGGTTACCCGATAAGTTTAAGATGCCAAATATCGAGAAATTCAGAGGAAGTGGACCCCCTATTGTTCATCTTCGCAGTTAGCATCGTTCTATGACTCTCCTAGGGGATTCTGAAGAAGTTGTGGCCCAATTATTTTAGCAAACTTTGAAGGATAGTGCCTTTCGATGGTTTTTATCTCTCGAGGAGTCCAGAATCCATAACTGGGAGGATGTAGCCCAAAAATTCATATCACAGTACAAATACAATGAAGGGCTTGAGGTCCCCCATCGTGATATAGAATTTCTCAAACAGAACTCTGGGGAATCGGTCAATAACTTCATATCCCGATAGAGGTAAAAAGAAACAACCATGACCAATCGCCCATTCGAATAAGATCAAGTCAACATAGTGAAGAATCACTTCTTACCCCATGTTTGAGAAATAATGGGAGGATAATAATATCCCCACTTCAGAGCTCTCAGAGAAGTAGGAGTAAAAATCGAGGAAGGTCTTGCCAAAACAGAAGTTGAATCAAAGAAAGTGTCCGGACAGTTCACTCCCAGAAAATATGATAAGCCTGTCAGTGCCGCAGTCCCAACCATCAACAACATCTCTCAACCAACCACCTCGTGGGCACTAAAAATCCTCCCTGTCCCAATTCGAAAAAATACACCGAGCTCCATGCTCCCCTCTCCAAAGTTTATAAAGCCTTGTTAAGCCAAAAGCTCATCAAACCCTTAGACCCTCGTCCATTGCCAAATCCACTTCCCAAAAACTTCAAGGAGGATGCCCACTAGGCCTTTCACTAGACTGCTGGTCATGCCACCGACTAATGATTTCACCTCTGAAACATAATCCAAGGTTTAATTGACCGGGGTAGCATTTCCCCTCCAGCTAATCCTAAGGCAAACACTACTCACAACCCACTCCCAAATCATGCCAATGCTATCTTCCTAGAAGAGAACCCAGAATTTGTTCCTGCAACACAAATCACACCCATATATTCTCCTGAACCTCTTTAAACTTGCCCTGATTTCCTATTACACCCTGGTAGCCTCGCTGATCAGGCACTGGCACTCCTTACCAGAGCATGCATCGCTGTCCATACCCATTCTGGAAATAGAAGTATGGAATTATCATAAGTAATTAAACCAACTCCTAGAGTTCGGGATGAAATTTCCCTCACAGATGATCATTGATTGCCAGAGGTTTAGTACGCTATTCTTGGAAGCACGGAAATGGGCCCAAGAGTCAGACAGCTAGGTAGTACCAACCGATAAAGTCAGCCTAGATGACATTATCCAGATCATGGCATAATTATTCAGATAAACCAATAATATTTGCAGCATGACCGAGTTACTTGATACTCTCAAGTTATAAGGGCCCCAGATCCCTTTACCCTTACAACTCCCGCAGAATGGGAGGACCTGTACGAAGAAGCCATTGAAGTTGTGGAATGCATTGACTTTACATGGAAAGCTAGAATTATTACCACCGGATGGGAGGGAAATTTGGAGATTCAAACGAAGAGCAAGCTTCAGAGAAAACTGGTCCGGTAGTCGACATATGTGGGATGATATCATTTTGAAGAACACCTCAAAAAAATAAACAAGGTGGCAGAACAAGCCGAGATTGATAGAGAAATGGGATTCATGTTCTTCCCTTCTTTAGTAAATCACATCACCAGATCGGGAAGGCATTACCAAATTCCAAGCTTACCACCATCTAATGACAAAGGGAAGGGTGTTAAAAACCTTCCTATGCCAGAGATGACCCTCGAGGAGAGCAAGATCCTCGATCAAATGAAGAAAACTCAAGCTAACATCACTCTATGGGGGTTTTCAAGTCTTCCCAATTTCACAAAAATGCTTTGATCAAGTTTCTCACTGGACCCAAAGTTCCTCCTTCTACCACACCAGAAGAAGCGATAAATTTAGTCGTATCCTTGACCTCTACCCGAATGCCATCCTTTTCTGAAGAAGAAATCCCTAGAATTAGGCCAAACCACAATTTGCACTCAACATCTCCGTCGAAGTTATGGGGAAGATCGTACCACTCTCTCTTGTCGATAATGGATCTGCCTTGAATGTTTGCCCATTAAGAACCTTCAAATGCTTAGGATTGAAGGAAAGTGATATCTCTCTAACCTCTACGTGCCTACGAGAATACCCATCGGGAGGTAATGGGATCCTTAAAACTTGTAATAGGGGATGTCCCTATAAACCCTATCATTGAATTCCAAGTTATTGACATCCCATCTTGTTTCAACCTGTTTCTCGGAATACCTTGGCTCCACAGTATCAAGGGTGTGTCTTCCTCGCTCCATCAAAAATTGAAGTTCTTCACCGACAGACAAGTCATCACCATTTTGGGCGATAATGACGATGCCGAGGGTGAAAGTACCAGCAGTCCAATCCTTGAGATACAACACGGGTCAAATGATATGCTCTTATCAGGATTTCGAGTTGATCCAGTTCTACTCCCGATAGGGGACGATTTCAATGAAAGGGTTTGTCCAGAATATGACCCTCATGGAAAAATCAATGTGATTCAGATGTTCAGACACATGCAGTTCATGCCCGGACTAGGGCTAGGACAAAGACGGCAAGGGATAATGGATCCCATTGAACTGAAAAAATCTTTCTCTCCTTGTGGTTTGGGGTATCAACCATAAGAAAAAGATTTTAGAATGATTCGCCAGTTTCAACCAAAGAGAAGATTAGATTGCATATAGACTATCCCATGTGATTATTTGAATGGACGATTCATCAAAGAGGGTGAAGACTTCCCCTTTTATGGCTTTCTAGAACCGTGGTATGACCATACAAACAAGAAGATGAAGACTGGAATGGAGATCTTTTTCCAAGACAGCTACCCATGGGCCAAAAATTCCTAACACCATGTACAACCACTCATCAAAGATACCGCAAATTCTAAGGGAAGTGACTCCGAGGATTCATTTAACTTACAAACACTGGGGCTGACACTCTGCATGGTTCATTCAGGAACTACATCACTAGATCCATCCCACCTAATTAAAGTTGTTGATACACCTCTCCTCAACTGGCATGCTGTGCCAGTTCTACCTATTGAAATACCACCTAACCCCAATGTTTACCCAATCTCTTCTTTTGTTATCTATCCTTGCTCAAATGTAATCGAGACCCCCTTTGATGAGGTTCTCAATGTTGTTTTTCCTATCAATGAAATAAATGAAGATTTTGAGTATCTTGTTGTGCCTTACATTAATTGTTCAGATTCTAACCAAACTTTCGATGGTGACGATTTTGCAAATGAATAATTCTTAACTGATCTAAATAAGGCTAATAACAAACAACATAATCGCATTCAAGTTAATGAAGAAAAAACTATTGTTGTTAACCATAGTTCTAGTAGCCAACTACACGAGATTAGGATAGGGGTTACCCTTGATAAGCATGAGCGCGTACAACTCGAAGAATTACTAAAGGAATTCATGGATGTCTTCGCGTGGCCCTATGATGATATGCACGGAATTTATCCTAAAATAGCTCAAAATGAGATCCCCACTCTCCCACACTAAAAGTCGGTCAAACAAAAATTGAGAAATCTCCGTATCGAATGGTCGCTCAAAGTCAAAGAAGAAGTGGTCAAACAACTGAACGTGGGGTTCATTCGCGTGATCGAATATCCCACATGGCTAGCCAACATAGTTCTTGTACCAAAATCGGGAGGGAAGGTTCGAATGTGTATAGACTACCGGGACTTGAATAAAGCCTCTCCAAAGGATGATAACCCGTTACCCAATATCAACATGATCGTGGATAACACAGCCAGTCATGCTCTTAAGTCATTCGTCGATGGGTTTACCGGATACAACCAAATCAAAATGCACCCAGATCACTAAGAAAAGACCATGTTCATCACCCCATGGGGAACCTTTTGCTAATCAATTATTCCATTTGGTCTCAAGAATGCTGGGGCTACCTAACAGAGGGCTTCCACAATCATCCTACACGATCTGATTCATAAAGAGGTCGAGGTTTATGTGGATGATATGATTATCAAATCCAAAACTAGAGAAGGTTGTGTCCCTGCCCTCCGAATGTTCTTCAAACAACTGCGACAGTATCAAATGAGACTCAATCCATAGATATGTGTCTTCGATGTTACAAAGGGAAAACTCTTGGGATTTATGGTCAGTGAGAAGAGGATATAAGCAGATCCTGCCAAGATGAAGGCCATACTTGATATGCCACCTCCCCGAATAGAGAAAGAAGTATGTGGTTTCCTCAGAAAATTATAATACACCAGTCGGTTCATCATCCAGATAACCTCCATCTGCGAACCTAATTTTAAACTCCTTCAAAAGGATTCAACCAAGGTTTGGAACAAGGCCTGCCAAGAAGCTTTTGAACAAATCAAACAATATCTAACCCAATCTCCGATACTCATGCCACCACAGCCTGGTCTCCCCTTGCTCCTATACCTAACCATAATCGACACTACAGCTGGGTCTTTGCTAGCCCAATACCTTGAAGATCCCCGTAAATAAAGAACCATCTATTATAATAGTCATAAATTGATCGAGTACAAAGTCAACTACACTGCTTTGGATAAGGCATGTGTCGCGCTTATTTGGGTCACCCAAAAGCTAAGACACTACATGCTCGCCTTCCCCATCAAACTTGAATCCCGAATGGACCCCGTCAAGTACCTTCTTGAGAAACCCGCCTTATCCAGTCGAATGGATCGATGGTTGATGCTCCTAGACGAGTTTGATATCATGTACGTCACATAGAAAGCCATGAAAGGAATAGCCATCTATGACTACCTCGTTGATTACCCCATAGAAGAAGCTGAGGTGTGGATCTCTGAATCCCTAGATGAAAACATCCTCTACACCACTCAAAATGACCTTCAATGGCAATTGTTCTTCGACGGTGCTGCCAACAAAAAGGGATATAGCATGGGATACTTCTGATCGCCCCAAATGACTCCCACACTCCCATCGCGATCAAATTGGATTTCCCCTGCACCAACAACATGATTGAATACGAGGCGTGTACGGTAGTCCTCAAAGTCGCTCTCAAGAAAGGTATTCAATGCCTAGATATCTACGTGGATTCTTCCCTCATCATCGATCAAGTGCTCAGAAAATGGAAAGTCAAGGACGAGAAGCTCCAACCCTTCCATGCCCACTTAGAAGAACTAGGATCTCAATTCCAAGACATCAACTTCCACTACTTACCTCGAGAAAAGACTAACTTAGACGATGCCCTGGCTAGCTTAGCCTCCATGGTCGACATGCCCGAAGGAATAACAATGTCCCCTTTCTAGTTCAAAATCAAGATAAACCAACCCATTGCTACCACATTGAGCTCATCGCCAAAGAAGATCCCGAGCTATACAATTACTGGTACTATGATATCTGGCACCTCCTCAAGCATGGTAGGTATCCCGAAGGTTCCAATAAGAAAGATCGAGCAACCCTCCGAAGACTATCCACCCATTATATCATTTGTCACAAAGCACTGTTCAAGAGAAACTTCAATGGAACCCATCTACACTGCATCATAGGGGCTGACATTGAAGAGATAATGTAGAAAACCCACAAAGAGAAATGTGGGCCCCATATGAACGGTCACATGCTTTCTAAGAAGATCATCTGACAAGGATACTACTAGACCACTATAACCCAGGATTGCACTACCTATGTTCGTAGATGCCTCAAATCCTAACAGTTTTACAACCTTGAACACCTACCTCCACGAGAATTATACAACATGACTTCTCCTTGACCATTCTCCACCTGGGGTATTGACATCATAGGGAATGTTACACCCAAGGACTCCAACGGGCATGAGTTCATCCCAGTTGCCATTGATTACTTCACCAAATGGGTCAAAGCCGAGTCATAAGTAGTTCTGAATGCCAAGAAAGTGGCCAAATTAATCAAGAAGAACGTCATCTTCCAATATGGGGTCCCGCGCGAGATAGTGTCAGATAACGGGTTGCATTTCGAGGCAAAAGTCACAGAAGTGGTCGACGAGTATGGGATTCAGAGACATAAATCTTCTCCCTACCTACCTCAAACCAATGGTGCAGTCGAGGCCACTAATAAAAACCTCAAAGCCATCATCAGTAAGATTATCGAAAGCTATCGAGATTGGGCCGACCGAATCCCTTACTCCCTCCGGGGCTACCGAACCTCAATCCGAACCTCTACTGGGGCTACCCCTTACTTTCTAGTCTACGGCATGGAAGTTTCCCTACCCGTGGAGCTAGAAATCCCTTCACTTCATGTCTTGCCCAAAAGCCAAGTCAGTGAGGAGGACTGGCATCAAAGCTGTCTTGACGAGCTAGCACTCATGGATGAAAAAAGATTGAAAATGTTGTATCACATACAAGGTTACCATCGCCGAATAGCGCGTTCTTTTAATAAGAGATTAAATGACCGTAGTGTCCAAGAAGGGGATTTAGCCCTCAAAGAAATAGTAGAGCCCATCTGGGATCGCAGAGGGAAATTCAAGCCCAATTGGAGCGGCCCATACATCGTCCAGAAGATCTTGTCCGGCGGTGCCGCTATGCTCGACAACCTAGATGGAGAAGAGATGGATCGTCCAGTTGACCTGGACCATCTCAAGAAGTTCTACCCCTAGTCTGAAATCTCGGCGGGCTACGATTCTTCTCATCTCCCTTCTATTCTAAAAAAAAATCTTCTTCATTTCCCTCTACCCAGAACTACGTGGGCCTGATCCTCTGTAAAAAATGATTTTCAAAAAAATTAAAAACTTTTCAAAACCCCCAGAGGTATGTAGGCAGCTCATACGTCTTACATGAGCACGGCCCTTTCTTTTTAACAAAAAAATATTCATTTCTTATCTCTGAGAACGACAATTCATTCTAACATATACTTGAACAAAAGGATTATGCATGCCTTAGCGATCGACAAAAATCATCAAAAGGCACAGCTAGATGATCAAAAACTTATTTATTTCACAAATAAGAAGTTATAGTGCAATTAAATAAGAAAAAGAATGGACAACTCCCTTCCCCCTACCTTCCTAAAAAGCCAAATAAATTCTAAAATTTATTCCCCAATACAAAACAAACTCTCCAAGAGTCCTACCCACAGCTACCAGAGGATCTCGCTCCCTCATCATCTACATCCTGAGGTCCCCAAGCTTCTCCTTCCTGAATGGAGTGTCGCAAATGCTCCATTGACTGATAAGCTCAAATCAACCTCGAAAAAACTACCACACCTCCCTCCATGGTATCAGATAAGGCAAGCCACCTTTGTCCGGTCTCCACTACCAACATCTTATTGACTACTCTTCTCCACAACCACTTCATATAATCCACAGGTATGTGCCAAACTCTCAAAATAGACTGAGAGGGACGGGTCGATGGACGCCGACTCTCCCACAAAGAGCCAAGCAGTATGCACAGACGCTCTGTCAAATCTTCTACAGAAATAAAATCTAGTGTCCGAGGTGGCACGATCTGCTCCCAGCCAACTTGGCACAGAAGCCACCAAGGGAAATAGAAAGAGGTATGTCTGAGACCAACCAGTCGAATGTATGGGTATTCCCCCAGATCCAGAATAGGAAGCAATTGTCCCCACCAAGGCACTAACCAGCACAAATTTAGAGCCCCATGCTCCACAATCCAGTCCTCACATCTCTCAATATCCAGGCCAATGCTGATGAAATGGGGTGAAAAGAAGTTGGGTATAGCTGACAAATGGTATTTTGAAAGAGTCACCAGGCGGAGTCTTTTAGACAACCACGTGAACAACATCACAGGGCTACCCCTCAGAAAGTCAGAACGACCTTCTCACCAGGTATCTAGGACATTCAAAGTCTCCGCCAGTATCACCACCACAGGATTGTGACGGTAGGACATCCATGAGTGATAGCTGTAAGTTATGGTTCCACCAGCAGTTCCCCAGTCACCAGCAAAAATTTTAACACCAAGCCCAGAATGACGGCTTCGACATATCTAGCATCACTAACCTCCTACAAATACACAGATCGAAGCACTGCCGAAAGGGAGATCATTCCTCCAATAACCAAAGATCTACCTACCGAGGGTGAGACACGAAGAAGTCCAGCCAACAACTTTCGGGGAGACTAAGAAAACTTGGATCTAGCATCCGCCACAATAGGATTGACACCCAACATGGCAGAAAACTCCTCATAAGTCGGACAGACCTCTTCCAAGCGAAATAATAATACATGGTCTTTGGGGTACCAAAATTATACCACCGCCATCGATATTTTCCATTGTATGGGTCGATTATGCCATAAAGAGACTCGACGCATGTTGAAAGCATCATAGTCAACATTATAAGAGCACATTGCTTCCAAGGATTCGAGGTAGTTAGAAAACTCAATATTACTAGGGAGAGACACATTACAAGAAATAGTAAACAAGTAAGGATATGGAAAAGGAAGAATGTGAAGGTGTGCTGAAAACACTCCACCCTTACCCCTTTTTATACTTGAAAACCCTCACAAAACACACAACCATTGTAGAAATCGGAGGGAATCCTTCCCCACGAGGTACCAAAGGCTGAAGAGAGTACCAACCATGGTCTTGATTGATTAGACTGGACTGACCCGGCAATAGGTAGGACAAGAGGCTTGTCAATCTGCAAACCCCTACTTTTGGAAATTTTCCTTTTTCCCTCTTTTGTCAAAATCAAAAAACTCAATAAATTGATATTCTATAACGTAATTTCAAATTCCCTTTTCATCTTTATATAATTCCTCATAGTGAATAAAACTTCATTTCAAAACTTCCAAAAATATTTATTTTTACGGTCTCAGCAACAAAGTGAAAAAGTGCATATCCATGCATTCATTCCTTCATTATTAACAAGAGATAATAAAAAACTCCATTTGCATTGGATATATATTTTTCTATGTTACATCATTTTTGTAGGAAAATAAAGAAAGGGAGAAAAACAACGGGACTCAGCCCGAACCCACACTCTCTCTCTCACTTACCCTTTCCCCTCTCTCTCCTAAGAGCTTCCATCCCTGCGACGCGCTCTCTTTCCCCTATGGCAAGATGACGCACCACCACTACCTGCACCAGACTCCTCCCCATAAGAGGAAGACGGCACCAAACAAGAAGGAACAGGAACCGCATCTTGACTATGGGCAGTCACCGAAGATATCCAATCCCTAATGTCCCTTAGCCAAGTGGTGGACACCCGAACTTGCTGCAAGGAAAAGCAGAATCAGTATCAAGCAAAAAAGACCAAAAGAAACCAAAGGAAAAAAAGAAATCAAAAGAGAAGAACAGAAAAGGTATACCAAAGGATGAAGAACCCCTCTGTTAAGCACAACTCCTCCGGGTCCATCACATGAGGACGATGCAACAGAGGCCACATCCCGCCATCAACCCGATGAATGTTGTAGGAAGGGGTATGCAACCGCGCAAAGGGAACCTCCGAAGTCATCGCCACTGCAGATATCGACAGACCACCACCACTGTGGGAGGACCTCATTTGACGACTTGAACCTGTAGGAGGGAAAGGAAGTGCATCATATATGTTGGGCGCCATCAGAAAACTCATTAAAAAGTCCATATAACCATACGGCACAGCCATGTCGACATACAATAGATAGGACTCGCCAATCATCGCCGCAATCCTCGCATCCTCTGTAAGCATCTACTGCCGCCTCATAAACATAGAGGGCCTCACAAGCGACACAACCACCTCCTCCTCAGTAATCTGTCGAACCACCCTCTCCCCGAGATACCAAGAGTGGCCAAACTCATGCGCCAGCAAATGCCTCATCTGCGCATTCACCCCAGTCGCCCTCATGTCCTGAATAGCCATCCCCCAAGGGTAAAAGGTCACCTAAAAAATACCCAGCAGATATAAGTCAATACGGAATCAGAGCACACAAAGACCAAGACTGAAGAAGAAAAAACTCTTACCCTATCACTGGTGAGTCCATTCAAGACATGACGCACTGCCTCTAGAGAAAGAGACTTCCTCGTCTGTCGATTAGCCTTCCACCATCGATATAACCATAAAAAGTACACAACAGTCTCATCCTTCAGAGAAATTAGTTGGTTATTACACCCAATCACCTCATAGAACCACGTCTACCAAAGACAATAATCCGCAATCAAAAAAGATACGCACAAGGAAAATGCGAATGCATGAAAGAAAAGTGCGCAAACCAAAGAATACCTTCAAAAGATACGTGGATCCAGTAAATTTTATCGGTAGCACCGGCTAAATGCATCCAGAGAAAAATAAAGGGTTGCCAAAGTCAGGCTCCCCCAATCATAGAGAGGGATGTTCGAAAACATCCTCAAGTATGGCAAAAACCATAAGTGGACGACGTCGCCGCTCGACGCCACCAAAAATCCTCCCAACACCAGCAAGATAAATAATCGGGCCATCTGCCTCACCTGCAACCCATCCTCAACATCAATCACCATACTCAGTAAAACATCCCTAAGCAGTGACAAACGGATGGAATACCCAGATACTATCCTCCCCACATCATCGAGCGCCGCCCGCACCGCCTTCGGCCTCACCCTCAAAGAGAGATCCACCTCTATTTTCTCTCCATCACAATCCAACCCCAGTAGCTGTTGTACATCTATGGGAGTCACAGTCATCTCCCCAAAACCAAAATGGAAGGTGCTCTCCCTCAGAGCACATAAGATCGTCATCGAACGAGGCATCTCATCCAACACAGACGGTAGACTCCCAAAACCTACCGATCCACACTGACCTTTTACCTTCTCGAGGCAATTCAAAAGCCATGCCAATGCCAAATGGCACCCTCCACACTATGACGACCGGTACCCTCCTTAAATTTTTGTACTAAAACTCCCAGAAAATACCAAAAAACCTTGAAAAATCGTCAAAAAAATCCTAAAAATCCCAGGGAATGTTTGGAACATTTTCACCAAGAAAATTTCACACTCCCTCAAGTGAAACCCCTATTCCCCCAGTAGAACTCTCAAAAGCCAAGAGAATATCCTCCCTGAAACATCCCCAGAGGACCCCTGAAGTATCCCTAACCTCATGTTATCTCCTATCCCCCAAAAGTCTCTCCGAGAAAAACCTCCAAACCATGGACCACCTAATCACGTCCCTGGTGGAATTTATAGCATCACATTGGCTATTACCCCGTAAAGTCTCCAAAAAATATGAAGATTTCCCCAGCAATCAGCCCCCCAGCTCAAATCAAAATCCTGAGGTAATTTGCCCAGCGGAGTTCCCCAAGAACATCACACTTTAATCCCTCATAATTGACTTCGACCCACAGAATTGGCCACCTCAATTTAAGCCCTCGGAATTGGATTTGACCCAAAAAATTGGTAATCTCAAAGCCCTCAGAATTAGCTTCGACTCACAGAATTGGTCACCTCAATTTAAGCCCTCAGAACTGGCATCGACCCGCAGAATTGGTCATCTCAAAGCCCTCAGAATTGTCTTCGACCCGCAGAATTAGTCATCATAATTTAATCCCTCAGAATTTGCTTTGACCCGTAGAATTGGTCACCTCAATTTAAGCCCTCGGAATTGTCTTCGACCCATAGAATTGGTCATCTCAATTTAAGCCCTCGGAATTGGCTCCGACCCACGAAATTGGTCATCTCAAAGCCCTCAGAATTGGCTTCGACCCATAGAATTGGTCATTATAATTTAAGCCCTCCGAATTGGCCTCGACCAGCAGAATTGGTCATCACAATTTAAGCCCTCAGAATTAGCTTCAACCCACAGAATTGGTCATCGCAATTTAATCCCTCAGAATTGTCTTCGACCCGCAGAACTGATCACCTCAATTTAAGCCCTCAGAATTGGCTTCGACCTACAAAATTGGCCATCTCAATTTAAGACTTTAAAGCTTCGACCCGCAGAATTGATCATCTTAAAGCCTTCAGAATTGACTTCGACCCGCAAAAATGGTCACCACAATTTAAGCCCTTAGAATTGGCTTTGACTTGCAGAATCGATCATCCTCATGCATAGGTCCTCAGAATCGGCCTCGACCCTCTGAATCGGTCATCCCCACCCTTAGGTCCATTGAATCGACCTCTTTCAAAGGCATCATGCTGTGTCTATTCAACGACTTTCATTTGTTCCAAACTCACACGTTGAGGGTCTCTGTAGACACCCCTTTCTAGCACCCCCCTCCAACCTTTCCTAAGGTCCATATCACCTCCCTTCATCACTACAAACCTAATTCATACCCCGGGTATTGCCCTAGAGGCCATCGGGCACTCCCAAGCTCCGTTTGACAAAAATTCAAACTCTTCATCTTGAGTGATACTGAATGAATCTTCAAAGGGCACTGAATCTCCTTCCTAACGGTCTGCCTCGTGCATAATTCTGACTTACGTTTCGAACAAACGACCCGTTTTTCCTCAAACCTTGATCAGTAGGTCACCGGATGATCCAGATCTCCGTTTGACCCAAATCAACTCTTCAGCTTGATCAAGACTGAATGAAGCTTCAAAGGTCACTCAATCCCCTTTCTAGCAGTCTGCCTTATGCGCAGTTATGACTTACGGTACAGACGAATGATCTGTTTCACTCAGAAAGGTCACCGAACGCTTCCAGGCCCCGACTGGCCAAAGTTAACTCCCTAACCTGAGTCAAGCTCATTATAATGTCCAATTACATCTCCTAACCTTTCCAACGGTCCACCTCGTGCACTATTCTGACTTAGCAAACGGATGAACGATCCGTTTGCGTTCGATAATTCCCTGTCCAAAGGATCGACGAGTGCTTCTGAGCCACATTTAACCCTAAGTCTACTCTCGAACCCAGGAGTGGTCCAAATACTTTCAAAGGTCTCTAAAGTACCTTTCCAACGGATCACCCCATTCACGATTAGGATCAACAGTTTACATTTTATGACCATTTTTCCGAAGGAACCTGAAAGAGACTGCCAAACGACAGGTTTCAAACCCTACCTATCGGCAGTGTGCCTAAAAACTCCTGCCGATTAGCAAAATTAGGACTATGTCGATCGAAAATGCCCAGGGCCTATAAAAAGGAGGGCCTAACCTCACTGCAAGGGGACCCAAGATCTGAAATCCATTAGTCTCAACAAACTCAGAAAACCTCTCACGAAGTCAGCGTGATTTCCACATCCAAATCCCTTTCCAACCTTTACTTTTCATCATCTTTTTCACCAAACTTGGTGAATTAACTACTCGTCATCAACACCTAAGTTCAAGGGCTGCTCTCTAACATTCAAGAGTAAGCTCAAGATCTTCAAGAAGGTCCAACTTTATCAAATTCTCCTAAATTCGCATTAACTTGTTTTATTACTTAGCACTTTTATTCTTTCCATCTCACATATCCGAATATACTTTTTATTTAGTATTATTGCACATATCTTATTTTCATATAAATAGAACCCATAAAAACATGAAAAAGCGAGTTTGCTCATAAATTCCAAATGGGAATCCTCACACTTTTCTCACAACTAAAACACTCTTTACACACACACACATATAAGAGAAGTCCCCGGTTGGATTTATGGGATAAATTCCACCCCTTGTTTTGCATACGAACTACGTGGACTTTGATACCTCTATAGGCTACGTAGGCGTCTCGGGTTAAAACCCGAGACTCGAGTCTTATTCCTTCCATTTTTGTTATTTTTCCATATTCTTTAACTTAATTCTCCTAAAATCTATATATTTACATATAAATATATTTGTTCTTAGTGGCGTATTATTCCACATGCGTTATCGTTCCTTTATAATGATTAACGGAAGGATAACCACGTAAATCATATTTTCTAATATTACTTTTAGGAACATCCCTATGGATGACTCGCTTTATCTCTTCCATGATACAAGTCGATGATTCCTATCTCCACTACATATACACATGCACACATCAACTCAACTAAACTCAACAAAGCCTTTTCCTAATTATTTGGGGTCGGCTACATGAATCCTATTTTTCCATTCCATTCTATCCAGTGCAATATCTTCGGTTAAACCACATGATATCATGTCCTTTTTTATAATATCCCACCAAGTTAATTTAGGCCTACCTCGACCCCTTGGGTTACCATCAATACTAACTAAATCACTCTTCCTTACAGGAGCATCCATTGCTCTACGCTTAATGTGTCCAAACCATCTAAGTCGATTTTCTCTCAATTTATCTTCTATAGGAGCTACTTTTACCGTTTCAAGAATTTGTTCATTTTTAATTTTATCCTTTCGAGTTTTACCACAAATCCATCTTAGCATTCGCATCTCCGCCACACTCATTTTCTGCACATTTTGTTTCTTGGTTGCCCAACACTCTGTCCCATATAACATGGCGGGTCTAATGGTCGTCCTATAAAATTTTCTTTTTAACTTCAAAGGTATACGCCTATCACACAGAACGCCGGTCGCACTTCTCCACTTAACCCAGCCTGCTCTAATCCTATGCGTAACTAATATCTCCATCTTTTTGTATAATCGATCCTAAATAATGAAAATGGTCATTTCTAGGTATTTCTTGACCTTCCAATTTCACCACATCTCCATTGGTCCTCCTATTACTACTAAAATTACACTCCACATATTCTGTTTTAGTTCTGCTTATTTTAAATCCTCTTGTTTCTAAAGTTTCTCTCCACAATTCCAACGTAACATTTATCCCCATCTTAGTCTCATCGACTAAAACAATATCATCTGCAAATAGCATACACCATGGCACCTCATCTTGTATTTGTCCAGTCAACTCATCCATAACAAGGGCAAAGAGATAAGGACTTAATGTTGAACCTTGGTGTAGCCCTACCCTAATTAAAAATTCACTACTTTCTCCAGCTGATGTTCTTACTGTAGTCATCGCACCATCATACATATCCTTGATCACGTCAATATATCTGCGAGTCACTCCTCTTTTATGTAGAACCCACCATATTATATCTCTAGGTATCCTATCATACGCCTTCTCCAAATCTATAAAAATCATATGAAGATCCTTCTTTTTCTCTCTATACCTCTCCATTAATCTCCTCAATAAATAGATTTCTTCCATTGCTGACCTCCCAGGCATAAACTCAAATTGATTCTCAGATACTATTGTCTTCAATCTCAATCTATATTTAATCACTCTCTCCCAAAGTTTCATTGTATGACTCATTAATTTAATACCACGATAATTTGAACAACTTTGTATGTCCCCTTTATTTTTATAAATAGGTACTAAAATACTTTTTTTCCATTCATCGGGCATCCTATTAGTCATTAAAATTCTATTAAATAATTTTGTAAGCCATGATACTCCATCCTCCCCTAAGCACTTCCAAACCTCAATAGGGATACCATCTGGTCCTAAAGCCTTCCCTTTTTCATATTTTTTAGAGCAATCCTGACCTCTGTTGTCCTAATTCTACGAAAAAATATATCTTCTCGAGTCTCCCTAAGTTCCTCTATATCTAATCTACTCCCATTATCTGCATTTAATAACCTCTCAAAGTAGTTTTTCCATCTTTCCATAATTTCATCATCTTTGACTAGGACTCTCGAATCATTACTTTTGATGCACTTAACGTTATTAAAATCTTTTGTTTTCCTATCCCTAAGTTTAGCAAGCTTATAAATACTTTTTTCCCCTTCTTGTGTTCCTAATTTTGTATGAAGATCATCATACGCTTTTAACTTAGCATCTCTTACCACTTTCTTAACTTCCTTTTTAGCCCATTTATATTTCTCAAAATTCTCTTCATTTCTATTTGTTTGCCATATTTTAAAGCACTCCCTTTTAATTTTTACTATATTCTGTACTTCTTCATTCCACCACCAAGTTTCTTTAGACTGTGGCCCTTTGCCTTTTGATTCTCCAAGAATTTCTTTTGATATTCTCCTAATGCATGTGGCCATCTTATTCCACATTATGTTAGTTTCTTCTTCACTATTCCATGTTGCTTCATTTAATGCTTTATCTTTAAAAAGTTTTAATTTCTCTCCTTTTAAATTCCACCACCTAGTTCGTGGGTTAATCTTCACTTTTCGCACTCGTGATTGATTTTTAATATTTATATCCAACGCCATTATCATATGTTGTGAGGTTAAGATCTCTCCCGGGATAACCTTACAATCTTTACACGTTAATCGGTCTCCTTTCCTAGTAATGAAAAAATCTATTTGGCTCTTATGTGTTCCACTTTTATAAGTTATTAAGTGTTCAAGCCTCTTTTTAAAACATGTATTTACTAGTACAAAATCATAAGGCATCGCAAAATCTAAGATAGACTCTCCCCCGTCGTTCCTATCTCCAAAACCATGTCCTCCATGCACTATCTCATATCCTACACGATCTTCTCCTACATGGCCATTAAAATCTCCATCTATATAGATTTTCTCACCTAGGGGTATTTCTTAAATTAGTTCATCCATTTGTTCCCAAAATTGTACTTTAGTGTGCTCATCTAATCCTACTTGAGGTGCATAAGCACTAACAATATTAATTATGTTTTCACCTAATACCAATTTTACAAGTATAAGTCTATCACCTTTCCTAATAACGGTTACGATATCATCCTAAAAGTTTTTATCTACTATTATTCAACCTCCATTCTTATTTCTATGTTTTCCTGTATAATATAATTTAAATCCTGTATTTTTTATTTCTCTAGCCTTCTCACCGACCCATTTAGTTTCTTGTAAACAAGCTATGTTAATTTTTCTTCTTATCATGGTATCTACTAACTCCATCCCTTTTCCTGTCATAGTCCCTATGTTCCAAGTCGCTAAGCTAAGTCTAGTATCCTGGACTAGCTTCTTTACCCGCACACATCCAGCTTGTTGCAGGAACCCTTGCTTATTTATCGTCGCATCGGGGCCCCGATGCGACGCCCCTTGCCGATTTTTGGAGACACCCGGTGGCAGGCGCAACGCCCCTTGCCTATTTTTCAAGACACCCGGTGGCAGGCGCAATGCATCGCTTAAGGGGAATTCCCTAGCATTAGCACGTATATTTATAGGATTCATGTTCATAAGGATCTGACAAAGTTTACGCTGGCTGTCAGCTACCTAACGCAACCCTCCTCCTTTTTTCGAGCTTGGGACCGGCAATGTAAAAAAAAATAAGAAGTTAAGCACGATACAAGCGGAGTTATACACATGCACACATAACATGAGGAAATAAAGGATAATAGCAACAATCAATGAGAGACCGCAAGGGCGGAATGGGTGCCTAACACCTTCCCATTTCATAACTTAGCCTCCGAACCCTACTCGAATCATTTTTGGTTTTGTATGTATCAGTATGTCTTTGGATACTGTCTTTCGGGATGACTCCACCTTCTTTTGTCTATTTTGAGTAAAATATACTAGCGACTCCATCTCTCTACATTTTTCACCTCACACATCGCCGATGACAACCGAAGTGCTCCAGAGAGGGATGCGCGGGACCAAGATCCTCTCACCATGGAGATGACACCCCCTCTCATCATCTCTCTCTCCCTCCGCGAGGATCGGGGATGACCACACCCAGATTTGGCCAATATTTCCCTTTTTTTCTTAGAACTCTTGGAAAATGATCGAATTAACTTTTGAGATGAAATTTGGATTATAAAGAGAATTAAATTAAATTATGAGTAGGCCAATATGGAATTTGATTAAGATTAATTAAGTAAAATTGTGGGTTAAAAACCTAATTCGGAAAATTCTATCGTGTCTTAAGGGACTGGAGAAAACAATGGCTTAGACCAATAGGATTTAAGTGAGTTACCTACTGATATATGTTAGAGAATAATGGGCACAATTCGAGTAGTGTGGGGTACTCGAGAACGTATGATAAGAAGTAAAATGGAAATTTTCTAATACGCGGGATATTCAGGATATAAATATACTACATATGGAACATATGGTATGTAACGTGCATATACATATACCGATGGTATAAATATATAAGTGGTGTGAATACCTATTGCATGATTTCTTATGTGTGTGACATACCTACGCTGCTTGCTATCATGGGAGGTTTTGAAAGGGGACGATCTTATCCTAATGATCCCACTAGTGGATTTCAGATTGGTGCCTCAAAACATAGAACTTTAGTTAGATCACTATTTATGTGAACAATGGTGTGCGCGGTCATTTGGGTGCGTATGTATGTGTGTATCCCAAAGGCCTAGAACTATGTTCGCCTCCAATATGTGTGATTTGTATTCATGGTTTGAGAGTAATTCTGAACTGGTAGTCCTTTATTTTGTACAGGATGTACCGAAACATGATAACAGAGTATGCATGCACTGCAGGTCTCAGCCTAGGGAAGTTGTATTAGTGTGTTTGTGTGTGTGTGTGTGTGTGTGTGTGTATATAAAATAAGAGTGATATGTGTATATATATATATACTAGCGGTTTATTCTTCTGTGTGTACTTAGTAGACGAGAAATATAATGATACCGAAAATAATATAAGTATGTGGAAACTTAGCCTCTATTTTATAGATTCCTAATTGATTTCAAAGATATGAGAAAATAAATCAATAACGTGTTGTGTGGGTAATACGGGTGGACACCACGAGTTAATATGTGTAGTATAATGCATTAGGCATGCACAATAGCATAGGGGTGAGGACCTCAAGTGAGAGCCTGTGAAACTAACATGTATGTGATATCTGTTGATTACTCATTTTAAATACTTGCAAATATTTTTCAACCATTTTACTCGGGCCCTAACCCATTTTCCAAATATATTTTCAAAATCCATTTTAGGTGCCTAGCCACCGGAACTCCCAGCTTAGGATTCCATTCCTATTTGGTGTGTTGCAGTTCTTTTGGATGATTGCAGGACCTCGTTAGTAGACACCTCCAATGTTTTCAGATCTTGTGCATCATTTAATCTACTTCAGTTGGGCATGTTTCCCCACCTTCTATTAGTAGTTACTTTCAGAAACTATGTAATTCATTTATTTTCAGTTGTTGGGATCAGATACTTATGGATTATTGTATTAGAGTTTTTAGATGGAGTGTTTATTCTTGTCATATCTTATTTAATTCAGCTAATTCATTATCTATGATGTTGGTCAATTGGAATTGTGAATGTGATTTATTCATTTATTTATTTATTTCAGATCATTCCACGTAAATTTAAAAGATTAAAACTTGACACTGGCTTAATTGACTAATAGGTGGTTAGTAATTAATGGCTTTCAATAGTGATGCAAAGAATTAACCAACTGGATATCCTAATTTAATTTAATTTAATAAAGGACTGATCACCCGGTATTTAATTGGGCGGGGTATCACAGATGGTATTAGAGCATCAGGTTTTAGTGTCCTTAGAATTTGTGCGGCTTATTACGCTTCAGCGTAGCATTCTTTGATATAGTGGCCTATTATAGGATTGTTGTAATCCTCTTCGCATGCACATTTACATTCTCCTTCTACTAAGTATAGTTGATACAAATCATATGCGAGTTAGTTTAGGTTTCGTACACTGAACAATATAATGCAACGAGTGAAGAGAGGCTCGGCAGAAGCCATAAAGTATTCTGGGAATAGTGGCCATGATGGGGGGGGTCACTATTATTATTATTTAGGCAGATGACGATAGGATAATCACTACTACGCAGTAGTTTCCCCAAGCACCGTCGTAGAGAACGGTGGTACAAATTTAGACTCACCCAACATACTCGATAAAGGGGGAAGTTGGAGGAGCTCTTTCTATGACCACACTCGATCCTCGCAGCGAAAGAGATGTATGAGGTGTGTCATCTCCGTGGTGAGAGGATCTCGATCCCGCGCATCCCTCTTGGGAGTGCTTCGACCGATGTCAGTGATGTGTGAGGTGAAAATGTAGAGAGATGGAGTCGCCAATCTATTTTAATCAAAATAGACAAAAGAAAAGGGGAATCCATCCCGAAGGAGAGCATCTAAAGATACACTCATACATATGAAACCAAAATGATTCGAAAAGAGTTCGAACGCTAAGTTACGAAATGGGAAGGTGTTAGGCACCCATTCCACCCTTACGGTCTCTCATGGATCATTTCTATTTTCCTTTATTTCCCCATGATATGTGTGCATGTGTATATGTAGTGTAGATAGGAATCATCGACCTGTATCATGGAAGAGATAAAGCGAATCCTCCATAGGAATGTTCCTAAAAATAATATTAGAAAATAGGATTTATACAATTATCCTAGCGTTGATCATTATAATGGAACGATAACGCATACAGAATAATACGCCACTTAGATCGAATATATGTATATGCAAATATATAGATTTTAGGAGAATTAAGTTAAAGAATATAGAAAAACAGAAAATGGGAGAAAAGTAAGGCTCGAGTCTCGGGTTTTACCCCGAGACGCCTACGTAGCCTATAAAGGCATCAAAGTCCACGTAGTTCGTATGCAAAACGAGGACTGGGATTTATCCCATAAATCTAACTGGAGACTTCTCTTATATGTGTATGTGTGTGTGTAAAAAAGTGTTTTAGTTGTGAGAAAAGGGTGAGAAAAGAATAAGAATTCCCGTTTGCAATTTATGAGCAAACCCTATTTTTCTTATTTTTGGGGGGGTTTATTTATATAAAAATAACAGATGTGCAATAATACTAAATAAAAAGTATATTAGGATATGTGAGATGGAGAGAATAAAAGTGCTAAGTAATAAAACAAGTTAATGTGAATTTAGGAGAATTTGAAGAGAGAGTTGAGAAAGTTGGACCTTCTTGAAGATCTTGAGCTTGATCTTGAATGTTGGAGAGCATCCCTTACACTTGGATGATGATGAAGGGTAGTTAATTCACCAAGTTTGATGAAAAATACAATGAAAAGTGAGGGTTGGAAAGGGATTTGGATGTGGAAATCATGTTGACTTCGAGAGGTATTTTCTGAGCTCGCTGAGAGTGATGGATTTCAGATCTACTGTCCCCTTTGCAATGAGGTCAGGCCCTCCTTTTTATAGGCCCGGGGAATTTTTGATAGGTATAGTCCTAGTCCTAACAATCAGCAGGTGTTTTTAGGCACACTGGAGATAGGCAGGGTTTGGAACCTGCCGTTTAGCAGTCTCTTTCAGTTCCTTCATAAAATTAATCGTAGAGCGCAAATCGTTGATCCGAATCGCGCACGGGGTGAATCGTTGGAAAGGTAATTCAGAGGCCTTCAAAAGTATTTGGACTAATCCCACATCCGGGAGTTTACTTTGGGTTAAATATGGCTCAGAAGCATTCGTCGGTCGTTTGGATGGGGGATTATCGAACACAAAAGGATCGTTCATTCACATGCTAAGTCAGAATTGCGCACGGGGCAGATCGTTGGAAAGGTTAGGAGATGTATTTTGAGATTCCAAAGAGTTTGACTCGGTTTGGGAAGTCAACTTTGGTCAATCGGGGCCTGGAAGCGTTCGATGACCTTTTAGAGTAAAACGGATTATTTGTCCGCACCGTAAGTCAGAATTGGGCCCGGAGTGAATCGATTGAAAGGGGTTTCAGTGCCCTTTGAATATTCATTCAGTCTCAATTGAGATAAAGAGTTGACTTTGGTCAAATGGAGTTTAGGAGCATCCAGTGGCCTCTAAGTCAGGTTTCGAGGGAAAACGGGTTGTCCGTCCGCACCGTAAGTCAGAATCGTGCACGGGATGGACCATTAGAAAGGGGTTTTAGTGAACTTTAGAAATTCATTCAGTCTTAATCGAGCTGAAGAGTTTGAATTTTGGTCACACGAAGCTTGGGAATGCCCGATGGCCTCTAGGTCAGTACCCTGGGTATGACTTAGGTTTGTGGTGATAAAGGGAGGTGTTAGGGTCCTAAGGAGAGGTTTAAGGGGTACAAGAATGGGGTTTCTACAGAGCCCCTCGATGGGTGAGTTTGAAACAAATGATAGCCATCGAATAGACACTGCATGATGCTTTTGAAAGAGGATGAACAATTCAGAGGGTCAAGGCCGATTATGAGGACCTAAGGATGAGGATGAACGATTCTGTGGGTCGAGGTCGATTCTGAGGACCTAAGGGGAATACCGTTGATGATCTAAAGGAAGTGATGATCAAAGATTTAGGTAAATTCTGAGGACCTAAAGCGATACCGGGGGTGACCGATTCTACGGGTCGACGTCAATTTTGAGGGTTTAAGTTATTATGACCAATTCTGCGACTCGAAGGCAATTCTGAGGGCTCAAGTTGAGATGACCAATTCTGTAGCTTGGAGCCAATTCTGAGGGCTAGGATTGAGATGACCAATTCTGCGGGTCGAAGCCAATCCTGAGGGCTTAAGTTGAGATGACCAATTATGCAGGTCGAAGCCAATTCTGAGGGCTTAAGTTGAGATGACCAATTCTGCGGGTCGAAGCTAATTCTGAGGGCTTAAATTGAGATGACCAATTCTACGGGTCGAAGACAATTCTTAGGTCTTAGGTTGAGATGACCAATTATGAGGGTCGAAGCCAATTCTGAGGGATTAAATTAAGATGACCAATTCTGCGGGTCGAAGTCAATTCTGAGGGCTTAAGTTGAGATGACCGATTCTGCAGGTCGAAGACAATTTTGAGGGCTTAGGTGTGATGTTCTCGAGGAACTCTTCCGGGGAAATTACCTTGGGATTTTGATTTGAGTTGGGGAGATGATTGCTGGGGAAATCCTCGTATCTTTTGGAGACTTTATCGGGGGAACAACCAATTTGATGCTGTAGATTCCACTGGGAAGTGATTAGGTGGTCCAGGGTTTGGATGTATTTCTCGAGGAAATTTGAGACCTTTGGGGAATAGGAGATAACCTGAAGTTCGGGATACTTTAAAAGACCTCTACGGACGTTTCCGGGGAGATATCGACTTGGACTTTGAGAGTACCGCTGGGGAAATAGGGGTTTCACTTAAGGGGGTATGAAATTTTCTTGGTAAAACTATTCTAAACCCTCCCTGGGATTTTTAGGAATTTTATGAGGATTTTTCAGGGTTTTTTGGTATTTTCTGGGAGTTTCTGTATGAAAACTTTAAGGGGGTGCCGGTCGGCATGGTGTGGATAGTGCCATTCTACAATGGCACAAACTTTTGGACTACCTGGAGAAGGTAAAATTTCAATGATGATCGGTAGGTGGGGGTGCAGTGCCGATCGGCATGACCCTTGGCTTCCTGTAAAAGAGGGGAGGGTTCCCCTCATTTTTCATAGCTTCTTGCATTCTCTCTTTCTGCGATTTTCTTC
Organism: Sambucus nigra; assembly: GCA_949130495.1. NCBI lineage: Eukaryota > Viridiplantae > Streptophyta > Magnoliopsida > Dipsacales > Adoxaceae > Sambucus > Sambucus nigra. The sequence goes on from OX422216.1 coordinate 201,385,000, forward strand.
TATGAATCGTTCTAGCATTTCGTCATCTAAAAAATGATCGCTTTTGTGAGCACTGTGGTACACAGGGAGTGGTTGGTTGTTGACGACTCGGCGAATGTGGAGTGGAGGGCCAAGGCGCCTCTTGCTTTAGGGGGTGAGAAATCTTTTAATGCATTTAAGCAGTATCGAACGAGTGAACTTTACTGCGGGAGCCATCGCGTCATCGCTCTTCTAGGCTAGTGAACCCCGGTGGTTATGTAAGAAAAAAAATGACCTTTGGCATAATTTTTTAGTGATTTCCTTTTTTTTCTTGGATTTTGACAAGGTTTTTCTTTTGACAGTCTGATGTTTCTTTGTCGACTATGTGTGTCCATGGGACGACGGGGCTTAAGGATGTTTGGGAGCACCTTCCATTGTGGTGCGTTGGGTAGTATCGTCAGCAAACTTTCGGAGGCAAGCGTCTGTGCTGGATGAGATGCCTCGTTCGATGGCGGTCTTATGCGCTCTAGGGGAGAGGTGGTGGGACACTACCCATACCTGCCATTTTGTCTTCAGGGAGATGACTATGACTCCCATAGGCGAGTAGTATCTACTAGAGCTGGATTATGATGGAGAGTAGATAGAGGTTGATTGCTCTTTATGGGTGAGGTCGGAGGCGGTGCAGGCGGCGCTAGGTCATGCGGGGAGGATAGTGTCTGGGGATTTATTTCGTCTGTCCCTGTTGAGGGATGTTTTGTTGGGTAGGGTGATTGATGTGGACGATGGACTGCAGGTGAGACAGATGGCCCTGCAATTTATTCTGCTAGTGTTGGGGGGATTTCTGGTGGCATCGAGCGGCGACGTTGTCCACTTATGGTTTTTGCCATACTTGAGGATGCTTTCGAACATCCCTCTTTATGATTGGGGGAGCCTGACTTTGGCGACCCTTTATTTTTCTCTGGGCGTATTTAGCTGGTGCTGCCAGAAAACTTTTACGAGAGCCACATATCTTCATGAGGTATTCTTTAATTTTCACAGTTTCCTTTTCATGCATTCGCATTTTCCTTGTGCGTCTTTTTTTTATCGCGGATTCTTGTCTTTGGCAGATGTGGTTCTATGAGGTGATTGGGTGTAATACACAGTTGATTTCTCTGAAGGATGAGACTGTTGGGGACTTTTGTTGGTTGTATCGGTGGCGGAAGGCCAATTGAGGAATTCTCTTTCTCTGGTGGCAGTGCGTCAGGTCTTAAATGGCCTAACCAGTTATAGGGTAAGACTTTTTTCTTCTTCATTATTGGTCTTTGTGTGCTATAATTTTATGTTGACTTATATCTGCTAGGGATGTTTCAGGTGACCTTTTACCCTTGGGGGACGACGATTCAAGACATGGGGTCGACTGGAGTAAATGCGTAGATGAGGCATTTGCTGGCGCATGAGTTTGGCCACTCTTGGTATCTCAGGGAGAAGGTGGTCCGACATATTACTGAGGAAGAGGAGGATATGGTGCCACCTACGAGGCCCCCTATGTTTATGAGGCGGGAGAGGTTATTTCCAGAGGATGCGATGATTGCGGCGATGATTGGCGAGTCCTATCTGTTGTACACCGATACGGCTATGTCATATGATTATATGGACTTCGTGATGAGTTGACTGATGGCGCCCAGCATATATGATGCACTTCCTTTCCCTCCTGTGGGTTTGAGTCGGCCAGTGGGGTCCTCCCACAGTGGTGGCGGTCCGTCGACATCTGCGGCGACAGCGACTTCGGAGGTCCCCTTTGTGAGGTTGCATACCCCTTCACACAACATCCAGTGGGCTAACGGAGGGATGGTGCCGATGTTGCATCGTCCTCATGCAATGGACCCGGAGGAGTTGGGCTTGACAGAAGAGGTTCTTCGTCCTTTAGTGTATCTTTATGTTCTTCTCTTTTCCTTCTTTTTGGTTTTTTTTTATCTTTTCTGCTTGATACCAATTTTTTTTCCTTTTCTTTCAACAAGTCAGGGTGTCCACAACTTGGCTGAGGGATATTAGAGACGGGATATCTTCGGTGACCGCCCATATTTGGGACGCGGTCCCTGCTCCTTCTTGCTTGGTGCCATTTGCCTCATTAGTCTGGTTTGGGTAGCGGTGGTGCGTCGTCTCGTCGCAGGGGAAAGAGAGCGCGTCACAGGGATGGAAGTTCTTAGAGATAGAGAGTGGAAGGGGAAGTGAGAGAGACAATGTGGGTTCGGGCTGAGTCCCGTTGTTTTTCTTCTTTTCTTTATTCTCCTAGAAAATGATGTAATACAGAAATATATCTATGCAATACAATGGAGTTTTTTATTATCTTCTGTTAGTAATGAATGAATGAATGCATATGCGCTTTTTACTTTACTGCTAATACCGTAAAAAGAAATATTTTTGGGATTTGAAGGAAAGTTTTATTTAAAATGATAATTTATATACAGTTGGAAGGGGATTTTGAAATTCTGTTGAGAATATCAATTTATTTTTATTGAGTTCTCTGATTTTGACAAAACAGGAAAAAGGGAAGTTCTAAAAATAAGAGGTTGTCGATCGGCAAGACCCTTGTGCTACCTATTGGCAGGTCAATCCAGTCTAATCAATCAAAGATTTGATTGGTACCCTCTACAGTCTTTGGTACCTTATGGGGTAGGATTTCCTTTGATTTCTGTAGGGGTTATGATTTTTGTGAGGGTTTTCAAGTATAAAAGGGGTAAGGGTGAAGTGATTTCATCACACATTCACATTCCATCTTTCTTATTCTTTGAGATGGCTCTCCCTGCTAGTCTTGATTTTGTGAACTACCTCGATACTTTGGAGGCAATGTGCTCCTATAACGTCGACTACGATGCTTTCAACATGCGTCGAGTCTCTTTATGGAATAATCGGCCCATAGAGTGGAACATGCTAATGGCGGCGGTACAATTTTAGTACCCCAAAGACCATGTATTCCGTTTTGGCTTGGAAAAAGTATGTCCGACTTATGAGGAATTTTCTGCCATGTTGGGAGTAAATCCTAGTGTGGCGGCTGCTATGCCTAAGTTTTCTCGATCTCCTCGGGATTTATTAGTTTGACTTCTCCGTGTCTCGCCCTTGACAGGTAGATCCTTGGTTATTGGAGGAATGATTTCCCTTTCTGCAGTGCTGCGGTCTGTTCATTTGCAGGAGGTTGGTAATGATGGATATTCCAGAGCCATCGTGATGGGCTTGGTTTCAAAATTTCTGTTGGTGACTGTGGAACTACTGGTGGACCCACAACTTGCAGCTATTACTTCATGGATTTCCTACCATCGCAATCCTGCGACGGTGATACTGGCGGAGACTTTGAATGGCCTGGATGCCTAGCGAGAAGGTCGTCTGGAATTTCTGAGGGGTAGCCCTGTGATGTTGTTCAAGTGGTTGTCTGAAAGACTCCGCCTTGTAACTCCTCTGAAATATCCTTTGTCGACTGTATTCAACTTCTTTTCGCGCTATTTCATCAGCGTTGGCCTGGATATTGAGATATGGGAGAACTGGTTTGTGGAGCATGGGCTCTAAATCTGCACTGGTCGGTGCCTTGGTGGGGACAGTTGCTGCTTATTCTAGAGCTGGGAAAATACTCGTACGTCTAGCTGGTTGGTCTTAGACATACCTCTTCTATTTTCCTTGGAGGCTTTTGCTCCAATTTGGCTAGGAGCAGGTCATGCCACCTCGGACACTAGATTTCTTTTCGGTAGAAGATCTGACAGAGCGTCTTTGCATGCGGCTTGGCTCTTTGTGGGAGAGTCGGCATCCATCGACCCGTCCTTCTCAGTGTGTTGGGAGAGTTTGTCACATCCTCGGGGATTATATGAAGTGATTATGGAGAAGAGTGGTCAGCAAGATGTTGGTAGTGGAGATTGGACAAAGGTGGCTTGTCTTATCCGATACCATGGAGGGAGGTGTGGTAGTTTTTTCGAGACTGGTTCGAGCTTATCGATCTATGGAATGTCTGGGGCACTCTATTCAGGCAGGGAATGCTTGGGGACCCCAAGATGTGGATGATGATGATGGACCGGACTCATCTGGTAGCTGTGGGTAGGACTCTTTGAGAGTTTATTTTATAATGGGGAATAAATTTGGGAATTTATTTGGCTTTTTAGGAAGATAGTGGGAAGGGAGTTATCCATTCCTTATGTAATTGCACTATAATTTCTTATTAGTGAAATAAACAAGTTTTTTATCATCTAGCTATGCCTTTTGATGAATTTTGCATTTTGAATTATCTATACTGATCGCTAAGGCATGCATAAGCCTCTTATTCAAGTATATGTTAGAATGAACTGTCGTTCTTGGAGATAAGAAAAGAATAGTTTTTCTTTTAAAAGAAGGGGCCGTGCTCACATAACATGTGTGAGCTGCCTACGTACCTCTGGGGGTTTTTGAAAGGTTTTAATTTTTTTTTAAAAATGGTTCTTGCAGAGGATCAGGCCCACGTAGTTCTAGGTAGAGGGAAATGAAGATTTTTTTTAAAAATAGAAGTAAGATGAGAAGAGTCGTAGCACGCAGAGATTTTGGACTAGGGGTAGAATTTCTTGAGACGGTCTATGTTGACTGGACGATCCAAATCTTCTCAATCTAAGTCGGTGAGCATGGAGGCACCATCGGACAAGATCTTCTTGACGATGTATGGGCCACTCCAATTGGGATTGAATTTACCTCTGGGGTCCCAGATGGGCTTTACTATTTCTTTGAGGGATAAATCCCCTTCTCGGACATCACGGTCTTTGACTTTGTTATTAAATGATCACGCTATACGGTGATGGTACCCTTGTATGTGGTATAGAGCTTTCAATCTCCTTTCATCTAGGAGGGTCAGCTCGTCAAGACGGTTATGGTACCAGTCTTCTTCGCTGACCTTGCTTTCAAGAATGATGCGCAATGAGGGTAATTCCAGCTCCACAGGTAGGAGTGCTTCCATGCTGTAGACTAGAGAGTAAGGGGTAGCCCCAGTAGAGGTTCGGATTGAGGTTCGGTAGCCCCAGAGGGCGTATGAGATTCGGTCGGCCCAATCTCGATAACTTTCTATCATCTTACTGATGATGTCTTTGAGGTTCTTATTGGAGGCTTCGACTGCACCATTGGTTTGAGGTCAGTAGGGAGAAGATTTTTGTCTCTGAATACCATACTCTTTGACCAATCTTGAGACTTCTGCCTCAAAATGTAACCCGTTATCTGACACTAACTTGTGCAGGACCCCATATCGACAGATGATGTTTTTCTTGATGAATTGGGCCACTTTCTTGGCATTTAGGACTGCGTATGACTCAGTTTCGACCCATTTGGTGAAGTAAACAATGGCAACTAGGATGAATTCATGCCCGTTGGAAGCCTTGGGTGTAACTTTCCCTATGATGTCGATACTCCAGGTGGAGAATGTCCAGGTAGAAGTCATGTTGTATAACTCTCACGGAGGCAGGTATTGAAGGTTGGAAAATTGTTGGCATTTGAGGAATTTCCAAACATAGGCGGTGCAATCCTGGATAATGGTGGTCCAGTAGTAGCCTTATCGGATGATCTTCTTGGCAAGCATGTGACCGTTCATGTGGAACCTATATTCCCCGCTATGAATTTTCTACATTACCTCTTCAATGTCAGCCCCTGCGATGCAGTGTAGATGGGTTCCATCGGAGTTTCTCTTGAACAGTTCTTTGTGACAGATGATGTATTGGGCAGCCAGTCTTCGGAGGGTTGCCCAATCTTCCTTGTTGTAACCCTCGGGATACCTACCATGCTTGAAGAGGTGTCAGATATCATAGTACCAGCAATTGGCTAGCTCGAGATCTTCTTTGGTGATGAGCTCAATATGGTAGAAATGGTTTAGTTTGTCTTTCTTTTGAACTAGGAAGGGTACCATTGTTATTCCTTCGGTCATGTAGACCATGGAGGCTAGGCTAGCAAGGACATCTGCTAGGTTATTCTTTGCTCGAGGTAGGTAATGGAAGGTGATATCTTGGAATTGGGAGGCTAGTTCTTCTAAATGGGCATGGAAGGGTTGGAGTTTCTCATCCTTGACTTTCCACTTTCTGAGCACTTGACCGATGATGAGGGAAGAATCCCCATAGACATCTAGGCATTGAATTCCTTTCTTAAGAGCAAATTTGAGGCCTACCGTACACGTCTCATATTCAGTCATGTTGTTGGTGCAAGGGAAATCTAACTTGATAGCGATAAGAGTGTGGGAGTCATCTGGGGCGATTAGAAGTATCCTAATGCCATATCCCTTTTTGTTAGCGGCGCCGTCAAAGAACATTTGCCATTGGAGGTCGTCTTGTGCAGCGCATAGGATGTTTTTATCAAGGAATTCGGAGATCCAGTTGTCATCTTCTTCCATGGGGTAGTCAGTGAGGTAGTCAGAGATGGCTCTTCCTTTTATGTCTTTTTGTGTGACGTACACGATATCAAACTCAGCTAGGAGCATCAACCATCCAGCCATTCAGCTGGATAAGGTGGGTTTCTCAAGCAGGTACTTGATGGGGTCCATTCGGGATACAAGTTTGATGGGGAAGGTGAGCATGTAGTGTCGTAACTTTTGGGTGACCAAAACAAGCGTGACACGTGCCTTATCTAAAGCAGTGTAGTTGACTTTGTACCTATGACTGGCATAATAGATGACTCTTTCTTTACGAGAATTTTCATAGTATTAGGCTATCAATGCCCCAACTGCAGTGTCGGTTATGGTTAGGTATAGGAGCAAAGGGAGACCAAGCTGTAGTGGCATGAGTATCGGAGGTTGGGTCATATATTGTTTGATTCGGTCAAAAGCTTCTTGGCAGTCCTCGTTCCAAACCAAGGAAACCATGGACTTCTTTCTCCGTTCGAGGAGGTGGCATCTCAAGTATAGCTTTCAGCTTGGAAGGATCTACTTCTATCCCTTTCTCACTGACCATGAATCCCAAGAGTTTTCCCTTTGTAATACCGAAGACACATTTCTATGGATAGAGTCTCATCTGCAACTGTCGCACCCATTCGATGAATTTTTAGAGGGCGGGAACATGACCTTTTCTAGTTTTGGATTTGATAATCATATTATCCACATAGACTTCGACTTCCTTGTGAATCAGATCATGAAGGATGGTTGTGGCAGCCCTCTGGTACGTAGCCCCAGTATTCTTGAGACGAAATGGCATAATAGTGTAGCAAAAAGTTCCCCAGGGTGTGATGAATGCGGTTTTTTCTTGATGATCTGAGTGCATTTTAATTTGGTTGTATCCAGAAAACCCGTCAACGAATGACTTAAGAGCATGAATGGATGTGTTGTCCACGATCATGTCGATATTGGGTAACGGGTAATCATCCTTTGGAGAGGTTTTGTTCAAGTCCTGGTAGCCTACACACATCCTAACTTTCCTCCTGATTTCAGCATAGGCACTATGTTGGCTAACCATGTGGGATATTCAATCACACAAATGAAGCCCAAGTTCAGCTGTTTGACCAGTTCTTCGTTGACTTTGAGCGACCATTCGGTGAAAATCTTTCTCAACTTTTGTTTAACTGGCTTGTAATCTGGGAGAGTGGGGATCTCATATTGAGATTTTTCGGGATCAATGTCAGGCATATCATCATAGGACCACGAGAAGACATCCATGAATTCTTTCAGTAATTCTTCGAGTTGTGCACGCTCATGCTCATCAAGGGTAGCCCCTATCCTAATCTCGCACAGTTGGCTACTAGAAATGAGGTTAACAATAACAGTTTCTTCTTCATTAACTTGAACGGAGTTATGTTGTTTGTTATTAACCTTATTTAGATCAGTTAAGAATTGTTCATTTGCAAAATCATCCTCATCAAAAGTTTGATTAGAATCCAAACAGGTAATGTAAGGCACAGCAAGATACTCAAAATTTTCATTTATTTCATTGATAGGAAAAATAGCATTGAGAACCTCATCAAAGGAGGTCTAGATTACATTTGAGTAAGGATAGACAATAGAGGAAGAAATTTGGTAAACATTGGGGTTAGGTGGGATTTCAACAGGTAGAACCAGTGCAGCATGCAAGTTGAGGAGAGGTGTATTAGCAGCTTTAATCAGGTGGGATGGATCCAATGATGTGGTGCTTGAATGAGCCATGTAGAGTGTCAGCCCTAGTGTCTATAAGTTAAACGAATCCTCAGAGTCACTCTTTGCGGTATCTTTAATGAGTTGTTGTACATGGTGTTGGGAACTTCCAGCCCATGGGTAGTTGTCTTGGAAAAAGATCTCCATTCCAGGCTTCATCTTTTTGTCTGTATGGTCATCCCAGGGTTCCAAAAGGCCGTAAAAGGGGAATTCCTCGCCCTCTTTAATGAATCGTCCATTCAAGGAGTCACCTGGGATAGTCTGAATGCAGTCTAATCTTCTCTTTGGTTAAGACTGGCGAATCATTATGAGTTTTTGTTCTGACGGTTGATACCCCAAACCACAAGGGGGAAATATTTTTTCAGTTCAATGGGTTCAATTATCCCTTGTTGTCTTTATCCTAGCCCCAGTTCGAGCATGAAATGCATGTTTCTGAACATATGAATCACATTGACATTGCCATGAGAGTCATATTCTGGACAAACCATTTCTTTGAAATCGTCCCCTACCGGGAGTATAAGTGGATCAACTCATAATCCTGATAGGAGCATATCATTTAACCAGTGATGTATCTCAAGGATTGGATTGCTGGTGCTTGCACTCTCGACATTGTTCTCATCACCCAAAATGGTGATGACTCATCCGTCAGCGAAGAACTTCAATTTATGATGGAGTAAGGAAGACACTCCCTTGATACTGTTGAGTCAAGGTCGTCAAGGCAACAGGTTGAAACAAGTTGGGATGTCGATAACTTGGAATTCAATTACAGGGTTTATAGGTCCAGCCCCTATTATAAGTTTTATGGATCCCATCACTTCTCGACGATTATTATCGTAGGCACGTACAACAGCGGAGGTTGGAGCAAGGTCACTTTCCTTCAGTCCTAAGCATTCAAAGGTTCTTAATGGGCAGACATTCAAGGCGGATCCATTATCGACAACAGAGAGTGGTACGATCTTCCCCATAACTTCGATGGAGATGTTGAGTGCATGATTGTGGTTTGGCCTGATTCTGGGGATTTCTTCTTCGAAAAAGGATAGCATTCGGGTAGAAGTCAAGGATCTAACTAAATTTACCGCCTCTCTTAGTGTGGTAGAAGGAGGGATTGTGTGTCCAGTGAGCAACTTGATCAAGGCATTTCTGTACAGCCGGGAATACATGAAAAGCCCCCATAGAGTGATGTTAGCTTGAGTTTTCTTCAGATTATCGAGGATCTTGGTCTCCTCAATGGTCATTTCTGGCATAGGAAGGTTTTCAACGACCTTCCCTTTGTCATTGGATGGTGGTAAGTTTGGGATCTGGTAATGCCTCCCTGATCTGTTCATGTGATTTACTGAAGAAGGGAAGAACATTAATCATATTTCCTCGTCGATCTTGAGTTCTTCTTCCACCTTGTTTATTTCTTCGAGGAGTTCTTCAAATGATATCATCCCACACATATCGACCACCGAGTCAGTCCTCTTTGAAGCTTGCTCTTCATTTAAATCTTTAAATTCTTCCCACTATCTAGTCGCAATAATTCTATCTTTCCATACAAAGTCAATTCATTCCACAACTTTAATGGCTTCTTCATACAGGTCCTCCCATTCTTCGGGGAGATGTGAGGGTGAAGGGACCAGACGCCCTTGTAGCTTAAGAGTATCATGTAACTCGGTTATACTATAAATATTATTAGTTTTCCAGAATAATTCTGCCATAATCTGGACAAAATTATCTAGGTTGACTTCATCGATTAGTACTACCCAATTGTCTGACTCTTGGGCCCATTTTCATGCTTCCAAGAACAGCGTACTAAACCTTTATCAATCAATGATCATCTGTGGGGGAAATTTCAGCGCGAACTCTAGGAGTTGGTTCAACCCTTCTGATAATTCCATACTTCCATTTTCAAAACGGTTACGAATAGCAATGCATGCTCCGGTAGGGAGTGATAGTGCCTGATCAGCGAGGCTAGCAGGGTGTAGGAGGAAGTATGGGCAGGTTTGGAGAGGTTCGGGAGGGTATATGGGTGTGATTTCAGTTGAGGGATAAAATCCTGGGTTCATTTCTAGGAAGATAGCATTGGTATATTTGGGAGTGAGTTGTGAGTAGTGTTTGGCTTAGGATTGGATGGTGGGGCAATGGTACCCCGATCAATTAAACCTTGGATTATGTTTCGAAGGTGAAAGCATTGGTCGGTGGTATGGCCCGTAGTTTGGTGAAAGGTGCAATGGGCATCTGCCTTGAAGTTTCTTGGGAGTGGATTTGGCAATGGACAGGGGTCTAAGGTTTTGATAAGGTTTCGGCTTAATAAGGCTTGATAAACTTTATAGAAGGGATCATGGAGCTCGGTGTATTCATTTCGGACTAGGACTGGGTGGCTTTCTAGTGACCACGAGGTGGTTGGTTGAGAAATGTTATTGATGGTTGAAACTACAGCATTGGTGGGCTTATCGTATATTTTAAGGGTGAAATGTCTGGACACCTTCTTTGGTTCAGCTTCTGTTTTAGCAAGACCCTCCTCAATTTTTACTCTGGCTTCTCTGAGAGCCCGAAAGTGGGGATAGTATTGTCCTCACATTATTGCTCGGACATGGGGTAAGAAGTTCTTCTTCACTATGTTGACTTGTCTTCCTCAGATGGCCGATTGGTCATGGTGGCTGCTTTTTCCCTCCATCGGGCTATGAAGTTACTGACTGATTCCCCAAAGTTTTGCTTGAGCAGCTCTAAATCACGATGGGTGACCTGAAGCTCTTCGTTGTATTTGTATTGCGACATGAATTCTCAGGCTACATCCACCCAACTACAGATTATGGACTCTTTGAGAGAAAAAAACCATCGAAGGGCGCTATCCTTCAAAGTTTGCTGAAATATTGGGCCATCACTTCTTCATAAGCCCCTAGGAGAGTTATAGAACGGTGATAACTGCGAAGATGAACAATCGAGGGTCCACTTCCTTCGAATTTCTCGATATTTGGCATCTTGAACTTCTCGGGTAACCTCACCTTAGGATAAGGAGACATTTGGGTGTTGTCCATGTAATTCCCACAGATTCTGACTTGGTCAAATTTCTTAGTTAGCATCTTGAGATCTTCCTTGACCTTGTTCAACTCTTCCTCTTTTAGATCAATGATTATAGGCAAGTTAGCCCCAGGCTGGGCAAGGTTTGGCATAGAAAGCTGGGCAGGCGATGGCCCATTAGCAGGAGGGGAACGTAGAGCCTGTTGATACTCTTTGGGAACCCAAATAGTCTCGGGCGGACCCATAGTGCGAGGGAATAGGGCCTCAGGCTCTTGAGGACCAGGTACCTAGTTTCGTTACATCTCTCGGACCTCAGTCTGGAGGTTGTCAATCTTGGACACGAGCTGAGCTAAAACTGTCGTCACATCTGGATGCACAACTCGTACTTGATTTGTGTTCTCCATGGAAAGTGGATGGATTTCAAACTAGGAGGAAGTAGTAGGGGAACGGACTGAACTCCGGGGTGATTTAACTGAAGACCGAAGCTAATAAGGAGCCAGACCAAGGGCATGCGATCGACCTGAGAAGGCGTAAAATGGGATTTATTTTTTAGATAAAGAATGAAAATTTTTTTGACTTTTTTTTTTAGATTGAAAGACAAAATATTTTTGGCTTTTTGATAAAGAAGGGAGAAATGTTTTTGGATTTTTGTTAAAGAAAGGAGAAATATTTTTGGATTTTTGATAAGGAAAGGAGAAATGTTTTGGGGAGATGGGTCTCAGCATGATTATTATTATTATTATGTTCTCACTTGTATTAAATTCTCATAAAGGCAAAATAAAATGCTGGACAGGACCCGAGCCTGGAAAAGTTGGGTTTGTAACATATGCAAAGCTATGGTTGGACTTATAATCAGGCTCACGGGCAAGGTCCCATTTTAAAAGTGCGCAAAATTTTAGGCGAAAGGCCAACCCGGAACTTGGACAGAGTTTCGGGTTAAAACCGGCAATCTAACATGTGTGTCCTAGGCTTGACACCTACATGTGGGTATGCAGTTGGTTGGGTGAATCAGAAAGGGATCCCCCCTTTGGCATGGCTTCCACGATATACGTCTTGCTTTTGAGGGAAATCGGTACGTGTGGACAAGCCATTTGATATACCTGAGTGTACGTGAATTGCCTCACTATATACCTCATGGGGACAGTACGTGTGAAAGCGAATTTGATATACTCAATTTACGTGAACGAGTTCCCGTTTGGTAAAGCGATACGATACGGGGGAACCGTTCGATATATGTCGAAGGTACTTGGCCAATGGAAGGTGAGAGTCATATCGCTTAGGCTAACTGTGCCCTGCCGGACCAGTGCCCATCACGAAGTGGCCCTCCAGTTATCGGACAAAATTTTGTCAATCACAATGCCCTTTGGTGATGTCATGTGAATCATGCATGATTCTCTTATTAGTATCTTATGATGAGAGTATCTTTCTTGATCATGCCAAATAGGGATCAAAGTACAAGTACCAATGGTATACCAAGTATGGATGGGTGATGTGTGCAACATGTGGATATATGTGATCCTAGGTGCACGTGGTACATAGTGTACATGGAGAATCTCCTACAAGTGTGGGATAAGCATAAGGCACACATGAAAAGGGGAATATGCAAAATAAGGGAATAAATAAGAAAATAAAACACCCATGTAAATAGAGTCTAGCGCTCAAAATAAGTCCCTAGTGGAGTCGCCACTGTGGCCATCCCCGATCCTCATGGAAGGAGATACGTATGAGGGGGTGTCATCTCCGTGGTGAGAGGATCTCGGTCCCGTTCATCCCTCTCAGGAGCGCTTCGGCCAGTGTCGACGATGTGTGAGGTGAAAAATGTAGAGATATGGAGTCGACAGTCTATTTTACTCAAAACAAACAAAAGAAAATGGGAATCCATCTCGAAGGACAGCATCCAAAGATACACTGATACATACGAAACCAAAATGATTCAAAAAGGCTTCGGAGGCTAAGTTACGAAATGGAAAGGTGTTAGGCACCCATTCTGCCCTTACGGTCTCTCATGGATCATTGTTATTTTACTTTATTTCCCCGTGATATGTGTGCATGTGTATATGTAGTGGAGATAGGAATCATCGACTTGTATTATGGAAGAGATAAAGTGAGTCATCCATAGGAATGTTCCTAAAAATAATATTAGAAAATAGGATTTACGAGATTATCCTACCGTTGATCATTATATGGGAGCTCTAACGCTTATAAGGATGAGGCCATAAGGAAGAGGGATGATCTTTTGAAAAATAAGGATGAGATCCTGAATAAGGAGGATGAGGATATCTCTGCTCTGTCCGCCCAACATGTCAAAGACCTTGATGCTGCCATCGCAAAAGCCAAGGAAGGAGCTATATCATTTAAGGTCCTTCAAAAGATCAGGGATGAGGCTATAGAGGCGTACAAAGCATTTGATGAATTTGGAGGCTTTGGGATGGAGTATGTCAAAAGGGGCCTCAAGACGGCCTGCAGGTGGATCGTCACCAAATGCTCAGCAATGGTCTCCTCCATCAGCTCTGAGCTGGAGTCTCCTGATATGTAAGACCCTGTCATGGCCGATGGCCGAGGAAGATGATGTGATGATTGGGGCCTCGTCTAAAGTCAAAATTAATGCCCCAGTCATCCAGCCTCAGGTCGAAGGGTCAGCCATGGTGGTGGAGCGGGTACAAGTCAATGAAGGATTGGAGGATCTACTTTAAATACGGAGCAGGCTTCATAGGGTGGTCGTCTGTGGCCAAAACCCTCTTCTTTGTAGTTGTTTTGCAAGAACTGGTTTTCGTATATCCATTTGAACTTGAGTGTACCCTCTTATTTCAATGCATGATAACTCCTTTTGTCTTTATATATTGTTCTTATTTGCTTGCGTGTATGACTTTTCTGATGTTTAACTAAGTAACCATAATTATAATGGCTTGCAATCTTGATACCACCGACTAATTATATACTAAAAATGTTGTCGCCTCCTTAGACGAGATGAGACATTATATTTAATCATAATTTGAATCCATTAAATTATGGTGTTTGCATAACAAGTCCCCTCTCGTCATTTTGATAGTGTATGGATGAGAGTCGTCTCGTCCATGCACTGCCGTCTTGACCGAGAGAGAATTTTCACCAAATTAATGATGTTTAACATGAACCACAACTAAGTGATATTTGAATTTGAATCCACCAAATTATGGTGTTTGCATCATAAGTCCCCTCTTATCGTTTTGATAGTGTATGGATGAGAATCGTCTCGTCCATGCATTTTCGTCTCGGCCAAGAGAGAATTTTCACCAAGTTAATGATGTTTAACATGAACCATAACTAAGTGATTTTTAAATTTGAATCCATCAAATTATGGTATTTGCATAACAAGTTCCCTCTCATCGTTTTAATAGTGTATTGATGAGAGTCATCTCGTCCACATACTGTTGTCTCGGCCAAGAGAGAATTTCCACTTAATTAATGATGTTTGACATAAACCCCTTCTCGGTGTTATCGAGAGTCCATGGACAAGGTTGACCCCATATGGACTATTATGTCACTAAGAGTAAGTTACAGATACTTCACCATGAATGATGTTTTGTAACTCAAGATGAACTAATACACACAATCAAAAATTATTCAAATAACTGAATAGGAGAGAACACTTACAAATCTTTCATTCATAATCTTCTTCTCATATACATAGGCAAATGAAACCAATTAAAATCAAACTAGTACAAAACTTTTACTGATAGTATTTCTTAAGATGGTCAGCATTGCATGAATTGGAGAATGGCTTTACATCTAAATTTTCTAGCCGATACATTCCTGGAACCATTTCTTCAACCACCCTATGGGACCATGCCAGTTAGGATGAAGCTTGTTGGGCTTCTGCCACGTCTTCTTCAAAATGAGGTCTCCTACTGCCAGTGGCTGGACCTTCACCCTCTTATTATAAAACTTTGTTATTCTTTGCTGATAGGAAGCTTGCCTAACCTCAACATCTTTTCTTCGTTCCTCTACGAGATCTAAATCCAGTCTCCTATCTGCCACATTCTGCTATGGGTCGTATGTTTAGACTATATGCGTTGGGAGACCTATCTTTGTTGACATAATAGCTTCTGAGCCATAGGCTAGCATAAATGGGGTTTCCCTCGTTGGAGTCCTCTATGTTGTCCCATATGCCCATAGAAAGGCATGCAGTTCCTCTATATATCTGCCCCTAGCATCCTCTAACTATTTCTTAATTCCATCGAGAATTATTCAGTTGGTGACCTCTGTTTTCCCATTTTCCTGGGGTCGGACTGGAGTTGAAAAGAACAGTTTAATTCCAACCTTCTCACAGTATTTCTCAAGGGATATGTTCTTGAACTACGTCCCGTTATTAGAAATCAGAGTGTTAGGTAGGCCATATTTACATATGATGTTTTTCCAGATAAACTGAAAGGCTTTCTTCTCCATTATTGTAATCATCACCTCGGCCTCTACCCACTTTTTAAAATAATCAATCACCGCAATTAGAGAATGATAATTATTCACAGCTCTCGGCAATGGCCCTCTACCAAATTAATCCCATAGACTGAAAATGGTCATGGATAAGTGATAGAAGTAAGAGGCTGATGAGGTTCATGGGGCGTGGTTGTAAAACTTTAACACTTATCACACTTCTTAACATATGCAGTTTCATCATTGGCCAACGTCGGCCACCAGTACCCCTGAGTGATAATCCTTTTTGCCAACGACCTTCCTCCGATATGACTGGATAAAGACCCCTTATGCACGTCCTTTAAAACATAATCTACCTCATATGGATGGACACGCCTGAGTAGAGGGAGTAGGAACCCTTTTATGTATAATATGCCTCCTATGAGGGAGAACTTAGTTTCCTTATACCTTATCATATTTCTCTCAGATGTAAACTCTAGAAGCTCCCCATCTCTGATGTACCGGATGATAGGATCCATCCAAGAAGATCCCATATTCAAGTTGAAGCAAAATTCCATAGTATTTTCTTCTCCTTTAATGGTCGGCCAATAAAGGGTCTCTACCGATACCGTTCGTCTAATTTTATTTGTAGTGGCGGAAGCTAACCTCGCTAGAGTGTCGGCTCGGACATTGTCTAACCGAGGTATCCTCTTCAACTTCAACTCACTAAAATGTTTCAATATTGTTTTTACTCTTCCCAAGTACTTGTCCATTCTGTAGTCCTTTGCCTCATATACCCCAAAATTTAGTTCACAACTAACCTGGAATCACTATGGATAAGGAGCTAGCCAACGTTCAGTGCCCGGGCAAGAGAAAGACATGTTAGGAGGGCTTTATACTCTGACTCATTATTGGACGCTTTAAAGATGAACCTCGGTGCATATTCAATATCGGTCTTGTTTGGGGCCGACACAATTAAACCTGCACCACTTCCTTTCTCACACAAAGATCCATCAATGAACAAGCTCCACACCGTACCTTTTTTAGAAAAATCACCCTCTTCTAGGGTTTCATTCTTAAAGATGTATCGCTCTTCCTCATTCTTAGACACCTTACTTCTCGCTGAACTCATCTTGGCCTCGATCGGGGGAAGACACATCCTTCTCTATTGCTTGCAAGCTGAAGCTTTAACCTCTTCTATATCGACCCAATCCCATGTGAACTCAGCTATGAAGTCAGTTAGGGCTGCCCCTTAATGATCATTCTTGGCTGGTAGATGATGTCAAATTCCCCCAATTTAATTTCCCAGACCATCAGCCTTCCTGATTTCTCAGGCTTATGAATGACCTGTCGAAGAGGTGAGTCTGTGAGGACCACCATGGTATGTGGCTGGAAATATGGCTTCATCTTCATTGAGGCATGGATCAAAGCATATGCTATCTTCTTAATTTTGGGATATCTTTTCTCGTCCCCCAGGAGGGCCTTGCTGTTAAAGTATACTGTCTTCTAAATTCCATCCACTTCTCTGATAATAGCGGCACTAATGGACAATAACAACATCGTTAGATAAAGATACAACTTCTCTACCTAGACTGGTCTTGACAACAAAAGTGGAGAGCTGAGATAGGACTTAAAATCTTGAAAGGCTTTATCACACTCATCGTTCCATTCAAAATATTTTCTTAACACTTTAAATAAAGGAAGCCATTTATCAGTAGATCTAGACATAAACCTATTTAATATGGCCACCCATCCAGTTAGTCTCTGCACATCTTTTATTGTTTTCAAAGTCTTCATCTCCAACAAAGCTTTGATCTTTTCGGGATTGGATTCAATTCCCCTTTGATTCATAATAAAGATTAAGAACTTTCCTTCTCCCACGCCGAAGACACACTTAGAGGGTTGAGTTTCATCCTATATTCATCCATCGTGTTAAAAGTGCGCTCAAGGTTAGCCACTTGAGTGTCGGCCTTGAGGCTCTTTGTCATCATGTCATCAATATAAACTTCCATCGTCTTCCCAATATGTTCCTCGAACATCTTGTTGACCAGTCTTTGGTATATTGCCCCTACATTTTTTAATCCGAAGGGCATGACAGTGTAACAATAAGTCCCATTGTCTGTTATGAAAGATGTGTTATCTGCATTGATCGGATCCATGAATATTTGATTATAGCCAGAGTAGGCATCCATAAAGCTCATTAATTCATAGACAATAGTAGCATCAACAATCTGATCTATCCTTGGTAGTGGAAAGTTATCTTTGGGGCAGGATTTGTTCAGATTTGTTAAATCAACAGACGCCTTCACTTGCCATTGGCTTTGGGAATAATGATAACATTCGCAAGCCATTCAGGGTAAATGACCTCCCCGGTGAAGTCAGCCTTTTCCAACTTCTTCACCTCTTCTGGGATGACATCATACTTCTCTCGTGAATAAACTCTTCTTCTCCATCGGACCAATTTTGCATCCTTGGCCACATTGAGCTTATGACAGAGAACTTTTGGATCAATGTCAGGCATATCCTCATAGCTCTAAGCAAAGATGCTCTACCTCTTCTTTAACAACATGATCAGCTCCTCTTTGACCTCCTTCTTTAGGGCTTTTCCGATTTGGACGGTTTTTTTTGGCTCGTCCTCATTGAGGACGATGAATTCTACCTCCTCAGCGCCCTCGCCCTTCTTTATCTTTTTTTTATATTCGGGGTCCAAGGTATTAATGTTGTAGGTCATAGTATCCCTTTTGTAGGCCTCCCACTCCTCAACTGAGTTGTAGTATCATTCGTGTGCCTCAACTTAGTCCCCCTGAACTTCCAATACCCTATATAGAGTCGGGAATTTAATCATCTAGTGGACTGTTGAGGGCACGACCTCAAACTCCTTGAGGGCTACCCTTCCAAAAATTATATTATAGCCTGAGTAAACATTTTCATCCATGACAAAAAAGTTGATCTTCTTCTTGAGGCATTTCGGCCAGATATTTCCCATTCTCACTTCCATTTCGTAGATACCCAGAGGTTGCACCTTCTCACCACTAAAGCTGATGAGTGGTTGGTGATATGGAAGCAACCTCTTCTTGCTCAGATTCAGACCTTTGTAACAGTCCCAAAACATCACATCGAGTGCATTACCGTTGTCTACCAAAATCTTTGGGACTTAGTAACCATGTACCAGAGTAGTGATGACCAAAGGGTCATCATGTGGAACCAAAATTCCTTTAAAATATAATCTCAAAAGACCGACAACCAAATGATGGTCCTAAAATAAAGCTTGTGATTGAAGTGCAAATCTATCGCAACAAGTAATATCCGGTAACTACGGAATCGTGATCCACAGGGATTGAAACATTCCTAAGAGAATAGGATTGGTGTAAAGGGATTCTCTAAACGTCACAAAAGTTAAAGTGTAAAAGATGATTTAATAGTTTGGAAAAGTGATTGAGAGTAATCTCTAAACTAACATTATATTGATGATCAGTTGATTAATTAATAATTACGAAACTATGAAAAAAAACTAAGATAAGATTGAGTTCAAGAAATTAAAGGGATCGAGGATCATTCTCCCACCTCGAATTCACAAAGAAGGGGATTATAGGGCTTGGTTGAAATTAATTCTAATCGAGCATAACTAATCAAGTCCGAACATCAACCATGTAGAGACTAAACTCAACAATGGAGGACTAGGGGTTAGTTAGTTATTTCTAGATGGGTTGGGTTTGTAGTAAAGCTTCAAACACTAACCCTTGCATGACAAGAGAAGTTAAGAAACTATGATACTCCAAAACCAACACATGAAGTTCCATTAGAACAATTATAAACCAAACCCTAAATATGAAGTTCAAGCATCCAAGGTGGGAGTATGATCCCCAATCATAAGTCTAGCTACTCATAATTGAAACTAAACTACACATGCTAGTTAACAACATAGTTAAGTTAGTTATCTAGTTTAAACACAAACCAATACAAGGGATGGAATTAAATGCAAATTAAAGCTAGTGGAACAAGTAGAGATGAAGTAAATAAACCTTTCTTGCATTAATACCCACAATTCAACTAATGATCAAAGCTTTACAAGTTGGTGAAGACCATAAATGAACTTGACCTAGGAGAGAGAAGAGAGTGTTTTTCTATATCACCAAATATCTAACAAAAGTAATCTCCTTACAAAAGAGGAAAAAACAAGGGATAAATCCCCAAAAATCCAACCAAAATGGCAAACTAGTAATAAGAAGAAAGCTGGAAATGCAGGGCCGAATCGATTCGGTGCCAAATCCGAATCGATTCGGATGTGTAGAGATTTGCCCCTGTATGAAACCGAATCGATTCGGCATTGATCGTGAATCGATTCGGGCCTGCTGGAGAAGGAAAGCTGCCTATATTGGTATAATTTCTCCCATGCTTCACCGAAACTTCCGTAACTTCTTCGTTCGAGGTCGGATTCAAACACCGTCGGAGGCCACGCGAAGATAAGAAGAAGGTCTACAACTTCCGTGAGGAAATCGGGATCAAAACCCGAGTGCTGAAATTACCAAAATGCCCCCGACTGTGCAAGTGTCAACGGAACTTTTCCGGATCAAAACCAAACTTCCCAAAATGCATTCCCGAGACCTATAAAAGATCAATAAAGACACATACAAAGTATATATGATGAATTCAGGGGTTAGTTAATAAATGAGTAGAAGAACCGGGAAATACATGCACGGGAACGCTAGAATGTATAAATTAACGGGGTATAAAATACAATAAAAGTGACGAATCACACCCCCCAACTTATACATTGCTAGTCCCGAGCAATGAAGTATGAAGAAATAAGGGCCAACAACGCAACCAAAATAGAAGAAATATGTACAACAAAGGAAAATTCCACTCTCGCGGGCGGACGATTGCCTTTAGCGTATGCAATAAGCCGTTTTAAACCCCTAGGTGGCCCTAGGGGACGAGTGTCGTCTCGTGAGGATTTTCAAGGATGACACCCACAAACATCAAATCAACTCATACTATGATACGGCAAAATCCAATGTGTAGCTCAACAAATATCTAAGAAGCACAATTTATCAACAAAGTGAACAAAGCTCACACAAAAGACGACAATTATCGGCATTAAACAAATAACTTCAATAAAAATCGAAACCATGGAAATGCGAAATAAGCGGACACATGTGGTAATTTAGATTTGGCAAAACTTTCAAAATCCATATAAATGCTAAGGCATGCATACTCCAGTTCTCTCCGGTTGTTACACTCAACAAATGAAACACTTAGAAATGGGATGTAACACACACGGGACATGCGGGCATAAAGAGTAATTGTAAAGGGAAACTAGGCCACACACATGTCATCAATGAAGAACGCAATATAAAAATGAAAAATACCATCTCATGAAAGGATACCGCATATTAACCAAGAGAAAAGCATTTAAACAGATTATCGCTAATGTTCGACCCTTGAATCACATCACCCTAGGATCAAATAGGACTTTTGGGGGTATAGAATTTAGGCTAGGTTAGGGTTAGGAAAAGAAAGGGATGTGTGTAGGATCAAAGGAGATTCGGGAATAACGCGCGGGATAATGAATTTAATGGCCAATTTAGGAATCGATGGTCAAATTCCACAAGCAATGTATTCATGAGAGTGAGACTTTGATATTCATGCACAAGGTGAAATGGGAAACAACTAGGACCCATTTTAATCGAAACTTATTCTTTTCTTTGCTTTGATTTTCTTTTGCTTTTCTTTTCTTTGATTTTCTTTTCTTTGATTTTCTTTTTCTTTTCTTTTCTTTGATTTTCTTTTCTTTTGCTTTTCTTTTCTTTGATTTTCTTTTCTTTGATTTTCTTTTGCTTTTAATCCATATAAACAACATCATTCAATCCCGGGAACAATCCCTAATCAAGGTACGGGAGGAGTAAATAAGGGTTTAGGACTCCAATGTGGAGTTGGACAAGGGATTTGGGGTTGAAACGAAAGGACTAATAAGGTTCAAGGGGGTTGACTAGGGGAAACATTTAAGGGAAAGGTCGAGGTCATATGGGTTAAATAACAACAAGGGCCTATAATCCTTTCCTAGAGTTTCATGTGATTCGCGGAACTCAACACCATTGAAAATCATGCTCAAGTGATAAATCAGTTAGTATGCAATCAAATGGAAAGAAAATGAGATCGACAACGAGTTCATTGACAAGAAAAAGTTAGAGTGGGTGTATACGCTCACAAATGATGATAAGTCTCAATTTTCACTTTTGTAAGGGTATAGCATGCGCCTTAGAGTAACGAATTTGAAACACTTTAAACCAAATCATAAATAATTATTTGTGTATATGCTCAAAGCTTCATTGTTTAATTTTATGATGCTATTCATAATGCAAACAATAACGGGCTAAAGGGTAATAAATCAATGACTCAAAGCATGCTTCATAGCTATACAATAGGATATGTCGATCATATAAGTAATCATATTAGATATGAGAGAGAAAAAGAAAAAATTTTATATATATTTTTTTTTATTTTTTTTTATTTTTTTTTAAAGTAAATAAATAAATAAATACTAACATGATAACCGGCATCACAATTGTAAACCATACCCCCTAACTTGAATGAAACATTGTCCCCAATGTTAGTAGGGATAAAAAGGGAAAAGGGGTTAGAAAATAGTCACCCCGTAAGGAGTAACTCGAGAAACGCGCAACGGCATGCCTGTTACAAGTTAGTACCATAAACAATAATATATACAAAAGAGATATATACAAGAACAAATATGAAACTGAAAATGAGTAACTTCATTAATAATTACGAGTTGTGTACATGGGGCAAAAAAAAACCAAAATTAGAAAATACAGTCAATGTACTCTCTCTTCCCCATATCAAAACACAACCTAAAAAGTTACAAGCTAAAACTGAAAATAAGAACCACGGTAGACAGCAGCAGTGAAAACGGGATGACACCGGCAGAGAAAACGGGGTCACAGCGGCCTACATATCGTCTGGATGGCGGCGCGGGGACTCGGGCGCGGGGGGGTCACGAGGGGCATAGGGGTCATAAAGGTACGGAGGCACAGGAGCCTCGCCCCCGCGTAGGTGTGAAAATAAGTCCATCTGCGCCCGAGTAATCATCGAGATATCGCGCTCGTAAGCGCTCCGATACGCGGTAAAATCAGTCCGAAACGAAGCAAAGCTCGACATGTAAGTGCCCCTAAACTCGGAAAAATTCTCCTATAACTCATCCATCCGCACCCCGAGATACGCGATGGGGTCAACAGTAGATGGGGCTGGTGGTGGGATAGGATGAGGCACATCCGGAATATCCGGCATAGGGGCATCAGGCGCATCAGGAGCTTCAGGGGCATCAAAGGCACGCTTCTTCCTCCTCTCCCAATAGTCCTGCCCCAAGATTTTTGCGATAGTCTTGTCATTAAACACCTTGGGCAGCCTCGGTATCTTGTCGCTGCCCAAAACCTCAGACCCGGCATCCCTACAAATCCGGGAAATCAGACGCGTGAAAGGAAGAGTTGTGGTTCCCTTCTCGCTGTAGGCAGCGTTCACAATTTGATGTAATATGAGGGCGGGAAGACTGATGACCATGTCATCCGTTAAGAGACTATATAAGAAGAGGGCCTGCTTGTAGCGGAGGACTGCCTTGGTCT
Source organism: Sambucus nigra (assembly GCA_949130495.1). Lineage (NCBI taxonomy): Eukaryota > Viridiplantae > Streptophyta > Magnoliopsida > Dipsacales > Adoxaceae > Sambucus > Sambucus nigra. The sequence continues at coordinate 201,408,064 of OX422216.1, forward strand.
GAGTGGGAATGATGGAGTTAACTGCAATGATATGGAGGATACGATGTACATCGGGCATGCCCGAAGTGGGGAAAGTTTCCCCCGCCCAAATCTTACCGGGTGCAAGACGCGCAATGAGTTGGTCTTGTGGAAGCTGAGGCGCATCTGCAAGGACCGGGTAATGAAATAGCTCAGGGTTAGACGCCTCGCTAAGGTGTGTAGCCAAGATGGTCTTCGAAATAGTGATCTGCCTCCCTCTCACAAACGCTTCATACGCGCCGCCGCGCACAGATACCAGAGAATCGTAGAAACGGCGCGCGTGGTCCTCATTGACCTCACCTCTCATGGCCAGATGGGCCTCCTAATTGAATTTGTCTAAGAATCCCCTCACAGAAGCCGGCATCTCCTCAACAATCACCTCCTTCTCAATAGCGATCGGGCGACTTGTTTTGAACATGGACCGATACCACTCCATCTCTTCCTTGGAACGAAAGGAGTCAAAACCAGCTCCTCCCCATCCAGTAACCACATAGGAGGTTGGCTTGGTGATCGAAGGAACCTATAAGGCATTAATTCAATACACACACGATAAGTGCGATGCATAAAATCAAAGTGATCGTGAAATTTGGGGAAACTAGGTTCGGATGGTGCGCGTTGGGAAAAATGGTCGAGTAGACGTAACCGACGCACACCATACTCAAACAAAGACAATTCAACAGGAATGTACGATAAAAGGTGCGAAGATAGAGCATTAGCGCCACAAAATCTTCACAGAGGCAATTTATCGAACACTTAGTGTGCAATGTATAGAAAGTAGGGTGAAAATAACATGTTTAATGTGAAACAACCCCAACAAATACAACTGAATCATCAAAGCAACATAAACAAGTTGTATTTGTTGGATTCATACCACAAACAATGAGAATAAATGGAGCAATTGGCATAAAATATGAATTTTTAAAATACCCCAATTAACCCTACTTTCTATACCAAGAACACTAAATAAGAATTGAAATTGATTTAAGTGGATTGAAGTAGTTACCTTGGATGAGGATGCCTTGGATGAGGAAGCCATGGATTGAACAAGATTGAAGGAAGGGAAATGATAAGGGAGAGGGAGATTTCGCAGGTTAAGGGAGAAGAGAGAATGAGAAGAAGATGCATAAAAAATTAAGGGATTTTAAGTGATAGGGGGACCAAATCGATTCGGTGGTTAACCGAATCGATTCGCATTTCTCGAATTCAACACTGGAAGGGGGCCTAATCGATTCGGTGGTTAACGAATAGATTCGCATTTGGAGATCTGACACTTTGGTTTTACCGAATCGATTCGCCAAAATTGCGAATCGATTCGCAAACCCTTAATTGGCTACTGGAGGGGGGCGAATCGATTCGGTGGTTAACCGAATCGATTCGGCTGCAGGGATCCAAGTTTCTGCTTTGCTGAAACAGCATTTTTTCGAGGGTGGCTGGATTGGGCTGCTAATGGGTGGATTCTTGGACCCTAAAGGTGGAGCTTAAGATGTACAAAGGGTCCGGGACAAAAATTTTGCACCCCACACATGCCGGGGGATGCTCGGCACAAAAATTACAATTCCGAAGTCCTATAGAGCCTCGTAAACGGGGTCGGACAATGGAATCGTGTCCGAACATTGGCCAAATGGTTCTAGGAAAGGCTTGAGACGCTGACCATTGACCTTGAACAACTTCCCATCAGATGGGTTCTCAATCAACCTTAGCTTACCCGGGAACAAATGCAACCTAGAGTCGTATAAGAGTACTTTTTGAAGAGGGTGAAATGTTTTACGGGATATGCGCTTGTCGTGCCTCTCTTTAACCCTTTGTTTATAGATTCTCGCGCTCTTGTACGAATCATTCCGGAGTTCATCCAACTCATTGAGTTGGAGCATTCGCTTCTTTCCGGCCTTGTCTAGATCAAAATTGAATTTCTTGATCGGCCAATAGACCTTGTGCTCAATTTTAACTGGTAAATGACATGGTTTGCCGTACACAAGTCTAAAGGGAGACATACCCAAGGAGGTCTTGTAGGCCGTACGATATGCCCATAAAGCGTCAGGAAGCCGAAGAGACCAATCCTTGCGGTCTGGATTGATCATCTTCTCTAGGATGTGCTTTATCTCTTAATTGGCCAATTCAGCTTGGCCATTTGTTTGCGGGTGGTAGGTAGTTGCAACTTTATGAGTTACCCCATACTTTCGCATAAGATTAGCAAACGGAGAATTACAAAAATGAGTTCCGTTATCGCTTATGATCGCCTTCGGAGTTCCAAAATGCGAAAGCATGTGTTCCTTAAGGAACTTCAACACCACCCGATGATCATTGGTTTTGGACGCAATGGCCTCTACCCACTTTGATACATAATATACGGCCACTAAGATGTAAAGGTTACTAAAAGACGGCGGGAATGGGCCCATGAAATCAATTCCCCAATAGTCAAAGACTTCAATTTCTAGAATGGGGGACATTGGCATCATGTTTCGACGGGTTATAGCCCCTAATTTTTTGCAACGATCACACGAAACGCAGAATTCGTGTGCATCCTTAAAAAGTATGGGCCAATAAAGCCCGCATTGCAAGATTTTTACGGCGGTTTTCTTGGAAGAAAAGTGGCCCCCACATGCCTCTGTGTGGGAGAGATGAATTACGCTCTCATACTCATCATCCGGGACACATCTCCGGATGATCTGGTCGGGGCAATACTTGAACAGATACGGATCATCGAAAAAGAATCTCCGCACCCAACTAAAGAATTTCCTCTTCTCTTTAGGGGTCCAATGAGATGGGATCGAACCCGTCACGAGGTAGTTCACGATATCAGCGAACCACGGCAGAAAGGAAGTGGAGAACAGTTGTTCATCCGGAAAGAATTTAGCAATGGGGAGTTGGTCCTTGGGTGCCTCAAACGTTAAACGCGACAAGTGATCCGCGACAACATTTTCTACTCCTTTTTTATCTTTAATAGTCAAATTAAACTCCTGGAGTAAGAGCACCCACCTAATCAAGCGCGGCTTGGGGTCCTTCTTAGACAGAAGGTATTTGAGCGCCGCATGATCCGTAAAACAAACTATGGGGGATCCCACGAGGTATGCCCGGAATTTATCCAAAGCGTAGACAACCGCTAATAACTCTTTCTCGGTGGTTGAGTAGTTCAACTGAGCATCGGTAAGAGTTCGACTTGCATAGGAAATGACATGGGGTTTCTTGTCACTTCTCTGTCCTAAAACAGCCCCAACCGCGAAGTCGCTAGCGTCACACATCAATTCAAAGGGTAGGGTCCAATCAGGAGCTTGAATTATGGGAGCGGTGGTAAGCATACTTTTCAAACTCTCAAAAGCTGCTTGACACTCATCGCTCCATTCGAACGGGGTTTCCTTGGAGAGGAGACTACACAAGGGTCTAGCAATCGAGCTAAAGTCCTTGATGAAACGGCGATAAAATCCTGCATGCCCAAGGAAAGACCTTACATCTTTCAGAGATTTAGGGGCGGGTAAGTTGGCAATGACCTCAACCTTTGCCTTGTCTACCTCAATACCTTCTGAGGAGACGATGTGACCTAAGACAATACCCTTAGTGACCATAAAATGGCACTTCTCCCAGTTTAACACGAGCTTTTTCTCGACACATCTAGATAAAACCTTCTCTAGCATGGAAAGACAATGGTCATAGGAGTTGCCAAAGACGCTGAAATCGTCCATGAACACCTCTAGACCACGTTCTACCATATCACTAAACATGCTCAACATGCACCTTTGGAACGTAGCAGGCGCATTACATAACCCGAAGGACATCCTTTTGTAAGCAAATGTCCCAAAAGGGCATGTGAAGGTAGATTTGTCCTGATCCTTGAGATCAAGTTTGATTTGGTTGTAACCCGAGTACCCATCGAGAAAACAATAATAAGGATGGCCGGACACGCGTTCCAATATTTGGTCAATGAATGGAAGGGGAAAATGATCCTTTAATGTCATTGCATTAAATTTTCTATAGTCGATGCACACACGCCACCCAGTGGTGGCGCGTTTAGTGATCAATTCCCCTTTCATGTTTTCTACAACGGTGACACCGGATTTCTTTGGAACAACGTGAATTGGACTGACCCATTTGCTATCGGATATCGGATATATGATATCAGCATCTAAAATCTTAATTACCTCCGCCCTCACAACTTCCTTCATCACCGGATTCAATCTCCTTTGCATCTCACGAGAGGGTTTTGCATCCTCTTCAAGATTAATTTTGTGAGTGCAAATCAAGGGACTAATTCCCTTCAAATCTGCAATTGTCCACCCAAATGCACCCTTGTATCTCCTTAACAAGTCTATCAGCCTTTGTTCTTCACCCGCCTCGAGGCTTGATGAGACAACAACACAATATGTCTTATTTTCGCCTAAATAAGCATATTTTAACTCGAAAGGCAATTGCTTTAATTCAAGTTTGGGGAATCGCACATCCGAGGGAACTTCATACGAATCACGAGGGGGTAAATCCTCAGAAACACTACACCAATTAACATCATCAACACTCTCGTCCTTGTCTAACAACAAGCTCATGAACTTGACCTCTTCATCATAAGGAGAATAGCTATTCTCCAAGTAAATCGGGTTCACAAGACATCCCTCTAAGGGGTCCGAAAAATATGTAGCGTCAAAATGCTCTTGTACCACCTCCTCTAAAAATTCCACCTCATGGACCTCATCATCAGATTCTCCTACTTGGTTCAAAACATTGAAGATGTTCATTTCCAAGGTCATATTCCCAAATGTCAGGTTCATTTGGCCATTCCTAGTATTAATCAATGCATTACAAGTGGCCAGGAAAGGACGACCAAGGATAATGGGGGTAGTTCTATCGCTAGGAGAAGTAGGATGGGTGTCAAGCACCACAAAGTCCACAGGAAAGTAGAATTTATCAACCTGTATTATGACATCTTCTACTACACCCCTCGGAACCTTAACGGAGCGATCCGCTAATTGGAGGGTTATTTTTGTGGGCTTGAGGTCCCCTAGACCGAGCTGTTCATAGACATGGTAAGGTAACAAATTGACACTTGCTCCTAGGTCTATCAAAGCCTGCTCAATTTTAAAGTCCCCTATCACACACGAAATGGTGGGACATCCGGGATCTTTATATTTGGGTGGTAATTCAGATTGAATTATTGAGCTAATGTTTTCGGCCAGGAAGGATTTCTTCCTTATAAACAATTTCCGCTTAACAGTAATTAAGTCCTTTAAGAACTTAGCATAAGCGGGGACTTGCTTTATTGCATCCAAAAGAGGGATGTTAATTTTGACCTGTTTGAACATCTCTAGTATGTCAGCGTTATTAACATTCCCCTTTTGCGACAGGAGCCTTTGAGGGTAAGGTACGGGGCTAGGAAGCTTCAAAACCACATCCGACTCTAACGGGGCTTTCCCTTCTCTCTGCCTTAAGGAGGCATCTTCGACCTCTAATGGGTCGGGCGAAACCTCCTTAACGATGGTGGGGACACTAGTAGGGGTGGGCTTATCAACGACTTTCACGCTCCTTAGAACGGTCACAGCCTTAGCACTATCAGGAGGGGGGTTCGAAGTGTCATTGACACTATTTTGCCCCATGGCCTTTTGAGGTTTGGAAGGGAATTTTCCCTTCTCTTGGATACTCAAAGATGAAGTCAACTTGGAGATTTCCTTTTCAAGCCTAGAATTCGTGGCTTGTTGAGAGGTTATGAAAGATTGAAGAGTCTCTTCGAGGCTCCTCTTGTTCGGGTGAGCATACAATGGTATAACCGGAGGAGGTGGTCCCTGAGGGGGACCTTGCATTTGAGCTTGGGGTGGAGGAACTTGATTATATTGTTGCTGAAAATTATGAGGTGGGGGAAGATTTTGATAATTCGGGGGAGGTGGATTTTGAGAATGTTGGGGTTGCCCATAGGAGAAACCCAGATGGTTTCTCCACGACGGATTATAGCCCTCACCTAAAGGAGTCATGTATTGTTTCTTGTAAGTGGCCATCGCGTTGGCTTGATCGTGAAGCATCACTTTATATGTCGGGATTGTTGGACAATCCCTCGTTGAGTGATCGTCAACGTCGCAAATGGCACAAGACTCCTCTACATGTGAGGGAGAAGGATGGGATGGTTCCCGAGCTTTGGCATCCATTGCCTCGATACGCTTAGAAAGTTGGGCTACTCTTAATGACATATCATCTCCTTCGGCAAGGTGATATATCCCATGGCTATATGAAGGTGGATTGGATGACCGGGCATTGGTTTTGCTAGGGTCCGAAGTGTCCCACGCTTGGGTGGTCTCGGCACAATATTTGAAATGTGTCCACGCATCATCAGGATCTAAACCAAAAAACTCGCCGGAGCACATTGTCCCCACCATTTGTTTTGCATTGAGGGTAAGCCCATTGTGGAAAAACGAGATTAATCTCCACTTTTCGAACCCGTGATGTGGGTACTTATGAAGTACCTCATTAAATCTCTCCCAACATCTCTCGAATGATTCACCTTCGGCTTGAGCGAAGGTTTGGATTTGACCCTTTAAAGAGTTGGTGAGATGAGTAGGAAATAATTTCTTCAAAAATTACGCTTGCATTTCGCGCCAACTCCCGATAGAATTAGGAGCCAAGGACCAAAGCCAAGTTTTGGCTTTATCCTTTAAGGAAAATGGGAAGAGTTTGAGATGTGTGACATCCAGAGGACAGTTTTGATCGCTAAAAGTAGCGCACACCTCCTCAAACTCTCTAACATGAAGGTACGGTTGTTCACTTTCCATGCCGTGGAAAGTAGGAAGTAATTGGATCATTCCGTTACGAAAATGGAATTGCGCGGCATTGTAAGGAAAAATGATACAAGACGGAGAGGTGGTCCTCTCCGGTTGTAAATAATCACGCATGGTCCTATACTGGGGCTCGGGTGAGACCCCTTGACTACCGTGCTCACTAACATTGTCGGCCATGGTTGTATGATCGGAGTGGGCCCAGGTATACGAAGAAGACGAGACCGAACTAAAACGAGAAATTGATGGTAAAGGTCTCCAATAGTCCGAGGGCTCACTAGACGATGGTTCACGAATATGATTCAAATTGCTACTACTCGAGTCTTGCATTCACGAAATTTTGGATTGATTTTTTTTTTTGGAAACCTTGATGTCACGGTGACCATAGGGAACGATAGTGTATAGAGAATTTCTAAACCCTAAGATAGTTGCCAATCCCCGGCAACGGCGCCAAAAACTTGATGGTCCCAAAATAAAGCTTGTGATTCAAGTGCAAATCTATCGCAACAAGTAATATCCGGTAAGTACGAAATCGTGATCCACAGGGATTAAAACACTCCTAAGAGAACAGGATTGGGGTAAAGGGATTCTCTAAACGTCACAAAAGTTAAAGTGTAAAAGATGATTTAATAGTTTGGAAAAGTGATTGAGAGTAATCTATAAACTAACATTCTATTGATGATCAGTTGATTAATTAATAATTACGAAACTATGAAAAAAAACTAAGATAAGCTTGAGTTCAAGAAATTAAAGGGATCGAGGATCATTCTCCCACCTCGAATTCACAAAGAAGGGGATTATAGGGCTTGGTTGAAATTAATTCTAATCGAGCATAACTAATCAAGTCCGAACATCAACCATGTAGAGACTAAACTCAACAATGGAGGATTAGGGGTTAGTTAGTTATTTCTAGATGGGTTGGGTTTGTAGTAAAGCTTCAAACACTAACCCTTGCATGACAAGAGAAGTTAAGAAACTATGATACTCCAAAACCAACACATGAAGTTCCATTAGAACAATTATAAACCAAACCCTAAATATGAAGTTCAAGCATCCAAGGTGGGATTATGATCCCCAATCATAAGTCTAGCTACTCATAATTGAAACTAAACTACACATGCTAGTTAACAACATAGTTAAGTTAGTTATCTAGTTTAAACACAAACCAATACAAGGGATGGAATTAAATGCAAATTAAAGCTAGTGGAACAAGTAGAGATGAAGTAAATACACCTTTCTTGCATTAATACCCACAATTCAACTAATAATCAAAGCTTTACAAGTTGGTGAAGATAATAAATGAACTTGACCTAGGAGAGAGAAGAGAGTGTTTTTCTATATCACCAAATATCTAACAAAAGTAATCTCCTTACAAAAGAGGAAAAAACAAGGGATAAATCCCCAAAAATCCAACCAAAATGGCAAACTAGTAATAAGAAGAAAGCTGGAAATGCAGGGCCGAATCGATTCGGTGCCAAATCCGAATCGATTCGGATGTGTAGAGATTTGCCCCTGTATGAAACCGATTCGCGAATCGATTCGGGCCTGCTGGAGAAGGAAAGTTGCCTATATTGGCATAATTTCTCCCATGCTTCACCGAAACTTCCGTAACTTCTTCGTTCGAGGTCGGATTCAAACACCGTCAGAGGCCACGCGAAGATAAGAAGAAGGTCTACAACTTTCGTGAAGAAATCGGGATCAAAACCCAAGTGATGAAATTACCAAAATGCCCCCGACTGTGCAAGTGTAAACGAAACTTTTCCGGATCAAAACCAAACTTCCCAAAATGCATTCCCGAGACCTATAAAAGCTCAATAAAGACACATACAAAGTATATATGATGAATTCAGGGGTTAGTCAATAAATGAGTATAAGAACCGGGAAATACATGCACGGGAACGCTAGAAATTAAAAATTAACGGGGTATAAAATACAATAAAAGTGACGAATCACCAAAGTATTCATATCAACCTTACTTCTCTTACCTTTCACAGGATGAACTGTAGCTGAGTTGACAGTCTTTGGCTTTTATGGATGGGCTTTCGCCTCGACCACATATGCTTTTCTATCTGAAATCTCCTTTCCTCCTCCTGCAAGCCCCCCATAAATATCTTGACCTCTCGTGAAATCATATGTAGCCGACCATTGGGATCAGTGAATAGAGGTGGGAGATCAGGGTTGACTTTATCATCATCGTTCGAGACATCATCGTCTTGGTTTGCTGGAGCATCAGGCTTGCACTTATCATTTATTTTCTTCTTCTAGGTGTCGTATCGGACACCTTTTGACCTTCTCTTGTCTATATACTTTCTCAACTTGCCAGTTTTCAGTATTTTCTCAATTTCATCCTTGAGAGAAAAATATTTATCAGCCAGGTGTCCATGGTCTTGGTATAACTCACACCATAGATTCGTATTCCTCATATGAGGGGGAGCTCTCAAATTTTCAGGATACCTCAGGGACTGGTCGTTCTTTATCTCATTCAGGATGTGCTCGCAACTGACAGTCAAATGTGTATAGTCAACGAACTTATCGTTCGTCGACCTCTTCTTACCATCCTTATTCTTGTTCTGTAACTTACCTCCGCTACTTGTTTCTTTATCACCTTCATTCTTTGTAACCATAGCCTCTTCGGCATTTATGGCCTTGTCAGCCATTTCTAAGAGTTTGGCTAAGGACTTTGGTGGGTCCTCGACAACCTTCCAAAGTAGCTTTAATTTCTGCAGACCTCCAATCGGAGTTGTCATTGCAATTCTCTCCTAACAATCTTCAACCTCTAGTTTCTCTTTGTTGAACCTCGTAATATACTCCTTCAGACTCTCATTCTTCCCCTACTTGACGTACAACAAGTGTGTTGTTTTTTTGTGGGGTCTTACCCCAAAACAGAAGTTATGTATGAATCTCTCTGTAAGTTGTTTGAAATTCTCAATTGAGTTCTTAGGGAGTGAAGTGAACCATACATGGTCTCCTCCAATCAATGTGCTTGAGAAGGCATGGCTCCTCATATCATCTGAGACTGAGTAAATATCAGCAGCTGATTGATACATCTCCATGTAGTGTACTGGATTAGTGCTCCCGTCGTACTTGGGTGTGACTACCGACGACTTAAATTTGGCTGGGGTTAGGTAACTAACGATTCTAGCCACGAAGAGGAAGCATTAAGAGTGACCCCTTTACAAGGGGTCTCGGGTTTTCAGAATATCCCCTATTTTATCTTCCAAATGCTGAATGGATATTTTTCTTGTCTTCGATAGCAAGAGTAGTTTTTAGTCAAGACTTCTCCATATTTTATAGAGGAATTTCAAAGGATGTCTACTCCTTGTTAGAACACCTCCCAGATTAATGATTGAGGTCAACACTTGTTTCTCGTATAGGGTGCCTTTCATATTGCTATCTCCTGTAGTTATTACTATATTGAATTTTTAGTTTTATATTTTTGAAGATAAAAAGATATTTTCTTTTCTTTTAGAAAAAGTTCGAAAATATTCAAAAAGATTTTATTTTTGATACAAATTTTGAAAATTTCAAAAAAATAATGTATTTTATTTTACACCATATATGGATGCACATATAAGATATTCGAATCATAATCACATTGCATCCATTTATGTGACTTATTCATAGTGTTATGAGACTTGGCTTCAATTCTTTTGTGTGCTTAATAATGCATGGTTAGCGTTCCATTATTCTTTGATGATTACCTCCTTCATGCTAGACTCTTTGCATCACATTTACTGCACATATGCATGAACCTTTTGAACATTGTGCTTGCTTTTCATATGTTGAATATGGTGTTCTGATCTCAATTGTACATAATAATGAACCAAATGTGCCGAAACAAATTATGCTTGTAAGAACCATTGCCCTAATTTCTTTTCCCAAAAAATTTAATTTTTGTTTAAAGCAATAGAAAGGGGCTACGAAATGAGAAATCTTCTCTACGTTAAAGGCCACCATTGGCAAAATCCTAAAAGATTATTTTGGCAAATAAAAATAGAAGTGCTAAGGTTAATTTTTTATTTCATTGATGCTTCACTGTCATGATCATTATGATTCCTTTGAAAATTTTAAGAGTGTATGCTTAAAATGTAAGATTTTGAGGGCATTATAAGTTAAAGATCAATGGGGTTTCGTAATAAAATTCCTTCAAAAATATTAAATAGTTTGGCATTATTGATTTGAGAAGCATTAAAATTCATGGCATATTGTATATGTTGAGTCAATTTCACTTCGTTCAACAATTTTTTACCTAAGGTTGAATTGAGTTCTTTCTTTAGGAGTATCTCGTTGACTTCGTGCACCTTTTCTCCGAATGATTATATTGAATTTCTTGTGATTTAAGTTCATAAAATTTCATTTTATTTCCATGATTCGGATATTTTTTGTGCCACTTCATGGTGTGACTCTTTGCATTTTGTACTGATATATACTTTTTATGCTCCAAAAATCTGAAAATTTTTCAAAAATAGTTCATCGCTTATTTGAAGTCTCATCGAATATGCTCAATTCTTTATTCTTTGTGATGATATTTTATTTTGGATTCACCTAATGCTAATATTTCAAGATTAGTTTCTAATCATTTGTCTATTATGAATGAAAATGATTCTTTTTCTTCATGTGTGTAGGTATTTTTCGCCTTGATGATTTCATAGACTACATGATGAAGACTTTTAAATGAAGACAATGTCACTTGTGTCTTTTCATTTTCGGGTTTGGGAGGGCATTAGTTGAACTTCTCTTAGGAGTTACTTTTCTCGGTTTGTGTTTTGTGCCAGAATATCCAAAGGGGGAGATTTGTAAGAGCAATTTTATAATTGTTCATTATCTATTTTAGTTTGGCATATTACATTAAATCATCATCATCATATACATTCTCAAGATATTCAAGTGAATACTAGTTGGTGACCGAGAAACAAGCAAAAATGGTTTTGATAATAATTGTAGTGACCGAGGTCGTCACTACAATAATTGAGAAGATAAATGGTTTTGATTATGCGTAAACACTTTATTCAGGGATTGCTTTAATAAAATGTTTGAGAAATATTTTTTTTTAAAATTCAAAAGAAAAATATTTATATTTTTTAATTCGTTCGAACGAATTTATGTCTTCGTTCGAACGAGATTGAGAGTTAGTATAAACAAGCATCAAACGACTTTGTTCTATTCACAAAACTTATATCGTTGGAAGCTCATTCGAAGCTGGTTCAAATGAGATTAGCTCTTCGTTCTAATGAGATTTTCTTTGGTTCGAATGAGGTCTTATTTTCGGTCTAACTATATTTCTCAAAATTCTTGTGTTCTATAAAAGGGGGTGTTAGGATCATCTTTTCTCAGAACTTTTGGCGAGATTTGTTTTTCCATACATATCCAAATTGTTGAGCATTTATCAAACCCTAGAAGAACACATACAATATTCATACTCTTGTAGAGTTGATTTTTTACAACTGACCTTGTCTAGTTGATCCTCTATTACTGAAGATAGGAATACTAATTTCTGAAGCTTATCGATGGGTACCGAGGCAAATGGAGCTTGTTGTGGCGCGGTGCTAGATCTGCATTGTTTTTTGTTGACAACAAGGATTGAATAGATTTCTGCACCAATTAAAGGATAGTTTATAATTGTCGTTTTGTAATACCCAGTTGTAAATAGTGCTGAAATATAAGATTTATCGAAAGGGGTTTTTCCTCATCTTCTATCTTTTGTTTCTTGGGTTGTGGTTTGTTTCCATTTAGTCTCTATATCTTGCATGGTTTAGGTTCACCTATTTTGACAAGATAAAATTTGGACTAATTTGAATTTGGTTTGTGTGTGTCAACTACTCTACGAATTATACATATAACCGGACCATTATGCATTTTTCAAAGTTGATTCAGGGGAAAGGTTACCCCACACTCAACCATAAAAATCGAGGGAAACCAACGGCCCTTATCCAGTTTTCCAAGTTCACAGCGACCCTCAACTAGTTCTACATTGACCCACTGTGGGATATAGTCGAGTTTGAACTTGACTATTGTGTTTTCATTACTTATGTATACCATTGTTGAAGAATAAAGACGATGAAAAAAAAGAACTAAAGAAAAGAGATTCGAAAATGGAGAAAAATTAGAGGAATTGAGAAAAGGTGCTTACAATTAAATGGAGGTAGTGAAAGTCCTTCAACTGCTCTAGTTTTGAAATGAAAGGGGAAGAAATGGAATGGTTCTTTTATGGTGAAAAATAACTTCACAGTTCCCTAAAATGATTATTACACGTATGGAAGCCGAAAAATCTTGTGAAGGCTACCAACACGATGGCTACGTCTCCCCAAGATTGATTAAAGGCGAGCGTGCCCTTGGGGAACTCAATGAGCAAAAAGTTTTAAGTTCCCGGGGAATTTACAAAATTGCCCTCCAATCAATGTCCAGACAATTATCAACCTCTGAAATCTGAAGAACAAGAAGACTTATCGAACTTCAACAAATGATATAGGCACAAAGCTCAATGACCTCAGTGCACCCATTGACTTTGCGGGATCAAATAATTCACTGACGCGTGCTCGACCATATGTTCCTAAATATTAACGTAGACTTCCAATCAGAGTAGAATTGTTCAACTCTATCACTTGTAATGACAGATCATGATCAAGGGTAAGTTTGAGCTATTAGGGACAGTTGTTAATGGGATTAGGACTCTCCTAAGTTGCCTTATAAATATAACCTTACCTCACATGAATGGGGCATGCATTATTGTAACATCGACCAAGACTACAACTTTGTTGACCTAAGGTCTTAATCAATAAAAAACAAACCCTAGCACCTTGTGGGCGTAGGCAAGTTGTCGAACCATGTACATCTTTTGTTGTGTGTGTGTGTGACAACATTATTTTCAGCTATTATCATTTCTTTTGGGCTGGTGTTAACTTCTAGGAATATACCGCCTACGAAAACTTGTTTTATACGTTAGATTATGACTTTTATGTATGAAAATTTGGGGTTTAGTTGATGTAAAAAACCTAGGTTGAGTTAGGTTTTTTTGGGCCGCCATGGAAGTACAATTGAGCGAAGCGCAACAATCTGATCCCAGCGAATCGATCTGGTTTAGATCTGAATCGATCCGACCATGTAGGGTTTTGGTAGGTTGGGCTTTGGTTGGTTTTTCAATATCGATTTGGTTTGACATGATTAGTTATGTGTTGATATGTATATATATAGTGAAATTTAATATATATATATATATATATATATATATATATATATATATATATCAGGGCGGATTTAATATGGACGCAACTTTTGGATTTAACTTGAGGACGGATATTTTCGTATTTTTTAAAAATAGCAAAAAAAACTTTTTTCGACTTGATCTTTTTCTGTGGTATTTAAACATTTAGCCCAAAATGAATTGTTTTGCTATTTTTAAGAAATCGGTCAAACATATGTCAATTTTTAAAGCTCTTAAAAACTGACATATGTTTGAGCGATTTTTTAAAAATAGTAAAGCAATTCATTTTGAGTTGATTTTTTTTACATGGATCCCCTGAAATGTTTAAATACCACAGAAAAAAATCAAGTCGAAATTTGATTTTTACTATTTTTAAAAAATCACACAAAAATCCATTCGCAAGTTAAATCCGTCAGTTGCGTCCGCATTAGGGCCTAACTGCTATATAGAGGTGGGGGTTATGTAGGTTTGAGTGTATATAAAACCTATTATTATTATTATTATTAATATAATCCGGGTTGAGATTTGGACTGGCCTTTGGTATATTAGTGTATATTATATCCTATGCGTAATCTATTACATGTATATGTCTGTATTATACATAGTGGGATTTGTTACTTGGAATGACCACACGATTTAAGTGGGGTAGTTTGAGTGCAGTTGGTTGCATTAGGGTGTTGTACCTTACACTTTGGTTTGTAGATATATGTATATATAGGCGGGTGTATTATGTGTATATATATATATATATATGTGTGTGTGTGTGTGTGTGTGTGTGTGTGTGTGTGTGTGTGTGTGTGTGTGTGATTATTTAGTCATGTTGTGAGGACAATGCATGAATGTCAATTACCTATGCGTCAGGATTATGATTAGTTTAACATATACGGGATATTGTGTATTTCGATGGTTATAATTATTTGGTATAGGTATTGTATATGCATATGGGTATACTTGAAATTTAACTAATGATATGAGGTTGACTTGAAAATACATTAGTAAATATAAATGTAATTAATGTACATTTAACTAACTAGTGAACAATGTTAAAATACATCGAGAATGGGTTAGTCATAAAGAGTAATGAATGATTAACAACTTGTGAGTTTGGTATATCCTAAGTGGTGGATTTAATCTAGAGTAGTGACACTCTTTGTATGGATAAAATGTGGGACATATACATATATTGAAGTTTGGATATTTGCATAGGGGGTCTCCTACCATTGTCTCAGATGAACGATCAAGCTAGACATAAGTGTATACGGGGAGTTCCTTATTTATATTTTGCTTGCGAGAAGGCCCACACATGGAGTCCAGTTCGTTCGGGAGTTAAAAAATATTGGGTGTGAGGTCCTTACGACCTACTTGTTATAAATGTTTGACTTATGTGGATATTATTTGTGAGTCTTGGTGACGTAAACTATGTGTCAATAGGACAACACAAAACAAATAACAAATTCTACATAATGAATATAGAAGTGTCTTGTAATAAAAAATGAAGGCCCCTTACAAATGATGGCATACCTGGGTATTTATAGTTGTGTAAGGTTCTAGAGTCATTCTACAAATATCAATAAGTGGGCCCACTTGCCCAAGTGAGTGTAACTAACTAACTAATTAGACGAGTTCTCACTTGTTAGATGCTTCTGGAATGTTCTAGAACTAACACGTACAAGTACAAAGTAACGAAAAGTATTAAAAATATAAGAAAATATTAAAATACCCCTAATTTTCATCGCTTGGGCGCACTGATCTTAGCGACCATCTGAGCTAAACAGAAGTGTATCGGGGGGTTCCTTGTTTGGATTTCACCTGCAAGACGTCCCACGCATGGATCTTAGTGAGGTTGGGAGTTGGGAGACGATGAGCCACTAGACTGTATGTATTTCGTTTTGTACTTATGAGGATTATTCTTAGTCTTAGTGTTATGGAATTTGACTTAGATTGGGAACAGTTAGTTAAAACTGCATCAGGGTAGATGAGAGGTGAGGTATATTTTGCATTAGTGCCTGCGAGTGACGACATGGGGTCGTAAATTAATTGTATTTTAATACTGTTAAGCAACATAATATTTCTTACAACTTTAGGGCGTTGACCCAAATCTATAAAACCTCTCCCCCTCCCCTCCAACCCCCCACGTCGGTATTATTATTGTTATACAGGAGCAGTATGACTGAGCAGTGAGCAGTTAGAGTCGAATTAAGTAGTCAAAGTTACATATTATCGGAGATCCAATTCATCATGATTAGTGTAGGAATTGATTTCTTTTCGGTTGTTACTCTAGTAGTTTTTGTATTCAGGGATTTATTTACACTTCAATTGTAGACTATTGTATTTTGAAAACTCGTATTAGTGGATTCAATTTTATTGAAGATATATTTAATTTATTAAGTTATTCTATTGTTGATTACTATTCTTATATCGTTGATGGTTTTTATTTACTGTCGTTTTATTTATTGTTGATGTTGAGAATGATATAAATTGTATATAACTCCATGTGTTCAATGTACAACCTGGTCAACTGAGCATGAAAATTAGGATGTGTTACCATGACATATTAACTACACCCATTTCTTGTAATTTTCTTGTGAGAGACAATTTCTAGACCAACTACACCAAGGTAATTAATGAGCTAAAGGGGTAGGTTTAGATCAAATTTCTCATCCATTTTTATCAAATGAATAAACCATGTGTTCACCAAGTTAAGGGTAATACGTAGGTAGCTTGATTCAACATTTTTATAATGAATTTGGTTAAAACCCAATTCATCCAACACTTCGTACCAAACTTGTGCAAGATTTCACAACTTTTCCAGCCCCCAAAACGTGCACAATCCCCATGTTTTTGGTACTTAAATCTTGTTAAGATCCAACAAAGGAATCCCATCATGATATTTTTGACATACATCAAATGCATATACAGAATATAGAATGCACGATTGACAAAAGACATTGCTGCCATCTTCTCAACTATACAACTTCAAGGATGGAACAGTCGCCAATCATACGTATTTCATCCGCAAACATTTTTTTAAAACCAAAACCCTGCACCATACAACCAAAGGTTTAATAAATAAGAGCAACAAAGGGTAAACCCATCCTTACTAGACTACCTTTTCGACATTTACCCTCCACAAAATTCTTCATTTATCCCCAAAATTGAAAACTTCAAAAACCCTTCTCTTCATACAAGGAGTAGATAATCAGAGTACAATAACCCCAATGTACAGAACATTGTTAACTGATATATATGACAGTTTTTTAACAGATAACAGTCAAAATTCTTATAATATGTCAATATCACGACTGCTGGATTGCTGATTGTTTGGATGGAGGATCGAGATCGTATAAAGTCAACTTCTTCGGAATGTGTTTGGGAACGCCAAATTTCATGCATTGGAATTGAAATATATTTCGGGTGCATTAGATTACAAAGTTGGAAATAAATTAGAAAACTATGCCCTATTATCAGAAGTTGAAAAAAGAGGATAAAAGAGATTTCTGATTTGATGAGATACTCTCCTACTTTCCTTTATTCTAGAAGGGGAAAATAAGAGAACAACTTAGCATACCACTCATCTGTTTTTTTACTCTTTTTTCCAAGTTCCATAAAAATCAACTGTTTTTAATCTTTTCCAACTTTGTAATCAAACGTACTCTTAGTTCAAGATTGAACTTTCTGACCGAATATATTTCAATTCCAATCCAAATCTCACTCTTAATTTTCTTTAATTTCTCGAAGCATTTCGACAACTTTTTTCATTTTGGGTCGTTTGGCTGGTGTGCTGTCGGTGCAGACTAGGGCGACCTTCAGGGCTGCGAGCATTTCTTTTCTACATGCAAAGGATACAGTGCTAAGCCTGGAGTCAAGTATCTGTTCCGGGGTTTCCCCTCTCGCCGGTGCATTTTGAACCCACTTCACCAAGTCTATCCCTTCACCGAAATCCTCATCTACCGGCAATCTTGTCGTTAGGATCTCAAGCAAAACAACCCCATAGCTATACACATTTCCTGGAGCTGTAACTTGCATTGTGTATGCATATTCTATTAAAAAATCAACAAGAAATAAATGATTATTAAAGGGAGAAGATGACCGTAGATGAAAACTTTAGGGTAACATGCTAAAAAACACCTAAACAATCGCTCAGATCACAAACAGCCCCCCAAATAAGGAGAAATTACAAATAGCTCCTTGTGTTGTTGAAAAGTGTCACTAAAAACCTTTTTTTAGCGAAGCATAAGGAGAATTGCAATCAACGGGGAAATGGTCAAGGTATTCCTTGGAAAATTACTAATTCAAGGAGGTGTTTGCATCTATTGATATAATTCAGAGGATTTCTCGCAATTCTCCCCAAGTATTATTATTCCATCTTGTTCAATTAAGAGTTGGTTTTTAAAAGTCAAACCTTCTAATAAAAAACACTAATATCAATTTATTCAATACTAGATCGGAACAGATCCAACTATCCAGAAATTTGATGCATTGATTTTCAAAAATGTGACCACCCTTAATTAAAACTATGAGTCTTAAAGTGGGACGTTTTAAAAAGAAAAATATGACTCTTAGTTTGAGATGGACGGAATACTAAACAAAGATTTTGAGATCAAAGAGAGAAGATATAAAGTACCCGGGGGAATGTAACCGAATGAGCCTGCAACAGCACTGATACTTGCTGTGCCCCTTGATGGATCCAAGAGCTTTGATATTTCAACTTCACTAACCAAAGGCTTGAAATTGGAATCTAGCAGTACATTACTAGAAGATATATCAAGGTGAATAATAGCCACGTGATGTAAAAACGACAACCCTTCAGCCACACCAATGGCAATAGAGAGTCTCGTGGGCCAGTCGGGTTTATACTCGGGCTGCTTCGTGGATTCATGAAGAAACTGAGCCAACGTCCCGTTGGGCAAATACTGATGTAGCAAAAGAGCCACATCTTCATAGAGAACAAACCCAATGGGCCTCACTAGATTATCGTGGCAAAGTTTACTCAGCCTCTCGAGCTCTCTAACCATCTTGTTCTGGTAATGAACAATTGTTCGGTCCACTGATTTTAGCCTCTTCACCGATAAAATCATACCTGAGGGCATGACTGCCTTGTAAACTGTGCTGAAAGTACCTGTGCTGACCTTGTTCGAATCCTTCAGTGTTGCTTTCACAACAGCATCAAAATCTATAGCTTGTTTGAGATTTTCAACAAACACGTTGCCTGCGATTATCAGTGGCAGGTTATTAGTTCCATCATCGACAACTCCAGCTTCTTTAGCAGCCTTTTCCTGTTTCTCTCTCATCATGAACAATAGAACAACGACAGTTACCGATATAAAAACTGCCAAACCAGAACCAATAACTGCTAATATGATCCTGTAGGAAACCCTGTGATGGTAACTTTGGCCGTCAGGTCCATTAGAATTACCACAAGAAATCAACGGCTCTCCACAGAGCCCTTTATTACCCGAAAAGCTTGATTTCAAGCTCTTTTGGAAGGGAACAAAAGCAGGTATTGGGCCCGTGAAGTGATTATTAGAGAAATTAACCTCTATCAAACTTAGCATGCCCTTGAGAGCAGGAGAAATAATCCCACTAAGTTGATTACTAGAGACATCAAAAGAAACCAGCTTGTCGAGTCGCCCTAAATCAGGGGGCAATTGTCCATGAAGGTGGTTGAAGCTCAAATTTAGGGCTATCTGCAAGTTCTTGATGTGACCAATCTCGGGCGGGATAGTCCCGGTCAGGTAATTACTACCCAATTCCAATTGAAGCAATTTTACGCAGTTACCGATCTGATGAGGAATCTCCCCTCTTATGGAATTTTGAGATAACTGAAGATACTGCAATCTTGATGAGTTGCATATATCTTCGGGTATGGTACCGTTGAATCTGTTGTTGCTCAAATCAAGCTTGTTAAGATTCCTTGATTTAAGAATCGATGTTGGAATCTCTCCAAACAGACTATTACCAGAAACAATCAACTCCTGCAAATTGGTGAGCTGGCCAAACTCAGGAGGAATGGGCCCGCTAAATCCATTGTAGGCTAAGTTGAGGAGAGTGAGATTCGAACAACGAGCAAACTCAGGGACAATCTCACCGGAGAGATTATTATTGTCAGCTTCGAAGTACGTGAGGCTACTCACATTCCCAATTTCCTTAGGTATGCTTCCAATAAACATGTTGTTCCCAATTCTAATACTGGAAAGGCCTTTGCAATTTCCCACCAATTCAGGAAAATACCCAGTCAATTTGTTTTGGGTGAGAACCAAAAATTTCAGTTTCCCCATAGCAAAAATGCTATTGGGTACATAACCTTCGAGCTGATTCGAGTGAAGATTCAACAGTTGAAGTTCTGAAAACAAGCCTAAATTATGCGGGATCTTACCGCCTAATTGATTCTCATAGGCAGTAAAAACTCTAAGATTGGTCAAATTGCCAACCCAAACTGGGATAGAACCATTCAAATAGTTGGTAAATATTTGAAAATCAATCAACTTCTCTAGACCTTCAAGTTCATCAGGGATTTCCCCATTGAGTAAGTTATTTGAAAGGTTCAAAGATCTAAGGTTTCTGAGCCTTCCCAGTTCTGCAGGGATTGCGCTTGCAAACTTATTTGAAGACAAATCAAGAAACTCAAGCTCAGATAAATTTCCAAAAGCTTGTGGGATTGGTCCATGGAAGCTATTAAATGAAAGGTCAAGCCACTTTAATGACTTGAGCTCAGAAATTAAAGTAAGGTTACCTTGTAGGTCTTGATGAGAGAGATCAAGCTTCTCCACTGTGGAATTGTTGGGGCTGCAGCTAATTCCTGGCCAAGAACAGTAATTTGAGTTGTTGACACCCCACCAAGATAGCCCAAGCTCTTTGCTAAGTGCTAGCATTGCTATCTCGTCATGAAGGATCTCACCACTCACAAGCTGAGACCTTGATAGCAACCCATATACAAAAATTATGAAAAAGTACAAAATCCCCATTGCTAGGTCCTCTCCACTAAAACAACCCAATTTTCTCTCAAAACCCCCCAAACAGCAAAATCAATAATCCATTAAATCAAACCCAGAAAATTTAAAGCCAAAATTTCTCTCTAAGAGAAAAAAAAAATAGCTTTGAATGAAAACCCACTTGGGTTTATGCTTGGAACATCACATTGAACATCAAAACCCATAAAGGACTTTCATTTTTTGAAGACAGCCCATTTTTTAGTGAGGCAATTGAAAAAACACCAAACCCTTGATTTCAGCAAGAAAGATTAGCTAGCAATCAAGGGATTGTGATGAAGAAGACTGAAAGACCCATACCAAAGAAGCAAAAGAACAAAAAAGGGGAGTGTAGAAGAAAATGGAATATGGGGTTGAATGAAAACAAACCAATTTGTATCGACACAAAAAGTGCAGAAACAAACTAAAGCATCATGGTAGCAGGCAGACAGAGAGGCTAAAGAAGTAATAAATTCTGCAGATGAAGTGGAGTTATTAAAAAGAGCAACAGTACAGTATTTAGGAAATGGTTTTCACGGAGGAGCAGGTGTTTTTTCTGAGAGTGAGAGTGAGAGTGAAAAGAGTTGAGAAGAAAATCTTTCTCACATAACACAGCTTCACGAGAAATGAGCAGTGTTGAGTCAATGGGACTGTATCAATCTCAGACTGCTGTTGTTATCACTCATGGCACATCCGAATTCATTTATTTATTTTCACTCTCCTATCATCCTCCTTTAAATTTATAAAATTTAAATGTTCATTTTTTTGCTTTAAATTAAAATAAATATATTGAATAAAAAATAAAATTTTATATTTTTCATAAAAAATAATTTTCATTAAAAAAATTATTTTTTTTAAATTTTCTATATAACTATTTAAAAAAATATTTCAACTATTTAAAAAAAATTCTTATCTATTTTTTTATTAAAAATTATTTATAAAACTTTAAAAAATGTTTATATAAAATAAAAAATATTTTTACAAAAACAAACATTTTTAACTATTAAAAAAAGTTTTATAAACAATTTTTTTTAACTATTAAATAAAATTGTTTTATATAAAATAAAAATATTCCATGCCATATATATTTTCTAAAATATTGTTAATACACCCATTAACACTCAATCAAATTCATGTTTAGACTTGTACAGATTACTGAAGAATTCGTTAAATTTTATTTTGACCCCTTTATCTTGTATCTTTTAAAATTTTAAGGTTCTCTCATGAGTGGATAAATTCATCACAAACCACCAATATTATACCAAACAATTAAATTATTTATTAAAATTAAAGTATACTTTGATGGTGAATTTTTAATCGTGAGGAAATTCACCATAAAAATATGATTTAATTTTAGTAATTAATTTTATTATATGGTATAATATTAGAGGTTTGTACTGAATTTCCAACAAAAAATAGAAATGAGGAAAACAGTGTTTTGCCTGTTAGATATAATTTGTTTAATACATATTAGTATGTTTCAGAGTTATTTTCTTTGTATTTTTTTATTTTTTTGAATTATTTTTTTGTGATTTTCAAAAAATTTTAATATAGTTTTATAATTTCCAGTTTTTTTATTTATTTTATACTTGCATTTAACTCAAAAGGTCTTGAGTGTAAAATTGTCATTTAATATTCTTCAACAAAAGGTGTAGTTGGGGAAGATAAGAGAGGAGTGGGAATAGCCTAACCCTTTATTTTACTATCTAATCGTTTCTTAATTTTTATTTTTGGCTAGGCAATTATGGTCCCATGAAAATCAATCTAATAATATAATTATTTTTTAATTAAAAAAGCACTTTGAATACACTAGTTTAGAAGTAGCTGTTGGAGTTGCGTTGTTATAGCAATTTATCTACTTATTATGTTAATAGAAGATATAAAATTTGTTTCAATACCGAGTTCCTAAATATTATTACATCTAACAATAAGTCTCTCTTATACACTAAAGTTCTTTCGTACTCCAATGTGAGGATAGAAGTTAAGGGCGACGAATTATTTTGCGATGAACTCAAATTCCTCACAAAAAGCTTTGTATAGCGATGAAATATAAATTACTCGGTGAAAAGAAGTAAGATCAATTATTTTATTTCGTGATGATTATTGTTGGTCACTATGAATAACAATTTGTGTGGAAAATAGAATTTCATCGTTAAATAATTGCGTCAAAATTCTCAATTATGAATTTAAAAGGAGCTCAGTTCGTCACTAAAGGAAAAACAAGACATTGGCGGGAAGTGACCCAAGATTATTCCGAAGATTTCTTTACTTTGTGGAAATTATACTAAAGACGTAATCGTTTAAACCACATTTTTATCTCTTAAGCTTAAAACACCCACAATTCCCTTACTCAAGACGATTTTGGGTTGACGCCTCCCTCTGTGTGTGTGTGTGTGTGTGTGTGTGTGTGTGTACACATAAATGTATGTATGTATATATGTGATCCTTGATTATCTTTCTCCCTCCCTTTCTCCTTTTTAAGCTTTAATTGAAGAATAAAAAAATACTAGTTTTTGAATTCCAAAGGTATTTTTATGTGTATATGTATATTATATCTATTTATATCGAATTCATATGTTTGCTTAGTTTATGAACCTTCAAGTCTTAGTTTGTTTATGCATTTGTATATATCTCTTTTTGTATCTAATCTCTAATTTCAGGCATGTGTGCGTGCATATGTATGTGTTTATATATATATATATATATATATATATATATATGGAAAGAGAGAGAAAAAAAGAGAGTGGATCAAGTGAGGTCTTCAATTTGAGGACTATTTTTGATAAAATAGTAAACAAATAGTTTTGTGCTGATTTTTTTTTATGATTTTTAAACATTTCAGTAGGACCATAAAAAAATCAGGTCAAAATGATTTTTTTTGTTATTTTAAAAAAAATCGCTCAAACTTTGTCAGTTTTTAGCACCTTAAAAACAACTTGAAAGTGACAAAGTTTGACCGATTTTTTTAAAATAGTAAAAAAATTCATTTTTAGTTGATTTTTTTTATGATCATACTGAAATGTTTAAAAACCATAAAATAAAATCAGCACAAATTTTTTTTTTACTATTTTATCAAACTGGGTCCTCAAACTGAGGACCTCACTTGAACCTCACGCTCTCTCTCTCTCTAGAGAGAGAGAGAGAGAGAGAGAGGTTCTCCTGCATACACCAGTTTAACCATTTTTGATAAAATAGTAAAAAAAAAATTACTTTTGAGCTAATTTTTTTTATGGGTTTTAAACATTACATTAGGACCATACAAAAAAATTCAACTCAAAATGATTTTTTTTGCTATTTTAAAAAATTCGGTCAAACTTTGTGAGTTTTTAACAACTTAAAAACTGACAAATTTTTTAAAATAGAAAAACAATTCATTTTGAATTTTTTTTTCATGGTCCTATTGAAATGTTTAAAAATCATTAAAAAAAACCAGCACAAAATGATTTTTTTTACTATTTTAAAAAATTGGTCTGCACGGAGGGTATGTAAACTGAGTATGCATGAGATCATTTTTGTATATATATATATATATATATATATATATATATATAGAGAGAGAGAGAGAGAGAGAGAGAGAGAACGGATCTCATAAGGACCTTTGTTTGCATACCGCTGCCGTAGACCAATTTAGATAAAATAGTAAAAAAAATATTTTTGAGCCAATTTTTTTATATAGTTTTTAAACATTTCAGTAGCGCCATATAAAAAAAATCAGGTCAAAATAATTTTTTTTACTATTTTAAAAAAAATATATCAAACTTTGTCATTTTTTAACAACTTAAAAACTGACAAAGTTTGACTGATTTTTTTAAAATAGCAAAAAAAATTATTTTGACCTGATTATTTTTTTATGGTCCTATTGAAATGTTTAAAAATCATAAAAAAAAATCAACCCAATTTTTTTTTCTTACTACTTTAAAAAAATGGTTCTCTTTCAGGTTCCTCAAATTGAGACCTCACTTGATCCTCTCTATCTCTCTCTCTCTCTCTCTGAGAGAGAGAGAGAGAGAGAGAGAGTGATTCTCATGCATACTAAGTATACATAATTATGGCACAAATAATTTTTTTAAATTAAAAAAATATTTTTCAGTTGAGTTTTTTTGTATGATATTTAAGCATTATAAGGGATCCATATAAAAAAATTAATTCAAAATAAAAAAAATTGTTATTTTAAAAAAATCGATCAAGCTTTCACAACTTTTAAAGCGCTTTAAAATCTGCAAAAGTTTGACCAATTTTTTTAAAATATCGAAAAATATTATTTTGAGTTGATTTTTTTATAGGAGTCCGCTGAAATGTTTAAACATCATATAAAAAAATTAAATCAAAACATAATTTTTTTTATATATAGTCATGCTCTTGTGCGGATCACTCCGCATTTTAAGAGTGCGGACTGGACATGTGTCACTTGACGGTGATCCCAGTAAAGAGAGAGAGTGTGCCTATAATTTAGGCAATGATTTCTAGGTGCACAATTAAGTAACACATGTTCGGTTCGCATTCTTAAAATATGGACTAATCCGCACAAAAAAAAAAAATATATATATATATATATATATATATATATATATATATATATATATATATATATATATATATATATATATATATATATATTCTTGCCCCTTAATTCCCTTAATCTAGTTACGCAAGCTAGCAAGAAGGAACAATTGAGTGATATATTTATTACGAAAATTTCTGAACCATTGTTGATTTTGACATGATTCGTTCGTTAGAAATTTGAGAATTTCATTTTTAAAACATTAAACATGATGTTCATAACCTCTTCATGATAGAACTACTTAAGTTTGGATTGCAATTTTTGATGCCCTACAAATGAGGCATGAGTTTCTCTTGTGATCTTATTGGTATATCTAGAATTGAGTATATATATTTATTTTTTTATAGAACCCAATTTTTATGGTACATAAAAAATGATTTAATGTATAAATGCAGCTAGTTTCATGTTTTTTCGTTGTGCCTTTAATTACAAAAGATGAAAAATAATATAAAACAATTATTTTTATAAAACGATGAAAAGTAATATGAAAAAAGGTTAATTTGCAAGAAATTCTTTTACTTCTCACGTTTTTCATAGAACACAACATTACTCATTGCCAAAACATGAAAAATGAAAATGATATCTTACCAAATCACTCTTCCTTTTTTTTCTATTTTTATAAAAATTCAATATTTTTCAATCCTTTCCACATTTGTAATCATACATGTTTGATTAGTAGAGATTGGAGATTTCCAAAGTATTTTTGTAAATCATTCATCTCCCCCCCCCCATTTTTCATCTCCCCCCCCCCCCCGATTTGTAAATTTCTGAACACAACATTACTCATTTCCAAATTATGTAACAAGTACAATCTAATGTGTTCAATCTTATCTCAAGACTTTTTTTTCATGATTTCTGTTTTGGTCTATACTTCTTATGTTTAGATATTGGGTATGAGCACAAATTTGCCATCCTTTTTAAAAATTTGCCATCCTTTTTAAAAATATTAAAAAAACTATTTTTTGTTTGTTAATTTTTTTTTTAAAAGAAACGTTTTTTTCCGTAAAAATTATTTTTTTTGTTGTTAAAAACTTTTTTTCCGTTAAAAAATATTTTTATTTTGTTAAAATCGTTTTTTTTAACTGTTTGTTTGTTAAAACCGTTTTTATTTTGTTAAAAACTGTTTTTTTTCATTAAAACTGTTTTTTTGTTACAACTGTTTTTCTTTAAAAAAAATCGTTCTAAACTGTTTTTTTTTTTCAAAGTGTTTTTATTGTTAAAAACTATTTTTCTAAATAAATGTTTTTTCCGTTAAAACTGTTTTTTTTCTGCTTAAACTGTTTTTTTAAAACATTTTTGTTTTTGTTAATTTTTTTTCTTAAAAAATTATTTTTATTCATAAACTGTTTTTTATTTTCATTTTGGGGCATATACCAAATAGTCCCTCGAACTCTTTTTAATACATGTTTAGTCCAAATCTTTTTATTTTGTACAAAAACGTCATTCATCATGCCAAAAAGGCGCGGACCTTTAAAGATAAGAGAATAAGGGACTTTTTGGTACAAAAATAAAGGCTTGGACTAAGTGTGTATTAAAAAATGTTTGAGGGACTTTTTGGTATTTGATCATTTTATTTATTTTCCATTAATGCTATCAAGCAACCCACTTTTGCCACCTAGAAAATTAATCCGATCAAACAACCTTTTGTGACAAATTATAGAATTTGCCCTCACAAATTTGCCATGGCAAATTTTATTACGGAAAAATTTGCCATGCTCTCCATTTGCCCACTTTTGTATCAAACGGGTCCTAAGGACAATTTACTATTAGGCCACTTGTTATAGGGCTGTCAATGGATCGGATTTTATCCGTATCCGAATCTGAATCCAAATCCGATCTGTTTAAGCGGATATGGATCATGCCTAAAATCCGATTATCCAATTACCCGATTACCCGATTATCCGTTTATTAAATGGAGCGAATTTGGATTCACATACTCCGATCCATTAATAATCTGATCCGATTAATATTTTTAATATACAAATATAAATTATATATAATATATTTTTCATTAAAATATATTGTATTTAATAATATTTTATATACATATTTTACATATTTATTATAATAGTTCTTTATTTCATTATCTATTTTTTTGGAACATTTGCAAAATAAATTTATGAAATAAGAGTTGAAAATAAAAAAGTTGCAAATCAAGTTTAAGATAAATGGATAATCGGATAATCGGATCCGATCCGAATCAGTTTAATATTAACGGATAGGGATTTAGATTTGCCTGATCCAATCCGATTAATAAACGGATCAGATCCGAATCCGTTTAACATAAACGGATATGGATTTGGATTTGCCTGATTCGGTCTGAATTCGATCCGTTTACAGGCCTAACTTGTTATGCCACTAGCGTGAACTTCTACAATAAGAGAATTAGTGGACCTAAGTGTTTAAAATTTGTCAAAATTCTTTTAGTGTTTAAAATTTATTTATTAGGGACCTAAGAGTACTTTCCCCCCAAAAAAATTGGCTTTAATGTTTATTAGTATAAACTAATTATAATAATTGTTTGCAACTGTTTTTTTTCCTTCTAATTTTTGCATGTACAAATTCTCTCTCTCTCTCTCTCTCTCTATCTCTATCTATCTATCTCTCTGTGTATGTGGGGTGGGGGGTGGGGGGGGGGGGGGGGTTATAACTATAGTTAATTAACTTATTTTTTCTTTTTATTTTAATTACTCAACTACACTTGAACCTCATTATTTGAATGATATAATCATGAGTCTTTTTCACGTTCTGTGAGATGCCGAAGAGAGTTTTTTAATTTCATATTAAAAATATTAATATCTTTATTATATGTTATTATATCAAGTAAATATTAAAATTAAAATTTATTTTTCAATGAAAACAGGTTGAATATGGAATAGTTAGATGTTCCAAAGAAATAAATTATCTAAAGAGTATAAAGACGATGTTAATTATTTTATTGCCGATAAAAGAAAAGACTTGAATATAATTAATAAGATAAGATGTATGTGTTAGGTTGTCAAGAAGTATATGTTCATGATCTAACAATCGTTAAAAAACACATGTGCTTTGGGGAGTATCTTACAGTTATGCAGTTCGTAGTAATTCAAATACGCAAACTTGAGATTATGTAGAAAATAATGAAGAAAAGAAGATGATATCGAAGGAATGTTTGATGATTCTTTGGCCAATATACTTTCCCAGAGCATAGTGGAAGTGGACATTATAATTTTGAAAGGGATCCTGGTAGATTTGATGGACTTTTTAGTGAAATTGAATAACAACTCTATCCGGGTTGTAATAATTTCACTTCATTTCAGTTTATTGTAAAGTTAATGTATATAAAGGTTTTGAATCATTGGAGTAACAAAGTGTTTGATATGTTGCTTCAACTATTAAACGATGCATTTCCAAAAGGATCAAACATACTATTGATGTTAAAAAATGGACTAGATCCAATTTTCTAAGATAAAATATAAGGTGTAATGAAATAATCAAATAAGAGACAAGGAGTTTTTAAAGTGGCCCGGCTGCGAAAAAAAGCCTACGTCCACTGTTATTGTATTGGTTTGAGTGATTATAGAAAGCTAGGTACTCTTGTAAACAAGAATAGCCTAGAATCCGTTACATCTTTCCTTTTGTGAAAGGAATACAATATATTTATAGTGATCCGAAGATGAAGGGTTGGAATGCCTTTATATATCTAAGCATTTACACCCGTACATAATGAATATGATGGTTGATAGTCTAGACCATGTGTGGAGAGACCCTTGGCCGTTTCCCAAGTGGTAATTATTTATTTACTTTGACGATCCGCATTCTTCATGTTGGTCGGCCTGCCTGTCGAGCAACTATCTTTGGGGCTAGTTAACTGGCTGTTGACTAGGATTGTTGTCACATAAGGAGAAAAGTGTTCATTTTTTATCGGTCCACATAGATGGTTAATTTTTTGTATCACTAGAAGACCCCAATACTTCATTCTTGATGTTTTTATTGAAAGAATGGAGTATGTTTTCTTCAAAGTTGGTCGGCATAAGTCCAATTGTAGGACTTGTGAAAAAATTTCATGCCTTGATTATGTTGTGGAAATCTTGGGAATAATTTAAAAGTTAACGAACCGTCTAAGGGTAGATTAGTATTTTCACGCTTTTAAAGTTGTGCATCCATCGGAATGTCAATTGTCGATACAAGTAATCATCACCTGCACAGTTTTCTAGGTAAGTTATAAGAGATGAAAGTTCTGCCGTTTTTTCCACATAACTTTTCAAACTTTCAAACTCTCTTTCCTCTCCAAGCTTTCTGTTTTTGAGCTTTCCTTTTTGTCTTACCCTTGCTTCTGCCAACATTTTCTCTATAAGCGTTCTTTTTCCCTTTGTTTCCGATTTCTTTGTTGTAATCATGGTTTACATAGGGGATTCCTTAGACGAATTTAGGCAGGAAAGGAACATCCTTGATTTGGGTAGAGTTAAAAATTCCAGCACCACCAGTTGAAGTGTTATCACTACCAGAGGATCATTGGATTCCCTCATTATTCATAGTTGATGTGGCTTCACTTTTCCCCCCAATCATTTCTATCTAGAGATTTGTCAATATTTCAATGTCGTCCCTGCTAGAGTAGCCCCAATACTTAGAGAGTAATGAACGGGATATATATGCTTAACCAAATACACGGCACCCATATTGTCACCCCTGAGTTGATGTTTTGTTACAAATGGGTTACTAGTGATAGTACCTATTATATGAAAACTATATTTGCCAATAGAGACTTAGTCATCAATTTACCTGATTCCAACAAAGACTAATTTGATTACGGGGTCATTGCAAAGAATTGGCAACATGCATCTCTTCAGAGATGAGAAGTGTATGATGGGCCCAGATTCCCTCAAGTAGGAGATCTTATATGTTGTTGATTTTGATTACTATACCTTTCTCTTTTTTACTAACCAGTTGTTCGATAATATGTTGCCTAATGGTTCTTTTCCTATTTTGCACAGTTGAGAGTAAGAAAAAGTGTCCTAAAGAAGAGGACGTAAATTTGTTAGAGTTAAAATTCCTATGGAGCATTCATCAGAGGATTGCGTAGGAACACCCTAGATCAACCTCCTGCTTATTGCAATATAGGAGCTTGATTACTTCCTTTGTTGATAGGCTTACCACTACTCCATATTTAGCTCCCATTAATCTAGAAGATGAACCAATTCCCACTTCTTCGACTGAGGAATATGTAAGAGTAGAGAAGGATTTTAGTACCACATTCTCCTTAGAATATTTGGATATTTCTACTGTTCCCACCTCCCCACTTACTATCACGGAAAAAAGAAAAATTCCTGACTTGATGACTGGAGCTTTATCTCCCACTACCAAGAGGGATGGCGAGAAAACTATCAAGGTTGATGATGCCAAGAAGTCTGTTATGACAGAGAAAACATCTAAAGATGTTGAAAAAGTTCCTCAGATCATCACTACTGAGGAAATTAATATTTTTGCTCCTCAATTAAAGGAGTTAAGAAAAGGTCTTTCGAAGAAGCAAGTTGAGAAGAGTGTTACTGACCAAGAGTTGGTCGAGAAAATTCAAGAGGACATGGATATTATAGGGTCATCCTCAGTTGTTATTAATCTTGGAATGGCTGGAAAATTGATAAAAACTAGTACTTGCTCTGCTGATAGAGAAACTGCTTCTTCCTTGCCACGATTAGAGTTGGCATTAAACGCTTGCTAAAGTTTGGCTTTGGTAACTCTTTCCCCTTTGTTACTAATCCTTAATATCTTGTTCCCCTTCTTGCAATATGATATATATCCTTTGTATATATTTTTATGAATGTCTATCAGTTGATGGAGAAGGATGATCAACTACGTTCTTCTGGAGGAGATATAGAGGATGCCTTTGAAGGTTTAAGGTAATCTTTGGATACTTCAAGGCAAGTGTTAGAGTCTAAACAAAAAGCTTTGGAAGAGGAACTTTAGAAGGTCAATAATAGGGCCACTGATGCTGAGAACAAATTGAAGACTGATGAGTATAACCTAACAACTGCTAATGACAGGGCCAAGGTTGATGAGGAGAAGTTAGTGGCTAATTAAGACCTTCTTAAGTTTGCCAAGGATAAAACAGTTGGTCTGACTATTGATCCAGTTGTAGAGAAGGCCAAGAATAAGAAAGTAAATGAAGGATCCTTTAATAAGGGTTAGGACAAGTTATATCTAGCTGCCTCATCATAAATTGAGTATGTCAGGAATAAGTCCTTCAAGGATGGCTTGTCAAAGGCCCCCAAGGAGGTCAGCACCGTTGAAGGCTCTGAGTTGTATTAGAGGCATGATCTAGGATCTCCTCCAAACTTGGAGGAAGACTTTGATAAGGAGGAAGGTTCTAAAGAATCTTCCATTCATCCCATTGAGTCTTCTTTAAAGCCAATTGATGAGGACATCCCTTCTACCGAGTTGCCTTCTGGGAGTAATGTTTAAGATAAGGAGAAAGTTTAACTCGTTTATTTTTCTTTTTGTTCTTCTGCCTTGTAATAGGATAGTTATTATGTAACATCGTTTGGTTTATCAATAAAAACATTTCTTTTTAGATGAATGTATTGCATTTATCATGCTTATGCCTCTTGCTTAGTTAATTAATCTTTATGAAGTCACGCACTATGTATTATATTTGCTCAGTAATCATACTTGTGTTCTTACATCTGTAATTTTCAGTTTGATGCTAAGAAAAATGCTATAGTTTCTGCTGAATCCGACCTGCTAAGGTAGAGTATAAATCTTCTAAAATCTGGTCATACTCCTTTATCCAAATAAGACTTATCGGATTGATTGCTCTTGATGTGTCCGACCAAGTTAAAGAATCATACATTCACATTCATTGCTTGCTGGACAGGGCAGTGGCAAATAATACTGCTTATTATGAGATGATTGAGAATCTGCAAGAAGACCAAAAGTTTTCTTTGGCTTCACTCCATGCCAACTATGAATCTAAGTATAAATTTATGAGTGAATGGTGGGGCTTTGAGAAAAAGCTTGAAGAGTATGCCTTCATGTATAGAAAGAAAGTGTTCCTGTTGAACTGAGAAGTGGATGATGCTTGAGAAGTAGCCAAACTACTTAAAGAGGAAAATAATCATCTTAAAGATGAGTTAAACAGTCTGAAAAAGTCATCTACTAGTGGTGCTGATGAGGGTGCTTCTTTTTTAGAAACTGAGAAAACCAGACTAGTAGAACAACTTAAAGCACTACAAAAATCCAAACCTGGGTAAACTTCTAGGCAATGTTCGGCTAATTGTAGATGAGGCAAGAACTAAGAAAATATTAGCCGACCAAGATGCCCAGTTGAAAGTAAAAAATCATGCCATTTTTGACTTGTTTATCCAGTTGGAAGCTAAGGATAAAGCCATCGTCGAAGAATTCGTCCAGTTAAAAGTGAAGAGTGATGTTCTGAACAAACATTAACATTAGGTTAAAAGGTAAACCTTTAATTTTCATAAGCAACCCAGGGAGGTCTGGATGGAAGGATATAATGAGGCCCTTATCCATGTTGATGATTATCTTTCCCAGAACCATTGTGAAGGTTACAGATGGGGATGGACCAACTTGCGAACCTTACTGAAATATGATCAAAATAGTGAGCTATGGTACTAGAATGAACCTGGTTTGCTGGATTATGACAAGCTCTCATTTAAGTTGGACATATCATGGATTTCGCCTAATGCTATTCCCCAGTGTTTAATCACCAAATACTTAGGAGATTACGGTTTTCATAATGTGCACGAAATAATTCATCCTCCACATCTGATCAACAAGCCGAGCAATAGTAATAGATAAATTCTAATGGATTTTAACTTCATCAACTCCCCTTATACCCTGGATGATCCTCCTGTTAGGATGGAGAGAGTAAAATAAGAGAGAGTACCAAAAACCTCCAAAGCTCAAAGAAAACACCTAGCTGAATAATTCCTCTATATTTTGTACTTATTTTATCTTGAATGTAATACTGTTAGTATTTGAATAAAAATACATGCTTTTGTGTTGCCAACTTATGATTAGTTAATCCATTAGTCAACTAATTTATCGTTTAATAATTAATTATTAAACTATGATTGTAGGCCCTTTGATTCTACTAATGCACTTGAATGAAATTATAAATAGTTTTATTTATCCAAGTTTAGCATCAGTTATCAGTGCTAACCAAGTGTATGAGGAGTGTATGTGTGTATTCCAGTTTTTAAGAATGTATACATGTCTTCCCGCATTTAACTTAGTCGAGTAAAACTTTCTTTTAACTAGTTGAGTTGTATACGCAGTTTTACATACTTCTCATTCTTGACTTGTCAAAGACGAAGTCATACATGAAGTAATTTAGTGGTGGTGACCAAGTGTGTTAGGAATATATTCATGTATTTAACTTGCCCGGTTAATACTTCTTGATCGTGGCTTGTTAATACGAAGTCATACATGAAGCAATAACTTAGTTGGACGAGACACGACTGTGCATTAAGCTGTTGGTGCATCTCGAATTTGATAAGTTCAAATCGATTAAATATGTTGTGTTGATCGAAAAGAGCTGAAGACCAAGAGACATTATTTGTTTGTTATTTTTGAGGGATGCATATCTCCGTACTCCGAAAAGAAATAAAAAAAATTGAGGGAACTAAAATCAAGATTTTTATTGAACTTGAAAGATAGTTGTGTTGAGTAAAAATAAATACAATTTGTCATTGCCTTTTTTCACTGATAATATTTGAGAAGGTGTTCGGCGTTCCAAGGGTTCTTTAATTCTTCCCATCAAGTGTCTCAAGTCAAAAAGTCCTTGGTTGGATTACTGCTGAAATACGATATGGGACATGCCAATCGGCCTCAAGCTTGTTGCCTTTCAGGATAAATTTGTTGAAAATGAAGTCGCCTTCTTTTAAGTTGGTCGACTTGAACCTTTTGTTGTAAAAGCAATTAGTTCTTTGTTGATATGCAGCATTTCCGAGGGCTGTATCTTCTCAGACTTCCTCCAACATGTCAAACTCTAACCTTCTCATCACATCACTCTTTGGAGAATGAAAGTTCAGCACTCTATGAGTTGGTAAGCTAATCTCGATTGATACCACAGCCTCTATCTCAAACGCAAGCATATAAGGTGTTTCTTTAGCTACTATCCTCGGTGTTGTTCAATAGTCCCAAATAACAGAGTGCAATTTATTAATCTAATTTCCCTTAGCAGCATCAAGTCTCTTCTATAGTCCATTAAGCAAGGTTTCATTTGTCACTTTCATTTGACCGTTGCTTTGTGGATGGCTTGGTACAGAGTGGAGGTTTTGGATATTGGATTAAACATAATATGCTTCGAATTCATCATTATCAAACTGGGTTCCATGGTATATAATGAAGGCATAAGCAATGCCATACCTATATATAATGCTCTTCTAGATGAATTGGTATACCTTCACATTAAGCATCTCTATTAATAGTTCTGCTTCCACCTATTTTGTGAAATAGTCAACAATAATTACCAGGTATTTGAACCTGCCTTTAGTGGTCGACAATGGGATGAACAAGTCAATTACCCAAATAGAGAATGGCCAAGGAAAAGTAATCAGTGCTAGAGTAGCGTTGGGTGCTTTGTGAATTGCAAAAACCTATGGCACTTATCACACTTTCTTCTGAAGGCTACAGTCAACCCTCATAGTTGTCCACTAGCATCCATGTGTGTTGATTCTTTATAATGACCAACCAACTAAATGGGCCCCACAATAACCTTCATGCACCTATTTGATCAAATCATCAACTTTTAATGGTTGGACACAATATAGTAATGAAATAATAAATCCCCTTTTGTATAAAACTCCTTTATCCAACACATATCTGACCGTCTTTACTTATTTTGGATCAGTTGGTAAGGTTCCTTCGTCGATGTAAGCTCTAATTGGATCCATCCAGTAAGGTCCTAAATATACAACAATGAAACTTATCATTGTATCCTCATCTATGATCCTTCTTGCCAAGATTTCAATTAGAATACTTTTCCTGAGTTCTATTCTTGTTGCTAAAGCTAACTGTGTAAGTGTGTTAGCTCGACATTAGCCATCCTTGGTATCATGTTCATTTGTACGCCTGAAAATTTAAAAATGACTTCAAGTGTCTTGGTCAAGTATTCGATCATCAAATCTCCCTTGACTTCGTATAGATGAAGCACTTGGTTAACAACCAACTGTGAATCACTGTGCACCACTGCTTTCTCGACGCCTAATGAATGGGTTAATTCTAGTCTGGATATCAAAACATCATACTCAGATTCAATATTCAATATGGGTTAATACTCAGAACTGAAATCTAAGGTCATATTGAACATTAATATTGTCAAGAGTATTAAGTATGATATCTTCTCAACTTCCAGTTACGCATGAAGATCCATCCACATATAGGTTACATAATGGAATGTCAATACTAAAGCTATCCATAGATATAACTCCATGTCATAATATCTTCTCACTTTCCTCTGTGTACTTCTAAGACATTTTTTGAGTTTTGGATGATTTAGATTGGTCGACTATGACTTTGGCTTACTTTTGAGTTGAGCTCTCTTTCGAAAAAGTCTGCTCGGTAGGCAAGTTTTGTTGGTCTGTAACCTTTGGATAGGTGAACTCTATAATGAAATCTGCCAAAGCTTGTCCTTTCAAAGATGACCTTTATTCATAGATGATGTCATATTCCCCCAGTTTTACTACTCAGTACATCAATCTTCCTGACATTTTAGGTTTGTGGAGTGCTTGCCGAAGAGGTAGATCAATGTACACAATTATGGTGTGTGCTTGGAAATATGGCTTCATGTGCCTAGAGGCTTTTATGAATGCTAAGGACAGTTTTTCCAAGCGTGGATACCTAATTTTGGCTCCTTGGAATGCCTTGTAGGTGTACTAAACTGGTTTCTGGACCCCATTCTCCAACCGAACCAGTGCCGAGCTAACTGAGAACTTAGAAACAACTAAGAACACATACAATATTTCTCCCAAAATAGGTCTGCACAGCAATGGTGGTGATCCTAGGTACTTATTTAATTCTTGAAACACTTTTTCATACTCTGCATTCCAATCTAAGGTCTTTATAAGCACCTTAAAGAATGGTAAACACATATCTGTTGCTCGAGAAAAAAATCAGTTTAACGTAACTACTCTACCAATAAGTTTTTGAACATCTTTTTTACAAGTCGATGATTGCATTTCAATCAGAGCTTTGATTTTGGAATGATTATCTTTAATTCCTCTTGCACACCAAACACACACTTGGTCGGATTTAACTTCATTTGAATGTTTTCCACCTGGTCAAAAGTTTAACTGAGGTCCTTGATATGATCTCAAGCCTTGTTGTTTTTAGTCAACATATCATCTATATAAACATCCATATTTTTCCCAATCTTATCTTCAAACACCTTATTGACCAACCTCTAGTATGTTGCTCCAGCATTTTTGAGCCCGAAGAGCATTACATTATAGCAATAAGTACCTCGGCTGATAATGAAAGAAGTGATTTCCCTATCTTCTGGTTTTATTTTTATTTGGTTATACTTAGAATAATCATCTATGAAGATCAAAATCTCATGTCCTAATGTAGCATCCACCAACTGATCAATTCTAGGCAGAGGAAAGTGGTCATTTGGACAAGCTTTATTAAGATCAGTAAAATCTCTACACATTCACCACTTATCATTTTTCTTTTTGTCCATCACAACATTGGCCAGCCATAATGGATATTTAACATCCTCAATGAATTAGGCCTTTTGTAGTTTCTCCACTTCTTCCTGTATGGATTGATTTTTCTCCGAACTAAACACCCTTCGCCTTTACTTGATCATCTTAGCATCCTTATTAATGTTGAGCAAAGTTGGGATCAATCCCAGGCATATCTTTGTGACTCTAAGAGAACACATTCCTCCGTTGTCTCAATAATGCAATCAATTCTTATTTAAGGAGTGGATCCAGTGTGGAGCCGATCTGGGTGGTTCTCTCCAATTTGTCATTATCTAAGATTGTGCTTTCGGTTTCTTCAATAATCTTCCCTTTGATTAACTATGTTTCATCTCGGGGATCCAGAGTATCCACTTATGATTCACTGTTAGGCTTTGTAGTGTCTACTTGGTAAGTGGTGGTCTTCTTCTTCAAATAAACCAAATCTTCTTGTTCAACTAAAGAGTAATAGCACTCTCTGGCCACCTTTTGATCACCTTTCATGACACCAACCCCAAAGTGAGTAGGGAACTTCAAACACTGATGGATTGTGGATGGTTCGACTTCAAACTTCTTTATTCACACCCTACTGAATATCACATTATAAATGAACTGAATATTTTTATCTATCACAAATAAGTGTATATTTTCGATGTAACTGGCTGGCCAAGTGCCGAACAACACTTCTAGCTTGAGTGTCCCAAGGGGGTAGATTTTTTCTTATGAAAATCCTATCAAGGGCCTATGGTATGGTTCCAGTTGGATAAGTTTCAGTCCTAAACTCTGAAAGAAGGGGTTGAACATGATATCAACCGATCTCCCATTATCTACCAGAACCCTGGCGATGATGGCTTCTTGAATTCTAAACTTGGCGAATCATCATGGAGATACAGTACCCCCAGACAGATCATTTTTGGAAAAGTTGATGACTAGTTTGTCTTTGTTGACTTTTCTAGGCTGATCATCTTCATTCAGATTGATTCTGTGTATATAGGATCAGGCTTGTGCTTCATTTAGGTAAGCTTTTCTCTTTGTAGTTTGATCTCCCCCTCCTGTAATTACATGACAATCAAAAGAACCAAAATATACCATAACTACTTCATATTTTGGTTATTTAGGCTTCTTCGGCAGGTCGAGATTGTCTTTATAACCATCTTTATGATTTTATTTCTTGTTATTTATGGGTTTATCGAGAGAATTTGGCCTTCCTTTAGTTTTTCGACTTTCACGTTGATCAATAAATCTGCTAAGCTTTCCTCGATGAATGAAGGATTCCACTCCGTTCTTTAAAACAATACAGTTATTGGTCGTATGGTCATGATCCTTATGGAACTCACAATATTTAGATTTATCCCTCCTATTAGGTGGTGCCCTCAGCTTCTCGGGCCAGCGTAAATCTTTATTGTGCTTAATCACCTCTAGAACATGGTGAATGTTGGTCATAAATGGAGTATAGGCTCCATACTTTTTGGGCTTATCATCTTTCTTCAGTTTCTGCTCCTTTTTTTCAAACTTATCGGTAGCACTTTACTTTAAAGTCATTGCCTCCTCGGCATTCATGATCTTTTCTACCTTAGCCATGAGCTCAATCATGATTTTGGTAGGATCTGGAGGTGGAGGTGGCATTTTTCTCCTCTGAGAATGAACTTTATGTTGCTTGGAAAGAGTTGAAGACCTAGTATGTAATGATTGAGCCAATTACCTCATGGTTTCCTGTATGGCATCTTGACCCCTGGCAATACTGGTAAGAATTCCATTCAAGTCGGTTGTTGTAGGCAGAGAAGATGGGATGGTAGTGTTGCCTTTATTTCTGTAACTACTCTCAGGATCATTCATCTTCCTTTGAACGAAAAAGTACAAGAAATAGAATGATAATAAACACGTTCCCACAGACGACGCTAATCTATTGATGTCAAAAAATGGACTAGATCCAATTTTCTAATCACAGATAATATATAAGATGTAATGACATAATCAAATAAAAGATAAGGAGTTTGTAAAGTGGTTCGACTGCGAAAGAAAGCCTACATCCACTGTTAATGTATTGATTTGAGTGATTATAGAAAGTTAGGCACTCTTATAAAGAAGAATAGCCTAGAATCCATTCTATCTTGCATTTTGTGAAAGGAATGTAATGTATTTATAATGACTCGAAGATCAAGGGTTGGAATGGCTTTATATATTCAAGCATTTACACCCGTATATAATGAATTTGATGGTTAATACTCTAGACCACATGTGGAGAGACCCTTGTCTATTTCCCAAGTGGTAACTATTTATCTATTTTGATGATCTGCATTCTTTATGTTGGTCAACCTACCTGCCAAGAAACTATCTTTGGGGATAATTAAGTGGCCGTTGGCTAGGATTATTTCCACATAAGGAGACAAGTGTCCATTTTTTATTAGTCCACGTAGATAGCTAATTTTTTGTATCAACACATATCATCATCACATTATGATGCAAATAAGAAGTTACAGGATTTAGGACTGGGTAACGAATCAATTGATGTTTGTAAATATGATTGTTTATTGTTTTGGAAAGAGAAAATAAGTGACCAAAATACAATGAACCCAGATTTAAGTGTCGTGACAAGAAGGGAAGGAATGTACTGCACAAGACGTTGCGTTATTTTCCACTAAATCTCCGTATACATAGGTTATATATGTTAAGACATACATATACTAATAAGCGATGTCATAAGGAGGAACACGTTGATACTGAGGATGTAATGATGCATCCATCTGACTCTTTGACATGGAAGAATTTTGACAAACAATTCTCATAGTTTGCACAGTATCCTCGTAATGTAAGATCGGGTCTTGCGTAAGATGATTTTAATCCATTTGGCAACAAGAGCAACTCATATAGTATGTTGCCTATTATTCTTATGACTTATCATATGGGACTCTAAAAGTATATGAGGGAATAATTTTTCATGATGGCTTTTCTAATTCCAGGTCCCGAAGCACTACGAAAGAACACGGATGCCTTTTTACGCCCCTTGATAGACTAGTTAAAAATGTTATGGAGTGTTCGAGTGCAAACATGTTATTCTTATAGTAAGGAGTATTTTTAGTTGCGTGTATATATCTTATGGAGTGAATGACTTTCTAGTGTATGGGAAATTAACAAAATAGAGCACAAAAGGTTATAAAGTGTGTTCGGCATGCAATGAAGATATCACATCACAACGACTACGAAATATGATATGATGATATGGGTCATTGATGATTCTTTCCTTTAAATAATTCTTGGAAGAAGAGTAAAATACATGATGGAAAGTAAGAACTAAGAGCCACACTAAGGAATTTTTATGGAGATAACATTTTACAATAGTTGAGTCAAGTTAAAACATTAAAGCCGGGTAAAAATCCAAACAATAAATATAGGAATAAAAAGCGTACCTTCAAGAATTGAATTGGACAAATAAATGTATTTTCTTGGAGTTTGAATACTGGTCAAAGTTAAAAATAATACATATTCTCGATGTCATGCATATCGAGAAGAATCCATGTGATAGTGTGCTTGGGACATTAATGAGTATTGAAGGATTAAATAAAGACACGGACAAAGGGTGGGTTAGATTTAACTGATATGAACATACGAAAGGAGCTACATCCGAAATAGCAAGGTGGTAAATGGTTGAAGACAAACGCATCTTATACATTGATACCAGAAGAGAGAAAATACTTTGTAAATTTTTAAAGTCAATGAAGTTTACTGATGGGTATGCAACAAATAAATAAAGAAATGTAAGTATTACTGATGGTAGGATATTGGGATTGAAAAGTCATGAATATAATGTTATGTTGCAATAACTTCTATATGCCGAAATATATCTGTATATGCCTAAAAGATTGTATACAGCACTCGATGAGCTATCCAACCTCTTTAAAACATTATGTACTAAAACATTATCTATTAAAGTATGGGGGAAGTTAGAGGAGGGGATTGTCCTTATACTATGTAAGCTTGAAAGAATTTTTCCACCATATTTTTCTTTATGTTATGGTCCATTTGGCTATGCCCTTACCACGTGAGGATATTTTATCCAGACTAGTGAAATCGAGATGGATGTTCCCATTTGAGCAATACTTCATACATATTTTAAATTTACATTCTTAATGAAATCGGGATACATTGCCATCTTTAATGTTTACAAGAATCTGGGGTTGTTAAAGGGTACCGTCGCAAATAAATCTGACCGAAAGGTTTAAATGCAGAGGAGTATGTTGTTGGACAAGCATTAAACTATTGTTCAATGTACCTTCATGGGATTGAAATAAGATTCAATCGATAAGAACATAATAGTGATAGATGCCTAAAGTAACATGAGGGAGGATTGTCTACATTATGGTAAGTTGTTCTCCCTTTTGGTGGAAGACTACTCATAAGCTTATGTAATACCCCGTAATTCTGAATACTCCAAATAATTCTATTTAATTAGATTGGAGAACTAATGAGAAAATACAGCTTAATTTAAATTATGTAAGAGGAGTAATTTAATGGGATTTATTAAAAATTGTAATTTTGGAATATCAATCGGGAGATAGTTACCGATTTATATTGCCTCATTATATTTACTTAGTGCGAGTGGTAAATAATTACTTAACGCGTGTAGACCGTGTTGGGGTGAGAACGAGTAATATTTGATAAGTGACTCAAATGATAATTTAAAGGTCACCGATGAGTCCGGAAGGGTCAAATTAGTCAAAATAGTATACCCGGGGGTATTAGTTGAGTCTCGGGGTAATTTTGGACTAAATCGAGACCATTCGGGGGCGTTTTGGTCTTTTAACATGAGAGGGTATGGAGACCTACGAAATTGAGAGCTTTATATCAGTCGTATGATAAAGGGATTAGGGTTAGAACACCCATGACAACACCAATACCATTAGAGAGAAGAGAGGCACAACTTTCTAAGGCAAAAGAAGGAATTGGGAAAGATTCAAAGGAGATTGCCACTATTAACTTGTTGGGGAAGAAGGATTGAAAGATGAAGATCATCAATCGTCAACAACAACCACGAATTCAGACCCTACTGATCATAAGGCAAGTTTTTTATTACAAAAATTATAAAGTTATAATACCCATGTGTAGGGTTTTTGAATAGTTTTGTTTAAATCATTATTTTGATTGGAGAAAGATGATATTTATACATGTTGGGATAGGAATCGCATGTAGAATGATTTACCTTATGTAGAGGATTAAGATTCAGATTAGACTTGATGATTTTCGGATTAAAATCTAGATTTTGAATGATAATATGGGAAGAACACCATAACTAGGGTTTCAAGAAATTTTGGGTTTAATTCATTATTTCTTTAAAGGAATTGGAGTTTGTGATGTATTTGCCACGTTAGAAATTATCCTAGTATACGTGAAAACATATTAGGATCATTGGGTCGAAGTTTGGTGGACTATAATGGAGTTTGAAGATTTGTTAATGGAGGAAAAATCTTAACGAAGAAGAAGACTGCGTCTGTCCCTGTTCGATCGATCGATCGATCTCGAACTATCGATCGATCGACTGTATCGATCGATCGAACCCAGCCGTCGATCGATCGACGCAAGCTGTTTCCCGAATTTTTTTGTGTTAAATCCTTCGTTGATTTTCGGGAATGAATGAGTATCCTAGTATCTACATTATACTTATATGGGAGTGAGAATGAGACCAGTAGGTATATTGTTGAGGTCCGATAAGGCTATTGGGTGTAGGGCTTGGATTACGGACCAATGAGTATAAATTCGATTTAGTAGAGTATCGGGGACTTCGGAAATTGAGTTACGGGTCAAAGTAAATTCAATTTAAGTAATAGACCAGTAGGGTAAGCAATAACTACTGAAATTATATGTAAGGGGTAACTAGGACCCTTAGAGTTGTGTGAACACTCAAATAAATGCGATTAATGAGATAAATCGTAAAGCGAATATTGTACGGTAGATATATGAGATTAAAATATTACGTACATATATAATTAATAGGTCGGGCGTGTAACTACTGAATTATGTGATCTTTTAGGTCGAGAGATTTATACCTAAATTAATTATGTTAGGGTCGATGAGACATTCCGAACTAACATAAAGTTATTATATGTTTGGGGTCGATGAGAAATGCCGAACCAAACCTTGAACTGGTGTCGCGATGAAAGAGTCCTGAACCAGAATATGTGTATATATATATTTTTAAAAATAGTTGGGGTCGATGGATAATTCCGAACCAACTCTCACTTGGGGTCGATGTATCATTCCGAACAAAGAATCATTTACGTGTATATATAAACAATTGGGGTCGATGTATCATTCCGAACCAATTCTTACTTGGGATCGATGAATCATTCCGAACCAAGAGTCCTTTACGTGTATAAAAAGGGCAAAATAGTAATGATTGATATTTAGTATATATTGTGTGTGAAATATATATACTTGATGATATTCTACTTCTGTGTATTAATAGATTGATATATATTATGTATTTAAAGATACATACTGAATTGGTAAGTTAAGTAGTGAAACTTAATTACGAAATGCACCTTTAGATAGAGAACATCTATTTAGTAATTCAAGTAGCGAAACTTAATTACACAAGTGGGGAGTTGACAATTGTGAGAATTGTAGTAATTTTAGAAGTGAAACTAAATGAGAAGTCTTGAAAGATAACATAGATGAAATGTTACTTGAG
The DNA here is from genome assembly GCA_949130495.1 of Sambucus nigra. Taxonomy (NCBI): domain Eukaryota; kingdom Viridiplantae; phylum Streptophyta; class Magnoliopsida; order Dipsacales; family Adoxaceae; genus Sambucus; species Sambucus nigra. The sequence goes on from OX422216.1 coordinate 201,451,918, forward strand.
AATTAATTAACATACGCGAGATGTTAGTGAAACGGTTGTACTGTATGGGCGGTACTGGAACTTGGGTACAGATAAGTTCAGTTGACTACTTTGGTTTTAGTTAGCTTGGGAGGTATGGCTAGATAAACTAAGTGTAGAACGTTAGGTGTGCACAAAAAGATGAGGGGTGAGTTAACTCAAGAGAGTGTACGAGAACCTAACATGTGTAATCAATAACCGCATCTTATATTGTGATAAACGCTTGTTAAATATTTTCAAAATGTTTTGAGCACTAACTCTTGCTACAAAATATTTTCAAAACCTTTTAGGTGTCCAGCCACAGGGACGCCACGTATGATGATTCCATTCCAGAGACTCGGAGATGTAGCACACTGGATGCTTACAGGATTTTGACTAGACGATATCTCTCGTTCAGATCTAGTACAGGATCTCACACTATTCTATGTATGCACTTGTGGTCCGGTATTAGTCTCAGATGTTAGTTTCAGACTAGTGGTTATTCTATTATTGTTTGGGATTTTTAGCCGATGGTTTATTCGGTAATACTTTTGTTCTGTTGTTTTTTTACTTTGTTGTTTGAATTATAGTACATGATTATTTGTACTTTATTCCGCATGGTTGATTTATCTGTTTTAAGAAAGATAAAATTTGGCACCGGTCTAATTTTACTTAGGGGATTAGTAATTTAAAAAGTTTTCGACAGTGATGCTAAGAATGAACCATTTGAGAAACCTGTTTTAATTTAATAAAGGCCTGATCACCCGATGTTTAATTAGGCGGGGTGTCACAAATGGTATCAGAGCATCAGGTTCTAGTGTCCATAGGATCTGTACGGCTTACTACGTTTTCAGTGTATCGTTTGATTGATATAGAGCCCTACCTTAGGATTATTGTAATCCTCTACGTACATAGTTTACGTTCTCCTGATATTTAGTAAATGTGGTGTTATATATACGAGTTCGATTAGGCATGGTACGTCGAACATGGCGGTAGAACCAGCATTGGCGTTGGAAGGACTGCAGGAGGGAGGAGCTCAGCATGAAGCCAGGAGTGTTCAAATATGGTAATCATAGGAGAGATGACTGTTGTTGAGGTCACTCCTACTGTGTAATGGAAGTAGATGCCACAAGGGTTGTTGAGGCATTGTAGACATTTTCCAAGTATCGCGACAGCAAAGAGGGATGCTAATCTAGACCGCCCAACGTAGTGATAGTGGGAGTAGGTCTGAAGAAATTTTGATGAGAACGAGCCGTAAAAATGTGATAAAACGGCGACTGTGCATGTTAACCAATGGAAGTAATATGTCCAGAGGTTTTGGCATTAAGGATGGAGTAGAAATACTCAGAAGTGAAATTTGAGTGAATTTTTGAGGCAACGTGGCGGGGATACCAGTCACTACATTCGGACCGAGGGTCCGTATATATAAATAGAGGAACTTTACGTATAGTTTAACCGCAAAGTTCTCCAATGATGATTCAGAAGCGTAGTGAATGGGAATATCTGAACCCCTCACGTGAAAGCCTGGTAGAGGCCAATCGTGAGAGAGAAATTTATCCTTCGAAGTGAACTTGTACCGATGAGATAGGTATAAAGGAAAAAGAGCCCTTGAGAGAATGGACTCTCGAGTTATGATTCACAATTTTAGTAAAACTCTTCTTGGACGACTTAAGTATATGAAGACAATATGGTACTTCCTACAAGGTTGAGGTAAATTCTCCTAGGTGGGCGGAGCTAAGGGAGTTTAGGCATTTAGTCAAAAAGTAAGACTGAAAGTAATGAGGCTTGTGCAAGCCATAAGTGGAAACGCACTAGAGGATTTAATGATTAGATTCTAAGTTGGGACTGTTAAGCCCCATAGTGCGTTCCTCTTGGGCAGCAGAACTAAGGGATCCAGGATGATAGTGCTCAGAATTGAGGCTACCAAGTCCGAGAGGAGGGATACCCAAACCGGCCAGTGTGGCCTGGAGTAAGGGGATTTTTGTAAAGATGTCTAGTGTGGTTTGAAGGGCCACGCGTTTTATTTTAGCTTGAAGTTATTTGAGGAAATAATAACTCTGATAAGTTTTGCATTCCGGAGAGGACAAGCGTGTTATGTCCGGAAACCATCTGAACCACCAAAGCGATGGATAAGGAAGTATATGGGTTTTAGCCTCGAGTGAATGGGGTATGTGACGATACCTCAGCTGAAAGAGGGTCGAGTTGTCGTTATTCATCAATAGGAGAGGGACTTCAGGGATTACGAACGTCTCATAGTAATTGATTCCGGTGTGTAGGAACCTAAATGATGCGAGTCAATGTATGTCGTATGACTGTTGAGCGGAGAGATCGAGCTCACTGTTGTAATTAGTGATAAGGACTTAGTGATAGTATAAGCGCAGTGTCACTTGACTCCTTTAGAAATATTGGGGGTATGGTTGCACATATTGTCGAGGAATCGAATTTGGGCATCTCGACTATGTGTTGTTACGATAATGCTCAGTAAGAATACATGGGGAGAAGTCCCTTGTTTAAGTTCGGTTGCGAAAGGAAATACGACCGAATTTTTATGCACGTCAGGAGAAGAGACGTTGTTAGATGCTAGGACATCAGTGGAGCCGGCACTGTTGTGGAGAAACAATGAAAGGCTTACTTCACCACGAAGGGATAAGTGGAACCTTGTGGGCAAGGATTTGATTTTTTTCTATAGGGGGTGGAGAATACCCGCAAGATTGTAGTCACGACATGTACACAAGGATAGAGTTGAGGAAAAACATGTTACGGGTACGACGCTTGCAATGTTTTTGAAAATGTACACGGAAAAAAGGGTGTATGGGCGCCCTAATCAATTGGATTCCTTAGACATCCGAGATAGAGGAATGCGGAATTTTTTTTTTATACGACGGTGGGGAAATTAGGAGATAAGTCGTATCGATGAAATGGGTTGAATGTCATGGGAGATAGACGATGATCCAAGATTATATGTGCTGAGAGATCCAGCACACCCTATGGGATTAAAGTTGATGGGAAGCCGTTCAAAAGTTATCTCTTGAATTGGGAGGCCTAAATGTTGTGAAGAAGTGATACAAGGTGTTACTCAACTGAGTGTTGAGAGTGACTTACACGTTTAAAAAATGTCGATAAGTGGGAAGTTGAGGGGAGACATAGTGAGATTGTCTCCAGACACACCTCTAGTTAATAGGGAGAGATGGACTATTAATGAGCAACCGGAATGTGGTAGTGAACCTACATTTACAATGATGGAATGAGGAAACAGACTTATAAATTATTGATGGGTTGTGAACATCATAACTAAGCCAACATTTTGTTGGGGTAGCGAAATGGGATGACTGGGATGGATTAGTATGTAGTTAAAAAGGGAGAGTGCACGGTGCCGATCTACATGATTGTGAATCAGGGTGAGAGATGGTCAGGAAGGAATAGAGATAAAGTTTTATTTTTAGTACGTTGTGTTACCTACGACTCAATGTTAGTGAGAAAGAATGATGATATGCCCTTATGATAGTGGAATTTTAGAGAAGCCCACTGATCAATTCCTAGGTTGAATGTATGCCTGTAAGAGCATATTTATAGGTAGAGTGAGTGCCTATATGGACTGTACATGAGGATTAGGTTCGTGGGTACCGATTACGAACAATACATGTACTTTGGGTGTGGTTCGAGGAGACATTTCGAACTTTTAGTCCTTAACGCGTGATATGAGGACATTCTATTGGAGTATGACATTTAGGGTATATGAAATGTGTAATATATGGCTCACAAATTGTCTACTCATGTGCAATGAGATATATATACATATATTGGTGCTCGAGATGTGATTCCGAGACAAGTAATTAATCACTATTGGTGATCGAGGTGGAATTCCGAGCCAATAACCCCAAAAGTGTTATAGAAGGGGGTGATTATAAAATAAGTGTTGATAGTATATGTTATGTGTACGATATATATACCTATTGATTTTTCCTACTTATGTTCGATAGTAAGTGTGCTTAATCTCTGTATTGGGGTTGATGATGTTCCGGACCAATACATGAGGGATCGATTTGGGGTCGATGATTTTTCCGAACCAAATCAATGATAAATATTGGTATCGACGGAAGGTCTGAACCGACATGTGCATTACATTTACCTTGGGGTCGAGGAATTCCCGGACCAATGTAAATGATAGGATTATTGGGGCCAATGATTTTGCCAGACCAATTTTCCTTAAAGTATATATTGTGTGAAATATATACCTTATAATATTCTACTTATGAGTGATAGTAGACACTTAGATGTTATATAGAGATATACATCAAATGGGTAAATTAAGTAGGGAGAAACTTAATTTCAAGAATTAACGTTGGATTGGGAAAATCTATGAGAAATTAAGTAGTGAGACTTAATTATGATATATGCGGCATGGGTAACGTGCGATAAGAATTCATAATGAAGCAAGTCATGTACTTGGGGAGACCGTTAGGATGTTATGATTTGGTATTGGGTATTATAGGATGCAATTATACTTAAGGTCCTTAGCCTTAATACCAGCCTTATCCTAATTTCGAGGACGAAATTCCTTTGCAAGGGGGGAAGTATGAAATACCCCGTAATTCTGAATATTCCAAATAATTCTATTTAATTAGATGGGAGAATTAAATGAGAAAATACAGCTTAATTTAAATTACGTAAGAGGAGTAATTTAATGGGATTTATTAAAAATTGTAATTTTGGAATATCAATTGGGAGATAGTTACCGATTTATATTGCCTCATTATATTTACTTAGTGCGAGTGGTAAATAATTACTTAACGCGTGAAGACCGTGTTGGGGTGAGAACGAGTAATATTTGATAAGTGACTCAATTGATAATTTAGAGGTCACCGATGAGTCCGGAAGCGTCAAATTAGTCAAAATAGTATACCCGGGGATACTAGTTGAGTCTCGGGGTAATTTTGGACTAAACCGAGACCATTCGGGGGCGTTTTGGTCTTTTAACATGAGAGGGTATGGAGACCTACGAAATTGAGAGCTTTATATCAGCCGTATGATAGAGGGATTAGGGTTAGAACACCCATGACAACACCAATACCATTAGAGAGAAGAGAGGCACAACTTTCTAAGGCAAAAGAAGGAATTGGGAAAGATTCAAAGGAGATTGTCACTATTAACTTGTTGGGGAAGAAGGATTGAAAGATGAAGATCATCAATCGTCAACAACAACCACGAATTCAGACCCTACTGATCATAAGGCAAGTTTTTTATTACAAAAATTATAAAGTTATAATACCCATGTGTAGGGTTTTTGAATAGTTTTGTTTAAATCATTATTTTGATTGGAGAAAGGTGATATTTATACATGTTGGGATAGGAATCGCATGTAGAATGATTTACCTTATGTAGAGGATTAAGATTCAGATTAGACTTGATGATTTTCGGATTAAAATCTGGATTTTAAATGATAATATGGGAAGAACACCATAACTAGGGTTTCAAGAAATTTTGGGTTTAATTCATTATTTCTTTAAAGGAATGGGAGTTTGTGATGTATTTGCCACATTAGAAATTATCCTAGTATACGTGAAAACATATTAGGATCATTGGGTCGAAGTTTGGTGGACTATAATGGAGTTTGAAGATTTGTTAATGGAGGAAAAATCTTAACGAAGAAGAAGACTGCGTCTATCCCTGTTCGATCGATCGATCGATCGATCAATCTTGAACTATCGATCGATCGACATAGTCGATCGATCGAACCCAGCCGTCGATCGATCGACGCAAGCTGTTTCCCGAATTTTTTTGTGTTAAATCCTTCGTTGATTTTCGGGAATGAATGAGTATCCTAGGATCTACATTATACTTATATGGGAGTGAGAATGAGACCAGTAGGTATATTGTTGAGGTCCGATAAGGCCATTGGGTGTAGGGCTTGGATTACGGACCGATGAGTATAAATCCGATTTAGTAGAGTATCGGGGACTTCGGAAATTGAGTTACGGGGCAAAGTAAATTCAATTTAAGTAATAGACTAGTAAGGTCAGAAATAACTACTGAAATTATATGTAAGGGATAACTAGGATCCTTAGAGTTGTGTGAATACTCAAGTAAATGCGATTAATGAGATAAATCGTAAAGCGAATATTGTACGGTAGATATATGAGATTAAAATATTACGTACGTATATAATTAATAGGTCGGGCGTGTACCTACTGAATTATGTGATCTTTTAGGTCGAGAGATTTACACCTAAATTAATTATGTTAGGGTCGATGAGACATTCCGAACTAACATAAAGTTATTATATGTTTGGGGTCGATGAGAAATTCCGAACCAAACCTTGAATTGGTGTTGCGATGAAAGAGTCCTGAACCAGAATATGTGTATATATATATTTTTAAAAATAGTTGGGGTCGATGGATAATTCCGAACCAACTCTCACTTGGGGTCGATGTATCATTCCGAACCAAGAATCATTTACGTGTGTATATAAACAATTGGGGTCGATGTATCATTCCGAACCAATTCTTACTTCGGGTCGATGAATCATTCCGAACCAAGAGTCCTTTACGTGTATAAAAAGGGCAAAATAGTAATGATTGATATTTAGTATATATTGTGTGTGAAATATATATACTTGATGATATTCTAATTCTGTGTATTAGTAGATTGATATATATTATGTATTTAAAGATACATACTGAATTGGTAAGTTAAGTAGTGAAACTTAATTACGAAATGCACCTTTAGATAGAGAACATCTATTTAGTAATTCAAGTAGCGAAACTTAATTACACAAGTGGGGAGTTAACAATTGTGAGAATTGTAGTAATTTTAGTAGTGAAACTAAATGAGAAGTCTTGAAAGATAACATAGATGAAATGTTACTTGAGAATTAATTAACATACGCGAGATGTTAGTGAAACGGTTGTACTGTATGGGCGGTACTGGAACTTGGGTACAGATAAGTTCAGTTGACTACTTTGGTTTTAGTTAGCTTGGGAGGTATGGCTAGATAAACTAAGTGTAGAACGTTAGGTGTGCACAAAAAGATGAGGGGTGAGTTAACTCAAGAGAGTGTACGAGAACCTAACATGTGTAATCAATAATCGCATCTTATATTGTGATAAACGCTTGTTAAATATTTTCAAAATGTTTTGAGTACTAACTCTTGCTATAAAATATTTTCAAAACCTTTTAGGTGTCCAGCCACAGGGACGCCATGTATGATGATTTCATTCCAGAGACTCGGAGATGTAGCATAGTGGATGCTTGCAGGATTTTGACTAGACGATATCTCTCATTCAGATCTAGTACAAGATCTCACACTATTCTATGTATGCACTTGTGGTCCAGTATTAGTCTCAGATGTTAGTTTCAGACTAGTGGTTATTCTATTGTTGTTTGGGATTTTTAGCCGATGGTTTATTCGGTAATACTTTTGTTCTGTTGTACTTTTACTTTGTTGTTTGAATTATAGTACATGATTATTTGTACTTTATTCCGCATGGTTGATTTATCTGTTTTAAGAAAGATAAAATTTGGCACCGGTCTAATTTTACTTAGGGGATTAGTAATTTAAAAAGTTTTCGACAGTGATGCTAAGAATGAACCATTTGAGAAACCTGTTTTAATTTAATAAAGGCCTGATCACCCGATGTTTAATTAGGCGGGGTGTCACAGCTTACTAAAGGGGGATATTGACAATATTTATTAGTACATCTTGAACAATTGTAGTGAGATACAATCGTATTTAGAGTAAGTTTCATGTTACCATCTCCTCGATTAAGTACACTGTTGTTTATTGGTTTTAAAGACGATTTAATTTATAAATTGTATATATGATGAACATATGGCTAAATTAGAAATGGAATGTCCTGATAACTTATACCAAAGGCAAGAACAAACCTTTTCTGAGTGGTTTGATAAGAGTGTAAGTTTATTGAAGTATGAGTTTAATAATTGACTGTGATACTATTTAATTATTAAAAATAACATTAACCCTTTATATACTATATATTAAGTTTCTGCATCGTGAAGGGTCTCTTGATGCCACAGATAAAATTTATTCATTAGCGTGTGGTCCCGTTATTCGTGTAAATGTGTACATTATTTTTATTGTTATTGGAGTTCGATTCCACACCCAAGATGATGACAATCGGTGTATAACTAAAAATAATGGCGTAGTTGTACAGGGGACATGATGATGAGGAAATTGGTTTTTTATGGAAGGTTGTGTAATGTCATCAAAGTGAATTACATATATGGGTATCGTGTTATTTTATTTAAGTGTGAGTGGTTTGACACTAATCCAAAAAAGCAAATAATGTAATAAGATTTTCATCTCACCTTAATCAATGTTTGTAATACATAGTGTGAAAATGATCCATTTATTCTTTCAACACAACCATCACAAGTGTGTTAGTTGGATGGTTACAAGTTGCGATACGATTGGAAAGTAGTGCAAGACATGCATATTTAGGATATCCCGAAGATATATGATGTAGGAGATCTTGTTGTAGGCAATAGTGATGATGCATACCTAGAGTAGGTGTCTTATAATATTCAACGGGAGGTTTAAGAGGATGATAGTGGCAAAGCATAATAGGTTAGATCCAATGATGATATGATTGTAAAGATAATCGCTTTCACCTGATTTGAACGCCAGTGGTGATGATAATGATGATATACTATATGATGATAATAGTGGAGAAGAAGACGACACATTGGAAGAATATTTTAGTGATGGCTAAAGACGTCAACAATGTACTGATGACGATAGTGATTGAAAGATTTTTTGCATTTCTTAATATCTTGTATTGCACATTAGACATTGTTATTTAATTATGAGTTATTATTATTAGTGGGTTTGTATGTTTTTGAAATTAATTGCAAGTTTTCACACTTTTGGGTTTGTTTATGAGTTTATACGAAATTATAACTTGTAACACATTTATGTTACTTCTTTTAGTTAATTTTTTTTAGTATGGCACCTAGTGGGGATATAACAAGTAGAAAAGGGTCTGTGAAAGGCATTTATAGGGATTCTCCCCGCTTGATGCATACACTATTTATTCTAACACTCAAGACAAATTTTGTGGGTGTTCCCAATAGTACTTGTTTGCAATTTATCTATCATATGTTTGATTGCTTGACATCTTTTATGGATCCTCATTTGGGAGGGTATCCTGATCTATCTAGAGTATAAATCAACTATACTTAGATGTGGTATTCATCAATGGGGAGTTGTGTGGATAATTTATACCCTCTCTTGTATTTGGTGTTACTCAAAATCCTATATAAAATCATAAAATTTGATCCTTTTGAAGGAATTTTTTCCCTATACTTTCTCTTAGTATGAGGTTTTTGGATTGCATTATTATCTACAAATGTATTCATTTTTGTTTTTCCTAGTAAAATATATAGTATTTCCACCCTAACCATATATACTGCTATCACCAACAAAACTTTTCATAATTATTATTGCACAGAGTTATTATTTTTCACCCGCTTGTTTCATTAATATTCTTTGTCTCTCACTCTGTGTATTTATGAGACTGCTAGTGTCAATTTTTTTCTTTTTCCATTCTCATAATTTTTATGACATCAAGACTCTCAAGTCGCATCACTTTAATATAAGTTCTATCTTTACTTGATTTTTTGAATCATCATATACTTCAAAGAGAAAGAATGATTGTACACAAAATTTTAAAGTCGACGCCTTGTGCTTATGAACAAGCTCTAAAATCCTAGTGCACTTTGCCCCTGCCCCAGGAGATGCAGTCTATCAGGCCTTAATCATGAAACTTCTGTAGCTGAAATTGGAATTATTTTACGAAGCCAGGCGCTTCTTCAAGTGTGAAAATAGTCAGTAATATCTATGGATGATAAGGAAACTTTGATCGATAGAATCTTGGTAAAGATAAATCTTAGGCCACTATATTCTTATTTCATTATTTTCGTTTAACTTGCAACATTTGAAAATATTTTAAATTGTGTAGATGAAGTTCGATGTTGACATATCAAACCCAAATGTTCTAAGATATTTTCACTTGACGATGGGATTTCAGTATTCCAACTCCCTCCACGAATTGAAGTTGCATGTTTTCAAGTTCGCGACTTTGGAAAAGGAAAAACAACAAAAACATGCCAAGATTACCTCTAAAAATTATTGGGACTACCTTTGTCTCTTTTTCCACACTAATGGCTGGTAGGTATGTTCATGATCACACTATGATTATTTATATTAAAGAATGTGAAGATCTATGGCAATGTGTACAATATATAATTTTAATTAACTGTAGATTAGGTTTCTGTAAAGATCGAAAATTGAGTTTTGGTGGGAGTTTGTGGTGCAATTGTGTTTCAAAGTGAGTGTAACTATATTAGTTTTTTTTATATGTTCTCTATATACCTTTAGATGACTTAATTTAATATATTAATATTGATTTGCGAATTATTACTTTATTAGCGGTTCTTTGATAAACCAACTAACTAAATGGATAATAAAATTTCAAATAGCAGAAAAATCCAAAATAGAATTAAAAGAAGAGAATGAAAACAGGGACTCCAAAGTGAAGGATTGCCTTTTAATGTTCAATCTTCTTTTCGTTGTTACTTTATTTCTATTGTTGGTTATGTTTAAATTTGGGTAGTTTTTTAATCTTAAATTTGCTGAAATTCTTATGATCAGAAATTATCTTTTTGGGTGAATGACGACAACATTTGAAATATATATTATTTCTGTCACATTTTGCCTTCATAAGTAAGAATATATTATGTGTAGAGATCCACTTTTGAATCTTTTTTCCAAGAGTGTTTTATATGATGAATTAGAATTTTCTTAGTTTTATAACTACGTTACATAATTTTTAAGGTAATTCAGTATATGAGTTTAACATGTATATTTATCTTAAAATAAAAAAAGTTATACGAAGACAAATTTTACAACCAAATGAAAAAAGTCAAATATTAATTTAATAAACATCTTATTTACATGTTATTGGCGCTCAATAATGATCCACTTGAGCACTTTACTTATCTCATGCATACATTTAAAGGAAAATTATTATTCATGGGTTTTTAATAACATGTACTATATACTTTCATGTTTATTTCTATACTTTTCACTTTTGAAATTTCCACAAGTAATTGTTTAATATATTTTGTGTAAATTTTAATAAAGTAAACATGTTATTTTTTTTATATGGGTTGCTGATAATATATAAACATGTTTATGATATATTAACTTTAAAAAATAAGCCCATTAAAATTTTTTCGAAATAATAAAATCTTTGTGAAATTGACAAAAGATAAAAATGTATTCCAGACTTGGTCGACACAATGTAGCGAGAGTTTTGTGCATGTTTCGTTTAATCATCGCAATGAGTCAAAGTCTTTTGTTCAAGACAAATATAAGGATGTAATTTTATATTCTTTTTAGTTTAATGTTATATATGTATGTGTAATTTCATTTATATATTGTTGGTGATATAATGTTAACGTATCTAATTTTGGGCCAAAGGGACCTATATAACTCTTCTATGATACCCATTTCAATAAAAACGGGTGGAGTAACTCGAAGGCAAAGTCATGATATGTAAGTATGTCATCTAATAATGTAGTAATAATAACAGTATTGTTTTTACATAAAATAAAATCGTTATCTTTTAATTTTACATAAAGCAATGATTGACTTAAAGCATTACACGAATATGCAATTACGTGAGGCTCAGATTTCTAAGCGAGTTCTTGGAAAAAGATCGGGTTATATGAATGATAAAGGTTTTGGGCTCCGACCAGACATGCCAAGATATGTTCCTACTAGGGAAACCATGACAAAGAATAAAAAATTAAACTCTGAGGTTGCACAATTGAAAGATCTTATCGTGAGTCAGAGGGAGTTGCTTGATCTCTTTATGCAAAATAGAGAGGCCTCTTTTAGGCAAAGGGAGGGATCTTCATTCGAACCATAATCTAGTTGTCTGTTCTTTATTATGTTATTCTGAACCATGATTTTGGTGTCTTTCATTTATTATGTTATTGCAAACCATGGTTTTACTATCTCGTTTATTATATTGTTGTAACAAATGTAACAATTATCTTAATTGTAGTTTATTTCAATTAAATATGGCTAGCACTATTCAAGTTTCTTTTATAATATTAATTATATTCCAGTTTCAATATTTATGTCTACTTTAATTTGAATTTCAATATATCATTCCTAATATTCTATGTTTATAGAAACAATGACATATAGATAACAAACTCTCAATTAATTGGACGATAAGAGTGTGATGGGTGTAGTTGTCACTGAGTAGTATTCAAATTTAAATTCAAATTTGTGATGATTTTTTTTGCAACAAAAATTATTCATGGGAAATTATTTATAAAACTTTAATTTTTTTACTACTAATTTTGTATGGACGGTTCTTACAACCTTTGGTGATGAATTTATTCGTCTTAAAAAGACATTTAGAACATTTTTTTTGTATTTTCTACCACAAATTGAACAGGTTTTAGAGAGAAATGATTATGTCACAATAGATCTTTTTCCTGACGAATTTTAAATTCATTACTGAAAATCCTTTAGTGAGGACTCTAAGGCGACGAAAATGGCTCCAAAATATTTTCGTCATGAAAATAATTTTGTGACGAATAAAGGCCTTTTTATGATGAAATGTTTTCATCGCTAAAACACTTTCTTCTTATATTGAAAACAATACACATGTTTACGTTTGGATTTAAAAAAATAGTCCAAATGTAAGACTCAATTGTGGTAATTTGAATTTCAAGTTACTGGATTTATAACGTTTACGTCTAGGACAACAATTAATGGATTTTATGTCAGAATAATTTTTTTGGGAAGTAATAGTGTTTGTTGTCTGATGATACCAGAAATGGTATCACCAAATCAATGTAAATACATGAGCTCAATCCAGTATAACAATCGAGTATAAAAAGATATGTAAATATAGAAGGAATAGAGGCAAAGAGGAAATAAGATAGTATATAAGTGGTTCAGCTTATCTAGGACTACTCCACTATATGTGTGTGTGTGTGTGTGTGTGAGTGAATTCCATTAAGAAAGGGCTCTAATGGCCTTTGGATACAGATCAATGAGATTTCTCTCTCTATGATGCCATTTTAGCAGAGTTTTAGTAGGGTTTCGAATTAGAGGTCCTCCTCAAGGTAAGAGAAGGTGAATATTTATATAACTGGGGTGGTGCAATGTGCACCCCAGGCATGCAATAGGTATGCACAACATGAAGTGGCTAATGTATTATAGCCACATGTCATTAGTGAATGAAAATCATGAATGAGAGATATTGTTCACATGTGAGGGAGATATTGTTGCAACAGTTTTGCCCATATGGGCCCCATAGCCCATGTGCACTCTCCCACACGTACTCCATTCCACGCACCCTGCCAGGTATCAAATGTGTCTTGCTTTGATGGAGGTGTCAGCCTGGCCAAGAAAGAGACCCCCAAGGACTTGCTGGTCACCTGGTGATGTTTGCTTAATGGGGTGTCAGCTGATGTGCGTCAGGACGAGACGAGAATATGACTAGACTAAGGAGGCCTTGGCTGCTGAGAAGTAACTCAAGACGATACAGGTTAGTTTATGGTGATGTTCCATGGTCTCGGCCTAGAGCATGGATGAGATCGAGGCCGCTTCTTACCGGACCTCTTGCAAGAGGTGGTTTCTGTAAGGTTAGTCAGGGATGAGCTAGTCCATGGCAGTGACGAGGGTACACTTGGGCTTATCAATCACCCCTAGCCTTTAGCCTTAAATATGTGGAGGCTGAGGGATAAGTGTTTGAGTTCTGAAACTGATGATACGTCTCGGCCATATTGAATGCAAACTATTTGACAATTATTAATAGATGACACTTATCATTTAGTCATGGGCATAGTGTACTGCTTAAGAAGTGGCAGCAATGTGTGCAATATGAGAACTTCTCCCTAATGATGGTGCCTTGGGAATAAATCCCCACCATTATTGATATTTAAGAAAGGTTTTAATCTGTTCTCTTTCTTCTTCTCTTGTTTATTCGTGCGCATGCTCTCTCTTTAAATTTCTTCTTCTCTCTTTAAATTCTTGTCCAAGATATTCAAGGAAAGCTTTAGGGTTTCTCATAGTTCTCTACCCATCAACCTCCTCCAGGTACCACCTATTCCCCTCCTTTCTAAGTTTTTAGCACTTTTTATACTACTGTAAACTTTTTATGTTTTTCAGCGATTTTTATCTTTTTGGGAAGCTTTCTCTGACAGCTTTAGGATAGTTTCTTATCACCTTATCGTGGTTTTGTTGGTTAGAGGTGGTTATGGGGTTTTACCCTTCCTTTCCTTGGCTTTTTCAGCCTTTGTGGAATTACCGGGTCTAATGCTTGTGATCTTCTCCGATGACTGTAATTTGATGTTATTGAGTTCTTAAAACAAAAAAGTTTAAGTCCCCTATTTGATCATTTAGTCAACCCAATCAAACATGCAAGCTGTTTGCTAGTGTTTAGCTGCTTTAGCTCTAAGTTGAAACTTTTACTTTGAGTGTTAAGGAGACTATACGAGTTGACAGATCAATTCCCAGACCTTAGGGCAAGGATCTTTAGTGAGACCTGTCAGTACGAGTCTAGCGTCAAGGCTAGATGACAGACCGAGGCATTTCCTTTGTGCCCAATCTTCCCAATTCCTTTTTCTGTTATCCAACCTCCTATAGTTGAGAGACAAGAGGATCCTCCCCCATTTCTTCCTCCTACAGTTGTGAGACGAGAGGCTCCTTCCACTAGTCATCCCCCACAATTGTTATAAGTGGAGATACAATGAGTGCAAACTCGTCTATAAGCGATGATGCTATTGACTTATCATTTTCTAATGGTTATAGTCCATCATCGTCCAGAGTTTCGGCTAGGGTATTGACTGAAGATGACTCTTTTTCTCGGGCCATGAGAGCGCATGCCTTTCGTAATGCCGAGACGAAAGCAACAAACTCTAATGAGGTCGACCTATTTTTTGATGACCCTAATGTGACCGATAATGCCATCTCTCACTCTGATGAGGCAATCTTGTCTGCTGATGAGTCGGTCCGTGAGAGTTCGAGAGTAACCATTGCACAACCTCCAATCCAAACAATTATCCCCATCTCGTCCATGACTGAGAGGGAATTTTAAAATAGATTTCTAAGTGGTGTATCGATCGATAATGTCATCAACTCAGGAGAATAGGTCGAGGAACCATTTGATACCAAACTATGATCCTTTTTAGAACTCTATTAGTGATGCTAACCTCTTCTATTGGAGGCATCTGTATAGAATAAACTCTAATATCATGATGAGAGCTCCTGACGAGTCTGAAAGAGTTTTTTACAACCAACCAAGCTAGGTTGCGGTGTACGAGCAGATGTTTAAACATAGCTTTCGTCTTCCTATATATCTTTAAGAGGGTAGTTTAGATAAGATGGAGGCATAACCCCTTTTTTGAGTATAGTAATGATAAGTTAAATAGCGACACTATTGATTAACCACAGGACATGCAAACACTACTCAATGATAGACTTAGTTTGAACTAACAGATCTCCCGTGTATAACTCGAAAGGTAGCAATGAACGTAGAAGTAACTTAGATAGAGGGAGAGAGAAGTAAGCACCCTAGATACACCTTGGCAGGCAGACAAACACACTAACCACCCTCAAGAATCAATGTCAAGTATTAAAAGCTTAGTAATAAATGACAATGGTGGATCAGTAAACTCTCGAGTTTGTAATAACTCTTTAGTAATCACTTCTGAACTCTAAAAAAGATCATCCTCTCCTCAGAGGTGGTTGGGGTCCTTAAATAGCCTCCCACACCACCCCCGAGGCAACTCAGCTCTTAATATCTGTGAAAGACATCCCTCATACTTTATCTCACAAATATTAAATACCTGATGCACTAGTTGTCTCCATATTATAAACATTAAATGCCAAGGCATGCCTTTTGCCTAATCACTGTGTGTCAGGGGGCTGTTGTCACAGAGGTGGATCACGAACTGTTTGACAACCCCAAATACCACGGTGGTTCACTCAAGTGCAGTTCTGACATTGCCTAGCTAGTTACTAACATCAGATAAAGTGGATGTGACATTAAGTAGAGGGTTGTTTGGCTCACAACTCAACGCCTGATGGAAATCCAAGCTGCTCCGCCCGAGGTTCCACGGTAAGGGTCCTTCGGTGTTTTACTAGGTGTATCGAAGATGGTCAGAACAATCCCCAATGGTGCCTCACTTCTCAATCCTCCAAACTAAGTTGCTCTAGAGTTCCCGCGACGAGGTTATTTGATAGAGCATGAAAGCTCTCCCAGGCCCTGCCAAGCCTGGTCTCTTGCAAGTACCATTTGACCTCACACTAAAGCTCATTATTATTCTCGTTACATTATTACAATAGTTATATCTCATAGTCAATATAAACAAAAAATACAATATAACTAACTAACACAGCAAGCTATGAGTTGCCACACTGAATTGCCTTGCTTGAGCTGCCACTCAACGGAGTCTTTCTCCATCGTTGGCCAATAATACCCTAACATCATCAACTGATCGTACTGCTTGGCCCCTCCTATGTGAGATGGTTCATGCGCTTATATGAGGACCTTCGTTTCTTCTTCCTTCGTGATGCAACGCAACGGGCTGTTGAAGTATCCCCTTCGATAAAGCTATCCCTCCTGAACGTAGAATCTTAGGGCCCTCCACTTGAGTCCCATTGCGTCAGTCTTTTATATTGGGACAAATCCATCCCTAATATAGTCAATATAGGGCTGTCTTCAGTCAGGTTGAGTTTCCATGAAATGAGATTCAGCCACTTCGAAGAATAACTGGCATTTGTCGCACTTCCATTGTAGCTATGCTGCATCTTATTTCATTCTAGGACAAAAATACCCCTCTTTTTGAACCCTTCGGTAGAGGGGTATCTTAGTTGTCTCACAGTGCTCTTCATGTGTTTTCTTCGATATTCTCTCTGCTTCTTCTGGGATGATGCACCTTGACAGCTATCCTCCCGCATTCTTAAAAGTAAAGGTTCCACTGGTTTGTGAAGTATTGAGCCAATTCTCTTAGTCCCATCGTTCCTTCTCCAGACTCCAGTTGCTTGCTAATCTCCCCCCTTCAGTCTGCGTCCTCCTCTATCGGTAAAATTAACTGTACTACCGAAGGAACCATTCTTCATTGGATCACGACGGTAGTTGCATCGTTCCTCGTGACCATTTTTTGGGCAATGGTGGCATAGGCATCTGGATGGTGATTCATTATTCTGGGATGTATCTTAATCCTTGTCCGATGGAACTTGCAGAGGAGCCTCTAAATGAGTGTCCTGCATGTTTCCAATCTTATGTGCTTCAATGCATATTCTCCGTTCACCTGCTGAATTACCAAGTTCGAATCACCTTTGATGCAAAGTGTACGAATTCCTCTTCGAAGAGCCTCTAGCAACCCCAACACCAATGGTTCATATTCTGCCTCATTGTTGGAACAAGGGAAATCTAACTTGTAGGAAAGGCAAATCTCCTCCATTACTTTTGAAAGAATAACCCCTGCTCCTCCTTTCCTTTCCGCCAAAGATCCATCGAACTGCATTGTCCATTCCTCATCCGTTGTGTCTAGGTGATTGGCTTGTAAATCGTCTCCCAAAATACTTTCCTTAGGTGGATCAAACGTTCCCGAGGGGAAGATTGCCAACAGATCGACTTATGCTTAGCTTTTGATGGCGCGAGGAACCACACACTTCAAGTCATATTTGGAGAGGATAAGGAATCACCTAGATGCTCTACCAATCAATATAGTTCTTGCCAACAAATACTTAATAGGATCACATCTAATTATAATATGAATTGTAAAAGATATCATATAATGTCTAAGCTTTTGTTCTACAAAGACTAAGGCTAAACAATGCCTTTCTAAGATACTATATCTGACTTCTGGCCCATGGATGATTCTGCTGAGGTAGTAGAACGACCTTTCTTCCCCATCGATCTCTTGTGCCAATAAAGATCCCACGATCCTCGTGGTGGATGTGAGGTATAGCTACAACGGCATTCCTGCCAGTGGGGGAACCATGATATGTGGTGAAATGAGTAGCTTCTTTAGCCCTGCGAGTGAATCCCGATGAACCTCCTCCCACTTGACTTTTGTGTTCCTTCCTAACAGTTGCATCAATGGATGTGTCATCTCGGCTAGCCCAGGCACAAATATCCTAAGATAGGAGACTTTACCGAGGAAACTCTTCAGCTGCTTCGCCGTTCTTGGACTTGGCATCTCCAAGATCGCTCGCTGCTTGTCCTGGTCCATTTGCACCCCTTGCCGATCAACTACGAAGCCTAGTAATTTTCCACTTGTTACTCCAAAGATGCACTTCAGTGGATTCATCCTTAATTTATACTTCCTGTATCGGGCAAACACCTTCCTCAAATCGCCTAAATGGGACTCCTCCTTCCTTTACTTGATGACAAAATCATCCATGTATAATTCCATAAATTTGTGGAAGAAGTCATGGAAAA
This sequence comes from Sambucus nigra, assembly GCA_949130495.1. NCBI lineage: Eukaryota > Viridiplantae > Streptophyta > Magnoliopsida > Dipsacales > Adoxaceae > Sambucus > Sambucus nigra. The sequence goes on from OX422216.1 coordinate 201,470,412, forward strand.
TGTCCATCATTGTCCTCTGGTAAGTAGCCCCAGCGTTCTTGAGCCCAAACGGCATTACTCTGTACATGAAGTTCCCCAACGAGATTCTAAATGCCATTTTCTCTGCATCTGAGGTGTCCATCTTGATCTGGTTGTACCCTACATACCCATTCATGAAGCTATACATCTTATGACCACCAATTGCATCTATCAAGCTATCAATGGAGGGCAGATGTAACTCATCCTTGGGGCAAGATATATTCAAATCTCTGAAGTCTACACAGATTCTTATATGGTTTTTATCTTTCTTTCCCACCGGGACAATGCTAGACAGCCAAAGCGGGTGCTATATCGATTTGATGAACCCTGGCGTCAATAAGCGCTATACCTCTTCCTTTATCTTTAAGTCTAGCTCAGGATTGTATGTTCTTGTTGCTTGTTTCATCAGAATGGCTGAAGGCATTATGTTCAATTTATGACAGCTAACTCCCTCATCCAGCCCTTCTATCTCCCGTATTTCCATGCAAAAACATCTATGAACTCTAGAATCAACATAACCAAAGCCTCTCGTTTCTCCTTACTGAGATCTTTCGCGATAAAATAGGCCTTGGGTCCTCCTCTTCTTTTGCCAAGTTCAACTGCTCTAGTTCTTGCGCCTGTGGTTTCGGTTGATCCGCTATGTATTCTGGTTCCTTGGCGACTTCCTCCATAAATTCCTTTACATTGGAGTTATCTATCACCATACATTGTCCTCTATGATCCACCAAAAAACACTCGTATATAGGGTCAGCCTCATTATCAGCTTCTTCAGTCGTCCGTTCAAACCATTATAATCGATATATCACCTTACCTTCTTCGGTGACGACCTTCTTGCACTGTCTATTGGTAGCTGTAGCTGCTTTCCTCTTCTTCTCTTTAGAAGCCTCGACCACTCTTTTTTCTGAGAACCGGCTCAGCATGCTTTATCGTTGGACCTCATGTTCCATGAATCCACCTTGGGCCTCATTCTGTCTTTGAGCTGCTTCGAGATGTTTTGGGGCTGAGGGGCCATCGGGTGAGCTTCTTCGATCATCACTTTTGTGCTGCTTGCAACCTCTTTATTCTGCTCTTCCCATCCTTTCTCTGATCGAGGGGACCCATGCTCCCTCCATTCTTCTCGTTAGGACCCAGACATCCTCCTCCAACTCTATGTAAAATGCCATATATACCAAGTGAGCTCCCTCGACATCGAAGGGCCTCTTCATAGCCCTAATGGTCACCTCCGTTCCCTTGATATTCACCTTAGCGTATTAGTGTTACGTCGAGGGAACTAGTCCTTGGTTGTGCATCCGCACTCTTCCTATTAGCAGATGGTAGGAAGTTGCACTTTTTATTACGTGGAACTTGATATGGGAACTCATATTTCCCATCACAATCCCAACATTCACATACCTAATAGACTTGGAAGACTGGTTGTCGTATCCCGAAATCACCAAAGGCATGGGGACCAACCTTTCCTCCAGAATATTAGCTGTGTGAAAAGAGTTGATTGGAATAATATTAATGAAAGCTCCCCCATCCATAAAAGTCCTCGCGAAACTAATTCCATTGACGCTGGTGGTCACATACAATGGCCTGTTATGAGGGAATCTTACACCCTTATTTACATCGCTAAAAGTTACTTCTGACAGAAACCTTCTTACCAACCTGGACATGATTCCCCTCCATCTCAGTGAGGGGACTACATTCTTCCTCGCAATCTTAAGTATTGCCTGGGTTATCTCCAACCTACTCTCCCCCGGTATCCCCACTTGGTCAAAGAACCAGGTGAACTTTAGGGATTTTGAACCTGCGCAGTACTCTAGGACTGGGTCTCTTCCTCACCTTCAACGCTGTATACATACTCCACGTCTTTGGTGCTTGCTTTATCATAGGCTAGTAGTACATTAGCCATTCCCTTTGTATAATCTTCTAGAGCTTCTTCGAACTCTCCCCACTTCGTAGTTGTCTTTATTTCTTCCCTCTCTACTTCCTCGTCATAGGCCACCACCAAATTTGCAACGTCCCTGCCTTCACATACTTATCAATGATTCTCCTCAGCGTGAAATAGCTCTTTGTTGGATGCTGGATCTTCGAATGAATCTGGCAATATTTGGGATCCACCCTCGTTGCTACATTAGGTTCCCCTACGGGAATGCCCTTTGGTTCGTAGATTGTTCCTCCTTGGACCATTGCATTGTAACAGCTGACAGCCTCCTCCACTATACAAGGCAATGGTGGTGGGTCCTCCCTGTCTCTTTCAAACTTCCTCTTATTGTCCTTCCTCAGCGCCTTGCCCCCATCTGCTCCCTCGGTGTACCCTACCCATGGGGGCCGAGACCTCCCTCCAACAGGTTATATAGGCTGCCTAAAAATCATGGGCACCACCATTGGATTTGGTCGCACCACTAAGGAGATATTTCTTGCTGCTTTTAAGAACGTAGAAAAAGTCCCCTCGCGCGTTTCATTAATGATATGACAGATGTACTCATCAAGTATCCCCTCTGCACAAATCTGCAATAACTTGGATTCTTTGGCCTCCTCCCTCACATCGAGGGACGTTTCCCTGAACCTTCAAATGTATGTCACCACTTCTTCCCCGGGTCGTTGCTTCTCCCTCCCTAGTTGGGTCAAAGTAAACTCATCTTTCGCCAAAAAGAACTTCTGGACAAACAAAACATGCATCTTCTCTCATGTAAAAATGCTCTTGGGATCCAAATGAGAATACCAGGTATATGCTTTATCAGTTAAGGATTTAGAAAACTCTCTCAACCTGAGCTTCTTATTATTACAATGCGCCCCCATGTGTTTAACTAAGCGCTTAATGTGCTCCTTCGGATTTCCACCTTTCCCTGTGTATTTTTCAAAAATAGGAGGAATATAATCTTTTGGATAGGTCTCATCGTTGTATTCATTGGGGTAAGGTGTTCGAAAGTCATCATAAATCGAAGCTACCTCGCCAGCAGATTGCGAGGAGGCCTGCATGAACTTCAGCATCTTTTTCTGCATATCCTTCCTCATTTCCTCCATGGGTGATGCCATTGGAGCAACAACTAATGGGACCATAGGCTGAGTTCCCATTACAGATGGAACAATTCTCACAGTTAGGGCCTTTGATAATCCTGATCTTCCCACTGCTGGATTCACAACAGAGGGTATACTCGCTGGGACTGTTCCCATTATGCCAGCACTTGGTGGGGCCGTTGGGGTTGCCCCTAGTGTTACGAAGGAGTTGGCTTCAAATCCTCCCAACACCGTCGAAGCTATCGGAGTTTACAAAAACTCATAAAACTTGCTTATGAGGAGTGCCACCTAAGCGGGTCCCAACCTTCCACTCGTGGAAGCTTGTGTCACCCCTAGACCTCCAGTCATCGCCTGAACTGAACGTACCTCTATTAGAGGAGCCCCATACCTTAGAGCCTCCAATTCTCTTGCCGCTTGTTCTTCATTGTGTTGGATGTCATGAAAGTTGAGCCTTAAATTAACATTATCTTGCGCAATACTCTTCACTTAGAAGAATGCCTCCCCAGCAGATTCGCAAATGTAAGAGGATAGTTTAGATAAGATGGAGGCGTAACCCTTTTTTTGAGTATAGTAATGATAAGTTAAATAGCGACACTATTAATTAACCGTAGGACATACAAACACTACTCAATGAAGATAGACTTAGTTTGAACTCACAGATCTCTCGTGTATAACCCGGAAGGTAGCAATGAACTTAGAAGTAACTTAGCTAGAGGGAGAGAGAAGTAAGAACCCTAGATATACCTTGGCAGGCAGCTAAACACACCAACCACCCTCATGAATCCCTGTCAAGTATTAAAAGCTTCGTAATAAATGACAATGGTGGGTCAGTAAACTCTCTGGTTTGTAATAACTCTCTAGTAATCACTTCTGAACTCTCAAAAAGATCATCCTCTCCTCAGAGGTGATTGGGGTCCTTAAATATCCTCCCACACCACCCCCGAGGCAACTCATACCTTAATGCCTGTGAAAGACATCCCTCATACTTTATATCACAAACATTAAATACCTGATGCACTAGTTGTCTCCACGTCATAAACATTAAATACCAAGGCATGCCTTTTGCCTAACCACCGTGTGTCAGGGGGATGTTGTCATAGAGGTGGCTCACCAATTGTTTGACAGTCCTAAATACCACGGTGTTTTACTCAAGTGCTAGTCTGACATTTCCTAGCTGGTTAGTGAAATCAGATAAAGTGGATGTGACATTAAGCAGAGGGTTGTTTGGCTCAAAACTCAATGCCCGATAGAACTCCAAGATGCTCCGCCCGAGGTTCCACAGTAAGGGTCCTTTGATGTTTTACCAGGTGTATCTAAGATGGTCACGACAAGCCCCAACGGTGCCTCACTTCTTAATCCTCCAAACCAGGTCCCTCTAGAGTTCTCCCGGCGAGGTCATTCGATAGAGCATGAAATCTCTCCCAAGCCCTGCCAAGCCTGATCTCTAGCGAGTACCATTTTACCTCACACTAAAGCTCATTATTATTCTCGTTACATCATTACAACCATTATAGCTCACAGTCAATATAAACAAAAAATAGAATATAACTAACTAACACAACAAGCTATGAGTTTCCACGCTTGAGCTGCCACGTTGAACTGCCTTACTTGAACTTCCACGCTTGAGTTGCCTCGGAGCCTTAATCCCCAAACACTATTGCTAATGGGGATTTATCTCTAATCTCAAAATTACCTTCAAGCCCTCTACAATATCCTATTGTGCGTTCCATCCTTGAAAACTTTGATTTAGCCCCTTCTTAGCTATCTACGAATGCTTGGAGAATCTTACTTGGCTTTATCTTGCTCTGAAAGTTTAGCCATGGCATCGAGCTTCTAGTTAGCGTGTTCAAGGCATGCTACAACGTCTCCTGTACGAGGGCTTAGCCTGGCTACTACCACTTTGTGACCAGGAAGATGATTAAGAATGTCATATTCATAAACCAGACATCCAACCATGATCGAAAATCAAGATATTTATTCATATTTGGCACATGGTAATTTTTGATAAATCACGCCTAGAAATGGGGTAGAGTGTCAATAGATATAAAGATTAAACCGATCTTGAGCTTAGATGATCAAGAGAAGATTGATACTATTATAGTCCATGGTGAGGGGGTGGTCTCATTAAATATGAGGAACTCATGACCCCAAACATCTTGGCCGAGAAGGGACTCAATATTAGTCCACTTATCTAAATTCGTAAGTTTATTTTTCATTTGATTGTAACCTAATCTTTAATTGCAGTTTTGGCTTTGATATTTTTAATGTTTAACTTTAAATGTTTGCAGATCATCCAGCCGGTGTCCCTAAATCACTTTAGAAAATGGTGGCCCCAATATGGTCAACAAGCTTGGAAAGGAATAAGAAACTCCGAGTGGTTAACAGAATAAGTCAATCCTGGGCAGCCCCCTTGAGCCAACTAGACCAGAAAGAGGAAAGAGAAAGTGGAGGAACTGCCACCCACTGCCAATAAAAATATATCCAACAGGATAAAAGGACCGATGGGGTGATCCTCATCTCCATCGACGATGCCCTTGCTGCTCGTCTCTCTCAGTTAAATCTCAACGACGAGAACTTGATCGGGAGCACCAAGAAATTGAATAGAGCAGAACGTAGACGTGTTTTTATGGGGTGATAGGGAAGAACGTGGGGTTAGTGTCCTTGAAGGCGAGTGATATGGGAGACTTCTGTAGGATGTATAGATGGAGGAAGTCTAATAGGCATTCAAACCAATCTCTTTATCTAAAGGATGTATGGGTGGTGTTGAACGCCCTGACAAGAAATCAGTTAGTCTTTCTATCCTTTTCTTTGCCTTTTTTGATTTTTTATTGGGTAGACTGCTGAATCTTTACTAGGCAAATATGTGACCTTCTACCCCTGGTGCCTATCCTCCGATTCTGTAGGGATTACGGGTATGCATGCGCAGATGAGGAGGCTGTTAGCGAATGAGTTTGGGTACATTTGGCATCTTAGAGTCAGGGTGGTGAGATAGATTATGTATGGAGATGTGGAGGTCCCACCATCAGCACCTTCTGAGTATATGAGGTGGGTAAATGAGATGACTGGCGAGGCTAGGGCAACGATTATGGAGGGTGAGCCCTGTATGCATTACACTGATATGACGAAATGGTATGAGTACCTAGATTTTGTGACCCGTTGGTCGATGCTGTCGTGCATATATGATATGGAGAATATGCATCCACTTGCAATGGCATCGAGGAGAGGTACCAGCATACCGGAGACGTTGATCTATAGTACTAAAGGAGGCGCGATAGCAGAAGTGGAGGAGGCTCTGTTTTTTCATATTTCCACCCCTTTTTATCACATTTAGATGTGCGATGGAGATTTGATATTGGTGCCTCATCGTTCTCGTGCGACGATAGATGGGTTGGTGGGTCTTCCTGAGGAGGCTCTCCAGGGAGAAGTACGACCATCTATGTCTTTTTTATTTCCTGTTTTCTTCTTCTCTTTACTGACTTGATTTTTTTTTCTTTTTGCAGTGTGTCTGCGTGTCGATAAATTGTCTATGATATAATTGGGATTGGATGGAATCGATGTCGGACTACGTGAGGAAGTCGATCAGTGTTTGCTTGTTGCCATTGGCCATGTCTGAGGAGAGATCCAATTCAGGGAGTATAGGGTCCAGTGTTTGTCTAAAGGAAAGCACGTCTGTGGGAGTGGTTGCAGTTGGGGGTTTCGAGAGAGATTTTATAGGGATACATGCTCTGTCCTAATTTATCTTTTCTTTTTTCTCTTTTTATTCTTGTACTTGTAGGAAATGTATTTATTCCAAACAAGTTAAATATAAGAAATGCATTTTTTGTGTTATCTTGATTTAATGGCTTACTCTACTTGCACTTTTAATTTTCTTATGAGGTTTCTTATTATTATAAATAAAACAAATAAAAGAGGGACTCGAATATTGATAATTAAAAGAAATTTCTATTTTGAAAGTTATATACAAAAAAGAAAAAATAAGGAATTTTCAAAAAAGGAAAAATCGAAGGTTGGATTTTCAAAAGAATTCTTGGAAATGATATATACAAGAGTATAAAGTGAAAATTTCCCCAAAAAGGGGGCTTACTGATTGACATACCCATTGGCTTGCTTACCAGCACAAGGGTCAAGTCTAAATCACTTCCTTTAGCTTTGATTGCATTTTATATGTACTTTTGGGAACTTTTGGAGCAGGAAGTCTAGTGGAATCTCGAATGGTTGTCTTTGTGAATTTTTTTAGTATAAAAGGAGGCCTTTGGAAGTGTTTTTCATCATCACATCCCACTTTCGCTTATTTTTATCCTTTTGCTTCTTTTTTGTAATGTCGCTTCCAGTGTTTAAAGCCTTTTCATGTTACCTTGAAGGTTTAGAGGCCATGCGCCTCTACAACATTAAATATGAATCTTTTGGTTTGTGCCTGGTTTCCTTGTGACATAAATCCCACAGGCTGGAACCTCTTGGAAGCAGCGGTACAGTTCTAGTACCCTGAAGATGACTTTTTGATTTGGCTTAGATGAGGTGTGTCCCACCTATGATGAATTTTCTACAATGATATGTATAAGCCCTAATGTAGCAGTAGCTATGCTAGATTTATCCCATTCTTCCCGAGTGTCTTTGGCAGAGTTGCTCCATATCTCCCCTTCAGCCATCCGGCTGTTGGTTCATGGAGGAAACATATTCCTTTCTAAAGTCATGAATTCTTCACGTTAGAGAGATTTTATTGATAACGGCTTACTGGTGTTGTAGCCTTGGGCTTGACTTCTAAGAATCTATTGGTGACAGGTGATCTGACGGCTAACCCTCAGGTGGCCATAATAACACTATGGATTTCCTACCATTGTAGTCCTGCTGCGGTGGTATTAGCAGAGACTCTGAATGGACTATATGCCTTAAAAGAGGGTAGAGTTGGCTTCTTTTGGAGGAGCCCTATCATGTTTTTTATATGGTTATTAGAGAGAATATGCTTGGCGTTCCCTTCTAAGTACCGTCTGTCGGGTGCTTCCAACTTATTTTCTAGGCCCTTTTACAACTTTGGCAATCGATGGAAAATTAGGTTACTTAGCTTGTGGAGCATGATGCCTAATGTCTTAGTTGGTCTGTACCATGGTGAGAAAACTTGCAACCTGTTTTATAGTTGGGTGACTACTAGTATGTGCGTTTGGTGGGTCTTTACCATACTTATTTCTACTTTCCATAGAGGCTTTTGCAGTAATTAGGATGAGAGAAAATCGTTCCTCCTTGCATAACCAACTTCTTTTCGATGGAGGACTTAATCGAGTCTTTGAGGATGATATTGGGGACCTTATGGAAGTGATATCAGCCATGTACCCGTCTGTCACAATATATTGGAGAGGCTGGGTTCATAGCAAGGGATTACTTAAAGTGGTCGTGGAAGTGAGTGGTTGAGAAGATTCTAGTAGAGGGTACTGAATAGAGATGGCTCATAATGTTCGACACCTTGGAAGAGGGTGTCATGGTTTCTTTAAATGTAAGGACAAAATTTCTAATAGAGTTCATTTGTATGTTTTTGACTTACACCCGAAATAAAATGTTTTTGATTCATAGATAGACTTTTATCTTGTCACGATCTCCACATATTCTATGACGTGTTTGGTTAGAAGACGTAGCGGTGAAGCTTCAAAGATAGATCATACCGAGTTTTTATTGGTGCACATTTCATGTCTTCAGTCAATTGCATTCTAAGTACTCTCAGGTATGAACACATAATGTTTATGGGGTTCGAAAAATGTTTTGAAGGATAAAATATTGTTTATAAATGTTTTGAAATGTCTAAAATGATTCTAAAAGGTCTTATCTTCATTTATTCTGAGATAATTACTTTTTAGAGTCGTGTGATTTCTCACCTTGGGTTTCGAGTCATCAAACGACATGTGATGTCATTCGAACGACATCTCTCAGTCGTTAGAATGACATATGCATATTGATCGAATGATCTGCCAACTTATTTTTATTATTTAAGGCAGTGTTTGCTCAGAATTTTGATAAGCATGCTGAACCATATTTCAGAAAAGAACTCATACGTTTTTTGTATATGTTTTCTAAGATCTTCAAAGTTAAAAACCATCCTTAGAGATTAAAAGATTCTATATTTCATATACTATTGCTATAGATATCTTATTTGCACCACTGGGTTTGTTCATCCATATTGAATAAGTTGTTCGTTGGGTTTTACGGTGAAAAAGGGGAGGAATGCATGTTCAGAATCGTAGATGGTTGCCAAAGCTATATTGGTGGATGTCGATGGATTCATGGACGCATGTGCTGTGGACAAGTATTGTGGAAATGATTTCTACCCGGGCGCTATGGAGGAGCGATTATAAAGAATAAGAGCATCAAGGTTTGTGGGGATCGAGTCATTGTGCAAGTCTGCCTGTCTTCCTTTTATAGAACCGCATCATAATGATTGTCTGGCTTGGGCCATCTGAGCTTTTTTTTCGGTGTTGTGAACTTTTACTTTATTTTACTTGCTTTAATCACCGAGATGCATGTTTAGGATTAAACAAGATAAAATTGGACTTAATTGAAATTGGTTTACAAACTTGGAACTGTTAAATTTGGAAAAGGATTTTTGAAAGAAAAATTATTTTGACATCCTTAAAGCAAATTTGAAATAAAAGGGGACTATGTTAAAGATCATTAAGGCCTATCGTCACATGGAGAGAATCTATGGCCAAAACCAGGAGTGGGCTTCTCTGAGGCCTCCAGACAGAATAATGATGGCAAGGTGGGCCCATCAGGTAGTTAATGGCTAGGTCTTAGGAGTTGGTGTAGGTTTTTGGAAGTTTGTGCAAAGGTTGTGTTTGGTTTTAGGTAGGTATTTGAATATTTTGTGAATATGTTAATGGTATGGGTTTTCATTTTGTATGGGGGTTTGTAAGGGAGTGGGATTTTTCATTCCCAACGCTCATACCTCATGTAATAGCCATATTCCTGATTTTAAATAAAAGAACAATGATTTTGACATATTGTGTTATGTCTTTAATGAATTTTTTATTTGAAATACCTATACCAATCACAAAGGTATACACAGTCTTTCTGTTCGTTTAACTGATGAGATAGATCATTATTCTTAGAGGGAGAAAAGAATATCATTTTATGAGAGAGAAATGACCACACCCATGTATGTTTTATGGGCTACCTACATACCTTTGTGGGGTTGAAAGTTTGCGAGCTTCTTTTTTCTCTGAAAAAGGGAGGGTTATAAGGCCATCTCTAATGGGAGAGATAAAAGTGTACATTTACATTTTTTGAACCTACAATGGGTATAAAAAAATACACGTTTAGCTGAGAGAAAGGGTAGAGACAATGTAAACTTATACGACTGATACACATTGTGTAGTTGTGGGCCCGGGCGGGAGACCCATAGCTGGGCGATAGGCTGTTAGCCGCCGAGACTGTGGGTGGTCATCTTTTGTCCGTCCAAGGATCTTTTAAAATTAAAAAAAATTATATCCCAAGTTACATTCTACCAAATTACCCATTTCCCAATCAGTGGGCAGGTGAAAGTGTACCGTCCAAAGCTTAACCCACTGTACTTTTACACATTCCTACACAATCCCACTACAATTTCTACACAAACAATATATAATAAAATATCTAGTTTTACACCTTTTTAGACTATCCCATTAAATATAGCCTAAGAGGATCATGTCCCACGTAGTGAGTAGGAGAGAGGATATATTTTTTTAGAATATAAGGGGGTGGGAAGAGTCGTAGAGCAACGAGAGTTTGGACTAACGATAAATTTTTTTTAGATGATCCAAGTTGACTAGTCGTGCCATTTCTTCTCCATCCAGGTGTGTGAGCATAGCGGCGCCACCGGATAAGAATTTCTTCACATTCTAGGTCCACTCCAATTAGGTTTGAACTTTCCTCTTGGATCCAAAAGAGGTTCTACAATTTCCTTAAGGGCAAGACCTCATTCTTTAACACCGCGGTCCTTGAATTTCTTATTGAATTATCGCGCGATCCGATGATGGTACCTTTGTATGTGGTACAGATCTTTCAATATCTTTTCGTCTAGGAGAAAGATTTCATCACAACGGCTTTGATGACAGTTTTCCTCATTGGCATTGCTTTTGAGCATGACCCACCGAGAAGGAACTTCTAGTTCGATGTGGAAAATCGCTTCCATGCCGTATACTAGAGAATAGAGAGTATCCCAAGTGGGTATTCTAATAGATGTATGGTAGCCCTAGCGGGCATAGGGGATGAGATTAGTCCACTCTGTGTAGCTTTCTATCATCTTAATTATGATGGTCTTAAGGCTCTTATTGGTGGCTTCAATAATGCCATTGGTTTGTGATTGGTACGGAGAAGACTTATGTCATCCATACTCGTCGACTAACTCTCACTACACCAAATCATGCGAATAGTCATGATTTTGGGGTCACGACCCATAGTCGTGACCATATAAAAAGTTGGCATGATGAAGTTTATGACTCAATGCGGTAATGGATCATCTTGCATGTGGTCACGAACCACGATCGTGACTCGTGTGGGTTATGAATATGAGCCGTGTCCCCTCTATGACCATTATGGCACCAAGTTTCCTTCCAAATGTGGTCTCAGATGGGATCACAGTCTAAGGCCATAACCATAACCCAAAGCCACACTGAGATGGTCAAAGCTTTGGACCGTGACCAGTCACGAATTTGGGCCGTGACCAGTGTATTATTTACACGCTGATGTGTAAAATTTTTAAGGGGTCACAGGATGTGTTCACTACTTAGGGTCATGACCAATGTCTTTATACTTAATTCCTAGACGAACTTTTCATTTCCCTTGAAAATTTCTAAACCCTCTAAAGTTTCCCTCTCTCCAGCGATTTTGGCTCTTGTCCGACAATTTTGTCTCTCAATCTCAATATCTCTTTCAATATCAAAGGTAATATTTTATGCATTTGTATTTCTGTGTGTATTTTAGTGTGTGTATTTTTGTGCGTGTATGTGTGCGTATACTTGTGTATATCTTAGTGTGTATATGTATATGTATATGTATATGTATGTGTGTGTATTATATATATATATGTATGTATATGTATACTGTATGTGTGTGTATTGTGTATATGTGTGTGTATTCTAAAAAAAATATATGACTAATGTTGGTTTAAGTTTTGGGATGAAATATATAAAAAATGTGTGTCCTTTAATATTGATGCTAAGTTCGGGATTAATTTTTGGGGTAATGTTTTTAAGGGATTAATTTTATGACTAACGTTTGTAAGGGTTAATTTTACAACTAATGTTTGTAAGGGTTAATTTTAGGGATTGGTGGATCAAATGACAAAAGTAGGTATTCAAAACATAGTAAAATAACGGTGAGATACACGAGATTCACTCGTGGGAGACTACGTGTGGCTCCACAGGTTTCTTTGGAGTTTTTTCTGGACAGTCATGGACCAGTGCCCTGGATTTTTACAACTATCTCAAGTGTTCCCATTACTGATTTTAGATGGCGGAGTTCGATCTTGTTGAGTGAGGGGATGTCAGTCTTGTTATTCAACTATAGTTTGATTCCACACTCTGATTCTCATTTTCCATTGTAAAGCAAAGACTTAATATGAGCTAGAAAGTAACCGTTGCTTAAAGGAAATCAAAGGTCGGGTCACAAAGATTTTCATGACCTTTGTGTGAAGTAAGGCCGTAATGACCGTAAAAAAGTGAGGTCTATTTTGGGAGTATTCGACATGAAGTGACTCCACAATAAAATTCATATATCTTTACGTAAAATAGCCACAAAATGGCCAATGTAACCATCAGGATCTGGCCGCGTAGTCACGGGACCCCCTGTCTGTGTGTGTGTTTATGTGTTTATATATGTATTTCTGTGTGTATGTGTGGACGGGATTCACGCCCTCATACATAATAACTAGTTAATGATTCGTTAGAGCCATTATTTATAGAAATAATATTCACTCCATCGTTCATTTTTCTCTAGAAAAATGAGCCACGGTGATAATAAATGGCAACAAGAATGTGAAAGGTTGCAATTGGCCCACACTCATACCTCTTTCATTAATGAGACTTATTCAGTGGGTAATCCGATTTATTTGCATGGGAATAGAGAGCTTGAACAATTTAACTACCTTGTAAATCGTGGAGTTCATCTCCAGCAAGAGTACTTGTTCAATCGTATTCTGTTTTCCCTACCAGAATGCTGGGATGAAGCTGTACAATATATATTTTTTGTACATAGTCCTGATACAACACTGACCTTTCTTAAGCTGTTAGAGAAGGTTGAAAAAATTCACCCGTTATGGATAAAATTACGTACAAAAAGCATTGCCGAAGACTGTGATGTCTCGCGTCACATCCACGCCAAACTCAATCTTGCTAATATGCTAAAGAGGATGAGATTTCGAGTTTATGTTGCTGACATCTATGCATCCAATATAGATACGCTTACTCCTAATTGGTCATATGAAAAAATACATAGGTTTTTAAAAACAAATCCCAACTGGATGGAGATCAGACAAATTGAACTTTTATTAAAGTATTTCCATGAAAAGGTAGATTATAATATATGGTTAAAAAATTATTTTGTTAGTTATAATTTCATATTGAACTTTGAAATTATGCATCTATTATAATTTCAAAAAATTATGCATCTATTTTTGTGGATAATGTCATGCGGTAATGGAAATAACACTCTAATCGAGGACATGGCACCAGCACAAGGAGAATTCTCATCACCAATGGGTGAGAAATACTCAACTCCACCAATGGTTCACTCCCCTACTCTGAGTTTCTGTAGGCAAGGTACTCCCATTAATCCAATAGACATGCCCACTGCTCCTGAAACTGTTCGATTAGTTAAGAAGAATCCCATTAGGTTATCTCTATTAAGAAATAACCACATAAGGGATAAGAATCACGTTCAACAATTTAAAGCACAATGTTTGCCCTTGGAAAAAATGATTGTGGGAGTGGGAGGACTTGATAATTGGAACATTGTACATAAAGCTATTTAAGATGACAAATATGAGCAACTCAACAAATGGTGAATTTTTTGTAAACTCAAAAAATAAGGTTCTTTTTCGGGTTGCTAAACAACTCTGAACATATTGGAGAAATCTTAGGCAAAAGTATTTCCCTAAGTGAGTATCGAGCTCTGACATTTTCGCGCTCAAAGACAAAGTCCCTACGAATGTTGAGATGCTAGTCGGTCAATGGAATGATTTTTTGGAAAATGAGGTGAAGGACTCTAAAATGATGTAAAGGGAGAAAAATAAATAGAATAGGTCTAAAAAATTGATGTCCACCGGCTTGACTCAAAATCTTATGAAGATTTGAAGAACGGGGGGTCGAGTAAGACAAACGGAAGCCTAGATGAAGGGAATACACCAAATAGGGCCAACTTGTACGTGCGTGCAAGACGAGACAAAGGTAATAAATTCCCTCCTCACTTGGCCAAGAATCTGGAATCAATAGAGTCTTTGAGTAGTTAGTCAACTTCAAGCCCACTCGATGACATTGATAATTATGCCCTCACACAGACCTTGGGGAAGGGCTATAGAGGGAGGATGAGTGGTTTGAGGTTGCATATGTCAAAAATAAGATTTAAACATGTTGCATCCTCATGGACGAGCTTTCTTCTGTTAATAATCATTTCTCATCCAATGATGAACATTATTCTATGACTAAAGGGGATTGAATGGGGATTCGAAATGAATTGGGAGGTGTGAATGGTAAACTTTCACAAATTATGTCCCTTTTAACTGATCGTATGCCCCTGCAACCTCCAACGCATCCTAGTTTCCCCTTACCTCCTCAAAATTATCCTCCTCCATTCCCCTCACAGATGTCGGTTCCTCCTTCAATATTCCCCTTCTCAGTGCCTCATATGCCACAGGTCTTGGATTTTCGTCAACAACCTACGCTGACTATGGTGAGAAATACTATACTAAGGAACTGAGTGATAAAGCTGTTGTTGGTGTGTGCACGCTCATCTCCACTCAAGTAGGCACTTTAATGCATAATTGGCCTTTGCAGGAGGGTAAGTGTCAGATCCTGGTTAATAAAGTATATGTCGGTTGCGAAGATTCTCCAGTGTACGTCGCCAGCGAAGAAAGGGAATTTGTTGGAAAATAATGTAGACTCTTTTACCACTTGGCTAGTTTATCGTTTGATGGAGATGTAGTAATATTAAGTGTTATGTGTTTTAGATATTTCCTAAACTTTAATAAATGGTATTTTCTTAAAATAAATTAGGAAAACTAATTAGGGAAAGAGAAAGAAATTATGGGGCTATTTTTATTCAAATCTAAAACTAAAATTAATACCTGAAACAATCTCATGCTTAAATTAAAGATTTCGATTTGGATATATTTGTGGGACTTTTTTCATATTAAAACTAAAAATATGAAAAAGTTACAATGTTCTTGACTCATATAAATATGATATTGTTGTGTAGGTTTTAGAGTGTATTTATTAGAGTGTAATATTGTGAATATGCATGTTAAAAATGGAATCTTGTGTTAATCGGAAAAATGTCACTTGTATGGGAATTATGAAATTTAATAACATGTGGGAATTTTGTTAGAACTTGTTTAATTATATACGTAAATGAGATGATATTTTAATCGCATAATTAATTGGTAAAATTGTAACTATAAATTGAAAATATACTTTATGTGAATTTTTCTTGTGTTAATATTTTGACACTGCGGTGCCGTTGGGATTTTTGGGGTAGTTATGCTTTTACTATTATTACTTAGTTTTCTTGCTAGGTATGGGACTAGTAGGTAGGCCTCGTCATTATTGACACTTTCTAGGTATGAAACTAGTGACTGTAGGTTCATACTTCTGGGTAATCCTAGATGGGGACTAAGTAGTACAGCATTCTGTTATTCCATTAACCCAGGTGAGAGACTAGGTGGTAATTATTGGTAATCTTTCCTCCTAAGTGATAGGCTAGAAATACTTGTGGTTTTGGTGATCTCTAGTGATGGAACTAGGGATGGTTTAGGCTGGGTTACCCGAATAAAGTGTGGGGCTAATAGAGAAATATGAAAATTGGAATGAAAAATTTGGTAATTAATCTCTAAGACAAAGAAGACAAAGAAGGTGTATTAAAATGAGTTTGCGTCGCGAGTATGTGCAGGGCTAATGATAATTAGGATGACTGGCTATAGGGATGTGGGTGTGTGTTGGCATCACGAGTATGTCCAGGGTTGACGTGTCGTGTGTGGAACCTCATAATATGTGTAGTGCTAACAAAATTGGGCGAACTGGATTTAGTGAGGGGAATGTGTGTCGTGTAAAATTGTGGGCGCACTTCAAGTATGTGAAAGACTCATAATAGGGTGAACTAGCTATACTGGTGTCACATTAATAAAATTGGTCACATTAATAGTTGGGAATTTATAATAAAATTTTGTAATCAAATAATTTGATTTAAATGGTGGGGTGACTTAGTTGTGTGGGTAGTCAGTGATGGTTTACTTTACGTGCATGTTATTATATCATTTAGTTCAAAATAACCAATTATAACATTTATCATGTATAATGCTTATGTCTAGGTTCATAAATCCTAATTGGGAGGAGTACCTAGTGTTCATGCGGTGGGCTCTGACTAATTGCATTAACTAACATTTTTAGCTATAGTTGCGGGAGCTGCACATGATGGAATGGAAATTTATGGAATGCAGCTGGAGATTTATCTTTATTGCTTTACTAGATACATTTCATTCCGTATTTTTATTTATGAGACAATTATTATGGATTTGGTTGGCCATTCGGTTCCACGACTGTTTACGATTTCCATTCAGAGATCTTAGTTGGATTATTTATCTTGAGTTTTAATCTATCGTTTGGAATTGGATTTTATTTTTGGAATTAGAATAATGATGTATATTATGGTTTGGATAATTGTATTTGTTAAATTAAAGCGCATTATAGCTTATGAAAATAATTTTTTATTATCTCATATTTCTGTCATATGTTGAGATTGGTACTTTATGTTTAGCACCCGACATAGGTTGGCAACGATGGTTGGCCACCTCTAATGCCAAAATGCGCGGGGTGTCACAGATGGTATCAGAGCATGCTCTTAGGTTGCATATGTTTTGAGTCCGTTATAGCTTCTGTGTTATCGATCTTTGACTTCCTTTTATTGATTCGTACTCTCTAAGGTATTGGGTCTAGCATACGTGATAGTGTGTTTCTTAGAGATATGGAGTTTGTGTTAAGGCCATTATAGGCATTGAGGTTATAAGTATAAATTTTGGTATGAGAATCCATAGAGTTGATTTTGGAGACGAGATTTATTTTGAAGATCGTTAGTACAAATGTTAGGTATTTCGAGTATCAATGTCGTGATGTGAATTGATTTGACATTAGCGTTGCGATGGCTTATGGAGATAGAACCGAGTAGAGATTTATGGCATATCATGATAGACCGTTATTTTCATAGTTATGCTTACATATATCGTTAGGATATATATTGTATTTTTGTTCATGGGAGTAGGTTCATGTATAACTGGGGGTATGGGCACCTAATCGTAGCATTCTATGGGCAGGCATATGTAAGCCTTGTTTTATTTGTGTACTTTTATGTTTGATGTTTACGCTTCATAGAATTTTAAGGACAAAATTCTTCTACTAGAGGGAGATAATGTAACACCCCATAATTTTTATTCGTAAAAATATGTGTTAAATTGAATATTTCGAAAAAAAAGATTTTTGAAATGAATTAATTTTAGTATTCGAAAATTTTAGTTTTTATTTGTTTAAAATAAGGTTTTAAGTGGAATTTAAATCGGGAGTAAAATTTTGGAATTTTTAGTTTATATATATAAATCGTGGGGCATTTTGGAATAGCAGGTCGATCCCCGAACCGGTTCGCACCACCAGTAGTGCTGAAATTTGAGCCTCTTTTGTAGAGTTTGGTTAAGACTCAAACACTTCTATTTTCCTAAAATAAAGGCACATGTTTAGGCTTTTTAAAACACTTTTAACCCTTCTTAAAAAGAAGTAGCCTCTCAAAATATTATCTCCTCTCTTCTACAGAACCTGAATCGCATTTAACCCATGTTTTGAAAATCTAATCAAGTTTTCTCAAGAACTACCAAGCACGCATCTTTTATATTTTTGTGAGAAGAACATGATTGTGTAGTCAGATTTTCAAGACGATTTCTTTATAGGCACAAATACTTTTATTATTCTCCTTAAGTATTATGCATCTTAGATATTGTCTAAACTTTAATAAATGGAGTTTTCTAAAAACTATTTAAGGAAAGAGAAAGTAATTATGGCGCTATTTTTTTTCAAATCTAAAAAATATACTTAGTACTTGAAGCAATCGCATGCTGAGAATAGAAATTTAGATTTCAATAGAATTATGAGATGTTTCTCGTATTAAAACTTAAAATGTGTAATTGTTATAATATTTTAACTCGTATAAATACGATATTGATGTGTAGGTTGTAGAATGGATAATTAGTGTGTAATATTATGAATATGCGAGTTAAAAATGGAATATTTTGTTAATCGAAAAAATATTACTTGTATGGGAATTATGACATTTAACAACTTGTGTGATTCTTGGTAGAACTTATTTAATTATACAATTAAATAGACGTAAATGGGATGATATTGTCATCAGAGAATTAATTGGGACACTGTAACAATAAATTGAAAATGTAATTTATGTGCATATTGTTGTCTTAATATTTTGACACCGCGAGGACGTAGGAATTTTTGGGGTAGTTATGCTTTTACCCTTGTTTCTTAGGTTACTTGCTAGGTATGGGACTAGTAGGTAGGCCTCATTGTTGTTGATACTTTCTAGGTACGGGATTAGTAAGTGTAGGTTTGTACGGTTGGGTAATTCCTGGGTATGGTCTAGTGTTTCGTTATTCCGTTAGCCTAGGTGTGAGACTAGGTGGTAATTATTGGTAGGGTTTCCTCCCAAGTGATAGGTTAGGAAATACTTGTGGTTTTGGTGATATCTAGGTATAAAACTAGGTATGGTTTAGGCTGGGTTACCCGAATAAAGTGTGAGGAAAATAGAGAACTATGAGAACTTGAATAAAAAAATTAATAAGTAATTCCTAAGACAAATAACGGGTATTAAAACGAGTTGGCGTCACAGGTATGTGCAAAGATAATAATAATTGGGCAAAATGGCTATAACAACATTGGTGTGTTGACATCATGAGTATGTTTGGGGCTAATGAAAATGGGCAAACTGTCTATAGTGACATGTTGTGCGTGGAACCTCACAGTATGTGCAGTGCTAACAAAATTGGGTGAACTGGCTATAGTCAGGGGAATGTGTGTGGTGTAAAATTATGTCCGCACTAGGATTATGTGCAAGACTCGTAATAAGGTGAACTTGATATACTGGTGTCACATTAATAAAATTGGTTACATTAATAATTGTGAATTTATAATGAAATGTTGTAATAACATAATTAGACTAAAATGGTGGGGTGGCTTAGTTATGTGGATAATCAGTGATGGTTTACTTTACGCGCATGTTATTATATAATTTAGTTTAAAATACTATATTATAATATTTTTCATGTATATTGCTTATATCTTGGTTCACAAACCTTGACTGGGAGGAGTAGCTAGTGTTTATGGGGTGGGCTCTGACCCATTGTGTTGACTAACATTTTCTAGTATAGTTGATGGAGTCGTTGCAGAGGATGGATTGGAGATTTATGGAATGCATATAGAGATTTATCTTTATTGCTTGAGTAGTTGGATTTCATTGTATCATTTTTTATGAGACAGTTATTATGGATTTGGTGCGCCATTCAGTTTCATAGTTGTTTACAGTTTCATAGTTGGATTATTTCTCTTGAGTTTTAATCTATCATTTGAAATTGGATATTATTTTTGGAGTTAGCTTAATGATGGATATTATGGTTTGGATAATTATATTTTTTGTATTTAATTGCATTATATCTTGTTGAAACATTGTTTTATATTCTCATATTTCTGTCACGTGCTGAGAATGGTACTTTATGTTTGATGCCCGACATAGGTTGGCGGTAGTGGCTGGCCACTTCTAATGCCAAAATGTGCGGGGTGTCACAATAATCCTTTCATATTTCTCTAAAATTTTCAAATCCAAATACCAACGCAATAGTATGGAGGTGATAAATATGGTTAAAAATATGGTTACTCTAGAAATGAACAACACGTTGAATCAACCATTAACTTATGAGGAAATTGTAATACCCCTTACTTTTGTGAATTTATTTTTCAGTATTAAATTACCATGTGGGTGTGATTTAATAAATTGAGAATTAAAATGGGAATTTAAGATACATATTAATTTGTGTAGAAGAGTTAATATTTATGTAAATTGTATATGTACAGTGTGATAAAGTAAATAGAATCATACGGTATGCCATTTTGTCGTATGTGAGTAGAAGCGATGGGAATTGATTATTTCTCCACTGGAGCATATATGTGTGAGGTATATGAGGTTGGGATAGGAAGTTTTAATATTGGAATCTCGGATGTCAATTTGGGGTGCACGGTTGATCCGGAATGGGTCGAGATAGTCAAAATGAGTGCCCTGGGTTGTATTTGGGTTCCAGGGTCTTTTTGGCTAGTTGGACTCGGATAGCGGTATACGAGTCATTTTACGTGTGTATTATCATTTAAAGTTGGGATTAATATAGATATGGATTATTAGGCTTATGAGAGAGTTAGGCAATCTCATTTATGAGAAAACCCACTTGAGAGAAACCTAAGAAAGAGAGAAAGAAGAGGAATCTTGGGATTTTTCGACCATATCCTCTACTACGAAGAGGATTCAGATTCTAAAACTTTAAGGTAAGTGATTAAACTTGCTAAATGATTCTTGTGTGTGAATTATTGTATAATGAATTTTTGGGTTGTTGTGTTTTGGGTATTAAGGGTTACATCTTGATTTTTGTTGATAAACCCTTGAAATTGATGTTAGATATGGTTAAGTTTTGATTTTATTGATAAATCCTTGAAGTTGATGTCAGATATATAATTTGGATGGTGGAAATGTTGGCGGAGTTAAGATAGAAATGGGTTATAGAGGTTTGGGGTAAATCTCGTAGGAACAAAAACTGATCAGGTTAGATCGATTCGATTAGTGGTCCTCGAATCGGTTCATTTTTACAGCCATCGGTTCGGTTTGCCTTCTTCAATGTAGCGAACCGATTCATTTACGAAACCATTATCTCGGTTTGCATGTCACATATTTCTAACTCTTCTTCAACTCCTTTCCAATCGGGTTTAGTGATTAAGAATACTCTAATACGAAGTGATATTAATGTTTATGATGTAAAAAGCGGGCTATGATACTATACGATGGTAGGGTGACATTGGTATGATATTGGAAGTATATTAGGGAGATTAATACTCCGGTTCCTTCACAAATTTTGTTAAGAGGAGGAATTCATTTAATGTATTGGATATGGGCTAGCTGATAGAGTTCGTGTGTCCTGAGTTATATCAAACTTGATGATTAATCAAATGTGCAATTGATTATTAAAGCTTAAGTGAGTGATTGAGTAATAAAGTGGATTGGGAGTATATGTGAGAAAGTATCGTCTAGTGTAATGAGTGATATACATAGGTAACCGGGTTTATTGATATATACTTTCAGATATGAGAAGGTATGCATATGTGATGTGTGTGTGTGTGTGTGTGTCTCTCTCTCTCTCTCTCTCTCTCTCTCTCTCTCTCTATATATATATATATATATATATATATTATGTGTATGATATATTATGTGGAACATACCCCTCTAGTGCTATCATTGGAAGTTGCGCGACGAGGGTGAATCCCATGGCTAGTGAATGCAGGGTGAGTATAGTCCCCAGGTCATAGCATCCAGTGTTTTATGCAGTGTGGCTTTTATAATGGGTGAGATGTCATGGGTATGATTCGTCTCACTTTCAGGTGAAAAACTATGGCTGCTTCCCATTTGTTTATGTTTTTTT
Organism: Sambucus nigra; assembly: GCA_949130495.1. Lineage (NCBI taxonomy): Eukaryota > Viridiplantae > Streptophyta > Magnoliopsida > Dipsacales > Adoxaceae > Sambucus > Sambucus nigra. Next base: position 201,492,391 of record OX422216.1, read on the forward strand.
TACCAAGTCGGTGTGAGAGTCCGACAGTTGGTATCTAGGAAGGTGTGAGTATCCCCTGTAAGATGGTAGCACTTAGAGACTGCATCCAATGAGCCAATGCTCTGAGGGATGGTTAGTATACATATAATCAGTGATATGTATGTGTACTTATTATGAAATGAATAATCATGTATAATAACGAGAGTAACATTATATAGGCTTCAAAGATAATGTGTGAAATATTATGCTTATAACTAGAGAAAGTTATCAGTATTGAATTGATAAATGCTCATAGAGAATGATATTAAAAGCGCTTATGTTGGTATGAATTAGATACATGAGTGTGGATTAACACGAAGTATGAGGTTGGGTTATTCGTAGAATAGTCGGGTAGCTTAACTTAGATTTAAAATGCATACGTTAGGCATGTGCTGTAGTGAGGGGTACATATGAGTCTTAAGAGACGGAGGGGCCAACTTAATTATTGAATTTTTACATTCGTAATTATTATGCATTTTGATTCACTTGCTAAAAATATTTTTAAAACCGGGTGCTTACCCGTATATATCTTTTCTTTTTCTTTTCCTTTGTTATATATTTTAGGTGTCTCACCACAAGGATTCTAAGGATCAGCTTCCATTCCAGAGTCTATGGAACTGTAGCATATGTGGAATGTTCCAGGATTTTTGATATAGTTACATCTCAATTTTGTTAATCTAGTTAAGGACCAGCAGTGTAAATTACGCGTGTGTTGGCCAAGTGTTGTATTGATGTATACACATTATATTTCAAACATCTGATATATTGTATGACTCTCTTAACCGATAGCTTATCCAATTATTTTTGTTGTGCAGTTATTATTACATGTACATATGTTCATGTTTGTAATTGCTGTTAGTGGATGAATTTGTAATATTTATATAACTGGAAACTTTTGGCATCCGCTCTATTATTATTTATGGGTGGTTAGATATATTTTTGGTCGGTGCGACAGTGATGCTAAGAATGAATGATCTAGTGGAAAAACCGAGCGTCCGTGTAATACGCTAGTCGTTGTTACCGGCTTCCAACCTCAATACAAAAAAAACCTAAACTTGTAACTACACTTCTTAAGGAGTATAGTGGCGAGTCTGGGTATCGAATCCACAGGGAATTAGGACGTGTGAACGTGACGACAAAGGTAAGGTAGTTTAATAATAAATTTGATATTAAAATAAAAGAAAAAGATGATTGATGGGTTTAAATTTCTAATTGGCGATGAAATAAAATGTGCACAAAAATACAATGAATTGTAAAGAAATTAGAGTTGAAAACGAGAGAAAATAGGGTGGGGTACAATCCCTCAAACCTTAGTAAAATTACCGTATAGAATACTAGAATTGTAAATTGAAATTTTGACTAAATCCAGTCTTTATAGATCCTAAGCATTACATATATGAGGGATCTTGCCCGCATCATATGAAATCAAAGGTAAATACAAAGCGGTGAATGGACAAATACACTTGCATAGCGTTCTTAAACATACCAAGTACCTAGGGCAAAAGAGATTAAAAGATTGGATATGTTTGTATAATTTCCATACACGATTCGGTCAATATTTAATTTACCTTCTATTTTCTAAATGGGTAATTCACCTCGGAATGAGTTCATGTACCCCATCCCTTAAGAATTTAGCTAGACATGATTTTTCTAGAAAACAAATTCATATCTATACATGGAATTATGGATCTAACAAACATTGATAACAAATTGCAAAAAAATTGAAAATTGAAAATAGAATTGAGATTAAATAAGAGAAGGGAATTTGATACTTGAATTGAATTGAAGAATTCATACTTGAAATCTGCACTAGACGAACTTGAATTTTCAAACATACAAACTAGGGCTTTTCTAAGAGTATGAAAAACTAAAAAGGATTTCAAAAAAATGACTTTCTCTCTTTAATTTAGAGTCTCCCTTTGAATGAGTTAGGGCTTGGTCTTTTATAGCACCAAGTTGCACGAATTTGGCATCAAATTTTGCTTGTGGCACAAGTTTTTACCAGCCAATCAACTTAAAATCTTCATAATTAATGACATCAATTCGCACAGCCGGACCGGTCCGGATCGGTTTGGTACCGGATCGGTCCGGTCCCCACCGGATCGGTCCTGTTCCATCCGGATCGGTTTGGCTTCTGGTCCATTTCTCTTCATTATCACGCAACTTCAAAACATCGTAACTTCTTCACCGTAGCTCGGATTGAGGTGCTGTTTTTTCCAGTGTTCTTGTAATTTAGAGATCTTCAACTTTCTAGTTGGCCTCACCACCGAATTAAGGTTGCAAAATTACGAAAATGCCCTTCAACTCTCCATTTCTTGGTTTCTTTCACTGTTTTGAGTTCTCTTTCGCACTAACTTGCATGAAATACATGTAAAACACATGAGAAATACACAAAACAAGAAATAATTGCCAAAAGAGGTTATTAGCATAAATATGAGACAAATCCAAGCTATTTACACTGCACGGGATCATAAAAATACCGAAATTAAGGGGATAAATGTGAAGAATATGTGCCTAATCAATGAAACATTTGAGAATCCTATTTGATTTTAGTAGAGGGCTGGCCACCCGTTATTTTAATAAGCGGGGTGTCACAAATGGTATCAAAGCATCAGGTTCTAGTGTCTTTAGGTTCTGTGCGGACTTTCTACGTTATACCATTGCATTTTTGATATATATAGCCCTGCTATTAAGACTGTTATGTTCATTGCACATTTACGATCTTCTGCTATGAGAAATTGAATTAACGGTAGTTTGATATCATCTACTATTGTTTCAGATGCCGCCAAAGAGGAGTCACCCGGTTAAGGAAAATAGAGGGGAAACGAATGTGGAGTCACAATTGTGGCAGGGAACTATGACTATAACAGAGGTTGCCAATATAGTGGCTTAAGAAGTCAATGCATCCATGACCACTATAGCTCAACAGTTTCCTCAGGCTTAGTAGCAACCGACAGCACCGGTATTTCAAACCCACACGAGGCCATCTATGTGGGAGAGAGTTCGGGAAGCCTTCCAAAAAGGAAATCCTCTGAAATTTCAGGGTGGAATTGATGTGATAGTGGCGAGTTAGTGGAAAAATTATATCCAATGTCACCTACGAATGGTAAATTGTAGGGATGTTCAGAAGCAAATACTTGCCACCTTCAATTTAGTAGGTGCGGCTCTCTAGTGGTGGGAGTCGGTTACTACTTCGGAGCAGAGGGACACGATGCCCATATCAGAGTTTTGGGTTCTATTTGCTCATAAATATTATCCTCTTATGATTCAGACAGAAATGAGAAGGAAACTGCTATATGTAACTCAAAAAGATCGATCAGTGGATGAATATGAATAATAATTTACCGAACTGACAAATTTTGTGCCCGACGAGGTAAATACCGAGGACAAGAGAATATTGAACTTTATTGGTGGTTTACATTATAGGATCCGACAACATTTATTAGGGAACCCAGCGTTGCTGACATTTACAGATGTGATGAATGCTGCATTACTTTATTTTCAGGATCACCATCTTCACCAGAAGGGAAGTAAGCAACTTGGGGATCCAAGTGAGCCGAGTAAGTCAGGATGAAATGGTTTTGATGGTGCACAACAGTCTTAGCAGTAGGGTAACCCTAAAAAACTGTAGGATCTCCATCCTGGGGATTTGGCTAACAGACAGCGTCCCAAAGGTTTTAGATCCGATGGTAGTGCTATCAGGCAGACCCATCAGGGATTCCAACAACAACAGAATGTTCCCCAGGGCCAAGCAGGCTGAGGGAATAATGGGGGGGGGGGGCAACAAGGTAGACGTTTCCACGGCCAGCGGCAAAGGTAATTTTGAGTTGGCCAACAGGTCCAAAGGCTGGAGAATTTTGTTGGTAGTTTCTTTCAGTGTGGGGAGGCGAGTCACAGGAAGTCTGAGTGACCACAGTAGAATAGGGTAAAGTTAACAGGAGCCCAGTAGGTATACAGACACCTTTACCACCTCCAACACCCATTCCATTTGTTCCACCCCAACATGGACAGATGCAATTTAGGTGAGTTTATAACGTCCAAAATCTAATGTTACCATAGATATAGAAACCTCCACCAATAGTTGATGCTACATTCCCTATCCATGGGCATATGGTCCGGGTATTATTTGATATGGGATCATCGCATTCATTTATAGTAGTTCATTTTGCACGTCCGACGGGATTGTTAGAGTCAACTGATACCCTTTTAATGTATGCATATTTTCCCTTGGGTAGCGGGACGCTTATCCACTCCATATGTAGAGGGGTGGGGATAGATTTCAAAAGATTGAGTTTAGCAGTCGACTTAATTATGGAAGATACGATCAGGTACGATGTTATTTTAATTATGGACTAGTTGGCACAACCTAGGGGGATGATGGATTATTTTGGGAGGCCCATTGTATTTTCTATTTCAGGTGATGATATGTTTTTAGTTTACATGCTCCTTCTGAAGGGAGGTTCGATTACCCATTTGCATTATATCGAGGAGGATACCTCGTAGGAAGTAGTTGTTTCCTTAGACTCGATTCCAGTATTCAGGGATTTTGTGGATATTTTTCAGGAAATACAATTCTTATCGCCGAGTTTAAAGATCGAGTTCGCTATTGATTTAGATCCTGGGACTAGGCCGATTTCACGATCACCATACCGTATGGATCCTTTGAGATGCGAGAGTTACGAGACCAAATTAGCAACTTATGGGGAAGGGTTTTATTCAGTGAAATACATAATTGTGGGATGCCCCCATGTTATTTATGAAGAAGAGGGACAATTCTCTTTGGTTGTGTGCAGATTACTAAGAGTTGAATAAGGCGACGATCCAAAATAACTACTCGTTATCTCATATCGACGATCTATTTGATCAATTGAGAGGGGCAGCGTACTTCTCTAAAATAGATTTGAGATCGAGGTATCACCAGCTACGTATTAAAGAGTAGGATATCTTTAAAACTGCATTTTGACCCGTTATGCATCTTATGAGTTTTTGGTTATGCCGTTTGGGTTAACCAACGCCCCGACAGTGTTCATGGATCTGATGAACAACATTTTTCGGGACTTCTTAGACCAATTTGTGATTGTGTTCATTGATGATATTCTGGTCTATTCTCGGATAGAGAGCAAAGGCACCAAGCATTTATGATTGGTTCTGCAGATCCTATGGGACCATCAATTATACGCCAAGTTCAAGAAATATGGGCTTTGGTTGCATGAAGTGTAGTTTTGGTGTCATATACTATCAGATAAGGGCATTTCAGTGAACCCAAGCAAAGTTAGAGTGGCACCGATGGAGATTTGTAGTTTCTTGGGATTGGCGGTGTATTATCGCCATTTTATTAAGGGCTTTTATAAGATTGCATGCCCTTTAACAAATTTAACCCGGAAGGGAGTGAAGTTTGTGTGGGATGATTACTGTTAGTTAGCATTTTATGAGCTAAAAGATAGGTTGACTTCAACACTCATACTCGCGCAGTCTAAAGTAGGAGTGGAGTACTTATTATTTACTGATACATCCATCCAGGAATTAGGGGGTGTGCTACAATAGGAGGACAGAGCTATCGCCTATACATCTCATAAGCTTAAGCCCCATGAGAGAAATTATCCCACAAATGATTTGGAGCTAGCTGTGGTAGTCTTTGTCTTGAGAATATGGAGGCATTATCTCCTGGGGAAGAAGTTTAGTCTTTTCATGGATCACAAATAGCTGCAGTACTTGTTCACTCATAAGGATCTCAATATAAGGCAACGTAGGTAGTTGGAATTCATGAAAGATTATCAGTTTGATATCCAATACCACCCAAGGAAGGCTAACGTGGTAGTCGGTGCATTGAGTCGACGACCCACTAGATAATTAGCAAACGTGTGGAAAGCCAAAAGGAATGAACTTTTCCAGGATGATGTAGTTGAGAGGGCATACATGGCAGTATTGACTGTCACACCCGAGATTGTGATGCGGGTGGTGAAAGCGCAAGCCAGGGATAAATATTGCACAGACAGAGTGCAACAATTATTGATTGAGGGGGCGTAATCCTACTCTATTAGTTCTGAGGGGGGTTACGCTTCAATGGTATGCTAGTAGTCCCGGATGATGGGAATTTGAGGCATGCTGTTATGTCAGAATCACATGGGTTAAAATTTATGGTACATCTTGGTGGAGACAAGATGTACTAAGATATGCATCGACACTACTGGTGGGCTGGCATGAAAAGAGACATAGCCGAGTTTGTATCCAAATGTGACACTTGTCAGTTAGTGAAAGTGGACCACTGATAGCCCACCGGAATGTTACAGTCGTTAGAAATTCCGGTATGGAAATGGGAAAGTATATCAATGAATGTTATCACGAGATTACCGACGTCACAATGAGGTCATGATTACATTTGGTTTATAGTGGATCGTTTGACTAAGGCGGCAGACTTTTTTTTGGTGCGGACGGATTTCACGACAACATAGTATGCCCAACTTTGTATAGTCGAGAATGTGAGGTTACCTGGGGTGCGAATTAATATTATGTCCGATCGAGATATGATATTTATGTCCCATTGTTGGCAAAGATTCAAGGAGGCAATGGGAACTGAATGTGTATATAGTTGATTTTAGGGGAGGTTGGGAATAATATCTTTTGCTGATAGAATTCACGTATAATAATTCTTACCAGTTCACTATAGGTATGGAACCTTATGAGGCGTTATATGGTCAACCATGACGTTCACTAACTTATTTGTTGGAAGTGGGGGATAATAAGCTTCTTGGACCTGCGATGATCCAAGATACTTCTACTAAAATTAAACTTATTCGTAATCTCATACAACTTGCGCAAGATCGACATAAGAGCTATGCCGATGCGAATCTTAGGCATGTGGAATTGGAAGTGGGAGACCAAGTATTGTTAAGGGTATCCCCTATGAAAGGCGTGATGAGATTTGTGAACAAATGAAAACTTGTGACAAGGTATATAGGGCCTTTTCCAATTATTAAGAGGATAGGACCTGTGGCATATAGGCTCGCTTTATCGAAACATTTACATAGAATTCATGATGTGTTCCATGTATCGTCGTTGAAGAAGTATTATAGAAGTGAGAGGTCTTATTAGAATATTTTGTTGGAAGAAATTGATTTGCAACTCGATATCTCATACGAGGAGCAACGTGTTTCCATTTTAGACAATAGTGAGTGTAAGCTACGGTCGAAGGTAGTTCCTTTGGTTCGAGTTCAATGGGAACACCACAACACCGAGAGTCCACGTGGGAACGAGAGGACAATATGTGAGACAATTATACTTACCTCGTTTTACCTGGTACGCTTGAATTTCGAGGAAGAAATTCCTCCATAAGAGGGGGGGGGGGGGAGTATGTAGTACCCCTTACTTTTGAATATATGTGAGGAAGTATCAGGTAGTGTAATGAGTGATATGGGTTGTTAGGCTTATAAGTCATTTTATGTGTGTATTATTATTTAAAGTTGGGATTAATAGAGATATGGGTTGTTAGGCTTATGAGAGAGTTAGCCAATCTCATTTGTGAGAAAAGACACTTGATAGAAACCTAAGAGAGTGAAAAAAAGAAGAGGAATCTGGGGATTTTTTGACCAAATCGGCTACTACGAAGAGGATTCAGATTCTACAACTTTAAGGCAAGTGATTAAAATTTCTAAATGATTATTTTGTGTTAATTATTGTATAATTAATTGGTGGGTCGTTGTATTTTGGCTATTAAGGGTTAAATCTTGATATTTGTTGATAAACCCTTGAAATTGATGTTAGATATGGTTAAATCTTGATTTTATTAAATCCTTGCAGTTGAAGTTACATATATATATTGGAAGGTGGAAATGTTGGTGGAGTTAGGATAGAAATGGGTTATAGAGATTTCGAGAAAACCTCATAGGAACAAAAACTAATCAGGCCGGACCGGTTCGATTAGTGGTCCTCGGATCGGTTCGTTTTTTCAGCCATCAGTTTTGTTCACATTCTTCAGTACAGCGGACCGGTTCGTTTATGAAACCATCTGTTCGATTCGCATGTCATAGATTTCTAACTCTTCTTTAACTCTTTTCCAATTGGGTTTAGTGATTGAGAACCCTATAATATGAAGTGATATTAATGTTTATGATGTAAGAAGCAGGATAATGATATTATACGATGGTAGGGTGACATCGACATGATATTGGAAGTATATTCTGGATATTGATACTCCGGTTCCTTCACAAATTTTCTTGGGAGGAGGAATTCATTTAAGATATTGGATACGAACTAGATGAGGGAAGTCGTGTGTCCTGAGTTATATCAAACTTGATGATTAATCAAATGTGTGATTGATTATCAAAGCTTAAGTGAGTGATTGAGTAATAAAGAGGATTGCGAATATATGTGATGAAGTATCAGGTAGTGTAATGAGTGATATACACAGGTAGCTGGATTTATTTATATATATTTTCGAATATGACAAGGTATGTATATGTGGAGCGTATATACATATACACACACATATACACACACACACACACACACACACACACACACACACACACACACATACACACACACACACACACACACACACACATATATATATATATATCTTGTGTGTATGATATATTATGTGGAACAAACCCTTTTAGTGCAATAATGGGAAGTTGCGCGATGTGGGTGAATCCCCTGGATAGTGAATGCAGGGAGAGTCTAGTCCCCAGGTCATAGCGTCCAGTATTTTATGAAATATAACTTTTATCATGGGTGAGACGTCTTGGGTATGATTCGTCTCACTTTCAGGTGAGGAACTATGTTCGTTTCGCATTTGTTTTACCAAGTCGGTGTGAGAATCCGATAGTTGGTACCCTGGATGGTGTGAGTATCCCTTGAAAGATGGTAGCACATAGAGACTGCATCCAGTGAGCTAATTCTTTGAGAGGTGATTTCTATACATATAATGAGTGATATGTATGTGTACTTGTTATGAAATGATTAATCACGTATAATAACGAGAGTAATGTTATACAAGATTCAAAGATTATGTGTGAAATATTACGCTTATAACTAGAGAAAGTTATTAGTATTGAACTGATAAATGATCATAGAGAATGATATTAAAGGGGGTTATGTTGCTATGAATTAGATACGCAAGTGTGGGTTAACGTGTAAGTATGAGGTTGGGTTATCCATAGATGAGTCGGGTAGCTTAACTAAGATTTAAAATGCATAAAGTCAGGTGTGCTCTGTAGTTGAGGGGTGAGTATGAGTCTCAAGAGAGGGCGACACTAACTTAATTGTGGAATTTTCTCATTCATAATTATTATGCATTTTAATTCACTTGATAAATTTTTTTTTAAAACCCGGTGTTAACTCATATATATATTTCCTTTTTCTTTTCCTTTGTTATATCTGTTAGGTGCCCCACCATAAGGACACCAAGTATAAAATTCCATTCCAGAGTCTATGGAACGGTAGCATAGGTGAAAATATGCAGGATTTTTGATATAGTCAAATCTTATTATTGTTAATATAGTTAAGGACTAGTAGTGTAAATTGGGCGTGTGTTTTCCAAGTGTTGTATTGATGTATATACCCTATATTTTAGACATTTGATATATTTTACGTGTCTGTTAACCGACATCTTATTCGGTTGTTTTTGTTGTGCAGTTATTATTACATGTGATATATTTTACGTGTCTGATATATATGTTCATGTTTGCAATTGCTGTTAATGGATGAAATTTTAATATTTATATAGCTGAAAACTTTTGGCATCCACTCTATTATTATTTATGGGTGGTTAGATATTTTTTATCCAGTGCGACAGTGATGCTAAGAATGAACCAGTTGAGATTCCTATTTTATTTTAGTAGAGGGATGGCCACCCATTATTTTAATAAGTGGGGTGTCATAGAAATCTATAAAGATTCTATACAAATGGGGTCTCTCAAAGCTCCTGGTTCGGGTGGGTTCTAGGTATATTCTTTCGAAAAAAATATTTGAGAACCAAATGAGATAAAGTTTGTAAGGCTGTAAAAGGTTTCTCTGAAAGAAATTTTCTCATTAAATAACTTAGCCAAACTAATCTAGTGCTCATCCATAAAATCTCCGCCCTTGAATCAGTGAACAATTCCCTACCCATAATCTTGTGTAAATCTATGTACGAGATAATTTCAAAAAACTTGGATAAAATATTGAAAAGAATCCTTGGGAGTATCCAAACCAAGAAGCCTTTATGCCTGGAAACCTCATTCAAGATAATATTATCATTGTCTATGAAGTTTTTTACAACATAAAAACAATAAAGAAAAAAGGGAAGATATGGCTTTAAATTTGGACCTTAATAAGGCATATGGCATAGTGGAATGAGATTTTATGATTAAAGTCATGGAAAGAATGGGATTTTTCTCAAAAGGGTTTCTTCTCATCCACCAATGCATAAGCACAGTGTCTTTTAACATCATTTGTAATCGTGACATGATTGGTAAGGTTTCCTCGAAAAGAGTTTCAAGATAAAGAAATACCATATCCCCTTAACTTTTTATCCAGAAAACAGTCTCACTCCTCCTTACACAAGCTACCGAAGATAAAAGCCTTACTGGAATAAAAATCAGAAATCAAAGCCCATCCCTATCCCATTTGTTATTTGAGGATGACTCCATAATTTTCATTATAGATACAAATAATGATTTTCATGAAGTGCTAAGAATCTTAAACATTTATAGGGAAGATTTAGGGCCGAAAATTAACTTCGAGAAATCTAGAAATTTCTTTAACCCAGGTTTTAATGAGAATGCCAAAACGTAGATATGCAACTACCTAAAAGTGAGAGAAATGGGCCCTAAGTCCAAGTTCTTAGGTTTTCCAACACTCTAGGGAAGATAAAAAAGAGAAGAATTTCCTTAATTATTGGGATAATGACCAGGAAGCTTCAAGGATGGAAGTAAAGACGCTTATTTATGGGAGAAGATAGATTTTAATTAAGGTTATGGTGCAATCCATCCATAAATACTCAATGTCATGCATGCTTCACCTAGGGGAATTTGTGTTGTGAATTAGTTAAGGAGGCTTTGGTTATCTTGCATGTGACACATGAGGGTACTTTAAGTGTTGAGCAATGTAAGTTACAAAACATTGTGACAAAGTTCAAAATGATGAGAATGAGTGAAGAATGGAGTTTTAATGACTACTATACAAGATTAACTGCAATTGTCGATGCCTTTTTCAATCCCGGTGAGAAATTCCCCAACAAAGTCGGCTCGTGTCAACTTTACTCAATAGCATGAGAACGTAAGTCACATTATGAATTGACATTCCTAAGCATAGGGATCTATAGAAAAGAAAAGAAATGTTGAAAACATAGTAAGTTCACATAGATCCTAAGGACTCTAGAACCTGATGCTCTGATGCCATCTGTAACACTTTGCCAATTTTAATAACGGGTGATCAGTCCTCTACTAAAATAAAACTTGAATCTTATCTGGTTCATTCTTAGCATCACTATCGAAAACATTTTAAATTACTAACAACCTATTAAGCAAAATGGTCAAAACCTTTTGGTGGTGAGGAAGTGATGAAAAGGGAAGATTCACTGGAAAAATGTGAAGTAATGACACATCTAAAAAGAAATAGTGGAATGATTTTTTGGGATTTACATAACTTTAACCTATCCCTTCTTGCTAAATAAGCTTAGAGAATCATATAAAATATAAATATATATAGCCCACATTGTTAAAATCAATTTATTTTCCAAATGGGCTGTTGTATTATGTAAATGAAGGAGCCAGACCTTTAAAAATCTAGGAAAGCGTTCGGGAAGGCAAGGACCTTTCGTTATGAGGTTTAAGATATCAAGTTGGCTATGGTAAAAATATTCTCATTTGGAAAGATCAATGGGTTATGGGAGCCAAACACTTCAACCCATATCCTCTAAATAATAATACACCTAAGAAGTTATTATGAATGAGTTGATACTCTCAAACACTGGTGAATGGAAAGTGGATAGAATCAAAGAACTCTTTAGTCCAACAGATTATCTTCTCATTAAATCAATACCCATTAGCTTAACTAAAAAGTAAGATAGAATATTATGGAATTTTGGCTAAAGTGGTTAACATGCAATAAAATCTGGGTAGATAGAATCTAAAAATATAAAAAATGAAGTGAAAACACCACCCCACCTTCCTCTTTCTCTCTCAACCCTAAGATATGGAACATCATTGGGTCCATGCATGCCCCCCCCCCCCCCCAACATTCGTCACTTTTGGTGCAATATGTGTCACAATGCAATGCCAATAAGAGAGAATATCCTTAAAAGAAAATTATCCCTAGCCCTATGTGACCCATCTATATCAAATGTTCAAAAGTGTTGATCACATGTTGCTTCTATTGAAGGGTGTAAATCATACATGAGAAAGATAGGGTCTAAAGGGGGCTGTGAATAAAGATAGTAGCAATTACACCCTTAATCATGGGATGCCATATTCACTAATATCTCCTTCATAGGATGACATATATGGAAGAGAAGAAACAAGTTTATTTTTTACAATGATTTTTTTATCCCCTAGCTTTGTTGCCTACTTAGAAGATAAAGGCCAAGATTATTTCCTTTCATCTCTCAGCTAAGATACATTAGGAACTTATATGAATAGTCCCTTGATATCCTGTCACAAAGCAATCGGGTCCCTCCAATGGAGGGTTGTCTAAAGTTGAATTTTGAATGTACTTTCATAAACCAAGATACGCCAATTGAAATTAAGGGAGTGTTTGGCAACCAAAAAGGACATCTCCTACAAGGTTTTCATAAAAATGTTATGACAAGGTCCACTTTAATGCAAAAAACTATTGCCATAAGAGAAGCATGTCAGATGGTCATAAGCCACAAGTTTTCAATAGTGACAATTAAAAATGACACCAAATAAATTACTAAGTTATACTAAAACCAAGTTGTGGACCGTGGCGTGTTAGTATTTTATTGGAAAATATTAGAGTGTTATCTCCATTATTTTCTTTAAATTGTGTGAAAAAACCAAAGAACCAAGTTTCTCATTGGGTAGCCTAAAAAAGGAGGGGTTAATCATAAAATTGATTGGTTCAACGAACCCCACATTCAACTATCAAGACTGTTGCTTATAGTTGCATCTTGTTAAGTTCTTGTTTTGAGCCTTCTTTCATGTTAAAAAAATCCTTAAAATGCCTTTGAATGGATAATAGAGAATGCTTACTCTTAAAAATATTAAGTCATTCCTTTGGTTATTTATTCATAATTGTAGACACCCCATCCGGGTACCCCCAAGTACATTCATAGGTTCCTAACACTCCCTCTCCATTTGAGTAGTGATCTAGAGGCCACTTGGAACTTTTAGGCCCTGTTTGACTCTAATTGACTCTCCAAACAGAGTGAAGCTTAATGAAACCTTGTAGGGCTTTGAATCCCCTTTCCAACGGTCTGTATTATGCATGAATCAACCTCATGATTCGTATAAATGATTCTATTTACTCCGAGAATTGATCTAGAGGCCACTGGATGCTTCTGATTGCCATTTGACTTTGGTCAACTATCCAACCTAATAGAAACTCAATCAATTGACTTTCATAAACTCCTTAACATGAGAATGGCTCAATCAATTCGTGAAGGGCTCTAAATTCTCTTTTCAATGGTCCCATTCGTGCACAATTTGGACTTGAGGTTTGCATTTTATGCTTACTTTTTTGAAAAAGTCCGCTCCGGACTGCCTATAGGCACAACAGACTCCCTGCCTCGGCAGGTTGCACTTTCCTTGGCCAAAAAGGAAGGAGATTTACCAATAGATAGAACAGGGGCCATGTTGATCGGCACCCCCCTAAACCCTAGTTTTTCATTATTTATGAGTCCATGACCTCACTCTTAAAGAACCTCTGTTCTGCAATCAGAAACATTCTCTCAAAATCAGAGTGCCGTCATTCCCAAAAAATCAAAATTTCCAACATTCCTTCTATTTATCTTACCTCACTTTCACACCACCTTTGTCCACTCACCTCACCATACTTCACCACCATTACATCACCATAAAATCAGCCTGCCCTCCTCCAAATATCATTAGAAAAGTCCTTTAGGAGGTCTATTCCTATTATTTTCCAGCTTGTCTTTTTAGTGTTATTTGTTCAGTTTATTTCCATTTTTGATTTTTTTTAGTCTTACTTTATTATCTCACATCAACTAATACCCTTTTTTTATTACTTATATTCACATAACCTATTTTCATAAAATTTAAAAGACAATAAAGAGGGTTTACTGGTAAGCTCCAAAAGTAATATTTTCTCATTTTTTTCCACATATTTACACTTGAGCATGCTTTCTTTAAAACAATTAAAGAAAAGTCTTAAATTTGGGTTTTGGGTTAAATCCCACCCCAATGACATATCGAAGTACGTGGACTTTGATTCCCCTTGGGATATATAGGCATCCTGAGCCAGACCTGGGATTCGAATCCTATTTTCATATTTTATGCTTTCATATGAGTCACGAACTCCTAGATATGTGTGTTCCGCTCGACATACACAATCACTCATTCATAGTGATTTGTGATTCTATGGATAGACATATTATATTTATATTTATGTCATTTTTGGGTACACTCCTAGGATAATTTCTCCCCGTCTTTCCCATGACATGAGTTGGATTATTTCATTATCCCGTTATTCATATCGCACACATGTACACACATATCACACCTTGGATAAAAGGAGAATATTAAAATGAAATGGCGGTATGGGTGCCTAATACCTTCCCATTCCATAACTTAATCCTCAGACCCTTGATTTATTTTGTTTCATATGCATATTATGACCTTGATGTCGTTCTCTCATTTCTTTTGCCTATTTTGAGAAAAATAGGTTGGCGACTCCATTTCTTCATGTTTATCCCCATGGTGATCGATTTTTATCTGAGTTAGCCTGCTAATAAACTAGTGTGAGTAGTGTAAAAGGTACCCCTATATCCTCGAATCATACTCATATCCATAGGGAATAGAGGGACCTCTTTGGTTTTTCCTCCCATCGGGATTTTGGGGCCTTGCCCATGTCGAAGGAATCCGTCCCAGATGGCCACAGTGGTGACTCTGCTGGGGACATTTTTTTTAGGACTAGACTCTAATTTCAAATGTTATTATTTCTTCGATCTCTTACTTTTCTATGATGAGATACTAGATGAACGTGATTTATTAGGAACTATATTGTGTGACCCAATATTGAGGAGTTTTATCACTACGTAGAAAGGTGGCTACATGTTTTCTAGAACTATGAAGCAGGCAACTACAGAATGACTGAAGGTTTCTTATGGACGTACCTCATGTTTTTTAAATCGCTAGGGAGAAGGGGAGAATGTTGGTTAGGTATTAATTAATTAAGAGATAATTATTTGATGAAATGGAAATAGTTAATTTGTTATACGATGAGATATATTGTTATGGATTATATAAACTATATATTTACCATTTATTTATATAACTCCTTTGAGTTTCGTAGGTAAGCGACTTGATAGGGTTTTGACTCATATTTCTTCGTGGTTACTTTCAAGTGCTAGAGGTGGAACTCTAGTATAGTCCTCTTCCTTCCATCTAACTCTCTCTCTCTCTCTCTCTCTCTCTCTCTCTCTCTCTCTCTCTCTCTCTCTCTCTCCCTCTTGTGCGCGCGTGCCACGATTAGTATCAGAGCATGGTATTAGGACTTGAGCATTATAGGTTCTCTTAGACTTATGTGTAGCATTATTTTCTACTTAAATTTATTTGCATTCTTATCTATGTTTCATTACTGATTGCTTTTATATATTTAATTATAAATTCCACCCAAGAGGAAAGTTCATCAGGTTAGAGAGTCCATGGGGTAGGCTGATCCCACAACCCCCGCACCCCAGGCACCTATTATGCCTACTATCCCAGTCCTCGAAGACAAGGGGAAATACCAATTTTGGGCACACCAACTATTAGATTTGATCATCCAGGTGGTGTAAGGAGTCTTGGCAGCTGGAAAATAGGAAGTGTCATCCGTAGTACCTTAGTCGCCAGCACTGACCATATTGGGATGGGAGAAGGCATATGAAAACTTCATAAAGTACAACCCACCCACGTTATTAGGTCCTATCAATCCCATTATGGCGCATTAATGGTTCAAGGATATTGAGAGTAATTTGATATTATTGAGCTGAACGAAGGTGCCGAAGTAGGTTTTAGCTGCATTTTGATTAGTTAGGATGCTATCCAATGTTGAGAGAGTGACACTTGTGGATAATCAAGAGAGTATGACCTATGGGAATTTTATGGTACAATTTGACTCCAAGTATTTCTCAGAGTCATTTTGGGAACACAAGAAGTCTGGTTTTCTTCTATTTGAAAAGAGATCCTACACTGTAAAAGAATATATTTTGGAGTTTACTAGTATTTAACTTTTTCATGTGATGATGTGGATAGACGATAATAATATAAGTAGGTTTTTAAGTGGGATATAAAAGACCATAAGATAGGTTCACATGGGGAACCCAACCTTTATCTCCTACATTCAAGTGGTAGACATAACACTTACGCATTGCTAGGATTAGAGGGAACATAAGAGGAGGCTGAAGAGCGTGGACCAATTTAGTGGTCCCAAAGTAGAGGGTAGTTATAGAGGGCATAGACTTCGTGTGTAGGTAATAGGTACAATATCAATTGAGGTATTTTAAGCCAAGGAAAGAAATATTCTAGTAGTAGATATAGGGACCGCCTGGGCCAAGTAGGGGTAATCGCAGTCGGAGCACTAACAGAGATAGTAAGGGGAACCCACAAACCTATTCGAGGGAGTGTGTTTTACATGTTTGGGTAAGTGACATTGATCTACAGATTGACTTAGTGTGGGCACTCAGGGATATCAAGGACAAAGATAATCATGCTAGGACGATAAGCGATAAGGCCATCAGGGCCAGCATCAAGGGTAGGGCCACTAAGGCTTTAGGACCCATCCGTAGTAGTAGTATCTATATCACCCTAAAAATATCCAAGTGTCAAAGCCAGAATAGATAATAGAACTAACCACTCCCTAGTTACGCAGTAATAGACTCACCTTCAGCATGGCCGATTTTATCAGATTTCGTAACCCCACTAGGAGGGTAGGGGTAGGTCCAGGCAGTGGACGGTACGTTTTATGTTTATTGCATCTTATCTAGTGTTTTATTTAACACTGGTGCTACACACTCATTCATATCGCATAATTTTATGGGTATTTCTTACTTTTATCCTAGACCTTGTGATATGCCTTTATCGATAGTTACCCCCTTAGGAGTATCTACTCATATTTTGGTAGTTTGGGATGATGAGGAGATTTACATCTGTAAGTTATCTTTTAAGGCATATTTTTTGGTTTTATATACCAATTATTACAATTTGAACTTGGGTATGGTCAGTTTGATTAGGTATGAGGATCATATATATACTATAGCGGTTAGGATATTTCTTTACGATAATGAGTCAGTAGATGTATATTGTGGCTATGCCTAAGACAAAGGGTCGTGCTTTGACAAACTTGTATTTTATTGATGAGGAGAATATGTTTTAGTTATACTTGATACCAATTATCTCTGATTTTTCCAACATATTTAATGAGAATCCATGATTGCGACTAGCTCAAGAGATTAATTTTATGATTGACTTGGCTCCTAGGACTAAGTCGATTTGCAAGTTATCATGACGGATGGTTCTCATGGAGATGAGGGAGTTAAAAGAGAATATTTAACAATTATTATTGCAGGGATTCATTCACTGTTGAACACTACCAGGGTGAGATTCAGTTATCTTTGCGAATAAGAGAGATGGTTCACTAAGGTTGTGTGTTAACTATCGCGAGTTGAATAAGGTAATAGTGAGGAAGAAATACCCACTTGTCATAGATTGATGATTTCTTTGATTAGATAATGGGTGATTTATTATTTTCAACGATATATTTTCATTAGGGGTACTATAAGTCAAGGTTACGATAGGAGGACATGTTGAAAACTACCTTTTTGACTCGTTATGGTTCCTACGAGTTCAGGTTCATGTCGTTCGGACTAACCAAATCGTGTTCATAGATTTGATGAATTGTGTATTTTAGTTATATTGGATCAGTTTATCATCGTATTTATCTATGAAATCTTGATTTAATCATAGATCGATGAGAAAAATGTCGAGCAATTTATAGTTCCACTTCAAATGTTATGGGAGAATAAGGTGTATGCAAATTCCTAAAAGTACAAGTTTTAGAAATGGGAGGTACAATTTTTGGGCCATGTAGTTTCAAAGTAAGGATTACCAGTGGATCCAAAGAAAGTGTCAACTGTGTTAGATTGGGATGACCCATGACACATACCGAGGTCCGTAGATTTTTGGGAATGGATGGGTATTATTTGAGGTCTAATTGGAGATTTTTAAATATGGCGAGACAATTGACCGAGTTGACTCGAAAGGGGATATACTTTGTTGGATTGAGAGATGTCAATATGAGTTTAACGCTCTCAAGGATAAGTTGACGTGTTCTCTAGTTTTGTCCCTTCCTAGGAATGGGGTTGAGTAGTTGGTTTACATCGATTCTTCCCTACTGGGATTAAGTGGGGTGTTGATGTAGGAGGATCTTACTATTGCCTATGCATATCGAAAATTGAAACACCATGAGGATAATTATTTTACTTATGATTTGGAGCTAGTGGAGGTAATGTTTGCATTACATACTTGGAGGCAATTTTTGTGGGGTGAGAAATTAAGGTCTCAAGTGATCACAAGACTCTTTAGTATTTGTTCACACAAAAGGATTCGAACACTCATCAATGATAATGGTACGAGTTTAACAAGGACTATTAATTTATAAATTGGTATCATCTGGGGAAGGCCAATGTAGGAGCGATAATTTATCTACTCTTCAATTGATCGATGTGGGGTACGTTCAAGTGATTAGTGAATTAACCTATGCGTTCATGGGTATTCTCACCATGATTATTGATATCCTTATAGTTGTGGTTCAAGCATAGATAAATGATGTGTTTTGTAAGGAGAATCTAGACATATGTTTTGCCACTGATGTGCCTCTCTACACTGTTGGTTCGGATGGTGGATTGTGATAAAGGAGGAGGTTGATTCTTCCTTCGTATAAGGAGTTACATAGGACTATCATGCAAGAGCTCCATGGATCACCATTTTTAATGGATCTCATAAGATATGAGGAGACAATATTTGCGATTTGGGATGAAGTGGGATGTTTCTATCCTTGTGTGTCCATCCAGAGGTTTTTTGGGCTCCGAGGATATCTCTCGATGTGAATCCCTCCTTCCTTCCCCTTTTTCCTTGTGAACACAGAATTGCATCCTTTCTCAGGGTGCTCGAACGTCGTCAATGTGGGGTGATATGTAGAAATAAATGCCCAAACTATTTTGCACAAAAAAGGCAATAGAAATCTTTTCACCTCTAGAGAATGGCATCAAGGACAATACTAATACTTGCGAAACCAAGTTGTTCAACGGTGCAGGGACTAAGTTACAGAATGGTAAGGTGTTAGGAACCCATCCTACTCTTTCGATCTCTCATGGGCACATGTTAATCTTTTCCTATTAAAATTCGTGATGTTTGTGCTTATATGCATAATATAAATTTAGTATGGAATTGTTCGACTTGCGTCATGGATAAAAGGATGAGTGAGGTCATCCTTAAGAGTGTTCCTAAAGTAGTAGTTAAAAGTATTATGTAAGTGTTTGTTGATTCACAAGTCTTTATAGATGAACAATTGCACATATCGGATAAGAAACAAGAAACAAAGAATATAATAGATTTATATCATGAATATATAACAAGAACAAAGTAACAAATGAATGTGGGAGGACTCGAGTCTAGGGATTTACCCAAGATGCCTATGTAGAAAGAAGGGCATCAAACTCCACGTAGTTCAAAGACAATATGAGGTGGGGTTTAAGCCGTAAATTCGATACGGGACTTTTTTTTATAAATGTGTGTGTAGAAAAAGGTGTTTTGAAGTGAGAAAAAGGTGATGACAAATCCCTGTTTGGAATTTACAAGTAAACCCACTTTTTCTTTTTTTGGGTTTTGTAATGAAAATAAATTATATGAAAACACTAATAATAAAAAGTTTGAAGTTAAGGTATATGATGTGATGAAGTTAAAGTACCAAAGTGTAAATAAAGTAAGTAATGCAAAAATAACAGAATTTAAAGACAAAAGGGAAGATTTAGATCTATTTAAGAAGACTTAAAGTGGATATTTCTTGTAGATGCATTGATCTCATGGTGTGATGGTAATAGTATGAGGAGATGGGCGAGAATTTACTCAAAAGAGTATGAAAAGGATGGAAGGAACATGAGAAAGGGGATTTTAAAGGGTGAACAACTCCGAATTGTAGAGAATTCTCTCTAAATTATAGAGAGGGATGTCTAGGGGTGCTTTTCAAAGTGAGGGAATGGAATCTATTTATTGGGACAAGGGGGTAGGATCATCATGGTCCTAAACCCGCCTATCACCATAGAACACCAGACACATTGCTGATAGGGAGGGTCTTGGGTTACCATTCAGCAGTTTAAGGCGGGTTAAAATGACCGTCAAATGCGAACCCTAAGTCAGAATTATGTATGGGTTAGACCCTTGGAATGGGTATCCAAATCCCCTTTTGAATCTATTGATCCACTCCCACGTTCCGGAGTTGACCGAAGTCAAATGGGGTTGAAGCGCCCGTTAGTCATGGAACAGGAAAATGGATCACTCATTCAAACTGTAAGTCTGATTCAAGCAGGGGATGTACCATTGCAAAAGGTATTCAATTCCTTTTGAGATTCCATTCATCTTCATTATGTTAGGAGAGTTGACCTTAGTCAAATGGGGCTCGAAAGTTCCCGATGACCCTTCAAAGTGAAATGGGTTTGTTCGTCCATATAATAAGGTTGATTCACACATGGGGTGGATCGTTGGAAATGGTATTCAAATCCCTTCAAAGATTCATTAAACTTCATTCGAGCTGAAGGTTTGACTGGGGTCAAATCGGTCTCGAGAGTGATCGGTGGCCTCCAGATCAGTTTTGGAGTAAAATGGATCGTTCGTTCGAATTTTAAGGCCGATTGGCACATGGGGCAGATCATTAGAAAGGGAATTTAAAGACTTTTGAATATTCATTAAGCTTTTTCTCAAGGGAGAAAATTTACTGGAGTTGAACGGAGCCCAAGAGCGTCCGACGGCCTCTAGATCAATTTTTGACAGTAAAATGAACTGTTTTCCGAACATAAGGTCGATTCATGCATGTGGTGGACCGTTGGAAAGGGGATTTAGAGACAATAAAATATTCAATGAGATTTCACTCACATGAGGAAGTTGATCAGATTCAAATGGGGTCCGGGAGCGTCGGATCGCCTTTAGATCGGTACTCGGAGTATAAACTAGGTTTTTTGGTGAAGAAGTGAGTAATAGGAATTTAAGGAGGAGGTAATATGGGGTGTCTATATAGATCCCCTTGACAATAGATTTAGGAATAAGTGAAGGTCATCGAATGACAGACACCACATCAACATTGGGAAAGGGAATTTTAAATCAATTTTGTGGTCTAGAGGATGTGATTAACCAATTCAGAGGTTCAAGGTCAGTTTTGAGGATCTAAGGAGACGAAGATGACTCATTCAACGGGTAGAGGTTGATTTCAAGTACCTAGGGATATGATGATAGGTAATACAATGTTCGAAGATGTTTAAAGATCCATTTTATAGGGCTAGGCAGACCAATATGATGGGTCAAGGTCAATTCTATAGACTTGAGGAGATGAGGATCACCTATTTAGTGGGTCCAGGTTAACTTTCAAGTTGTTCCAGGGATTAATAATTCTGAGGGTCAAGCTCAATTATGAGGACCTTAGGCTATAGCGATCAGTTCTGATGACCAAGGTCAATTATGAGGATCTGAAGTTATGATGACCAATTTTTAGGGCCGAGGTCGATTCTGAGGACCTTGAGTTATGATGACCATTCTATGGGCCGAGGTTAATTATGAGGACCTAAAGTCATAATGACCAATTCTGAGGGCCGAGGTCAATTCTGAGGACCTTAAGTTGAGACGACCAATTATGAGAGTCGAGGTCAATTCTGAGGACCTTCACTTGTGATGACCAATTCAGGAGGTCATGGTTAATTTCGAAAGCCTTGAGTTATGATGACTATTCTAAGGTCCGAGGTCAATTTTGAGGACCTAAAGTGGCAATGACCAAATCTCAAACTGAGGTCAATTCTTAGGGACCGAAATTTTGGATGACCAATTCTGAGGGCCGTGGTTAATTTTGAGAACCTTAAGTTGTGATGACCAATTCTGAGGGTCGAGATCAATTCTGAGGAGCTTAAGTTGTGACGACCAATTTTGAGGGCCGAGGTCAATTCTGAGGACCTTAAGTAGTGCCGACCAATTCTTAGGGTCGAGGTCAATTCTGGGGACCTAAAATTAAGATGACTAATTCTGAGGGTCGAGGTCAATTCTAAGGACCTTAAATTATAACGCAGGAGATTGATCTCCCAGGTAATTTAAGTTACCTATGGTTCCACTGATTTTGTTGTTTTGAGACTTCACTAGCAGATGTTTAGGCTGGGGAGTCATAATAGACATGGATATGGGCGCATCGTTAGTTCTGGTTGTGGAATATGTTGTAAGATTAATCTAGTTGGGGATTATGCTGGAGAATAAAGAGTAAGATTGATACCGCTAAGGATTGTAAGAGTTTATAAGGGTCTTAGTTCTCAAATTAAGGAAATTGATGTTTCATATTTTTCAAGGATTTTTAGAATTTTTTTAGTCAATTTCTGGATTTTTCTAGCATTTTTTGTACAAAATTTGGAAGGGATGCTAATAGGTAATCTTGTGAGGGTGCCAATAGACAAGGAAACGGACTCCTAAGATTTTATGGGAAGAGTAAAAGATGGTTATCAATCGGTATAGTCAGGGGTTTATCGATCCTTACTTCTTGTTGTATTACTAAATCTTTGTTGTGGTTGTAGGTGACCTTCTACCCTTGGAGTTTTCCTTTGGGGGCCGGAGGGGATATAGGCATGCAGGTATAGATAAGGAGGTTTTTAGCGCATGAGGTGGTGTCTAGGTTGACGGATCTTACGGATGAAGATCTGTTAATGTGACTGGGGGAGCTTGGTATTGACCATGTCACATGCTTGATATGTACTTGAAAAGAGAGACTCAAGAAGGCAAAAATGGTGCATTTTTTATTTGATTATCTTGATTTGGTGGCTTATTCTACATGCACTTTAATTTGATACCGAGGTTTTATTTTGAGAAAGAGTAGGGAAAGTTTATTTTTTGGAATTTCTGAATAAAGGAAAACCTTGGAGGACTGGTTTTGAAGATTTTTCATTTTGAAGGAGCTTATTTCGAGAAAAATATGTTTTTAAAAATGTTTATATAGAGGAAGGGCTTTGATATTTGGTTGGTATATGGATGAGGAGATATAAAACTTGATGTAAAGTGGATCTTAACACCTTTGTTGGGTTGTGTTGATTTTGGTGTGTCGAAGAGACTGTACTAGTGCTGGCTTTGTTAGAGCTGTTGTCTTAGGCCTTATTATGAGGATGTTTTTGATGATGGGTGACTTGACAGTGGATCCTTAGGTGGTTGCAATAGTGGCATGGATGTCTTACTACCTTAATCCTGTGGATGTGGTGGTGGCAAAACCATGAACGATCTGGATGATTAGAAGGAGTGTTGCTCCAAATTTCTGAGGTGGAGCCTATTAATTTTATTTATATGGATTGTAGAGAGGTTTAGTCTAGAGGCCCCTTTTTAATATCCCTTGGTCATTATGCACAATTTCTTTGTCTGGCCTTTTTTTAACTTTGGCCCTTCTCTAGAGAGCTGAGTTAACTGGTTTGTAGAGCATGGAGCTCGGTGTCTTCGTTGGTTAGTGTCGTAATGGGGGGACTTACTACCTGTCATATAGCTTAGAGAGTATCGGGGATATGCAGTTGGAGGGCCTTTAGAAGACTTCCTTATATTTTCCCTAGCATCTTCTGCTCCAACTCAGGTGGGAACAAATTGTGCCCCCTCACATAACAAACTTCTTCTCGGTGGAAGATTTGACTGAATTATTAAGGATGATGTTGGGCTGTTTATAGCACAGCCATCGACCATCTATCCATTTGTCATAGTCTGTGGGATGGGCCTAGCATGTGTCTGGGGACTATCTGAAATGGTTATAGAAGCGGGTAGTACAGAAAATTATGTCATGAGATATGGGTCAAAGTTGGTTCATTGCCTTCGACACCATGGATGATAGTGCTGTGGTTTTATCTAGTCTTGTTAGGGTGTACTACTCCATAGAGAGCATACGAAGTGTCAAACAAGAGTGGGAAACTTAGGGACCTCTAGGGGATAGTAACGATGATAAAGGGGGGCCATCAGAAATACGAAGGCAATGTTTTGTGAAGCTTAGGCATTTTTTTATGAAGCTATGTCGATTTTGGTGTTTTGTGTTTTCGGGGATTTTTTGAAATAATAATTGTGTAGCTTGATAAGGTTTAGGTTTGTTTAGGAATGGTTTGGTCAGCGAAAAGGGGTGGTTGGTTTAACCTCCTTTGCTGATACTTCATGTAACATCATTGTATTCCTTATTAGAAATAAAAATTTATTTTGATCATATTTTATTGTGCCTCTTGATGAGTTTTGCTTTTTAATTATCTATACCAATTTCTAAGGCATACATAATCCTTTGTCCATATAAATGACAAAATGGACCTCCGTTCACGGAGGTTGGAAAAAAACATCATTTTATGTAAAAGAAAGGGACTTGGCCCATGTATGGCATATAGGTTGTCTACATACCTCTGGGGTTTTTGAAAATTTTCAAGAGTTTCATTTGAAATGTTTTTGAAAGGATCATGACCCACGTAGTTCTGGGTAGGGGAAATGAAGAATTTTTTTTAAGAATAGAAGGGGGTTGGGAAGAGTCATAGCACGCCGAGATTTCGGACTAAGGGTAAATTTTATGGAGACACTCCAGTTTGAATTGATATGCCATCTCTTCTCCATCGAGGTCTGTAAGCATAGTGGCACCTACTGAGAGAATTTTTTCACGATGTAGGGGCCGCTCCAATTCTGCTTAAATTTCCCTTTGGGGTCCCAGATGGGTTCTATGATTTCTGTAAGGGAAAGGTATCCTTGCTGGACACCACGATACTTGATTTTTTGATTGAATGATCGTATTATCCTGTGATGGTATCCCTGTATATGACATAGAAAATTTAGTCTCTTTTCATCCAAGAGTGATAATTCTTCAAAGTGGCTCTGATGCCATTCTTCTTCGTTAACCTTGCTATTAAGTAAGACGCGAAGGGAAGGCATTTCTATCTTAACGACAAGTAATCCTTACATGTTGTACACTATAGAATAAGGGGTATCCCTAGTAGGCATTATGATTGAAGTATGGTAGCCCCATAGGGCGTAAGGATTCAGTCGGCCCAATCTCTACAACTTTCAGCCATCTTGTAGATGATAATTTTTAGAATTTTATTAGAGGCTTCAACAACACTATTGGGTTGGGTCCAGTAAGGAGAAGATTTATGTCTCTAAATCTGATACTCGTAGACTAATTATATGACCTCAACTTTGAAATGGATCCAATTATCTGACAGTAACTTATGGGGGACTCTGTATTAGCAGATGATGATCTTTCTGATAAATCTGGCCACTTTCTTGGCATTTAGTACCGCGTATGACTCGGCTTCGACCCATTTGGTGAAGTAATCAATGGTGACTAAGATAAATTAGTGACCATTTGAATCTTTAGGAGTAACTTTTCCTATGATGTCAATGCCCCACATGGATAAGAGATATAGAGAGGTCATGTTGTATTGTTCTCGAGGAAGAAAGTGTTAGATATTGGCAAATGATTAGCATTTGAGGCATCTAAGGACATAGGCCGTGAAATATTAAACCACTGTGGTCCAATATATACCTTGATGGATGATCTTTGTGGCAAGCACGTGATCACTCATATGGGGCCCTCATTCCCCACTGTGTATCTTCTGTATTATTTTTTCAACATAAGCCCTTGCTATGCACTGCAAATGGATTCCATCAAAGTTTCCCTTAAATCGTGCTTTGTTACAAATGATGTGATGGGTAGTCAATTTATGAATGGTTGCAAGATATTTTTTATCAGTGTCTTGGGGATACCTACCATGTTTGAGGAGGCACCGAATGTCAAAGTACCATAACTCGACCATATCAGAATCTTCCCGTTAACGAGTTAATGTGGTAACAATGAGTGGGCTTAGTTTGTTTCTGAACTAGGAAAAATGCCATTGGTATTCCCTCAAGCATGTTGACCATAGAGTCCAGGGTAGCAAGGGTGTCAGCTAGGCTATTCTTTTCATGAGGTAGGTAGTGGAAGGTGACATCTTTAAAGTGGTAGGATAGTTATTCTATATGGGCATAAAAGGGTAGGAGTTTCTCGTGTTTGACTTTCCATTTTTCAAGGATTTAGTCGACAATAAGGGCAGAGTTTTTGTAGACATCTAGGTCTCATATTCCGTTCTTGAGGTCTAAGGGCATGCCTCATACTTAGTTATGTTGTTTATGCAAATAAAGTCTAGTTTAATGACAATGGGGGTGTGAGAGTCATAAAAGGCGATCAAAAGTATTATAATGCATATCGTTTCTTATTGGAAGCTCCATCAAAGAACATTTTCCATCTGAGGTCCTCTTGACGGAGAATATCTTCGCTCAGAAATTCAGAGACCCAAACATCAACTTCTGCCATGGGGTAATCAGGGGTAGTCGGATATGGCTCTCCCTTTCATAGCTTTTTACATAATGTGCACAATATCAAATTCGTCTAGCAATATCATCCAATAGGCCATTTGGCTGGACAGAGCAGTCTTTTCTAGCAAGTATTGGATTAGATCCGTAAGGGATACTAGTTTGATGGGGAAGGTAAGCATGTAGTGATGCAACTTCTTCGTGACCAAATTAGAACAACACATGCTTTCTCCAAACATGATTAGTTAACTTCATACCCGACCAATTTCTACTGGAATAATAAATGGATCTTTCCTTAAAAGATTCTTCAATGTATTGGGATAGAAAATCCCCAGCTATAGTGTCTATTACGATCAGGTACAGGAGGAGGGGGAGCCCTGACTATGGAGGCATAAACACTGGAGGTCGGGTAAGGTGTCACTTGATTTGGTAAAAGGCTTCTTAGCAAGCCTCATTCTAGACTTTAGTTGAATCCGTCCATAGAAGTTTGAAAGTGGTTCGCAGATAGAAGTCAGTTGGCTAATGAACCATATGAGGTACTGCAGTTTACCTAAGAATACTCGAACTTCCTTCTCCATCTGTGGTGGTGGCATCTCAAGTATGGATTTTATATTGGAAGGGTCTTCTTCGATTCCCTTCTCATTTACTAGGAATCCAAAGAGTTTTCCTTTCGTGATGCTGAAAATGCACTTCTGTGGGTTTAGCCGCATTTGGTATTATCGTAGTCGCTCAAAAATCTTTCGAAGGGAGGGAATATGATCCTCTCGAGTCTTAGACTTGATGATCATATCATCAACATACACCTTCGACCTTTTTATGAATAAGGTCATGCAGGATGGTTGTGGTAACCCTTTGGTAGGTAGAACCGATGTTCTTAAGTCCGAATGGCATAACAATATAGCAAAAAGTTCCCCTTGGTGGTGATGAAATTGGTTTTCTCCTGAGGGTCAGGGCACATCTTGATTTAATTATATCTTTTGAATACATCAACAAATGACTTGAGGTCATGGTTGGATGTATTGTTCATAATTATTCAATGTTGGGCAATGGGTAATCATCCTTTGGCGATGCTTTATTCAAATCCTGGTAGTCGATGCTCATGCGAACTGTTCCTCTCGATTTCTTCACGAGGACAATATTGGCGATCCATGTAAGATATTCAAGTATGCGAATGAAACCCACATTTAATTTCTTGACCACTTCCTCTTTAATATTGAGCGACCATTTGGTGCAGAGATTCCTTAGCTTCTGTTTGATCACCTTGTATTCTGGAAATGTCGGGATCTCGTGCTGAGATATTTCTAGGTCAATGTGGGGCATTTCATCATAGGACCATGCGAAGACGTCCATGAATTCTTTAAGTAGCTCTTCGAATTGCGCAAGCTCATATTTGTTACGGGTAGACCCTATCCTAATCTTATATTGATGGCTACCGGAACAAAGATTAATTACAACAGTCTCATCATCATTAATTTGAACGCGGTTATGTTGTTTTTTATTCTTCTTATTAAGATTAGTTAAGATCTATTCATTTGCAAAATCATAATCATCAAAGGTTTGATTAGAATCAAGACAAGTAATGTAAGACACTACAAGATACTCAAAATCCTCATTTATTTCATTTTTGGGAAAAACAACATTGAGAACCTCGTCAAAAGAGGTCTCAGTTGCATTGATATCAGAAAAAGGAACATTAACATCGGGTAAAGATACTAGGATAGGGTAAATTGCAGGGCCAGGTTGAATTTGAGCAGGTTGGAGAGGCACGACATTCCAATTGAGGAGAGGCGTGTCAGCAACTTTGATTTAAGTGGACGGGTTCGACAATGCGGCATCTGAGAGGATCATGAAGAGACTCAAACCTAGTACCTATAGGTTGAATGAGTCCTCGAAATCACTTTCCCCATAATCCTCGATAACTGTCATGGATTTCTTGATGAGAGGTTGTACTTCATGTTAGAAGTCTTTGGCCCAAGAGTTACTATCTTAAAAGAATATTTCTAGCCTTGTTTCATATTCTTATCGACATGGTAATACCATGGTTCAGGGAAGCCACAGAAAGGGAAGTCTTCACATTTCTTGATAAAACTTTCATTCAAAGAGTATCTCAAAATAGTCCTTTATTATTTCAACCTTCTTTTCGATTGTAGTCATTGGAGTGTTTTGAGTTCTTCTAGTGAGGGTTGGTAACCTTGAGCACATGGGGGAAAGTTCTCCTTTAGTACTATAGGCTCAAATATCCTTTAGTACTATATTATCGAGTGTCGTTCATTATAAATACTCCTAAATACATACCTCGGATTCATCCCTATCTAATCCAAGTATAACATAATGTTCCTTTATATTTTTCCAAAGTCCTTCACTCATCTATGGACATCTACAAATAACCCAAATTTATTTCTTACTAAAGATGTCGGTCTCGCGCACCCTATCGTAGAAAAATCATATCAAATCCAAAAAAAATCAAAAAAATACGAGGTCGACGCCCATACGACCATGACGAAAAGATATACAATATCATGTTTTACAAAAACAGAAAGGGTCAATCGATCGATCGACCAGATACCAGTCATCTTCCTCGAGTGCTTTTTCCACCATTTTTAAACTCCGAAGCTTTCCAACTTCAATCCAGACCTCGATTACTTTATCTCCCATATTTATTTCATCTATAAATATGTTCAAAAACTAATATATGACATTAATCCTCAGTGATTTTTATTAAATTTCTGGGGTTCATAAATTGGGTTTTTCTCAATACCCCTAAATAATAATTTTCAATTCGATTCAATAATTCGAATTCAACAACAATTTCTATTGGTCTTCAATTCTAAATCATATTCTAGCCTCAGATGATATTATTCTCACATCAATTAAATATCAATTTTATCCTTAATGCTTAAATCCCCAAAACCCAGATTTAACATGTGATACACTCCAAAAACGAATTTTGCTATAATAACTCATCCCAAAATGAATATGGTTTACACCCACCATGATATGATTCGCAATACCGCAAATTAAATGAAAGAAAGTTTAACTACTTGCCTGGAAATTTCATTGAGTCTGATCCTTTGATGTAGATGGAGATTTTAAAGAAGAACACATCAATCTCCTCTTGGCTTGACTCCCAAAAGCTCTCCCACTTAATCCCTCTTTTCTCCTCTGCAACTAGGGTTTTTCTAAAATGAATTATGGCTTCCATACCCTCACACATTTTGATTTTATTACGCCAATCCCGTTTTTAGGCTTGTGGGCTTTATTCAAATGGCGCAAACACTCCCGTGTGGGTCTGATTATGCCTAAAAATTCCTCGAGACCCAATTATGCCCCCAAGTACTTTATTTTGACTATGTCAACCCTTTTAGACTCAACCATACACTCAGAATCATCATCCAAGTTACTTAACTAAATTCTCAAATTTCAACCTCAAATTACGACACATGTATTCTTAAAAGAAATAACCCGAATTAAATTAAATCTCAATTCTCCAAATAAATTGAATCTTCCAATTTAAATAAATTCTACAATTTAAATAGTTTCTCCAAATCATTAATTTAGTTTAAATTCTAATTCTCCAAATTAGATAAATTATTTATCCTAAAAAATATGAGGTGTTATATAAATTTGCCTTTAGAGAAGAATTTTAATTTCTGATGAAGAGAATAAGATACTCCTCGAATACTGTGGAACCATGGACGACCAAGGATTAGATGGAAACATGTTGGTATGTCAATGACTTTGAACTCAATAACAAGATTGATAGGACCAACCCCTATTGTGAGTTTTATGGACCTCATTACCTCTTAACGGGTATTCTCATAAGTATGCATGGCGGCGAAAATGGGAATGAGATAAGTGACTTTTAATCCCAAATAATTGAACAGTCTGAGAGGACAAACATTTAGGTCAGATCCATTGACAAAAAATAAGAGTAGTACTATCTTTCCTAAGACTTTGATGGAGATATTGAGAGCGTAATTATGGTCGGGGACAATCTCCAATATCTGTTCTTTGAAAAAGGTAGGAGTTTGGGAAGTTAAGGACTCAACCATGTTTACAGCTTCTTCGAGAGTGGAGGAATGAGGGACTATAGGACCGATGAGGATTTTTATCAGAGCATTTTGATTCAAATGGGAGGACATGAAAATCCCCCATAGGGTTTTATGGGCTTGGTTTTTCTTGAGCTAGTCAAGGACTTTACTATCTTCAATGGTTATTTTTAGCATGTGAAGTTCTTCGACAACTTCCTTTCCCTTATTTTTCTTGATCACATGAGGAATAAAATATTTGTAGTGTCTCCTTGACCTCATTATATGATTTATTGAGGAGAGGAAGAACTAAAACCTCATGTCTTTATCTACCTCTGACAGAATGTCCACCTTGTTTATTTCCCGTAATTGATATTTAAAGGATATCATTTCGTATATATGGGCTACTAGACTGGTTTCTTTCCGACTAGGTTCGGCATCTGAACTATCAAAGTCATCCCTGTATTCAATGGTGACTATATCCTCTTTCCAAAAGAAATTGATACATTCAATAACCTTGATGTCTTCATCACACAAATTTCCCCACTCACTAGGGATGCGCAGGAGTGAAGAGACCAACCGTCCCTGAAGCTTCAAAGTAGTAAGTAGCTCATTAATACCATAAATTTCATTTTACTATCGAAACGTATCGGCCATTATCTATACTATATCATCTAGATGAACTTCTCTAATAGGTACCGACCATTCATCTGATTCCTAGGCCTATTTTTGAGCTTTCATGAATAATCCACTGAATTTGCGATAATCAGTAGTCATCTCGGCGGGCAATTTCAACCAAAACTTTGAGAGTTGATTGAACATAGCTAGTAACTCCATGTCTTTTCATTCAGATCAGGTATGAATTGTAATGCAAGCCCTTGTAAGGAGTGACAAAGCTTGATCGGTGAAGCAGGTAGGGTGTAGGAGAAAATATGGGCAAAACTTATGTAGTTTGGGTGAGTTTACAGGTATAATGGGTGCTTTATTGGGCATATAAATTGAGCAGAAGGATCAAATTACGGGTCACTCTCTAGAAAGATGGCATTTGTAAGGACTTAAAGTGGGTCATGAGTGGTATTGGGTTTAGGATTGGCTGGTTGGATAACAATACCCCGATTAATTGGGCCTTGGATCACATTCTAAAGGTAGAAATCACAACGGGCATCGACTTTGTAACTTTTAGGGAGTAGATTTTGTAATGGATGAGGGTCCAAGGGTTTGATAAGGTTTTAGCTCAATAGGGCCTAGTAAACTTTTGACAGGGGAGCATGGAGATTAGTATACTCTTTCTTTGTAGGGTTGGGTGAATTTTTAGTTACCAAGAGGTAGGAGGTTGGGAAATTTTATTGATGGTTGAGACTGCGGCACTAGCGGGATTCTCACACTTCTGGGGAGTGAATTTTTTGGTCATTTTTTTTGGCTCATTCGACTTTGGTAATGAATTCTTAAATTATTACACCATCTTCTTGAAGGGCTCGAAAGTGTGGGTAATATTTTCCTCCCATGGCTGCTCAAATATAAGCCATGAAGTTCTTCTTCATGATGCTGACTTGTTCTTACTAGAAGGGTTTGTTGATCATGGTATAAACTTTCTCTCTCTGACTTCCTATGAAGCTACTAACTATTTCTTTAGGGTCCTTCTTAAAAAGATCTAGATCCAGGCCCATAACCTATAGATCCTCATTGTATTTGTACTGAGACATGAACTGTCAGGTGACGTCCTCCCAACTACGAATTCTGGACTCTTTGAGGGATACAAAGTAACAAAGGGCATTTTATTTCAGAGTCTTCTAGAACATTTGGGACATTATCTCTTTAAAGGTGTCAAAGGTGGGTCATGGCTCAGTGATATCATGAGAGTAAAACAATTGGGGGTTTGCTTCCCCCAAATTTCTCAACATCTGACATCTTGAACTTATCTGGCAGTCTGATTGTGGGAGAGGGAGACATATAGGTGTCATCCATGTAGTTATCTAATATCTTAACTTTGGTCGAACTTCTTCGACAGCATCTTGAGGTCTTCTTTGACCTTGTTCAATTCCTCCTCCTTAGGGTCTGCAGGTCCTGGCAGGTTAGCCCCTAGTTGGGCAAGGTTCAGAATAGGTAGTTGAGTTGGAGGTGGGTCATTGGTAGATGGGTCACATGAAGCATGGTGATACTTCCGGGGCATAAATAGGCTAGAGAATAGGTGGAACCATGGAATAAGGAAAGAGAGCCTTGGGTTCTTCAGGAATCTGGTCCTGATGACGCTGGTTCTTATGGACCTAGGTTTGAAGGTTTTCAATTATAGCACTGAGCTGGTCTAAGAGTGTGATCAGGTAGGGCTACACATTTAGTGATTGGTCAGTGTTCTCTATGAAGATCTCCTGAAGGTAAATCCCAAACTTGGATGAAGTAGCAAAAGAATTGACGGAGCTTCTAGGTGGTTTGGCGAAAAACCAAATCTAATACGGAGCCAGGCCAAAATCTGGTATGCTTTAGACCTGAGAGGGAAAAGGGTTCGAATTTATTTTAAAAAGCTTAAGGGAGAAAAAATTTGTATTTCGGAAGGAGGAGAAAAATGTTTTTGGTGTTTTTTGGAAAAGGAGGGAAAAAGGAGAGGAATCTAAGCATGATTATTATTAATGTTATTTTTAGGTTCTCACTTGTTTTGGGTTTACCTAAATGCATAAAAAATGTCGAACATGACCTGATCTTGGGAAAATAGGGTTTGAAAATATATAAGACATGATTGGACATATTTTTAGGCTTATGAATGGGGTCTTGTTCTGAAAGAAGGAAAAATAGCATGAAAATTTAGGCAGTATGCCAACCTAATGTTTTTCTAGAGTTTGGAACGATAACCTGCAAATTAAATATGAGTGTCCTTAGTTTGACACTATATGAGGTTTATGCAATTGTTGGGTTAGTGGAAGGGTTCCCTCTTTTGGTATAACCTTTACGATATACCTCTTGCTTATAAGGGCAATCATTCATCTGTATGTGTGAATAAGCCATTTGATATACATGAGTCCAAGTGAACTGCCTCACTATATACATCATGGGGATAGTACATGTGAGAGAGAATTCAATATACTCAACATACGTGAATGATTTCCCAGTTATATACCTCTCGTCTTGAGTTCGATCAAGTGGTACTATGCGGGGCGAATCCATCAATAAATGTCAAAGGTATGAGTCATATCACTTAGGATAACTGCGACCCATAGGACTAGTACTCATCACAAAGTGACCCCCAGTACGAGACAACATTTTGGTCAATATAACCATGCTCTTAATGATGTAGTGTGCAAAAATGCATTAGTTTTAATTAACATATTATGGAGAGAGATTGTTTTTATCATTTTTTATTAGCATGATGAGTAAATGGAAAACTACACTAATGAAGAACATATATGAGTATTATGAAAAGTAAACCTAGCATGGAGATCGCACTACACATGGATACATGGGAATATATACAAGTGAGTGTGTGTGTGGTAGTAAGCCTATACATGGATCAACAACAAGTGGTGTATGATATGTATAAGTCAGTATATATACAAGTGTAAGAAGTGTAGGTGTGGTCTAGTGAAGCCTAAGCATGGATATTCTAAGTGTTGTGTGAAGCATATGAGTATAAAGTGAAGCTAAGTGTAAGTGTGTGAAGTGTACATGGAGGGCATATAAAAGTGTGTGAAGTGTATAAGTGAGTTGAAAGTGATATGTACATGAGAAAGATATATATGAAAAGGTAAATAGAAGAGAAAAGGGAATATATAGGTAGGTTCATATGCCCACATGCAGAAAATAATAACACCCATTCAGGAATAGAGTTTAGACCTCTTAAAACAATCCCCAGTGGAGTCGCCACTGCGGCCATCTAGAGGTTTTTCGGGGTCCGAGCGATATCTCCCGAGGTGGATCCCTCCTTCCTTCCCCTTTTTTTGACCGAATTGCATCCGTTCTCGGGGTGCTTAGTCATCATTGATGTGTGGTGATATGTAGAAATAGAGTCACCAACCTATTTTGCCTAAAACATGCAAAAAAATATTGTCACCTTGAGAGAACAACATTAAGGACAATATTGATGCTTGCGAAACCAAGTAGTTCAAGGGTTCAGGAACTAAGTTACGTAATGGGAAGGTGTTAGGAAACCATCCCACCATTTTAATATCTCATAGGAATGTGTTAATCTTCTCCTGATGAACTCCGTGATGTGTGTGATTATGTGCATAATATAAATGGAGGATGGAATTGCTCGACTCGTGTCATGGATAAAGGCAGAGTGAGGTCATCCTTATAAGTGTTTCCAAAATAGTAGTTAAAAGTATAATGTAAGTCTTTGTCGATTCACAAGTCGTTATAGAATAACGCTTGTGTATATCGGATAAGACATAAGCAAACAAGCTTATAAGATATGTATATATGTATTATGAATATATAACAATAACAAAGTAACAAATCTATGTGGGATGACTCGAGTCTAGGGATTTACCCAAGACGTCTATATAGCCCGAGAGACATGAAAGTCCATGTACTTCGAAGACAATACTAGGTGGGGTTTAACCCCTAAATCCAACCGGGTACTTTTGTTTATGTGTGTGTAAAAAAGGTGTTTTATTATGAGAAAAGGTGATGAGAAATCCCCGTTTGGAATTTACAAGTAAAGCCACTTTTTCTTATTTTTGGGTTTTCTTATAAAAAGAAAGTATTTGCAAATACTAATAATAAAAATTTTGAAGCTAAGATATGATGTGATGAAGTAAAGTACTAATGTTGAAATGAAGTAACTAAGGCAAAAATAAGAGAATTTAAAGACAAATGGGAAGAATTAGACCTCCTTATGAAGACCTAAAGTGGATCTTGATTATGGATGCATGGATCTCACTACATGATTGTGGTAGTATGAAGATATGGGTGATAATTTATGCAAAAGAGTATTAAAAGGATGGAAGGAATGTGAGAAATGGACTTTTAAGGGGTGAACAACTCTGAATCAGAGAGAATTCTCTCTAAATTGATAAGAGGGATTTTCGTGGGTGCTTTTCAAAGTGAGGTCATGGCCTCTGCTTATAAGGTCAAGGGTATGCCGATCAGCATGGTCCTAGACCTACCAATCGGCATAGAATCCTATACACACCTCCGATAGACACGGTCCTAAGGTAACCATTCGACAATCTAAGTCAAGTTTTTTGGAAAAATAGTCATAAAATGCGAATCGTAAGTCAAAATGGCACACGGGGTAGACCGTTTGAAAGGGTATTCATATCCCATTAGAAATCCAATAACCCACATTCACAACATTTATTATATCAATTTAGGTTTATCCAATAACCCACATTCACAACATTTATCCTTATTTTCCATTTATTATTTATCAAGTGTAATGGTTCGTTTCTAACTTT
This sequence comes from Sambucus nigra, assembly GCA_949130495.1. Taxonomy (NCBI): domain Eukaryota; kingdom Viridiplantae; phylum Streptophyta; class Magnoliopsida; order Dipsacales; family Adoxaceae; genus Sambucus; species Sambucus nigra. The sequence continues at coordinate 201,528,571 of OX422216.1, forward strand.
AATTCGAAGGGTTTTTCCAACTTACTACGTACCCCTCATGGACTCTATTCTTCCAAATGTACAATTCAGTGGATATCCATTTATGTTCCAACGTAACTCTCTCTTACGTGTCTCTCCCCTTTAATATATACTTACATTATCCCTTATCCATATTATCCCAAAAATATAGATTTCGCCTTACATTAAAGGATTTTGAATTTTATTTTCAAAGATGAGACTTTCAAACGGTTTCGAAATCGGAATTAAAATGGAGTATTAATTTAATTTTTATTATCTCTAAGAGTCCTCAAAACATAAAACTGTCTAGAAAAAACAACATTAAAAAATATTGAACAGTCTGATCGAGCTGAATTTTTTTTTGTAGCTTCCTCTCGACTTCAGCTAATTCCCTGTAAAATTTCATCCAATTCCAACGGTCCGATCGTCCGAAATAATTTTTTTTAGTGTTTGTATCTGATTAGAACTCTTTTCTTAATCAAACTCTTAATCCTTTACATGACAAAGGGTTTCCAGAATATCATATAAATCATCACTACATGAAAATTTCCCATCTCAAATTGGGTTTTTCTCCCATAAATCTCATCCTAATAACTCCTAAACTAATATGGATGATGTATCAACGAAATAAGCAAGATAAACACGTGCCTGGGATTTTCAGAAATCTGGTTTGGTGTTGAATTTGGTGTGGTTGCGTTTCCCGTCTCGCGATCTACGCGTTGGCGGTGGCGGCGGTGCAAACGGGTGAGTTTTGAGCCTTAGAATGCCTTGAGAGCTCTCTCCTCTCCTCTCCAATGGACGTTCTAGTGTTTTGAGTTATCTAACCCTAGGAGATAACCTAAACATCTGATATAACAACTTTAATTTTCGTGGGTTTAATTACCCAAAAATACAAAATGACTAAAATGCCCTCCCGGGGTACTAATTAGGCCTAAAAATGGCCCGAGACCCAAATCAAACTCTCGGGTATACTTTTCTGACAATCTCAACCCTTCCGGACGCGTTGGCGCACTCAAAACGACCATACAAACAACTTATAAAATATTTACTTTTATTTATCAATATTTAGTCCCGACGAGACACGGGCGCGTCCCGACTCAAATTTTTAAAATTGTCATTTTATTCACTCGTGACATTTAATATGGCCACTATTATATATTACTTTGCTCATTAGTAATATTCAAAAAAATTTTCCATAATTACTAACTCTCATCACGTTAATAATTATAACATAATTAATTTATGGATTTTTATTAAATAATTAATTCACATTAAATTTAATAAATCCCCAAATTAATATAGCATAAAAATATGGGGTATTACATACTTCCCCCCTAATAACGGAATTTCGTCCCGAAATTCGGAAAATAAGGCATACCTGGTAAGAACAAATCTGGATATCTCTCGCGCATATCGGCCTCGTGCTCCCAAGTGGATTCCTCCACGTTATGATGCTCCCACTGGACCTGTACAAGTGGAACTATCTTCGACCTCAATCTCCTCTCACTATAGTCTAGGATAGCCACCGATCTCTCCTCGTAAGAGCTGTCAGGCTGCAAGTTTATCTCATCTATCGCGATGTGAGCATGGGCCATATCATCCCGAAGATACCGTCTCAACGACGAGATGTGGAATACATCGTGAATGCGATGTAAATGCTCTGGTAGTCCCAATCTGTATGCTACCTCCCCAATCCTCTCGATAATTGGAAATGGTATCACGTACCTCGGGGCCAATTTCCCTTTCTTCCCGAACCTCATCACTCCCTTCATAGGAGATACACACAGTAACACTTGGTCCCCCACATTAAACTCTCGAAAGAACCGTTTCGCATCGGCGTAGCTCTTCTGCTTGTCCTGGGCTACTCGAATGCGACTCCTGATCATCTCTATCCTCGCGGGGGTTTCCTGAATCACCTCTGGTCCTAGCAACTTATTATCCCCCACCTCGAGCCAACAAGTTGGAAAACGATAAGGCTGGCCATACAAAGCCTCAAATGGAGCCATACCAATCGTAAACTGATAAGAGTTATTATAAGCAAACTCTACTAGTGGAAGATGTGGCTTCCAACCTCCTCCAAAATCAAGAACACACATGCGTAGCATATCCTCTAACATCTGATTAGTACGCTCTGTCTGTCCATCTGTCTGTGGGTGATAAGCTAAACTCAACTTCAACTCAGTACCCATAGCCTTCTGAAAGCTTTCCCAGAAACGTGACACGAAAATCTTGTCTCTATCTGACACAATATTCAGGGGCACCCCATGTAATATGATAATCTCAGCAATGAACAACTGAGCATACTGACATGTGGTATAATCTTTCCACACCGGCAGAAAATGAGCCACCTTGGTCAAACGGTCTACAATCACCCAGATGGATTCGTGGCCCCGCTGTGATGTAGGCAACCCTGTAATAAAATCCATGGAAATAATCTCCCACTTCCACGCAGGTACTTCCAATGGTTGAAGCAGTCCTGACGATTTCTGATGGTCCACCTTCACCAGCTGGCAGGTAGAACACTTGGACACGAACTCAGCAATGTCCTTCTTCATCCCACTCCACCAGTATTACCTCCTCATATCCTGGTACGTCTTATCTCCTCCAGGATGTACTGCAAATTTGGACCCGTGAGATTGGATCATCACTGCATGACGCAATTCTGCCCCTTCTGAAACCACTAATCTCCCGTTAAACCTCAAACCCCCATTAGAACTAACAGAATAGGACTCAGCACCCTTGGCTAAAATTCATACAATCTCCTCCTGGAAAAACGGGTCTGTGGTTTGGTCCTGTATTACCCTCATAACAATCTCGGGTGTGATTGTCATAACATATATGAAGGAACGGGCTACTGCGTCCTGGTGACCCAACTCCTTCCACTTTGCTTTCCAGACGTCCGCTACCTCATTTACCGGTCTTCGGCTCAACGCATCAGCAACTACATTGGCTTTCCCTGGATGATACTATATGTCGAACTGATAGTCCTTCACAAACTCTAACCATCTGCGCTGACGCATATTCAACTCTCGCTGAGTGAACAGGTACTGCAGTGATTTGTGATCTGTGAACAAATGGAACTTCTCCCCCAATAAATAGTGTCTACATATCCTCAATGCAAAGACGACCACTGCTAACTCTAGGTCGTGGGTGGGGTAATTCTTCTCATGCGGCTTAAGCTTGCGGGAGGCAAAAGCTATAGCCTTCTCTTCCTGCTGAAGTACTCCCCCAAGTCCCCGTAAAGAGGCATCGGTGTAAACCAGGTACTCCACACCCGGCTTCGGTAAAGCAAGGATTGGTGCTGAAGTAAGCTTGTCTTTCAGCTCATTGAAAGCCAATTGACAAGATTCATCCCAAATATATGGTACCCCTTTGCGAGTTAGGTTCGTCAATGGACCCGCTATTTTGGAGAATCCCCGAATGAATCTCCTGTAGTATCCGGCTAACCCCAAGAAACTACGCACTTCCGTCGGTGTCGTGGGATGTCCCCACTCCCTCACCACTGACACTTTACTCGGGTCAACGGCTATCCCCTGTTCAGAAACAACATGCCCCAAGAACTGTACCTCTTGCAACCAGAATCCACACTTCTCGTACTTAACATACAACGTATGCTCTCGTAAAGTCTGAAGAACCTGCCTCAAGTGCTCGACAAGCTCCTCCTCGGAGTGTGAATATATCAAAATGTCATCTATGAAGACGATGATAAACTGATCCAAGAACTCTCTGAATACTCGGTTCATTAAGTCCATGAATACGGCTGGAGCATTTGTGAGACCAGATGGCATCACTCTGAACTCGTAAGACCCATATATCGTCAAGAAGGCAGTATTTGAAATGTCCTTCTCTCTAATACGTAGCTTATGGTACCCCGACCTCAGATCTATCTTCGAAAAGAAAGTTGCTCCCCTCAGCTGGTCGAACAGATCATCGATTCGAGGCAACGGATACTTATTTCGTATCGTGACCTTGTTCAACTCTCGGTAGTCCACACATAACCGCAATCAACCATCTTCCTTCTTCACAAACAAGACTGGAGAGCCCCAAGGTAAGGTACTCCTGCGAATGAAGCCCTGACCTAACAGCTGCTCTATCTGATCTCGTAACTCTCGCATCTCCGCCAGAGCCATACGGTATGGAGCGCGTGCTATCTGTCTCGTATCTGGCAATAGATTTATGACAAAGTCTATCTCTCGACTGGGGGGTAGGACTGGTATCTCTTGGAATACATCGGAATCCTCACGAATGACTGGGATCGAGTCTAAAGGAATCACAACCTCCTTAGAGGTATCCTCCTCTATATAATACAAATGAGCGGTCGAACCTCCCTCTGGGCGAGGCATTTCCACTACAAACATCTCTTGCCCCGGAATACCAAAAATAATGCTCCCACCGAAGCAATCAATCATGGCTCTATAAGCTGCGAGCCAATCCATACCGATAATAACATCATGCTCATGCATATCTAAGACTAACATGTCTGCAGGTAATACAAAACTACCAATCTCTACCCCCACTCCCCGGCATATAAAGAAGATAAGCGACCCACACCCTAGTGGTGAGTCTACACACGTCACTGTGCTCTCTGCTGTGGCTAACAACCCTAAGGCCTTCGCAAAATGCATAGCTATAAAACAATGTGTCACCCCAGTATCAAACAAAACCTGACCCATAGTACCATGGGTAGGAAACATACCCTCAATCGCGGGTGGTGCCTGTGGAGCTGCTGCCTAGTGGACGTTATAGACACGTCCGTACTGTAACTGCCCCTGCTGCACTGGAGCTGCTGGAATGGATGGTAAGGCTGGAACCTGGGCTGGAGCTGGGAGGGCAGCTGGAAAAAGTGGTCTTTGTGGCTCATTATGGGCACCCTGCTGTTGTGGGGCCCTATTACCCTCTGGGCAATCCTGGCGCTTATGACCATGCTTGCCGTATACAAAACACCGGCCTCTGAAGTTACCTCCCCTCTGACCCTGCTGACCCCGGCCCTGCTAGCCGTTACCTCCCCGCCACTGGCCCTGTTTGCCCTGTTGATTAGGCTGGCCCTGATGGCCCTGCCTATAACCCCCAAATCCCTGCCTGGAATCACCTGAACGGAATCGCTTAGCAGGCTCCCCCTGATGGGAACTCTGCTCGTGATGACGAGTCTGTCCATGAGATGGTGCCCCACTAGTTCTACTACCCCTGGTCCTGCCCTGCTGGCTGGACTCTCCTGCTCTCCTGCTTCCCTGCAGATGGAAGCAGTGATCCTGGCAATGTAGTAACACATTATTGAGTACATCAATGAAAGTACTCAGAGATAGATTCCCTATAAGATGCTGATGGATCCTCCAAGCTAACCCATCCATAAATAACATTATCTTCTTATTATCAGTAGGTGCCTCATCTGGCACTATGGTGAGAAGTCTCGTGAAATCCTCCTCATACTCAGCAACGGTAGAGTTCTCCTATTTCAAATTCAGTAATTTCCGCCTCATCTCAGTCTGCACGGCGGGTGGAATGTACTTGCGATCAAACCTCTCCCAGAATGACTGAATAGGGATCGTGTCCCTCTCCTCCAAGGTGGTAGTGGACTCCCACCACTGCAATGCGGCCCCCACCAGTTTAAAGGAAGCCAATAACTGCCTTTGCACGTCGGTGCACTCATACATACGAAGATGCCACTGGATGTCTTTCTTCCATTGGCTAACAGTGACAATATCTGAGCTACCAGAGAACTCAGGGGGATGCGCCTTCTGAAAAGCATCCCTAACCCTCTCCCATGCAGATGGAAGCTGTGGTTGTACTGGCGCCACTGCCTGAATCTGGGGTGGAGCCTACTGAACCACCGCTAGCGCGGCATTCACCGTCTGAGCAACAATGGCGGCTACTTCATTAGCATTCATAGTGCCTTGTGCCGGAGCTGCTGGCTGCTCGACCTGGGCACGCCTATCCTTCAGTGCACATCTCAGAGGCATCTGAAACGTGAAGAAGTTTATTAGTCTCTAGTCATTATCAAATCCCAAATGGATGGAGACGTAAACGTAAAAGCAGGAATACAAAAATCCTAAAAATAGGGCTCTATAGCAAAAATATTAAGCTGAAAGCGAAAATAAGCCGTACAGATCCTATGGACACTAGAACCTGATGCTCTGATACCACCTGTGACACCCCGCCTAATTAAATACCGTGCAATCACTCCTTTATTAAATTAAAATCAAGGTGAGGAGTTGGTTCATTCTTAGCATCACTGTCGTAAAAATAACTTTTCCAAATTTAACACCCTATTTAATTAAGCTAAGTGTCAAAACCATTTTTTTTACATTACTTTCCAAATTTTATTTATTTATTTTATTAAACAATCAATCCAATAATTTAACATTTAACAACCCAATCCCAGCATTTAAAACTTATAGTAAAACATACATGCTGAATAAATCCCAAAGTAACAGTACTAGAAATAACTGAAATACAAATGTCCCAATAAAACAGATAAATAGTGGAAAGGGCGACACATGCCCAATAAGGAGAATGATAGAAGTGGAATTAAGTAAATGAAATCGTCTAAGCAAGTGGCCTGAAACTCCCACCTAAGTTGTAGCACGTTCCTTCCAAGGGATCCTAAACAAGACGCTCCTGTGGCTGGGCACCTGTAATATATACATATATATACAAAAGAGAAAGAGGAATAGAAACGGGTCAGAGCCCGATAGTGTATATGATTTAAAAATTCGTTTAGCAAGTATTTAAATTGATACATGCCAATGCAACAACATATTAGTGCGACACTCTCTTGAGAAATTCTCGCCTCTCTTCTAATGTGCACTCCTATAGCACTAACCTTCCCAATGGTTTATCTCATCATATATGACACTGTCCTTCCCCAAGGATTTAACTTATCTTAGGTGACTCTCAAAATTTAAGATTTAACAACATCATGGTTTAAAAAGGATAATTTCATTTAGTACAAAACGCTCATTTTAACTTTATTGATTCATAAAGTTTTTTTCAATATCATATTATACTTTTCAAAACCAGTATTTCCAATTTGAGTCTTATACATGTCTTACTTACCATAACACAGTAGGCAGTTTCCCATATTTCAGAAGTTCATATATATATTAAATACTCGTATAATATATATATTCTAACAGCACCCCACATAAAATTTTATGGTGCGGGCATACTCTACTATCCAATCCCCGTATCAATTGTACTAAAGGGAATACAAGTTCAGAATCACTCTCGAACTGTATACATACATACACAAACAATATTGAGGCGAAGCATAGTTTCCAAGTCCAAGAGGTCAGTACATACCCTCACGTCTCTTAGGACCGTGACTACCGATTCGATAGCCTGTACCTAGGATTTCTATCTTCTAGGGTACGAGTCAATATCCCCCATAAGGCACACGAGATAAGATCGTCCCAGCGCGGAAACCTCAGGGATAGCAAGTAGCGGGCGCATGATTTTCACAAGTATATAATATATGCATACACAATCATATAAATATACCACTTTTATTATATCAATTTAGGTTTATCCAATAACCCACATTCACAACATTTATCCTTATTTTCCATTTATTATTTATCAAGTGTAATGGTTCGTTTCTAACTTTAATTCGAAGGGTTTTTCCAACTTACTACGTAACCCTCATGAACTCTATTCTTCCAAATGTACAATTCAGTGGATATCCATTTATGTTCCAACGTAACTCTCTCTTAAGTGTCTTTCCCCTTTAATATATACTTACATTATCCCTTATGCATAATATCCCAAAAATATAGATTTCGCCTTACATTAAAGGATTTTAAATTTTATTTTCAAAGATGAGAATTTCAAACGGTTTCGAAATCGGAATTAAAATGGAGTTTTAATTGAATTTTTATTATCTCTAAGAGTACTCAAAACATAAAACTGTCTAGAAAAAAAAATATTAAAAAATATTGAACGGTCCGATCGAGCTAAATTTTTTTTGTAGCTTCCTCTCGTCTTCAGCTAATTCCCTATAAAATTTCATCCAATTCCAACGGTCCGATCGTCCGAAATAATTTTTTTTTAGTGTTTGTATCTGATTAGAACTCTTTTCTTAATCAAACTCTTAATCCTTTACATGACAAAGGGTTTCCAGAATATCATATAAATCATCACTACATGAAAATTTCCCATCTCAAATTGGGGTTTTCTTCCATAAATCTCATCCTAATAAGTGCTAAACTAATATGGACGATGCATCAACGAAATAAGCAAGATAAACACGTGCCTGGGATTTTCAGAAATCTGGTTTGAATTTGGTGTGTTTGCGTTCCCCGTCTCGCGATCTACGCGTTGGGGGTGGCGGCGGTGCAAACGGATGAGTTTTGAGCCTTGGAATGCCTTGAGAGCTCTCTCTTCTCCTTTCCAATGGCCGTTCTAGTGTTTTGAGTTATCTAACCCTAGGAGATAACCTAAACATCTGATATAACCCCTTTAATTTTCGTGGGTTTAATTACCCAAATTACAAAATAACTAAAATGCCCTCCCGGGTACTAATTAGGCATAAAAACGCGCCGAGACCCAAATCAAACTCCCGGGTATACTTTTCTGACTATCTCGACCTTTCCGGACGCGTTGGCGCACTCAAAATGACCATACAAACAACTTATAAAATGTTTACTTTTATTTATCAATATTTAGTCCCGACGAGACACGAGCGCGTCCCGACTCAAATTTTTAAAATTGTCATTTTATTCACTCGTGACATTTAATATGGCCACTATTATATATTACTTTTCTCATTAGTAATATTCAACAAATTTTCTCGTAATTAATAACTCTCATCACGTTAATAATTATAACAGAATTAATTTCTGGATTTTTATTATATAATTAATTCACATTAAATTTAATAAATCCTCAAATTTATATAGCATAAAAATACGGGGTATTACACCTTGGAGTGCCCGATGGCCTCCAGATCAGTTTTTAGGGTAAAATTGATCATTAATCTAAACCATATGGCCAAATTTTGCACGGGGAATATCATTGGAAAGGGTATTTATAGTCCTTCAAAGAATCATTGATCTTTCGCTTAGGAAAGGAAGTTGACTAGAGTCACACGGTGTCGAGAGCATCCAATGCTCTCTAGATCAGTTATTAACAGTAAAATGGATCGTTCTTGTGAGACGTAAGGTTGATTCAGGCATGGGATATACTGTTCAAAAGTTGATTCATAACTCTTTAAAGAATCATTGAGCTTATGTTTAGGCGAGGTAGTTGACCGGTATCAAACGGGGCTCGGGAGCGTCTGATGGCTTCTAGATCGATACTCAAAGTATGACCTAGGTTTTATGGCGAATGAGTGAGTGTTAGGGACATAAGGAGGTGCTCAGGAGATACTAGGATTGGGTGTATATAGCTTGTGTTTTAATGTATCAATATGAAATAGTAAAGGTGGACCACCAGCGATTGCCGGGGAAACTTCGTACCTTACTTTTTCATGAGTGAAAGTGGGATAACATTTTGATGGACTTCATTGTTGGGTTACCTTTATTGACCTGGAAGCATGATTCTTTTTGGGTTATAGTGGACTATTTGATGATGATTTCACCTTATTTCTCGTTCGCATTGTCTTCGTGGAAGATAAGTATGCTTGTTTATATGTGGTTAGGATTGTTTAGTTGTAGTGGGTACCTTTGTCAATTATCTCAGATAGGGATCTGATTTTTGTATATCATTTTTTGATCAATTTTTAGAAGGTTATGGGGGTTATCTTACACTTGAGTACGTCATACCATCCTTAGATAGATGGGAACATGGAGTGGGTGAACCATATTTTAAAGTATATGCTTCAAGTGTGTGTTTTCGACTACAAGGGTAGTTAGAAGGCACACCTACCCTTGGTTGAGTTCTCCTACAATAAACACTATAAAAAATTGATCAGTGTGTAACTTTATAAGGAATTGTATGGGCGACCATGTAGGTCACTTGTGTGTTGGTTTGCCCCAAGAGAGTGTAGCTTGTTAGGAACCGAGTTCATTCTAGAGACTACGAAAAAGATTAAGATGATTCAGGAGAGAATCAAGATAGTCCAAAGTATGCAGGATAATTATGATGACTTAGAGAGGAATGAAGTTAAATTTCAAGTGAGCAGTAATGTACTTCTCTTGGTGCCACCCATGAAAGGGTGATGCATTTTTGGAAGAAGGGCAAGGTGGCCCCGGGGTATGTTAGGTCATTTATGATAAAAAAATTGTAGGGTTACTCACATATCATTTAGCACATTTAGACAATCTAGATCAAGTACAAAATGTGTTTCATGTATCAATTCTTTGTATATTCTTTTTGGTTAAGGACACACACCAACACATTGACTTAGAGGACATTCACATAGATGGTGAAGTTTTATACACTAAGGAGTCAGTCTGTATTTCACATCGTAGAGTCCAGATGATGAGGACTAGGAATATTCCCTTGGTTCGCATTCAGTGAGTCCCCATAGTGAGGATGATTCTACTTGGGAGTGAGAAGATATGATGAAACAACAGTATCTACACTTGTTTGGAGGCATATATTGTGGCACCCCGCCTAATTAAATATCGGGCGATCACTCCTTTATTAAATTAAAATCAAGGTGAACAGTTGGTTCATTCTTAGCATCACTGTCGTAAAAATACTTTTCCAATTTAAACACCCTAAATAATTAAGCTAAGTGTCAAAACCATTTTCGTACATACTTTCCAAACTTTATTTAAAGAAAAATAATTTATTTTATTAACAACATTCAATAAGTAAGAATCACACCACATTAAATTCTGCAACATAATCCAATTAATTTAATACATTCGTCAATCGAATGTCAACATATGAAATCTAAAGTCACACATCCAAACTGAATAAATACCATAGTAACAATACTGGAAATAACTGAAATACAAATGTCCAATAACAACGGAATAATGGAAAGAGCTACACATGCCCAACTAGATGAAAGTACTAAGAGTGGATCCGAATGAACGAAGTCGTCTAATCAAGAGACCTGTAACTCCCACCTAAGCTGCAGCGCATTCCTTCTAAGAGGTCCTAAGCAAGACGCCCCTGTGGCTGGGCACCTGTAATACATACATATATATATATATATATATATACAAGAGAGAGAGAGAGAAAAAGAAATGGGTCAGATCCCGATAGTGTGTTTGATTTAAAATACGTTTAGCAAGTATTTAAATTGATACAGGCCAATGCAACAACATATTAGTGCGAAACTCTCTTGAGAAATTCTCACCTCTCTTCTAATGTGCACACCTATCGCACTAACCTTCCCAACGGTTTGTCTTATCATTTATCGCACTAATCTTCCCAAGGATTTAACTTATCTTAGCTCACTCGTAAGATTCAAAATTTAACGATTCAATTGTTTAAAAATGATGTTTCAATTAGCAACCCAAGGTTCTCATTTTTAACTTTATAAATCAATAAAGTTTTCCAGTGTCATATTATACTTTCTCAAAACAAGTATTTACAATTTGAGTCATCAACCATGTCCTACATATCTCATCACAGTAGGCAGTCCCAGATTTTAGAATTTCATATATATATTAACTACTCATAAATATATATATATATATCACAACAGCACCCCAAATAATAACTATGGTGCGGGCATACTCTACTATCCAAACCCCATATCACTCACATTAAGGGGAATACAAATTCGGAATCACTCTCGAATTGTATTAACACATACACAAACTATAGGTTCCAAGTCCCTTAGGACCGTCTGAACTATCACTGTGATAGCATGTACCAAGGATACCTATACACAAACAAAATGAGGCGAAGCATAGATTCCAAGTCTCTAAGAGGAAAGCACATACCCGCATTTCTTAGGACCGTCTGAACTATCATTCCGATAGCCTGTACCAATGATATCTATCTTCTAGGGTACAAGTAAATATCCCCTATAAAGGTCCCATCGAGATAAGACTGTCCCAGCGCGAAAACCTCAGGGATAGCAAGTAGCGTGGGCATGATTTTCACACATACATAGTATATGCATACACAATCCTATAGCTATACTCGTATTACCATAACAATAATGGGTAAATTCTCAATTCCCATAATTACGTCATTTGCATTTATTTCTCATTATATATTTATTACGTATAACCATTCACATCTTACTTTAATTTGAGGAACTTTTCCACTTACTACATAACGCTCATGGCTTCTATCCTCCCAAGTATAAAATTCAGTAGGTATACACATTTGTACCAAAGTAACTCTCTTACGTGTCTCTCTCTCTTTAAATCATAAATTTACCGGCCCTTATGTAGTTATCCCAAAATACAATCCTTGCCCGACATCGAGGGTCCCAAGCTCTATTCACATGTCCTACAGGTCTCCCCTATCTCCCAAAACATTTCATTAAGGATGACCAAGAATTTTCTCCCAATCAATTGAATTTAACTCATTTAATAAGGGAAATAGGAGTCTGACAGGAGGGGTCGATCGATTGAGGTTTGGGGCTCGATCGATCCAACCTTTGATCAATCGAAGCTCTGGGCTCGATCGATCGATCAAACAGGTCTGCGAAAACTGCAGAATTGTAGTTACGGGTTTCCTCTACTAACATCAACAAATTCCATCTCTTCTAATCCCAATCGACCCAGAATTGATACTACTAACCCTATATCATCATAATAGGCATTTCCAACGTAAAGCATGTGGATTTCTGTCATTTAATCATGGATTAACAGCCCCAATTTCATACGAAATCTCAAGAACCCTAAAATTCTCTTAAACATGGTTCTAACAATTATTTCCAGAATTCTCTTCTTATACACATCATAATTTCGTGGTTTAAATTCCTCTACATGGCAAGGGTCTCCAGAATTATCATTTAGACCAATACTACATGGATTTTCCTATCATAAATCGAGTTTTCTTCCATTAAAACTCATCTTAATTACTCCTAAACTAATATGAAAGATGCATCAACGAAATAAGCAAGATAAACACTTGCCTGGGATTTTCTGAGGTCTGGTTTGGTTCCGAATTCGGTATGGTTGCGTTCCCCGTCTCGCGATCTACGCGTTGGTGGTGGCGGCGGTGCAAACCGTTGAGTTTTGGGCCTTGAATTTGCCTTGAGAGCTCTCTCCTTCCTCTCCTATGGCCGTCACTTGTGTTTAGAGTTTCTAATCCTAGATGGTAACCTAGGTATCTGATATAACTCCTCTAATTTTCGTGGGTTTAATTACCCAAAAATGTAAAATGACCAAAATGCCCTCCCGGGTTACTAATTAGGCCTAAAAACGCCCCGAGACCCAAACTAAACTCCCGGGTACACTTTTCTGACTATCTCGACCCTTCCGGACGCGTTGGTGTACTCAAAACGACCATCCAAACAACTTATAAAATATTCACTTTTATTAATTCACATTTAGTCCCGACACGACATAGGCGCGTCCCGACTTAAATTTCCGAAATTGCCATTTTATTCACACGTGACAATATTATAAAATAAATCTCATATATTACTATACTCATCCAGTAATATGTAATAAATAACAAATTTCCAATAATTAATAACTCTCGTCACGGTAGTAAATATTTAGAACAACATTCCGGATTAAAATTAAATGAATTTATCTCAATTAAATTTAATAAATCCCATAATTTAAAAGCCATGAAAATACGGGGTATTACATACTTCCCCCCTAATAACGGAATTTCATCCCGAAATTCGGAAAATAAGGCCTACCAGGTAGCACAATTCTGGATATCCTTGTCAGTATGCAAATTATTGACATAGTACGGTGCTCAATCAGTATATCCTTCCTCTCACAGCAACATTGTTTTACATTCTCATTGGAGACACTTCATCTTGTGCTCCCAGCCAGCCACATTCGCATAGGTCACGCCTATACATTATAAATTTCATTATCTCACTAACATTTGGAGGACGCATCTCACTACATGACAAATACTTGGATTTATTCATATACAAAACTCCCATTCTGAGAAAATATTACGAACATTTGATCACTCTTGCATGCCTAAAACAGTCGTGGAATTCTACCACATTTATCGGATGTTTTCTCGACCGATCAAAAATTCTGATTATCTACTCTCCTCTAAACATACTGAAGGAGAATAGTCGAGGTTCTTCCATAAGAAAACCTTAATAAGTACCTTGTACGCGACAAACGGGTACGAGTGCTTCTACCGAGCATTCTTGAAATCATCGTATCAAGATTCTAAAATCTCCTTTACGTGGGTCCACAAATCTTTAATCACCGTGCGCCCATTCCCTGGCTAAGGGTGATACATCCTACTCGAAACGAAATCTTTTCTTCGATGGTTCCTAAAATCCCATATCAAAGGTGGGATTCACCAAATTTCATCCCGATTTAGAAATTTATACTGCGCCGAACCATGCACTGGTGCGATCCTTCCTTTCAAAGGAAGTCTGGGGCATGCTAGTTAATATTGTAGGCCAGCCCAAAGGAATATCAATCACTTCCTTCTCGGCCATGTTCGGGATAAACCCTTGATTTGTTTTGAGGATGGCAACCCATCCAAGAACTTAACCGGCTTTACCGACCTCTTCCAAGTTCAGGAATTTTCAATAAACCCAAAATTCTTTGGTTGTTTCTCCTCTTTCAACCAAACCTTACCTATGGGCAGTGCATGTAGAGACTACTCACTACGTCTCGCTAAGCATGGGTTCATTCCTTGAAATGTCTCACATTAAGTGACACGTAATACTCCCCTTCCTTCCTTATAGTATGCCGAAAGTTCCACCTGTGCTCTTCTATCCTTGAAGCGCACTTCTGGAACTCTTATACTATACTAACATCATTACTCTTTGTATGCGCAAGTCGTTCTCACAGTTGACTAATAAAAATTTCGCTCCGGGTGTGCTTCATAATAATTAAATTCTACTCTATTCAAGGAATACCAATTCTTGAATGGCTTCCCACAGCATTCTAGTTAAGTTAGGGCGTGCTATTATAATTGCACGCTTATGTATGGATTATCGCCCCTCATGTGACGTTTAATCCACTCTATCACTTCCACTTCGTTATACTAGTCCCACAAACATATTTTTCACACGTCTATTACCACGTCCCTTCGACTCGGACTATTTTTACTGCATCTAACCCAGATGCCCATATTTTTGCAACACCCCGACCGCCCTGGGAGAGCGAACGGAGGCTACTCTTATGTAGGACTAACTAAATTCAGCGGAATAGAAGGAATAGGGCATTCAAATTCCATGACAATAAAAGAGGATTAATAATTCTCAACCTTCCTCAGATAAGTACAAAAATTTCTCAAATTTGTACAACAACCAAAATAATTCACTAACGCTCTATTCATCAAGATGATTACATGTTATCTCTTTTGTATAATATAAAGTTCTTTCGAGACAATCCATTCTAAAAATCATTCCAACTCTTTATTCCTTGTGTTCTGTATGCGATTATGACATTTGGGTACTCTCAATCACCCTAGAAATCAAAATTCTTAAATTCTCTTTATCATAGTTCCACCTCTCAACTCGTGGGGATAACTTTCAATGCTTTCCTACCACAAAAATCCAGCTCCAATGACCTTAAAACAAAATTCAACTCCCAACTTACATACATAATTACTTGATCCTATTTTGACCAGGGTACCGAACTCATGGAATAGTGACCAAACGTCTCTTTATCTCCAACCTTACGCTAAGTTTCATGCGTGGGATGTCTCGCAAAGCGAAATCCAAACAAGGAACCCCCCGATACACTACTACCTAACATTGTCGGTTATCGAAATTCGTTAGGCCCTCCGTCCATAGTGTATACCCTTTTATTCCGTCCCTTGATAGAAAAGTTATAATTTCTCCCGTAATTATGCTTAACAAAGAACGTTTCACTAATTGCACTATTGTTCAGTATAGTTTGGTGGTAATAGCATTCCATAAACCTCGAATACATACAATCGGAATTCTTGAAATTACTTTCCCTAATAATAGGGGTATAAATATTAACTCCCACATCTCTAAAGGATAAATATAACAATGCACTTTCCTTATCACTAAGTCCGGAGTACTAAACATAATACTGAGTCAAATCTTTTCGCTCAACGGTAAATCCCGATACATACGGAATTATACTGACAAAGTCTATACATACTTTGGCATCGAATATCTCGAGCCCACTATCTCCTCCGAAGTCTCTAGGGTAGATAATATAAGTGCGAGTCCAACCTTCTCACAGGTAAAGCCTCGCCACAACAAACATAAAACATGTTACGCTAATGCAACCACTCCGATAGCCTTGCAATAAATGCCCACTATCGTACTAACCATTTCTATAACATTTTAACAAAGATAATATCATACTCGTGTATCGCATCACTACAATGAGTAACCTCAATAAAGTATAAAACACTATTAATATACTCATTCATCCTCCGCGGATAGCACTAAAGAAAAAAAATCCCGCTACACTAGGGAAAAATATTCAGATAATGGTAACATTTATAATAATATGCATTAAACTCGTCTCACATACTACTCTAGCAATGAATAAAATGTGGTGACTCGCTCGTGTTACATAAACATGCCGCATCCTCTAAAGATACAACCTATACTTCCATCCTGGCAATCGTCTTGACTGCACAAATGGTTTTCGGACGTAACACGTCTGCCCAAACCGAAACAAAATTATTTTAATCGTTGCCTTTTACTAGGCACCGTATTCTTGTCCCTTTTCTCATTTTGGAACATATTATCGTGAGCGATCTCACTCCGCACAAAATACCTCAGTATATAATCCACTTACCACCTGTCCTACTAACCAGGTTAGGATTTGTCCTCCTCTCGGACTTTAGTAAACTCAATTCCTGTAAACCATCCCGATTGTTCTCTTAACTTTTTAGGCCATAAAGATCGTGTTACTACCTATAATATTACTTACTGAATTTACCATCACTTGGTAAGAAATTAACTATCTAAAGCATTTAAATGGTTTTCCTGATGTGTATCCACATCCTTTTGTGGTGCTATACCACCATTGTTGCATCCAGTCTCATTCTCGACTAAATTCTTCGATTTACTTAACTTCCCCCACAAAGAAGTGTTATCACCTATTCTGACAAAATGTGACAATGTCAACCTCTGAATCGTTCGTCCATCAGAATTTTCCTCCTCGAGTATTATCAACTACTATTACAAGTTGGTCTTCCACTTGGAGTCATTTTCCCCCACTTGTATCTACATCTTCCGATACAAAATTCGCTAACGGTTAAGATTCATATTCACGAATGGACCCCTGACATGCCCTCTCTTAATGAGTTCAGAACCACATTTGCTTCTAATCCTGAACAGTTAAGGAAGGAACATACGGTCAGCACTGTACCTAAGGTTCTCCTATAGGCATAGCATTCCACTTCTAAAATTGGTGGTTGACTCCAACCATTATAATTTCGTCCCGAAAGCCAAGAAAATTTTCTCTAAATTTTCACTTTCAGTTCGCCACACTCCGTCCTATATCTAAACCTTTGGGTACATTACCTCCTTTGGTAAAGACAAATACGAATTTCGCGTTTCTAAAATTTCCCATTGATAGTCTCTACACGTTTTTTTTGTAATACGTTGGGTAAGGTTACCCTCTCACTTCATTTGACTATAACATCATTTGAAAATCATTGCTGCACCTTAGTCGCCTTTCGAGTCTTGTCTTCTGGTGCCATAATGGAGGTGACCTCAACTACGGTCATCATCCTCGGATATCTTTCATCATCTCAACTGAGCCCTGCCTCCTAATGTACGCTTAACGGTCCTCTTATGACATCCGTCATCGCTCGGCACACGCACACATTCGAACGAAATTAGAATTCACTAGTGTATACACATTATAGCAGGAGAACGAAATCTCGTCAAAGGAATCGACAATCCTAAACATAGGGCTCTATAACAAACAAAGCAACGCTGCAAGCATAATAAGCCGTACAGATCCTAAGGACACTAAAACCTGATGCTCTCATACCACCTATGACACCCCGCCTAATTAAATACTGGGCGATCACTCCTTTATTAAATTAAAATGCAGGTGAATAGTTGGTTTATTCTTAGCATCACTGTCGTAAAAATACTTTTCCAATTTAAACACAATAAATAATTAAGCTAAGTGTCAAAACCATTTTCGTACATACTTTCCAAACTTTATTTAAAGAAAAATAATTTATTTTATTAACAACATTCAATAAGTAAGAATCACACCACATTAAATTCTGCAACATAATCCAATTAATTTAATACATTCATCAATCGAATGTCAACATATGAAATCTAAAGTCACACATCCAAACTGAATAAATCCCATAGTAACAATACTGGAAATAACTGAAATATAAATGTCCAATAACAACGGAATAATGGAAAGAGCTACACATGCCCAACTAGATGAAAGTACTAAGAGTGGATCCGAATGAACGAAGTCGTCTAATCAAGAGACCTGCAACTCCCACCTAAGCTGCAGCGTGTTCCTTCCAAGAGATCCTAAGCAAGATGCCCCTGTGGTTGGGCACCTGTAATACATACATATATATACAAGAGAGAGAGAAAAAGAAACGGGTCAGAGCCCGATAGTGTGTTTGATTTAAAATAGGTTTAGCAAGTATTTAAATTGATACAGGCCAATGCAACAACATATTAGTGCGACACTCTCTTGAGAAATTCTCACCTCTCTTCTAATGTGCACACCTATCGCACTAACCTTCCCAACGGTTTGTCTTATCATTTATCGCACTAATCTTCCCAAGGATTTAACTTATCTTAGCTCACTCGTAAGATTCAAAATTTAACGATCCAATTGTTTAAAAAGGATGTTTCAATTAGCAACCCAAGGTTCTCATTTTTAACTTTATAAATCAATAAAGTTTTCCAGTGTCATATTATACTTTCTCAAAACAAGTATTTACAATTTGAGTCATTAACCATGTCCTACATATCTCATCACAGTAGGCAGTCCCAGATTTTAGAAATTCATATATATATTAACTACTCATAAATATATATATATCACAACAGCACACCAAATAATAACTATGGTGTGGGCATACTCTACTATCCAAACCCCATTTCACTCACATTAAAGGGAATACAAATTCGGAATCACTCTCGAATTGTATTAACACATACACAAACTATAGGTTCCAAGTCCCTTAGGACCGTCTGAACTATCAATGCGATAGCCTGTACCAAGGATACCAATACACAAACAAAATGAGGCGAAGCATAGATTCTAAGTCTCTAAGAGGAAAGCACATACCCGCATCTCTTAGGACCGTCTGAACTATCATTCCGATAGCCTGTACCAAGGATATCTATCTTCTAGGGTACAAGTAAATATCCCCCATAAAGGTCCCATCGAGATAAGACTGTCCCAACGCGAAAACCTCAGGGATAACAAGTAGCGTGGGCATGATTTTCACACATAGATAGTATATGCATACACAATCATATAGCTATACTCGTATTACAATAACAATAACGGGTAAATTCTCAATTCCCATAATTATGTCATTTGCATTTATTTCTCATTATATAGTTATCACGTATAACCATTCACATCTTACTTTAATTTGAGGAACTTTTCCACTTACTACATAACGCTCATGGCTTCTATCCTCCCAAGTATAAAATTCAGTAGGTATACACATTTGTACCAAAGTAACTCTCTTACGTGTCTCTCTCTCTTTAAATCATAAATTTACCGGCCCTTATGTAGTTATCCCAAAATACAATCATTGCCCGACATCGAGGGTCCCAAGATCTATTCACATGTCCTACTGGTCTCCCCTATCTCCCAAAACATTTCATTAAGGATGCTGTTGATACCAAAATTAATATGCTGATGTGGGCGAATAATACGAAGACATTTGTCAAATCTACGTGGCACAATAACAACGAGGAAGTTCATTTCCCCGACCAACTCATTTTCTCTCCGAGCAACGAGGATACACCGAGGAGCTTCAGCATTCCGAGGTACTCTAGCGCTCCGAGGAACTAAGGCGGTCCGAGCTGCATCTCGGCCGTAGCATAAACTGCCAGATAATCAACAGTTCAATTATTCATTGAATGTTTATCATCTTGACGCACACTCTGCATTAAATGTATTACCATTTCATATGTATATCATTTAATGTATTAACCTTTTCATATACAGCCTAAGGGCTATAAATACCTTGTATCACCCTCATTCAAGGGGACGAGAATTTCTTGAGAGAACTTGTAATCAAGAATTCCACAACACTCAGCAATAACATAACAGTGGACGTAGGCCATTCTTATAAGGCTGAACCACTTTAAAAATCTTTGTCTCATTTTATTTATCTGTGATTGAATAATTAGAGCGATCTAGTTTTTTACATCAACAGATTGGCACCGTCTGTGGGAAACGACTGTTGCTATCGTTTTTCACCAAAAATCATTTATCATCAATGGCAGATAATCCAGAATCCAGTAATCGAAATGCTGGAAATGCTGGAAATCCTCCAAATCCATCTGCACCTCCAGATCTGGCTGGAATTATGACGAATCTGGCTGAAGGACAAACCTCCATGCAAGAAACAATGATGCAACTCATTCAAACTCTTCACGGCGGTGCACCTACCCATTCAAGGCAATGGAGTGATCCTGGGCAATCGCGATCCAGGCGTACTGGGTCATATCGTAATGAAGAATCTAATGATTTTTCTTATCAACCTGGGTGAACTTCATCGATACGGGCTACGGATACAGATCAACATATCACCCTCTCTCCGGAGAGAACTAGCGCCCTGGAAAGATTAAGCAGGGTATCTCCTTTCAGTCGGTTAGGACCAAGGAGAAATATGAGTCCACCTAGAGCCCCATCGAGAAGCTTTCGACCACCATCAGGTTTGAGAGAAGGATCAGCACAATCACGACCAGCTACTCGTCGAGATAGATCTCAGGAAGCTACGTCAGAACAATCAATTGCTCGGACTAAGCGACCTGAGGAAGGAAATGAAGCATGGAAAGGTTCCATTCAGCGACTGGAGGATAGACTTAGAGAAATGGTTAAAGAAAGGAATCCCTTACAGAGAACTTTTGTTCAAGGGACACCTTTTGTGCAGGCCATTGTGAATTTTCCTACACCATCGAAATTCAAAGCACCTGTAGTGACCCCTAAATATGATGGAAAGATAGATCCTGTTCTTCATATAGAACAATACCAAGCTGCTGCCGACATATATGCTATCCCCGATGAGATGAGGTGTAGAGAATTCTCGAGAACACTTACCGGATCTACACAGATATGGTACAACAATCTTCCTCGGGGTAAGATTTCGACTTTTATTCAGTTAGCCGAGTTGTTCATTGGCAATTTCTATTTTGGAGCAAAGTCGGTAAAGCGAGTAGCACACTTGTTAAGTGTTAGACAAAAATCAGGTGAGAGTACTAGAGATTACATAACTCATTTCAATAACGAGAAGTTGGAAGTCATAGATTACGAAGAAAAGACAGCGATCACTGCTTTGATGAGTGGATTGCTGCCTAACAAGTTATACTATACTTTGGCCAAAGATCCACCTGAAACTATGTCGGAGTTGATGGCAAAAGCGGCCAAAATCATGAATGCCGAGGAGGCTATGGCTGCGAAGAAGAATATGGATAAAGAAACCAAGGTGGAGGTTGACAAATCTAAGAAGAAAGAGAAAAAAGGTAATGGTGGTGACAAGCACTCCAAGAATAATAGGACGTCATGGGAAGTCCTGAAGAAATATGATAATTATACTCCATTGAAGATGGGTATTAATCATGTTTTGGAAGAAATCAAGTGGCCAGATAAACTGAGGACCAATCCTGACCCGAGGAATTAGGCCAAATATTGCGAGTTCCATAAAGATCATGGCCATACGACCAAAAATTGCATAGCCCTTCAGAACGAGATTGAAACGCTCATCCGAAGAGGAAAGTTGTCAAAGTATGTAGATCGCAGAGGTGAAAGGAAGAATGATGATAGAACTAGAGATCATTCCAGATCTCCTCGTCGGACGGAGGAGAAAAAGAAAAGAGATCATGAAGATGATCCAGATGAAGACCCCGATCTTCCAAAGAAGCCAAGACAGCCTGAACGAGAGGTATTTTCCATACGTTTTGGGTCATTTTATTGTAATGTTATTACAGGAGGAGATGCTGGAGGGGGAGACCTTACTGCAGAAAGAAAGGCCTATCTCGGAGAGGCTCAAGCCTGCTCATATATTCAACGAATAAATCTTGCCGAGGATGATCGTCCAAGGAAGGTAAATAAAGAGAAGCTAGTTATTGGTTTTTCAAAAAACGATTTGGCAGGTGTTCTTTACCCTCACGACGATCCCTTGGTGATCATAATGAGGATGAAAGATGTGGTGATTTCAAGGGTGTTGGTGGACAATGGTAGTTCGATAGACATCATGTACTATTCATGTTTTGATAGCTTGAATTTGAAATTATCTCAATTAGAACCTTATCATAGACCCCTTCTGGGTTTTGCTGGCGAGAAAGTTTTTCCACTTGGGACGATCAAGTTGGACATATTCATTGGAACTTGGCCTGCTTGTCGAACATAAAGAATACGCTTCTTTGTGATGGATAAGAATGTGCAGTCAGCCTACAACATCATCATGGGAAGAGTTGGTTTGAAGAAGTTTGAAGAAGTTCCATCTACAGTGCATCAATGCTTAAAATTCCCAACAAACTTCGGAGTAGGAGTTGTGAAAGGTGATCAAAAAATAGCTCGGGAATGCTATTATTCATCTGCCGAGCAAGAGGAGCTTGAGGAATCAAGG
This sequence comes from Sambucus nigra, assembly GCA_949130495.1. Lineage (NCBI taxonomy): Eukaryota > Viridiplantae > Streptophyta > Magnoliopsida > Dipsacales > Adoxaceae > Sambucus > Sambucus nigra. The sequence continues at coordinate 201,551,377 of OX422216.1, forward strand.
AAAAAGACTATTACCTACCAGGTGGAGGAAGGTACAGAAATTGAAACTCTTGATCCCAGGGATGAATCACAACTTGTAAAAGGACAGGTGGTAGAATCTACAGAAAATGTTATTCTGGACGAGGAGCACCTTGAACGAGTAACCCAGATAGGTTCGTCCTTGGATGCTTTTATAAAATAAGAGTTGATAATGTTCTTGAGAAACAGGAAGAAAACTTTCGCATGGAGTCATGAGGACATGCCAGGAATAGATCCAAACTTCTTATGTCATGAGCTCAATGTGAATAAGGAGATCAAACCTGTAAAGCAGAGAATAAGGGTATTTAGCCACGAGAAGAATCAAGCCATACAAGAGGAGGTCGAGAAGCTCCAGAAATCCCAATTCATTGAACATGTGAAATATCCAGACTGGCTGGCAAATGTGGTGATGGTAAAGAAGAAGAACAATAAATGGAGAATGTGTGTTGATTTAACTGATCTCAACAAGGCATGCCCAAAAGATCATTTTCCATTACCCAGAATTGACCAACTAGTGGATTCTACCTCGGGACATGAGCTTCTCAGCTTCATGGATGCGTATTCTGGCTACATCCAGATCAAAATGAAACGTGAAGACAGGGAAAGTACTTATTTTATTACCCCTAGGGGAACTTATTGCTATAATGTTATGCCTTTTGGTTTGAAAAATGTAGGAGCGACATACCAGCGGCTGATGAACAAGGTTTTCACCGAACAAATCAGTTGCAACATGGAAGTCTATGTCGATGATATGCTGACAAAAAGCAAGAAAGCTGTAAATCATTTAGTTGACTTAGCTCAGACATTTGATCAACTGGATAAATACCAGATGAAGCTCAACCCGACGAAGTGCACATTTGGAGTACGAGAAGGAATGTTTCTCGGATACATTGTCAACCAGCGAGGCATTAAAGCAAATCCAGATAAGATCAAAGCTCTTTTAGGGTTGCGATCTCCAACAACAAAGAAAGAAGTGCAGAGTCTTACAGGATGAGTTGCAGCGCTCAACAGATTTGTGTCCCGAGCAACTGACAAATGCCTCCCATTCTTCAAAACACTTCGAAAAACTTTTGAGTGGACTGATGACTGTGAGAATGCCTTTCAAGACTTGAAAAAGTATTTGGGAAAACCTCCATTGTTGTCCAGGCCAATAACAGGAGATAAGTTGTATTTGTATATGGCTGTATCAGAGAATGCAGTTAGCTCAGCATTGATTAGATTGGAGAATGGAGTTCAGAAACCCATCTATTACACAAGTAAGCCTTTTTGAGGTGCAGAAATCAGATATCCAAAGCTAGAAAAATTGGCATTGGCATTAATTGAAGCAAGTAGAAGAATGAGGCCATATTTCCAGGCCCATACAATCGTCGTATATACCGACATGCCATTGAGACAAGCCCTTCACAAGCCAGAAAAATCAGGAAGACTGATGTACTGGGCAATAGAACTCGGTGAATATGATATTGTGTATGAACCCAAATCATCATTAAAAGGGCAAGCTGTAGCAGATTTTATAGCAGAGTTTACAAACCCTGATACCCCCGAGGAGCAAAAGGTGCTCACTGACCAACCTGTGGATGTTACAGGATCAACAGACATAAACCTAGACCAACTCCGATTGGTAAAAAGGCTTATGGATGAAGGCAGATCGTCAACTTCGAGCTCAGACCAGCTCCGGTTGGTAAAAGAGCGAGAAGAGATGGTCGACGAGGAGTGAAAAGTGTCAAGGGAGGATGAAAAGAAGCAACAAATATTTCACCGAGGAACCCTGTCAGATAAGGAATTTGAAGACGGGTTGCCCATATGGAGATTATATGTAGATGGCTCATCTTGCACAGCAGGTTGCGGGGCAGGAATTGTTTTGAACACCCCAGACGAGATTGACATGGAATATGCTTTACGATTCCAATTCAAAGCCTATAATAATGAAGCTGAGTATGAGGCCATGATAGCAGGTTTAAACTTAGCAAAAGTTATGGAAGCACAGCAAGTAATTGTATTCAGTGATTCTCAATTAATTGAAAATCAGATGACAGGAACATATGCAGTTAAAGGAGATTTAATGGCAAAGTATCATGCAAAGGTGATGGAGTTACTGACAGAATTTGATGCCATTCAATTGGTGAGAATACCGAGGATGGAGAATGTACAAGCAGACACACTGGCCCGACTAGCATCAGCTACTCGTACCGAGCTGCGAAGAACGATACCAATTGAAGTATTGGAAAGTCGGAGCATAGATGAAAACTTGACGATGAATGTTATTACCCTTGATTTAGGACCATCTTGGATGGATCCCATCAGGGTATATATTGAAGAGGGAGGATTGCCAGAGGATAAGCTCGCTGCCAAAAAATTAAAGTATAAAGCTGCTCGGTATGTATTAACTAATGGTATTTTATATAGACGAGGGATTATGGCAGGTTTGCAGAGATGTGTACATCCCTCCGAGGTGAAAGAATTGATTGAAGAAATCCATGAAGGGTCTTGTGGAGCTCATGTAGAAGGTTGAACACTTTTACAAAGGGTAATGACTCAAGGATACTATTGGCCGACGGTGAGGGCTGATTGTATAGCCTATGCTAAGAAATGTGACAAGTGCCAACGTTTTTCCTCTATCCGACGAACTCCACAAGCATTGTTGACACCCATAACTTCCCCTTGTCCATTCGCCATGTGGGGAATTGATTTGGTGGGACCATTGCCGACCACCCGAGGAAGATTCAAGTACCTCGTCGTCGCAGTAGACTATTTTACTAAGTGGGTAGAAGCTGAACCCCTTATCGACATGACGTACGAGAAGGTATACCAGTTCGTTTGGAAGAATATCATCTGTCGATATGGTCTCCCTCATGCCTTCATCACAGACCATGGAATCCAATTTGATAACGAGGAATTTGCTGCCTATTGTCATCAGTCGAACATTTTCAAGGTTCATTTAGCACCAGGACATCCTCAAAGCAATGGGCAGACTGAAGTGACGAATAGAACACTGCTAAATGGTTTGAAGAAAAGGCTAAGTGAAGCTAAAGAAAACTGGATTAACGAGCTACAATCAGTATTGTGGGCTTACCGAACAACTCCCCGAGCAGCGACTGTAGAATCACCATATATGCTGGCATTTGGAAGTGAGGCTGTAATACCTGCCGAGTTGGGTCTTCCAACGCATAGAGTACTGAATTTCAATTATCCTGTCAGTGACTTGATGAGAAGACTGGATTTGGATATGCTCGAGGAGGTCAGAGAAGAGGCATCCATTAGGAATGCTTCTTATCAACAACGAACAGCTCTTTTCTACAACAAAAGGGTAAGGAAATGCGATTTAAAGGAAGGAGATTATGTTCTAAAGAAGGTAATTCAGAAACACAATAAATTGGAGGCAAACTGGCATGGGCCTTACCGAGTTACAGAAGTTGTTCGACTAGGAACTTACCGAATAGCAACTCTAGAAGGAGAAGAATTCAAGAATGCTTGGAATGCTGAACACCTTCGCAAGTATTATCAATGATGTAAAATGTACAACGGTTCCATTAATATGAATAAAACGATGATGTTTTCACCATTTTCCTCTCCTTTGTTTGAAATTTTTTTGGGAAATACTAGTGTTGTACACTACGCTGCTCGACAGCAAAAAGAAGACGATAGTTCAAACTCACGACCAACTCCGGTTGGTAAAAGGGCGAGACCAAAAAATATACTCCTTTGGTTAGGAGGTGTACACTAGCGTGACCAACTAAGGTTGGTAAGATAACTAGTGGACAGATAGTTCGAAAGAACCAAAAAATATACTCCTTTGGTTAGGAGGTGTACACTAGCGTGACCAACTAAGGTTGGTAAGATAACTAGTGGACAGATAGTTCGAAAGAACCAAAAAATATACTCCTTTGGTTAGGAGGCGTACACTAGCGTGACCAACTAAGGTTGGTAAGATAACTAGTGGACAGATAGTTCGAAAGAACCAAAAAATATACTCCTTTTTGGTTAGGAGGTGTACACTAGCGTGACCAACTAAGGTTGGTAAGATAACTAGTGGACAGATAGTTCGAAAGAACCAAAAAATATACTCCTTTGGTTAGGAGGCGTACACTAGCGTGACCAACTAAGGTTGGTAAGATAACTAGTGGACAAGATAGTTCGAAAGAACCTGATAGTTCAATAATCAACGAGGGAAGAACAATATCATTTGATTTGAAAATAGGCCAACAAGTTGGTCGGAAGGTAAAATCATTCCAGAAAATACAAAGAATTCCAAACTGAACCAAGTATGGTTGGTCAGTGATCAACTATACTTGGTCGACGAGGATAAATTATCGACCATGGTTGGTCGGACACATTTTATGAAAAAGTTTACCAAGTATGGTTGGTCGGGGATAAAAACCCATCAACTGTAGTTGGTCGACAAACACAATTTAACAACCTTGGTTGGTTGGAAACATTTTAAACATTTTATACTCATTACTTTATTATTAAGTGATTGAGCAACATTGATATTTGTATGTTTGATTACTAAGTTGGTTGATGAACAACACCATATTGTTATCTTTTTAACAGATACATATGCACAAATGTAAAAATGTTTGATAAACACAAGACAATCACAATACAAATTTGCAAACAGAAAATGAAATTCTTTCATTAAGGTTAAAAGGTCAAAATATATTACAAGCTACATATATGTGCTAATTATTACATTGAAAAACCTATTCTATTGGTTTCTTTCCTTTAGCTTTTGAAACAGGTTCCTCGCCGGTAGGAGGATCCTCCAGGAAAAGAGGAGAATTGATGAAATTAATATCTCTGAGCATTCTGACGTTCATCACAGAAGGTGTATCCAAGAGATGCTCGGGACGAGATAATTCAGTCTGAGAATGAAGACTATAGTCGCCAAGATATTTTGAAATTAAACTCCGAGGAATGGAACGAGCTGGGATCCATTCCATGTCCAATTTGAAAGGTGGCACAGGCAAGTCTAGTAACCCTGGAGCATGATAATCCCATAAAAAATGCCCTTGCTCCAATTTCAGTACACCCAGGGCGTTCAACCACCCCTGCTTATAACCTTCATTATTGGGATGTTCAATACGAGCATCTAAATGAACAAGGGCTTCATTGTATCCTGCCATCCAAAATTCCCTGGGTTGTTTATGGAATTGGAAGGTTAATCTATCCAATTGTTCGTGAAGGTTCCTGGAAAAAACATCTTTATCATTCAAAGCAGACTTCGTCGCAGTAAGTTGATCTTCCAAAGATAGACTTTTCTTGGACATTTCAGATAAAGCCCGATCTTTGGCGTTCAATTGGTATGCTTGAGTTTCCAATGTTGACAGAGTACGAGATTCTTCAACATTACAACTGAGAACCCTTGATCGACTCTGAGCAGGTGGAGAATTTTGCTCCTCGACAACATTTTGAACAGCTCTTCCTCGCCCACGAGATCCTCTTCCTCGTCCCCGAGCAGTAGTGGAAATACCAGATCTTCTCAGAACGTCCAACTGTTGCCTTAATTTGGCATTCTCAACTTCTAAGAACGAGAAACCTTCATCGGTAACTTGTACTAAAGCAGTGGAAGAGAGGTGAGAATAATTAGAAGAGAGGTGAGAATTTCTCAAGAGAGTTTCGCACTAATATGTTGTTGCATTGGCCTGTATCAATTTAAATACTTGCTAAACGTATTTTAAATCAAACACACTATCGGGATCTGACCCATTTCTTTTTCTCTCTCTCTCTCTTCTATATATATATATATATATATATATATATATATATATATATATGTATGTATTACAGGTGCCCAGCCACAGGGGCGTCTTGCTTAGGACCTCTTAGAAGGAATGCGCTGCAGCTTAGGTGGGAGTTACAGGTCTCTTGATTAGACGACTTCGTTCATTCGGATCCACTCTTAGTACTTTCATCTAGTTGGGCATGTGTAGCTCTTTCCATTATTCCGTTGTTATTGGACATTTGTATTTCAGTTATTTCCAGTATTGTTACTATGGTATTTATTCAGTTTGGATGTGTGACTTTAGATTTCATATGTTGACATTCGATTGACGAATGTATTAAATTAATTGGATTATGTTGCAGAATTTAATGTGGTGTGATTCTTACTTATTGAATGTTGTTAATAAAATAAATTATTTTTCTTTAAATAAAGTTTGGAAAGTATGTACGAAAATGGTTTTGACACTTAGCTTAATTATTTAGGGTGTTTAAATTGGAAAAGTATTTTTACGACAGTGATGCTAAGAATGAACCAACTGTTCACCTTGATTTTAATTTAATAAAGGAGTGATCGCCCGATATTTAATTAGGCGGGGTGCCACAATATATGCCTCCAAACAAGTGTAGATACTGTTGTTTCATCATATCTTCTCACTCCCAAGTAGAATCATCCTCACTATGGGGACTCACTGAATGCGAACCAAGGGAATATTCCTAGTCCTCATCATCTGGACTCTACGATGTGAAATACAGACTGACTCCTTAGTGTATAAAACTTCACCATCTATGTGAATGTCCTCTAAGTCAATGTGTTGGTGTGTGTCCTTAACCAAAAAGAATATACAAAGAATTGATACATGAAACACATTTTGTACTTGATCTAGATTGTCTAAATGTGCTAAATGATATGTGAGTAACCCTACAATTTTTTTATCATAAATGACCTAACATACCCCGGGGCCACCTTGCCCTTCTTCCAAAAATGCATCACCCTTTCATGGGTGGCACCAAGAGAAGTACATTACTGCTCACTTGAAATTTAACTTCATTCCTCTCTAAGTCATCATAATTATCCTGCATACTTTGGACTATCTTGATTCTCTCCTGAATCATCTTAATCTTTTTCGTAGTCTCTAGAATGAACTCGGTTCCTAACAATCTACACTCTCTTGGGGCAAACCAACACACAAGTGACCTACATGGTCGCCCATACAATTCCTTATAAAGTTACACACTGATCAATTTTTTATAGTGTTTATTGTAGGAGAACTCAACCAAGGGTAGGTGTGCCTTCTAACTACCCTTGTAGTCGAAAACACACACTTGAAGCATATACTTTAAAATATGGTTCACCCACTCCATGTTCCCATCTATCTAAGGATGGTATGACGTACTCAAGTGTAAGATAACCCCCATAACCTTCTAAAAATTGATCAAAAAATGATATACAAAAATCAGATCCCTATCTGAGATAATTGACAAAGGTACCCACTACAACTAAACAATCCTAACCACATATAAACAAGCATACTTATCTTCCACGAAGACAATGCGAACGAGAAATAAGGTGAAATCATCATCAAATAGTCCACTATAACCCAAAAAGAATCATGCTTCCAGGTCAATAAAGGTAACCCAACAATGAAGTCCATCAAAATGTTATCCCACTTTCACTCATGAAAAAGTAAGGTACGAAGTTTCCCCGGCAATCGCTGGTGGTCCACCTTTTCTATTTCATATTGATACATTAAAACACAAGCTATATACACCCAATCCTAGTATCTCCTGAGCACCTCCTTATGTCCCTAACACTCACTCATTCGCCATAAAACCTAGGTCATACTTTGAGTATCGATCTAGAAGCCATCAGACGCTCCCGAGCCCCGTTTGATACCGGTCAACTACCTCGCCTAAACATAAGCTCAATGATTCTTTAAAGAGTTATGAATCAACTTTTGAACAGTATATCCCATGCCTGAATCAACCTTACGTCTCACAAGAATGATCCATTTTACTGTTAATAACTGATCTAGAGAGCATTGGATGCTCTCGACACCGTGTGACTCTAGTCAACTTCCTTTCCTAAGCGAAAGATCAATGATTCTTTGAAGGACTATAAATACCCTTTCCAATGATATTCCCCGTGCAAAATTTGGCCATATGGTTTAGATTAATGATCAATTTTACCCTAAAAACTGATCTGGAGGCCATCGGGCACTCCAAGGTGTAATACCCCGTATTTTTATGCTATATAAATTTGGGGATTTATTAAATTTAATGTGAATTAATTATATAATAAAAATCCAGAAATTAATTCTGTTATAATTATTAACGTGATGAGAGTTATTAATTACGAGAAAATTTGTTGAATATTACTAATGAGAAAAGTAATATATAATAGTGGCCATATTAAATGTCACGAGTGAATAAAATGACAATTTTAAAAATTTGAGTCGGGACGCGCTCGTGTCTCGTCGGGACTAAATATTGATAAATAAAAGTAAACATTTTATAAGTTGTTCGTATGGTCATTTTGAGTGCGCCAACGCGTCCGGAAAGGTCGAGATAGTCAGAAAAGTATACCCGGGAGTTTGATTTGGGTCTCGGCGCGTTTTTATGCCTAATTAGTACCCGGGAGGGCATTTTAGTTATTTTGTAATTTGGGTAATTAAACCCACGAAAATTAAAGGGGTTATATCAGATGTTTAGGTTATCTCCTAGGGTTAGATAACGCAAAACACTAGAACGGCCATTGGAAAGGAGAAGAGAGAGCTCTCAAGGCATTCCAAGGCTCAAAACTCATCCGTTTGCACCGCCGCCACCCCCAACGCGTAGATCGCGAGACGGGGAACGCAAACACACCAAATTCAAACCAGATTTATGAAAATCCCAGGCACGTGTTTATCTTGCTTATTTCGTTGATGCATCGTCCATATTAGTTTAGCACTTATTAGGATGAGATTTATGGAAGAAAACCCCAATTTGAGATGGGAAATTTTCATGTAGTGATGATTTATATGATATTCTGGAAACCCTTTGTCATGTAAAGGATTAAGAGTTTGATTAAGAAAAGAGTTCTAATCAGATACAAACACTAAAAAAAAATTATTTCGGACGATCGGACCGTTGGAATTGGATGAAATTTTATAGGGAATTAGCTGAAGACGAGAGGAAGCTACAAAAAAAATTTAGCTCGATCGGACCGTTCAATATTTTTTAATATTTTTTTTTCTAGACAGTTTTATGTTTTGAGTACTCTTAGAGATAATAAAAATTCAATTAAAACTCCATTTTAATTCCGATTTCGAAACCGTTTGAAATTCTCATCTTTGAAAATAAAATTTAAAATCCTTTAATGTAAGGCGAAATCTATATTTTTGGGATATTATGCATAAGGGATAATGTAAGTATATATTAAAGGGATAATGCATAAGCGAAATCCTTTAATGTAATGCATAAGGCGAAATCCTTTAATGCAAATTATTGTTCTCTTGTTCCAGCAACTCAGCAATCTGCCTGTAGGCCTCAACTTCACCTTTTAGAGTTCTTTCCCTAACATCGTATCCAGCAAGGATCTTTTTATGGCCTGTTTCAGAAGAAAGCTGTTGATATCTATTTTCATTATCCTTGTGCAGCAAAGCAGTTGATTCATTGTGTTGATATTGTAGATCTTCTAAGGTGTAATGAAGTTCCTCGATCAATTCATAGTAGGCCACACTGTTGGCCAGAGCTCGATCGAGTAAATCCTTCAAGTACCGATAAGCCTCAATTGCTTGTTCTGAGGCATCATGGCCAAGGATGTCAACAATTTCTGATACACTCAAATTTGTATGACCAGCTTTATAATACTCATGACATTGCTGCATCAGCTTTGTATCATGTGCAGATATCATTTCCATTCTAGCCACAACACTAAGGATGAGAAGAAGACAACAATCAACAAAAACAAATCATCAACAACAGAGATGAACAAAGATGTATTTTATTAGATCACAAAAGGATTACATTGTTTGATTACAAATAATGAAAGATAGAAATGATACCGAACAACTTCACACCTTTTCCTTGTCTCCCAAGACTTTCTCGGGAGGCTGGGATGAGGAGCTTGGTTGCTCAGTGGTAACAGCAGCCTGATCAGCAGGAGTCAAAATTTTCTCAGGAGGAGGAGGCATGGAAGAAATGTCCTCGTTAGCAGAAGGAAGAGAGGCAGGGACTTGATCACCTATGTCCATGGAAGATTCGTCAGAGATTGGCTCATCTTCTTCTTCTTCTACAATTGGTGGGGGAGGACCAGGGAGGTGTAGCTGGAATAGCCCAGAGTCTTCTTTGATCTTCAATTCCTGCAAGGAAGCTACCCAGCCATCTCGGAAGTATTTCAACTTCCCGTATTTTACTTGGGACGTCATCGCAGCAATCCCCTTGTCCCATCCTTTATCCCAGCCAGCGCTGAAGGATTTTTTAACTGCGAACTTTCTTTTCAGTTTCTCCGAGGAGAGCTTCACATCCAATTCTTTCTTCTGGCCCTTGATATCTTGCAGGGCGGACAATTCTTCCTCTGCCTTTTTCAGCTTATCTTCAAGCTCTCCAAAGTTCTTGAGCTTGTTGTCATATTTCTGATGCTCGACCTCTAAACTTTTCACCTTATCCTCCAAACTCTTGGAGGTCTCAGCCAACTTCACCTTCTCGGCCTCAACTATAGACAACTTTTTCTCCCATTAAGCTTTGTCCTCGTTATACTGCTGACGAGAATCCTTCAAAGATTGGGTTAAACCCAGCAGAGCATCCTCTACACCTGACGAGGAGCTGGAAGCTTTAATAGCTTCGTCTTTCTTCACAATGTTATTAAAACAATTCACCAGCTAAACAAAGGAAAAAATGACAGGTCAGTGAAAAATACAAGTATTCAAAGACAGAAAGTAAATTCAGAATGTGAGAAATTTACCGAAGCAAGGTGACGAGTAGCTAGGGATGTCAGCATATCCCTAGAAATATTTTCATCAATTCCTTGGACCTCGGGTATGATCCAAGTTTTTACCAAGCTTATTGCAGAGCTCGGAGGAATGATGGTTGGAACACCAATAACACCAGATGGTGGAGAAGAGACAGTTTTAGCCAAATTGACTGAGGATGATTTCCTCAATCTCCTCAAAGGGACTTCGGCAGTTTCAACCAAGGAAGAACTCGTGGTCGGAGAGATAACAGTCATCTCGACAGGAGCAACCTTCTTGCTCGGAGCCACTGGGGGCTTCTCGGCAGCTTTGGAAGGTGCAACATCCACCTTCTTAGTCCCTTCTGGGACATCAACTTTGCTTTTCTTGGCTTCAGCAGCAGAAGTAGTGTCATCAAATAGAGCAGGGGGAGCTCTTTTCCTGCCCATTCTTTGACTTAAAGGGATGTGAGAATCTGAAGAAGAATCCTCTGGAGTTGAAGCTGGCTCAACAGGACGAGTAGTATAAGAAGTCGTATAGCTCCTATACTGCAACAAATATGATGCAGACCTGATGTGCTCGTCTGCAACGTTCTTATGAAAACCCCAGATAAGTTTCAGATGCTTAATATTAACCTCTAATTCTTTTGGAGTTTTTCTTTTGCTATCAACTGCAAATAAATACATAATGAGATATCAGTCATACATTTTGTCAAACATGATGAAAGAATAATTTCATAAGTAAAGGAAAATGAGAATAAACCTATCCCATTGCCATATGGGGGGCATTTGGGACCTTCATACACTCTGTCTCCGACTAAAGGAGCATGCTGCCAATTTTTGAAAACTAACCCATGTTCAAAATAATCTCTATTTGCATCAGGGAGGTTAACTACAAGAGCCCTATTTAAAAACCTAGTTTTTAAGTAGTAAACATTATCTAAAATAGCCCATCTATAACAAAACATAATTTCAGGAATCCGTATACGAGTTCCATGAGTTAGATTTAATTTATACACCCCATTAATTATTCTCCATGAATTGGGGGCTATTTTTGCAGGAACAACGTCAAAGTATTGACAGAACTCTAAGCATAAGGGATTTGGCGGAAAAGAAAATCCACATTCAGCAATGAATAGACTGGGGAACCAATGTCCCTCAGCCAATCGAAAATAATCTAAAGGCTTAGAAAGAACCTCCAGAGTTACCCAGGAAGGATTGGAAAAATCGGAACGAAATTTCTCAACAGACTCCACAATATAAACCATACTGAATAAAAGAAATACAGAAGAAAGGAAGAAGATCTTACAGGAAGAAAGGAGGTCTGTTGACAACGAACGAAAACAAGGATGAACGCACAAGAGAAAGAAAGACTGGAGAATTCGAAAAGCTTGAATGCAGAAAATTGGAAAAGGTAGACGATGGTATGGTTACCTAAGAAGTTTAAATACTTTACCTTGGGAAGCTACGAAGGAAATGATTACAAAAAGAAACTGTCGAACTTCCGGCGGCTAAAAGGACAAAAAGGGCACAAAGATCGAAGCGCTCGTAAAAATTCGAAAAAAAGGCGGATTCTGTGAATTTGGAAATAAATTCAAATACGATGCTCCTAAAATCCAGGAAGGTCATTTAATATTGCCATATACCGAGAAAGAATGTTCCATACTCCTCAAAGTTCTAAATATGAAACATTGGGGGCTTCTGTTGATACCAAAATTAATATGCTGATGTGGGCGAATAATACGAAGACATTTGTCAAATCTACGTGGCACAATAACAACGAGGAAGTTCATTTCCCCGACAAACTCATGTTCTCTCCGAGCAACGAGGATACACCGAGGAGCTTCAGCATTCCGAGGTACTCTAGCACTCCGAGGTACTCTAGCGCTCCGAGGAACTAAGGCAGTCCGAGCTGCATCTCGGCCGTAGCATAAACTGCCAGATAATCAACAGTTCAATTATTCAGTAAATGTTTATCATCTTGACGCACACGCTGCATTAAATGTATTACCATTTCATATGTATATCATTTAATGTATCAACCTTTTCATATACAGCCTAAGGGCTATAAATACCTTGTATCACCCTCATTCAAGGGGCCGGGAATTTCTTGAGAGAACTTGTAATCAAGAATTCCACAACACTCATCAATAACATAACAGTGGACGTAGGCCATTCTTATAAGGCTGAACCACTTTAAAAATCTTTGTCTCATTTTATTTATCTGTGATTGAATAATTAGAGCGATCTAGTTTTTTACATCAACAGATGCCCAAGAATTTTCTCACAATAAATTGAATTTAACTCATTTAATAAGGGAAATAGGATTCTGCCAGGAGGGGTCGATCGATCAAGGTTTGGGGCTCGATCGATCGAACCTTCGATCGATCAAAGCTCTGGGCTCGATCGATCGATCAAACAGGTCTGCGAAAACTGCAGAATTGCAGTTACGGGTTTCCTCTACTAACATCAACAAATTCCATCTCTTCTAATCCCAATCGACCCAGAATTGATACTACTAACCCTATATCATCATAATAGGTATTTCCAACGTAAAGCATGTGGATTTCTGTCATTTAATCATGGATTAACAGCCCTAATTTCATACAAAATCTCAAGAACCCTAAAATTCTCTTAAACATAGTTCTAACAATTATTTCCAGAATTCTCTTCTTATACACATCATAATTTCGTGGTTTAAATTCCTCTACATGGCAAGGGTCTCCAGAATTATCATTTAGACCAATACTACATGGATTTTCCTATCATAAATCGGGTTTTCTTCCATTAAAACTCATCTTAATTACTCCTAAACTAATATGAAAGATGCATCAATGAAATAAGAAAGATAAACACTTGCTTGGGATTTTCAGAGGTCTGGTTTGGTGCCGAATTCGGTATGGTTGCGTTCTCCGTCTCGCGATTTGCGCATTGGTGGTGGCGGCGGTGCAAACCGTTGAGTTTTGGGCCTTGAATTTGCCTTGAGAGCTCTCTCCTTCCTCTCCTATGGCCGTCACTTGTGTTTAGAGTTTATAACCCTAGATGGTAACCTAGTTATCTGATATAACTCCTCTAATTTTCGTGGGTTTAATTACCCAAAAATATAAAATGACCAAAATGCCCTCCCGGGTTACTAATTAGGCCTAAAAACGCCCCGAGACCCAAACTAAACTCCCGAGTACACTTTTATGACTATCTCGACCCTTTCAGACGCGTTGGCGTACTCAAAACGACCATCCGAACAGCTTATAAAATATTCACTTTTATTAATTCACATTTAGTCCCGACACGACACAGGCGCGTCCCGACTTAAATTTCCAAAATTGCCATTTTATTCACACGTGACAATATTATAAAATAAATCTCATATATTACTATACTCATCCAGTAATATGCAACAAATAACAAATTTCCAATAATTACTAACTCTCGTCACGCTAGTAAATATTTAGAACAACATTCCGGATTAAAATTAAATGAATTTATCTCAATTAAATTTAATAAATCCCATAATTTAAAAGCCATGAAAATACGGGGTATTACATATATATGTTATTTTTATAAGAATTTCGAGGACATAAATCTTTTTGTTTAAGGAAAAGAATGTAATACCATGTCATTTTAAGAATTCATTAATTAGAATAATTTAATTAATTAGAAAAAAACCTTGATAAATTATATAATTAAAACATAAATTTCAATTTATTTATATGAAAATAAGTTAAATTGCGTTAACTTGCAATTTTATAGTTCAGTTGATAAATTAAAAAAATTATTTTGGGCAAAAGTTTCATTTCCAAAAATTATAGGGTTAATTTGGTAATTATAAAAAGATAAAAATTGTTTTAGACCACATGATAAGTTGTACAAAGACTTAGTGGCATTGGTGTAATTTTTCATGACTTAGGAAGTAAGTAAAGTTTTAGGGTTTTAGATATTATTAATGGTTTTTGGGTTTCAACAACAGCCGCAATGGAAAAACCCACGCAAAATTCGTAACCACGACTAGGTAGTGGGGTGCACTAGCTGCATTTTTTTTCTTGTTTCATAACCTATACATTTTTGCCAATTTTTCTTAAGCGTGAAACCCTCATTTAACTTGTATCTTCTACAAGAAACCTAAAAGCACTTTATTTCTCTCTTAAAAAAACCCTTTCCCCCAAATCAAACCATAATGACTTAGAGTTTCCAAATCCATCTTTAAATAGAATTTTCAAGGGGAAATTAATCAAGGCTTTCAATTCAAGATTTTAAAGGCTAGTTGTTTTCTACTCTTCTACTTTTATATATGTTTATTTTAAATTTCACCTAAATCTATTTCAAGGATTAAAATCAATTGAGAACCATTAGGACCTCTAATCTAGTATTCCTCCTGTGTATATGGACTTAATTTAGATACAATTAGATGATGAGTAATATGGACCTAATTTAGACTTGATAAGTTTAGAATTGTCAATGCTTGATAAGGTTGGTATTTTTGCGTCAAATGTCAGTACCCTTTGAGATAATTACAAAAATGATGAGATTTTACCATGTGCACTTAAATTTATGGCTTAGGAAAATTATAGGCACTCATTTTATTGTGAGCATTCTATGTAAGAACTCGTGATTTTTGAATGAAAGCCTTGGGTAAAATTAAATCATTGAAATTTAAAATACATGTTCCCTTTATGTCATAATTCAATGCGCGACTTTACTAATAGTATTATTATTATTGATAATGAGAATTCAGTACGAGACTTTACTAATAGTATTACTGTTGTTGATAATGAATTAATCACGTAGATGAGATAGAAGTTGTACGGAATAAACTTCTGTTGGTTTATTATATTTTTGGTTGTATGGTTGTGTTGGATGAGTTGTGTAGGTAAGTGATTTGCATACATAACTTCTTTGAGTTGCGTACGTAAGTGACTTGATAGGGGTTTTCCCCATATTTATTCATGGTTACTTCCAAGTGCTAGAGTTGGACCTTTAATCTAGTCTTCCTCCTTCCAGCTAGCATACTTCATTTATTTCTCTCTCTTAGAGACTTCAACTTTAGATACCAATGTAGGTCTTTATTTTATTAAACGATTATTTTATTTTCCAATTATTGATGCCTAAATTTTGATTATATATTGTGGGAATGATCTTTAGCTCAAGTTACCCAAACTTATAATCACAAATAAATATATAATGATAAAGAGAGGAGAAAAATGTAAAGAGACAAAAGAGTTTTTATTTTGTTCAGCCTAAGAAGGGTGCCTACATCCACGGGGTATTGCCACTATAGGTTTAGGGTATAGTAAAAGTCTCGTAGTAACATTTTTAGGGTTAGAAAGAAGTGGTTCTCCCCCCAGATAAGAGAAGTAATAGTCTATTTATCGCACTTGGAAGTTAAAAAGATGGAATGCCTTTATACACTAGGCACCTACATCTTTACATGATAATATGCCGCGAGATATTTGTTCACGTGCATGTGCAAGGTGTCTATTTTATATACCATGTGTGAATATTCATATTACTTATGGTTCATCTTCTGAGGTGTGGTCGATTGTACTACCGACCACGAGATATTTGAGACGATCGGGTTAATTCGCCCTTTGAGGATCCAGTGGTAGTGTTAACATGTGTCACTATTTTATTGGTCCACTTGTCCTAATTATTTTAGGCTATAACAAAATCCCCCAATAGTTCATTATTGATGGGATAATGAAAGGATGGAGTATTCATCTTCAAAGATTCTCAGTGCCTTGGGAAGGCGTAGGTCGGTCGCCAACCTCAAGAATGTGTAATTTTTTAACCCGTTACACTAAGGCATTGGTAATTTTTTAAATAGTCTGGGGTACGCTGGTCTTTTGGACATTTGGGGATATGAGATGCCATTGATATCTGAAATGTTTGGTACATTTAATAATTTATAACTTCGGAGCTCAGGAGTCATCACTCCACCTATAAAAGGTTTCTTCCTCGTGATTTTTATTTCACCTAATTAATTTTTCGATCAATATTTTTATGTTTGTGTTTGACAGGGAGAAGGAAGAAAGATTGTTCATCTGACTCAGAGGTGAACTTCATGGATTTGAAGTTCGAGATGATGTATTCAACAAAGGCAAGGGAAAGCTTATCCTCGCTAAGAATTTGTTTTGGTGGATTAACAAAGTATAATTAGATCATTTGTTGCTCAGCCTATAAAGGACATCATATAGCCCCCATCGATTGGGAGGAGCCAACCTCATCCTCTTCAATCGCTGCTTCAGAATCTCCCTCCTAAGAAGAAGAAGGGAACATTGTTGGTAAAGGAACTTCATCTTCCTTCATATCCTTGGATATTAATACTGTACCAACCATATTTTCATCCTTTGTGAATATGGTAAAGAGAAAGATCCACAACTTGCTTACTAAAGCTAAGTCTCCTGCCCCAACCGAGAAGAAAATGTTTGTGAGGGAAGTTCCAAGAACCCAATGGTAGTGGTGCCTGGAGAGGTCAAGTACTAAGAACTTCAATTTAAAATATTAAGGAAAGAAATTATTGAGCATAAAGAGTTGGAAAAGAAGATCGAGGACGACCAAGATCCTACTAGTGCTGATTTTATGGCAGTAACCCTAGTTTGGCTAGAAATTTAATAGTCTCAGTGGTGTTGCCTACTAATGAGTCTTCTGTTGCTTCTATTTCAAGGAAAAATTATTGGAGAGGTTCAACCATAACCTCGTCTTAGTAATTATCTCAGCATTTGACTTTATCTCACTGGCTTACATTTTGACACTATGATTTATTGATTTTTTTGCCTTTGGTTTATGTAGTTTTTTCTTAATTATAATTAGATCATGAGGTGAGACTACTAGCTAAGGTAGTCTTCATTTGATGTTAAAGACTCTTTTAAAGGATTAAGAGATTATTTGGACGCCATAAAGAAGGCATATTTAAACGGCCGTGAAAAATGGAAGGGTATAGTGGATGAGGTAGGTCAAGGCAAAAAGGATGCCTTGAAGACTACTGTGGATGCTACCAAGAAGAATGATTAGACTGAGAAGATTTATTCCAGTATGGAGGAAAAATACCAGGGCTAGATGGAAAAATTTAAGGAGGATAAAGAGGATGCTTATAACCGGGGTTGGAATAAGGCCTTTGCTTCTACGGTTGTGTAGGTAAAATTTTTAAATAAGTCATCCTTTAAAGAAGTATGGGATGCTTCTCTCAAGAAGGTTGACATAGTTATAGACTGCGATTTATTTCAACAGTTAAACTCTAGTATTCTTCCCATTATTTATGAGGAAATGGATGATGATGAACGAATAACTGAGTCTTCTATGGATAATAAAATGACATTTATAACAGTTCATCCCGGGTATGAGGTTTCTTATCACAAAGAAAAGGTGTGGCCATCTTAACATTGTTTTCTTATTTCCTATCTTGTAAGAGTGTTTCTTCTGTTTATAATTTGGATTAGTTCTCTTTTCATGTATTTCTTTCAACAATTATTAATGAAATTGCTCTTTATTTTCAATACAATATGTTGATGATGTCATGATTTCTCCTTGATATTCCCTACTCATATCATATTTTTTAGTTTAAATCTAGGAGATCCATAATGGCAACTGCTGAGAGTGATTTGTATAGAAGGAGCGTTCAAATTTTTGGGGAAGGTCATGAAGATCTGGAAGAGGAAGAACGGGAAGAGTTGCTCGGCTTAGATATCTCCAACCAAGTCAAAGAAGCATATATTCACTTGCACAGATTGTTTAGTCAAACTGTGGTAACTAATGCCTCATATTATAACATGATACTTTAAATGTAGGAGGATCAAAAGGCATCAATTACCAACATGAATGCTGATTATGAGGCAAAGTTTGCTCGACTAAGTAGTGAAAGGGGATTTGATAAGAAACTTCAGAATATCTCTTCATCTTATAGTAATAAGGAGTTTATGATAAAGTGCGAGTTGAAAAGTGATTGGGTAGTTTTTATCTTGTTGGATCAAGAAAATAAACTTTTGAGGGATGTATTGGAAGGTTTGGTAAACTCAGCAAGTGTTGAACTGAGCAAATGAGTATCTTTTCTGGAGTAGCTAGGTTCATGAAAGAGATTGATAAATTAAAGAAATCCAAAGATGTCCAATCATCAAAGAAGGTAGTTGTTGCTCGACCCATAGTTGATGAAGAAAGGACGAAGAAGACCTTGGCTGACCCGACCAATTTTATAAAGAACCATTCTACGAGTATTAAGAAATTAAACGAGAAGGTCGATTGTCTTACCTTCCATTTCCATAAGCAGCCATGCACCATTTTGATGAACGATTATGATGAGGCTTTAGTACACATAGGCAAGGAGCTGGAGCATGTAAGGAGAGAAAGCTAGAAATGTGGCTGGCTTAATTCTCTTACAATTTTGAAAGTACTAAAAGAGAATACTCTATGGTAAGGATGTCTATATCATCCTACACCTCCATTCAAGTTGAAAATTAATTCGATTACCACCGATGTTATACCCATAAGCCATGTTAAAAAATATCTTGAGGATTATTGTCTTCATGGAGAAAATACTTTAGTTCAACCTCTGAACTTGGTGCACTTGGTGGATAGGCCCAACTCCAGTAGAAAAAATAGGCTTAGGGAGTCGGGGTCGAATATTCTTCCTTCAGCTCTAGATGTTACTCTTGAAGGGATAGAGAAAACATTTAGAAAACTTCCAGCCTAATGAGAAATGTTAATGTTAGTTTTGTGTTGAACTTGTGCTAATAACAAAGAACTTATAATAATGCCATATTTTCTTTCTTTTGAATAAAATATGAATTGTTGTGTAATGTTTCTATGTATGGTGGTGGCTTACCAGTAGATTAACATTATGATTATGTGGTCGGACTTTGGCCGACTAATCTTCTAGATTGGTTACTAATTTGGATGGACCTAACTCGTCCACCCTTAGGTTTTGCTAAGACAATTGTAGTTGTCCATACGAATCTTGTTATTTTTATCTAAGAGTTTGTGTTAATTAGCATTAACGACTAAATGTTGTAGGATTTTTTCTTAATTTGGTCAAAAAACTCCTTGTTCTTTATGCTAAAAGGTCATATAGTAAGTTTTAGGATTAGAAAACTTATTGTCCGTGGCTTCTCATACACGAAGTCACACACAAAGTTTGAAGATTGATCATGTTTTACTTTGAATTATTTGTTTGAGATTTG
The DNA here is from genome assembly GCA_949130495.1 of Sambucus nigra. Taxonomy (NCBI): domain Eukaryota; kingdom Viridiplantae; phylum Streptophyta; class Magnoliopsida; order Dipsacales; family Adoxaceae; genus Sambucus; species Sambucus nigra. The sequence continues at coordinate 201,571,209 of OX422216.1, forward strand.
TTACAACTCTCATTCCACCAAAAAACCATAAAAAAGAAATCAATTAACGATAAACCAATAATTTCTCATTAATGTTCTAGAAAGCTGCAACACATCTATTAAAAGCTTCCACTCATAGTTAATAATTTTTCAAGTGGTCGGTGTTTTAGGGGTTCTTGAATTATTATCCTTCTAGTATTTCTAGGAAATAAGTACTGGGTCAGACGACCGTAAAAATGCGATAGAGTCCATAACAGTTAGCCTCCAACTTGTTTCCTTTCTGGATTAGTTTCTTCATAATATAATCTCCCTCTTTTAGGTTGATCATCTTCACTCTTATGTTGTAGAACTTAATAGTGCGCTATTTATAGGCAACCATAGGAAGTGTTTTATTTTCTCTCATTTCTTCCACCATGTCTAAGTCTAGTCTTCTCATGAGATCACTTTTAGGAGATTTAAAGTAGAGCACTAGGTGACTAGGTAAGCCAATCTCCATAGTAACCACAACTTCTGTTCCAAATGTTAACATGTAAGGAGTTTCACCGGTAATTCTCCTCAACGTGGTTCTATAATCCCAAAGCACACTATGTAATTTATCGATCCAATTTCTTTTGGCGTCATCTAGATTCTTCTTAAACACATGAAGTAGTGTCTTATTAGTTATTTATGTTTGGCCATTATGTTGAGGGTGCCTAGTGCAGAATGCAATTTTTGGATTTTGGATTGGATACATTAGTCCTCAAATTCCTTATTGTTAAATTGAGTCCCATGGTTATGATAAATGCATATGGCATACCATGGAGGCATATGATGGTCTTACATATAAACTAGAAGACTTTTTCATAGGGCATTTCAACCAGTGGTTCAGCTTCCACTCATTTGGTGAAATAGTCTACAACAATGACCAAATACTTAAACCTTCATCTTGTCTTTGGCATAGGGCCAACCAAGTCTATCCCTTATAAAGTAATAGGTCATGGAGATGTGATTCTTATCAGATCACCCCTCAATCTTCTATGTATGGTGGTAAAATTTTAGCACTTATCGCATCACCTACCATATGAGGCACAGTTTGCCTTTATGTTGGGGCCATTTGTCGTACTAGAGATCTTCCTACCTAATAAGCTTTGCATGATCCTTCGTGTAACTCTTTAATCCGGTCTTGTACTTCAAAGGAATGAACACATTGGAGTAAAGAGACAGTGAATAATCCTTTCTACAAAATCTCTCCTTCCAATAAGTAGCTAGTTGCTTTGTATCTCAATTTCCTAGCTTCCTTTAGGTATTCGGGTAAGGTTCCTCTTTCAATATACCCCTTGATAGGATCAATCCATGTGGGGCTTAAGTCTATTGCAATTAGATTAATAGTTTCTTCGTTAATACTTATACTTATTAGGATTCTTAATTCTATTGTGGTTGTTGAGGCTAGATGAGAAAGTGCATCTACTCAGGCATTTTCAATGATGGGCACTCTGATTGTTTTAAGTACTAGAAACATGGATATTCTATCTTAGACCTTTTCCAGGTATTTTTTCATCAATTTTCCTTTGGCACCGTATATCTTCATCACTTAATTGACAATTACTTAGTAATTATTGTGGGCCATTACCTGCTCAGTACTTAATGACATAGCTAATTCAAAGCCCACGACCAGTGCTTCATGCTCTACCTTATTGTTAGAGGCTTGGAATTGAAAATGAAGCTAATTTTCCACACCTATATGATCAAAAGTATTTATGACTAATCCAAACCACTACCATTAGCACAAGAAGATCCATCTATGTAAATCTTCCATACAGGCATTTCTTCATTGAAGTTCCCTTCAATTAGGGATCCATACTTGAATACTTGGTCCACGTACTATTTGGATGCTTTTCACGCAGTGGGTGTTTCTGGTTTGTCTATTTTGGATCTATCTTCTGGATAAGTCTGCTCTGGTGGGTTTGATATTAGATCTCTTTTGAGGAAGTTTGATTTGTTGGTTTTTCCTTAGTCACATATTGGTCGGTGGACTTTTCTTTATAAGTTAACTCGACTATGATGTCGCCACTGGTTGACCTTTTAGCGATGTCTTAGGTTCATAGTGTATATCATATTCTCCCAGTTCCATATCCCAAGCCATCAATCTCCCTAACTTCTATGTCATGTGAACGTTGGCACAACGCTAGGTCTGTGTAGACCACAATAGTATGTGCTAGGAAATATGGTTTCATTCTACATGAAGCTTTAACAATGGCCAAATCAAGCTTCTCTAGTCGTGGGTACCTAATTTTTACTCCTTGAAAATCATTGGTGGTGTAGTAAACTGGATTTTGTACCCCATTTCCTAGTCAAATGAGTGTCAAGCTAACCATCGATTCAGATATTACCAAGTGTAAGTATAATTTTCCCCCATGAATGATCAGGAGTGCAATGATGGAGATACCAAATATTTTTTCAACTCCAGGAAGGTACTCTCACATTCTTCATTCCACTCAAAAGTTTTTCTTAACAACTAGAAGAAGGGTAAGCATTTATCTGTAGCTCGAAAAATGAAAATTTTAAGGGCAATTACTCTTCCATTGCCTTCTGTACATCATTCTTGTATGAGTGAGACTGCATGTCCATCAATGCATTGATCTTGTTTGAGTTAGCTTTAATTGCTCTTTGATTCACTACAAACCCTAATAACATTCCCTCTGTGCGTCGAACACGTATTTGGTAGGATTGAGCTTCATCCGGTGCTTTTTTAGTGTATCAAATGTTTGTCCCAAGTCCATAATATGGTAGGCGGATTTCTGTCTTTTAGTGAGCATGTTGTCCATGTACACCTCTATATTTTTACCAATTTGTTCTTCAAACACCTTATTTTGCAACCTTTGGTATGAACGGAGTTTTCACCCTGTTTTATGGCTTCATATTGATTTGGTTATATGATGAGTAGGCATCCATGAAACTAAGAAACTCATGCTCAATTATGGCATCAACCCATTGATCTATTTAAGCCAACGGGAAATGATCCTTTAGACAAACCATATTGAGATTCGTAAAATCAACACATATGCGCCATTTATTGTTCTTCTTTTTTACCATCACTAGGTTGGCCAACCAATCAAAGTACTTGACATCTTCGATGAGTTTTGCCTTTTCTAATTTGTCTACCACATCCTAGATAACCATGTTCTTCTCAGGACTAAACACACGCCATTTTTACTTGATCGGCTTAGCGTCTTTGACAATATTCAACTTGTGGCATCCGAATTCTGGTTCAATCCCTGGCATAACCTCATGACTCAAACTGAATACATTTTTAAAGTAGTAAAGTATGGGCCATCGCAACTGAAGATCCACAAAAAAAATTATCCAATTCATGATATATAATTATCCGCTATCGTTTTTACCTTGAAAATTTGGCATTATGACTTATACGGAATAGAATTTTAATTATTCTCAGATCACAAAAGTTTAAAATATATTTTTACCTAGAAAGATATGAATTTGTGGAAACGCGGGCGAATGGAATATTTAGAAGATTAAGACTTCCAAATATAATATTACCTCGGTAAATACAACAGGGTAGCTGACGCTTTAAGTCGTAAAACTGGTGGAAGACTAACCAGAAAGCTCTCATATCAAATCATTATTACATTAAAAGACTATAATCTGCAAAGTAAAACCTCTACTATCCTTCATAACATCATAGGATACCCATCTCTTCAAAAAATGATAATTGATCAACATGCCTCCGATAAATTTCTCACTGCTCAACGCCGAAGGATTGAATTTGGAAAAGCCAATGCATAATAGACATATCAACCTATCAATGGAATGAGATTTCAAAACTGAATATGTGTACCTTTAGATTTGAAAATAAGGAAGAACTCTTATAAGAAGGTCATCATTCCAAATTTATTATCCATCGAGGCAACAACAAAATGTATCATGCGCTCAAAAAGAATTTTTGGTGGGCAGGAATGAAACAAGACATTTAAACCTTTACTGCCAAATGTTTAACCCGTAAACAAGTCAAGATTGAACACCAACACCTAGGTGGACACTTGCAACCTTTTCCTATCCTAGCCTAGAAGTAGGATTATATTACTATGGACTTTATTAGTGGATTACCTCCTATAGCTCAAGGATATGATTCGAATTGGGTAATCATTGATCGATTGACTAAGTCAACTCACTTTTTTAAAGTGCGTAATGCCGATTCATTTCAGCGACTCAGTAACCTATACCTTCAAGATATCATCAGATTACATGGGACTACTTTATCTCTTACATCTGACCGAGATCCTCGATTTGATGGTCATTTTTAGCAAGATTTACAAAAATCCATGGGAACTAAATAATTCTTAGTACATCATTTCATCCCCAAATCAATGGACAATCTGAACGACAAATTCAAACCTTAGAGTATATGTTGCAAGCATGCGCATTACATCGAGAAGGAAATCGAAGCGATCAATTAGCATTAGTAGAATTTTCTTACAATAATAGTTACCAAGCTAGTATTCAAGATGCTCCATATGAAGCATTCTATGGAAGACCCTGTCGTTCTCCACTTTATTGGAGGACTACAAATAATAACATAAACCATCGAGAATGTACATTTAATCAAGGAAATGTTAAAAGAATCTCAAATTCGATAAAAAAGTTATGTCGATAATCGTAGTTGACCCCTTGAATTTCAAGAAGGAGACCAATTTTTATTAAAATTATCTCCTCTAAAGAGAATTATTAGATTTGATAAAGAAGGAAAAATTGCATCACGATGCATCCGACCTTTTACCAGTACATAATGTATTGGACTCATAGTTATCGACTAATATTACCCCCTAATTTTGCCCAAATTCATAACGTATTTCTTATGTCTCAATTGAGAAAATATATTACTGACCCAGGGCACATCATCACATGGGATGGATGATTAATACAAACTAACCACAACTTCGAAGATAGACCTTTTCATATCTTAGACACACAAGATCAAATACTTCGTATGAAGACAACTCCTCAAGAAAAAGTTTTTTTTCAACATCATGGTCATGAAGAAGTAACTTGGGAACTTAAAGATGTCATATATCAACAATATCCTGAACTATTCGAATATAATTTTGAGGACGATTTTTTTTGGTAGGGAGAATTGTAAAACCCGTATAAAACAACACGTTTAGATAAAACTATATGTACATATATATTCGAAGAATAAGAAATCTTAACTTAACATATAATCAGTTTAGTAAATTATTTTGGATTATTACAAACATGAACCTTAAAAAAACACAAATTCTGAAGTTACCATTAAATTTCAATAATTACAAAACACCTCCTAAAGTTTTCAATTGACTTTTAACCAATCTAAATGATATATATATATATATATATATATATATATTTATTTTTTTTTAAAATTTCTTTACAAACAACTTCGTTACCTTTTAGAGTTACAAATCAACCCCTCACAATTCTATCCTAAGTTTTGGAAATTACATAAAGACCTAAAATTTTAGAAATAAAGAAAAAAGACTTATAGTTTAAGTAAAACCCCTTAGGGACTAAAACTAAAACCTTTATCATGTTGCCTATTTTCTGGACTTATAGGAATGCAAGCAAGAAACCATGCGAACCAATGAGAAGCAAGGGTAAACCTGCACACTTTTATACACAAAACTTCCTTGCCAAAATTCTCCTATTGGATCAGACCAAACACCACCCCAAATTTGACCAATAAACTCCCCCTAACTTCCCCTATATAAAGCCTCTCTTAGTGCAGAGAATTTAGTACAAACAGTATCTAAAACCACATACAAAGGGTGATGATGTTGGTATGGTATAAGAGATCCAAAAGTGCGCTTCATGGAGAGAAGAGAACGGGTGGAACTTTCGACATACTACAAGGAAGGAAGGGAAGTATTTCGTGTCACTTAATGTGAGACATTTCAAGGAAGAATCGATGTTTAGCGGGACGTAGTGATAGTCTCTACATGCACCGCCCATTGGTAAGGTTGGGTTGAAAGAGAAGAATCAACCAAAGAATTTTGTGTTTAGCTACAATTCCTGAATTTGGAAGAATTCGGTACAGTTTTTGGATGGGGTGCCATCCTCAAAACAAGATCAAATGTTCATACCGAACATGTGAATAAAGTCGCCGAGAAGGAGGTGATTGATACTCCTTTAAGCTGACTTACAATATTAACTAGTATGCCCCATACTTCCTTTGAAAGGAAGGATCGTGCCAATGCATGATCCGGAGCAGTATAAATTTCTAAATCAGGATGAGATTGGTGAATCCCATCTTTGATATGGGATTTCAGAAACCAGCGGAGATAAGGTTTCGTTTCGAGTAGGATGTATCACCCGTAGCCAGGGAATGGGCGCACGGTGATTAAAGATTTGTGGAGCCACGTGAAGGAGATTTTGGAATATTGGTATGATGATTTCAGGAATGCTCGGTAGAAGCACTCGTACCCGTTTGTTGCGTGCAAGGTGCTTATTAAGGTTTTGTTATGGAAGAACCTCGACTATTCTCCTCCCGTATGTTCAGAGGAGAGTAGATAATCAGAGTTTTTGGATCGGTCGAGAGAACATCCGATAACTGTGGTAAAATTCCACGACTATTTTAGGCGAGCAAGAGTGATCAAATGTTCGTATAATTTTCTCAGAATGGGAGTTTTGTATATGAATAAATCCGAGTATTTGTCATGTAGTGAGGTGCGGCCTCCTATTGATAGTGAGATAAGGAAATTATAACGTATAGGCGTGACCTATGCGAATGTCGTCGGTTGGGAGCACAATGTGAAGTGTCTCCAATGAGAATGTAAAATAATGTTACTGTGAAGAAAGGGCTATAGTGATTGAGCGCCGTAATGTGTAGTTAGTTTGTGTACGGAAAATGATATCCAGAATTGTGCTACCTGATAGGCTTTATTTTCCGAATTTCGGGACGAAATTCCGTTATTAGGGGGGAATTATGTAATACCCCGTATTTTTATAGCTTTTAAATTATGGGATTTATTAAATTTAATTGAGATAAATTAATTTAATTTTAATCCGGAATGTTGTTTTAAATATTTACTAGCGTGACGAGAGTTAGTAATTATTGGAAATTTGTTATTTGTTGAATTTTACTGGATGAGTATAGTAATATATGATATTTATTTTTATAATATTGTAACGTGTGAATAAAATGACAATTATGGAAATTTAAGTCGGGACGCGCCGGTGTCGTGTCGGGACTAAATGTTGATTAATAAAAGTGAATATTTTAAAGGTTGTTCGTATGGCCATTTTGAGTGTGCCAACGCGTTCGGAAGGGTCGAGATAGTCAGTAAAGTGTACCCGGGGGTTTAGTTTGGGTCTCGGGGAGTTTTTAGACTTAATTAGTACCCCCGGAGGACATTTTAGTCATTTTGTATTTTTGGGTAATTAAACCCACGAAAATTAGTAATCTATATCAGCCATTTAGGTTAGTCATCTAGGGTTAGAAAACTCAAAAATCTAAAATGGCCATTAGAGAGGAGAGGAGAGAGCTCTCAAGGCATTTCAAGGCTCAAAACTCAACCGTTTGCGCCGCCGCCACCGCCAACGCGTAGATCGCGAGACGGGGAACATAACCACATCAAATTCGGCACCAAACCAGAACACCGAAAATCTTAGGCAAGTGTTTATCTTTCTTATTTCGTTGATGCATCTTTCATATTGGTTTATGAATGATTAGGATGAATTGTATGGAAGAAAAACCCAATTTGAGATAGGAAATTGCATGTAGTGATGACTTAAATGATATTCTGGAAACCCTTTGTCATGTAGAGGAGTAAACCACGAAATTTTGATGTTTACAAGAAGGAAATTCTGGAAAATTCTTGTTAGAACCATGTTTAAGAGATTTCTAGGGTTCTTGATAATTATAATAATGTTGGGCTATTATCCATGTTTAGTGATAGAAATCTACATGCTTTACGTTGGAAATATCTGGTATGATGATATAATGTTAGTAGTATAAATTTTGGGACGATTGGGATTGAAAAATATGGATTTGGATGAAGATATGTGTTAGAACCCGTAACTGCAAAACTGCAGAAATCGCAATACCTCTTTGATTGATCGATCGAGCCCAGAGCTTCGATCGATCGAAGGTTCGATCGATCAAGCCCCTAACCTCGATCGATCGACCCCTCCTGGCAGACTTAAGTTCCCCATTTTAAATTGTTGAATTGATTCAAAATAAAGAAAACTCCTTAGACATCCTTGTTAAAATAATTTAGGAGATAATGATGACCAGTAAGATTCATTAATGAATAAGAGACCTTTACTGTAAGGCGAAATCTATATTTTTGGGATATTTTGCATATGGGACAATGTAAGTATATATTAAAGGGGAGAGACACGTAAGAGAGAGTTACGTTGGAACATAAATGGATACCTACTGAATTGGACATTTGGGAGAATAGAGTCCATGAGGGTTACGTAGTAAGTTGGAAAAACCCTTCGAATTAAAGCTAGAAACGAACCATTATACTTGATAAATAATAATGGGAAAATATGGATAAATGTTGTGAATGTGGGTTATGGGATAAACCTAAATTGATATAATAAAAGTGGTATATTTATATGATTGTGTATGCATATATTATATACTTATGAAAATCATGCCCGCGCTACTTGCTATCCCTGAGGTTACCGCGCTGGGACGATCTTATCTCGTGTGCCTTATGGGGGATATTGACTCGTACCCTAGAAGATAGGGATCCTAGGTACAGGCTATCGAATCGTTAGTCACGGTCCTAAGAGACGTGAGGGTATGTACTGACCTCTTGGACTTGGAAACTATGCTTCGCCTCAATATTGTTTGTGTATGTATTTATATAGTTGGAGAGTGATTCCGAACTTGTATTCACTTTAGTACGATTGATACGGGGATTGGATAGCAGAGTATGCCCGCACCATAGTTTTTATGTGGGGTGATGTTATGATATATATGTTATACGAGTAGTTAATATATGTATGAAATTCTGAAATCTGGAACTGCCTACTGTGATTTGATATGTAGGACATGGTTGATGACTCAAATTATAAAAACTTGTTTTGAGAAATTATAATATGACACTGGAAAACTTTATTGATTAATAAAGTTAAAAGGAGAACTTTGGTTACGAATTGAAATCTTACGTTTTAAATACTTGTGTTGTTCAGTTGTAAATCCTGCGAATAACCTAAGATAAGTTAAATCATTGGGGAAAGATAGTGTGGTATATGACGAGATAGACCATTGGGAAGGTTAGTGCGATAGGTGTGCACATTAGAAGAGAGGTGAGAATTTCTTAAGAGAGTGTCGCACTAATATGTTGTTGCATTGACCTGTAATAAATTAAATACTTGCTAAAAGAATTTTTAAATCATATACACTATCGGGCTCTGACCCGTTTCTTTTTCTTTCTCTCTTGTATATATATGTTTGTATTACAGGTGCCCAGCCACAGGGGCGTCTTGCATAGGATCCTTTGGATGGAACGCGCTGTAGATTTTGTGGGAGTTGCAGGCCATTTTTTAGACGACCTCATTATTGACTCTACTTCTAGTTCAGCTTTATCCAGTGGGGGCATGTGTCGCCCCTTTTCCATTATTTAGTTGATATTGTCCGAGATTGTAATTCTTTTAATTTTAGTATCTTTATTTCGGAATTTTTACTGTCAGGATGTTTTCCTTAGTATTTTAATGTTGGGATTTATTATTGTTGGGTAAACTCTTAAATGTTCATTTTATTCTTCTACTTATTGTGTGACTCTTTAGATGTTAATTGTTTAAGGTTTTATAATCGGATTTAATAAAAAGAGAATAAGGTTTTAAATGGTTTTGGCACTTAGCTTAATTATTTAGGTTGTTTAAATTGGAAACGTATTTTAACGATAGTGATGCTAAGAATGAACTAACTGTTCACCTTGATTTTAATTTAATAAAGGAGTGATCGCCCGGTATTTAATTAGGCGGAGTGTCACAGGTGGTATCAGAGCATCAGGTTCTAGTGTCCTTAGGATCTGTACGGCTTATTATGCTTTCAGCGTTGCTTTGTTTGTTATAGAGCCCTATGTTTAGGATTGTCGATTCCTTTGACGAGATTTCGTTCTCCTGCTATAATATGTATACATTAGTGAATTCTAATTTCGTTCGGATGTGTGCGTGTGCCGAGCGATGACGGATGTCAGAAGAGGACCGTTAAGCGTACATCAGGAGGCAGGGCTCAGTTGAGATTATAAAATATATCCGAGGATGATGACCGTAGTTGAGGTCACCTCCATTATGGCACGAGAAGCCAAGACTAGAAAGGCGACTAAGGCGCAACAGTGATTTCCAAATGCTGTTATAGTCAAATGAGGTGCGAGGGTAAACTTACCCAACGTATTACAAAAATGTGTAGAGACTATCAGTTGGAAATTCTAGAAATGCGGAAATTATGTGTCTTTACCAAAGGAGGTAAAGTATCTAAAGGCTTAGATATAGGACGGTGTGTGGCAAACCGAAAGTGAAAATTTAGAGAAAATTTTCTTGTCTTTCCGAACGAAATTATAATGGTTGGAGTCAACCACCCATTTTATAAGTAGAATGATATGCCTATAGGAGAACCTTAGGTACAGTGTTGACCGTATGTTCCTTCCTTAACTGTTCAGGATTAGAAGCAAATGTGGTTCTGAACTCATCGAAAGAGGGCATGTTAGGGGTCCATTCGTGAATATGAATCTTAACCGTTAGCGAATTTTGTATCAAAAGAGGTAGATTCGAGTGGAGGAAACGACTCCAAGTAGGAGACCAACTCGTAATAATAGTTGATAATACTCAAGGAGGAAATTCTGATGGACGGATGATTCAGAGGTTGACAATGTCGTATTTTGTCAATAAAGATAATAATGCTCCTTGGGTGGGAAGCTTAAAGAAATCGAAGAATTTAGTCGAGAATAAGACTGAATACAACGATGGTGATATAACACCACAAAGGGATGTGGATATACATCAGGGGACCCATTTAAATTATTCGGATAATGGAATTCTTACCAAGTGATGGTAAATTCAGTAAGTACTATTATAGATAGTAACAGGATCTTTATGACCTAAAAAGCTAAGGGAAAAACTGGGATGGCTAACAGGAATCGAGTTTACTAAAGTTCGAGAGAAGGACAATCCTAACCTGGTTAGTAGGACAGGTGGTAAGTGGATTATGTGTTGAGGTATTTTGTGCGGAGTGAGATCGCTCACGATAATATGTTCCAAAGTGAGAAAAAGGACAAGAATACGGTGCCTAGTAAAAGGCAACGAATAAAGAAATTTTGTTTAGTTTGAGTAGACGTGTTACGTCCAGAAACCATTTGCACAGTCAAGACGATTGACAAGGTAAAAGTTTAAGTTGTATCCTCAGAGGATGCGGCGTGTTTATGTGACACGAGCGAGTCACCATATTTTGTTCATTGCTAGATTAGCATGTGAGACGAGTTTAATGCATATCATTTTAAACGTTATTATTATTATGTGAATATTTTTCCCTAGTGTAGCGGGATTTTTCTTTAGTGCTACCCGCGGAGGAGGAATGAGTATATTAACAGCGTTTTATACCTTATTGAGGTTACTCGTTGTAGTGATGCGATACACGAGTATGATATTATCTTTGTTAAAATGTTATAGAAATGGGTAGTATGATAGTGGGCATTTATTGCAGGGCTATCGGAGTAGTTGAATTAGTGCAACATGTTTTATGTTTGTTTTGGCGAGGCTTTACCTGTAAGAAGGTTGGAATCATACTTATATTATCTATCCTAGAGAATTCAGAGGAGATAGGGGGCTCGAGATATTCGATGCCAAAGTATGTATAGATTTTGTCAGTATAATTCCGTATGTATCGGGATTTACCGTTGAGCGAAAAGATTTGACTCAGTATTATGTTTAGCACTCCGGACTTAGTGATAGGAAGAGTGCATTATTATATTTATCCTTTAGAGATGTGGGAGTTAATATTTATACCCCTATTATTAGGGAAAGGAATTTCGAGAATTCCAATTGTATGTATTCGAGGTTTATGGAATGCTATTACCACAAACCTAAACTGAACAATAGTTCAATTAGTGAAACTTTCTTTGTTAAGCATAATTACGGGAGAAATTGTAACTTTTCTGTCAAGGGATGGAATAAAGGGGTATATACTATGGACGGAGGACCTAACAGAATTCGATAACCGACAATGCTAGGTAGTAGTGTATCAGGGGGTTCCTTGTTTGTATTTTGGTTTGCGAGACATCCCACGCATGAAGCTTAGCGTAAGGTTGGAGATAAAGAGACGTTTGGTCACTATTCCATGAGTTCGGTACCCCGGTCGAAATGGGATCAAGTAATTATGTATGTAAGTTGGGAGTTGAATTTTGTTTTAAGGCCATTGGAGCCGGATTTTTGTGGTAGGAAAGCATTGAAAGTTATCCCCACGAGTTGAGAGGTGGAACTATGATAAAGAGAATTTAAGAATTTTGATTTCTAGGGTGATTGAGAGTACCCAAATGTCATAACCGCATACAGAACACAAGGAATAAAGAGTTGGAATGATTTTTAGAATGAATTGTCTAGAAAGAACTTTATATTATACAAAAGAGATGACTTGAAATTATTTTGATGAATAGAGCGTTACTGATTTATTTTTGGTTGTTGTACCTATTTGGGAAAATTGTTATACTTATCTGAAGAAGGTTGAGAATTATTATTCCTCTTTTATCGTCATGAAATTTGAATGTCCCATTCCTTCTATTTCGTTGAATTTAGTTCGTTCTAAGGATGAGTAGACCGCCGTTCGCTCTTCTAGGGCAGTCAGGGTGTTGCAAGAATGTGGACATCTCTGTTAATTGCAGTTAAAATCGTCTGAGTCGAAGGGACGTGGTCATGGACGTGTGTTATATATGTTTGTGGGACTAGTTAAACGAAGTGGAAGTGATAGAGTGGATTAAACGTCACATGAGGGGCGATAATCCATATATAGGTGTGTAATTAGAATAGCACACCCAAATTTGAATTGGAAGACTGTGGGAAGTCATTTAAGAAGAGTATTCCTTGAATGGAGCAGAAATAAATGATTAAGAAGAACACTGGGAGCGGAGTTGTTAGTAGGCAAGTATGAGAGCGACTTACACATACAAAGGGTGATGATGTTGGTATGGTATAAGAGATCCAAAAGTGCGCTTCGTGGAGAGAAGAGCACGGGTGGAACTTTCGGCATACTACAAGGAAGGAAGGGGAGTATTTCGTGTCACTTAATGTGAGACATTTCAAGGAAGAATCGATGTTTAGCGGGACGTAGTGAAAGTTTCTACATGCACCGCCCATTGGTAAGGTTGGGTTGAAAGAGAAGAATCAACCAAAGAATTTTGTGTTTAGCTACAATTCCTAAATTTGGAAGAACTTGGTAAAGTCGGTACAGTTCTTGGATGGGTTTCCATCCTCAAAACAAGATCAAAGGTTCATCCCGAACATGTGAATAAAGTCGCCGAGAAGGAGGTGATTGATACTCCATTAAGCTGACTTACAATATTAACTAGTATGCCCCAGACTTCCTTTGAAAGGAAGGATCGCGCTAGTGCATGATCCGACGCAGTATAAATTTCTAAATCAGGATGAGATTGGTGAATCCCACCTTTGATATGGGATTTCAGAAACCAGCGGAGATAAGGTTTCGTTTTGAGTAGGATGTATCACCCGTAGCCAGGGAATGGGCGCACGGTGATTAAAGATTTGTGGAGCCACGTGAAGGAGATTTTGGAATATTGGTACGATGATTTCAGGAATGCTCGGTAGAAGCACTCGTACCCGTTTGTTGCGTGCAAGGTGATTATTAAGGTTTTTTTATGGAAGAACCTCGACTATTCTCCTCCCGTATGTTCAGAGGAGAGTAGATAATCAGATTTTTTGGATCGGTCGAGAGAACATCCGATAACTGTGGTAAAACTCCACGACTGTTTTAGGCGAGCAAGAGTGATCAAATGTTCGTATAATTTTCTCAGAATGGGAGTTTTGTATATGAATAAATCCGAGTATTTGTCATGTAGTGAGGTGCGACCTCCTAATGATAGTGAGATAAGGAAATTATAACGTATAGGCGTGACCTATGCGAATGTTATCGGTTGGGAGCACAATATGAAGTGTCTCCAATGAGAATGTAAAACAATGTTACTGTGAAGAAAGGGCTATAGTGATTGAGCGCCGTAATGTGTAGTTAGTTTGTGTACGGAAAATGATATCCAGAATTGTGCTACCTGATAGGCCTTATTTTCCAAATTTCGGGATGAAATTCTATTATTAGGGGGGAAGTATGTAATACCCCGTATTTTTATAGATTTTAATTATGTGATTTATTAAATTTAATTGAGATAAATTAATTTAATTTTAATCCGGAATGTTGTTTTAAATATTTACTAGCGTGACGAGAGTTAGTAATTATTGGAAATTTGTTATTTGTTGAATGTTACTGGATGAGTATAGTAATATATGAGATTTATTTTTATAATAATGTCACGTGTGAATAAAATGACAATTATAGAAATTTAAGTCGGGACGCGCTTGTGTCGTGTCGGGACTAAATGTTGATTAATAAAAGTGAATATTTTATAGGTTGTTCGTATAGTCGTTTTGAGTGCGCCAACGTGTCCGGAAGGGTCGAGATAGTCAAAAAAGTGCACCCGGGGGGTTTAGTTTGGGTCTCGGGGCGTTTTTAGACTTAATTAGTACCCCGTGAGGACATTTTAGTCAATTTGTATTTTTGGGTAATTAAACCCACGAAAATTAGTAATCTATATCAGCCATTTAGGTTAGTCATCTAGGGTTAGAAAACTCAAAACTCTAGAACGGCCATTGGAGAGGAGAGGAGAGAGCTCTCAAGGCATTCCAAGGCTCAAAACTCAACCATTTGCGCCGCCGCCACCGCCAACGCGTAGATCGCGAGACGGGGAACATAACCACACCAAATTCGGCAGCAAACCAGAACACCGAAAATCTTAGGCAAGTGTTTATCTTGCTTATTTCGTTGATGCATCTTTCATATTGGTTTAGGAATGATTAGGACGAATTGTATGGAAGAAAAACCCAACTTGAGATAGGAAATTGCATGTAGTGATGACTTAAATGATATTCTGGAAACCCTTTGTCATGTAGAGGAGTAAACCATGAAATTTTGATGTTTACAAGAAGGAAATTCTGGAAAATTCTTGTTAGAACCATCTTTAAGAGATTTCTAGGGTTCTTGATAATTATAATAATTTTGGGCTGTTAATCCATGTTTAGTGATAGAAATCTACATGCTTTACGTTGGAAGTATCTGGTATGATGATATAATGTTAGTAGTATAAATTTTGGGACGATTGGGATTGAAAAATATGGATTTGGATGAAGATATGTGTTAGAACCCGTAACTGCAAAACTGCAGAAATCGCAATACCTGTTTGATCGATCGATCGAGCCCAGAGCTTCGATCGATCGAAGGTTCGATGGATTGAGCCCCTAGCCTCGATCGATCGACCCCGCCTGACAGACTTAAGTTCCCCTTTTAAAATTGTTGAATTGATTCGAAATGAAGAAAACTCCTTAGACATCCTTGTTAAAATAATTTAGGAGATAATGATGACCAGTAAGATTCATTAATGAATAAGAGACCTTTACTGTAAGGCGAAATCTATATTTTTGGGATATTTTGCATAATGGACAATGTAAGTATATATTAAAGGGGAGAGACACGTAATAGAGAGTTACGTTGGAACATAAATGGATACCTACTGAATTGGACATTTGGGAGAATAGAGTCCTTGAGGGTTACGTAGTAAGTAGGAAAAACCCTTCGAATTAAAGCTAGAAACGAACCATTATACTTGATAAATAATAATGGGAAAATAAGGATAAATGTTGTGAATGTGGGTAATGGGATAAACCTAAATTGATATAATAAAAGTGGTATATTTATATGATTGTGTATTCATATATTATATACTTGTGAAAATCATGCTCGCGCTACTTGCTATCCCTGAGGTTACCGCGCTGGGACGATCTTATCTCGTGTGCCTTATGGGGCATATTTACTCGTACCCTAGAAGATAGGAATCCTAGGTACAGGCTATCGAATTGGTAGTCACGGTCCTAAGATACGTGAGGGTATGTACTGACCTCTTGGACTTGGAAACTATGGTTCGCCTCAATATTGTTTGTGTATGTATTTATACAGTTGGAGAGTGATTCCGAACTTGTATTCCCTTTAGTACGATTGATACGGGGATTGGATAGCAGAGTATGCCCGCACCATAGTTTTTATGTGGGATGCTGTTATGATATATATATTATACGAGTAGTTAATATATGAAATTCTGAAATCTGGAACTGCCTATTGTGATTTGATATGTAGGACATGGTTGATGACTCAAATTATAAAAACTTGTTTTGAGAAAGTATAATATGACACTGGAAAACTTTATTGATTAATAAAGTTAAAAGGAGAACTTTGGTTACGAATTGAAATCTTACGTTTTAAATACTTGTGTTGTTCAGTTGTAAATCCTGCGAATAACCTAAGATAAGTTAAATCATTGGGGAAAGATAGTGTGGTATATGACGAGATAGACCATTGGGAAGGTTAGTGCGATAGGTGTGCACATTAGAAGAGAGGTGAGAATTTCTTAAGAGAGCGTCGCACTAATATGTTGTTGCATTGGCCTGTAATAAATTAAATACTTGCTAAAAGAATTTTTAAATCATATACACTATCGGGATCTGATCCGTTTCTTTTTCTTTCTCTCTTGTATATATCTGTTTGTATTACAGGTGCCCAGCCACAGGGGAGTCTTGCATAGGATCCTTTGAATGGAACGCGTTGTAGCTTTTGTGGGAGTTGCAGGCCATTGTTTAGACGACCTCATTGTTGACTCTACTTCTAGTTCAGCTTTATCCAGTGGGGGCATGTGTCGCCCTTTTTCCATTATTTAGTTGATATTGTCAGAGATTGTAATTCTTTTAATTTCAGTATCTTTATTTCGGAATTGTTACTGTCAGGATGTTTTCCTTAGTATTTTAATGTTGGGATATATTATTGTTGGGTAAACTCTTAAATGTTCATTTTATTCTTCTACTTATTGTGTGACTCTTTAGATGTTAATGGTTTAAGGTTTTATAACCGTATTTAATAAAATGCGATTAATGTTTTAAATGGTTTTGACACTTAGCTTAATTATTTAGGGTGTTTAAATTGGAAAAGTATTTTAACGGCAGTGATGCTAAGAATGAACCAACTGTTCACCTTGATTTTAATTTAATAAAGGAGTGATCGCCCGGTATTTAATTAGGCGGGGTGTCACAGGGATATATAAGTAAAATTATGGGTGATTATAAGGAAAGAAAGATGAAAAATAAAGTATAAAAACGAAATCAAAAGAGTAAAAAACGAGTGGAAGGCGAAGAGCCAATTTGGAGTGTTTAGATTTTCTTTTTGAGTGCTTTCGGATGAGATTTAAGAAAAACCTCAAAACACATACCTAATATATTTTTTCATGTATAATCCAAATCTCAAGTCTGATTGGCTGTTTAGATAATGCTTGGATATAAAAATTTTCGAGTTTTGAAAACAGGCCTAGAATGGTGGATTTTAACTCGCTTGAGGTAGTTTCGTTCTCTTGTGGTTAATTTATCGTGCTACACTTATTCAATCTTGATTTTATATTTATGCCCATGCTATGTGTTGGATTTATATTTATTATATTCTCGTATATTATATTTGTTCTTGAACCCATTTTGTATGTGTTATTTTCAAGTCGTGTAGTTTGGGGCAACGAAGCTAGTTGATTTTACGAGCATGGTTAGTTATAGAAATTGGGTAGAAAATATGTACACTTAATTTATGGGAATTGAATTTGAAATTTATTTCAATTGGGAGAATAATATTATGATAATTATTATTGGAGTATGAATAGGTATTCCTTATCCAAATCACCAGCTAAATGGGGTTTTCTGTCGACTACAATTTTGTTTATTATCCAAAGACTAGACTATGGACCCTGGTTGGCAAGTATACCCAGATTTTATGGCGATGATGCCATGTTATGATGGGTCATGTGCACAAGTTTTGTTATTTATTTTTGGGGGTCATTGGATTGTTCTGAGGATAATGAACAGGATAGTGGATGGTAGTCCATACCGTACTGTGGGAATTGCGGTGGGAGTTTTGATACTGGGTCTTAGGTTTTATAGTGCCGTGGTGAGATCATAGGTGATGGCTACATTATTGGGATTTTAGTTTGAGTGTTCATATTGCATATACTCTTGTATATGATGCACGCACACACGAGTATATGTAGTTACACTTGGATCATTGATATGAGCTACTGAGTGTCCCACTCATCCCCCATAGTTTATTATACTTCAGGTTTGACGAGAGATGATATTTATGGTATCATTGGGATTGGCACCGTCACAAGAGGCTCTAGATATTTATTTTTAAAAATTTATTTGTATTATTTTGTTTACTGTAAATTGTTTTGTAAAATGGCATTTGAGATTTAATAAAATTGAGAAATTTTATTCAGTCGATTTATTATTTATTCTTCTACAAATTTATTATGAATCTAAATTGTATTGTTTTATAAAAAACAATTCTCTAATTTATCAATATTTTTCAATAGCACCTCTTGGGGTGTTACACCCGGATCTATTATAGCATACATTATGACAAGGGAATAATCTTTCATTATACCCACAATTGTATTATTTGGCATGTAGGACTCAAATGATTGAGGGCCTCGTTATTGTTACCATTTGGAATGTCTGTAATAGACTTAGCACGGTTACTTTTATCTCCAATATATTGATTGATTGTCTTCAATTTTATTGGACTAATGTAGTTGTATGTATGGTTATTACCCAAAAACCTCTAACTGGGTAATTACGTGTTATTTGTTTAGAAACTATTCCTAACTGCTACCGATTCTAGACAAATATTTCGATGTTTTTAGTTATAACATTCCCGGAACAAACGTGTTACCTTATCCAAACGTTGAATTCATTTTCATATTGAATTTCTTATACTGACTCATCAAAAATCATGTATTGAACTGTATAGAATAAGAATTATCTACTTGGAAATTGAGTGTTTTTTAAAATCCAGATGGACCCAGGAAATAGAGAAGGTAACATCTCCCCGACCCCACACAAATCTAGTGCATCACCTCGTGTTACCCTAGCAATTATATATGTATGGAAAATCAATTGTAGCACTGAATAACCTATTATAATTTCTTATGCTACTTCATATAAATGGATGTAAATTGGTATTGTATCAAGGCACATGTCTTACTTCTTAATTTTCTTTTGCTTTTATTTTCATTTATGGGCTATGTAATAAAATATAGTGCCTCTATTTAGGATGAGTGTACTGAATGATGCCTTACGATACTTTACTTCATGTTAAGAGATATTACTATTATTTAGCCTTTCGTTATCATTATTAATTATTCTTTCATTTTTTAATTTATTTCCCCATTTAACGTATCAACCCAACCCTTACTCACTTGATTATTCGGGACATGACACAATTACCCCAACCCTTTAGTTATTTACCGAGTATATTCTTTAAACATGTTTTAATCCATTATAATAAGAGTTAAAGGGATAATAAGACTACATGGAACTACTTACAAATCAAAGCTTAAAGTAAAGGTGAATTGATTTTATTTAAGGTTTAGCGTCATCACTCTTATCCATCTCTGAACTCTGTGCATGGGACGTCTCACTGAAGTGATATCCAAATAATGCCACCTCCAAATACACTTTTGTTTACAGTGCGTAGTTGTTAAGACGATTAATTAATGAAGGCCCTATTATGAGCACTTAAGGTAAGAGAATAATCATTTAAATATACAACTTTCATAACCAGCCCAACTCGTCTGACACAACCATTCAACCATAAATCCAACAAAACAAAATAGGTTTATCGTGCACTCCTTCTATCTAATCTACACGATTAATTCATCATCAACAAAAGTAATAATATTAGTTAATATTCATATTAAATTCTCACAAAATAGGGATTTCAAATGTGTAATTTAACATAAGGCTTTCATTCAAAAGTTCTAGCATAGCATAATCATTATAAAATGAGTCCCCATCCTTTTCCAAAGCCATAATTAAAGTAAACATATTAAAATATCATCATTTAGGTAAATATCACATGGGTACTACCAGTTAAAGAAAAAAAAATACAACCCTACCAAGAATGGGAAATTCAAAATTGTTATAAAGTCTAAATTAAGTTCATATTACTCATCATCGAGTCCGAATTAATAAACTGTCAAAATGGAACTATGAAACCCTAAACTTCACAATTTATAATTGTAGTTCAATATTCAATGTCTTCCATTAAATATGGAAAATATTAATTTAAATCATATGTGAATCATTAATTTCACCTAATTACAACAATTTCTTTGGAAGTCTTAAAGTTCCTAAAGGTTTCTAATTGATTTTAAACCTACAATATAATTAAGGTAAAATTTAGCATAACCATCCTAAACCTCTTAATAATATCTGAAACCCTAAAGCTCTACTTGTTTCCAAGTCATGCACAATTACACCAATGCCCCTAAGTCTTTTTACAAATTATCCAAGAGTCTTAAACAACTTTCAGCTTCTTATAATCATCGAATTAACCCCATATTTTTATGAAATAAAACTTTAGCCCTAAATGGTTTTTTTAATTTTTTCATTCGAACTATAAAATTTCAAGTTAACTTAATTTTACTTATTTTTACACAAATAAAGTCAAATTTCTCCATTTTAATTATATAATTAATCCATGTTGCCTTCTAATTAATTAATCTTGAAGTGATGGGGTATTACATTGTTTCTATTCGTGGATGACCAATCTACTCTTAGGTTGTACTACCCTTTTTAAGTGGGGTTTTTCCTACTCTAGAAGAATTTGACTTATTGTAAGACTTACCACCCATTCTTAGATGGCTTTATGCCTATTTTAGGCTATCAACCGACATATATGTTATACCACCTTTTTAAGTGAGTTTTTGTATATTGTAGTAGAATTACCTAATTTTAAGTCATACAACCCTTTCCTAGATGGGCCTGTTCTTACTCTAGGCTAACCAACAAATTCTCAGGTTATACCATAATTTTAAGGTTCATCTTGATATTGAGAAGTTGCACAAAGACAAATTACACGCTAGTTATATAAAGTACTAAACTTTTATTTTGAAATTTAAAGTTTATAATTTTTTTAAAAAAGGATCATATACATCTAAGTGTATTGTTTAGATTCTTTTGAATTGTAAATGTCAACTGAGATGAACATATTCAAATATTCGTGTGATCAGGGGTTTGGTAAGCATTTAAGGATTTTGTAATTTCTTTGAGTTTACTTTTAATTACAAAATTGACCGTACAAAATCTTTTAAATGTGAGGAAAAGGTTATTAAGTTTTACAGGAAATTTCTCGAGACGAGAATTTTTTTTCTATCTCTCATTTGAATGAGAAACTCGTCTTGCAAAATGGTCATCGCATGAGAGCCTTACTCTAAAAAAAGAAGTTCTAGTATGTTATAGACATATCACTAGAGAAGAGACCCTCATGCAAAGTGACCTCATTTGAACAATGACACCATAGTTAGAATAGTTGTGTGTTTTCTTGAAAATTGTGCTTTATTTGATAGTTTATACTAAAAAGTATATATAACAACATATATTTGTATTTCAAGATACACATCCCATTTAAACAAAATCCTAAAGACTTTTTAAAATATTTTCTTATGAAAGTGAGATCATATCAAGTTTCATGCTTTCAGGGTAAATTTTAGATTTACAATCCCCTATGATTTTCTATATGAGTGGGAGACATTAACATGTGCAATCGTGTGTGTGATTAGAGTGTAGCTTATATATGGGTTGATTATCATCAACAAATATCGGTGGATACGACAATTTGAGGACTATGTAAGCTAAGTCTAAGAGTGGATTAGTTGATTGCTAGTTTGGGCAGAGGCATCAGATCAGAAAGCAAGCGAGGGACTTTGTGGAGGTAATTATTTTCTTATATGTAAGTCATTTTTATCCATTGTAAGACCTAAATTGTTGATATTAGTGGAATTGTTAGGTTGGGGTGATAATGATATTTCTGTCCAAGATTTGCACTCTAAAATCCTCATGCATTATATATGGTTTCTTTTACTACTTCATTATTTATTTTCTAGATCACCCTGATACAAATTAATATAATTAATTTCATTTGGTAAATTAAAATTTATTTCAATTTAAAAAGGATTTGATTTTAATTGCACGTGGTAATTATTTAAGTAATCAATTAATTTAACTTGATCCATAGGTCACACACTTTTTTATGAAGAATTCCATGTCATAAGCCATGGCATAAGGAGTTTGACCTCAATATTTTCTTGGTGTAGTTATGTAGATCCACATAACAGAAGATAGTTCATCATGTTAAGATTTGATATTATAAAAATCTTTGTTTCCCAATTAACTTCTATTGATCATTCATTACAAGTAATAAAAAACTAGTTTTAAAGCCTATATCCGGGGTTTAAATCACAATACATTTGCAGATCTTGTAGGTCATCCACATGATTAATTTTTTTTATCCTCCTAACCCTTGTTAGAATGTCTAGAATGCCTCAAATATTCTAGCATATGATCTCCCAAATGAATTCTTATTTTTAGGCACTTTTGAAATATGAAAACTTGATAATTTTTTAGAGAAATAACTTTTTCTTTTCTCATCACTTCACAATAACGTGAATAGTTGATTCCTTTCTCTCTCTCTCTCTCTCTCTCTCTCTCTCTCTCTCTCTCTCTCTCTCTCTCTCTATTTTAAGATGTGTTATGCAACTTAAACCCCTTCCCTAGACCCACATATATAGTCGCTTAAGTGGGCTTGAGAAAATTAGGGTTCCTAAAGAGTTTAGGCCTCATAATTGGGTAATGGACTATACTAGGGATCTAAGACTGATAATTAAATTGGCTTCTAAATAGATTTATAAAAATTCCATATTACTTCCCGTAATAAGATTTATTTCCAATTAATTGTAATTGATTCCACTAAATAAATACATTTGCACTCTAATTTAATTATCTCAAAATTAATCGAATAATGAGATATTGCTTGCAAAGTTAAATGGTATATAATGTGATTCCCAACATGAATCATGCAATACCCATTTTGTGAAATTCGTTTTTACGCTAATCGTTTCTAGTAACATCTCATTTATTCCTTGGTCTCAAACTTAGATTATTTGATACTATAATGGATTCTAAAATAATATATTAATAAAGGTTACTAGTAGGATAAAAACTTATTATCTTATCAATGGGGGATCATAATCCAGGTTGTCTCCTAGACATGAATTGATCCAAAATATGATCTCAAATGTGTCCACGAAATAATCGCTCAACTTGCGAAGCTAGACCCAATAAATTGAATAGCACCCATAACAATCAAAGAAGTAATTTTGTGCACATTCCAATCCTCCAAATCCATGGGACTAAGAATTTATGAACCTTTTGCAAATGTTGTGAGATTGTACAAGTCTAATTCAGTCCGCACCTAGACTTGAATCTCACCCTTATCCCATTTAATACATTCATGATCTACCAGTATGATCCTCTTTGAACATTTGACAAGTTTATGAACCATCAAATATGTTTTCATAGTCAAGGAAAACAACTAAGATTGTACTCTGAGTTTACTGATCGTATGCTCACTACCTATCTAGGTTGTGAACTGTTAAATTGAACTAGAATTTTGATTTCAATCTTATATGATTAGGCCGAACTCAACTCACTGGAATTTCTACTAAGGTCAATTAACAGACATTAATGCAATATATTTAAAATAATATAAGGCGTTCTCAAAAACACAATTCTTATTTCAAAGTGACCATGGCACACCTTTATTAATAAATAAAAGTTATAGATCATTTTATGGAAAAAACAACACATTAATCCATTTCCCTGTTTTATTTTTATTCGATGATTGATTCGGACAAGGAGAGTTTTGTTCGATATTTCATCCTATCTAATGCACCGTGGGAACACTATCGAAGCATAGTAGTTTAGGTTCCATAATTTACATAAAAATATATGAAAGGATTATCTCACACAAAGGCTCTAGGATTACAAAACTAAGTAATGAGGCCCCTTTAAACAAACCTTAGCAACAACTCTCTGGTGTGTGTGTGTCAAGGGATCGTTTCAATTCACTTTGTGAAGTAGTCGGTCTTTGTGATAAAATACTTGCGATTACTTAGAGCTCTTGGTAGCAGATAAATTAATCCATGCCCCACTAGAATATTGATAGCGACTTATGAGAGGATTCCAATTGCCCATACATTTCCTAATGATTGTGGAAAATTATTTGTACTTAGGTCATTTTTTGATGAATTTAATTGTGACCTGTTTCCATGAAGGGATACCAACAGACTTGTGAAATCTCCTAATAGGCCAGTGGTTGTACTCTGACATGATCTCTGCAACTTCCTTTGTGTATAGCGCTTAGGATATTCTTTACCTGGTTTGGGTTCACACATTTGAGCATAAGTATATTAAATTATCATTAATAAAGACGACCATTCGAATATTGAAAAAAAATGAGTTAACTTCTCCTTCATTTTGTGATATTCCTTCTTATCGACTCGAAAATCTTTATTATTGGGGTAAGTAATGATTCGATCCATCCAGCTAAGTGTCTGATCAATTTCCATGGAAAAAACCTCTAATTCTGGATCCTTTATACTTGGTCAGTATATTTATTTTATGACGATTATCCTCTTCAAATTAGTATCAATTATAAGGCTTAAATAGCAAGAGAATCAACATAACTATTGTTGTTCCTAGGCAATTATTTTATTGAGACTCCTATATTCTTTTGGGATCAATCTAGAGGCCTTGATGAATCTATTTTTATTGTCTTTGTAGGCTTTCACACCTATATCTTAGGGTTCTTACTCATCGGTTAACTATTTGTCTATGACGAGAGAATCATAGTGGATTGCTTGTATTTTTCTCCCATTGTGGTCACCCTACTCAAATCCCCTACTATTGCTTCATATTTTTCTTTATTGCTAAATCCTTTGAACCCAAGTTGGACATCTTAATCAATTAATGCTCCTTATATAATGATGAAGACATTGCCAATATCACTTCCTTGCTCATTAAAGGACCCATTGCCAACTAACTTCCATTTAGATGGATTATCAGTTGGATTAAGTATGACTTGACCTCCTAAGATGATGTTTAACATTTCTACTAGTGGGATATAATGGAGTACTTCTCATTCTTAATTATTGGCAATTACATTATGAAGTCATACTAGAATTTCCCTTTAGTAGTGGTTATTGTCTCATATTATTAAAATATGACAATTATAGAGACCACTTTGTCACTCTGATTGAGAGGTCATTTTTTAACCTTTTTATATGGGAAATATGTGAAAAATCCTATGATTAACCCTCAGACTAACGCCGTATCTTTTTGAGGCATTATAAGGACCAAAAAGAGATTCCGAATATCCAAATACTTCATTTCAGTCTCAAGAAGAGTATGACTAAGATAGTGCACAAATTGATGCTCGTTATCCTATAATCGAAATAATGCCCCATTTTTTGCGTTATGTGAAATGACTTAAGTACAAGTGGCGCTTGACACTACTGAATGGTCTTGAAAATAATTTTGAGGAGCCTAGGTATCTCTTGAGATGATCTGATAACTCACCATTTTATGTCTAAATCATCGTGTTAACTTTCCTTAATGCTTGAAACAAAGGTCGATAGTTATCCAAATACCTAGATGCAAATTGATTAAGCGATGACAACATTCTAGTGAGCATATATACCTCATTAACTCTGTTTGATCACTTGATCTCTTTTAAGGATTTTATTTGATTTAGATTGTCCTCTATGCCCCTTTGGGTGATAAGGTATCCAAGTAAATTTCATGGAATAATCCCAAAGTGACATTTTGATTCAATAAGCTTCATTGTGTAGTTTTTAAAGAACTTAAAGGTGATGGAAGGATCCCTGATGTGATTGGAGGTAAGCTTTCTCTATACGAGCATCTTGTCAATGTACACTTCCATGGTTGAAACAATGTTCTTCCTAAACATCTTCGTGAAAAATGTTTGGTAAGTCCCATCCATTATTCTTAAAGGAGAAATTCATTACTCTCTAGTAATATAATCCTAATTATATAATTAATGAGGTTTTATCTTAGTCAGGGATGAATAATGGTATTTAATGATACTCAGAGTAGGAACCCATGAAGTTCAATCAATGATGCCTCACATTTGAATCAACCAGATGATCGATTCTATGAAGAGTAAATATATCTTTCAGGGAAGCTTTATTAATATCCATAAAATCCACACAAACTCTCCATTTACCACTTTTCATTGATATGGCTTTTGTGTTGGATTTCTAATCTGACCTCCTTAATGGATTTAACGTGAAGTATTTTATAAACTCCATCCTTCATAACTTTGAACTTCTTTAGAGATGAGTTCTTTGGTTTCTTCTTAAAAGGCCAACTCTAAGGATCCATATGCAACCAGTGATAAGAAATTACTAGATCAATGTCTAGCATATTCGTGCAAACACGTTAATGTTCCTTTTTAATAACTTCACTAGTTAACTGACTTCCAATTATAGTAATTCATAACCAATATGGAAATTACTTTTTTGGTTTCTTTGTATTTAAAGGATTTAATTGTAAGTCCTTTATTGCTCTATCATCAATGACCACTTTCGTCTCTTGAAACTCTGACCAAACACCCTTTTTGTAGTATTTATTTTTATCGACATGAGAGTCATCACCCTATAGGAATTTATTCTATTAATACTACTTCTACTTGATGGTGGAGATAAAGTAACTCTTGGTTATTGCCTTTAATATCTGATTTCCACTAAGCCTTGATCGACCATGAACTTTAGCTTTTGGTGGAGTCAAGAATGCACATCCCTCACGGTGTGTAACCAATAACTCGTAAGGATGGAGTTTTAATGTTTTTTTGATTCAACCATGTTGTATTTTTTAATGGTTTCAAATTTAACCAAATGCTTGATCATTCCTTAAATAGTCGCCACATTAATATTGAATCCGATCAATGATCTGACATTATTATCCTAGTTATAAATATTGTATCCAATCTTGTAGATAAATTCTACTTTTATAATATTAAAAGATCTTCCATAATCTACTAGAATCCTCTTCACATTATAGTTAGCGACCCTTAAGGTTTCGAACAAAGAGTCCTTATAATGAAGGTTGACTCCGACTTAATACTCATTAGAGAGTAAGATAACTTGGACGGCGTTAATCTCCTCACGATCCCTTTTTTATAAAAAGGTTTTAGAAACACTCATGAATTATAGATACAATCTTTATGCTCCCATGAAGCTTCTTAATAGTTCACTAATAGAGGTCTATATATCTATGGATGGCGTC
Organism: Sambucus nigra; assembly: GCA_949130495.1. Taxonomy (NCBI): domain Eukaryota; kingdom Viridiplantae; phylum Streptophyta; class Magnoliopsida; order Dipsacales; family Adoxaceae; genus Sambucus; species Sambucus nigra. Next base: position 201,598,680 of record OX422216.1, read on the forward strand.
CACCATGCCTTATGGCAAAAGATCATTATCATTTTTCTTTTAATCGATATTAGCTTGATTAGTTGCATTCTTTTTCTCCATGTCTATGTAATCCTAAAGAATACTAACTTGGACCAAGTACTCTAGATGACATTGAGGCATCTTACAATTATTTGTCTCGTGGTCCTGATCCTATTGGTAGACGCACCTTTTATTTGTATCACATCATGAAGATCACCCGTAATCTTTAGGTAATTTTTACAGGAATGCTTGTCCTCCATCTAAGGGAGGATATTATAAATTGTCTCATTAAATAAGTTATGGACTTCATGGTAATAATTCTCACTAGTCGGCATCCTTATTTTTCTTTCTGAGGACACATGCTTTGCCCCCTTTTTAGCTCCAATGTTCTCCTCCATTTTATCATTTTTTATAATCTCTATTCTTCTTTGACTTTGCAGGATGATAAATTTCATCATTTGTGTTTAGGATCTTGTCCTATACCTTTCCATACATCTCAATGAAATACATTAGACCGTCCATGGATGATATTGGCTTCTTCGTTATCAATTGGTACTAGTTTCCCGATCGAATTTTAATAAAGATACGACCAAATGATTTTTAGAATTACAATATCATTTAATAACTCATAGTAACTTTGTGCATACTCCCTCAAAGATTAACCTTGCTTCCTATAAAATGTGATTATGGGATCTACCTCATTCAATTCCTTATTCCTTGTGATAAATCGTCTTGTGAATTACTCGGTTAACTCACTAAAGGTATATATCAATTTAGGGTTTTGATTAACAACCACATAAGTCCTATCTCACCTAATGTTGATGGAAAAATATAGCATATTAGGGAATCGTTTGTGATACAATAATGATATAAACTAGTTATATTGACAAATGTGATGGGATCACTCAACATATAGATATAACCTATTGATAATTTTGTGGATGGAAAAGTGTATTTATGCACTGGATAATGTGGTATTCGTTAGGGCTCCTAGATATACAGGCCCTAGCGTCATGTTAAGAAGGATGAGTCCTTAATGAGAAAATTCTTCTTTTATGAAGATGATTAGATCAATGAGAGATTGATCCATGACTTATTCTTATTCGATCAGTTGTTACCATAACAGCTAAATCACCATAGCATGCTCATATAGACATTCCTTATATTAGTCAACAAGCCATAACACTAGGTTTTTGCAAGGTTAATTTGATGGTGGTGTCATAGCAGAAATGATGCCTACTACGACTTAAAGGGTGGATAGATCTCCCATGCAATCTTGCATCATTGTGTGATGGTGGGTACCTATATAGATAATGGTACTTTATCTCAATTCCAATATTAGGACAAATTCAGTTTCCTCCATGTGAATGACGAGAATATTCATAATTCATGGAAATAAGGTTCGAAAATGTTTTGATGGGAATCATCTTTATCCCACAAACGCACCCAAATTTTATGCCTAGAGTGTTTTGCAAAAAAGTAAAGAGCACAAGGTATACATGGGTAAATAAATTGATCTTTCTTATATCCATAGGGGAAAAGGTGTATTTTATTTAATATTAATATTAAATCTTAGAGTGCTAGGGTTGCTAGCTTAGAGTTCAAGATGAGTTTAGAATGATGGTGTGATTTATTGTTCACGTGTTCTCTCCTTATAGAGAGGGATCTTATTTATACACATAGTGAGTCATATCTATGCACAACACTTATGAGATTAAGGTAACCTACATTTATCCTCTTTATTAATTGATCACCTCTCAAATGGTTGAGCTAGAGTTTGTCTCCATTGCTCGATATCTTTCTTTGCGTTTATCCATGTGCATTAAAGAGTCCTGGCATTGTCGTGATACCTATGGTCAAACGACTTAATCCAAGGGTAACTTTGGGTAGTGAGTGCCATATGTCCAACATTATGGGCTGATAATATTCATTTCACTTTAACTGCCACAATAATTTGGGCGACTGGTCTTTGGGACAAATTGGCTTGATTATATTGAACGTATCTCAACGCTCGCATGATGTTTTGTGTTTAATTACCCTACGTGTTTCCCACTTTAAATAAGTGGAAGTATGATGAGTTCAATATTTTCATGTAATCCCTAGGATAAGATTTACGTGCCGACATAACTGGTGTTTCCCAAGCCATCATTGCACGTTAAGTTCTTGTCCTAGCAAAAGAGAGAGTGCATTTGTCTACCAAAGAAAGTTGTCAATTTTCCTACATTCTAATTATGAATGGATTAAAATGGGGTTAACTCATTTTCTCATTATTTAATGTCTCAAGTGTAACTCTATCTCTTTCTTATTTACATATTTTTCTTTTTAGAATTTACTACATTCTTCTAAGAAAATTTTAATCTTTTTTTTAAAATAAACCGCTCTTATCGTAATGACTAAGAGATTGAGAAAGTTTAAGGTCTCTTCAGAGGATAACTTTAGGTTATTTCATAAAAAATATAACATCGCCAATAAAGTTACTATTATGGTTTTCCCTAATGATAAGGATCTGTTTGACCTCAATGTGGGTTGCATCGTCATATACATTATGGCATTAATGGAAGGGGGTGTCTAATTTCCTAATCATCCATTAATTATTGAGGAACTCCATCATTATGGAGTTATGATTGTTCAATTTAATGTAAGTTTTCTTTCGTATTTTCATGGCTACAATTATTATCAAACAAATATATGGGAAAAATTGGGAACTAGATAAAATTAGGTACTGATATGGCCTCTAATCTAGACCTGGGTTCAACACCTAGCCATTGAAAGTTCGAGATAAGTCTCGTAGTTTGGTTTAATGGCAATAAAAGTCCCACAAGGACATATATAAACACATTATGGAGTTTTATGGGAATCTCTATGATGAGAGACTAGATTATATGGGTCGTAAGGTGCTTGTCGTTGCTAGTACTTCTGGTAATATGAAGAAACTAAAGGTATCCCGAGTCAACTTGTGTGATCTAATTTTTTTTTACCACATGCTTGAGTCCTACATTAATTCTAATCGACCAATTTTTGTACAAATAAACATAATTAGAATAAACCAAAGTAGTTTTAGGTCAACTTATCCAATCTAAGAAAATTTTGGAGCAAAAGGAATCAAATTAATTCCATATTTTTTTAGAGAGGGGGTCATATTCTTCTTAGCTACGAGCTCACAGTGTCGTAGAGCAAGAGCTTCACAAGTTTTCCTCTGACAATATCTTATCTGACCCTTCTTATTAAAAATTCTCTTAGTCCCAATTACCACCCTTAGAAAAGAACATAGTCCCACGACTGACCTCTGACCTCATACGGGTCACTATATGATCCCAAATACCTCCGCTACTCTTAGGAATAAACCAAAGTACTACGAAGACCTCAATCATGCCTCCCTCCTCCTAGAATGGTCAGTATTTCCAATAAATCTCCTTAACCAAAGATTATAGACCACAACACCATCGTTTGTCCATGTCTAATGCTCAGGCATACCTCAAACTGAAAAGAAATTATCTCCCATGGTCACCTAACCCTTATAACTAAGGTAAATCAGTGCGTAGTACCTCAAGATCAATTTATGACAACCCCTTAAAATTTTGAGACCTATTAGACCTCAACAAAGTTCCTGCAATCAGTCTGTCAGGCAGGTGAAAAGCATAACTCTTTTTCATCTACCACCGCCACACACACACACTTTCATTAAAATCTCCCATTTGTATAAAATGCACTCAGTAACTACGTCACACCACCTGTAAAAACTTTTCCCAACACTCTATCACCTTACTAACACCTTAAAACCTCATAGATGACCCAACCATGTTGAGACAATCCATTCATTCTCTCTCTTAGAGTTTGCATATAAATAGGAGGCTCATGGAAGGATAAAAACACATTCAAGTAATTAGACTTAGATAAAGACAAGAGTTTAAAAATTCTTACGTGTGTACTCCTTAGTATAGACTTTCTTAACGCATTGTTCAGAGAATGTATTTGTAGCTTGGACCATTTCCAGTTATCATATACATTATTTATATTATTGATACCTAAACCAAAAATTAGGAACCCTTAGAGAAGTGAATCAGTTACTTTCTAAGGTCCTTCCGATTGTTCACAAAGGTAGCAATACCTTAGACTCTCTTAATGAGAGATCAAGAGGTCTCTTAGATTGTAATAACTATTTTATGATCTAATAAACTCTCACATTTTGAAACACCTCTCCTCTTTCCCATATGAGGTCCAGAGGGGATCTCCTCTGAGTTTGAATTCACTTAAAATTTCCAAACCCATCTGTTCGGAACTGTGCGTGGGAATGATAAGTTCGATTTATTTCAAATACACATATTATTCTCTTTGAAAAGTCAACAAAATGCCATTTTGTCTCACTCTTTCGAAGAAACTGAAGCCCAACAAGAAGGACTCCCTTTAGATATAGAGTTACTAAATATGGACACCCCATATCCATGAGATGAAAAGAAGGAGAAAATGGGTGACCCTAATAAGGTTCTGATTACTATATGCATAGATACGGAGAATCCAACCAAAGAAGTCTAGACTGGGGACAACTTGAGCCCCTCCCTTAAAGATGAACTCATTCAGCTCCTAAGGGAGAACAAAGACGTCTTCGCCTGGAGCCATCCATGCAGGATTGGGATGGACTTCGAAGTCCTAGTCCATAACTTTAGCATGGAGGAAAACTAAAAAATAGTCCAATAAAAGAAGATATTCTTTGGCCCAGAGAGTAATGATGTTGTAGAAGAAGATATTAACAAGCTCCTAAGATCCTAGTTCATTATAGATGTCGAATATCGTGAATGTATTTCTAATGTGGTACTGGTGACCAAAGCCAATAAAAAATAGAGAATGTGTTTCATTGACCTCAATAATACATGCCCTAAGTACTTATATCCTCTACCTCAGATTGACACCTTGATAGACTATACGATTGGTTACAAACTCCTATCATTCATGGATGTTTATTCCAGATACAACCAAATCAGAAAGGCCCTAGCTGATGATGAAAATACCTCATTCATTACAAAAAAATGTACTTACTATTATAATATTATGACTTTTGAACTAAAGAATGAAGGAGCTACCTATTAGAGGGTGGTGAACTCCATTTTAAGGATCTCATTAGCAAATTCGTTGATGTCTACATTGACGACATGTTAGTCAAAAGATTAGAGTATTAGAATTATGTGAAAAACCTTAAAAAGACCTTTATCATACTTAGGAGGAACCAAATGAGATTTAACCCAAAGAAATGTTATTTTGGTGTTGCTGGAGGTAAGTTCCTTAGTTTTATGTGCACAAGGTGAGGCATGTAGGACAATCCAGAGAGATTTATTGGATATAAACTCCCTAAGAACAGTCAAAAAGGTCTAAAGCTTAGTTAGGATAGTTGTGACCCTCAATCAATTTTTCTTAAAGGCCATAAACAAGTTCTTAAAATCCTTCAAAATACTAAAGAAGGCCTTCGAATAGACTCTTGAGTTTGAACAGGATTTTCAAAACCTCAAAAAATACCTTGGGTCCCCGCCTCTACTATCCCAAACCATTACTGGGGAATATTTATATATGAACCTTTTTGCCTCACCAACAACTATTAACTCAACTCCCATCAGACAATAGTTTAAGATTCAATATTCTATTTACTATTTCAGTCGATCCCTTCAAGGTGCTAAAAATAAATATTTGAGAATAGAGGAGTTGGCCTTTTACCTCATCATCTTAGCAAAGGGGATAAGGCCTTAATTCCAGTCCCACCATCGTGGTAATGTTTAATTAACCCATCTGACAGGTTCTTCATAAGACCAACACCTAATGAAAGACTATCAAGTGGTTCATGGAGTTAGGTGAATTCAATATCAAGTATCAAGAAAAAGTTATATAAAAGGTTATCCCTTAGATGAATTTAATGTCGAGTTCAGCAATATAAAAGAGGTGGATAAAGACCTTATAAGCTCTAGGGTCGAGGTCAAGTAGTGCCAAAAGAGCCCAGAAAACATTCATTCCATGAAATATACCTTATATCTTCCATATGAGTATTAAAAGTGGATGGATCTTCAAAAAACTCAAGTTGTGGCTCTTGACTTCACATAGTAATTCCCGAAGGAGGTAATATCTCTCTTTTTCTCCATTTTAAATACAAGGCCTCTAATAATGAAATAGAGTACCAAGCCTTGATGGTAGGCTTAGTCTTAGCCATCCACCTAAAAGATCAGTAGGTAAAGGCCATCAATGACTCTTAATTATTAATCAACCAAGTCACTGAGGTCTATGAGGCCAAAGGTGATAAGATGATGGGGTACTTAGCAATTTTATAGCACCTCATTAAGATAATCCTAGGTTATGCATTAAAAAGGTCCCACGAGTAGATAATTCAAAGGCTGGCCATCTTACACGAGTGGCTTCATTTGATGATATATACTCACAGGTCCTAATTGTCACCCTAGGCCATCGAAGCATTAATTAGGTGTAGATCAATACTACAAATATTGATCAAAGCTCAAATATGACAACCCCATTATAAACTACCTTAGATATGGTGTCTTATCCAAGGATAAGATCCAAGCTTCAAGAGTGAAGTCCATAGATACTATTTAGATTTATGGGATATGTGTGTCTTGGCGAAAGAAAAGTTCCAAGCTTCGAGTGTGAAGTCCATCACTATGGGGTATTTTTCAAGAATGGATATTTCTAGGCACATCAACGATGCCTAAGCCCATCAGAAGTCAGTTATGTCCTCAAAGATCGCCAAAAAGGTGTCTCTGGTTTCCCTATAGGCCCAATGACCTTAATCTAGATAGTCTTGAGGCCGAGATACTTCTAGAAAACATTGGGAAAGGATGTCAGGGACCTAGCGTAGTGTTATGTGAAGTGTCTAAGGTTTGCTTTTTTAAAGCATTCAGTAAAGAAGATGGCTCCGAGGATTAGTCCATGGCTCTTTTCTAAATGGGGAGTTGATCTACTATGACCACAACCCCTCATAAAAGGTGAACACAAGTTTATATTATGACCATTAACTACTTCACCAAATGGACTATGGTTGAGCCTTTATCCACCACCATGGAGAAGAAATTGACAAATTTAATATAGAAGAGCACCATTGGCAGACTTGGTTTGCCTATGTCCATCATCCTAGACAATGGAAAATATTTTGACAACCCAACATTTAGGTAGTTCTGCACGGACTATGGAATGTGTAATTTCTATTTATCTAGAGGAAACACTTAGGCCAATATCCAAGTTGAAGTTACCAATAAGACCATCTTCCATATATTGAAGAAGATGTAGGAAAATGACATGGGACTATAAATTGAAGAATTTTTGAGAAATTATGTTCCTAAAAGATCACAATTAGAGGTCCCAAAGAAGAAACTCCATTTTCCTTGAACTTTAGCACTAAGGTAGTAATTATCATAGAGGTTAGAATATAACAAAAAGGGTAGCTCAATTTGAACCAGAAGACAATAGTAAAGGTCTCAAGAAGTCTCTAAATAAGTAGAAAGAAAATAGGGCATCTACCTTGATATGAATGGATACATATAAGTAAAAGACAACCTATTAATTCAATAAAAAGGTCCACCATAAAGAATTTAAAGTGTGGGACTTGGTATTGAGTGAAGTGACCCTGGCCTATAGAAATCCGAATAAGGGAAAGCTGGGTTCCAAATGGGAAGACCCCTATGTAATCACCAAAATTGCGAGACCTGGTTGTTTTTTCCTTAAAGATATATAGGAATATGTAATTACTCATTCCTGTGGGGGTTATAGGACCCTGATCACTAGTGCATAGGCCTGATAAAGAACCAACCCCTATAGCGGCCTTTAGATTCGCAAAGAAGCCTCGAGGCCATCTCTAGGACTTATTATGACCATCGCTCTGGGACCCACTAGGCTCCCTCTTCTTTTCCCTGATGTCTTTTCCATACTTAGCATCTAGCTCCAACCGTATAGCCTTATTCACTATCGTCCTAAAGTTTGGCATATCCATGTCTAAAAGGATCCATATTATGCCTAGGCTTAGGCCCTTAACAAATAGCCTTGTTTTCTCAATCTCATCTCTCTGCACAACATCAACATACTTACATAAGATTTTAAACTTGATTAATTACTCATTCAAAGAAGTCTTCACCTATATCTATTGGAGTAACTCACCTTTCTTGGCATACTTAAATGCCTGGGGAAGTACTTGTCAAGGAATTAAGCCCTGAAGCTACCCCAATCTATTGTCTCAGTAGTACTGACGGAATAGGTACTCCACCAGCATTATCCTTGCTCGTGAGCTAAAGCATTACTATCTCTACCTTGTCCTTAGCCGGCACATCAAGAATCTCTATTACCTTGGTGACTTTATCGAGCCACTCCAGTTGCCCCATTGAAGGTGGGTGGTTAAGAGTCCTAAAATCTTTAACGATGGAGGTAGAGGTAGTAATCTTAATCGTCCCATTGCGTTTGTCCCTTTATTGTTATGAGAGGGAGTCGACAAGCTGGTGCATAGCTTGCTCCATGTGTCGAAGCGCTCTATTACCCGACCCACTAGCTACATTATGATGTGGAGTCACATATATAGAAAATCAGAGTTCAATACAAACTGATATGAATTGAAAGCGATAGTGGAAGCGGTCTACTTAAACAGTACCTAAATCATCAATGATGCAAAAATGTAGAAGGAAAACGTACTAAGAAAGCGTAAAAAATCTTTCAGACTAGAGGATCCTATGGTTACGATATTATTTGCAATTCATTGACCCTAGTTTGGTCCACATGTGGGTCAATTCGCATCGAATCAAGGAATTAGAGGAGGAGGGAGGGGGAATGTACTATTTTTATTATTAAAGAAAAACCCTTTTAATTGCACCATTTATTAAATATTAACTTAGCTATTTTAAGGAAAAAAAGGGTAGCCACTTTAAGTAATTATGTCAATTTACAAGGTTTATTTATAAAAATACGATTTAATCCATAATTCTAATCAAATGAGAAATAAACCATTATTATCCATGTATTATTATAAACCATGGACCAAGGGCAAAAAAAAATGGTTAAAGTCCCGAATTATTATTCCTAAACATAATTTCATTAAAATTATGGAGCCACTAACGATGTTGATTGCCCTCTGGAGGCCTTATTGGTGTATTTCCCTATGTCCCTACTCGAAGTACTTGGGGTGGGGGTAGGGGTTTTAACAAAAAAGTACGGCTGAACGAATGCTCAACAGGGTGGTTACTACTAAGTTATATGTTTTCTACAAAATATACTAAACATATAACATGTATTTTAATAATTCCAAAAACGTTTACAATTTAGCTAGTATTAATGCAACTTCTTGCAGTGCACCCGAGCAATGAGCTCATACTCACACTTAATTGTTTTATACTACCCTTTGCCCAATCTAGAGATTATTATTCATATTTTATTCATTAGTTCCCTTTTTATCACGTCTCATTAGGTTATTTTACTTACACAATTTCAAACACAACCAATATTATTTACTTTTTCCATTATCTTTTCTCGAAATCTTCCAATATTCTAATACATTAACGGGCTTTACACCGCTAGATATGATACCATATGCTGCTGCTAATGATTTTAGATGGCATCCAGGCCCTTCTTAATTATTTTTGGTATCATCCGAGTCCATATTAATTTGTTTTAACATTTTTTCTAATATCCACATTATTCCATCATTTTAAATTTATCATCATTTCTACGATTCATATCACCATTTCATCTTGTCAATGTGCCATTTTATTCACTTCATCAATTTTTAGCAAAAATCGATCGATAAGGTCTAACAAGGACATGCAATTTATTAGTACTCTCAATTTGTCAAAATTATTATTTCCCTTTCTTTCAAGATAACTTTGTAAAAAAACCTATTTAATTCATCATGGCACTAAAAATCAACATTTTCTTTCAAAATGTCATTTTTTATGATTTTAAGTCCAAAATCATGTTCATTAGTTTATGTCTAACTACATAAAATACACTCAACCATTTAAAGACGATTTAAGCAAAATGTCCACTACTTAGCCTTGTTATTTCCCGTGACTTCAAATATCATTTTTCTCCCTTCTAACAATATTTATAACACATATATAGGGATATTTTTCTACATGTAATCATTTCCTTATAAAACCCATTTCAACATGACTTATCAAGTTTAAAATGTCCTCTTCTATCATACTATATGATTCTAAACATGTTAAGGAGGATTTCATGCCTAGAAATCCTCAAAATGGACTAAACAAGATAAAAATCATGGGTTTACATTTTTCATGCCTTATTTCCATATTTTAATGTGAAAATGCCATTTATTCGTAAAAGACCCATTTAGGGTATGACTTGCAAGAATTGACCATATTAGAAATAACTTCATTTTTGGCATAGAATATAATCTAGAATGCATCCTACACATTTTTCATATCTAGAAACCTTAAAATCTGAGGAATCTACCTTATGGTTTGAAGAGGAGACAGAGTAGAAGCTGAAGATGGAAGTTCCTACCTCCAAATGGTTCAAACAACTCTTCAAAATACTCCAAGACTCTTTAAAATACTCCAAAGTGTCTGCTACTTAGTTGAGTCTACCCACTTCTACCTTTGATAAAGCTTGTAAAGGAAGACTAAGGCTTAGAAATGATGTATTATGGTGTATTAAGGTTGTGGCAAGGTGTAACAATGGCGGGGGAAAGCTTGAGGAAGAAGATCAACTCTTAAAACTTAGTGAGGGATAGTGATATATATATATATATATATATATATATATATATATATATATATATATAAAGAGAGAGAGAGAGAGAGAGAGAGAGAGAGAGAGATGAAATATGGATGATGAAAGTGGTAAGGGAAGACCCACCATTTCTTTCTTCTTATAACCCTAAAATAATCCACAAAATCATTTAAAACACACGACCCACATGTTATACACGTTTTAATCATATGGTGCCTTCAGAGATCGACATATCATCAATCTAAGGGTTCAAAATTTGACAACACATAAAGGCAACTCGAGATATTAATTTTTAGGTTTAGTCATTCGAATGACATTTGATATCGTTCGAACAATTCCCTTTTTCGTTCGAATGATCATCTAACATGGTTTTAATGGGGATAAAAACTAGGGTTAGCTAGGACTTGAAAAGCACCTTGTTCGAATGATAACCCCTTTTGTTCGAACTACAAGAGACTTCATTAGAACATATACTTCTAACGAGATTCTAGAGAGCAATGGAAATCGACCATTTTCCAAGTCATTAGAAGCTCCTTCGAACTTCGTTCGAACTACTCATTTGAACGATAAAGACCCTCATTCGAACGACTTTTGTTTCCTAAGAAAAGAATTTTAGGCCATGAAAAGTATGATTCGATAAGCATGAAGTCTAAAATAATGGTTCAATATCAATATTCATTCATAAATACATAATTACATGGAATGATATAAAATCTAGGGCACGATTATTACAACTGCTTCTGACCTTGCCCCTTGCTAGGATCGTTACTGATTGGGATAAAATTATTTCCACGGCCTTTGGCCTTACTAGCCCTGAACTCCTTTTCGGTCCTTTCTGGATATTCCCTCGGTATTGGTCCCATTTATTTGACCCATTTTCTTAAACTTCTTCTTGTGCTATAACTATTACTACAAAGCATGAGTGCATCATCCACTATCTGAGCAAACATAGTCTATGCCAGATTCTTCATCAAAATATGTCATATAGGGTAGACGAGACCCTTAACAAAACATTTGATCTTCCTATTGACCATATTCATATCATCCTGAGCAAAAAATGAAAAATTATTAATTTCATACTCTGGGTTAGTATGAGTATCCTACTAGAGTAGAAGAAACTTCGTCTCCTTTTGTGTTTGAATAGAATCAGGAAAGTACTTGTCATTAAACCTATTAATAAACTCATTATCGGTTAATTGATCCCTTTGATCAGCATTAGTCACACTCTCCCACCACTGGAGAGTGCCATTGATTAATCAAAAAGTTCCTAGAACCTGCATTTGTATATATGTGCATAATAAGAGCCTGAGGTAATGCTCAATATTCGGATGAAGCTATAGTTCCACTACTGGATCTGTAGGACGTGATAATGACGGAGGACATTTCTCTCCTATCTTCCCACCACTAATCCTTCCTACACATCCTAGGAGATCCACTCTAAAAGCTATCGAGATCCAAAAGTAAACTATCCTTAAACATCTGAGCCGGGTCTACTAGTATCAGTGATATCGGTGCAACTAGTGGTGCTGGTTATGATGCTGTTGCTAGGACTACTTGGGCAATACATGAAGTTGTGCAGGTCTTCCTCTTTGGTGACATATATAACATGACAGATAACTCTTATTAGTACTAAGGAATATATGATAAGAGTACAAAGAAAAGAATGTACAAAAGAATGATATGCGTACCACTGGAATGGACCTATGGGACCTATTTTGCCAAGGACCATGCTCTCATACTAACTGTGACACCCCACATTTTTTAATAATTAGGTTGATCAAGTCTATTTATTAAATCTATACAAGTTGTTAAAACAATTATACACCATCCTTATCATAACGGAGGAAACAATGAATAATGAAAATCCAAATATAGTGGGACATGAATAACCTAAAATAATCATGAGAAATGGAAATACTGAATTATCAACGCGAACTACATTAAGGATAATACTGTTTGAAAATTCTATCCAATAATCAATACATGTCAAAACCATCTCTATTACCACAATCATAGCATAAACCAAAACTGAATACAAAGTTTTAGTGATAAAATAAACCTCGCACCACTCATACAAAATAAATAAGGATATTAATAGGTTTAAAATCTTTGTCTAAAAAACTGGTGAAATGGTGATGAGTGGAACGGATGACTAAGTGCTCGAATGAGAGGAAGCTAAGCCTGGTGGTTTGGAGAACATGGAATAACGGGATAGGTCAGGCCCTCTGTAACAAGATAAAAACTACACAACTCAAGTAATAAAATCGACAGTCATGCGTATAAATAATAAATGCAAATTTTTTAGATTAACTGTTATACCCCCAACCTTGCCGGTGTTAATCTTTCATAATATGTCTAGCCTACTAGTTCATGTTAATGAAGAGATAACCAGTATACCTGATACCGATAAGACTATAACCGATATTTAAGCCTAAATAATTGTATATCATATATATTCTAATTTATAAAACCAAGACTAGCCCCCACTAATTGCGGGGGCACTGGCACACCAAATATCCCGTAACTTGTCCCCATTAATTAAAGTGGCATGAGAATGTAAATCCAACATTTTATAACTCGTACAAACAAAATAAACTGGCACAAACCTTTGATCGCATCCATAATAACTGGATATCTCTTTACCTGCCTTCATAATAACAGTCAATATAGCACAACCACGACTCTAACCCGAGCCATGCAACATAATAAGGTATCCATACCTGACCCACTTTATTATATTAGCCTAATGGATAGCTAGTCAATTTATTTCTTTAACTAAACGATATTATTGATATTTTTAACACTTTATCTACTTAGTGTGTTTAATCAAAATATCAAGTGTAATTATATTGAGGGCTAAGTCCAAAGTCTAACTTTGTTATTAATAGTTTGCATTTTTTTTTAAATTGGGAAATTTGTTGGTTTATTTTAGAAGAAAGAGCCTATTCTAGGTGGCTTACACAATTCACCATTCTAGGACAATAATTTATTAAAGGACATAAGTTAGGTTCTTTATAGAATAAAACCTTTACAAAAGATAAAGAAGAAGTAATAATAACTAACTTAAAACAATCAAGACAGGAAACGAGGATCCAATGACTTATAGTCATTAATGAAATTTGGTATGAACCACTTATCAAATGTGATTAAACCCTTTAAATCCATGGGAAAGTCCCTTAAGTCTGATGAAAATCCATTTTGGACCTCTGTACTTCAAATCTTGCCTAAGAAATCTATAACTTTATTACCCTCTCTTAGCGTGTACTTTATACTTGCTTTGTAATCCTTAAGCAAACTGTGGATGCTGTGAACAGTCCACCTGATGTTCAAAGGGTACTTAAATTTACCTTCCATAATGTCCACTAATACTTTTAAGTCACTTTCAATAAGAAGATCGTAGTCTCTGAGGTCTTTGATGAGCTCTAAGCCTTTTTTCAATGCCTTTGGCTCAGCTTCTATATTAGATACTACTCTAAAGTTATTATGAAAAACCCAAATAAAATCTCCTGCCTGATTTCTCAACACTCCACCACCAATGCTTGGACTTCTTATAGAGCTGCCATCCACATTAAGGTTCAAAACACCAATTGGAGGAGCTAATCATCTAACTTGCACTCTTTTCATTGGGGAATAGGGTACTTGAGTTAAGAAGCCATCTCATACTTGATGTGAAGAATAACTGTGTAAAGATTAGTTGATTTACCTTCATATCTGCTTTTATTCCTATGGATCCAAAGACTCCAACAATTTATAGTTGGGTAAACTTTATTGATTATAGTATCTGACTTTTCACTATGTGACCACCATTTAACGACTTGATTTCTGATTCCTCTACTGTTGTTATCTGAACTCCATACATGTTTCACATCTAATCCCAAGCAAATGAAGTTGAGTCACCTATCTCAAATAAGTTGTACATGGTCTCTTCTAATGGCTTAATACAACAGTCACACTTAGAAGGGCATCGAATTCTTACAGACTTGATCTTATCATCAGTTGGAAGAAGGTTGTTCATTAGCCTCCACATGAAAATTAAGATCTTTGTAGGAATTTCAGGATGCTAGAAAACTTTAGAGCTGAACAGAGAAGCACATCTATGTCTACATATATTCCAAGCTGGGGTAACTGAGAAAATCCCATTAGAACTAGGTTTCTAAGTAAGAGTATCCTCTTGATTACGAAAATTTCAAGACTTTATCTGCCACATGAGGAGGGAACTAATTTACCACTTTATCTATCTTCCAGTTGTTATTCTTATCCCAATACTAATTGACTGCTGAACTATCTTCTGAATTGAGATTCTTATTTTCCTGAACTCCCCATGTATCCCAATGAATACTAATGTCACCATTGCCTAACTTCCAGTATATATTGTCTTTTACATAACTTCTGACTGAACACATCCTATTCCAAGTGTGGGAACCTTTTCTGATTAGAGGTTTCAAGTGATGGTTGTTTCCGTAATAGGCTTCCTTCATAAATTAAGACTATATAGATGTTCTTCTTTTTATATTCCAAAAAATCTTCATACTGAAACCAATATTAATATCAAATATATTTCTGACTCCCAATCATCCTTCTGTTTCATGTTTAGTAATTGAATCCCAAGAACTCCATTAATGTCTCTGATCCCCATAATATGAGCTCCAAAAGAACTTAGACATTAGAGAATTAATCATATGGAGAATTGATTTAGGTGGAGACAAGGCTGAGAGGATGTACAACCGCATAGAAGACAAAAGCGACTTGATTAATACTAGCTCTCCCCTAGTGCTTAAAATTTTTTCTTTCTATTCTTGAATTTTTCTTTTGATTTTTTGGACCATTTCACCAAAATATATAATATTCTTCCTTCCACTAAATAGAGGAAACCCAAGGTATGTAATGGGATCTTTTTTCACTTTCATTCTAGTAAAACTTGCAAAGCATTTATACATTCCTTCTTCAGCTTCTTTGAGGCGACCATGAAACTCTTTGTATTGTTCACTAGCTGCCCCGAAACTCTCTCATATAAGCTTATGACATCTAAAATATTCTTAACTTCCTTGTTTGATTCCGAACTAAAGATTATTATATCATTTGTAAAAGCGAGGCCATTGAACTTAGGGAAATTTATGGGCATTTTATGCCCCACAAATCCATTTTGAGACACTATATTTTCCAGATTTCTTAATAAAACATCACCCGTTATAATTAAAAGGCTTGGGGGTAGAGGATCCCCTTACCTAAGCCCCCTAGATGAGGCAAAGAATCTTGCATTTTCACCATTGATCATGATAGTAAACTAATTATTTGATATGATTCTCCATATTGGCTCCACCCAAGCTTCATTAAATCCCATTCTGCTTAAGACTTTTAGAAGGAACCACCAAGATACTCTATCATAAGCCTTTGACATGTCCAATATTAAGATGATATTACCCCCATAGTTTTTATGATGTATTCTTGACATACATTCCTAATCTAGAAAATATTTTCAGTAATAGACCTTCCTTTTGTAAAGCCTGATTGACTGGAAGATATGATTTAAGGAAGAAAAGGAGAAAGTCTACCATTTAAGATTTTTGAAAAGATTTTATTTATGAAATTTTGCATACATATAGGTCAAAAGTCATTAAAATATTGAGGGTTACCAATTTTAGGAATCAAGGATATTTTGTTATAGATAATACCTTTGGGATCAGAGAGCCTGCAAAGAAACTATGCATCACTTTCAAAATATCATGCTTGAAGTCTTCCTAGAAGAAACTAAAAAAGGTGACATCAACACCATCCACTCTAGGTCCACTATGTCCACTTAGACCTTTCATTGCCTTTTTTATTTCATTTATAGATGACCAAGCTATAAGTTGAGAGTTGATTTCCTCATTTATTGACTTTGGGGCATATCTAAGCAGGTCTTCTTCTCCCCGTGGACTAAGATTTTCTTCATATTTGAACAAACTTGAGAAGTGGTCTATGACTTCCTCTTGTATTTCCTCTTTAGATTCAACCCAAGTGTCATCTCTTCTCTTAATTTTGTGAATTTGAAGTTTTCTTTACTTACATTTAACTAGTCCATGGAAGTATCCTTTATTTCTATCTCCTTATGATTTCCATTTTTCCTTAGCTTTTTGAGCCCAAAAGTCTTCTTCAATTTTAAGTTTTTGGTTATGAATAACTATAGACTTTGGTAGCTCCTCCCTATGTTGCTATAAAGGATTTGCCTCAAAAGACATTTTAGCTATAAGTAAATTATCTTCAGCATCTCTAGCTCATTGAAATATGCCCCCATAGCATAATCTAATCCATTCACTCAGTTTTCTTCTGATTGCTTTAAGTTTTTTGAAGATGGCCATAAGGGGATAATCACGGGTTTCTTCATTCTAAGTTTGCTTTATCAGCTTAATGCATTATTCCTTATCCAGCTAGATCTTTAGAAATATAAAAGATCTAGAATTTACTTCACTTTGAATCTCTCCTTTTATGAGAAGAGGATTATGATCAAACATGATCCAATTAAGTTGGCTTACTCCCTATTTGAACTTCATCTCCAAACTTGCCTAGTTCATCAAGACTCTATCTAGCCTACACCAAAAACCATCTTCTTGGCACCTTTTATTTTGCCATGTGAATTTTGAACCAGTAAAACCCGTATCAGTTAGACCATTTATCTCTATACATTCCACAAACTCATACATTTCTCCTAAATTCACCTTATTTCCACCTTCTTTTTCTACAACATTTATAATGATGTTTAAGTCCCCTCCTATCATCCAAGGATCATTTGTAGCAACTTCTGATATGTTTTCCCACAAGGCAGTTCTTTTATACCTTATACAACTGACATATGCTAGGCTGCATAGAGTTTTATTTCTTTGACTAGATATTGAAATACATTGTGCCATATCAAACACTATATCCCAATCCACCCCTTCTTGAAAAAAACACCATATTTTGTTATTTAGATTGGAAACACAAGTTTCAAAACCTAGTTTATTTTAATAATATTTTAATGTTTCTACCTTTTGTTTGGATCCAAAACTACTAACATGTGTAGCTTATGAATCCTTAAAAGCCTCCTTAATCTTCTCATTACACCATTTTTACAGATACCCCTAATGTTCCATATAATTTCATAAATCATTTAAATCTTCGAGAATATGTTGAATTTGAGTTAAACCTTAACACCCTGGAAGAGTGATAGTTCTGATCTATTGGCTTTACTCCCTTTCTATGAGTCTTTTTCTTCTAATGACTTATATAAAAACTTCCAAGTTATCTTCATCTCTAATTGGGGTATGACCTTTCCTTCTGAATGGTGGTATATATAGCCTTCTAATTCATTGGTAGTGACTCTAATTGGAGAAGACTCTACTTGTTCTTACACCTATTGCATTTGATTTTATACTATTTCCTCTTGACTTATTGTTAGATCTCACTCACTTCTTTCCCATGTTGTTGGGGACTTTTCAAGGTGATTCTAAGGGATTTCACTTGGATTTTTTACAATTGGGAGGGCCTTGACTTCTGCAAATCACTTAATACATCCTTATCCGATATATCTAGCTCATCTTCTAAATCAGAGGTTGTAATCTTCTTCTTCTTAAAGAAAGATGAAATGAGCTTTTTCCTTAACCTCTTTTCTTTTGGATTTCTCTTTTGTGTAATTCTGTATTTCTCTTTTCTATAATTTCTCATTCTTCTAATGTTTGCATTTCAGATACCAGTTGATTATCTGGTTTAAAAATCCTCTTGACCCATTTTTTGTGCTTTCATTCCTTAACTAAAATCTTTGTGGACTTCGTGGTCTTCTATCAGCTTGAACTGTGACTCTTTTTACTTCCCTTTATTTTTTTAGATAACATTTATGTGTTTATGTGTTTGTGTTGTGACATGGTCTTTATTACTTGGTGGGAAATTTCAAACATAAATGATTTGATTGGTGGGAAAGGATGTGTTTGTGTTGTGACATGGTCTTTATTACTTGGTTTTGAAGAAGGTGGAGGTTGGGTGCCCTTCCCCTCGCTTGTTGAGGAGCATGGAGAAATGCAAACACTAATATTCTAGGGTTTACTAGGGTTGTCTATCATATGTTATGTTCACATGTTGTAGAACATAAACCCTCATTATATTTATGTTATGTTTCACATGGTGAATGTCCATCATATAAAGATTACCAATAATACCCAATCCAAAATAATGGCCTAATACCCATTAAATTAATATCACTTTTCCTTTTTAATGGATTTATTATTAAAATTATTGTACTTCCCAAAAGGGTTCAATTCTTTAAGATTACAATTTGTGGAGAAAATTTAAATTTGGGTCTTTAATCATAATTTCAATTGAGATAGGGTTTACATTCATGTTTGTCATTTTCATAACTTGGTAACATTTATCTAAATTAGAATCCAAAGTTGAAGTATAAGATGAATTATCATGTGCATACTTTAATTATCACAATTTAGTAATAAATATGGAACTCTCAATTTAATCCCAAGAGGGGTAGTATAGTAATATTTTAATCCACAAAATTTCAAATCAAAGAATCATATTTTCCAATTCAATTGAATTAAGAACATGATTGTTTCAAAGGTTGATTCAATTAGAATGGGTGAATGGATTTAACTATCATATAAACCATATGATCAAGATTATACGCATTTTTATAGAATAACCTTAACTCAGAACAATTATTAATTCAAAGATTAAGCTTACTTGTTCCAAATCAAATTATTAAAATTGAGAAGACATATTTAGGTAGAAGTTACTACTTGTAAACATGAGAGGAAAGAGAATTTTTATCTTTCCTCATAGTTGAAAAATAAAGAATTTGGTGATGAGAATTCAAGCTTCCAATACAAGCTTCTAAGTGTGAGAATTTCTCTTGATTCTTCCCATTTATTCTTCCTTTGATTCTTCTTTATAATTGATTAAATCCTTTTTATAATCTTACTAGACATTGAAATAGTATCTAATGGTTTTTAAGGCTTAGAAAATGGTTAGAGCTTATGTATGTAAAGAATATGGAGGTTTGGGTTTTGAGAGTAGAGAAAATGCTGTGTAAAAGTGAGGAAAATTGAGTGAATTATGTTGTTTACACAACTAGGCCAGTATACCCCAGCGAAGTGACCCGCGACCACAAACACTCCACTTGCTTCACCCTTTTTATTTTATGTTCTCTTTATTTTTAATCCGTGAAAATCTTTGTCTTCCCTTAATTGTTTCCAACTCACACATTAACCAACTAAACCCTAGTTTGCCCTACTTGTTCCCCAAGTTTGTATCAATTTACCCCTTGGGTTCAAATGTATATTACAAATCCTACCTCAACCATATATTCCATACGTAAACTAACAAATCCCAAATAAAGCATGGCCTAACAATTAAACAAATTTCTAATCAAGTAAGTCGAAATCACATTATTTTAATTATTCCAATTAAAATAAAGTCATCTAAATCCTTTTTATTTTAATTTAATTACATAATACATCCTCAACAATTTGAGCTATTATATTAACAAACTCATAAGGGGAGGATGGTAACAAAATTGAATATCGAAATGGGCAAAAACAGATGAATTAACGCAAGAGTCGTGGAAAGTAATCTTAAAATCAAAATCTATGATTTTAATGGCAACATAAATAATTGTTATACACTACTTAATGAATCTAGAAAAAGATTTAAAGGAGTCCATCCTTACTAAAAATAATTCCGAAGTTGAAGAAAAATAAGAACTCCTTGAAGCACTTGAGGGAATACTAGAGTGATAAAGTGCAACCATGAGAGTTTTTTTTAGGTGGTTTAGAATTACTGAGGGAAAGACTTATATAGATAAGTAATGGGTTAGGCCTCACGTATGAAGCTTAACATTGGGAATTGTAAACGGAGAAATAAGAAGAGAAGCGAGATCTTCAAACACATAGAAAATTGAGTATTTTGAGAAATTATGCAACACATACCAAGCCAAAATAAAAAGACCTTCCAACTAACTATTCTGACCTATATGATTTTGGCTCCAATATTTTGAGATCCCTCAGCTCCTTTGGACTATGGACCTTTGGCTCAAACATATTAAGGCCCCTCATATACTTTTGATAATGCACCTTCGGCATAAATACTTTGGGGTTCCTGAATTGCTCTTGCCTCTCAACCCTTGACTTAAAAATTTGAAGGTCCTTTAGGTCCTTCAGTATATGGACCCTCGACTTTAACATTTTGAAGTCAATCATCTCTCTCGGCCTATAGATCTTCAAACATAACATGCAGAGGTCTCTCAAGACCTTTAGCGCCAACATTTTAAGGTCTATAAACTCATTTGCCTATGTAGCTTCAACTCCAACATTTTGATCTCCCTTAGATCGTTTGATCTATGTAGCATTGACTTCAATATTTTGAAGTCCATTGGACCTTTAAACCTATGGGCCTTCAACCCCAAAATTATAAATTCCTTAGTGCCTTCGGCCTATGGACCTTCGGTTATAACATTTTAGGTCCTTTAAGACCTTCGGCTTATTTATGTTTGGATAATTTACACTTAGATTACAACCTCCAATCTTCCATTACAACTATAATTGCTCAAAGATTAATGTCTAATAGGAAATTAGTGATCCTGAAAATAACCTTTTATGGAAATAGAGTTCAAATAAAGCTCGTCAATTTACCCTTGAACTCTTAGAGTTGGAAATATAAGGTCGATCATAACATTGTCGATCATTTCATGATAGATAGCTAGAAAAGTGTAGATTGTACCAGAAAGAGCATCTTGGACATTTTCTGCTTACATTAGTGTGTACAAAGATCAACATTGCACTTGAAGAAATAATAAAAAATTCCCTCATGCTTTCATCTTTTCAAAGGTCATATGACATCTCTTTAAAGGCTCTTAGAAAGAAGCATCCACCATGTGACTTGCGGTGTACATTACACTCCAATACCCGTATATAAAGAAATAGTTCTTATGAATTTGTACTATAAAAGATGGTGATTAACCATTGTAGCTACCTCATTCTCTCTCTATTTTTATTGTTCACCTACTTACCCATATTTATGATGTTCATAATCTTTTACTAAATTCATAGATATTCACATTTATCTACGTTGATCTACATTTTTCGTGCATCAATAGATGATTTAGATTCCCATTTCTCATTTGAGAGGTGTCATCAATTAATTTTGATAGTTTATGGGAAGAAGAAAAGTATACTCTCATGAAACAATTGATCGTGATTTTGACGAAGGAAAAATGACTACCAGATAATGGAATTGTTTCCCATCAAAAAATAATTCAACTATGCGAACAATTCAATAAACAATATAATCTTAATTCACCCCCTTGAGGGATATTTTTCGGTCCCAAAAATTGGGAAGGCCATTTTTTCTAATTTTAAGTGCAAAAACATGGTATTAAACATGTAGAACAATCAATCGAGCTGTAATTTTTTTTTGTGAGAAACCAGAACTATTTTTTTTTGACAAGTTTGTCCACAATTTTCTTTTGCCTTCTAGCACAAAAATTTAAAATGAAATATCTCCCAACATATAAGACTGTCCGAGATGAGATTTTTATATTTGGAATGATCTCTATGAGATCTTTCAGTATATATCCATGAAGGAAAATTTATTTCATAACTCATTTCCGTCAAATTTTCCAGTTATGAAATTTCTCATTATGAAATTAAATACTGAAATTTCTTAGTTCAATTTTGTAGTGAGAAATTTACAGAGGAAAATTTCATAGTGAGAAATTGCAATAAGAATTTATAGTTTTTACTAAATTGTAATTTATATGCTATTTTTTAATTAATATTGTATGTTTTGAATTATTGCTATAGGTGGTTAAATTAGACACGTAAAGATTCAACATAAATGAGCATAACATAATAAAGAAATAAAGGACACGCATACAAGAATAATATGTACGTGATTCGCCTTTGTGCCTTCTTCCACAGGAGGTTCTACTTTGTTATTAATAGGGTTTTAATACTCGTGGTTACATTATCCTCTTCCCCGGGAAATAGGTTTACATTTATAAGAGGAGGTGATTAAGTCATTTGGTTATTAATCGTTGTGGTAGCTATGACCATCGGATCGATAATATCTTATCCTTTAATTATCACAAGTCAGTTGTGTTCAGTAGTTTTAATTTGAATGGTAAGAGTGATTAACCGTGTTAGTAGGTCAGATGATTTCTTCCCATGTGTGGAAGATTATTTCCCTCATAATTTTCCCCAAAGAACTATGGTTGATCGAGGTCGTAGATGTTTATTCTGTATTTTGAAAGAATTCATGTTTGGATCATAGATGGTCTTGATCATTCAATGACGTTATGGTCGGACGTAATTTTCTTAGGTAATAAAGAGTCATTTTTCCTATTAAACTCTATGGGAAAGCGAGTTTTTCACCCCCATTTTCTTGGGGGTATACTAGTCATTTGCACAGTCTGAGCTAAAGGGATGCCTACTTGTCAATCATCATTTGGGTGTGTGTGTGTCAAATGATGGATTTTTTCATTCAAAACCATTCGAAGCCACTAAATCACCCTCATGCCATCATTTGGACCTCACCATTCAAAATTTCCATTTCCTTCAAAAACTCAGAGATATGCTTTTCCATCCCATTTTTTGTAAGTCATTCTCCACACCTCTATTTATAACTTTGTCTATCAAAGATATTTATCTTCTCTGAGTCTTATTTTTCTTCCTTTAGTCCAAAGCAAATGTAAAAGGGTTTATGTTACAAACTAAAACACCATATACGCTTTCAAACATCATTGTATCCCTAACTAATTTACTTTATGAGATGGACTACATTCATATGGTTTACTATAATTCTAAAGGAGAATATTAGAAATTCTCTATATTTGTGGATAAGTCTAGGGTTACTTTTCCCCACAAATTGTCTCCATTTAAAGTTTTGTGAATATTTAAATGTTTACCCTCCATAATGCTATCCTAGTATATGGAGGATTGGTAATGGCAGAAATCGTATGAATGAGATTTATATCTGACTCATATATAAATGAAGAAAAAGCTATATGGATGGCCTCTATTAATGGTGATTTTACCATTAAATCTGCATACAATATTTGTAGACAAAGTAGGCCTTTATCTATATCTTGGAAAATAAATTGGATAAAAGAATGCCCCATGAAATTATCCAACTATACCTAGAAAATCTTAAACAATTCTGTTCCTTTTGAATCAGAGATCCAAAAACTTGGTGTGAGACTAGCTTCTTTATGTAGATTATGTCAGAACGCTGAGGATAGCTCTCACCATGTCCTTATTGAATGTCCTATTGCTACTGAGGTGTGGAATTTCTTTGAATCTATGTTTGGTTTGTCCATTGACTTTTCATCTTGCAGGTCTATCCTTTTTTCTTGGTGGTTACAATGTCCTAAAAGGGACTATAAAACTTTACTATTTAAGGTAATTCCTAAAGTGATATTCTGGGAAATATGGAAAGCTAGAAACAAAAACCTTTTTGAAAATTTTCATACTTCTTCAAATAAAATTATTAAAAATGTTATCCTCTTGTCTTCTAATATTTTAGAATATTGCAAGTTTTACGACAAAATTCCCCCTAAAGTTGATTTAATAGCTAAAACTTTTAATATCAATATTTTCCCGAAGAAGATTATTTTAATAAAGTGTCTTTGGAGCAAACCTCTAATTGGCACTTTTAAACTTAACATTGATGGTGCTTCTAAGAATAATCCAGGCTCAAGTGGTATTGGTGGTGTCATTAGGGATTCTCAAGGTAAATTTATTGTCGCCTTTTCTAAATCAATAAGTATTCAAACATCCTTTAATGTTGAGGCTATGGCCCTTTAAGAAGGGATAAAATTGATATCTTCCTTAAATATTTCTAATGTTTGCATTGAATCTGATTGTAGAACGTTAGTTGACATTGTTTTAAAGATAGCAAAACCTCCTTGGTCTTCACAAGATATATTTGATAATATCACTTATCCAACGAACTTCAAAATCATCCACACTTGGAGGGAAAACAATGCAGTAGATGATTATTTAGCTTCAATAGCTTTAGTATCTCAAATGGATGATTATTTCTGGAGTTTCTATTCTCTTCCAACATTGGCCAAAGGACATCTCAATATGGATAGACAAAATCTTCCAAATATTAGAACTATTATAAAGAAATTGTAATGGGGATGTGATAAATCCCCAAATTTAAAATTCTTTAGCTCTCTCATTGTAATGGGGATATATTCCCCATATTTCTTGTTTTTATGTATTCTTTCCTTGTAATGGGGATACTTTATAAATCCCCAAGTTTCTATTCTCTCATTATAGAGTAATGGGCCCATCCTCTAGAATTAAGTTTTGTAGGCTTCGGAGATGCTTTTTCTCCTTTATGATATAAATAAAATGGGTGGGGGTACCGTCCCTCTTTGGAAAAAAAAATAGTCTAAGGATCCTATAAATCTTTTAGTACTCCATTTGGGTGCTAACCAATAAGAAGGTGTACTACCTGAAACAAATGAGGGTCGAAAGGACCCTGATTGTCAACATACCAGATTCTAATAAGGAATATTGGTCACAAGGATTCACAATTATGCACTGGGAGCATTTGCCTATTCCCATGGGTGTTGAACCTTACAATGGCCCAGATGCCCCGGTAGGGGACATGATAAAGGTTTATTCCCATTCTTTTGGATTAAATTATTATTTTAAAATTCTTCATGATTTTTTATTTGTATTATTTGGGTATTTTTGTGACATTTTTCTCCGATTGATTGTACATTTCCTCAAAGAAAAAAGAGACAAAACTAAAATAAGTTAACTTCTTTACCTTAAAAAATATTTAGGTGATCAGACAGAGGCTTGGAGTTGTTGATCATCCTAAATTGACTACTTTTCTACTTTATTATACTTTGGCAACCATATCTTTCATTTCTTGACCGATTAACAGGGACTTAGAGATCCCAAAAGCATACATCAACCATAATCCTTACAATGGTTGCACAAAAGGTTCTTTTGAGACTGTAGATATATCTTCCAATCTTGTTATCTTCCTCACCTCCTCCGAAGATGATATGACCTCCAGAAGGAAGAACTTAATATGATGGGTGATGTCATTTTCCCAACCTCCCCCACTGCCCATCCAATTATGAGAGATGAGGTCAAGGTACCTTATGATCATGTTACGGTGGAAGATTCCTTATACAAAATGTTAGCTAACTCTGCAAAGAAGAGAAAGCCGAGCAAAAGCCTTATAATACATAAATCAAATTTTAAGATGAGGGATGTTGTCCTCAGCAAGGGGTAGGCCCTGTTGACGGTTCAGTTCCAGGCAACTAGGGGTGGGCTCTTGGACATCTGAGGGGAGCCTGCTTCCCTATCGATCAGTCTTTGGTCTCTATCTTGACCTCTAATAGGTTATCCATGAAATTATCTCAACTGTTATCTATAATAAATTTGAATCCTCTATGTCTTATTTGTAATAACTTTGATTTATTGACTGATGTTGACTTCCTTGTCTTTTCTATTTTCACGACAGTTTATCGTGGACTTTGTTAACGTAATTGAAAGGAGTTCCGAATAGAAAAAGAGGTCTGCAACATGGAGGTCATCTTACATGTGCCCCAAATTGCCTTTGATGCTTCCAAGGTCAAAATGATCGAGGGGGAGGCCCAACTGAATGCCAAACTTGAAGAAAGTTTCCAGATCAAGGATGTGGAGACCTTGGAAAAGGAGAGCCAACAGTCCAACCAAAACCTTTCCGCAACATTGGAAGAAAACAATGTTGCCTTTAAAAAAAGGACGGGATACAACTTTTGACAATGCTCGCGAAAATCCTCTTTCAAACAAGGATGTGATGATGGCTTAGTGAAGGCTGTAGTTACTAGGGACTTGTATTTGTTTACGAGCGCAATCCTAGTACCCATCCTAACTTGGTGGGAGAGGAAGAAAAGCGAGAAGAAACGACCGACTAGACCAAGGTTGCAGAAGATCCCAATGAGAATACTCCACTAGTTTAGTATTTCTTAGGTACCTTTTGTGAGTTTTGAATTTTTCTTTCTTCTCTCTTTCATCCATGTAAGGACTTTTCCCACAAATGGTTTTTGAATTAAAAAGGAGTTTTTGACTCTTTCTTCCTTTTGTATGGATTGCACATTTTCTAAATTTCTTTCACATTTATTATATCTTATTGTTCTTATTCAAATAAAAAACTGACTTTATTTACATTTGTAATCACATGATTGATTGGCCCTCATGCCAATGGTCCAAGATAATGATAACTTGGACATTGTGGTTGGAGATGATGTGCCACCTCGTAAAATTTATATCTCGATTAATGTAATCTAAAAATAAATATTACAAGAGTCTAAACAACTAGATATCATTATCAGAATGAAATAAAATAATTAACAATGCGTAAACTAGATAACTGAATAGAATAATACGGATAAACCAAAGTAACCTCTGATACTAAAATCACCAACATTACCAAAATCCCACACTGTAAATGTAAATTATCTCAAAATAACTAACTACATACACTAAAAATTAAATAGTAAAATAAAGAGTCATCACATAGTCTCGACACCAATATCCTAAATGAGCAACAATGGAGAAGTGTAAGACAGAATCAAGGGTAAGTCTATAATGGTGGCCTAGGTCCTAAAAAGGGAATTCAAGAACATTACTAGGAAGTTTACGAAGAGTAAGAATATAACTAAGTTTTGTATGCAATATAACTAATCATTTTCCTCTCGTCTTTTTATTGATTTTAAGTTATCCCAACTCATACAACCCAAAATATAACATGAGTCTAATCCCAAACCAAAGTGAACCCCATGATTAGTAATTCATAATCTTAACTGAATATAAGTGAAGGTTTTATAACCATATCAATCTATTCATATCAAGTATATGAACTTATAAGTGAAGGTGATCTTTATGTCTAATATCAACATAAGTTTGGTCCTAACCATGTACATAATAATTGGGTAGCACTCGAGCCCACAGATAACGAAGGCCAAATCTTACCACCTTTGGGGATCACTCGCGCATACTTGGTTTAGTTATATGTCATCGCACACTTATAACCTCAAAGAATTAACAAGGGATAATCATTACGCCTTAACACCAATAATATAGCCCCATACCACTAGTTATATGAGAGGATCCCCCTGTTAATCCCTTTTGGATACAAAGCGTACTTTAGTACGTAGTGTTTAGTGTAAATTTAGTCCGATAATAGCAAGGTTCCTCTTCTGTCTAAACTTAGGTTTCCTCTCTAATATTTGTTAGAACAAAACTATATTAACCCAATGGCCCTCCAACAGTACTAATCCTAAAATTAGGTTTAGTCCCCATTTGGGCCTTAATCTAATGAACTAAAATACACCTCCAAACAACCTAAAACATAACCCAATCCATATTCCAACCCACCAAACATAAAACCCGTCATTTTAAGATATAACTATACATTTTACATGCACCAAAAGTCAACCCAATGTATAACACAAAACAAACTAGTATTTTATCTGGTACAAGTCCAAATATTAATTATTAAATTATTTATTAATTTAGCTCTACGTGACATTATAAGGAACTACTTCATGATTTGTGAAACCCGACACCGAGAGGATAATCCAACCAAGGAAACTCCCGATACTGAATCCCTAACCATTCTGTAATCGCCTATAATACACAGTCACTTATAAATATTTAATTAAAGAATTATTGTGTATTGAGTTCGATTTTGATTTCCAATTATAAATAGGCATAACACATGTAAAATGTATATAGTGACATTACATGTCACTACAAATAGATATAATAACTTAATACTTAAATTTAATGCACTAAAATATGGGTTATTTTAGATAATGCTTCTAATCGAGCTAAGGTGACCTTCTTATATATTCTCTAACCGATGGTGACACTTTATGGTGATCGAAGCCGTAAGGTCGGGTATCTTCAAGATGATCTCGAATAAATGAGTAATATTTCTAGTTTACTCCACAATGAAATTGTTCGCTTAAGGTAAGATCTCGACAAAGTTGAGAAAGCTTTTTATCAAAATGAAGAGATCAAAAGGGGTCTGAAGTAGAGTATTATAAGGCTGAGATATTTGTCCAGGAAGCAACCCTATTCTAGTCGGGTTAATGAATATGATGAAGTCCTGATAGATCCCCCAATTCATTTGAATTAGGCTAAGAACCTGTCATACAATCATGGTTGGTAGAACACTTTTTACAGTCCTTAAAATTCACAACTCTGAATTGTGGTACTAGTGCTCTGAGGACTCCTTTTATTAGAAGCTTCACCTCTTTTGGAGTGAGGATTCATGGATGCAAGTTGATGTAGTTCCTCTATAGCTGATCGAGTATCTGGATGACCATGATAGTGACGATGGCATGCGTGATGTCAACCTATATTCTTCCCACTTAACGTAAAGAGTTTGGCTATCTAGTGGCCATAAAAGATAATGTGACTATCTATACTTATATATAACTTATGACTAATTATAATTTGAATGAATTGAAAATGGTCTCATTTGTTTTTAATTTTTATTACCATTACCCCTTTCCTTTTTCCTAGCATGTTTTATTGGTCTTACCTTTTAGGACATGTTGACACATTCTTCCTTAGTCCTAGTAGAAACATTTAGGGATAATGTACCTATTTATAGGGATATCCACCTATTCAAAATTTTATCCGACCAACATGGTCGAAGTACTAAGTGCCCATGAATCCCTCATGGGTCTTTTGCTTGCCATGAGAAATGGATTTTTCTTTTGTATCTTGCTGAATAACATGTCACCTCAGAGCCACGAGCACTAAGTTTAATCGATTCAATAAGTCATTATTGAAAAAATGAAGAGTCTTGTCAAAAACATATATTCAAATGAATTAATTTTGATATTATTCTATCACGTTGAACAATAAAAGATAATTGAATTGATAAAGAATAAAAATCTTAACTTCCAAATTTAAAGAATTGATAATAACCTAAAATTTGAATAAAAAATAAAATTTCTTAATATCTGTTGCATTCTAAACACGGGATATCTCTCCGCCCTTTATTATTTATAGGTGATAGTCCCCTTGGGGGTTGTCTGTGATGACTATGAATTGAACATCCTAGCTTGGTCCAATTTTCCATCTTATGGTTTCTTCATGCTACTGATAATTTTTTTTAGGATTTAATCACCTACCTGAAGCTTCCTCGGATGCACGCCTTTGTTGTATTGTTTTGACAACTACTGCTAGTAAGTTTCTAACCTCAATAAGGATCTCTCTCTCTTCTTTCTTCTATTAGG
This sequence comes from Sambucus nigra, assembly GCA_949130495.1. Lineage (NCBI taxonomy): Eukaryota > Viridiplantae > Streptophyta > Magnoliopsida > Dipsacales > Adoxaceae > Sambucus > Sambucus nigra. The sequence continues at coordinate 201,628,681 of OX422216.1, forward strand.
TCAAGCTCTAGACTGATCATTTAGTTATTCAAGTGATGGATGATATGGTTGTTCTCATGGTTAATAACCTTGACTCTAGAGGTATGATTAATTATATTCAATAAGCTAAGGAAAATGGCATTTCTTGTGTCGACCTCCTGGGGGTTGTTCGATACCTAGAGGACATGGGCGAGCTCGTACATATATGTGACCTTTTCCTTTCCGAACCTCTTTTTTATTTTTTGGAGGACTTTTAATTGATGGCCTTCGCTTGTCCATTACACTGAGGGTAATATAGTGAAGTAGTAGTGCTTTATTTCATGTCTAATACAAAAATCTCAAAATGATTTTCTTTCGAATCGTATCCTGTTGTTGGTGATGATGGTTCTTGGCACACCAAAATGGGTTATGATGTTTCTCCAAACAATACTAATTATAACGGGTCTCTAATGTATGAGAGTTGGCTTTATTCAATCCATTTAATGAATTATTATGTGCTGAACGTAATTTATTTCCTCTTCCCATGCAAAATTGTTAATGATCCTACAATTTCCAACCCCTACCAAGAAAAAGGCCAAGAGATGGTTAGAGACTTGAGGTCGCTGGCCAGAGGATGGAGTAGTGATTAGAACAAATGACACTTTTTTCACATAGGAGACTACATATTTCTACATATAAGGACATTATGGACATTCGGGGTTAGATTCCCTTCGGCACATGTGGAATATAGGGGGTCGGTCATCGTAAATTAGGGGATAATGTGAAGAGATAAAGTTGCTAACATATTTTTTTGAAAACATGAAAAAGAATGTCACCGCCTCAAGAGAATGGATTCAAGGTCAAACTGATACTTGCAAATTATATAGTTCGAAGGTATGTGGACAAAGTTAAGGAATGGTAAGGTGTTAGGCACCCATTTCCCCCTTTTCGATCTCTCATGAGCTAATGTTAATATTTTACTTTTATACTCCATGATGTGTATGTACATGTGTGTAATATAAGTAAAATGATAATGAAATCCTCCGACTCACATCATGGAAAGGACGGAGCGGGCACATCCATAGGAGTGTACCCAAAAATAATGATAAAAATATGATATAAGTGTTTGCCAGATCACAAATGGCTATGAAAGAGAGAATGTACACGGCGGGCGAGAGACAAATATGTGGGAGTATAATACTAACAAAAAAGGTATAGAATAAGATATAAATTAAATATATAAACATGAAAAAAGGAGGACTTGAATCTCAGGATTGCCCAAAGATGCCTACGTAGCCTAAGTGGGATCAAAGTCCATGTAGTTCGAAATAGTAAAGGGGTGGGGTTCAGCCCATAATTCCAAATGTGAGACTTCTCTTATGTGTATGTAGAGAAATTGTGTTTTAAAAGTGAAAGTGGAATGGAAATCTAGATTTTAGAATTTACGGATAGCCCTGTTTTTCTTCTTTTTAGGATTTTTTTTATTGAAAATAGATTATGTATAATATTATGAATAAAGAGTAGGTATTAGTGGATATGATATAATAAAACAAAAAAAAAATAGAAATAAGGTGAATATTACTAAAATAGATTAAGTAGAGAAAGGGATGGAGAAATAGACCTCCTTATGAATTATTGTTGATGACTTTGCGGTGTAAGTGCACTGATTTTGATGTGGTATGGAAATGATATGAAGAGGTGGGGTGAATTACCAAGTGAGGTAAGATGGCAAGGTAAGAGAATATAGAAAAATGAACTTTGGGGGAAAGGGAAAATGGTCTGATTATGAGGATAATGTTCTCTGATTACTAAGATGGGTGTTAAAAGGTTATGTGGTATGCTGAGGTCATAGACCTTTTGTACGGGCCAAATGAGTGACGATCGGCATGGCCCCTGACCTGTTTATTGGCATAAGGCCTACCTTGTTGGGCAAGGAAAATAAACTATTGGGTAAACTATAAACTAAAATTATAAAATAATAATAAGAATTGGGTTGTGTAACTTCAATAAAAAATGAAACCCTTTGTTGAATCATTCTGGGATGAAATTTGAAAAAAGTTTTGATTATCTTTTCCTTTATAGATTATGATTATTAATTTTTTATTTCCATATTATAAATCCCCATCCTTGTATGTAGTCAGGTAAAGAAAGAACTTTTGGATATCAATCTAATACAAAAATTCATGCCTTATAACTAGTGATTATAATCACTTTATTCTTTGTTCTCCTGCAATCCTGATCTATTTGAAAATAGTTGGAATTCATTTACCCATATATCATGGTTCGGCAGTCATAAGATCTTTTCCTTTATGTTTGTCAAAACCCACATGTTATATCATATCTCCCTAAATAGATATATGTGTTATGATATAAGTCTAAGCATACTTCTGTTGTGGGTAAAGTATTCGGGTTCAAAGCCCTCCACACTCTATGCCGTGAAGATCTATGAATTCCCATTGCTTATGTTGAAACTTTCTAAGGCCCGCCTCATGGTATCCAATTTTTGAGAGATAAACTGAACAAGTATGATCATTCGCTATTGGCATGTACTATTAAACCTAAGTCGGGGTTATCTTCTAAAAACTAGGGGCCATTCCTTTGACTCGTACTGATGAGAATTTGACTCCACAGGAAATTGAACAGAAATTTGCTGAATTGGCCTATTTCTTGCTTGTACCAATCGAAGTAATTTAAGAAATGAGGCAAAGAATGAATGTTCACATCAAACTTGTTCTAGTTGATGAGAGTTAAATAAAAGACAAAAAGAGTAAAGTTAAATTAATATGGTGTATTCTCTCAATTCTAACAAAATGCAACTAAAACAAGTATGAGTTGTCGATAAGAGTGGACAAATGATGAATCAATTTCTTTTTATAAGTCGGTCCTTTTATCTTTGTTAGTGTCATATATAATGATAGATGAATCAAAAAAATTTAGTTGAGCTTATTCTTACAATTGGTATTTTTACTTATTTCCTATTTTGTAAAAATAGAAACTTAGGTAAATTCTTTTTTGTAAACATATTTATAAAATGAACATATTTTATTTAGTTTGGCAGGGTATCTGGGGTTCGTATAGGAAGTCCGAATCAATTTGTTTGGAAAAAGGGCATAAAATGCAAATTGTAAGTCTTAATCGTGCAGGGCAGGCTATTGAAAGGGAATGCAGATCCCTTCGAAGATTCATTGAGCTTGCTGGAGAGTTGACTAGAGTCAAATGGAGCATGGGAATGCGAGATGGGCTCTAGATTTGTACTCGGAGTATGACCAAGGATTTATAGTAAATGATTAAGTGGTAGGGATCTAAGGAGGTACTTAGGGGGGTGGGTCTTAGGATGGGGTGTTTATAGAGCCCCTCGACGAGCGAGCTTGGAACAAGTGAAGGTCTTCAAATGATAGACACCACATCGATGATGGGGAAGAGGATTTTAGGTCAATCCTGCAAACCTAAAGGATGAGGGTGACCAATTCAAATGATTAAGGTTAAATATGCGGACCTAAGGATGGCGACAAATTATGTGGTCCAAGATAAATTTTGAAGATCTGTGGATCATGATTACTTCTTTACGATTACAAATTTTGTGGGTCGAGGTTAACTCTAAGGACTTAAATTTTTGAATATAAATTTTGTGGGTTGAGTTCAATTCTGAGGAACTTAAGTTGTGATGACCAATTTTGCGGGTCAAGGTCAATTCTAAGGATGTAAAGTTATGACGACCAATTCTGTGAGCCGAGGTCATTTCTGATGACCTTAAGTTATTGATGACCAATTCTATAGGTTTAGGTCCATTATGAGGGCCTTAAGTTATGATGACCAATTCTGTAAGTCGAGGTTAATTATGAGGACTATAAGTTGTGACGGCCAATTATGTGGGTCGATATCAATTCTGAGGACCTTAAGTTCTGATGACCAATTCTGCGAGTTGAGGTTAATTTTGAGGACCTTGTGATGACCAATTCTGTGGGCCGATGTCAATTCTGAGGACCTAAAGATATGATGACTACTTCTGCAGGTCGAGGTCAATTTTGAGGGCCTTAAGTTGTGATGACCAATTATGCAAGGTCGAGGTCAATTCTGAGGACCTTAAGTTATGACGACTAATTCTATTGGCCGAGGTCAATCTTGAGGACTTTAACTTATGATGATCAATTCTATGGGATAAGGTAAATTCTTAGGACCGTAAGTTGTGATGAACAATTCTACGGGCTGAGATTAATTATGAGGACAGTAACTTATGACCACAACTTCTACAGGCCGAGGTTAATTTTGAGGACCTTAAGTTGTGACGACCAATGAATACGGGCCAAGGTATATTCCAAGGATCTTAGTTGTGACAACCAATTTTGTGGGTCGAGGTCAATTCTGAGGAGTTTAAGTTATGATGACCAATTCTATGGGCCGAGGTCAATTATGAGGACCTTAAGTTATGAAGACCAATTCTATAGACCGGTGCCAATTCCAATGACCTATGGAAGGATGACCGATTATGAGAGTCGAGGTCAATTATGAGGACCTTAAGTTTTGTCGAACACTCTTTGGGGGGCGAGGTCAATTATGAGTACCTTAAGTTGTGATGACCAATTTTGTAGCTTTAGACCAATTATGAGGACCTTAAGTTATGACAACCAATTCTACGAGTTGAGGTCAATTCTGAGGGCCTTAAGTTGGGGTTTGCGAGGAATAGCTCCACTAACGGAAAATATAAAAAGGGTCTTAGTGCAGGCACACCTTTAGTTTCGTAAGGAATGTGTTGACTTGAGGTTTCTACAGGAGAAAATATAGTAGTCTTGAATGCAAGCACACTGTTGGTCTCGTTGGGAAATATGTTGATGATAAAAGTGTTTAGTTGACTTAGCTGTGGATTTTTTTAGGGTTTATAGGGGGCTTAGTACTGCAAAAATAGTTTTTCTTGGGGAAAATAATGTTCTGAATTTTTTCTAAGATTTTATAGGAATGTTTGGAATTTTTTTGAGTAATTTGCATTTTTTTTTGCATTTATGGGACAATATTTGGAAGGGACTACCAATAGGAAGGTCTGGGGAGGTCCCTATTAGCATAGGACATCGACTCCTGGGCTTTTAGAGGAAGGGGAAAGGACACTATAGGCCTTCATCTTTTCTGTGGCTTTAGAACTTTATTTTTGGGTAGGTAGTTGAATCCTTGCTGGGGATGCAGGTGACCTTCTAATTTTAGAGTCTTCCTTCCAGGGCCGCTGGGGCAACATGTATGTAGGTGTGGATAAGGAGGTTGCTGGCGCATGAGGCGGTGCGATGGATGGGGTGACATCCATTTATGATTCATTCCCTTTGATATTTTCTTACAAATCAGTTGTGACTAGAGGATATTGGCATTGACCATATTGTATGCTTAATTTCGTGGCTTTGTACCTGAAACGAGACTTAAAAAGGAAAAAAAATGATGCTTGTTTTTTGTTTTATTATCTTGATGTAGTGGCTTACTTTACATGGACTTTAATTTGCTGTTGAGGTTTTAAGAAAAGCTAAATAATTGTGTTTTTTTTTAGTAGAGGAAGGCCTTGGAGTCTTGGTTGCAAAAATATTTCCTTTGAATGGACTCATTTAGTGAAAAATGTGTTTTTTGAAATTTTTGGATAGAGGAAGGCCTTCGAGGCTTTGTTAATTATGGATCAGAAGATTGAGAGGTTAAGTAAAGTGGAGTTAATCGCCTTTGCAGGATTCTAATAATTATTGTGTGTCGGAGAGACTGATGATGGCTTTGTTTGACCTCTTGCCTTGGGCCTAATTGTTAGTCTGTTACTGATGATAGGTGACATAATGATCAATACTCAGGTGTCCACGATATTGGCATGTATGTCTTAACATTGTAATCCTTTGACGGTAGTGCTGGTGGAGGCCTTGAATGGCCTTGATGCTTGGAAGGAGGGTTGTTTGACTTTCTATGGGGGAGCCCTATGATGCTGTTCATGTGGATTTTTGATAGGTTTCTCTTGGTGGCCCCTCGTGAGTATCTTAGTCAGGTGTTCCTAAATTCTTTGTCCTACCCTTCTTCAGTTTTGACCCTTCAATAAAGAACTGGGTTAAATGGTTCATGGAGCATAGAGCTCGGTGTCATCACTGGTCAGTGCCATGGTGGAGGGATTTGTCGCCAATTTCGTGATTTGAAGAGTATTGATATGTGTGGATGGTTTGCCTTTGCAAACTTCCGTTTATTTTCCTTGGTGGCTTCTGTGCCAAGTGGGGTGGGAATTGATAATGCCTCCTCATATAACCAATATTGTTTCATTAGATTACTTGATCGAGTCTTTACGGATGATACTAGGACCTTTGTGGAAGCACCATCGGTCGTCCACCCTTCCACCACAATCCTTTGGAGGGGTGTGGTATGTGTCTGGGGATTATCTAAAATGGTCGCAGAAGTAGGTAGTTGGGAGGATTTTGGAAGCGGAGACTACTCAGAGGTGGCGTGTTTCCTTTTGATACCATGTAGGAAGGTATTGTGGTTTCTATAAAGATTGTCAAGGCATACCGTTGCATTGAGTTCATTCAATTTCCCCAAATTGAATATGATAACTAAGTGTGATCAAGAAACCAAATCTATGTATATCTCTCTATGTCGCGTAAACCCTAATTTGTGTTTGCATGGAAATCTAAAATCCCCTCTCCCATGTAAACCCTAAGCCACCAGTTTTTCCTAATATTTGGAATTGTTCATTTGTCTTTGTGGTGGTTGAATCCTCATCTTCACACAATCTTGGACTCAAGAAACATGAAATTTTCTAAGGGGAACCTGCAGTAATCTTTTCTGAGTAAGATATTACAACTCTTTCGAAGCCAGTTAAAATATGCCTTAGTAAGGAAGTTCTCCCATGGCAGACCATCTATGGATGTTATTAGGAAAGTTTTCCAAACATTATTTTTTTAACCAAACTTCAATGTTGGCATTCTAGATCATAAACACGTTCTTATTAGATTAAACTCTGAAAAAGACTACTCTCAGATATGGATGAGAGATACATGGTATGTTGATAGATTTTTTATGCGAATCTTTAAATGGACACCATAATTTAGACTTGATATTAAAGGGAGACTTTTCCCTATTTGGATCTCATTCCCTCAACTCCCTATTTATTTTTTTCCAAATCTTCCTTATATTTTATTGCTCAGCTGATAGGTAATCCTTTAAAACTTGATGCATCAACGGTTGAAATGAACAAACCTAGTCTTATAAGGGTTTATGTTGAAGTGGATTTAATCAAATCTATTTAGAAAAGATTTAGGATTGGATGTGGATCTAAGTGATTTTGGCAAGAGGTTATTGCTGAAAATATTAAAAAGTATTGTAAGAGTTGATCCAAAAAATGACATGCTGAATATTCATGCATGTTGAAATCTCTAATCGTCGTAACCCAACCAAAAAAGATAGCCTAATATGTGATCAAGAAGAATCATCTTAATACTAATGTTACAAACAAATAAGTTCAAGCTAATAAAGGTCACAAAGCTTTAGAAGGCAATATAACTATTTTATAGAATCAAAAGGAGTCTACTGTGGAAGTGTTAGGAAAAGATTCACACAATTAATCCCAAGAAGATAAAGATTAAGAAGTGTTTGAAAGTATCATACTAGTGTTTGATAATAATCCGGAAGGTATAGAAGTTGCAACTGTTAGAGTTATGGAATTGGAAGAAGGGGCATTTATATAAAAATTTCTATTATATTACCCTAATAGTGAATAAGACCAAGAATGTCCAATCCAAGAAGATTTAAGATCACATCCACGAAATTTAAAAGTATTAATATTAGTGTAAATGAAGCATCTATTGTGGATATTTGTTCTTTGTCTCCAAGAGAAACTAACTTACCGGATTATGAGATAAATAAGGGTTCATTACCTATTTATATCACTGACAATCAATAAGGTGATGCTAATAACCTTGCCTATTTGGAAGATCTCAAGAAATTTGCAAGAATATTTGAAAGGAAGATTGATTTGCGCAAGGAAAGATAGAAGGAGGAGTAGGAAAAATGAAGCATTAGTGAAGATCCTCTAATCCAAATTAAAAAAGTGATAATGCTAGATCCCCTTTTAGGAGATTAACAAGATCTCAAGTCAAAGGTAATAAGAACTCCCACCTCTCTTATTATAAATGATTAATCCAATAGTCTGGAATATTAAAAGGTCTTCCAAAAAGTCATCTTCTAAAAGAATTAAAAATCTTCTTAAAATGCATAAACTTCCTTTTATAGCCCTCTCAGAACCAAAAGCTGATGATAAAAAATTAAAAAGTTGAAGTTTAAATGGGAATTTGAAGGATGTGGTTACAACACCAGTAGGGAAATTTGGGTGTTTTGAAAGTATAAAATTACAGTTAAGGTGATCAAGGATCATCCCTAACACTTTTACATTCAATTGGATCATACTGACTCAAAGTCCATTATATTTTTTTATCCATTATGTATGCTAAGTGCACAATATAAGAGATAAGAGAATCACGGGATCAATTGGTGGATTTTTCAATCTCTATTGAACAATACCCTCATCTAGTTATTGGTGACTTTAATGTAGTCTCTGTGACACCCCGACTAATTAAATACCGGGTAGCCACTCCTTTATTAAATTAATTCAAAATGCCAAGTTGGTCCAGTTAATAGCATCACTGTCGAAAACATTTTTTTTTATTACTAACCACCTAGTATTTAAAAAAAGTAAGTGCCAAATTTTAATTTAAGTCTGATTAACATGCAACAAGTGTAATAAAGAATAATAACACCATTCACCATAATGAAGTAAATAGAATAACCATCACATAACGTAATTAAAGTCAGGAGGAAAACTCCTCACTACAAATCCCACAACTGATAAGTAAACTGAATGCTAAATCAATACATGTCAAAGTCTGAAAACTATAATGGAAATGCAACTTTAATAGAAATGGGCGACATGCCCTACAATTGATAGATAATGAATCTGGAATCCAAGTGATAGAAGCGTCTACAAGCAAATCCCTGTAGCTTCCACAAACAACTACAGCTCGTCACCAGAATGAGTATCCTATGCATGGTGTCCTTGTGGCTGGGCACCTAAAATGGTTTTACAAAGAAAATAGATTTGAAAGCAAACGGGTCAGAGCCCGAATGTGGAGTTATATTTTAAAAACCTGCAAGTGCTTTAAAAACATTTAAACATTAAATGCAAAGTACATGTTAGGACGTGCACTCACATGATATTCTCACCTCTCGTCTAACTGTGCACTCCTAACGTAAGTACCCATCTACAACGACACAAACTACTAGCTAAGTGACATCATCTCTAGCTAGACTATCATAGGTCCTACCCTTATTACTTGGTTCTATTAACATTATAACGCTCGTAATTAAGTAGGGGTTTAATCATAAACTCAGATGCTCAATATGCAATATATATCACTATCAGTTAACTCGTTATATTTCTCGAAACAATACCGTAATTATATTCACAACATTAACATGAAGGTTCCCATTAATTAAGTGTATATTATTCACATCATAAATATACAGTACAAGCACCCCGAGAACTAAGCTGCGGTGCACACATACTCTGCTATCCATCCCGGTACATCACGTACATAAGGATTACATATTCCGAATCTCTCAGGAATAGTTCACAGATAACAACAACACAAATAATGGAGGCGAACACAGTTACATCACATGGGTCACGCACATACCTACGCTCCCACGATCAGCGGACTTATTAATATCCCAATAAGTCTTTCTATGACCTATGTTCATCAAGGTAACCAGTCTAAATCCGGGAAACACAAGGATTAGAGGGCCCTAAGCGAACGCAAACCTCCCGTGATAGCAAGTATGGTAGGTATGTCATACACACAATTCATATACCAATACTAATTAAACACACGTCTTAGTAATCCCGTAGTTTAATTGTAGTACTATTCTCATTCTAGTACCAATATATAATTTACACACTTTATACGATTCCGGTTTATAATCATACGCGCCATAATTTATTCTCACGTCGTAGTAAACACTCACGTCTCAACCCAAACGGTTCATTGATTTAAATCACTCCTATATCATTTACTCCTCATAATAACCCAAAAGTCCCAAATCCATCCATATATCATCAAAGGAAGGTTATCTATATCCTCGAACAAGTTTACGGGACTCCAAAAATCAAAACAGGCCAAAAAGGCCCAAACTGCCAGCTCGTTATAAGTCTCGTTCGAACGAGGCTATTCGAACGAGATTGAACTGTCAGCTCGTTAGAAGTCTCGTTCGAATGAGGTTGTTCGAACGAGATCCAGTTCGTTCGAACGAACTGCTCCTTCCAACGAGATCTCGTTCGAACGAAGTATCGAACGAGATTCCTTTCGTTAGCAGCGACTGGTCAACTCGTTAGAAGCTCGTTCGAACGAGTTCGTTCGAACGACCTGGGGAGGGGCTTCTAACGACCTGCCAGTTTCGTCCCAGATTTTTCTAAATCTCGTTTTTCACCATTTTTACTCCTCAAATATCTTCTAAAATTTGCCCCAACAATACTTTAAGGTCTCTAATCAATCTTAAACATATCAAGGTTATAAACTAATGTAATTTACGGAGTTAATTCTTCTCAATCATCATTAAACCATCAAATCTCATCACTTTCCCTCAATATTTCAAGAACACAAACCCTAAAATTTTAAATCATGAATTTACCCAATTTAAATCCGTTTTAAATTTCATCCAATCATAAATATCATCAGTATGAACATCTACCTATCATTCTACATGCAAATCCTCCTCAAGATTTCAAGTTCTAAGTTTCAAAATACATGGGTTTTCATTATCTTTCAAGAACAATTAATATTCTTCAATTTTCTAACATGGAAGGAACATTCTACGAATTTAAATATAATTAAAACACTTGCCTTTATTGTCTCTGAATTTGGTGTTGATTTCTGTAAAGGTTTCTGCAGAATTCCTTCTCTTTCTTTCCCTCTCTAAGCTTCCTTCTCCAAAGGTGGCTATGGTGGCTAGGGTTTTCTTTGGGAAAGTTGGAAACCTAAATGATAACCTCCGTAGCTTAATGGGTTAATATGGGTTGGTTAGTGGGTTTAGTGGGTTAAATCCACATCAGATTAAGACTCCTAATTTTCGTCATTATTAATTCTCCAAAAATACAAAATTACTAAAATGCCCTTTATGTTGCCAGTATGGCCTAAAAATACCCCGGGACCCAAACTAAACCCCCGGCTAGTGTTTTCTGACTATCTCGACCCTTCCGGACGCGTTGGAGCACTCAAAATGACCATACAATTTATAGAATTTAAATTTACTTTTATAATCAAAATATTATACCGTGACGCGACGGTCACACGCGTCTCAACAAAATTTTCAAATTGCCTTATATCAATCTCACGACAAATTTTCATAATTCAATATTCATATAAAACATGTATGCATATAATCAAATACTAACTCGCATCTCGTTAGTATTTTTAACCCGGATTAATTTCCAATTAATACGCATTTAATTAATTAATCCCAAAAATAAATATAGCCAAAAGTACGGGGTATTACATACTTCCCCCCTAATAACTGAATTTCGTCCCGAAATTCGAAACTAGAAAGTACCTGCTAAAAACAACTCTGGATTACGTTCGCGCATCTCATCCTCGCGCTCCCATGTGGACTCCTCGACATTGTGATGTCGCCACTGAACACGCACTAACGGGACTATCTTTGACCGCAGTTTCCTCTCGCTTCGGTCCAAAATAGTAATTGGCCCCTCCTCGTAGGAGCTATCTGGCTGGAGATCGATGTCCTCCATTGCAATGTGAGAATGAGCCAAATTATCTCTAAGGTATTTCCTCAGCGAGGAAATATGGAACACATCGTGAATCCGATGCAAATGCTTCGATAACCCGAGTCTATACGCAACCGGTCCGATCCGCTCAATAATACGAAACGGCCCCACATACCTTGGTGCCAACTTCCCCTTCTTCCCGAATCGCATAATCCCCTTCATAGGAGATACTCTGAGCAAAACCTGGTCCCCCACTTGGAACTCCCTGAAAAATCTCTTCGCATCAGCATAACTCTTCTGCCTGTCTTGAGCTACCCGAATGCGACTCCGAATCAACTCAATCCTTGCCGAAGTATCCTGAATCACTTCCGGCCCAAGCAGTTTATTGTCCCCCACCTCTAACCAACATGCTGGGGAACGACAAGGCCTACCGTACAATGCCTTAAACGGATCCATGCCAATAGTGAACTGATAGGAGTTTTTGTAAGCAAACTCCACCAGTGGAAGATACTGCTCCCATCCACCCACGAAGTCAATAATGCACATGCGTAGCATGTCCTCCAACATCTGATTTGTGCGCTCGGTATGCCCATCGGTCTGCGGATGATAAGCCGTACTCAACTGCAATTCCGTGCCCATGGCCTCCTAGAAACTCTCCCAAAACCTCAAAACAAATATCTTGTCTCTGTCAGACACGATATTTAGGGGCACACCGTGAAGTCTCACAATCTCTGAAATGAAGAGCTGGGCATACTGTCCCGTAGTGTAGTCAGTCCTTACGGGTAAAAAGTGAGCGACTTTGGACAACCTGTCCACAATTACCCAAATGGAGTCATGACCCCTCTGTGACGTAGGCAACCCCGTGATAAAGTCCATGGATATGCTCTCCCACATCCACACCGGGACCTCCAATGGTTGTAGAAATTCTGTCGGTCTCTGATGATCCAGTTTTACAAGCTGACAAATGGCGCATTTCGAAACAAACTCAGCGATATCTCTCTTCATACCGCTCCACCAATACTTCCTTCTCATGTCTTGGTACATTTTGTCCCCTCCGGGATGTACCGCGAACCGTGAGCCGTGCGACTCTGCCATCACATCGTGTCGCAATTCATCCCCTTTCGAAACTACCAATCTCCCATTGAAGCGTAATCCCCCGTCTGAGCTAACGGTATAGGACTCGGCTCCCTCTGCTAGTAATCGAACTATCTGCTCCTGACAGAACGAGTCATTAGCCTGTGCCCGTACTACCTTCGTGACAATCTGTGGTGTAACGGTCATCACAGACATGAAAGATCAGGCCACTGCATCCTGGTGTCCCAACTCCTTCCACTTTGCCTTCCACACCTCTGCCACCTCATCTGCTGGTCTACGGCTCAACGCGTCTGCTACCACGTTAGCCTTACCTGGGTGATACTGGATATCAAACAGGTAGTCCTTCACAAACTCAAGCCACCTACGCTGCTGCATATTCAATTCCTTCTGCGTGAACAGGTACTGTAGGGACTTATGGTCCGTGAACAGTTGGAACTTCTCCCCCAAAAGATAGTGCCTCCAAATCCGTAGGGCAAATACCACTGCCGCCAACTCCAAATCATGCGTGGGGTAATTCTTCTCATGAGGCTTAAGATTACGGGAAGCATAAGCTATGGCCTGTCTCTCCTGCTGCAATACACCTCCAAGCCCTTGCAAAGATGCATCGGTGTAAACCAAATACTCAACTCCCAGTCTCGGCAATGCTAACACAGGTGCTGAGGTCAATTTTTCCTTCAATTCATCGAATGCCAACTGACAGGCATCACTCCAGATGTATGGCACACCTTTACGAGTCAGATGTGTCAAAGGACCTGCTATCTCCGAGAAACCCCGAATAAACCTCCTGTAATATCCTGCTAGACCCAAGAAACTACGAATTTCAGTCGGTGTCGTGGGCTGTCCCCACTCCCTCACCGCGGATACTTTCCCCGGATCAACAGATATTCCCCGTTCAGAAATGATATGTCCCAAAAACTGGACTTCCTTCAGCCAAAACCTGCACTTCTCATATTTTGCATACAACTCGTTCTGACGAAGTGTCTGCAAAACCTGCCTCAAATGCTCGGCGTGCTCCTCCTCTGTCTGGGAGTAAACCAGAATGTCATCAAAGAAGACAATGACAAACTGATCTAGGAAATCCCTGAACACTCTGTTCATCAAGTCCATAAACACAGCTGGAGCGTTGGTCAAGCCGAAAGGCATAACCCGAAACTCATAAGAACCATATCTCGACAAGAACGCAGTCTTCAAGACATCTTCCTCCCTGATACGCAACTGATGGTATCCCGATCTCAAATCAATCTTCGAGAAGAAAGAAGCTCCTCTCAACTGGTCGAATAAGTCATCGATTTGAAGCAACGGATACTTATTCGGTATCGTGACCTTATTCAGCTCTCGATAGTCCACACACAATCTCAGTGAACCATCCCTCTTCTTTACAAACAAAACTGGAGCGCCCCAAGGTGAGGTACTCCTGCGGATAAAGCCCTGACCTAACAGCTGCTCTATCTGATCCCGTAACTCCCTCATCTCAGCTGGAGCCATACGGTACGGTGCGCGTGCTATAGGTCTCGTACCCGGTAGCAAATCTATAACAAAGTCTATCTCTCGACTGGGGGGTAAGCCTGGTATCTCCTGAAACACATCCGAATACTCCCTGACTACTGGGATAGAATCTAAAGGAATCACTACCTCCTTAGAGGTATCCTCCTCAATGTAATACAGATGAGCAGTCGATCCTCCCTCTGGGCGAGGCATCGCCACTACAAACATCTCTTGCCCCGGAATGGTAAAAATAATGCTCCCGCTGAATCAATCAATCATGGCCCTATAAGCTACGAGTCAATCCATACCGATAATCACATCGTGAACATGCATATCTAATACCAACATGTCCGTAGGTAATACCAAACCACCAATATCTACCCCCACTCCCCGACATATAAAGAAAATAAGTGACCCACTCCCCAATGGTGAGTCGACACACGTCACTGTGCTCTCTGCCGTAGCTAACAATCCTAAAGATTTCGCAAAGTGTGTAGCTATAAAACAGTGTGTAGCCCCCGTATCAAATAATACTCGACCCATAGTGCCATGGATAGGAAACGTACCCTCAATCGCGGGCGGTGCCTGTGGAACTGCAGCCTGGTGGACGTTGTAGACACGTCCATACTGTAGCTGCCCCTGCTGAACTAGGACTGCTGGAATGGGTGGCAATGCTTCCATCTGTGGCGGTGCGAGGAGAGCGGCGGGAAACATAGGCCTCTGTGGCTCCTGGCGAGCACCCTACTGCTGCTGCTGTGGGGCCCTGCCCCTATCAGGACAATCCTGTCGCTTATGGCCAGTCTTGCCACAAACAAAACACTTCCCTAGGAAGTTCCCTCCTCTCTGCCCCTGCTGTCCCCGGCCCTGGTGGCCGTTACCGTTCCTCCCTTGGCCCTGCTGGCCCTGGTGAAACTGTTGCCCATTCTGCCACTGATGGCCGTTTGGACCCTGATGGCCCTGACGGAAACCTCCCTGTCTCTGCCTGTAGTTCCCTGATCGGAACCTCTTCTGATCCCCCTGCTGCGAACCCTGCTCACCCTGTCTCTTCCCCTGAACAGATTGTGCCCCACCGGCACCATGTCCTCCAGTCCTGCCCTGATGGCTAGACTCTCCCGACCTCTTGCCCTCAGCCATATGAAAGAGGTGGTCCTGGCAGTGTAACAAAGCAGCATTAACCACATCAGAATACGTGGCCAATGAAAGGTTCCCTAACAGATGCTGACGGATCCTCCAAGTCAAACCTTCGATGAACTTCTCAATCTTCTTCTTCTCTGTTGGTATCTCATCTGGAACGATATTCAACAGATTCGTGAACTCGGCCTCATACTCGGCCACAGTCTTACCCTCCTGCTTCAGACTCATCAATTTCCTCCTCATTTCCGTGTGAACAGCCGACGGAAAGTACTTGCGGTCAAACCGCACCCAGAAGTCCTGAATAGTGAGAGTATCCCTCTCCTCCATGGTGGTAATAGACTCCCACCACTGTAGCACAGATCCAACTAGCTTGAAAGTAGCTAGCACCTACTTCTGGACGTCCGTGCACTCATACATCCTCAAGTGCCTCTGCATATCCTTCCTCCATTGGCTCGAGACTACCACATCTGAGTTACCTGCAAACTCTGGCGGATGCGCTTTCTGAAAAGCGTCACGTACACGCTCCCAAGAAGACGGGAATGCATTTGCCTGCACTGGCGCGGCAACCGGCGCCTGAGGTGGTGCCTGCTGAACAACGGCAATTGCGGCATTTATCGCTTGGGCTACTATAGCTGCAACCTCAGCGGCGTTCATCATGCCCTGAACTAGAGCAGGATGGGGTTCGGGCGTTGCATCCCTGGGAACTCGTCGTGCACGTCGTGGAGGCATCTGAAATAAGAACAAAGTTTATAAGTTCGCTATTTACAAACTTAAGATAGCTGAAGAACGAAGCATACACAAAAAGAGTACAACAGTCCTAAAATATAGGGCTCTATATCAAAGAAACTTAGCGGAAATATAATAAGCCGTCAGATCCTAAAGGACACTAGAACCTGATGCTCTGATACCACCTGTGACACCCCCGACTAATTAAATACCGGGTAACTACTCCTTTATTAAATTAATTCAAAATGCCAAGTTGGTCCAGTTAATAGCATCACTATCGAAAACATTTTTTTTTATTACTAACCACCTAGTATTTAAAAAAAGTAAGTGCCAAATTTTAATTTAAGTCTGATTAACATGCAACAAGTGTAATAAAGAATAATAACACCATTCACCATAATGAAGTAAATAGAATAACCATCACATAACGTAATTAAAGTCTGGAGGAAAACTCCTCACTACAAATCCCACAACTGATAAGTAAACTGAATGCTAAATCAATACATGCCAAAGTCTGAAAACTGTAATGGAAATGTAACTCTAATAGAAATGGGCGACATGCCCTACAATTGATAGATAATGAATCTGGAATCCAAGTGATAGAAGCGTCTACAAGCAAATCCCTGTAGCTTCCACAAACAGCTACAGCTCGTCACCAGAATGAGTATCCTATGCATGGTGTCCTTGTGGCTGGGCACCTAAAATGGTTTTACAGAGAAAATAGATTTGAAAGCAAACGGGTCAGAGCCCGAATGTGGAGTTATATTTTAAAAACCTGCAAGTGCTTTAAAAACATTTAAAACATTAAATGCAAAGTACATGTTAGGACGTGCACTCACATGATATTCTCACCTCTCGTCTAACTGTGCACTCCTAACGTATGTACCCATCTACAACGACACAAACTACTAGCTAAGTGACATCATCTCTAGCTAGACTATCATAGGTCCTACCCTTATTACTTGGTTCTATTAACATTATAACGCTCGTAATTAAGTAGGGGTTTAATCGTAAACTCAGATGCTCAATATGCAATATATATCACTATCAGTTAACTCGTTATATTTCTCGAAACAATATCGTAATTATATTCACAACATTAACATAAAGGTTCCCATTAATTAAGTGTATATTATTCACATCATAAATATACAATACAAGCACCCCGATAACTAAGCTGCGGTGCACACATACTCTGCTATCCATCCCGGTACATCACGTACATAAGGATTACATATTCCGAATCTCTCAGGAATAGTTCACAGATAACAACAGCACAAATAATGGAGGTGAACACAGTCACATCACATGGGTCACGCATATACCTACGCTCCCACGATCAGCGGACTTATTAATATCCCAATAAGTCTTTCTGTGACCTATGTTCATCAAGGTAACCAGTCTAAATCCGGGAAACACAAGGATTAGAGGGCCCTAAGAGAACGCAAACCTCCCGTGATAGCAAGTATGGTAGGTATGTCATACACACAATTCATATACCAATACTAATTAAACACACGTCTTAGTAATCCCGTAGTTTAATTGTAGTACTATTCTCATTCTAGTACCAATATATAATTTACACACTTTATACGATTCCGGTTTATAATCATACGCGCCATAATTTATTCTCACGTCGTAGTAAACACTCACGTCTCAACCCAAACAGTTCATTGATTTAAATCACTCCAAAATCATTTACTCCTCATAATAACCCAAAAGTCCCAAATCCATCCATATATCATCAAAGGAAGGTTATCTATATCCTCGAACAAGTTTATGGGACTCCAAAAATCAAAACAGGACAAAAAGGCCCAAACTGCCAGCTCGTTAGAAGTCTCGTTCGAACGAGGCTGTTCGAATGAGATTGAACTGTCAGCTCGTTAGAAGTCTCGTTCGAACGAGGCTGTTAGAACGAGATCCAGTTCGTTCGAACGAACTGCTCCTTCCAACGAGATCTCGTTCGAACGAAGTATCGAACGAGATTCCTTTTCGTTAGCAGCGACTGGTCAACTCGTTAGAAGCTCGTTCGAACGAGTTCGTTCGAACGACCTGGGGAGGGGCTTCTAACGACCTGCCAGTTTCGTCCCAGATTTTTCTAAATCTCGTTTTTCACCATTTTTACTCCTCAAATCTCTTCTAAAATTTGCCCCAACAATACTTTAAGGTCTCTAATCAATCCTAAACATATCAAGGTTATAAACTAATGTAATTTACGGAGTTAATTCTTCCTAATCATCATTAAACCATCAAATCTCATCACTTTCCCCCAATATTTCAAGAACACAAACCCTAAAATTTTAAATCATGAATTTACCCAATTTAAATCCGTTTTAAATTTCATCCAATCATAAATATCATCAGTATGAACATCTACCTATCATTCTACATGCAAATCCTCCTCAAGATTTCAAGTTCTAAGTTTCAAAATACATGGGTTTTCATTATCTTTCAAGAACAATTAATATTCTTCAATTTTCTAACATGGAAGGAACATTCTATGAATTTAAATATAATTAAAACACTTGCCTTGATTGTCTCTGAATTTGGTGTTGATTTCTGTAAAGGTTTCTGCAGAATTCCTTCTCTTTCTTTCCCTCTCTAAGCTTCCTTCTCCAAAGGTGGCTATGGTGGCTAGGGTTTTCTTTGGGAAAGTTGGAAACCTAAATGATAACCTCCGTAGCTTAATGGGTTAATATGGGTTGGTTAGTGGGTTTAGTGGGTTAAATCCACATCAGATTAAGACTCCTAATTTTCGTCATTATTAATTCTCCAAAAATACAAAATTACTAAAATGCCCTTTATGTTGCCAGTATGGCCTAAAAATACCCCGGGACCCAAACTAAACCCCGGGCTAGTGTTTTCTGACTATCTCGACCCTTTCGGATGCGTTGGCGCACTCAAAAAGACCATACGGTTTATAGAATTTAAATTTACTTTTATAATCAAAATATTATACCGTGACGCGGCGGTCACACGCGTCTCAACAAAATTTCCAAATTGCCATATATCAATCTCACGACAAATTTTCATAATTCAATATTCATATAAAACATGTATGCACATGATCAAATACAAACTCGCATCTCGTTAGTATTTTTAACCCGGATTAATTTCCAATTAATACGCATTTAATTAATTAATCCCAAAAATAAATATAGCCAAAAGTACGGGGTATTACAGTCTCATCTTAATCAGAAAAAGTCAGAGAAAATGACATTAATTACCAGCATGTAGAAGATTTTAATCAAGCCATTGATGATTGTGGCCAAAGAGATTTAAGTTATAATGTCTCTAGGTACACCTGGTGTAATAAAAGGAATGAGGAAGACCTTATTATGGCTAGATTGAATATGCGTTTCCTCAACTCAACTTGGGATGCAAATTTTACTAACTCTATAATTCGACACCTGAATAAAGCATCTTCAGGCGATGATCCTCTCTTGCTCTATATTAAAAAATTGCTTTGGATGATTATCCTAGGACTTTTTAACTTGAAGATATGTGGTATTCTCATCCATATTTCCTTAATACTGTTAAGAAGTCATGGGATGAAGATACATTTGGTTATGGTATGATGAAATTTTCTCTCAAACTTAAAAGACTTAAGGGGGATTTGAAGAAATGGAACAAAGAGATCTTTAAATATATATTTCGATCTATGAAAAATCTAGAAGATGACATTGCCAAACGGAAGGTGAATTATCAATAAGACAACTCAGATATCAATAGAGAAGCTCTAAACCACTCTTAAGCAAAGCTTTTAGGAGCTATCAAAATTGAACAAGAATATTGTAGGCAAAAGTCTTCCATCAAATGGCTTAAGTTGGGAGATACAAATTCTAAATTTTTCCATGCAACTATAAAGGCTAAGCAAAATAATCTATCTATCCATCATTTAAAAGCTAATGATTGCTCTATATGTGAGGATCCTCAATAATTGAAGAACCATATAGTAAACTTCTATATGGATCTTTAGTTCCCTGTTTCTTTAGTTAATATAGAGTATGTTTATGACTTTATTCCCTCTATTATCTCCACTGATATGAATGATATATTAGAGGACTTCCCTTCTGAAATGAATATTTTCTCAACCATTAGTGATCGAAGTGAGGATGCATCTCTAGGGCCAAATTGATTTGGAGTTTGTAACAAAAAATGTTGGCAATTTAAAAAATTTATCCTTTTTGTCTTTTATTACCTCCTTTTTGAAGGTAGCTCTATCCCTCAAAGATGGAAAAACACTTTTTTTGTTCTTGTTCCAAAAATTAAATGCCCAAATACTTGTGGTTATCTTAGACTTATCAATCTTTGTAATTTCTCTTCGAAGATCATTATAAAGGTGGTATCTAACAGACTATCTAAAATTCTTCCATTGATTATATCTATAAATCAGAGTGGCTCCATATAAGGTAGAGATATTGAAGACAATATTCTTTTAGCTATACTGAAAAACTTGGGGAGGAAAATTATTGGAGGAAATTTTTTAATTAAGTTAGACATGGAAAAGTCATATGATAAGGTTAATTAGGGATTCCTAATATTAGTGCCCAGGAGCTTTGGATTTGGTGAGAGGTGGATTGATTTTATTTAGAGAATTATTCCATCTAATTGGTTTTCTATTCTTTTTAATGGTTAAAGTTGTGGTTATTTTAAATCTACTAGAGGATCGTGACAAGGGGACCCCATATCCCCAAGTCTATTCATTTTGGCTGCAGACTATTTGAGCTGGGGTCTAAACAATCTTATGGAGATTGGAAAAATCAAATCCTTTTACTTACCTAGTGGTAGCCCTATTATTTCCCATTTAGCCTTTACAGATTACCTTGTTATCTTTTATTGAGGGGATATAAGAAGCTTAAGGAATCTCATGGGCTTTTTCGATACATATGCTTCCATTTCTATCCAAAAGATTAATTTCTCTAAGAATAGATTCACTATGGATATCAAATGCTCTACTCAATTCAAATATAAGGTTGTTGATGGATCATGTCTGAGATTAAAATATCTCCCTATTAAATATTTAGGTTGTCCTATTTTTAACGGGATAAATAAGTGGAAATACTATAATAGTTTGTTGCATTCTTTGAGATCTAAAATGGCAGGTTGGCGGTAATTTTTTTTATCTTTAAGTGTAAGGTTAATTCTTATTAAACATGACTTTTCCTCTATTCCCCTTTACCTATTAGGTTTTATATCTCCTCCCAAAACTATAATTCATAGAATTCATAATCTTTTCGAAAAAACTTACGGGGTTAATATTGAGAAAATATAGAAATTTCAATGGAAGATATGGGAGTTTTTATGCAGAGATCCAAATGAAGGTGTCTTGGGATTCAAGGCATTTGATATTATCTCTAAAGCCTAATATATGAAATTATTCTGGATGCTTAAGATAAAGACTTATATCTTGTCCTCATCCATGATCCGAAAGCACAAGAACAAAAGTGCAACCTCCATAGGTGGATCTCAGACTTGGAAGAGGTTACAGGCAGTTAAAGATGTTTTCTTAGATAATATGGAGGAATTGGATGTTATATGGATTTTGAAACCTCATTCATCCGGGGATTTCAATTTCCCTTTTTCTTATGACCTCACTAAAGATCATTTCCCTTCCTTTACAATTTTTTTATTAGATTTGGGATTCTAATATTCCTAAAAAGTTATCTATACTTATGTGGAAGGTGTTAAAAAAACTATGTCCGTATTGATGAATGCATTAAAGGTGTGGGAATTAGGCTACTCTAGCTTTATGGTCTGAAAATGTAATGAAGAGTCTATAAGCCACTCCTTTATTCAATCTCCCTTGATTCAACTTATATAAAACTTATTTGCTAATCTTATCAGAATTACTTTGGATAGATATTTTATTTGCTCTCTTCTACACAATTGGTGGATGAAATCAAGTTCTAAGGATTATTATATTTTTCTGTGTAAGTGTATTCCTATTCTGGTTTGTTAGCAGATATAGAATAAGTAGAAATTGGTCTACTTTTAAATATGTAAAAATGGATGCCCATTCTATCATTTTCCAATCTATATCTTTAATCCTAGATATATATGAATGTATTAAATTAAAAAATACATTCTCTAAGTTTGATGTTCTTTTAAAAGATGCTTTTAATCGTCAATAAAAAAATGAAATCTGGAAGTTTATTCAGTGGTATTTTCCCCCTCCTAAAAGCTTCAAACTTAACATTGATGGTGATTCTAAGGGAAATAAAGGAGTTAGTGGATGTGACGGAATAGTGAGAGATAATAAGGGAGATATTATTCTAGCTTATGATCAATCTATAAACATTGGTTCAAATTCAGTTGCTGAATTATATGGTCTTAGAATGGGCCTGAAGTTGTGCATTAAATATTATATTAAGGAGATTCATATTGAGGTTGATTATATGTTTGTAGTGGATCTTAGAAAGAGGAATTGGAAGACCCCATGGAAGTTGAAGATCTATGGGGATGATATTAAATAAGACCTTAAGTTCCTTAATTATTCTTTATCCCATAACTATAGGGAATCTAATATAGTGAGTGATACTTTAGCAAACTTTGAAATTAATCTTCGATATATTCAGATCTTTACTACTGCTTTGGACCTTCCTCCTATGATAAGGGGAGCTATTAGGATTGACAAGTTGGGATGTCATTATATTAGATACTCATTTTCTTATTATAGTTGTTTTTTATTTCTCTTTTATTTCTAATGGGATCATGATAAAATCCCATATTTATTACTTTCAAATTCCCTTTTGCTTGTAAGCCATTGTGGATAGACTTTTTCTCCTTGAATAATTTCATGTGTTGTTTCTTTTCCCTTTTCCACATAAAAAATGTAGTGCATTCGGAGAACTAATCAGGAGTGGAAGATCTGGGGACCTCTGGGAGAAAGCAATCATGACGAAGAAGGGACGTCTGCTAGTTGAGGGAAGCATTTCGTGAAGCTAAGGGTAGTATTTGTGATGCTGTGGAATTTTATTTATGGTGTCTTATATTGGTATTTTGGGATGTTTTAGGATTTTTTTGTGAAGTTGGTTATCTAGTGGGGATTGGGTAGGCTGTTTGTAAGTTAGAAGGGAGTGGTCTGTTGGACTCCCTCGACTAATATTTCATGTAATAGATATGTTCTTTAATTTAAAATAAAAATAATTTTGACATATTTTGTTGTGTCGTTTGATGAATTTTTCATTTGAACTATCTATACCAACAACTAAGGCATACATAATCCTTTTGTTGATGTAAGTGATGAGATGGACCCCCATCCTTAGGGGTTAGAAAAGAATAGCATTTGGTGAAAAATAAAGGATGGTGCCCATGTGTGTCATATGGGTTGCTTACGTACCTCAGTGAGTTTTACATATTCATGAGTTTAATTTTTAAAATAATTTTTTTGAGAGTATTAGGTCCCACATAGTTCTAGGTAGGGAGAAATGAAGAATTTTTTAAAATAGAAGGGGGAAGGGGGTGAGAAGAGTCACAGCGCGTTCAGAATTCAGATTAAAGGTGTAATTTATTGAGATGTCAATATTAAATGGACGCACCATCTCTTTTCCATCGAGATCTACTAGTATAGCAGTACGAACTGATATAATTTCTTCACAGTGTAGGGGTTAATCCAATTAGGTTTAAACTTCCCTTTAGGGTCCCGGAATAGTTCTACACTTTCTTTCAAAAGAAAGGTCACTTTCTCGAACACCGCAGTCCTTGACATTCCTATTGAATGATCGCGCTATCCGGCGATGGCATCCATGTATGTGGTATAGATCCTTAAGTCTCTTTTCATCTTAGAGTGAGAGTTTGTCATATCAGCTTTGATGTCAGTCTTCTTCGTTAACTTTTCTCTCAAGCATGACACTTAGGGAAGGTACTTCTAGCTCAATAGGGAGAACTTATTCCATACCGTATACTCGAGAATATGATGTAGCCCCAGTTGGTGTTATGATGGAAGTGCGGTATCCCCAGGGAGTGTATGGGATCCGGTCGGCCCAGTATTTGTGACTTTTAGTCATCTTATTGATAATGGCTTTAATTCTTTCATTGGATGCTTTAATTTCTCCATTGGTTTAGGGTCAGTAATGAGAAGACTCGTGTCTCTGAATTCCATACTCGTCGACCAGTTCTGTGACCTCATATTCGAAGTGGAGAAAATTATCGGATGCTAATTCCTGAGGAACCTCCTATCGAAAAATAATGTTCTTTTATATAAACATAGCCACTTATTGGCATTCGGTATAGAATTTGATTCGGCTTCAACCCATTTAGTGAAGTAGTCAATAGAGACCATGATGAACTCATGCCCATTGGAAGCTTTGTGAGTGACCTTACCTATATATCTATGCCCCACGTGAATAAGGGACATAGAGAGGTTATGTTGTACAATCCCGGGGTGGCAAGTGTTGGAGGTTAGCAAATTATTGGAATTTAAGGCATCTTCCGACGTAGGCAGTGTAGTTTAAAATAATGGCAGTTCAGTAGTACCCTTAATGAATGATCTTCCTAGTAAACATGTGACCATTCACGTGGGGAATGCATTCCCTTCTATGGATGTTCTGCATCATTCCTTTAATATTAACCCCTGCTATGCAATACAAATGAGTTCATCAAATTTTCTCTTAAAAAGTTCTTTGTTGCGGATGATGTAATGGGTAACCAGTTTACGAAGGGTCACATGGTATTTATTATTTACATCTCGGGGATACCTACCATGTTTGAGTAGGAACCCAATGTCATAGTACCATAATTCAACCATGTCAGATTCTTCTTCGGTGATGAGCTCAATGTGGTAACAGTGGGTGGACGTAGCTTATTTCTGAACTAGGAAAGGGGGCATTATTATTCCCTCAAGCATATCGACCATGGAAGCCAGGGTTAAAAGGGAATCATCTAGGCTATTCTTTAAGTGAGGAAGGTAATGGAAGGTGACATCTTTAAATTGGTAAGCAAGCTCTTCTAGGTGGGCGTGGAAGGGTAGAACCTTCTTGTGAAGATGTGAATATAATTATGATTAATTATGCTTAAATTATGATTAGCTTATGTGATACGAGTAATGTGTTATGAATATATATGATGTTAAGTTATTATGTTTATTCTAATCCTAGCTTCAGAAAGCATGGAATATCGAATTAGTTACATATACAAAATTTTAAAGTTTCAGTAGGAATATTCAGGTTGGAGACTAGTTTTGACCCTTATAAAATAATAACTAACTTATGGTAAAACCTAAATAGTGGTAGATATGTGAGTTAGGTTTGTAACACAATAAACAGTGTTTAAACGGAGGTCCGAGCAAGAAGTTATGCTAGAAATACGAAGCACGTGAACTAAAACAAACGAATCAAAATATGAACACATTGAAATGGTCAGGAAGCTATAATTGATAGCTAAATGTCATCAAACTTAGTTTTAGCCATATGTGACAATTGACATATTGAACTTAATGAACTAAACGAACAACATGCACACAAATTTGAAATTTTGTCGATTCTACAAACAATAACGTCATGACATGATTTTTTAACATTCAGATTCATGGTTAAAACCCATTTTTATTTTCCATCCAAACACCCTAAAATATTCATGTTTTCTTTTTATATCTCTTTTGAGGTTTCTATGTTTCTCAACTTAGAGAAATCCTATTGGCCCTATTTTGGCATAAGTTTCTTTTTATTTCCTTTATTTTTTTATCAGGCTCTTTTGAACGGTGGCTTTCATGAAGAGATTATTATTCTCTTGCATCCCTTCTCATTAACACTCCTCATATTTTCAATTTAAGCAATATAATTCTCATGGGAAACGGTTCTTACATGCACACCTTTTATTAGGTCTTATTATGCATATATGATAAAATTGAGATAAGAAAGTTACACCAAACTCAAATGCGCACGAGAAGTGAAACATTCATATAAACTCGTATATGTGTGGAATGATTGCATATATATAAAGTCGAATCCAAATGCAAATCAAATTCGAAACAACCCCATTAATCAATGGTTAATATTATTTTAAGCCTCTAAATTATGACCAAATCTCCTAGCCAAATGGATAATGAAATGATGGGGGTTCAAGCACATCAATATTCCATATCAAGCATGAAAACACATGACACAAAAATAAAATGAAAATATTTTTGTGTTTCTCAAAAAATATTTTTGAAGCAAAAATAAAATCTTTTTGTATTTTCTCAAAAACATATAAACCAAAAATATTTTTGTATTTTCAAAATTTTATCAAAACAAAAATCTTTTTGTATTTTTCAAATTAGACTGAAATAAGTGAAAAATATAATACAAAGAGATACACATGTCATAACACTAGCAATATATGAATCATGATGCAAAGACTATCATATGACAAGCATGGCAATATAATCATCCTTTAGATTTAACATGGGAAGAATCAAGTGCAACCAAACAAGAACCATGAAGTTTAATTCCCAAAGCCACTAAGTCCGATTTCCTAACCTAATTAGGTGTATAGCAACGCATAGGGGATTGGGTAACCGAAACGAACTTATTCTTAAACTTCCTAGGAGAATTCCTAAGGTCATAACAAAAATGCCTATGGTGACCTTTCCTACCTCAATGAGAACAAATATAAACACAATGAGGAATGTGACCTAAATGTGAACCTCTCCTAATGTTCCTAGTCGTATCTCTCACACAATTGGTATTGGCTTTGGGAATGGGAAAAATATGATCATCGAAGCCTATACCACACTAATCTTCCTTGATTTGGACGTTACCTAAAATCCTATCAAACTTTTTTTACCTAGCCTCCAAATGAAACTTCACCTTGCTTGAGTATCTCAAGAACACTAATTTTAAACTCAAGTAAATGCCTAGAATCCTCAAACTCTAGAATATCTTTCTTCAAATCCTCCATCAAAGCACGAAAAATATTTCTCTCTTTCTCAATGTATTCTTGTTTCTACCTAAGAGTCTTCTCCCGTGCCCTAAAGTCCTCAATAAAAGCATCATTATTTTTTATGGCACTCTCATTCAACTTAGCTTGCAACTTCAAGTTTTCCTTTTTCACCTTTATCGCTTCCGCATACAAATCATTAAAGGCAACTTGCAACTCACCAACATTTATCTCCTCCTCCTCCTCATTGAGTTCACCCTCACTCCTCTGGGATTCACACTCAACGGCCTCAAAAGTGTCATGTATATGAGAATCTTCATGGAAGTATTTATCGTCATCACTCACATGACATTCCATGAATGCTATAAAGTTGCGCTCAATAGGGTAACTCTCTCCCTCTTCCAGTTCATTATCACTTAAGGTACAATTATATGATATCCGTATCTTACCCTCTTTCTTAAGTCTAGTGGGACACTTCTCTACTGTGAACATAACCCTCATAACAAAATAGCTTATCCAACTCATCCCTCTTAACATTATAACTCTTATTTTTAGGGGCAGGATCATCCTTGTTGCTCTTGAATTTTTCAAGTCTTTTGGCGTCTTTTGATTGCTTTTGGAACTTGATAAACTTTTTGAACTTCTTTTACAACAAGGCTACATCCTTAAAATTGATATCGAAAGCATAATCCCAAACTTTAGTCTCCTCCTTTTGAGATTTCAAATCAATGCCCTTTTCTTTCTTTGTCACTTGATTGGAGGTAAACAAGTCAAGCTCATAAATTTATAACTCACTTACAATCTCTTCCAGTTTCGTTGATTCAAGCATACGTAAGGAGTTTAGAATGATCACTTTGGGATCAAATATAATAGGCAACGACCTTAAGATTTTCTTTATGGCTCAATTATCGGGTATTGTATCTCCCAATTGAAATGAAGAGCTGACAATGTTGGACAATCTAACATAAAATTCATAAAATGACCACTTTCTAACATCTTAATTGTCTCAATTTGTGTTGTGAGATTTTGAACTGTAGACACCCTAACTGTACTAGTGCCCTTGTGAGTAAGTGCAAGAATATCCCAAGCCTCTTTTGAAGTTTCACACGTCCTGATTTTATTATACTCTTCCAGTGTGACATGTGAGGAAATAACGTGAAGACTTTTAGAATTATAAAGTGCAAGTTGACGTCAAGTCACGGTCCATGATTCAATAGGTTTTAAATTAGTGGCCTCTCCCTCTCCTATGACTAGTGGTGCCCAACCCTTTTCGACCTCTAACTAAGGTCTAGTAACTCCACGATGCCCATGATGATCCATGAATCACTTGAATATATCCACAATATTGTAGGGGATTAACTTGGTTTAAGGGCAGTGTGGACTGCACTCTCATGTATCTTCGTCGCTGGATATGATGCCATGTTATTGTGGGCTTTAAACAAAATCTGGTCCCAACAATTGCCCTAAAATTCTTGGGTCAATGGATTTTATAAGTGTCTTAGGATGCGTCCTAATTAGTGGAAGATTTGTAATTCATTGAAGCATGATAGGTGCGCTTGTCTTTCTATGAGATATTGAAGCGCCAAATCTTCCTCGAGAAGTGTAAAGCCTCACTTGAGTGTTTAAAACTGGTTTGTTAAAAACCCGAGCGTCAGTTCATTGCCATTGTTCATCTTTGTGCACATTACATCTCCAGGCTTCATTTTTTACTTCCACTTCTTTAAAATCAATACTTTCTCAGCTTTTCCAAGTCTCCTCTCTATCTCGTAAGTTTCAGCCTTCTTCTTTTTCTAGCTTCCTTTCTTCTCCGCATAGATCTTCTACCAAAGCTAGGGTTTTTTGTGTTTTTCTCTGATGTCGATGCTTGATAATAAATCTTTGCCAGAGTTTAGAAATTTCTACAATATTCTTGACCGGGTAGAAATAGAATGTACGTCAGTCCCCAGAAATTTTCGTGGCTTGGAAGATGGTCATTAGGGGGTTTAACGTTTCCCATAATCCTCTATTTTTACATTTTTTTTCAATATTTCAACATAGTCCCTGCTGAGTGTTCACAGAATGTGTGGAAGATTATTAATGGAGTTCATAGGATAAACTAGCTTTATGGAACCAACTTAAAACTAGTCTAGATTTATTATTTCTACTTTTTCTCTTGCAATAGTGGTGGCCTTCTATACTTGAAGGCACGAAACCCTGATAGGGTATTAGTAGTAAACCTACCTAATTCCCATAAGGACTATTGTCCTGAAGGTTTTATTGCCAGGAATTGGAAATTTCCACCATAATCAAGGGCGTAAGGTACTTGGGACCTCGGATCCCTACCTTTATGGAGGAGTACATAGGTTATTATCTCTATATGTATTTTATTTCTTATTTTTGGCGGTCATGTTTTAAGAAAGGTTAGGATTAAGCCTTGACTGCTCCAGGAGTTGATGCTGACTCCTCCCTATTTTCCTAGCATCATCATAGTCACAATACTGTTGAAGAGTCTCCTTATACCCATCCAGATGCTCAGGATGACATGGATCCCATTACTCCTGTCATTGGGTCTATACAGGTTAATCCAGAGGGGCATATTATCTTAGTTGGGGGAGCTGCGCTAGGTGATGGTGAGGCTGAGGTTCCTATTGACCAGGATGCTGACAAAGGGAAGGGGCACTCCACATCTAACTAGGTTGAGGCTTCTTAGTATTTTTAGGCTCTTCCATCATTTTTATCCCTATGTTGTATCTTTTCTTCCTCCCTTCATTATATTAGCTTGTGTCGCTTGATTTAATGAAAGAGTAAGATTTTCTCCTTATTACTAATTCTTGTTGTTTATATTGATTTATTTGTTTGGTTGTATCTTATTCATTTAGATGAATATCTAACTCCTGTCTAGGCCAGATTCATGGGCCAAACATGAGTACTCAAGATCGCACAACATTTGTAAGGATTTGTAAATCCCTGAGGGCAAGAATCTATGAATATAAAGACCAATTTGTAGTGTTCACCAAGATAAAGAATAGGCTTGCTGCCTGTATATAGGAGGTGATGGATCCCTTAAAAGCGAAGCTTCTGGATGCGTCGGAGATCAACCAACTGGGAATGTTTTTGTAAAGAGAGAATGAAACTCTGAGGAGATATATTTCTCTCCGCTCTCCTTAAAGAAAACACTATATTTTGTCCTCCTTTGATGCTGATAGGATCCTCATCATCTGCTGTAGTTGCTCATATTGACGATCAAGCTTCCAATAGAGAGATTACTGAGATAAAATAAGATGTTCATTGAGCCTATGTGATTGATTCTTCACTTCAAAGAGATTTTAAACGATTAATACAGTTATTCCGAAAGGGTCCTCGATAGGTCTGGGCCAACAGTTATGACCAAGGTTAGAGAGATGCCCCACTAAGATTGAAAGAGGCTAAAGAACTTGATTTTTCCAGGGGATGGCTGAATGTTCTCAAGGAATTGAAACTCTCAAAGAAATACCTTCTCGAAGGATAATCGATGGATCCCAATTGATGTTATTTTGGTGCATCTTCTGCAGACATGGTCAGAGAGGCTCGAAGAAGGCTTAGTTCCTCATCCTGATGATGGTCGGAGAGCTCAAGTAGATGACTACCTTGTTCATCCCACGGGGCATTCACAAGTCTTTAAGCATTTTTGGTCTTTGGTGTAAATGTAACCGTGTGATTCTTAATGATAAATAAACTTATTATTTATGTTGTGAGCATTTTCTGACTAAACATGTGTTAACCTTACTTGTTGGCTGCTTTGTATTAGTGTTTGACCAAAAAAATACTTGATAAATCTGATCATTATATAAATAAATTAGTACAAAAACTTTAATCATTTTGGGCTTCTTTACCCACTAAATGACATTGATTTTTGTGTTTGAACATTGTCTAATATTCCTTTGCCACATCATTCCGTCCTATTTTACCTTTTAGGTCATGTCGTCACACTTCCTCAGGACAAAGTCGAGCGATGGAGAAAATGTACGTGGTTAAGGGGATATCCGTCCAAACAAGGTTTTTCAACCAATCTATGTTGGCGACCAACCTTGAGTTGGCTTTATTGCCTAAGGATCCCCTATAGGTCTTTTATTGTTGCCGAAGCAACTCAAGAGACCAATTGTGTTTTTAACAAAGGCCTGAGGAAGGTTAATCATAAACCTTGATTTATAGATATTTTAGCCTTGCATACAATATGTATGGCATACTGTTACAATCATAGGAGTTCTACTCCTTGAGGGGGTGGAAATTGCTTAGAAAGGATGCGTATTGACGTTTGATCAAGAGATGTTAAACAACCAAGATATTCAGAATGTGTGGTCCAGTCGACCTTTATTGACTAAAATGATAAGTAAAAGGCAACACCAGTTTGAAAATGAAAATTTTCCTAAACCAATGGTGCTGAAAAAATAAAAGATATAGAAGTCTAAAAGTAGAAATTCTTAAGGTTGGTTGCATTGCAGGCCCTTAGTATCTCCCTACCCTCCAGCATTTCTAGGTAATAAGCCCCTTATAAGTCGTCTCTTATTTTTAATACCCCGTATATTTATAGAACCATATTTTTGTAGAATTTCATTTTAATTATGGAATTTGGATTAATTGATTTAATGGAGAAAATTTAATTTATAATTAATCCGAATTTAATTGTAATAATTACTAGCGTGACGAGAGTTAGTATTTATCGGAAATAATTACGTGGAATATTACTTAATGAGTAAAGTAATATATGAATATGAAAATATTATTTTGGTCGGGAGTGAAATATCGGCAGGTGCAACACACTTAGTTGGGACTTGCATGGGAGTCATGTCAACATTACTTTATTGAGATAAAAAGGATGAATTATTTTTAAGTAACTTGTATGGCTATTTTGAGTGCGCCATTGTGTCCGAAAGGGTCAAAATAATCAAAAAACACTACTCACGTGTTTTATTTGGATTATGGGGCATTTTAGCCCAAAACAACACTCCAGAGGGGTATTTTGGTCTTTCAATATTTTTGGGAAATTAAATGGACGAAAATAAGAATTAAAAAAGAAAAATGAATGTGGGAATTAGTCTATCTGATAATTTCCAACTCACGAGAGAGAGAGACAGAGAACTTAAGAGGGAGAATAAGAAGACAGAGAATTAGGCTAAGGATTCGAGCTTCCGAGCGAAAAATTATACCAATGCGTAGATCACGAGAAGAGCATCATTCCCATACCAATTTCGTGCAACGATTCCTAGGTTAAAAAAAACCAAGTGTTTATCTTGCTGTGTTTTTGAGCATATATGATTTATGTTAACCTTAATTGATGAAATAACCATTATACTAGGTATTTGGAACTGATTTGTCAACAAATTGTGAAATTGGGAGATAAGTTTGCATGTAGATGAATAACCTTGTTGTAGTAATGATCAATCTGGAAATTCTAGGTTAAAAATCATGAGATATAATCGGGAGTTTGAATGATTATTAATGGTGGGTTCACTATTAAAGGACTTTTAAAGATTTAGGAATTTCGTTAGATTCCCTTTGATTATGTATAGATTTGTCATTTAAATTGTGTTAGAAAGTACCCCATTATGAGTAGGAATAGTTTAGAATCATTGATTATGAGTTTATATGAGCTTGAGACGAATTTGGATGTGGAAAAGATTAGAAAAATGAATTTTAAAAGAATAGGGTTGGTCTCAGAATTCTCGTTCGAAGGCCAGCCCAAGTCATTCGAACGACCTCGTTCGAAAGATAATTCCAATGAGACTTCTAATAAAATTTTTGAGTTCGTTCGAAGTGAGAAGTTCTTTCGAACGACCTCGTTCGAACGACCTCATTCGAATGAAAATCCTGGAACATCTAACGAGATTCTAGAATGCCTATTTTTGGGCCGGACAAGTTAGAACCCTTCAAGGTTGGTCCAAGGGAGAGAAATTTATTTATGCTATTACCAAATGACTTAAATTCCTAGTTAGTAATGAGTGCGAGAGCAATTACTCAGGGGGATATAGCGGGTAAGGGAACCTTAGAGAAAAGGTATATGTTGGTGAGATAAGTCAAACCGTTGCGATATAGTGAATAGTATAGACGATGATACTATCTATAGTATCAAGAACTTAGGTTGTGTTAATACCTAATGAATATAATTAGTTTTGTGAATACTTATTGATCGAACAATTATGTGCATAACATACTTACGTTACTTGCTATCGAGTGGAGGTTGCGCATAGTGGACAATCATGCCTTGAGGAGCCTTTAGGTGGGATATTAATTGGTATCACTAGAACATAGAACCTTGGTACGAACTATCCGTGAGAATGATAGCGATGACGGTCGTATGGGTGCATAGGTATGTGTGTATCCCATCGGCTTGGAACTATGTTTTCCGCCAATATATGTGTTTTGTTTTGATGGTTTGCGAGAGACTGAACCAATAGGATATGATAGCCGAGTATGTTGACACTGCAGCTATGTCTCGGGGTGCAATATTTTTTTTTGAAGGAACTATTTATTTATATACAACAAGAAATACTTTAGAACTTACAACCAATGAGAGGAGGAATAAATAAGGCTCTTTATCTTAGAGCCCTTACAAACCAAAGCTTAATTGAATTTGAATGAAGGAAAATTTAATCTATCCATCTTGAGGATAGAGTTAAACTCCTTAGGGAGATCTTCTGACTGAAAAGAGAAAAAATAAATATTTTGAGCACTGCCTCTCTTAGACAGATAATCTGCATCCTTGTTGGATTCCCTAAGCACATGACAGAATGAACAATTAAGATAAGAGGAAAGTGATAAAATTTGATCAATAATCCATTTGATCCTCCACGGGCACTTGTAATTGTTGTTAAGAACTTCTATGATAACCTGTGAGTCCGATTCCACTATCACTTGATACTCTCTCAAATCTAGCAAATGATTAACTCCAGATAATATTTCTCTAGCTTCTGCTTCCAAGCTTTGCATTTCCCCAAAATGCGAATGAAAATACCAAATCATATGACCTTTATCATTTCTGAGAATTCCACCGCCACCGCTTAAACTTGGGTTACCTAAAGAGCTACCATGAGTATTGAGTTTCAGATAACCTTTAGGAGGAACCATCCACTGAACTTGCATAGGCTTAGACCTTTTAGTTAAAGTAGGAGTGAAATCTAAATTGAAATTAGAGTGAACTTGTTTGATAATGCTCACATGCGACATTTTTATGTTTTCAAATTTAGTTGTATTCCTGCTTAACCAAATTTGCCAGCAAATGAAGTTAAGAATGATCTTGAAACTTGTTTGAGAAGCCTTTGTAGGAGATAAACACGGGGTGCAATATGATATATATAAAGTAGAGAGTGTGTGTGTGCATATATATATATATATATATATACTTTTGATGATATCTACTGTGTGAAATTAGTAGGTAGAATTAATGATAAAACCTGTAATGAATTAAGTAGCGAACGCTTAATTACTACATTAGACTGAAAGGGCCTATTTATGCAAAAGAGGAATTGATTATATTTAATATCTATTTGCGAGGGAAATTCATGGGAATGATGTCGGTTATGACTAGGTAATAGACCAAAAGGGCTAGTTAGTATAGGAGTATAACTAGTGGGGTTTGAATAGTCGCTAGACGTGCACACTAGATGAGAGGTGAGCATTTCCAAGTGAGTTCGATAATCTAACATGATAAATATATGTGCTTATAAACCATTTTAATCACTTGCTAATTTTTAAATTGTTTTAAACTCGGGCTCTGACCCATTTTCTGCAAATCTTTTTCATGTCAAATTATTTTAGGTGCTCTGCTACAGGGACACTAGACTTAGGAGTTCCATTCATTTGACGAGTCGTAGCTGCTGTGGAGGCTACAAGACTTTGTTGTAGATGCCTCTGATTCTATCATTCCTCACTTTTGATTTATTTGCATTAGTTGGGCATGTCGTCCCTTCTTATTCGTACATTCAGAGATTTGAGATTTAATTCATTTCTATTCCCAGTTGTTAGATTTATGTAGTTGGATTACTGGATTGGATTCTCAGTGGATATGTTTACTTCGGCTTCTATATTTTATGTTAGTTATTTCAATTCGGAATGGTGAATGATTGGTTATTTAGTTTAATTTCTCTATATTGATTGATCGGATAAAATTTGACATCAACCTTTTTAAAAATATAAGGTGGTTAGTATTTTAAAACAAATTTTCGACAGTGATCCATAATCTGAAGTAACCGAATATTATGATTTAATTAATAAAGGACTGATCACACGATATTTAATTAGGTGGGTGTCACAAGTGGTATCAGAGCATCAGGTTCTAGAGTCATTTGGATCTGTACGGCTTATTATGTCTTCCGCGTAGCTATCATTGCTGTAGAGCCCTATATTTAGGACTATTGTATTTATTATTTCCGTTTTTACATCTTCAACTATTTGAGATATTTTCTGCAGACTTATAAAGATTCTCTCTCATTTCAGATTCCTCTCAGACATGCACAACGAGCTAATAGGGATGCCCATACCTAGTCCAAACTAGCTCCGGCATCGGGAATGATGAATGATACCAATGTTGCTGTTATTGTAGCACAGGCAGTGAACGCCGCATTAGTCATGGGACAACAAGCTCCCCCACCAGCACCAGTAGTGGCTCTAGCACAAGTCCACATTCTCCCTTCTTCATGGGAGAGCATCAGAGATGACTTTCAGAAGGCAACCCTCCAGAGTTCATAGGGAATTCATATGTGGTAAAGGAGAGCCAGTGGAGGAAATATATATAGAGGCATATGAGAATGTATGAGTGAACCGAAGTGAAAAAGTATATTCTGGCTACCTTTATGTTAGTATCAGCATCTTTAAAGTTGTGGGAGTCCATCACCAATGCAGAGGAGCGAGACAACTTTACTATCAGAGATTTCTGGGTGCGGTTTAATAACAAGTACTTCCCTTTATCCATGTAGACGAAGATGAGGTGGAAGCTACTAAACCTCAAGCAGGAAGGTAGGATAGTTGATGAGTATGAGGAGGAGTTTATGTACCTTATGAATCTAGTTCCAGACGAGATACCGACATAGGAGAAAAATATTCTTAGATTTATGGATGGGTTGACTAGGAATATTCGCCAGCACTTGTTAGGGAATCTTTCATTGAACACTTACTCTGATGTGGTTAATGCTGCCCTATTACATTTTCAGGACCACCACTTCCTCCAGTAGATAAGCAAACGAGTTGGGAATTACAGCCAGCAGGACCAGACATGAGGTAATTGTACCGGTGGGACACCCGTAGCTTAGGGACATGTCCGTCAAGGTGAGCAAGGTTTCCATCAGGGAGATCCTGCTAACTGATTCCATTCAGGAGATTTCAGATAGGGACGGGGAGGTTTTGGGCAGGGTCATCAGGGCCAGCTAGGCCAACAGGGGAAACAATGATTTTAGTAGGGCCAACAGAGCCAAGGGAGGGGAGGTAACGACCAATAGGGTAGGGGATAGTCAGGACAGAGGGGGGACACTTTCCAGGGAGGTGTTTTACTTGTGGAAATACTGGCCACAAGCATCAGGACTGTCCCCAAAAGGGTAGATCTTCGTAGCAGTAGCAACAACAGGGTGCTCATCAAGATCCCCAGCTATTTTTATTTCCATCCACCTTCCCAGCACCACCCCAGGTTCCAGCCTTGACATCTATTTCAGCAGCTCCGGTACAATAGGATCAGTTGCAGTATGGACGTGTCTACAAGGTCCACAAGGCCCCAGTTCATCAGGCGCCACCTGCTATTGAGGGTATGTTTCCTATCCATGGGACTATGGGGCGCATTTTGTTTGGCATAGGGGCATCACACTGCTTTATAGCTACTAGCTTTGCTCGGGATACAAGATTGTTAGACACGGCCGAGAGCACAGTGACTTCTGTAGACTAACCTCTAGGGAATGGGTTGTTGATTTTCTGTATTTTCTAATGAGTAGGCATAGAGTTTGGGAGTTTAATATTGCTAGTAGATATGCTAGTCTTAGAAATGCATGAGCATGACGCCATTATTGGCAAGGATTGGCTTAACGCCCATAGAGACATATAGATTGTTTTAGTAGGAGCATCATATTTGCTATACTGGGACAGGAGATGTTCCTAGTAGCGATGCCTCGTATTGAGGGAGGGTCATCCACCCATTTATATTACGTAGAGGAGGAGACCTCTAGTGAGATAGTGATTTGTAAACCATGTAAATGTGGTGTGTGATACCGATTTAACTTATTTGGAAAGTTTTCGAGTAAACCTTATTTAATTAGAGCCTATTTAAACCAAATTAATTCAGCCCCTAAACGTGCAACTACGTGTGTGCGTGTGTCAACCCTTAGATAAATAAAGCATGCGACACAAAATTTCAGGAAAAATACCAGAAGGGCAAAACCTTTTTATTTCTAGAACTTTGAAGAATTCAAAAGACCATTGACTTACTGTCGTGCCCCAAATTCATTAACTTAAACTCATTCTTTTAATTAGAGATAAATTTCCTTAAACAATGCTTTAATTTAAATCTATAAGGAAAAATAGCATAAGATTTTTTTTCCTCAAAGGCATGTTTCGATAAAACATAACTACCGATACTTACAACTAACAAGTATTAAATAACTTTACATATAAAACTTACTTTGATTAACATTTAAACAAAATTATTCTTGATATTCTAACAATATTAGACATCTGTCACTCCCCCGTTTAAGATTCTAACTTGGCAGTGAACTCCAAATAATAGGCATACCTGAAACATAACATTTTTGTAGTGTAAGCAACACAAGCTTAGTGAATGACCATATACCACACATATAACCAATTTAAATAACCCTTTTTTTTCTAATTATATAACCGAATAGGAATTGTGTAACTCTCCCAAGCCTAGACTCGCCACAGTCCAATTAACCCACCACAGTTAATGGGGGACACCACATCCCATAATTAGGCCCGAGTACAACAAACCTTTAAGTTGGGTTAACGGGTCCGACACATCCCATAGGACCCACTAAATTCATTAACATTATATAGAGGACCCTCTAGAGTCCATAACATTAAATAACTTTGCTTAACTGTGTTAAGCATATGCATATGTTTCACAAATATCACATTTCTCCATAAATAGTTTAACACATGTATTTAACTACACAATTCCATATGAAAATATATGCATTTATATTTTATAGGATAGGTCACTCACCTTGGATTTGGTGCTAAGATGAATACCAAACTACTTCCTTGGTATGGTAGTATTAGATTCTTCCCCACCTAACAAGTCAATGTCATTAGTATTTTAATACACTGATTAACATCAAACCCAGTAATACATTACATCAATTAATCAATCAAAAATAACTAAGGAGGAATTAAATATGATTCTTCACATTTATATAGCACCCATTTAATTAGGGTTCTAACACAATTTATGGAATTAAATTACGAATTCGTTAGACAAAGTTATGCCCATTTTACTACAACCTTTTCCAAATCGTTTCTCAAGAAAAACAGTAACACAACTTCAACTTCCTGGAATTTTCATAATTTTTATACATCATAACTTTGGATGATATTCCACCCAATATTATTAAAAACATTTAATAATACAAAATTAATGTTTCATAATGTTTAGGGCTCATTTTCTATGTCGAGCAAAACGTCAAGCACCTGGTATGCATTCTTGCTCCTTTAGGGCAGATTTTAAACCAAAACTTCAAACTATCTCCAACGGTTAATTCTTGGTATTTTCATACAATTTTAGGATATTTTATACATGTATGAGTATATTTTACACTCCAACTTTAATCACCCAATTCCAATAAGTATTCCATGATTTATGCCATTTTTAGAACAACTAGGTCGAAAACGAACATTAAAGCATAACTTAACAATTTTAAGCATGGATAACCTCCACCTTGGGTATCAATCATGGAAACATATAATAAAAATGTTTCAACATATATACACATCAAAAACCTAAATTTACTAAATTAAAAAGCATCACGAGGAGGGAATTTAAATCTGGGACATTAAACTCAACATTTACGATCCTAATACACGTTCTTACACATGTTCTTAAACCATCCTTGTTCCAACACAATTTAGCAATATAGGTATCATTAAAATATATATCCAAATCACAAATAAAAACATGTTAAGTATAGAACTCATCCATGTGACCAACTTTAA
The DNA here is from genome assembly GCA_949130495.1 of Sambucus nigra. Taxonomy (NCBI): domain Eukaryota; kingdom Viridiplantae; phylum Streptophyta; class Magnoliopsida; order Dipsacales; family Adoxaceae; genus Sambucus; species Sambucus nigra. The sequence continues at coordinate 201,667,871 of OX422216.1, forward strand.
TAAAGAAGTAATGACCTTATGAGGGTTCCTCGATTTATTGAAATTTTCCAAAGATTTCTTCCTTAACTTTCTTCTCTTTATCTCTCTTTAGGAAAAACTTGTTATTTCTTGTGAGGAAGAAGACATAATGCTCATTTACAATCATAAATACGTTTTAAAGTGTCCAAATAGCAATAGGAGTAGTGGTAACGCGTGATTGGTTGGATGAAAGGTCGAATTAAACAATTCCATTAATGACACATTTGTCCCACCTTGGTAAAATCACCATAACTCACTATCACGGGACCCGATTTACTCCCTCTTTGTGTATACACGTAGATAACTTATACATCTACAAATTTCATCTTTTGTGTTTTTCCAAATCATAAAATTAGTATGCCTAATTTGGGCTCGAACAAGAAAGTAGCAATTTACCAAAAATCTCATGACTTTCACATTTGGAGACCAAACATCGCCACTTTCAAACCAATACTCTAGTTTAATTTTATAAACATAATGATGCATTTATAAACATATTTTCATGGTGAATTTAACCACATAACTAATCACATTCCCTAAACATGTTATCCCCAATCATAAGTTTGATTCGCATCTAATATAAACCACATATATAATACATGAGCATGCATCCCCTAAACATGATAATTACCATGTTTAACACACATAACCAATTTATAACTAATAAATTATACTTAATCATGTAGTTAACCATCCTAATCATGTTTTAGAGCCTTACACTTACATACAACCTGATAATCGCCCACAAGTGTAACGCACGGTGTCTTCGTCAAACCTTCAAAGCAACGGCTAGAAGTGTCGTCGGATGGAATATCCTACAAGAACTCTAGATGGTCAGCAATGAAAATGAAATGGCTTCTCCACAAGTGTGAACTTTATAAGGACTCCCTCCATAATAGAACGCAGCTCTCTAGTTGTAGAGTTCTCCCCACAAAGAATGAACAACAACAAAGTGTGTTCCTAAACACCAAATCAATTCACCAAAGCATATGGGATTTTTTGTGAATTGTAAACAAAAAGGGATTAAACCCTAAAATAATAAGTCAAAAGGATTCTGTAGTTTCGCAGTTTTCTGTCTTTAAAAATGCTAGGACTTCTTAATGAAAATGAAACCATTTAATGAGTATTTATACAAAAACGCGTCGCCTCGATATTAGTGGTCGTTCGAACGAATTATCAATCTCGCGTGAACGAAGTATAGATGTCGTTCAAACGACATTGCGCGACATCCATATGTCGCTCATACGAGATGACCATCTCTCTTGAACGACCTGGGAGTCAAAATCGAGGTACGCTTCAGGACTTAGAAAAAATACTCATTCGTAAATTTTGACGAAAATGTACGCTCCAACACTTAGAAAATATTTTGTAAAAATATCCCAAAAGATCTAAGTTGAAAGTTAAGGTATTCAAAACATAACCTTACCAAAGAAAACTTTGTGGAGTCTTTTCGATGAAGAGCTTGATTAATTCGTATCCGTATTGATGTAGATTTCTCTTGAATGCTCTTCGACGGTATAGCGATATACGACATAATTAATTGATAACAGACTTATAAAAACATTTCCTTACAAATCTCCCCCTATGTCTATTCCGGTACATACATAAAAATATCCGAATTATCAAAAACCAAAATACCTATACAAATATACCCTCCCATAAATAAATTTGCAAGATCTCAAACTGTTCTTCAAAAAGTCTTCATCAAACCTCAAAGCTTTTCTCATCAGGGTGTGCAACATAATGATCTTCAATCTTTGTACCTACACACATGAGATAAATAAAAATACCTTCATGACGCATCAAGTTTGAAATGATATAAAAATAAATCATTAGTAAATGAAGTCTCCCCCACAATGCAAAAACTCCCCAAAAACATGATAATTCTTTCTCCCCGTTTTTACGATGTCCCCAAATAGACAGATACGAAGAAAAATCAAAACATGGATCAAACTACGTGCATGAAAAGGTATGTCTCAAAAACATTCACAAACTTTTTTTTATTTTTCTAATTTTTCATACAAAAATAAGATACCAAAAATCACACCATGGATTTAAACTCAAACAACCAAGTCATGAAAAGGAATGTATGGGTGTGAACACATTTGATAGGTAAATAAACTCAATCAATCATATGTGCATGATGCATACGTGTACTCCTAACGAATGAACATCGAAAGTATGCATCATGCACATATGATTGATTGTTGATTTGTTGAATTTGTAAAAGTATGTACCTTAGATGACATCAAAAGTATGTACCTTAGGTGTAAAAATTGTTGAATTTAGATGACATCGTCTTATGCAAATCAACAAATCAAAGTCAAAGTAATTTCCACACCAATAACGTCCAAAACAATGTAGCGCTTTTTCAAGACATTCAAGGATGTGAAAACCCGTTTTAATTCTCCATCCAAACTCCCTCATATATATTTTCTTTTTAGAGGTGTATAAACTAAATTCTCAAACTTTGGAGAATTGGTTCAAAAACCTAATTGGCCCATAATCGGCATGAATTTGTTTTTATTGCCTTTAAATTTTTTGGGCTCTTTTAAACCTCTTTGGACCCCAGATAATAAAATTCCTCAATTTTCTAAGTCCAATTTAAATGGTGGCTTAGTATTTGCAAAGGTCAAATGTGAACCTTTCGCAGACCTTCCCCGTTTTTAAAAAAGCACATAAACTCACAAAAGGTTCTTACAAGCACAACTTTCTTATCGTGTTTTATATCGCTTGGTTCGTTTTAAGGACATGATTGAGGTGACCCAACCAACATGTTATAAGACAAGCACAATAATCAAACAAATTCGTGCATGTGTGCAATAAAGGAAATCATGAGTCAAACATGTAGGAAGTAACACTTAATTACATGTTAATGACTCTTAACATTATAGAGCACATGGATGAATCGACATATTGTCTCAAAACACTATCAAATACTCACATGAACAATGGAATGATGTTATGACTCGGTGTAAACAAAATACAAAACTCTTTTTTAATTTTTTTAAAAATTTTAAAAAATAACATTTTTGGCTTTTTCAAAATTTTCAAAAGAAAAAATTTATACAAAAAGTACATGTCACAACGCTAGCAAACATAAATATCATGAAACAAAAAAACTAGCATATGATAAACATGCAAACACAATCATCTATATGATATGGCAAGAGAAGAATCATGTGCAAGTAAACGGGAATCAACTTATCTAAAATCGAGTGCCTCTAAAAGTGATTTCATAACCCCAATAGATGTGAAACGTCATGTGGGGGATTTAGGAACAAAGGGAACACTAGACATAAACTTCCTAGGACTTTTTCCAAGATCAAAATAAAATCGCCTAAGGTGACCCTTCCTACCACAATATGAACATGTGTAAACGGGAGGAATGTTACCTAAAGTGTGATCTTTTCTAACGTCCTTGGGATTAATTTACCCTCTAAAATAAATAATAGTTTTGTCTTTAGCACTAGAAACATGAGAACAAGATGAGCCATTACCATCACTATCAAACCTACTCAAGTCTGTCAAATCATTTTTTAACTTCAAAATTTTTTACTCAAGCCAAGAATTAGACTCTTCAAATTTAAGGGATGCCTTTTTCAAATTTTCAACCATTCCTAAAAGCGTATCTCTCTCTCCTTCAATCAAAGCAAACTTTTCCCTAAGAGTCTCTTCACGTGACACAAACTCATTGATTAAAATATTTTTGTCATATTTGGCACAAATACAAACCATTGAATTTTTAAGGTCCTCTAATTCTATTTCTAAAAATAGGACCCTATCATCACTCTCCTTCGTGGATAATTTTAAATCATTAAAGTCTCAGTCCAAAGAAATAAGTTTCTCATGATAAAAATCTCTTCGATTTTGAACCGTTTTCAAAAGATCGATCGCGGATTTAAAACGAGAACTTTCTTTTTCCAAAACATCAATTCTTTTCACAAACGTCACAATGAAAATATTTAAATCATTAAAACTTTTACTTGTGTCAATAGGTGGAGGCATCAAACTAGACAAGTGCTCCAATAAAAAATTCGATTTTTCACAGAACTGATTTTTCAAAAAAGATCTGTATCACACAAATTTTGCGAAAAATAGGAATACGCGATAAATTAGCGCAACCTGCTCTGATCCCAATTTGACGACGTGAGAAGTCAAATTGTATAAAAAAAATACTTGAAAAATCAGGATCATGCGATTAATTAGCGTAACCCGCTCTGATACTAATTTGTAAATCGTGTAAATGTTGTGTGTGATACCGATTTAGCTTATTTCATCAGTTTCCAAGTAAACCTTATTTAATTAGAGTTTATTTAAAACAAATTAATTCAGCCCCTAAACATGGAACTACATGTGTGCATGTGTCAAACCATAGATAAATAAAGCATATGACACAAAATTTCAGGAAAAATCCCCGAAGGGCAAAACTTTTTTATTTCTAGAACTTTGAAGAATTCACAAGACCATTGACTTACATACAATACCTGATAATGGCCCACAAGTTTAACGCACGGTGTCTTCGTTAAACCTTCAAAGCAACGGCTAGAAGTGTCATCGACAGGAATCTCCCGCAAGAACTCCAAATAGTCAGCAATGGAAAAGAAACGGCTTCTCCACAAGTGTGAACTTTATAAGGACTCCCTCCATAATAGCACGCAACTCTTCGGTTGTAGAGTTCTCCCCACAAAGAATGGACAACAACAAAGTGTATTCTTACACACCAAAAAAATTCACCTAAGCATATGGGATTTTTTTTGAATTGTAAACAAAAATGGATTAAACCCTAAAAGAAGAAGTCAAAAGGATTATGCAGTTTTGCAGTTTTCTGTCTTTCAAAATGCTAGGACTTCTTAATGAAAATGAAACCATTTAATGAGTATTTATAAAAAAACGTGTCGCCTCGGTATTAGAGCTCATTCGAACGAATTATAATCTCGCGCGAATGAAGTACAAATGTCATTCAAACGACATCACGCGACATCCATATGTCGCTCGAACGAGAGGACCATCTCGTTTGAACAACAAGGTCGTCAAAATCGAGGTACGCTTCAGGACTTAGAAAAAATACTCATTCTCAAATTTTGACAAAAAACTCCGCTCCAACACTTTATTTTGTAAAAATATCCCAAAAGCTCTAAGTGGAAAGTTAAGGTATTTAAAACATAACCTTACCAAAGAAAACTTTGCGGAGTCTTTTTGATGAAGAACTTTATTAATTCGGATCCGTCTTGATGTAGATTGCTCTTGAACGATCTTCGGCGGTGTAGCGATATACGACATAATTATTTGATAACGGACTTATAAAAATATATCCTTACATGATTCCCATTAATTCGATTCCCGTACTACACGATTTTACCAATGTTTTCCAGGATATACCTGGACTACCACGTAGTCGAAAGATTGATTTCGTCATAGATTTGATGCCGGGCACACAGTCGATAGCTCGAGCACCCTACTATATGGCCCTAACTGAGATAAGAGAGTTACGGGACCAGATTGAGCAGTTGTTGGGACAGGGCTTCATTCGTAGGAGTACTTCACCTTGGGGTGCTCCAGTATTGTTTATGAAGAAGAGAGATGGGTCGTTGAGGTTGTGTGTCGATTACCGAGAGTTTAACAAAGTCACGATACAAAATAAGTATCCGTTTCCCCGAATCGATGACTTGTTCAACCAATTAAGAGGGGCTGCCTTCTTCTCAAAGATAGATTTGAGGTTGGGCTATCACCAACTATGAATCCGGGAGTAGGACGTATCAAAGACCCCATTCTTGATGAGATATGAGTCTTATGAATTTCGGTGATGTCGTTTGGACTGACAAATGCCCCATCCATTTTCATGGACTTAATGAATACGGTGTTCAGAGAGTTCCTAGATCAATTTGTTATCGTCTTCATTGATGACATCCTGATCTATTCACGGACTGAGCAGGAGCATACCGAGCATCTGAGGATGGTTTTACAGACACTACGTGAGCACGTGTTGTATGCAAACTATGAAAGGTGTGGATTCTGGCTAAGGGAGGTTCAGTTCTTAGGTCACATAATCTATGAGGAGGGGATATCAGTAGATCCGGGAAAGGTGTCAGCAGTGAGGGAGCAGGGTAAGACCATGACCCCGACTGAAGTACGTAGTTTCCTAGGGCTAGCAGGATACTACAAGAGGTTTATTCAGGTATTCTCAAAGATTGCAGGTCCATTGACAAACCTGACTCTCAAAGGGGTGCCTTTTATATGGGATGATGCTTGTTAGTTGGCCTTTGACGAGATGAAGGACAAGCTGACTTCAGTAACAGTTCTAACACTACCCCGATCCAAGTTGGAGTACCTGGTCTACACTGATGCGTCCTTGTCAGGACTTAGGGGTTTACTTTAGTAGGAGGACAAGGCAATTGCTTATGCTTCCCTCAAGATTAAGCCTCACGAGAAAAATTATGCCACCAACGACTTGGAGTTAGTGGCATTCATGTTTTCATTATGGATATGGCGGAATTATCTCTTGAGGGAGAAATTTCACGTATTCACAGATCATAAATCCCTGCAGTATTCATTGACGCAACAGGAGATGAATATGCGTTAGTGAAGGTGGCTAGAATTTGCTAAGGACTACTAGTTTGACATCCATTACCACCCAGGAAAGGATAACGTGGTAGCAGACGCGTTGGGCCGTAGGTCAGTAGGTGAGGTGGCCGAGGTGTGGAAGGCAAAGTGGAAAGAAATCGGGCATCAGGATGTAGTGGCCCACTCGTTCATGTCAGTGATGACCGTTACACCCGAGATAGTTACTAGGGTGTTACAGGCTCAGGCAGCAAATTCTTTTTATCAAAATCAGATTATCCACCTTCTTACCGAGGGAGCAGAGTCTTTCTCCATGAGCTTAGATGGGGTCTTATGCTTTAATGGCAGACTAGAAGTCCTAAAGGGGGAGGATTTACGGCATGCAGTGATGATCGAGTCCCACAGTTCACGAATTTTGGTACATCTTGAAGGGGATAATATGCACCCGGATATGAGGCGAAAATATTGGTGGAGCGAAATAAAGAAGGACATGGTCGAGTTTATTTCGAGGTGCACCACTTGTAAGTTGGCGAAGACAGACCATCAGATACCGGGAGGACTACTACAGCCGTTAGAGATCCCTATGTGGTAATGGGAGATCATTTCCATGGATTTCATTACAGGTCTACCTACATCGCAAAGAGGTGACGATTTCATATGGGTGATTATGGATCGATTGACCAAGGTGGATAATTTTCTGCTAGTTTGGACAGACTATACTACGGGGCAGTATGCTCAAATCTTCATTGCCGAGATAGTGAGACTCCGCGGGGTGCCCCTAGATATTGTGTCCGACCGAGACAAGATTTTTTTATCCAAATTTTGGGAGAGCTTCCAGCAGTCCATTAGTACGGAGTTACGGTTGAGTTTGGTCTATCACCCATAGACAGACAGGCAGACAGAGCGGACAAATTTGATGTTGGAGGACATGTTGAGGATGTGTTTCGTAGATTTTAGAGGGGGATAGGAATAGTACCTTCCACTAGTGAAGTTTGCTTATAATAACGCGTACCAGTTTACGATTGGCATGGCTCCATTTAAGGCATTATATAGCAGACCATGTCATTCTCAAACATGTTGACTTGAAGTGGGGGATAATAAGTTACTTGGGCCGGAGGTGATTCAGGATACATAGGCTATGGTTGAGTTGATACAAAGTCACATTTGAGTTTCTTAGGACCGGTAGAAGAGATATGCCGATTCCAAATGGTTTTTTAGAGAGTTCAGCATTGGGGATCGGGTGTTGTTGTGAGTATCTCCTATGAAAGGGGTAATGCAGTTCAGGAAGAAAGGGAAGTTGGCACCGAAGTATGTGGGGCCATTCCCTATTATTAAGCTGATTGTGCCAATAGCTTATCAACTTGGATTACCGAAGCACTTGCATAGGATTCATGATGTGTTTCACATTTCCTCATTGAGGAAATATCTTCAGGATGATTTGTCCCACACCCACATTGCATTGGAGGAAATTGATCTTCAGCCTGATAGTTCCAACGAGGAGGGACCAACAGCTATTCTTGACCATTGTAAGAGGAAACTGAGGTTAAAGGTTGTGCCATTAGTATAACTACAATGGCGACATCATAATATAGACGAGTGTACCTAGGAGCATGAGGATGACATGCGGGAAAAATATCCAGAGTTGTTTCCAGCAGGTATACTTCGATTTATCTTTTTCCAAATTTAGGGACAAAATTCTGTTATTAGGGGAGAAGTATGTAATACCCCATATTTTTATAGAACTATATTTTTATAGAATTTAATTTTAATTGTGGAATTTGGATTAATTGATTTAATGGAGAAAATTTAATTTATAATTAATCCTGATTTAATTGTGATAATTACTAGCATGACGAGAGTTAGTATTTATCAAAAATAATTACATGGAATATTACTTAGTGAGTAAAGTAATATATGAATATGAAAATATTATTTTGGGCGGGAGTGAAATATACGGCAGTTGCAACACACTTAGTTGGGACGCGCGTGTGAGTCGTGTCAACATTATTTTATTGGGATAAAAACGATGAATTCTTTTTAAGTAACTCGTATGGACGTTTTGAGTGCGCCAGTGTGTCCGGAAGGGTCTAAATAGTCAAAAAACACTACTCGGGTGTTTTATTTGGATTCTGGGGCATTTTAGAACAAAATAACATCTCGGAGGGGTATTTTCGTCTTTTGACATTTTTAGGAAATTAAATGGAAGAAAATAAGAATTAAAAAAGAAAAAGGAACGTGGGAATTAGTCTATCTAACCATTTCTAACCCACGAGAGAGAGAGAGAGAGAGAGAACTTAAGAGGGAGAAGAAGAACACAGAGAATTAGGTTAAGGATTCGAGCTTCCCACCAGAAAATCATACCAACACGAAGATTGCAGGAAGAGGATCATTCCCATACAAATTTCGTGCAACGATTCCGAGGTTGACAAAAAGGCAAGTGTTTATCTAGTTGTGTTTTTGAGCTTATATGATTCATGTTAAACCTTAATTGATGAAATAACCATGATACTAGGAATTTGGAACTGATTTGTTAACAAATTGTGAAACTGGGAGATACGTTTGCATGTAGATGAATAACCTTGTTGTAGTAATGATAAATCTGGAAATTCTAGGTTAAAAATAAAAAAATATAGTCGGGAGCTTCAATAATTGTTAATGGTGGGTTCACTATTTAAAGAATTTTAAAGATTTAGGAATTTGTTTAGATTCCCTTTGATTATGTATAGATTTGTCATTTAAATTGTGTTAGAAAGTACCACATTATGAGTAAGAATAGTTTAGAATCATTGATTGGGACTTTGGATGAGTTTGAGAAGAATTTGGATGTGGAAAAAATTGGAATAACAAATTTCGAAAGAGCAAGGCTGATCTTGAAATTCTCGTTCGAAGACCTGCCCAGGTCGTTCGAACGAGAATTTCAATGAGACTTGTAACAAAATTTTTGAGTTCGTTCGAAGTGAGAAGTTTGTTTCGAATGGACCTCATTCAAATGATAATTCGAGAACTTCTAACGAGATTCCAGAATGCCTATTTTTGGCTCGGACAAGTTAGAACCCTTCTAGGTTGGTCCAAGAGAGAAATTTATTTATGCTATTACCGAATGACTTAAAATCCTACTCGATAATGGGTGAGAGAGACATTACTCAAGGGGATATAGAGGGGTAAGGTAACCTTAGATAAAAGGTATATGGTAGAGAGATAAGTCAAAGTGCTGCAATATAATGAATAATAGAGATGATGATACTATCTACACTATCAAGAACTTATTTTGAGTGAATACCTAATGAATATAATAAGTTGTGTGCATACTTATGTGACACCCCACCTAATTAAATATCAGGTGATCAGTCCTTTATTAAATTAATTCAAAGTGCCTGGTTGGTCCATTGTTAGCATCACTATCGTAAATCAATTTTCTTTATTAATCACCTAATAAATAATTAAGCTAAATTTCAAAATGTTTAATTTTATTTATTAAACTTCATTGTCATTATTTACTAAGAACCCATTTTTCATGAATGCAAATGATAATATTAAAACCAAACCATCTAAACGAAATGACCAAGCTAGATAAATCAATCCAACTAATTAATCCCAATCACAGGACAAGTAATAAGTAAAACAATCCCAACAATAGCTGAATAATGAAATAAATAAAGAGCTCAAATCTCTCTCTGAACTAAAAGAAATATGGGAGTGGGCGACACATGCCCTAACAAGAGATGACTAAATAGGAGAATAATAAGAGAAGGATGAAGTCGTCTACTGCGAGGACCTACAACTCCCACATAGCTCCATCACGTCAATAGTCCCAAGGTCTAAGCCTGATACCCTTGTGGCTGGGCACTTGTTATATATATATACAAGAGAAAGAAGAGATAACATGAAAATGGTCAGAGTCCGAGTGTAGAATAGATTTTAAAATTGTTTAGCAAGTATATAAAATGCTTACCCGTTGATATTACATACATGTTAGTACTTCGACACTCACTCGAGAATTCTCACCTCTGAACTAATGTGCACGCCTAACATAGATGAAGCTAACCCAATTCACTAGTTTAATCCAATCTCCCCTTGACCATCCTAATTCATGTGACTCCATAACTAGGATTTATATAAACTGGCCTTACTTATGAATTTACCATGATGGCTACGTACATCAAAATATATCTTTAATTTCCCAACCACTTAATTTGTTTCATATCAATTATTCCATTTTATCTACTTAAAGGCATAGTAGATGAATCACAGGTATATATATATATATTCATCACTCATATAATATATATAAAAATCGGGCACCCCACATAAAATCTATGGTACTGGCATACTCTGCTATCAAGTCCTCGTATCTCTCATACAAAAAGGAAATACTAGTTCGGAATCACTCTCGAAATGTATTAACACAAAACACACATATTTGAGGTGAAGCATAGTTTTAAGTCACTAAGAGGTCAGCACATACCCTCACGCCTCTTAGGACCGTCTGACTATCATTCTCAAATAGTATTTACCAAGGACACTATGTTCTAGGGTATGAGTTAATATCCCCCATAAAGGTGCCATCGAGATAAGGCTGTCCTGATGCGAAAACCCCCGTGATAGCAAGTAACGCGGGTATGATTATACACACACATTCACATATTACATATACATACATACATACATATATATATATATATATATATTGTTCATTTAGGTACACCCACGACCCATAAAAATAATATTAAAATCATACATGGAACATAAGGCCCGAGTTCTACATTTAACTAACTTATTCGTTGACTTTCTCAATTACCGCAATTTCTTAAGTACTTCGCGTATCTGGGAGAGTATCCTCTTGATAAATATAAAATCAATAGTTGTACATTCATTACCCTACTGGTCTAAGTCCTTCTTAATCCTCACAAGACCTAATTCAACGTATGCACGATTTCCTACTCGATTTCTACCTCAAAATCCCACTCTTAAATCACATATAAAGTCGTATTTATCCGGACCCTACTTATACCCAACTAATCCTTCTAAAGTACCATTATGATATATGAATTATGTCCAAAGGTCCTTATACATCAGTGTATGCTTCCATGGGGGGTCGATCGATCGATGAAAAGGGGTCGACCGATCGATCCGGTTGATCGATCGATCAAGCAGGTGTTGCTCCTATTTTCTGAAATTTTAACCATTGGGTTTCATCCAATCTAAATCCCCAAACCTCCATTAACATGTCACAAACTCCCAACCAAACATCATGAACGTTACATAAACCAGTATAGAAGATTTTTAGCATAAATTATCATTTAACCCTACTTAATCCAATTTTCTCAAGAATTCAATTAAATTTCTAGATTTCTATATGTATTGGGTATCAATTTCGTGGATACTATATTACATATGGCAAATATCCATCCTAACATGGTTTCTACTTCAAATTTGCTACAAAATCTCCCAAACAATATTTTATTTTCAAGAAAATATGAGAGAATAAATTCCTACACTAGCATGGATGTGTTATCAATTATAGAATAAGTTAGATACTTTCCTTAGAGATGGAAGTTTGAATCTTTGATGATGATGGGTATGGTTTCATTCATCGTTCCTTGTTCCCCGATCTACGCGTTGGTTGTGGAATTGGTGAATATGGTGTTGGCTAGGTGGTTCTCCCCCTTGAAAGACTTTTCTTTTCTATCTTCCTTATCTTCTCTGCAACTCCAAAGTTTCTAACCCTCAAGAACTCTCTCTTCCCACAGATATAAACTCTCTATTTTCGTCATTAATTGATGCTAAAAATGAAAAATTACCAAAATGCCCTCCCCGACGGTTAGGCCTAAAAACGTCCTTAGACCCAAACTAAACCCTTGGGTACACTTTTTTGACGCCCTTTGGGACACATTAGCGCACTCAAAATGGCCATACGGGAGATTTATAATTAATTTATTTTTTATTTCATTAATTTAGTCCCGACACGACTCATGCGCATCCCCACTTGCTTTCTATAATTCTCGTATTATTCACTCGCGACAATTTCAATACATTCAATCTCATATATTGCTTTACTTATCTAGTAATATTCAACATTATTCTTACCAATAATTACTAACACTAGTCACACTAGTAAATATTCAATTTAAAATTCGGATTAATATTAAATTAATTTATCCCAATTAAATTAAATTAATTCAATAATTAAAGGCCATAAAAATACGGGGTATTACATACTTCCCCCCTAATAATGAAATTTCGTCCCAAAATTCAGAAAAATAAGGCCTATCTTGTAAAACAATTCTAGATATTTTATCAATACTCAAAACTAACTTTAGAGTAAGTCTCTCAATCACTATATCCCTGCCTCACAACACGATTATTTAACACTCTCGACACTTTATCAGTTATAAGGTCACACCTCAATAACAACACGTCACATTGTCCTTGTAACCGATGACATTCGAATGAGAAAAGCCTCTACATTATTGGCCCTCATTATATCAATATTATTGGGAGGTTGTACCTCACAACTTCTCAACTATTAGTATTTATCTAAACACAAAACTCCTATCATGAGAGAAACCACATGAACATCTGACTGCTCTTCTCAGTTCTTTGAAACTCGATTTCCAGCGACGTAACTCTTACGACAGTCAAAAGTCACCTAAAATAGTCTGTGGTAATTCCACTATAGTCATTGGAATCTAACTCGACCAATAAAAAATTCTGAATATCCGCTCACCTATAAACAACCAGAGGGACAATAGTAAAGGTTCTTCTACACAAAACCTCAATAATCACTTTGTCCACAATAAACAGGTATGAGTGCTTACACACAACTCTACCATTTGGTAATATCTTCTCCCAAATATTTAACTATACTTCAAATACCAGCTATAATTGTTGTGGCATTAAAATGACCAAAATGAGTCCAAAATTACATTCATATAGCTCCACTATTCGTTTATCTCCTTTCGCCTACTCTTCGGGTTATAGGTGATACAACCTGCTCAAAACAAAATTTCATCCCCACTGCTTCCTGAAATCATGTATTGAAGGTGGGGTTCAAGGATCTCATCGTAGTTCTGAACAATACCTGGAAGGACCACTTATCGGCGCGATCCTTCTTTTCAAAGAAAGACTGGGGCATACTGTTTAATAATGTAAATTACCCAAAAGAATAATAGTTACTTTCTTTTAGTTCAACTTATTCCTCACATTCGAAGGAACTCGTGACCTTATCATGAGGTCGGAAACCCATTAAAAAAATTTATCAAATTGTCTGCCCTCTGCCATTATAGGAATCGTCGGCTTGCTATAAAATTCTCTGGCTGATCTTGTTGCCCAAACATTGATTTCTATCTATGAGTGTGGCACACGAAGACCACTCATTATGTCCCACTCAACATCAACTTCCACTTGTAATGTCTCACATTAGGTGATACTTAATAATCCCATTATTTCCTCGGCGTATACCGAAAGTTTCGACCCGTGCACTTTTCTCCACGATCTGCACTTCTGGACTTTTTATACCTTACTAATATCATCGTTATCTACACGCAAGTTTCTCTCAACATTTGAGTAGGTAAAACCCTATGTTAAATTTTACCCTTCATAAGGAATACTCCTTTTTAAATGGCTTCCCACAGCCTTTCAATCAAATTCGGGTGTGCTTCTCGATTGCACATGTATATATGGATTATCATCCTTCTCACGTGATGGTTAATCCACTTTACCATTTCTACTTCGTTATATTAGCCTCTCATGCATATATTTCACACATCTATTGCCACGTTCCTTTAACCCGGACGATTCTGGCCTCAGCTAACCAGGATGCCCACACAACCTACAAACCGTACATACCAGCATAAACATCACATACTCTTCACACATAACACTCAATTCTTTCTTGCCCCTGTATTCACAACATGGCTATAACACTTGGGTTTTCTCAATCACCCCAGAAATTGAAATTTTAAATCCTCCTGAACATCGTTCCACCCTTCAACTCGTGGTAATAGAACAAAATTTCCAATGCTTCCTTACCACACCACTGAATCCACTGTCCTTAAATCATAATTTAGCTTCCAACTTACAATTATAACTAGCTACTTCTATGATGACCGAGGTACCGACTCAACAACTAATTACCAAACATCTCCATACTTCCAACCTTATGCTAAGTTTTATGTGTGGGATGTCTCGCAAAGTGAAATCCAAAGAAGTAACCCCTCGATACATTACTACCTACCATTGTTGAATATCAAAATTCATTAGGTCCTCCGTCCATAACATGTACCCATATATTCCCCTCTCTTTACATAAAATTTACATCTCCTCCTATATTTACACTTAAACAAAGAACGTTTTTCCTATTGCACTATCGCTTAGCATTGGTGGTAATCACATTCCATAAACCTCGTACACAAACAATCAGGACTATTGAAATATTTTCCCCAAACTTATGAATATAAGTTTTAACTCCCACATCTCTAAAGGATACATATAACAATGTATTCTTCCTATCACTAAGTCCCGAGCGTTAAATATGATAATGAGATAAATCTTCCCGCTCAACATTAAACCCAATACACACCAAATCATAACAACAACGTGCCTACACACCCCGAGATTAAACATTTCGATACCAATATACCCTTCGAAGTCTTTATAATATATAATATAAGTGCTAGCCTGACCCCCTCGCAGGTGAGGTCTCGCCAGAACAAAACATGTTGCACTAGGGCAACCACACCGATAGCCTTGTAATAACTTCCCACTATCGTTCTAACCATTACTATTTACCCATAACCAGGATAATATCATACTCGTATATCACATTACTAAAACGAGTAATATTAATAAAGTATATACAACTAACAATGCACCCATTTATCTTCCGCTGTTAACACTAAAGATAACCTCGCTATACTAGGGAAAACATACTCATAATAATAATGGTGTCGATATACGCCCTAAAATCGTCTCACATGCAAACCTCTCAATAATCAAAGTGTGGTGACTTTGTCATGTCAAAAATTATGCCTCAGCCTCTGGGGATAAAACTCATACTTCTACTTTGCCAATTACCCTGGATGTTCAAATGTTTTCCCGAACATAACACGCCTGTCAGAACCAAATCGAAAACTACATTAACCATTGCCTTTGCAAGCATCATACCCTTGTTCCTTTACTCGCTTCAATTTTTTGTAACACATTTGGTTTTACTCCCCATAAAATACTTCAACACATAATCAAGTTATCCCTTCCCATATTGACCATGTTAGGGTTGTCCTTCTCTCGAACTTTGGTAGTCTTGATCCTCATTGCTAACCCTGTTGTTCCCTTATCTTTGTTGGCCCTAAGTAACATGCTACTTGCTTTAATAGCCCTTACTGAATTCACCATCGCCTAGTACGAATTTAATTATCCGAATCATTTAGATGGGTCCCCTGATAGGTCTCCCCCTTATGGTGTTTTACTAACACCATTTCGCTTAGTCTTATTCTCAGACTAAATTCTTCGATTCTTTTAGCTTCCTAGACAAAGAAACGTTAACATCTCCATTCACCACACGTGACATTATCTCCATCTGAATCTAACATCCATTAGAATTCCCTTTAAGTGTTATTAGCTTTTCTTAGGAGTCAATCTCCCACTTGAAATCTTCTCCTCCATTTGTATCTACATCCTCCAATACAAGATTTGCTAACAGTTTAGATTCATATACATAAATGGACCTTTGTCCGGCGTCCCTCCCGTGATGAGTTCAAAATAACATTCACATCTTATCCTGAACATTTAATGAAGGAACCTGCGGTCAGACTGTACCTAAGATCCTTCTATAGTAATATCCCACTTCTAAAAGTGGTGGCTGACTCCCACCACTATAACTTCATTTCGACGAGCCAAGAAATATTTTACTCCAAATTTTCACTTTAAGTTAGCCACACTCCGTCATATGCCCAAGATTTTGGATACTTTACCTCCTTTGGCTAACACACACAATCCCCGCCTTTCTAGAATTTCCACCGATGGTTCTCCTGAATGCTTCGTCTGACTCTTTCCCATCATATCACGTTGGGTGAATCTACTTTGCACCACTTTCGATTATAGCAGCACTTCGAAATCATAGGATGCGCCCTCTCCGTCTTTACAGGCATGGATTCTCGTTCCATGGTAGGGTGACCTTAATTACACTCATCATTCTTGATTATACCCTCTAACCTCAACAGAGCACTACCTGTCGTTGTCTTCCCAACGGACCGCTCCCATCATACATCATCGTTTGACACACGAACGCATCCGAACGCAAATAAGATTCACTAATATATACGTTGTAGCAAGAGAACTAATAAGTGGCACACAGATCCTAAAGGAAACTAGAACCTGATGCTCTGATACCACCACGACACCCCGCCTAATTAAATACCGAGTGAACAGTTCTTTATTAAATTAATTCAAAGTTACCGGTTGGTCCATTCTTAGCATCACTGTCGTAAAATAATTTTCTTTATTAATCACCTAATAAATAATTAAGCTAAGTTTCAAAACATTGGATTTTATTTATTAAAATTCATTATTATTATTTACTAAGAACCTATTTTTCATGAATGCAAATGATAATATTAAAACCAAATAATCTAAATGAAATGACCAAGCTAGATAAATCAATCCAAATAATTAATCCTAATCGCAGGACAAGTAATAAGTAAAACAATTCCAACAATAGTTGAATATTGAAATAAATAAAGAGTACAAATCTCTCTCTGAACTTAAAAAATATGGAAGTGGGCGACACATGCCCTAACTAGAGATGACTAAATAGGAGAATGAGAAGACAAGGATGAAGTCGTCTACTGCAAGGACCTACAACTCCCACATAGCAGCAGCATGTCAATAGTCCCAAGGTCTAAGCCTGATGCCCCTGTGGCTGGGTACATATATATATATATATATACATAAATATACACAAGAGAAAGAAGAGATAATAGGAAATAGGTCAGATCCCGAGTGCAAAATATCTTTTAAAATTTTTTAGCAAGTGTTTAAAATGCTTATTAGTTGATATTACATACATGTTAGTATTTCGACACTCACTTGAGAATTATCACCTCTCAACTAATGTGCACGCCTAACGTACTACTGATTTTCACTAGATGAAGCTAACCTAATTCACTAGTTTTATCCAATTCCCCTTAACCATCGTAATTCATGTGACCGCATAACTAGGATTTATATAAACCGGCCTTACTTATGAGTTTACCATGTTGTATATGTACATCACAATATAGCTTTAAGTTCCCAACCACTTAATTTTTTAAATATTTATTAATTTCATTTACAAGCACAGTAAATGAATCACATGTATATATGTATTCATCACTCATATAATATATATACAAATCGGGCACCCCATATAAATTCTATGGTACGGGCATACTCTACTATAAAGTCTACGTATCTATCATATAAAAGGGAAATACTAGTTCGGAATCAATCTCGAACTGTATTAACACAAAACACACATATTGGAGGCGAAGCATAGTTCCAAATCACTAAGAGGTCAGCACATACCCCTACGTCTCTTAGGACCATCTGACTATCATTCTCAGATAGTCTATACCAAGGACACTATGTTCTAGGTTATGAGTCAATATCTCCCATAAAGGTCCCATCGAGATAAGACTGTCCCGATGCGGAAACCCCCGTGATAGCAGGTAGCGTGGGTATGATTTGTAACACTCCGTGCACCTCGAGGGACACGCGACGTTCTATTACGATAAAACTAAACTGAATCCATCAAAATCAAGTATAGAGAATCTAAATTACCACAATTTATGTATATCAAATCCAATAATTCTTACATTTCCAAAATAAGGATTATAATAATATTTCTCTCAAAATACACAAATCTCCCATTATAATTGCACCACCAATTATACAACAAAATAAATCTTCCAATCCATGCTCTAAAGTAATTCTCCAAAATAGCCCATAGCTTTCCAGTCCACGCTAACCGTCCACTAAAAGAAAATACGGGGAAGTACACAATATGACAGGAATAGATGCTCAAAAATAAATAGCACGATGAATAAGTGGCAACAATACGAATCCTCATATACAAACAAAATGCAATACTCAAGAATTATATCAATATTAATTTCTCAACAACACATCAATGGATCACCAGGCCTCACCTCACTTCCCCTAGGCATCTCAAAGCCATATACCAGTTTGTGGGACTATTGGCGGGTGCCCATTATCCATGCCATATCAAAATCTCATGTCACGACGCTAAAATCACAATATAATATATCACAATGAATCAAATTTCAGATTCCAACAATTTTCACGTTTCAAATGAATATCATAATTCAATATGAGTGCAATAGACACAAAAATCAAACAGAATACTCTCGAGAGTATTTAGGAGCATATTGTGTAAGTCTCGTACCTTAAAATCATTGCAGGAATCATCACATAGAAATCAACCTCAAAATCTGATTGCACCGTCACGTTCCTCTCGCGAAAATAATCAAATCATGTTCTAACCCCAACACGAGATAACCCCAAATTGTCCTATTTTAAAAACTCAAAAAATTCAACTCCAAAAATTATTCGAATCTCCAATCTGACTTCAGATTTGAATTCTACACAAAAAATTGAGTCAGCTATATGTTTTCAATTTTTCTCAAACCTCATTCGAATGCACTCAAAAAGAAGATCTAAACATTCCAAATTGGTTCTTCTCATTCCACTCGTTTTTGGCCTCTCTGTTTCATCTCCCTTTCCTTATAATCACCCATAATATTCCTTATATAGTCCCTCTCTCAAACCCTAGCTTGGAGCCTAAGCTAATTTATATTACTATATTTCCCTTTAATTAAAAATTGTCTAGTTTATATATTTAAACCATTATAAAATGTGCAAAAATAATTTAAATTTCAATGTTTGATTCGATTTCAAACCAAAATAAATTATATTATCCCCGATTAATAAAATAATAATATTGCAAAAATTTTGTATAATATTCATAAATAAAGCCCTTAAAATTACGGGGTATTACATGATTATACACATACATTCACATATTACACACACACACACATTTATATATATATATATATATATATATATATATATATTCACATTGTTCATTTAGGTACGCCCACGACCCATAATAATAATATTCTAATCATATGTGGCACATAAGGCCCAAGTTCTATGTATAAGTAACTTATTTATTCACTTTCTCAATTACCGCAATTTCTTAAGTATTTCTCATCTCTCGAAGTGTATCCTCTCGATAAATATAAAATCAGTAGTTGTACATTCACTACCCTACTGGTCTAAGTCCTTCTTAATCCTCACAAGACCTAATTCAATGTATGCACGGTTTCCTACTCAATTTATACCCCGAAATCCCATTGTTAAATCTCATATAAAGTCGTATTTATCCGGACCCTACTTATACCCTACTGGTCCTTCTCAAGTCCCATTATGATATATGAATTATTTCAAAAGGTCCTTATACATCGGTGTTATATTAACATTTAAAAGGGAAAAAGTTTCAGCTTCCCGGAGGGCTCGATCGATCGATGAAAAGGGGTAGATCGATCGATGAAAACGGGGATCGATCCAGTCGATCGATCGACATTCTTAAGTCAATCGATCGATCAAGAAGGTGTTGGTCAAGTTTTCTGCAATTTTAACCTACAGGTTTCATCCAATATAAATCCTCAAACCTCCATTAACATGTACCAAACTCCCAACCAAACCTGATGAAAGTTACATAAACCAATATAGAAGATTTCTAACGTAAAACATTCGCAAATTCACCAAGAATCATCATCAAAGGGGATTATTTCAAGAAATTATCATTTAACCCTAGTTCATCCAATTTTCTTAAGAATTCATTTAAATTTCTAGATTTTTATCTCTACTAGACATCAATTTCGCGGATACTATATTATATACGATAGATATCCATCCTAACATGGTTTCTACTCCAAAATTGCAATAAAATCTCCCAAACAACATTTTATTTTCAAGAAAACATGAGAGAATAAATTCCTACACTAGCATGGATGTGTTATCAACTAAAGAACAACAAGTTAGATACTTGACTTAGAGATGGAAGTTTGAATCGTTGATGATGATGTGTATGGTTTCCTTCCTTGTTCCTCGTTCCCCGATCTACGCGTTGGGGAAGATGGGTTGGCTCGGTGGTTCTCTCCCTTGGAAGCCTTTTCTTTTATCTCTTCCTTAGCCTCTCAGTAACTCCAAAGTTTCTAACCCTGGAGAACTCTCTCTTCCCACGGATATAAACTCTCTATTTTCTTCATTAATTAAGGCCAAAAATGGAAAATTACCAAAATTCCCTCCCGGGTTACCGGTTAGGCATAAAAATGCCCCGAGACCCAAACTAAACCCCCGGGTATACTTTTTTGACTATCTCAACCCTTTAGGATACATTAGCACACTCGAAATGGCCATACGGATGATTTATAATTAATTTACTTTTTATTTCATTAATTTAGTCCCGACACGACTCCTGCGCATCCCGACTTGATTTATATAATTGTCGTATTCTTCACTCGCGACAATTTTAATACATTCAATCTCATATATTGCTTTACTCATCTAGTAATATTCAACATTATTCTTACCAATAATTACTAACTCTCGTCACGCTAGTAAATATTCAATTTAAAATCCGGATTAATATTAAATTAATTTATCCCAATTAAATTTAATTGGTCCCATACTGAAAGGCCTTAAAAATACGGGGTATTACATACTTCCCTCCTAATAACGAAATTTCATCCCAAAATTCAAAAAAATAATGCCTATATGGTAAAACAATTCTGGATACTTTATCAATACTCAAAACAAACTTTAGAGTAAGGCTCTCATTCACTATAGTCCTCGCCTCAAAGCAAGCTTATTTAACACTCACGGCACTTTATTAGTTATAGGGTCACACCTCAATAACGGCGCTTCACATTGTGCTTCTAATAGACGACATTCGAATGAGACAAGCCTCTACATTATTGGCCCCCATTATCTCAATATAATTAGGAGTTCGTACCTCACTACTTGTCAACTACTAGTATTTATCTAAACACAAAACTCCCATCCTGAGAGAAACCATATGAACATCTGACCGCTCTTATCAATTCTGCGAATCTCGATTTCCAGCGACGTAACTCTTATGATAGTCAAAAGTCACCTAAAAAATTGTGTGGTAATTCCACTATAGTCATTGGACTCTAGCTCGACCAATCAAAAATTCTGATTATCCGCTCACCTCTAAACAATCTGAGGGAGAATAGTCAAGGTTCTTCTAAACAAAACCTCAATAATCACTTTGTCCATAATAAACAGGTATGAGTGCTAACACACAACTCTTCCATTTGGTAATATCTTCTCCCAAGTACCGTAATATACTTCACTTACCAGCTATAATTGTTGCGGAAATGAAATAACCACAATGAATCCAAAATTACATTCATAGAGCTCCACTATTCATTTATCACCTTTCACCTACTCTTCGGGCTATAGGTGATACAACCTGCTCAAAACGAAATGTCATCCGCACTGCTTCCTGAAATCATGTATTGAAGGTGGGGTTCAAGGATGTCATCATAGTTTAGAATAATACCGAGCATGACCACTTACCGGCGCGATCCTTATTTTCAATGAAAGACTGGGGCATACTATCTAATAGTGTAAATCACCTAAAAGAATAACAATTACTTTCTTTTAGGTTAACTTGTTCCGCACATTTGAAGGAACTCGTGACCTTATCTTGAGACTGGCAACCCATCAAAGAAATTTACCAAATTCAGTGCCCTCTTCCATTTTACGAATCGTCAATTTGCTACAAAATTCTTCGGCTGATCCTCTTCCCCCAACATCGATTTCAATCTATGAGTGGTGCACACAGAGACCACTCATTATGTCCCACTCTACATCAACTTCCACTTGTAATGTCTCACATTAAGTGATACTTAAAACTCCCCTTCTTTCCTCGGCATCTACCGAAAGTTTCGACCCGTGCACTTTTCTCCAATATGTGCAGTTCTAGACTTTTTATACCTTACTAACATCATCGCTATCTACGTGCAAGTCGCTATCAAAATTTTACTAGGTAAAACCCTGTGTTTTCCATAATAGTTAAATTTCACCCTTCTTAAGGAATACCCCTTTTTAAATGGCTTCCCACAACCTTTCAACCAAATTCAGGTGTGCTACTCAATTTCACACGTATATATGTATTATCGTCTTTCTCACATGATGCTTAATTTACTTTACCATTTCTACGTCGTTATATTAGTCCCTCAGGCATATATTTCACAGATCTGCCGCCTGCACTGCCTATAAACCGTGCATACCGGCATAAACATCACATACACTTCACACTTCATACTCAATTATTTATTGCCCCTGCATTCACAACGTGGCTATAACACTTGGGTCCTCTCAATCACCACCCTATAAATCGAAATTTTAAATCCTCCTTAACATATTTCCACCCATCAACTCGTGGTGATAGAACAAAATTTCCAATGCTTCCTTACCACACCACCGGCTCCAATGGACTTAAATCATAATTTAATTTCCAACTTACAGTTATAACTAGCTACTTCTATGATGATCGAGGTCCCGGCTAATGGACTAATGACCAAACATCTCCCTACTTCCAACCTTACGCTAAGTTTCATGCGTGGGATGTCTCACAAAGGGAAATCCAAACAAGGAACCCCCTGATACATTACTACCTAGCATTGTTGGATATCGAAATCCATTAGGTCCTCCATCCATAACATGTACCCCAATATTTCCTCTTACATCTCCTCCCTCATTTACTCTTAAATAAATGACTTTTTTCCTATTGCACTATCGCTTAGCATTGGCGGTAATCACATTCTATAAATCTCGTACACATATAATCGGGACTATTAAAATCCTGTCCCCAAGCATATGAATATAAGTCTTAACTCCCACATCTCTAAAGGATAGATATAACAATGCGCTCTTTCTATGACCAAGTCCTGAGCCTTAAATATGATAATGAGTAAAATCTTCCCGCTTAACAGTAAACCCAAAATGCACTGAATCATAACAACAACGTCCCTACACACCCCGGGATTAAACATTTCGATACCACTATACCATTCTAAGTCTCTATAATATATAATATAATTGCTAGCCCGACCCCCTCACAGGTGAGGTCTCGTGAGAATAATACATGTTGCACTAGGGCAACCACCCCCATACCCTTCCAATAACTGCCCACTATCATTCTAACCATTACTATAAAACCGTAACCATGATAATATCATACTCATATATCACGTTACTAAAATGAGTAATCTCATTGAAGTATATACCACTAACAATGCACCCATTTATCCTCCGCGGATAACACTAAAGATAACCCTGCTATACTTGGGAAAACATACTCATAATAATAACATTGTCGATATATGCCCTAAACTCGTCTCACATGCAAACATCTCAACAATCAAAATGTGGTGACTTGATCATGTCACAAAATACGCCTCATCATCTGGGGATAAAACTCATAATTTTACCTTGCCAATATCCCTAGCTGTTCAAATGGTTTCCCGAACATAACACGCCTGTTCGAACAAAATCAAAAACAACATTAACCATTACCTTTGCAAGAACCGTACCCTTGTCCCTTTACTCACTTTTGAATTTTTTTAAACCCGTTTGGTTTTATTCTCCACAAAATACTTCAACACACAATCCACTTATCTCTTTTCATATTGACCATGTTAGGGTTATCCTTTTTCTCTGACTTTGGTAGTCTCGATCCTCATGGCTAGCCCCGTTGTTCCCTTAGCTTTGTTGGACCTAAGGAACATGTTACTTTCTTCACTAGCCCTTACTAAATTCACCATTGCCTAGTACGAATTCAATTATCCGAATCATTTAAATGGGTCCCCTGTGGGTCTCCCTCTTGTGGTGTTTTACTAACACTGTTTCACCTAGTCTTATTCTCTGACTAAATTCTTCAATTCTTTTAGCTTCCTACACAAAGAAGCATTAATATATCCATTGACCAAACACGACATTGTCTTCACCTGGATCGACTGTCTAGTAGAATTCCCTTTCAGTGTTGTTAACGTTTCTTGCGAGTCAATCTCCCACTTGAAATCCTCTCCTCCATTTGTATATACATCCTCCGATACAAGATACGCTAACTATTTAGATTCATGTACATAAATGGACATCTGTTCAGTGGCCCTCCCATGATGAGTTCAGAACAACGTTTACATCTTATCCTGAACATCTGATGAAGGAACTTGTGGTCAAACTGTACCTAAGATCCTTCTATAGCATAGTATTCCACTTCTAAAAGTGGTGGATGACTCCAACCACTATAACTTCGTTCCGATGAGCCAAGCAAAATTTTACCCCAAATTTTCACTTTCAGTTAGCCACACTCCGTCATATGCCCAAGCCTTTGGATACTTTACCTCGTTTGGATAACACATACAACCCCCGCCTTTATAGAATTTCCACCGACGGTTCTCCTAAATGCTTCATCTCACTCTTTCACAATCATACCACGTTGGGTGAGTCTACTTTTGCACCACTTTTGACTATAGAAGCACTTGTAAATCATAGGCTGGGCCCTATCCGTCTTTACAATCCTGTTTTCTCGTACCATGGTAGGGGTGACCTTAACTACAATCACCATTCTTGATTATACCCTCTAACCTGAACTGAGCTCTGCCTCTTGTTGTCCGCCCAATGACCCTCGCCCGTCGTACTTCATCGTTCGACACACGAACACATCCGAATGCAAATAAGATTCACTAATATATACGTTATTGCAAGAAAACTAAATCTCACCAAGGAAATCAACAATCCTAAATGTAGGGCTCTATATCAAAGAAAGCTACGCTGGAATCATAATAAGCCGCACAGATCCTAAAGGACACTAGAACCTGATGCTTTGATACCACCAGTAACACCCCGCCTAATTAAATACCGAGTGATCAGTCCTTTATTAAATTAATTCAAAGTTCTCGGTTGGTCCATTCTTAACATCACTGTCGTAAAACAATTTTCTTCATTAATCACCTAATAAATAATTAAGCTAAGTGTCAAAACGTTTAATTTTATTTATTAAACTGCATTGTTATTATTTACTAAGAACCTATTTTTCGTGAATGCAAACGATAATGTCAAAACCAAATCATCTAAATGAAATGACCAAGCTAGATAAATCAATCCAAATAATTAAACCCAATCGTAGGAAAATAATAAGTAAAACAATCCCAACAATAGATGAATACTGAAATAAATAAAGAGTACGCATCTCTCTTTGAACTAAAAGAAATATGGAAGTGGGCGATACATGCCCTAACTAGAGATGACTAAATAGGAGAATGAGAAGACAAGGATGAAGTTGTCTACTCCAAGGACCTGCAACTCCCACATAGTTGCATCACGTCAGTAGTCCCAAGGTCTAAGCCTAATCCCCCTATGGCTGGGCACCTGTAATATATATATATATATATATATATATATATATATATACAAGAGAAAGAAGAGATAACGGGAAACGGGTCAGATCCTGGGTGTAAAATAGCTTTTAAAATTATTTAGCAAGTATATAAAATTCTTACCAGTGGATATTACATACATGTTAGTACTTCGACACTCACTTGAGAATTCTCACCTCTCAACTAATTTGCACGCCTAATGTACTACTGATTTTCACTAGATGAAGCCAACCCAATTGACTAGTTTAATCTGATCTCCCCTTAACCATCGTAATTCATGTGATCGCGTAGCTAGGATTTATATAAACTGACCTTAAATATGAATTTACCATGTTGGATATGCACATCACAATATAGCTTTAAGTTCCCAACCACTTCTTTTGTTTAATATCTATAAATTTCATTTACAAGCACAGTAGATGAATCACAGGTATATATGTATTTATCACTCAAATAATATATATACAAATCGGGTACCCCACAAAAAATCTATGGTACCATCATACTCTCCTATTAAGTGTACGTATCTCTCATACAAAAGGTAAATACTAGTTCGAAATCACTCTTGAACTGTATTAACACAAAACACACATATTGGAGGCAAAGCATAGTTTCAAGTCACTAAGAGGTCAGCACATACCCTCATGTCTCTTAGGACCGTCTGACTATCATTCTCAGATAGTTTGTACCAAGGACACTATGTTCTAGGGTACGAGTCAATATCCCCCATAAAGGTACCATCGAGATAATACTGTCCCGACGCGGAAACTTCTGTGATTGCAAGTAGCGCGGGTATGATCCTACACATACATTCACATATTACATATATATATATATACATGCACTTAGTTATATATATATATATATGTATGTATTCACATTATTCATTTAGGTACGCCCACGACCCATAATAATAATATTCTAATCATACGTGGCACATAAGGCCCGAATTCTACGTATAAGTAACTTATTCATTCACGTTCTTAAGTACTTCTCGTCTCTAGAAGTGTATCCTCTCGATAAATATATAAAACACTAGTTGTACATTCACTACCCTACTAGTCTATGTCCTTTTTAATCCTCACAAGACCTAATTCAACGTATGCATGGTTTCCTACTCAATTTATACCTCGAAATCCCACTGTTAAATCTCATATGAAGTCGTATTTATCCGGACCCTACTGGTCCTTATCAAGTCCCATTATGATATATGAATTTTGTCCAAAGGTCCTTATACATCGGTGTTAGGTTAAAATTTAAAAGGGAAAAATTTTATATTTCCAGGAGGGGTCGATCGATCGATGAAAAGGGGTCGATCGATGGACATGCTTGTGTCGATCGATAGATCAAGCAGGTGTTGGCCCAATTTTCTATAATTTTATCCTACGGGTTTCTTCCAATCTAAATTCTCAAACCTCCATTAACATGTCCCAAACTCCCAACCAAACCTCATGAATGTTACTTAAACCAATATAGAAGATTTCTAATGTAAAAGATTCGCAAATTCACCAAGAATCGTCATCAAAGGGGATTAATTGAAGAAATTATCATTCAATCCTAGTTACTCAAATTTTCTCAAGAATTCATTTAAATTTTCATATTTCTATCTCTACTGGGCATCAATTTCGTGGATACTATATTACATATGATAGATATCCATCATAACATAGTTTCTACTCCAAATTTGCAATAAAATCTCCCAAACAACATATAAACTCTCTCTTCCTTAGCCTCTCTGTAACTCCAAAGTTCCTAATCCTCGAGAACTCTCTCTTCCCACATATATAAACTCTCTATTTTAGTCATTAATTAAGGCTAAAAATGGAAAATTATAAAAATGCCCTCCCGACTTACTGGTTAGGCCTAAAAACGTCCCGAGACCTAAACTAAACCCCCGGGTACACTTTTCTGACCATCTCAACCCTTCCGGACAAATTAACACACTCGAAATGGGCATTCGGGCAATTTATAATTAATTTAATTTTTATTTCATTAATTTAGTCCCGGCACGACACATGCTCGTCCCGACTTAATTTCCATAATTGTCGTATTATTCACTCGCGATAATTTCAATACATTCGATATCATATATTACATTACTCATATAGTAATATTCAACATAATTCTTACCAATAATTACTAACTCTTGTCATGCTAGTAAATATTCAATTTAAAATCATGATTAATATTAAATTAATTAATCCCAATTAAATTTAATTAATCCCATAATTAAAGGCCATAAAAATACACAGTATGTAATTGATCGGACTATTATATGTATAACATACCTACGCTGCTTGCTATTGAGCGAAGGTTGCGTGTTGTAGATACGCATGCCTTGAGGAGCCTTCGGATGGGATATTAATTGGTATCACTAGAACATAGGACCTGTGTACGTACTATATGTGAGAACGATAGTGATGAAAGTCGTATGGGTGCGTAGGTATCTGCATAGCCCATTGGCTAGGGACTATGTTCGCCTCCAATATATGTGTTTTATTTTGATAGTTCTCTAGAGACTGAACCTTTAGTCCTTTATGCAAATGAGCGATGCAATAAGATATGATAGTAGAGTATGCAGGCACCGCAACTGTGTCCTGGGGTTCAATATGATATATATATATATATATATATATATATATATATATATATATATATATATATATATATATATATAAGGTAGAGTGTGTATATATATATACTATATCTACTCTGTGAAATTAGTAGGTAGAATTAATGATAAAACCTGTAATGAATTAAGTAGAGAACACTTAATTACTATATTAGACTGGAAGGGTTTGTATATGCTAGAGAGGAATTGTTTATAATTATTATCTATATGTGAGGGAAATTCATGGGAATGATGTCGATTATGACTATTTAATAGACCGAAAGGGCTAGTTAGTATATATGTATAACTAGTGGGGTTTGAATATTCACTAGGCGTGCACACTAGATGAGAGGTGAGAATTTCCAAGTGAGTTCGATAATCTAACATGATAAATATATGTGTTAGTAAAAAATTTTAAGTACTTGCTAATTGTTAAACTATTTTCTACTCGGGCTCTGACCTATTTTCTGCAAATCTTTTCTTGTGAAATTATTTTAGGTGCTCAGCCATAGGGACACCCGACTTAGGAGTTCCATTCCTTCGACGAGTTGGTGTTGTTTTGGAGGCTATAGGACTTTGTTGTAGACGCCTCTGAGTCTATCATTACACACTTTTGATTTATTTGCATTTGTTGGACATGTCATCCCTTCTTATCCATACATTCAGAGATTTGAGATTTAATTAATTTCTATTCCCAGTTGTTGGATTTATTTAGTTAGATTATTGTATTGGATTTTGACTGGATATGTTTGCTCTAGCTTCTTTATTTTGTGTCAGTTATTTCAGTTTGTATGAGATTGAATTGAGTGGTGAATTATTGGTTATTTAGTTTAATTGCTCTATATTAATTGATCAGATAAAATTTGACATCAACCTTATTAAAAGTATTACGTGGTTAGTATTTTAAAACAACTTTTTGATAGTGATGCATAATCTAAACCAACCAGATATTCTGATTTAATTAATAAAGGACTGATCACCCGGTATTTAATTAGGCGGGGTATCACATTATTATCTTGAAAGGTCCCTCCCAATTTGGTCCCAATTTGCCGTCTGATGGTTTCACAGGACTGCCGAGGACTTTAATTAAAACGTAATCTCCAACTTGAAATTTCCTCAAATTGACTTTTTTATTGTATTGCCTAGCTAGTTGCTATTGGTAAGATGCCAACTTAACTAGTTCTAGTTCTCACCGCTCATCAGCTAAGTTAAGCTCAGTGAGTAATGCGTCATCATTAAGGCCTTAGTCGACCAGAGTAGTCCTCATTGTAGGGAGTCCTAATTCTAGTGGGATGATTGCCTCCATTCAATTGGAGAGATTTAAGGGGGTTTCTCCCATTGCTCTTCTTAGAGTTGTAGAATAAGCCCATAAAATGTGAGGTAGTTCATCTACCTAGGCACCTCAGGATCTTTCTAGCTATCTTTTTAGTCCTTCGATCATTATTTTGTTGGAAGCTTCATCTTGCAGTTTCTCTGGGATATGATATAGAAATAACGTGGTGCTTGAAGCCATGCTCCTCGCAAAAACCTTAAGAAAATACACTTTTGAACTATGTGTCGTTGTTAGTGATGATCTTCCTTAGCATCCCAAAACGGGCATTTATGCTCTTCCACATGAACCTCAACTTGTCAGAGTCTAGGATGTTTGCAAGTGATTCTGCCTCTACCCATTTGGTGAGGTAGTCAGTGTCGACTAGTAAATACTTGCGATTGGTAGAGGACCTACAATATCCAACTCCCACTGGGTGAACGACCATGGGATGATTAATGATTTGAGGTTGCTAGCTAGTTGGACCATAGGGGAGTGCATCTGGCAGTTCTCACATTTATGAACATAAATTCCAACATCCTTTTGTATATATGACCACCATTACCCTTCCTTGATCGCTCATAAGGCTAAGGACCTTCCTCCTTCATGGCTCCTATAAATTCCTTTATGAAGTTCACTAAGAACCTACTCGACATCTTTTGGATGAACGCCACTGAAAGATTTTTTGTAAAGTTTTCCTTCAGGAGATAAGTGAAAGTGAGCAGCCTTAACTCTTATTTAGTGCGCTGCCTCTTGGCTCTTGGCAATGCGTCTCTTTGTACGTAATTTATGATGGGTTCCATCCAACTGGGTACCTTATTTATGTGGATGAATTTCTTTGTGACTATTTGGTTGATGCTTGGTTGCACGAGGAATTTTATCTGAATGGGATTCCTTAAATCAGAGTCAATGGTGGAGCTTAGTGCTGCTAGGGCTTCGATGTGACTATTCTATCCCCTGGAGAACTACTGGACATCAATTGTATCAAACTTTTCCTTAAGTACTCTTACAACAACAAGATAAGCTGATATCATTTCATCAATGTCACTAAAGTCTCCACTTATCTATTTGGAAATTGGCTTTGAATCACCAAATACCCTAACAATTGTACTCTGCGTAGGCCGACGACCAGTGCTTCATATTCTACTTTGTTGTTGGAGGTTTCGAATCCTAGCTTGATCCCTTGTTCAAGAACAGTCTTCTCTGGGCTAATCAGTACAATCCCCACTCCCGCCCCCTAGAATTAGAGGATCCATCAACGTAAAGGGTCTAGTCGAAAGTTGTTACTTCCTTTTCTGCTGGTTGCTCAATCTCTAACTGGGCAGTAGGTTGATTCCCCATGAATTGAACAATAAAATTGGATAGAATTTTCCCATTAATTATTATTCTTGGTTGAAAGTTGATATCAAATCCTCCAAACTCTACTGACCATTTTGATAGGTAGCCGGAGAGATTAACTTTCCTTAGATAACTTTGAGGGGGTGTGAAGTGATCACG
Source organism: Sambucus nigra (assembly GCA_949130495.1). Lineage (NCBI taxonomy): Eukaryota > Viridiplantae > Streptophyta > Magnoliopsida > Dipsacales > Adoxaceae > Sambucus > Sambucus nigra. Next base: position 201,699,402 of record OX422216.1, read on the forward strand.
ATGATGGTATGAGCCTTAAAGTACTCCTTTAACTTCCTCGAGGCTACCTCTAAAGCTAAGGTGAGCATCTCTGGGGGCAAAATAGCGTTGCTCGGAATCAAGAAGCATTTTTTTACATATAAACTAGGTCTTGGGCTCCTTCCTTCTCGCAGACTAAGGTGGTGCACACAACGTAGTAAGACACGGCCAGATAAAGATATAAGTGGTCACCTTGACTTGGAATCACAAGTCAGGGTGGTTTGCTTAGGTAAAACTTGAGTTCTTCCATGGATTTAGAGCATTTGACATTCCATACTGAACCCTTGTCCTTCTTCAATAGTTGGAAGAATAGTTGACAGCGCTCTGAAGATTTGGAGACAAAGAAGTTGAGTGCAATGAGCATGCCGATAAGCTTCTGGGCATCTCTAGTCATCTTAGGTGGATAGAATTTTCTAATGGAATCAATATGATTAGGGTTTCCTTCAATCCCTCTCCTGCTGACCAAATTCCCTAGGAACTTTCCTGGCTGGACACCGAATGAACACTTACTAGCGTTAAGTTTCATCCGGTACTTCCTAAGGATATCAAAATTTTCTACTAGGTATGAGAGATGGTCTCCTTTGAGTTTAATTTTGAAGAGCATGTCGTCGATGCATACCTCCATTATTTCTCATATTTTCTTTTTAAACATCTTCATGACCAGTTGCTGATCAGTCGATCCTGCATTTTTGAGACCGAATGTCATGACTTTATAACAGTCTAACCCAACAGTAGTTATGAAGTAGGTCTTATCATTATCTAGCTCATGAAGTGGGATCTGGTGGTATCCAGAGTAAGGATCTAAAAAGATTATTCTTTCATGCGTTGCATTGGCATCAACTAGCTGGTCTATCTTTGGGAGAGGAAAACTATCTTTCGGACATACTCTCCAACTTTCGTTGCTTTTGGGTACGATGACTGGGTTGGATAGACATGTGGAGAATTGAACTTTCTAGATGGAACTCGCTTCCAACAACTTTCCTGCCTCTTTCCCTACTGCCTTGCATTTTTTCGGGCTGTTTAACGAACCATCTGAGTTACTGGTTTGGACGTTGCGTCGACCTGTAGTCGATGGCATTCAATTATGGAATTTGTTTAAGGAAACTCATACGGTTTCCAAGAAAAAATATCTAGATTTCTCTATAGGAATGCGGCGAGATCCTTCTTTTCTTGGTCAGTGAGAGAGGCTTCGATCAAGAATCGCCTTTCAAGTAAGTAAGCACCAGCTACAACTTCTTCCAGGTCTTCGATGACCCTATCCGTGGGGCGAACCCTGATTTCCTCCACCCCTAGTCGACCATACCATAATTACTATTTTGAAGGCAACACGCCTTCCTAGGCATCCTCCTAGGATTTCTTCTTCTCGTGCTTAGGGCAAATATCTACGATAAAGCATTTTATGGCCAAAGCTTGGTCGCTACAGATCTCAACCATACCCCGATCTATTATGCACTTGAGTTTCTAATGATATGAGGATGGAATGACCTTCATAGCATGGCTCCAGCCCTACCCAGAATGGCGTGATAGGGGGATTCGATATCTATTACCAAAAATTCAATTATTTTCAACATCCCTGACGGGTAGGACTATCTTCCTAGAGGCATGGTTATCTTTCCTGCAAATCCAACAAACGGAACTGTGGCCTCTTTGAGGTCAATGATATTTAACTTTAGTTTGTGTAATAAGTCAAGGTACATCACTTCAGAAGATCTACATTGGTTAACGAGCAGCCTTTTGATGTCCTAATTAGATGTCCTGAGTATGACGACCAATGCGTCATGATGAGGTGTTCTTACCCAAATTAGGTCTTCTTTAGTAAACACAATGTGTTTCCTATAATCAACGTCTTCTTATCGACGATGCTTTTTGTCTTGAGTTTTGGTGGGGTTTATTTAAAAATCTTGCATGACGACAGTTAGCTTCCTAACTTCCGTCCGAACAATGTTCCCCTGTACTTGTTTGAGGTTTGATGCCCCATGAATAACCGCAAACTCGTGGCCTATCTCTCCCTCGAGGACGTTGTCTGGCTTCTGGTCACCATTAGCTACGAATTTGTCTGCCTTCTTGTCTATGAAATCATTGAGATGACTAGCCTGGAACATCTCCTTGAGATGAGATTGGAGTTCTTTACAGTGTTCAGTCCTATGACTGCCCTCTTTATGGAACACACACCTAAATGCGTTGTTGTGCTTCATTTGATCTCCTTCTATCTTCTTCGACCATTTAACAAATGGATATTCCTTGATCTTGGTGAGGATTTTTAATATTGGTTCCTTGAAGACTGTATTAACAGCCTGGAATGCTTTTGAGGGGTTATTCTTGTTATCGCTTTTAGCACCATTCTTATTTTCCTTCTTATGGGAATCGTTTTTCTCTGTGCCTTTGTTCATCTTCGCACGACCATTATCCCCTTCATTAATATGGATTACATCTTCGACTTTGGCATACCTTTCAATACGATCCATTAGGTCGTGGATGGAGTTGTCCTTCTTCTTATTTACGAATTGGTGCAGTAAGAAAGTCCTTAGAAAGTCAATCTTGAAGGATGCTATGGAAACCTTCTTCAAGCAGTCTTTAATCTCATTAAAAATATTCCAGTACCTTTTGGCGTATTCCCTGAGGTTTTCCTGTGGTTTTTTCTTCATGGTGAGCAGTGCATCTATTCACTTAGGGTGGGAGTTGCTGGTTATGAAGCGCGTTGTAAATAATTCAGCCAGAGCCTTAAAGCTCTTGATAGATCTGTATGGCAACCTCTTGAACCACTTATGGGCTACGTCATGTAGGCTAAAAGGCAATATACGACACATCAACACATCATTATGGCTCCATAGGGTCATGGCATGCCTATACTTTCAAACATGATCGTTAGGATCAGTTTTCCCATCATAGATCTTGAATCTAGGGATCGCGAACTTCTTGAGGGGGGTCTTCTTCTTCTATCACCCTTGAAAAAAGGGACTTCATTTGTGTGTTAAGATATCTTCTGGATAGCTCTCGTGTGGACCTAGCCTCTCGGTGGGTTTGGTGTTGATCCATATCGTTATGGATCAAACTCGTAATTTTATCATTCTATCGACCCGGACTGCCACGGCATCGAGCTGGCTCTAGTCTTTCTGATCGACAATCCTTTGGCCTATTCCTCTCAATTCTTCCTTGGCCATTCATGGGTCTCCTTCCTCGTCTGTGAAACTCACTTACCTGAGGACTAGGAGTCCGATCATAGCGTTATCTTGTATTTCTCTAGAGATCCTTCTCCATTATTTCCAGTTGCCTCTTTAAGCGAGCATTCTCTCTTTTCTTGGCGACGAGTGGATTCTTCTTGTTCTCAAAGTATGGCCTCATAGGCGTCGACCAACCTAGAAATATACGTGGACCTTGGTGGTCCATGACTCTTTTTAGAAGGCTACCTTTGCTGGAGAAGCCTTGGATTTTGTTGGCGAACTTCTGATCTTACCCTAGGCGGGGCAGGTTCTTCCTGAATATCGTTGGCTTGAGGGATGTTACTACTTTGGTGAGACATCGAGGGATTTCAGTTAGTGAGTGTTCTCATAGTAATAACAGTCATTCCCACAGATGGCGCTAATTTTGGTATAAAAAATATCACAATAGAGATTATACGAAGAACAATCACAATCAACAGGGAAATTGGAAAATCACACACAAAACACAACTATGTACATAGTTCGGTAACTTGCCAAAATCCACGGAGAGTTTTGCTTCTTTATTAAGTATCTCTCAATATGCTTGGTTACATTCCCTTATTCCCTTGTCCATAGGTTACAATTTATAGACGTAGAATCATAATTTTTCAAGTAAATCCATGATGCCCATGATATTCCATGAATCCCTTGAATATCTCCACGAGATTGTAGGGGATTGACTTGGTTTAAGGGCAGTGTGGCATGTAGATTCATCGTTGGATATAAGGCCAGGATGCTATATGCGTCTATTGGGACATGCAGGCCGTTGTTGTGGGCTTTGATCAAAATCTAGTTCGCACAAATACTAAAAAATTCTAGTTTAAAAATCAAAAAATATTGATTTTTTAATACCTATGAAAACTGCAAAAAATACATAAAACATTTGGATATATATATATATATATATATATATATATATATATAGAGAGAGAGAGAGAGAGAGAGAGAGAGAGAGAGAGTTAGGCTCTCCAATATACCTCATTAAACATACCTATGAGCATACCTATTTTTTTAAAATAGTAAAAAAAATAATTTTGAGTTAATATTTTTTATATGAGTTCATGATATTTCAATGTGACCATGTAAAAATATTCAGATTAAAATAATGTGTTTTGATATTTTTAAAAAATGGGTAAAAAACTGACAGTTTTAAAGGGTAAAAAGTGACAGTTTTTTTACCTATTTTTTTAAAATACCAAAACCATTATTTTCAATTGATTTTTTTATAGGGGAACATTGAAATATCTTGAACACATATAAAAAATATCATCTCAAAATTATTTTTTTACTATTTAAAAAAAAGGGTATGTTGCTAAGAGGTATGTTGGAGAGCCTGACTCTCTCTCTCTCTCTCTCTCTCTCTCTCTCTCTATATATATATATATATATATATATATATATATATATATATATATATATATGTGTGTGTGTGTGTGTGTGTGTGTGTGTGTGTGTGTGTGTAGAGATAGAGATACATTAAAAAATGAAATGGTTTTATAAAAAAATTGAAAAAGTTAATAATATTTTTAAAAAATATGCAAAAAAAAACTGAAATAGTGAAAATTACAAAAACGCATTGAAAAACACTAAGATCTTTTTTTAAAAAATATGGGAAAAATTGAAAAAACTTTTACAAAATGTGGAAATGATGTATAAAATATTTATAACATTTGAAAGAAATATATACTTAAAAAAATTAAATTACAGGGAAAATATTAGAAAAACAAAAAATGACAAATCAAGGATAAAAGAAAAGAAATTTAGGATAAAGAAAAATAGACACATATGTGATCAAATCTCAGGAAAAAAACACATGTGAAAAAGAAAAAAAAACACATTAAAAAAAATACATTTGAAAATTGAAAACAAATCTGAAAAAAAAAATCATCTCCTAAAATCAGCCCTCTGACAAAAATTAAACCCCTCCGACAATCCAATCAACATCTCCGTCCAAAACTTCAACACCCCCCCCCCCCCCCCCCCCCCCCGCCTGTAGCAATAAAGAATCCTTTAGTAATACAATCTGAAATACAAAATATGTTTCAGGAAAAATAAATTATAGATTTCTAACCTCGTCTGTATGTATGTTTTCGTGTGTGTATGTGTTTGAGAGAGAGGGAGAGAGGGGGGGGGGGGGGGGGGGAGGGAGGGAGAGAAATGAGAGATGAAGATATATATATATATATATATATATATATATATATATATATATATATATATATATATATATATATATATATATATATACTTATTGGACATTAATTAAATTTCACATTTAATTATCCATTTTATCCTTTACCGGAACATTTGTTAATTCATTTGAGTTAGGTTTTCTTAACCCATTTTTACCACACAATCTATTTCTTGATATGTTCCTTATTCCTTTATCTTTTTCTCGAAATCTTCCAATAATAACATAATTTAACGGGCTCCACACCGCCGGCTATGCGTACCATATGCTCTGGCCAATGTTTTTGATCTTTCACCCCAGGGCTCCGAGCCCTCCTTGATTTTTTCAATGTCGTACGAGTAATTTTTTAATGTGTTTTAACATTTTGTAATTGTTCACATTATTCCACATTTCTTTTCACCCGACCGAAGCCAAAACCCTAAGTTCCCCCTAACTTGTGTTACATTTTGAAAATCATCATTTCATGTCCTTTACACTTTAGCCTTGATTTTATTCCAAAAATCATATTCATTAGGACTATCGTGTGTAACACCTTTTCCAACATTTTTATTTCATAAAAATATTCCACTTTATGTAAAATTACCATTTTACCCATTTGTTTTCAAACTCACCTTTTACTCTATTTCACAAGTATTAATTTTCTAATCACCATTAAGTTACCCACACTATTTTTTGAAGTGATTTTAACACCTTTTTAACCTTTTGGAATGCTATTCTTCTCAAATGGAAATATATTTTTTTCATCACTTTCATTTCTAAAATCATTCAACATATAAGACCATTTCATCACTTTCATTTCTTTATTAACACGTGTAGTCTTACACTTATCAAACCTACAACCCCTTTTTCATGCACTTTGGAGACTAAAATTTTCATTTGTCTTATTTCTTGTTTACACCCAACAAACCTTCTTTAAACTTATTCATATCTTCAATACGAAAATAGTACAAGTTATATACAGGAGAAGATGGATTTTAATCCTAAAATCCTATGAAATGGGTTAAACATACATTTCATTATAGAAATTTTTAATACTTTGCAAAAATGCACTTTCAAGATCCCAAAGCCATTTTATTTCATAAAACTCAAGAAATGTCCCACTTTTAAAAAATCTTCATTTTCAAGAGACTTTGCGGCATTATTTCATCAAACGTTTTTAGCAAGATCAACATCATTTTTCAAAGCATTTTATTTAATAAAATGTTTGACTTCAAACTTCTAGAAATACCATTTTTCACAAAAGTCCCTAAACTTAGTTTCTTTTTAACAAATCTTTGAAATATTAAATCATTCCTTATTTCCAAAAGAAATAATATTTTTACCAACATTTTTATTTCGTAAAAATATTTAATACAAATCTACTAGAAACCCATCATTTTATTATATAGATTTTACTCTTAAAGTCAAACAACAAGACTACTAATATAAAAAAATAGATTCTTAAACTAAGAGTAGATTTTTCCACCTCAAATGGAGCTCCAACAAATGGTAGGCATGGAAATTTAAAGAAGATGGTAACCTCTCATCTCCGAAGTGGACTCAAGGAGGTTTCTTGGCTCCAAAAGCATGCTCCATCAAGCTTCCAAGCAAAACTACCCTCAAACTCCATTAATATTCCATTTCTATCTTCAAGAATCCCCAATAATAACTCTCTAAACTTGTAGCTTTCCTCATCTATGGTGGTAATGGGAATGTATGGTTCAAATATAGTGGAATACATAACAAATATGGTGGAATAATGGTGGTGGCATGGTGATTTATTGTAGAGAGAGGCAAAAAATGGATAGACATGGAGGAAGACCCACCCCTATCTCTCTCTCTAATCCTCCAACCTCAAACAACTAAAATGAACCCAAACAAGCCTTATAAAAACCCATTAAATACCAAAATCCCATTTTTATCCAATCTGGGCTTGCTAGAGCTCGACAACTCATCAATCCAATGTCCCTGGATCACAGCAGACATGGGAAACTCGATTTAAAAATTTAAATGACCTCGTTCAAATGATATTCACCCCTCGTTCGAATGAGAAAGGCATCTCGTTCGAACCTCATTTGATCCAACACTTCAAACGACCTTAGAATAACCGGATTTGTTATGCAGTGGGATCTCATTCGAAGCTCGTTTGATCCCCTGCTTCAAATGACCTTTGTTTCCTGTTCAAGTGACCTCCATTTAGTTCGAACGACAATTTTTTAATTTTTTTAATTTTATCCAATTTCGAACCACAAATTCCAATAATCATTATCAAGCCTCCAAAAACACTCAAATTAGAATATAACTCCGGTTATAATTATCCAAATTTCAGTGCCTTTATATTATTACAACTCATACGATAAATAAATACAAATATTAGGGTGGGGTATTACAGTATCTCTAGTGGAAATCATATTCACTCTAGTACCATAGTAGGTAAACTTGAAGGGGAAAGAGATATCACTTTGGGTTTTGTTCATTTACTGGGGGATGATTTTATTAAAAAAGATCAAAGTCGCGGTATTTATTTCACTTAAGATTAGGTCTCTCTACCAGGTTCTCTGCATCTATTGATGAATGGTTATACAATGGAGGTCCTTATGAACTAATTGTTCTACACTTCTTACTTGGTGTAGCTTATTATATGGGTCATGAGTGGTAACTTAGTTTCCATATGGGTATACAACCTTGGATTGTTGTTGCATATTCAGCTCTTGCTGCAGCTGCAGCGGCAACTGCTATTTTCTTAATCTACCATGACCACCTAATTAAATATCGGGTGATCAAGCCTTTATACAATTAAGACAGGTTTCTCATATGGTTCATTCTTAGCATGACTGTCGAAAAACTAAATTAATTACTAACCACCTAATAGTTAATTAAACTGGTGCCAAATTTTATCTTCCAATTAAACAGAATAAATAAATAGTTAAAAAACTAAACATGATTCACAATACACTTGAGTCCAAACCAACATGACATATAAATTAAACAAATCCGTGACAAATAAACTATCGGCAAAAACAGCCCAAACCAAGTAATAACCGAAGTCCAAACTGCAAAATAAAATTGACACAAAACTAAACTAGAATACCGACAACGGACCAGATGTCCAAACATGATATACAAGAGTGAGATTCTATGATAGATTTGAATGAAATAATCGGCTACTGAAAGTCCTGTCAGCATCCACAGTGTTATAGCTCCGAGTCCCTAGAATGAAACCATCAAGCATGGCATCCTGGTGGCGGGACACATTAAAGGTTTTGAAAATATTTATATTTAAAGAGTTAAAACATAAGACATTTGAAAGCATTTAACAACTAATTTATCGCAATTAAAATCGGTTATTGATTACACATGTTAGGTTCACGCACGCTCCCTTGAGTCTCCTCACCTCTCGTCTAATGTGTACACCTAACATCCTATACTTAGCCCTCCTAGCCATCATACACAAGCTATCTCGACTAAAGTATATAACCGATCTTATCAATGGTCTACTCTCTCGTACCGCCCATACGTCACGCTTCATTATTAACATTCCCCGCATATTATTCAGTCTTCATATAACATTCACATGTGTTATGTTTAATCATTATAATCAAGTCTCACTACCTAATTCATATAACATTTCATATCTATCATCATTCAACTTCCATAATTAGGTTTCACTACTTAATTCATATAGCAATTTATATCTTATCATCATTCAACTTCCATAATTACGTTTCACTACTTACTATAGATATTCCCAATCTATTTTTAATCTTGAAATTAAGTTTCTCTCTGCTTAATTTACCATATATATGTATATATATATATACTTTTGCACATAATTTGAATATCATGAAGTATATATTTCACACACCATATATACTATACGGATTATTGGTCCGAATAATCATCGACCCCAATCATCCTATCATTTACGCTGGTCCGGATATACCTCGACCCCAAAGAAAGTGTTATGCAAATGTATATTGGTCTGGATACTCATCGACCCCAATATCTTTCATCTTCGACTTGGTCCGGATACTTAACGACCTCAAATCGATCTTTCATGTAATGGTCCAGATATTCATCGACCCCGAAATAGAATTAAATAAACTTTATGAATATATATATATATATATATATATATATATATATATATATATATATATATATATATATATATATATATATATATTTCTCACACAATATATACTATAAACCCATACTATATAATCACCTCCCTATATCACATTTTAGGGGTTATTTCCTTGGAATCGTCCCTTGATCACCAGTAGTGATTTATATCTCTTGGCTTGGAATCATACCTTGACCACCAATATTTATTTAGTATACTATAGGTATTCACACAATCTATGTATTACTATGCATCAATATGTATTCACATAACTCGATAATACATGCTAGTATGTAGTATATATCTCTCGCATACTCGTCGTACTATTTACTTTACGATTTATCTCACTATCGTATATATAGGAGTGTTCACACAACTCTAGGGTCCTAGTTATTCCTTTGTTATGTAAATTCAGCATTTACCATCCTTAACTTACTGATATACATAGTTTCATTACATTCCCGTAATTCTTTATTCATCTCTCAGATTAATTACGAATTACTATCAATCTCTTTCCCGTCTTAATTCTTTCTGTAAGTGGAAGTCGTACACCCATCATAGGACTACTATAAAATAATAAGTCTCCCAATATTATGTCCCCAAGTTCTTAAGTATTTACCACCAATACCATTTAGTACAAGAGAAAAAAAGGAAATTTCAAATATTTAGGGCACTGGACCGATCCGCTTCCCAGGACCGGACGGGTCCGTTTTTCTGCAATTCGTGATCCTTGTTATCAGCTGCATTTTTCACCAATTTCTTCCACAATCCTTTGCCAAAATCGAAATCAACAATACCAATCATTTTCTACATATCTAAGGATGGTTCCTAACATTTCAAACACATTGAAGACTTTACTGGAATCAATCAAGAATACATTAATCCTTAAAGCTCTTTCATAATTCTAGTTTTGTGGTTTTCTCTTTCATTCAATCTAGAACCCAGATTTCGATCTGTAGCAAAAATCATAATCCATTTAAGTTTTCATCCTCTACAGATGTAAATATAAACTACATGCAATTCTACCCAAACATGTAATCAATTCATATTTTGCATATAAGATTTTTTTCAATAAAATCAACTTATTCATGAAAACCCTACACATGGGTATTATAACATCAATTTAATTTGCAATAAACACTTATGTTTATTTGATTGATCTGATTCCGCGGTTGTTGGTTGATGATTTATTGTTTCCTTCTCCAATCTTCCTTTCTAGTTGCCTTGAGATACAAGATTTCTTCACCATCTTCAAAATCCCTCTTTAAGCTTTGAAAATATGTTCTCTCTCTTCTCTCTACGACATATTTAACCTTTTTGTGTTATGAGACGAAACCCAATCTCTAAATATCAGATATATGGTTCTAAATTTCGTAGGTCCCTTAACCTCTTTTTGCAAAATGATCGAAACGCCCATAATAGATGCCTGTTTGGTTCAAAATTGACTCGGGACCCAAACTATACCCCCGGATACCCTATTCTGACTATTTCGACCCATCTGGAATCATCCGTGACCTCTAAATTATCATTCGAGTCACTTAAAATATATTTCTCACTTCTCACCTCAAAATAGTCTACATGCGACTCCCGTTGAGATAAAATAATATAGGCACATATCACTCACTATGTCGTATAACCACAATTAATAGAATATGTACATATCATTCACTATGGTGTATAACCAAAATTATCAATTATTTACTATTCACACTCAGTAAATATCATAATGTAATATTAATCAGTATCTATCTCTCGATTAATATTTAATAGTCTCAATTATCATCAAACCGCATTAAAGTACTTCACTCGCGTAATTTAATTAAAAGGTATTTTTCCTAATTAATTCCTCAAACTAATCAAATAAAAATACACAAAAATACGGGGTATTAGAACTACCCATTCGATCAAGGAATTTTTCCTGATGGTATTCCTCTAGGTAATTAGTGAAATAAACAAAAACTTATACAAACCGTCAAAGTAACCCCATCTCCAACGTTCCAAATATGAAAAATTTTGTAATATTCTTCGACATTCATGAACATCACAAAAAAAATAATTAAAACATTTATGGCTCCTACATAAATAAGGAGTTGCACACCAACAAAAAATGGGAGGTCGATCGAATAAAGAATAAGGATGTACAAACAAGAACCAATTTCAACGAAAAGGTAAAATAAATTGGATTGGGATGTAATACCACTCCTAGACTTCCTAATGGTCACTTCACCTTCAGTCACTCGAAATTTCGATATTTCTTTTTATTTTTTATCCAACGAATGGCATCTTCTTCTGGAAATCCTAGCTATTCTTAGCATGATATTGAGGAATTTCATTGCTATTACTCTAAAATTGAAGTCATGGTAAAATATTGATTTCTTTTATTATTGTGAAATCCCAAGCGCGTGAAGTTTCTATAAAGTCAAATAAAAAACTAAAGGCTTGTTATTTAATAGTATAACAAGACTTATATGCTCGTGTCAACCAAGATCGATCTAGATCTTTTGTAAATGAATAATGTGGGTTGCATATATATATATGGGTTAAATACCCATATATATATATATATATATATATATATATATATATATATATATATATATATATATATATATATATATGGGTTAAATACCAAAACACCCTTTTAAAGTTGTACATGACCGACACATGACCCTTTTTTCTTCCAAAAATTAACAGTGTTAATGGTTAGGGGTTATTTGAAGTCGTGTTGGAAGTTCATGTGGTTAGGTGTTGAAATTAAAAAATTCATGTTGTAAAGTGAAAGGGGGTAAAGTTCTGAGGACCAAGCATAATTAAATCAAATTAAAATGTGTGCAAAATGAACATTACATGACAATTTGTGTTTCATGTGCATATATCGATTTTGATAAATCTTAATGATCAGATTTTAAAAAGAACAAAAGAACATTTAGAGAATGTGGAAAAAGAGTAATGATGATTTTTCATGGAGGCTTTGTTAATAACATGTTGTTATGAGAGACGATAACCATGAAACAATACAAAGGACTAAATCCCAAAAATTCACACAATTTTTTGATACTTCATAAATATTTTGTGATACTTTTATGGTTTGTTTGGGTAAGTAAGTCATGTTTTGTTTTTAAGGGAAAATATTTGTAGTTATGATCGATTACTTTTTAGAAATAATGAAATATATAATATATATTATGTTTTTTTTAGATTTTTTACATGTACACGAGCACTTAGAAAGTACTTTACAAGTCTCAAAAGTGTTTAAAAGTATATATAGCATATTATAAAATTAAATTTTATGGAGAACGAATACAAATTGGAGGGTGTCATAATCAGACTTAAAAATATGATTTTAGTCTTTAATTCATTTTAAATTTTATACGGAAGAAAAAGCTAAATCAAAATGATCTTAGGTTCCATACAACCAGTAAAATAAAACAAAAAAATTAAGAATATTTCCCGCTCAAATTACTATTAGCTCCAAATTTTCAAGATTAAAGAGGCTAAGACTTTTCACTTTTCAGGTACTTTTTTTAGACGTTCCAAAAGGGAATTAGTTAATGAATCAATGATTTCAAGAAAAAAACAATAGCCTAACACAAATAGGCTCAGGTTAAGCAGGGGAAATCGTAGAAAATAACTACAAATAAAAGAAAAACTCGGACGACACTTACAGTTAAACTTTTAAAACAACTGTCAAGTTTGAGATCATGATCAAAACTGATCCCCGTAATGAAACTGAAATTGAGAAACTAATGTCGAAGTCACTAGAAGATGAACCTCTCCGAAAGAATTCATAAACAAAACGATGGGGGAGTACAACGAAAGCGCAACTGAAGCACCAGTGCCAAAAATTTTAGCCATTCTAAATCTAACGGACCTAATAAAATAAACACCTTAGTAAAGGTGGGAGATACCCAAAAAGGACTGAAGACCTTTTGAACTTCCACCCTAGAGGAATAAGCGCTAGAACAGTTAAGTCGTACCCCCCACAACCTGAGAGACATACTAAAAGATGATAAAATGCTCAAAACGGAGATGATAAAAAGAACTCCAAACGGAGCCTAGAAATACATAAAACGTAAAAAAAAAAAAAAAACCATAAATCTTCATAGTCACGAGTCCGATCAACCACCCAAAGATTAACTTTATTCGCATCCACTCTGAAATGCTCTTCGAGGGGGTCTCTTTTAGTTGAGAATAACATTTTTCTCGTGTCCCCGTCTAGGTTAAAAAAAATGTGTAAGAACCACAAGACGGGTTTAGTTTTTCATTTATTTTTGGATTTTAAGGGGGACGAGTGAACTAACCCCGTCTCATAAGGAGTTATAGGTAGTTGAAACTAATGAAGGTGGGTGGGGGATGGGAGGGAGGAATGGAGGTAAGGAAAGAGCTAAAAAAAAACTAGGGTCGACTGGGTTGTTTTGTTTGTGGAGAGTCTCTCTTTATAGAGAGAAATAATTGCATACATTTGTTGTGGGTGTATGTTTGGGGTGGGGTGGGGTGGGTGAGGTCGGGTGGAATTTTTTATTTTATTAATTCTTTAATTATATAGTGATAGAATTTGGGAATACATTTAATGGGCACTATATAAGTATCTTAAACTTATTGGAAGATGTGTGAAGATTTATGGGTCCACCCAAAACTTCAATGAGTGAAACACACGCATTCGTGTCTCCAAAATGTGTATTCTATCGTGTCAACATATCATTATTGTTTCTTTTAATCTTTGGTAACATTTTTATTCTTTTTTTTATATAGGACACGATGAAAAAGTTTGTTTTGTGTAGTCCTTTTGGGTAGTGTATACATGAATTTTTATAACGCATACATGCTAAGTTTGTGTTTACTCCAGGATATAAGTATGCGTCGAAGGGTTAGGGGCCTTAGTAACAAAAACTATGTTAGTAGACTTGAACCAAAACATCTTATTGACTAAGGACTTAATTACAAAGCTCCCCAGAAAAATCAGTCAGCCATAACATACAATTCGTTAGAGATTAAAAATATAGAGTTTTCAACTTATATTATCTTGTTCCCCTTATATTAGAAATATAGCGAATTTGAATTAGTTTAATCTAAAAAGAATCAATATTTTCCATCTTTTTATACAACTATAATGGATGGGCCTTTAACGAAAGCCCATAATTTCTTTTAAAAAGTATTTTTAGTCTAATATATACTAAAAAAAATACGTTTTAGTGGATATAGTTTCAATATTTATACAGTAGTACATAATAAGCAACTAAAATAGCTTTGACATTTTAGATCAAATTGGCATACTAACATTGATAATAACATGACAATGTCACATATAAATTTGCTTATGACATAGATGAAAACACTTGTTAATAAATTTTCCTATGTATGTGTTTTTGTAAACAATGAAATTAAATAGAAAATATTCGAAAAATGAACAATGCATAAAAGCTAGAGTTACAATAACTTTGAAGACGCAAAAAACAAAATATTTGACTAACGATCGAGATCATTTTTACATAACTAGGGCGTTAAAATAGACTTTTCCAACAATGGAATTTCACAGTTGTTGATGCCTGGCTCCTAAATTACAATGATCTTCTTCTTCTTATAGTGCACTCCAAACCAGAAGAAACAAGGGAACCAATCAGAAACTCTATGCTACACTCTCTCTGATCGACATAAATGAATGGGTTTTTTAAGATCCAGTCAAACTTAAAATTAGTAGACAAAAAATGGAGATCTTGATTCCTATATATAGACTAGAACGTGTTAGCTAGTTTGTGTAATACCCGGTATATTTTGAGTAAAATGAAAATCAATGGGAATTAATTTAATTTGGTGAAATTAATTAATCGAAGTTGTGAGTAATTAGACTCAGTTTTATTTATAAATTTAGAGTTGCCTTGAATGATTTTGAATAAATAAAAAGGGATTTTTCTATTTTAAATAAAAACTATTTAGATGTGTCACGTCACAATTAAAATATATTTTTGGATAAAAATATTTGAGACACACTTTGAGAGGTTTTTATGGGCTCGTTCAGGCATTTTAGACCGTTAGGAATGGTCTGGGAGTATATATATTTGTGTTGGGTAATTGTGAGGCTAATTAAATAGTGTATTCGGGCTCATTTGGGGTTCCAAAGTTGTGGCCTAAGGACCATCTCGGGAATCGAAGACTAGTTGTATTATTTAAGTGGTGACCCACTCATTTGGGAGTTACATCCAAGAACCCTAGTCATATCCACCCAAGAGGAGGAAGGACACCCTAGTATGAGGAAGAGAGGCTCCTCTACACAATCTGAGGCAAGGATTCTCTTTCCATTCCATTTCAAATTTTACTAATTTTATATTTATGTCAATTCCATGCTTAGACTAGAATTTAATCATGAATTGGGACTACAGATTTAGAGACCTTTGACTGTGTATGAAGTTATGATAATTATGTAATATATGTTTATATCAGTAACCCCTGGTATCAACTATGTATTCATGTGGTTTAAATGGAAGACTAATTATAGAAACATGTTGTAGAACCCTTGAAATGAATCTGGAAATTTTGGGGGGTAATGTAAGAGAAAATCTGGAAACTTTATGTCCATGAGTTCTTGACAAATCCTGATAATGTGATGGATATTCTAGGGTTGAATTTGAGGTTTAATCACATGTATAATGATCCTATAAGGTTTTTGAAACTATATCCATGTCATGTTGTAAGTTGTTGAATTTTTTTTATGTTAGTTGAGGAAGAAAGTTTGGATAATGGAAATCCCATCTTGGAATGACCTGCTCTCGGCTTATTGGTCAAACCAAATCAATTCGTCCACCTAGAAAATCAATTCAAAATACATGCTTCTAGGTTTTTTTATTACGATTGCGTGGGCGCCGACTGCATTTTTTTTAATTAGTTATAATTTTTCTACGAAAGGGTGTACGAGACCATTTTTGTCCATGTGGGGGATAGTGATTTATTCGAAGATATTAATGATAACATTATGAACTTATATACATCGTTAAACCGGGATGGGCTGATGTTGTGGTGGTGCATTCATGATGAATTAAAATACAAGTAACTATAGAAAGAAAATGATTTATGTAGAACTCTTGAATAACAAATTACGTAATAAATGTATTAAAAGGAAAGGATATGCCTAGATGATTTTGAAATTTTTGTTGGGGCACATAGAGGATAAGACCCTAAAAGATATGATGGTATTATTATGATTGATCGAGGGTGAGTTTAAATAAAGAGTAATACTTATTGGAGAAAAGTTGAATGCTTGAGAATATAATTAGTGGTAACTCCCTCAAATTTTTAATGTGTAGGAATACTAAATGTAAATGTATCCTAAGCTAGTGGGCTCAGACTAAATAGCTAACAATGGTTGTGATAGTAGGTTGGGTGAGACTATTTATTTATATTAGAGGATTTCTTATATATATACACATAACCCTTATTCACATTAGTTGGCTCCTTATATATGTACAGATAAACCTTAATGGAAAAGTAACAAGAAGCGTATGATTATTAATAATCTAGAATGATTTGAGTCTAAGTCAAGCGAACAATATGCTAAAATTATTAATTGTGTTGGAAATGTTAATTTGGGCACAACTATACCCATAATGTTTTGTAAATGTTAGTTGGGAATAACAATACCTATATATTTAAAGAGAAATAAATTATGCAGCTAATGTGATTTAAGTCTAAAAGGCAATCTATGGGACTTCATATTTAATCAGGAAACAATCGAAGGATAGCGTCTTAAAATGAGTTATGGAATATTTGACTAAGATGATATACTGAAGCCAAGAAGGCTATATTCTATATTGTTTGAGATTTTCCTTAGATTTAAGTAGTTATAGAGTAACTTGTTATACATATTGGATAATAATATGTATCATATTATAATGTGTGGATATACCATTGTTCATGGACTGTGCTATCGTCTTTGGGTTTGTGCGTTTAGATCAGTTACCACATGCCTGTAGAGGTGGGCTTGGTGATTGTGTAGGTCATATAGGTACTATGTGAAGGCACCATCTACGAGGAGGAAGGTGTTGATGTTAACCCAGCCTATGTCACCGCTGGGTATGGGCCATGAATAGATATCTTGCATAGGGACCACCCCCAACGTATGCGTATTTTGGGATGTTTGCTTAGGATAAGAAATTCCTCCAGACTTGTGGATAGAGTACGAACTAGAAACTAATGGTAGATTCCTTTGTGTGTTGATCTTTGCCTTATCCCTTTCTCTATTCCTCGTCTCTTTAGCTTTAGTTAGCTTCTTTGATTATTTATTATACCCGGACTCTAAACGAATTCTTTCTTCAACAAAGTTTCCTATGTTCTCAAGTGGGGAATGCTAGGAATGCGATAGGTAGCAAGTATAAAATATATATATATATATATATATATATATATATATATATATATATAGACACACACACACACACACACACACACACACACACACATTGTGGTGTTCTTTTTATGGGAATGTGACCTCTTAGTCTAAATATCTAGACAATGCTTAATGATAATAAAGTCGAGTTAATATAACGATGTGGATAATTAAGGACGAAGAGGATTCCTAATAAATAATGTGATACACAATTATTAACGAGAATAATAAATGGGTAGTCTAAGAATGTAGACAGTAATTAAAGAGAATGAATAATGCAGTAGACAATTATTAATTAAATCAATAATTTGGTAGTCTAAGAGAATAAAACCTATAATCTAATAGGGTGGAGGTTGAAGAGTATGAAATAAATATCAAATGGTCTGAAGAAATAGACTAAGGTTGTGGAATATTACATGAGGTAAAAATATGCACTGATTCATATCACATTTAGTATCCAGTATTATGAAATATATTTAGGGGCTGGGGTGTTAAGTATAAATACCCTCTTTTAGTTAACGTATAACTAGGTGGATTATTCTTTAAGTGTTAGATTAAATAATGGGATTTCCAGTTGGCATTTTGTTTGAGGATACGAGTAGGACTGCTTCTAGATAAGAGGTGAGGCACTCATTATATGTGAGTGTCGATGGAGAGGTGTGAAGTATGAGTTAGTAATAATTTGTACATTTACTGGTGAATAATTCTTGCAACTGTAGGGCTCTGAACCAAATTATAAATGTTTTTCCCCCCAGGTATTCTTAATGACAGTGATAATGGATCGGTGATGGATCAAACTTTCAGTTGCATTGGACATAGTGGATTTCACTCCATTGATTCTAGTTTAGGTTTTATTTAAGCATTTGGTCATTTTATTTCGTAATGGGATTTTTACAATCATAAGCCCAAGTTCTTATTTATATCAGTTGTACCTAGCTTTACATTTATGGACGTTGGATGATGATTCACTTTTATTGTTTATATGTTAAATCAGTTTTATTCAGATGTTTTTATTCATTGTGATTTTGATATAATTAAAAATAAATATTTATTCCTTTAGTACTGAAAATGGTATAAATTGTTTATAAGCCCCATCTTTGCGTATTAAGCCTGGCCAACCTTTACGTGTGAAAATGGAGGTTGTTATAGTTAGTATCAGAGCACGTTTCTAGTGTCCTTAGGATTTATGTTTCAGATTGTTACGTTTTGCATTGCATCCTTTGATGTAGAGCCCTATGATTAGGAATTATTGTATTCTTTGCAATTGGTGACTACCCGTTCGGGCAAAGGGTTAGTTTTGGAGAGAGAACCATAGAGATTTTTGTGTGGGTCACTTTCTAAAATTGGGAGGAGTTCAGGAAATATGGTGAGGGAAGACATTTAAAAAATTTAAGGATATGGTAATGTACACTAATGCATCAACAGAGGTTAGTTTGTGTAAACTAGGACCCATAGTGAGATAGGCATCAGATTATATATAAATTATTTGGGAAAAAGAGACTAGTGATAGTATAGGTGGTATATGATGTTTTTTTTCCCTAGGTTGGAGTATGTGGGATATGTTTTATTTGATATTGGGATTTAGGGTTCACTTGGGTTTTGTTAATACATTTGAAAAAATAGACTTTGTATTCATAAGAGTGTTATACATTGACCACTGTGGGTGAAAAGGAACAATGTTTTGTTGGTGCGTGAATATGTAGAAATGTGTACTGGGAGGCTTATATTTATTTTAGGTCTCTTAGTTAGCTATGTCGAAGTGTGATACTTTCCTAGGAATTGATTTATATTCATGTGGAATATGTTAATATAATGTGGACTCTTATGAGTTGTGGTCATGTCTGAAGGACAAAACTGATTAGGAATTGGTGTTCACCATAGTTGTGAGGATTATTGTGAGAAATTTTTTATGGGTGAGACTAGTTTTTTTTAAACAATAAATTTCAATGGGAAATTAGGTCATTCAAGGACCTTTAGAAATTTGAGTATGCTTGGGAAAGAAACATGTGAGTGTGATTTATAATTCTGAAAACTCAAGGAGCTAGGTACGTGTGAATAAACTCAAATTTATGGAATAAATCGGGCGGTACTCAGGTGGGAGCAAGAGTCTTTATGTAAGGGAAAATCATTTGCGAGATGACATAATGGTATGATTTGGTAACGTATCGCCTTAGTGGGTATAAATAACAAAGTAGAAGTAAGTCTAGTGATAGCTTCGATTATTGAGATCTTATGTGATCATGTTTAATGTTTATATCGCGACGTTGTTACTGGAGTGGTTATAGTATATCTAATTTACATGGGTATGACTTTGGAGATGTAGAAATAACTAAATGCGTATGTCCTAACTAGGTCGTGGTGATTGAAGTGTTGGGCATGGTAGGGTCGGTTGACTTTAAAAGAGTTTGGCATAACTCTGGTAACTTATGAGTGATTTGTTTAGAAATTGGGTAATTTTAGAATGTTATGGTTAACATATAGATTCGTGTTTAGTTTTAGGGCCAATTGGATCTTGGTTACCAACAAATCTATGTAGTGGTGTTTTCCTAAGTGTGATGAGACCTCGATTGACAATGGGCACAAATTGGAATTTAAATGATTTATGTATACTCCTATTTTTATGATCCCCTTTTTAGTCTTGGGCCTATGGATCTCAATAACTGAGTGAGCCATGCAGTAGTGTATCAGGAGGGTTCCTTATTTGGATTTTGCTTGCGATACATCGCACGAATGAAATTGGCAAAAGTTAGGAATTAAAGGAAATTGGAAACTTAGATGGTTTTTTTCTTGTTACATATACAAATGTGGTAGTATACTGATGCATGGTTATGCTTAGTGTGAATGGTACAAATTATATGTATATGTGTCACTCATATTTGTTAATGGTACCTGTGTGCATGCATGTAATGTGAAATATATGGGTGCCCCAGTTACGTTATAATAAGCATTGATAAGGCTTTTCATCTATCGCATAGGGTATAAGTTTGGACTAATTGGATATAAACATAGGTTAACTATGCGAAAAAAATGTGATTTTATGCTACTTTGAATTCCGAGTGTTGATACCAAAATTAATATGCTGATGTGGACGAATCATACGAAGACACTTGTCAATCTACGTGGTACAATAACAACGAGGAGGTTCATTTCCCCGACCAACTCATGTTCTCTCCGAGCAACGAGGATATACCGAGGAACTTCAGCACTCCGAGGTACTCTAGCGCTCCGAGGAACTCCTGAGCAACGAGCAACTAAGGCGGTCCGAGCTGCATCTCGACCGTAGTATTAATTGCCAAAATATCAACAGTTCAACTATTCATTGAATGTTTATCGTCTTGACACACACGCTACATTAAATGCATTACCCTTTCACATGTATATCATTTAATGTACCAACCCATTCATGTACAGCCTAAGGGCTATAAATACCTTGTATCACCCTAATTCAAAGGGACCGGAATTTCTTGACTGAACTTGTAATCGAGAATTCCCAAATACTCAACAATAACATAACAGTGGACGTAGGCCATTCTTATAAGGCTGAACTACTTTAAAAATCTTTGTCTCATTTTATTTATCTGTGATTGAATAATTAGAGTGATCTAATTTTTTACATCAACAGATTGGCGCCGTCTGTGGGAATACGACTGTTGCTATTATTTTTTTTCACCAAAAATCATTTATCATCAATGGCAGATAATCCAGAATCTAGTAATCGAAATGCTGGAAATACTGGAAATCCTCCAAATCCATCTGCGCCTCCAGATCTGGCTGGAATTATGACGAATCTGGCTAAAGGACAGACCGCCATGCAAGAAACAATGAGGCAACTCATTCAAACTCTTCACGGCGGTGCACCTACCCATTCAAGGCAAAGGAGTGATCGTGGGAAATCACGATCCAGGCGTACTGGGTCATATCGTAATGAAGAATCTAATGATTTTTCTTATCAACCTGGGCGAACTTCATCGATACGGGCTACGGATACCGAACAACATATCACCCTCTCTCCGGAGAGAACTAGTGCCCTGGAAAGATTAAGCAGGGCATCTCCTTTCAGTCGGTTAGGACCAAGGAGAAATATGAGTCCACCTAGAGCCCCATCGAGAAGCTTTCGACCACCATCAGGTTTGAGAGAAGGATCAGCACAATCAAGACCAGTTACTCGTCGAGATAGATCTCAGGAAGCTACGTCAGAACAATCAATTGCTCGGACTAAGCTGCCCGAGGAAGGAAATGAAGCATGGAAGGGTTCCATTCAGCGATTGGAGGATAGACTTGGAGAAATGGTTAAAGAAAGGAATCCCTTACAGAGAACTTTTTTTCAAGGGACACCTTTTGTGCAGGCCATTGTGAATTTTCCTACACCATCGAAATTTAAAGCACCTGTAGTGACCCCTAAATATGATGAAAAGAGAGATCTTGTTCTTCATATAGAACAATACCAAGCTGCTGCCGACATATATGCTGTCCCCGACGAGATGAGGTGTAGAGCATTTTCAGGAACTCTTACCGGATCTGCACAGATATGGTACAATAATCTTCCTCGGGGTAAGATTTTAACTTTTATTCAGTTAGCCGAGTTGTTCATTGGCAATTTCTATTTTGGAGCAAAGCCAGTAAAACGAGTAGCACACTTGTTAAGTGTTAGACAAAAGTCTGGTGAAAGTACTAGAGATTACATAACACGTTTCAATAACGAGAAGCTGGAAGTCATAGATTATGAAGAAAAGACAACAATCACTGCTTTGATGAGTGGTTTATTGCCTAACAAGTTGTATTACACTTTGGCCAAAGATCCACCTAAAACTATGTCAGAGTTGATGGCAAAAGCGGCCAAAATCATGAATGCCGAGGAGGCTATGGCTGCGAAGAAGAATATGGATAAAGAAACCAAGGTGGAGGTTGACAAATCTAAGAAGAAAGAGCAAAAAGGTAATGGTGGTGACAAGCATTCCAAGAATAATAGAACGTCATGGGAAGTCCTGAAGAAATATGATAATTATACTCCATTGAAAATGGGTATTAATCATGTTTTATAAGAAATCAAGAATAACGAAGAAATCAAGTGGCCAGCTAAACTGAGGACCAATCCTGAACTGAGGAATAGGGCCAAATATTGCGAGTTCCATAAAGATCATGGCCATACGACCAAAATTGCATAGCCCTTCATAACGAGATTGAAACGCTCATCTGAAGAGGAAAGTTGTCAAAGTATGTAGATCGCAGAGGTGAAAGGAAGAATGATGATAGAACTAGAGATCGTTCCAGATCTCCTCATCGGACGGAAGAGAAAAATAAAAGAAATCATGAAGAGGATCCAGATGAAGACCCCGATCTTCCAAAAGAGCCAAGGAAACCTGAACGAGAGGTATTTTCCATACGTTTTGGGTCATTTGATTGTAATGTTATTACAGGAGGAGATGCTGGAGGGGGAGACCTTACTGCAGAAAGAAAGGCCTATCTCGGAGAGGCTCAAGCCTGCTCATATATTCAACGAATAAATCTTGACGAGGATGATCGTCCGAGGAAGGTAAATAAAGAGAAGGTAGTTATTGGTTTTTCTAAAAACGATTTGGCAGGTGTTCTTTACCCTCACGACGATCCGCTGGTGATCAAAATGAGGATGAAAGATGTGGTGATTTCAAGGGTGTTGGTGGACAATGGTAGTTCGGCAGACATCATGTACTATTCATGTTTTGATAGCTTGAATTTGAAATTATCTCAATTGGAACCTTATCACAGACCCCTTCTGGGTTTTGCTGGCGAGAAAGTTTTTCCACTTGGGACGATCAAGTTGGACATATTCATTGGAACTTGGCCTGCTTGTCGAACAGAAAGAATACGCTTCTTTGTGATGGATAAGAATGTGCAGTCAGCCTACAACATCATCATGGGAAGAGTTGGTTTGAAGAAATTCGAAGCAGTTCCATCTACAGTGCATCAATACTTAAAATTTCCAACAAACTTCGGAGTAGGAGTTGTGAAAGGTGATCAAAAAGTAGCCCAGGAATGCTATTATTCGTCTGCCGAGCAAGAAGAATTTGAAGAGTCAAGGAAAAAGACTACTACCTACCAAGTGGAGGAAGGTACAGAAATTGAAACTCTTGATCCTAGGGATGAATCCCAACTTGTAAAAGGACAGGTGGTGGAATCTACGGAAAATGTTATTCTAGACGACGAGCATCCTGAACGAATAACCCAGATAGGTTCGTCGTTGGATGTGTCAATAAAACAGGAATTGATAACTTTCTTGAGAAACAGGAAGAATACTTTCGCATGGAGTCATGAAGACATGCCAGGAATAGATCCAAACTTCTTATGTCATGAGCTCAATGTGAATAAGGAGATCAAGCCTGTGAAGCAAAGAAGAAGAGTGTTTAGTCCCGAGAAGAATCAAGCCATCCAAGAGGAGGTCGAGAAGCTCCAGAAAGCCCAATTCATTGAAGATGTGAAATATCCACACTGGTTGGCAAATGTGGTGATGGTAAAGAAGAAGAACAATAAATGGAGAATGTGTGTTGATTTCACTGATCTCAACAAGGCATGCCCAAAAGACCATTTTCCATTGCCCAGAATTGACTAGCTAGTGGATGCTACCTCGGGACATGAGCTACTCAGCTTCATGGATGCATATTATGGCTACAACCAGATCAAAATGAAGCCTGAAGACAGGGAAAGTACTTCTTTTATTACCCCAAGGGGAACTTATTGTTATAATGTCATGCCTTTTGGTTTGAAAAATGCAGGTGCAACATATCAGCGGCTGATGAACAAGGTTTTTGCCGAACAAATCAGTTGCAACATGGAAGTCTACGTCGACGATATGCTAACAAAGATCAAGAAAGCTGCTGATCATCTAGTTGACTTAGGTCAGACCTTTGATCAACTAGATAAATACCAAATGAAGCTCAACCCAACGAAGTGCACCTTTGGAGTACGAGAAGGAATGTTCCTCGGATATATCGTCAACCAACGAGGTATTGAAGCAAATCCAAAAAAGATCAAAGCTCTTTTAGGGCTGCGATCCCCAACGACGAAGAAAGAAGTACAGAGTCTTACAGGACGAGTTGCGGCGCTCAATAGATTTGTGTCCCGAGCAACTGATAAATGCCTCCCATTCTTCAAAACACTTCAAAAAACTTTTGAATGGACTGATGAATGTGAAAAGGCCTTTCAATACTTGAAGAAATATTTGGGAACGCCTCCATTGTTGTCCAGGCCAATAACAGGAGAGAAATTATACTTGTATCTGGCGGTATCAGAGAATGCAGTCAGCTCGGCATTGATCAGAGTGGAGAATGGAGTCCAGAAGCCAATTTATTACACAAGTAAGGCTTTCCGAGGTGCAGAAATCAGGTACCCAAAGTTAGAAAAATTGGCATTGGCATTAATTGAAGTAAGTAGATGAATGAGGCCATATTTCCAAGCCCATACCATCATCGTGTATACCGACATGCCACTAAGACAAGCTATTCATAAGCCAGAAAAGTCAGGGAGACTGATGTATTGGGCAATAGGGCTCGGTGAATATGATATTGGGTATGAACCCAGATCATCATTGAAAGGGAAGGCTGTGGCAGATTTTATAGCAGAGTTTACATATCCTGATACCCCCGAGGAACAAAAACTGCTCGCTGACCAACCTGTGGATGTTCCAGGATCAACAGACATAAGTCCAAACCAACTCCGGTTGGTAAAAGGGCTTGTGAATGAAGAAAGATCATCATCTTCGAACTCAGACCAGCTCCGGTTGGTAAAAGAGAGAGAAGAGATGGTCGACGAGGAGCAGAAAGTGTCAGGGGAGGATGAAAAGAAGAAACAAATATTTCACTGAGTAACTCTATCAGATAATAAATTTGAAGACGGGTTACCCATATGGAGATTATATGTAGATGGATCATCTTGCACAGCCGGTTGTGGGGCAGGAATTGTTTTGAGCACCCCAGACGAGATTGACATGGAATATGCTTTACGATTCCAATTCAAAGCCTCTAATAATGAAGCGGAGTATGAGGCCATGATAGCAGGTCTTAATTTAGCAAAGATTATGGAAGCACAATAAGTGATGGTATTCAGTGATTCTCAATTAATTATGAATCAGATGATGGGAATATATGCGGTTAAAGGAGAGTTAATGATCAAATATCACGCAAAGGTGATGAAGTTGTTGACAGAATTTGATGCCATTCAATTGGTGAGAATACCGAGGATGGAGAATGTACAAGCAGACGCACTGGCCCGACTAGCATCAGCTACTCGTACCGAGTTGCGAAGAACCATACCGATTGAAATATTAGAAGGTCGGAGCATAGATGAAGACCTGATAATGAATGTAATTACCCTTGATTTAGGACCATCTTGGATGGATCCCATCAGGACATATATTGAAGAGGGAGGATTGTCGGAGGACAAGCTCGCTGCTAAGAAACTGAAGTATAAAGCTGCTCGGTATGTATTAACTAATGGCATTTTGTATAGACAAATAATTATGGCAGGTTTGCAGAGATGTGTACATCCCTCCGAGGTGAAAGAATTGATTGAAGAAATCCATAAAGGGTCTTGTGGAGCCCATGTAGTAGGTTGAACACTTTTACAAAGGGTGATGACTCAAGGATACTACTGGCCGACGATGAGGGCTGATTGTATAGCCTATGCTAAGAAATGTGACAAGTGCCAACGTTTTTCCTCTATCCGACGAACTCCAAAAGAATTATTGACACCCATAACTTCCCCTTGGCCATTCTCCATGTGGGGAATTGATTTGGTGGGACCATTGCCGACCACTAGAGGAAGATTCAAGTACCTCGTCGTCGCAGTAGACTATTTTACTAAGTGGGTAGAAGCTGAACCCCTCATTGACATGACGTACGAGAAAGTATACCAGTTCGTTTGGAAGAATATCATTTGTCGATTTGGTCTCCCTCATGCCTTAATCACAGACCATGGAAGCCAATTTGATAACGAGGAATTTGCTGCTTATTGTCATCAGTCGAACATTTTAAAGGTCCATTCAGCACCAGGCCATCCTCAAAGCAATGGACAAACTGAAGTGACGAATAGAACACTGCTAAATGGTTTGAAGAAAAGGCTAAGTGAAGCTAAAGCGAATTGGATTAATGAGCTACAGTCAGTATTGTGGGCTTACCGAACAACTCGCCGAGCAGCTACTGGAGAATCACCATATATGCTGGCATTTGGAAGTGAGGCTGTAATACCTGCCGAATTGGGTCTCCCAACACATAGAGTGCTGAATTTCAATTCTCCAGTCAGCGACTTGATGAGAAGACTGGATTTGGATATGCTCGAGGAGGTTAGAGAAGAGGCAGCCATAAGGAATGCTGCTTACCAACAACGCATAGCTTTGTTCTACAACAAAAGGGTGACGAAATGCGACTTAAAAGAGGGGGATTATGTGTTAAAGAAGGTCATTCAGAAGCATAATAAGCTGGAAGCAAACTGGCATGGACCTTACCGAGTTACAGAAGTTGTACGACCAGGAACTTACAGAATAGCAACTCTAGAGGGAGAGGAATTTAAGAATGCATGGAATGCCGAACACCTGCGCAAGTATTATCAGTGATGCAAAATGTAAAGCAGTTACTTCATTATGAATAAAACGATGATGTTTTCACCATTTTCCTATCCTTTGTTTGAAAGTTTTTCGGGGAATACTAGTGTTGTACACTACGTTGCTCGACAGTAAAAAGAAGATAATAGTTCGAAAGAACCAAAAAATATACTCCTTTGGTTAGGAGGAGTACACTAGCGTGACCAACTAAGGTTGGTAAGATAACTAGTGGACAAATAGTTCGAAAGAACCAAAAAATATACTCCTTTGGTTAGGAGGCGTACACTAGCATGACCAACTAAGGTTGGTAAGATAACTAGTGGACAAATAGTTCGAAAGAACCAAAAAATATACTCCTTTGGTTAGGAGGCGTACACTAGCGTGACCAAATAAGGTTGGTAAGATAACTAGTGGACAAATAGTTCGAAAGAACCTGATAATTCAATAATCAACTACGGTTCAGGGAAGAACAATATCATTTGATTTGAAAATAGGCCAACAAGTTGGTCGGGAGGTAAAATTATTCCAGAAAATACAGAGAATTCCAAACTGAACCAAGTATAGTTGGTCGGTGATCAACTATACTTGGTCGACGAGGATAAATTATCATACATTTTAGGAAAAAGTTTACCAAGTATGGTTGGTTAGGGATAAGAACCCATCAACTATAGTTGGTCGACAAGCACAATTTAACAACCTTGGTTGGTTGGAAACAGTTTAAACATTTTATACTCATTACTTTATTATTAAGTGATTGAGCAGCATTGATACTTGTAATTTTGATTACTAAGTTGGTTGATGAACAACATCATATTGTTATCTTTTTAACAGATACATATACACAAATATTTGATAAACACAAGACCATCGCAATACAAATTTGCAAACAGAAAATGAAATTCTTTCATTAAGATACAAATGTATTACAAGCTATACATATGTGCTAATTATTGAAAAACCTATTCTATTGGTTTCTTTCCTTTAGCTTTTGAAACAGGTTCCTCGCCGGCAGGAGGATCTTCTAAGCAAAGAGGAGAATTGATGAAATTAATATCTCTAAGCATTCTGACGTTCATCACAGAAGGTGTATCTAAGAGATGCTCTGGACGAGATAATTCAGTCTGAGAATGAAGACTATAGTCGCCGAGATATTTTGAAATTAAACTCCGAGGAATGGAACGAGCTGGGATCCATTCCATGTCCAATTTTAAAGGTGGCACAGGCAAATCTAGTAAACCTGGAGCATGATAATCCCATAAAAAATGCCCTTGCTCCAATTTTAGTACACCCAGGGCTTTCAACCACCCCTGCTTATAACCTTCATTATTGGCATGTTCAATCCGAGCATCTAAATGAACAAGGGCTTCATTGTATCCTGCCATCCAAAATTCCCTGGGCTGTTTATGGAATTGGAAGGTTAATCTATCCAATTGTTCGTGAAGGCTCCTGGCAAAAACATCTTTATCATTCAAAGCACACTTCGTTGCAGTGAGTTGATCTTCCAAAGATAGATTTTTCTTGGACATTTCAGATAAAGCTCGACCTTTGGCGTTTAATTGGTATGCTTGAGTTTCCAAAGTAGATTGAGTGCGAGCCTCTTCAACATTGCGGCTAAGAACTCTTGATCGACTCCG
Organism: Sambucus nigra; assembly: GCA_949130495.1. Taxonomy (NCBI): domain Eukaryota; kingdom Viridiplantae; phylum Streptophyta; class Magnoliopsida; order Dipsacales; family Adoxaceae; genus Sambucus; species Sambucus nigra. The sequence goes on from OX422216.1 coordinate 201,728,498, forward strand.
AGCAGCGACTGGAGAACTTTGCTCCTCGGCAACATTTTGAACATCTCTTCCTCGCCCACGAGAACCTCTTCCTCGTCCTCGAGCAGTCACAGGAATAACAGATCTTCTCAGAATGTCCAACTCTTGCTTTAATTTGGCATTCTCAACCTCTAAGAACGAGAAACCTTCATCGGTAACTGGTACTAAAGCAGTGGAAGATGAAGCTACAGACTCATACTGTGCCAACTTTTTTTGCAAATTATTGTTTTCTTGTTCCAGCATCTCGGCGATCTGCCTGCAGGCCTCAACTTCACCTTTCAGAGTTCTTTCCCTAACATCGTATCCAGCAAGGATCTTTTTATGGCCTGTTTCAGAAGAAAGCTGTTGATATCTATTTTCATATCCCTTGTGCAACAAATCCATTGATTCATTGTGTTGGCCTTGAAGATCTTCTAATGAATAATGAAGTTCCTCAATCAAGTCATAGTAGGCCACATTGTTGGCCACAGCTCGGTCAAGTAAATCCTTCAAGTACCGATAAGCCTCAATTGCTTGTTTTGAGGCATCATGGCCAAGGATGTCAGCAATCTCTGATGTACTAAGGTCTGTATGACCAACCTTATAATATTCATGACATTGCTGCATGAGCTTTGTATCATGTGCAGATATCAGTTCCATTCTAGCAACAAACTAAGGATGAGAAAAAGATGACAATCAACAAAAACAAATCATCAACAACAGATATGAACAAAGATGTATTTTATTAGATCATCAAAAGATTACATTGTTTGATTACAAGTAATAATAAAAGATAGAAATGATACCGAACAACTTCACACCTTTTCCTTGTCTCCCAAGACTTTTTCGGGAGGCTGGGACGAGGAGCTTGGTTGCTCGGTGGTGATAGCAGCTTGAACAGCAGGAGTTGAAATTTTCTCAGAAGGAGGAGGCATGGAAGAATTGTCCTCGTTGGCAGCAGGAAGAGAAGCAGGGACTTGGTCACCTATGGCCATGGAAGATTCATCATACACAGGCTCATCCTCTTCTTCCTCAATAATTGATGGGGGAGGACCAAGGAGGTGTAGCTGGAATAGCCCAGAATCTTCTTTGATCTTCAATTCTTGCAGGGCAGCTACCCAGCCATCTCGGAAGTATTTCAACTTCCCATATTGAACTTGGGATGTCATCGCAGCAATCCCTTTGTCCCATCCTTTATCCCAGCCTGCGCTGAAGGATTTTTTAACTGCGAGCTTTCTTCTCAATTTCTCCGAGGAGAGCTTCGCATCCAATTCCTCTTTTTGACCTTTGATATCTCGCAGGGAAGACAACTCTTCCTCTACCTTCTTCAGCTTATCTTCAAGCTCTCCAAAGTTCTTGAGCTTGTCGTCATATTTTTGATGCTCAATCTCCAAACGTTTCACCTTGTTCTCCAAACTCTTGGAGATCTCAGCCAACTTCACCTTCTCAGCTTCAACTATTGACAATGTTTTCTCCCAAACAGCCTTGTCCTCACTATACTGTTGGCGAGATTCCTTCAAGGATTGGGTCAAACCCAGCAGAGCATCCTCTACACCTGACGAGGAGCTTGAAGCTTTAATAGCTTCATCTTTCTTCACGATGTTGTTAAAACAATTCACCAGCTAAACAAAGGAAAAAGTGACAGGTGAGTGCAAAAAAGACAAGTATTCAAAGAAAGAAAGGAAATTCAGAGTGTGAGAAATTTACCGAAGCAAGATGACCAGTAGCTAGGGATGTCAGCATATCCCTAGAAATTTTTTCATCAATTCCTTGGACCTCGGGTATGATCCAAGTTTTTACCGAGCTCATTGCAGAGCTCGGAGGAATGATGGTTGGAACACCAACACCACCAGCTGGTAGAGAGGACGCAATTTCAGCCAAATTGACTGAGGATGATTTCCTCAATCTCCTCAAAGGGACTTCAGCAGCTTCAACCAAGGAAGAACTCTTGGTCGGAGAGATATCAATTATTTCCACAGGAGCAACCTTCTTGCTCGGAGCCACTGGGGGCTTCTCGGTAGCTTTGGAAGGTCCAGCATCCACCTTCTTAGTCCCCTCTGGGACATCAGTTTTGCTTTTCTTGGCCCCAGCAGCAGAAGAAATGTCATCAAATAGAGCATGAGGAGCTCTTTTCTTGCCCATTCTCTGACTTAAAGGAAGATGAGAATCTGAAGAAGAATCCTCTGGAGTTGAAGCTGGCTCAATAGGGCGAGCGGTATAAGAGGTTGTATAACTCTTATACTGTAGCAGATATGATGCAGACCTGATGTGCTCGTCTGCAACGTTCTTATGCAAACCCCAGATAAGTCTCAGATGCTTAATATTAACCTCTGATTCTTTTGGAGTTTTTCTTTTACTATCAACTGCAAACAAACACATAATGAGATATCAGTCATACATTTTGTCAAACATGATAAAAGCATAATTTCATAAGTAAAAGAAATAAAATGAAAAATAAACCTATCCCATTGCCATATGGGGGGCATCTGGGACCGTTGTATACTCCATCACCAACTAAAGGGGTATATTGCCAATTTTTAATAACCATCCCATGTTCAAAATAATCTATATTTGAATCAGGGAGGTTAACTACAAGATCCCTATTCAGAAACCTAGTTTTTAAGTAATAAATATTATCTAGAATGGCCCATTTATAGCAATACATAATTTCAGGGATCCCTATACGAGTCCCATGAGTTAGATTTAATTTGTACACCCCATTAATTATTCTCCATGAATTAGGGGCTATTTTTGCAGGGACAAGATCAAAATACTGACAAAACTCAAGACACAATGGGTTTGGCGGAAAAGAAAATCCACATTCAGCAATGAATAGACTGGGGAACCAATGTCCCTCAGCCAATCGAAAATAATCTAAAGGCTCAGAAAGAACCTCCAGAGTTACCCAGGAAGGAATGGAAAAATCGGAACGAAATTTCTCAACAGACTCCACAATATAAACCATACTGAATAAAAGAGATACAGAAGAAAGGAAGAAGATCTTACAGGAAGAAAGGAGGTATGTTGACAACGAACGAAAACAAGGATGAATGCACAAGAGAGAAGGAGAGAATAAAAAAGCTTGAATGGAGGAAATTGGAAAAAGAAGAAGACGGTATGGTTACCTAAGAAGTTTAAATACTTTGCCTTGGGAAGCGGCGAAGGAAATGATTACAAAAAAGAAACTGTTGAACTTCCGGCGGCTAAAAGGACAAAAAGGGCACTAAGATCGAAGCTCTCTTAAAAGTACGAAAAAAAAGGCGGATTCTTTGAATTTGGAAATAATTTCAAATACGATGCTCCTAAAACCCAGGAAGATCATTCAATATTGCCACAAACCGAGAAAAAATGTTCCATACTCCTCAAAGTTCGAAATATGAAACATTGGGGGCTTCTGTTGATACCAAAATTAATATGCTGATGTGGACGAATAATACGAAGACACTTGTCAATCTACGTGGTACAATAATAACGAGGAGGTTCATTTCCCCGACCAACTCATGTTCTCTCCGAGCAACGAGGATATACCGAGAAACTTCAGCACTCCGAGGTACTCTAGCGCTCCGAGGAACTCCTGAGCAACGAGCAACTAAGGCGGTCCGAGCTGCATCTCGGCCGTAGTATTAATTGCCAAAATATCAACAGTTTAACTATTCATTGAATGTTTATCGTCTTGACACACACGCTACATTAAATGTATTACCCTTTCACATGTATATCATTTAATGTACCAACCCATTCATGTACAGCCTAAGGGCTATAAATACCTTGTATCACCCTCATTCAAAGGGACCGGAATTTCTTGGCTGAACTTGTAATCGAGAATTCCCAAATACTCAGCAATAACATAACAGTGGACGTAGGCCATTCTTATAAGGCTGAACCACTTTAAAAATCTTTGTCTCATTTTATTTATCTGTGATTGAATAATTAGAGTGATCTAATTTTTTACATCAACACCGAGGATGGAATACCTTTATTGGGTGTGTGTGCGTGCGGGGGGGGGGGGGGGGGGGGGGGAGATAATGTAATACCCCATAATTGTTTAGTAAAATAGTAATTAATAGGAATTAATTTAATTTGATTAATTTAATTAATCGAAGTTTTGAGTAATTTGACTCAACATTCTATATAAATTTTAGGGTTGGAGTTTAATGATTTGGAATAAATAAAAATGGATTTTATTTTTGAATAAAAAGTATTTAGATGTGTCACGTCATAATTAGAATATATTTTTCAATAAAAATATCTGGGACACACTTCGAGAGGTATTGCGGGCTCGTTCGGGCATTTTAGACCCATAGGAATGGTCACGGGATATATATTTATATATATATATGTGTGTGTGTGTGTGTGTGTGTGTGTTGGATAATTGTCGCGCTAATTAAATAATGTATTCGGGCTTAATTGGGGGTCCAAAGTTGTGGCCTAAGGACCTACTCGGGAATTGAAGACTAATTGTATTATTTAAGAGTTAATCCACTCATTTGGGAGTTATATCCAAGAACCCTAATCATAACCACCCAAGAGGAGGAAGGAAACCCTAGTAGGAGGAGGAGAGGATCCTTTACACAATCTTAGGAAAGAATTCTCTTGCCATTCTTATTCAAATTGTATTAGTTTTTTATTGATGTCAATTCCATGTTTAGACTAGAATTTAATCGTGAATTGGGACAACATATTTTGAGACCGTTTTTGTTGATGTCAATTCCATGTCAATTCCATGTAGGAAGTAATGATTATTGTGTAATCTATGTTTAGATCCGTAACCCTTGGTATCAACTAAGTATTCATGTGGTTTAAATGAAATACTACTTGTAGAAACCTGTTGTAGAATCCTTTAAATGAATTTTGAAATTTTTTGGGGTAATGTAAGAGGAAATATGGAAACTTTATGTCCATTAGTTCTTGGAAAATCTTGATAATTTGATGGAAATTCTAGGATTGAATTTGAGGTTTAATCATTTGTATAATGATCCTATAAGGTTTTCGAAACTATATCCATGTCATATTTTAAGTTGTTGAATCGTTTTGATCTTAGTTAAGAAGAAAATTTGGATAATAGAAATCCCATATTGGAATGACATGCTCTCGGCTTAGTGGGCAAACCGAATCGATTTGTCCTCCTACCGAATCAATTTGAAATACCTACTTCTAGATTTTGTGACACCCCACCTAACTAAATATCGGGTGATCAGTCCTTTATTAAATTATAATCAAGGTGAACGGTTGGTTCATTCTTAGCATCACTATCGCAAAATAAAATTTCCAATTTAAACACCCTAAATAATTAAGCTTAGTGTCAAAACCATTTAAAACATTATTTCCATTTTATTAAGTCCAATTATGAAAACCTTTAATAAGTAACAGTCTAAGAATCAGACAATTATGAATACTGGAAATAAACACCCATGAATTTAACCATTCAGATAAACCAATACCAACTTTAAAACTACAAAGGAAAAACCATCTTGACAGTAATCAAATCCTAAAGAGTAATAATACTAAAGATACATGAACATAGTCTCAGAGAAATACAACGAAATAAGGAAACTGGTGACACATGCCCAACTAATTAGAACTGAAATAAGAGTGGGAATCAACAACGAGGTCGTCTAAGCAAATGGCCTGCAACTCCCACATAAGCTGCAGCACGTCCAGTCCAAAGAACCTAAGCATGACACCCCTGTGGCTGGGCCTTGTAATATATACATATATATACAAGAGAGAGGAGATAACAGGAAACGGGTCAGAGCCTGATTGTAAAATACTTTAAATTCAGTTTAGCAAGTATTTAAAATGCATACCGGCTAATGTAACAACCATGTTAGTATGCGTCAATCTCTTGATAATTCTCACCTCTCATTCTAGTGTGCACTCCTACCGTACTAATAAATTTCATAAGTTTCTCTAACTTATTCTCCCCAAGGTTTTATCTGTGAAAAGCGAGGTTATGATAGTTAATTTAGGAAACAATTCTCTTCAAGATTTCTATGTTATTTAGAACAACTCATTTCCCTTATAAAATTCCCGAACACTTATAATAAAATTGAAGAATTTATTCATTACTTATCTACTTATACGCTCAGTAGGGAGTTCTCATACAGATATATGTATATATATTAGTCACACATGTAATATATATACTAACGGAACCCCACATAAAACCTATGGTGCTGGCATACTCTGCTATCAAGTCCCTGTATCACACGAACTAAGGGAAATACTAGTTCGAAATCACTCTCGAACTATATTAAAACAATAAAAAAACAAATGGAGGCAAAGCATAGTTTCAAGTCATTAAGAGGTCAGCACATACCCTCACATCTCTTAGGACCGTATGACTATCAATCAGATAACATGTACCAAGGAATCCTATGTTCTAGGGTACGAGTCAATATCCCCCATAAAGGCCCAATCGAGATAAGACTGGCCCGGCACGGAAAACCCCGTGATAGCAAGTATCCCGAGTATTATTTTTACACATATATAATATATGCATAATCACACAGTCATATATATATATATATATATATATATCCACATTTCTAAATTATGTGCACTTATGACCCATAATTATAATTATCTGCTCTTAGCACATGTTTACTTGATTACCTCGCATAATGGATTTACCACTTTTATTCTCATATATATATATAAGTTACTCCACACCTACTTCTCGTCTCTCGAGGTATTCTAACTCCCTAAGTGTGACAACCCGAATATAATTATGATAAATCATTTTTAAATCATGATTATCTTATGTGATACGAATAATATGTTATTAGTATATATATAATGTAAGTAATTATGTTTAGTTTAATCCTACCTTCATAAAGCTTGAAATATCGAATTAGTTACAAATGTGAAATTTTAAAGTTTTCTGTAGGAATGTTCCTATTGGAGTCTAGTTTTGGCGTTTATGACATAACAATGAACTTGAGGTGTAAACTAGATATTTGTATATATATGAGTTAGATTTATAACAAAACAAATGGTTCATCGAATGGACATCCGAGTGGGAAGATATTGTCTTTTTACGAACATGGGGTAAAGTAGTCATTTAGCCTAAAATGATACTTTGTTTTATGTAATGCCACATGTTATATTTTGATTGGACCAAAAGGGGGTGGACTTATGCCGACTTAAAACCCTTTAATTAAGCTCTTCCTTCAGCATATTTCAGCCATGGAAGAGTTTTAACCTAAGGAAAGAGAGTTTTAAAGTTTAGGAAGAAAGTGTGAGGAGAAATTGAAGAAAAATTCATAGAAAAATTACGTAAAAGCCCCTAAGGTATTTCCATCCATAAATCTTGTTTATTTTTTTTATTACTTATTTAAATGATTGAAGTAATAATTTTTTTATTGAAATTACATGTCTTGATATGTACTTATGGATAGATGCAAGTTTAAGTAAACTTGAATGTGTAAACCCTTGAGATTGTTTAGTTTAGGAACCTTGTTTATTCAAACTTCCATATATTTCTCTATACTTACTGGAATTGCTTTATTCTAATTGGAGATTGACTTGGACTCATATGTGTATTACATATCCGAAAATCATGAGAAAATACAAAGAAATGAGTCGTTGGTGAGAGTTTGAAGTTCGGGTAGGAAATCTGCCCTAAGGGTGAAAGTATGCCCGCCATGTGTTCCATGTTTTTTTGACATAGAAAATGAACTCTGAAAATTATGAAATTTTAATCTTGTATTGTTAAATATGTTTACTAATATTGGTTTAAATATCATATAAATTTATGATATAGAAAAATTATGGAAATTCCTGGAAGTTGAATGAACGAAAAAAGAGCTTATAGGGTAGATTTGCTATGTGGTAAAGAAATGGGCATATCTTGCTCTAAGAGACTTGAAATGATGTACTTTCTTTTGTATTGGAATACTAATACGACAAGTATTGAATTACCAAGAATAAATGAATTTATATTTGGTCTATGATTTGGATATGTTAAATATATTAACATGGATTTGGATGGAACTTCACTTGTGATAAATGATTTGAATGGAATCATGTAATGCTTATGGATTGAATTATGTTTAAATCATTCTTTGGATTATTGATATTATTATGATGATACTAATACTTTAAGAATGATAGGAAGGGAAGAAGAGTTGATTGAACAAGTACCGGATAAAGGCGAGGGAAAAGCCAGTTAAACTATCAAGGTGAGTGTACTTATGATTTGTTTCATATATAAATATGAATATAGCTCTAAGAGCGGATTTGTTTGAATACTTCGGTATTCAGTATTTGTTTGGATATTAAAATATCCATGATTTGTTTGGGTATCATGATCCAGGATTGGTTTGAATACTTCAGGATTCAGGATTTGTTTGGATATTAAAATATCCAAAATTTGTTTGGGTCTTATGATCCAGGATTGGAATTGGACAACGATCCAATGATTTGTTGGAACTAAAGTTCCAAGATTTGTTATTGCCAATGGGCAGAATTGTTTGGATCTTATGATCCAGTATTGGTTATTGACAATGGGCAGAATTATTTGGATCTTATGATCCAGGATTTGTTATTGCCAATGGGAAGAATTATTTAGATCTTATGATCCATGATTTGTTATTGCCAATGGGCAGGATTGTTCGGATTTTATATCTACATATTCGATATAGAATTATTATTCTATTGTAGGGAAGGAGTACCTCACTAAGCTTAATCCATATGGTTTATATTTTAACAATTTCAGGTTGTACGCTGCCAGCTAGGATACCATATGACCGGTAGCTTTGAGAGTTGCACCGTTGGAGAGAGATGGGGTTTAAAAATGGGATTTTTTCGTTGTCACACTGAAGATTTTAATATACTTACACATTGTATATATTAATTTAGTATGGATTGAGTTGATCATAGTTAATCACGGTATTGTATGTTCGCTTAATTATGACTCTGATATTGAATTTTATGATATAAGAATAATATTATGTTCATTATGCACATTATGTAGGAAAATATTGATGAATGAATCATATTTCTAATGGGCTTAAGATTATAATCTAATTATTGCAATAACAAATGATTAGTATGGATATTGGGCTTTGGGGTGTGACAATTAGTTGTATCAGAGCGTGGTTGTTAATTCTGGACGTGTGTGACGGTTAGATGGCAGTATTGAATTGATTTGTTATTTATGAATTGTTTATGTACTAACTAATAGTTTAGTATTATAAACTGTTATTATTGGTTGTTAGAACTTTGTTGTATTACAGATAATTCCATATGGAACCTGGGAATGGACAACCTAGAGAAGAGGGAGTATCTTCTCGTACAGATAATACTTAAGTAGAGCAAAGTGTTGCTGGAAGGAATAGAGTGCAGGAGCAGCCTACAGAGATGCAAATAATGGCACAGGAAATATTGAGGATGGCAGAACAACAGGAAAGAAATATGGCATTAATGGCAGAGCAACAGGCTAGATATCTAGAATCAAAGACTGTGGCCAGGATTGAGAGAGAGGCAAGGAAGGAAATGAAGGATTCCATGCATGAGAAGTTTTTGAAGTTGAACCCTCCAGAATATTCAGGGTCAGTTGAACCTACAGAAGCTGAGATGTGGGTCAGGGATATAGAAACTATATTTGCAGTTATGAAGGTTCCAGATAACCAGAAAGTGAATCTAGTTGTGTTTAAGCTTAAAGGAGAGGCCTAATATTTGTGGGAAGCTAGCAACCATTTGGTTCCCAGGATGGAAGGTACTGATGTTATTACTTGGGCTGAATTTATTAAAGCTTTGTATGTTAAGTATTTCCCTAAAGTTTATAGGAGGGAGAAGGTGAGAGAATTTATAAATTTAACCCAAGGGAAAATGTCTGTGAGGGAGTATGATACTAAATTTACTGCTTTATCTAGATTTTCTACTAATTATGTGCAAGATGAAAAAGATAAATGTAGTAAGTTTCAAGATAAAATAATTTGGCCTATTCAAAATAGAGTGGCTACTTATGAGTTAGAAGATTATGCTTCTTTGGTAAACAAAGCCACGATAGCAGAAAGGCAAATGAACCAAGGGGTGGCGAGTAGAGAGAGTTTTAAGAAGAGTAGATTCGATGCATCTCACTCCAAGGGAGGTGAGGGTGGAAGTGTTAAGATGGAACCTCATAAATTTCAGAGAGGTAGTGGAGATAGTGGTAGAGGTCAGGGGAGATTGGGTAGAGATACCAGGGGTGGAGGATCTTTTGGTTCAGCCAAAAAGTCAGGGAGAAGTCACGCCCCAATAGGAGGTGTTACATGTTTCTTTTGTAAAGAGGAAGGGCATTATAAATCTGAGTGTCCTAAGCTTAAGGGAGTGGAATGCTACCATTATCATCAAGTGGGGCATGTTAAGAAGAATTGTCCATGGTTGGCAGAGATTCTAACAGCACCCAGTGAAGCAGGAAACAGAGTGTTACCTCCGTGCGATGGAGAAAAAAATGTGGGTAAAGGACAAGCTAGTGATTCCAGGCCAGGTGGATGAGTCTTTACGATGAAAGAAGCTCAGATTACTCCAGATGTGGTGACAGGTACACTTTCTGTTACTGATAGAAGTGCTTATGTTTTGATTGATCCTGGTTCCACACATTCTTTTGTGTCCTATGCTTTTGTTGTATACCTGAATAGACCATGTACTCGTTTAGATGTGGGGTTGGGTATTTGTATGCATGTGGGGGATATGGTTGTAGCTGAATATGCTTTTTGTGATTGTGTTTTGACTGTGGGGTCTAGAGATACAGTTATAGATTTACTTCCATTAGATATTTCTAATTTTGATATAATTCTGGGAATGGATTGGTTATCTAAATATCATGCATCTATGAATTGTTTTTGTAAGGAAGTTATTTTTAATATGCCTGGTGGGCCTGAATTTAAATTTGTGGGGGAAAGGAAAATTGTTCCCACTTGCATCATTTATGCTATTCAGACGAGGAAATTATTGAGTAAGGGTTGTAAGGTTTTTATTGCATATGTTCTTGACACTAGGAAGGGGTCTTTATAATTAGTCGATGTTCCTATTGCATGGGATTTTCCTTAAGTGTTTCCTAGTGAGTTGCCAGGGTTACCTCGAGAAAGAGAAGTTGAATTTAATATTCAATTAGCACCAGGGACAACACCTATTTCTATGGAACTGTATAGAATGGCACCTGCTGAGTTGAAAGAACTCAAGATTCAGTTACAGGATTTACTTCATAGGGGGTTCATACAGCCTAGTGTATCTCCATGGGGTGCACCAGTTTTATTTATGAAGAAGAAATATGGTACCATGCGTTTGTGTATTGACTATAGGCAACTAAATAAAGCTACAATTAAGAACAAATATCCTTTACCTCATAAAGATGATTTGTTTGATCAGTTACAGGGTGCTAAAGTGTTTTCAAAAATAGACTTACGATCGGGTTATCATCAGTTGAGGGTCAAGGAGAGTGATATTTCTAAAACTGCTTTTCGTACTCGGTATGGTCATTTTGAATTTCTGGTGATGCCTTTTGGGGTGACTAATGCTCCAGCTGTATTTATGGATCTTATGAACCGGGTACTGCATCCTTTTGTTGACTCATTTGTGATAGTTTTTATTGATGATATTCTGATTTATTCACGTGATATGGTTGAACATGAAAAGCATCTCCGAACTATTTTGAATGTGTTGAAAGATAAGCAATTGTATGCTAAGTTTAGCAAATATGAATTTTGGCTATCAAAAGTTGTATTTTTAGGCCATGTTATTTCTAGAGATGGTATATGTGTTGATCCCAAGAAGGTGGAGGCTATTGTAAAATGGGAGAGGCCCAATAACGTGACTAAGGTGAGGAGTTTTCTGGGTTTAGCTGGGTATTATAGGAGGTTTATAAAGGGATTCTCTTCAATTGCCTTACCGATGACTAAACTAACCCGGAAAGATGTTAAGTTTGAATGGAATTCTGATTGTGAAAATAGTTTTGATGAATTGAAAAAGAGGTTGGTAACTGCACCTGTTCTTACTATTCCACATGGTGGAGATGGTTTTGTTATTTATATTGATTCTTCACACCAGGGGTTGGGATGTGTTTTTATGCAGCATGGTAGAGTTATTGCTTATGCTTCTAGGCAGTTGCGTACACATGAACGTAATTATCCTACACATGATTTGGAACTTGCTTCTATTGTGTTTGCTTTAAAATTGTGGCGTCAATATCTATATGGTGAGGTATGTGAAATTTTTACTGACCATCAAAGCCTTAAGTATTTATTTACTCAGAAGGAGTTGAATTTAAGGCAGAGGCGATGGATGGAGTTAATTAAAGATTATGATTGTACAATTCACTACCACCCAAGGAAGGCAAATGTAGTTGTAGATGCTCTGAGTAGAAAGGCTTCGGGCAGGTTATCTTGTATTCAATGTGCTATAGTTTCCCACATCATGGATTTGAGATTGATGGGAGTAGAATTGAAGCTAGCCGATGGGGATAGGTTCTTTGCTCATGTAAACATGAGGCCTTTGTTAGCTACCCGTATTCGTTATTTGCAAAGTCTAGATCCTTTTCTTGAGAAGAAACGACAAGATGTCCGAGATGGTAAGTCTGAAGATTTTTATATTGTGAATGATGGCACTTTATTGTATAAGCAACGATTATGCGTGCCTAATGTGTGTGGATGGAAAGAGAAAATTTTAGATGAGGCTCATAATTCCATTTATGCCATTCATCCTGGTAGTACTAAAATGTATAGGGATTTAAAGGAGCATTATTGGTGGAATAATATGAAAAAGGAAATAGCTGATTTTGTTGCTAGGTGCCTTATATGTCAGCGAGTGAAAGTGGAGCATCAGAAGCCTACTGGTTTGCTTCAGCCATTGCCAATACCGGAATGTAAATGGGATCATGTAACGATGGATTTTGTGGTTGGGCTTCCTCGATCTGAGAAGGGGTCAGATTCGATTTGGGTAATGGTGGATAGATTTGCTCATTTTCTAGCAGTCAATACTACCTATACAGTTGATAGGTATGATAGATTGTATGTTAATGAAATTATGCGATTGCATGGAGCACCGGTATCTATTGTTTCAGATAGAGACCCTACTTTTACATCCATATTTTGGGATAGCTTGCAGTGTGCTATGGGTACTAACTTGAAGTTTAGTACGGCTTTTTATCCTCAGACGTATGGGCAGTCTGAAAGGAAAACACAAATTTTGAAGGATATTCTTAGAGCTTGTGTGCTTGATTTCAAAGGTAATTGGGATGAATATTTTCCTTTGATAGAATTTGCATATAACAATAGTTTTCAGTCTACTATTGGTATGGCTCCATATGAAGAATTGTACGGTAGACGATGTCGTACACCAATATGTTGGGGTGAAGTTGGTGAAAGGAAGATAGAAGGTCCATAATTGATTAAAGTCACCACTGAAAAAGTGAAAATTATTCAAGATAGAATGAGAACAACTCAAGGCAGACAAAAAATTTATGCGGATAAATGACGAAAAGATTTGGAATTCCAGAAAGGGGATTATGTGTTTCTTCGTATATCGCCATGGAAAGGAGTTATGAGGTTTGGAAAGAAGGGGAAATTAAGTCCACGCTACATTGGACCTTATGAAATCATTGAGAAAGTCGGGATGGTTGCCTACAAGTTAGCGTTACCACCAGAGTTATCTCACTTACATGATGTTTTCCATGTTTCTATGTTAAGAAAGTATGTAGCGGATCCTTCACATGTGTTGGTGGAACAGCCTATTGAGTTAAAGGAAGACTTGAGTTATGTGGAAGAACCACTTGCTATCGTGGATAGGAAGGAACAAATATTGAGATCAAAAGTAATTCCACCTGTGAAAGTTGTGTGGAGAAGGAAATCCATGGAAGAGGCTACATGGGAGAGAGAAGATATCATGAAGATGCGTTATTCATATTTGTTTGATTCAGACAACCAAGGTATGTCAATTTTGGGGACGAAATTTCCTAACGGGGGGAGAATTGTGACCACCCGAATATAACTATGATAAATCATGTTTAAATCATGATTATCTTATGTGATATGAATAATATATTATTAGTATATATATATAATGTAAGTAATTATGTTTAGTTTAATCCTACCTTCATAAATCTTGAAATATCAAATTAGTTATAAATGTGAAATTTTAAAGTTTTCGGTAGGAATGTTCCTATTGGAGGCTAGTTTTGGCGTTTATGACATAACAATGAACTTGAGGTGTAAACTAAATATTTGTATATATATGAGTTAGGTTTATAACAAAATAAACGTTTCATCGAACGTACATCCGAGTGGGAAGATATTGTCTTTTTACGAACAGGGGGTAAAGTAGTCATTTAGCCTTAAATGATACTTTGTTTTATGTAATGCCACATGTTATATTTTGATTGGACCAAGAGGGGGTGGCCTTATGCAGACTTAAAACCCTTTAATTAATCTCTTCCTTCAGCATATTTCAGCCATGGAAGAGTTTTAACCTAAGGAAAGAGAGTTTTGAAGTTTAGGAAGAAAGTGTGAGGAGAAATTGAAGAAAAATTCATAGAAAAATTACGTAAAAGCCCCTAAGGTATTTCCATCCATAAATCTTGTTTATTTTTTTTATTACTTATTTAAATGATTGAAGTAATAATTTTTTTACTGAAATTCCATGTCTTGATATGTACTTATGGATAGATGCAAGTTTAAGTATGCTTGAATGTGTAAACCCTTGAGATTGTTTTGTTTAGGAACCTTGTTTATTCAAACTTCCATATATTTCTCTATACTTACTGGAATTGATTTATTCTAATTGGATATTGACTTGGACTCATATGTGTATTAAATATCCGAAAATAATGAGAAAATACAAAGAAATGAGTCGTTGGTGAGAGTTTGAAGTTCGGGTAGGAAATCTACCCTAAGGGTGAAAGTATGCCCGCCATGTGTTCGATGTTTTGCTTGACATAGAAAATGAACTCTGAAAATTATGAAATTTTAATATTGTATTTTTCAATATGTTTACTAATGTTGGTTTAAATATCATAAAAATTTATGATATAGAAAAATTATGGAAATTCTTGGAAGTTGAATGAACGATAAAAGAGCCTATAGGGTAGATTTGCTATGTGGTAAAGAAATGGGCATATCTTGCTCTAAGAGACTTGAAATGATGTACTGTCTTTTGTATTGGAATACTAATATGACAAGGATTGAATTACCAAGAATAAATGAATTTATATTTGGTCTATGATTTGGATATTTTAAATATATTAACATGGATTTGGATGGAACTTCACTTGTGATAAATGACTTGAATGGAATCATGTAATGCTTATGGATTGAATTATGTTTAAATCATTCTTTGGATTATTGATATTCTTATGATGATACTAATATTGTAAGAATGATAGGAAGGGAAGAAGAGTTGATTGAACAAGTACCGGATAAAGGCAAGGGAAAAGCCAGTTAAACTATCAAGGTGAGTGTACTTATGATTTGTTTCATATATAAATATGAATATAGCTCTAAGAGCGGATTTGTTTGAATACTTCGGTATTCAGTATTTGTTTGGATATTAAAATATCCAGGATTTGTTTGGGTCTCATGATCCAGGATTTGTTTGGATATTAAAATATCCAGGATTTGTTTGGGTCTTATGATCCAGGATTGGAATTGGACAACGATCCAATGATTTGTTGGAACTAAGGTTCCAGGATTTGTTATTGCCAATGGGCAGAATTGTTTGGATCTTATGATCCAGGATTTGTTATTGCCAATGGGCAGAATTATTTGGATCTTATGATCCATGATTTGTTATTGCCAATGGGCAGGATTGTTCGGATTTTATATCTACATATTCGATATAGAATTATTATTCTATTGCAGGGAAGGAGTACCTCACTAAGCTTAATGCTTACGGTTTATATTTTAATAATTTCAGGTTCGTACGCTGCCAGCTAGGATACCATATGACCGGTAGCTTTGAGAGTTGCACCGTTGGAGAGAGCTGGGGTTTAAAAATGGGATTTTTTCGTTGTCACACTGAAGATTTTAATATACTCACACATTGTATATATTAATTTAGTATGGATTGAGTTGATCATAGTTAATCATGGTATTGTATGTTCGCTTAATTATGACTTTGATATTGAATTTTATGATATAAGAATAATATTATGTTCATTATGCACATTATGTAGGAAAATATTGATGAATGAATCATATTTCCAATGGGCTCAAGATTATGATCTAATTATTGCAATAACAAATGATTAGTATGGATATTGGGTTTTGGGGTGTGACACTAAGTATAATTTCAGTATGCACCCTCACTTACCTTCAAGTTTAACTTCTTTACCTGTCTCGACCTTTTATTAAACGTATGAATGATTTCATATGTGTGAATAACTCCCCGTTAACCCTTAATTTCTTCTCACATGAAATTCTTACTCAATGGAGTTTACCTAGATCCTACTGGTCCTATTTATATCCCATTATGATCCAACAATAACAATCAAGGGTTAAACCAACAAAAGAAAAATATACAGTTTTCCAGGAGGGGTTAATCGATCGATGTAAGGGGGTCGATCGATCGATCTTCGATCGATCGATGTTCTTGGGTCTATCGATTGATCAAGAAGTTATGATGAAAACTACATTAACCCAGTTATGGGTTTGCCTCTCCAACCTCAACAAAATCACCATATATCATTCTGAAACTCCGAGCAAATGATACGATAAGCACTATATACCCAAATATATGGTTTTCTACGTAAAATATGTGAGTTTTCATCAAGTATAACAATTTAAAGGGATAAAATCTACGTAGACTTCAAGAACCCTAATCTTTTCTTTAAATTACAATTATTCCAATTCTTTTCCAAATTTTCTAGTTCTAAATCCATGAAATTTTGGGGTGTATCCTCTACATACGAATTAGATGTCCAGAGTATGATTACTTCTTCTACGACATGTGAATTCTAGTCTCCAAGCTACACTTTTTTTCATGAAACAAGTTCTACACAACCCTAGACTAACATAATTGATACATTAACTAAAACTAAACAAAGATATATACTTGCATAGAAATTTAGTTTCTAATTTGTGGAAGAAACTGGTGTGGTTGTGTCCCCCGTCGCGCGATCTACGATTTGGCGGTGGTGGCGGTGCAAACGGTGGAGTTTTTGGCCTTAAACTCCTTTGAAAGCTTTCCCACTTCTTCTCCAATGGCCGTTCTTTGGTTTTTCTTTTGTTAACCCTAGATGACAGAAGCTGATATAACCTTGGGAAAATCGTGGGTTTAATTGCCCAAAAATACGAAATGTCCAAAATGCCCTCCCGAGATTTTAATTAGGCCTAAAAATGCCCCGAGACCCAAACTAAACCCCCGGGTACATTATTTTGACTATCTCGACCCTTCCGGACACATTGGCGTACTCAAAATGACCATACGTTTGACATATAATTTATTCACTATTAATTATAATAATTTAGTCTCGACACGACACAGGCGCGTCTTGACTTAATTTCCATACCCTCGTGACAATTTTAATATATTCGATCCTACATATTACTATACTCAATAAGTAATATTTAACAAATAAAATTTTTTCCAATAATTCCTAACTCTCGTCTCGCTAGTAACATTTAAAACAAACTTCCGGATTAATATTAAATTAATTTATCTCAATTAAATTTAATAAATCCTAAATTTAAAAGCTGTAAAAATACGGGGTATTACAGATTTCTTTCGTTACAATTGTGTGGGCGCTGACCGCTTATTTTTTTTATTCTTTTAATTAATTTGGATTTTTCTACAAAAGGGTGTGCGAGACCATTTTTGTCCAACTGAGGGACAGAGATTTATTCCAAGATGTTAATGATAACGTTATGAGCTTATATACATCATTAAACTAGGATGGGTTCATGTTAGGGTGGTGCATGCGTGATGACTTAAAATACAAATAACTATATAAAGAAAATGATTTATGTAGAACTCTTCAATAATGTTGTACGGAATAAATATATTCAAAGGCAAGGATATGCCCAGATGATTTTGAAATTTTGATAGGGGCACATAGAGGATAATACCCTAAAATCTACGACAGCATTATTATGATTGATATTGGGTGAAAGATGAATACTTATTAGAGATAAGTCGAACGCTTGAGAATATAATTAGTGGGTAACTCCCTCAAATCTTTATCGTGTAGGAATACTAAATGTAAATGTATCCTAAGCTAGTGGTCTAAGACTAAATGGTTAACAAGGATTATGATAATAGGTTGAGTGAGAATACTTATTTGTATTGGAGGATTTCTTATATATGTACACATCACCCATATTCACGTTAGTTAACTCCTTATATATGTACATATAAACCTTGTTGAAAAGGTAACAAAAAGAGTATGATTACTAATAATCTAGAATTATTTAAGTCTAAGAGTAGACGACAATATGATAAAATTATCAATTGTGTTGGAAAGGTTAGTTTGGGAATAATTATACGCATAAGGTTTTGGAAAGGTTTATTGGAAATAACTGTATCTATATGTTTAAAGAAAAATAAATTATGCAGAAAATACATGCTTCTAGATTTTTTTCGTTACAATCGTGTGGGCGTCGACCGCGTATTTTTTATATTTTTTTTAATCATTTTTTATTTTTCTACAAAAGGGTGTGCGAGACCATTT
This sequence comes from Sambucus nigra, assembly GCA_949130495.1. NCBI lineage: Eukaryota > Viridiplantae > Streptophyta > Magnoliopsida > Dipsacales > Adoxaceae > Sambucus > Sambucus nigra. Next base: position 201,747,138 of record OX422216.1, read on the forward strand.
TTGCCCAAGTGAGGGAAAGAGATTTATTCCAAGATGTTAATGATAACGTTATGATCTTATATACATCATTAAACTAGGATGGGTTCATGTTATGGTGGTGCATGCATGATGATTTAAAATACAAATAACTATATAAAGAAAATGATTTATATAGAACTCTTGAATAACGTAATACAAAATAAATATATTCAAATGCAAGGATATGCCCAGATGATTTTGAAATTTTGATAGGGGCACATAGAGGATAATACCCTAAAAGATACGATAGTATTATTATGATTGATATGGGGTGAAAGATGAATACTTATTGGAGATAAGTCGAACGCTTGAGAATATAATTAGTGGGTAAATCCCTCAAATCTTTATCGTGTAGGAATACTAAATTTAAATGTATCCTAAGCTAATGGGCTAAGACTAAATGGTTAACAACGATTGTGATAATAGGTTGGGTGAGACTCCTTATTTATATTGGAGGATTTCTTATACATGTACACATCACCCTTATTCACGTTAATTAACTCCTTATATAAGTACATATAAAACTTATTGAAAAGGTAACAAAAAGAGTATGATTATTAATAATCTAGAATTATTTAAGTCTAAGTCCATATGACAATATGATAAAATTATCAATTGTGTTGGAAAGGTTAGTTTGGGAATAATTATAAGCATAATGTTTTGGAAAGTTTTGTTGGAAATAACTCTACCTATATGTTTAAAGAGAAATAAATTATGCAGAAAATGGGATTTAAGTCTAAAAGATAATGTATAGGACTTCATATTTAATCGGGAAACAGTCGTAGGATAACGGCTTAAAATGAGTTATGGAATAATTGACTAAGATGATATAGTTAAGCCAAGAAGGCTTTATTCTATATGGATTGAAATTTTCCTATGATTTAAGTAGTTATAGAGTAACTGCTTATACATATTGGATAATAATATGTATCATATTATTTTGTGTGGACATACCAATATTCGTGGACAGTCACATTGGCTTGGGGGTTCGTGCGTTCGGACCAGGTACCGCACGTCGGTACATGTGGGCTTGGCAATTGTGTTGGTCATATAGGTACTACGTGGAGGAACCATCTACTAGGAAGTGTAAAACCCCGTACTTTTACGTATTCGAGATTTAATTAATTCAAAAATTAATCGAAAAAAAACGTCATCTATATTACACGAAAGAAGTAAGTTAATGTGATTATTGAATATTAATCGATATATATATATATATATATATATACACTGATTAATATTAAGATATGAAATTTATTAATTGAAAATAGTAAATAATTAATGATTATTGATGTACGTCATAGCGAGTGATATGGGAGTATTTGATTTTTCTCAATTGGGAGTCGTGTATAGATTATATTGAGGTCGAGATAGGAAATATATTTTAAGTGACTCAGATGATGATTTATAGTTGATGAATGGTTCCGGATGGGTTAAAATAGTCAGAATAGTATACCCGGGAGTATAGTTTGGGTCCCGGTTCAATTTTAGACCAAACAGGCACCTATTGATGGCATTTTGGTCATTTGAAAAATACAGGTTAAGGAACCTACGAAATTCTAAGTTTTACATCAGATTTTTAATACTTGAGGCTAGGGTTGGAAACAGTCAAACCCAAGATAGTTCGTTAGAGAGAAATCATTCCCAAATCTTAAGGAGGCATTCTTGGAGGATTGAACCTTATCTTGCATCCTAAGCATCCTAGGAGTGAAGATTGGAAGAGGATATAATCACCCCAACATCTAATCAATGAAATCAGACCCTACAAACAAAGAGGCAGGTTGTTTATTGCAATGTTCATGAAGTTATAATACCCATGTGTAGGGTTTTATGATTTGTTTTATTAAATCAATGTTCTTGGTAGAATCAGAATAATTTTTATGTATGTTGGGATAGGTTCTGCATGTAGAACAATTTAACATATGTAGAGGATCAATAATTATAGGAGAATTGGTCTTTAATATGAATTAAATTTGGGTTTCGATGAATATTAGACGAACAATATAAAAACCTAAGATTTTTTAGGATTAGAGGCTTAAATCCATTCCTGAATAATTTGTAATATTTTGATGCAAAAAGTTACGTTAGAAATTATCCTTATGCATGTGGGAAGGGTTTATGACAATTAGTTAAGAGTTTAGCGGGATTACATAGAGGATTAAGATGCGTAAATGTTGAGAAACATACTTGTTATAATTGCATAACAGAGTTCCAGAAAAATGAATCGGTCTGCTCCAGATTGATCGTTTTGGTTCGGTCTTTACGGAACGAGTTTCAAAAAATGAAACAGTCCGGACAAAAGAGGTTCAGTTCGGTTCGATCTCTAACGATTCGGTTCAGTCCCCTAATTTAATACAAAACTTCATTTTTGGGCCTAGTGTTCCTAAATCGATGCTGTGGAAACCTTTAGGACTTTGTAATAATAATAATGGAGGATTTTTGATATTATGGTGGGCCTATTAAGTAGCGATGAAGTAGACTTATGGAGAAGTTTAAGACGAGACTGAATTTGAGAGGGATGACATCATAATTAATCTGAGAGACGGATAAAGAATTACGAGAATTTAATAAGTGGATGTATCGATCAGTAGGGTAAGTTAGACTTATCTACCAAATTTAGAAAAGGTGTAACTCTGATACTTAGAGAGAAACGTACGATAAGTATTAGAGAGAAATATATAACGTACCAATGTGAACCACTGGGTTGTGTGAATTCTGATAGTATGTAATACCCCGAGATTTTTGAGACAATAATTTATTAATTTTGGGAGAAATAAATATTATTTTAATTGGGGATTAATTAAATTGGCATTTGAGGTGAAAATTTGAAGATGTTAGAATGTGATTCGGATGACGATTCTGAGGGTGCGGTTGTTTCCGGAAGAGTCGAGATAGTCAAAATGACTGTACTTGATGCTTATTTGGGTTTCGAAATATTGTAAGTTCGTTTGGCTCAAATTAGAGTGACCGAGTCATTTAAATTGTGTATTATCATTTAAAGTTATGTATTTTGGGAATTAAGGCTTAAAAGCCTACGGGAGAAGCCTCTTTCATTTAGAGAAAAGAGAAAGCCCTAGAAATAAAGATAGAAAGAGAGAAGAAGAAGAAAGGAAGAAGAAGAGGAGGGGAAAAGCAGGGAATTTCGGCAAATACGCGATTTCGAGGGAGAATCAGACTCTACAACTTTGAGGCAAGTGATTAAACTTGCTAAATAATTGTTGTGTATCATTTATTTCATGATTAATGGATAAATTTATGGATTTTTGGGTTAAATATGTTAAAACCTAGATTTTGGGTAAAACCTTACATTTGATGTGTAAATGATGAATTTGAGGTTGTAAATTGGTTGGGTTGAGTTATTTGATGCGTATTAATACTATAATATGTTTGGGTTGAAGAATTTTAGTTGGAAGTATGTATTGTGGAGTTTTTTAGAAGTTGAAAGTTGGTAAAAAATGGAGTTTGGCCAAAATTACTGGAAGGTCGGTCAACCGCGGCCTGGGGGCCAGTCGACCGCGCCTCAGGGGAGGGGCATATTGTCTTCGATTTTAGGTATAATTGGAAAGTGCGATCGACCACGGTTGGGGGACCGGTCGACCGGGCCTCTATTTTTGGCTCAAGTTTAGGAATTTAAGTTTATACCCCTTTTCTTTGGGTTTATAATTATGGACCTTACTAATTATTGTATCATAGAAGATTAAGTGATCATTTAAGGGGACTAATGACTTTAGAAGGGTGAGGTGATATTTGGGGCTATTTAGTAAATGAAATAGTGTGCGTATTTCTTTCTCTCATTAAGGAAATGAGAATAAACTTAATAGATGATTGGATGTAAATGTTGGAGTTTTAGTGATTGATTTAGAAAGAGTGAGAAATTAAGTTATCGTATTGATTTGGTGGAAAATCCTCTTAGTGCCGAGGTTAATAATTGAACAGTAATAAATAATGATTGATGTGCATACGGATGTAGAGTATATCCTTAAAGTAAATTGAATTAAGAGATGATTCATACAAATAGAAGTGAGGTGTGAATTTCAAGTGAGAAATCGTATAGTGTATACAAAGTGGGGAAGTTATGTGAGTTGTTGGCGAATAGTATATCGAGAGTAAAATATACTAATAAATGATATTATTTCATTTACGCCTAAGAGCTTAATAAGTGTATGTAAATAGTGTGATATATATATATATATATAAAATAAAGGAGAAGGGTTTTTCGTCTCTCCCAATTAACGGCTGAGATCACGAATTGTTGAGTTTGGTCTTTATCATCTCACGGTTGAGATCGCAAGTTGATGGGTTTTGATCCTCCCCAACTGATGGTTTAGATTAAACCGTAGGAATTTGTTGTATCCAAGGGTTCACAATTCTTTAAAAAGATGAAAAGGTCTCGAGCCCAGAGCCATGTACTATCTGAGTAAAGTACAAATAATAAATTGGAAACCCTCTCTAACACTCCATATCACTCATTATTACTCTACCCTTCTTCCATTCATAATTCTTTAGTTTTCATGTTTCTCTTTTTCTCTTGAAAAGGTACCCGTGTTTAAATTTAGGCAGGCAAGATCATTATCAAATGACACGAATGGGGTGGATATTGGTCCTTTTGGTTTACGGTGTGTGTAATGATCCAACATTTACAAGTGGATCATCACATTTTTTATATTCTCAGCAACGGAAGGTATCATTTGTTGGAACTGGTTTTGATGCAATGCTGTTTCAAAAGAATACGGGTAAGTTTAACTCAGTTTTAATGCACAACTTCTTCCTATCAAGTTTAACTCAGTTTTAATAAACAATTTCTGGGATATTCTGTTCAATTAGTCGATTTTTTAACATCACCATCTTATCAGTTGTATCTGTGTTCAGTTTTGTCTGTAGTAAAATGTACGTTAGATTTCTAATGTTTTGCTTGTAGTAAAATATGCGTCAGGTTTGTCTCTTCAAGTAATCGTTGTTATAAACGAAGACACAAAACACAAAACCTCTACAGAAGAAATGTGCATTCAGTTTTTTAAACTCATACCTGAGTAGCTGCAAGATACAAAAACACAAAACCCATAAATGAGAAGTAGATTTCTAATGTTTTTTCTGTAGTAAAATGTAAACACAGACCCTCTACATATGTTATTTTTTTTATTTGATTTTCGTTGAGGAAAGTTTAGATCTGTTGTTTACAAATTTAAGTTATTTTTTTATCTTTTCTTATGTTCTATGTCGGCCAAAAATGTTTGTGAAGATTATAATGGGGTTTTAAGCTTTCCTTCTCCGTTTAAAAAAATGGTAGTACAAAGATGTTCTGGAGTAGAGTGGGTTCTTGAACTTTGTTTTAGATCCTCATTATACACTACTCTGTCAAAGTGAGTATCTTTACCTCTCTTAACCTAGATTTTTTATTTTTTATAACATGTTGCCTTCGAAGTTGTATTCTGAATATTTATTTTTTCCAACATCATATTTAAAGGTAAATAATCCATGTCTTTTTTTGTTTCTCTACTTAGGTAGGTTTTTAACGTAATTTTTTATACACATCTTAATAAATGTTTAATGGTTTTATTAATGTGAATTTGTTAAATAATAATAAAGCAACAGTTGTGTGTTTTTATCAACTATTTTTATTATTTTTGGATGGGAAGCTATAAGACCATCATATAGTTGTGACACCCCGACTAATTAAATATCGGGTAGCTACTCCTTTATTAAATTAATACAAAATGTCAAGTTGGTTCAGTTCATAGCATCATTGTCGAAAAACGTTTTAACAATTATTAGCCACATAATATTTAAAAAGTGAGTTGTCAATTTTAATTAAATTAACGTACAACAAGTATTAAATTATGAAATAATGATACCACAACCACAATACAGTCACATTACAATGATAAAGGAATAAATGAATCTGGAAGAACACTCCTCGGAAATAATCCAAAATACTGAATAAAACTGAATGCAAAGTCTGAATCACTAAATAATTACAACACAAAATCTGAAATAAAACTGAGTAAGTAAGGTGTCTCTAAAAGAAAAAGGGCGACATGCCCTACAGATGAGTAAATCTGAAATAGAGTCAAGATAGAAAGTGGAGGCGTCTACTATCGAGGTCCTGTAACTTCCACAACAGCTATAGCACGTTACTGGAATGGAACTCCTATGCTTGGTGTCCTTGTGACTGGGCACCTAAAAGGTTTTTACAAGAAAATAGATTTGAAAGCAAACGGGTCAGAGCCCGCTTTTGAAAACAGTTTAAAATACATCAAGTGTTTAATATCATTAAACCATGAATATAAAATACATGATAGCGCATGCACTCACATGAGTTTCTCACCTCCCAACTAATTGTGCAATCCTACATACCCATACCCATTCTAGTTATTCCATTAATTAACTAGTCTAATTCAATATTTGATTTTTACTATACTATTCATGGTTTAATTCCCGACGTCTTAATATAAACTGAGAGTTTTACCTTCATTCTTCAGAATTAATTACAATAATCACCAAGAGTTTTCCCATTTTTAGCTCTACAAAGATGTTACATTAATTCACACTTGTACTTATATAAAAAGTTCATTTCAATATTTCAGTATATCAATCTCATCATAAATATACAATAACGGCACCCCTAGACTAAGCTGCGGTGCACACATACTCTGCTATCAAATCCCGATACATCACGTACATAAGGATCACGTATTCCGAATCTCTCAGGAATCGTTTCGACAAGAAGCAAACACACATAATGGAGGAGAACATAGTTCTCATCACATGGGTCATGCACATACCAACGCTCCTGTAACATCCTGCCTAATTAAATACCGGGTGTCCAGCCCCATACCAAATTAAAACAGAATATACAATTGGCTCATTCTTAGCATCACTGTCGAAAAACATTTACAACTCACCCAATACCCAATTAAGCTACTGTTAAAAAAATTCCAAATTTTAATTCAACAAAATTCATTTCTAATTTAAGAATAACACAACACATTTTATTCTACAACACTGATATCTAAATAGATAACATAAAAGAATTTAAAATCATTTGGAATAAACATTCCCACATAATATTAATCCATTACAGTAATCCCAACAATGTTAAATGTATTAAAAGACACGAATACAATAGTATTTGACCCCGATAGAAAAGAGATAACTGAATCCTTTGGGCGACATGCCCTACTAAGAGAATACTGTGAATCAAATGATGATAGGCGTCTAAGAAAAACTCCATAAATCCATAGCCTGTCATTATCCGCTAAGGTTGGCTTCCCTGTTGCTGGACACCTGATATAGAAGATACAATAGAAAAGAAAATATGCAAGGAAACGGGTCAGAGCCCGATTGTGTAAATGATTTTTAAAACAGCAAGTATTTAACAAGTGCAATAAACCTTTTATTATGTACATGTTAGATGCAACTCTCACTTGCAATTCTCACCTCTCAACTAGAGTGCACACTTAACGTTTCCTATTAACCTCCTAGTTAATGATTCCTCTTTAATAATTCCATAATATAATTCCATTCCCATATCATAACCCCGTATGTCCCATACCATACGTTATATAATCATTCTTATAAATTTTTCATTTATATGAATCGTTGCTCATTAACATGAATCATTTATCATTAATATGAATTAAGTTTTTCAATAAACATTCATTAACTTAATCCAATTGTCTTTCTCTATTCACCGTTATCTACAATTATCACCGTAGATAGATTTAACCATAATAAATATTCATTCATTCATTTAATTCATTATATATATATATATATATATATATATATATAATACGGCACCCCGAGTCACAGCTGCGGTGCAATGCATTACTCTGCTATCATGTCCCAATATCGCTGGTCGTCGAAAAGGGGACAAAAGGTTCGGTGAGGATACCTCGAACCATTAACAACAACACAATCATTGGAGGCGAACATAGTTCTCATACCCATGGGTCACACACATACCTACGTACCCATAGTCAGCGTACTTATCAACTCCCCGATAAGTCTTCATAGACCTATGTTCTCGAGCGACAAATCAAAAATCCCATGGATTCATCAGGATATGACTGCCCTCACGCGCAAACCTCCCACCGATAGCAAGTAAGCTAGGTATGTCATACACATAAATCATCAATCAATCAAATAGGTATTATCATACCTATAATATAATATCAATAAGGTAATATCACTACCCTAAGATAATTCCCATACGTAGCATTATATCTCTTTTAAATCCCCCGTATTAAAATGTCATATCTTTACTTCATAATTTAATTATCCTCGCATCCTATAACATCTCTCCACTCCCGACGTCGTTAAGGTTCATGCACGGAGCGTCTCGCAAAGCGAAATCCAAACAAGGAACCCCTCCAATACACTACTACTTAACTTTGTCGATCGAGGAGGTCCGACAACTTGAACTATGCGATCGGGATAACCTCATACCTTCTTTCAACCAAATGTGTTCTAAACTCCCATCTCTATCCAAGAGCCATACCACTACGCTCTTGTATTACACTCCGTCCTTACAAAATCAATCATGAGCTTAAACTCAGTCCTTGATGTTCAAATTGTAACCCTAAGGCTACCCTCACTCAATACACAAGATTCAAATAGGTTTTTCCCCAACATATATTCTTTAAGAAGTCACTAATATCCTACTGGTCCATAACATTATTTCTCCTGAACTACTACGAGTTTAGTTCTCCTTTCAATTAAGGTTAAAACCGATAGTTTCAAATCTCTTATAAACACATCTTCTTTCACTTAGGATTAAACCCTCTTGTAAACATAAGGATACCCAGGTGTTATATTAAATCATCCCTACTTGAACTATCCTTAATCCTCATACAAATAGATTAGAATCCAATACATGAATCTAGCAACCGAAATCTCTTTAACTTTAATTATCATAATTCTAATCAATTAAATCCCAATCAAATTAATTCAAATCTTAACTAGGGCTTACTGATCTTCTCTAAGTCCCATAATATCCAATTAATAATCACGGAAGATGTACAAAATTTTTGGGATAAGAACCAACATTTAAAAGAAGCAACATCATGAATTCTCATATTTTAAATACTTAGAAAAATCAGATCAAAAAATTATTCAAATCATCAATCCGACTTCAGATTTGGATTCTACACGAAAAATTGAGTCAGGTATGTGTTTTGAGTTTTTCTTAAATCTCATCCAAATGCACTCAAAAAGAAGATCTAAACCTTCTAAATTGGCTCTTCTCATTCCACTCGTTTTTGCCTCTTTTTCTAGAAAATTATCAACATATTATCTTCAATAACACTAAATTATTTTCAGAATTTCTTCCACAGATTGATGAATATTTATTGGATTGCTAACTACCTACAACATGAGTTTAATTCCTATATATTTTTAGATTCCAAAAATCCATTAACAACTATATCCTTTCATGTTCCAAGCATGAAAATCATCTTTTTTATAACTATCCTAACATGGAAAATATACAAAATTAAATTGCAAATATCAAACACTTGCCTCTAATGAAGATCTGATCCTTTGGAGTTGAATAACACAGGTGGTGATGGTGGTGGTGACCTTTGGTTCTCCTCCTTCCCAAGCAAACTTCTTTTTCTTTCCAAGCAACCTTCCACTCTCTCTAAGAAGATGACTTTTCAATTTTGTGTAGAAGAGATGAAATGAACCTACGTACACTAATCTCCAAATACTTATAATAAGACAAAACCCGAAATCACTATTCATCCCTATTGTAAAAATAATCAAAATGCCCTTTTGGGTTGTCTTTTCATTTCCAAATAACCCGAGACTCAAAATTAACATCCAAATAAACTTTTCTGACTATTTCGAACCTTCCGGACGCAACGACGCAGTCGAAATGACTATAAGGTCGATAGAAAATAAATTTCCTTTTTAACACGTCCCATACCGCGTCTGACTAATAATTCAAATTATCGAATTTATATCATACCGTCATATCAATGACATCACATTCATATATTACCTAAATATCTTTAAGTAATATTTAGAATCATTCATTTTAATATCCACAATTCGGATAAAACCCAAATGAATTAATTTATAATAAGATCCAATTAATCCATTAATTTAAAATATAACCCATTTTAAAAGTCATTAAAATTACGGGGTGTTACATACTTTCCCCTTATAACAGAATTTCGTCCCGAAATTCAGAAAAACAAACCATACTGATAAGGTCAACTCCGAGTATAAATCTCACATCGCAAGAAATCTAAGTAGTACCGCCCATACAGTACATTAACGAAAATCCCCATCGATGTTACACTAAGTCTCACCATATAGTTCCAACTGAATCAAATTTAAATTATACCCAATCTTCCCTATACCGTCCTCATGACAAAGTTTGGGAAAAATGATCCTCACTTATTAAACAAATATTTCCTGAAGTCACAACTACTTACTGTTTCACAATTTTGAAAACTACTACTATCCAATCATCCAGGGCGCCCATACACCCTATCGTACAACTTTCATTATAAAAGCAAAGGTTATAAACTCATATCCTAAAGACCTATCTTATTTCGACTCTCAACGGTTATTAGTTTCATGCGTGGGGTGTCTCGCAAGCGAAATCCAAACAAGGAAACCCCGATACACTACTACCTAAAGTAGTCGGTCATCGAAACTCCTCAGGTCTTTAGTCAATAGTTTATAACCTCTCTACAGGTTTTATTAATTCGAATAAAGTCTACTCATCTACTCTCTTATAAAAGACAAGATGCTAGCTATAGTAGTAGTACATACGCTCTCCTATACCACAAGTCAATGCATGCCGATAGTCATATCATGCTCGGACATGCCCAAAGTAAGTAATTCTGCGATAAAAATCAAACCCACGTGATGACATGAAAATATAGGTATCCTACACCCGTCGGTGAGTCTACATAAATAACAGTGCTATTGTCAAAGTTTAGCAACCCATTTTCCCATATAATATTAATCGCTACAAAAATCAATATACGCCTTATAATTCTTTAGATAGAGAACATACCCTCATTCGTGGGTGGTGGTTGTTGAATCCCACTATTATAACTTTGCTCCGGTAAGTCAAGAAAAATTTTACCCCAAATTTTCAGTTCTAGTTAACCACGCTCCACTATATGCCCAAGCCTTTGAATATATTGCCTTCGTTAGGTAACACACACAATTTCCGCATTTCAAGAACTTCTACTGATGTCTCTCCTCAATTTCCCATAATAGGGGTGACCTCGACTACGGTCATCATACTCAAACATACTTCATAACCTCCTAAGTACGATCTCCGTTATCCATTCAATGGCCCTCATCTGCCATACTTCTCGTACAAACCCGTTCAAACGAAAATAATATTCACTAATATCTACGTTATAGCAGGAGAACGAAATCCCACCAAGGAAATCAACAATCCTAAACATAGGGCTCTGCATCAAAGAATGCAAAGATGAAAACACAGTAAGCCGTACAGACCCTAAAGGACACTAGAACCTGATGCTCTGATACCACCTGTAACACCCCGCCTAATTAAATACCGGGTGGCCAGCCCCATACCAAATTAAAACAGAATATACAGTTGGCTCATTCTTAGCATCACTGTCGAAAAACATTTACAACTCACCCAATACCCAATTAAGTTAGTCTTAAAAACTTTCCAAATTTTAATTAAACAAAATTCATTTCTAGTTTAATTATAACACAACACATTTTATTCTACAACACTGATATCCAAATAGATAACATAAAAGAATTTAAAAGCATTTGGAATAAACATTCCCACATAATATTAATCCATTACAGTAATCCCAACAATGTTAAATGTATTAAAAGACACGAATACAATAGTATTTGACCCCGATAGAAAAGAGATAACTGAATCCTTTGGGCGACATGCCCTACTAAGAGAATACTGTAAATAAAATGATGATAAGCGTCTAAGAAAAACTCCATAAATCCATAGCCTCTCATTATCCGCTAAGGTTGGCGTCCCTGTTGCTGGACACCAGATATAGAAGATACAATAGAAAAGAAAATATGCAAGAAAACGGGTCAGAGCCCGATTGTGTAAATGATTTTTAAAATAGCAAGTATTTAACAAGTGCAATAAATATTTTATTATGTACATGTTAGATCGAACTCTCACTTGCTATTATCACCTCTCAACTAGAGTGCACACTTAACGTTTCCTATTAACCTCCTAGTTAATGATTCCTCTTTAACAATTCTATAATATAATTCCAATCCCATATCATAACCCCGTATGTCCCATACCATACGTTATATAATCATTCTTATACATTTTTCATTTATATGAATCGTTGCTCATTAACATGAATCATTTATCATTAATATGAATTAAGTTTTTCAATAAACATTCATTAACTTAATTCAATTATCTTTCTCTATTCACCGTTATCTAAAATTATCACCGTAGATAGATTTAACCATAATAAATATACATTCATTCATTTAATTCATTATATATATATATATATTCATATATAATACGGCACCCCGAGTCAAAGCTGCGGTGCAATGCATTACTCTGCCATCATGTCCCAATATCGCTGGTCGTCGAAAAGGGGACAAAAGGTTCGGTGAGGATACCTCGAACCATTAACAACAACACAATCATTGGAGGCGAACATAGTTCTCATACCCATGGGTCACGCACATACCTACGTACCCATAGTCAGCGGACTTATCAACTCCCCGATAAGTCTTTCATAGACCTATGTTCTCGAGCGACAAATCAAAGATCCCATGGATTCATTAGGATATGACTGCCCTCACGCGCAAACCTCCCACCGATAGCAAGTAAGCTAGGTATGTCATACACATAAATCATCAATCAATCAAATAGGTATTATCATACCTATAATATAATATCAATAAGGTAATATCACTACCCTAAGATAATTCCCATACGTAGCATTATATCTCTTTTAAATCCCCCCGTATTAAAATGTCATATCTTTACATCATAATTTAATTATCCTCGTATCCTATAACATCTCTCCACTCCCGACGTCGTTAAGGTTCATGCGCGGAGCATCTCGCAAAGTGAAATCCAAACAAGGAACCCCTCCAATACACTACTACTTAACTTTGTCGATCAAGGAGGTCCGACAACTTCAACTATGCGATCGGGATAACCTCATACCTTCTTTCAACCAAATGTGTTCTAAACTCCCATCTCTATTCAGGAGCCATACCACTATGCTCTTGTATTACACTCCGTCCTTACGAAATCAATCATGAGCTTAAACTCAGTCCTTGATATTCAAATTGTAACCCTAAGGCTACCCTCACTCAATACACAAGATTCAAATAGGTTTTTTCCCAACATATATTCTTTAAGAAGTCACTTATATCCTGCTGGTCCATAACATTATTTCTCCCGAACTACTACGAGTTTAGTTCTCCTTTCAATTAAGGTTAAAACCGATAGATTCAAATCTCTTATAAACACATCTTCTTTCACTTAGGATTAAACCCTCTTGTAAACATAAGGATACCCAGGTGTTATATTAAATCATCCCTACTTGAACTATCCTTAATCCTCATACAAATAGATTAGAATCCAATACATGAATCTAGCAACCGAAATCTCTTTAACTTTAATTATCATAATTCTAGTCAATTAAATCCCAATCAAATTAATTCAAATCTTAACTAGGGCTTACTGATCTTCTCTAAGTCCCATAATATCCAATTAATAATCAGATCAAAAAATTATTCAAATCATCAATCCGACTTCAGATTTGGATTCTACACGAAAAATTGAGTCAGGTATGTGTTTTGAGTTTTTCTTAAATCTCATCCAAATGCACTCAAAAAGAAGATCTAAACCTTCTAAATTGGCTCTTCTCATTCCACTCGTTTTTGCCTCTTTTTCTAGAAAATTATCAACATATTATCTTCAATAACACTAAATTATTTTCAGAATTTCTTCCACAGATTGATGAATATTTATTGGATTACTAACTACCTACAACATGAGTTTAATTCCTATATATTTTTAGATTCCAAAAATCCATTAACAACTATATCCTTTCATGTTCCAAGCATGAAAATCATATTTTTTATAACTATCCTAACATGGAAAATATACGAACTTAAATTGCAAATATCAAACACTTGCCTCTAATGAAGATCTGATCCTTTGGAGTTGAATAACACAGGTGGTGATGGTGGTGGTGACCTTTGACCTTTGGTTCTCCTCCTTCCCAAGCAAACTTCTTTTTCTTTCCAAGCAACCTTCCACTCTCTCTAAGAAGATGACTTTTCAATTTTTTGTAGAACAGATGAAATGAACCTGCATACACCAATCTCCAAATACTTATAATAAGACAAAACGAGAAATCACTATTCATCCCTCTTGTAAAAATAATCAAAATGCCCTTTTGGGTTGTCTTTTCATTTCCAAATGACCCGAGACTCAAAATTAACATCCAAATAAACTTTTCTGACTATTTCGAACCTTCCGGACGCAACGACGCAGTCGAAATGACTATAAGATCGATAGAAAATAAATTTCCTTTTTAATTTAACAAATTAGTCCCGACACGTCCATACCGCGTCTGACTAAAAATTCAAATTACCGAATTTATATCATACCGTCATATCAATGACATCACATTCATATATTACCTAAATATCTTAAAGTAATATTCAGAATCATCTATTTTAATATCCACAATTCGGATAAAACCCAAATGAATTAATTTATAATAAGATCCAATTAATCCATTAATTTAAAATATAACCCATTTTAAAAGTCATTAAAATTACGGGGTGTTACAGCTCCCATGATCAGCAGACTTATTAACTCCCCAATAAGTCATTCTCTGACCTATGTCCTCGAGGTACCAATCTAAATCCTCCCGTAGGCACACAAAGATTAGATGGCCCTGATCGAACGCCGACCTCCCGTGATAGCAAGTATGGTAGGTATGTTATACACAGATAACCATATATACTAAGCATTCACACATCTTAGATATCTTATAATATTAATAGAGGTATATTCTACATTGCTATACTGTCATTAAATGTTGCACGTTTACAAATCCCCGAATAATATACATTAAAAGTTGTCAACCCTTCTCACGTCGCGATTTTAAGTACTTATAACATAACCCGTAGAAGTCTCCCGGTCTATTATACAATTTTAAGTTTTAATCCACAACGGACTCCATTCTCACAAGAATACCCACTAATCGTAAGGAACAAATAACACTCGATTAAATAAGCATACGAAAAACTCGAAACCAAAATCGGGCCTAAAAAGGCCATACTGTGAACTCATTAGAAGTCTCGTTCAAACGAATGGCTTAGAACGAACTACCAACTCGTTAGAAGGGGTACTGTCATTTCGTTAGAAACTCGTTCGAACGAGGTCGTTCGAACGACCTGGGTTGGTCTTCTAACGAGATGGCAGAAAACGACCATAAATTTCCCAACTCGTTTTTCTTCATTTTTCTCTTCTCTAAATCCATCCTAAGATCATCCCAATAACGTTTTAATGTTTATAAACTATTCTAAGTCACCCTAGGTCACTCCTTAACATATTTTGGGGATCAATTATTACTACTCAACATGCCATAATTAGAAATCCCCAATTCTTGCCCCAAACCCTATGAACATGAACTCAAAATTTAATTGACTACCAAGACTTCTTATTAATCCGTTTTTAAATCATCAAAAGTTACATTTTTGCGTATTGAATTCGTCCATAATCATTCTACATGCAATCCCTATCCAAAATCATGAGTTTCATAATAATCCCATTGGGTTTTTCATCAAAACTATCAAGGCATATACAATTCCTACACTAAACATGGAGGAAATATTCATTGAACTTAATAACATCAAATCACTTGTGACTGTAACACCCCGCCCGCCCGGGGAGAGTGAACGGAGCACTAATGCGATAAAATAAATCCAAATCCACAAGTGACAAGGTATAGAGCATCTAAATAAACCCACAATAATATAAATCCACTAATCTCAATCTCTTCAATTACAACAAGTCTCTCGAATAAAAAATACAAATCTCTAAAGCTCTATACATCAAAATAATACAAATCTTTCCCAAACAATCCTCGCTAAAATCAATCTTCATAGCGCCCCAAAATCCGCGCTAACCTGCCACTAAAAGAAAATATGGGGAAGTACACAATACGACAAGAAAGATGCTCAACAAATACATGTTAGCGATGAATAAATCGTAACAACACGAGTACGAATATTCAAATCAAAATGAAAATCTCAATAGCATTTCATCATTATAATTTCTCAACAACACTTTAACCGGGTCACCAGGCCTCACCACATCCGTATATGCTTTATCAAGCCATAGCCCGGGAAACAGGAATTTTGGCGGGTGCTCAACATTCGTGCCATATTAAAATCTCATGACAACGTGCTCATCAACAATACAATTATACCACATGAATTAAAATCATTTCATCAATTATTTTCCAGATATCAATGAATTTATCAATTCAAATATGAGTTCAATTAAACAAGAATTCAAAGAGAATGACACTCGCGAGATTTAAGGAGCATATTGTGTAAAACCCCATACCTCAAAACGCGATGAGAAACCAATGATCACATCCTCAAGATCAACACAAAAGATCCTCCAAGAACCTCAAACAAAATAGCCCCAAGAACACCTCTAATCTAAGGTTGGAACTCACAAATCTCAAGGGTCAATGTGTATATAAAAAGAAGAGGAATATAAAATATATTTGCTGTCGAAATTTGTGCCAAAAGTAGGTTAAAACTCTTGCCCACGACTTCCTTTTATAATGCAAAGAAATGAAGAGTTGGAATCCAAAAGACTCCTTTAAATAAGGCAAATAAATGAAGAGTTGGAAGTCAAAACAACTCCAAGAGTTAAAAACATTTTAAAATCATTTTAAAATCCGTTTTAACTCCGTTTTCGAAACCGTTTGAAATTCTCGCCTTTAAAAATAATAACCAACATATTTGAGCAATAAAAATAATTTTATCAAACACTTTATTTTCCTCCATTTTCCTAAATTAATTAAAATAGCCCAAAAATTAAGCGGGTTGTTACAGTGACACCCCGCCTAATTAATCCTGGGTGATCACTCCTAAATCAAGTTAGAAAATGTTTCTCAGTTGGTCCATTCTTAGCATCACTGTTGCCTTTTTAATTACTAACCACCTAAGTGAGAAAAGTAGACTGGTGCCAATTTTTATCTTTCAATTAATTAAATAAAACTCATGCAGAACATAAAATAATACACAATCACAGTTAACTAAAATAACCATCCACAAATAAAATACTTAACCGAATAAACCATCAGTCCAAATATCCAATACAAGTAAGGATAAGAAGAAAATCTCAACAAGTCTAATACTGATAAATGAACTTTGAGCGACAAGCTCAGATAACTACTAGAGAGTCTCTACACGAATGAAAGAAGGAGGCGTCTATCAAAAACCCCGCAACATCCACATGTGCTGCAGCAAAGGATACCTGGAATAGAGTCAAGCCTGGCGTCCCTGTGGCTGGGCACCTAAAAGGTTTTTAAAAAAATTTATAGCAAGGGTTAGTACCCAAAAACATTTGAAAACATTTAACAAATGATTAACTTGCAGTAATATATAAATATGCATGCTCTTCATATTTTAGTTAGTGCCACACTCTCTTGAGGACTTCCTCACCCCTCCTCTAATGTGCACTACTAATGCTTCCATTTAATTTACTAGGTCCTACTCTCCTGACCCAATACTTATTTTAACCCTTGAAATTTACCTACTCTAACCGAGTATGCCTTAATTCATGATTTTTAAGTTATTATAAACGTCAACTTAATTAAATCATTACCCTTTTTAATTTCATATAACATTCACACCGGTTATGCACATAATACATTTTTCACTATGTATTAATTATCCCATATATAATTATTTACCTAATTATATATTTAATCATATTACAGTATTCACAAACATACTGAAATAACATTTAATACAAACTTTCGACCGAGTAAAAATACTCACAAAATATAAATTTTCCCAAGTGCTATCCCACTAGGTGTATTCACATAACCTAGTTATCCAAGTTAGATTCGCTCACTAACTTAGTTTAACATACGAATTGGAGGCGGTCATATTCCTTCCCTGAAAGTGAGATGCCCCTCACCCATATAATGGACGCTATGACCTGGGATTATACTCGCCCTACTCCTCAAGCTAGGGGATTCATCCACTACGCGCAACCTCCCCCTATAGCACTAGAGTATATACTAATAATATTCAATCACTGATATTAGTGCACACACACACTATATATATGTATACTATCACACTCTGTATATATATATATATATATATATATATATATATATAAATATAAAATGTCCCGGTTACACCATGTACAAAATCCGTAACATAAGCCTATTTAATTTATTGAGAGTTTATGGTCCAACTCTAAATATTAATTAATTCGCACATTAATTAATTAAGTCACCTTTGGTGTCGCCCCCGCCATAAAATTGGACTTATTCTCGTAGTCCGAATTAACCTCACCCGAGTCTAAATTCCCGACTCCCTAATTATTTAGCATTTATCTAAATAAGATTTATCTCTCAGTATTCCTCAACCATTGTCCCCGGACTTGTTCACTACATCTATATTTAATCCTTTCGAACACCTTCCCAAAAATTCAACCTTAGTGTGTCACACCTAATTTCTCCAAAACCCAACAAATTTAAATTATGATGTCACACTAAGTTGTCACCAAATTCTAAATTAACTTTATTCACCTTTAATTAGATTTAAAACCCATGTATAAATTTCTCACCAAATTAATTCATGGAAAAAGATTAAATTAAAATTTTCTTACTATAAAAGAAAACTGGGGGAACTGTCAAAATCTGTCGACCATCGATCGATCGACCCCAGACCTTCGATCGAGCAGGTCCTCGTCTTCTTCGCGAAGACAGATTCTGCCATGGACGAGTTTCATAAAACTCTAACTCCTTCTACCAGCAATCTCAAGCCTTCTTAACAATAATACAAGTTAGGAACCTTATTAGGGACCTCCAGAATGCGCTCCAACGTTATTAATTCGTCCATTAACTACAATTTCTGAATTTGGGGAAATATTCATCTTTAATTCCTTACCCATTTACATCCCAAATTCCTTCACCAAATTCGTTTCTAATTATCTAGAAATCACCCTACTAGATATGTATCAATTTATAATATCAGATTTCTACAAGAATCCTCATTCAAATTCGTAAATCAGATTATTATTTTCAAAACCTCATGTTTATGCCATGAACACCCAAAACGAATTTTGATCAAACACATCACATGAATATGAATTGAAAAATAGATTCAATACTATTGCAAGTTATCCACTTGCCTTAGGTTTCGTAGTGTCTGATTCGGAAATGAATTCCAAGTTTGAAGATGATCCTTGTTGGCTCTCTAGTGATCCCAAAACTGCCTTTAACTGCTATTAGGGTTCCTTAATACACTTAGCCTTTTTCTAAAACTCTATCATCGGTTTCCTTTCTTCTCCTAACTTAACAATTAACCTAAATCCCGTTTTTTGCCTAATGGGCCAAAGCCCAAATGACATAATTGCCTCCGTGTGGGCCCGACTATGTCTAAAAATGCCCCATGACCCGTTTACTACCCCCGGGTACACTTTTCCGACTATCTCGGCCCATCCGAACTCAACCGTACACTCAGAATTGGCATCCGAATTAATTTATCAAAATACTTATCCCCCACCCCTTTAGTCTATACCGACTCCCGGTTGAGATAAGTGCATACCCTATCATTAATACTCGAAATAACTTAAATAATTTATTACTATTCACTTAGTAAATAAATTCCAGTAAATATTAACTATTCACTCCCCGATTAATATTTAAATAAAATTTCCCTAATTAATTCAATTAAAATTATGTCTCACAAGTAATTTTCAATTCCCGAATTAATTACATATTTAATGCATGAAAAATGCGGGGTGTTACATCACTTACCTTAAATTCGATGTTCTGGTTCGTTGTTGATGATCAAGGGTTGGTTCTCTCTTCTTTCCAGTCACAAATTCCTTTCAGAATGCTGGTGATGGAGGAGGGTTTGGTTAGGAACCTCTTTTAACTTCTCTCTAACTCCTCTCAAAACTCCCGTAGCCCACTCTCTTGTCTTTGGGGTCTAATGGCCTTAGTGGCCTCACTAATTATTAATAAATAACCATAAAAATTCGTGGGTTTTAATTCCTACATTTTTAAAATTATCAAAATACCCTTTTAGGTTGCCGGTTTGGCCTAAAAGTGCTCCGGAACCCAAACCAAACTCCCGGCTAGTGTTTTATGACTATTTCGACCCTTCCGGACACATTAGCGCACTCAAAATGATCATTCGGTTGATAAAAATATAATCTAATTTTTAATTTAAATAAATTTATTTCTGACGCGACTGACACGCGTATCCCAACTAAATTTCCCAAATTGTTGTATTTCTGCCTCGTGACAATTTTAACATTTTCAATACACATATATTACCATATATTCTCAGTAATATTTTATTTTAACATTATAATCAAATACCAACTCACATCTCGCTAGTATTTAAATCCGGATTAATTCCTAATTAATTCTCATTTAATTCAATTAATCCCTTAAATAAAAATCAATAAAATTATGGGGTATTACATACTTCCCCCATAATAACAGAATTTCATCCCGAAATTCAGAACTGAAGAATACCTGGTAAAAATAGCTCTGGATAACGTTCGGGCATCTCATCCTCGCCCTCCCATGTGGACTCCTCGACATTATGATGTCGCCACTATACGCGTACTAATGGTACTATCTTCAACCTCAGTTTCCTCTCGCTGTGGTCCAGAATAGTAATCGACCCCTCCTCGTAGGAACTATCAGTCTGAAGATCGATGTCCTCTAAGGTAATGTGAGTATGAGCCAAATCGTCCCTAAGATATTTCCTTGGCGAGGAAATATGGAACACATCATGAATCCTATGCAAGTGCTCCGGTAACCCAAGTCTATACGCAACTGGCCTAATTCGCTTGATGATAGGAAATGTCCCTACATATCTTGGTGCCAGTTTCCCCTTCTTTCCAAAAAGCATAATCCCCTTCATATTAGATAATCTGAGTAGCACTCGGTCCCCTACCTGGAATTCTCTAAAGAACCTATTTGCATCATCATAGCTCTTCTGTCGGTCCTGAGCTACCCGAATACAGCTCCGTATCATCTCTATCCTTGTCGAAGTGTGTCCTAAATCACTTTCGGCCCAAGGAGTTTGTTATCCCCCACCTCTAACCAACATGCTAGGGAACGACAAGGTCTAAAATAAAACGCCTCGAATGGAGCCATGCCAATGGTGAACTAGTAGGAGTTATTATAAGCAAACTCCACCAGTGGAAGGTACTGCTCCCAACCACCTCCAAAGTTTAGGATGAACATACGCAACATGTCCTCCAACATCCGGTTTGTCCGATCTATTTGCCCATTAGTCTGCGAGTGATACGCCGTACTCATCCGCAACTCCGTACCCATGGCCTCCTGGAAACTCTCCCAAAATTGTGAAACAAAAATCTTATCTCGGTCAGAGATGATATTGAGAGGCAACCTGTGAAGTCTCACTATCTCCGCAATGAAAATTTGGGCATACTGTCCCGTAGTGTAGTCTGTCCTCACGAGGAGAAAATGAGCAACTTTGGTCAACCTATCCATAATCACCCATATGGAGTCGTGACCCCTCTGTGACGTAGGTAACCCCGTGATAAATTCCGTGGATATGCTCTCCCATTTCCACATCAGAACTTCTAACGGCTATAGAAGTCCTACCTATCTCTGATGGTCCACCTTTACTAGCTGACAAATGGCGCATTTAGAAACGAACACAGCAATATCTCTCTTCATCCCACTCCACCAGTATTGTCATCTCATGTCTTGGTACATCTTATCCCCACTAGGGTGTACCGTGAATTGCGAGCCGTGCGACTCTGTCATTACCTCATATCGCAAGTCTTCCCATTTCGGAACGACCAGTCTCCCATTGAAGCGTAATCCCCCATCTGAACTAACGGTATAGATCTCGACTCCCTCTACTAGTAATCGAACTATCTGCTCCTAATAGAACGAGTCTTTTGCCTGGGCCTTTATCACTCTCGTAACAATTTGAGGTGTAACAGTCATCACGGACATGAATGATCCGGCCACTGCATCCTGGTGTCCTAACTCCTTCCACTTAGCTTTCCATAACTCATCCACCTCATTTACTGACCTACGGCTCAACGCGTCTACTACCACGTTAGCCTTCCCTGGGTGATATTGGATATCAAACTGATAATCCTTCACAAACTCAAGCTACCGACGTTGACGCATATTCAGTTCCTTCTGCGTGAAGAGGTATTGTAAAGACTCGTTGAAAAACGTCGCTAATGCCTTTTAATACAAGATTAAACTGTATAAGCAACTCCGAGATGTTTGTTGAAGAAACCCTTTTCTTTTGAAAATAAAAATTATAAACAAGATGTGTTTATAAAGAAACTTATGTACGAGAGTAATTAAGACTGTGTAATCAGTTTTTAAAACTAAGGCAGTTTCGAAAATTCAGCACACTTATAGAATGAGATGAGTAGATGAAGATAATCAACACACAGTTTTTAACGTGGTAAAACCTCTCCCAACAGAGGAAACATCCACGGTGACTTCTAAGTCACAAAAGTAAAAACCCACTAATAACAAATAGTAGTTACAAACAATACAACATGCAAGCACACAAATCAACCTATTATAAGTTTAGGAATATACACCACTTGGTGTCCTTCTAACTTCTCATAGATTTGATTTGTTGATGATGTTCTCCAGTTTGCTAACTTCCTTCGCTTTAGCTTCCTTATGTCGACTCAATGATCTCTGATCTTATACACAACACTTCCAGTGTAGTAGTGTGTTAAGTGTTTGTGTAGTGATTCCTACCAACATGCATGAACTCACACACACTTAGATTTACAGACAGTCCTAGTAAATTACATATAAAGACTATATGCAGTGATTTTAGTTTATTTCTTTCTCACAGAACTTGAACCCTTTTTGACCTTTAAATATAACCCAGATTCCACGGATATCTTGATTTTAAAATCGGTCAAGATCTTAATCAATATCTTTTTGAAAACATTTGTGAGATTGAAAATCTCCAAGTGTGAATCCAACTAGGTCAGGGTTAAGTTTCGTAAGAATAGAAACCACAAAACATTTTCAAAACTAAATCAGTAAAGATTTTCTTAAATCAAGTAGTAAATATGCAGATCTAGTGAAAATGTAACATGCAGAGTGTAGATCTAAAGTTTCTATGAAAAAGAAACAAGATCTTCACACGAATGTTTAAGTTGTGAACAAGATCAAAGACAAGGAGGTTACATCTTCGATATGAACAAACCACTCTCTCTCTCTCAAACACTCAGGGTTGTGTTTGGGGTTGAATATACGAAGGTTTGTTTCAGAGTTGAGGTGTTTAGGGTTAGGGTTAGGGTTTGGCTAACAGTTTTCCTTTCTCTCTCTTCTCTCTTTTCTTTTCTCTCTTCTCTCTCACTTATCTCTTATTTTTTTTCTCTTAGAAAGACGAATGCCCAAAAGTCTTCTAAGGCTGAGAAGTGGAGGGTATTTATAGGGCTGAGGGAAGGTTCTAGATGTTCGAGGGAAATCAAGGGCTGAGATCAAGTCTTGCAAACTTTGACTTCATCCAAAGGTTATAAAACAGCGGTGATTAAAAATGATTGTGATTGGTTCATATGGATAGCACCGGGACTCACTAAGAACACATGAAGACCCTCGATTAGGAATGATCCAACGTTCAGCAATCAACCATCCAACCTTCTCACATAACAAACACAAATAGGTACACCCGGAGGATGACAAGTGTTGACATATGAGAGGCTCACACACGCGCGTCCAAAGTAATAACAGAAGGTACCCTGAAGTCTCTAGCGCTTTGAGATTCTACCCAACCAAACATTCGAGTGAGAAATGAAGTTTACAAAATAGAATATTAACCCCACAAATTTTATAATCCCATTTTATTAATAAAAACATTTATTTAAAAAATGTTTAAAAATGTTTAGAAAATATTTAAAAATTCCCAAAAATTATTAAAGCTCCAATTCAAGGGGAATTAAACACACACTCAATTTTAAGCAATATGAACACATGTATGCACTTCTAATTGTGTGTAGTGTGATTCAATTTATACCTTCATGGATCATTGAAGAGGATTAGAGAGATAAGATCTGAGGCTCTTTGGATTCTAAGTTAGACAACCAATTTTGTCACTATTTCCAAACTAGTTGAACACTTATACAGTATAGACTTAAGCAAGTCAAAGGTATAAAGTGCTTCACTTGTGGTCTGTGAACAACCAAAATTTCTCCCCCAGGAGATAGTGTCTCCAAATCCGAAGAGCAAATACGACTGCCGCTAACTCCAAGTCATGGTTGGGGTAATTCTTCTCATGAGGCATAAGCTTACGGGAAGCATAAGCTATGGCCTGACTCTCCTATTGTAGTACGCCTCCAAGTACTTGTAAGGACGCATCAGTGTAGACTAGATACTCAACTCCCAATCTCGGCAATGCTAACATAGGAACTGAGGTCAACTTGTCCTTTAGCTCATCGAATGCCAACTGACAAGCATCACTCTAGATGAATGGCACACCTTTGCGAATCAGATGTGTCAAAGGACCCGCTATCTTTGAAAACCCCCGAATAAACCTCATGTAGTATCCTGCTAGGCCTAAGAAACTACGGATCTTAGCTGGTATCGTGGGCTATCCCCACTCCCTCATCGTGGATACCTTCCCCGGATCGACAGATATCCCCATGTATGAAATGATGTTCCCAAAAAATTGAACCTCCTTCAGCCAAAACCCACATTTTTCATATTTTGCATATAGCTCGTTCTGACGCAGCGTCTGAAAATCTGCCTCAAATGCTTAGCGTGTTCCTCCTCTGTCTGGGAGTAAACTAGAATGTTATCAATAAAGACAATGATGAACTGGTCTAGGAACTCTCTGAATACCCTATTCATCAAGTCCATAAACACTGCTGGGGCATTGAATAAGCCAAAAGACATAACCCAAAACTCGTAGGAACCATATCTCGTCAAGAAAGCAGTCTTCGAGACATTCTGTTCCCTTATACGTAACTGATGGTATCCCAATCGCAAGTCAATATTTAAGAATAAGGAAGATCCTCTCAATTGGTCGAATAAGTCATCGATTCGGGGCAACGGATACTTATTCCATATCGTGACTTTATTCAACTCCCGGTAATCTACACACAACCTTAACGATCCATCCCTCTTCTTTACGAACAGCACAGGGTCACCCCACGGCGAAGTACTTCTACGAATAAATCCCTGACCCAACAACTGATCTATCTGATCCCTTAGCTCTCTCATCTCTGCTGGAGCCATACGGTATGGGGCGCGGGCAATTGGTCAAGTTCCCGACGTTAAATTGATAACAAAATCTATCTTTTACTAGGAGGTAGTCCATGTATATCTTGAAATACATCAGTAAACTCCCTAACAACTGGAATCGAATCGAGTGGTAATACCACTTCCTTAGAGGTCTCCTCCTCTATATAGTACAAGCGAGTGGACGATCCTCCCTCAGGGCGAGGCATTGCCACTAAAAACATCTCCTGCCCGGGTGTGGAAAAAATGACACTCCTACTGAAACAATCAATCATGGCTCGGTACGCAACTAGCCAATCCATACCAATAATCGCATCGTACTCAGTCATCTCTAATACTAACATATCAGCAGGTAAAGTAAACCTCCTAATATCTATACGCACACCTCTACAAATAAAAGAAATCATAGAACCCCTACTTAACGGTGAATCTACACAAGTAATAGTGCTCTCTGCAGTGTCTAACAACCCCAACGTGCGTGCAAATCTCGTGGCAATGAAACTGTGTGTGGCCCCCGTTTCAATTAAAATACGCCCCATAATCCCCTGAATAGAGAACATACCCTCAGTAGTAGGTGGATCCTGTGGGACTGCGGCCTGCTAGAGTTGATAAACTCACCCATACTGAAGTTGTCCCTGCTGGACTGGGACTGCTGGAATGGGTGGAAAAGCTGGCAACTGCGGTGGTGCTGGGAGGGCGGCGAGAAACGCAGGTCTCTAGGGCTCATGTCGAGCACCCTGCTGCTGCTGTGGGGCCCTGTCGTTATTCGGACACTCCTGGAATTTGTGGCTAATCTTTACACAAGTAAAACATTTCCCTGGAAAATTTCCCCCTCTTTGACCCTGCTGCCCACGGCCCTAGTGGCCATTGCCATTCCTACCCTGGTCGTGCTGGCTTTGATGAAACTACTGCTGTTGGCCCTATTGACCCTTATGGCCGTGATGACCCTATTGGCCATAACAAAAACCTCCGTGTCCATTTCTGAAACCCCCATATCTAAACCTCTTAGAATCCCCCTGCTGGGAACTCTGATCACCGTGCCTGTGCTGACCCTGAGCTGATTGTGCCCCTCCAGCACCATTTCCCCTATCCTGCCGTGATGGCTGGACTCTCCTGATCACTTACCCTATGACAAGTGAAAGCAGTGGTCCTGGCAGTGATCCAGTGTTGCGTTAACCACATCAGAATAACTGGCCAACGAGAGATTACCCAATAAGTGCTGACGGATCCTCCAAGTCAACCTATCCATGAACTTCTGAATCTTTTTCTCCTCGGTCGGGATCTCATCGGGAATGATGTTCAAGAGATTATTAAACTCGGCCTCATATTCTTCCACGATCTTCCTCTCCTTCTTGAGGTTCATTAACTTCCTCCTCATTTCGGTGTGAACGGCTGATGGAAAATACTTGCGGTCGAACCGCACCCAGAACTCCTCAATAGAAAGGATGTCTCTCTCCTACGTGGTGGTAATGGACTCCCACCACTGTAACGCTGATCCTACTAGCTTAAAAGTATCCAGTATCAATTTTTGTACATCTGTTCACTCGTACATCCTCAAGTGCCTTTGGATGTCCTTCTTTCACTGACTTGACACAACGACGTCGGAGCTACCTGCAAACTCCGGAGGGTGTGCTTTCGGAAAAGCATCACGAACACATTCCCAAGAAGATGGGAATGCATGAGCCTGTACTGGCACTACTACCGACACCTGAGGCGGTGCCTGCTGCACAATTGCAAGAGCGGTATTTACTGCTTCGGTTAGAATAACGACAACCTCTGCGGCATTCATGGAGCCCTGAACTGGTGCAGGCTGTGGCTCGGGCTGAGCATCCCTAGGAACTCGCTGTGCACATCGTGGAGGCATCTGGAATGAGAGTAAAATCTTATAAGTTCTCATTTATTATCTCAAAATAGTTGAAGAGCGAAACATACAGAATAGAGTACAACAATCCTGAAATATAGGGATCTATATCAAAGAACGATACGCGGAAACATAATAAGCCTTACAGATCCTAAGGACACTAGAACCTGATGCTCTGACACCACCTGTGACACCCCCAACTAATTAAATACCGGGTAGCTACTCTTTTATTAAATTAATACAAAATGTCAAGTTGGTTTAGTTCATAGCATCACTGTCGACAAAAGTTTTAACAATTACTAGCCACCTAATATTTAAAAAGCGAGTTATCAATTTTAATTAAATTAGATTAACGTACAACAAGTATTAAATTATAAAAAAATGATACCACAACCACAATACAGTCACATTACAATGATAAAGGAATAAATGAATCTGGAAGAACACTCCTCGGAAATAATCCAAAATACTGAATAAAACTGAATACAAAGTCTGAATCACTAAATAATTACAACACAAAAATCAGAAATAAAACTGAGTAACTATGATGTCTCTAAAAGAAAAAGGGCGACATGCCCTACAGATGAGTAAATCTGAAATAGAGTCAAGATAGAAAGTGGAGGCGTCTACTATCGAGGTCCTGTAACTTCCACAACAGCTATAGCACGCTACTGGAATGGAACTCCTACGCTTGGTGTCCTTGTGGCTGGGCACCTAAAAGGTTTTTACAAGAAAATAGATTTGAAAGCAAACGGGTCAGAGCCCGATTTTGAAAATAGTTTAAAATACATCAAGTGTTTAATATCATTAAACCATGAATATAAAATACATGATAGCGCGTGCACTCACATGAGTTTCTCACCTCTCAACTAATTGTGCACTCCTACGTACCCATACCCATTCTAGTTATTCCATTAATTAACTAGTCTAATTCAATATTTGATTTTTACTATACTATCCATGGTTTAATTCCGGACGTCTTAATATAAACTGAGAGTTTTACCTTCATTCTTCAGAATTAATTACAATAATCACCAAGAGTTTTCCCATTTTTAGCTCTACAAAGATGTTACATTAATTCACACTTGTACTTATATAAAAAGTTCATTTCAATATTTCAGTATATCAATCTCATCATAAATATACAATAACGGAACCCCTAGACTAAGCTGTGGTGCACACATACTCTGCTATCAAATCCCGATACATCACATACATAAGGATCACGTATTCTGAATCTCTCAGGAATCGTTTAGACAAGTAACAAGCACACATAATGGAGGCGAACATAGTTCACATCACATGGGTCACGCACATACCTAAGCTCCCATGATCAGTAGACTTATTAACTCCCCAATTAGTCATTCTCTGACCTATGTGTAATACCCCGTAATTTTAAATGACTTTTAAAATGGGTTATATTTTAAATTAATGGATTAATTAGATTTTATTATTAATTAATTCATTCGGGTTTTATCCAGACAGTGGATATTGAAATGGATGATTCTGAATATTAATTAAAGATATTTAGGTAATATATGAATGTGATGTCATTGATATGACTGTATGATATAAATTCGGTAATTTATATTTTTTAGTCAGACGCGGTATGGGACGTGTCGGGACTAGTTTATTAAATTAAAAAGGAAATTTATTTTCTAGCTATTTAATAGTCATTTCGACTGCGTTGTTGCGTCCGGAAGGTTCGAAATAGTCAGAAAAGTCTATTTGGATGTTAATTTTGAGTCTCGGGTCATTTGGAAATGAATAGACGACCCGAAAGGGCATTTTGGTCATTTTTCTAGGGGGTGAATAGTGATTTCGGATTTGGTACTATTATAAGTATTTGTAGATTAAGTGTATGGGGGTTATTCATCTCCTCTTCACAAATTAGATCAGCCATCTTCCTAGAGAGAGTGTAAGGGTGCTTGGGAAGGGAAAAGCCTACTTGGGAAGGAAAAGAACAAGAACCAAGGTTCACCACCACCAACCACCACCGGAGTTTGACCGGAGAAGGGACAACCAACTGAGATATACTACACCAAAGGATCAGACCTTCAGTAAAGGCAAGTGTTTGATAATTGCAACTTAAGTTCGTATATTGTCCATGTTAGAATAATTATGAAAAGAGATGATTTTCTTGTTTGGAAGACATAATGGAGTTGTTATATGGATTTATAGAAACTGAAATAATATAGGAAGTAAACTTATATTGTAGGATGATATTAATCCACGAAATGATCATGAATATGTTGAAGAAAAATCTGAAAAACCATGGAAGTGTTCTTGAAGTTATTATGCTGATGATTTTCTGGAAATAAGGAGAGAAACATGCTTTTAATCCAGTCCCTTGATGATTCTAGGATGTTTAGAGTATCGGAAATCGTTCATATATGTTGATATATCATGTAGAAATAATTATAACTCGTTTTGAAGGTTAATATGAAGGTTTGAATAAGTAAAAATGGTGAAACCCGTAGTTGCAGAAAATGCAGAAAACCAGGCTTGGACCTGAGGGATCGATCGATCGACCCCTACCTTCGATCGATCGACCTCCCCAGAATATGTAAAGTTGTTTCTTTTTAAATGTTGATTCTTATCCCAAACCTTTTGTGGATCTTTGGTGATTATTATTTGGATATTATGGGACCTAGAAAATATCAGTAAACCCTTGATAAGATTTGAATTAATTTGATTTGGATTCGAGTGATTTAAATGATGAAAATTATATTGAATGGAATTTCAGTTGCTAGATTCATTTGTTAAATTCCAAATGGGGATGTATGAGGATTTAAGATAGGACCAGTAGGGGTGATTGAATATAACACCTGGGTATCCTTAAGTTTACAAGAGGGTTTAATCCTAAGTGAAAGAATATGTGTTTATAAGAGATTTGAAACTATTGGTTTTAACCTTAATTAAAAGGAGAACTAAACTCGTAGTAGTTCGGGAGAAATAATGGTATGGACCAGTAGGATATTAGTGATTTTTTACTGAATATAAGATGAGGAAAATCCTATTTGAATCTTGTGAGATGGGAGTTTATAACACATTTGATTGAAAGAGGGTATGAGGTTATCCCGATCGCATAGTTAAAGTTTTCGGACCTCCTCGATCGACAAAGTTAAGTAGTAGTGTATTGGAGGAGTTCCTTGTTTGGATTTCGCTTTGCGAGACGCTCCGCGCATGAACCTTAATGACGTCGGGAGTGGAGAGATGTTATAGGATGCGAGGATAATTAAATTATGAAGTAAAGATAAGGTATTTTAATACGTGGAATTTAAAAATGCTACGTATGGGAAATATCTTAGGGTAGTGATAATTACCTTATTGATATTATATTATAGGTATGATAATACCTGTCTGATTTATTGATGATTTATGTGTATGACATACCTAGCTTACTTGCTATCGGTGGGAGGTTTGCGCATGAGGGAAATTATATCCTGATGAATCCATGGGATCTTTAATTTGTCGCTCTAGAACATAGGTCTATGAAATACTTATCGGGGAGTTGATAAGTCCGCTGACTGTGGGTACATAGATATGTGCATGACCCATGGATACGAGAACTATGTTCGCCTCCAATTTGTTTGTTGTTGTTTGTGGTTCGTGGAATCTTACCGAACATTTAGTCCCCTATTCGGCGACCTGCAATGATGGGTCATGATAGCAGAGTAATACATTGCACCACAGCTATGACTCGGGGTGCCGTATTATATATGAATATATATATAATGGGTTAAATGGTTACATGGATATATTGTGGTTAAATCTATCTATGGTGATAATTGTAGATAACGGTGAATAGAGAAAGATAATGGAATTAAGTTAATGAATGTTTATGCTTATAGAATTGAAAAGCTTAACTCATGTTAATGAGAAACGATTCATATTAATGAGTAATGATTCATGTTAATGAGAAACTAATCATATAAAGAAGAAATGTAAATGAATAATAATGTGACGTATGGTATGGGACATACGAGGATTATGATATGGGAATGGAATTTATAATATGGAGACTAGAAAAGAGGAAGCATTAACTAGGAGGTTAATAGGAAACTTTAAGTGTGCACTCTAGTTGAGAGGTGAGAATTGCAAGTGAGAGTTGGATCTAACATGTACATAATAAATGCTTTATTGCACTTGTTAAATACTTGCTGTTTTAAAAATAATCTACACATTCGGGCTCTGACCCGTTTCCTTGCATATTTTCTCTTCTATTGTATCTTTATATCAGGTGTCCAGCAACAGGGACGCCAACCTTAGCGGATTTTGACAGGCTATGAATTTATGGAGTTTTGCTTAGACGCCTATCTTCATTTGATTCACAGTATTCTTAGTTAGGGCATGTCGCCCAAAGTATTTCAATTATCTTTTCTATCGAGGTCAAATACTATTGTATTCGGGTCTTTTTAATACAGTTGTTATTGATGGGATTACTGTAATGGATTAATATTATTTGGGAATGTTTATTCCAATTGCATTTAAATTTTTTTGTGTTATTTATTGGGTTATCAGTGTTGTAGAATAAAATGTGTTGTGTTATTCTTAAACTAAAAATGGTTTTGTTGAAATTTAAATTTGGAAAGTTTTTAACACCAGCTTAATTGGGTATTGGGTGAGTTGTAAATGTTTTCGACAGTGATGCTAAGAATGAGCCAACTGTATATTCTGTTTTAACTTGGTATGGGACTAGACACCCGGTATTTAATTAGGTGAGGTGTTACAGGTGGTATCAGAGCATTAGGTTCTAGTGTCCTTTAGGATCTGTACGGCTTACTGTGTTTTCAGCTTAGCGTTCTTTGATGTAGAGCCCTATGAGTAGGATTATTGCTTTTCTATTTACGCCTACAAAGGTACGATGACTGTGGCCGAAGTTGATTAAATTGTCGCTCAGGCAATCAATGCAGCTTTAGTTGCTGTTCAGCAGGCTCCAGCACCAGCACCGGTTGTACTACCCGCGCAAGGGCAAGTGTTTCCTACTGCATGCGAATGAGCGAGGGATGCCTTTCAGAAAGCGCACCCACCTGAGTTTCTGGGAGGATCAGATGTTGTGACTGCTAGCCAATGGAAGAAAGATATCCAACGGCACTTGAGAATGATTGAATGTATTGAGGTTCAACGTCAAATACTAGCCACATTCAAGCTAGTAGGGGCAGCCTTGCAATGGTGGGAAGCTACGACCACTATGAGGAGAGGGACATAATGACTATCCAAGACTTTTGGATACGGTTTGATGGGAAGTATTTTCCTTCCGCCATCCAGACAGAGATGAGGCGGAAGCTACTTGATTTGAAACAGGGAGAGAAAACTATGGCAGAATATGAGGAAGAGTTTACGAGATTAACTAATTTGGTACCAGCTGAAGTACCTACTGAGGAGAGGAGAGTCCTAATGTTCACTAATGGGTTGAACTATAAAATTCGCCAACATTTATTGGGAAATCATTCATTACGTACGTATGGCAGATGAGGAGCATTGGACGGATAGCGGAGATCTTACTTAGGAGGTGATGAAGTATGTTTGAGTATGATGACCGTAGTCATTATGGAAAAATTGAGGAGAGTCATCAATAGAAGTTCTTGAAATGCGTGAATTGTGTATGTTCCCTAACGAAGGCAAATTATTGAAAGGCTTGGGTATATAGTGGAGTGTGGTTAACTAGAACTGAAAATTTGGGGTAAAATTTTTCTTGACTCATCGGAGCAAACTTATAATATTGGGATTCAACAACCATCACCCGCAAATGAGGCTATATTTCCTATCTAAGGAAGTATGAGGCGTATTGGTTTTTGTAGTGATTAATGTTGTGTGGTCAAAAGGGTTGCTAAACTTAGCCTATAGCACTCTTATTTATGTAGACTCACTGAGGGGTGTGGGACACCTTTATATTACATGTTATCACGTGGGTTTGATTTGTATCATGGGATTACTTACCTTGAGCATGTCCGGGTGTGATTTGACTATCGGCGTGCATTGACTTGTGGTATATGAGAGCATATGTCTGCATCTTGTCTTCTATAAAATAGTAGATGCGTAGACCCTATTTGAAATCAATAAAAACCAAATTTTTGTTTTAAAATCGATAAACCTGATCTTATTTTTTTTAAACCAATTTATTTTTATATATTATTGACTAAGGACCTTAGGAGTTTCGATGACCGACTACTTTAGGAAGTAGTGTATCGGGGTGGCTCCTTATTTGGAATTCGCTTGCGAGACACCCCACGCATGAAACTAATAACCGTTGGGAGTCGAAATAAGTTAGGTCTTTGGGAAACGAGTTTATAACCTTTGCGAAACTTTTAATATTGAAAGCGGTACGAGAGGGTTTATGGGCGCCCTGGATGATTGGATTGTAGTATTTTTCATAATTGTGAAAAAGGTAAGTAATTGAGACTTCAGGATTTATTTGTTCACTACGAGAGGATCATTTTTCCCAAAGTTTGTCACGAGGACGGTTAGGGAAGATTAGGTAAAGTCTAAATTTGATTCAGTTGAAACTATATGGTGAGGCTTGGCGTATAACATCGATAGGGATTTTGTTAATGTACTATGTGGGCGGTACATATTGGATTTCTTGCGATGGGAGATTTATAATCGGAGTTGACCTTACCGGTATGACTTATATTCCTGAATTTCGGGACGAAATTCTATTATAAGGGGGGAAGTATGTAATATCCCGTAATTTTAAATGACTTTTAAAATGGGTTATATTTTAAATTAATGGATTAATTAGATTTTATTATTAATTAATTCATTCGGGTTTTATCCAGATAGTGGATATTGAAATGGATGATTCTGAATATTACTTAAAGATATTTAGGTAATATATGAATGTGATGTCATTGATATGACTGTATGATATAAATTCGGTAAATATATTTTTTAGTCAGACGTGATATGGGACGTGTCGGGACTAGTTTATTAAATTAAAAAGGAATTTTATTTTCTATCGATCTAATAGTCATTTCGACTGCGTTGTTGCGTCCGGAAGGTTCGAAATAGTCAGAAAAGTCCATTTGGATGTTAATTTTGAGTCTCGGGTCATTTGGAAATGAATAGACAACCCGAAAGGGCATTTTGGTCATTTTTCTAGGGGGTGAATAGTGATTTCGGATTTGGTACTATTATAAGTATTGGTAGATTAAGTGTATGGGGGTTATTCATCTCCTCTTCACAAATTAGAGCATCCATCTTCCTAGAGAGAGTGTAAGGGTGCTTGGGAAGGGAAAAGCCTACTTGGGAAGGAAAAGAACAAGAACCAAGGTACACCACCACCAACCACCACCGGAGTTTGACTGGAGAATGGACAACCAACTAACATATACTACACCAAAGGATAAGACCTTCAGTAAAGGCAAGTGTTTGATAATTGCAACTTAAGTTCGTATATTATCCATGTTAGAATAATTATGAAAAGAGATGATTTTCTTGTTTGGAAGACATAATGGAGTTGTTATATGGATTTATAGAAACTGAAATAATATAGGAAGTAAAATTATACTGTAGGATGATATTAATCCACGAAATGATCATGAATATGTTGAAGAAAAATCTGAAAAAACATTGAAGTGTTCTTGAAGTTATTATGTTGATGATTTTCTGGAAATAAGGAGAGAAACATGCTTTTAATCCAGTCCCTTGATGATTCTAGGATGTTTAGAGTATTGGAAATCTTTCATATATGTTGATATATCATGTAGAAATAATTATAACTCATTTTGGAGGTTAATATGAAGGTTTGAATAAGTAAAAATGGTGAAACCCGTAGTTGTAGAAAATGCAGAAAACCAGGCTTGGACCTGAGGGATCGATCGATCGACACCTACCTTCGATCGATCGACCTCCCCAGAATATGTAAAGTTGTTTCTTTTTAAATGTTGATTCTTATCCCAAACCTTTTGTGGATCTTTGGTGATTATTATTTGGATATTATGGGACCTAGAAAATATAAGTAAACCCTTGATAAGATTTGAATTAATTTGATTTGGCTTCGAGTGATTTAAATGATGAAAATTATATTGAATGGAATTTCGGTTGCTAGATTCATTTGTTAAATTCCAAATGGGGATGTATGAGGATTTAAGATAGGACCAGTAGGGGTGATTGAATATAACACCTGGGTATCCTTAAGTTTACAAGAGGGTTTAATCCTAAGTGAAAGAATATGTGTTTATAAGAGATTTGAAACTATCGGTTTTAACCTTAATTAAAAGGAGAACTAAACTCGTAGTAGTTCGGGAGAAATAATGGTATGGACCAGTAGGATATTAGTGATTTCTTACTAATATAAGATGAGGAAAATCCTATTTGAATCTTGTGAGATGGGAGTTTATAACACATCTGATTGAAAGAGGGTATGAGGTTATCCCGATCGCATAGTTAAAGTTTTCGGACCTCCTCGATCGACAAAGTTAAGTAGTAGTGTATTGGAGGGGTTCCTTGTTTGGATTTCGCTTTGCGAGACGCTCCGCGCATGAACCTTAACGACGTCGGGAGTGGAGAGATGTTATAAGATGCGAGGATAATTAAATTATGAAGTAAATATATGGTATTTTAGTACGTGGAATTTAAAAATGCTACGTATGGGAAATATCTTAGGGTAGTGATAATTACCTTATTGATATTATATTATAGGTATGATAATACCTATTTGATTTATTGATGATTTATATGTATGACATACCTAGCTTACTTGCTATCGGTGGGAGGTTTGCGCGTGAGGGCAGTCATATCCTGATGAATCCATGGGATATTTGATTTGTCGCTCGAGGACATAGGTCTATGAAAGACTTATCGGGGAGTTGATAACTCCGCTGACTGTGGGTACGTAGGTATGTGCGTGACCCAGGGATACGATAACTATGTTCGCCTCCAATTTGTTTGTTGTTTTTTGTGGTTCATGGAATCTTACCGAACCTTTAGTCCCCTATTCGGCGACCTGCGATGATGGGACATGATAGCAGAGTAATACATTGCACCACAGGTGTGATTCGGGGTGCCGTATTATATATGAATATATATATATATATATAATGGATTAAATGGTTACATGAATATATTGTGTTTAAATCTATCTACGGTGATAATTGTAGATAACGGTGAATAGAGAAAGATAATGGAATTAAGTTAATGAATGTTTATGCTTATAGAATTGAAAAGCTTAACTCATGTGTGACACCTCGACTAATTAAATACCGAGTAGCTACTCCTTTATTAAATTAATACAAAATGCCAAGTTGGTCAAGTTAATAGCATCACTATCGAAAACATTTTACTGATTACTAACCACCTAGTATATAAAAAGTGAGTTGCCAAATTTTAAGTTAACTCTGATTAACACGCAATAAGAGGATAATGAAATAATAACAACCATTCACCATAACGAAGCAATAGAGTAACCAATAAAAATAATAATAGGTCCGGAGGAAAACTCCTCCCAACAATCCAACAACTGAAATAATAACATAAGTCTGAATCCTGAATTAATTACATGCCAGAAGTCTGAATAACTAAATAAATGAAATGTCTCAAAAAGGAATGGGTGACACGCCCTACAACTGATGAAATCTGAATATAGAGTCAAGATAGATGAAGCGTCTACTAGCAAGGCCCTGTAACTTCCTCAAACAGCTACAGCTCATCACCTTAATGAGGATCCTAAGCATGGTGTCCTTGTGGCTGGGCACCTAAAATGGTTTTTTCAAAAATAGGTTTGAAAGCAAATGGGTCAAAGCCCGAAATTGGAAATCATTTTAAAAATAGCAAGTGTTTTAATAACATTAAAACAATGAATGCAAAATACATGTTAGGACGTGCACTCACATGAAGTACTCACCTCTCGACTAATTGTGCACCCCTAACGTACCGTACCCATCTAAGTGACATACATAACTATCCAAACTGTAATAAGTTCTACCCCTTACTACTCATTTCCCATTATACTTTCTAGTGTTATCAATATAATAGCGGCTATACTTAACTCAGATTCTCAATTATTAGCAATACAATTCACTATCGGTTAACCCGTTATGTTTTCTCAAAACATTACCATAATTATATTCACATTACCAACATGAAAGTTCCCATTATTTAAGTGTATATTATTCACATCATAAATATACAATACAAGCACCCGAGACTAAGCTGCGGTGGACACATACTCTGCTATCCATCCCGGTACATCACGTACATAAGGATCACGCATTCCGAATCTCTCAGGAATCGTTCTCAGATAATAGCAAATCACAAAACAATGGAGGCGAGCACAGTCACATCACATGGGTCACGCACATACCTATGCTCCCATGATCAGCAGACTTATTAACATCCCAATAAGTCCTTCTCTGACCTATGTTCTCGAGGTACCAATCTAAATCCGGGCAACACAAGGATTAGAGGGCCCTAAGCGAACGTAAACCTCCCGTGATAGCAAGTATGGTAGGTATGTCATACACATAAAATCATATACATATACTAAGTATGCACACATCTTAGTAGTCACCATAATTTATTTGTGGTACACTTCTCATTCTCGTACCGACATATAATGTTACACAATTACATATTCCCGGTTAATATAAGTATTTAAGCCGTCAATTGTTCTCACGTCGTAATAGACACTCACGTCTTAATCCATAATTTCCATTTGGTTCAAATCACACCTCTAGGTTTTACTCCTCTATATATCCCAAATGTCCCCACCATAACAATTTATCATCAAGGGAGTGTTATCTCTACAATTAAATAAGGTTACGGGACACGCGAAGTCAAAACAGGCCAAAAAGCCTAAATTGTCAGCTCGTTAGAAGTCTCGTTCGAACGAGGTTGTTCGAACGAGAGTTCGTTCGAACGAACTGGGTATCTAACGAGATCTCATTCGAACGAAAGGCATCGAACGAACATCCCTCTCGTTAGAAGGAAAACTTTCAACTCATTAGAAGCTCGTTCGAACGACCTGGGTAGGTCTTCTAACGAGAGGCCAGTTTCGAGCCCAGAACTTCAGTTTCTCGTTTTTCCAACTTTCTTCATCTCTAATCTCATATACAATTCGTCCCAACATTATTTTAAGGTTTCTAATCCATACCAAACAATCATAGGTCATAACTAAACAATTATATAGGGCCAATTCTCCCTAAACATCATTGAATCATCAAATCCCTTCATTTATCCCCAAATCATATGAACATGAACCCTAAAATTTTAAAGTCACCAATGGGTATAATTAAATCCGTTTTTGTTATGAACAAGGTGTATTTCCATTAGAATAATCCTCCTAACACAATTCTACATGCAATCCTTTCATCAAAATATAATGTTCTAATTCCAATTAATGGGTTTTTATCAAACTCCCAAGAACAATACAAATTTTGTCAATTTCTTACGCATGGAAGAAACATTCTTTGTAACAAACGAAATTAAACCACTTGCCTTATGTGTATCTCTGAATTTGATGACGAATTGATGAGTTTCTCTCTCTCTCTCTCTCTCTGCAGAATTCTCCTCTCTCTACAAGCTCTTCTTCTCCAAGGTGACAATGGTGGCTAGGGTTTGCCTTAGGAACTCTTGGAACTAGTTCTAATAACCCCCGTAGCCCATAAGGTCATAAGGTGAAGTTAGTGGGTTTAGTGGGTAATTACCAAATCAGATTTAATTCCTAATTTTCGTTGGTTTTAATTCCCAAAAATTCAAAATTACCAAACTACCCTTATACGTTGTCGGCATGGCCTAAAAATGCCCCGGGACCCAAACTAAACCCCCGGCTAGTGTTTTCTGACTATCTCGACCCTTCTGGAAGCGTTGGCGCACTCAAAACGACCATATGGTTAATAGAAATAAAATTCACTTTTTAATTAAAATAAATATATTCTTGACGCGACTGTCACACGCGTCTCAACAAAATTTCCCAAATTGTCGTATATCAATCTCACGATAAATTTCACAATTTAAAATTCATATATAGCCATATATACTCATTAAAATCAAATACCAACTCGCATCTCGCTAGTATTTTTATCCGGATTAATTCCCAATTAATACACATTTAATTCAATTAATCCCTTAAAATAAATATCATAAAAATACGGGGTATTACATCATGTTAATGAGAAACGATTCATATTAATGAGTAATGATTCATGTTAATGAGAAACTAATCATATAAAGAAGAAATGTAAATGAATAATAATGTGACGTATGGTATGGGACTTACGGGGATTATGATATGGGAATGGAATTTATAATATGGAGACTAGAAAAGAGGAACCATTAACTAGGAGATTAATAGGAAACGTTAAGTGTGCACTCTAGTTGAGAGGTGAGAATTGCAAGTGAGAGTTGGATCTAACATGTACATAATAAATTCTTTATTGCACTTGTTAAATACTTGTTGTTTTTAAAATAATCTACACATTCGGGCCCTGATCCGTTTCCTTGCCTATTTTCTCTTCTATTGTATCTCTATATCAGGTGTCCAACAACAGGGACGCCAACCTTAGCGGATTTTGACAGGCTATGGATTTATGGAGTTTTGCTTAGACGCCTATCTTCATTTGATTCACAGTATTCTTAGTTAGGGCATGTCGCCCAAAGGATTTTAGTTATCTTTTCTATCGAGGTCAAATACTATTGTATTCGGGTCTTTCTAATATAGTTGTTATTGATGGGATTATTGTAATGGATTAATATTATTTGGGAATGTTTATTCCAATTGCATTTAAATTCTTTTGTGTTATTTATTGGGTTATCAGTGTTGTAGAATAAAATGTGTTGTGTTATTCTTAGACTAAAAATGGTTTTGTTGAAATTTAAATTTGGAAAGTTTTTAACACCAGCTTAATTGGGTATTGGATGAGTTGTAAATGTTTTCGACAGTGATGCTAAGAATGAGCCAACTGTATATTCTATTTTAATTTGGTATGTGACTGGCCACCCGGTATTTAATTAGGCGGGGTGTTACACTATGTCATCGAGGTACCAATCTAAATCCCCCCGTAGGCACACAAAATTAAATGGCCCTGATCGAACGCCAACCTCCCGTGATAGCAAGTATGGTAGTCATGTTATACACAGATAACCACATATGCTAAGCATTCACACATCTTAGATATCTTATAACATTAATAGAGGTATATTTTATATTCCTATACCGTCATTAAATGTTTCACGTTTACAAATCCCCGAATAATATACATTAAAAGTTGTCAACCCTTCTCACGTCGCAATTTTAAGTACTTCTAACTTAACCCGTAGAAGTCACCCAATATATTATACAATTCTAAGTTTTAATCCTCAATGTACTCCATTCTCACAACTATACCTACTAATCATAAGGAAATAATAGCACTCGATTAAATAAGCCTACGGAAAACTCGAAACCAAAATCGGGCTTAAAAAGGCCATACTGTGAACTCGTTAGAAGTATCGTTCGAGTGAATGGATTCAAATGAACTACCAACTCGTTGGAAGGGGTACTTTCATTTCGTTAGAACCTCGTTCGAACGACCTGGGTTGGTCTTTTAACGAGATGGCAGAAAACGCCCAGAAATTTCCCAACTCGTTTTTATTCATTTTTCTCTTCTCTAAATCCATCCTAAGATCATACCAATAACGTTTTAATGTTTATAAACTATTCTAAGTCACCCTAGGTCACTCCTTAACATATTTTGGAGGTCAATTCTTACTAATCAACATGCCATAATCATAAATCCCCAATTCTTGCCCGAAACCCTATGAATATGAACTCAAAATTTAATTGACTACCAAGACTTCTTATTAATCCATTTTGAAATCATCAAAAGTTACATTTTTGCATATTGAATTCGTCCATAATAATTCTACATGAAATCCCTACCCAAAATCATGAGTTTCACAACAATCCCATTGGGTTTTCCATCAAAACTATCAAGGCATATACAATTCCTACATTAAACATGGAGGAAATATTCATTGAACTTAATAACATCAAATCACTTGCCTTAAATTTGATGTTTTGGTTTGTTATTGATGATCAAGGGTTGGTTCTCTCTTCTTTCCGATCACAAATTCCTTTCAAAATGCTGGTGATGGAGGAGGGCTTGGTAAGGAACCTCTTTTAACTTCTCTCTAACTCCTCTCAAAACTCCCGTATCCCACTCTCTTGTCTTTGGGGTCTAATGGCCTTAGTGGCCTTAATAATTATTAATAAATAACCATCAAAATTCGTGGGTTTTAATTCCATAATTTTTAAAATTACCAAAATACCCTTCTAGGTTGCCGGTTTGGCCTAAAAGTGCCTCGGAACCCAAACCAAACTCCCAGCTAGTGTTTTCTAACTATTTCGACCCTTCCGGATGCGTTGGCACAATCAAAATGATCATTCGGTTGATAAAAATATAATTTAATTTTTAATTTAAATAAATGCATTCCTGACGCGACTCACATGCGCGTTCCAACTAAATTTCCCAAATTGTTGTATTTCTGCCTCGTGCTAATTTTAATATTTTCAATACTCATATATTACCATATATTCTCAGTAGTATTTTATTTTAACATTGTACTCAAATACCAACTCACTTCTCGCTAGTATTTACAACCTGATTAATTCCCAATTAATTCTAATATAATTCAATTAATCCCTTAAATAAAAATCAATAAAATTATGGGGTATTACAATAGTGATTATTACAAACAGGATAGTTTTTACAAGTAGTTGTAGAGAAACTATAGTATTCATGTTCCTTCATTCTACAGGAATGAGAAAATCGACTCATGCTCACTGTTTCAGTTTTTATTTTGTCCCGTTCAATCACAGATGTATTCATTCTCCCACGATTTTTGTTTGATTTTAGTTACACCCATTTTTTGTTCAAAAATTGGTCAATTATGTCCTTTTTGGCTGGTAACACACTTGAGCCACGATTAATGTCACCCAAAGATATCAGTAATGCACTATGCAGTAAAAAATGATTTGACAGAGGAAAATGCGAGGCTCAAGGTGGTGATATAATATAATATTCACTGTCAAAGCCGGATAAGACCATGAGAGAACTCAAATAAAAATATAGTGGTGGGTTCAGAATGGTGTAGGGCATAGGCACAATTTATATTGAAAGATGTAGTGGTTGCATTTTTACAAAATAAAAAAAAAAACGCATGGCTTATACTTAAATGACACTGGAGTGAAACCTTTATAAAAAACTTAATTTTTTGTTGTCAAACTTCTACTTCTACAAACCAAATACGAGATCCGAACTTGAATTTTGTGTTCAGTTTAATCCAATATTAACATATTTACATTCTTACCAATTAATAGTTATTAGCAATAAAAGAAATTATTATGTTTAGGCATATAAGAAATAAATAATCTTTAAATACCAAGATACTTATACGGCCTCTACTGAGAATAGACAATTAGTAATTAGAATGTTTCATTACTAAAAAGTAAGATTGGTGCATTATAGGAATGTTGGTAATTATTTATATATTTATTTTTTTCCAATTGCAATGGAATGTGTCATGGATGGTATATCTGTATCTATTCCTTTATTTACATAACAGTTGTAGTTGTCTAAAATATTGGTAGATTTACTTTTCATACTTTTATTTTTTATGATATTACAACAACTTAATTGCCTAAATATTTTAGTTTTATCTTTGTTTGGTTTAATTTAGGGTTTGATATATGATTTTAAGTGATTTTTGTTTATGATAATTAAGAACTGTACAAACTATTTTGTACTTCGCAATTTTATTTCGCTACAATGATATTAAAATTTCCAAATATAGGATGATATTGTATGTACGTGACTTACAAAATCAATAAAGTGTGGTGATAAGTTAATTTATTCACAACCAATTGATGACAATTCAATTAATAAATGTTTAAAATATTAAACTATAATTCTTTCACTTTCACATGGCAATATACGTACATGTCATGATGTCAGTAATTGACAAATTTCTTGACACGTTTTAGGGGTTTTGAAAGCCAAAAAATATTCTATTAATGTGGAGATATAGTGAATCATTTAACATGATTATAAGCAAAAAAATTATTTTGAAATATACAATTACAAGGTTATTGATGAAAAAGTTGAGTGCATTTAACAACGCCTAAATAAAACAAGTAATGTCGATTCATTTTTTATTTATATATTTTTTTTGTTTTTTCTACTAATTTTTGTAATCATTAACGAAAAGTTGTAAGAACGACTAACCGTGTTACCCTTTGTGTGATGCACGAGTTTTTTTTATTGATGTATATTGTTGGGGTAATTAAGAGATGCCAAAGACATGTTGCACTGAATAAATTTAAAATACAAAATATCACGGGAATAAATTTATCGCCGTGCCATCAACACGTGTACAAAAGATCACGAGAATAAATTTATCGTCGTGCCATCGGCACGGGTACACCCTAGTATATATATATCATACACATAAGATATACATATATCATCATCATCATATATATATATATATATATATATATATATATATATATATATATATCATACACATAAGATATACATACATCATCACATCATATAAATATATACCATCACACAAGATATATATATGTGTGATGGTATATATTTATATGATGTGATGATGTATGTATATCTTATGTGTATGATATATATATATATATATATATATATATATATATATTGTGTGTGTGTGTGTCCGTGTGTGTGTGTGAAGTATACTCCCTCTATGCTATCATGGGAAGTTGTGCGATGTGGATGAAGCCCCTAGATTGAGGAGCAGCGTGCGTATAGTCCCTAGGTCATAGCGCCCATTTATTATTGTTTGATTTTTATTAGGTGTGAGCCGGGGTGGGTATGTTTCGTCTCATTTTCGGGGAGGAACTATGACCGCTTCCCGTACGTTGTGATATGGTTTTTACCAAGGCGGTGTGAGATTCAGACCGTTGGTACCCAGGATGATATGTGAGTGATTCCATGGTAAATGATAACATTGAGAACCTACATCCTTGAGTTATAGCTCACTTGGATTGTTATTATTATACTTGTGGGAATAGTATATTAATTGTATATGATTATGTGATATAATTTATCTCTAGAGTAAATAGATATTAAAAGATTGATTTAATCTCATTCCGGGAGATTTTAGTCGGACTAATAAGGTGATGAATATGTAAAGTGAAACTGAAGAGTAGACAAGTAGTGGAGTATATATAGTACTTTGGGTATCGAGGGCATAATGGACCTCAACGACCAACATTGCCAAGGAGTAGTATATCGGGGGGTTCCTTGTTTGGATTTCACTTACGAGACGTTCCACGCACAAAACGCAACACATTGTTGGGAGTGAGGAGAAGTTAGTCCTTAGTGATCATATTTACATTAGTATATCTCGGTAATCGACAGTGCCAGGAGTAGTGTATCGGGGGGGTTCCTTGTTTGGATTTCGCTTGTGAGACGTTCCACGCACGAACCGCTGTGCAGTATTGAGAATTAGGAGAAGTTTAGTCCTTAGTACTTAGATGCTAATAACTCATATATATATATATA
The DNA here is from genome assembly GCA_949130495.1 of Sambucus nigra. NCBI lineage: Eukaryota > Viridiplantae > Streptophyta > Magnoliopsida > Dipsacales > Adoxaceae > Sambucus > Sambucus nigra. Next base: position 201,792,059 of record OX422216.1, read on the forward strand.
TATATATATATATATATATTTGAGACTGGAAATAGTAGAAGTTGAGAAATAATTTAGATGGATTTTAAATGAGTATAAATTGGGAGTAAGTTAAATTACTTTGCCTATATAGATTTGGGCACTTATTTGGAGATCATGTGCATACATTTAGTGCGCTTTTTAGATGAGAGGTTACTTTAGGTGTTCCTCCGCAAGGACGCCATTGATGATATCCATCCAGTGTATTCGTGGGACTGTGGCAGTAGCGTACTGTTGCAGCATTTTGATATAGTCGATTCCTATGTCTTGTGTATCTAGATTAGGATTCAGTTTGTATATCGGGTTTATACCCAAGTGTTGTAGTGTAGCACTTTATATTTTCTTTCTCAGATTATTGTATTGTTCGTGACCTGACAGCATATTCGGCTATTTTATTTTGGATATTTGGTTATACTCTTGTATTAATATCTTTATATCATTTGAGCATGTATGTCTCTTATCATGTTTAGAGGTTATATTGTTGGTTAGTTGTTGCATGGTTGGTTTTAGTAAGTGTTAAATAAATGTTTTTAAAAAAAAATTGGTAACCTCTTTTTGTAATAATGGGTAGTTAGTCGAGTTTATCATAGAATCATCAGTAGATGCTGAGAATGATCCACTTGAGATTCCTGATTATTTTAGTACAGGGTTGGCCACCCGTTATTATTTTGAGTGGGGTGTCACAGGTGGTATCAGAGCATCAGGTTAAAATGTCTTTAGGATCTGTGTGGGTTTACTACGATCTTTCGTAAGCGTTCTTGATGTAGAGCCCTATTATTAGGACTGTTGTGGTCATACGTTCATATTTTTCCTCTTTGATGAGAAAACATTTGAAAGGCGTTCTGATACAATTGTTCTTATTGCAGATGCCACCGAAGAGAGGTCATCCAAGCAGTGCAAATAAAGGGGCTGAGAGTGTGTAACCCCAATTGCCTCAAAGGACTATGGCTACAGATGAAGTTGCGAGTATTGTGGCACAAGCAGTAACTGCTGCCATTTCTACGATGGTGCAGTAATCTGCAGTTCAAGAAACCCAAACCCATTCAAAACCGTCTTTACGGGAAAGAGTACGGGAAGATTTTAGTAAGGGGCATCCTCCAGAGTTTTTAGGAGGATTTGATGCGATGGCTACAAGTCAATGGAAGAATAGTATGTAAAGGTACCTTTCTATGGTTGAGTGTAGTGAGGTGTAGAAGCAATTTCTCGGCACCTTTAAGTTAATGGGTTCAGCTCTATAGTGGTGGGAGGCTGTCACCACATCTGAACAGAGAGATACATTGCCTATAACAAACTTTTAGGAACTTTTTGACCGAAGGTATTTTCCTTCCGCGATTCAAAAGAAAACGAGGAGGAAATTATTGGATGTGTTTCAAGGTAATAGAACGGTGATCGAGTATGAAGAAGAATTTACTCGAGTGGAGAATTTAGTACCTGATGAGGTAAATACGGAAGAGAAGCGTATATCTAAGTTCATGCGAGGTTTAGATTGGAGAATTTTGTAGCATTTGTTAAGGAACCCAACGTTAGAGACTTTCACCGAGGTAGTGAATGCGGTACTATTTCAGTGTCATGAATATCGTCTTTGTTCGCAAAGGGGTAAGAACTTTAGAGATTCGGGTTCATCGAGTAGGTTTGGTGTAGAGAATACTTGTAATGCCAGTGGGTATAAGTTGGATAATAGAGGGTGGCGATAGCGTTATGTTCCTTAAGACGGTCAGAGAGGACTTGTGGGTAGATGTTTCTTTTATAGAGAAATAGGTCATAGGAAGAAAGATTTTCCTAAAAGAGGTAAAGGACCACGTTTTGAGGAAGTTTTGGAAATGAAACCCTTACAGCAGATTCGAGTCCATTTTAGTCCAGGAGACTTTGTGTGGGAACCCAATGATGAGGAGATGAAATCTGACTAGAGAGGTATGATGAAAGTTATTTCTCTGTGTGAATAGGATTATGTTATATGAAGTTTTGGGAGTATCGTATGTAAGATAATTATAAGAGGGTAGTGTTATAACCCTATTATGTATGGAATGACCCGAAATGGAATTGTGAGCAATTGAGGCCCATATGTTAATATCTTTTGAGAGAATAGATTATTTTGTGATGTGCTCATAGAGAGCTATAACTTTGTTATGAATGTAAGAATTGTTGTAATGTGTTGAGTAGTAATGATAAAGCTACTTATTTTTATATTCGTGCTAGACTTATATATTTGTTGTATTCCATCTATGGAAGATCCTAGTGAATGGAAATATATTAATATGATGTAAGAGATTATGACTGAAATGATTCGGACTTTAGTAGATTATTGTTGAGCGAGAGAATTTTAGCTCATAATTATGCTAATTTGAGAACTATATTATTATGAGTATGAGAATTGTTAAAACCTTGTGTCATGGGCATGAGGTATTTTATTTTAATGTCGAAAGACATAAACTGTTTTAAAATAAACTATTTTCAAAATAAAACTTTTTATAGGCCTTTGGGCAATATCAAAGTGATTTTTAAAAAATATTTTTTAAACTCTAGTCTCGATCTAACAAACTCGTAATCCCCGACGTCGCTACATATTAGTGTATTGGGAGAATTCCTTGTTTGGATTTCGCATGCGAAACCTCCCCGGGAGGAGTTAAATATTTGGACCTCTTAAAATTGTTATATTATTAGTATGTTAGTATAATTTATATATATAATTAGAGTCATGGTACTAGTTGAGGCAAAAGAAGCCAAATTTTGTTTAGACGAGTAGAGCTCGAATAAAGGGTGTATGGGCGCCCTAGTTGTTATAATTGGTTTTATAAAAATAAAATACTTCATCGTGGGAAATGGGAGGATTGGGTATAGTGTTAGCGAGGTTAAGTATGGTAGAAACTAGTTGTGCTTTGGAGTATTAGGCTTAGCGTAATTTCGAGGGGGAAATTCTTATAAGTGGGGAAGTCTGTAATACCCCGAGATTTTTGGGACAATAATTTATTTATTTTGGCAGAAATAAATATTATTTTAATTAGAGATGAATTAAATTGGCCTTTGAGGTCAAAATTTGAAGATGTTAGAAAGTGATTCGGATGACGATTCTTAGGGTGCGATTATTTCGTAAGGGTCGAGATAGTCAAAATGACTGTACTTGATGCTTATTTGGGTTCCAAAATATTGTAAGTTCATTTGGCTCAAATTAGAGTGACCGAGTCATTTAAATTGTGTATTATCATTTAAAGTTGTGTATTTTGGGAATTAAGGTTTAAAAGCCTACTGGAGAAGCCTTTCTCATTTAGAGAAAAGAGAAAGCCCTAGAAAGAAAGAGAGAAGAAGAAAGGAAGAAGAATAAGAGGGGGAAAGCCATGGAATTTGGGTAAATACGCTATTTTGAGGAAGAATCAGACACTACAACTTTGAGGCAAGTGATTAAACATGCTAAATAATTGTTGTGTATCATTTATTTCATGATTTGTGGATAAATTTATGGATTTTGGGGTTAAATATGTTAAAACCTAGATTTTGGATAAACCTTACATTTGATGTGTAAATGATGAATTTGAGGTAGTAAATTGGTTGGGTTGAGTTATTTGATGCGTATTAATACTAGAACTATGTTTGGGTTAATTTTGGTTGGAAGTATTTATTGTGGAGTTTTTGAGAAGTTGAAAGTTGGTAAAAAATGGAGTTTGGCCAAAATTACCAGTAAGGTCGGTCGACCGGGGCCTGGGGGGGTCGACCATGCCTCAAGGGAGGGGCATACTGTCTTCGATTTTAAGCATAATTGGAAAGTGTGGTCGACCGCGGTTGGGGGACCAGTCGACCGGGCCTCTATTTTTGGCTCAAGTTTTGGAATTTAAGTTTATACCCCTTTTCTTTGGGTTTATAATTCTCGACCTTCCTAATTATTGTATCATAGAAGATCAAGTGATCATTTAAGGGGACTAATGACTTTAGAAGGGTGAGGTGATATTTGGGGCTATTTAGTAAATGAAATGGAGTGCGTATTTCTTTCTCTCATTAAGGAAATGAGAATAAACTTAATAGATGATTGGATGTAAATGTTGGGATTTTAGTGATTGATTTAGAAAGAGTGCGAAATTGAGTTATCGTATTGATTTAGTGGAAAATCCTCTTAGTGTCGAGGTTAATAATTGAAGAGTAATAAATGTTGATTGATGTTCATACGGATGTAGAGAATATCCTCAAAGTAAATTGAATTGAGAGATGATTCATACAAATAGAAGTGAGGTGTGAATTTCAAGTGAGAAATCGTATAGTTTATACAAAGTGGGGAACTTATGTGAGCTGTTGATGAATAGTGTATCGAGAGTAAAATATACTAATAAATGATATTATTTCATTTATGCCTAAGAGCATAACAAGAGTACGTAAATAGTGTGATATATATACCTTATGTGATGGTATATATTTATATGATGTGATGATGTACGTATATGTATATATATATGTATATATATATGTGTGTGTGTGTGTGTGTGTGTGTGTGTGTGTGAAGCATACCCCCTCTATGCTATCATGGGAAGTTGCACGATGTGGGTGAAGCCCCTGGCTTGAGGAGCAGGGTGCGTACAGTCCCCAGGTCATAGCGTCCATTTATTATTGTGTGATTTTTATTAGGGGTGAGACGTGGTGGGTATGTTTCGTCTCATTTTCGAGGAGGAACTATGACCGCTTCCCGTACGTTGTGATATGGTTTTTACCAAGGCGGTGTGAGATTCTAACCGTTGGTACCCAAGATGATATGTGAGTGATTCCCTGGTAGATGATAGCATTGAGAACCTTCATCCTTGAGTTATAGCTCACTGGGATGGTTATTATTATACTTCTCTGAATAGTATATTAATTGTATATGATTATGTGATATCATTTATCTCTAGAGTAAAGAGATATTAAAAGATTGATTGAATCTCATTCCGGGAGATTTTAACCGGACTAATATGGTGATGAATATGTAAAGTGAAAATGAAGAGTAGACAAGTAGTGGAGTATATATAGTACTTTGGGTATTGAGGGCATAATGGACCTCAATGACCAACATTGCCAAGGAGTAGTGTATTGGGGGGGGGGGGGGGTTCCTTGTTTGGATTTCTCCTGCGAGACGTCCCACGCACGAAACGCATCGTAATGTTGGGAGTAAGGAGAAGTTAGTCCTTAGTGCTCATATTTATATTAATATATCTTGATAATCGATAGTGCCAGGAGTAGTGTATCGTGGGGGTCCCTTGTTTAGATTTCACTTGCGAGACGTCCCATGCTCGAAACGCCGTGCACTATTGAGATTTGGGAATAATTAATTAAGCGTATTTAAATAAGAATTTGGGTTACACGCGTCATGCATTGAGGGCACAATGAATCTTGATAATCAATAATGCCAGGAGTAGTGTATCGGGGGGTTCCTTGTTTGGATTTCGCTTGCGAGACGTCCCACGCACGAAACGCCGTGCAATGTTGAGAATTGGGAATAATTCATTAATCTCATTTAAATAAGAATTTGGGTTATACGCGTCATGCATTGAGGTCATAATGAATCTTGATAATCAATACTGCCAGGAGTAGTGTATCGGGGGGTTCCCTCTTTGGATTTCACTTGCGAGACGTCCCACGCACGAACCGCAGTGCAGTAATATATATATATATATATATATATATATATATATTATGTCAATAACTTTAATATGAGAAATTCGAGTAAAAGAGATTGTTTTTGTACAGTTTATATGTTTAGTAAGTTGATGAAAATTTGAGACTGGAAATAGTAGAAGTTGAGAAATAATTTAGATGGATTTTAAATGAGTATAAATTGGGAGTTATATTACTTTGCCTAGATAGATTTGGGCACTTATTTGGAAATCGTGTGCATACGTTTAGTGCGCGCTTTAGATGAGAGGTGAGTTGAATTTTATGGAGACTGCACTTTAATCATGTCATAATGCATTTATAATTATTATGCATTTTAATGCACTTGCTATAAAAAAAATCACACCTCGGGCTCTGACCCGTTTATATTTTCTTTTGCTATGTATATATTGTATTATTTTAGGTGTTCTTCCGCAAGGAGGCCATTGATGATATACATCCAGTGTATTTGTGGGGCTGTGGCAGTAGCGGACTGTTGTAGTATTTTGATATAGTTGATTCCTATCTCTTGTGTATCTAGATTAGAATTCAATTTGTATATCAGGTTTATACCCAAGTGTTGTAGTGTAGCACTTTTATATTTTCTTTCTCAGATTATTGTGTTGTCTGTGACCCGACAGCATATTTGGGTATTTCATTTTTTAGATTTTTTTGTACTCTTGTATTAATCTCTTTATATAATTTGAGCATGTATGTCTCTTATCATGTTTAGAGGTTATGTTGTTGGTTAGTTGTTGCACGGTTGGTTTTAGTAAGTGTTAAATAAATGTTTTGTAAAAATATTTCGTACCCTCTTTTTGTAATAGTGGGTAGCTAGCCGTATTTATTTTAGAATCATCAGTAGATGCTGAGAATGATCCACTTGAGATTCCTGATTATTTTAGTATAGGGTTGGCCACCCGTTATTATTTTTAGCGGGGGGTCACATAGTATAAGTATTTAGGTTTTGTGAATAACTAAAGTATGTTAATAGTATTGGAGTAGATGGGTATCCGGACCAATACATTAAAGTTCGAATTTGGGGTCGATGATTATCTGAACTAAATAAAAAGTAAATAATATTGGGGTCAATGGAAAATCCATACCAATATGCATATGCATAACATTGCCATAGGGGTCAAGGGATATCTGGACCAATGTAAATGATAGGATAATTGGGGTCGATGGTCATCCGGACCGATATTCCTTATAGTATATACTGTGTGCAATATATATATATATACCTTATGATGTCCTACTAGGTGCAATAGTAGTTCATTAGATAATATATTTATGGATATACATCTAAAAGACGAATTAAGAATAGAAACTTGATTTATCCTAACATGTGTAAGTGTTGCATGAGGAATAAATTATGTATGGGACATGAATGAGAATTAAGTACCATATGTGTAGTACGGAGAACTTAGGTGAATAAATAAGTTCAGATAATACTACAGGCTAGTTATCCTGGGCATTATAGGTAGGGGCTAAGTGTATAACGTTAGTCATGCACATAGATGAGAGGTGAGTAAACTTAAGAGAGTCTACGATAACCTAACATGTGTAATAAATAACCGATTTGAAAAATATAATAAACGGTTAAATATTTTTGTAAAAGCTAACAATTTCCTTTTGTGATAAAACACGATGCGGAAGCGTAAGGTGATGGTTCAACAAAATTACTCAATTAATGTATTCACTTAAACCGATTAATTAATCCAAGTCCATGAATTTGCCTAAGTCATATTTATCAATATTAGCAAGTTAGGCGAAACCAAATTTTAGCAAATGACTTGAACTAAACAACATTACCGAATATTTAATTTAAGTCCAAATTAAAGTGAGTGGGATGATGTAAACCGAATTTTATCTTGAATTAGTCTAAGCGTGCGTTCTACGTTATTATGCAAGATAAAATAAACCAATCACACTACGCCGCGATCTACGAGGAAAAACCCAAGAAGGGAAATAACCTCGGACGGCCCTAGCCACAAATCCACTAGATACGGAATTACAATTACAATACAGATAGACTTACAACGACTGACTCGATCCCTCTCAAGCCTCGACGCTTCTTCTTGTAGACACCTCTTCCTAGCGGATAACCTCGGAACACCACCGCGGTCTCGGAATCCACCAATGGGGCTTTCTATGGTCACCTTCACCCGTACATGGAGCCTTTCTCCAAGTGGGTAGAATCGCAACAAAAAGTCTTCTTCTTTGATGGATGTAGAAGCAAACCAAAACTTCTCTTCTTGAATTCGGTAGAGATAAACCGGTGCCAAACTCCAAGCAATTTGATATGTATATGTGAACTTGGAATAAACTCAATTGGGTGTAAACACTAGAGTGATGAAAATATTTCTCTATAAAATCTCACTCAAAACATGAACATTTTCCTCAACCATTTTTGCTCTCAAACTCTCTCTAAGAGATAAACTTAGTTGGAAAAGTTATGGAAATGTTAAGTTGGAAAATGTGATTCCCGTCCTTCATCAAGTCTGAAAAAATCAGTTAAGAAACAAGTGGGAAAGTGGGTTAAAAACTGCCAAAAACTGCCAAAAAACTGTTCCCGCCTAGCAGTTCGTTCGAATGACATTTCGTTCGAACGAACTCTCGTTCGAACGAGACTTCTAACGACGAACCAGTATGGACTTCATTAGAATCTCATTAGAAACCTCGTTAGAATGAACAATCTCGTTCGAACAACATTTCGAACGACGGACCAGTTTAGACTCGTTGGCAAACTCGTTCGAACGAAACCTGGTTCGAACGAAAAACCCAATTCGAACGACTTCCAGAATTTTTATAAAATTCGATTTTGGCCCAGAAACTTTGTATACTTTATATTTAAGTTCTAATTAAATTTTTCTGAAAGTAAAACATAGTTTTTATTAAACCTAACACCCAATAAACTTGTTCCAAGCTCCTATATATATATATATATATAATTGCATTCATACCTTGGGAGCATGGAACCATAGTTGATGACGTAGAAACGAGGCACGCAAACCGGCATATTTGATGAAGCTTTATACTCTTTGCTGCTACGTCTTCAACAAACTTTTCATAGGCTTGAGAGTATTACAATGACATACTATCCTATGAATAAATGTTTTTGTCCGGAATTGAGCCAACACAATACATGGACTCAATTGGAAATTTGTGTCCTTACAAATCTCCCCCTTTGGCTATTCTGGGACAAAAACCAAAACAAAAATCCTAAAGGGCCGTCAAGCTCTACTAGACTCAAAACATAACATACCCAAACTTGACTCAACCCAAGGATCAAATGCTTTGTCGTTTAAACAATGCCTCTTTAGAAGAAATCCAGCACACTTAAGCAAACTCATCAAATGCATAGGGAATATCAAAGTATTAAATGCCATTAATTAATTACTCCCCCTAAATTAATTCTCCCCCAAACTAAGATACGATAACAATAGGATTAGATACCATTTCTCCCCCTATCATCATTCTCCCCCTTTTTGTTCAGGAATAGACAAAGGCTTAAAGAACTAATAAGCATAAAAGCATGTTTAAGCTTAAAGTGATAAGACATGAAAGCATATGGGCAATAAACGTAAGGCAAAGACAAACAAATATCATATATATAAACTAGAAATATACCAATGAAGTACTTGCATATATATATATATATAAACACACATATAACACAAGATACAATAAGTTTGCACACTCGTATGGCAAAAATGTGTCATATGGAAACGTAAGTGTTGGGGTGTGAACTAGCAACAATCAAATTTAGACCCAATCACTTAAAACTTGTTCACGGAGTTCTTAATTGATTGCAAACTTCATTAAATTTAAATATAACCTCATGTGACAATATAAATATTGAACTCAATGAACAAACATACACAATGCATACAAGCCTAGCATGATGATGATTCTACAAACCAAATAGAGTCATGACATTAAAGACAACTAGGATAAACGGACATTGTGCAAACCGTTGATATACCATCCAATTCTCCCTCAATAAGCATATATATTCTTTTATTTTTGAATGAATATATCAAACAAACATAGGCCTTGGCAATAGTTTTCTTTTTAATGCCAAATATTCTGTTTTTAGGCCTTTGGATCACGTATTTCTTTTAGATCCAATAAACGGTGGCTTACTATCGCAAAGGATCACTTAGTCCTTTCAGAGCCCTTCCCCGTGCATATTTATTTTTATCAGTTTTCATTTTTTTTTCACACAAATCTCACATGCAACGGATTTTGACATGCACTAGTCCTCCTAGGTCATAAATATGTAGATGACTAGATTGGTAGGAGAACACCTCAAAAAGCTCAAATATAACATGTGACATTAAGATTTCAAAAGAGCTCGTGCATGTGTGAATAGAGGCATATAGAAATAGAATCCATTTAAACAACTCAAAATCCAACTACTCCATAAAATATGGTAAAGAACATTTTACGTATTGACAATCTAAACCAAAATTTTGAGCCACATGGGAGCGTAAACGATGGGATTCAGACACAAATATATGCCACATAAAGTGTGTCAAACTAAAATACACACAAAAGAAAATCTTTTTGAGCTTTTAACATTTTTAATCAAAAATAAAGATATATACTCAAAAGGATAAACAAAAATCATTTGTATTTTTCATTAAGCTTAAATGAAATAAATAAAACAAAAATGATAAACAAAAATCTTTTTATATTATGCACTCAATTCAAGCAAAAATATAATACAAAAAGATAAACAAGTCATAATATCTAGTATGTGATAAGAAATAACGCAATGACTAGAAAATGACTAAACAAGCATACATTTTAGCCTGTGAATATAGCATGAAGTAGAAAAGTTAAAGTATGCAAACACTAACACATTCATCCTTTAGATTTAGAAAGGGAGGAAGCATGTGAAAGTAAATGAGAATCAAAAACCCTATTTTGCAAGGCAACCAAATCGGATTTCCTAAGACAAATGAATGAAGAATGACTATCTTGGGGTGTAGGAACTTTAACAACCGTGGTTACTTGACTATGGGGTTTTCTAGGAATTCGTTTAAGATCAAAACAAAATTTCCTAAGATGACCTTGTCGACCACAATGTGTACAAGTGAGAACATGTCGAAAAGATTTACTTAAGGAGTGATCTTTAAATGTATTCCTAGTAGATTCTCCTAAAACATTGGTTTGGGCATTATGAGTAAATTCATTACAAGTATTGAAGACTAAACCACAAGTGTCATTTTTAATTTGGACCATTCCTAACATTTTATCTAGTTTATCCGAACGACACTCCAAATCAAATTTGACATTACTAGAATCTTTTAATTTATTTTCCAATTCTAAAATGTTAGATTCTATTAAAACATTTTTATCTTCAAAAACAAGAAGCTCCTTTTTTAAGGATTCCATTAAACCTCTAAGGCTATCTCTCTCGCCTTCTACATATTCAAGCTTCTCTTGAAGAGTCTTCACATGTGTCCTAAGGTCTTCTATTAAATCATTGTCGTCAACGACCTTGACACTCTCTCTTAAACTAGCTCCTAACTTCAAATTATCTCTTTTCAATTTAATAGATTCTTTATAAAGTTCTTGAAAAGCATTTTGAAGTTCACTCACATTAACCTCTTCTTCATTTTCACTCTCACTTTCTTCTCCACTCTCACTATCATAAAAAATAAGAGAATCATGTACAATGACCTTGGAAGTGGCATGTGCTATCGTTTCATCAATCGATGAGTTCTCACTATCACTCACATGACTAGCCATAAAAGCCACAAAAATTTTCTTAGTGGGGGAATCGGGCTTCTCTTCCTTATCACTATCACTAAGGGTCGCATTATATGAAATGGGTCGCTTACCCTCTTTCCTTAGTTTAGTGGGGCACTCATAAGCCCTATGGCCATAACCTTCACAACCAAAACACTTATTAGACTCGTCCCTATCTAAATTGTCATTGCTAGGTTTAGGGATCTTCTCGGCTTTAGAAATCTTCTCTCTTTTATCATGTTTAGAAGTATCAAATTTCTTAAAATCATTTTTAAATTTATCTTTGTTAATTTTAAGAAAATTTCTAAATTTACAAGCAAACAAAGCCATGTCTTCCGAGTCACTATCACTATCGCTCTCTACTACTTGCTTGACCTCTTTTTGGGCTTTTAAAGCAACGCCCTTTTCAATTTTCTTTTCAGTTTTAGAGGGAAACATATCTAATTCATAGGTTTGTAAATCACCTACAAGCTATTCTAATTTCGTAGAAGCTAAAGTGGGTAAAGAATTTAAAATGGTCACTTTTGGAATAAATCTATCGGGTAGGGACCTTAAAATTTTCTTTACAACACAGTCGTCAGGTATTTTCTCTCCCAAGTTAAAAGATGAATTAACAATATCAGACAGTCTAGCATAAAATTCATCAAACGTTTCTTTTTCATTCATTTTGATAGTTTCAAATTGAGTGGTGAGGTTTTGGAGTTTTGAATCTTTAACGACACTAGTTCCTTCATGAGTTAATTGTAAAATATCCCAAGCTTCTTTAGCGGTTTCACACGTCATAATACGGCGGAATTCATCCGGTGTGACAGCGCTAAACAAGGCATTTAAACCACGGGAATTGAAATTAGCAAGTTTAAACTCATTTTCAGTCCATCTATAGGCGGGTTTGATAACACGTTCATTTTCAACTAAATAAGTTGGTGGGGACCACCCGTTAACAACAGACATCCAAACTCTCTCGTCGATAGATTTTAGTGCCGATCTCATACGCGCTTTCCAATACGCGTAGTTTGAACCATCGAAAATAGGAAATTTTGAAAATGGGGAAAAATCCATTTTAGCCAAAAATTCTTTAAAGATCTTTAACGAAATAATTTATCGTTTTTGGCTTTGATATCAATTTGTAAAAGCTAACAATTTCCTTTTGTGATAAAACACGATGCGGAAGCGTAAGGTGATGGTTCAACAAAATTACTCAATTAATGTATTCACTTAAACCGATTAATTAATCCAAGTCCATGAATTTGCCTAAGTCATATTTATCAATATTAGCAAGTTAGGCGAAACCAAATTTTAGCAAATGACTTGAATTAAACAACATTACCGAATATTTAATTTAAGTCCAAATTAAAGTGAGTGTGATGATGTAAACCGAATTCTATCTTGAATTAGTCTAAGCATTCGTTCTACGTTATTATGCAAGATAAAATAAACCAATCACACTACGCCGCGATGTACGAGGAAAAACCCAAGACGGGAAACAACCTCGGACGGACCTAGCCACAAATCCACTAGATACGGAATTACAATTACAAGACAGATAGACTTACAACGACTGACTCGATCCCTCTCAAGCCTCGACGCTTCTTCTTGTAGACACCTCTTCCTAGCGGATAACCTCGGAACACCACCGCGGTCTCGGAATCCACCGATGGGGCTTTCTATAGTCACCGTCACCCGTGCATGGAGCCTTTCTCCAAGTGGGTAGAATCGTAACAAAAAGTCTTCTTCTTTGATGGATGTAGAAGCAAACCAAAACTTCTCTTCTTGAATTCAGTAGAGATAAACCGGTGCCACACTCCAAGAAATTTGATATGTATATGTGAACTTGGAATAAACTCAATTGGGTGTAAACACTAGAATGATGAAAATATTTCTCTATAAAATCTCACTCAAAACATGAACATTTTCCTAAACCATTTTCGCTCTCAAACTCTCTCTAAGAGATAAACTTAGTTGGAAAAGTTATGGAAATGTTAAGTTGGAAAATGTGATTCCCGTCCTTCATAAAGTCTGAAAAAATCAGTTAAGAAACAAGTGGGAAAGTGGGTTAAAAACTGCCAAAAACTGCCAAAAACTATTCCCGCTTAGCAGTTCGTTCGAACGACATTTCGTTCGAACGAACTCTCGTTCGAACGAGACTTCTAACGACGCACCAGTATGGACTTCGTTAGAATCTCGTTAGAAACCTCGTTAGAACGAACAATCTCGTTCGAACAACATTTTGAACGACGGACCAGTTTAGACTCGTTGGCAAACTCGTTCGAACGAAACCTAGTTCGAACGAAAAACTCGTTCGAACGACATTTCAAACGACTTCCAGAATTTTTATAAAATTCGATTTTGGCCCAGAAACTTTGTATACTTTATTTTAAAGTTCTAATTAAATTTTTCTGAAAGTAAAACACGGTTTTTATTAAACCTAACATCCAATAAACTTGTTCCAAGCTCCTATATATATATATAATTGCATTCATACCTTGGGAGCATGGAACCATAGTTGATGACGTAGAAACGAGGCATGCAAACCGGCATATTTGATGAAGCTTTATACTCTTTGCCGCTACGTCTTCAACAAACACTTCATAGGCTTGAGAGTATTACAATGACATACTATCCTATGAATAAATGTTTTTGTCTGGAATTGAGCCAACACAATACATGGAATCAATTGGAAATTTGTTTCCTTACAATTTTCAAAATGTTTTGTGTAAAAACACTTGCTATAAAATATTTTCAAAAATATTTTCGGTGTCCGGCCACAGGGACGCCAGGCATGACTTCATTCCAGGGACTCGGAGCTGCAGCACTGTGCATGCTGACATCATTGATTTGATTAGAGGATTACTCGATTCAGATCTAGTGTAGGATCTCATTTTATATTCCATGTATGGAAATGTTGTTCGTTGACATTATTTCGGTTATTTTAGTTTCAGACTAGTGTTGATTTATTTATTTTGTTTTGGATTTTTGTCGATGGTGTGGCCATCCCCTTCCATCCTCACGGCGGGAGAGGCGAAGAAGAGGGGGGTCTCCCCTTCATCTCGGGAGGATCTTGGTCTCGTGCATCCCTCTTGGGAGAACTTCGATCGGCGTCGGTGATGAGGTGAAAATGTAGAGAGATAGAGTCAACAGTCTATTTTACTCAAAACAGACAAAAGAAAAAAGGGAGTCATCCCAAAGGACATCATCCAAAGACATATTGATACATACGAAATCAAAATGATTCAAAAAGGGTCCGGATGCTGAGTTACGAAATGGGAAGGTGTTAGGCATCCATTCTTCTCTTACGGTCTCTCATGGGTTATTGTTATTTTCCTTTATTTCCCCGTGATATGTGTGCATTTGTATATGTAGCGGAGATAGGAATCATCAACTTGTATCATGGAAGAGATAAAGAGAGTCATCCATAGGAATGTTCCTAAAAGTAATATTAGAAAATAGGATTTATACGATCAGCCTAGCATCGATCATTATAAGGGAATGATAATTCATGCGGGATAATACGCTATAAAACACAAATATAAGAATATGTAAATATATAGAATGTAAGAGAGTTAGGTTTAAAAAATAAAGAAAAATAGGAAGAAAGTAGGAAAAGGACTAGAGTGTCGGGTTTTACCTCGAGACGCCTACATAGCCTATAGAGGCATCAAAGTCCACATAGTGCGTATGCAAAATGAGGGGTGGGGTTTATCTCATAAATCCAATCGGGGACTTCTCTTATATGTGTGTGTGTATGTGTAAAAAAGTGTTTTAGTTGTGAGAAGAGTGTGAGAATTCCCATTTGGAATTTATGAACAAACCCTCTTTTTATTATTTTTTGGGTTATATTTATATGAAAATAAGTGATGCGCAATCATACTAGATAAAAAGTATATTAGGATATGTGAGATGAGAGAGTGAAAATGCTAAGTAACAAAACAAATTAATGCGAATTTATGAGAATTTAAGGAGAGAGTGGAGAAATTTGGACCTTCTTAAAGATCTTGAGCTTGATCTTGGATGTTGGAGAGTAGCCCTTGCACTTGGATGATGATTTCACCAAGTTTGATGAAAAAGGTGATGAAAGGTGAAGGTTGGAAGGGATTTGGTTGTGGAAATCATGCTGACTTCAAGAGGGGCTTTCTGAGCTTGCTGAGAGTGATGGATCTATGATCTTCTCCCTTTGAAATGAGGTTAGGCCCTCCTTTTTATAGGCCCGTGGAATTGCCTATCGGTATAGCCCTGGTCCTGCCAATCAGCAGGTGCGTTTAGGCACACTGCCGATAGGCCGGGTTTGGAATATGCCGTTTGGCAGTCTCTTTTAGGTTCCTTCCGGAAAATGGTTCATAGAGCACGAACCATTGATCTGAATTGTGCACGGGGTGAACCATTGGAAAGGTACTTCAGAGACCTTCAAAAGTCTTTGGACTTCTCTCGGGTTCGATAGTTGACTTTGGGTCAAATATGGCTCAGAAGCATTCGTTGATCCTTTGGACGGGGAATCGTCGGACACAAATGGATCGTTCGTATGCATGGTAAGTTAAAATCATGCATGGGTCAGACCATTGGAAAGATTAGGAGATGTACTTCGACATTCCAAAGAGCTTGACTCGGTTTGGAAAGTTTACATTAGTCAACTGGGGCCTGGAAGCGTTCGGTGACCTTTCAGAGTAAAATGAATCATTCGTCCGTACCGTAAGTCATAATTGCACGCGGGTAGGACTGTTGGAAAGGGGTTTTAGTGTCCTTCAAAGATTCATTTAGTCTCAATTGAGATGAAGAGTTGACTTTGGTCAAATGGATCCTCGGAGCGTCCGGTGACCTCCTAATTGAGTTTCGGGGGAAAACGGATTGTTCGTCTGTACCGTAAGTCAGAATCGTGCACGGGGTGGATTGTTGGAAAAGGGATTTAGTGCCTTTCAAAGATTCATTTAGTCTTGTTCGAGCTGAAGAGTTTGACTTTTGGTCAAACGGAGCCTAAGAGTGCCCGGTGGCCTTTCGGTTAGTACCCGGGGTGTGACTTAGGTTTGAAATGATGAAGGGAGGTTCTAGGGAGCTTAAGAGAAGTTAGGGGGTGTTATAATGGGGTGTCTACAGAGCCCCTTGACGGGTGAGTTTTGAATAAATAATAGTTGTCGAATACACACCGCATGATGCCTTTGCAAGAGGGTGATAAATTCAGAGGGTCGAGGCCAATTCTGAGGACCTCGGGATGAGGATGACCGATTCTGTAGGTCAGAGCCAATTCTAATGGCTTGAGGATAAGGGTGACCAATTCTGCAGGTCGAAGCCAATTCTAAGGGCTTGAAGATGAGGGTGACCGATTGTGCGGGTCAAAGTCAATTCTGAGGGCTTGAAGATGAGGGTGACCGATTCTGTGGGTTGAAGCCAATTCTACGGGCTTAAGTTTGAAATGACCAATTCTGCGGGTCGAAGCCAATTCAGCAGGCTTAGGGGGGAGATGGCCAATTCTGCGGGTTGAAGACAATTTTGTGGGCTTCAGTTGAGATGACCAATTCTGCAGGTCGAAATTAATTCTGTTGTCTTGAGCTTGAGGTGACTAATTTTGTGGGTCAAAGGCAATTCAGTAGTCTTAGGTTTGAAATGACCAATTTTGTGGGTCGAGACCAATTATGCGGGCCAAGACCAATTATGCAGGCTTAAGTGAAGATGACCAATTATGTGGGTCGAAGCCAATTCTGAGGGATTGAGGATGAGGGTGACCGATTCGACGAGTTGAAGTAAATTCTATGGGCTTAAGTTTAAGGTGACCAATTATGTGGGTCGAAGCCAATTCTGCGAGCTTAAGTTGAGATGACTAATTCTGCAGGTCAAAGCCAATTCTAAGGGCTTAAGTGTGATGTTCTCGAGGAACTCTACCGAAAAAATTACTTCATGATTTTGATTCGAGCTCGGGAACTGATTGCTGGGGAAATTCTCGTGTCTTTTAGAGACTTTAGCGGGGGAACAACCACTTCGATGCTGGGAAGTGATTAGGTAGTCCAGGGTTTGGACGTATTTCTCGAGGAAATTTGAGACCTTTCGGGAATAGGAGATGATCCTGAAGTTTTGGATATTTTGGAGGTCCTTTGCGGATGTTTCCGGGGAGATATTCACTTGGATTTTGAGAGTTCCCCTGGGGAAATAGGGATTCCTCTTGAGGAAGTGCGAAATTTTCTTGGTGAAAATCCTCTAAATCCTTTCTGGGATTTTTAGGGATTTTTTATGGATTTTTAGGGTTTTCTGGTATTTTTTAGGAGTTTCTGTACAAAAATTTAAGGGGGGTGCCGGTCGGCATGGTGTGGAGGGTGCCATTCGTCGGCTATGTAAGTAAAATGACTTTTCGTATTCCTTTTTTGTGGTTTTTCCTTTTTTCTTGGATTTTGACAAGGTTTTTCTCTTTTGTTCTTTGTCGACTATGCGTGCCCGCAGGACGACGGGGCTTAAGGATGTCTGGGAGCATCTTCCACCTGTGGTACGTTATGTGGTATCCTCAGCAGGCTTTCGGAGGTTAGCATCTATGCTGGATGAGACGTCTCGTTCGACGGTGGTCTTATGCACTCTAGGGGAGAGGTGGTGGGACACTACCCACACCTTTCATTTTGGTTTCGTGGAGATGACTGTGACTCCCATAGACGTGCAGCATCTGCTGGGGCTGGATTGCGATGGAGAGTAGATAGAGGTGGATCGCTCTTTACGGGTGAGGCCAGAGGCAGTGCACGCGTCATTTGGTGATGTGGGGAGGATAGTGTCTAGGGACTCCATCTATCTGTCACTGTTAATGTATATTTTATTGGGCAGGGTGATTGATGTGGAGGACAGGCTACAGGTGAGACAGATGACCCGGTTATTTATTTTGCCAGTGCTGGGGGGATTTCTGGTGGCATCGAGTGGCAAGGCTGTCCACTTATGGTTTTTACCATATCTGAGGATGTTTTCGAACATCCCTCTCTATGACTGGGGGTGCCTGACTTTGGCGACCCTTTATTTTTCCTTGGATGCATTCAGCCGGCGCTGGCGTCAGACTTTCACTAGAGCCATGTATCTTCTTGAGGTATTCTTTAATTTGCGCACTTTCTTTTAATGCATTCGCATTTTCCTTATGAACCTTTTTTGATTGTGGATTTCTTATTTTTGGCAACGTGGTTCTATGAGGTGATTGGGTGTAATACCCAACTGATCACTTTGAAGGACGAGACTGTTGGGGACTTTTGCCGGTTGTATCGATGGCGCAAGGCCATTCGGCAGTCAAGCAGGTATCTCTCTTTGGAGACGGTGCGTCAGGTCTTGAATGACCTGACCAGTGATAGGGTAAGACTTTTTTCTTCTTTAGTCCTGGTCTTTGTGTGCTTCGAATCTGTTTTTTACTCATATCTGCTGGGAATTTTTTAGGTGACTTTTTACCCCTGGGGGACGACCGTTCAGGACACAGGGTTGACAGGGGTCAATGCGTAGATGAGTCATTTGCTAGGGCATGAGTTTGGCCACTCTTGGTATCTCGAGGAGAGGATGGTCCGATAGATTGCTGAGGATGAGATGGTGGTGCCACCTGCGAGGCCCCCTATGTCTATGAGGCAGGAGTGGCATCTTCCAGAGGATGCGATGATCGCGGTGATGATTGGAGAGTCCTACCTGTTATATACTGATACGGCTGTGCCTTATGATTATATTGACTTTGTGATGAGTTGGCTGATGGAGCCCATCATATATGATGCACTGCACTTCCCTCCTTCGGGTTCGAGTTGGACAGTGGGGTCCTCCCACAGCGGTGGCGGTCCGTCGACATCTATGGCAGTGGAGACTTTGGAGGTTCCCTCTGTGCAGTTGCATACTCATTTATACAATATTCGGAAGGCTGATGGAGAGATGTGCCTACGCTGCATCGTCCTCATGCGATGGACCCGAAGGAGTTGGTCTTGACAAAGGAGGTTCTTCGTCCTGAGGTATATCTTTTTTATTCTTTTCCTTTGGTTTCTTTTGATCTTTTCTGCTTGATACTGATTCTGCCTTTTCTTGCAACACGTCCGGGTGTCCACCACTTGGGTGAGGGATATTAGGAACTGGATATCTTTAGCGACCGCCCATATTAAAGATGCGATTCCTGTTCCTTCTTCCTTGGTTCCGTCTACCTCATCCGGGGAGGATTCTAGTTCAGGTAGCGATGGTGCATCATCTCCTCGTCGGGAAAGAGAGCGCATCACAGGGGTGGAAGCTCTTAGGAGAGAGAGAGAGAGAGAGAGAGAGAGAGAGAGAGAGAGAGAGAGAATGTGGGTTCAAGCTGAGTCCCGTTGTTTTTTCTTTTCTTTATTTTCCTGTAAAATTGATGTAACACAAAAAAATATCTATGCAATGCAATGAAGTTTTTTTATTATCTTCTGTTAATGATGAATGAATGAATGAATGAATATATGCACACGCACTTTTTACTTTGCTGCTGAGACCGTAAAAAGAAATATTTTTGGTATTTTGAAGGAAAGTTTTATTTAAAATGAGAATTTATATAAAGATAGAAAGCGGATTTTTCAAATTCGGTTGAGAATATCAATTTATTTTGAGTTTTCTGAATTTTGACAAAAGAGGAAAGAGGAAAATTCCCAAAAGTAGGGGGTTTCCAATCGGCAAGCACCTTATCCTTCCTATCGATAGGTCAGTCCAGTCCCATCAATTTAAAGCTTTGATTGGTACCCTCTTCAGCTTTTGGTACCTTATGGGGAGGGATTTCTTCCGATTTCTACAGAGTTTATGTTTTTTGTGAGGGTTTTCAAGTATAAAAAGGGGTAAGGGTGGAGTGTTTTCATCACACCTTCACATCCTGACTTTCTTATTCTGTGAAATGGCTCTCCATGGTAGTGTTGAGTTTTCCAACTATCTCGAGACTTTGGAGGCGATGTGCTCCAATAACGTTGACTACGATGCCTACAAAATGCGTCGTGTTTCTTTATGTCATAATTGTCCCATAGAGTGGAACATGCTGATCGCGACGGTACAATTCTGGTACCCCAAAGACTATGAATTCTGTTTTGTTTTGGAAGAACTCTATCCGACCTAAGGCAAATTTTTTGCCATATTAGGGATAAATCCCGGCGTTGCTCCGAATCTGCTTAAGTTTTCCCGTGCTCCCCGAGAGTTGTTGGCCGGCCTTTTTTGTGTTTCATCCTCGGCGGCCAGATCACTGGTGGCTAGAGGTATGATTTCTCTTTCGGAGGTTTTGTGGTCCGTGCATTTGTAGGAGGTTGGTGATGCTGGATATGCTGGATCCATCATTCTGGGCTTGGTTTTAATATTGCTCCTCGTGATCGGGGAGCTGCTGGTGGACCCACAACTTATAGTTGTTACTTCATGGATGTCCCACCGTCGTAATCCTGCGACGGTGATAATGGGGGAGACTCTAAATGAATCGGATGCCTAGTGATAAGGTCGTTCTTACTTTCTGAGGGGTAGCACTGTGATGTTGTTCATGTGGTTATCTGAATGATTTCGCTTGGTGACTCCTCCGGAATACCCTTTGTCGGCTGTACCCAACTTCTTTTTGCACCATTTCATCAGTGTTGGTTTGGATATTGAGAGCTGGAAGAACTGGTTCGTGGAGTATGAGTCTCTAAATTTGTATGGGTCAGTACCTTGGTGGGAACAGCTGTTGCCTATTCTAGAAATGGGAGAATACCCGTATGTTCGGTTAGTTGGTCTCAGACAGACCTCTTTTTATTTCCCTTGGCGGCTTCTATGCTAATTTAGCTGGGAGAAGATCGTTCCACCTCGGACACTAGACTTCTTTTCGGTAGAAGATTTTACAGAGCGTCTGCACATGCGACTTGGCTCTTTGTGGGAGAGTCGGCGTCCGTCGACCCGTCCCTCTCAGTCTTCTGGGAGAGTTTGGTACATCCCTGGGGATTATATGAAGTGGTTGTGAACAAGAGTAGTTAGAAAGATATTGGTAGTGTATACTGGGTAAAGATGGCTTGTCTTATCTGATACCATGGAGGGAGGTGTTGTGGTTTTTCCGAGGCTGGTTCAAGCTTATTGGTCCATGGAGGTCTGTGGCACTCCATTCAAGCAGGGAAACTTAGGGACCCCATGATGTAGATGACGATGATGGAGCGGGCTCCTCTGGTAGCTGTGGGTAGGGCATTTAGGAGGGAGTTTATTTTGTACTCGGGAATAAGTTTGGGAATTTATTTGTCTTCTTTAGGAATGTAGGGGGAAGGGAGTTATCCGTTCCTTTATGTAATTGCACTGTAATCTCTTATTAGTGAAATAAACAAGTTTTTGATCATCTAGCTATGCCTTTTGATGAATTTTGAATTATCTATAACGATCGCTAAGGCATGAACAATCCTTTTGTTCAAATATATGTTAGAATGAGTTGTGGTTCTTTAAGATAAGAAAATAATAGTTTTTTGTTAAAAAGAAAGGGTCGTGTTCATGTAAGATGTATGAGCTGCCTACGTACCTCTGGGATTTTTTTAAAAATTTAAATTTTTTCGAGAATGATTTTTGTATAGGATCAGGCCCACGTAATTCTGGGTAAAGGGAAATGAAGAGATTTTTTTTATTTTTTTATTTTTTTTAGAATAGAAGGGAGATGAGAAAAGTCGTAGCGCGTCGAGTGATTGGACATAAATATTGTATATTTATTTCCATAATTTCAGTGTATTTGTGAACCCGAGTGATGTAACCTATATGGATTTGATGCACATTTATGCTACTAACCTTCGCTGGCAAGTATTTCGTGTTTCGTGCTTCTCTTATTTGTTTTACATGTTAATTATGCAAGCAGTGAAAAAGAGAAAGAGAGACAATGAAAGAAAAGCTAAGAAGGCAAGTTCAAGGGCATTTTGGTAATTCTGTAGCCAGATCCCGAAGGAGGAGTCAACTCGAAAGCTGAAGAGCTCGGAACAAAGAGAACACTGACAGAAACGGCAACCAAATTCGAGCTACGGTTGATGAGTTATGACCAGTTGAAGTTGAAGAAAAATCCAAGGAAGAAAGGAAAGAAAACAAGAAAAATTCTAAGTGTTAAATGAAAGAAAAAGCACCCCAAACCAGCAAACATTCTCGAACCCTGGCGCGAATTGGTTTGGGGAGCGAACCGGTTCGGGGAACATGCGAACCGGTTTGGGGGTCCTGATGCACGAATTTTCCTCCTTCATTCTGATTGGTTCCAAAGAATCCCTTTAGGTTAAAACTCTCCAAAAAGAGTGGAGAACGTAGGGAGGAACCGAGGAACAACCGTTATGAATAGTTTTAGGTAGTTTTTGATAGACAAAAACATAACTTCTAGGAACATAACTTCAATTAATTGCTGCAAGATCAATACACTTACGGGTTTGTTTTCAAGTTGTAATCTAAGTTTTATTTTTATGATCATTATTCTTGCATGGTAATTTTTCTCCCTGATTTGAATAAATTTCTGCGTTTATAATGCTTAGCCAAGCATTTCGATCTAGTGTTATCATGAGTTCTTTCGCATGCAATGTTATTATTTCATGCATCCTTCAGTTTAATATGTCCGGCTAGGTTTAAAAGGTCGGGATGCATGAACACAACCTAATGTGTTAGTGCATGTGTATACAATTAATCCGATGAATTTAGTGATTGATTATGATCGTATTGCATAGTTACATAATAATTGTGGATCTTTATATCTCGTTTACCTTTGGGTACTCGTGATGATTTAGAGTACAATTTGAGTGTCACTATCGCGATACCGATTTACTCATCCTCAGATTAGGTATGACGTTAGCTTGAACCTCGTATACATAATGCTTGGGAGTACTAAATTTCGGGTCAGATCAATCAGATAAATTTACGATTAATATTATCACCGCACTACACTAGGGTTGGAGGATTGTATTCCCGTCATGTTTCTCTCATCATTTAAAATAAAAAGGTTTTGAAATCATCAGTCATTCTCCATTTCGTTAGATTAATTTAGTTGCATCGTTTCTCATTTTCATTATCGCATTTAGCTGTAATCAATCTCAAAACCAAATCAATTTTTCCTTTCCTTTTTAGATTCAAAGTTAGGATTTCTCCGTCTCTTCCCGTCGTCACAACTCTGTTGTCCTTTTTCCCTGAGGATCTATACCCGACTTACTGGGATTATTACTTGAGCGACAGGCTTACACTTGAGCCTATAGTGAACGCACTTCTGAGACACATTTTCTGTCGCGTCAAGTTTTTGGCGTCGTTGCCGGGGAATTAGGTAGACTTAGGATTAGATTGAGTCCATTCAAAGCTTTGACCAAAAAACTATAAAAATCCAAAAACATATAAAAAAATTCAAAAAGAAAAAAAAAAAAAAGATTCTTCATCACCTCTCCTTAGCTTAATGCAAAATTCTGAAACCACTCCCACACCCCATAATACTCCAACCAACATTCACGAAAATCCAATTGTTGAGTATAATCCTGATAGTCCCCACACTCCAAACGCCCCACAGTTCTGGGTCCCACCTCCCACACCATCGCACTCAGTCTCCGATAACACTCCCTTTTCCTTCTTAGGACACACTCCGAGCACGCCTAGTGAGAGCACCGAGTCAATAAGTGAGGAAGAGATGTCGCAACACAGCAGTGCACCCGTCGGTGTGGAAGATCCCCCACACCGTCCGATTAGAGAATTCTTATATCCTGAGCGTACTGTCACTCCGGGATGCATTATACTTCCTTATAATGCCGGATAATTCCGTTTCAAAAATGGGATGATCCAGATGCTACCGCATTACCACGATATGGATTCCGAAAAGCCATACCTCCATATTAGGGAATTTGAGGACGTGTGTGATACTCTCAATGATCAAACCTGCACACAAGAGGTAATCCGCCTCAAACTCTTCCCTTTCTCGCTCAAAGATAAAGCTAAGGCCTGGCTATGGTCTTTACCTCCAAGCTCGATTCCATCCTGGAATGAGCTACAGTCGAAATTTCTCAAGAAATTCTTCCCACTACATCGAACAATCTCCATAAAGGCTCAAATTCAAGCATTCAGACAAGCTGAAAATGAGCCATTCCATCGATGTTATGAACGTTTCAACGAGTTAGTTTCTTCATGCCCCCATCATGGATTTGATTCAGCGAAAGTCATCTCTTTTATCTATAATGGGTTGAATCTTAACTCCAAACAACTTGTTGAAAAAATGGGAAGTGGTGCGTTTATCGATTTAGATGCCCAGGATGCTGAGCTTCACTTAAGGTATGTCGCCGAGACTACCCAATCCTGGGACACTTCTGATCCCAACACTCAAAATCGAAATAGACAAGCGACCACCACTCCGTCAGCATCTGGCCTATTTCATGTAGATAAGAATTCTATGACGGATAGCCGATTAGAGACTCTTGAGAAAGGATTTCGAGATCTGTGCGAGATATATGGAAAAGAACTAGCAGGACCCATTCCAAACCCAGTCGTAAAGGTGTGTGCTATTTGTGAGGCGGGACATTCAACTGAGGAATGCCCGATGATACGCGCCTACAAAGCAATGCTTCAAGAGTAAGTTAGTGGTATATGAGGCTTTAAGGGTAATTTCGGTGCCCCGCACGAAAATTCATACAACCCTTCATGGAAAAATCATCCCAGTTTTAGCTATGGGCAACAACATGCCGCAATGAACCCTCCTTCGCATGTTGCCCCTCCTCCACCACAACATTTTCAACAAGCCCCTCCCATGCAAGGACATGCGCAAGCACCACCACCTCAAGGAAATTATATCCCGCCACAGCGGAGAACTCTCGAGGATACCATGAATCAATTCATCACAAGCCAGACCGCAACCAATGTCAAATATGATCATCTGATTGGCGACATAAATGCGAATCTGTCAAAAATACAATCCTCATTGAGTGTCCAAGAGAAGGGCAAGTTTCCTGCCCGGGGCCAAAGACCTCTCCAAGGTCAAACTAGTGTTATCTCGACACCCCATGACCATCCTGAGCAATGTAGCGCAATTAGCACTCTACATAGTGGGAGGGTAGTTGACTTGTCACCTCCCCCATGAGATGTACTTAAAGACAAGGAAAATTTTCCCGGCACGAAAGAGGCCGAAGATGTCTCCTTAAATGAGAGTGACAAAGAAGATGCTAGTGAGGCCGAGGTAGTAGTGAAACCACCCTCCGCGGCACTGTTTCCTCAAAGGCTAATTCCTTCCCATAAAGGAAACCCACGTGATGACGTTCTAGACGTGCTAAAACAAGTTAAGCTGAATTTACCTTTCCTCGATGCCATTAAGCGAATTCCAGCTTATGGAAAAGTCATTAAATAATTATTAACGGTAAAGAGAAAGATGAAGGTAAAGAAAAATGTCTTTCTAGCACAGAATGTGTGCTCTATTCTACTCAATGATCTCCCACCTAAATTCAAAGATCCCGGTGCACCCACCATTTCCTGCATCATTGGAGAAAACAAAATCGAAAAAGCCTTACTTGATTTGGGAGAAATTGTCAATATCCTCCCTTACTCCATCTATAGGCAACTTGACTTGGGCGACCTCAAGCCCACAAAGGTCACTCTCCAATTAGTGGATCGAACCGTGAAGATCCTAAGAGGCATAGTCGAGGACGTGATCGTCCAAGTTGACACTTTATACTTCCCGGTAGACTTTGTCATTTGGGACACTAAGCCCTCCTTTAACTCGAGCAACCATGTTCCCATCATCCTTGGGTGCCCTTTCTTAGCTACGGCTAACGCAATCATCAATACTCGGAATGGGCTAATGCAACTCCCATTTGGGAACATGAACTTAGAGACCAACATCTTCCATGTCGCCCAATATACGGGGGAAGAAGATGACCTTCACGCGGTGAGCTTCATAGACGAGATCATGGGGGAGTACTTTGAGGAAAATGATTGTGGAGATGCCCTAGGGTCCTGCTTAGTGTCGAGCCATGAGAATGAGGAGTCCCACAAGAGAGAGTCGTTAGGGGTGTATTTTTTTTCATCAAGTAATAGCGATAGTTGTGATGATGAGAGAAAAGTGGGGGAGAGGTGTGTAGAGACCGCGATAGAGAGAGAGAGAGTGAGGGGTTAGAAGAGAGAAAACTGGTGGAGTTGGAGATCGAGCAAGTAAGAGAGGACGTAGGTACTACTCGGGGGAGAGAGATAGGGGACATGAGCATGGAAGAATTTGAAAAAGAATTCGGTCCGGTGGATGAGAGCCTAGATGAGAGTCTTCACGACGAAGTCCAAACTCTATTGGATTCATTTAGGCACCTAGAAGAAAGAGAATGGAAAGATAAAATCAATGAATTTCTTCTTTGTAACCATCCACCCATACCACTAGAGGTCCCGAAGGCGAGTGAGGAGAAAAGTTGTGGTCCATCCGACTTAGAGCCTGACCCATGCATCTTAAAAATTGAAAGAAACCTAGGTGTTCCTTCCGATTCAGCGTACGCAGACCACGCTTTGAGTCAGCATCACTAGGATACCTCTCCAATGATTCACGCTGAGTCTCCCAGTCTATGCTTTATCTATGGGCGAGGTTCCAACTTGTTTTGAATGTTAGCTTATAATCCGAGGACGGGAGAGACGAACAGAACATCAAACCCCGTGAGTGGGGTCGGCTGAGTTTTTGGAGAGATGAGAGGTCGTCACACCCCCGACGCGTATGGGGTGATTGTTGTTGTATTTTTGAGTCATGCATGAGTGTGATATAGTGTATTGTTGCATTTTAATATTTGTTTGTTTTATTTTTCCGCACTTTTCATTCGCCTTGAGTTCGATTTTCGTCCATTTTTCATGAGGACAATGAAAAAGTCCAAGTTAGGGGGGTCACAAGTGCGTATTTCTAAAACTTCACAAATTTCAAAATGCTCAGAAATTTAGACACAAAAAAAAATTCATAAAATTTTGAAAAATCCAAAAATATTTTTGTTCAAAATAAATAAAAATGGAATTCAAATTTTTCAAAAATATCATTAAAAGTCGGTTTAAAGTCTCAAGTTGTAAGCATTCAACATACACAAAGTCAAAATTGACCAAAAATGGAAATTCAGCGAAAATTGATGACTTAACGAATAAGTGTGGAGATTAACAAACCCGGTGAGATTCGAGCCTATCACGTTTTGCGAATTTTGAAATCAATCCGAGTTAATTGTTAACTCAAAGTTCTTTTCAGCGCCTAAAAAGTTGTTAAGGATCTCAATCCTTTCATTTTGATCGGCTTTGAAAAATGTGTGCAATATTACCTTGAAAAATGTGCCAACGTGATCTCTAAACTTAATTTAATCTCGAAACGCATAGGGTAACGTAATTGGCATTTTGGACAATGAAGTAGGCCATCGTTTGTTACCCAAAAATCTTGGCCATAAAAAGTTATGAAAAAATAAATCATCCCTTTTGTAACCCAAATTTGAGCCGAATAAATTTTCCCTTTCGTTTGACAACCCGCAAAACCCAAAATAGTCAGAATTGTGAAAAATGAGAAAATTTAGAATTTAAGTCCGGAAAG
This sequence comes from Sambucus nigra, assembly GCA_949130495.1. Taxonomy (NCBI): domain Eukaryota; kingdom Viridiplantae; phylum Streptophyta; class Magnoliopsida; order Dipsacales; family Adoxaceae; genus Sambucus; species Sambucus nigra. The sequence goes on from OX422216.1 coordinate 201,819,879, forward strand.
TGCATCAAAAAGGGGCAAGAGAAAAATAGATATGCTCAAGAAAAACTAGTGAGAAAAGAAAAGAAGTGAAAAATAGAAAAAAATTAAAAAAAAGTAAAAAAAAAGAAGAAAAAAATGAGCAATAGCCCGGAAAAACCATAAATGGACATCATTAATGACTTTTCCAATTCCAACCTTCCGTACTTTTTTCATGTTACCCAAAATACCTTAAACCTCGAAAAAGTCCTAACCGACTTTAAATTGCGAAATTGATTACCGCGTGGAGAGTTAATACACCAAAAGATAATAAAAGAGATTGAATGCGCGAAAAAGAGGCAATGTTCCCGTTTTTAAAACCGTACTCCATTGATGAGATCCTATCACTATAAAATTTCCATCTTTCTAATTGTATGCATAATTTTGCATCCATTATATTTACTCTTTATATCACGCATATCGATTGAATAGCCATAATTCGAGAGATTCGATTGTGAGAGCATTCCGTGAGAAATTGAAATCAAAACGAATTTTCGAATAAGTAACGTAATGATCAATCGGTGGAAATTGGCGATTATATTTCCGGCTTCGCACACACGCACTAAGGTTTGAGACTCGTAAATATGACTTGATGATGACTATTTTCTGGAAAAGTTTGAATTGCACAATTTTTACGTATTTTGAAATTTCTTTGAGTCGAATTTTGTGAGTATATTCTCTGCAAACCCTCACGAGACACAACTCGTCCTACTAGGATGACCTAGGGGTTTAAAGGCTTGTTGCATGCGCTAAATGCAATCTCTTGCCCGCGAAAAAGTTATTCTATCCTAATAAAATGTGATTTTCAAGAATTAAGCCATATTAGGATTCTTTTACATTGCTCGGAACGCGCAAAGTTCTAAGTTAGGGGGGTTTGATTGGATATAAATATTGTATATTTATTCCCCTAATTTCAGTTCATTTGTGAACCCGTGTGATGTAACCTATATGGATTTGACGCACATTTATGCTACTAACCTTCGCTGGCAAGTATTTCGTGTTTCGTGCTTCTCTTATTTGTTTTACAGGTTAATTATGCAAGCAGTGCAAAAGAGAAAGTGAGACAATGAAAGAAAAGCTAAGAAGGCAAGTTCAAGGGCATTTAGGTAATTTTGCAGCCAAATCCTGAAGGACGAGTCAACCAGAAAGTTAAAGAGCTCAGAACAACGAGAACACTGAAAGAAACGGCACCCAAATCCGAGCTACAGTTGATGAGTTATGACCAGTTGAAGAAAAATCCAAGGAAAAAAGGAAAGAAAACAAGAAAAATTCTAAGTGTTGAATGAGAGAAAAAGCACCCCAAACCAGCAAACATTCTCGAACCCAGGCGCGAACCGGTTTGGGGGGAAACCGATTCGGGGTACATGCAAACCAGTTCGGGGGTCCTGATGCGCGAATTTTCCTCCTTCATTCTGATTGGTTCCAAAGGACCCCTTTAGGTTAAAACTCTCCAAAAAGAGTGGATAACGTAGGGAGGAACAACCATTCTGAATAGTTTAGGTAGTTTTTGATAAAGAAAAAGAGAGAAAAGCATCTAGGAACATAACTTCAATTAATTGCTGCAAGATCAATACACTTCCGGGTTTGTTTTCAAGTTGTAATCTAAGTTTTATTTTTATGATCATTATTCTTGCATGGTAATTTTTCTGCGTGATTTGAATAAATTTATGTGTTTATAATGCTTAGCCACGTATTTCGATCTAGTGTTATCATGAGTTCTTTCTCATGCAACGTTATTATTTCATGCATCCTTCAGTTTAATATGTCCGGCTAGGTTTAAAAGGTCGGGATGCATGGACCCAACCTAATGTGTTAGTGCATGTGTATACAATCAATCTAATGAATTTAGTGATTGATTATGATCGTATTGCGTACTTACATAATAATTGTGGATCTTTATATCTCGTTTACCTTTGGGTACTCATGATGATTTAGAGTACAATTTGAGTGTCACTATCGTGATACCGATTTACTCATCCTCAAATTAGGTACCACGCGGGCTTGAACCTCGTATACATAATGCTTGGGAGTACTAAATTCCGGGTTAGATCAATCAGATAAATTTATGATTAATATTATCACCACACTACACTAGGGTTGGGGGATTGTATTCCCTTCCTGTTTCTCTCATCATTTAAAATAAAAAGGTTTTGAAATCATCAGTCATTCTCCATTTCGTTAGATTAATTTAGTTGCATCGTTTCTCATTTTCATTATCGCATTTAGCTGTAATCAATCTCAAAACCAAATCAATTTTTCCATTCCTTTTTAGAGTCAAAGTTAGGATTTCTCCGTATCTTCCCGTCGTCACAACTCTGTTGTCCTTTTTCCCTGAGGATCGATACCCGACTTACTGGGATTATTATTTGAACGACAGGCTTACACTTGAACCTAGAGTGAACGCACTTTTGAGACACATTTTCAGTCGCGTCACCGAGATTTTGGACTAAGGGTAGAATTTTTTGAGACGGTTCAGGTTGATTGGACGAGCCATCTCTTCTCCATCTAAGTCGGTGAGCATGGCGGCACCGCCCGATAAGATCTTCTTGACAATGTATGGGCCTCTCTAATTAGGCTTGAATTTCCCTCTGGGGTCCCAGATGGGCTCTACTATTTCTTTGAGGGCTAAATCCCCTTCTCGGACACCGCAATACTTGACTCTCATATTAAATGAACACGTTATGCGACGATGATACCCTTGTATGTGATACAACGCATTCAGTCTCCTTTCGTCCAAGAGCTATGCCTCGTCGAGGCGACTTTGATGCCAGTCCTCCTCACTGACTTGTCTTTCGAGCGTGACACGGAGGGAAGGGATTTATAGCTCTACGAGTAGAACTGCTTCAATGACTTAGACTAGAGAGTAAGGGGTATCCCCAGTACAGGTTCGGATTGAGGTTCATTAGCCCCAGAGGGCGTAAAGGATTCGATCGGCCCAATCTCGATAGCTTTCGTTCATCCTACTGATGATGGCTTTGAGGTTCTTATTGGTGGCTTCGACTGCACCATTGGTCTGAGGTAGGTAGGGGGAAGATTTGTGTCTCTGGATCCCATATTCCTTGACCACATCTGTGACTTTCTGCCTTGAAATGCAACCTGTTATCTAACACTAGCTCGTGTGGGACCCCATATCGACAGATGATGTTTTTCTTAATAAACTTGGCCATTTTTTTGGCATTCAGGACTGCGTATGACTCGGCTTCGACCCATTTGGTGAAGTAATCAATGGAAATCGGGATGAAATCATGCATGTTTAAGGCCTTGGGTGTAACCTTCCCTATGACATCGATGCCCCAGGTGGACAATGGCCAGGGAGAAGTCATGTTGTATAATTCTCACGGAGGTTGGTGTTGAAGGTTGGAGAACTGTTGGCATTTGAGGCATCTCCGAACATAGGTGGTGTAATCTTGGATCATGGTAGTCCAGTAGTATTCTTGTCTTATTATCTTTTTGGCAAGCATGTGACTTTTCATGTGAGGTTCGCATTCCCCGCTGTGGATTCTCTACATTACCTTTTTAATGTCAGCCCCTGCGATGCAGTGTAGATGGGTTCCATCGAATTTTCTCTTAACCAGTGCTTTGTAAAAGATGATGTACTAGGTGGCCAGTCTTCGGAGGGTTGCCCGATCTTTCTTGTTGGAACCCTCGGGATACCTACCATTATTGAGAAGGTGCCAAATATCATAATACCAACAATTGTCTAGCTCGGGATCTACTTTGGTGATAAGCTTAATGTGGTAGCAGTGGGTTGGTTTATTTTTCTTTTGTACCAGGAAGGGGGCCATTGTTATTCCTTCGGGCATGTCAACCATGGAGGCCACGGTAGTAAGGGCATCAGCTAGGTTATTCTTTTCTCGAGGTAGGTAGTGGAAGGTGATGTCTTGGAATTGGGAGGCTAGTTCTTCTAAGTGGGCATAGAAAGGTTGGAGTTTCTTGTCCTTGACTTTCCATTTTCCGAGCACTTGATAATTGATGAGGGAAGAATCCCCATCGACATCTAGGCATTGGATAACTTTCTAGAGAGAAACTTTGAGGCCTAGTGTACACGCCTCATATTCACTCATGTTATTGGTGCAGGGGAAATCCAATTTGATGGCGATGGGAGTGTGGGAATCATCTGGGGAGATCAAAAATATCCCAATGCCATATCCCTTTTTATTAGAAGCGTCGTCAAAGAACATTTGACATCGCAGGTTGTCTTAAGCAGTGTAGAGGATGTTTTGATTTGGGAATTCGGAGATCCAGTGGTCGGCTTCTTCCATGGGGTAGTCAGAGATGGCTCTTCCTTTCATGGATTTTTGCATGACGTACACGATATCAAACTCAGCTAAGATCATCAACCATCGAGCCATTCAGCTGGATAAGGTGCATTTCTCAAGCAGGTACTTGATGGGGTCTATTCAGGATACAAGCTTAATGGGTAATGCAATCATGTAATGTCGTAACTTTTGGGTGACCCAAACAAGTGCGATGCATTATTTTTCCAAAGTAGTTTAGTTGATTTCGTACCCGACTAGTTTGCAACTAGCGTAATAGATGGATCTTTCTTTGCAGGAATCCTCAAGGTATTAGTAAAGCCCCAGCTGAAGTGTTGGTTATGGTTAGGTATAGAAGCAAGGGGAGACCGAGTTATGGTGGCATGAGTACTGGAGGTTGAGTCAGATATTGTTTTATTCGGTCAAAAAGCTTCTTGGCAGGCCTCGATCCAAATTTTGGTTGAATCCTTTCGGAGGAGTTTTAAAATTGATTCACATATGGAGGTGAGCTGGCAGATGAACCAGCTGATGTAATGAAATTTCCCAAGGAAACCACATACTTATTTCTCCGTTCGAGGAGGAAGAATCTCAAGTATGGCTTTTATCTTGGCAAGATCTTCTTCTATCCCTTTTTTACTGATCATAAATCCTAAGAGTTTTCCCTTTATAATACTGAAGACACATTTATGTGGATTGAGTCTCATCTGATACTGTCTTAGTTGTTTGAAGAACTTTCGGAGAGAGGGAACATAACCTTCTCTAGTTTTGGATTTGATAATCATATCATCCATATAGACCTCGATTTCTTTGTGAATCATATTATGCAGGATGGTTGAGGCAGCCCTCTGGTAGGTAACCCGGGTATTCTTGAGACCAAATAGAATAACAGTGTAGAAAAAGGTTCCTCATGGGGTGATGAACGCGGGTTTTCCTTGATGATCTAGGTGCATTTTGATTTGGTTATATCCAGCAAACCCATCAAAGAAATGACTTGAGAGCATGACTGGTTGTGTTGTCCATGATTATGTCGATATTAAGTAATAACTAATCATCCTTTGGAGAGGCTTTGTTCAAGTCCCGATAGTCTACACACATCCGAACTTTCCCTCCTGATTTCGGCACAGGAACTATGTTGGCTAGCCATGTGGGATATTCGATCACACGAATAAAACCCACGTTCAGCTATTTGACCACCTCTTCTTTGACTTTGAGCGACCTTTCAGTGCGGAGCTTTCTCAGCTTTTGTTTAATCGGCTTATAATCTGGAAGAGTGGGGATCTCATGCTAAAAAATTTCAGGGTCAATTTCGGGCATATCGTCATAAGACCATGCGAAGACATCCACGACTTCCTTTAATAATTCTTCGAGTTGTGCGCGCTCATGCTCATCAAGGGTAGCCCCTATCCTAATCTCGCGCAGTTGGCTACTAGAACCGAGGTTAACAATAACAGTATCGTCTTCATTAACTTGAACGCGATTATGTTGTTTGTTATAAACCTTATCTAGATCAGTAAGGAAATGTTCATTTGTAAAATCATCATCATCAAAAGTTTGATTAGGATTTAAATAATTAATGTAAGGCACAACAAGATACTCAAAATCTTCATTTATTTCATTGATAGGAAAAACAGCATTAAGAACCACATCAAAGGAGATCTCGATTAAATTTGAGCAAGGATAGACAACATAAGAAGAAATGGGGTAAACATTGGGGTTAAGTGGGATTTCAACAGGTAGAATCGGCGTGGCATGCCAGTTGAGGAGAGGTGTATCAGCATCTTTAATCAGGTGGGATGGATTCAGTGATTTAGTTCCTGAATGAACCACACAAAGTGTCCGCCCTAGTGTTTGCAAGTTAAACGAGTCCTCGGAGTCACTTTCCCTAGTCTCTTCAGTATCTTTGATGAGCGGTAGTACATGGTGTTGGGAAATTTTGGCCCATGGGTAACTGTCTTGGAAAAATATCTCCATTCCAAGCTTCATCTTCTTGTTTGTATGGTCATACCAGGGTTCCGGAAAGCCGCAAAAGGGGAAGTCTTCTCCCTCTTTGATGAATCATCCATTCAAGGAGTCACCTGGGATAGTCTGAATGCAGTCTAGTCTTCTCTTTAGTCGAGACTGGCGGATCATTATGATCTCTTGTTCTGATGGTTGATACCCCAAACCATAAGGAGGGAAATCTTTCTTCAGTTCAATGGGCTCAAGTATCCCTTACATTTTTTGCCCTAGACCTAGTCCGAGCATAAAGTGCATGTTTTTGAATATCTGAATCACATTAATGCTTCCATGAGGGTCGTATTCTGGGCAAACCCTTTCTTTGAAATCATCCCCTACCGAGGGTAGAAGTGTTTCAACTCGAAATCGTAATAGGAGCATATCATTTGACCCATTCTGTATCTCAAGGATTGGACTGGTGGTGCTTGCACCCTCGGCATTGTCGTCGTCACCCAAAACGGTGATGACTCATTCGTCGGTGAAGAACTTCAATTTATGATGGAGCGAGGAAGGCACACCCTTAATACTGTGGAGCCAAGGTCGTCCGATTAATAGGTTGAAACAAGTTGGGATGTCAATAACTTGGAATTCAATGACAGAGTTTATAGGGCCAGTCCCTATTACATGTTTTATGGAATCCCATCACTTCTCGACGAGTATTATCGTAGGCATGTATAGCAGCGGAGGTTGGGGCAAGTTCACTCTCCTTCAGTCCTAAGAATTTGAAGGTTCTCAATGGGCAGACATTCAAGGCTAATCCATTATTGACAAGAAAGAGTGGCACGATTTTACCCTTAACTTCAATGGAGATGTTTGATGCATGATTGTGGTTTGGCCCAATTCTGGGGATTTCTTCTTCGAAAAAAGATATCATTCGGGTAGAGGTCAAGGATTCGACTAAATTTACCGCTTCTTCTGGTGTGGTAAAAGGAAGAACTGTGGGTCCAGTGAGAAACTTGATCAAACCATTTCTTTGCAGCTGGGAAGACATGAAAAGCCCCCATAGAGTGATGTTATCTTGAGTTTTCTTTACTTGATCGAGGAACTTGCTCTCCTCAATGGTAGAAGGTTTTTAACGCCCTTCCCCTTGTCATTGGCTGGTAATGAGCTTGGGATCTGGTAATGCCTCCCTAATCTGGTCATGTGATTTACTGAAGAAGGGAAGAACATGAACCCTGTTGCTTCTTCAATCTCGGGTTATTCTGCCACTTTGTTTATTTCTTCGAGGATATCCTCAAATGATATCATCCCACAAATGTTAGCTATCAGGACAATTTTCTTGAAATCTTGTTCTTTATTTGAAACTTCAAATTCTCCCCCCCCCCCCCCCCCCATCCAGTGGAAACAATTTTGTCTTTTCATGTAAACTCAATGCATTCCACAACTTCAATGGCTTCTTCACATAGTTCTTCCCATTTTGTGGGGATATGTAAGGTGAAGGGACCAGGTGACCTTGTAATTTTAGAATATCAAGTAACTCGGTCATACTACAAATATCATTGGTTTGCCTGAATGATTTTTCCATGATTTGGATAACTGTATCTAGGCTGGCTTCATCGGTTGGTACCACCCAACTATCTAACTTTCGAGCCCATTTTCTTACTTCCAAGAACAGCATCCTGAACCTCTGGCAACCAATGATCATCTGTGAGGGAAATTTCAACCCGAACTCTAGGAGTTGGTTTAACACTTATGATAACTCTATACTTCCATTTTTAGAACGGGTACAAACAACGATGCATGCTCTGGTGAGGAGTGATAGTGCCTGATTAGCGATGCTAACAGGGTGTAGGAGGAAATATGGGAAAGTTTGGCGAGGTTTGGGAGAGTGTATGGGCATGATCTGAGTTGAGGGATCAAATTCTGGGTCCATTTCTAGGAAGATAGCATTGGTATGATTTGGGAGTGGGTTGTGAGTAGTGTTTGGCATAGGATTGGCTGGTGGGGCAATGGTAACCCAGTCAATTAGACCTTGGATTATGTTTCTAAGGTGAAATCATTGGTCAGTGGTATGGACAGCTATTTGGTGAAAGGCACAATGGGCATCTCACTTTAAGTTTCTTTGAAGTGGATTTGGCAATGGATGGGGGTCCAAGGGTTTGACGAGGTTTCGGCTTCATAGTGCTTGATAAACTTTGGAGAGGGGATCATGAAGCTCGATGTATTCCTTTTGGACTAGGACATGGAGGCTTTTTGTTTCCCACGAAGTGGTTGGTTGAGATATGTTGTTGATGGTTGAGACTGCAGCACTAACAGGTTTGTTATATTTTCTTGGGGTGAAGTGTTAGGACACCTTTGGTTCAACCTCTATTTTAGAAAGACCTTCCTCGATTTCTACTCCTGCTACTCTAAGATCTCTAAAGTGGGGATAACATTATCCTCCCATGGTTGCTCGGACATGGGGCAATAAGTTCTTCTTCACTTGGTTGACATGTTCTTCCTCGGATGGCCGATTGGTCATAGTGGTTGCCTTTTCCCTCCATCGGGCTATGAAGTTACTGACTCATTCCCCAGAGTTCTGTTTGAGAATCTCTAAATCATAGAGGGTGACCTCAAGCTCTTCGTTATATTTGTACTCCGATATGAATTCACGGGCTACATCCTCCCAGCTACGGATTTTGGACTCCTCGAGAGATAAAAACCATCGGAGAGCGCTATCCTTCAAAGTTTGCTGACATAATTGGGCCACCCCCTAGGAGAGTCATGGAACGGTGATAACTACGAAGATGAACAATTGGTGGTCCACTTCCTTCGAATTTCTCGATATTCGACATCTTGAACTTCTCGGGTAACCTCGCCTTAGGATAAGGAGACATGTGGGTGTAGTCCATTTAATTCCCAGAGATTCGAACTTGGTAGAACTTCTTAGTTATCATCTTGAGATATTCTTTGACCTTGTTCAATTCTTACTATTTCGGATCAATGATCATAGGCAAGTTAGCCCCAGGCTGGGCAAGGTTCGACATAAGAAGTTGGGCAGGCGGCGACCCATTAATAGGAGGGGCACACGGAGTGTGTTGATACTCTTCAAGAACCCAGATAGGCTCGGGTGGACCCATAGCATGAGGAAATAAGGCATCGGGCTCTTGAGGGATAGGAACCGAGTTTTGTTTCATCTCTCGGACCTCAGTCTGAAGGTTATCAATCTTGGACATGAGCTGAGCTAAAACTACCATCAGATCTGGCTGCACAACTGGTACTTGATCTATGTTCTCCATGGAAAGCGGATGGATACCGGGCTGGGAAGACGTAGTAGGGGAATGGAAGAAACTATGGGGTTATTTGACTGAAGACCGAAGCCAATAAGGAGCCCGGCCAAGGGCGTGCGATCAACCTGAGAAGGCGTAAAATGGGATTTATTTTTGAAAAGAAAGAAGAAAAGTATTTTTAACATTTTTTTCTCTTTGAGATTGAAAGACAAAATATTTTTGTATTTTTTATAAAGAAAAGATAAATATTTTTGGATTTTTTATAAAGAAGGGAGAAGTATTTTTGGATTTTTTACAAACAATGGAGAAGTGTTTTTGGATTTTTGATAGAGGAAGGAGAAATATTTTGGGAGACGGGTCTCAGCATGATTATTATTATTATTATATTTTCACTTGTATTAAATTCTCCTAAATGAAAAATGAAATGCCGGACGGGGCTCGAGCCTGGAAAAGTTGAGTTTAAAACATATGCAAAGTTATGGCTGGACTTGTAACCAGGCTCACGTGTAGGGTCCCATTTTAAAAGTGTGCAAACATTTGGGCCACAGGTCGACCCAAAATTTCGGCAGAGTTTCGGGTTAAAACTGGCAGTCTAACATGTGTGTCCTAGGCTTGACACCTATATGAGGTTATGCAGTGGGTTGGTTGAATCGAAAAGGGTTCCCCCCTTTAGTGTGGCTTCCACAATATACGTCTTGCTTTTGAGGTCAATCGATATGTGTGGAGAAGCCATTTGATATACCTGAGTGTACGTGAATTGCCTCATTATATACCTCATGGAGACGGTATGCGTGAGAGAGAATTCGTTATACTCAGCATACATGAACGAGTTCCTTGCGATATACCTCCAGTCATGACTTCGGTCAAGCAATAAGATGCAGGGGAACCGTTCGATATACATCGAAGGTACTTAGCCAATGGAAGGTGAGAGTCATATCGCTTAGGCTTATAGCGCCCTACTAGACCAGCTCCCATCACGAAGTGACCCTCCAGTTACTGGACAAAATTTGGTCAATCACAATGCCCTTTAGTGATATCGTGTGAATCATGCATGATTATCTTGTTAGTATCTTATGAGAGTATCTTTCTTGATCATGACCAACAGGGAGCAAAGTATGAGTACCAGTGGTATACCAAGTATGGATGGGTGATGCGTGCAACATAGGGATATATGTGATCCTAGGTGCACGTGGTGTGAAGTTTATATGGAGAATTTTCTACAAGTGTGTAAATGGAAGCATAAGCATGAGGTACACATGAATAGTAAAGGGGAACATGCAAATAGGGGGATATATACGAAAATAAAACACCCATGTAAATAGAGTCTGGCCCTGAAAATGAAAAAAGTCCTCAGCGGAGTCGCCATTGTGGTCATCCCCTTTCGATCCTTATGGCGGGAAAGGCGAAGAAGAGGGCGGGTCTCTTCTTCGCCTCGAGAGGATCTTGGTCCCGCGCATCCCTATTGGGAGCGCTTCGACCGACGTCGGAGATGAGCTGAAAATGTAGAGAGATAGAGTCGTCAGTCTATTTTACTCAAAATAGATAAAAGAAAAAAGGGATCCATCCCGAAGGACAGCATCCAAAGACATACTGATAAATACAAAACCAAAACGATTCGAAAAGGGTCCGGAGGCTATATTATGAAATGGGAAGGTATTAGGCACCCAGGGTTATTGTTATTTTCCTTTATTTCCCCGTGATATGTGTGCATGTATATATGTAGTGGAGATAGGAATCATCAAGTTGTATCATGGAAGAGATAAAGCGAGTCATCCGTAGGAATGTTCCTAAAAGTAATATAAGAAAATAGGATTTATGTGATCATCCTAGTGTCGATCATTATAAGGGAATGATAATGCATGCGGGATAATACGCTACTAAAAACAAATATACGTATATGTAAATATATAGAATCTAAGAGAGTTAAGTTTAAAAAATATAGAAAAATAGGAAGAAAGTAGGAAAAGGACTCGAGTCTCGAGTTTTACCCCGAGATGCGTACGTAGCCTATAGAGGCGTCAAAGTCCACGTAGTTCGTATGGAAAATGAGGGGTGGATTTATCCCATAAATCTAATTGGGGACTTATCTTATATGTGTGTGTGTGTGTGTGTGTGTGTAAAAAAGTGTTTTAGTTGTGAGAAGAGTGTGAGAATTCCCGTTTGGAATTTATGAACAAACCCTCTTTTTCTTGTTTTTTGGGTTTCATTTATATGAAAATAAGAGATGTGCAATAATACTAGATAAAAATTATATGAGGATATGTGAGATGAGAGATGAGAGAGTCAAAATGCTAAGTAACAAAACAAATTAACGAGAATTTAGGAGAATTTAAGGAGAGAGTGGAGAAAGTTGGACCTTCTTGAAGATCTTGAGCTTGATCTTGGATGTTGGAGAGCAGCCCTTGCACTTGGATGATGATATCACCAAGTTTGTTTAAAAAGGTGATGAAAGGTGAAGGTTGGAAAGGGATTTAGATGTGGAAATCATGCTGACTTCGAGAGGGGTTTTCTGAGCTTGCTGAGAGTGATGGATCTCTGATCTTCTCACTTTGAAATGAGGTGAGGCCCTCCTTTTTATAGGCCTAGGACATTGCCGATCGACACAGCCCTGGTCCTGCCAATCGACAGGTGTGTTTAGGCACACTGCTGATAGGCAGGGCTTAGAACCTGTCGTTTGGTAGTCTCTTTCAGGTTCCTTTAGAAAATCGATCGTAGAGCGCAAATCGTTAATCTGAATCGCGCACGAGGAAAGCCATTGGAAATTTACTTCAGAGACCTTCGAAATTCTTTGGACCGCTCCGAGTCTAAGAGTTGACTTTGGATCAAATGTGTCTCGAAAGCGTTCGTTGATCCTTTGGACGGGGAATCATCGAACGCAAATGGATCATTCGTCTGCATGGCAAGTCAGAATCGCGCATGGGGCGGACTGTTGGAAAGGTTAGGAGATGTTTTTTGACATTCCAAAGAGTCACAATATTTTGGTGAGGGGACTCAGGCTTCTCGGACTGTGACTCCTACATCCGCTTTCAAATCCATCCCTTAGGTAATACCTTTGTCAATTAATCTAACCACACCTTTCTTAACTTCATTTTTTCCTGACTGACATGATTTTTCTCTCTCAGCCACAATTGGGTTCCACAACTTGACTCAGTTTGGAGAGTTTACTTTGGTCAACCGGGGCCTGGAAGCATTCGCTGACCTTTCGAAGTAAAATGGATCATTTGTCCGTACCGTAAGTCATAATCGCACACGGGGTGGACCGTTGGAAATGGATTTCAATGACCTTTAAAGATTCATTCACTATCGGTTGATCTGAAGATTTGACTTTGGTCAAACAGAGCCTGGGAGCGCCTGGTGACCTTCTGATTGATTTTTGAGGGAAAACGGATCGTTCGTCCGTATCCTATGTCAGAATCGTGCACGGGGTGGACCGTTGGAAAGAGGTTTCAGTGCCCTTCAAAGATTCATTCAATCTCATTCGAGATGAAGAGTTTGACTTTTGGTTAAACGGATCCTGGGAGTGCCCGATGGCCTTTAGGTCAGTACCCGAGGTGTGACAATGAAGGGAGGTGATAGGGACCTTAGGAGAAGTTAGGGGGTGTTAGAATGGGGTGTCTACAGATGGTTTATTCAGAAATACTTTATTCATTTATGTATTGTGATGGTTTACAATTTTATATTGTGAATGTTTATATTAGTTTTCGCATGGTGATATTTATCTAATTAAAGATAAAGTTTGGCACAGGCCTAATTTCACTTAGATGGTTAGTAATTGAAAAGTTTTTGATGGTGATGCTAAGAATGAACCATATGAGAAAGTTTTTTTTACTTCAATAAAGTCCTGATCAACCGATGTTTAATTAGACAAGTGTTACAGATGGTATCAAAGCATCAGATTCAAGTATCCTTGGGATCTGTACAAATTACTACATTTTTCAGGGCATCGTTCTTTGATATAGAGCCCTATTATTAGGAATGTTGTTTTTTCTTTTCGTGATGTGAGATATCATGACTCTGCTATTAAATTTTGTATACACTCTGTACTTATAAATTCAATCTATTTTCAGATGCCGCCAAAGAGAGAGCGATTCGAGAGGGCAGCAACTAAGGACGAAGTGAGGAAGGGACCTCAGGAGCAACAGGTACCTCCACCAACACCAAAGATGATTTCAACTACTCAGGTGGCAGTAATAGTGGCATAGGCTATTGAGACAGCTATGAGGGTCATGGGATCCCATTTTTCCCAACCTGAGGCTCAGCAGCCCACGGCACTAGCTATTCAGGCCCAGCAAGGACAACCCACTTGTCATAGCATCGAGGAGACCTTCCAGAAGGTCCACCCACCCGAGTTTCAGAGTGGTAAGAATGTAGTGGCATCATGATAATGGAATAAGAATGTTCATCTCCATATGCGCATGTTAGAATGTAGTCAGGTACAGCGACATATGTTGGCCACCTTCAAATTAGCGGGGGCAACCCTTCAGTGGTGGGAGTTAGTGACCACCACTGAGGAGAGGGACTTAATGATGATTTTGGAGTTCTTGGTGAGATTTGAATTAAAGTACTTTCCTCCTGCAGTGGAGTCAAAGATGAGGAAGAAATTTGGGGAAATATGCCAGGGTGACCACTTAGTTGCCAATTATGAGGAAGAGTTCACCCGTCTGGTAAACTTTGTGACACACAAGGTGGGCAATGAGGAAAGTAAAAAGGCAATGCTCGTGGAGGGTTTGGCCTGGAGGATCAGGAAGCATTTGATTGGTAACCTTGAACTAGTGACTTACATGGATGTCATTAATGCCGCACTATTATAATATCAGGATTATCTCTTCCACGGGAATAGAAGCAAGGGAGGAGTAGAGTTTAACTAGCAGGGCAAGGCCGGTGGGAGTAGCGTTAGTAGGGCACCACTCAAGCAGCAACAGATAGTGGTTACGCAGGGGCAGAACTATCGACAGAGGAACTCTACTAAGAGGTTCATATTTGATGGGAACTAACCAGATAGGCAGGGCCAATAGGGTCCCCAACAGTAGTAGGTTCACCAGAGCCATTAGGGCCAAGGGAACCAGGGGGTGGCCAGAAGAGCTAGGGCCATCAGGGACAATGTCAGGGCCACGCACAAAGACAGTTCCAAGGTCAGTGCTTCACATGTGGTCAATACGGTCACAAGAGTAGAGCTTGTCCATAGCAAAATAGAGCGTAATGTCAGAGTGCCCAATAAGGGCAGCTTGCTCCGATATCTCCAGCACCAGCACCAGACCACAACAACAATCGCAGGGCCAGATGCACTATGTATGTGTGTATAACGTTCGGGATATACCGATACCTCCGTTACTACAAGCACCACCTGTAGTAAAGGGTACGTTTTTTATCCATGGGTCTGAGGGTAGAATACTTTTTTATACTGGAGAATCTCATTCATTTATTAAGACTAGATTTGCACGAGCCGTCGGGTTATTAGAGACAACCGTAAATCTCCTTATGTGTGTTGAGTCACCGATGGGTAGTGGTTCATTGATACATTCGATTTGTAGAGGAGTCGATATTATGATTGGGGCACTGAGTCTAGCAGCAGACCTTTTAGTGTTAGACATGGAGGGTTCTAATATGATTCTAGGTATGGATTGGTTAGAAGTCTACAGGGAGATGGTAGATTGCTATGAGAGAACTATTGTGTTATCGATTTCGGGACAGGAGATGTTCCTTGTGGCGATGTCTCTTCCGGAAGGAGGATCGCACACTCATTTATATTACATCGAGGAGGAGACCTCGCGGGAGGTGGATCGCACACTCATTTATATCCCATTTTTTTTTATATAAAAAGTTGTAATTACCCAATTTAAATCCAAATTTCAATTCCGATTAAAAACTTACTTTTTATATATCAAAATCAACATTTTTACATGCCAAAATTAAATAAGTCCCCAAAAATTATTTTCCTAAAATTTTATTTTAACAATGATTTTTAAGGCCTAAAAATTACAGGGTGTTACATCCTCCCCTACTAATACAAGAATTTTGTCCTTGAAATTCGATGAAGCATAAACATCAAATGTAAAGTCGCGCAAATAAAATAAGCCTTACATACACCTACTCGTAAAATTCTACTCTAGAAACTATACCTAAAATATTAGTCAACGCAATGGGTCAGAGCCCAATGCATGAACACTAGCTACTCTTCCTAATCAGAGTCCGTAAACTCATACATAAGCATTACACATGATAAATAATACAACAACGTATTTTAAATTAAACGGTATAATTACATGAAAGTGAAGCAACGTGACACTGACCACCCACTTAACTACAACACCCCACTACTCAAGTCCAATTACATTATTCCAACATTAGATTACCAATTGAAAATTATTAATTAAATTAATGTAACCGATTTATTTATACAGCACTAGTATATCCAATTCACCCTATTACAAGTCCTTCATATACTCCTGGCATGCCCAATTTTATTAATGCGACGCTAGCATAGCCAGTTCACTCTATTATGAGTCCTACGCATACTCCTGACGCGCTCGTAGTTTTAGACCGCACAAATTCCCCTCATTATAGCCAGTTTGCCCAATTTCATTACCACTACACATACTCATGAGGTTCCACGTACTACACGTCACTATATCTAGTTCACCTAATTTCTTTAGTCCTCTACATACTCATGACACCAACACACACCCACATCGCTATAGCCAATTTTCCCAAAATGTTAGCCCTACACAAACTCATGATGCCAATCCCATTTTAATACCCATCCTTTGTCTTAGGCATTAATTTTCAATGTATTGTCAAGTTATCATTTTTTTTCTCTATTAATCCCGCCCTTTATTTGGATAATCCAACCTAAATCAGCCATAGTCCCATACCTAGATATCCCCAAAACCACAAGTATTTTCTACCCTATCACTTCATAAGAATACCTACCAACAATTACCACCTAATATCTCACCTAGGCTAACGAAAAATATGTGACGGTGTATTCCCTAGCCCCACCTAGGATATACCCAACCGTGTGAATCTATACTCACTAGTCCAATACTTAGAAAGTGTTAATAACAACGATTCCTATCTACTAGCTCCGTACCCAACAAGCAACCTAAAATAAAGGTAAAAACATAACTACCCCAAAAATCCCAATGTCCCCGTGGTATCGAATTATTAACATAAGAAACATCCACATAAGGTGTATTTTCATTTATAGCTACAATTATTCCAATTATTTCTTCAGTTACAATATTATCCAAATTAGATCCTTTTATTTATATAATTAAACAAGTCTTACCAATCATTACATAAGTTGTCAAAATTCCTTAATTTTCATATAAGTGATATTTTATCGGTTAACATAAGATTCCATTTTTAACATGTATGTACACATTACTACACCATAATAAATCCATTCTACGTTCTACACATAAAAATCGTGATTTATACGAGTCGAAACATTATAAAGATCTCATATTTTTAATTTTTAATATGGAAAACGTCCCACAATTTTATCGTAATTCAAATCCCTAACCTAAGCATGCAATTGTTTCAAGTCTTAAATATATTTTCAAATTTGAATAAAAATATCCCCAAAAATATTTTCACTTTCCCTATTTAGTCTTCCTAATTTATTTTAAGAAAAACACCATTCATTAAAGTTTAGGCAATATCTAAAACGCACAATTCTTAAGGGGAACAATAGAAGCATTCATGCCTAAAAAGAAATCGACTTTAAAATTCGATTGTACGATAGTAGTCCTCTCACAAAAATAGCAAAAACACGTTGTTTGATGTTTTTTAGAAAACTTTATTTGGGTCTTCAAAACTTTTGTTGAAATTTGTGGTTAGTGGGTTGAGGTTTTGTAAAAGAGATGAGGTAAATTTTTACGAGGCTACTGCTTTTTGAGATCGGTTAGAAGTGTTTTAAAAGCCCTAAACTCGTGCCTTTATATTTTAATAAAAGACGAGAATTTTAGTCATACACAAATTCTAAAAATAAATCAATTCTTGCCCTGCCTCAGGCCGAGCCACCCCCCCCTCCCCTTATACAAAGTTATAGTTACTCAATTTTAATCCTGATTTTAATTCCGATTAAAACCTTATTTTGATACATATCAAAATCAATATTTTGACATGCCAAAATTAAATAAGTCCCAAAAAATTATTTTCCCAAAATTTTATTTGAACAAAGATTTTTATGGCCTAAAAATCATGGGGTGTCACAAAAGATTATTCACAGTCTTGCAATGTTTGTAGTGGTATATGTACTAAATTTGAAACTATGAAGTATAAAATTTCCTTATGTTCTTTTATAACATCGATTATTATTGTATATTTTGTCGCTCTTTTGTGCTCTAATTGTATGTATACGCATATATGAGTATGTACTACATTACCTTGGTTACTTCATGCTAACCCAATGCAGAGCATGGTGTATGAGGTCCTACTAAACCCCCATGAGGCACCAATTAGTTCTTTGAGACTGGGGAATAAGTTTGTTGTGCTGCAGAAGATGACGCGTGGAATGTGGCGAAAGCGTTGGTGTGCTACAGAACATGACAATTGTGCCATGAGTGGTTTGATGAATTGACATGTTTTTAGTTATATAAAAAATTTATATAACTATAGTGGTTTGATGAACATGACAATAGTGGCATGTTGTGTACTCATATACATATACTTTTTTGAATTATAGCAAATTGATGCATTTTTTTGAGATGTCTGAGATAGATTATTAGCATTATTGTTTGATTATATTTTGTTTCTTAAAAAGGTGGATAGTCGTATAAATAAAGGAGATTTTGCTAAATTTTTTAAATCTTGTGCATTTTGTTTTATTTTGAGATAAATCTTTGTAAACTATTGATAATCATCCTATTAAAATATTTTGGATATTTCATTGCTAAAGATGCCAATAAGGGTACGTGGTGTACTCATAGTAGGGGTTTATGTATGAATATTGTTAAATAGGTGACGTTGTTTATACTAGGTTCTCGACAGATTATTTATGTAGTTGAAGTATTTTTTTTATACCTTAAATAGGTGGATACTCATTTAAATAACAAAAAAAAATTGTACAACTATTTTCTTATATTTGTACCTTTATTTGTGTTGAAAATAAATTTTTGGAGTTAAAATTTAACTCGATTAAATAATTTTTGAAAAAATATTTGTCCTTCACAAAATTTGATCACAATTCATACATTGGAAAATAATATTATAATACAAAACTTTTAGGATTTGACCACACGATTTATACTCGGGAGAATTGTCACCGTGCCTTCAGGCGTGGCATAACCTATATATATATATATACAAAACGATTTTTATGAAAATAAATTATTTTTTAAACAAGCCAGTTTTTATAAAAATAAGCATATAAAATCATTTTGTTAAAAACTATTGTTTTAACTCTTTTTATTTTATAAAAACTATTTTTTCCAAAACCCAACTTTATAAAGATAACTATACGATCATTTATTTTAATATAAAAAATGTGTTTTTATTAAGTAATTTTCTAAAAAATACAATTTTTAACTTTTTTTTTTAACTTTCCCTTTCAACATAAATATAAAATCTCTTTTTAATGAAAAACTATTTTTTAATAACTAAGTTTTTAAAAAATGTAGTTTTCATCTTTTTAATATATATATATATATATATATATATATATATATATATATATATATATATATATATATATATATATATATAAACTATTTTTAACTTTTTCTATATATATATTATTTTCTATAAGAACTTTAGTTTTAACTTTTTTGCATAAACTATTTTTTAAAAGAGTATTTTTCTAAATAAAAATTTAAAAATATTTTTTTTAGGAAAAAACTATTTTTATAATGTAATGTTAACGTGGAAATTATGTAAAGTGATGTAGAAAAAAATTTACACTATTTTATTAAAAAAAACAGTTTTTAAATTAAAAAAAACTTATGATAACCTTCGAATTTTGAATTTAAAAAATATTTATAAAACAATGTATATTTTCTAATATTAAATATTGTTTATTATATAAATATTAGCATTTATTAATGTAAGAAGAAATGTTTCATACAATATATATATATATATATATATATATATATATATATACTGGGGTGTACTCGTGTCGACGACACGGTGATAAATTTGCTCCTGATTATTTTTTGTTATGGCACACTAACACTCCTAGGTGTGATAAATAACGATGTTACACACCTTTTATAATATTCTTTAGATGCACGTTTTGTAACATAACATGTCACGTTTGCCCATGTCAATTGCACGCTGATAGTAATAATATCTTTACAATTCATTCAAATATATATGATTTGAAATGTCAAAATAAATTTAACATCCATCAATATTGAATCCAAACAACCATGTTTAATATTGTATTACAGAAATGATTATTTTCTTCAATTCCCCCTCCCCCAAATATAGAATATAATTCAAAATCCAAACAACCATGTTTAATATTGTATTACAAGAAAAGATGAAGCATTTGTCGTGAATGATGTACAACGACCAAGTGATTCGTATCATTTGTCTCCATATATATGTCCATACTTGTTCAACATAACCTGTTTAAAAGTCGATGACAAAATGCGTATGCACATCGAGTGTGGATGAACAACCACCACAATCTAAATATAAAAAATATTGATTTAGTATCCTATTCTAAATATAGACCATGCATTTTAAATTATAAAGATAAGATGTTACCTCATTGCATACTCTTTCACCCCAGACCCGGCCTTTTCCTTCGTTCCTCTTTTTCAATTCTTCAATGTGGCAATCCCAATTCTATAAAAGTACATCAATAACATGATGTCAGGTTCATGTTATATAAAGTTATTATTGGATAAAATAAAATAAAATATCTAAATTTTAACTTACCTTATCGAATAAGGCATGGTATCAATGGATTATGGACAAGGATTATAATAGAACTTCTGGATAAACAACATTAGTTGTAGAGTTAGGTTCGTCTTGTGGTAGAAGAACACTTAGTATATTTGAAGAAGTGCATCTCGAAAGTGCAAAATATAATTGCCCATGACTAAATACTGGTGTACGCAAATCAATCCCAACATACTTTACCGACTGACCCTGAGATTTATTAATGTTCATTACGAATTCAAGACGCACAAGGAATTGATGCCTTGACATTTGGAAAGGAAGTTCTGAAGAAGACGGTGTCAAAGATATTCTAGGAATGAAGACTAAATTTCCTGCCTTATCTCCAGATAAAATTTGAGCTTCAATTATTCTTCTTCCACATCGAACAACCATCAGTCTAGTTCCATTACATAGTCCATCCCTTGGAGAAAGTTTCTGCAATAACATTATAGGACAACCAACTTTTAGTTCTAACTTAAACAGTGGTAACCCAGAATGATCAAGTTCGTTCAAGTACTCATTCGGATATCGATTGTTAATGGATGGGTCATTTTCATCATCTGTTAATAGTTTGTCTGCAGCTAAAGAAAAATGGTTTCTGCTGTGAACACACTCAGTGCTATAGAATTTATAATACTGACGTCATCATTACACGCCGAAAGAATTGTTCGTTCCGTCAGAAAGTTGGAGTTGGTTGTTTCATGTGTACTCAATTGCGGATAAACTCTGGAGACTAATTCATTTATGTTTCTACACTTGCCTACTAATGGTGGAAGTTGTATAGTTTCTTGGGATTTGGATCCGACCTAATAATGGAAAATAATAAATCATTATAAATGAATGAATACCTATGGAAATAAATTAATAGAAACTTTTATAAAAATTAATACCTCAATCAAAAAGCTTGCAAATTCTTCATTACCAAATTCAGAGCTATTTAACCGCATTTTTTACGACAAAGTCAAAACAAATATGTCCCTCCAAAGTGGAGAGCATCTTAACGATGCACCAACTTTTTTTTCATGCACCCCCTTTGGTATAACTGGTAAAATTTGACGAAAGTCTCCCCCAAGAACAACAGTAATACCACCAAATGATTTTTTAATACCACAAATGTCTTAGAGTGTGTGGTCAATGGCTTCAACGCAAAATCTATGTTTCATGGGTACTACATCCCAAATAATTAGTTTTGCTTGACTAAATAACTCAACTTCCAAGGATTGCTTACTAAACCCACACATAGTGTTCTCTAATATATCTAATGGAATTTTAAAAGTTGAATGTGTTGTTCGATGTCCCATTAGTAATTGTAAAGAAAAAACGGATGAAGCTACAGTAAGGATCGTATGACCAAGGCTATGAAATTTTGTTTCAAACGTGTTGTATAAAAATGTCTTTCCAGTTCCAGCACCACCATTCAAATAGAAAATAGTTCCTTTATTCTCAAACCCCAAAGTAGTGATTGTTGTATAGGCGAAACATTTCTCCTCATCCAAAATGTAAATATTAAAGTCACGATCACTTTGTTATGCCTTAAACTTCAGTTGTTGGTGTTCTAATATCAATATATTCACAGTTACAACGCTCCAATTTTTAGTTGGTTGTGGAAAAGGTGGAAAATCCTTCAAACTTTTACCCGATTCCTCAAGCAATTGAATGAGTAGGTATAAATAATAATTCTCAACTTGGCTTTCACTCGGATTGGAAATTCCAAACTTTATTCGAATTTGGTATGCAAGATCATCACATATGCTTATTGAAAATTGATTCCATGATGCATAGGGATTTATTGGAAAGCATTGTGTTAGGATAATACTAAATAATCTTCTCTATTGATATCCAATTTTCATAGTCGTAGCCTCTTCAAGGCATTGTATCCACTCATCATCATCTTCCAAAAGTCCACGTGTGATGCATGCTGATTTGAATGTATCATGCAAAACATTATTACACATACGCAAGTGTTCAAATGACGTTGGTCCTTTAACAATGATTAGTAGCAAACGTAGATAAAACCCCTCACTTGAATTGGGGATAGCAAAGTACATTTGGCCAATTTCTTTTAGTGGTACTACTCTTCGAGTTCATATCTCATTTCTTCAGTTCCAAACATAATAGTGCGGGAACTCCTGGTAAGTAAATGATCATGCATATTCATCTGAAGCACAACATGCAAAAAATGATGTTAAAGTTATCATTTGATTCTCTGATCTTGAGATGATTATATCCATAGGTTGAGCTGGATAAAAAATAACATGATGCATCCCAGGTAAATGAAGAGCTAATTGTACAATGGATGGCTTTTATTCATGTAAAATATCGCCAAATAGGCTCCATCTAGATTTTGGCTGTCCAATATATCTTGCATCAAGATATTGTTGAATCTCATCCACGTTTTCGATCACCATTGTTATTCGATCATGACCTTTAAATATATATTTGTGAATATATTTTACACATCTTAACCCTGCGCACACCTCAACATTTATATGAAAGTTAAACATTCTTAAAAGATAGGCGTCATAAGGAACAACATCCATAATATCAACATGTTTATTCCTTACAATATAAGCACGAACACCATTTCTACGACGGTAAAGAAGATATACATATTTGTCCATTATTGTTGAATCTGTAAAGTCTCAAGGGTAATTTTTCATGCACTAACCATTTTCCATACACGGTGCTTGTGGATTTCGAGCACCACATGGACCATGTACCATGCATTTTTTTACTGTTTCAAAAAGTTAGGGGTCCTGATTTGGTTTAGGAAATTTCGCAGATACATGCTTATCCACTTAAGCCATTGTTCGACTCTTATCAGAATGCTTAAGAAATATAAGTGCGTGCATATATGATAATCCCCATTTCTGGAATTCAATTATAAAAACATGTGCACATTTCTCACCAGACACCTTATTTTCTTTAATAACCTTCATTAAATGTCTCCTCTTCAACTCAAAAACATGTGCAACAAAATATGTCCAATCAGTGGATTTTTTATTGGGTAAAAGAGCATAAATAATTTTGGGCCAGTTAGGATTTTTCTTCATTCTGAGAAAAATATCTAGGTGCTTATTGTATCATGTGATTGCCATTAAATCTTGGAATATCTCAAACATATTCCTAGAACAACCATGAAATGAAGATGGCAAAAGAAAATGTTTTCCTACTTGGTCAGGTTATAACCCATCACTTGCAACATCTGTAAGACCTTGGTAAAGTTTAGCACGCAATTGATCTTGATTAATCATGTTATATGTGAGACGATTCTGCTTTGTTGAAGCCCAAGCATCTACAATGAACTCTTGAAAAAGTTTCCCTACCCTAAGTTTTATTGAATACTCATTTTGACGTTGGAATAAACGATAACCATAATATTCCATTTGAGTTAGACGTTTGTCAAGAGGGCAACCATTTGCAACATCCCATTGTCTTAATCCAGGTTCCCATCCTAGCTCGCCACGAGGGAATAATAAAACATAATGCAAAGGTAAATATGCTGGATGACATTCACTAACTCGTATTAACTCTTGATTCCTTCATAAATGTATCACTACACCAAAATGAAAGATTTGTGAGTGCTGTTAGCAGTCACAAATGACCTTTATAACTGTTATTTACTGTCATAATTTAGGGGGTGACGAAAGAAAAATTATAACTCCTAACAGCAGTCACAGATTTTTATAACCTCGGGGTTATGACTAGTGAACCCAATTTGTAACTGCTATTCGTAACTGCTGTCAGTAGTTACGAATCTGATATTTATAATTGCTGTCAGCAGTTACGAATCTCGTATTTATAACTGCTGACAGCAGTTACGAATCTTATATTTGTGATTGTTGTTAGCAGTTATAAAATTAATAGTAGTGATAAATTTGTGACTGCTATTAGTAGTTACAAAAGTTGAATTTGTTAAATGTGGTAAGAGCTGTTACAAATATCTTTACATTTTCACAAAATGATGAAATAATGAAAGTTGAATAAATATCATGATAACAAGTCTAAAAAATTTAACATTTCATTTATATTTCTGATATTCCAAATATCCAGTACACATAAAACTTGTTTAAACTTAATTTAACATCAAACAACCCCTTCGTGGGCGCCAAGTACAAAATGAACATAAAATAAAAAATAAACTAAAAAAATAGGCTTCGAGTGGGGGTATTGTTGTGGTGACATCATCCCTCGTGTACTCGGAGTACGCCTTTTGAGCAAGTTCAATGGACTCAAATTTTTTGAATACGGAGCCTCAGTATCCATTGACTTGTACTTGTGTTGCTTGCCACAAAGTGTAAACATCTGGATTTAGGCCTTTGATACTATATATGTCGGGTATGCCATGTGTATGCCTACAAACAATAAAATATAATTGAATTCAAAATGAGATAATTAAGACTGTTATACTACATAATAAAGAAAACCTAATGAGATAATTAAGACAACGTGTGAGATAATTAAAACAAAAACCAAATGAGATAATGTTGTCCGTGTAATTCACCACGTTATACTAAGAACAATTTGCAACAACTAAGAACAATCAATATGAAATTTATAAGTTGGGTTATCTGAGTGTGGGTGGGGAGAGAGGAGAGGTGAGGTGAGGTGAGGAGAGAGAAGCAAGAAATCATTAGAAATATGGGTTATTTGGGTGTGGGTGGGGGGAGGGGAGAGGTGAGGAGAGAGGGCAAGCGAGCTAGTGCTTTTTTAAGTTTTTTTAGATTTTTTAATGATTTTAAATTTATTTAAATTCAAAATGCCATGTGGCTACAAAAGTTAACGGATTTTGTAACGATTTTGGACAAAATCTAATTTTTGAATTAAAAATGTATTTAACTCTAAAGCCGAGAATTAGTATTGTATTAAGGAAAAAACATATATATATATATATATATATATATATATATACACACACACTTAAGTATAAGAGGTCTACAACGAATCAACATTTACATTTCCTGTAACCTTCTTAAATTCTCAAGCTCAGGTGGCAGTGGGCGAGAAAAATTATTTGAGCTAAAACTCCTGCAATATTAACAAAATAACGACATCATACATAAACAAACTTTGAAAATGAACCTTGCAGTTAATAAAGAATGAAACACCATACTGCCAGTTAAAAAAGAAATAACTCACAATACTCTCAAGTCGGTAAGCATCCCAAGTTCATTTGGAAGTTCTCCTGATAATGCATTGATGCCAAAGCTCCTAATGACATTTAATCAAACATTTTACTCCTAAAGAATTGTCATAAGCATAGAAATAAGAAATTCCTAATGATCTGCGAGTCTTAAATCAAAATTTGAAAAGGCATACATGTATTGCATGTGAATTAGATTGCCATTCCATCGAAAACAAGAAGCATGGAAGTGCAGATGTGCTGCAACCCTCTCCCCTACCACCTATCGCAGAGCAGCACCTGCCAAGCCTCTCAACGGCTCCTATCGAGGCTACCCACAACCGACAGGCAGCGTAGCTCGTTGCCAATCCATCCAAAACTAATCCTTAGTTTACTTTCCCTTGAGCTTCTAATGGGCTACACTAATATAAGAAAATACATGTGATCACACTGACATCTCTCTTTTTAATTCACATTTGTATTTTTATCAGAAACAATACAAACTGTATTATAAATAACAAAAGAGAACAACGGTGTACTGATCAGAGGTCCGTAATTACATCTAAAATTTACACACACACGCAAAGTGTTCACGATCTCATGAACAAACCTAATCCCTCTAAAACTATTACCACACGCACACATATAGCCGTTGCCCAACCAGAAAACCCATACCCAATAACCCTGCACCCATATAGCCTTGTTTCCCCTCCCACTGTCACCCACAACAACACCCCTGTATGAACCTGCTAGCCCCCATCGAACCTCCTTTACAACCCATTAATCCCTCTGATTACCCCCGCTCATACCATACATGTTCACCTTACAACCCATCCAAACCCATAATCCTCTTACCTGCTTCGACAAAACATCGCACCTACCATAACTATTTTCCTACCCCCATTATTCTCCCACTCCTCCCAATTTATTTCACTGTGAAAATTGATAAGGCAACTGATAATAGAATGCTCCCACAATAGAAAAGAAACACTACTGGAAGAAATAGAATAATCCCACATCATTAAAAGCTGATCATGTGCATTATTTGCCTCTTTATGGTTGAAATGAACGGACCATCAAACACACTGAAGAATGTCAGTGTAAATGCAACCATTAAGAATTGGGAAATAAAAAATAAATATGAATTATTCTAATTTTTATTTCAAGCATATTGAAATGACTCATTGAGATGTGTAATATAAGTAACACAAACGACTTATTGAGATGTGTTTCAAGCATATTCAAATGACCAAGTAATAAGCATACAAGAGCATGTATGATTCAATATGCAACACTATATTGAACGGACTAAGTATATGCATATTGAACTCAACAAGTAATATGCATACAAGAGCATATATGATTCAATATGCAAATGACTTATTAGGGAAATAAATAATGACATAAAATACAACACAAATGACTTATTGATATGCATAATGAAATAGTTATAAAATCTCACTGTGTTGGTAATATGCATACAGATATGACATAAAATATACTCAGATATAAGGTTGATTCCTTTTCCTACTCAGACATAAGACATAATACAATGACTTATCTCAATCACTTTTAGTCTAAAAACTAATAATGCGAAAGATGCATCACAACGGATATGTTCTATATACACAACAAAGGTTCTGGTAATCATGCCTTTCTAGCTAGAAGATTGCATTGCAACGGATGAATATTTTCAAAACATTTTTCTAGTAAATTAACCTTAAAAATGGATAATGGGGAAGATACAGGTGAGTCAAGTGAATCAAGTAAGTTCTCTATAATATACTAAAGCATATAACAGTCCCTTGTATGGTGAATTTCATTCTACAATCAACACCTATCAGAGACCTCCTCCCTTCCCACCTTAATGTGTGGGTATGACATGCCTACATTGCATTTGAAAGAGTTAATAATAACAACTGGCATTGACCCATTCATAAATACTATTATTTTGGTGAATATCTTTACTAATATGCAGATTACATAGCACAAATTCCATACATAAATACGACCAAGTAGTTCCATAATGCAATTAAGGACAGCATAGATTCCATACATATGTAAAACAAGGAGCTAATCTTAAAGGTTCTTCTGTAAAGGTTAACTCACTTACTTCCTGTAATTTCAGGTGTACTACATAGGTTTCACCACACCCTGTTCCATATTACAAATATTAAATTATTACTCATCATCTGCTATTTGGATTTATGTTGTTACTCCCATGAAATGACTGCATTTCATTTTCTACATTATAGTATACTAGGACTATTTTTTTACTTTTCTAATTAGTTTGTCAGTAGAGGGATCATATTCCATATTTTCACAAATGTTGCGAGTTTAGGATATGAATGCATATTTGTTGTGGTATCCTTTGAAGAATGGTCAATGATATAGGATATGGATACGACATTACATGGACATGATGATATGATAAGTCCTAAAAAATGTGGGCTATGAACACGAATGGGGCCCTTAATAGATATTTTTTATTCATGTTCTGAGCATAATAGTAATGTAAATACAATAACCAAATTCTGATAATCAGTGAATTTAAAGTCATGGATATAATGCAAAACATGTGATTATGAATCATAATAATCAATGATCGCCTATGTTACGAAGTAAAACAAAGAATGAATATGTGCATTCATGTGCTAGGAGTTAAATAAATATGTTGTAATGTATGTATAGGTAATTTGCAAAAAATGATGAAACAACCCTGACATCTATTGATAAAATTACGTAAGTTAATTTTTCTGATCATAAGAACATTCCATCAAGACCTGGGGAAGTTGTAAGCATTAAGAATAGCGATAGGTGTATGTTTGAAGTGTTTGAAGACCTGAAAATCCATCAAGACCTGAAAATCCCCTAGTGGAACTAATCTACTATAAAAAATAATTGAACTCACCAACCTAAGTGGTTCTGAATAGTCGTGTCTCAAATAAGTTTCAGCCAGTTCATCCAAACTTCTTTTTATGCCAATGCCACCCTGTTCAGAAGTCCATCAGCTATAACAGGGAACTCGATGACAACAATTTGATTGACTATTATTATTGTTACTAAAGGAAATCATATACAAAGACGCGTATAGCTCATCTGAACAGGCATTCCAAGGGAAGAAGAAGGAGTGTCATTGTAGGACGGTGGTGCAATGATGATTGAATGAAAACTACCATCTAAAACAACAACAAATTAGGACCTTGTACAACTCAAGGCTATGGATAAACTTGAGTTCTTCTTCATCGTAAAGGCACTTAGATTTCACAGAAGGAAACTCTTGAACAATAATAGGAAGATATATTCTATCACCAAATTCCATTGAGTCCTTGGCATCCACCTTTGAATGGTTCATATATAAGATGAAACAACGCCCGCTTTCTATGAGAACTATAACGAAAATAATTGGAACAGTATGAGTGCACTGTTGTATGTTATGGGCTCCCCTTGCATTGAATTGTTCCTCGAATAGGCATATGACTCATTTAGAAATGGGCCCCCAACTAACCCTCCAACAACAACATTAGGATTGGGGTCAGTTGAGTCAAGCCATTTGAAACCATCACAACCAGTTTTTTCATCAACTGGAATTGAGGCTCCTCTATGGTGTACATATTATGGGTAGCTGTCCCCGTACCCCACAAGATAACTCATATTCATTGTATTGTTCCCCAACACATAATCAACTTAATGAAATGTAATACCCCGTACTTTTGGCTATATTTATTTTTGGGATTTATTTAATTAAATGCGTATTAATTGGAAATTAATCCGGGTTAAAAATACTAACGAGATGCGAGTTGGTATTTGATTATGCGCATATATGATTATATATTAATAATGAATTATGAAAAATTTGTCGTGAGATTGATATACGGCATTTTAGGAATTTTGTTGAGACGCGTGTGACCGCCGCGTCACGGTATAATATTTTGATTATAAAAGTGAATTTAAAATTCTATAAACCGTATGGTCATTTTGAGTGCGCCAACGCGTTCGAAAGGGTCGAGATAGTCAGAAAACACTAGCTGGGGGTGTAGTTTAGATTCCGGGATATTTTTAGGCCATACCGGCAACTTAAAGGGTATTTTGGAAATTTTGTATTTTGAGGAATTAATAATGACGAAAATTAGGAGTCTTAATCTGATGTGGATTTAACCCACTAAACCCACTAACCAACCCATATTAACCCATTAAGCTACGGAGGTTATCATTTAGGTTTCCAACTTTCCCCAAAGCAAACCCTAGCCACCATAGCCACCATTGGAGAAGAAGCTTGGAGAGAGAAGAAATTCTGCAGAAAAGCTTCATCAAACCTACACCAAACTCAGAGACAATCAAGTCAAGTGTTTTAATTATATTTAAATTCGTAGAATGTTCCTTCCATGTTAGAAAATTGAAGAATATCAATTGTTCTTGAAAGATAATGAAAACCCATGTAGTTTGGAACTTAGAACTTGAAAATATTGAGGAGAATTGCATGTAGAATGATAGGTAGATAATTATTCTCATGATGTTTGTGATTGGAAGAAATTAAAACGGATTTATATTGAGTTAATTCATGATTCAAAAAGTTAGGGTTCATGTTCTTGAAATATTGGGGAAAAAGTGTAGAGATTTGTAAATTTTGTTGATGTTAGGATGGATTAATCCTTTAAAACGTGTTAGGATGTGACTATAATATGTTTAGGATTTATTAGAGACCTTAAAACATCGTTGGGACTAACTTTAGAAGAGATTTGAGGAGTAAAAATGGTGAAAAACGAGATTTAGAAAAATCTGGGACGAAACTGGCACGTTGTTAGAAGCCCCTCCCCATGTCGTTTGAACGAACTCGTTCGAACGAGCTTCTAACGAGTTGACCAGTCGCTGCTAATGAAAAGGAATCTCGTTCGATACTTCGTTCGAACGAGATCTCGTTAGAAGGAGCAGTTCGTTCGAACGAACTGGATCTCGTTCGAACGAGACTTCTAACGAGTTGACAGTTCAATTTCGTTCGAACAGCCTCGTTCGAACGAGACTTCTAACGAGTTGACAGTTTGGGCCTTTTTGGCCTGTTTCGATTTTTGGAGTCCCGTAAACTTGCTCGAGGATATAGATAACATTCCGATGATGATGTAATGATAGAATTGGGACTTTTGGGTATTTATGAGAAGGGAATTATATACGAGAGTTAAATTAAATGGACGGTTTGGGTTGAGACGTGAGTGTCTACTATGACGAGAGAATAAATTATGGCACGTATGATTATAAACCGGAATAGTATAAATTGTGATAATTATAAGTTGGTACGAGAATGCGACATGTACTACGATTAAACTATGGGATTACTAAGATGTGTGTTTACTTAGTATTGGTATATGAATTGTGTGTATGACATACCTACCATACTTGCTATCACGGGAGGTTTGCGTTCTCTTAGGGCCCTCTAATCCTTGTGTTGCCCGGATTTAGACTGGTTACCTTGATGAACATAGGTCATAGAAAGACTTATTGGGATATTAATAAGTCCGCTGATCGTGGGAGCGTAGGTATGTGCGTGACCCATGTGATGTGACTGTGTTCGCCTCCATTATTTGTGATGTTGTTATCTGTGAACTATTCCTGAGAGATTCGAAATATGTAATCCTTATGTACGTGATGTAACGGGATGGATAGCAGAGTATGTGTGCACCGTAGCTTAGTTCTCGGGGTGCTTGTATTGTATTTATGATGTGAATAATATACACTTAACTAATGGGAACCTTCATGTTAATGTTGTGAATATAATTACGGTATTGTTTCGAGAAACATAACGAGTTAGCTGATAGTGAAATATATTGCATATTGAACATCTGAGTTTACGTTAAACCCCTACTTAATTACGAGCGTTACAATGTTAATAGAACCGAGTAAAATGGGTAGGACCTATGATAGTCTAGCTAGAGATGATGTCACTTAGCTAGTAGTTTGTGTCGTTGTTGATGGGTACTTACGTTAGGAGTGCACAGTTAGACGAGAGGTGAGAATATCATGTGAGTGCATGTCCTAACATGTACTTTGCATTTAATGTTTTAAATGTTTTTAAAGCACTTGCAGGTTTTTAAAATATCTCCACATTCGGGCTCTGACCCGTTTGCTTTTCAAATCTATTTTTCTTTGTAAAACCATTTTAGGTGCCCAGCCACGAGGACACCAAGCATAGGATACTCATTCAGGTGACGAGCTGTAGCTGTTTGTGGAAGCTACAGGGAATTTTCTTGTAGATGCTTCTATCATTTGGATTCCAGAGTCATTATCTATCAGTTGTAGGGCATGTTGCCCATTTCTATTAGACATATTTCCATTTACAGTTTTCAGACTTTGTCATGTATTGTTTTAGTATTCAGTTACTTATCAGTTGTGGGATTTGTAGTGAGGAGTTTTCCTCCAGACTTTATTTACGTTATGTGGTGGTTATTCTATTTACTTCATTGTGGTGAATGGTGTTATTATTCTTTATTACACTTGTTGCATGTTAATCAGACTTTAAATAAAAATTTGGCACTTACTTTTTAAATACTAGGTGGTTAGTAATCATTAAAATGTTTTCGATAGTGATGCTATTAACTGAGCCAACTTGGCATTTTGAATTAATTTAATAAAGGAGTAGCTACCCGGTATTTAATTAGTCGGGGTGTCACAGGTGGTATCAGAGCCAGGTTCTAGTGTCCTTTAGGATCTGACGGCTTATTATGTTTGCACTAAGTTTCTTTGATATAGAGCCCTATATTTTAGGACTGTTGTACTCTTTTTGTGTATGCTTCGTTCTTCAGCGATATTAAGTTTATAACTGCAAACTTATAAACTTAACTCTTATTTCAGATGCCTCCACGACGTGCACGATGAGTTCCCAGGGATGCAACGCCCGAACCCCAGCCCGCTCCAGTTCAGGGCATGATGAACGCTGCTGAGGTTGCAGCTATAGTAGCCCAAGCGGTAAATGCCGCAATAGCCGTTGTTCAGCAGGCACCACCTCAGGCGCCGGTTTCCGCGCCAGTACAGGCAAATGCATTCCCGTCTGCTTGGGAACGTGTACGTGACGCTTTTCAGAAAGCGCATCCGCCAGAGTTTGCAGGTAGCTCAGATGTGGTAGTCTCGAGCCAGTGGAGGAAGGATATGCAGAGGCACTTAAGGATGTATGAGTGCACGGACGTCCAGAAGCAGGTGCTAGCTACTTTCAAGCTAGTTGGATATGCGCTATAGTGGTGGGAGTCTATTACCACCATAGAGGAGAGGGATACTCTCACTATTTAGGACTTCTGGGTGCGGTTTGACCGCAAGTACTTTTCGTCGGCTGTTCACACGGAAATGAGGAGGAAACTAATGAGTCTGAAGCAGGAGGGTAAGACTGTGGCTGAGTATGAGGCCGAGTTCACGAATCTATTGAATATCGTTCCAGATGAGATACCAACAGAGAAGAAGAAGATTGAGAAGTTCACGGACGGGTTAACTTGGAGGATCCGTCAGCATCTGCTGGGGAACCTATCGTTGGCCACTTATTCTGATGTGGTTAACGCTGCATTGTTACACTGCCAGGACCACCGTTTTCATATGGTCGAGGGCAAGAGTTCGGGGGAGTCTAGCCATCAGGGCAGGACCGGAGGACATGGTGCCAGCGGGGCACAATCTAGTCAGGGGCAGAGACAGAATGAGCAGGGCTCCCAGCAGGGGGATAATAAGAGGTTCCATTCAGGGAACTACAGACAGGGACAGGGAGGTTTCCGTCAGGGCCATCAGGGTCCAAACGGCCATCAGGGCCAACAGGGGCAGAATGGGCAGCAGTTTCACCAGGGCCAAGGAAGGAACGGTAACGGCCACCAGGGCCGGGGACAGCAGGGGCAGAGAGGAGGGAACTTCCCAGGGAAGTGTTTTGTTTGTGGCAAGACTGGCCATAAGCGACAGGATTGTCTTGATAGGGGCAGGGCCCCACAGCAGCAGCAGCAGGGTGCTCGCCAGGAGCCACAGAGGCTTATGTTTCCCGCCGCTCTTCCCGCACCGGCACAGATGGCAGCATTGCCACCCATTCCAGCAGTCCCAGCTCAACAGGGGCAGCTACAGTATGGACGTGTCTACAACGTCCACCAGGCTACAGTTCCACAGGCACCGCCCGCGATTGAGGGTACGTTTTCTATCTATGGCACTATGGGTCGGGTGTTATTTGATACGGGTGCTACACATTGTTTTATAGCTACACACTTCGCGAAATCTTTAGGATTGTTAGCTACGGCAGAGAGCACAGTGATGTGTGTCGACTCACCATTGGGGAGTAGGTCACTTATTTTCTTTATATACCGGGGAGTGGGGGTAGAGATTGGTGGTTTGGTATTACCTGCAGACATGTTGGTATTAGATATGCATGTTCACGATGTGATTATCGGTATGGATTGGCTCGTAGCTTATAGGGCCATGATTGATTGCTTCAGCGGGAGCATTATTTTTGCCATTCCGGGGCAAGAGATGTTTGTAGTGGCGATGCCTCGCCCAGAGGGAGGATCGACCGCTCATCTGTATTACATTGAGGAGGATACCTCTAAGGAGGTAGTGATTCCTTTAGATTCTATCCCAGTAGTCAGGGAGTATTCGGATGTGTTTCAGGAGATACCAGGCTTACCCCCCAGTCGAGAGATAGACTTTGTTATAGATTTGCTACCGGGTACGAGACCTATAGCACGCGCACCGTACCGTATGGCTCCAGCTGAGATGAGGAAGTTACGGGATCAGATAGAGCAGCTGTTAGGTCAGGGCTTTATCCGCAGGAGTACCTCACCTTGGGGCTCTCCAGTTTTATTTGTAAAGAAGAGGGACGGTTCACTGAGATTGTGTGTGGACTATCGAGAGTTGAATAAGGTCACGATACGGAATAAGTATCCGTTGCCTCGAATCGATGACTTATTCGACCAGTTGAGAGGAGCTTCTTTCTTCTCGAAGATTGATTTGAGATCGGGATACCATCAGTTGCGTATCAGGGAGGAAGATGTCTCGAAGACTGTGTTCTTGTCAAGTTATGGTTCTTACGAGTTTCGGGTTATGCCTTTCGGTTTGACCAACGCTCCAGCAGTGTTTATGGACTTGATGAACAGAGTGTTCAGGGATTTCCTAGACCAGTTTGTCATTGTCTTCATTGATGACATTCTGGTTTACTCCCAGACAGAGGAGGAGCATGCCGAGCATTTGAGGCAGGTTTTGCAGACACTTCGTCAGAACGAGTTGTATGCAAAATATGAGAAGTGCGGGTTTTGGATGAAGGAAGTCCAGTTTTTGGGACATATCATTTCCGACCGGGGAATATCTGTTGATCCGGGGAAAGTATCCGCGGTGAGGGAGTGGGGACAGCCCACAACACCGACTGAAATTCGTAGTTTCTTGGGTTTAGCAGGATACTACAGGAGGTTTATTCGGGGTTTCTCGGAGATAGCAGGTCCTTTGACACATCTGACTCGTAAGGGTGTGCCATACATCTGGAGTGATGCCTGTCAGTTGGCATTCGATGAATTGAAGGACAAATTGACCTCAGCACCTGTGTTAGCATTGCCGAGACCGGGAGTTGAGTATTTGGTTTACACCGATGCATCTTTGCAAGGGCTTGGAGGTGTATTGCAGCAGGAGAGACAGGCCATAGCTTATGCTTCCCGTAAGCTTAAGCCTCATGAGAAGAATTACCCCACGCATGATTTGGAGTTGGCGGCAGTGGTATTTGCCCTACGGATTTGGAGGCACTATCTTTTGGGGGAGAAGTTCCAACTGTTCACGGACCACAAGTCCCTACAGTATCTGTTCACGCAGAAGGAATTGAATATGCGGCAGTGTAGGTGGCTTGAGTTTGTGAAGGACTACCAGTTCGACATCCAGTATCACCCAGGCAAGGCTAACGTGGTAGCAGACGCGTTGAGCCGTAGACCAGCAGATGAGGTGGCAGAGGTGTGGAAGGCAAAGTGGAAGGAGTTGGGAAACCAGGATGCAGTGGCCCGATCTTTCATGTCTGTGATGACCGTTACACCACAGATTGTCACGAAGGTAGTACGGGCACAGGCTAATGACTCGTTCTGTCAGGAGCAGATAGTTCGATTACGAGCAGAGGGATCCGAGTCCTATACCGTTAGCTCAGACGGGGGATTACGCTTCAATGGGAGATTGGTAGTTCCGGAAGGGGATGAATTGCGACACGATGAGATGGCATAGTCGCATGGCTCACGGTTCGCGATACATCCCGGAGGGGACAAAATGTATCAAGACATGAGAAGGCAGTATTGGTGGAGCGGTATGAAGAGAGATATCGCTGAGTTTGTTTCGAAATGCGCCACTTGTCAGCTTATAAAAGTGGATCATCAGAGACCGGCAGGATTGCTACAGCCGTTGGAGGTCCCGATGTGGATGTGGGAGAGCATATCCATGGACTTTATCACGGGGTTGCCTACGTCGCAGAGGGGTTACGACTCCGTTTGGGTAATTGTGGACAGGTTGTCCAAAGTCGCTCACTTTTTACCTGTAAGGACTGACTACACTACGGGACAGTATGCCCAGCTCTTCATTTCAAAGATTGTGAGACTTCATGGTGTGCCCCTAAATATCGTGTCTGACAGAGACAAGATATTTGTTTCGAGGTTTTGGGAGAGTTTCCAGGAGGCCATGGGCACGGAATTGCGGTTGAGTACGGCTTATCATCCGCAGACTGATGGGCAGACCGAGCGCACAAACCAGATGTTGGAGGACATGCTACGCATGTGCATTATTGACTTTGGGGGTGGATGGGAGCAGTACCTTCCACTAGTGGAGTTTGCTTACAACAACTCCTATCAGTTTACTATTTGCATGGCTCCGTTTGAGGCATTGTACGGTAGGCCTTGTCGTTCCCCAGCATGTTGGTTAAAGGTGGGGGAAAACAAACTGCTTGGGCCGGAAGTGATTCAGGATACTTCGGCAAGGATTGAGTTGATTCGGAGTCGCATTCGGGTAGCTCAAGACAGGCAGAAGAGTTATGCTGATGCGAAGAGATTTTTCAGGGAGTTCCAAGTAGGGGACCAGGTTTTGCTCAGGGTATCTCCTTTGAAGGGGATTATGCGTTTCGGGAAGAAGGGGAAGTTGGCACCAAGGTATGTGGGGCCGTTTCCTATTATTGAGCGGATCGGACCGGTTGCGTATAGACTTGGGTTACCGGAGCATTTGCATCGGATTCACGATGTGTTCCATATTTCCTCGCTGAGGAAATACCTTAGAGATAATTTGGCTCATTCTCACATTTCTGTGGAGGACATCGATCTCCAGCCGGATAGATCCTACGAGGAGGGGCCAATTGCTATTTTGGACCAAAGCGAGAGGAAACTGCGGTCAAAGATAGTCCCATTAGTGCGTGTTCAGTGGCGACATCACAATGTCGAGGAGTCCACATGGGAGCGCGAGGATGTGATGCGCGAACGTTATCCAGAGTTGCTTTTACCAGGTACTTTCTAGTTTCGAATTTCGAGACGAAATTCAGTTATTAGGGGGGAAGTATGTAATACCCCGTACTTTTGGCTATATTTATTTTTGGGATTTATTTAATTAAATGCGTATTAATTGGAAATTAATCCGGGTTAAAAATACTAACGAGATGCGAGTTGGTATTTGATTATGTGCATATATGATTATATATTAATATTGAATTATGAAAAATTTGTCGTGAGATTGATATACGGCATTTTAGGAATTTTGTTGAGACGCGTGTGACCGCCGCGTCACGGTATAATATTTTGATTATAAAAGTGAATTTAAAATTCTATAAACTGTATGGTCGTTTTGAGTGCGCCAACGCGTCCGAAAGGGTCGAGATAGTCAGAAAACACTAGCCGGGGGTGTAGTTTGGATTCCGGGGTATTTTTAGGCCATACCGGCAACTTAAAGGGTATTTTGGTAATTTTGTATTTTGAGGAATTAATAATGACGAAAATTAGGAGTCTTAATATGATGTGGATTTAACCCACTAAACCCACTAACCAACCCATATTAACCCATTAAGCTACGGAGGTTATCATTTAGGTTTCCAACTTTCCCCAAAGCAAACCCTAGCCACCATAGCCACCATTGGAGAAGAAGCTTGGAGAGAGAAGAAATTCTGCAGAAAAGCTTCATCAAACCTACACCAAACTCAGAGACAATCAAGTCAAGTGTTTTCATTATATTTAAATTCGTAGAATGTTCCTTCCATGTTAGAAAATTGAAGAATATCAATTGTTCTTGAAAGATAATGAAAACCCATGTAGTTTGGAACTTAGAACTTGAAAATATTGAGGAGAATTGCATGTAGAATGATAGGTAGATAATTATTCTCATGATGTTTGTGATTAGAAGAAATTAAAACGGATTTATATTGAGTTAATTCATGATTCAAAAAGTTAGGGTTCATGTTCTTGAAATATTGGGGAAAAAGTGTAGAGATTTGTAAATTTGGTTGATGTTAGGATGGATTAATCCTTTAAAATGTGTTAGGATGTGACTATAATATGTTTAGGATTTATTAGAGACCTTAAAACATCGTTGGGACTAACTTTAGAAGAGATTTGAGGACTAAAAATGGTGAAAAACGAGATTAAAAAAAATCAGGGACGAAACTGGCAGGTCGTTAGAAGCCCCTCCCTAGGTCGTTCGAACGAGCTTCTAACGAGTTGACCAGTCGCTGCTAACGAAAAGGAATCTCGTTCGAACGAGATCTCGTTAGAAGGAGCAGTTCGTTCGAATGAACTGGATCTCGTTCGAACAGTCTCGTTCGAACGAGACTTCTAACGAGCTGACAGTTCAATTTCGTTCGAACAACCTCGTTCGAACGAGACTTCTAACGAGTTGACAGTTTGGGCCTTTTTGGCCTGTTTCGATTTTTGGAGTCCCGTAAACTTGCTCGAGGATATAGATAACATTCCGATGATGATGTAATGATAGAATTGGGACTTTTGGGTATTTATGAGAAGGGAATTATATACGAGAGTTAAATTAAATGGACGGTTTGGGTTGAGACGTGAGTGTCTACTACGACGAGAGAATAAATTATGGCGCGTATGATTATAAACCGGAATAGTATAAATTGTGATAATTATAAGTTGGTACGAGAATGCGACATGTACTACGATTAAACTACGGGATTACTAAGATGTGTGTTTACTTAGTATTGGTATATGAATTGTGTGTATGACATACCTACCATACTTGCTATCATGGGAGGTTTGCGTTCACTTAGGGCCCTCTAATCCTTGTGTTGCCCGGATTTAGACTGGTTACCTTGATGAACATAGGTCATAGAAAGACTTATTGGGATATTAATAAGTCCGCTGATCGTGGGAGCGTAGGTATGTGCGTGACCCGTGTGATGTGACAGTGTTCGCCTCCATTATTTGTGATGTTGTTATCTATGAACTATTCCTGAGAGATTAGAAATATGTAATCCTTATGTACGTGATGTACCGGGATGGATAACAGAGTATGTGTGCACCGCAGCTTAGTTCTCGGGGTGCTTGTATTGTATTTATGATGTGAATAATATACACTTAACTAATGGGAACCTTCATGTTAATGTTGTGAATATAATTACGGTATTGTTTCGAGAAACATAACGAGTTAGCTGATAGTGAAATATATTGCATATTGAACATCTGAGTTTACGTTAAACCCCTACTTAATTACGAGCGTTACAATGTTAATAGAACCGAGTAAAATGGGTAGGACCTATGATAGTCTAGCTAGAGATGATGTCACTTAGCTAGTAGTTTGTGTCGTTGTAGATGGGTACTTACGTTAGGAGTGCACAGTTAGACGAGAGGTGAGAATATCATGTGAGTGCACGTCCTAACATGTACTTTGCATTTAATGTTTTAAATGTTTTTAAAGCACTTGCAGGTTTTTAAAATATCTCCACATTCGGGCTCTGACCCGTTTGCTTTTCAAATCTATTTTTCTTTGTAAAACCATTTTAGGTGCCCAGCCACGAGGACACCAAGCATAGGATACTCATTCAGGTGACGAGCTGTAGCTGTTTGTGGAAGCTACAGGGAATTTTCTTGTAGACGCTTCTATCATTTGGATTCCAAAGTCATTATCTATCAGTTGTAGGGCATGTTGCCCATTTCTATTAGACATCTTTCCATTTATAGTTTTCAGACTTTGTCATGTATTGTTTTAGTATTCAGTTACTTATCAGTTGTGGGATTTGTAGTGAGGAGTTTTCCTCCAGACTTTATTTACGTTATATGGTGGTTATTCTATTTACTTCATTGTGGTGAATGGTGTTATTATTCTTTATTACACTTGTTGCATGTTAATCAGACTTTAAATAAAAATTTGGCACTTACTTTTTAAATATTAGGTGGTTAGTAATCATTAAAATATTTTCGACAGTGATGCTATTAACTGAGCCAACTTGGCATTTTGAATTAATTTAATAAAGAAGTAGCTACCCGGTATTTAATTAGTCGGGGTGTCACATGAAATGACTTAGTAAAGGCATGTTTTAGGTGAAAATTGGGCTTTCGAGGGTGAATTTTTAAAACGGTGCCCGAATGACCCTTAAAGAGGCTCTAACGCCTCTAGTATGAGTAATTCAATGTGTTTGAGTTGTTCGTGCAATTAAAACACTCTAAACTTAATGAAATTACAAATAAAGGCATCTTTTATGTTAAAATGCGGCTTTTAGGGATGAATTTTCAAAATGGCACCCAAATGATGCTTAAAGAGGCTCCAATGCCTCTAGTGGGACAAATCTAATGTGTTTGAACTCTTTGTGCAATCAAATGTCCCTAAACATAACGAGATGGTTTTAGGTGAAAATAGGGGTTTTGAAGGTGAATTTTTGAAACAGTGCCCGAATGAACCTTAAAGAGGCTCCAACGCCTCTGGTGGTACTAATCTAATTTGTTTGCACACTCCATGCTATTCAAGTATGTTCATGTCCTTTATTTGAATCCTTTGTAAAATATGTTGGAGCATGTTTGCAATGAAATCTTCGTGTAAAGTAATCACCAAAGGGTGTATCGGGGACATGTATAAATTTAGTATTATATGTATATATATTACATGTGTAATTTAAGATTCTACATGTCAAGTCTTAGAATCGGTAAAAAAAACTTTCACATCAACATCGTGGTCATTGGCCATCTCGACTCTGGAAAATCAAGCACCACTAGTCACTTGATCTACAAGCTTGGAGGATTGACAAGAGTGTCATCAAGAGGTTCGAGAACGAGGCTATTGAGATGACACTAAGACTTAATACTGATCTCAAGAAGATAGAGATTAAGTCACGAAATCACCCACATCTCCTACGTATCGGCTAGTAACGGTGTCAAAGTCCACGTAGTTTGACGTACTTGATATTAAAGCAATACATCATAGATTGAGAAAGAAAAGTTTGGTTGTGAAAACTGTTATACGTTAGGAAAGTTATAATGTGGCCAAATTGATACTTACTCTTCTTTTTTAGTCCCATGCAGTCCTCTAACTAAGAGTATGCATTGATTTATTATTATGCCAAACTAACTAAGGTGCGTAGATTTAACTAGAATATTTGTAATAATACCCTTAAACGGGACGGGTTTTGATTTTTTACATCCCGCCCCGAACCTGACTTTTTGACTTGCCTTATTTATTTACCCCCAAAATCCCCCCCACCCCCACCCCCACCCCACCCCACCCATTAGGGCCGAATGAGGGGTGAGTTCCCACCAAACTATTACAAAAGGACATTAATTAATTAACACAAACAAGCATATCAATAATTCTAACTAACATTCACATAAACAAGTATACGAATATTATCATAAATTAATCTTAAAAGTGTACTACAACCACTAATTGACAATCCGGGTTTTCAATTGGCTCACCCTTAACCTCCTATCACCACTACAAATCAATCCCATAAAAAAAATAATGATATTAAGCAATAACCAAGAATGAAAATTACCTTTTATACTCATCAATCCACATATTGAAACTCTTTTTTGTATATAATCGTTTGTGTTAGATCCTCCTATATAATCTTCCAATAAATTTAATTAAGAACATAAACCCTTTACCATGCAACAATGGCATAAAAGACATTAAAAATAGTCAACAAAAAAGAAGTAATTTGTCTGACACGATATTGTCAACTTAACTAGCCAAGTGGTGAGCTGTGATAGAGGACACCAACGATGAATCAAGCCCTGTAGATAGTAAAAATCCCAAAGGCACATCAGTGAAAACAATGATAGGCACATAGGTTTCACAAACAACCGTACATACTAAACATGCTCACAGTACACTAAATCATGTACATATTTCAATTCATTATTAGATAACAATATGCATAATTTTCCCAACTTCAATTCACAGTTAAACCATGTTAACAATACACTAAATCTAATAGACCAATTATATCTACCATACTAAATCTAGCAGACCAATTATATTAGTAATGGAGCTTGATAAGTAGAACTAAACTAAACAAAATCAAAAGGGCAGTAATTTCATCCTAAAAATAAACTAATTTTATTCAAAACAACAGTATGTTCATAGAAACATACATTCAAAATACTAAAATAGTTCTAAACAGTACTATAAATAATTATAACACAGTAAAAACCTTGTAAGTAAGAATCATTCTAAGCATAACACTAAAATCGTTGAATATCTTCGGTTCACTTAGCCGGAATCAAAACCTTATAAGTAATTATAACATTATGAAAATACAACCAACAAGGAAAATAGTGACGATCGCAAACTCCATGTAATTATAAGAACCAAATACCTAAGAATCATTCTAAGCAAAAAAAATAACATCGTAAATATTGATAAAACATGCCATAAGAATGTCAAGAAATATAAATCGAAATATTCATACATCCCTTAATCAATTTAAATGATAACGAGCACAACTCTACAATACCATAAACATAAAGCAAGGACCCAAAATCAAAACTGGAAGTCTAAAGTAAATAACTGAATACAACTATGGTAACCTAACCTGAGGAACAACAACAACCAATTTTCTCGTATCCCACTTTCCATTCTCATCCATTACATGTTTGGATAATCCTCTAACAACTCTACAATAATGTTTCAGCAAACTAAATGTTTATTTACGAAATCAAACTCAAACATAAATAAACATTTATATACTTCTTACAACAACGAAATGAAACATAAATAAACTTTTATATCCGATTTATATAACAAACCAACCAACGAAATGAAATCGGATATAAAAAACTCACAACAATGAAATGAAATCAAATATAACGAAATGAAACATAAATAAACATTTATATCTAATTTATAAAACAAACAAACCAATGAAATTAAATCAAATATAACAAACTCACCCCCACGAAATGAAATCAGATTTAACGAAATGAACAAACCAACGAAATGAAATTCTTCCGAGAAAAGGGAGAAAACTCACAGCAACGAAATAAAATGTCTCTGAGAAAACCAAAATAACGGAACAAAATGCTTCTAGGGTTGTTCTCACAGACACGAAATGAAGTAACTCATAGCAACCAAATGAAAGAGAGAAAAGAGAAGGGGCGGGAGTTGTGAAAAGAGAGAGGAGAGGAGGGAAATTAAAGTTAGATGAAAATTTTGTGACTCCTAGTAGCGGTCACTAATTGAGTTTTAGGGAAAAGTTTGTGACTGCTAGGACCAGTTACAAATTTGTGAGTGCTAATAGCGGTTACAAATAAAGTGTTAGGACAAAATTTGTGACTGCTATGAGCAGTTACAAATTTATGACTGCCGATAGCAGTCACAAATTTAGTATTATACCAAAATTTATGACTCTTCTTAGTGGTTATAATTTTGTGACTGCTCATAAGAGTCGTAACTTATAAATTTGTGACTGCTTATAGGAGTCACAAATTAATTATATGGTGACATTTTTGACAGTCATTAGTGGTGACAAACTAATTGAATCAATTGTTTTATTACCTATTGATTTTATCACCCCTAATGGGAGTTACAAATAATTTTGTGACTGCTTTTGGGAGTTATAAGTTTGTCACCCCCATTAGCAGTCACAATAAGGCAGTCATAAAATTAGCATTTTGGTGTAGTGTATCATAATATCTCGCACTCCACTAACTTCACTTCCATCGCCGGGTAGTATTACTGCAATCTCATCTGATGATGGTAGATTATAAAGTTTACGATCTGTTTTTGAACTATAATGAAGATAAGCAGGTAAGTTTTTCCCTTCAACATTTGCATCATTTAGTATCTCATAAGCTTGCTGATATTTAACTGAGAAAATATTGTATTATAACAAAGTTTCTTGAACAGTTTTAAGAACATCAACCCTCAAGTGTGGATTTCTATGACTACGGATGTCGAACGCGGAGTCAGGATCGTAAATGTACAATTGAGAGTACGATAGAACTTCCCCTGGACGTGGAAATTGGGAACCGATTCGATATCACAATTCTCCATGAATGATGAATGATGTTGGGCCATTTCCATTCTGT
The DNA here is from genome assembly GCA_949130495.1 of Sambucus nigra. Classification (NCBI taxonomy): domain Eukaryota; kingdom Viridiplantae; phylum Streptophyta; class Magnoliopsida; order Dipsacales; family Adoxaceae; genus Sambucus; species Sambucus nigra. The sequence continues at coordinate 201,863,845 of OX422216.1, forward strand.
ACTCTTCGATCCATTATAAACCCAAGACATGTAAATGCTTCTGTTGCATTATACTCTCAGATGTACATGCGAAATGATGCAGACCTGTTATTATTCCCGTTATATAAATCCAAAAGTACAAGTGGCAGACGTTATAATTCTCGTAGCTTTATCTTTCCTTGCAAACATCATGTTCCAAAGCATGGACTACATTTTGATGATTCCACCAATTTTTCATCCATCCAATACATTATTGAGCAATGAGGACAAACTATATCCATCATCCCTAGATAATGTCTTTATCTATGCATGTTTAATGGTTTATGACCTCCAAGTATTGCAGGTGGGATATCAACGTCATCATCATTATCATCATCTTCAATGTGTTGGTTCAATATATTTAATTTATAAATAAATAATATTTTTAATAAGATAATAAAATTATAAATATAATATATAAACTTAAATGTAAGCATGTATTTAATTGACATGTTATCTTTAGTTGCATATGTGCTCGCCAAAGAATTTCAATGTGATAGAAGTGGTTCGAGTGGTGGTTGATGAGGCACCATTGTTTCGAGTTCCATTTCATCATCTTCAGTGTTCATCGTGAACGGGTCATGTACACATGGCCTAAATATAATTCAAAATGTTTAAATTTAGATTCTCATCTCAAGATTCTATGAAGATAATGATAATTATAGATATGATATATAAATATAAATGTAAGAATGTATTTAATTTGCATGTTATCTTTTGTTGCAGATGTGCTCGCCAAAGACATCAAATCTGACAAAAGTGGTTTGAGTGGTGGTTGATGAGGCACCATCATTTCGACTTCCATTTCATCTTCTTCAATGTTCTTCTTATATAGGTCACGTACATATGGCCTATATATAATTCAAAATGTCAAAATTATGATTGTCATGTTAAGATTTCAACTACATACGATTAATGTAAACTTACATGGTATTTCGAATTGCAGATGTAGATGGTAATGTAGATGAAGGGGAAATTGCCAATAGTTTCAAAGGAGCTAATGGGGGACCATTTATTATCACTGATCTTCGCATTTGTCCAATGGACCTTCTATTGTGTGGTAAAGATGGAAAAAAATCAGGGTGAATCATAATCCACGGCTTTAGATTTCTCCCTTGCTCTTCTCAAGTGTTGGTCCATGGAATGATTTACAAAGGATAAATATTTATCTGGTTTCAATTGTGGTGATGAAAACCTTATATCAATAATTACGAGTTCTTCATTGAGGTTGCGAGGAAAGATAGGTAATGAGGTTACTTTATTATGAGTGTTATTGACAGATTCAAGAGTAGTTTTATTTTTTATTGCAAATGTGCTCGCCAAAGACGTTAAATCTGATGGAAGTGGTTTGAGTGGTGGTTGATGAGGGACCATTATTTCGACTTCCATTTTATCATCTTCAGTTTTCATCGTACACGGGTCACATACACATGGCCTATATATAATTCAAAATTTCAAAATTTAGATTCTCATGTTAAGATTTCAACCACTTACATTAAAAGTAAACTTACATGTTATTTCGGATTACAGATGCAGATGCGGATGCAGATGTTAATGTAGATGAAGAGGATATTGCCAATAGTTTCAAAGGGTGATGGGGCAATATTTTTTATCACTGATCTTCGCGTTTGTCCAATGGATCATCGAGTGGGTGGTAAAGATGAAAAAAATGTGGTAAATCATGATCCACGACTTTAGATTTCTCCTTTTCTCTGCTCAAGCATTGGGCCATGGAACAATTTATAAAGGCTAAAGATTTAACTGCTTCCAATTGGGGTGATGAAACCTTCATTATATCGATGGTTGTGAGTTCTTCACTAAGGTTGAAAGGAATAATAGGCATTAAGGCTACTTGATTGTGAGTGTTATTGATAGGTTTAGGAGTAACTTTATCACACTCAGCAAAGGGAAGTTGAACTCGTGTTTTCGACAATCGTTGTGTAAATGTAACTAATAGAACTTTGGACTTCTCCTTTTCTCGTCGCATGCGTTGAACGCTAATGAGTATTTCGATATAAGAGCCTACGCATGAGTTTGGCATTCATCATCATAATATTAGACATTAAAATCTATGGTATTGATCGTAAGAATATATAAAGTTTACCTCAGAGTATTTTTTTTTATATACGTAAATGATTCAATAAAACAAATCCTCCTAAGGGGGCGGAATCCCGTATACAGGAAGTATACAAAGCAAAGAAGCGCAAGGCCGAAACCCAATACAGACTACACAAACCCCTAGATCTCCTCCAAAAACTCAAGAAAGTGAGACAATGACGAATCATATCTCCTCCTATACCAAGTAAGAAGAAGACTCAGAAAATTGTAACGAATCCGAGAAGGAGAAAAATCGACTCCCTCAAAGCATCTCATGTTCCTCTCCTTCCAGATGGTCCAAAAAATACAATGAGGGACCAACATCCAGACTCGACGAGGGCCAGTCCATCTCCTAGGCATTCTCAAGGTCGCCATCATCTCACACACCGTCCGCGGCATAACCCAACCAATCTGGCCTAATGAGAAAAACAAATCTCAGAGTCCCCTCGTTATGCTTTGAGGGAGTCGATATTATGCCTTTCCTCAGAGTATTATGCTTTTCCTTTATCAATAATGGAAAAATTACAATAGAAGAGTGTAACTGCACATTTATAGATTGCATGGTGATGTTGACACCATGTGTTTGTAGTAACCAAACCTATATGGAAAAAAGTATATTGTATAAATCACAAATACCGATTAGGAAATAAATATTATATAAATATTGTAACCAAACCATAAAAAATTGTATTAAAAATTATGAGAGACATACTACTTGACTCAATTCTTCATCCATTTGCATAGGTATTAATTATTATAAAATACTTAACAACAACCCTTTAAAATTTTACGAAATAAGAAAATACATACCTCTCCATAAATTGTCATTCTAGAGGTTGGGGTAGTTGGTCTTTTTTTCATATCGCGCAATAAGAATTTTCTGTAAAAGTAAATTTATGTAAAAGTATTTACCGAATAATGAAAAAAAATATATTTTCAAGTCAATATTTAATGAAGATGTGAATTTTTTATGGCTTGAACGTGCTTGCATTAATTTTGGTAAAACCTGAACCGGAAGTTGAATAGTAACCAAAACACATAGAAATGAATAAAACTAACACTGTAGAGACACGCTCTGAGATTTATGGATAAAACTTAGATGTATGGATAAAAGTAACACTGTATAAACACGCATGTGTACAAAAAATAAACACAAACATGAGTAGATAACACAAACACGCATGGACATAACACTGAAAATAAGACTGAATTCGTAAACACAAATACGCATGAACATAACACTGTAATTTTTTTATTTGAACCACAAAGAAGAAGAAAAAAAGTAAATAAAACTTTAAAAATATCATAGAGGTTTCAAAATATCATGGAACCTCTATTATAATTGTTGAAAGCTATTCTCCTGGATAATAAGTTGTTTCAAAATAAAATTATAATAAATTGTTTCAAAAAAATATGCATAATTTTTTTTTCCTAAAGATACTTTATAATAAAAATGCATATTCCAACAATGCATAAAATGAACTATGCGGTCAGACCCATCTGCTTCTCCCTTGACCCGACCAACTCCTAAACCAGCTCCATTTTCATCAAATCCAAAACCTCAAAATCCCAAAACCTCATGAATTACGTCTTCGTTAAAGATTTTATGACAGGGAGAAAATTTATCGAACTTATGGCTTAAAATTTATGCGCACTGCATGATAACATAAGATCATTTTAAAACACAGATGGAAGATAGAGAGAATTTATCAAAATTAAGGCTTAAAATTTCTGCGCACTGCATGATAAGATGAAGAAAATTTATCAAAGTTAAGGCTTAAAATTTATGCGCACTGCATGTTATACAGTTCACGGTGTTGCATGGTTCGTGTTATATATGTTATAAGTTCGAGGTTTTTTGGTTCAGGTGTGTTAATTTGACTCCACAATGCATAAGTTTAGCACAGACGGTGATAAACTCTCAATGAAGCATGTCAATATTTTTTTTCAGTTCACAAACTCTTAAGTGTTATACAGTTCATGTCAATGTTATACAGTTCATTAAAAAAACACAGACGTTACTGAAAGTGTTCTAAAATTCATTCAAAATCTCAAGTGTTCTAAAAAAATCTTGTTATACATCAACATCTTGTCAGCTCAAAAAAGCATTCGGGTTAATCCAAATAACTGAATGATAACTTACCATAAGATTGAGATGTGTGCAGTTCTCTCAGCTCAAAACTCTTCAGATCGTCCTCTCCCAAACTCTAGCCAATCTCAGCTCTCTTGTGTGCAAAAGATTGCGTGTAGAAGATTTATGTGCACTACATGATAAGACGGAGAAAATTTATCAAAGTTAAGGCTTAAAATTTATGCACACTACATGATAACATATGATCCTTTTAAAGCATAGATGGAAGACGGTGTTGCAATGTTATACAGTTATTCAGGAGCAATGCGTGTTTTGGTTGTTGGTGGCTGCAATGTTACACAGACTGGTAGCAATGCGTGTTTTGGTTGCTAGTTGCTGCAATGTTACACAAACGGGTAATTGAGTATTTGTGGTACAAGCTTGTTTGCTTGAGTTTGAGTTTCTAAACCAACTTTGAGTTCTTTTGGTTCAAGTGTGTTCATTTGAGTTTTTGTTCAGCTTATGATAACCTTTAAATTTTGAATATAAAAAATATTTATAAAACAGTGTACATTTTCTAATATTAAATATAATTTATTATATAAATATTAGCATTTATTAATGTAAGAAAAAATGTTTCATACAATATACATTTTATATAATATTTTATATGTTCCTTCTATAATACACAATTCGATTTTCATTAGACGCTGCGAGGAGAAATCTGAGATGCGAAGTTCAGATAGTGATGAGGAAGATATTGCTTATTTCAAGGACAGTGTGTTTGCTACTCTCAAAAGGAAAAAGGAGAATCCGGAATGGGAGTTTGAGGTGGACATGCTTCAAGAATTAGTGAGGGATGATGAGAAGTTTGTTTGAATGCAGTATGTGCTCTGTATCGACAGTAACTCTCTAAGGAGACATCTATGAAGAATCCCGTATCTTCCAACAGTCGAGGATTTAGCTCGTTTAATGCACTCAGGGGAACTACTTTGGCCAAATATCTTATTGATAGTGATCCACAATGCAAATTGAAAAAAACTATTTCAGAGGTTCGAGTATACGATCCAAAAGCTATTGATGATTGTCGAAGACTAGCTATTCAGCAATCCAAGCAATTATTCGAGATATATAAGAAGAAAGAGGATCCTTTCTTTCTCCCACCGAAACTAGTAAACTGATTGAAAAATCAGTTCCTGAAAGTAAGTTTTTTTTAACACACCTGAAAGTTAGGTTAGTCAAGCAGCTTCTAGAGGACAGTTTTTTCGTGGTGTAATATTTTCTCAAAGTACTAAGGTTTACCCAAGACATTGAGTTATAAGTATCAGCAGTATAGCTCCCATATTTTGGTTTCAACCAGTAGTATAGCTCCCTTATAGCTGTTTTCACAACTAAAGCACTGAAATTGTTTTCATAATAGAACATGGCAGTTTCTAATATGTTGCTTTAGTTTAAAGAAGGTAAAAATGCTTAAGAAGGAACTTGAGGGTGCCAACAAGGCAGCAGATCAGTTCACTTAGATTTCAATTATTTTATATATGCATTGTGTTTCCTCTACTTTCTTCATACTGAAATTTTGATTTTTCTTTCCACTCCTATGAATGCTCATTGCATATGGTATCTTTGGGAATAGAACCCAGAGAGCATCCTAAAGCCAAAATTATCTTTGATCTAACTCTATTTATTTTTTTCCCCTAAGGATTAGAAACTAAGAACTCCTTATGGAATATTAGTACTTCGTTGAAGATATACTATATATAAATGTCGACGCATTGACACTACATATTGGCATAATGAAACCCATGAAATTTTTAGTATTTATTACAAAAATCCCTTAAATCATGCATTTTAGTGCAAAGACCCCTGCTTGACTATAAAAATGTCACTTGAAGGGAGCATTTGCCAAAAAAAAAAGGCATAGATCAAGGGGAATTGCATCAAAGATAATTTAGGTATGTTTCTCGCATGAACTAAATAGTTCAAATTATTTATTTATTTATTTTGCACCTCCCCCTTATATATATGTTGTTATATTGCAGTGAAAGAAATGGGGCTACCATTTCTAAATGCATATTTGGAAGCAATCGGCAAACCAAATTTCAAAAATGGATGCAATTTTACTGTTGCTGCATCTACTATGCTTCCAACAACTGCGTCCTCTCTTATCCCTTTTTTCATTTGGGGTTCTAGCGCGTCAGTTCTTAAGATTCAAAGATAAAGTCCTTGAACTGGAAGTCAAAAGTACAATACTCGATCCTTTGAAATTTGCAAATGACTTGAGCATCCATTTAGTTATGGGTGAATATTTTCACTAAATTAGAGTTCAAAAGTATTTTTTAGAGTAAAATTTTATTCGTGTGGAATTGAAAATAATTCTACACATTATAATTGTGCGACTTAGGAAGAAAATATTATAATATTCAACTTTGAGTAGGTTATAAAATATTTTATCCCGAACCAAAATAAATGACATTTCCACAAATGATCAGTTCAACTAGCGCTGGAGATGTTAGGCATCCCTTTCTAAAATATTGGTACGAGGATGAAAGAATGTTACGAGACACTGTTTGGTGAAAGATTATTTTTCGCTTATTTCAACATTGTGCGAGAAGGCATGGGAGTGAGAGAAGCAACTGTGAGGCCCACAAAGATTTTTATTTGGACTGTGATGCTGCAATAAAACAACATAAGGAGAATTTCAGGTGTAGTGTAATTGCAACTAATTTTGTGAATGTAAAATCGTACTTGGAACATTTGGTGTAGAAGTTATCTACCAGCGTTTTGGGAGATGCTAACTAAACAGCTCAAGGAGAGAAGATTCAGATATAGTATATGCCAAGTATTTTAGCTTTTAATGTCATTTGAGTGCAGAGAAGCAAGTGGCAATGGTAGTTAATGTTTATACAGGTATTCGAATAAGTTACCTTTTGTTAATATCAAGTGGCTTAAGGACTAACGGAGGTAATGAAGATTAACTATAATCATTGCAATATTTTCTTACAGTTGACTTCATGGACTCATTTCTTAATGGTGAGTTCAATATTGTGTTTAAAATTTAAGTGTTGGCAAGATTTTAATGAAAACAACTTTGTTACTTTATTTGGTAAAATCTTTTTGTTAAAGGATTTAAGTTCCTGTTATGTTGAGTTATGTTGATTTATTATAATTATAAATTGTCCGCGACTTCGTAACACGACTTATCATTTATTTATAATTATAAATTGTTTTATCATTTTTCAACATTTTTATTTTTGTTGTTTGCCAAGATAATGTGTTGATTCCTTGAATTGAACTTATGATGGTTTCTATGGTTCCGTTTTTCCTAGGGATTGACCTCATCACTTAGGTTGTTTTATGTTTTAAAATGGGAACTTCCTATCAAACTAAATCAAGGTTTTGTATTCTTTAATATTTTTTTGCCATTATTTTTACCTTTTTGGAGATTAAACGGAATTTCTCAAAGGGCGCGTAGCGGCCTAATGCTTGAATACACAACGATGGTGCCCTGCCACCACTGTTACCTATTTCATGAATACACAGCGATTCAATACTTTGAAAATCTACCCTTATAATATATGAAACATTTATTATTTATATTATACACGACTTTTTACTTTTTAAATATTATATGCGTCCCTTTATTGGAAATTTTTGTCGTTTCGCGATTATGTACTTTGAAAATTTTCTCCGTGCCTTCAGGCACAGGCATTTTGCTAGTGTGTATATATATATCCATCCATCCATATATCTATCTGTGATACATGTGTCCGAGATGTTTACTTTAGACCTTGTAATTTGTTTGCCCTTAGGCTATGAATAGTATATGTTGAATGGAAGTTAAGTTTAAGCTATCCTTGTGGCTTTTATACAACTCTATTAGAGTTTTAATTTCTTAAATTTGATGTAGGAATTTATAGTTGGCATTTGAACGAAGGTCATTATCGTTCTAATGAAATAAGGGTTATCATTCGAATGAGGTTCGAATTTGGTGGGTGAGAAGCATCTCACTAATGTGGATTTGATTAAAGAGATGATCGAAAAGGTTTAAGTAATCCGACAAAGGATCATGATGGCTCAGAGTTGACAAAATAATTATGCTCATAGTCTACAAAAACCTCTGAACTTTGAGGTGGGTGATCATGTGCTACTGAAGGTTAGAGCTAGGATCGATGGTCAGGGGTTCGAATAAAAGCGGAAGCTTACCCTTAGATATATCAACCCTTTTAAGATCCTGGAGAAGATATGGGATCTATCATATCACTTGGCTTAACCTACATAGTTGTCACATGTTCATAATGTGTTATACATCTCTATGTTGAATAAGTATCTTCATGACCCGGGCACGTCATCGACTGGAACCACCTTGAGTTAGAGGAGGATGTCACATTTTTTACACAACCTGTGTCCATTTTGGATCATAAAGACGAAGTATTGCAATGTCATTCCTTTGATAAAGTTCTCTGGGAGTTTGAAGACAACTTAGGAATGTGAGGAGGAGATGAAGGAGAAGCACCTTAACACTACACCAAATCTGTCGAATTGTCAGGGTCATTGACCTTGACAAGTTCAACTTGTCAATGTCAATGACCATGACAATTCTAGGGGTGACAACTTTTGTTGTCACAGACTGGTCACGGTCATTAATCGTGACAAGTTCGTTAGACTTGTCATGGTCATGTCACGGTCCTTGACATTGATAATTTTTTTCGCAGTTAAGGATCGTAACAAACCCGTGACATTTAATAAAAAATTATCACATTCATTGAGCGTGACAAGTTTTCTTTGTCACGAACTTGTCAAGGTTAATGACCGTGACAATTCTGGGTAGAATTGAAAAAAATCAACTGGGCAGTATGGCCACTGCCACTGCCCAACAGTATGTTTGTACCTGTTATAGCAACGTTGTAGTTCAAACATCATTTATCCAAATAAAATAGAGATAATTCAAATATACATTCAAAATAAAGATAATATGCATCATGATAAAATCCAAATATAATTCAAATGTAATAACTTAAAATAATTCAATTCAAATAATGTCACTAAATGTTTGAGGTAAGGTTAGCTCTGAGGAGGTGAGTACACCACACGATATACGAATTGACACACCCACCAATATACATCGTCCCGCATTGTTCGCGCAACCATGATGGGGAGTTCTCTTTCCCGGCTATCACATGCATGATGAGCACCTTGGACTCGATGTCTTGAAGCGAACCTCCATGAACTGGCATACCCTGGACGGTATTCGGGTCCCTCAACCCCGTCCTATCCGCAAGCCATCAAATATGTCCAGTATAAACATGCTCGGCCAACCAAGTGTCGATATCGATCAGTCGAAGGGAGCCAAATAGGCGACTGGATCATCAAAGTCCGCACGTGTCGGTGATGAGTAGCAAGGTCCACATCCTTGTCATCCTGTACCTCGTCCTCCGGCACCTCCTCCTCCACTACCTTCTCCTTCCCTTTCCCTTTACGATTTCCTCCCAGTGAACGCTTCATGAATGAGAACATATCTTGGACCGTCACCTCCAAACAGGATAACTTTGCGTCATGCGAGTCCACCGTTAGAGCCAACCCGGTGTCGCTCGTCTCTAATGCGATGATCCTAGATTTGGCCACCCTTGAGCTCACCTCCTTATCCTCCCCTTGCGATCAGCACCAAGCACTTTGCTGAGTGCGTATGTGGATAAAGATGCCTTGTCGGCAATAGACTGCGACTCATGCACTTCCTTAAGCTTTGTCTGAAACGACAAAAAGTACATGATTAGAAAAATAAGTAAATAAAAAAATTATAACGTAATTAACAAAAAGTAAATTGTCGGATTACTTAAAATCGTGGCCGCGACACTCGGGGACACCTCCTTATCCTTCCCCTTCTTCGTCCGAATAGACACATAAGTATCGAGCCTATGTGGCCTACCCCCAGGGCCACTCCTTGTCCCGTGAAATAAAATACAGTAAAATTAGTATCGGCCCCGTAAAGTAAAATAATGGAGAATAATATATTTCTGTAGTTATAGAAAATTAAATCTTACCATCATCCTATTCTCCCCCTCGGCGTAAGACGTCTATCCGGAGTAGTGCACATCTGTCTTTTTTGCTCGATTTTTCCTCCCCGATTGGCGAGATTCCAATTGTCGCTCCCCTATCTCATTATCAATGAACTTTTGCCATTATGCCAATGAGATCGGCTCCTTCGGCGGGACGGATTCACGCATTCGGATAACGAACTCTCGGGTTTTCCCAAATTACCGGGTCCGCATATTTTTCTTCCACGCCTTGTGTTGCTCCTTCAACTAATCTAAGATGGAATCGCGTAGCTTTGGATCTAGGTTGAATTGTTCCTATCCAACAAGTACAATGTTAGTTGCGAATAAATATAAATATATATATATATATATATATATATATATATATATAAAATGAAATTGAAATCGAAATCGAAATTGAAATGGAAATACTCATATAGATATAAATATAAATACATTACATGTAGTGCCACCAAAATAGCTAACTTGAGATCATTTGACACCTCCCTCCAACTAGTGTACCCCGGGCCAATGATTGTCTTTACCAGATTGAGGGATCTCGCTAATAGCCCCGTCTCGTTCTAGATGGCCATCCCCAATTTTTCATATTTGGGGAGCCTAGGGGCCGAGGAGCCCTTGTCGCCTCCGCTACCACCGAGCCCAAACGACATCATCGTAATTAGCATCATCATCCTCGCCTTAATACCTAAAGGAAGCATTTGCTGTAAAAAAATGTTGTTATTAGTACAAATCAAAATGAATTAGAAGAAGACATGCAAATATATACAATTACTACAAATCCAAATGAATTGTTATTGTTTAACACCTCAATTCTAAATTCCAGACCAACAACATCTAGCTCATAATATGTACAATTACTAAAAATCTGAAACATCCCCACCCCTGCTTCCCACACACACTCATACTACACAAGAGTGAAAATGATAAAGTGAAAATCAATTAAAAGAATTAAAAATGGATTGATAAAGTAAAAATTGGAATATTTATTACAAACTGAAAAATTATTTCAAATTCGGGTTATCATAAAAAATAGATTGATATTCGGTAGGAGCAGTCAAGTCATCCACACTACTATTTAGACGCTTTGGCGCGTATAGGACAATTGACCACAGTTCGTTGTTGATATACTCCGAGTAAAACACTTGGTTAACCTTTTGAAATGCATAAACAAATGATTCATCGCTCACGTGGTTGTTGCTCTTCAACTTCGACAAGTCAACCATGATCAAATTGGTGACAGGATCAACTTTACGATCACTTGAAGCTTGTAAATCATCAGTAACCTCATTCTCCTCTACTTCATAAACTCTATACACATCATCAACTAAATCCTCTAACATATTATTATCTATGTTGTCTCCTTCTACATCTATCCTACTTGTTAAAGGTTGTTGTGAAGGTTGTTCGGGGACAAAAGAAACTTTTAATTCACCATGAAAACTCCAACATCGATAACTATCTTGCATACTCGATCTTAACAAATATAGTTCAACTGTTTTTTACTCAAACACCTTACCATTCTTACACCTAGCACACGGACATTGAAACTCTTCATCATTATGACATCTCTATGCGTATTTTACAAATTCATTAGCACCTCTGTGAAACACATCCCCCATTCTATTTGTCTCACTCATCCACTCTTTTTATTTTGGATATCCCATCACAGCTACCACAACTATTCACCTATTAAAGGTAAGAAGCATATATTCATGGATTAGTATAAACAAAACTTAGATTTATAGTATGTTTCATTTATTATGTCTTATTTATATTCAATTTTTAAATTTCACATTCAAATTCAATTTATAATAGAAATTTCTATTTCCTCCATCTCCTTTAAAAGGGTGAGTGGTCCTATCTCATTCAAGACTACATTTTCCTGTAATATACTTAACAGCTCATGCACATTGTTACGATTTGAGAAAAATTCGGCAACATATCCCCATAGTTCTCCAAGTACATGACGTAGATTAGCAAGTGTGAGTGTCATTTCAATTGATCAATTGAAATAACAGTCACACTTGCCAATCTAGTATGTACCCAGAGAACATTAGGATACGACTGCAGAACTTCCTCCTAAAGTAACAACTTTAATCCACTAAGAATATTATTATACAAAAATTATGCAGTCTCAAACTGTCCAAACAGGACAATTTGAGAGATCTCAATACAGGGGTAATGACTCTCGAACGGGTCTAAGGGCTATTAAATGCTTATGCATAAGAACTAAAAGGCTAGTATCTATGCGCACTATATGTAATTTCAAGTATGTTTCATTTAATTATCATACGATATATATATATATATATATTGTTTGATATACAAATTAATTTTCAAAAAAAGTTGAAAAATCCCACCCCCATATGGACAATAATCTAGTGGTCATGCCACTTTTAAAATTAATCATCGATCCCTTATAATCCAACCGCAAAGGCAACAACAAATGTGTATCCCCTACTCCTTCTAATTCATCTACTAGATTAATTCGTTTCATCAATTAAAGTACCAATTAAAGTATACAATTATTAATTTACTAATTTATAATGAGGGGCAATCCTACTTGCATATGAAAGGGGAACTAATTATTAATTTACAAAAAACATTAACAACCAATAAATATTAAATCAATCAATTCTTTTACAAGCGGCACTACAATATGAGGGGCAATATCTAATAAACCAATAAAAATTTAATTAAAAAAATACACACAGGGCCACACAACCCCTCCCCCCCCCCCCCCCCGATGCTGTTGCCCACCACACGCAAACACACACATATACACATGCACATATACACACACACGCGCATATATATACACACACACACACATGCACATACACCCCCTTCCCCTCCCCCCATCCCTGCCCCCTCCCCCTGCCCCCTCCCCGGTCATTGATCGTGACAACTTTGTTGGATTGTCACGGCCAATGACCGTGACAAGTCCGTGACAATTGTACTTGTCATGGACTTATCACGGTCATTGACGGTGAAAAAAAATACGTGTTTTTTTTTCACGGTCAATGACCATGATAAGGCTAGCCGCTTAAAGGGTGCCAATTTGACCATTTTGGTGTAGTGTGAGCTCTTTATTTATCTTGGTTGTGCTAATTTTGGGTATAAAATCTCCTAAGGAGGGGAGAATATAACACCCATACAGGAGATTTGTACTTCGTACCTTGTAATTTGTATGCCCTTGGTCCATAGACAGTACATTATGAATGGATGTTAAGTTTAACCTATCCTTGTGGCTTTTGTTCAACTAGATTGGATTTTTCTTAAAGTCGACGTAGGAATTTTTTTTTTCGTTCAAATGAAGGTCATTATCATTCAAACGAGATAAGGTTTGTCATTCGAACGACCTTCTAACTACTGTGAAATGCTCAATTTTCCTCGCTCTTAAGAATTTATCTTGAAATATGACGTTCGTACGAGGTGCACCGTCGTTCGAATGAGGCGATTTTCCCATTAGAATGAAGTGGATCTTTGGCCCCTTTTAACCCTACTATTTTCCCTTGTTAGTACCTCGTTAGAATTCTTGTTCGAATGAAAGGGGATCTTGTTTGAATGAGATCAAAGTCTTTCAAACGAAAAAAGTGGAAATTCAAAAATCTACTTATTTTAATGTGCTTTTGTGACGCGGATTGTCGAATTTGTTGAGTTCGAGCTCTTAATGACTCAGATCGAAGTGTGGTTATAACCATTATTAAAGGGTTTAGTTTTGTGGGTTTAAATGGAGGTAGGATGAGGCAGAGAGGCATTTCTCGTAAGATTTTTGGAGCTCTCTCCTCTTCTTTCTAAGCCACCTCCACCATTTTCAACCCATCTCCAAGGTTTTACCTTTCTAACCTAAGCATTTTTAATTCTATTCCTAGGCTAAAACGCCCATTTCAAGACTAGTTAAGGAATAAGTTGGGTTGAGAAAGCCATTGTTGGAGCTCTTGAGGAGTTGGAGCTTTCTTGGTGCATATGAATTTTTAGGAGCTTTCAAGTCACCCCACTCTTCAAATCTAAGCTAGGTTTTTTCTCAATGTGTATTCAAGATTAAAAGCTATTAGCATGTATGTTACAAGGGTTTATTTTGAAAAAATGTCTTCTAATATGTTTATATAAAGGTTTTCAAGAAAAAAAATGGGATTTTTTATGAAAACTATGTTCAAAATGGAACAAATGGTATTTTACTCTTAGAAAAATGAGAAAATAAGCCTGAAGACATATTTTCATGTTAATATCATGTTTTAGTTGCATGTTTCAAGGTTTCTAGGCTTGAAATCCTCAACCAAATGCTTAAAATGTTCCAATATGTTAAACAAGGATTTATGGATATGATACGTCAAAATAAAATGGGTTTCTTAATGAAATAAGGAAGTTGGAAATATTAATCCTAAAAATGTTGTAGAAATGAATAAGAAACCATATTTAATGCAATATTTGGGTATAAGGGTAAAATGGACATTTTGTAAAATGATCTTTGTGACATTAAATATATTTCTTAAAAAGAAATACGAAGAGACAGGATTTTTTGGAGAAAGAAATTATTGTATGATTTTTGGGACATAGAATCATGAAAGGTGGTTTTAAATGTAAAAATTATGATTTATGATGCCATGATGAAAGAAATGTGTTTTTCACAAGGTTTCAATAAATAAAGAGTAAAATGATAATTTTTATAAAATTATAGGGTCCTAGTGGTGGGACTTCCTCATTTGACATTCCGGTCGGTTTTATAAAAGATGAATAAATGAATAAAATGACATGAGAATGGTAAAAGTAAAGAAATAATGTGGAGAGTGATAAAATTATTAAAACACATTAATATGGACTCGGATGAGATTGAGAAATAATTAATAAGGTCCTAGAGCCCTAGATTGAAAGACCCAAAATCACTAGCCAGAGCATCTGGTCGCATAGCCGACGGTGTGGAGTTCATTAAAGTATGCGAATAATTGGAGGATTCCGAGAAAAAAGATAAAGGAAATGAAAATGAACTTGGTTAAACTTAAGGAAGGTAAATAAAAAACCTAATAAAAGAGATAAAATGGACACTAAGGAAAAAATGTGATTAAATAGTTGCTAGACCCGGTAAAGGGTGGTACGAGATGGTTAAGTGTGAGTTTGAGGACATCGCTCGGGTGCATTGCATGGTAGTTATATTAATACTAGATAAATTGTTAAAAAAATTTGGAATTGTCTAAAATACATTTTATATGTATAGTATTTTGTAAAAATATGTATAGCTTAGTATTTTCTACATTGCTGAGAATTCGCTCACCCATGTTTTTTATGATTAAAACCCCCACCCCACCCCCAGGTACATCGACTAGGTACTTAGGCAGGGACGACAGTAAGGGACTTGAGGGTAATAACCTTCGTTAGACACTTTGTTGTTGTGTTTTGAACTTGTTTTATAAAACATTTGGTTAGAATATTTCAAATCATTTTATTCGGGCCTTTGGCCATACGATGTAACAATACAGGGACAACTTTGATTTATTCCATAATTATTTAGCATTGTGGATTAAACGGATTTCTAATAAACAAGCCATGTTTGTTTACCTAATTAGTTAAAGTTGTAGCTTATTTATCAAATTAAAACCAGTAATTTAATCTTTTAAAATTGTTCTAATAAAGGGTTTTTCCTAAATAATAAAACTGGACTTTCCCCTTTGCCCTTTAACTCCTTGATTCGATGCGGGTTAACCTAACGGTGATCTAAACTCAGGTTGGGGCATTACAAATGGTATCAGAGCAATAGGATTCTTGGGTGTGACGGAATGTTTACGCTTTCTTAGAACTCTTTCTTTATATGTTTCTGTTTTAGTTACTACTTTAGTTACCATTTAAGTTAGTCTCTCTCACTATCTCTTTTATTTCGTATCATTGTGTACTGAACTCTCCTTTCTTGTGTAGATGACTACACACCGTAGTGGGTCAAGCGGCTCAGGGAACAGTGAGCCTAAATGCATGGAGCAGGATGTGTGTCAGCTTGTAGACTCCCTCTTATAGCAATAGAGGGCCAACATAGTGGAACAGTTGAGACCACTACTTTGGCCTCCATTGTGAAGGAGTTCAGGAGGCTGCACCCACCCACCTTTAAGGGGGCATAGGGCCCCGACGCTGCAGGCGAGTGGCTCGATGAGTCACTCGGGTTATGGAGATTATTGACGTGCTAGATGGGCACAAAGTCAATATAGCAACCTTCCATCTTATTAAGCATGCTTAATGCTAGTGGAACACCTACTCCTCTAGTGTGACAGATGTTATCGATTGGAAAAGGCTTTAGGGTTGTCATCCTACACCGGTACTTTCCACAGGATATTAAGGATGCCAAGAAGGACGAGTTTTGTAAGGCCCTAAAATATGATTAGGAATGTTAATTATATGATTAAGTATAATTATAAGTTATAAGTCGGTGAGGGGTGTTAAACATGTTAATTATTTTATTTGGGGGATGCATACTCATGTGATATATGTGTTGGTTGCATTAGATGTTAATAGAGCTTATGATCGGGGATAACTTATTTAGATCATATGCTTAGTTATGTGGTTAAATACATCATGAAAATATGTTTTTCATACATCATTATAAGATCCTAAAGGTACGTGAAGCTCACTAGACTAAAAAACATCCCACCCAAAATAAAGAGTACAATGCTTGACTCGAATACCACTTTAGAATTAAACGCTTTGCCACTCGACGGTTTCCGCTTTAGAAGAATTCCTGCACACTTAAGCAAACTATCAAACGCATAAGGAATATCAAAGTATTGAATGCAATGAAAATAAATACTCCCTCTAACTTAATTATCCCACTTTATCAACTATGATCAACTTAGAAAGACGTCTCCCCCTAAGATAAATCTTCCCAAACTGACATACGATTATAATAGGATTAGATACCAAATACCATCTTCCCAAACTGAGATACGATTATAATAGGATTAAATACCAGCTACCATTTCTCCCCTATCATTCTCCCCATTTTTTGTTCAGGAATAGACAAAGGATAAAGAATCAAGTATTAACTTATTTTGCCAATTAAAGCAAATACACCCTCTAAACTAATCAAGGGATAAGTAGAATGAGATAACAAGCTAAACATGCAATTGTGCACAAAGTGATGAGAACATTAGCGCATATGAGCCACAAAATCATAACTAATCCATACAAATGAATACCAACTATGATGTGAAAACAAATGATACCAAATAGACAAATAAGATTCTAAGCATGTGATATCAAACAAACTACACAACAAACAAGGTATCAATTATGAATTTAAGCATAAATGAATTAATTAAACATGGCAAAGACATAAAAAAATATCATATATATGTATACATAATATATATCTAATAGACTCAAGTACACATATATGGATATAAACACACAAATGACACACACAAAATATAATAGGAGTCTTTCACACTCGTATGGCATAAATGTGTCATATGGAAACGAAAGTGTTGGGGTGTGAACTAGTAACAATTAAATTTAGACCCAATCACTTAAAACATGTTCACGGAGTTCTCAATTGATTGCAAACTTCATCACATTTTAATATAACCTCGTGTGACAATATAAACTGAACTCAATGAACAAACATACACAATACATATAAGCCTAGAGTTTTGATGATTCTACAAACCAAATAGAGTCATGATAATAAAGACCATTAGCATAAACGGACATTGTGCAAACCGTTGATATACCATCCAATCTCCATCCAAAAGCATATATATTCTTTTCATATAGAATGAATATATCAATTAAACATAGGCCTTGGCAATTATTTTTCTTTTAGTGCCATTTTTCTGTTTTTAGGCCTTTGGACCACGTATTTCTTTTAGGTCCATTTCAAATGGTGGCTTACAATCGCAAAGGATTATTATTCCTTTCGGAGCCCTTCCCTGTGCACATTTATATAACATTTTTATATCTCACAAACTCACGTGCAACGGATTTTGACATGCACTAGTCCTCCTAGGTTATAAATATGTAGATGACTAGATTGGTAGGAGAACACCTCACAAAGCTCAAATATAACATGTGAATCAATTCCAGACAAAAACATTTGAGTCATAGGATAGAGTATATTGATCATCATCAAGCCTATGACGTGTTTGTTGAAGACGTAGCGGCCAAGTATATAAAGCTTCATCAAAATGCCGAGTTTAAGTGCCTCGTTTCCACGTCATCAATAGTGGTTCCATGCTCCCAAGGTATGAATGCATTAATATATATATATATATATATATATATATATATGATCTTGGAACGTGTTTATAATGGGTTATAGGTTTTATTAAACCTGTGCGTTATTTTCAGAAAGAATGAATTAAAACTTTAAATAAAGTTTATATAGTTTTTTGGGCTGAAAATGAGAATTTCTAAACTTTTGGGAAGTTCGTTCAAAGTGTCGTTCGAACGAGATTGTCGTTCGAACCACAAGTCATTCGAACGAGTTTGCCAACGACTTCCTATATTGGCCACTAGAACTTCGTTCGAAATGTCATTCGAACGAGATGGATGTTCGAACGAGATTTTCAACGAGCTTCTAACGAGTTCACACTGGAACTTCGTTAGAAGACTCTTTCAAATGAGATTTCGTTTGAACTAAAATGTCGTTCGAACGAGATGTCAGGCGGGAACAATTTTTGGCAGTTTTTTGACAGTTTTTACCCATGTTCTCCACTTCTTTCCCCACTATCATTTCACAGCATAACTATGTGCGGGAATCATTTTTGAAATACTAACTTTTTCATACACAACCATCTCCAAGAGTGAGTTTGAGAGAAAAATTGTTTAAGGAAAAAGTTCATGTTTTAAAGTGTATAAGTTTTCAAGAAAAATTGTTTTATACACTTTAGCTTTACACCCATAGTTTATGTTTAGGAGCGTTTAGCACCGGTTTATCTCTACATTAGTCTGAAAAGAAGTTTGAGTTTTCTTCTACATCCCATAAAGAAGAAGAGTTCATTTTTCTACGGCATTCTCATGTGGTAAAAGACACCACGTGTGGTTGACGGTGTACCTATTGTCCGATAGGTGAGTCCAAGATCGCGGTGGTTATTCGCTAGGAAGGTGTGGTTACAAGAAGATGCGTCAAGTCTTGAGAGGGTTCGAGTTGAGGAAGTAAGTCATCTGTCTTGTAAATGTAAATTCCGTACTTAGTGGATTTGAGGCTAGGGCTGTCCGAGGTTTTTTCCCATTGTGGGTTTTTCCTCGTACATCGCGGCGTAGTGGATTAATTATTTATTTTATCTTTTTCCATATCACCCAGAACGCATGCTTAGGTAAAAAGATAAAATTGGTTTAATTTAATCACTACTTGTTTAATTTGGTGCTAATTAAATATTGGGTAATGTTTCGTTAATTTAATTCAAGTCATTTAATTTAATTTGATAAAATTTAGTTTGGCCTAACTTGGTAAAATTACAAAATATGACTTAGGCAAATTCTTTAGGACTTGGTTTGAATTAATTGTGTTTAAGTGAAATTAACATAAGTGTGTGTAATTATTTTCACTTGATTTAATTTTAATTTGTTAAGAAATTAAAATTTGTTTAAGTTGAACCATTATTCTACGCTTTCGCATCTAAACAGGAAGTTATTATTTAACATTTTAAAATTGGGGGTCTATCTTTCTCATATGTCTAACATCCATGTTATCAAACGGGATAAATGAGTGTATTAATGATGTTGTGTAAGACTATCATATTAATAAGGATTGGAGTAAGATTATGATTGTAAAGTTATTGTGTTGGATAAATGACTTCTTAAGGTCATTGTATGTTTAGCTAAAGAACAATCAAACGTTACCAAAAAAAGGGAATATAGTGAGAAGTTATGTTGAGTTCATAGTGCATGACTGCACAAGATACATGAAAGTGATTATGGAATATTGGTTAAAAATATACATTTGGTGAATGATTGTTCATTATCGATATATGAAAAATAGTGACGCTATGTTTATATTAAGGATCGTAAGAACGATATTTAACATACTCTAAAAACTTCAGAGATTATTCGAATAGTAGTCAAAGTCGAACACATATATTTGGTATTGAGTGGAAGATGAGAAGATGTCATGTAATAAGTTGGTATTGTAATTTGATGTTTATCATTTGAAGTAATGAATGGAAGTTGGAGAGATGAACTATAAAATGTTGGTCTTATAATAGAATATTTATTATTTAAAACATTATACGCTGATAAGGATGGACTATAGGAATGAAGTGAGAAACGTAAAGAATGATGTTTGGTTTATTAAGAATGTTCACTCATCGTGAATATAAGAGGACACAATCGATAATCTATTATGTGTGAATGTTCAACATACGTATATAAAGGTATGCCATAATATATGAGTTGGGAATTGACTGTCATTGATAAGAAATCACTAGACGATTATCCTTACATATGAATGATAAAGACGCTTAAGTGTTGATAGATCCTGGTTCTACACATTCGTTGTGTTTTGCTTTATCTATTGTATCTTAATAAACCACTATCATCATTACATTCGGGTTTATCTATTATTACTCCAGTAGGGAGGATTGACTTTTATTGATAGGGTGTGTAGGGAGTGTATGGTGCGAATAAGTGAAAAGGATCTGTTAGTTGACCTACTATATTTCGATATGCGTGACTTTGATGTGATGTTGAGTATGGACTGGTTGTCCTCATATCATGTATGTTTAGATTGTTTTAGACAGGAGGTAGTGTTTCGATTACCAGGTAAACTTGAATTTAAATTTATTGGGGAACAGAATGTTACCTGCGTATTATTTTACAGACCTTTCGAGAGAAGCAGTTATATCCTAAATTTTCTAAATGTGAATTTTGGATAGACTAAAGTAGTATTTTGGGGGCATGTTATTTTTTATGATGGAAATTGTGTTGCTTGAAAAGAAGGTGGATGGAATTTATAAAGGAGTATGACTACACAATACATCACCATTCGGGTAAGACTAATGTTGTTGCTGATGACTTAAGTAGAAAATCGCTAGGCAGAGTATTTTGTATTTACTGTGTTCTAGTTGGCCTGCTGAAAGAGGTAACTTTAATGGGGATGAAATTAACTTTTAATGAGTCTTGTGGAATACTAGCTCATTTAAATGTTATACCTATGCTAATAGACTGGATACGACCATCACAAGTAGGGCATATAAAATTGGAGAAAATTAAAGACAATATGAAAAAAGGTAAAGCAAATGAATTTTCTATTCGTAATAATGACTTTGTTATGTACGATAACCGTGTGGGTGTACCTCATGTGCCTAATTTAAGGAGAACTATTTTAAAGGAGGCCCATTATTCTTTATATGCTAGGTATCCAGGAAGCACAAAACTTTATAGAAATTTGAAACAATGTTATTGGTGGTCGCGAATGAAACACGGCAGTGAAGACTTTATTGCTAGATGTCTGGTTGTTAACAAGTGAAGGTGGAGCATCAAAATCCTAGTAGGTTACTATAGTCCTTACATATTCCTGAGTGGAAATAGGAGCATGTTACTACCGATTTTGTTATAGGTTTACCAAAATTATCATGAGGGTTTGATTCTATTTGGATTGTTGTTAATGGATTAACTAAGTCGACACATTTTCTTCCTGTTAAAGCTACTGATTCCATGGATAGATATGCCAAAATATATGTGGATGAGATAATTAGATTTCATGGTGCACCTATTTCTATTATCTCTGATCGAAATCCTCAATTTTACTTCACACTTTTAGCCTAGTTTACAACAAGATCTGGGGACTAAATTTAAATTTAGTACAGCTTTTCATCCTCAAATTGATGGGAAGTTAGAGAGAATGATCCAGACACTCGAAGACATGTTAAAAATTTATGTATTATAGTTCAAGGGAAGTTGGGATGAACAGTTGTCATTAATAGAGCTGCTTATAATAATAGTTATCATTCGAGTATTGAGATGGCTCTTTATGAAGCTTTGTATGTGAGAAAGTGCAGGACTCCAGTGTGTTAGACTGAAGTAGAAGAACGGAAACTACTTGGGCTAAAGATTGTGCAGCAGAATACGAAAAAGATAGATCTTATTCATAATCACTTAAAGGTGTTGCAGAGTAGACAAAAATATTATGCGGACAACAGAAGGAAGGAATTAAAATTCGAGGAAGTTGATAAAGTATTCCTGCGTGTTTCTCCTTGGAGAGGGGTTATGAGATTTGGGAAGAAGGGAAAATTGATTCCTAGGTACATTGATCCTTTTGAAATACTAAAATGGGTTGGAATCATATCTTACAAATTGGCTTTGCTATAAGAAATGTTTCGGATACACGATGTTTTTCATGTATCAATATTACATAAGTATGTGCCCGATCCTTCACCAGTGTTTATTTCACAACTGATAGAGCTTAAAAATGACTTGACCTATGTGGAGGAACCAATCGCAAAATTTAAATTGAAAATGTAGGTGTTATGTAATAAAAACTATTCCGTTAGTTAAGGTAACATGGATAAATCAGAATGTGGAGTATGCCACCTGAGATAATAACATGAAGGTATAATATCCTCATCTGTTGGGTAAGTTCTTATGACTTAAATTTCAAGAACGAAATTTTTATAAGAGGGGTAAAATTGTAAGGCCCTAAAATGTGATTAGGAATGTTAATTATATGATTGAGTATAAGTTATAAGTTGGTGAGGGGTGTTAAACATGTTAATTATTATATTGGGGGGATGCATACTCATGTGATATATGTGTTGGTTGCATTAGATGTTAATCGAGCTTATGATCGGGGATAACTTATTTAGATCATATGATTAGTTATGTGGTTAAATACACCATGAAAATATGTTTTTTATACATCATTATGATTATAAAATTAAACCAAGGTGTTGGTCCAAAATTGGTGATGTTAGGTCGCCAAATGTGAAAATTATGAATTTTTGTGTAAATTATTACTCTCCCGTTCGAGCCCAAATTTGTCGTACTAATTTTATGATTTCGGGAAAACACAAAATATGAAAGTTGTAGATATATAAATTATCTCCGCGTAGAGACAAAGAGGGAGTAAATCGGTGTCCGTACTAGTGAGTTATGGTGATTTTACAAAGGCGGGACAAATCCGTTATTAATGGAATTGTCTTATTGGACCTCTTGTACAACTAATCACATGCCGCCACCTTATATTGGTCGCATGGACACATTTTATGGTTATAAGAGAAGATCTTATCGTCTTTTTCATTTCATATTACAAGCTTTGTAATAAACATGCTTATGAAGAGAGAAAAACAAAGTTAAGGGAGAAATCCTTTGGAAAATTTGGATAAATCGAGAAATCCTCGCAAGGTGGGTAAGAGGATAACACTACCATACCAAGGAAATAGTTTTGGTATTAATCTTAGTAACAAATTCAAGGTTGACATGTCCTATGAAATATAGATGCTTATATTTTTATATGGAAATTGAGTAGTTAAATACATGTGGGGTGATGCTTATGGAGTGATGTGGTTTTATGAAACATATGCGTATGACTAAAAATGTTAAATAATGTTATTTAATGTTATTAACTGAGGTGGGACCTCTATCTAATGTTAAGAACTGTGGATTAAAATGTGAAATGATGTTATACAACGTTACGGGCTGAGGTGGGACCTCTATCTAATTTTAAGGGTTGTGGTAGGTCTTACAGGATGTAGCGTCCTCGTTAATCTAACTTAAAGGTTTGTTGTACTCGGGTCTGATTACGGGATTTGGTGTTCCCCATTAACTGGGAGTTAGTTGGACTGACGGGTCCAGGCTTGCGAGAGTTACACAATTTCTGTTGGGTTATAACATTAGAAAATAAAAATGATTATTTAAATTTGTTATATGTGTGGTATATGGTCATTCACTAAGCATGTGTTGCTTACACTCCTATACTGTTATGTTTTAGGTATGCCTATTGTTTAGAGTTCACTAACAAGTTAGGAACTTAAACAGGGGAGTGTCAGATATCTAATGTGGGTTGAATATCAACAAGCATTTTTGGGTAAATATTAAATTAATGATTTTTTATAAGTAAAGTTGTTTAGTACTTGTATATTACATGTTAAGGTAGTTATGTTTTCATCCAAGCATGGCTTAAAAAAATTTAAAAAAAAATTGGTGCTAATTTCAAAGAGGGTTAAAGCAAAGTATTGTTTAAGGGAATTTATCTCTAAATTAAAGGATGATTTTAAGTTAATTAAGTTGGGGCGCGACAAGTTCCTTCATCTGATTTAGGGGAGGACTTCCGTGAAAGTGTATAAGGTTCGATTTGAGAACTTGTGCAAGTATGTAGATGCTACACAGAAGGACGAGGCTGAGAAGACAAGGTTGTTCATCAAGGGCCTTAACCTCGATATTCGACAGATCATGGCAGGTTTGGATCTATCGAACTTCAGAATAGCGGTGAACAAGGCCATAAAACTATAGTTAGAGGCATAGGATAGAATTTCCATCAGGTAAAAGAAAATGGAGCCCATTCTGTCCTAAGGAAGAGGTCACATGAAGTTTAAGGGTGGGTCTCGAGTCTCTATTACGAAGCTGAAAGTCGCTATGAGGGTTAGCTCATCATCTGCCCTGTGTACTAGCGACCAAAGTCCCATAGGCCCTATTTAGAGGACTTATTTTGCATATGGTTCCCCTGGTCACTTCAAGAGTAATTACTCGTAAAGAGCTTCAGGTAATCAATAGGGTAGTCAACAGACTGTCAGCTATGTATCAGTAAAAAGTTCTAGATATATGGGTCCCACCCAATAGAAAAAGAAACAGTTTTCTTGGGTTATCACAATCCTATGAGGCATAGTTTGGAAGGTTTACGTCATAGTCAGGGGAAGAGTAGTCACGGGTCAAGTCAAGTTCTCGAGGTCCAGACTAACAGGTTTAACCTTGGATGCGCCTATGCCATGTCACTGTTTATAATGCCTTCAGGTGACCGCTCTGTAATGGAAGGTATGATTCTTTTATTCAGTACATGGGTAAAGACACTATTTGATTAAGGGTCATCTCATTCATTTATGTCAAGATTGTTAGCATTCAGTTTGGCTGGATGTAGATAAGTTTTACCCTCCTATATTTATAGTACTTCCTCTTAGCGATGGTATAATTTTTAATAGGGTTTGCCTTAGTTGCGTGGTTATGGTTGGAGACTATGTTTGGGAGTATGACTTGATTCTCATGGACATAGATGGGTTCGAGGTGATCCTTGGTATGGATTGGATATCGTGTTTTGATGCTACCATCAAATGTCATTGACATAGTGTCTCAGTATCTTTCCCAAATGGGTCTTATCATCATTTCTATAGTGAGTAGGACATTAGTTATACTTTCAAGTTCTCTACCGTATATGAGTCGGTATGGTACTTAGGTTGGCTGATCAGTATGGTGGATCATGATGAGCCAGATGGTATTTAATTAAACTACTCAATTGTACGAGAGTTCCCCGATGTGTTCTCGAATGATCTTCCTAGTTTACTTCCACACTTAGAGGTAGATTTTTCCATGGATGTCCATTAGGGCATCTCTCTTATCTCTATTGCACCTCACATTATGGCACTATTAGCATTACAGGAGCTAAGGGTTTAGTTGAAGGAGTTGATCAGTAAAGGTTTCATTCTCCCTATTGTGTCACCTCGGGGAGCTTTAATCCATTTTGCTAAGAAAAAGGACAACACCCTATGTCTTTGCATTAATGACAGGAAGTTGAAATGGTGATGGTAAAGAATAAATACCCTATAGACCGTATCGCCAATTTATTTGACCATTTTCATGGGGCGGGTAGGGGTTCGAAGATTATCCTCTTGTCTAATTACAATCAAATACGTGTTAGAGAGGAGGATATTCCTAAAATGATGTTTTGAACTCTATACGGGCACTACGAGTTTCTAGTAATGCCTTTTGGTTTGACGAATGCCCCGAAAACGTTCATGGATTTGATGAATCGCATTTATCACCCTTACTTAGACCAGTATGTAATGGTATTTATGAATGATATACTAGTTTTCTCGGTATTGAATGTGGAACATGAGGAGCACCTTCGCATGACGTTGCAAGTGATAAGGGAGAACAAGTCGTGCACCAAGTTCAGTAACTGTGAATTTTAGATGGATGTGGTCAAGTTCCTTAGCTATGTGGTTTTTGGGAGGACATTTATGTTTACCTTTACAAGGTGGAGGCCGTTTTAGGTTGGGTTAGGCCAAAGATAGTCGTGAAAGTGTGTAGTTTCTTGGGTTTGATCGGTTACTATCGAAAATTCATGCAAAACTTCTAGAGGGTTGCATTTCCCCTAACCATGTTGACACGAAAAGATGTGCACTTTCAGCGGTACGAGAATTATGAGTAGGCCTTTCACGAGTTAAAGGTTAGGTTGACTTCTGAGTCCGTTCTTATCCTTTCAAAATATTGCAAGTGTTACACCATATATTGTGATTCTTTCGGGTCAGGGCTCGATGCGGTACTCATGCAAAACGGTTAGGTAGTCTCTTATGCATCCCGTCAAGTAAAGGTTCATGAGAGGAACTACCCCACCTATGACTTAGAGTTGGCCGTTATGGTGTTCTCACTTAAGATCTGTAGGTATTACCTATATGGGGAACAATTTGAGGTATTTTCTTATCATAAGAGTCTCCAGTGTATTTTTGCGCAATGTGATCTCAATCTTCGTCAGAGAAGATGGATGGAATTGATGGAAGACTATGACTTCTCCCTAGAGTGTCATCCCGGAAAGGCCAATGTGGTGGTCGATGCTCTTAGTCAAAAGTCTAGGCATTACTTTCGCATCGGTGAAGTATCACTAGGTAAAGATGTTCGATAAACTACAAAAGTACGATTTGTATGTCCAGTTAGTTTTATGATAGGGTGTACCTTTAGGGTGTGCTGGCTAGGCCATTCATTCAGCAGAAAGGTCTAGACACCCAGATGTGTGATCCTAAGTTTTCATAATACTGTGACTGCATTCAAAGCGGTGAGGTGTTCGAGAACCTTACCTTGGACAAGGATGGTGGTGTGCGGCACAAGGGATGGTTGATTTTCTTAATGCTTGAAAAGCTCCGGGACGAGGTAATGGAAAAGGCCCATCACTCGTTCTTAAGCATACATCCCAGGGCTATAAACATGTATAAGTACATGAGTAGAGATTTTTCGTGATTCGGTATAAAGAGGGATGTGGCGACTTATGTAGCCAATAGTTACACCTGCCAGCAGGTGAAGGTAAACCACAAAAGGCGACAGGGTTGTTGCCACTACTCGTAGTTAATTGAATGTGGGATCACATCACAATAGACTTTATCATGTATGTACCTTGGTCGAAGTGTGGTCACGACACTGTATGGGTAATAGTGGATCAACTCATAATTTCCACACGCTTCTTACCGATTAAGGTCATGAATAACGTGACTAAGTTAAAAAAGTTATACATCCGGTAGATAGTCAGACTTCATGTTTTTTTGCTCTCGTTCATCTCGGATAGGGATCCTCGATTCGTGTCTCGATTCAGAAAAAAGCTTCATCAAGAATTGGGTACTGAGTTAAGCATGAGTACAGTGTATCACCCTGAGATCGAAGGGCGGTCAGAATGAACCATCCAAATTTTTAAGGACATGTTAAGAGCTCGCGCGCTCGATTCTTAGGGTAGTTGGGAAGTAAATCTGTATCTAGCAGAGTTTTCATACAATAAATGTTACCAGACATTAGCTCTTAATGAGGATCTTTACGGGAGACTATGCTCTCCGATTTGTTAAGTAGAGGTGGGTGAGAAGCATCTAACTAATTTAGATTTGATCAGAGAGACGACCGATAAGGTTCTGGTAATTCAACAAAGTCTCATAACGAATCAAAGTTGATAAAAGAATTACGCTAATAATTGATGGATACTTATGCAGTTTGAGGTGGATGATCATGTGTTACTAAAGGTTAGAGCTAGGACTGACAGTCAGCGATTCGGCTAAAAGGGGAAGCTCGCCTCGAGATATATCGACACCTTCAAGATCCTTGAGCGGATAAGGGATGTATCATATCTCTTGGAGCTACCTCCAAAGTTGTCCTAAGATCATAATGTGTTCCATATCTCATTGTCAAAGAAGTATATTCACGACCCTTGACACATCATCGACTAGAATAACCTTGAGTTGGAGGAGGATTTCACATTTCCAACATGACCTGCGTCAATTTGGGGTCGTGATGAAAGAGTCTTGGTCAACAAGGTCATTCTGTTGGTAAAGGTTTGCTGGGACTTTGAAGGAAACTTAGGAGAGCAAGTTGGAGAAGCAAGAGAACCACCCTGAGCTCTTTATTTAGATTGGTTGTACTAATTTTGGGGAAGAATTTCCTAAGGAGGGAAGAATGAAACACCCGTGCCCTAGATTTCTACTTCGAACCTTATAATTTGTATGACCTTGGGCCATAAACAGTACATTATGAATGGATGTTAAGTTTAAGCTATCTCGTATTTTTTTTGGCAACTTGATTGGAGTTTTAACTTAAAGTTGATCTAGAAATTTTTTACCTTCGTTCGAATGAAGGTCATTGTCATTCGAACTAGATAAGGTTTGTTATTTAAACGAGGTTTAAACTTCCTTCGAACGACTATGAAATGCTTGATTTCCTTCACTCTCTAGAATCTCGTTAGAAAGCTCACGTTCGAACGATGTGAACCATCATTCGAACGAGGGGTAGAGTTTCCTATTCGAATGAGGTGGATATCTTGCCCCTTTTAACCCTATGATTTTCCTTCATTAGTATTCCATTAGAATTCTCGTTCGAATGAGATCCAAGTTGTTCGAAAGAGCAGAGTAGAAATTCAAAATTTTGCACATTTTAATGTGCTGTTGCAAAGTGGATCGTCGAATTTGCTGAGTTGTCAAGCTCCCAACGGCTCAAATTGAAGTATGGGTTTAACCATTGGTTAAGGGTTATGTTTTGTGGGTTTAAATCAAGTTAAGAAGCGAGAAAAGGCATTTCTCATCAGATTTTTATATCTCTCTCTCTTTCTCTTTAAGAAACCCTAGTTTTAACCCACCTCCAAGGTATTCCCCTTCCACCCCAAGCATTTCCCAGGATATTCCAAGACTAAAACACCCATTTTAAGCCTTGCTGAGGAAGAAGTTGGGTTGAGGAATCCATTATGGAGGTTTTTGGAGCCTTCTTGGAGAATATGAGCTTTGGGTAAAGGGTAAAATTAACTTTGTGACATTAAATAGGTTTCTTTAAAAGAAATATGATGAAATGTTATTTTCTTAGAGAAAAAGGTTCAGATATGATTTTTGGGACATAAAATCATGAAAGGTGGTTTTAAATATCAAATTGACGATTTATGATGCCATGATGAAATAAATGTGTTTTTCATAAGGTTTAGATAAATTAAGGGTAAAAGGGTGATTTTGATGAAATTAGAGGGTTCTAGTTGTGTGACTTCCTCATTTGACCTTATCGGTTGGTTTTATGAAAGTGGGATAAATAAATGAAATGCCATGAGAATGGTGGAAGTAAAGGAATAATATGGACATAGGTAAAAATGTTAAAACACATTAATATTGACTTGGATGTGAGACCGAAAAATAATTACGAAGGGGTCGGAGCCCAAAGGAAAAAGATCCAAAATCATTGGCCAAAGCATATGGTAGCATAGTTAGCGATGTGGAGCTCGTTAAAATATGCAGATATCGGAGGATTCCAAGAAAAAGATAAAGGAAATGAAAATGAACTTCGTTGTGCTTAAGGAATGTAAATAAGACAATATAATAAGGAGATAAATTGGAGACTAAGGAATAAAATGTGATTAAATTGTCTCTAGACTTAGTAAAGTATGGTATAAAATGGTATGAAGTATGGTATGAAATGGTTAAGCGTGAGTTTGAGTAAATTTTTCAGGTGCATTGCATGGTAATTGCATTAATACTAGCTAAATTGTCAATTTTTTTTTTTTTTTAAAACACATGTTATATGCATAGTATTTTATCGAAAACATAAAGCTTAGTATTTCTCAACCTGTTGAGCGTTCGCTCACCCTTGCTTTTTATGATTAAGACCCTAACCCCCACCCCAGGTATATCGAGTAAGGACATTAACAAGGACGAAGGTAAGGGACCTGAGGGTAATAACTGTTGTTAGACACTTTATAGTTGTTTTTAAACTTGTTTTATGAAACAGTTGGTTAGAATATTTTAAATCATTTTATTCGGGCCTTTGGCGAAGTGATGTAAAAATATAGGGACAATTATGATTTATTTCTTACTTGTTTATCATTGTGGATTAAATGAATTTTCACAAATAAGCCTTGTTAATTAACTTAATTACTTAAAGTGGTCGCTTATTTCTCAAATTAAAATCGGTAATTTAATCTTTCAAAATGGTGCTAATGATGGTTTTTTCTCAAATAATAAAACTGGACTTTCTCCCTTCCCCTTTAACTCCATGATTCGATGCGGGTTGACCCAACAGTGACCTAAACCTGGGTCGGGGCATTATATTATCTCTCTCTCTCTCTCTCTCTATATATATATATATATATATATATATATATATATATATATACATATATATATATATATATATATATATATATATATCCTCTAACATCGTCTGTCGTTATTAAAAAACCTAACACCTAATCCTTTTTATAATGCAAATCTCTTTATAGTGGAAAGTGTGAGAGAGGAAGTTTTTTATCCTTTTCTTCCTTCACTGAGAGATGGATGGTTGGTTCTTAAAATATCTCTTCCCAAGGTATATGTACGCCAATAAATTATCAACATAAATTAAATCCAAGTTCTTTAGAAAAATCCCAAGTACAATAGTTTAATACTCATTCATGTTGGACTTTGATCAAATTACAATAATGGTGAAAAGATGGATAATAAGGTTGTTATGTTCATCATTCTCCCAAACTTACCTTCATAAGAAGAATAACAAGTGACTTTATTCATGACTTGAGTATGGGAGGCAAGTCATAAATCCAACATCCTTTTTTCTATTTAATAAAGGTTAACCAAAAAACCCAGGGAAGAAGACATGCGATACACATTCTAGAATTAAAAAAAATATGATTTATAATAAGTTGGTAGGGTAAATAAAGAATTCGACAAGTATGTTACTGATTGAATATGGTATGAGGACTCTAATGTCATCTTTAAACTAGTGTTCGTAAAAACACACATCTCCTTCATGGAAGATCAATGCCCGATCATCCTCATCTACCAACCAACTGGAAATATCACTAAATAATTAAAAAAAAATCCTCCATTTTTTGAATTCCAACTTAGAAATCGAATTCATACACTCTTCAAGGTTTGAGGGTTATTTTGAATAAAATTTCTAGAGGGAAGACAAGTGTATGATTGATCACGATTTGAACTAAATAAAAATCTAATGGGTTAGAGGGGTTTAGAAAATAAAGTCCCTCGGGCAAACAACTACCTATGTTTACAATCAAGATCAACACCAACAATCTCAACCATTTTACCCAAGTTTTATTATTTTCGATCTCTATCCCCTAATCTTATAGTTTTCATAATAGGCTTCCTTAAGTCTATACCCAAACGGCCAGAGTCAGCCAACATATGAAAAAGGGAGGAATCATCTGAACCAAAACCTATAAACGATGGTATACTATTGGGAAGCTCGACAATGATAATAAAGTGAAATGGAAAACTAGGGCTTCAAAATAGATTTTAATGACTTTGGGAAAAATTTCTTTACTTGAGTTATATGAATTGTCAAGTGAAAGTTGGTTCAAAGACCAAATGCAAAGTGATTAAAATATTAACAAACTAGGTTTGAAGTCAATTGATGGATAAAGGGAAGAAAGTAATTTATGGAACTCATCTCAACACATGTGTCCAAGAATGAAATTATTACAATCCTCCACCATAATTAGGCACGAATTTTGTATGCTATCAAACGCGCTAAAAAAAAGTTAGCTATCTGATGACTCATTGGTGATAAATCCTTGTTAGATCCACTAGAGTAATCTAATAAGATCACATGCAACTAATGAGGGGAATTTTTACCCTTCATCGGTTGATCACCCTACTAAAGAATGAATGTATAGGGAGTTAAGGATAAAAACCAAGCCATTTAGAGTTTAGCATAAGTACTCGACCAATCATTTGGGTAATTGATTGAATCGTGGGTAAGGCCAAAACGAGAAAAACTATTAGTTAGCTTTCCATGATTCCTACTACACTTGATATATATAAGTAGATGCAATTCGGGGACACTCCCCCACTTGTCCAGGAGTGATGGATGACTAATATTCAATCCTTAGGTGAAGAAAAATTCACCTACTTGTCAAGTAGTGGGTTTTAATTCTTAAGTTTGAGAAATTTTACGAAGAATTTTCTTTGTTAAATTTCAGAATTTTTTGGAATTTTTTTGCAAACAAGGCAAGATCATGAAGCTCAAAATCAAACTTAGAGTCAGAGTAAAAAAACCTTTTCCTTTTTCCTTTTAGACAAGGCTTTCAAATCATTCCCTATTTCTTTTTTATTTTGAATTTTGGGATACGCATTGATTTCGTAAGTTTGAAGGTCTCCTACTAGTTCTTCTAACCTAAGAGTGTCTAAAATTTTCAAATAATTAAGGACCGTGACTTTAGGGATAAAACGGGATGGTAGGGATCTCCAAATCTTTTTCACAACTCTCGGCTCAGGAATTCTCTCACCCAAATTAATTCTAGAATTTACCATATCAGATAAACGTGTATAAATATTATTAAAAGTCTCAGTCTCTATCATTATAATGGTCTCAAAATGCGTGGTGAGATTTATAGCTGAGAAGCTTTCACAATGTGGGTACCCTCATGAGTGGGTTAGTGGGTATCCCATGCTTTCTTAGACGTGGTGCACATCATAATGCGACGAGACTCGTCGAGAACGACTGCACCAAAAATTACACTCAATCCACGGGCGTTAAAACTACTCCATTTGAATCATCCTCTATCTAAGCAGTGACAGGTTTAAGACTTATGATATCGTCATTGGTCACAATGGGTGGTGTCAGCCCTTTTTCACAAACAAGTCAGACTCGCTCGTCAATTAACTTCAGTGACTACCTCATTCGAGCTTTCCAATATGCATAATTAGACCCATAAGAAAATACTTATATATTATACAAATTATCCATATAATCCCAAAATAAAGATCACACAATAAATTAGTGTATCAGGCTCTAATACCAATTTCAAAATGTAACGTTATATGGATTCACTTATATCTTAGGTCACACACACAAAGTTTCATTCACCCAATTTTATCTTGTTTAGAATAAGTTTTGCATACAAGATATATTCCAAAGATAGAGTATCAAACCAAGTAATCAAACTAAACATATGAAGAAGACGATTTGAGGAAAAAATACCTTTTGGGCAAAGCCTATATTCAACATTATTTTACAAATTTGACAGAATAAAATGGATTACAAACTACTTAGAGATCCATTAATTATAATGCATAAGGTATTCAAATTTTCAACTTGAAGTGATACAATCCATCACCACTTGCAGAAAGTATCTCTTCCCTCAGTATCCGTTGATCAGCCTCGGGATATGAAATCCTTTCTTCTTCACCAATAGAGTCAGAACTCCACAAATCATAAGTAGAGAACACTCTACAAAGGTTTGATGTACTGTACGAAACTAGGGTTTGAAAAACTAAAGAAGACATTCTATGGATGTGTAATTTAGAAAACAACATATTGTTTCAAAGAAACAAAAAGAGAATTTTTTTTAGAGGAGGTATGATAATTGATTTTCACCAAAAGCCATGTAAAAAATAGTTCAAAAGTGTAGAAAATACATTTTTCGAGGCGAAAAATATTCGAACAAAATTTCCACTTCGTCCGAACGAAAATGAAAATTCGTTCTAACGAAGTTGTCTTTCATTTGAACGAAGGGCTTAGTTCATTCTAACCAGCTTCGAATGAACTTCTAATAGGTGCAGCTTCGTCAAACAGAGAGTCCCCATTAAATCTCGTTAGAAGTTCATTTTAATGAACTATGAACTTTGTTTCAACGAAAAATAAACTTCGTTCTAACGAATTGAAAAAAAAATTATCTATAATTTTACTGTTTGAAAAGAAGTTACGCCAACAATGCTTTTTTAACTAAACATCGTTACAATGAAAAAAATAAAAGTCTACTCATGTTGAACACTTATTTATATATACAATTATCACAAATATAGTTTATTTTATTATATGCTTCTTATTTATTTGATTAATCAAGGGTTAAATTGAACTTTATAATTATCAAATGATGGGCCCATTTCTTAGATTATATTTATTTTTAATTGTTTATATGTAATAAAAATTGAGAAAATATCAATCGATTGTGCACATTGCAAACTTATGTAAAATCTATCGATGAAATATACCCCATCACCCTAAAATCAAATATAGAAATAAAAAGAAACCAATATAACTTATTAAACATTTCTAAAATACTTTATATTCACATTTTCTGATTCATCTACAAAGGATGGTATCTTAATGTCTTGAGAAACAGAACAAACAAATTCAACCGATAATGAAAAAAAAGTACTATTATTTTATGAGCTTAAAATTCTTTGTTTATGTTTCTCATTATCATTTGGTAGACCTTACAATGGTTCGTGTCGACTTTTATCGTCTTCGAATTTTATTGGATTTATGTCTAAACAGGTGACTTTTTTTGTGTGAAAAAAATCATATCCAAATTCGATTCATTATCTTAACGGTTGTGTCGTGTTTACATATTATAACCCATTAAGATTATATTATTTTAAATCGTATACAAGTTGATATATTAGCTTATTTTTCACACAATTAAACTCATTAGTTCATTGTGATTACTAACTCTCTCATTTAGTAAAATTCATTAGGATTAAATTAAAATTAAGCAATATGAACTCTTTAGTCCCAATAATATATTTTATTTACTTAAGTTAATGAATCTTAACGGGTCATGTCGAGTATTAATGAGTGAAGGGAGTAACATTAATCTGATCTGTTAATTATCGTGTCTTATCAAAATGATACTGGTATGACTCGAAATTATTAACGATTCATTCGTTAACTTATAATTTTTTATCGATTCGTGTCGTATTACCCAATCTAACTAAAGGGAAATACATAATTTAATTATTAAAATGTTTACCCCTACTTAGAAGTACAACCTAACGAGGTCCAAAAGAAGGACACAATTAATTTTCAAGTATGCTTTGTTACTTTGTGAATTATTGAAAAACTCATGTCAGTCATGCATCTTCAAGTCCTCCTTCCTACTCAGTACAGTTCAACTACACATACACATTTTCATACATACCATATAAGACAAGGTAATAAAAGCTTGTACCTTGTACCCTGATGGAACCCACTACAATAAAGTATAAGATTTCAATGCATTATATATGCAAAATGTGTATGAAAGTGTGTCCACATAGTTTTATTCCTACTCAGTAGGAGGATGCATGAAAAAAGTTCATAGGCATCATTTCCGAAGCATATATAATATACACAAAGAAATAATATGACATGATAATATTTTATTATTCATAAATTTATTACACGTAACATTACATGAATGAAAAATGTTTATTTATATTTTATTATATCATGCTCCCTTTTCACTTTCATGTTTCACATTTCGCTACTAAATTTTATTTAAAATTATGAATATACACTATAACTCTTACAACTAGAACCTTTTTATTTGGAACATTATATATATATATATATATATATATATATATATATATATATATATATCTTACGTTGGAATCGAAATTTTTTAATATATCTTAGCTTGGAACCAAAAAATTCGGAAACTAAGTAACAATAGAATTATAATATATCTAGGGTTGTAAATGGATATTCAAAAATTCGCATCCGTCAGATATCCGAATCTGAATTTATGGATATTTATTCGAAAAAATGGAAACGGATATGAATATGGATACTCTATAAAAATATCCGAGAAAACGGATACGGATATGGATAGTACTAGTATCTGACATGCATAATCCGTATCCGATACGGAGTATCCATTTTAACGGATATCCGTTTTACCAGATATACGTATCCGTCAAACATATGTTTAAAATATTACTAATAATATTAGTATTGGTATTACTAATAAAATAATATTAAAAAAAAAACTTAATTGTTTATTCCCTAAAACAAAACAAACACATACTACACTCAAAACAAAACACCCTAAAGTTAATATTTTATTGTATATATTATAAAATGCCATGTATTATTATTTTATTAGGTATATTATCATGGAGTTACTTTAAAGTTACAATACACCTTATCACACACAAAATACAACCACTAAAGAACATATACTCCTCTCAAAATAAAATAGAAAAACTAATTTCATTTCATTTCTCTTTCGTATAAAATAAGAGAAAAGAAACCCTCATTTCACACCACAAAAAACCCTCATTTCGCCACCTCTCCCTCTGTCTCATCAGCACGCCACTACTCATCAACCCCGCCACCGTTACTCATTAACCCATCTGCTACGCATCAACTCTGCCACTGCGTATGCCCTCCTCCTGCAACAGAAAGTTCGCAACAACAGGTACATACAAAATAAAAATAAAAATATATAACTGTATTTATATATTGTTCATGTGGTTGTTCATTAGTTTCCTTAATTATAAATAAATGTACGAGAGAAACAAAAAAATAAAGAGATGGTTTTGATTGTGATGAGAATTGAAGTTAACAACATGTATATTATATACAAATAAAAATGTATACTTATTAGAATAAAAATATCAATATGTTTTGAAGACTAAAAGGTCTATGAGATTATCATTTTCAATAAATTTGATTTAATCTAAAAGGTGCATATGTATATTTACTATTATAAAATGCTATTATAATTTTTTTTGGATGGCTTTAAGTTAAATGGTTGTAAAGTATGAATGACTTTAATCCATATTATCATTATGAAATGCTACTATTATTATGGAAGCCATAATGTTTATGTTTGGAGGTAGCAATTTTGTTATATATTTATTTGGATTGGATTGGATTTCATTTGATTGGATATTTTAATAGTTATTTTTTGCGATGACTAGACAATGTAAACGGATACGGATATTATCCGAATCCGAGCTATACGAGCGGATATGGATATGAATAGTTGTTTTAACTATCCGGGCGGATACGGATACAGATATGGATAGTGCATCCAGATAGCGGATACGAATATGAAAAACATGGTATCCGATCCGTATCCGTCCGTTTACCACCCCTAAATATATCGTAATCAAGACATAAAATATTTTAACTTAGCTTTTTCGCATTCACATTATGCTTCTTCTCATATTTATTAAAGAACTCTCTCTCGTTAATTTTCGTTG
Source organism: Sambucus nigra (assembly GCA_949130495.1). Taxonomy (NCBI): domain Eukaryota; kingdom Viridiplantae; phylum Streptophyta; class Magnoliopsida; order Dipsacales; family Adoxaceae; genus Sambucus; species Sambucus nigra. The sequence continues at coordinate 201,901,425 of OX422216.1, forward strand.
ATTATGAAATATATTATAATATTCTATAATTTATTTAAACCCTTATTTAATTTCAAAAAATGTACAATTTAGTCTCTAATTTGTTAAAATCATAAAATAACTTAAAGTACTAGGATAGGGACATTACGCGAGTTAGCCACAAGAAAAAATGATGATAAAATAATACACATGTAATTACAGTGACATCAGTCTATATAATATGAGATAGTAAAGCATTGTTATCCATCAAAATTTCTTACATCGTATGGTGCGGGATCGGGTCACGGTCTACATTAATATATTGTGTCTTTCTTTTTTTAATAATACTTATTCTCCTTTTAAAACTCTTCATTTTCACCCTTTACACTCTATTACCTATTATGATTAAAAAATATATGTATACTTTAATATTACAAATACATGCAACTTTACTGTGCTAAAAATTTCTCACGATATGCCACAAGTACAATTATAGTAATGTTAAACTAAAATGTGTATGCAGTTGGGTTACGCTATATATATATATACATGTGTGTGTATGGATTTTTCTATAGGTGAAATTTTACCCTTCCACCTTATTACATTTTCTTTAGTCTTTTGAGCAAAAATGAAATATATTCTAATAATTTTACTCGTATTCTAAGAGGAATTTAAAAAGGGTGCATGTTAATCAGCCCAAGTATCATTAGTGAAGATATTTCGAACACATTCTTCTCTCTCTCTCTCTCTCTCTCTCTCTCTGTAAGGACTCCTTATGGTTCCTCTCTCTCGATCGAGAGACCCTCTCCTGTTAGGACTTTTTATGATGCAGACCCCACATAAAATAATTTTTTTGATGAAAATTCATGGATATGATCTATACGGTGAGAGGATCATCTCCAAATTTTTTTGCATAAAAAAATTCAATAAAGAATCGTTGAGATGATGTGATATGTAAAAAAATGATCTAAATATGCATTTTTGACAGTTGAAATGTTGACAATCATCTCACCCAATTTTTTATTGAATTTTTTTATGAAATTTCATGGTTATGATCTCGAGAGTGAGAAGATCATATCCATGAAGTTTCATAAAAAAAATTCAAACAATAAAGCGGTTGATGCCGACCCAACATTTCAACTGTTGAAAATGCATATTTATACCATTTTTTTACTTCTCACCTCATCTCAACGGTTTTTTTATTGAATTTTTTGATGAAAAAAATTGGAGACGATCTTCCCATCTTGGAGATCATATCCATGAAGTTTTACCCAAAAAATTATTTTTTTACTATTTTAAAAAAATTGTATGTATCGGGTTCTGCACCATAACGAGTCATTACATGAGAATATATATATATATATATGTCAGTATTATTAATGTATCCCGTATAATTTTCTAATATGAAAATAAACAAGTGATAAATAAGAATAAAACAAACCAATCACGCTTTCTATATCTTGTGTGTTACATTTTTCATATAAAAATTATGAAAAATATTACCATGCGTGGAGGGCACATTGTATCCGTGATCAATACAAATAGTGACATGACACATATGTACATTTAAAATTCTTATTTATATAATAGAAAACATATCAAACACATATTACATATATATCATGTCATTATTTATATTAATTATACTCCACAAGTATTACCATTTTTCCCAAATTAAAATGTTTAACACATTTTTAAGACAAATGTAATCAATAAACATATACACACGCAATAGGGAAGCTCAAAATGAATCATGTCATATGGTTTGTGGAGCCCATAGGAATGGCGGAGGGTTGTGTGGGACCAGCCGTAATAGGAAGGGGTGAGGCATCTCCCAGACAAGAAGGGTCATTTCACGTCTAGCTGACCCCCACTATCCTATGAAAAGTAAAGTTAGTGAAAAGGAGATTGCAATATTCACATTCCATCTTCAAAAATTCTTCCATTTAAACAAACTTTTGTTGAAAGGGGCAAGACAACATCAATAGATGCCCTACAACTCTCAAATAGCCAGCTGCTTTTGCTTATACATATGTCTCGGGTAAAATCGTACTGAGGATGAATATTCAATGTGAAATGGTAATCGTAACCTACAACTCTCAATTAGCTGTGCAGGTGTAGCATTTCCGTTGTTATTTTTTCTCAATGTTCTAAAACATGCGGACGTAATTAAGGTGTGTAGGTCAAGTCTTAAGTCTTAAAAGTTTAGACGAACTTTAGGTGTGAAAAAAACGTTTAAACTTTTTTAATATATTTTAATATTTTTTCAATCATAACAAGGGTATTAAAATATTAAAATTGTACATATTATAAAAATATCTCTGAATATATGCAAATTAAAATTCTATTTGATTGCTTGGATGAGATAATAGCCCGATAATAAAAAATTCTTTAAAAGACGATAAGTATTATTGATTTTAGAAAGAAGTGCGCTTGAAGGATTTTATCAAGAATAAAGTATAATAAATTTACGACGGAACATTTTTTCCAAACTTTAAACTTAGGCATGTCTAAACAATTTTTTTAGAACAGTGTTTTTTCCTATATTATTTTGGGTTTAACTTTTGTCGCAATTCAAAGATTAATCAATATTTAATGAGGATTAACGCTGATTGAGGCGAGAATAGTGCATGAATCAAGGATTTCGTACCACCACATTTACTTTTGTGATGCCATGATGACATTGCTTTACCTTAATTAAGAGGCGGGATCATTTCATTATTTTTTTCCCCCTTGATGTTGTTTATATAGCCAAATTATTGTGTCAATGAAGCTGTGTTAATTTATGTGATTTATTAAGATTTATCATTTAAAGAGTTTGAATGCATATACCAGTATTTTTATGGTATGCTTGTGAATAAAACGAAGTCATATGCCAATTAAATTATAGCTCCGTTTCGGAAGATGCCATGTATATATCTCAAGGATTAATTGTTCATAACAGTGGCATTTGACACAAATTACTCTTTAGCGAAAAACAAAACCAAAAAAAATTGATCAATGATTCTTTCAACAAAAATTACCCTTTCACAAAAAAAAAAAAAAAAAAAAAAACAAAGAAAACTCTTCAATTATTCTTTCAACAAAAATTACTCTCTTGCCAAAAAAACAAAACAAAACAAAACTCTTACAATGGATCAAAAGCGTAACACACATTAAAGAGATATACCATAAAATAACTGTTTCATTCAACAAAGATTATCACTAGTTGTATTTTTAATTAGCATTGAATCAATTAATGGGTAATAGAGCTTAGGAGTTTTATTTGGAAGAGAAAAAAAAAATAAAAGAAAATTTTGTTTTCTTTTATTCGTTTGAGAGTTTAAATGGGAGATAAAATATTTCTCTCATTTGTGAGTTTAAAATGAGAGATAATTCTTTTTTTAAAAACTTTATTTTCGTTTCTCTCGAAAACTTTATTTCTAAATCGAAAAGAAATGAAGAAAAAAGAAAGTCTTTTATGAATTGTACCTTCTCCTCTTTAAAAAAAATTATTTTCTTTTCAACTCTCAAATAATTAGAAAGAAATTTGTTTTTCTTCTCTTATAAACTCTTTTTTTTTTCTCTGTTACTAACTTTTTATTCTTTTCTTTTCTTTTTTAATAATTTTTTTTCTTTCTTTTCTCACTAAAACTTCCAGACGAGTCCTAAAGGTGCATTCACAGTGTAGTTTTAAGGATGCATTTACTCCATGTTGCATGACTTCAAAATACATTTACCCTGAGAGTCAAATAACTTGACATGAGTTAAAAGCACGTTATGGAGATCGCCGCAAACTTGACTTTTGCTATGTAAATTATCTGTTAAGACATCCTCCAAAAACGTATTATATAATATGGGAGTCCGGTAATGTCTATCAAACCCTTTCCTGTCAAACAAGTTTGCTCCTCTCCTCAAAAGTAATCTTGTCGATTTGATTGTAAATCGTATTTCCAACCAACTCACTATTTTTGGTTATGTGCCAAGAACAGCCGCTAACAAAATACCATCGTCAAGAGTAGTTAGCAAAAAAAAAAATACTATGAATTATAAGACATTTTGAAATTTTCATTTTGGACAAAACGTTTTAGCCAACGGGTTTTACTTTAGGAGGTCAAAAAAACTTTTGCTTAACATTTTAGAACTTCTGGTAACACCTTTTGATTTAGAAACTTCTCAATGTTAGAAAAAACGGTTCTTCATTTTTGCCCAAGGCCTTAAAGTCACACGTCATCAAAGACACTTCATTATTCAAAGAATCCTTAATCACTTAGGTTCTTCGAAACTTGAAGAAATTTTTTTGAAATGTCCTTTTGGGTTTACAAAATGTTCATTTGAACACAACATGAAGACCCTTATCTCGGAAAGTTTAGACACCTTTTTTTTTTTCACTTATGGTGGATAAGACTCTTCAGGTTTTTGAGTCTTAAGTATAGGATTAACAAATGTGGTATTGAGTTTTATGGAGGGTGATGCTGTTGGAGTTTTCTAATGGAAAGAACGAAATATAATAATTAATTTCTGCAAGGCACGTTCTTGGAACGCTTTCTTTTAGGCAAAATTTCTCCCAATCCGGTTGAGACAGAACCAGAACCGCGAGTACACAATGGGTTTTGTAGAACCTGCCTTCAGGATACAATGCAGTATGAACAGTTGTTTGATTCAAACTATGTACTGTTTGATCAAACCCGAGAACACTCTGAATTTGTAACTTGATAATGCCAAAGTATAGAGGACGGAGAGAGGAGAAACTAGCAATTTTCGGTGTCCAAAACAGAGGTCTGGAACTCTTTTTATAGCCATTTATGTGACTGTTCTTCAACAGTCACAACTCTTCATGGAGTGACTCAGCAACCGTTGGATCGTGCCTGTTTGGAACAGCTACGATCTAACGGTTCAGATTAGGCGTCCCATCGTAAGCGAATGGACATCCCCTACACGAAACGCTACGAGTTCATCTAACGGTTTAGATCAAGCCGTTTCGGATTTTAAACCCTTTGATCGGATCGTTTAATCACAACCGTTGATCTGTTTTACCTCGTCAAAACTTTAGGCTCTCACGCTCCAAGCGACGATGCGCACGTGCCAAGTGCGCGTCAAAGCGCGCAATGCGCCCTAAGTCGCCCAATCGCCCTTTCGCGCGCCGCGTGTCGCGCTTACGCGCTTACGCGTGTCGCGATTGGTGGTGCTTAAGCACCACCGCGATGCGTAGGATCATAGCCTCTTATTTGACTTGTCAACTAAGAATCTTAGTTGTCCTTTAGTTGATATACCACTACCTTTTGTAGTATTCTTCCAATGTGGGACAATATGGGATTTTGAGCATTCCCCATATCTTTCACACCCATTTGCTCATGTTTCTACTTTCTAAATTAAAACCCAAACTATGTTTAAAATAAAACACAAATAATATAATAAAATATTAACAACTAAAAATTAAACTCAATAAATATTGGAATTAATCCAACAGATGCCTCAAATTTGTTAAACCTAATACGACTCTTGTTATCTAGTGCTTGATGTGAGATAAAATTATTTTACTCAGCTTCTTGGATTGGTATTCTAAATCCACTTTAACATTTTTAGAGAAGACCAAATTATCTTCATGAAAGTATACTTTTAACTTTAGAGATTCATTGAATTTTTTTCGAATACTCTAAGTCATTTTTTAAAATATTATTCTTTCTTGTTAATCATTTTGTTCCTTATCCAGACAAAGGAGTCTTTCTATTAGAGTGTTTTCTTGAGTATCCACCTTTCTCAAATCTAAAACTTCCATCTTAAAAGAAATGATTTATTTTTCTCTTTCATCAACTTCATGGAAGTTTCCAACAATATTTCTCTAGGTTTAGTATTTTCAAAAAAGATTTTGCCACATGATTGTTACTGGTCACAATCTTATTCATCGTTGAGAGGAATTGATCCGAAAATTTTAAAAATACCCGTAGAGTAAATAGGCCCTAAAGTGTATGGAAGACTAAGGGATAAAAAGATGCAGTCTCAAAAATATATTTTTTTCTGTTTGTTACCCATTAACCTCTAAGACAAGAGGTGATTATATGAAAAAACAGAAAAAAAGGAAGAAAAACATAAAACTTACCTATTTAATGTTTTAAAGAGTCTTGCAAATAAGAACAAGATTCAACATAAAGAAATTATCTTTTTTTTTAATGATAAAGAAATATATTCTTCAAATGAAAAGCGTCAATGTTGTATATATACACGAAAACCAATCTAATGAATAACCTAAAATATAATAGAATTAAAAGGGTTAATTCTCACCTTTCATGATGTTATGTGAGGGTTGGTGTGATAACTCCTAAGATTCATAATCAAGTCTAATACAAAAATCACGAAAATAAAAAATATTAGGTAACATTCTCACCATAACGAAAATAAATAAAATGAAGCAAAGTAAATGCAACACAAGATATTAAATTGTTAAATCAAATACAACAAGCCTGATTCCAATCACCGCCATGAGAAACTAATCCAACTATGAAATATAAAAATCTCAACCATACAATATCCCTCCCGGAATACAAGTATATTATGTACAATCTCTGACTCATGATATACTAAAATAAATACAATTGCCTAAACTGAAAGAAAAATAAAGACGGGAAGGAGTGACACTGTACAAACCCTAGGAATTTCCAACGAATGATCTAAGTCTACAAAACAACAACAGTAACCTAGACCCGTGAAAAATAATTCAACAATGCGAGCTATGAAAATTATACGAAGAGTAAGAATTTCGATGAGGTTGGGCCATAACCATAATAATGCACCTTTTTCCCATTTTAAGAATATTTTAAGCCATTTAAGTTACCAAACCCAAACAACCTACATAAACATGCAATTCTACTCCCAAACCCATGTATGTCCCAGTATAATATAATTTCATCATTAATTAAGTATCTCTACTTTAAAAGTTTAAATTTATATCTTGACTTTAGATGTTTTCTATCTATGATATGCAGTAATAGTATTTCTCTTACTAAACATTTTTCTATTATTTTAACCGTCTTTAGTTATCTTTCAAATTATGCACGTCTCAAATGTAAAAATTTGTAACGTTCTTAAGCCACAATTCAGTATATACTCCTCTAGTATATTATTACCACAACATTCCAGAGTGAGAAATGCTATAGTGCTAGGATTATACCAAATTTTAATCCCGATTAAAATAAACGAGTGAGCAATTGAACTAATTTTAATCAAGAATCAATTAAACAAATATTGTGTAAACTAATTACCAATTTTATCTTTCCATAAGCATGTATATAGGTGATGTTTAAAGAGTAAAATAAAGCAATAGACCACGATGTCGTAACGTATGAGGAAAATTCATAACAGAAAAACATCAGACAGCCTAGCTACATGAGTCCACTATGACATAAGTCTTATATAAGGACAGAATAGACTTACTCATAGACTCGACGCTTTCAATCCTTGAAGCCCTTATTTACTCCTTGTAGTTTTTTCACAATGTCACACCCCATTTTTGGTAAGAGAGTAATAAAGCAATGAATTAAAATTAAGGAAGAAAACATAGCTTTATTCATTAGGTAATGTTGCACATTTGTTTTACTACCACCACAGGGGTGAATTTCTAATATTATATTTTATTCTTTAACTGAAAAATAAAGTAAGTCATAAAAAATCGTCACTCCTCGCTATCATCTTCTTTAAACTCCCTCTATCTAGTTATAAAAGTAAACATGTGGTCCGTACGTATAACAAAAAGGGAGGGGGATGTATCCCCTTTCTCCGAAACATCTGAAGGAAAAAGGAATTAACACAAATATGCTAAGCAGATCTTACCAATTTTATAATAAATTTTATGTATATAGAAGCTTGGAGTGTGTATAAAGTTGCCTGTTTGTTATAATAACACGTCACAAGGTCATGGAATTTAAACTGATAAGCGCATACTTACCAGATTACAAATGGGTGTGTAAATAGTGAAGGGTGATCAGTATAACCAAATTTTAATATCAACCCAAAACTTTTGAGAAAATATAATCGGCTGGGCACACTATTAAAGCGCTACTCATATGTATGTAACTAAAATTCAAGCTCTCAAACATCTAAGACCTTAGGCTAAGTACAAAAATTTCATTGGATAACTCGACAATCTACTTTCTAGTTAATACATATGCTTTTATGAGAATCATTTACATAGAGGTGTAGGGTGAACTGATGCACTCATTACATTGATTTTCATGATATCAGTTATTAGATGAGAAAGGTTAAAATTGATCTAATTTATCATAATGAAATGTGATAGATGTATAATAACATAATAGTATGATAATATTATATGCATACTACGAATCATATAGGTCTATCACATAGTGATATCAATAGCAGTATAACAAATACGTCGAAATTAATATTGAAAAGGAAAAACCTACTTGCACATTATGTTGGACGGGCATAATTAGTATTGAAGAGGATATTGTGAGAGGTTTATACTTAATTATCTCTACACAAACACTATTGAAAGTAAGTGTACTTGATAATAATGTTAGTTTGGGAAAATAATTTAGAAAACTGTGTTTATTGAAGTTTAGGGGTTAATTTGTAATTATTTTGGGGTTTTAAAATATAGGGCTTAGGGTCAAATTTGAAATATAATGTAGAATAATTTTTGATTCAAAATTTATCAAAGTAGGTGTAGGAAAATGTATGGGCTTAAACTTCGTAACTTGAAAAATTCATGAGGGGTTAAATTATAATTATAGGAAAATAATTATTACCCTAAACCCTAAGTTTCTATAACTTGAGATAGTATTGACGAAAAAATGCATTATCTTATACCATTTTGACTAGAAAAATTTAATAAAAATATTGGAAAAAAATCAAAAAATTTTGATTGGCATGCGCTCTCACGCGCTTGGTCAAGGTTTCTGGTTAAAAAGTTCATCTTCAACCTCTTGATCGTTGACTTGGGTTTTGAAAAAACTGTGGTCTTGAATAACTTCTGATTTTCTAAACTATTTGAGATGATTCATGAACCAACCTAGCCTAATTTTTCACAAGGAATCCAAATATATAAGTTTCATGGATTGAGGTTCAATATTCATCGAGTTATAACTACTATGTGTTTTTTTTTAAAATTTGACCAAACATTCAAAGTTTTGTAGAATTTGGTAATGGTTTCAATGCATATGTTAAGGTTTCTGCTATCTAAAGGAACGTTTTGGTTTTGGTTTGAAGGATTGAGTTTTTCTAATTAAGGAGAATTTAGAAATTTCAATTTTCTGAAACAAAAAGAACTTTTGGGAAATTGAGATTCGAAATTTATAATTTTTTGAAATTTACCATTGCACTTGAGCTCCTACGCCATTAAGAAATCTATTCCTCACTTTGAAACTAGTTCAAAGTTAAGGAATTGAGTTTCACCATTAAAGCTCGAGCTTTAATGGAGTTTCTAAAGGTTTTTTCGAACATGGGCTTTTTCATATGCGCTAACTTGGTTTTTACGATTGGTATGATGATAATAACGGTGAAGAAAAGATGGAATTAAAAGTATAAAGTTTAGTACATAAAATGATAGTGTACTAGTTTGGAGGGAAAATTTCACACTTTAGATAGGCTCGAGATGTAGGTTTTATTGCTGGTGATTTTGGGGATTCTATTATAGGAGTTAGGGAGAGTTAATTGGTGCAGAAGGGTGGTGGTTTCTCTATGGATTTAAGAAGATATGTTTGTGATAACTTGATGTACACATGGTTACATGGTTTAACTATAATACCCCGTAGTTTTATGACTTTTAATTTGGGAATTTATTAAATTTAATTGAGTTAAATTAATTTAATATTAATCCGAATTTTATTATAAATAATTACTAGCGTGATGAGAGTTATTAATTATATTTTGAATATTACTAGATGAGGAAAGTAATATATGAGATTGAATTTATTAATATTGTCGCGAGTGGATAACACGATAATTACAGAATTTAAGTCGGGACGCGCTTGTGTCGTGTCGAGACTAAATGAATGGAATATGAAGTAATTAAATTATAAGTGGCCCTCATGGTCATTTCGAGTACGCAAATGTGTCCTAAAGGGTTGAGATAGCCAGAAAATATACCCGGGGGTTTAGTTTGGGTCTCGGGACGTTTTTAGGCCTAATCGGTAACCCAAGAGGACATTTCAGTAACGTTCCTTTTTAAGGCTTAATTATGGACGAAAATTAAAGGGGTATATCTGATGGGAGTTATAGTCTTCGAGGATTATAATTGGTAGAGTTTCAACGAGGCTAAGTAAGGGAGAAGAGAGAAGACTCCAAAGGAGAGAACCACCCAACCTACACCACCTTTACCATCTTTTACCACCAATGCGTAGATCGAGAAACGAGGGACGCATCCATACCCATATCTGAGGCAAGTATCTATCTTGCTATTATTTTGGTTGATATCATACTCATTCTAGTGTAGGGGAATAATATTGATGTTTCATAAAAAGATAATTGGTGTTTGGGACAAATTGTGAAAATTGCAGTATATAAATAATGTTAGGATGATTCCTTGTTGAATTTAGATTGGTGAAAATGAAATTGATGTCCAGTAGAGATAGGGATATGTTATTCAATGAATTCCTTGGGAAATTAAATAAACTAGGGTTAAAGATAGTTTGAATTTAATTCAGTTGATGATGATTATTGATGATTCAAGAGGAAATTTACGTTTGAAAGCATCTATTATTGTTTATATAATGTTCCTTATGGTTGGTTGGGAGTTTGGGACTCGTTAATGGCATTTGGGTGAAGTTTTATGGAGGAAACTAGTTTGTTGGAATAACATAATCTGGGCAAGAACTGCTGGATCGATCGATCGACCCCTTTCCATCGATCGATCGACCCTCCTGAAAATTGAATATTTCCCCCCCTTTTGATTAATTCGATTAAAATACATAGTCACCCTTGGGAATAATTTAAAGATCATAAGGGGGCATGGGAAGGACCAGTAGGGTCTAATTAGGGTCCAAGAAATGAAATTTAATACGAGATGTAACCGTGGGATAACGGGGGCATAAAATTTATTATAAGTCGTGCATAGGTTAAGTGAATTATTGGGAGACTCGAGAAAGACTTAGACCGGTATGTTAGTGAAGGTACACCTACTGAATTTACATCTATTATACGAAAATACTCCGAGGGATGAGAAGTCTTAAGAAATGGCGACAATTGAGAATAAAGAGAAATGGGTTAATTATACGTAGGACTTGGGTAGTTGTACTACGTATGGTTTAATTATTATGGGTAATGGGCGAACCTAATTGTAATACCTGGAAATATATATATATACATATATATATATATATATATATATATATATATATATATATATATATAACCGAGTACATGTGTGTATATATATAATGATATTGATCTGTGTATAATCATACCCGCGCTACTTACTATCACGGAGGTTTTCACGCCGGGACAGTCTTATCTTGATGGGACCTTTATGGGGGATATTGACTCATGCCCTAGAACATAAGATTCCTTAGTACAGGCTATCAGAGAATGATAGTCAAACGGTCCTAAGAGACGTGAGGGTATGTGCTGACCTCTTAGTGACTTAGAACTATGCTTCGCCTCCATTTTGTGTGTAATGTGTTAATACAATTCGAGAGTGATTCCGAACTAGTATTTCCCTTTGTACGAGAGATACAAGGACTTGATAGCAGAGTATGCCACCACAATAGATTTTATATGGAGTGCCGATTAGTATATATATTGTATGAGTAATTTATATTTATACTTATACCTGAAAATTTTTCTGCTGTGCACATAAGTAGATAAATATTGAATAAATGCTTTTCATTATAGTAAGTGCTTGACACTTCCGAGCGGTATTGAGAAATACATAATTGACATAAATAATCCTTAAGAAGATGGTGTCTGAAATAAATTATAAACGTACGATCTCGCGAATCAGAATTTATGGGAGGAGAATTGGGTTAGATTTATGTGTCATTTTAGTAGTACGATAGGCGTGAATACTAGATGAGAGGTGAGAATTCTCAAGAGAGTGTCGCATACTAAAATGTGTGTCATATCAACTAGTAAGCATTTTAAATACTTGCTAAACTATTTTTAAAGCTGATTTACACTCGGGCTCTGACCCGTTTCTTGTCATTTTTCTTTATCTTGTTTGTTTGTGTGTGTGTGTCTGTGTGTATATATATATATATATATATATATATATTATAGGTGCCCAGCCAAAGGGGCGTCAGACATAGGTTCATTTGTTTGGACGTGTTGTAGCTTGTGTAGGAGTTGCAGGTCCTTGCAGTAAATGATTCTTCCTTTGACTCCTCAGTTTCTGATTTAGTTCTCTTTAGTTAGGGCATGTGTCTCCCATTCCCAGGTTTCAGTTTAGATATGTTTTAGATTTTGTACTCCCTTATGGTTTCAGTATTCTGTTTTATTTGGGATTGTTTTATCTTTTACATTGACGATAGTTATAGATATTTATTTAGATTGAGTACTCTAGTTGGCATAACTCATTTGAATAGTTTGTTTTATTTATCATTAGTACTATTCATAAACTGGTTTATATACATAAGGCATTTATAATGGAATTTAAATTAAACAAAAATTAAATGTTTTGACACTTAGCTTAATTACATACTAGGGTGATAATAAAGAAAATTGTTTTACGACAGTGATGTTAAGAATGAACCAACCGGACACTTTGAATTAATTTAAAAAAGGACTGATCACCCGAAATTTAATTAGGAGGGGTGTCATAGGTGGTATCAGAGCATCAATTCTAGTGTCCTTTAGGATCTGTACGACTCATTATGCTTCCAGCTTAGCGTCTTTGATGTAGAGCCCTATATTTTTAGGACTTTTGAATTCTTGCATTTACGATTATGTCTTCAGCTATTTGAGATTGATAATAAATTTTAGACTAATAAAATTCCTTCTTGTTTTAGATGCCTCCGAGACGAGCACCCCGAGACAGGAATGCCTAGCCCGAGCAGCCAGCAACTCCAGCTCAGGGAATGACGAATGCAATTGAAGTCACCACCATAGTTGCTCTGGCGGTGAATGCAGTGTTAGCGGTGGTGCCCAACCCAGGTTCAAAGTGTAGCACCAGTGCCAGCACAACTTCCCATGGCTTGGTAAAGGGTTAGGGATGCCTTTCTAAAGGCACATCCCTTGGAGTTCTCAGGTAGTTCCGATATTGTCATCGCCGGCCAATAGAAGAAAGACATCCATAGGCATCTACGCATGTATAAGTGAACTGACGTTCAAAGATAGTTACTGGCTTCCTTTAAGCTAGTAGGGGACGCTTTCCAGTGGTGGGATTCCACTACCACCTTGGAGGAGAGGGATAGCATGTCGATTCAGACTTTTGGGTACGATTTAATTGCAAATATTTCCCATCCGCCGTGCAGACTGAGATAAGGCAGAGATTACTGAATCTAAAGAAGGAAAGTATGACAATTGCAGAGTATGAGGAGGAGTTCATGAGACTTCTCACTATAGTGCCGAATGAGGCACCCACTGAAGAGAAGAAAATCTTACTGTTCTTTAATGGATTGGCCTCGATGATTCACCAGCATCTCTTAGGTAATTTGTCGTTGAGGACTTACACTGATGTTCTCAATCTCGCTTTGTTGCATTGCCAGTATCATCGCTTCCATCAGCAGGGAAGCAAGCAAGTAGGGGAGTCCAGCCAGCAGGTTCGGACTGGAGGTAGTGGTGCCGGTGGGGCACCAGCAGCTCAGGGGCAGATCCACCATAATGAGCAGAGTTCCCATCAAGGGGACCCCGCTAAGAAATTTTGATTCAATGATTCCAGGCAGGGATATGAGGGTTTTAGACAGGGCCAGCAGGGCCAGTCTAGTCAGCCTGTCCAGGTGGGCCAACATCATCAACTGGGGGGCGCGGTCTGGTCCAGTCCGGTTTTTGGCCATTTTAAGTGCCGGGCCGAATCATTCGGTCCTATATTTGAGAAGACCGAATTCGGATCGATTTAATCAGTTTATCCTATTTATTCGGTCTAGGCTATTTTTGGTCCGGTTCGGTTAATAATCGGTCCACATTTACATTTATTTACTTTTTTTTTCAATAAAAACTTATAAATTTTTATTATCTATATAACAGAAAAATATAACAGTTAAGTTAACAAACAAAAAATACAACAATTAACAAATCACAGTTAACAAAAAGAAAATTATAACAGTTAACAAATCACAACAAAAAAATAAATCTGAGGTTATAAATATTATCTATAACCACAGCAGCACACATATGATATATCTGTCATTTCCTAAAATCGGTTTCTAAAATCACTTCATAAATCAGAATCAGTTTATAATATCTATCATTTTGGGTAGACAATACAACGAATATAAATCACTTCATAAATCAGTTTCTAATATCTGTCATTTTGGGTAGACAATACAACGAATATAAATCACTTCATAAATCAGTTTCTAATATCTGTCATTTTCGGTGGACATTACAACGGATCTTTAGTATAACCAAAAAATTAGAATAAAAATCAAGAAAAAAATATATACCGGATCTTTAGTCACCGAATATTTATTCACAATCTTCAGTCGCCATTTCCATTTGTAGCTTTCAAACCATAGGTCTAGAGTTGAGGTGCGCCGAAGATAGTGATGAGATAGAAAGTGAGAGAGAAATGAAATGAGGAACGTGTGTGCGAGAGTAGTGTACGAGTCTTATGTTGTGTTTTTTTGGAGTTTAGTTATTTACTAAACAAACATATATATATATATATATTTATATATTAAAATAAGCGATCCGGTCCTAAGACCAAATTTAAAATGGATATTTTAGGCCGGATTGAATATATTTAGGTCTCTTAATTTAGGACCGATTTATAAAAAAAACCTATAAAAGTGGGTCCGATCCGGTTCGGTCCAATTGGGTCAATCGGGTTAGTCTTTTTTTTGTCCACCCCTACCGTTAGCAGCAGGGCCATCAGGTCCAATAACATTTTCAACAGGGCCAGTGGAGGGGTGGTAATGGCCAGCAAGGCCGAGGTTAACAGGGACATAAGGGAGGAAACTTCAGGGGTAGGTGATTTGGATGTGGCAAGAATGGCTATAGGCGCCAGGATTGCCCAGAGGGAGATAAGGCCCCACAGCAGCAGGGTGCCCGTCATGAGCCATAGAGGCCTCTCTTCCCAACCGCCCTCCCAGCTCCAGCTCAGATTCCAGCCCTACCAGCTATTCCAGTAGCCCCCATTCAACAAGGGTAATAAAAATATGGGCGTGTCCATAATATCCCCCAGCCAGCATCACCACAGGCGCCACGCGCAATTGAGGGTACATTTCCTATCCATGGCACTATGGGGCATGTTTTATTTGATACTATGGAATCACACTATTGTATAGCCACTAGCTTTGCACGAGCCACGATATTATTAAGCACAACAGAGAGTACGATGACATGTGTAGACTCACCACAGGGGAATGGGTCCTTGATTTTCTTTATATGTTGGGGAGTAGGTATAGAGATTGGTAACTTGATTCTACCTGTGGATATGCTAGTTTTAGATATGCATTAGCATGAAGCCATTATTGGCTAGAGAATTATAGGTCCATGATTGATTTCTTTGGTAGGAGCATTATCCCTGCCATTCCTTGTCAGGAGATGCTTTTGGTGGCGATCCCTAATCCCGAGGGAGGATATTCTACCCATTTATACTATACAGAGGAGGAGACCTCTACAGAGATTGTGATCCTCCTAGATTCAATTACGATTGTATGTGATTTTTCGAATGTGTTTCAGGAGATACAGGGCCTACCACCCAGTAGAAAGATAGACTTAGTTATAGACTTGATGCCGGGCACTCGACCGATAGCCCGTGCACCATACCGTATGGCTTCAGCCAAGATGAGGGAATTACAGGATCAGATTGATCAGTTGTTAGACCAGGGATTCATTCGTAAGAGCACCTCACCTTGGGGCGCTCTGGTGTTATTTGTGAAAAAAATAGATGGTTCATTGAGATTGTGCGTGGACTATCAAGAGTTGAACAAGGTCACGATACTGAATAAGTATCTATAGCCCTGAATCGACGACTTACTCTACCAGCTGAGGGGAGATGCCTCCTTTTTGAAGATAGACTTGATATCGGGATACCACCAGCTACGAATTAGGGAGAATGATGTGTCAAAGACTTCTTTCTTGATGATATATGGGTCCTATGAGTTCCGAGTCATGCTGTTTGGGCTAAAAAATGCTCTAGCCGTACTCATGGACTTGATGAACCGAGTGTTTAGAGAGTTCTTAGATCAGTTTATCATCGTCTTCATTGATGACCTACTAATTTATTCACAGACTGAGGAGGAGAATGCCGAGCACTTAAGACGGGTTCTTCAGAATCTACGAGAATATTAGCTGTATGCCAAGTATGAGAAGTGCAAATTTTAGTTACGGGAGGTACGGTTTTTGGGCCTGTTGAGTCAAAATTGGGGATATTCGTGGACCTGAGCAAAGTGTCGGCAGTGAGGGAGTGGGGATAACCCATGACACCAATAAAGGTGCATAGTTTCTTAGGGTTAGCCGGATACTACATGCAGTTTATTCGAGGATTTTCAAAAATAGCGAGTCCGTTGACGAATCTGACTCGTAAAGGGGTACCGTACGTTTGGGATGACGCTTGTCAATTGTCTTTTGACAAGCTGAAGGACAAGTTGAATTCGGTGCCAGTTCTTGCTTTACCCAGGTCGGGGGTGGAATACCTGGTGTATACTGACGCCTCTCTATAGGGACTCGATGGAGTACTTTAGCAGGAGGAGCATTCCATAACTTATGCCTCTCGCAACTTAAGCCTCATGAAATAAATTACCCCACCCCGACTTGGAGCTAGCAGCGCTCGTATTTGCATTGCGTATTTGGAGGCATTATTTTCTAAGGAAGAAGTTTCGCTTGTTCACAGACCACAAGTCACTGCAGTACTTGTTCACTTAGTGAGAGTTGAACATGCGTCAGCACAGGTGGCTGGAGTTTGTAAAAGACTACCAGTTTTAGATACAATACCATCCGGGGAAGGCAAACGTAGTTACTGATGCATTAAGTCGTAGGCCGGTAGGTGAGGTAGAGAAATTATGGAAGTCAAAGTGAAAAGAATTAGGACACCAGGACGCAGTGGCCTGATCCTTTATATCTGTGATGACGGTCATACCATAGATTGTTACAAGGGTGATCCAGGCCCAAGAAGCTGATACATTTTGTCAGGATCAGATTTTATGACTCCTAACCAAGGGTGTTGAGTCCTATTCAGTGAGTTCACATAGAGGTTTGCGATTTAAAGGGAGATTGGTGGTCCCGGAGGGAGAAGAGTTACGTCATGCAGTGATAATGCAGTCGCACGGGTCCAGATTTGCAGTACATCCTAGAGGGGATAAAATATACCAAGACATGAGGTGGTAGTACTGGTGGAGTGGGATGAAGAAGGAAATTGCAGAGTTCATTTCCAAGTGTCCCACCTGTTAGATGGTAAAGGTGGACCACCAGAGATCGTCAGAATTACTTCAGCCATTGGAGATACCTGCGTGGAAATGGGAGATCATCTCCATGAATTTCATCATTGGGCTACCTACATCACAGCGGGGTCACGATTCCATATGGGTAATAGTGGATCGGTGGACCAAGGCAGCTCAATTTTTCCCAGTTCGGACAGACTAGACTACGGGCCAGTATACTCAGTTTTTCATTACTGAAGTAGTGAGATTGCATCGGGTACCCCTGGATATTATGTCTGATAGAGATAAGATTTTTGTGTCACGCTTCTGGGAGAGGTTTCAGGAGGCTATGGGTACAGAGCTGATATTGAGTTCAGCTTATCACTCGTAGACAAACGGACAGACTGAGCATACTAATTAGATGCTGAAGGATATGCTACGCATGTGTGTCCTCGATTTTGAAGGGGGTTGGGAACCGTATCTTCCACTGGTGGAGTTCGTTTATAATAACTCCTATCAGTTTACGATCGGCATGGCCCTATGTGAGGCTTTATATGGTAGACCTTATCGTTCTCCCGCTTGTTCGCTAGAGGTGGGGGACAATAAGTTACTCGGGCCAAAGGTAATTCAGGACACGTCAGCCATAATTGAGTTAATCAGGATTCGCATTCGGGTAACCCAGGACAAGAAAAAATGCTATGCTGATGCAAAATGGTCTTTCAAGGAGTTTGGCATGGAAGACCAAGTACTACTGCGAATGTCTCGTATAAAGGGAGTAATGAGGTTCGGAAAGAAAGGGAAATTGTTTTCGAGCTATGTAGGACCATTTCCCATTATCGAGAGGGTAGGACCGGTGGCATACAGATTGGGATTATCGGAGCACTTGCACCGTATTCATTTGTGTTCCACATTTCATCATTGAGGTGATATCTTCGGGATGATATGGCCTACAATCACATCACGATTGAGGAGATTGATTTATAGCCTGAAAATTCTTATGAGGAGAGACCAGTGACTATACTAGACCATAGCGAGAGGAGATTGAGGTCAAAGATAGTTCCACTTGTACGAGTCCACTGGGAGTATCATAGCGTGGAGGAATCTACTTGGGAGCATAAGGCAGATATGCGCAAAAATACCCAGATATGTTTTTACTAGGTATGCCTTATTTTCCAAATTTCGGGACAAAATTTCGTTATTAGGGGGAAGTATGTAATACCTCGTATTTTTATGGCTTTTAATTTGGGGATTTATTAAATTTAATTGAGATAAATTAATTTAATATTAATCCGAATTTTATTATAAATAATTACTAGCGTGATGAGAGTTAGTAATTATATGTTGAATATTACTAGATGAGTAAAGTAATATATGAGATTGAATTTAGTAATATTGTCGCGAGTGGATACACGACAATTATAGAATTTAAGTCGAGACGCGCTTGTGTCGTGTTGGGACTAAATTAATGGAATATAAAGTAATTAAATTATAAGTCACCCGTATAGTCGTTTCGAGTATGCCAACGTGTCTGGAAGGATCGAGACAGCCAGAAAAATATACCCTGGGGTTTAGTTTGGGTCTCGGGACATTTTTAGGCCTAACCGGTAACCCGGGAGGGCATTTTAGTAATTTTCCTTTTTAAGGCTTAATTATGGACAAAAATTAAAGGGGTGTATCTGATGGGAGTTAGAGTCTTTAAGGGTTAGAATTGGTAGAGTTGCATAGAGGCTAAGGAAGGGAGAAAAGAGAAGGCTCCAAAGGAGAGAACCACCCTACCTACACCACCTTTGCCATCTTTCACCACCAACGCATATCTCGGGAAATGAGGGATGCAACCATACCCGTCAACACCTGAGAATTAGAATTTCATATATGAGGCAAGTATCTATCTTGCTGTTATTTTCCTTGTTGAATTTAGATTGGTGAAAACGAAATTGACGTCCAGTAGAGATAGGGATCTGTTATTCAATGAATTCCTTGAGAAATTAAATAAACTAGGGTTAAAGATATATTTTAAATTTTATTCAATTGATGATGATTATTGATGATTCAAGAGGAAATTTACATTAGAAATCATATATTATTGTTTATATAATGTTCCTTATGGTTGGTTGGGAGTTTGGGACTCACTAATGGCGTTTGGGTGAAGTTTTATGGAGGAAACCCGTAGGTTGGAATAACAGAATCTAGGCAAGAACTGCTCGATCGATCGATTGACCTAAGAATGTCGATCGATAGACCCCTTTCCATCAATCGATCAACGCCTCCTGAAAATTGAATATTTCCCCCCTTTTTGATTAATTCGATTACAATACGTAGGGACCCTTGGGAATAATTTAAAGATCATGAGGGGACATGGGAAGGACCAGTAGGGTCTAATTAGGGTTCGGGAAATGAAATTTAATACGAGATGTAATCGTGGGATAACGGGGGCATAAAATTTACTAGAAGTCTTGCGTACGTTAAGTTAGTTATTAGGAGACTCGAGAAAGACTTAGACCAGTATGTTAGTGAGGGTACACCTACTGAATTTACATCTATTTTACGAAAAAACTGTAAGGGATAAGAAGTGCTTATGAAATGGCGACAATTGAGAATAAAGGGAAATGGGTTAATTATACGTTGGACTTAGGTAGTTATACTACATATGGTTTAAATATTATGGGTCGTGGGCCAACCTAATTGTAATACGTGGAAATATATATATATATATATATATATATATATATATATATATATATATATATATATATATATATATATATATATATATATAACCGAGTACATGTGTATATATATAATGATATTGATTTGTGTATAATTATACCCGCGCTAGTTGCTATGACTGAGGTTTTCACACCGGGAGAGTCTTATCTCGATGGGACCTTTATGGGGGATATTGACTCGTGACCTAGAACATATGATTCCTTGGTATATGGTATCAGAGAATGATAGTCAGACGATCCTAAGAGACGTGAGGGTATGTGCTGACCTCTTAGTGACCTTGAACCATGCTTCGCTTCCATTTTGTGTGTAATGTGTTAATACAGTTCGAGAGTGATTCTGAACTAGTATTTTCCTTTATATGAGAGATACGAGGACTTGATAGAAGAGTATGCCAGCACCATAGATTTTATATGGGGTTCCGATTAGTATATATATTGTATGAGTAATTTATATTTATACATATACCTAGAAATTCTTCTACTATGTGCATAAGTAGATAAATATTGAATAAATGCTTTTGTTATAGTAAATGCTTGACACTTCCCAGCGGTATAATTGATTTAAATAATCCTTAAGAAGATAGTGTCTTAAATAAATTATAGACGTACGATCTCGCGAATCAGAATTTATGGAGGAGAATTGGGTTAGATTTATGAGTCATTTTAGTAGTATGATAGACGTGCACACTAGATGAGAGGTGAAAATTTTGAAGAGAGTGTCACGTACTAATATGTGTGTCATATCAACTAGTAAGCATTTTAAATACTGTTAAACTATTTTTAAAGATGCTTTACACTCGGGCTCTGACCCGTTTCCTATCATTTTCTGTATATATATATATATATATATATATATATATACTAGGATATGCCCGTGCCTGAAGGCACGCTGATAATCGCAAAATGGCAAAAATTTTCAAAATACGTAATTGCAAGAAGGCAAAAATTTCGTTTGCCAAGAAAACAAAATGTAATTTTAAAAATTGGTCATAATGTCCATCGTTTATAGGACTAAACATCCTTTTTAACAAATAAAAAATAATCCAACAATGTTCAAATAGTTTAAATTCAACACTCGAATTCACATCAATGTGTCAATTCTAAAAAAGGGGCATAGTCTCCTTTGTATATTGGACTACCCACCCTGGTTAAGGGGTAACAACCAATCGTACAATATTCAAAATGCTCAAACCAACCCAATACAAAGTTTTAATCTACATGTATACAGAACATTTGTGACAGTATATGAACAAACCAACACAAACATGACCTATACATTTCTTGATATACATTTTAAGCACTAATAATAACTCAACTACTTATTCAGTTCAGCATCAAGCCCTTTGTTGGAATATGCATAACACTTCTCCCCATAAAAGTCTCTATAATGGATGAAAATATGTGGAGACAGCCCTTATAGCTCCATTTTATCCTCTCAAATGTAGCCCTATTTGCATAATGAGTTCTTAGATGTCGTTTGATGTTCTTTTTCAGCTGCTTAGTCCCACATTTCTCTCAGGTAATGTGACTGTGGCATGCCCGAACATATGCGCCTTAATAACGAACATAGCAAGGAAAACCAAATTTTTTAAATCTGCAAAACAAATCACAAACAAAATGAATTAGGTCGCATTCGAGCATCAATGCATTCATGTTTTTAACGAAAAATATTCAAGTATCAATGCATTTTAGCACAATGTTAAACGTACATCTGTGATCAGGTCTTATGAAGAAGATCTATTGGAATCCTCACAATAGTACATCTGGGTTACCTTAACAATGGTGTCGGTGTAGTCGAACATTAAAACTCACCATTTTTATTGAGGCCTTCTAAGAACTCGTGAAAATCACCCAACCTCGTAAACGAAGACAACAAATTACAAATAAACAAATATATAAATACATCATAAGAAAAGTATCTTGAACCTATATAAATATATAAATGCATCATAAGAAAAGTATTTGGAACAAATATAATTACAACGATAATGAAGTATTGCAACCCCTGGGGAGTGGGGTGTATTCGTGTGCGCTCCTAGGTAATGTGATCTAATATGACAATATATTTTTTTAATACAACAAATATTTACTGAGGACACAAACTTTGTTATAAAATAAGACACCACAGACTACAAACACTATTATATCAAATTTAAAGGCACCAACCCAAAGTCCAGAAGTTTTCGCGACGCGCACAAAAACTATCGAGATTGGGGGGTTTGCGGTAAATGCCCCCTTTAAATTATACAAATTTAAAGCATAAAAAGCCTACAATAGTTTGGAAACTGAATCCTAAATGAAAAGACATAGATCCACCATAATCCAAATTGAAAGAATCAGAATCAGAATCATAACCAATTTAGCAGCTCCTCACGAAATCAGTCTGATTAGTCACAAATCTAGCCCATGCCCATTTATGATCTCCTGTATTCACTTCATTTTTAGCCTTTTCCACCTCCTCTAATGGAATATAAGCATAGATCCCATTAATCGAACCTGGCACAAACCCCGTGTATCCTTCCATCACCCCGTGTATAGCCGAATGTGCCAAAAGTGTACAATAAAGACTATCCGTCGCGTTAGCTGAAACTGCGCATATCATATACGTACGATCTATATATTTCACCGTAAACAATTCATTAGGGTGGACCGTATACCACCACTTTTTAAGCTCCGATTTCAACCATGCCCCCACCTCTAAGAAAATTGGGTTTCCCGATTCATCGCTCTCCTCCTTATGAGCCTTTTGAATACTGTCGTTCAAAGACTACTTTCTAACATCAAATACTTTTGACAGTGTTTTGACCATCACAATCCATACCAATCCAATTTTCTAACTAACATAAATGATACACAATTGTCCGCAACATCCTCAAATTCAAAAAACTATTGTCATTTTAGCCCCATAAACCACCAATCGCATTTCCACAACATTACTCATATACTTAGTGTGTGCATGTGCATCATGTTTATGTATACGTATATATGTAGTTGAAGCTACCTTCTTGGTAGCTGGTTTGGGTATTATCTTGGAGGCGAGTTTAGAAGAAGGAGCTTTGGGAGAAGAGCAGTAGAGGTGCTAGTCTTGGCCGACTCCTTTTTTACCTGCCCAAAGAGTTGAGTGCCAACTTGTTTTTCAGCCTTCAATGAAGCCATTATTCTTCCAAGTACTCCTTAACAAAGATTACAACACTATTTTTCCAACTTCCATAATACACACTCTATACGAAGGAAGATGAATTATAATCAAAAGTTGCAGGATAGATGATGGTGGGGAATTGAAGAGAATGGAATAACTTGATAGGATATGACAATCAGGTTAGATTATCATATTCTTTACTCAGTTTCCCCTCTTTATATTTTTGGACAAAAATATTTTTAAAAAAAACATTTTGATTAGAAAGAAGATGGATACCAAATGAGCATACAATCAGTTGGAGTATGATTTCAAAACTGTAATGGTCTATAATTTCACTTTATCAGTGGTAAAAAGTAGATGAATACTAAATGAGCATACAATTAATTGTAGTATGATTTCAAAACTGTAATCGAGTATGATTTCACTTTATCAGTGATAAAAATCAGATGAATACTAAATGAGCATACAATGAATTGGAGTATGATTTCAAAACTATAATGGAGCATACAATCAATTTCCAAGTCACTATCTCAATAAATATAAAAAAAATTTAGAAAACAAAAATAAAATAAAATTGAATAGATGTATACATTGCAAATCAGTTGAGTATAATGAATCACATGTCACACACCTCTAGGGCATTTTCTAAAACCTGAATACAGAAATCGCCATCTATATATACGGTATGAGATTCTTCGGTAAGAAAAAGATAGGTGATATTAGAACTGATTACTAATTCCTACAACTGAACTTAAATAAAATTATGCCAATAATACAATAAAGAAAAAATTGAGAACTTACGTAAAAAGAAATAAGTAATAGAGAATAGAGAGATACCTAAGCAATCAAATTCAAATAGATAAATCTATCTAGTTAAACACAACCACTTTAGAGGCTGAAAAAACCTTTTAACAAAAAGAATACACAAACCAAAAAATAAGCTCAAAATACCACAACAGTCCCGACCCAAAGTGGGTTGTTGAATTTGATCTCCTGTATTCACTTCATTTATATAAGCTATGCTCTTGAGGCGATCTGGGTTACCGCTATGCTAAAAATTAGCGCTCTCGCACCCTTCTTCCCACTCCCACTCCCCAGTATGGCCACTTAAGAAAAAACCATATATAGGCACCATATATATGCAGATGCAACTGCATATATATGTAGCATATGCATATATATGCAATGCATATATATGCATACGTTGCATATATATGCAGTTGAATCTGCATATATATATGCAACTGCATATATATGCATATGCTGCATATATATGCAAATGCAACTGCATATATATGCAACATATGCATATATATGCAGATGCCACTTACAATCGACTTGGGACTTGCCATTGACTAAATTTTGATGAAGGCCTGCCTTGTAACATCCAATGCCTGCATATAGAATGCAAGTTCGCGTGCCAGGTCATCATTCATGTCCACCTCTTGCTCTTGATCAATGTTAACAGAAATCTTGTGTATCCAATCCACATTCTCAGCCCAACTTATATCGCCTAGTTTATCGAGTATACCATCCTTGTTGTATATGGCATTCTACGAAGGTTCAGTTAACTTCACATCGCCTTCTTCTGACTCAGAATCAGATTCCTCCGCATTAAGATTTGTCATTATAGCATGTTTCATTTCCTCCTTGTCAAGCACAATTGGTCCTTTTTTGATTACTGCCATCTAGTGAATTCTACTAACCCTTAATCCAGTTGACCATGTAAAGGAGGTCGATGCGAGCTGTGACAGCAAACCAAAACAACAGTGATGTGACCTTTGACAACAAACCAAAACAGATGTCCAAGAATTAAAATAAACGATATAACCAAAACAAATCAATGCTCCACTTACCTTCTCCCGTGACACAATAACTGTTACCACCACCACCTCGTCCATCTCATCACCAAAAATCAGATCTGAAAATGCAAAAAACTACAATTTTTGTCTAAAAAATATACAGTTGAGGTAAAAAAACACAGTCACAAAATAAATCCTTATTTTAAAGACTTTTACATAAAATAGACATTAGAACATAGTGAATCGAACGCACCTTTATTTCACTTTCACAACATTAGAGAGGGTTGTCTAGTCAATCATCTCCTGATGGCTACTGCAGGGTGACAACTGAAGAATGACAACTATGGAAATGATCTCTAATCCCTTCCACATAAATTTGATAGAACACCTCTTTGTCAGCGTCAATAATTCGATGTGTAAAGTTACCATTATGTGTCTCATATAACATTATACAATATAATGTGTTATAATGTTTATATTCAATATATTTGACCAAGTTTATATATAATACCAAGTTTATATATATTTGACCATCTGCTCTCTAGTTGAGAGTTCACCAAAACTCTAAATTGTATGTCAGAGTGTAATGGGTGACAATTGGAACTGGACATAAGCTAAATTGAAGGGAAATTATCAAGGGGCATAATGGAGCGGATCACTGACATTCTCTGAAGTAGAGGTACAATTGTTAGTGGTAGGACATAATGGTAGTCCAAGAGGGTTCTTTTGTACACCCAGGAACTTTGGTGTTGTTCTGCTGCATCATACATTAGACCACATTAAAGTGATCCACCATTTCAGTGAACACCCATGATCAAGTTGAGGACGCTCGATGCAACCCAAATTCTAGTGCGATTCAAGTTGGGGACACCCAATGCAGCCAATCCAGCACTCATAATTATGTATGTAGATGATCCAGCACTCATCATCGTCAAATCCACATAAATCAAAATCAGTATAAAAGTATAAGCCACCAAATCAGGAATCAAAAAAATCAAAGATACCCTTACCAAATACAAAAGTACGTAGATAAAAAGTTCAACCATTTTGTGTAACCTACGTTTAGGCTAATGTGGAGTATATAAAAATACAATACATCAATATTAGTGGGATATGACCTAATTATTTTAGGAACGTTATCTTAAAAATGGTTTAAAACTCAAAAAATAGTAATGCAACAACTCCATTAAATAATTCTCATGATCAGGTATGTTTAAAAACAACTACCAAGATTAAAAAAGTAATGCACACGAATACACATACATCCTAAATACATAGAAAGACAAAACAGATAAGAGGGTATAACTCAAGTATCTTTAACCCGAAAAACATTATATAAAGTCCAAATTAGTACCTGAAAAACAAAACATAAATAGCAAAATTCAACTTAAATATGAAATTCACTCGCACTATATAAACAAGCCCTAATAAAAAAAATATACATAAGAAAATTACAAAATCGCACCATAT
Organism: Sambucus nigra; assembly: GCA_949130495.1. Classification (NCBI taxonomy): domain Eukaryota; kingdom Viridiplantae; phylum Streptophyta; class Magnoliopsida; order Dipsacales; family Adoxaceae; genus Sambucus; species Sambucus nigra. Next base: position 201,927,973 of record OX422216.1, read on the forward strand.
AATTTCAGATCGCGCCACAGTTTCAGAATCACCTTTTCCACCTTTTTTAAAAACCTTTTTGCATGCACTTATTGTCAACCAATTGACACACAGAAAGTAATATTTTTCTCTACTTAATAAATTAATAAAAATAAATTAGATTGAAACCAACCCAAATTAAAAACTACCTCAACTGCGTCCTAACATAAATCACACCATAATGTCCAATCCAAAAAACTGTAGAGAGGACAAATATAAATCAAACCATACCGTCCTAGCTACAATGTAATGTGTTTGATTGAACATAAATAAAAATCCCAAAATCTTTATCTCAAACCCAAATATGATTTCAATTGTTGCAATTATACAAATGATTAGTAAGAAAGTTGAGAGTTCGTTTGACTCAGCTGAGAGGTGGAGGAAATAAACTAAATATAACTACATGTTACTAAGAGAGAGACCAAGATACTGATATGAATGAGAAAACTCCAAATTTCTGTGTAGTGTTTATATTCAATAAACATACAATTAGATTCAATTAATTGTTTATACCTGAAAGGGAGTCGTAGCCTTTAAACAATGGATTTGAAATACACTCCAAAAAAATTAATAAGCCGATTTTTAGAACAAAAAAACTAGTATCTAAAAAAAAAATACCAACCCAATATATCCAGGACGAACAGGACCTAATTAACCTTAAACCTAAGACTAAAGGATCATAGAGATATATGATACCATTAATTCATAAGAAAAAGAGAGAAATGTAAAGAGAGATCATAAAGTATACCTTATTCGCAAAACTAAATATCTACAAAACAAAATAAAAACACCAAATAAGGTGGGCGGCAAAGCGTACACATGCACATCTACACAAATAGTTTAAAACATGTGTGAACTCACATAAATGAAATACGATGGACCAAATTGATAAGAAAATAACACTGAAAATAGCTAAAGAATCAACTCGGTTTGCATACCATGAACTCATATAGCCTTCATCAACACGTTGCATTAAGGAGAGACTGTACATCAATCGATTTTTGATATGATCACATATCAATTTCAACAAAATACAATATCCTCCATCTCTCAATTCCATTGATAAAATTTTCCAATATTTCTTTCGATTTTCGAATACAGAAAATGTGTAAATGTGTACACGAACACGGTTGGGGTACAAAAGCAGCTCAAAAGTAGCCTTCTAATCTACAACTAGGAAACCAAAATAAATAAAAACAAATCCACACTATGTACTATATTAGGAAGACAATTTACTATGTACTATATTAGGAAGACAATTTATGTGGAATGCTACCTTGTGCTAAGATGGTGTTCTATGATTATAACATGTATACATGAACCAAAAGAAAAGCAACAAAATACATTTAGACACTCATTAGAACAAATTCTAATCAAAATGAAAAATAAGGTAACATCATTAGTCAGTGACATATTTTCAGAAACTAATGTTATAAATATATTATTTTTTTCAAGAGGACACCTTTCATTCACAACACTATTAAGTTAAAAACACAATAGAACCATGGTTGCCCTACAATCCTTCACCCCTTATCCCCTCTCCTAACACATAGATTATTAACTTGCTCTTACTTGCATTTATGTAGGAAACTACTAAGGATATAAGCCTAAACACCACCATATATGCCAATTTACTATGTAGATCACCATCATTTCCGTAAAAAAGACAAATCAAAACTGCACTCTTAGATTATTATATCAAAACAACATTCTTAGTGAGAATGACAGTAAGAATGACACATGAAAATAAATGGGTGTCAAACCTAAATTGGTCAATAAAACTCAATCTATTAACTGATAATTAAATATTTACACCTCGACAATCTTCATCTCTTTGAATCATTTTCTCCTTAGAGGTGAATTGCACCAAAGAAGCTTTAAATTTTGAGCATCAAGTATTGGCTCCAAATCCCATGATTCAGCAATAAATATATTTTCCACAACAGGATTTGATAGTTAGCATTAAACAAAAATACTCAAAGAATAAAAAGGGTCTGAGGAGAGATGGTGGTACAGGAATTAATAAAGTACATGAGAAAGTGAAAAAAAGGAACCTTCTCTTTGTGATTTCTTCTTCATCATCGGCGAAACGCAAAGGTTTCTCAGTGATTTCTTCTTCTTTATTTATTAGTCTATTATTAGAAACACCAGTAGCTGTTATCCACCAGTTTAGAGTGATGATACCCACAAAAAATGTTATTAAATCACAAAAATATTTAGAGAGGGAAAGAAAGATGTATACCGTGCGAATAGATTTAGAGTGATTCCCACCAGTTCCGGGTCTAACGGAGATGGATCCCGTCACCTTCTTCACCTACTCTCCAATGGAGATGGATCCGATGGTGATGGGGAGTATATTTTTGATGATGGGTCAAGTGATTTTCTCCATGCCCATTCTATTTTTCTCCAACCTCTTGAGTGAGAGAAATCATAGAGGATAGAGAATGCGTTGGGGAGAGAATAAGGGAGGCGGATGGGTGAGAAGGCAGATTCAGTGTAGAGTTAATGGTGTTTATTTACTAAAATATCCATTCGTTTTGAATTATAGTAAGGAGGTAGAATAGGAAGTTCGAAGGACAAAATAGGGAGTTTGTATGTCTTTGTGTGTAGTGGGTCCCAAAAAATGATTGAAGTTTGTAATTTCCAATTTTATCAATGTATTTGAATTTTGGGTAAAAGGAGGAAAGGAAATGAAGGGTAAAAAAGAGGGGGAACTCAAATATGTAAGGGGAAAAAATGGTAAAAGGGATATTTTAATCTCAACCATTGGATCGTTGCCTTATTGGCTTCGATCTGAACCGAGAAGCGTCTCCCAAACTTATGAATAGTAAAAATAACATTGTAACTTATATATATATATATATATATATATATATATATATATATATATATATATATATATATATATGTATATATTACAGGTGCCCAGCCACAGGTGCGTTAGGCATAGGTTCATTGGTTTGGACGTGTTGTATCTTGTGTGGGAGTTGTAGGTCCTTGGAGTAGATGATTCTTCCTTTGACTCCTGAGTTTCTGATTCAGTACTCTTTTGTTAGGGCATGTGTCGCCTATTCCCAGATTTCAGTTTAGATTTGTTAGAGATTTTGTACTCCCTTATGGTTTCAGTATTCTGTTTTATTTGGGATTGTTTTATCTATTACATTGACGGTAGTTATGGATATTTATTTATATTGAGTAATCTTGTTGGCATAACTCATTTGAATGGTTTGTTTTATTTATCATTAGTACTATTCATAAACTGGTTTATATACATAAGACCTTTACAATGGAATTTAAATTAAACAAAATTTAAATCTTTTGAGACTTAGCTTAATTACTTACTAGGGTGTTAATAAAGAAAATCGTTTTGCGAAAGTGATGCTAAGAATGAACCAATCGGACACTTTGAATTAATTTAATAAAGGACTGATAACCCGGTATTTAATTAGGCGTGATGTTAGGGTAACCATGTGATTTTGTCTTGTTCTTCCTAGGTGAAGGATGATATGGCAGGGGGAAGTATAAATATTAAATTTTGAGTTTTGGTTCTTGGTTGGAAAGTTTTATATTTATTTGATATTAAATATGAGATTTTTTCAAGTTTTAGGGTTATTTTTATAAATTTCATGAAAGTTTGAGGGTTAGGATTATAAATTCTAATTAGTTGAAGTCTAGAGGTTTAATTTGATATAAAGTTTGGGTCTAGGGGTTAAGTATTGCTCAAGTAATGCTTCTTTTAGATGTTCAAGGGGTATTTTGGTCAATTTAAAATTTTAGGGGGTACTTGGATAATTAAGTAAAGTTATAGATTTAATGATGCAGTTTCAACTTTATAGGATATTTTTGGATTTGTGTATTTTATAAGGGAGATAAAGGTCAATGTTGGTATTTGTTGCTTTAATTGGCTCTATTGAAATGTACACGTGTTATAATCTACCTACCTAAAAAGAAAATTCTTCCTCAAATTTTACCTTAAAAAAGGCCACAGTATTGTTTTCTCATTGCTTGTTCTGGTTCCCATGTAGATTCCTATTGATTTTCATGTTCCCAAAGTATCTTTACTAGGGGAATTTCTTTCTTTCTAAAAAAATTCACTCAGTGGTTTAAAATTTGAATAGGGCGTTCTTCAAACTCATGGTTAGGTTGAACACAGATTTCCTGCCATGTAATGACATGTGATGGGTCTCGAATATATGGATGTAACTAGGATACATGGAAAATGTTATGAATATTAGATAACTCCATTGATAATTCTAACTAATAGGCTACAAAGCTAATATGTTTTATAATAGTGAACAGTCTAATATATCTCAGTACTAGTTTCCCTTTTTTCTCGAAAGGTAAAATTCCTTTTCGATGAGAAATTTTTCAAAATACCCGATCGAAAATTTTGAATTACAGTATTTTTTGATGATGTTCTGCATAGCTCTTTTGGCGATCTTGGGCTATCTTGAGTCTTTCTTAGATCTGTTGTATCTTCTTGATAGTTTTTAAAATTAATTTAGACCAAATTACTTGCTGCTTCCTAATTCGACCTAATATACTGGTGATCAACATGGTCTTCCATACAAGACTTCAAATGAGGCGGCTTCGATACTTGACTGGTAAGTGTTTTTATATAAAAACTCAATGAGTGATAAGTGTTCACTCTAATTATTGGGCATGTCTAAAGCACAAGCTCATAGCATATCTTCTAAGGTTTGAATCGTACGCTTAGACTGTCCATCTGTCTGAGGATGAAATACAGGTGTCAAATGAAGTTTAGTACCTATTGCGGCTTGAAGTGCTTGCCAAAATATTCCCACAAAACGGGAGTCTCGATCTGATACCATGGGTAGGGGAATTCCATATAGTTGGATAATTTTTTGAATTTATAGTTTACTGAGCTTTTAAAAAGAATTTATTGTTTGTACTCATAAAAAGTGGAAAGATTTTGCGAGTCAATTGACTATGATCCAAATAGATTTGTATCCTTGGGACGTATGAGGTAGTATACTAACAAATCCATGCTGATATGATCCCATTTACATTTCGAAATCGAATGAGGTTGGAGGAATCCACCTGGAAACTAGCGTTCTATCTTTACTTACTGATAAGTCAGACATTTCCTCATAAAGTTCTCAATGTATATCTCATATTTGGTCACCAATATTATTTTCTTAATGCATGATACGTTTTGAAACTTTCGGGCTGCATTATGAATTTAGAATGATGAGCTTCCAATAAAAATTCTTCTCGCAAGGATGATTCATCAGTGCATACAATATCTTTCTAAAGTTTTAGCCTGCTTCCTTATCATATGAGAATTCTCGAGTTCTATGTTGGACTTGATGTTTGATTACAAAGGGGTCTTGGGGTTGTCGAATTTTTTTTCTTAGGTCTGGATAAGTAATTATGTTGGAGAATTTTGTGAAAGGTAGGATTTTTCCATTCTAAAATGGCTGAAATTTTAGCGAGATTAACTTGGATTACCCTTTTAGAAATCATACTTCCTTCATCAAGAAGTCACACTCACTCTTTTGGCATATAATTTATGGTTCCTCAAAGTGACTAACACAATTTCTAAATATTAGGCATATTCCACATGACTTTGAGAATAAAAGAGAATACCGTCTATGAATATGATAACAAATTGTTCAAGAAAATGTTTAAAGATTCGATGCATAAGATCTAGAAAGGCTACATGGACACTCGTTAATCCAAATGACATTACAGTAAATTTGAAATTTCCATAACGAGTTGGAAAGTAGTCTTTGGAATGTCTTCTTCTCTTACTCATCGTTGATGGTAACCAGATCATAAATCTATCTTGGAAAAAACTCTAACTTTTCTAAGTTAATCAAATAAAACTTCGATTCTAGGTATAGAATATCTTTCTTCATTATCACTGAGTTCATCTTACGATAATCTATCCATAATATAAAGCTTACATCATTCTTCTTCACAAATAACACAAGTTATCCCCAAGGAGATGAATTAAGGCGAATAAAACCTTTTTTTGAGTAGATAATCTATTTAGGTATGAAGTTCACAAAATCCTTAAGATGCTATTCGATACAGAGGTATCTGATCGAGTGCAAAAAGTAGCGCGTGTAAAGACGCTAATCGTTATTTTCGTTTCGCCAACTCAATACAAAAACTTAAGTTACTACTACACTTGCGAGGCAAGCACAACGGTAAGTCGGGTATCGAAAATCCACAGAGACGAGTTGCTAGAATTCAAGTGATTTAATATTCCGAAATAAAAGTGTAAAAGATGACTATAAACTAAAAGAAAAAATGCATAAAGGAAAAGATTATTCTAGGCAATGGTATTGAAACTAGATTATGAAAGCGAGTAAAACTATAGGTTGCGTCGAATATCCCTTACCCGAGTTAATTAGTATAAAATGGTTACATGGGTCGACGAGTTATTAAGAACGCGTCTCGTTTCGACAGTTAATTAAATCAATGGTTGTCACGCCTTAAATCATCATAAAAGCCTAATAAGATTTTGGCGTCAACAAATATCCCGGAAAGTACGCGCGAAAGGTCGTAAGCACGGGACATACATGATATGCCCCGTCAAATATCCTAGGCGTAATAACGAGGACACCGCACTCGAAATAGACCCGTAAACTCCATCACCAAAGAAAAGCAACGCATCAAACAGAGTGAGTTCAATTCAAACATAGCCTAATTTAAATTACCTAGAAAGCATGTTAAAAACGCGATAAATGGAAAGAGGTAAATAAACGCGATAAATCTATACTAGAAAGTGTGTAAATCAAAGCATGTAAATAAATCATGTAAACCCAAATTAGAAAGCTTATAAATTAACTAGAAAGCAAGAAATGAAGAAATACAACTATATTCAAATGGTAGGGGAGATGAATAGTCAACTTACAATCCAAATGGGGTGTCAAACCAAAGAGAAATGAAGAAGAACCAAGCAAAACCCCAAACCCTAACCTATTCTATCTTATAAAACTATCTAAAAACGTTCCCTTTTGTTTATTACAACAAAATTGGTATATATACCAAGTTAGAATTAAATTAGAAAAGAAAAGAGAAAAGAAAAGAAATGCAAAATATCTGCTGAAAAACAGGGGATCGATCGATCGACCCCTTTGGTCGATCGATCGATCAAGGCCAAAATTTGATAATTTAGAAAGGTCGATTGATCGACCGAGAGTGTCGATCGATCGATCAAGCAGGTCAGAATGCAGCAGCAACTTCTGCATCGTTTCTTCTCCTCTTTTGATTTCTTGTTTTTCTCTTCCGCTGAAATCGCCGTAACTTCTTCATACGGACTCGGAATCGTGCACTGTTCGCGGCCACGCGAAGCTAATGAGAAGGTCTACAACTTTCGTGAGATGTAGGGATAGGTACCCAAGATGTGAAAAGACTAAAATTCCCTTGAACGTGTGGTTGCGTACGGAACTTCATCGGAATGGGTCCGAACTCCATACTTAGTACCTAAACACCTACAAAAGCCCAATTATACCTCATATAGCATGTTATCAATATAAATCGAGGTTGTCTAGTTAACGGCCTTAAATATAGATATTAAGGCACCCGAGGAGGCTGAAATGCGTAGGTTCGAAGGATGAAATACATAATATTTGCGTATCATCACACCCCCTAAGTTACACATTGCTAGTCCCTAGCAATGAAATAGGATGCAACAAGAACTACAAGCAAACCAAAAGAAGGAGACAGTACAAAAGTTTGGTATAAAAGCAAAAGGCTAATTTCACGGGCGATTCGATTGCATTTAGCATATGCAATAAGTCGTTAAACCCCTAGGTTACCCTAGTGGACGAGTGTCGTCTAGTGAGGGTTTTCAGAGATAGTACCCATAAACATCACATGGTTTCCTCAAAATATGCCCAACCCAACATGCAACAAGCCCAACAATAGCGAAAAGGATTTCATACGCATTATTAGCAAAATGAATGAATTCAAACAAAAGTCCAAATCATTAACAAATAGAATGCACCTCATAGAATTGAAACCTTAAAATGTGGGAGGGGGAGCGGGCACATGCAAAGTGTGATTTGGCAAAAACTTAAATAAATCCGATAGACATTAAAGCAAGCATATATTCAATCCTCACGGGCATTACACTCATCAAGTAAGTTCACTCGAAACAGGGAGCTAACACACGGAACATGCGGGCTAAAGAGTAAATGTAAATGGAAACTAGGCCGCACACATGTCACAAAAGAAGAACGCTATATATAAACTGAAAAATGTAATCTCAATGAAAAGATACCGCACACTAAAAGAGGTGAAATGCTTTTTCACAGATTATCACAACTATTATGACTTTTAAATTACATCAACCTAAGATCACATAGGACTTGTATAGGGTTATAATGTAGGCTAGGATAGAGTACGAAACGAAAGGAATGTATGTACGGATTCAAAGTGTTCGGGATGAAAACTCGGGATAATGGGAAAATGCGGGCAATATCAAAATTGAAAAACGAGTTCCAAAACGGCATTAGATATATCATCGGGGAGAGTAATCAAAGTTTATTGAACTATATACAAAACATTTACAACTTTCTTTTTCTTTTTCTTTTCTTCTTTTTCAGGTTTTCTTTTGTTTTCTTTTGCTTTTTTCTTTCTCTTTTTCATCACTTTTTTCACTACTTTCTTTTCTTTGATTATCAAACTCTCATATGCCTAAATTGCAACCGACATCATAACAACATCATTCAATCCCAAGTAACATTCCAAGCAAAGGTATGGAAAGTGTATGTATGGTTTATAACTCCAATTTAGAGTTGGTTATGGGATTGGGGTTATGAAACGAAAGGCTATATTTAGGCTCAAAGGGGTAAATGAGGGTAAACATATAAGAGTGAGGTCAAGGCTAATATGGGTGATATAACAAAGAGGGCCTATGATCATTTCCAAAAGTTTACGCAATTCTCGAATCAAAACAATATATGAAAATCATGATCAAGTAACACATTTCAAGTATGAACTCAGTTAATGAACGGTCAAATGAAAGAATAGTGAGATTACCGACGAATTCAACGTTTTCAATGAGAAAAGAATAGTGTATACACTCACAAACGACGAAAGGTACAAAGCTTACTTGGTGTAAGTATATACAATGCAACAAAAGATTACCGAGTTATAAAAATATTAAACCAAATCAATAGAAACATAAAAGTGCATCTGCTCATAGGATTAAAGTTTAATTCATGAAGTTATTCATAAAATCAATAAGTGAGACTAAAGTCTAATAACTTCTAAAATCGAGAACATGCATCATTGGGTTGTCTATTGGATCGGGCAATTATTGAAATTTATCATCGGAAACAAAGGCAAAATGCCCAAAAAAGGAGAAAAAGTAAAGAAAATCTTTTTGAAATTTTTGAATTTTTCTAAGAAAAGCATACTAAGTAACTAACACGTGAGCAAAAACAAGGACTAAATACAGAAATGGATAGAATATCCCACACCCCCTAACTTAAAACTTGACATTGTCCTCAATGTGAATTAAGAACCAAGCCAAAGAGAGGAAAAGAGCGATATTACCCAAAAGTGGAGCGATCCCCATAAGAATAAGTCCAAAGAATCTACAAAACAAGTTAGTACCGAGCATAGCAAAAACAAATAATAAAAAGTTAACTAATTACACTAGACTAAATTAAAAAGAAGAAAGATAAAAAGAAAGAAAGAATAAAAAGCTAACTATATACAACCTATTATTTAAACTTCACACTAACTGTACACTATAAGTATAAATAGCTGAGGGTCCACCATAAGAACGATTTGACTTTGGAGGATAACTAGTGTACCCTCACATACAAGCATGCCTTCCGAAAAATATGAATTCCTTTTTAACAACGGAAGGCATGTGTAAGGCGAAAGAAATGAACCATCATCAATTACAAGTTTTGGAGGGGCGATGGGGGGTTTGGATTGAACGGGTGACAAAAACAAGTGGGGACCGAGAAAAGCAGAATATCCTCCCAAGGATTTGGAAGTTGGAATGGGAGGCGGCGCACACAAAGGCAAAGATGCGATTGTGGAGGGCGACTTGAGCAAGTAATCCTCATCGGCGATAGGGTTTAAGACATTAAAGTTTGAAACCGAATCACCGGGTACTTGTTCCGGTGGTATAACAGAGAATGAAAATGGGGATGAATGAAATTCAAACTCATGAGATGAATCATCATCGCATGAAGTTTGAGTTTCGAAGGAAATAATATCATTTTCAATGAAATGTTCTTCTTTGGGGGCCAAAGAAGAAACCATTTCATTGCAAATAGATATTACGTCATTTTCATCCTCACTTTCAATATCTATTACGAGATGGGCAAAGTATAGAATGGTTTGTTCCAAAGTAGGCACAAGTACCTCATTTGGTTCAAAACATTCCTCGACTTCGAAAGTCTCGGAAGCAAAATCATCGTCGGACTAAAAATATAAATCCAACTCATGTTCCCACGAACGATTTTCTTCCCGATAACGAGTTTCAATTTTATCATTCTCATACATACGCAAACCCTCACCGAAAGTCATAGGTCGAGGTGCGGATGCATGAAAATGGGAACTTTGAAAGTTGTCATCGGACTTAAACACAAACTCACTATTATAGGAATTTTGAAAACTATTGCAATTTGTTTCAAAATTCCTATTATAAGGAGGTAAAGGCCCAAAATCATTGTCATCATCATCATCAAAATTCCAATAACCTAAGTTTTGATTTTCGTTATACTCGCCCAAAGTCATATTTGAATTTGTTACACTTTGGGTTTCTAAGTATTCACCGAAAGTCATAGGTTTGCGAGAATTTTGAGAATTCTAACAATGATTACCGAAAGAATTGGAATAAGACATGCTTACCCCAAAAGTGGCTCGAAGTGGCGGATTCCACAAAGTAGGTGTGCACGGGAAAAATTCGAGCGTTTCTAAGTGCTCAAATGTGGAAGACCTGCAAAAATATTAGCAAATAATACAAATAGAAAGAAAATACTATGAAATACTAAATCAAATAAAGTCTAAAACAAACTCATCCCCCGCAACGGCGCCATTTTGATCGAGTGCGAAAAGTAGCGCGTGTAAAGACGCTAATCGTTGTTTTCATTTTGCCAACTCAATACAAAAACCTAAGTTACTACTACACTTGTGAGGCAAGGACATCGGTAAGTCGGGTATCGAAAATCCACAGAGACGAGTTTCTAGAATTCAAGTGATTTAATATTTCGAAATAAAAGTGTAAAAGATGATTACAAACTAAAAGAAAAGATGCATAAAGGAAAAGATTATTCTAGGCAATGGTATTGAAACTAGATTATGAAAGCGAGTAAAACTATAGGTTGCGTCGAATATCCCTCACCCGAGTTAATTAGTATAAAATGGTTACATGGGTCGACGAGTTATTAAGAACGCGTCTCGTTTCGACAGTTAATTAAATCAAGGGTTGTCACGCCTTAAATCATCATAAAAGCCTAATAAGATTTTGGCGTCAACAAATATCCCAGAAATTACGCGCGAAAGGTCGTAAGCACGGGACATACATGATATGCCCCGTCAAATCTCCTAGGTCTAATAACTAGGACACCACACTCGAAATAGACCCGTAAACTCCATCACCAAAGAAAAGCAACACATCAAACCGAGTGAGTTCAATTCAAACACAACCTAATTTAAATTACCTAGAAAGCATGTTAAAAATGCGATAAATGGAAAGCGGTAAATAAACGCGATAAATCTATACTAGAAAGCGTGTAAATCAAAGCATGTAAATAAAGCATGTAAACCTAAATTAGAAAGCTTATAAGTTAACTAGAAATCAAGAAATAAAGAAATACAACTATATTCAAATGGTAGGGGAGATGAATAGTCAACTTACAATCCAAATGGGGTGTCAAACCAAAGAGAAATGAAGAAGAACCAAGCAAAAACCCAAACCCTAACCTATTCTGTCTTCTAAATCTATCTAAAAACGTTCCTTTTTGTTTATTACAACAAAATTGGTATATATACCAAGTTAGAATTAAATTAGAAAAGAAAAGAGAAAAGAAAAGAAATGAAAATATCTGCTGAAAAACAGGGGAGCGATCGATCGACCCCTTTGGTCGATCGATCGATTAAGGCCAAAATTCAATAATTTATAAAGGTCGATCGATCGACCAAGAGTGTCGATCGATCGAGCAAGTAGGTCAGAATGCAGCAGCAACTTCTGCATCTTTTCTTCTCCTCTTTTGATTTCTTGTTTTTCTCTTCCGCTGAAATCGTCGTAACTTCTTCATACGGACTCGGAATCGCGCACCGTTCATGGACACGCGAAGCTAGCGAGAAGGGATTCAACTTCCGTGAGATGTAGGGCCAGGTACCCAAGTTGTGAAAAGACTAAAATGCCCTTGAACGTGCGGTTACGTACGGAAACTTCACCGGAATGCGTCCGAACTCCATCTTTAGTACCTAAACACCTACAAAAACCTAATTATACGTCATATAGCATGTTATAAATATAAACCGAGGTTGTCTGGTTAACGGGATTAAATATAGATATTAAGGCACCCGAGGGGGCTAAAATGCGTAGGTTCGGAGGATGAAATACGCAATATTTGCGTATCATCAGTATCGAAATAAGAGAAGTTTTTGGGTAGAGATTGATGGTAAATTCTATTTATGGAGAAAGGGCTATACGTGGAAATTCTTCTAGGAAAACATCCTCAATGGAAAATAAAAGAAATTTTGATGGTAAATAAGAGGAATTTTGAATTTGGGACGTTGAAGGTTCAGAATAACCTGTTCCTTGAAACATGAAAGAACAATTTTAGTCTCGCAAATGTATTCTCTTTAAATGGCAATCGATATAAGCATGATGTTTTGACAAGACATCCATTTCGATAATGATATCGAATCTGCGTATATGTAAGATAATTATGTTCAGAAAGAGCGTACCTAAACCTAGCTGAATTTTATAATTTTCATACCCTTAGGTAGGTGTATTAATTTCTCTTGTAGGTAATTTCATTTCCAAGGGAGTATTTAAATATATAGGCAAAATTTGTAATATTTAGCTAGTTTAAGTTTAACGAGTGAATGTGTTGAACCAGAATTAAATAAAATGATAGAGAGAAATTATACCTTCTATCACGTCGTGTGAATCCCGTATAAGAAGTATGGAACAATTCTTTCCACGATGGGGGACCAGTTCTAGTTTCCTGATGTTATTAGGCCTTCGCTTGTTTTGGAAAGGAAGGGTTTCTTGAATGCTCGAGGGATTATGTGGTTGATGTCGGATTGCAAAAGGGTTCAACTTAGGGCACTGAGGGGGAATATGTCTTACTTCCTGGCATTCATGACATCAAATTAAAGGATAGGTGGTACTATGTTAGATTTAGGAGTAAATTTTCCCATTTGAATTGGGATAACGCTGGGGTGGAGGTCGAGGTAAAGTTCTAACAACATGATTGTTCCTCTTCATGGGGTGGGGTCAATGCACATATCCACCTGATGGGGAATTTTACTTGACAATTGAAGCAACTTCGATGAGTTGAGAAAAGTATCGAATTTGAAAAGGTGTGATGAAAGTTTTGATCCTTAGGTGAAGTCTTCCCTCAAATTTCTTGCATTTCTTTGTCTCAGTATCCATATACTTGGTTGCATAACAAGACAATTCAGTAAACTTGGCTTCGTACTGAGCCACAAATAGAATTCCCTATTACAACCTCAAGAAATCTATGATTAATTGGTCTCTTTTAGTCTTGAAGAAGTACTTTTTGAAGAAGATTTCTTCAAATTTTTCCCAGGTCAGATTGGTTATATTGCAGATTCGGGCTATAGCTTGCCACCCAAAATCGGCTTCACCTTCAAACATGTAGGATGCTAAGGTTACTAAAAGATTTTTAACGATTCCTACCCCATTAAATATTTTCGTGATCTAATGCATCCACTTTTCAACTTCACTGGCGCTTGGCTTTCGAAGAAATGGATAGGGTCGTTATCTCAAAAATTCCTTGAGAGCATTCATTTGACGTGTTTCATCAAAATTTCTTTCGAAACTGGGTGTGGAACTGCTGTTGTCGGGCTAGGATGTCAGTCCTTAAAGGCATTTCATAACCCCATCAATGTAGGTCTGCTCAGTTTGAGTTTCAGTGGGTGGAGTTCGAGTGTTATCCATCCTAGAGCATAATAAAATGTGTAAGAACAATTATAAAAGAACATATAGAAAAAAACTTTAGATATATTATACAAGGGAGTTAAAGTAGTATTTTACAACTTACATAGTCTATGCTCACACAAAATCTCAGTTAGTCATCCTCCTAATTTAGTAGTTTAGGCACAATATGTACAACTACTTTATTCACTATTTTACACTAGGAGGGATAGTTTTTTTTTTTATTTTCCAAATTTGGTGCTATTGTATCAGTCTCGAATGGATCAATATCAGGAACAATATAAAAATCATCTGGATCGTCAATGGAAGTGTCTGAGGAAATCCTTATGAATTCACTGTCTGAATTATCTTGAGGGTGAAGTGGAGGAGGCAGTTGAGCATCGGCTAAAGGAAGATTAATTGCTTCTTGTAAGATAATTGGATCATCAATGTAGTCATGCATATTCCTTAAGGCTTGAGCTTCTTTCGAAACACGATTTGTTAATATTAGTTGTTTCACATCTCTGCTAGAATTAATCCATTCCTTATTGACATTCCTAATCATTGTACTAGGTCATATAAAGGCTCCTTCTCGGACTGCGGTTTACCACCGAGTATTGGGTATGATGTCCAAACTAAAAAGTAGCGAATCCCATGCATTCATGCTGCAAAATAGATTTATTATATAATAAAGGTAAAAAAGTTACAAAAAGTGTAAAATAACATATATGATATGAAAATTCCCCGTATAGGAATCTAAATTGACGTATTTTTTTAGAACACACTCTGATACCAACTTATCACACGCTATTTTTAGTATGAATGTAGAAAAGAGTAACAAAGAAATAAATTAAAGTTAAGTCAAAAAATAGAACTTTATTCATTAGGTAAGGTCGTACATTTATTGTACTACCACCACAGGGGTGAATTTCTAATATTACATTTTATTCTCAAACTGAAAAATAAAGTAGGTCATCGAAAAATTCCATTCCTTGCTCCCATCTTCTTTAACCTGCCTTCATGTAGTTATAAAAGCAAACACGTGGTCCGTGCATATCACAAAAAGGGAGGGGGATTTATCGTCTTTATCTTTCAACATCTGGAGAAAAAGGAATTATCACAAATATGCTAAGCAGATCTTACTAATTTTATAACAAATTATATGTAGATAGAAGATTGGAGTGTTTATAGAGTTGACTGTTTGTTATGATAACACGATACAAATTGTATAATAAGAAAGTTAAGGAATTTAAACTGAAAATTCCATAGTTAACAAATTACAAATTGGTATAAAAATAGTGAAGCGTGATCAATATAGACAAATTTTAATATCAACCCAAAACCTTTGGGTTACTAAAGTGACACTCATACGTATGTAGCTTAAAATTTAGGCTCTAAAACATCTAGGAATTTAGGCCTAGTAGAAACGTTCCCTGGGATAACACGGCAGTCTACTTTGTAGTTAATAATGATGCTTCTACGAGAATAATTTGAACAAAAGTGTGGGACGAACTGATTCAATGTTTATAATGATATCAGTTATTAGATGAGAGGGGTTACAATTGATCCAACTGATCATAATTAAATGTAAAAGATGTATAACAACATAATAGTATGGTAATATTATACAGATACTAAGAATCATATAGGGCTATCACATAGTGATATCAATAGCAGTACAACAAATACACTAAAATTAATATTCAAAAGGAAAAATCTACTTCTATGTAGTGTCAGACGGGATTAATTAGGATTAAAGAGGAGATCGGGAGGGGATGGTACCTGATTTTCTAGACATAAACACCTTTGTAAGTAAGTGTAGTTGATAATAATGTTTGTTTGGTAAAATAATTGGGAGCAACAACGTTTATTAAAGTTTAGGGGTTAATTTGTACTTATTTTAGGGGACTTAAAAATTGAGCTTCGGGTCAAATTTGAAACATGGTGCATAAGGCTTTGCTTCAAAATTTATCAAAGTAGGTGTAAAAAAAGATGGGGTTAAAATTCATAACTTGAAAAAGTCAGGAGGGTTTAAATTGTGAATATAGGAAAATATTTATAACCTAAAACCCTAATTTTTTGTAACTTGAGTTAGGATTGACCAAACACTGCCATACCGTATACCATTTTGATTAGAAAAATTAATTAAAAATACCAGAAAGAAATCCAAATGATTTTTATTGGTCATGCTCCCTCATTCAATTAGTTAAGGTTTCTAGTTAAAAAGTTCATCTTCAACCTCTCGACAATTGAAATAGGTTTTGGAAAAACTGTAATCTTTAGTAACTTCTTATTTTCTAAACCATTTGAGATGATTCCTGAACTAATAAAACCTAAAGTTTTATAAGGAATCCAAATATATAAGTTTAATAAATTGAGGTTCAGTATTCATCGAGTTATAACTGCTGCGTGTTTTAAGAAATTTTGACCAAGCATTCTAAGCTTTACTGAATATGGCAATGGTTTATATGCATGTGGTTGGGTTTCTACTGTATTAAGGAAGGTTTTGGTTTTTCTTTTGAAGGGTTGAGGTGGTTTGGTTAAAGAGAATTTGGAAATTTCAGTTTTCTAAAACTGAAATTACTTTTGGGAAATTGAGGCTCAAAACTTATAAGTTTTTGAAAACGACCATTTCACTTGATCTCCTAGTCTCATAATAAAAGTATTCCTCATTTTGAAACTTGTTCAGAGTCAAGGAATCGAGTTTCACCATTAATGCCCAAGCTTTAATAGAGTTTTTGAAAGTTTTTTCGAACATGGGATGTTTCATACGTAAAAACTTGTTCTTTTATTGGTATGATCATAATAACAGTGGAGAAAACAAATGGAATTGAAAGAGAAATGTGTAATACATAAAACTAAAGTGTACCAGTTTGGAGATAAAATTTCAAAATTTGGACAGTCTCAAATGGTGGGTTTTATTGCTGGTGATCGTGGGGAATTTATAGTAGGAGTTGGGGAGAGTTAATTGGTGCAGAAGCGAGATAGTTTCTCCATGGATTTTAGAAGATAAGTTTGTGAAAACTTTAAGTACACATGGTTACATGGTGTAACCATGTGGTTTTGGCTTGTTCTTCCGAGGTGGAGGCTGATGTGGCAGGGGGAAAGTGTAAATATTAACTTTTGAGTTTTAATCCTTGGTTGGAAAATTTTATATTTATTTGGTATTAAATATGGGATTTTTCAAGTTTTGGGGCATTTTTGTAAATTTCATGACGGTTTGAGGGTTTGGATTGTGAATTCTAATTAGTTTAAATCTAGAGGTTTAATTTGATATAAAGTTTGGGTCTAGGGGTTAAGAATAGGTCAAGTTATGTGTGACACCCCGACTAATTAAATACCGGGTAGCTACTCCTTTATTAAATTAATTCAAAATGCCAAGTTGGCTCAGCTAATAGCATCACTGTCGAAAACATTTTATTATTACTAACCACCTAGTATTTAAAAAGTAAGTGCCAAATTTTAATTAAAGTCTGATTAACATGCAACAAGTGCAATGAAGAATAATAACACCATTCACCATACTGAAGTAAAAAGAATAACTATCACATAATGTAAATAAAGTCTGGAGGAAAACTCCTCACTAAAAATCCCTCAACTGAAATAAGTAAACTTAATACTAAATCAATACATGCCAAAGTCTAAAAACTGTAATGGAAAGATGTCTCTAATAGAAATGGGCAACATGCCCTACAACTGAAAGATAATGAATCTGGAATCCAAATGATAGAAGCGTCTACAAGCAAATCCCTGTAGCTTCCACAAACAGCTACAGCTCGTCACCTGAATGACTATCCTATGCATGGTGTCCTTGTGGTTGGGCACCTAAAATGGTTTTACAAAAAAATATATTTGAAAGCAAACGGGTCAGAGCCCGAATGTGGAGATATTTTTAAAAACCTGCAAGTGCTTTAAAACATTTAAAACATTAAATGTAAAATACATGTTAGGACGTGCACTCACATGATATTCTCACCTCTCGTCTAACTGTGCACTCCTAACGTAAGTAACCATCTAAAACAACACAAACCACTAGCTAAGTGACATCGTATCTAGCTAGATTGTCATAGATCCTACCCTTATTACTTGGTTCCATTAACATTATAAGGATCTCAGTTAAATAGGTGCTTAACGTCAATTCAGGTTTTCATACAAAAGTAATACAACTCGTTATAGATTAGCCCTCTATGTTATTCCATAGTTACACACAATACCATATGAAAGTTCCCAGTTTTTTAAGCGTATATTTTCCACAACATAAATATACAATATAAGCACCCTGAGACTAAGCTGCGATGCACACATACTCTGCTATCCATCCCGGTACATCACGTACATAAGGATCACATATTCTGAATCTCTCAGGAATAGTTCACAGATAACAACATCACAAAGAATGGAGGCGAACACAGTCACATCACATGGTTCACGTACATACCTACGCTCCCACGATCAGCGGACTTATTAACATCCCAATAAGTCTTTCTCTGACCTATGTTCATCGAGGTAACCAGTCTAAATCCGAGCAACACAAGGATTAGAGGGCCCTAAGAGAACGCAAACCTCCCGTGATAGCAAGTATGGTAGGTATGTCATACACACAATTCATATACCAATACTAAGTAAACACACATCTTAGTAATCCCGTAGTTTAATTGTAGTACTATTCTCATTCTAGTACCACTATATAATTTACACACTTTATACGATTCTGGTTTATAATCATACGCGCCATAATTTATTCTCACTCATAGTAGACACTCACGTCTAAACCCAACTATCCCTTTAATTTAAATCACTCGTATATAATTTACTCCTCAAAATAAGACAAACGTCCCAAACCTATCAATACATCATCAAAGGAAGGTTATCTATATCCTCGAACAAGATTACGGGACTCCCAAAATCAAAACAGGCCAAAAAGGCCTAAACTGTCAACTCGTTAGAAGTCTCGTTCGAACGAGGCTGTTCGAACGAGATTCCAGTTCGTTCGAACGAACTGTACCTTCTAACGACATCTCGTTCGAACGAAGGTATCGAACGAAATACAGTTCGTTCGAACGAAGGTATCGAATGAAGTCTCCCCTCGT
This sequence comes from Sambucus nigra, assembly GCA_949130495.1. Classification (NCBI taxonomy): domain Eukaryota; kingdom Viridiplantae; phylum Streptophyta; class Magnoliopsida; order Dipsacales; family Adoxaceae; genus Sambucus; species Sambucus nigra. The sequence continues at coordinate 201,947,197 of OX422216.1, forward strand.
TAGAAGCGACTGGTCAACTCGTTAGAAGCTCGTTCGAACGAGCTCGTTCGAACGACCTGGGAAGGTCTTCTAACGAGGGACCAGTTTCGGCCCAGATTTTCTTAGTTACGTTTTTTATCAATTTTTACTCCTCAAATCTCCTCTAAACTTCGTCCGAACAATGTTTAAAGGTCTCTAATCACTCCTAAACATAACAAGGTTATAAACTAACGTATTTTACTGAGTTAATTCATCCCAATCATCATTAAATCATCAAGTCTCATCACTTTCCCCCAATTATTCAAGAACACAAACCCTAAAATTTCAATTCATGAATTAACCCAATAAAAATCCGTCTTAATTTCACCCAATCACTAATATCCTCAGTATAATCATCTACCTATCATTTTACATGCAATTCTCCTCAAGATTTCAAGTTCTAAGTTCCAAAATACATGGGTTTTCATATTACACCAAGAACAAATCAATTTTCTTAAATTCCTATACATGGAAAGAGCATTCTCTGAAATTAAATGATATTAAATCACTTGCCTTGAGTTTATTTCTGATTTTGATGTTGATTTGCTGAAGCTATCTCTCTCTCTCTGCAGAATTTCCTCTCTACAAGCTTTCTTCTCCAAAGGTGGCTAGGGTTTTTCTTTTGGAAAGTTGGAAACCTAATTTGATAACCTCCGTAGCTTATTGGGTTAATATGGGTTGGTTAGTGGCTTAGTGGGTCAATTCCCAATCAGATTAAAACTCTTAATTTTCGTCACTTTTAATTCCCAAAAATGCAAAATTACCAAAATGCCCTTTATGTTGCCGGTATGGCCTAAAAATATCCCGGGACCCAAACTAAACCCCCGGCTAGTGTTTTCTGACTATCTCGACCCTTCCGGACGCGTTGGCGCACTCAAAACGACCATACGGTTAATAGAATTTAAAATCACTTTTATAATTAAAGTAATTATATCCTGACGCGACTGTCACACGCGTCCCAATAAAATGACCAAATTGCCGTATATCAATCACACGACAAATTTCATAATTCAATATTCATATAACATCATATATGCTCAATATAGTCAAATACCAACTCACATCTCGCTAGTATTTTACCCAGATTAATTTCTAATTAATACACATTTAATTAATTAATCCCATAAATAAACATAGCCAAAAATACGGGGTATTACATTATGCTTCTTTCAAAAGTTCTTGGGGTATTTTGGTCAATTTAAAACTTTAAGGGTACTTGGGTAATTAAGAAAAGTTATAGTTTAATAATTTAGTTTCAACTTTATTAGGATTTTTTTGGATTTGAGTATTTTATAAGGGAGATAAAGGGCAATGTTAGTATTTGTTGATTCAATTGGCTCAGTTGAAATGTACGGATGTTACATAAAACCACTACTAAATGCCTTCCAACATCAATCACATCGTAGACTCCTCATAATTTTTAGTAACAACAAATCATACTTATGTCTTGTCTCTTCCAACCATCACCTAACTTGAAACATAGAATCAATAACTCGAAACAGTCTCACTAATGTAGGGTAAATAGTCTTGGTGTAGAAAACACAAGATATCAAAGCACATTTTATGTTAAGACCTAGATCTGAAACTAAGGGTGTAAGTAAGGATTTTGGAGGATCTAGTTTTGTCTATTGTAAACTCACTTGCCAAAACTTTTATTTGAAGAAAAACATTAAAAAATTGGAGGCATGCATCCCTAGAAAAATTATTTGAATGAAAACCATAAACTCATTCGAACGACATTAGCCATTTCATTCGAACCAAACCAAAGTCATTCAAATGATCTAGGTAACCTAATTTGAATGAGGATCGAATGATCTTTGAACATCTACCCTTCTTCCAATAAGAAAAATTTCATTCGAATGTTGTTTAAATCTTGTGTTGAAAATACCCACTTTAAGTTGAGCACAATTTTGGAACAATTGGCTCTTTGACACTCAGTTCCCTCCTTGCATTTCACACATGACTAAAACGTTTTTTTAAAAAAAATATTTTTAAAACTTTATTTCTTATTTTTAAACCTAATTATTATTTATGGTTAATATCTTCACTATTTTTGTATTCATATATTAATTATGAATTTTTAGCTAAATAATTTTTATGTTATAAATTTTATGGTTTTATAATTTCCATAATTTACAAAATATTTTTCTTATTTTTTATTTTTTCCAGATATTGAAATAGTTAATTTAAACATTTACTAAAAAGTTTTATTGTTTAATAAACATTATATCAACTTATATAAAATAACAACATTTGACTTTAATCTCAATCGTTTTAGGTCGATCCGTGTGCACCTATTTGGACCAATGAGGGACTCGCGTTTATCTCACATAGCTTTAATGCGCGTATATTTATTAGCTATCTGTTAAATAGACAAGTTGTTGAGTGTTGAATCGACAATAAATGTGTATCTAGTGTGCGTGCTATATAGGCTCAAGTGCAAGTCTGTCTCTCTAGTAATAAGCCGATAAGTCGGGATCATCTCCACAGGGAACTAGGATGAAAGCTCGTGATGATGAAGGCATAGAAGACCAACCCTAAATTGATTCTCGAGAAGAAATGAAAAAGATGATTAGTTATGAACAGAATGACTACTAACTAACTATGAAGGAGATTTAAATTACTGACTAAACTTAGTGCACAGAAATAAACTACTATAGTGAAGTGAAGATGAATAAGGGAAAGATAGGTTAGGATACAACCCCCCAAACCAAAGTACATTTACCGGATAGAATACTAGCTTTTGAATTATAAAGTTGATTGAACCCAGTCTTTATTAATCCTAAGCATTACATATATGAGGGTACTAGCCCACACCATACGTAGTCAAAGGTAAGAATAAAGCGGTGCCGAATAGCTAACATGCGCATCACATCCTTAAATACCCCGGTTACCTAGGGCAAATGAGGTAAAAGGTCTACGATGGTTGTGTGTGCTACATAAGACGATCCAATAAATTTTCAATTCAAAACCTATTTTCTACATTGATAGTTACATCGGGTCGGGTTCATGCATCCTTTGGAAAATTAGCCGGACATGATTAAAGTAAATACTACCTCAGAACTAAATTTGCAGAAATTCATAGCTATGTGAGAAATTAAGAAATTTGGAAGTATGAATTGCAACCTAAATTTAATGACTAATCAAGCTAAACTATGGAAGCAATTAAAAACATAAATTAAATAATACTTGCAAAGAAGGAATCTGGAATTAAAGCTTGAATCTTGAATAAATGTTGCAAAACTTAAAAAACTAGGGTTCTTGAATGCAAGGGCCCTTTCATAACTAAGAATAATCAAACCTCATAATGCCTGGCATTAAGCTAAATTAAATACCCTACGAAAATTATAAGAGTTTGAGCAAGATAAAACTCTTAATTTGGGAAAGAATATTCAGAGAAATCTCACCTGAACTGATCCGACATGAGTCTTTGGTTCGGTCTTGCATCATCTGGATCGATTTTTTCCCTTTGTAACGAATCGGTCCGGTCTGTAATTTTATGCAGAGATCTTCAAGGCACAAGACCGATTCGCTTTCAGCTATGTCCGTATCGGTCCGCTGTTGGAATTTATTCAGAGTCTGCCTTAGTCCCGGATCAGTTCATTTTTGAACAACCTCAATCCGGTCCGGTGGTGAAATTTATTCAGAGTATGGATTTCTTTCGGATCGGTTCATTGTTGGTATTGACCAGTCCAGTTCGTTTTTGGAATTCTTTCTTTTCTTATTTTCTGTTGATTTCCTCTTATCTTTGAAGCTCAACAACTTCTGACCTGTGGTTCGGATTGGGACACCGTTTTTTCCTTTGTGCTTATAGATGCAAGGTCTTCAACTTTCATTTTGGTCTTTTGTCCGAACTCCATATGTAAAGTAACTATTTTGCCCTTTAACTTTTATTACATTCCTAATTTCTCAGTCTTGAATTCTTTTTCTCCTTACTTGTATAGAATACTGGTAAAATGCACGAAAAATACACAAAACTCAAGGCACTATGTAGGAATTGATAGTAGCACATATATGAGATAAATCAACACAATTTACATCGTCCGAGGTGCTAAAAGTCTCTAAATTAATGGGATAAATTTGGAAGAATTTATGCCTAATCAAAATCCCCTAACTTAGAACTTTGCGTGTCCCGAGCATTGCAAAAGAAATTAAACAAGTCTCAACTCTAGAAAATCATTTTATTAATATATAATACCTCTTTCGCGGGCAAGCGATTTCATTGAGCGTATGCAACAAGACTTTAAACGCCTAGGTTACCCTAGTAGGACCAGTTTTGTCTCGTGAGTGTTTGCGGTGAATAAACCCACAAAATTCGATTTTGACTCAAAAAAATTCAAAATTACCTAAAAATTGTATAATTCAAACTTTTCAGAAAACAATCAACATTTATTTATATTCATAAGTCTCTATTTTCCTTGTGTGTGTGAAGCCACAAATTTAACCGCAAATTTCCATCGAGTGATCATTACGTTACTTTTATAAAAAATCATTTTGATTCAAATGCTCGATGGATATTCTCACAAAGGAATCACTCGGAATGTGGCTATTTTTCTCGGTATGCGTGGTATAAGGAGTAAATGCATTGGAACACGAATCTACACATACAAAATTGAAAGACTGAAATTTATGGGTGAAAGGATCTCTTTTTCGCGTTACGGTCGTTGGGAAATGGGAACATTGCCTCTTATACACACTAGTTAAACTCTTCTATCATCTTTTTATGTTTTAACTCTCCACGCGGTAATTAATTTCGTAATCCGGACTCGGTTAGGACTTTTTCGAGTTATAAGGTGTATTGGGTACATTGGGAATAGTTGAAAAGTTCGGAATTGGAAAATTTCCTTGTAATGTCCGTTAGTACTTTTTCGGGCTAATGCTCATTTTCTTTTCTTTTTTTTTTCTATTTTTCCATTTGTTTCTTTTCTTGCTATTTTTGTTGGGGATCACTCTATTTTTTTCTTTCACCATTTCATTCCAATGTTTGGACTTAATTTCCGACTTTTTCATTTTCACAATTCTGGGCTATTTGGGTTTTTTGGGTTACTAAACGAAAGGAAAAACATTTTATTAGGCTTCAATTGGTTAGAAAAAGGACACTTTTTCAAAAATTTTGATGGCTAATATTATTGGGTAACAAACGATGGTCTCACTCCGTTCATCCAAATTACTAATCAATTTAACATATGCGTCTCAATATTAATTTCATTTAGAGATATTTTAACACGCTTTTCGAGGCAACATCACACACTATTCCCTAACAAATTAAAACAAAAATTTTTAGGTCACAATGACTTATTTCAATGCTTAATTGTGCTTTGAGTTAATTATTAACTCGTATTGATTTAAAAACTCCGAAAAATCGATAGGCTCGAAATCTCACCGGGTTGATTAATCTCCACACTTATTAGTTAAGTCGTCAATTTTTGCTCAATTTCCATCTTTGGTCAATTTCGGCTTAGTTCATTTGAATTTTTTACAAATTTGATACTTTAAACAAAACTTCGGTGATATTTTTTAAAAATTTAAACCCCAATTTTTATTTACTTTGAGGAAAAATATTTTTGGATTTTTTTAGAAATTTTCAATTTTTTTGGAAAATTTCCAATTTTTTGGTTTTTGGGCATTTTGAACTTTATGAAATTTGGAAGCCCATGCGTACCCCCTAACTTAGACTTTTACAAAGTCCCGACGTAAGAAGGACTAAAAGCTAAATTAAAGAGAGAAAGCAAAGAAAATGGAACAAAGTACAAAATGCAAAACATAAATAAGTAGGTATAAGACAAGACAAGATATGCAAACATTTTTCCATTATATATAGCAACATACAAATTAGTGGAAACAGTAATTAAGGAAGATACATAAACAACCCAGGAAAAGAAAGAAAAAAACTATTATGATTGAGGGTGACCAAGTTCGGGGACATCCGGATAGTATGGGTCATAAAAGTAATCCGGTGGAGGTACACCCATCGTCATTTGATACATTTCAGCTGGGGACGATTCATCATGCTTGTGTCTCGCTGGTATGCTCGCTAGTTTTGATCGTATCGAGTGATGAACCCATCGATTCGTGACTCGAGCACAGTGATACGTCTATCAAAGTCCCGGTGGCTCAAAGTCGGAATCATCATCTTCGTTGTAATCTTCCTATTTACACTCGCTCATAACCATGTTGGCGTCCCCAGCTTCTTCCTCCTCGCAATCATCCTCATACTCTTCTTCCTCCTTGGTATCATCATCATCATCATCATCATCCACCCTCCGTGCGCGAATAATCTCCCATTACTTCTCACTTTTGGTATGGGTGCCCTGCCAAAGAGGGTTGGGAAGCTAAGGTAACCCGATTGGAGGGGCAATTCCCACGTTGGCTAGAATGACAGTGATGAGCCAGGCATATGGGAGAGGGGTGGTACCCTTTTTGTCCAAGGCCGCAAAAAATATGTCTTTGTAAATGATATGAGCTAGGTTGATCGGGGTGGTGGGGTTAAAAATATGATACACGAGGGTCACCTGACGGGACGCATTATGAAATTATTGGAAGTTTGGAGGATATTTGTGCAGATGATTTGAAATGTGATGCGCGCCTTGTTGTTCATCCGACCCACTGGAAATGTTTTGATGCCCCAAGGGTCACCGGGTGCTATGCGGGCTATGCATACGACTTTTTCAATGGTGATGAAAGCACTGGGGTACGTGAATTCGGTGGGTCTCGGGACATCTGTTTCCGTTAGTTTCCGGATAAGAATCTCTAAGGAGAATGGAATGCGTATGCCGTCAATAAACGCCTCAAAAACAAAATCAGTGGTGAAGACAAGGAATCCATAGAAAGCTTGCACCTCGACTGTCTACACCTCTCCGTGGGGCTCGTTAAGAAAATGATACCAACCCCTTGGAAGGAAGAGGTTGGTGACAAAATTTGGCAACTCATTCCAGCGCACATCGCACTCTATTTTTAGCTTTCAAGAATGGCCGAAAAAATGATCACACCATATTTGTTCTTGATTTGAGCGGTAGGAGTCATTTTCGTGGTCAATCACCTCAATAGAGTTATATTTTTAGGGGAGGGTGCGTTTGTACATGTGGGACAACAGTGGGTTAAGGGTAGAAATACGTAAGAGATAGAGTAAGAGAGTTGTGAGGAGTGGTGGTGGAAGGAGGGAGGGGAAGGGTGTATTTATAGGTGTGTGGGGGGGGGGGGGGGGGAGTGAATTTGGGAGGCAAAGGGTGGATAGGGAAGAGGTAAAAACGGATTGGGAGGGAAGAATGGGTATTGGGGAATGGGGGAAGCATCTATGGAATGAGTAAAAAAACAGAAGCCAAATCGATCCAGGTGCCCAGGACCGTCCCGATTCGATCTTTTTTTAATTTTTTTTCCAAGAATGATTCGATCTGGACCTGAGGGGATGATCGGTCTGGATCCGAACCAGTCCAGCGGGAGTCTTTGGTTTGGTCTAGCATCATCCAAATCGGTTTATTTTCCTTTTATAACGGATCGAACTGGTCTATAATTTTATGCAATGATCGTCATGGCATCGGACCGGTTTGCTTTCAGCTATGTCCAGGTTGGTTCACTGTTAGAATTTATTCAAAGTCTGCTTTAGTCCTGGATCGATTCATTTTTGAACAACCCTGATCCGTTCCGGTGGTGAAATTTATTCAGAGTATGGATTTATTCCGGATAGGTTCGTTGTTGGTATTGACCTGTCCGGTTCGGTTTTGGAATTCTTTCTTTTCTTATTTTCTGTTGATTTCCTCTCATCTTTGAAGCTCAACAACTTCTGACCCGGGGCTCGAATTGGGAAGTAGTTTCTTCCTACGTGCTTATAGACGCAAGTTCTTCAATATTCATTTGGTCTTTCGTCTGAATTGTAGATGTAAAGTGACTATTTTTCCCTTTGACTTTCATTCCATTAATGATTTCTTGGTCTTGAATTCTTCTTCTCCTCACTTGTATAGAATACCTGTAAAATGAACAAAAAATACACAAAACTCAAGGCACTATGTAGGAATTGTCAGTAGCACATATATGAGATAAATCAACACAATTTACATTGTCCTAGGTTCTAAAAGTCTCTAAATTAATGGGATAAATTTGGCAGAATTTATGCCTAATCAAGCGTGTTTTTCCTTTTATGCCCTCCATAGTGGCCTGGTTGTTTATATGTTACCCACATGAAACTTTATTTTTTGTGATGTCGATCTCGCCTTTTAAATGTCTTGGTTTTTTATGTGTATGCCCTTATTTGTCCGGGAATTATGGTTCTTTTGGGGGCCTTTCATATGCCTCTATGAATAGAGGGATTGGGTCTGCTGGAAAACTAACCAAAACACTTCTAATATTTTTAACAACCATGACACTGTGGCCACTGTGGAGGGCATAAAAGGAAAAACACTTCCAATATGTTTATGATGTAACATCATAAAACTCAAAATTATTACAACTAACCTAAACACTTTCAATATTTTTAATCCTTTCTCTCTCTAACACCTAAAAGTTTCTATCAGTTCTAGAGTTATTTTTCCTTTGATCCTTCCACCTAGACACTGATTTGTACTTCATTTATACATCATGAGGTAGAGTGTTCAGTTTATGTATTGGTTTTGAGGTTTTGATCCATTTCTACTTTGGGGTTTTTAGTTGTGTAGGTTGAAAGTTATTAAACTTTCGAGTTTTGATTTTGATCGTTTGTTGAGGTTGATTCTACAATTCTCAGAGCTATTGGTGCTTCTATCCTTGTACGATCTGTTTAGCCCTTGATCTTTTTAGGGTATATTTCTAGCCTCTTATATATATATATATATATATATATATATATATATATATGTGTGTGTGTGTGTGTGTGTGTGTGTGTGTAAATCTATTATGTAACAGTTTTTAAGCTTTACATATTCCAAACTAAAACATAACTTTTAGATATAAACTAAGTTGTTACTTATATCATAACTTGTTTGTGCAATTTACTGATATTTCTTGTTTAAACTAAACTTATCCTATATGAAACCCTAAACTGATTGACCATAATTTTTGTGTAGAAACTGTTTTGAGTAAATTTGGCCCTGTGCGTGTTAAATACGCCCTAGACTGAGTTATAACAAAGAAACAAATTTTGAAACCCTGAAACTTGGTATCTTTTGATTTTGACCAAATATATTGATATGCGTTAATTAAAACTGCTAAACACCTTACGTGTTTAACTTGACCTGTTAATGTGAACCTAATACCCGTCTAAACTAATTGATGGTTGAAACTGGACATTGGTTTAGTTATTTCAATTTTTGTGTAAATTTTGGCATAGTATCTTCACTATTGTTCTTAATCAAGCTTTTGTAATACCCTGTATTTTTGTAGAATTTTATTTTAATTATGGAATTTGGATTAATTGATTTAAATGGAGAAAATTTAATTTATAATTAATTCGGATTTAATTGTAATAATTACTAGCGCAACGAGCGTTAGTATTTATCGAAAATAATTACGTGGAATATTACTTATCGAGTAAAGCAATATATGAATATGAAAATATTATTTTGACTGAGAGTGAAATATACGGAAGTTGCAACACACTTAGTTATGACGTGCGTGTGAGTCGTGTCAGCAATACTTTATTGGGATAAAAAGGATGATTTATTTTTAAGTAACTTGTATGGCCATTTTGAGTGCACCAGTGTTCCGGAAGAGTCGAAATAGTTAGAAAACACTACTAGGGTGTTTTATTTGGATTCTGGGGCATTTTAGCCCAAAACAACACCCCAGAGGGATATTTTGGTCTTTTCATATTTTTGGGAAATTAAATGGACGAAAATAGGAATTAAAAAGAGAAAGGAATGTAGGCATTAGGCTATCTGACAGTTTCTAACCCACGATAGAGAAAGAGAACCTAAGAGGGAGAAGAAGAAGAAGAAGAAGAAGAAGAAGAAGAAGAAGAAGAAGAAGACATAGGTGATTTAGGCCAAAGATTCAAGTTCTTCCACCAAAAATCACACCAATGCTTAGATCGCGAAGAGAGGAGCATCTACATATCAATTTCGTTCATAAATTCAGAGGATTGCAAAAAGGCAAGTGTTTATCTTGCTTTGTTTTTTAGCATATATGATTCATCTTAACCTTTATTTATGAGATAACCATGATACTATGAATTTGGAACAGATTTGCCAACAAAATTATGAATTTGGGAGATAGGTTTGCTTGTAGAAGAATAATCATGTTGTATTAATGATAAATCTGGAAATTCTAGGTTAAAAATCACGAAATATAATTGGGAGCTTGAATGATTATTAATGGTGGGTTCACTATTAAAGGGTTTTTAAAGATCTAGGAATTCGTTTAGATTACCATTGATTATGTATAGATTTGTCATTTAAATTGTGTTAGAAAGTACCCCATTATGAGTAGGAATAGTTTAAAATCATTGATTGGGAGTTTGGATGAGTTTGAAACGAATTTGGATGTGGAAAAGATTGGAAAAACGAATTTAAAAAGAATAGGGCTGATATCGGAATTCTCATTCGAAGACCTGCCTAGGTCGTTCAAACAATCTCGTTCGAAGACCTTCCCAGGTCGTTCGAACGACCTCGTTCGAACGAGAATTCTAACAAAATTTTTGATTTCGTTCGAAGTGAGAAGTTCGTTCGAATTACCTCGTTCGAATGAGAATCCTGGAACTTCTAACGAGATTCCAGGATGCCTATTTTTGGGCCGGACAAGTTAGAACCCTTCTAGGTTGGTCCAAGTGAGAGAAATTACTTTATGCTAATATCAAATGACTGAAATTCCTAGTTAGTAATGAGTTGAGAGAGCGATTACTCAAGGGTATATAGAGGGGTAATGGAGTCTTAGAGAAAAGGTAGATGTTAGAGAGATAAGTCAAAGTGTTGCAATAAAGTGAATAGTAGAGATGATGATACTATCTATAATATCAAGAACTTAGGTTGCGTGAATACCTAATGAATATAATAAGTTGTTTGCATACTTATTGATTGAAGTATTATGTGTATAACATTCCTACATTGTTTGTTATAGAGCAGAGGTTGCGCGTTGTGGACAATTATGCCTTGAGGAGCCTTTGAGTGGGATATTGATTGGTATCACTAGAGCATATAACCTAGGTATGGACTATCTGTGAGAACGATAGTGATGACAGTCGTATGGGTGCATAGGTATGTGTGTAGCCCTTCGGATTGGGACTAAGTTTGCCTCTAATATATGTGTTATATTTCTGATGGTTTGCGAGAGACTGAACCTTTTGTCCTTTATGCAAACGAGCGATGCAACAAGACATTATAGCAGAGTATGTAGGAACCACAACTGTGTCTCGGGGTGCAGTATTGTATATATATATATATATATATATATATATATATATATATACGAGATATAGTGAATATATGTATACATTTGTGTTGTATCTACTGTGTACATTGTTAGGGAAAAATTTATAATGAAATTCGAAATGAATTAAGTAGCGGCCACTTAATTGGATTAAAAACTGAAAATGCTTATTTATGCTACAATGGGATAACATATATGTAGTGTACTTGCGAGGGAAATAATCGGGCACAGTATTGTACTATGATGGGTTTAGACAGGAAGAACTAGTTAGTATGGGATTACAACTAGTGGGGTTTGAATATTCGCTAGGCGTGCACACTAGATGAGAGGTGAGCATTCCCAAGTGAGTTCGATAATTTAACATGATAAATATATGTGCTAATTATTCTTTTTAAGAACTTTTCTGATTTTTAAACCGTTTTCAACTCGAGCTCTGACTCGTTTTCTGCAAAATATCTTTTCTTGTCAAACCAGTTTCAGGTGCCCATCCACAGGGACACCAAGCATAGGATATTCACTCATTCGACGAGATGTAGCTGCTGTGGAAACTACAGGGCATTGGTAGTAGAAGCCTTAATGACTCTCATTGACTTCCTTTGAACTATTTCATCATTTAGTGCTCGTTGCCCGTTTCCCGTTTTTATTCAGAGATTATGAATTTAGTTATTTACTTTTGAGTTGTTGGATTTATTTAGTTGGACTATTGTATTTGAATTTAGGCTGGATGTGCTTACTCTTGTCCCTTTTATTATGTCTGTATTTCATTTCTTATGTGATTGGATTAAATGGTGAATGTTTAGTTATTCTGCTTAAATGGTTTTTAATTAATTAAAAAGATAAAATTTTGACATCAACCTTTTTGAATATTAGGTGGTTAGTTTTAATTATAAAGTTTTCGACATTGATGCATAATCTGAACCAACTGGATATTCGGAATTAATTAATAAATGACTGATCACCTAATATTTAATTAGGCGGGGTGTCATAGGAGGTATCAGAGCATCAGGTTCTAGAGTCCTTAGGATATGTACGGCTTATTATCTCTTCCGCATAGCTATCTTTGATGTAGAGCCCTATATTTATGACTGTTGTATTCATTATTTGTGCTTTTTACGTCTAAAGCTATTTGAGATATTTACTGTGGACTTATAAAGCTTGTCTACGATTTCAGATCCCTCTTAGACGTGCATGCGCGATCAAGAGCCAATAGGGCCCAGGGTACGATGAATGCTGCGAAAGTTGTCGCTATTGTAGCACAGGCGTTGAATGTTGCATTAGCTGCGGTGCAGCAGGCTCCACCACAGGCACCAGCAGTGGCTCCAGAACCAGTTCACGCCTTTCCTTCTACTTGGGAGCGCGTCAGAGATGTCGTTCAGAAGTCACACCCTCAAGAGTTTGCTGGGAGTTCAAATGTAGTTAATGCGAGCTAGTGGAGGATAGATATACAGAGGAACCTGAGGATGTACGAGTGCACCGAGGTACAAAAGAATATTTTTTCTACCTTTAAGTTGGTAGGAGAAATACTATTGTGCTGGGATTCCATCATCACTGCGGAGGATAGAGACAACTTGACTATCAGGGATTTTTGGGTGCGATTTGATCGTAAGTACTTCCCTTCCGTTCTGCAGACCGAGATGAGGCCAAAACTACTAAACCTCAAGCAGGAAGGAAAGACAGTGCTGAGTATGAAGAGGAGTTTACAGACTTTTTGAATATAGTTCTAGATGAGATACCATCAGAAGAGAAGAAGATTCAGAGATTCATAGAAGGTCTAACTTGGAAGATTCGCCAACACTTGTTAGGGAACGACTATATGTTTCTTATTAATGTTTGATTTTAACTATAAGGAACGACTTTAGTTTGTCCAATGAGTTAGGGTCTTAGGATCTTTACTATTTTTATTAAACCAAAACTTATATTAAAATTAATTTTGTTTCATCTTCACTGATACTTGGGTTTTGGGTGTGAAACTCTAATTGTGTGGTTCCTAAGTTTTCACTAGCTTATCGTGTTTGGTAAAATTTTATAGTTGTGGATTTACATAGCATTAGCTTTGGTTTACAACTTGTATTGTCTAGACTATATCTTTCACAAATTATAATCTATAATTTGTGCTTAAACATTTGTTATAGTGGAATTGGGTGCGTGTGTGTCGTCTTAGAACTAAAAGACCCGGGGTTTTCCAATTAGGTAGTTTCCTCGTGAATAAAATTATGTGTAAGTACTACTTCTCCTCATCCATTCTAATTAAAATACTTTGTGATATATAGAACATTAAACAAACTGGCCAATTTTTGTGTGTGCATGTCTGTAATCAACTTTTGAAATTTAAAAATTATTTACCAAAGAGTTAAAAAGATTTTTTTGGTTAATCTTGGAACTTTTGTATGTTAGATTATTTCGAGTGGTATTAGAGAAAGATAATTACTTTGTCTTAAATTTTTTATTTACTCTTTAAGATCCTTAACTCTCTTATAACCTATTTTTAAATAGAAGACCATATTGGTAGTTCTGTACGTCCTCCCATGTTTGATGGTGCTAACTTTGCTTATTGAAAAGTAATGGTTGCATACATCCAAAAACTGGGAGATGGGGTATTAAACATGAGTGAAACTGGTTTTACTATATCTTAAACCTAATGGTGAAGGTTATCCTCCAGTTTTTGTAAGAAATCCCCTTTCTGAATGGACAAAAGAGGAGTAAGGAATGGGTGAGTTTAAGTTTAAATAAATCTCAGCCTCCACTACATTTAAGTCATCTTAGGACATTCTAATGCCTACACATGGCACCAGGGTTAAAAAAGATTAATCATAACTTTTAGTAAACTTATATGACATAATATTCATGAAAGACTATGGAGAGTTTGATGATATATATCTCAAAATGGAAGACGTAGTTAATCACCCGCATGCAAATGGCATTGTTTTTTCTGATTCTGAAATCTGTGCTAAGATACTTAGGTCTTTATCTCTTAGTTTTGATGTGAAGATGCATGATATAGTTGAAATTTATAATCCTAATGTTACATTACTATGTAGTAAAATGAAAAAGTTTAATTGCATAATGCCTTAAATCAAAATCAAAGAGGCAACATGTACACACTACACAACCATCTTTACTCTTTAAATCTAGTGTAAACAACATTGCTTTTGTTTTTTTCACTATGTAATTTAGATGACTGTAATGTTTTCTCTTGAGTTAATAGATATTGATATTGCCCTTTTATCTAAAAACTTAAAGAAATTTGTTAAATATAAAAATAAATTTATTTCTTGAGAAGGCCAACCTAGTTACACTAACATGCCCCATGAAGAATAATTTGAAAAGATTTTATTTAAATTATGACACTAATAAAGATGTTAGTCATATTCAATGTAGCAAGTGTGATGAATTTGGTCATTATACTAATAAATATTTTTCAAAAACAAAATGGTAATATTCTAATAAGACCCATATATTTAAGACATGGGATAGTAGTTCAGATAGTGACTGTGACAATAGCGAAGGCTACAATAATTTTATGGAATTTACTTATGTGCATTAATGAGTCTGAAATGAGTTTGATAAGTTGTCTCCTATGTTTGATGCTTCTAATCTTTTTGTAGACAATTATGTCTCTCATATTGATGACAACATTTTACCCGTTAGGAACCATGAACACAACCACACTATTGCCACTGATTCTAAAACTTTTTATGATTGTAACTCTAATTGGGATGATGAAGCCAATTTATTTAATAAATCACCCTCTAGGATTTAATCTGTTAATAATGGTTGTGATGAGGATTTTAATTTTTAGAAAATGAACAAATTAACTCTGTAATAGTGCACATAATTAGGCAAAATCAATTCCAGGTTCTTATCTAAAATTAATGCTTTAAATAATCAAATTTTCTTAATATCCGATGAATCAAATATGCAAATGGAAGATCTTGAATATAATAATTTTTTTCATAAGAAATATTTCTAAATTATTGAAAACAATCATTTAGAACCACTATCTGAATTAAAAGAAACTTTTAAAAAATTAGACGATTGTATTACTTCTAGCCTCGTGGTCAAACAAATGGTTGATTCTGGAAAGGCTCACATGGACGAAGAAGGAGTTTGTTTTATTGAAGAATATTTTTTCGAAACAAACTTTGTTAGCTCCATTGAAGATTGTCCAGAATTATCCAACATTCGAATATCTATTCCACATGTGAAAAATTAACCTCCATTTCAAACTAGTTGTCCGGTTAGGCAGATTTATCATTGTAATTTCTATTTAAATCTGCCCATTTGAAATAAATTTTGTTTTATACGTTTGAAACTAAACAAAATAGGTGGCAATGTTAATAGACTTAGGATACCTTTTAAATCCAAATTTGTTGATAGGTAGCTGTATCATTGTGATTTCTGCAATAAAATTGGGCATTTAGAATTTTTCTGTTATTAACGTTTAAACCTAAATAGGAAAATAGGGAATAATAATAGAACCAAGGTTCTTATAAAAAACAAATCTATTAAGAAACCCAAACCTACTAAGTCATTGCCTTTTAAAACAATAATTATTATTCCAATAACTAAGGCATTTTCGATAAGAAAAAAAAATTAAGTTACCAATTGAAATTTAATGTTATTGTACCAACATTAAGTGTTTCATACAAAAAATATCAGTGGTACTTAGATTCAGGTTGCTCTAGGCATTTAACCAGGGAAAAATCCAAATTTTCCCCTTTAAAAACTTTATTAGAGGAAATGTGACTTTTGGAGACATTAAAATGTCCTGGATCATAGGCAAAGGAACAATTAAGGTTGATGGGCTCCCTAACTTGGATGTGGTTTTAGTTATTGAGGGACTAAAAGCCAATCTGCTTAGTATAAGTCAATTTTACGACATAGAACATATATCCAACTTTTCGAAATCTGAGTGCAAAATTGTTTATTTAGAGGAAAAAACTATTCTTTGTGGTGAAGGAACACTCGATAATTGTTATGTCATTATTCAAAACAAAGATATTGAAATTTTTTTATTCGCCAGGTTAAATGACTTAGACTTGTGGAATGAAAGATTGGGATACATTAGCTATGATAACTTGTCTAGGTTAACTAGCCAATAACTTCTTCGTGGTCAACCTAAAATTCTAAAAGTAAAACAATTTATTTATGGACTATATCAAGTAGGTAAAATGCATGAAGTGTTAACTTATCAACCTTTAGAATTACTTAAGATGAATTTAATAGGTCCCTATAGGACTACTAGTATGTGTATTAATTCATATATTATTGTCATCGTCGATGCTTTTATTAGATTTACTTGGTTAGATTTCATGAAAGAAAAATCAGAAACCTTTTTTTGAGAATTGAAAATAAGAAATACATCCAAGTAACTATGATTCATAGTGACATGGGTGGAGAATTTAAAGACACCGATGTTGTATAATATTTCGTAAGAAGTGGATATCAACAAGTATTTAGTGCACCCAAAATTCCTCAACAAAACGGTATAACAAAAAGAAAGAACCAAACCATACAAGAAATACTTCATATCTTACTTCACGCTAAAAATTTACCTAAATAAGTTTGGGTTCAGGATACTTAAAATGTGTGTCATATTTTAAATCGGGTGTATTTAAGAAACAAATAGCAAACAGACTTCTAACGAAATTTTGTATGCAAATCAACTAAATCCGAAATATTTTAGCGTCTTATGTTTGTAAAAATAGAGAACACCTTTCCAAATTTGACACTAGGGGAGATAAAGCTATATTTTTATGTTAGTCTCGAAATAGTCACACTTAACGTGTGTATAACCTAAAAATAAATAATTGTAATGGAATCCATGAACGTTGTTGTAAATGATAGTGTTTCCATTACTTAGAAGAAAGTTAGAATCCTCTACCTATTAATAATATTGAAAATTATGCCTTATAAAAATATTCAACAAATAGTGATTCCAACTCTCAACCACCATATGAACCCGATGGTCCCAACTGGATTAATGAAAATAACCCTAAGAAAAATATCATAGGTAATGATAGAGACTCAATAAGGACTTGATCCCAATCTATAAATCATTTATTTTCTTCTTACTTTTATTTAGTTAAACCTAAACATAATAAAATTTAATAGATGATAGTGTTTTCTTGCTATGCAAGAAGAATTATGACAATTTAAACTTCATAACGTGTTCTATTTAGTGACTCGTCCCACTCACACTGACGTAATAGGAACAAAATGGATATTTAAGAATAAGTGTGATGAATCTGGCCACGTATTAAGAAACAAATCTAGGCTAGTTGCACAAGGATATTCTCACATTGAGGAAATGTTGATGAAACCTTTACTCCTATTGCTAGATTAGAATCTCTTAGACCGTTAGTTTTCGTCTCTTGCCATTTAAATTTTAAACTCTATTAAATGGATGTTAAATTTGCATTTTAGAATGGTAATTTAAATGAAGAGGTTTATGTTGAACAACCTAAATTCTTTCTCAGTATTTTCTTTCCTAATCATGTTTTTTACTAAAGAAAGCCCTTTATGTTTTAAAACAAGCACCCGGTGCTTGGTATGAGAGATTTACAACTTTCCTAATAGAAAATGACTTTAATCGAGGGGAAGTGGACCTAATAATGTTCGTGAAATGTAAGAAAAATTGTTTATAAATTTCTCAAGTTTACATCAATTAATAATCACTCAAGTTTACATCGACGACGTAGTTTTTTAGTCCACCTCTCCCCAGCTGAAAAATTTGCCAATATCATCAAATCTGAATTTCAAATATTTATGATGGGGAATTGTAATTCTTTTTAGGCTTCCAGATAGTTTAAAAACTAGATCATATCTTTATCTTTCAATCTAAATGTGCTTTAAATTTAGGTAAACCTTTTCATTTGATTACGATAACGACTGCTAGAACTCCTATGAGTTCTTTAATCAAACTTTCTAAAGACCTGTCCGCGAAAAAGATAGATGCTATGTTATACTGTAATATGATTGCCAGTCTCCTTTATTATACTGAGAGCATACCCAATATAATGCATAGCGTGTGTGTTTTCTCTAGATACCAATGTGAACTAAAAGAGTCCAACCTTCATGCTTTTAAAAGAGTTTTAAAATCCGTAAGCTGAATCATAAAATATGGTATTCTTTACACATTTGACTCGAAGATATTTGGTGTACGAACACTGACTGTGCAAGTTGTACCGACGATAGTAAAATCACCTTAGGTGGATGTTTTTACTTAGGACACAACCTTGTCTCTTTGTCCTATAAGAAAAGCAAAAACTGCATTTATCTTTCATCAGTAGTAGCCAAATACATTTTCGCTGATAGTTGTTGTATTCAGCATCTGTGGATGAAGCAAATGCTGAGTGACTACAGTTTAAATGAATCCCATGCCCTGATTCTTTGTGATAAGTGCACTAAAAACCCAATTTTTCATATTTGAACAAAACATAATAAAATGAGAGAACACTTTATTCGAGAATTAATCGAGAAAAAAGAAATAAATATCAAATATCTTATCACGACAAACTAATTAGTAGATTTATTCACTAAACCTTTAGACAACCATCATTTTGAAACACTTAGACTGTTTATAGGTGTTTGTTCCTACCCCAATTAATGTGTCTTCGGCTTATATGTTAGTACATTTTTAAAATAGTCCATTTAAACATTTATTAAACATTCTTATTGTTTAATAAACATTTTATCAGTTTATATAAAATGACAACGTTTGGCTTTGATCTGGGCCATTTTAGATCAATCCTTGTGAACCCATTTGGACCAATGAGGGACTGAAATTTGGCTCACTCGTTTCCATCGTGCGTGCATCATTTGGTTATCTATTAAAGTGACAGGTTGTTGAGGGTGTCTTTCCTTTTATGCCCTCCATAGTGGCTTGGTTAGTTACGATGTTATCCCCACCGAATATGATTTTGTGTGATGCCAGTCTTGTCCTTTGAAACTCTTGGTTATTTATGTATATGCCCTTATTTTTCTAGGAATTACGGTACTACCGGGGGACTTCCATATGCTTGTACAAATACAGGGCTTGGGTCTATTGAAAAAATGCGAACAAAATTGTAAAAACTAACGTAAACGCCGTTGAAATTTTTCCACCCTTTCTATCTCTAAAACCTAAGCGTTTCTACAAATTTAAGAGTTATTTTTCCTTCCATCCTTACGCGAAGATATTGATTTGTACTTCATTTATACATTCTGAGGTTTATTGTTTAGTTTATGTGTAAGGTTTGAGGTTTTTATCCAATTGTGCTTTGGGGTATTTGGTTGTGGGTTTTAAAGTTGTTAAAACTTCTCAGTTTTATTTTGATTGTTGGTTGAAGTTGATTCTAGATTTCTCATATGAATGAGTGGGATAACCTCAAATCCGCTGAGGCGGATATCATTATTGTCGTGATGAGTTTCTAAGAGAGTGGTGGTGATGGTGTTGGCTACACCAGTGGTTATAACCTATGAGTCAAATGGGAACGTGAACTTCATATGAAGTGATGAGGGTAATGCCCCCATGGGGTGTATCCATGCCCTCCCAGGTAAGAGGTTGAAACTAGTCTGAACATGGAGTACTTGAAATTTGTCATCTCATTTTATAGGCCCTATTATGAGAGTGATGATTACTTTTCAAGAGTATGAATCTTTTTTAGGGACAATCTATCTATCTATCTATCTATCTATCTATCTATCTATCTATCTATCTATCTATCTATCTATCTATCTATCTATCTATCTATCTATCTATCTATCTATCTATCTATCTATCTTATAATATGCTTCATATATCTCTTTTGCATTACTACTTTATGTAAAATTTTGAAATGCTTAACGACTTTGGTTTTAGAGTCCCTCACAACGTCGATACGTGCTTAGGTACCCATGCACATGATTGCACATTTTACCAAACGTATTGGTCCCTGCCAAGAAGTTTGTAATAAAATTCAACATCAAAATATGCAAAAATTAAAGATTACCTATTTGCATCACACACTACGTATTCTCTATTTTTATATTTTACAAACATTATAACCTCAAGGGCTCCTAAAAGAAACTATTTTAAAGAAGTTCGTAGTTTAGGAAAGTAATTTATCAAGGGGAACATTCATACTTCGAAAAAGTCTCTTATCCCCAAAATAGAGGTTTGTAGTTTTGAGAATTCACTACTCCGATAGGCTAGTTGCTAATGAGTGTCCTCACTCTATTCGTCCAACTGTACGATATATCAAACAACTTGTCTCTTGATTTGAAGGTTTCGGTGACAGGGAACATTTGAACTTTGTTTAGTACTGGGGTATATTGAATAGGCTTTCATAGATATTTAGTAATAAGGTAAAGTAGTGTTACAAGTACCTTAGAGGTTGCTTTGTCAGAGTATCTCAGTTTATAGTGAACCATAGAAATGAAAAGTGATCCTCTAATAATCGAGTTAGATCGCCCCTTTTTATATAGAAAAGGCTACACGAGCACACCCTGTTTCATAAAAAAGAACTGATATTAAAGAGCATCATTTTGACCAAATATTCAAATATTGTCAAATGGTTGAGGGATCATTCAAAACTCCTTAGATTCTAGGATAAGTGTATTCCTTGTACAAGGGAGATCAACAATATGAATTTGGAAGTCATCATAAAAAAATGGTATCTTATCTTATATTTCAATAACCACTATTTTATTTTGGGAAACTAATAGACCTTGGTATATTATATCCCCACTCCTAGTTCTAACTAAATGAGAGCTCATCCCTGTTTACTTGAATCTAATGAGACTTTGTTTGGTTCTTACACTTTGAAGATAATACCATATAAAATAGCTTAAAAAGAAAATACACATTGTTAAAAATAGATAAATGAATTGCACCATAAAACATCAAACATATGTGAGTTCTTCTCCATATATGTATTATCCTTTTATCTTTAAAAATATGAAAGAAAATGTCCATACTTTTTATACAATTACTACCATTAGCATAAAGATCACACTAAGTTATTCACGTGGAATCTTGAGTTTGCCAGATCCCTACCCAGGATTATTATATCTTCACCAGCGTACAATTTATGTCGACAAAATAAAACTAGGTCCCATCAGTTATGGATCAGATTATGAGACAACTTTAAAACATCAACACTTCCCAATAGATCACCCAACCCACATATAGGGAGCCCATACCATTATGGGAGAGAATGTCCTTCCTCTTCCCATATCAAACCTTAGTACACCCCTTGTGGTGGTTGTGAAAGGTATGCCCACCAAAAAGGTTTCAACTACTCTAATTATGGCTCTATCTTCCCTTTCTAACATCGAAGCTCCCCACTTAGAGGTACTATTTCCATTACTTAGTTACTTCGAGTCCTACCATCCGCATTTCGAGTACACGAACATTAATTTCCAGTGTCCCCTATGGGCCGAATACATGGTCACCCATTGGTCGAAGAGGTCATTATCCCACCACTAAACTAAGATATAATTCAAGCCCAATCCTTGTTATACCTCCTTTAGGAAGACATCAGTAAAATGCAAACCACAAATGATCTTACCGATATTAAAAAGATGAACCTCTATCCCGAAGACTGGCTCATAGACAAATTTAAGTTGTTAGTATTCAAAACCTATAAATGGGTAGGCTTTCCAAACTCTCACCTGTCCAACTACCACCTCCAGATGTAGGTCAAAAACTTTGAATTAGGAATATTGGAAAGGATGTTCTCAGTACATGGGCCTTAAATGTGAAGGAATTATAATGACCTTATGCGATGTATGTCATGATTTCGTGAATCAGTACAAATACAACACAGAACCGGCATCACCTATAACGATATACAAAGTTTGAAATTGGAGGAGGAAGAAGTGGTTCGCATCATAGTCACTCAATAGAGCGAGAATGTTGGTTAGATGGTAAATCGTCTCAAAGAATGGGACCAGATAGATATTGTAATTGTAAGAGGGTACTTTAGATTATAGATGGAGGCGTAACCCCTATTTGAGTATGGTAATAATAAGCTAAATGGCCAAAGACTTGGATTAGCAATAGAACATCCAGACACAAGTTCAATAAAGACAAGACTTAGTTTAAACTCACAAAACTCTCGTGTATAACTCAGGAAATAGTAATGAACCTTAGAAGTAACTTAGATAGGGGGAGAGAGAAGTAAACACCCTAGATACACCTTAGTAGGCATGTAGATACACACCTAACACTCTCAAGAATATCTGTCAAGTATTAAAAGCTTCGTAATAAGTAACAATGGTGGGTGGGTAAACCTTCTGGTTTTTGCAATAACTCTCTCTCTCATGTGTATCTCTAGAAATAAATCCAGATTTCTCAAAAAGATCATCCCTTCCTCAAAGGTGGTTGGGGTTCTTAAATATCCCCCCACACCACCCCCGAGGCAACTCAGTCATTAAAGACTATGAAAGACATCCCTCATGATTTATGTCACAACATTAAATGCCTGATGAACTAGTCATCTCCACATCATGAATATTAAATGCCAAGACATGCCTTTTGCCTAACTACTGTGTGTCAAGAGGCTATTGTCGCAGAGGTGGCTCACCAACTGATTGACAGCCCCAAATACCACAGTGGTTTACTCAAGTGCAGGTCTGACATTGTTTAGCTGGCTAGTGACATCACCTACAGTAGATGTGATATTAAGTAGAGGGTTATTTGGTTCACAACTAAACGCCTGATGGAACTCAAAGGTGCTCCGCCCGAGGTTCCACGGTTAGGGTCCTTCGGTGTTTTACCAGGTGTATCTAAGATGGTCAGGACAAGCCCCAACGGTGACTCACTTCTCAATCCTCCAAACTAAGTCCCTCTCAAGTTCTCACGGTGAGGTCGTTTGATTGAGCATGAAAGCTCTCCCAGGCCCTGCCAAGCCTGGTCTCTCACGAGTACCGTTCGACCTCACACAGATTCATTATTCTCATTACATCATTACAATCGTTATAGCTCATAGCCAATATAAACAAAGATACAATATGATTAAGTAATCAAACAAGCTAAAGTATAAGTTGCCACGCCAAGCTACCACGCTTGATCTGCCACGCTGTCTTAATCCCAAACACTGTTGCTAATAGGTGGATTATCCCTAATCTCAAGATTACCTTCAAGCCCCCTCTAAATTTGCCCCCTCGTGGAGGGATTTTTTGTGGGAACAAGAAATGCCTACACGAAAACTTCTCAATCCGATGAACCTTCTCTGCGTGAACCTGGCCTTCTTTCCCCTGTTACAACCGCAACGATATAATCTTCTGGAAAAAGTAAAATTCTCCCCGATGTACCTAAGCCGAAGCGCCATTCTCATTGGGGCTGGGGCGAGGGGACATCGCCGCTTTTTTCTCGTGCTGATCCTCAACCATTCTATCTTTAATATTTGATGTTCTCCCAAAAGTCCTACTAACCTTCTCAAATACTCGTTTGAACTCCTGATAAATGAGATTCTCCCCCATGGTGCTTCACTATGTTCAAAAAACGTTTGGACATGTGGGATCTTCTTCGTTATAAGTTTATTGGATATGCCTGACAAAAATTTCTGGCGCCAAAACTGAAACTTGTTCAAGAAGGCAACGCTTTGTGTTCCCTATGCGTCAGTTTATTGATAACGTGGCGCTATCTTTTCAACTGCCAAAGTACTTACCGAAGTGCCACATGTTCATTTGAAATTATTATAGGCGTCCGCGCACGTGCGATGGTGGGAAAATCTAAACGTCGAACTCGGAAATTTCAAATGGCCATATCCCAACACTTAACCTTTTTTTTCTCTTACTTTGCTTTCATCGTCTTAAAGATTCCATTCTCTTTAGAGAGAGAGAAAAAACTGTGAGAACCCCATTGTTGTTAAGCTCTTACCTTCTGACCTCTCTCTTCTGTTACCTTCTTTACCCCCACCTGCGATCGTGTTCCTCCATTCTCGTTCTGAAACCCTTCTTGCTCAAAGATTTTCTGTTACTTTATCATTATTTGCCATGGCATCCTCAAGAAACCCCACCGTGTCTGCCACCGGTGTTCCGCCTGCCACCCCTAGCACTTCCACCACCCTGGATGCTGCTCGCCAGGAACAACTAAGGTTTTACCGTCAATCACCTATTTTTGGACAAAGTGATGATTATGCTAGTGTATGTAAGAGGGTCCATTTTTCTTCTAAGTTTGACCCTCTATTGTTGGGTGATGAAGACAAAGCTTCTACTGAGTGGGGTTTTCTTCCTCCCAAGGAGACTCTCCAATTTCGCTTGGAGCGAGGGGACTTCCTGTGGTCCCACATTGAGTTTGAAGCCCCTGGGGGTTCTCCTATACTAAAATGCTCACTAAGATTGGGCTGCAACGGGCTAAGTGGTTGGGTGAGTTCACTCTCTCTAAGAATAATGTTGCCCTTCCTGTTCTGGTGTCTCGTTGGAACGTTACTACCCATACCTTCATCGCTGCGTGGGGTGAGTTCACGGTGACGTTGGAAGACGTGTGTGAGCTCCTGGGCCTTGAAGCCACAGGCCATGAGCCTTATTCTGATGAGGCTCTGGATGCCCAGGAGGCTGCTGACCGTTTGGAGCTGGATCGAATATGCTGAAGTTGCATCGGTTCATCGAACAAGGCCACTTTCTCCCCACTTATGAATTATTTCTTTAAGGATTTTACTGAAGGTAGTTCTTCTGGAGGTGCCCCTGGTCAAGGTACATCACTGGAACTTCCTGCTTATATCCTTGTCATTCTTTCTCATTTTCTTCTACCGGGAAAACCCAATGACCAGCCCCGAAGGGACCTTATCAATATATCCCTTCATTTGGCCCGAGGTACCAAGCTTCCCCTGGATGTAATTGCCTTGGGATCTCTCTATACATGGCTCGATAAGACCCTCCTCGATATGGAACAATCTCTTGGTCAATATAACTTGGCCAATTTTTCCAAATGTGTCATTTTGACGATATTCCTCTATGTTCGTTTTCCTACCGTAGCGGCAAAAATCAACCGTCCTCCTTCTGGGAACAAATTCTTCCCCCACGCTCCTTCCTTTATCATAAGAAACAGAGTCGAAAGGAGTTGATCTCTATGATTGATCGTTTTGAGGACTTCGTTATGAGGCCCTACGAAGATGACATCTTTGTTCACAAGTGTGAGTTTTTTCAACATGAAGCCAGGTTAGTGGAGGTTGGCGCAGATATTGAAGATCCTTCGCTGGCCATGGTTGTTCTGTTCTTCCCTGGGTATCTGACTTCCTACACCGATTGGGGATATACCAGTGAGAACTACAATCCCAATCGATGCAGCCTCCAATTTGGTTTTGATCAGGGGGATCCTTGCCCAATTTTTCAATCATCAAACCCTAAGGTTTCTTTTAGCGAGGCATGCTCCCTATTTTCATCTACCGCTGTATGGGGAATAAGTTCTGCAATGTTTGGGCGAGTAACCATTCCCAGCAACAAAAGGCAAGGGAATGTGTCCTCTCTGTTTGCTACACGATACTGGCCAAAACAATTGGCTGATATTGCAGAGTTCATCGAGGGGGATCCAGTGTACCCTACAGTTCTTTCCTTTTCTGCGTTGGAGCTGGGTTTAAAGGGAAACTCCATTCTTGGGGTTGAGTTCCCTATGAGTAATACCCACAAGGCATGTCCCACTGAGCTTCCTCCCCTTTGTTCCATGATCCCTACTACTACGTCCAAACCCAAGAGTGCTGCAGCTTCTAAGAGAGCTGCCCCTTCGACCAAAGCTGCTACTGATGAACCTTCAGGCCAGAAGGCAAAGAGCGGGGCTTCTTCCAAGTCCAAGTCCCGGACTAAATCTCCAGCTCCTAAGGAGGCATTCCCCCTTGCCTCTAAGAGGTGGACTATTGTTGCATCTTTACCTTCCACCAAAAGATCTATAATTTATTTTTTAGAACATGAGATTGATGGACAAGAATGACATGTCCACTGTCTGAGTAGAATCATTTACGGTTAAGAGGCAAAGTAAAGTAATGTTGAGAGGCATTCTTTAGCCTTAGTATTTGTTTCTAAAAATATAGGCATTGTATTCTATCTTTCACTATCCATATTATGACAAGATGTGATCACATTAAGTTTTTATTAGCTTGCAAAATTTTGATTAGGAGGGAAACAATGTGGCTTCTTATCCTATTAGAATGTTACCGAAAATGTGTTATTCCTTGGGGAATCAAGATTCAATAATATGCAAATTTACTAGCAATTTCTCCCTATAGGATATTTTACCCAGCACACGAAGATATTTCGGGTCATGATTTGCAAGACAACTTTTTAAGGCCAACCTTGAAGATTGGGATACAAATTTTTTTAGTTCATCGGCTTAAGGAAAAGAAGGATTAGGAGGAATAATTTCAAGAGAAAAAGAAGATTTTTTCTCTTTTAAGTTGTGTTTCTTTTGCTCCCACAACGAGGCAGAGTATGAGGCTTTAATGTTGGGTTTTCTAAATGATTTTTGTAGATGCATCCGTTTTCTCTACATCTAAGGATATTCTAATTTAGTGGTCAGGTAAGTGAATGGAGAATACGCATTGAAGCATCTAAACATAGTACCTTATAGAAAAATCATCCATAGGTTAATCGACAGGCTCCATTAAGTAAAAGTAGGAAGGCATCCTAGAATGATGAACATACATATTGACGTCTATGCCACCATGGCACAAAAATTGGCCATGAATAGTGAGTCAACAATTATGGTGATTCAACAAAAATTGGATCCATCTACTGTACTTGAAATTTTTCTAATTGAATAGGACTCGGACTTAATTGGTCAAATTCGAAGGCATATTGAGTCTGGATAAGGAAATATAGAGCTCAGATAGTTAGTGCAGTACTTTGTTACCCAAGGGAATTTCTACTTCAGAAATACTAGAGGATGGTTGTGCATTGGCCCAGAGGAAGCATAGAAAAGGTTGAAAAAAGCACATAAGGAGCATTGTGTGACTATTGAGATCCCTCGATATCAAACAATTTTAAAAAGGGGTATTATTGGAAAATAATAATTGGAGACACAACATCAGTACAAAGATAATGTAGTATGTGTCAACTTTTCTTCTAGGCAGCTGAATGCAACTTTGTTAAAACTTAAAAAGATTGGAGAGAACCTTAAATTGATTTTTATGAAATGTATAGTTATCATTGCAGAGAATATTGACACCATGGGTATTAGAATCATATCCCTAAGGATTTACGTTTAAGAGGAGCGACTTTATTGCAAAGGATTCTTCTATAGACCCTTGAAGTGAATGACAATAGAGGAAGGATATGAAGTACTTAAGCGAGCCCATGATCCAAATTACATTAGGGGAGATAAATTATATCATTAACTCACGAATTTGGGCTATTATTCACCAACCATAGAGAAATATTCAGCTGAGTTTGTTAGGAAGTTCAAGGCATGAAAAATATATGAAATATGATCCACTCTTCTTCGGTGGACCTTCATTTTTTGACAACTCCCTATCCATTCAACACTTGAGTGTTTAACTTTATGGGCGCAATCAATCCTCCCTTAAGGGACAAAATTTGGATACTTATGTCCATAGAATGTTTCATAAAGTGGGAAGAATTCTGAACGTGCAACGCTTGGTAGGGCGTCTCAACCCTAAATTCACTATCAGCGAGGATGACACTATCACTTAAGACATAGAATGAGGAGGCAACTATGGGGAAGTCATAACGACATGAGAGGGAGAAGTTTGAGGTATCTCAAGTGTTACAACAGGTTCCCTTAAAGCCTTTAAAGAGATTATAGTAACAATTAGTCACATGTTTAGGCATTCTTCCTATGTTGCTAGACAGGGAAAAAGGATGTAACATGTAGGTCCTAGAGAGGGAAAATAGTTGTACCAAGTACGTGTTGGATTTGAGTTAACACCTTAGAAAATATTTAGCTAATTCATCAAGAAGGTGTGATATTTGAGTTAAAACGTTAGAAAATATTTTGTGAGATTTGAGTTAGTACCTTAGCAAATATTTAGTTAATTCATCAAGCATGTGTGATATTTGAGTTAAAAACTTAGAAAATATTTTTCTAAGTCACCAAGAAGGTGTGAGATTTTTGCTAAAATATTAGAAAATATTTTTCTAAGTCATTAAGAAGGTGTGAAATTTGAGTTAAAATCTTCAAAAATAGTTTGCTAAGTTACCGCACATGTGTGATATTTGAGTTAAAATATTAGTGAATATTTTTTGAAGTGACCAAGAAGGTGGGAGATATATTTTTTTTATGCAGTTCTATCTTACAACATTTTTAGAGGAAATTGACATATACACCTGGAGCTTGACCACCCACAATTAGAGCTAAGGGAGTGTTGGCATCCTTAATTTCATCGGTAGTGCATTGTTTGAATCTTGAATTGGAATAGAAATTTGAGCTTTCATTATCACGAGGTCCAGTCTAGACATAAGCTCTACTAATGAAGTACCAATGTCAAAATAGGAGGGGAAATCTTCCACTAAGCAGAGTAACCTCCTGGTCAGAAGTGGATGAATTATCCCGGGAAAGATGCATCAACAGAGAAAGAAGAGAAGAAATTTGTGAAGAGTTAACATGTGGTATTAATAGGAAATAATCATAACAAATTTAATCTTTACCTTTTCAAATGCCTCGCGTGGAATTAAATTCGCAATGAGCCTCATTATAGAGAAAGGAGGAAGGGATTCATTGTGCACACAAATCACTTTTCAAGTGTCAACCTATGAAACAACATATCAGTAAAGTATTATCAGCATAATAGTTTGAGGAGGAATACTTACAAGTCCTGTGAGAAAAAAAACAAGTTACCTCGGGCATGTTAGTAGGAGGAATCTCAACCAAGGGTAAAACATTGGATGTTGGTTAGTCAGAGGCCATTTGGAGAGCTTGATTATGAGTTGTTGAGGCTCCATTAACACAACATGTTGGCCCAATAGTTCCCCCTTCCAAGTAAATTCTACGTGCTACCTCACTCACATGAGTGGAGGAAGAAAATATGGAGTATATATTCCTAATTATCAATGAACTACGAGCTTAAGTTGGTTTGGACGTAGGTTCATTAATGATGGGGCTTAGGGCGATGAAGATTAACTAGGGGATGGAACTCCCTAAAGAATATAAAGAAAAATACATAAAGTGTCAGATAAAGAAGATTAATAAATGAACAAAATTGTACAAACTATTTAAGAAGTTACCTCATGAATAGGAAAAACATGTGGCGTTGCGACACCCTACGTCAAAGCTACCATAACATCTTCATCAATGGGGTTGTTATCTGAGACAATGGGTCCAAAGGAACCTGGTAGTGATGGATTTGGGCTTTGGATAGGAGGGATTCAAACACGCTCTTAATTTGTGTGTTTCTTTAGTGTTTTGTTGCCCAAGCATTTCCTACGTTGAGATGGGGCACCATAGGAAGGTCCCTCTTTGGAATGGATAACATGAATACTTTTCTCGCATGGAACCTATGAATCAATAATAGTATGAGAACAGGGTTTCTTAGGGGGAGTAATTGGAAAAGAATTATAATTATGAAGGACCTTAGTAACCACTAAACACACCTTTTCCATAAAATATCAGTTTTGTGGTCAAATGCATCAAACTCATTGGCACTTTTCTTGTACTTAGATTTCTTAGTTGTTGGAATATAAGCTTTCTCCATGGATGAACCAACTGTAGAGGAGTTGGTCTTTTAGTAATGGCAGGGGCAGGCATAGGCACAACAGTATTCTTTTTACATTTCTGACGAACATCACTAATGGGGTAAGAGGAGGTAACTCCCGAGGAAGACTATTTTATGTTCTACTTAATGCAAACTCGACTCCTATAACTATATTTCTTTTGATTCCTAGCTCATTTAGAGGATACTTACTAAAAATGGAATAAATAGGAGGAGTCTTCATCAACTTCTCTATTTGAATGAGTTGCCTCAATCAGAAATACATGAGCCACTTAGAGGATAAATTGCCTCTCCTTTTGCTATTTGTAATCTTAAGTTTTCTCCTAAAATCCCCCACATATATACAACAACGACACTTCTAAATTCCTTGCAAACTTGGAGAAAAATCTCATCAATGTTGCTACATCGATAGGCTATTTAGGGTCGCCTTGGTCATACCAAAATTGATGGCAGTTGGGGTTATAAGCCTTAGTTCCAATGCCCCACTCAGTAAATAAGGGGAAATGTGCAGGAGTTAGAAAACCACAATGGCCAAAAATATTTTCTCGGTGACCATTTCTTTAGTTTCCATTTCAAAAGGAAGGTTGCCTTCAGCAAAGAAGGATCATGTCTAGGATGGAGTTAATCATCATAAGGCCTTGCAACAAAGGTTGAGTATTTGTCAAGAAAGAGAAGTAGTTCTTAACTACTTTGTTTCTTTTTCCAATGGAAAAGACGGGGGTGACTTATAATAGATGGAACGATGGGAATCTCAAAGAGGGGAAAAGTGCGAAAACTTGTGTAAACGAAGTACATTAGGAGGATTGTATTAGAAAAGTTGGTAACATAATACCTCTTCAAAGATCGTTCCATGTCTAGGTGAGTCCTGTCATATCAAGTGTAAAGAGACCCAAGTGTGATAGTGAAAAGTGGGAGATTAAACATATGAGACAGACTGATAACAATATTTATCAAGTCTCAGTGAGGTTGGTCATTGGGTTTATGTGACAAAACAAATCGATAAAGAACTCATACAGTATAGGAAGGTAACTCTAACGGAGAGCCTTTACCTTCTCTAAACGTTACCTCTGGAACATTGAATTTTTCTTATTTAGCCTTTGTGAGCTCTGAAGGAACATGGTAATAATATTATTTTACGAGGGAAGGTATATTTATTAGAAACCCCAATGAAATCAAGATAGATCTTCTCCAAATTGGTTCAAGTTGTGGCTTCGTTGGTGCCAAGAGCTTTATCATCGTAGGAAGAAGCACCATGGGGTTCAAAATTGATCAACTCACAAACATATTCAAGGGTGATTATAAAATCACTCTATACTATAACGAAGGTGCAAGCTACTATTTTCCAAAGAGAGACAATAGTTGAAAGGCAGCGTTGTGTTTAGACAAAGTGCCTCCATACCAATAAACATTATGAAGACCCACCTTTTTAATGACGACATAGTACTTTTCTTGGATATAATTTGAATAGGTAGAAAAACCCTTTAGGCAACCTCCATGCCTTACTAAGTCAAAATTGGAATAGGGAAATTTCTGATAGTCCAAATGAAAGTGACGGGTTCCTTTGGGGGCTAGATAGCCCCAAGTCTCCCTCTCTCTCTTCAAGTTCATCCACCAATGTGAGAGTTCTAACTTTAGCACTCAAAAAAAGTTTTCACTCTTCTACAAAATTATCTCATTTCATAAAATATGTAGCATGACAGTATGATTATAACTGAAGTTGATGCGCTGCTCTATAAACGTTTTAGATTTGGTCAAAAACTTGGTCGGAGATAGCTACTTGGTGATTAGTGGGAGCCATTGATGAGTACGATAAGGTTTTGATATGGGAAAATGTGAAAAATTAATATAGAGATAAGGAGATTAGGAATGTGTGGTGGAGATGATATTTTGCAATGTTTTACGCTGTTTAAGTGAAAATTTTACCTTCTTTCTAAAAAACCATGAGCTCTGAAACATCAATGGTAGAAATGGTTAAAAAAGTGAAGAAATGGTTAAGTGTTAAAGTTTAAAACAAAGGGATATACTTGTTTGAAACAACATGCCATTTTTATTTCCTCTGTGTGGGTATTTTAAAAGTCATGATCACTTTTGGAAAATCAAAGTTTGCAAAAAATAACCCAAACCCTCCACATATCATTATAGTGGCATATATGATAAACGACTGGACTTTAACATTAATTGACGACACGTGCCAAAAAGGAGGCAATAAGTTGACAAAGAAAGGGTTTCTCAATTTTTTCAAATGATTAGTTGTTTAAATTTCAAAGTCAGTTAAGTTTCCTAGCCAAAATTTCTCCCGGGCCCAGTCTCTGCATGAACACACAAGAGGAGGTTTGTCAAAGCATATGTTTATTAGCTTATGGTGTTTCATACAGACATTTCTTGCCCACATAACAAATCTTTCCATGAAGGTGAAATTTAAGGTGGTCTTAAAGATAAAATTGTAATTAGAAATAATCTCTCACGTTAAAGGAACACACACACTCAAGTGAGCAGAATATGGAGGAAGCCTCGACGGAGCTCGAATAAGAGCAGAGGAAGCTAGAACCAAGTAAGCTAGTTCAAGCGTTTGAAGTAGACACCGAGGAACCTTTCCCGAAGGAGTTGTTTATGGAAGAATTTTATTTTGATTTTTACTTGAATTATGTGCATTGATGATAAATTTTGTAAATAGTGAGACGTATTATAATACTTCTGAGATTAATTGATATTCATAAGGTACCGGGTCTGGAAGAACTTCATAGATCTTCCATGCTCTATATAATAACCTCACTTTGGGAAAATCTGAGGGAACTGGTTTAGAAAATTGAGAAATAAGGAAACATTAAAGCACAACATAACCTCTCCAGATACACCAAATAAAATATCAACTCGTCTGATGGAGCACAACCCGAGAGAACATCATTCGAGAAACCATGAGTTACTTTGTCCACTAGGTTTATTACCAAATGTTGTTTAACCAAAGTAAAAAATAATTTTCAAAAAAAATATTATAATGATTTCATGCGTGACCTACCCTATGTCCAATCTAATCATGAGTAAATTATGGTGGCCTGAGGACTATCATATATTTTGGTAGGCTACCACATGTGGGTTAAAACCTGATACATAGTTGGTCAATAAATCCTTCCATTAGGATTATATTCTAGTGATATAGGAGCATACTTGCACAACATTACATTTAATATAGAGGTGTAATGTACCAGTGGGATATTATTACATTTAATAATCTTGATATTACTCGAGTGCATCTACGTGATTATATATATGCCAACCACCCTTTGAGAGAGGACGTATCACAAAGAACAAATATTATCACACTCGAGAGAGTTATTATAAAGAACTAGAGAATTTATTCTTTACCATTGATACCTTTGTTCAAGATTTCTACCAAGAATATAGGCATTAAATGATTTTTGACCTGTATACCTTCGTACCTTGGTATTTCTTCCTCCTAGATAAGGTGTAACTAGAGTGCTTACTTCTCTCTCCCTCTATCTAGTTGTTCCCAAGTTCCATTTATTGTTCTAAACAAATCACATTTACTACTTATCATTGAGATATACACGAGTGTTTGTGAGTTTATATCAAATAGTTTATTCTATTTAAATGAGTTCATCCCATCATTGTCAATAGCATCTTGTTTTGTAAATTATTTCCATTATTAGAGGTTACGCCTCAGTTTATATTCAAGCCCCCTATCACTAAGAGCACTGCTCTCTTACATATATATATTTTTCATATATTGTGTACACTTATGTACTCCCTTTAAACTAGCCCATGTTTAGGAGACCAAGTATGCAATTTACAACGTCTATATATTGGTTTAATGCCCGAAGTTTAACCCATCACTTCCATATGTGTAATTAATAGATATATTTATATTCTAATAAAAATAAATCGATTTCCATGAGTATAAAATACAAGCTTGATAACACACTTTCAAAATATGTTCTCAAGAGAGTGACATTGAGCTATGTTCAACGTGAAACTTTGCAAGCCAAAGTCTAAAATTTGGCTACACTCACCTTTTCTCCGAGCAAACAAGGTTTGTCTCTTCATGCTACCCTAAATATATGTTTTGATTTCAATACTTTTCAAACACATGTATTGAATCAATGTATTAGATTAACATATAAATAAATCAATCTCACAAAACATAAATTTTATATTAAGGATTGGGCTACATAAATATCGTATAGTTCCATCTTTCATTCGCATTATCCCATTGCATACACCTACATATATTATCGAACCTTGATATTGGAACTACATTGGCTTTGATGCCATGTCTCCATGGGTAAGTAGGCGCTATACCAAACTAAAATCGTTAAGCTAAAGCCTCAAAATACATCTTTTGGTGTATTATTTCATATGGATGCATCCATCTCTGTTCCAAACCCCTATATATTATCCAATGGATTGGATTTTATACCAACTCCCCTGGGTAAATAGACACTATACCGAGATAAAATATTAAAGACCGAGCCTCATCATACATCTCTCGACATGTTATTTCCAAGATTGCCTCCATCTCTAGTCCCATCCCTTATATATTATCGAATTCCATTATTGGAACTATGCTGAATTTAATCCAAATTCTCATTGGGTATGTAGGCATTAAACCGAGTTAAACTCATGAAGACTAATCCTAATAATATGTGTCAGGGAATATTATTTACTAATGATGTCTCCATCTCTAGTCCCAACCCTTATATATTATCGAGCCCATTTTATAGGAACTATGCTGGCTTTGATACCATGTCTCCTTGGGTACGTAGGTACTATGACTAGCTAAAATCAAACAACCCAAGCTTTATAATACGTTTCTCGATATATTATTTCCTAGGGATGCCTCCAACTATAATCCCAACCCCTATATATTATCCAATGCATTAGATAATTTATGCTTTTTCACACACTTACATACATAATAACAACCATTAGTTATATTCATAAAATCATTGACTCACGCGTAAACAAATTTGCGTACCTGGACTGATTGAAGTGACATTTCTATAACTCTCACTGATACCATTATTAAACTTGAGGCCCTAACAATATCTTTGAAGGATCCTAACATTAAGGTATCGAAAAAAATTTCAAAATAAATAAAAGCAATAAATTAATATAAAGATGAATGATAAGCATATAATTACGAAAGCATACAGAATAAGTGGTGTACCTAACACTTTCCCCACTCATAACCTAGTTTCTGAACCTGTACAACAAGAATCTCTAGATTAAATAACGACCTTAACACCTTACTTAGTAATAAATCAACAGGGATATCCTGGGCCTTTTTGTTTGTTTTGTATAAAAAAAATGGTGACTGAAGACCCTACAAAAACCCCACCTTTACCGCACGGAAGCCAAACTAACTAAAGGGGCGTGCACCTAACTTGGACATGACGTTAAACTACATACATAGGAAATTCACCGAGTCCAACCCCGAACCGCTAACCTAACATAGGTGGAAAGTGAAGGATTAAAAGACAAGCACCCCCACACCCACCATTACATAAGTTCTCTCCCTTGCTTAGGGCCCTCAATAACACAATACCAAAATTAAAAATTATTACCAAAATAAAGGCAATGTTTTTCTTTTTTCAAATTTGGGTAAAATTTTAACCTATCATCAAAGTAACGAAATATTGTTTTACAAGTTGATTTAACTTAACAATATATTTTCATTAATAATATAATATAAATTAAAATGAAAAATAATAAATAATGAGCTTGACACAGGGATTTATACGAGAGTAAAACCTTGAAGGAAAACCCTCGGGCCAAACCGACACCTTCCACTATATGGGAAAGGTTATACCAAAGGGACAACTATCTTACTGTTAGAGGGTAGTGTGACTGGGGCCTAGTAACATACTGAATCGGGATAGGCATGACCCTCTACAATCGACGTTGCCTTCAAGTTTTTCAAGAACTTATGAGAGTGATGTCTGTCAGTGGTGAGTGAAAGAACAAGGCACTTAACACTTAGAGAGAGAGAGAGAGAGAGAGAGAGAGAGAGAGAGAGATCAATGAGAGAATACTGGGAGGTTCTGGTGTGATTTTGACAGAGTAACGGTGCAACTTGAGTTGTGCTCTTTTTCGTGACATTGTCGAGGGTTCCTATTTATACTTGGGCACTAGGGCTGAGTTGACACTTTTGGGTGCCAAAATTGAGAGGTGGTGAGGGACAAAGTCTGAAATGTACCATTTTCCCCTACCTGTGTGCAACCACCCATCCCCTCTGACAAGTGCTACCGAATGCAAAATAATGTCAAAAAGAAATTATGTCTACGCTTAAGGACAAAATATTTGATTTGGTTAATATCGTTTAAAACGGTAACTTGTGATACAAACTTTGTGAACTTGAGAGGGAAGGCCTCAAGGACCAACTCCTCTGAAATCTATTATGTTGAGAGAAGGGGGTCTTGAGGACCCCCTTCTCTAACATCATTTTTTATAATAAAAATCCATTTATGGTGAGGAACCTCTTGGTTTCTCATTCTAGTTATGACTTAGTGTGCTATGTAAGGACTTGAGTGACTCCTAGGGTCTTTTTACTAGAACCTCTTGCCTATTTTTTGGAGACTGGGGGACTTTGAGGGTTCCGCATTCAATATTTTCTGGAAGATGAAGGGGCCTTGGGGGTTCCGCATACCATATTTTCTTAGAGTTGAGGGAGGGAATCCTTGGGGGTTCTGCGACCAAATATTTTCTGGTAGTTGAGGGAGGGAATCCTTGGAGGTTTTGCGCCCAAATATTTTCTTACAATTGAGGGAAGGGAGCCTTTGGGTTTTGCGCTCAAATATTTTCTTACAGTTAAGGAGCCTTGGGGGTTCTGCGTCCCATATATTTTCTGGCAGTTGAGGGAGGGGAGCCTTGAGGGTTCCGAGCCTAAATATTTTCTTGCAGTTGAGGGACCTTGGGGGGCTCCGCGTCCCATATTTTTTGAAGCTACGAACCTTATGGGTTATGTATCCCATATTTTTTGGAAGCTGGAGGGGGGGTATTCGAGGTACCCTCACCCCAAAATATAGTGGACAAGCTTGAAACACCCTTCTACATTAGCCCCTCATGCAAAGTATTTTATGTTGGGGAGACCAAAAGTCTTTGTTCCCCATGAATTCAAGTTGCAATTTTTTTAGGGATCCTCAACATTACCCCTAGGGTCATTAAATACACTATCCCTTTATTTTATGTTTAGGATTCTCGAGAAGCCACACGTCAGTATGGGAAGTATCATCTCATCATTTGGGGAAACAAATTTGTCAACCTTTTGGTATTCCCACACGTTTTACCATTTTAATATAAAAGCTAATAATTTTTTGAATAAAATCTTTTAAGGTTACCTTCTTCTCAAATCACTCACATAAAGTTTGGTGTTCTTAGGGAGAGATGAAAAAAAATCAAAGACTCCATAAATTTTTTACTTTCAAGCTTTTACCAACCCATTTCAATGGCTTCATCATCATCAAATGTTTCTACCGCCACCACCACCAACACCGTCGTCATTCCTCTTGTAATAGGGCCTTTACCCATTTTTGTTACCATTTCCATGGTGGTGGCTACTAGAACCAATACGATAACCACCACCCGAGGACTTTTCATCAATGTTCCATCCTCGAAGTTATCGCGAGTGGATGATGGCATTCTGGGTCTCTCAAAATTCAGAGCCTCATTATTTATGGGTTCCACGACTGCGATTATCTCATCTGGAGGAATGGTTTTTTTACCCCAAACCTGATCGAGCTACTTCTAGTGGGGCAAATAATTTTGAAGCGCTGACTGGTATGGGTTCCTCGTTTGGGGTCATGACGGGCGAGGGTCCCTCGAAGGAGGCCGCTGTTGGCATGGTTTTGGATTCCTCAAAATTTGGGACTGTTTTATTTATGGGTTACTCGATTGGGGGTACCTCATATGAGGAAATGGATTTTGATCCCAAATCTTTGGGGGCCACTGTTGGTGAGGCACTTGGCCTTGGAATGTTGTCCAATATGGATTACTCGTTGAGGGTGTGCCTGGCGAGGGTCCCTCATCTAGGGGTTCCTCACCAGAAGTATCTATTTGGGCTCCCTTACTTTAGGGTCCCTCGTCGCTATCGTTGAAAACGATGGGTTCCTCGTCCGCTTCTCCAATAATCAAGGGTTCCTCGCCTATTTCCATGACAATGAAGGGTTCCTTGACCACAAAGGCTACTCGCATATCGCTTTGACCACCAAGGGTTTCTCGTTAACAGAGGGTTCCTCGCCTATAACTTTGGGTTCCTCGCCTGCCTTTTCACTCGCAGAGGGTTCCTTGCCCACTATTGTGACAATAGAGGTTTCCTCGGTCCTCCATTTTGTGATTTTTAATTCCATGTCTAATTTTTGAAATTGGGGGAGCCTCGCCCACTGTTCTGATTTCAAAGGATCCTCGCACTCTGTGGGGGTGACTACGGGTTCCATGTGCCAGGTGTTAACCACAGAGAATTCCTCGCATAGGCCTTTTGCGATTGTGGGTGCTTCTCCTGAGGTATTGATCATGAGGGTCCTTGCTTGTGTCTTTTGTGACTGTGGGTTCCTCACTTGAGCCAATGGCTATTGGTAGTTCTTCCACTACTTCATATTCTTCTTAGGCTTGGGAAGAATATATGTGCACCTGTCAGGGGATGGATTTTGGCCTTTACCGTTGTGCACCCTTTTTCGAACCCAGTGATGATTTCATGGCTTCCATTGCTCAGTTTGAGGAAAAGTTCACTGCCAATGTTATTGAGTGACCTCATGTGGGGTTAGGTGTATCTGGAGCCTCTGATTGATGATATTGAGGAGTTCGGCTTTCGCCCTTACAACAAACGCCCTAGTGGTATGTTTAGTTGGCTTTTTTCCCGGTGACAGTGTCACTTTTTATTACCCTGCTAATGTTGACTCTATTTCTACTTGCACCCATATCAACGTGGTTGAAATGCTACTACCAGCTCTTCTTCCTTCTTTGACAGAACTGAGTCGAGGTGTTGAGTTCTATCACTTGGAGAGAGTGAGGAGGAAGATTAGTTATGACTTGGTGTTCACACCCCTTCCTACCATTCGAGCAGCGACCCTTCGGAGTAACTCTTATAGGCATGAATAAACTTTACCTTTCAGGGAATGTTTCACAGGCTGCGTCATGTAGTAGGGATATATATACCTCCCTGCGACTACTTGCCTTCTTTCACCGCTTCTTGATTCTTACTCTGGCAGTTATAGGTTCTTCTCATTCAAAACTGTGTGGTCAGGACACCAAACGAGACTAGCCTTACTAAGTACATCAAAGACCAATTCTTAATGAAGTGGACCCAGAAAGATTCTTGGCATCTTAACACCACACCTAGGTCGCCTCTTGAGCAAGCTACTCCCATCTTAGTGAAGCCGCTCCTCAATGAGTCTACCCAGCTGCAACAAGCTGAGGTGCCCTCTACCAATTATAAAGTCTATTCCAATGGTAAAGGAAAAGTAAGGGCTCTTGCATTAGGTAAAAGAAATCACCCAGACACAGATGTTTCTTACTTTATTGCTGCCACTACTACCGCTCCTTCTCCTAATTCTCCAGTGAGGATCAGAGCTACTAAAAGGAAAAAGAGGGTTGATGTTGAAGTTTTTGCTCCCTCCACACTAGACCAAGGGTTAGATACCGATGATCTTAGGGCGGAGGAGACCTATAAGACTATCAGGGAGCAAAATTATGAGGATTTGGGCCTTTCTTCCTGGGGATATCAGTCGTATCTATTCCCATTGTAGAAGGTACTACATCTAAACATTCTTTACTTAGTGAAACTGGCTCTTACGTACTTTCACCTACTAGTTCCCCCTCCCCTCATTGGAAGAGAAACTAGTTGACTATGGAAGCACGCCTTCCTACGATGATCATAGTTCTTCTTTGAATGATGTGTATGGCTTGGATCTCCATGGTGAGTGTTCTACTGACACCTATGATTTGTTATTAGTTTTGAGGGATCCTTCCAGTGATGATGAGGCATTACATTACCCTTCGAGGGTTAGCTCCACCACCAGGTCCCTTCCATATAGCCAGGTCGTGCGCTCTGCTGCCATAAATCTTTCTTTACTTGAGACTTTTATGCATATGATTTTTTTATTCAATTATGATTATTGACCTGTTTAGTAATTCTTTCTCTTAAAATATTTCCACATGTTACTTTTGCGGAGGCAAGTGGTCTTTCACCTCCCCCCTGCATCATGTTCCCTTCCAGCGCGAGAGGAATTTTATGCTCATTTCTTCTCGAGGCCTTTTCAGAGAGGATGTTCACTCCCCTAGGGTTTTTAAGACTTTGATATTCAAAATTTACATTTCTTTTTACTAAGTGTTATATATTGCTATTTCTCTTTAGCTCTCATCTGTGCATCCTTCCAGTACTAGGGTCCTTCATGTGACCCCACGTTCTGATCAGGTATCTCTCTGATTTCCTTTGAGTTGTTGGCATCATTGTTCTCTCTTACGTTTCTAAAACTATTTTCCTTTGCATTCTCTGTCTATTTATGATTGTAAAGAATGATGCCTTCTAGCCTTGTAGCTTCACATTCTTTTGTAGTAGTAGAGGGAACTTCTACGGCTGATCCCATGGCTACCTCCTTCTTATATGTCTGTCTATTTTCTTAGCCCTTTTATTATTTATATTACTATGTCTTTGGTGCTTATATTCTTTGTCACCTTTCATTTACCAGGACCCTGTATCTCTTGGCCTTTCTTTAGTAGGGGGGACTCTCCCTTTTTTGGAGATCACTATTTTAGCGTTGTCTCCCTCAGGGAGGATTTTTGTTTCCCGGGTCCACGTCTCTATGGATGGAAGACCTATGCTCTGTATATCTCTCATAGGCCTGCATTTACTATTGCTTCCGCTGTTGAGCCTATTTCACAGATTTATATTGAAGTATTGGTAGATTTTTCACCCACAATTGTGATGATAATGACATCTTCTATTGCCATTATTATAAATAGGTCTTTAGCACAGTCCCTATTACACCACTGGTCACTTTCCTTCCTTCTTCATTATTTGGGGCTAAGGTACCCTAGAAATTTTCTTTTCTGCCTTTGGTCTTACTTATACTGACAAGTCATTTTTCGTTATTTTCTCAGTTGGTTCGCAGCATCACTGCATCACTGCCTACCGCTACTATTCTTCAGCATCCCCTATTGTAGATAAGGCGCCTTGGCCTATTACTTTAAGTGAGTGTCCTCCCATAGTGCCTATCCCAGTAACTATTTCTGTAATGGGTCTTTGGGATTTTTTATATGTTTATTTCATGCTGCAAATTCTTGCCTCTTTTTCTTCATTTACAGTCCATCTATGTGGAAGCTTTCTTATTTATCACGCTTTCCATGAGTGTCGCGGGGGCTTCCCCTTAGGCTCCGTTCACTACACCCCGGGTAACTGCTGAGGTATCATTTCTTACATTTGCATGAGAGTAACCTTTTCTATGTCACTCTTATGACTCATATTTTTTTCAACTTTGGTAATCAGGTTAACATAACTGAGGTCCCCTCATCTGCAAGACCTGTTACTAGTTTTGCTCCCATAGCTACGGGGCTTCCGACTCATATTTTGAATGAATCTCCCCAAGTAAATACTTGGTTTGATTATATTCTCAATTTTTTTTTTATTTAGAACTTTGCCAATGCTTACTAACACTTATCTGTTTCTATATTCTTAGGTTAGTGTTGTAATGGTTCCAGTGACTGCGGAACATATTGGGGGAATGTCTGCGGGAGAGGTATTATGCCTTCATACATTTCCCTATTTTTTCTACTTCCCATTTTCTTCTTCCTTTTACTATGAAAGTATGCTTACCTTCGCCTTTATTTCATTGTTTCCAAGCTAGTGAGGCAGTTGCTCCGATAATTGTTGAGCTTATTGGAGAGATAGCTAGGAGAGAGGTATTATACTGTCATACCTTCTCTATTCTATTTCTTATTTTTCTGCTTGCTTTTACTATGCAAGTTCTTTAACCATCTCCCTTGTTTCATTTTTTCTAGGTGAGTGAGGCCATTTCTCCGGTGACTGTGGAGCATGCTAGAAAGATGGCTGCGAGAGAGGTATTATACTAGCATACCTTCTTTCTTTTTATTTCTCCATTTTCTTCTTACTTTTATTATGCAAGTGTTCTCACTCTCACCCTTGTTTCATTGCTTCTAAGTGAGTGAGACCATTGCTTCAATGACTATGGAGCATGCTAGAGAGATGGATGCAAGAAAGGTATTATACGGGCATACCTTCTCTCTTTTTATGTTTCTCCCTTTTCTTCTTGCTTTTACTGTGCAAGTTCTCTCAACTGAACCTTTGTTTCATTCTTTCCAGGTGAGTGAGGCAGTTACTCGAGTGACTGTGGAGTGGGCATAAAGTGCTATGTTTCATCCTTCTCAAGTATTTAACTGTCTTACTTAAGTTTCTATTTCCTCTTTCTAAATCATGGGTCGTATTGATATTTCTCATTTCTATTTCTCATGCTTAGCCTAGCATCTCCCCTTCGGTTGACTTTCTTCCGACAAATGGTAGCATACTCACCCCTTTGAGATTTGTGGTAAGATTTCTTTCTTAGCCCTTTTCAAAGTCTGGACACATCTCTCATTATCTTCTTTCTCTTTTAACTCATCATGAACATTTATTTTCAGGATCCTAGTGGTGGGTCTACCGAGGTGGATGATGAGGGGGATCATAGTTCTGAGACCACTCCTAAGGCTGGTGATGCTGATTCTGACGAGGAGTCCTCTTTTCTTACTTCTTAGGTAGAGTCTCGTCATTCAGGTAGTGACGCTGAGGTGGAGGCTCCTGGGATTTTTATTAGTAGATTGTGGCATGAGGAGTGTCCAGGGCGCTTCAGGACACACGATCGCCATATTCTAGATTTGATTTTGGAGCATCATCTTGAGACATTCACCTCTCAGAGAGTACTTCATATTGATAGTCTTATGGTGTGCAACCTCAAGGCCCTTTCATAGTCACCTTCATGATCTATTGACTACTTCTACTACCGAGATTACTTGTTCTTTCAATTTATTATTCTTAGAGGCTCTTCGTGACCTGCAGCAGTTCTACCATTTTCATTTAGGTTGGCTTGATGCTCGGATTTGTCATTTTCTGGGCATTCTTTTTAAAAAGATGGTGAGACTTCACACATCTATACAGACTAGGGTCGATCAACGACAGGTGGAGGGTGCGAGGATCAGGGGTTAGATTACATTATTTCAGTTCCAGATTACATCTTTTCAGTCTCGACTTGACAGACTTGAGTCTGGTGACCAGGAGGATGAATTCAAGTTGGTTAGGTTGGAAGAGGAGTTCTTGCAGGAGGCTAGTTTGTCATATGATGGTGCCCTTAACCACGACGACTTGTTCTTTGTTATTTCTAGTGGGTAGGCTATTTCTTGCCTTGTACTACTTTTGTTCCTTATGTATAGAAACTGACTATTTATGAATGGGAAAACTATTGTTCTATTTCTCCGGCACTTTTTTCTTATCCTTTGCATCTGTCTACACTTTGGCATTTGTTTACTGAGACCCACTATAATTTTCAATGAGCGTTTGGTCAATTTAAGATGCCCCTTATACTATAGGGTACTTGCATTGACCTGAGCAAGTCATATACATATACAAATTTTTTAGCACAACCCCTTGTGATTGTGCAGTATTTGCACGTTATCTGGGTGAGTTACTAAATCTTGAGCTGCCCTTGATGCTATGGGGTGTTGTTTACATTATTATAAGGACTAGCTTGGAGGGAGTGAATGACCCCATCTCCTTCCTTTTTTCAGAAGAATCTTTACAAATAAAATAAGTAAATAGATGATTCTCTTTTTAGTTTCGTAATCAAAACAACTCCTTGCAGAACAAGGGGTCCTTGCTCTACATTTTCGTAAGATCTTTCATAGTCTCAAAGATATTAGATAGGGGGGGTTTGACCTCCATATCGACATTTCTATTTCACCGGTCAAGTAAAACATTGCTTTGCGAATCAAGGTTAACACTTGTTCTCCGGGCAAAATCTTTATATATATATATATATATATATATATATATATATATATATATTACTTCGAGGATGTCCTCCTACTAGTCTGGTGGAAAAATAGAACTACTTGTCTACTATATCTCGAAAAACTTTGCTCAATATACTCTCTCTTAGGAAGGATGTACCCCCCAAAGTGTAATGAGAAAAGTTCTTCTTATTTTTCATGTACCCTCTTCTATCCTAGTAGAAAGAATTTATGAAACGAAAAAATTCTATCGGGTCTACCTCATACAGTAGGTAACTAATCAAATTAAACATCAAA
Organism: Sambucus nigra; assembly: GCA_949130495.1. Taxonomy (NCBI): domain Eukaryota; kingdom Viridiplantae; phylum Streptophyta; class Magnoliopsida; order Dipsacales; family Adoxaceae; genus Sambucus; species Sambucus nigra. The sequence continues at coordinate 201,991,476 of OX422216.1, forward strand.
ATTATTGCTATTCATTTCTTTTTCTATTATTTACTCCTTACAAGATGGTATTGCTCTATCACTTCTTTACAAAAAAGATTTTTTCAGTATGAGAGAAAACTGCTCAGATTCTATTACAGAAATGACATTCAACAAAAACTAGGCATAATACCTTTTCAGCCACTTGCAGTTGATGGATTGAAGGGAGTCACTCTCCGGCCCTGAAATATGGAAGTATCCCGAAGTGATGGGTAGATGACCGAAGAACTAAGTCTCCCACTTTAAATTCTTCGGGTTTGACTAGGTTTTCATAAGCTCTGGATAGTTGTTGGGTGTAGACTTTGAAGTTATCCCTTGCCTTATCTCGATGCTCATCCAACACCTCTAGATGAACATGCCATAGGTTCAGAATGAGTCCATTGCATATAGAAACCCTAGTTGAGGGTATTGATAGTTCCACTAGTAGGACAACATAGATCCCATACACGAGTGAAAACAGATTAAACCCGATCGATTTTCTCTTCGAAGTGCGGTTGGCCCATAATAGCTTCTCATCCCATTCCCATGGCATGTACTCCATCATCTTCTTCAGGATATTAATTAAGGTTTTGTTGGTGGCCTCCGCTTGGCCATTTCCTTTTGGGTAGGATATGGCGGAGCTATTGTGCACAATCTTTGTTTGTGAGAAGCCCCATCTCACTACAAATGAGTTTTTTCCCATTATTTTTTAAATTCACCTTGGGTATACCAAACCTGCATATGATATATTCCCTGATAAATTGGGTTATCGCTTGTGCGGTTACCCTCCTTAGGGGGATGGCCTCTGCCCACTTGGTATACAATTCTATAGCTACAATAATTAAAGTTTTGCCATGAGAGGTCGGGATGATCTTTCCCACCATATAGAATGCCCACGTGTGGAAGGGGTAGGGAGCTACTAGGATTTCCAAGCTGACAGAAGGGGTATGCATCATGTTGACATGTACTTGTCAAGCTCTACACTTCTTAACATAACTAATGGATTCAGCCTCCATGGTTGTCTAGTAATACGCCAACATCATTAGTTGATCATAGAGTTTGGCACCTCCCTTGTGGGAGGGCTCATGAGATTCCTTTAACATCTTTCATGTGTCTTCCTTAGCTACGCACTTTAGTGCTTTCCCATTATCACCCTTTTGATAGAGCTGTACTTCCACTAAGTAGAAATGGGCTACCCTCTTCTAGAGATAAATTTCATCTACTCTCTCTGCGGGTATCTCACCATATTTCAGATATGCTATGTATGGTTGCCTCCAAGCTTCAAAGGCCTCCACAAAATTAGCTTCTGTTGGCTGGTTCAAATGGGTTTGCCACTTTAAACAACCCTGCTGCAGACGAGCAGCCTTTGCACTAATGGTGGGCCAGTAGTATCCCCCCGTAGTAACCGGAGATAAAACAGGATGTCAGTATCCCCACAATTCTTTTCATTCATATATTCAAGCCTCTCTTTAGCTTCTTGTTCTCCAAGAACCTCGCTAAGAACCCTCTGGGGCTCTTGAAGTAAAGTGTCCTGTGCAGCAAGTGGTAGTTAGCCAACTCTAACATCTTCACTATCCTTTCTCTTATCTCTAGCTGGTTTACCACTAGGTGTCTCCAATCTTCCCACTCATCGCTTGGGAACAAATACTTCAGTGTGGTAGGCACTGTTCTCCACCGCACTGTGATCGTTACCTTTACCTCATCCATGTCTAATTTTTGTGCTATTGTAGCTAGTGTTTTGGGATGCCTACTCATTATTCTTGCATATCTCTCACCAGTTACCTCCAGGAATTGCCCCAGCCACGTTTGGATGATGTATATGTAGGGTACCAAAGTAGCATGATTGAGAGAAAATTTCCCATTCATCTGATTCACCACTAGGTTAGAGTCCCCCCGGATGCATAACACTCTAATGCCCCTTCGGAGAGCTTCTAACATACCTAAAATGAGAGCTTCAAACTCAGCCTCATTGTTCAAGCATTTAAAGACTAACTTGAAAGAGAGGGTAAGATTCTCCTTGCCGTTCGAGAGTATGACTCCCACACCTCCTATGCCTTGGGCACACGATCCATCAAACTCCATTCCCCATTTTTCTATTTCTTTCACCATGCATGCTTGGAAAATCTCCCCGGGTAACTCTTCATCGGGGTGCTCAAAGTTTCCACTTGGAAAATGGTCCAACAAATCTGCTACCGCTTGAGTTTTGATGGATTTGGGCACCATACACTTCAGATCATATTTTGGCAAGATTAATAACCATCTTCATACTCGCCCTACAAGTATCGTCCTTCTCAGGAGTTACTTGATACGTTCATACTTGGTGACTATATGAACTATAAAAGCTAGAAAATAGTGTCTCAACATCTGAGCCACAAAGACCAAGGCAAGATAGTGCCTCTACACATTATTATATCGAGATTATATTCTTGAGATTACTCTTGACATATAGTACATTGGCTTCTCTATTCCTTCCCTTTCTTGGGCCAATAGTGCCCCTATGGATCTTTTCGTGTAGGTGAGGTAGAGTAACAGCGGTGCCCCAGCCTCAGGTTCGATCGTCGTGGATGGAGAAGCTAAAATCTCTTTAATCTTCTCAATTGCTTTCTTTTGTTCCTCCCCCCAAACCCATTTGGATTTTTTCTTCAGTAAGGGTATAAATGGGTGAGTTACTTCTCCTAGAGCAGGTATGAACCTTCTCAGGTAAAATACCTTTCCCAAGAAGCTCTTGAGATACCTCTAGCTCTTTAGGGGGTGGCATCATTACTATGGATTTTGTCTTCTCTACATAAACTTGCACCCCTTGTCTATTCACAACAAAGCCCAAAAACATTCCCACAATGAACCCGAAAGTACACTTTGCAGGGTTCATTCGCATCTTATACTCGCGATAGCTTTCAAATACTCTGTGGAGGTCTTGTATGTGATTACTTTCTATTGTGAATTTCACCACCAGATCATCCAGATAAAACTCTATTATATTATGAAATAGGTCATGGAATATTTCCATAATGGTTCTCCGGTACGTAACCCCAACATTCTTCAATCCAAATGGCATGACTGTGTAGAGGAAATTTCCTAGTGCCGTGCGAAAGGAAGTCATCTTCGCGTTCATCGAATCCATCTTAATCTGGTTATAGTCGACTGTGGGTACCCTGAATTTAGCACCATAAGGCCTGGACGAGTAGCCTCTCCTTAGCAGCACAAAGCCCAGGCCCATCACCTCTTGTACTCATCCGATTACCCCACGATCCCATGAAGAGAAGTGGTAAGGGAGCGCGATCCCATGTAGGGGAGATGGCTAATAAGGAGGAACCCCTCACCCCCACTACTCCAACGTATACATGTATAAATTAAACCCTAAGTCCGGGGCAAAGGACAAGTTGTATTCTCTGTACTTATTCTTCAGAATATAGAGAAATAACACTGACTGAACCACCGTGGACGTAGGCACATATTTGCTGAACCACGTATACCCGTTGTTGTGTGATTAGCATCTTATTTATCTTTTCTTAATTGTTACCTCTTTCATATTTATTTGTGTTGCATAATAATTGTCACCAAAATTGGCGCCGTCTGTGGGAACATTTATCTTTCCCTGAGAAAAGCCCACTCCGAGAAAAAATCTAAGATGTCTGGTCACAGCAGCAACGCTCTTCAAGCAGGAGATATTCAGGAGCCACCCGCTCCTCGCAGGATTAGGTCTGAAGTCCGACGTTCAGATCAAGGGGCTCTCTTAGAAAGGCCAGCCTCAGAAGAAAGTCAAGGAACAGCAAGGTCCACTCAGATATACAGATTGATCAATGCATACGAAGCAAGGCTCCACGAGCAGAGGGAGTCTTCTCTCAGATATGAGGCTGAGAATGCTCGCTTGAAAAGAAGACTGGAAAAAATAGAAAAAGAACTACGCCCTGATACTAGGAGACGCCCCTATCGCACTCCTAGCCCTCAGGCAAGCAAATCTCGCAACCGAGGAAGGAGCCCTAGGTGGCAATATCAAGGGTTCGAAGGTGGCGACTCAAACGACGACCTCCGCGAGCAACTGAGAAAAGCTCGCCGCTATCAGAGCCCTGCTCGCAGTGACGAAAACATACGGAACTTAGTCAACAGAGAAATGGACCAACATCCAGCTCACCACGGCACCAGGTCGACCAGAGAACTCGCCAGGAGAGCCCTCAAGACCCAGATGAAATCGCCCTTCACGAGGGAAATTGAAGTAGAAGCAGCTCCCAAAAAGTTTGCTATTCCAAGGTACAAGATTTACGACGGGAAGACTGATCCCATTGATCATGTTAGGCAGTACCGGCAAGCTATGACCCTCTGGAATCACCGAGATGCACTGATGTGCCGTATTTTTCCCTCGAGCCTTCATGACGTGGCCCAGAAATGGTTCGAGAAACTCCCTCACCGATCCATCAGAAATTTCAAATCCCTGGCCGAGCTCTTTATGGCCCGGTTCATCACCAGCAGCTCCCATCCCAAAAGAATGGATGCTCTATTAACAATGAAGAAAACGCCTCAGAAGACACTCCGAGACTACGCGAAGAGGTACTGGGAGTTATTCAACGAAGTCGAGGACCGCACGGAAGAAGTGGCAGTGGCTTCATTCAAAATTGGGCTACCTAGCTCTTCCCTCCTTTACCAGTCCTTGACAAAGAAGGAAGCAACCACCATTGATGACCTGATGGCCCGGATTGAGAAATACGTAAAGGTGGAAGATGTCACCCGCCTCAACGTAGGAGAAAACGGTCGAGCCAAGCTCGCTACCAAGGGGAGTGAGAAAGTTGATAACCAGGAAAAAGGAGGAAATAATGGGAACAAGAATGGCTCCAAGAACGGGGGGAACCCTGACGTTGCAAAGTCGTTCCAGGCGGTCAACACCGTCTTCAAAGAACCAATTTACAAAATTCTCGCGAAGATCAAGGATGAGCCTTTCATCAAATGGCCCCAGAAAATGGGAGGAGACCCATCGAAAAGAAACAATGCACTGAGATGCACCTTCCATAAAGAGGGAGGGCATAAGACCGAGCACTGCAAGGCTCTTAAGTCCCACCTCGAGGAGTTGGCCCAATCCGTACATTTGAATGACTTTGTGGAAAGGAAGGTAGAGAGTGACTGTCCACAAGGAGGCAAAACCCGACAACGTATTGGAAGACCACGCCGGACACGAATTCGCAGTAATCCATGGAGTATCCGATGTTAAGGAAATCCAGGGTAACTTAGCTCGAATGGAGGTAAAGAAGCTGACAGCGGTAATGCAATCTTTTCAGATTGATCCAGCAAAATCACAGGCAGGAAAACGTCGGCGAGCAGAGGACATCAACTACAACAAGCATGTTGTTTTCACGGATGAAGATCTTGTGGGAGTGAGGACCCCACATAACGATGCCTTAGTCATTACACTCAGGATAGCCAACTTTGATATCGACAGGCTGCTCGTCGATCAAGGGAGCTCATCCGAAGTAATGTACATCGACCTGTTCAGAAAATTGAAGTTGAACATCGCCGACCTAAAGGGAACCACTGTTCCTCTGGTCGGCTTCGCTAGGAAAATGACCATGCCTCTGGGCAAGATTGTACTACCAGTGATCGCTGGAAATGTTTCAAAAATGATTGAATTCTTGGTGGTCGACATCAATTCACCGTATCAAGCCATCCTCGGCAGGGGATGGCTTCATGCAATGAAGGCAGTCTCCTCGACCTACCACCAGAAACTCAAATATGTCACCGAGCGGGGAGTGATGGAGATACATGGCGACCAGTAGATGGCGAGAAAGTGCTTCATAGCGGCCATCCGACCAAAGCCAGAGAAAAAAGTCGTTCAAACCAGCGAGAAAGTGGAGGAAGGTGCAATCCCTTCCAAATAGCAATTAAAATATGGAAGGCCCAGAGTGGAAGAGACCAGGCTCCTCCCCTCCGAGCGTGTTGTAGAGGACCTGGTAGAAGTAATTGCTAAAGAAGGCGACAACAGCAGAGTCTTCCTGATCGGGACCTCACTCTCTGACCAAGAGCAAAAGGATTTGTTAACCTTACTCAGAAGCAACATAGATGTTTTCGCTTGGGAACCCTATGAGCTGCCAGGAATCGATCCCAATATGGTCTGCCATCGGTTGCACGTCAATCCCACATTCAAGCCGATAGAGCAGAAGGCAAGACGAATTGCTCCCAAGAAGGCCAGAGCAATAGAAAAAGAAGTCGAAAAACTGCTGGATGCAGGGTCCATACGGGAAGTGCAATTCCCCAAATGGTTATCCAACCCAGTGGTAGTTCCAAAAAGCAATGGGAAGTGGAGAGTGTGCATAGACTTCACTGACCTCAACAAAGCATGCCCTAAGGATAGCTTCCCTCTTCTGAAAATAGACCAACTAGTAGACGCCACTGCAGCTCACGAACAAATGAGTTTCCTGGACGCATACTCAGGCTATCACCAGACTCCCCTATATGCCCCAGATCAGGACAAAACGGCATTTATCACGACAGTTGGTTTATACTGTTACAAGGTCATGCCTTTTGGGCTAAAAAATGCAGGGGCAACCTATCAGCGGCTGGTTACTAAAATGTTCAAGAATAAGATGGGAGACACAATGGAGGTCTATATCGACGACATGCTCGTCAAGAGCAAGGAGAAGGAAAATCACCTCTCGGACCTGTCAAGTACCTTCGAAATCCTCAGGAAGTACCGAATGAAACTCAACGCGAGCAAGTGTTCCTTCGGTGTCCAGTCAGGAAAGTTTCTTGGGTATTTGGTCAGCAAGCGTGGCATAGAGGCTAATCCGGACCAGATTGATGCAATCAAAAGAGTGCAACCTCCTCGCACAATCCGCGATGTACTGAAGCTCACTGGAATGCTCGCTGCTCTAAATCGTTTCATTTCTAAATCCTCCGAGAGATGCAAGCCCTTCTTCCAACTCTTAAAAGGCAGCAAAACAGTAGAATGGACCCCAGGTTGCTCACAAGCATTAGACGAGCTCAAGTCCTACCTAAGCTCCCCACCACTGCTTGTCATACCACAGCAAATGGACTCTTTGTACCTCTACCTCTCTGTATCCAACCATACTGTCAGCTCAGTGCTAATGTGTGAAGTTACAGGGATCCAACATCCAGTCTATTATGCGAGCAAAACCTTACTAGACGTCGAGCAACGCTACCTACCATTGGAAAAGCTCGCTTTCACCCTAGTAATGTCCTCGAGGAAACTGAAGCATTACTTTGAAGCTCATACGATCATCGTACTTACATCACACCCCCTTAAGGCTGTCCTAAGGAAGGTGGATTTGTCGGGCAGACTGTCTAAATGGTCAGTCGAGCTCGGCCGGTTTGACATCCAATTTCAACCAAGGACAGCTATCAAGGGTCAAATCCTTGCTGACTTCATAGCTGAATTCACAGGCGAAGAACCCTTCGACCAGCCTAAGCCAAGAGAACAAAACAACCAGGCTACAGGGGGAAGCTGGAAACTATTCGTTGATGGAACCTCCAACTCAAAGGGGGCAGGAGTAGGAATTGTTCTCATCACTCTAGAAAACACAGTCCTCGAGCAAGGAATCAGGATGGGATTTGCAGCCTCCAATAACGAAGCAGAATATGAAGCCTTAATAGCAGGTCTCCAAAGGGCACAAACTCTGGGAGCAAAGCATTTACAGGTATTCGGAGACTCGCAACTAGTTTCCAATCAGATAAGTGGAGACTATAACGCGAAGGATGAGAGGATGGTAGCCTACCTCTCCCTGGTAAAAAACTTAATGACGAACTTTGAAGAAATCAACATCCAACAGTTTCCCAGGGGGCAGAACAGCCACGCTGACGCCTTAGCAGCCCTTAGCTCGGCAGTTGATTCCAGCCTTAAAAGGATCATCCCTATCGATTTCCTCAGCTGCCCGAGCATTTACCCCAACTGCGAGCTGACCAAAGCGAAACCAATACTCCAATTAGAACCTTCCCCCAGCTGGATGGATCCCTTGAGAGACTATTTGAAGAATGGAATGCTCCCAGAGGATAAGAGGACTGCCCACCAGATAAGAGTCAAAGTTGCTAGCTTTCACTTATCCACGGGAGGTGACATGTATAAAAGATCTTTCTCCGGCCCCTACCTTAGATGCGTCCACCCAGGCGATGTCAAGACAGTGCTTCACGAGCTTCACGAAGGAATTTGCGGGAGTTACGTCGGAGGAAGGTCTCTAGCCTTCCGAGCAATGAAAGAAGGTTATTGGTGGCCATATATGCAAAAGGACTCCGCAGCATATGTCCGAAGATGCTATAAAATGCCAGCTTCATGCCCCCATGGTCCACCAGCCCGCCAGCGAGTTAAAATCCCTGACCAGCCCCTAGCCTTTCGCCCAGTGGGGAATGGACATCGTGGGACCACTGCCCACCGCTACCGGCAATCGCAAATACCTGTTGGTCGCAACTGATTACTTTACCAAGTGGATCGAGGCAGAACCACTGGCGAACATCCGAGATGCTGACATGATGAGGTTCATATGGAGAAATATAATCACTCGATTCGGGATCCCCAGAACCATCATCACTAACAATGGAACACAGTTCGAGAGTGGCCCTTTTCAGGACTTCTGCGACCAACACGGGATCAGGCACCACTTCAGCTCGGTGGCTTACCCTCAAAGCAATGGACAAGCTGAGGCTTCCAACAAGACAGTGATCGCTGGATTGAAGAAGCGGTTAGAACAAGCCAAAAGCGCGTGGACAACCGAGCTACCACATATCCTATGGGCGTACAGAACAACTCCTAGGCGAGCCACAGGAGAAACGCCATTCTCACTAGCATATGGTATGGATGCTGTCATCCCACTAGAAGCAGGATTACCTACAATGAGATCCGACCTCGTCGAGCAGGGTCAGAACGATCAGGCTTTGCTCGCTGAACTCGATTTGGCCGACGAGCGCAGGGAACTTGCCCTAGTAAAACTAGCGAGCTATCAGCAACAGCTCGCAAAGCACTACAGCAAAAGGGTCAATCCGAGGAAATTCGAAGTTGGGGACTATGTTCTAAGAAAGGTCCTGGGCAACACAGTGAAGCCATCAGACGGTAAACTGGGCCCGAACTGGGAAGGACCTTATGAGATAATTAGAAACGATCTGCAAGGTGCCTATCATTTGAAAACGATGGAGGGCAGAGAGATACCACGAGCATGGAACGCAGCTAATCTCAAGAAATTCTATTTTTAGGGGTTCTATTGTTAGATCTTTTATTGTACTCATTATGGGAAAAGACAGTTTATTTATCAATTCACCAATGAAAATCTCTCAGTTGATCACTCTCTAAAAAGTAACTATTATATCTTATTGCACATCCTTTTAAAATCACAGGTATAATGGTTGGCATAGCAGGGGAATACCCCTCCTCAGGTCATCTTCATGAAGCACGACAGACCTCTTAGCATTGCCCATGGCAATATATGAAGCCCTACAGAGTATTCTTAGGCATCAAACCTACTTTGGTTAAACAAAATCTTGACCGGATAAAGACATCCAATAACAGGTGTGTCCTCGCCAATTGCCCTACTTAGGCCTAAGGGAGTGTGACGACACGACCTAAAAGGTAAAGGAAGGGCACAATGGTATTCTTAATACTGGACTGGGCGGACACTCACATGACAAGATAAAAAGGATTGTGAAGCTGCAAAAATATAAAAAAATTGGATGAACACGTTTAGTCGGCAAAATCGCCCAAAACTCAAACTTTCCATTAATCTTTTATATTTACAAACAATAATAGTACATGTTTAGTCGACGAAGCTCGCCCAAAGAATTTACAATTATTAAAAAAACAAAATATCAAGAAGGTGGAAGCCTCCGAGTAAGGTAGTCAGCAACTTTAGCTCTCCTCCCATCATCAGGAGCAGGATCGAGCTCCTCCACGACCTCATTTGCGTCCAACTCCAATAGTCGCCGGGGAATAGCATCGATGGGGATCCATCGATCATCTCGCCTGAATGGATTGGGCATCAGAGTAGAGGGGGACATCTCGTACCGATACCACAATATCGAGTTCCTCGGGACCTGCAGCTATTTGAGAGCAGTCAACCACCCCCTGATGAAGGAAAGCTCCTCAAACTCTGATAATCTTGTGGGAGCATCCAGCCAGCCCTGATCATAGCCATCAGTCCACACTTGGCAAGGGCCCCTCTTGAATAGATGCCGCAGTCGGGTGACATCCCTCTGAAGCCCAGCAGCAGTCACATAAGCTCGGCGAACATCGCCGCGCAGCTCCTCCATTTCCCTCTCAAGCTTCTCCTCGACTTCCCTACTCCTACCCCTTGTACTCCTACCAGCACACGGGAGGGGAGGCCGAGTAGCTCGCGACGAGGAAGAGCCTTGTAGGACTGCCGAAGCGGTGCTCGGTGAATGCTCCTTAAGCTTCGAGACCTCCCGCCTCAGGTTTTCATTCTCTCGCTGAAGGAACTCCATGACTTGGTTGATCTCGGTGGCCTCCAGTAACTTTGCTCTCAGCTCGCTAACTTCTTCTTGAACTGAAGCACCGATCTCTTCCATTTCCTGGAGCCTGTCCTTCAACTTGGCCACCAGCTCGGACTGATCCTTATATTTCTAGTTCATTGACTTAGCAAACCTGCAAAGCCTAGCAAAGGCCTGGCGACCTGCAGGGCTTGCATTAGAACCCAGAGTCCTACCTAGTTGGGAGGTAACAGGAATATAATCATCCACATCAACCAACTACAAGTAAAAGAAATAGATCAGCATAAACAAAAATGAAGTCTTTTCATTGATAATGAACGAGGTTACATCAGATCAAAAAAGAAAAAAAGTTACAAAGAAGCCCTATCAATTGGCAACCTCGGTGGATGGACCCTTGTCCTTATCAGCATCAACAGGGATATTACCCTCTGCAGGGGTGTCCACTGCCCCCTCGACCAAGGGAGCATCAGCAGGAGTCGCCTGAGAAACAGGATTGGTGCCTTCAGCAGTTGGGGCTGGCTCCTCATCCACGACTGGCTTTGGCCCTGGATCATGCTTGTCAAAGAGTGGGGATGCAACGTCCATCCCAGCAGCCACGAGGGCCTTGTTCCACCCTTTCTTGAAGTTCAGACGACTGATATAGCCTATCTGAACCTTGGCGTCCTCATACGCTGTAGCCCAGCCACAATTGTACGAATCTTCCTTGAGAGTGGCCGCCTGGGCTTTCTTCGCCTCCAGTTGCTCGGCCAGAGCCCTGTTCTTCTCTGCAAGGTCTAGCTTGCTCGAGCACACCAGGTCGTACACCTTCCTCAGCTCGCCAAGCTCCCTGACAGCGTCATCTCTCTCGCGAGCAGAATTAGCAAGGGCAGAGGCAGATGAGGCTCGAGCTGCATCAGTAGCCTTCAGATCGGCCTCCAGCTTAGAACCCCTGGCTACCAGAGTAGACTTCTGCTGCTCCAGCTCGCTGTTCCTTCTCAATAGCTCGTCGCAAGAGCGATAGAGCATAGCAAAGTCAGTCACAAACTACAAAAAATGAGGGAAGGATCAGAAAGAAGAAACCATCAAAACGGATTAAAGGAAATTGAGAATTAGAAGAGGAACCTTACCAAGGCAAGCCTCTGGCGAGCTTGCAAAGCCAGTTGATCGGACCCCGACGCCCTCTCACGATCTGCAGGGAGGACTGCTCTCTCGAGCAGCGCAGAGGCAAGCTAAGGAGAGGTGGACACCGAAGCCCCCTCAAGCAAGGCAGATACTGGGACTAGGGCTTGACTAGTTTTGGTCCTCAGTTCCATCTTCCTCCTCTCCTCCTCCTTTTCTCTCTCCCTTCTCTTTCTCTCTTCCACCTTCTTCCTTTCCTCCTCCTTTTTCTTCTCTCTCTCTCTCGCCTGCTCCTCCTCTCTCTTCTTCTTCTTCTCTTGCTCCTGAGAAGAAGGCCGAGAACCAGTAGCTATGGCCCCGGAGGCAATCTTCAATTTCTTGGACCTTTGGGCAAGAAGCACATCATCATCATCATCATCATCTCTGATTAAATTCCTCCTGGGAGGCATCTCTTCACCAGAACTGCTGGTAGTGCTCGAAGAACTGCTACTGTCAACACTGCCTGCACCCAAATTACTAACACCAGCAGGATCACTCTCCGAGCTGCTCTCCTCTTCGTCCAGTTGGATGGGCTCAGCAGAAATCTCTTCGGAAGAGTCAAAGTCCGGAACACTATCCACAGGTCAGGCTATGAAGCTGGAGCCTGTGTTCTTGTATTCAAGCAGAAAAGCAGCAGACCCAGGATGCTCGCCGTCACCCAAAGGTTCCCTGATGTTCCAAGATTTCACCAGTTCCGAGATACGAACATCGCTGAGAGCAGGCTCCAAGTTCTTTGTCCTCGCTGTAAAAGAGAAAGCAAGAAGAGGTTAGAAAAATCACAAAGTCAGCAAAGGTTGAAACAATAATACAACATCTACCTATACATTCTTCCCCATAAAAGGGAACAGTGAACCTCTCAGACCTCGACCCTTCAAATTGGGGAGAGAATTGCCAATTCCTAACAAGAAAACCTTCTTGCCAGTAGTCCTTATGGGAATCAGGTAAATTTACTACCAATACCCTATCAGGGCTCCTAGCCTTAAGGTACAAGACACCTGAACTCGTTCGAGAAAAGGAATAACAAAAGCAGACCTCGGCAAGCTCTAACCTTGTGCCGTACAATTGATTTATCCTATGCACGCCGTTCACTATTTTCCATACGTTGGGCGAACATTGTGCAGGCACAATACCAAAATAGCTAAAGAAGTGCAGAAATAGACCATTAGGGGGAAAGGTAAGACCCACCTGGGAGAGCAACATGACGTGAATCTAATGTGCATCCTCTATATCCCTAACGTTCCTAGGCGGCGAAGCACAACACTCAATCTCTACCCACTCAGGAATACTGTAGAATTTTCTAAACTCAGTTACTGACCTATTTCCAATCTTCGCCATTGGAAAAATATAAGAAAAGCTATAAACTCGAGAAAAGGGCACGAGAGACTTACAAGATAGAAGATCAGGTCAAATGGAGAAGAAGCGACGAGAGTGGAGACCGAAAACAGAAGATACAAAGCTTAAGAGTTCTCAGAAGATAGAAGATTGCTGGAAAAGCTGAAGCGACGAAGAGAAGATATGTCTTATTCCAACAAGCCTTCAAGTCTAATCATAACGCATGGATAGCGAAGCCGGTGCCGCCAAAGCAACCTCACAGTTTTCAAAGAAATCGACCATCATAACTGATTATTTAAATTCATTGGACCTGTAAAAATGGCCCAAAAAATTTAGGGGCAATTGTGGGTACCCTGAATTTAGCACCATAAGGCCTGGATGAGTAGCCTCTCCTTAGCGGCCCAAATCCCAGGCCCATCACCTCTTGTACTCATCCGATTACCCCATGATCCCATGAAGAGAATTGGTAAGGGAGCGCAATCCCATGTAGGGGAGATGGCTAATAAGGAGGAACCCCTCACCCCCACTACTCCAACATATACATGTATAAATTAAACCCTAAGTCCGGGGCAAAGGACAAGTTGTATTCTCTGTACTTATTCTTTAGAATATAGAGAAATAACACTGACTGAACCACCGTGGATGTAGGCACATATTTGCTGAACCACGTATACCCGTTGTTGTGTGATTGGCATCTTATTTATCTTTTCTTGATTGTTACCTCTTTCATATTTATTTGTGTTGCATAATAATTGTCACCACACGACGTACCCACCCATGAAACTATACATCTCCTGGCCTATAATAGAGTCAACTAAGTTGTCTATGCTTGGTAGAGGAAATTCATCATTGGGACATGCCCGGTTCAGATAGCAAAAATCCACACAAATTCATATTTGGATTTTATCCTTATTTGCCACTGGTACTATGCTAAAGAGCCATACAGGGTGCTGAATAGGCTTGATGAACCCTGCTACCAACAACTTCTCCACCTCTACCTTTATCTTCAACTCAAGATCAGCCTTGTAGGTATGTGTTTGTTTCCATACTGCAAGAGTGTTAGGAAAACATTCAATCTATGAGAGCTCACCTCTGGGTCTATCCTGAGCATTTCTGTGTACTTCCAAGCAAACATGTCAGTGAACTCTTTGAGCAGGGAAATGAGCTCCTCCTTCTATTTTGGGTTCAGTCCTTTAGAGATTATAACGGGTCTACCATAACCCCCTTCTACCCCCAGGTTGATCTCCTTTAAGTCTTGCAGTTCCTCCCTGGGCACATCTTGCATGCATTATGGAGCATCCTCTTGTTCCTCAACATGTTCAATGATGTGAGACTCATCCACCATAAAACACTCTGGCTCGTCCCAAAACGTTGCCCGCGCAAATCGTTATAACAGGTATATGACTTTCCCATCGGGTAGGACCCCTTTTTTCACACCTTCCTCTTGCCTTTTACTATATGGGGGATCACCCTTGCCCCCAATTGATCATGGAGATAATTCTTCTGCTCGGCACTTCCTCCAACCACTTTCTTCTCTTCTATCCTTCTCGCATAATTCTTTCTTTCTTCTTCTAGTTCTATGTAAAATACCATATCTACCATATGGGCTTCCTCAACGAAGAAAGGTTTCTGCGTTGCCTTGATTATGATCTTTGTTCCTATGATATTAGCCTTTGTACATTGATGGTAGGTGGAGGGCACTATGGCATGGCTATGCATCCATACCCTCCAAATGAGTAGCTGGTAACTGGTATTAGCATTGATGACATGGAATTTTATATGGGACGTGAAATTCCCCAATTTGATTCCTACATTCATGTATTTAAGGGATTGCATTCTAGCACTGTCATACCCTGAGATCACTAGTGGAACCGACACTATCTTCTCTTAGTCTATCCCCATCTCGTATAACATATTGATGGAAATGATATTAATAGATGTTCCTCTATACATTAATGACGCTGGGAATGTGAACTGTAACATATAATGGGTGGTTGTGGAAGTAAGGCACCTGCCTGTCTACCTCAGAGAATACCACTTTAGAAGTATACCTCTTGATAAAACTCCCAATTGGCCCCTACCAATTCAATGACGGTTCTCCACGTTACTGCACAACTTATATAACTTTCCTTGTGATGACTAATCTGGTGTCACACTTCAGTCTTATTTGGTCGAAGAACCACTTAAACTTAGGGCTCCTCGTTATGGCCTCGCATTCAGAATCTAAGTCTACCTCATATGTCTGGGCCTTATAAACATATTCTACCTCGGATGTCCTCCAATCATCCAAAGTTAGGATGACATCCACTTAAACCTCTGGGAGGTTCACCTGCCTAATTTTCACTTCCATTTTTGTTCTTGGTCCAGAGTGAATAACCGCACCCCTCGCTTCCTTTCTAGCTCAATTATCTCTTTGCTTATTAGTGACAATCTTTCCAACTATTCATATATTTTAGCATCACTCTCCCACCCCATCAACTCTGGAGTTGCTTCTTCATCATTCGCCACTACCATATTGGCAATGCCAAAATGATGTGTTGGAAATGGATTTTCATTGACATCCATCGGAGGAATATGCAAGGTACCATTGTACATCTGCTCGCTAATGATCCTCATCAAGTAGTAACATTCCTAGTTGGAGTATTGCACCCACTGGTGTAACTCACAGTATTTAGGATTGGTTTTATTTACGGTTGATGGGATTTCTCCTTTCAAGTGAGGGGGTCCTGCCACGCCCTCCCATGCCAAGCTACGATAACAATCCATAACTTCCACTATGCTGCAAGGTAGTGGTGGTTGAGCATCTTCCCCAAACTTTCTCTTGTTAACTGGGTTACGGTTTTTGGATCTGGATCCTCCCGTATTGCCCTTGGGTTTCCCATCCACATAGTTGACGGCTTGCCTCCTCGAGACTTGAAACCTCCCAGAAGTCAGTGGAACTTGAGTCTTCCAACTAGAGGTCCTTGACTTGATTATCATGGCTATATTTCTAGCATCCTTTGTGAACTCTCTAAAAGTTCCATCTCTAGTTTCATTAATTAAATGCAACTTGTATTCCTCCAATAGTTGCTCGACATATACTTGTATTATCCTTGCCTCGGCTACATCCTCATGGACATCCAATTCCTTTTCACGGAAACATTTGATATACTGCATTAGCTCCTCATCAATCCTCTAAACCTCTTGCACCAGGTGTCTCAATGTGAGTTCATCCTCAGCTATAAAGAACTTTTAGAGGAACTACTGGTGCATCTATTCCTATGTAAGGATACTATTGGGTGCCAAATGGGAGTACCATGTATAGGCCTTCCCTGTGAGGGTCTTGGAGAACTCCCTCAACCTCATATCGTTGTCATTGTCATGCACTCCCAGATTTTCAATGAACATTTTCACGTGCTCTCTTGGATTCTCCCATTTACCACTGAACTTAATAAATTTTGGTGGAATATACCCATCTGGGTATGGCTTCTCGTCCACCTCTCGTGGGTAGGGGTCTTGTAGCTCCTTATACAAATGAGGACCCTCCCTTTAGGAAGAGGATAACAACCTCCTTACTTCATCCATGTTAACATATTTAGAGGGTAAGTCCTCCAAACTCCTACCCTTTTCTTTTGGTGAAATTGATGGTGTCATAACTTGTTTCGGAGTTGCCCTCCACGGTAGAGCTACCTCTATCGAAATTGCGATTATAGCAGCTGCCCCTCTAGCGGGGGCTGTTGCTGGTGTTACAAAACCTGGCGCAAACTTTCCAAATCTACGTTGTTTTTCTTCAAAAACTCAAAACACATGATCATAAGGTTAATACCTTCCATGGGAGCTGCTGCCGGTGAGCTAGTCCACCCTCCCGGAGGAGCAGATGTCTTAGCTCCAATCACCACCACATCCTCCTGGGTGGTCTGGTCACGTTTAGTTCGATTACCATATGGAATGTATTCAAAAAATAGTTGCATAGAAATGTTGAAACCTTATTTGTCCACTAAAGCAAGAATACCTCCCCAATAGAGTCTCCAAATGTAAGAAGATAGTGTGACTGGGCTCTAGTAAGATATTGAATAGGTTGAGGCATGACCCACTCCAATGGACACTTCCTTTAAAGTTCTTAAGAACTTATGGATCAACTTCTAGTAAAACCTTCTCCTTTTAGTAAAAATGGAACTCATGTTAGAACTCCATCCCTGTAAGAAGATGAACTTCACAACCATAATGGTAATTTTTCTCAAGAGAAACTCCTGAGATTGATGGCTGTTAGTGGGGAGTGAAATAACAAGGAACTTAACACTTAGAGAGAAAGCAGGGAGAGAATACTAGGAGGTTCTAGTGTGATTTGATAAAGTAATGGTGCAACTTGAGTTGTGCTCATTTTCTTGACCTTGCCTAAGGTCCTATTAATACCTGGGCACTAGGGATGAGTTGGAACTTTTGGGCATCAAAATTGAGAGGGTTGGTGAGGGATAATTTCTGAAATGTACCATTTGTCCCTACATGTGTACAGTTGCCTGTCCCCTCTGACAGGTGCCACCTGGTGCAAATTGAAGTCAAAAGGTAAATATGTCTGCGCTCGAGGACAAAATATCTGATTTAGTAAATATTGTTTAAAATGGTAGCTTGTGGTACAAACTTTGTGAACTCAATAGGGGAGGCCTCAAGGACCACATCCTCTAAAATAATTTCTATTGAGAGGAGGGGTTGTTAGAGAACCCCCTACTCTAAAATCATTTTTTATGATAAAAATTCATTTCTAGTTAGCAACCTCTAGGTTGCCCATTCTAGTTATTATTGAGTGTACTATGTAAGGACTTGAGTGACACCTAGGGCCTTTTTACTAGTATTCTCTCAATCCTAAAGTGCTAAGTGGTTGAGCTTGGTCAACAAGCCTTGTTACTCCGTCGCCAAACCAAAACTCCCAAGAAATCCCAACTGGCATATTTGAGACCTGTTTGCTCAACTAGCCTACCTATACAAGAAAGTAAGTATTAGTATTTTTTTATTATTTAAAAGAATAATATTTCATGATGAGGGGTTGCTCATGGAAGCCCCTTCCTTATCCTTGCCTATTTTTTGGAGACAGGGGGACTTTGAGGGTTCCGCATTCAATATTTTCTAGAAGCTGAAGGGGACTTGGGGGTTCCGCATACCATATTTTCTTAGAGTTGAGGGAGGGTATCCTCGGGGGGGGGGGGGGTCCTTGAGGGACCCTCACCCCAAAATATAGTGGACAAGCTTGAAACACCCTTTTTCACTTACAAATTTGAACCTCTCCTATATTCAATAATGTACAACCTTCAAAATACAGTTTTTCCCTCTTCTAGATAGAATATAAAGAACGGATTGCAATCTAACTACTCGCCACATCGCAGGTGTCAACTTTCGTTGATATTTTTCATTTCCACCAAATCTTCAATTCTTATTTAAAGTTGAAGAAATATTTTTATTCCAAATGAACAAAGGAAAAGCCACTAATGTAGATCTAACTTCCTAAGATGTGATAGTACTAAAGGTTAAGGGAAATATCAAAAGTATTTGCCTAATAAAAAATAAACTCACAAAGTATTTTTGAGATATAAAAATAGTTTAAAAAATTCTAAAGAAATTTATTTACAAAATGTTTTGTTAAATTCTTGAGTTGAAGTAGTAAAAATTCAAATAATTTTAACTATAATGATAACAATGGATGTCTTAAAAATACAAAGGCAATTTTTTCTATTAAGAAAATTTGATTTCTTTAGCTTGATAAACAATGAAAACCTCTCTTTAAAATTTTAATCTTATTTTTGTGATGAAGAAAAGGATAAGAATATAAGAGTTTTCAAAGTTGTGGACACAAGATCTCAAAGCATATAACCTATTCTTGTCCACAAAAAAATTGTTTTTTAATTGTAGACAACAAAATACATGTCAATAAAAAATAATCTTAAGATTTTATAACGCAATATTTTAGAAAGATTACCTTTTTGCGTCGGATATAAAGTTGTCGCTAGAGCATCACTGGAGTAAGGAAATTCATTGTTGTAAGTGAACATGAGGAAAACCCAGTTCACTACTATATCCATTGAATTTGGACTTGGACGAATCACACCAGTGAACAACCTTCGCCGTAGAAAATAAACATTTCATTGTAGTGAGTCTACGACAAGGCAGGTTGTGGTTTTGTCCAAGGATTTTGAACTTATATTTGCCATCCAAAAGTTTGACATTTTTTTTGCAAATACATAATCATGGTTATTCACTACCCCAAACCCTCATACCTAAGATACATACATTGGAATGCAATTTATTAACATAATTTTTCCATAAGAAAAGTATATTGCGTAGTGTACTTGTTCAAATTGTCCAAACTAACTCACATGCAATTTTTAACAAATTTAAGAAAAATGATTTAAGCTTTGTAAAAACAAGGGTGGTAAAACTAAGTCATTTTAAGTCCTTTATCTTTATCTTAAAGTGATAATCTCATTGGTCATGGCAAGATGCATATGTTCGGATGAAGATGAAGAAGTCCAATATGTTGTCTTGAAAATAAAGATTTCCAGGATATTTTTGAATGTGACTGGAACGGGATAAAACCATCTAATCATACGGAGCTTTTGATAAAAATTCTGCTCTTTCACAATTCAGTAATAAACAAGGTTTAGGAGGAATGATAAAATAGACACACAACAAGTGTAGGATTAACTCTAAGCACATGAATGCAAAAACAAGAGCAAATGCTCTACTAGAAATTGAGGCTGGGTGTTTAAGCAATAAGTATTTACTCTATAATATACCAAAAGGGTTTGATTAGTCTTTATTGTACAAAATGGAAATTTTTTTAGTCAAATTGAATTTTCTTTCAATTTTAATTATCGTAGCACGTGGAAACACTTGGTGATGTGTTGAAAGTTTTAGATTCACCAAAAGTGATTTTAATTAGGAAAATCTACTAGAAATAACAGGAATCAAACACATAATTCTAAAAGTATACAATTATGCTAGTTATATGTATGATGTATGTGATAAAAGTGTGCAGTTGAACAATTTACATTCAAAAGACATATTTATGAGGAAAAATCACCTACATAGGGGAAAAAAACTTTGATGCACTTCGATTTTTATTTCTACTTGAAAAGACTTTTATACAAAATTAGAAGGTAACACTCACTCATTCCTTGACGAATAGTTACCTATGGACTTTAAATGTACCCATAGAATGTAGACATTCACCTTGAGCTCCACAAAATGATTAAGAAATTACTTTCTTGTCCATGGAATCACGCCATGCTCCGAATTCCTCTAATAAACCTAATCTCCTCCAATTTTAGATCTAGGAGCGATAAATCATACAATTTAAACTGAACTATTTTGAATTGAATATGCTAGTGTCAATTTGAACAAAAGAGCTCTCAATTCTCCATAAAAATTAAGGATACGACATAGATCAAAGTTTTTTAAATTTTTTAAGGAAACAAGTTAAATCTGGTAATAGGTTTTAGGGTGAGATTTATTATAATAGTTAATTCTTCACAATCATGTAGAACCTATGTTAGTGTAGAACGTATGTATACCCCATCAAATAGGGTGGGTGGTATTTTAGAATGATCCTTATGAACTTAGGGATGAGGCAATACCTACACTATTGAACCTTAAGTGTTCGGGCCTAATTCTATATATAAAGGATTATAGTTTTGTGTGTATTGACTTGTACTAAAAGTTATTTTATGTGTAACCCAATTGGTAATGGTTTTTGATAATTTTTTTTTACTTATGTGCAATCATACTATGGGTATCTGTGTGCTCTCTAGGTAAACTACTACGATTTTTGATGGGGTTGTACGACGTTAACCTTTCTAGGTACCCGAGTGATTAAGACGGGCTTTACCAGGACCTATTTACCCCAATCCTACATAGTGAGGTAGACATCCACCATGTTGGGATAACGGGACTTGATCCTCTCACACAGCATTGTGTATGTGGACCATACATTTGGTGTGATGTCATAGTCATTCCCATGTTATTATTTTTCTATGAATATAAGATTAGGACGTCTTATAGCTATATCTAGTAGTTTCATGAGCGATCAGCAAAGGCATTGAGAATATACATTCCTTTATTTACTTGAGGCTTGACTATAACCTGTATGTTTTGATTTGATTTGAGCATACTCACGCATATTCTGGATTTTGTGATTACGTATTTCTTTTGCTATTTTGAATTGAAGGGTGACATAAAATTGATCTATTTTAGACATCATATGCATAGTTAGTGCATTCATCATAGTTAGTAGTTCCAACTTCATATCAAGGTGACGATCGATATCGTCACTAGTGTTAATATTGTCACTATCATTAATATCCTTTGTGATGGTTTTACCAGTTAGGTTTATAAAATATATATATATATATATATATATGAGATTATGACTCTGCAGTAATATTAAAGAATATACAAGAGATGTATATGTTGAACCATGATAGGCAAATGTTCAAGATTATTACACTAGAGATTCATATTTAAAATCATAACTTGATATCATTAATGTAAGATAATAATGTTTAGTAGGTGAGCACTAATATTGCAAAACATTATCATAGAGTACGAGATCCTTAAATAAATAAACGAATAGAAGATCTGCCAAAAGTAAAGAATACTTAATTCAAAAGGAAATTATATCAGATGGGACTCATTTTGGGTTGGGATTAAAACCCCATGCTTGTTTAGGTTGTTTTATTTTGGGTAACTTATATAAATTAAAATCAACTTAAGATGGGAGTAAAATGTGTTATTATTATTATTGGTGAGTATTGAAATTGTTTAATACCTCAGACCCAACAAGTGTTCCCTATAAGGCCTTACACCGGTTAGTAGGGTGAGATGTTAAAGTGATAGATAATTATATAGAGTGGTTTGCACCTTGGCTGAGCATCCTACATCCATTATGAAAGGTATTTCTCAATATATTTGATTATATATAAGAGTTTTACAGTATGGAGAACTCTTGGTCTTTCTCTAAAAGAATCTAATGTATATGTAGTCTTCGTTAATAGTTAAAAGTCCACTAGGAACTAACTTAGGGACTTCTCCAAGAGTTCCATGTCCTAGTTTCAGACTGAACATAGTATACAATATATAGGAATTTGTAAATTATCTTAACTCAAATAATTCTCTAACAACATTAGCTTAATAGAGTATACCATAGTAAGTGAATGATTAACTAGTCTATTTTATTCTTGTGTCACTTTTGTTCCCTTCGTTTAACCATTCACAAGCCTCCCATATATGTGCATCCTCCTGGAGAGAAAATTAATGGACTATAGTTGCATGGATGGAGTTTCCGTATGGTTTGACGGATACTGTAACCCAATGGTGTGTGGGAGAAAGTCTTGCATGTGATGTATGGTAGTTGATGGAAGAAATTAATGCGGATATGAGTAATCAATTTTGGTGGAATTAAGGTACAGAGGTAAGTACAATAATGATACCTTCCCTCTAATGAAGTATCAAGAGCTTAGCGAAATGTCTTAGGGGTCTGGGATTGGCCGAGGTTCCTCCAAGGATGGTCCTATGGTGAATCAAGTTGATATTTCCACCAAAGATAGACCATTGGACATCTAAAAGTCATTTCTAGTTATGATAAGTTTTATTTTATGAGGACCTAAGACTTGGAACTACGATGCTAAGGTCTATAATATGGGCTCTAGAGATGTAATTCATTGACTATGGGTTTTCGGACACTAGTGAGAAGGCTTCTAATTTTGATTCGATCGTGGGCATTTCCTCAACACAACTACAGACTTTGAGGTTTAGCACTGCTCTTGTAGAGGTCTCTGTCGGACCATAGGACTTACTCATTTACATGGGTGAAGGTATAGGGATATTTACTGTTTGGAATTTGAATACTTAAATTTTGTATCATCACTATCCATTTATTTCTATTTGAAATAATTTTAAGAGAAAAAACTTATTTGTTTAAGTGATTGAGGTTAACAACGTACCAAACCATGGAGATTATCGACATTATAAGATCCCATTGGTAAGACAATGATATTGAGTGTTTGAGGCGGCAAACAGTGGTGCATCAGGTCTTGGGTGGATAAAAAAGAGATCCTTGATCATGTTTGAAATCTCCACTGCTTACATAAATAATTTTTTCTTCGTCTCTCACTTTTTCTTTGTGATTAGTTGTTCTTACCTTTCTTTATCATTGGGAAAAATTATTCTAAGAATATTTCTCCCACCAAAGTTATGAACCCCACCCCTCTATCTGTAGTGGAACATCATGTATCTTTGCCTTCTTTTTCCGAGTAAGGGGTTGGAACTTCATCCCACTCCCTAGAGTTGTTTATCCCTTATTGTACTAAATTAATCATCTACTTGGGGAAAAATGACCCTAATTTCTATGGAATATCCCTAGTGGCTTCACGGATCACTCAAAAATATTTGGTGGAGATTCATGAGAAATATTAAATCTGTGACTCTTTGATTTTAAGGGCCGCAAATCCTGAAGAGATGGCATGTTATTCTCTTCCAAACTGGTTACGAACGCTTAGAGGACTTTTATGGTCATTGTCTTAGTTTGTATAAAGAGCAATGAGGGAAATATGATATCATATAACTCTGTTATTCAATCTTTATAGGTTCCAAGAACAGATCAGGCTAAGGATAGGATGTTGAAATATTATGAGAATGATAAACACAATGCTCCCAAGGACGAAATGATATGTTCTTCTTTATTAGGAGATCTTGGGATACCTCCAATACAATGGAGAAAAATAGGTTTCCTTACTATTTGGTGTACCTTCCAGCCTTGGGTGATACCTTTTTTTTATTTTAAATTTCTTGTTTGGCCTTTGGTTAGGTCTTTGGTAACATTCTCTTTTATACTGCCTACTGACCCCTTTTGGGAAGAAACTAATAGTGTAATAAATACCCTAATCTTTCCTCTATTCCTTTTGAGATCTTGGTATCCACTAAACATCTTTATAAATATTCCTTTAGGCCTCAACTGAAAGACATAACTTCTAAAGGGGTTGTTAAGGCCTTAAAGATTGTTGAATCGATAATGGATGAGCTCTTTGTCTTTGTCTGGAGGAAATAGAAGACCGTTATTATTGTAGCTTTTGACAGTAAAGATATTAAGGACATATGAGGAGCTAAGCTTCCCCCTGAATGTTAGGATGAGTTATCTGCAGTGAGTATTTTTTTCCCACAACCACTTGGGTGGTTGTATTGGACTGTGATTACTCACCAAGTAATTATTTTGACATCTTTTATGCTTTCATTGTTCTCTTTGTTTAGATCCATTACTTGATTAAGGCCTCTTGGATGATTACATTAGGGGTTAAAGGGCATGGAAGGAATCCTTATTCATGGGTGAATAGTGGTACATGGTGTGGAATTATGATCCCCAAGAGGTATGCGCATGGGGGAGGGGGAGTGAAAAACTTGTGTGTGTTTGCGGTGGATGCTTGGGGATGCTTGTATCCGAGTTTGCCATTTTACTCTAATGTCAATTTATTGGTTGGATTTGGTTCAAAGTACTTTGACCATGGAAGCTATTTGACGCAATATTCAGTTTGAGTCACACATGCTCAGTTATTAAGATTAGGCCAAAGTGTAATTTTTGTGGGATAAGGGGTTTGCTTGATTATTTAGAATCTTTAGTTTGTTTTATATAAAAACAAATAAAAAATTTGAGTTAGTCCTTTCGATATAATACTAAGGCCGGTTAGATCAGTGATTTGTCCGGAGATTCTTGTAGCTTATGTTTGGGAATTAGGTTACGAATTGGTAAGTTCTTTTTCACACCATTTTTTATTTATGTTTACTTAATTATATGTTTATTATAGCTCTTGACAAAATTTCATCACTTTTTAGTCATTTGTAGAATTGGTCTAGAGACCTTAGGTTGAGAATCACTTAAAATAAGGATAAGTTCTTTGGTGGGAAAACAATATATGCAAGGACATAATTTTATAAATGTCTGTTATCAATGGAGTATGTCGTATACCACTACAAACGACGAAAAATGTTCAAGATCACATATGCATGGAGATGGAACCGAATATCAAGTTTTCTTCAACATTCAAGCCTCCACAAGTTTAACTTCGGTAAGGTTGTGTTTTAAGCCCTTAATAATACACTTAAGAGTGTTGGGATAATTTTCATCAAATATTTTCTAAGTGTTGGAGTAGAGTTTTTAAGTTTTTTGTCAAAAATATTTTTCTAAGTGCAGAGGCGAATTTTTAGAAATAAAAAAATGATTTTATTTTTTGCGTTGGCTCGTTCGAGAAGCGACATAGCCATGTCGCACGAAGCTCGTCAGAGAGATGCGATCCTCATTCGGGCGAGATCCCTGTTTCGTTCGAGCGATGCGATGCCTTAGATTTGCTATAAAAAGGCTTTTCCAACTCCAATTTTAATTACAAGACATGCGATTTTAAATAGAGATGAAACTGCTTTAGCCAAATTCTTTGTCTTCTCAATTTTAGGGTTCTAAAACTTTTTTTTTTCAATTCACAAGATCCCAATAGTTTGTGTGAATTGTTTTGGAACCCAAGAACAAAACTTTGTTATTGTTGATCTTTGAAGAGTGTCTCTACGCCTGAAGACTGAGGCTGTATGTCTATGTAGGTTTGTTGAGGTAAATGTATTGTAGATTTCATTGTGATTGTAAATTGCAATTTAATTCACAGTGAAACAAAAGATTTTTCCCTTCGGAGATTTTTCCTTAAATCTGTAAGTTAGCATATTTTTTGTTTATGATGATTTGACACACGCACACACGTAGTTGAATGTTTAGGGGACGATTCTATTTGGTTTAAAATTGATTCTAATCAAATAAGTTTGTAATTGGAATTTGCGAGTTTATATGAACCAGTATCGCACAGGGCGCACCTCACAACTTTTTACAAATTGGTATCACTGTAGGTTTCACTAATTTATTATGAATTCCTATTTTTTCACAAAAATTGTGTGATATTATTTTTTTTGGAAAATCTGAGTTCTAGAAATTTTACGCAATGTTTCTGAATGGAAACTTATATAATCGGTTGTCAATTTTTGACGGGTGTAGTTATGCTTACAGGAAAGCCCGTATGAGATCACATTTAAAAGCAATCGATGAGCGTGTTTGGGTTATTTGTGGAAGAGGCTGGACTCCTCCCACTCTCACTGCAAATAATGTCTAGAATTCAAAATTTGTGTCAGACTAGACTAAGGATGAGTTTAGGTGGAGCAATTTTAATTCACGAGGGCTTAATGCAATTTTCGAACACGTCACCCCAACGAGTTTCAACGTATTATAATGTTCACCATGTCTAAAAAATTTTGGGATGTTTTACAGCTCACCCACGAAGGCAATAACTTGGTCAAAGAGTCTAAAATTCAAAATGTAACTACTCAATTTGAAACGATTACCATGCTTGAGACTGAGTGTTTGGATGATTTTTATGAACATTTGTTTGACATTGTCAACACTAGTTTTAATCTTGGTGAACCTATACCTAATGCACTAGTTGTTATAAAGATTTTAAGATCACTGCAAAATTATTTCTGCCTAAAGTGACCATTTTAAATACCTTAGGTAATTTGGGCAATTTAAAATTAGAAGAGCTAGTAGGTGACCTCCAGACATATGAGATTAACATGTTTCCTGACATTGTTAAGCCTAAGGATAAAGGTATAACACTTAAAGCCCAGTCTAAGAAGAAAAATAAAGTGACTCTTTGTGAGTCCGTGTCTGAGAATGAGTCTGATTTTGATATGGCCATACGTGCAAAGAATTTTATAAAGTATCTCAAATTTTCAAGATAAAATTCTTCCAATAACAGGTTTTTTGAGAAAAAGAAAAACACGGCAAAAGAAAGCGGTGATAAAGAGAAATAGGTTAAGGGAGATTTAGAACAAGTAACATGTTTTGAGTGTGAGAGAAAAGGGAATAAGTCGATTGAGTGTCCCACTAGACTTAGGAGAGAGGAAAAGAAAGTTTCTATGCCAGTCACCCTTAATGATAGTGAGGATGACGTGAAAGATTTCGGGGATGAGTCTTCATAAGGAAAGTTTGTTGCTTTTTTTTCTAGTCACGTGAGCACACCAAGTTTATCCCACAACGATGAGGATACTTGTGCACGTGAGACCCCCGAGGATTGTTTGACTGTTTCTAGCGAGTCTTAAAGTGAGTGCGCTAGTGAGGGTGATAGTGAGCTCCAAATCACTTTTAGAGATTTATACGCCGAGACTTTAAAGACTAAAAAATTGAATAAGGAGTTAAGTCTTAGGTTGAGAGATTTGGATATAGAGTTAGAGAGTTTGAGGCAATTTGAGGCGAAAGAAAGTCAACTTGAGAAGGTGAAGATTTCCTTGAGTGAACAGTTGATAGCTTTAGGCTGGGAAGAGAGTGAACTTATAACCCGCATGTCAAAATTAGAGAGAGAGATCTTAATCACGCCCTGGAGGTGAAAGTCTCTTTAGAGAACACAACTAAGAAGGAAGGAAAGATGGTTCTCAATCACATTTTGGGTAGTGGTGAGAGTTTTGGAAAAATTCATGATGGTGCATCTTATTTACATGTTGTGACCGAGCCGGTTCTCACTTCAGTGGTTGGTTCATATTTCTCTCAACCCAACCGACTTCCATAAGAGAGGATACCTTAGGAATTTTTATTTTAACATGGGTCATGTGTCAAGTTTTTCTACTACACGTGTTCACACACACGCACCCACAGTTGATTACACAAGAGAGTTTGCACATATTAGGGAGCATGTAAAATTTTTGGTCAAGAATTCAAATGACTTGATGGAGGTTTTTATTAGGATGTCACCACCTTTAGAAAACTCCATCGTACCTAACGGATGAGATTTAGACTTGTTTGCTAGCATAGGTTGATTTGCATGATGATATATTTTGCCTATTGCTAATATGTTTTTTTTAGTATTAGATTTTTGTTTTTGAAAAAAATTGAAAAATGCAAAAAGATGTTACATTGATATAATTTTGGAAAAAGTAAAAAAGTGTTCACTATTTTGTTTTACACCGTTTATGGATGGACATTTAGAATGACCGAGTCATAATTTCATTCCATATCCATGTGATGATTTGATATAGTGTTTTGATATGCATCATCATTTTATTTTGTGCTTTACAATGTTTGGAGTCATTGATATGTAGTTTTTTGTCACTACCTACAAGCTTGACTCATGAGTTCCTTTAATGTACACTTGTATGGATTTGTTTGATTATTGTACTTGTTTATCACATATTGGTCGAAAGGTTGTCGTCTCAATTCTGTGACTAAAATGAACCATATGTGATAAAAATTGACAATGGAAGTAGTGTATGTGAAAACCGTTTACCGTGAGGAATTTAATTGCAACAAAATATGATGAGTGAATCACGGGAAGGGGCTATTAGAGTTCAAAATTAACTCATTGTGAAAGCCTCCATTTGAAAAGAGCCCCGAATTTTTTAAAGGCAATAAAAATATAAATATGCCAAAAAGGGGCCACCTCAAAAAGAAAATATAATGATTATTATTTATGACGGAGATCGGATGGAAAGAAATGAAAAATGGGTTTGCAAGTCCTCACAACGTCATGAAAAAGCATTATATAGTTTTAGACGTTATTGGTGTGAGAATCATTCTTGACTTTGATGTGTTGATGGATTGAGTCGATGTCATTTAAATTCAACACTTTCGACACCTAAGGAAGATTTTGAGATTCATTCGTTAGGAGTACACGTATTCATCATGCACATATGCTATGTTTGATTGCCTTGATTTTCCTATTAAATATGTTCACACCCATTCATTATGTTTCCATGATTTGGTTGTCTTAGTGAAAATTCATGGTGTGTGATTTTTGAAAATTATTTTTGCATTTTTGTTTGAAAAAAATTGAAAATCAAAATAGTTTGTGGAATGTTTTGAGTTACTCTTTGCATGAGCGTAGTCTGATCCATATTTTCAATGCATCTTTATCATGACAACTCCAATTTTATTTCGTTTTATTTGTTTCCTTGTCTATTTTGGTGTCAAATAAAAAAGGGGTGAACGAATTATGGGAGTTTTTGCATTATGGGGGAAATTTGATTATATTGATTGATTTATTCTTATATCATTTCAAACTCGATGCATCATGAAAGTATTTGCTTTGTATCATGTGTGTCGGTACAAAATTGAAGATCATTATGTTGCACACCCTAATGACAAAAGATTTGAGATTTAAAGTGTAACACCCTGTAATTTTTGAGGATTTAATATTTAAATATTAAAATTGGAGAAACTTAAATTCATGAGTTGGAGAATTTGTTTGAGTGAACTGAATTAATTATAATTGGCGACTTTAAGTTTAATTGTTCAAATTAATGTGTGTCGCATTTTGAGGTTTAAATTTGGAATGTCAAAAAGTATTTCGGATGGCAATTCTAAGTGCGCGATTTCATCCGGATGGGTCGAGATAGTCAGAAAAGAGTACCCGGGGGTAGTAATTGGGTCTCGGAGTATTTTTGGGTATAGTCAGGCTCATACGGGGTGGGATGGGCCATTTTAATTAGGCCCAGATGACCAAAAACGGGATTAAGAGTTGGGACCTAATTTGGGGAAGTGTTAAACGACAGTAAACACAATTCCAGACCTAGGGTTTGAGAGAGGCACAAAGGAAAGAAAATCAAGAGGAATTGGGAGTCTTTTGGAGCCAAATTAAAGGGTTAATTTGGGGTGTTCTTCATCAACCAATCTCTACACCAACGGAATTAGACCCTACGAACAATTCCAGGCAAGTGGTTAACTGTTGTAATTTCTAAACTGATGATAATCAATTCATATCATAGTGACGTGTAAATAAAAATCCGTTTTGGGGATAAATGGGTACAAATTGGGGTTTTTGTTCATGGAAACTATTGAATGAGATTCAAAGTAAGAATTTGTTGTGTTGTATATCTCTGAGGATAGATATATGATTTGAATAAGAAACTCGGAATATAGAAGGATAATATTTAGATCTGAAACTGTAATTGTAGGACAAAGTTCATGGAAATTTATGGATAAACCCAATTTATGAGTCAATGAATTGTGGGGGGGATAAAGGGGAGTTGTTGTTGTATCCCTGTTGTAAATTAGTTAAATCAAGGGGTGCAAAGATTTTGTTATGTTTGGTCAAGGATGGAAGGGAAAATCAGAGCTTGAAATCTTGTTAATGGTGGAAAATTTTCGTGGGGAAGAAGAACTGCCAGGGGACAATCGATCGATCAATCGAGGGCCATCAATCGATCGACGATGGCAAAATTCTGGCAGGTCAGGTTGGTTGTTATATATGCCCTTATTTTCTATTTGGATTTTTGGGGTGTAATTTCAATTGGTGAAAAACAATAAAGAAGTTTTATAGCTAGGGGCTCAAAAGATAGCTATTAAAAATCGACAATTCTGGTTAAGAGTTGGGACTTAAAGTAAGAATTTTGGGTGAAATAAATTCAACTTAATTATGGACCAAGTGGGCGAGTCCGGGTATGTTGGTAATTATAGGTAAATATAATTGGGAAATTTATGGAGATGAATGTGTGATACATTGTGGGCGAATATGTGGGAATGAAATTATGAGATGTAAAATGGACCAAGTGAGCGAGTCCGGGTATGATGTTTAAGTGACATCAAAGTATTAAATTAATTATTGAGAGAGAGTAATTAATTTGGAGTCGGAACATAGACTCGGGAAATATTAAGTTATGGGCCAAGTGAGCGAGTCCGGGGATAATGGTTGGGTGACACGAAGTTATTAAATTAATGTATGGGATAATTAATGAAAGTAGAGTTGGAGGGTAGACTCAAAAAAGTATTAAATTAATTGATGTTATAATAAATTAGTTTAGGGTCGGGTTGTAGACCCGGGATTTGGTATAACTTAATTAATGTGTAAATTAATTAACTGGGAGTCGGACGACAGACTCAGTTTTGTATGAATTAATTAATGTGTAAATTAATTATATTAGAGTCAGACCACAAACTCGGATTTGTGTTGATTAATTAATGTGTAGATTATTATATTAGAGTCGGACCACAGACTCGGATTTGTATTGATTAATTAATGTGTAAATTAATTAAATAAGAGTCGGATTGTAGACTCGGGTAGGTGTTAAATTAATGGGTGTGTTAATTAATTTAATAAGAGTCGGATTGTAGACTCGGGTAGGTATTAAATTAATGGGTGTGTTAATTAATTTAATTAGAGTCAGATTGTAGACTCGGGGAGGTATTAAGTTAATAAGTGTGTTAATTAATTTAAATAGAGTCGGATTGTAGACTCGGGGAGGTATTAAATTAATAAGTGTGTTAATTAATTTAATTAGAGTCGGACGATAGACTCGGGGCGGTATTAAATTAATAAATGTGTTAATTAATTTAATTAGAATCGGACGATGGACTCGGGGAGGTATTAAATTAATGGGTGTGTTAATTAATTTAATTAGAGTCGGACCATTGACTCGGGGAAAGTATTACATAAATCGAAGTGTGAATTAAATATATTAGAGTAGGACCATAGACTCGGGAAGATGATAAATAATTAAGTCAGAAAATTAATTATGATGAGTCGGGCCACAGACTCAGGAAATTATAGGCAGTGTATGGGATTTTGAGTACACGATAACGCCGGGGTTAATATTATATATATACGGTGTCGTGATAGTATATATATACGTGTATATATTGTGTGTGATATTAAATATTAGTGACTAGATATTTATTCAATTTATATACTCTGATGCTATCAAGGGAGGTTGCGCGATGTGGGTGAATCACCTTGCTTGAGGAGTAGGGCGAGTATATCCCCAGGTCATAGCGTCCGGTATATATGGGTCAGGGATTTATTTCACTTTCAGGGAAGGAATATGACCGCCTCCACTACGTTTATATTTTGGGCCAAGTTGGTGAGCGAATCCAACTCGGGGAAACTAGGTTTTATGAGCACACCTAGTGAGATAGCATTCTAGAGGGAATCATCCGTCGAGGGTATACTCGAAGGGATGGATATACGTATATTATATGTGTGGATGTACGGGTAATAATACGAGTAATAATACAGTTTGTGATGTATTTACGGGTAATAATACAGTGTGTGATGTATACGGGTAATAATGGTAGTAAATATTATATAATGGTAGTAAATATTATATATGGGTAATAATACAATGTGTGATGTATTTACTTTATATAACTTGTGACACGGTTATATGCTACTATTTAAGAGGAATTAATTAAGTTAATTGTGAGAGAAAAAATTATTATACTCGGGTTAGAGTAGTATGGCAAGGGAAGGTTATACTTGGAATAGTTGGACGGGGTAGTACAACTAGGTGGGATTAAGGTAACCGATAGGTGTGCACAAGAGTGGAGGGGTGAGAATGTCCACAAGGGAGTGCGATGCTAACTTTCATATGAAGCGCATTCATGCATTTTAAATTACTGCAGTTAATTCACTTGCTAAATATTTTTAAAATGTTTTGGGTTCTAACCCTTGCTATAACTATTTTCAAAACCTTTTAGGTGTCCAGCCACCGGGACGCCATGATTGATATTCTATTCCAGGGACAATGGAGCTGCGGCATATGTGGATGCTAGCAGGAATTTGGATTAGAAGCATCGCGTATTCATTCCTAGAGTAGGAATTATTCATCAGTTCCAGTTTTATTTAGGGCATGTCGCCCAGACTTTCAGTTTGGTTTTCAGATTTGTTTTATTCCTGTGTTGAAGATTTGTATTGGATTATTTCTTTGGTGGCCGGTAGTTTATTCGGCAAGTTGTGTAATTAAGTATTCAGTTGAGTTTTATTCAGTTGTTTGAATGGTTTATATTTATTTCCGCATGTACAGTTTTCTGTAATTAAAAAGTTAAAATTTGCACTAGCTTTTGGAATACTAGGTGGTTAGTAAGTTTTTAAAAGTTTTCGACAGTGATGCTAAGGATGATCCAACTGAGATTCGTATTTTAATTTGGTATAGGACTGATCACCCAGTATTTTATTAGGAGGGGTGTCACAGATGGTATCAGAGCATCAGGTTCTACTGTCCTTAGGATCTGTGCGGCTTTTCACGTTACGGCTTAGTAATATTTGATATAAAGACCTATCATAGGATTGTTGTATTCTTTTACGTATGCACATTTACGTTCTTCTGCCATTTATATTTGAGGGTGAACTCATATGATTCGATTCTCATTCCAGATGCCGCCCAGGAGAGAGAGCAACTAGGGAAGTAAGGGGAGATGAGACTAGGGAGGCTCCTCAGGAGCAAGAGTTACTGCAGCAACTGCCAGAGATGATTTTGGCAGCATAGGCAACTGAACTAGTGGCACAGGCGGTTGAAATGACGGTGGTCGCAACGACAGGGTACTTTGCACGGGATCAGCCACAAGTGTTAGTGGCATCGTATGTTCAGACCCACGTGGGGTAGTCGGGGTGGAAGCGAGAAAGAGAGGTTATTTTTAGTGGGAACCCACCAGAGTTGCGAGGGGGTTCAGATGTAGTGCTAACGTGTCAAGGAAGAGAGATATCCAGCGTCACCTATGCATGGGAGATTGCGATAAGGTGCGGAAGCAAATGCTAGCCACTTTTAGTTTATTGGCAGTAACACTACAGTGGTGGGAGTCGACCACCACAGTTGAGAAAAGGGATACGCTAGCTATTGCAGGTTTTTAGGGTGTGGTTCGATCGCAAAAATTTTTTCCTCCTGCGGTTGAGATCGAAATGAGGAGAAAAATTTAGAAAGGTGACTCGGGGAGACCGTTCAGTGGCCGATTATGAGGAAGAATTCACTCGTTGGCAAATTTTGTACCGGATGAGGTAAGCGAGGAAAGGAGAAAGAAAGTAAGGTTTATAGATGGGTTAGTCTGGAGAATCAAACAACATTTAATTGGTAAATACGCATTGGTAGCTTATACTGATGTCGTTAACGCAGCACTCCGGCACTGTCGGGAATATCGCTTCCACGTGAAAGGAAGCGGGAGGGGAGTGGGAACTAGCCAGTCGGATAAGGAAGCAGGGAACAATACCAGTGGGGTATCCCAGTAGCAGACTGGGGGAGATCAGGGGTAGGATTTTCGACAAGGAAATCATCCCAAACGATTTGGAACTGGAGGTTATTGTCAGGATGGCTAGGAATTTCAACAAGGTCAGCATGGAAGGGATCAGTGGTAGGGTGAATGTATTAGAAGGTGTTTCGTTTGTGGGGAAAGCAAGACACGTGAAGAGATATTTCCCCAAGCGAGGCATGGCTCAACTACAGGATGAGATCATGGATGTACAGCCACTAAAGCAAGTCATGGGCACATTCGGGCAGGTAGAAGATGCCCCGAAACCCGAGGATCAGTCGTTGCAGCTGGAGTATGGAGGTAATTATTTTTACCCTATGGGCGTGGGCTATATTTTTGAGTGATAAGGAGGATGTCACAATATAAGACTTATTTTTCACTAGAGTTCACAGGTAAGTCAAACATAGTGGGTGCGTTGGCTGTAGCAGCCATAGTGTGTGGATAAACTGTCCGTAGGGTAGCGGAGTTTCCTTGGTTTTCTTCACGGGAGAGTCAAGGTGTACACTGAGTGAAGGTTTGAATTATGCGAGGAATTACTACTTTCAAGAATTATGGGAATAGGGTTGATAACATTTCCTAAAAATTGGCTGGATAGCGATGAAATTTAACAAAGGTGGATAGTGGTGTAAAAATTTTGGTGTTCGCGAAACCAAGGTATGGTTGGTACTAGGTATCACCGGAGAGGGCGTATAGCCTATATATATGTGGATACATATGTTGTATTGCGTGGTGCGATAGCACATAGTGAGGTTTTGTAGTCTCACATTTTATCCCGGTAAGTGGGGATGTTTACTAAAGTGAATCAGGGTGGTTAGATTTATTTTCGAGCAAAGATAGATAGCTCGGGGTTTATTTTGCGCAAGGACTAGTGATAGTAAGGGTGCGATATTTTATGTTGTCTTTGTTAGAATGAGGGTAAGCGTATATACTTTTGTGTTGAGAGACAAGTATTTATGGGATGATGTTTGGACGTTAGCACATGGGTTGGGTACCCTGGCAGTAAATATATGTATATATATGTGATATGACTATGGGTTCGAAGTTATATTATGGGTTACGACTAGCATAGTCGGGTAACTTTCGTGCGATAGAGCGCGGGGATAGGGTGTATGGGCACCCGGGTTAATTAAGGAAAATTTTGTGAGGTTAAGCACGGGTATAGGGTGTATGGGAGCCCTGGGTAATCTAAATGCATAATTGTGTAACGTATGCTTAGAAGCGGATGGGATAGATACAGCGGGTTGGAGACACATGACTAAAGAGTAATATGCGAATCTTGGAACATTACGCTCATCTTAATTTCGAGGACGAAATTCCTTTGTAAGGGGGGAAGTATGTAACACCCTGTAATTTTGAGGATTTAATATTTAATTATTTTTGGGAGTGATAAAACTATTTAAATTCGAGAAACTTAAATTCATGAGTTGGAGAATTTATTTGAGTGAGCTGAATTAATTATAATTGGCGACTTTAAGTTTAATTGTTCGAATTAATGTGTGTCGCATTTTGAGGTCGAAATTTGGAAAGTCAAAAAGTATTTTGGATGGCAATTTTGAGTGCGTGGTTACGTCCGGATGGGTCGAGATAGTCAAAAAAGAGTACCCGGGGGTAGTAATTGGGTCTCGGGGCATTTTTGGGTACAGTCGGGCCCACACGGGGTGAGTTGGCCCATTTTAATTAGGCCCAAATGACCAAAAACGGGATTAAGATTTGTGAACTAATTTGGGGAAGTGTTAAATGGCAGTAAACACCATTCCAGACTTAGGGTTTGAGAGAGGCACACAGGAATGAAAATCAAGAGGAATTGGGAGTCTTTTGGAGCCAAATTAAAGGGTTAATTTGGGGTGTTCTTCATCGACCAATCTCGACACCAACGGAATCAGAACCTACGAACAATTCCAGTCAAGTGGTTAACTATTGTGATTTCTAAATTGATGATAATCAATTTATATCATAGTGATGTGTAAATAAAAATCCGTTTTGGAGATAAATGGGTACAAATTGGGGTTTTTGTTCATGAAAACTATTGAATGAGATTCAAAG
Source organism: Sambucus nigra (assembly GCA_949130495.1). NCBI lineage: Eukaryota > Viridiplantae > Streptophyta > Magnoliopsida > Dipsacales > Adoxaceae > Sambucus > Sambucus nigra. The sequence goes on from OX422216.1 coordinate 202,027,468, forward strand.
TAAGAATTTGTTGTGTTGTATATCTCTGAGGATAGATATATGATTTGAATAAGAAACTCGGAATATAGAGGGATAATATTTAAACCTGAAACTGGAATTGTAGAACAAAGTTCATGGAAATTTATAGATAAGCCCAATTTATGAGTCAATGAATTGTGGGGGGGATAAAGGGGAGTTGTTGTTTTTGTATCCCTGTTGTAAATTAGTTAAATCAAGGGGTTCAAAGATTTTGTTATGTTTGTTCAAGGATGGATGGGAAAATCAGAGCTTGAAATCTTGTTAATGGTGGAAAATTTTCGTGGGGAAGAAGAACTGCCAGGGGACGATCGATCGATCAATCGAGGGCTATCGATCGATCGATGATGGCAAAATTCTGGCAGGTCAGGTTGGTTGTTATATATGCCCTTATTTTCTATTTGGATTTTTGGTGTGTAATTTCAATTGGTGAAAAACAATAAAGAAGTTTAATAGCCAGGGGCTCAAAAGATAGCTATTAAAAATCGACAATTCAGGTTAAGAGTTGGGACTTAAAGTATGAATTTTGGGTGAAATAAATTCAACTTAATTATGGACCAAGTGGGCGAGTCCGGGTATGTTGGTAACTATAGGTAAATATAATTGGGAAATTTATGGAGATGAATGTGTGACACATTGTGGGCAAATATGTGGGAATGAAATTATGAGATGTAAAATGGACCAAGTGAGCAAGTTCGGGTATGTTGTTTAAGTGACATCAAAGTATTAAATTAATTATTGAGAGAGAGTAATTAGTTTGCAGTCGGAACATAGACTCGAGAAATATTAAGGTATAGGCCAAGTGAGCCGGTCCGGGGATAATGGTTGGGTGACACCAAGTTATTAAATTGATGGATGTGATAATTAATGAAGGTAGAGTCGGAGGGTAGACTCGGAAACGTATTAAATTAATTGATGTTGAAATTAATTAGTTTAGGGTCGGGTTGCAAACATGGGATTTGGTATAAATTAATTAATGTGTAAATTAATTAACTGGGAGTCGGACCAGAGACTCAATTTGGTATGAATTAATTAATTTGTAAATTAATTATATTAGAGTCAGACCACAGACTCGGATTTGTGTTGATTAATTAATATGTAAATTAATTATATTAGAGTCGGACCACAGACTCGGATTTGTGTTGATTAATTAATGTGTAAATTAATTAAATAAGAGTCGGATTGTAGACTTGGGTAGGTATTAAATTAATGGGTGTGTTAATTAATTTAATTAGAGTCGGATTGTAAACTCGGGGAGGTATTAAGTTAATAAGTGCGTTAATTAATTTATTTAGAGTCGGATTGTAGACTCGGGGAGGTATTAAATTAATAAGTGTGTTAATTAATTTAATTAGAGTCGGACGATAGACTCGGGGCGGTATTAAAATAATAAGTGTGTTAATTAATTTAATTAGAGTTGGACGATAGACTCGGGGAGGTATTAAATTAATGGGCGTGTTAATTAATTTAATTAGAGTCGGACCATAGACTCGGGGAAAATATTATATAAATTGAAGTGTGAATTAAATATATTAGAGTCGGACCATAGACTCGGGAAGATGATAAATTATTAAGTGAGAAAATTAATTGTGATGAGTCGGGCCACAGACTCGGGAAATTACAAGTAGTGTACGGGATTTTGAGTACACGATAAAGCCGGAGTTTATATTATATATATACGGTGTGGTGATAGTATATATATACGTGTATATATTGTGTGTGATATTAAATATCAGTGACTAGATATTTATTCAATTTATATACTCTAATTCTATCAAGAGAGGTTGCGCGATGTGGGTGAATCCCCTAGCCTGAGGAGTAGGGCGAGAATATACACAGGTCAGGGATTTACTTCACTTTCAGGGAAGGAATATGACCGCCTCTACTATGTTTATATTTTGGGCCAAGTTGATGAGCGATTCCAACTTGGGGAAACTAGGTTTTGTGAGCACACCTAGTGAGATAGCATTCTAGAGGGAATCATCCGGCGAGGGTATACTCAAAGGGATGGATATACGTATGTTATATGTGTGGATGTTGTGGTAAAGGTATGTATATAATGGTAGTAAATATTATATACGGGTAATAATATAGTGTGTGATGTATTTACTTTATATAACTTCTGACACGGTTATAAGCTACTATTTAAGAGGAATTAATTAAGTTAATTGTGAGATAACTTATAATTCAAAAAAATTATTATACTCGGGTTAGAGTAGTATAGCAAGGGAAGGTTATTCCAGGACTAGTTGGACGGGGTAGTACAACTAGGTAGGATTAAAGTAACCGGTAGGTGTGCATAAGAGTGGAGGGGTGAGAATGTCCACAAGGGAGTGAGACACTAACTTAAATATGAAGCGCATTCATGCATTTTAAATTACTGCAGGTAACTCACTTGCTAATTATTTCTAAAATGTTTTGGGTTCTAACCCTTTCTATAAAACTATTTTCAAAACCTTTTAGGTGTCCAGCCAGATGGACGCCAGGATTGATATTCTATTCTATGGACAATGGAGTTGCGACATGTGAGGATGCTAGCAGGAATTTGGATTAGATGCGTCGCTTATTCATTCCTAGAGTAGGAATCATTCATCAGTTCTAGTTTTATTTAGGGCATGTCGCCCAGACTTTCAGTTCAGTTTTCAGATTTGTTTTATTCCGGTGTTGAATATTTGTATTGGATTATTTCTTTGGTGGCCGGTGGTTTATTCGGCAAGTTGTGTAATTAATTATTCACTTGAGTGAATGGTTTATATTTATTTCCGCATATATTGTTTTGTGTAATTAAAAAGTTTAAATTGGCACCAGCTTTTGGAATACTAGGTGGTTAGTAAGTTTTTAAAAGTTTTTTACAGTGATGCTAAGGATGATCCAACTGAGATTCCTTTTTTTATTTGGTATAGGACTGATCACCCGGTATTTTATTAGGCGGGGTGTCACATAAAGTTTTCAAGTGGAAGATTTTGAAAAAAATTTTGAGACCTACATGTTTAGTACCTTTTCACTTTTGGGTTCGTGGGAGGGTATATTTGTATAGGTCATATTGGATTTGATAATTCAAAAGTTTTTATTTTGTACCAGCATAGACATAGGGGGAGATTTGTAAGGACATAATTTTATAAATGTCTGTTTTCAATTGAGTATGTCTTATACCTCTACAAACGTCGAAAAATGTTTAAGATCACATATGCATGAAGACAAATCCGAATATCAAGTTTTCTTCAACATTCAAGCCTCAACAAGTTTAACTTTGGTAAGGTTGTGTTTTAAGTCCTTAATAATTCACTTAGAGTGTTGGGATATTTTTCATCAAATATTTTGTAAGTGTTGGAGCGGAGTTTTTGAGTTTTTCATCAAAAAAATATTTCTAAGTGCAGAGGCGAATTTTTAAAAATAAAAAAAATGATTTTATTTTTCGCGCTGGCTCGTTCGAGGGACAGTAGCTGTTGCGATGTGTGTCCTCATTCTAGTTAGAGACCCTTTTCGTTTGAGCGACGCCCCGCCTGAGATTTTCCTTTAAAAAGGCTTTTCCAACTTCGATTTTAATTACAAGACCTGCGATTCTAAACAGAGACGAAACTGCTTAGGAAGAATTCTTTGTCTTCTCAATTTTAGGGTTTTAAAACTTTTTTTCTTCAATTCACAATATCCCAACTGTGTGAATTATTCTGGAACCCAAGAACAAAAATTTGTTATTATTCATCTTTGTGGAATGCGTCTCTACACTTGAAGACTGAGGTCATTGAGGTTCGCTACGTGAGGATCTTTACTGAGGATTGGACTAATGTTCGTGTGGGTTTACTGTGTGGAATCCATTGTTGACTCTAGGCTGCGTGTCTATGTATGTTTGCGGAGGTAAACGGTTTGTGGATTTCATTGTTCTTGTAAATTGTGATTTAATTCATACTGAAATAAAAGGCTTTGTCCTTTCGGGAATTTTCCTGAAATCTGTGAGTTAGCATATTTTTTGTTTATAATGGTTTGACACACGCACACACGTAGTTGCATGTTTAGGGGATGATTTTTTTTCGTTTAAAATTGACTCTAATTAAATAAGTTTGTAGTTGGAATTTGCGAGTTTATTTGAATCAGTATTTCACATGGCGCACCTCACAACTTTTTATAATATCTGTGAAATGAAAGTAAGTCACTTAATTATTACATGTACATAAGGGTGGTTATTTATGACTCGTCTTATACAACGGGAGTCCGTTTGTACGTATGTAATTGTCTGAGAAAGATCAACTTGGGTAACGATTTTCATTAAGGTGCATACAAATGTTCACGACAATCGTGGCTTGAGATAGTTTGATATCTGATTCGGGAGTTGAGGAGAGATAGAAAGGTAATCTGAGAGATAATTTCATCTTTGTTATGACAACGTATCAAGAAATATATTATTGAGGCTTTTTCTCATGAGACAGACTCTATATGGCATTAACATAAGCAATAGGACTTGAGGCCAAAGCCTACATAGTTTTATTGTGCATATTATATGTATGTGTTTGGACGTTTATGAGGGTGCACAAGAGATCTCATCTTTGAAATAATTTGAAATATTGTTTGGGTTATAAAGGGTAACGGATGAAGGAAGGGATATGGATGCATCTAAGTGGGGACAATACGTTATGAGACTTATTATCAAGGCTTTTGCCCCTAAAAAGAACTTGATCTTATGCCTATGTACTTATTTAGCCACGAGATGAAAGCCTACATAATTCAGTTATGTATAGTATGTGACACGAGCTAAAGGTAACTTGAGCTAAATGAATACTGGAAGATACCTCCTCAAAATTGGATTTCACGACTTGATTGAAGAGCCTTCTTCGAACCTTTAATAAAAAAATTACAAAGTATAACATGTGATATTTTTACCGAGCATCTAATGTTCGACACATGAATATCCATATCAAAGTTGAAATAAAATAGAGAAATTTATGTGAATAAGAATGCGAAAAAGAAATCTATCACATTCTTAATCAACTCGAGTTCGAATAATTTTTTCCAACTTACTTGGACTATTCATAATAACACACTCGTACAAAAAGTTATTGAATCAATAAAATTTTTAATTACTTAAACCAAGACAGTTTGTGACTTTCTTGAATACATTTATTCTCAATAGGGTTGAGTTTTATGTTTTAATTTCATCAAATATTTGATACTCAAAAGCGAAGCGTCCACTAGTCAAGTTGCTCAAATTATGAAGTGAAAAACAGAATGACTTACTTGTAAGATTATTTTGTGAAATCAAAAAAAGATTTCAAAGAATGAAAAACAGAAAAAAGAGAAACACCTTGAAAATTTTTCACATACTATACTAACCAAACTCTTGTATGAAAAACAAAATTGAACCAGACAAAGTAAAACCCTCGGATATATTTAGAGAAACTCGTGAGAAAATATCTTATCTGAAATTGCACATACATATGTACACAAGTGTTCTGATATTGAAAATTAATAAGAACCAAACATTTGATCTATGCTAAATTATTTGAGAATAACATACAAATGAACTTCTTTTAGAAAATCCATTCAATATAAGAGTCATTTGACCCCTTTTAGGAGTATTATTACTTCTCTTCTGAAGCACACTCATCCTTGCTCCATTTTGGTCTGATACATAATCAATGTTGACTAAACATCCTGTAAAAAAATATCCATATTTGTTTATCTCTTTTAGCTCGGCCTCGTTTTGGGGACTGGGTATGCACTTTACAACGTTTATATCTTAAATCCCTGTTTTAACCCATCGCATCTTTCGATTGACTTCACATGCTCATATGTTTAATAAATTCCAATCAAATGCCACAATGACTAAATGCAAACATGAAAATAATCTTTTCAAAAAAATTCTCTGGAAAGTGTTAGTGAGTCGAGTCATTTCGAAACTTTGCACTAGCTAAAGTCCAAAATTCGACAACTCCCACTAATTCTCCAAATGAACAAAGTTCATCCTCAGGGAGGCATCTCAAATATGTGTTTTGATATCAAATAATTGTCAAACATTGACCTTTCATTAATATATTTCAATATATAAATATATCATTCCAATACAACATAAATATTATATTAATGAGTAGGATCCATAAATAACATAATGTGATATATTTATACTTGGTCTCCCATCTCCCACACCCATAAACATGTCTCTTTTGTTAAACCTATGCTAGATTTGATCCCAAATCCCTCTTGGGTACGTACGATATATATCGTTCTAAAGTTGTGAAGCCCAAGCCTCATAATACGTCTCTCAATGTATTATTTCTTAGGGATGCACTTATCCCCAGTCCAAACCCACACCCTCAAACTCCATAGATAAGGATATCTAGAACACGAAATCCTTAGCATTACACCTATAGGAGAGTATTAATATTGGAGCCTATGAATAGTTGTATATGGATAAGGTATGACCCATTCCAATCCAAACTATATTCAATGTAAGAATATTTCAAAAATAAGAACAAAGACCAAAAATCCAATTTTCAATATAATAATGATGTTTCTGATTGCAACAATGAGCAACTAATGATTAATTACAACTTTTTAATGGTAAATGATTGAATGGGACACTTGACATCACTGATTCTTTTAGGTTTGAGAGGCGAGCACTTCAATATCTAGGAGAGAGAATATAAGAAAGTCACTGACTGCTCGCTAACAAGTAAATGTGGATTCTTTAATGTGAGTGAGTGTGAGTGACCTCTTGGGTAACTTGCCTTAGTATTATTTGTTTCCTAAGATATTGCAGTGGTTGAGTCTAACATTGCTTAACAATACTTACCTACAAACGAAATGTCTTAAGATTCTCAACATTCCATCTGCTCGATCCCTTCTTGCTCGGCTAAGGCTTGTTGCTAAGTAAATATTTTAAAGGCAAAAAAAATGAGTGTTAGTAAGGTAAGTACTCACCCCCTTATTTCTATTCTATTTGAGTGACTGCTCGTGATTCACTTCCTCAGGAAGCTAAGTGACTGCTCAAAATTCACTTCCTTAGGGTGCCAAGTGATTGCTCATTTTTTTTCTCCATTTCAGGGATTTATTACTTAAGGTTTATCACGCATCTTCCTTTCTAACATTGATTGATTAACTTATAGTATGTGGAGGGGTTTCTCATGCACCCATTCTTGTTTTGAGGTTATGAACCTATTTTCCTTGTTTCTTGAGGGTTACTCGTGCAACCTCCTTTATTGTGTATTGCTCTCAAAACTCAAGATTAGCTAAGGGGTTTCTTATGTAATTTCTCCTCTTTGAAGGATATGTGACTTTGTATTGCTCGCAAAGATTCTTTACTATTTTCATAAATATCTAGTGGCTTGGGATTGCACATGCAACACCCTTGTTGGTTAATACTCATGTGACTCACAGGTTACTTGAACTTTATCCTCCGATATTCTTTGTTGGTCACTACTTGTGTGACTCACTGGTGAATTTGGACATGCTCATCCCATAACTTATTTTGGTCATTTCTCATGTGACTTACTAGTGATTTTTACTTTCTCGTCCAACATTCATTGTTCATAACTGATCCATAGCCTATTAGTGATTATAGGGTTGTTCGTGTACACTTTTTTGTTGGATGTCTTTGGGTTTCTCATGTAACCTCCCTACTTATCCATTATTGGTTAAACAATTTTGGGTAATTGAGGTGGTGCTCTCTAGCACCTCTATGTCAGGTAGTTTTAGGGGTTGCTCGTGCAACCTCACCACCTTTTTATCATTGCTCACTTAACCTTTAGTTAATTGTGGTTTTACACATGTACCTAATACATTAGCCCCCTTGTACAAAAGTCTCTTGTTTGGCGAAAGAATTATGTACGAACAATTTGATTTTTATTAATATTTTCATATTTTCACTTAATTTCAGAATAATAACCTTAATATTCTTTAACTTCCATCTTTAAATTTTCTAGGTTCACACATGGGCCATATGTTGTTTACTGAAAACTCATGACTTGTACTTTACTTCTTAGGTAGTCCTCTACATTATCCCCCTCGTGCATAAATTTCTTATAGTGATTAGAGATTTGTGCAAGGAATACTAACTAATCTCGTATTAGCATAATCAAAATTACTTTTTATTAACTTTCTCTGGGACTTCTCTACATCAGTCCCCTTGTGAAAAATACATGTGCACAACCCATTTTAAAAGTTAGTGGGTAAAATAATTTCTAGGTGTTAACACTACCCTTTTATTTAGAACATTTTTTCCACCCATTCCTTTTTTCTTTTTCTTATATTGTGGGACTATCTTCATACTAAAATTTGTAAAAGAAATATTTTGTTACTAAATATTAATATTTTTATTACTTGTCCATTATTCTACATGACTATCTTCTTGCCAAATTTTTATAAGTAAAACCTTTGCGAGTAAAAATCATATTGTTGTCTTCCCCTTATACTGTAGTATTATATGATCTCAAAACATTTTACGAGAAAAGGTTGATGCGCTCCTATTTTTATTTTCTTATACTATGGATTTTATCAATTTTGCGAGATTTTGTGTTTTGTAAAATACATATACTATAAGTGAGTATGGATTATATGAGATACTTTCCTTTGTATATGGGGACAAGTTTATATTCTTGTTATGTTTTTTGAGCTATGAAATAATAACTGTGCCAATATATTTCCTCAAAATATTTTGAGCAGAGATAAACTTAATAAGTAAACAAAAGGATCTTACTTTTATTTTGAAAGTTCTATAATGCCTTCCTCCCTATATTTTATGATGAGGGCATTGACTTAAAATTATATCCTCCTTAACATATTATGAGCGAAAGTGAACAAAACAAAGAGCATGCATATCCTTATGCTTTAGTAATGTGGCATTGCCTACTCGATTTATTTTGGCATTTTAGGCATAACTTCAAAATGTATCACCTTAGAATATTGTTTGCATGATTAAATCTTTTAATAAATAGTTGTTTCCTTTTACGTTGGTAATTATGGATTGTGTTGCTCACTATGTTTTGTTATGATGACTTGAAAACATCGCGAGTAATGATAAATGCTAAAAATGGGATTTCATTATACTTTAGAAATTTATTACATGTTTTTCTCGCTATATTATGTCAATTGGGATTAAACTAAAAATATATCCTCGCATTATATTGCAAGAAAAAAATAAAAAAATTTATTCCCATGCTTTGGAAATTTAAAATTGCCTTCCTCACTGTATTATGTCATTTAAGTAAACATGAACTCATATCCCCTCAGAATAATATGAGTAAAGATGAATTAGTTAAATAGATATTTCCTTACTTCTTGGAAATTTTGATGTGCCTTACTCGTTGTGTTTTGATGTTTGACATTGACTTGAAAGTATATCCCCTCAAAATTTAATGAGAAAAAGTAAACTTATTAGAGACTTACGTCTTGGGTACTCAAATATTTATGGAGACAATTAATCTTCACGCCTACTTTGCATTTTAAATTTTAATATTTATTTGCATTACTTAACCATTTTATTTCGTTGAAGGTAATGCTAAATTTTATATTCTTGATACTCGCACTCCTGTAGAGTCCTAGGTATATTAGCACTCATACTTAGTGCATTAGATTTCAATACTAGCTCATATTACTTAACCCTTTTTTATTGGGTTGAAACGAGTGACAAAGCTTATGTCATGGGTACTCGCATACTTGTGGAGTTCCAGGTACATGACATACTAGTACTCATTCTATGTGCTTCTAATTTGGTCACATTTATCAACCATGTTTCCTAATTCTCAGATTAAAGAAAATATTCGAACTATTGTCTTGGGGTACTCGATTACTTGTGAAGTCCTCAGTACTTGAACTTGTACTTTGTGTTGCACTCATACGTTCGGTTTTTTTTGTATCATTTGATCAACTTGTTTATTTATCTTTAGGCTACAAATACATTGATTTATTGTGCTCCTTCTCACGTGGAGCCTCGGGTACTAAATTGTCGTGGTCTTTGTTCTTTTGCTTATACTTTGCAAATACTTGCTCGACTACTCAACTTTTTTCTTTATTTTCAAGTGAGCACCATTAGCAGTCCAATATATGTGGAGCTTCAGGTACTTAATTTTTTTTTTACATTTTTAATGTTTTATTTATAATTGGATTATCTCAATTTTTGAACCCGTTTCTTTGTTATTAGGTTAACAACGAGGGATCCAATGCCCTTGGAGCCTAATTTACCAATATGATGTACATTTTGTGTACTTTTATTTATACTTAGCACTTGCTTGACTAGATAACTAATTTTTTTGCTTTTAGGTTAATATTACGAGCGCTCCCGTGTCATTGGAACCTCAGGTACTAAACTGTCATACCTTTTTATATACTCTTATTAATACTTTTGCAAATAATTTTTTTGTGTTCTCACACCTATTGCATTATTTTTTTAGGATGAGAAACAGTAGCAAGTATAAAGTGCACTAGGAGATATCCCAACATATATAAAATAACTTGTTATTTCATAAGCATTAAACTTACAAAGAAAGTATACTTTATACCTCATGCCTTTTTTTTCTTGATGTTGTGTCTGAGTTTAGTAAGAATGCTTACGGATGTTGGTGTCGAGCAAGATTTATTAAAGTCAATATGAAACTTGGATTTTTTATCCAAGATCCATATATCTGCTTGCGAACCCCATTGCTCAAATCCAAGAACATGAGAAAATGAAGTTTCCTTTAAAGTAACTATACATTTTTAGCTGCACAACATAACTTTTAAAAATGCATATAAATGGAGTGAACATATTCACCCAATTAATATGACTGGAAAAAAATGCCCATGGAATAGTATTTCAAATCCATTTATACTTTAAATGAATGGGAAAGTATTAGCGAGTGAAGGATTACGGGATCCTCTCTTTCCTAAGTTGTTCAACATAGATAATATTAAATGAAATGTGAGGTTAATCACAAAAACTCTTCCGAGTAAACAATTCTAAGGATTATAAGATTATCAGTCAATTTATGCAGATATTCCTGACATAAACTTTGTTAAAACGTGAAAAAATGCAAGTTATAAATTGTGTTAATTTACTTTCTTATAAAAGAAAACTTGTGTTCCTTGAGGAATTTTATACAATCAAGTCGGGAGTATATAGTTGGACAAACATTATTTGATGTCCAATATTTAAATCAAATCACATAATGATGTGTAGTTTAATCACACGAACTCGTGCATGAATGAGCAACATAGTAGATTAAGATTGAGTGAATTCATGCGAGTAAATCAAGACAAATGGTTACTAGAGTAGGTATTTTTCTTTCTCTTCGAGCAACCATAATAATACATTAGATATACCCCTTATATCGACTATTCAATGATCTTTGTAACGAGTCTTATAATTTATACTACTCTAAAATGCTCGAGAGTGAGATAAATTTCTTTTAAATGAGCACTGCCCTCAACTATTTTAATTAATATGAACTTCTTTACTTGTTAGCGAGTGGCTCCAGCTTTTGTATTTCTCGTATGCATGTGTACAAAGTGGTGGTGCAACAAAATAAATAGGCGAGTGCGAGTTGTGTCCTACACTATTGGCTCACGTGTGGGGTTGAGAAATACGTGTTCTAAAAGTCTTTCTTGTTATTTCATATTCTTTCCTCTCCTTCTCCCTATTATTATTATTATTATTATTATTATTATTATTATTATTATTATTATTATTATTATTATTATTATTATTATTATTATTATTTCCTTTTTCTTTTCAAGCAACCTTATCGACTACTCTTCTCTTGTATTCCCTTTCACACACACACACACAATATGTATATATATATATATATATATATTAGCAGATGCCCGTGCCCGAGGGCACGGCGAAAAATTTGCCCCCGTGATAAAACCCAGCCTATAATAACCAGCCTTTTTTTTAAAAAAAAACTTAAAAAATATATTTTTTTTTAAAAATATTTTTTATAAAAAAAATATTTTAAAAAAAATATATTCTTAAAAAAATAATAAGATAATAATGTATATATGTATCCATGCATACATGCATGTGTATGCATGCAACACATAAAATGGCATGGATGTTTATCATGCATAAGTTACTATTCATAACACCATTGTCCCATATATATATATATATATATATATATATATACTGACACACACACACATACATACACTTTTTTAAGTAATGTATAATTTAAGTTAAAAAAAATTATATTGAAGTAATAATTGTAAATAATTTTAAAATTTGGGGGCAGAGTTTCCTCCATTTATAGGACTATACACCCTGTTTAACAAATAAAAAACATACCAACAACAAAACTTATAGTTCTTAATTCAAATACAATATCATTTGTATCTAGATATGTATTGCATTTGTCAAGACAAACATATAATAGTCTCAGTTCCTCCATTGTGAAAGAAGCAGTACTTGTTATTTCTAGTCACTTTCACATTTTGCAATGGCCAAATAACCCTGTACTAGAATGCATCCAGCTAAAATAAATATTTTACAAAAGATGCAAATAAGTTCTCAAAATATGATCTAACATACAATATTGTGATTTATAAAAACACTTTCGAAGAAAAAGAGAAATGGCATATTCTCGATCTACTACATCAATGCATTGAATTCCCAGAGTTGCACTTACACATTGATGTAGGCGAGGAGTGCCTGAGATCCGAACTAACGACAAAGCTTATCACATTTTTGGTCATTGTTTCGTTTGTTATAGGTCGCGCTTTACAATATTGTCATTTTCATAGAGATATCATAGTGTATAGGATATGCATCAACATTAATTTTTTGCAAGTATGCATAACTGAAAGCATCATGCATTGTGCAATCAATTCCTGCATTACATTTTAAGTAAAACTACTATTACATTATTTAATGAATTTATACTTTTTAAAAATATTAAAACAAATAAAAGAAATATTTTTGCATTTATAAGATTTATGTTGTAATACCCCGCCCTAGAAAATAGATGTTCAATAATAATTTGAGTATTTTATTCAGGAAAAAATAATTGGAGAAACAAATGCATAAGAGATTGAGCTAGAATTATATATAAAATGACGCGTTGCACGAAGTGATTAAAAAGGAAATTTCCCCATTTCATGGTCTGCATCAATATACATTTGTGTCCAATTAGTTGGTACGAATATATCGATAAAGTACAATGTGAATTAAATAAGGAACGAATGAACCATGAATGTGATTAAGTGTAATTTATAAATTAGCCAGTACGCGACTCCGCTAAGTATAACTTCGCATGATTTTTCTTGAACACCCTATTGGAAAGAAAAATTGTTTGACCACTTTTTAAGGGTACTAAAAATAAGTATAAAAAGGTTATGGGTCAAATTAGGAAAAGAAGGAAGTTTTTGGAATCAATTGATCGATCGATAAAAATTAATCCTTGGGACTCGACGATCGAGCCATCGATTGATCGATGGATTTTGCTCGATCGATCGATCGAGAAGGTCTACAGAAAGGTCCTTTGTTATTGTGTTCTATCTTATTTTATGTTGTTAGATTAATGACATGTCAACCTCTTAGATACCCCAGAACTGATCATTTCGAGTTTCTCTTATTAACGGGAGTTGGCGAGGTCACCTCATACAGTATGTAGAGTTTGGTGGGTTCTAACATAAGAACATAAAGAGTGAGGTGGGGGAAACACATAAGATTTGTTTGATTATCTCTCTCACTCTCTCAAGCTCCTAAGGCATTTATAGGGGAAAAGATTTCTACCCCAGACCGCCCCACCAACATACACCACTATTTCCACCATGAAACCACCATTAGAAAGCCTCAAACCACCTTATAACACCATATAAAACCCTAGGCATATTTATTGGTTTAAAGAAGAGGGTATTCTTGGAGTTGGGTCGACATTTAAAGGGGATTTTCTTGGAGGTAGAAGAAGGATTTCATGGAGCATAAGGAGAGATTCAAGGGAGCTTCCATAGAGAAATCTTTTGAAGAGATTTTGGTAACTCCTTGAGGCCACCTTTGGAGGTGGGTGTTGTTCCTCCTACACCACCATTTCCACCATCACTTTAGAGACTTTAAAGGTGGGAATATTAACCTTGGTTAATTTTTAAAGTTCTACAGATTTTTAGCTAGTTTATGTAGATATATTAGACTTAATATATGTATGATATGTGTTAGTTTGCATCCATGGGTTAACTAGTTGCATTATATGATTTTAGGTGGAAATGGGTATGAAAGAAATGATTTAAAAAATAGGTTTTGAAAATGAATAAATTTCACATTGTATATCTTCAACATTTTATGTAATAAAATGTGTTAGAATCATGTTTTAAAGATAAATTATGTGATTTTATGCAAAGAAATGCATTAGGCTTGTTAAAGACATTTTATAAGATTAAAATATGATTTTCTACTTGAATAATGAAGATAAATGTAAAAAGGAAACTTTTACTTTAATGGGCTATTTAAAGTGGGTAAAACTCACGTAGAAAGTAAAATGGGTTTAATATGTAAATATGTGAAAGTTAATAATGGAAGTTAAAGGTATTGAATTTATAAATAGTAGCAAAATGGGTGTAAAGTGTAAAATTCCATAAATAAAGTGTGTATTTCAAATATCTTGAAAATGGGAATTTAATATATGAAAAGTTGTTATTTTATATATTAAAGGTGTTAAAGTAATAAATGTGAAAGTTTAGTATAATGAGATATTGAACAATTGTTAAAAATATCTAAAAGTGTTTTAAATGCTAATCTGGAAACTTACAAAAACTTGCAATTTGGTCCCTTAACGAGTGTTATCTCCTAAAATGGTGTTAATTAGAACATGATAAGAAATGGGTTGTGTGATGAAAATAACCTAACTTATATGAAATGATAAATGTTTCGTTTGGTGTATAATATGGACAAGTAAATTGAGTAATGACTATTGTCCATAAAATAAAGGATATGGTAAAGTAAGATGAATAAATGGTTAAGCAGGGTGACTTAATGGATAATTAAGCTACCCAGGGAGGTTTAAACCGATAATAATACAAGTGTGTGTGTATCGTATAAGGCTTTCAATGTTAATGAGAATTTTATAACACGATGTGCACGTGTGTTGAAGAAACTCTTAGATGATGATTAAGAAACTCTGGTGTGAGCTAATGAATGTTGAGTAATAAACGTTTTGAAAGTAAATGAGGGATTTTCCCAACAATTAAAAATTATTTAACTGTGTGACTTAATGGGAAGAATATGCTAGTTTTAAGCATAATGATATGAAATTACTATTTTCTAAAGATAAGAATAATAAACGACATCAAATAATGTTTTCGGAATAAAATGGTTTAATACATTGGGTCATGTAATTTAAAAGGTATATATGTAGGTATATACATATTTTCACATGCATGTAGTTGTAGCATGTGAGTATTCCTTTTGTCGTTCGCTCTATACCGCATTTGTGTATGTTTCCACTGAGCATTCGGATCACTCCTTCCTTTTGTTATGACAGGTTGTGTGATGTCCCGTATTTTGAGAGAATTATACAGGAAAGTATTCAATTTGCATTTACGTTAGTAGCTCTGTTTACTTTGCCTCGTGAGCACTCCCCTTAGGTCACATAACTTATTTTATTCAAAATTAGAATCACATGCTAATGAGTGTAACATTAAACTATAATAAAATTGGATTAGAATCATTATTTAGGTTATTTCCTTGCATTTCATAGTTAATGCACGAGCCGAATCGGGTTGATCCTTTGTTAACACAAAAATTTGGACCGGGGAGTTACAAATTGGTATCAGAGGTTTAGGTCCAATGTTCCTTTTAGGTGTGATGTTGTGAGGTCGATATGAGATCTTCTCGACGTTGATGTTGGTTTGGGTCGGTCATGCTTGAAGCCTTTATACCTTTGACTCACTTGAGTCAATATTGTATAAGTCCTCATCTAGTTTGGAAATTGTGACAAAATTGTGTCTACCTAGAAACCAAAGAGCCTCAGAAGTTGGATTGCCTATTCATCTCTCTTTCTTGCTTTGATCAAGAACCTATTGCGAACACTCACACACAGTAGAATTCATGTTTTTAATGTCATATTGCATAATTATGTGTGTACATGTATTGAGTGTGTTTAAATCCCTAAGTTTAATTTTTAATAATTTTTTTTGGGATTTTTTATACATTTTTTAAAAAATATTTTAATAATTAAAACTTGATTTAAAAGTTTTGGGGTCAATCTCTTAATATTGTTTGTTGAGTTTTATGGCCTAATGTTACCTTGGGTAGAATCCAAAAGCGCCAGAGACTTCAGGGTAAACTTTGTAATTAGTTTGGACGCGCGTTTTATATCCCTTAACTGGCCAACATATGTTGCCCACTGATTGGTTGGATGTGTGTTTCTTTACTAAGACAAAAGACGTGCGTGTTATCAGCCCTTGGATCATTTCTTATCAATGGTCTGCATGTTGGCTTGATGAATCCCCGTGTAATTTCTTAAGCCAACCAGCGTTCGTTTAAGCACCGCTTTGTGTGAGCCCTTAGATTAAAGTCAATTTAAATTGACTCGATCTCAGCCCTTGGTTTTGATCAAATATCTCGAACCTTCTCCTCTCACTATAAAAAGCCCTCTATTCTCAGACTTCGAAGACTTTTTGCCATTTCATTTCCTCAAAGAATTGAGAGAGAAGAGAGAGAAGAGAGTAGAGAGAGAAGAGAGAAAAAAGTTAGAAACCCTAACTTCGTCCAAATCTTCTTCAAACCTAACCCAAACACTTCATCAAAAACACCATATCCAAAAACACCATCCTGAGTGTTATTGAGTGTTTGAGAGTTTAAGTTGAGTTATTTTTGGTTGCTGTAACCTTGTGTTCGTGAGATCTTGTTTCCAACTTAGACTTCTACTTAGATCTAGTTTCTGTTTCCATAGAAATCTCAGATCTGAGTTATTCATGTTACATTACACTTAGTTTCTTTTATTTCTCATCTTGATAAATATAATGTTGATTATTTTCTCTAAAACGTTTTCTTACTTTGAAATCAACAATAAATGCTTTCTGTTTCTTGTTCTTGTAAAACTAAACCTTTGACCTAGTTTGGAATCTCACTTGGAGGTTTTCAATCTCAAAAAGTTTTTGTTTTATATTCTGAGATTGATTAAGACCTTGTCCATCTTCCTAGCAAGGTATCCGTGGATTCTGGGATAGATTGAAAGGTCAAATAAGGTTCAAAGTTTTCTAAGAAGAAAAGATCACTGCATATAGTGTAACTGTAATTTGTTAGGACTGTTTGTACTTAATAAGTGTGTGTGTGTGCATGCATGTGTTAGAGAGCACCTTCACAAACACCTACACCCTACAACACAAAAAGTGTTCGTAATAAGATCTTGAGAACATAAGTCAACGTAAAGTGCTGGAAAAAATCAGAAGTTGAAAAACTGGGAGAAATACATCTACAATCAGAACTGCAGAGAAGTTTAAGGACACCAGAGGGTACATTCCTAAACTTATATAGGTCTGAGTTGTTTGCATGTTAGTTATATAGTTTGTAACTCATATATTTGTTTTAGTGGATTTTTCATTTTACTCCGTAGAGGGAGTCGTGGATGTTTCCTCAATTGGTGAGGTTTTACCACGTAAAAATTGTGAACAAAAGCCTTCTACATTTTCTCATCTCATTCTTGGTTGTGATGTGTTTAAAACTTGTTTAAACTATCTTTTAAAACTTGTTGCCCAAATCTTGAATAAGATCTCGTACATACTGTTTTATTAAACACGTCTTGTGATTAATCCTTTTTGATTTAAGAAAAGAGTTTTTTCAAAAAACAACTCGGAGTTACTTAAATAGTTTATTTTCAATAAACGGCTTTAGTAACACATTTTTCAATTGGTATCAGAGCTTTGTAAACTGCTTTTAAAGAGATCCTGTGTTTTTGAAATTATTTTCTGAAAATCAAATATGGACGAGAAAAATGAAAGATTTGGTAACTTGACCAGACCTCCAATATTTGATGGAACCAATTTTGCTTACTGGAAAGTAAGGATGATTGCTTTCGTTCAAGGAACTTTGGGAGATGATGTCTGGGACATTTTTGAACATGGTTATACTTTTCCTACTAAACCAGCCAACGAAGGAAGTAATGAGAGGGTTAAGAAAGCTCTAAGTGAGTTCACTCAAGAAGAGAAACAAGTTTATCGAAATAATAATAAAGGAAAGAATGCTATATTTATGTCTATAAATGAACATGAGTTCAAAAGAATCTCATCCTGTACCACTTCTAAGGAAGCTTGGGACACCTTAGTCACTTCTCATAAAGGAGACACTAGAGTTAAGGCTGCTAAAACACAAATGCTTATTCAGCAAAATAACTCCTTAATTATGACTGAGACTGAATCATTTGATGACTTCTATATGAACCTAACTGATGTTGTGACCAAACTGCATGCTAATGGGATAACCTATGATAGACAAGAAGTCGTATCTAAAATTCTGAGATCATTACCACAGAAGTTTGATAACAAAAGATATGCTATTGAGGAAATGTGTGATATAAATATCACTCCTGAATTTCTCAGTAGTATTTTAAGAACTATGGAAATGGAACTGGAATTTAAGAAACAATTAACCCAATCCCATAGGAAACAGACTAGTTCCAATCTAAGCTTCTCTTCTAAATTGATTAAGCCTGAGTTTAATACTTCCAATGATGAATCTTATGAGGACTGTGATATAGATAGTTTGGACAATCATATTGCCTTAATGACAATACAATTCAAGAAAATCATTAATTTTAGAAACAAAGTGGCAAATAAACAAGGCAAGTCAAATTATCCAACTTCTTCTAGTCACAGACCTCATGAGAAAAACAATGACAAAACTCATAAGGACTCTCACGCTAGACCTAATAGAGACCTTAAGAAGACTGAATGCTATAGATGTGGTAAACTGGGGCACATTGCACAAGACTGTAGAGTTAATTTGAACACTCAAAACAAACACACTAGAGCTAACATCTGCAAAACATGGGATGATTCAAGTGACTCTGAAAATGAGGAACCTGAGTCATCAGATGCTTTTGATCCTTGCATGTCTTTTTTTGCCAAGATTATTTATAATGATGACATGCCTATGTTTATTAATGAGGATGAACCAAATAACTCCATGACTAATACTTCGAATGTGGTTATTACTGGTTTAGATGCTTTGATTACTGAGAATGTTGCATGTTCTACCTCGGGGTGTGTGAGTCAAAGGGATGGCGATAATGACGATGTCAATGGGTGTGTGAGTTTAACAAATGAATCGTTAGGAGTCACTCCACACACCACACTTAGTGACTCGGACAATGAAGATCTCCCAGACATTCACACACTTTACACTAAGACTCTTAAGAAAAGCGATAGACTAGAAAAGACTGTTAAAGATCTTACCAAGAAATTGGAAGATCTAAGACTTATGGTTAAACTGAATGCTGAAGAGTACACTACCCAATGTTTAACTCATAAAAGTGAAATTAAAGTTTTTGATGAAAAACTGAAAAATTTGACTGAAACAAATGAAGTTTTGGAGAAAATGTACAAAGGGACATTGTTAGAATTGGAACAAACCAAAGAAAAGACATCAACTGTTTTCAAAAAATTTACAAAATTTGAAAATAATTCTAACTATTTTGATGAATTTGTTGCTGAATCTAAAACCAATTTTGATGATCGAACTGGCATAGGATTTTGTCCCAATTTGAAAACACAAACTAAACATTTTGAATCTATCAAGTTTGTGTCAGGAGGCAAAAGACCTATTGAAACATGCCCAGACTTTCATTCTCTGAAAACTGAGTTTGATTCAAAAAATCAAAGTTTTAACATTGGGGAATCTAGTTACTCTAAACATGAAAGTTCACCTAAGTCTAAATACGTATGTCCTTCTATTAGGAAGAGTGAGTCTGCATTCAAGACTATCACTCCCAGGAATAGAGCTCAGCCTCAAAACTATATAAAACCTTTATTTAGGGACTTTCCTAAGGAGACCCCCATCTTGAGCAATCTTTATTGCTCCTACTATGACATATATGGTCACTCTTTCGATGGTTGCTATGCTAGGAGACTTGTCAAACCTATCTATAATCCTCGTACTTACCAAAACTTTAACTATTCTAGGAGGAGTCGAAACAATTATATACTTCCTAGACAACCAGATAAAAACTCTAACTATAGAAAGAGAAAGACCCAACCTAAAAGAACATTTCCTAGAAGGAATCCTAAGCACTTTCCTAAATCAAATGCTCAAGTCTTTCACAAAATTCAAAATCATGCGCAAAACATTTTTCAGCAAAAATCTAATGCTCGCAAATTTTATCAGTTGAGAGCTAATAAGCGTAAGATGAAAACTAGAGCAATTTGGATTAGAAAAGATGATCTATTACCTCAGATGAAGTGTAATATTGTTGTTACTGCTTTAAAAGCCGAACACACATCATCTGGTTGCTATTTAGACTCTGGATGTTCTAAGAACATGACTGGAGATGAATCTAAACTTTTAAACAAAACCAGATTTGCTAGTGGTAAAGTCATTTTTAGTGATGAAGTTTCATCTCAAATCATAGGCAAAGTAACTCTCCAAGAAGATGGGCTTCCTATTCTTAAAGATGTACTTCTAGTTAAAGGTCTAAAGGCCAACTTACTTAGTATTTCGCAATTTTGTGACTCAGACCATACTGTTACCTTTTCAAAGAATAATTTCAAGATTTTAAATGAAAAAGGTGAATGCATAATTACTGGATTCAGAACTCCTGACAACTGCTACACTGTCAAGAACAATTCTGAAACTTGTAATGTTGCCAGAATGGATGACAACGAGATATGGCATAACCGAATGGGTCACATAAATTACGATAATCTTAGTAAATTGTCTACTCACGACATAGTAAGAGGAATTCCAAAAATTAAACCCATTCATAATATTGTTTGTGGTTCCTGTCAAGAAGGTAAAATTGTTAAGGCCCCTCATAAGAAAGTCAAAGATATTCTCACCTCTAATCCCTTATAACTCATCCATATGGACCTAATGGGTCCTTCCCAAACTGTTAGCCTTTGTGGACACAGTTATATCCTAGTTATGGTTGATGACTTCACCAGATTTACTTGTGTAGCATTTTTAAAACAAAAGTCTGACACTTTTCAAACCTTCCTAAAATTTCTTCTTAGGATTGAAAATGAAAAGGACATTCAAGTAAATCGAATTCGTAGTGATAGAGGTGGTGAATTCAAAGACACTAGTATTGTAGAATACTGTGACTATAATGGTTACAAACACGAGTTCAGTGCTCCTAAAACTCCTCAACAAAATGGTATCGCCGAGAGAAAGAATCATACCTTGCAAGAGATGGCACGTGTCATGTTCAATGCCAAGAATTTACCTAAATATTTTTGGGTAGAATCTATTCGTACTGCGTGTTACATCATTAATAGTTTCTATCTTAGAAAGAATTCTAAGCAAACCCCTTATGAACTTTGGTACAATCAGAAGCCTAATCTCAAATACCTTGGAACCTTTGGCAGTACTTGTTATGTATGCAAAGATAGGGAACACTTATCTAAATTTGAGAGCCGGGGAGATAAAGCCATTTTTCTATGATACTCGCCTAACTGTAGAGCTTATCGAGTGTATAATCTTCGCACTAAAACCATGATGGAATCCATAAATGTAATTGTTAGTGACACTACTGTAGAAAGCAAGACTGGTGAATTAACTATTGAAGAAGAGTCTTCAAATACTTTAGAAAATGACCCTTCTGAAATAGATAATTCATTACCTATTGAGACACCTGAAGTACCTAACTAGGTTTCTAAGGATCATCCCATAAACAACATTGTTGGCAACCCTAGTGAGCCAGTGCGTACAAGATCCCAACTTAGAAATTATGCACATTATGCATGTTTTGTTTCCCTTGTGGAACCAAAGAATGTAAATGAGGTATTGAAGGACACTCACTGGATTTCTTCTATGCAGGATGAACTTTTACAATTTGTCATTCATGATGTATGGTATCTTGTTCCACGTCCTGATCACAAAAAGGTTGTTGGTACTCGTTGGATTTTCAAAAATAAAACTGATGAAAATGGGATAATAATTAGAAATAAAGCTAGATTAGTTGCTCAAGGATACTCCCAAATAGAAGGAATTGATTTTAATGAGACCTTTGCCCCTGTTACTCGTTTAGGATCAGTTCGTCTACTTTTCGCTATAGCTTGTAACATGCGTTTTACATTATATCAAATGGACGTCAAATCTGCGTTCCTTAATGGAATTGTGGCTGAGGAAACCTATGTAGAACAACCTAAAGGGTTCATTGACCCTAAGCATCCAAATCATGTATTTCGTCTGAAAAAGTCTTTATATGGCCTTAAACACGCTCCTAGAGCTTAGTATGAGCATCTTTCCAGTTTTCTTTTAGATAAAGGTTTCAAAAGAGGTGGAAATGACCAAACTCTATTTGTCAAACATTTTGACAAACACATTACTATTGCACAAGTATATGTAGACGATATTATATTTGGATCAACTTCTTCCTCAGAAGTAAAATCCTTTTCTGAAATTATGAGCAAGGAATTTCAGATGTCCCTTATGGGGGAGTTGCAGTTCTTCCTAGGTCTCCAAGTCAAACAAAATCTAGAAGGATTATTTGTTTCGCAATCTAAGTACTCTTTAGAGTTCGTTAAGAAATTTGGCCTTGAGAGTGCTAAAAATGCTAAAACGCCCATGAGTACTACGCTAAAACTTTTTAAAGATGAAAATGGAACATCTGTAGATCCTACTCTATATTGTAGTATGATAGGCACTTTACTATACCTTACTGCCTCGCATCCTGATATTATGTATGTTGTGTGTGTATGTGCTAGATATCAAAGTAATCCTAAAGAGAGCCACTTGAATGTTGTTAAACGTATCATTAAATATGTAAATGGCACTCTAAATCTAGTACTTTGGTACACTAATGACACACCAAGCACTATAATTGGGTACACTGATGCTGATTGGGTTGGGTGTACTGATGATAGTAAAATCACTTTAGGAGCATGTTATTATATAGGTAATAACTTGGTAGGATGGAGTAGTAAAAAACAAAACTGCACATCACTCTCAACAGCTGAATCTGAATACATTGCCGCTGGCAGCTGTTGTGCTCAATTAATATGGCTTAAACAAATGCTAAGTGTTTATGGTATTCAAGAAAATTAATTTCATCTCTATTGTGATAATCAAAGTGCGATTAATATTTCTAAAAATCCTGTTCAACACTCGCGAACAAAGTATATAAAAATAAGACATCATTTTATACGAGAATTAGTTGAATCTAATGAATTAGAAATCAATTATCTTCCTACTGATGTACAACTCGCATATATGTTTACCAAACCTCTAGATTATAATAGATTCATTTCATTACGTAAATCTATTGGTATGGTTTATGCTGACTAATCTTTTTGCTGTTTATCCAAGTTCTTCCCTTTCTCCATTTGAGACAAAATGGGGGAGAAATTTGAGTCTATTCAATTCTTACATATACTAAACAGCTTGATCTTAGTAATTCATTGCAGGTATTTCTTTTGTACAGTTACTCTCAACCGTTGTAATAGGGTATTCAAATGTACTTAGTTGAGTTATGTACTTTTTGATTTCTAGGTTTTGGGTAGATAGAATTTTGATAGGAATAAGTTTTTCTTATTTTTTTGTTGCCCTACGAGTCCAAGATGACTCAAAGGAGATTTTGTCTCATATTTCCAAAGGGCGAGATTGAAGCCCTTACACCTTTGACTCTCTTGAGTCTATATTGTATAAGTGCTCATCTAGTTTGGAAATTGTGACAAAATTGTGCCTACCTAGAAACCAAAGAGCCTCATAAGTTGTATTGCCTATTCATCTCTCTTTCTTGCTTTGATCAAGAACCTATTGCTAACACTCACACATCGTAGAATTCATGTTTGCATGTCATATTGCATAATTATGTGTGTACATGTATTGAGTGTGTTTAAATCCCTAAGTTTAATTTTTAATAATTTTTTTGGGATTTTTTAAACAATATTTTAATAATTAAAACTTGATTTAAAAGTTTTGGGGTCAATCTCTTAATATTGTTTGTTGAGTTTTATGGCCTAATGTTACCTTGGGTAGAATCCAAAAGCGCTAGAGACTTCAGGGTAAACTTTGTAATTAGTTTGGATGCGCATTTTATATCCCTTAACTGGCATACACCTGTTGCCCACTGATTGGTTAGATGTGTGTATCTTTACTGAGACAAAAGACGCGTGTGTTATCAGCCCTTGGATCATTTTTTATCAATGGTCTGCATGTTGCCTTGATGAATCCCTGTGTAATTTCTTAAGCCAATCAGTGTTCGTTTAAGCACCGCTTTGTGTGAGCCCTTAGATTCAAGTCAATTTAAATTGACTCCATCTCAGCCCTTGGTTTTGATCAGATATCTCGAACCTTCTCCTCTCACTATAAAAAGCCCTCTATTCTCAGACTTCGAAGACTTTTTTCCATTTCATTTCCTCAAAGAATTGAGAGAGAAGAGAGTAGAGAGAGAAGAGAGAAAAAAGTTAGAAACCCTAACTTCGTCCAAATCCTCTTCAAACCTAACCCAAACACTTCATCAAAAACAACATATCCAAAAACACCATCCTGAGTGTTCTTGAGTGTTTGAGAGTTTAAGTTGAGTTATTTTTGGTTGCTGTAACCTTGTGTTCGTGAGATCTTGTTTCCAACTTAGACTTCTACTTAGATCTAGTTTCAGTTTCCATAGAAATCTCAGATCTGAGTTATTCATGTTACATTACACTTAGTTTCTTTTATTTCTCATCTTGAGAAATATATTGTTGATTATTTTCTCTAAAACGTTTTCTTACTTTGAAATCAACAATAAATGCTTTCTGTTTCTTGTTCTTGTAAAACTAAACCTTTGACCTAGTTTGGAATCTCACTTGGAGATTTTCAATCTCAAAAAGTTTTTGTTTTAAATTTTGAGATTGATTAAGACCTTGTCTATCTTCCTAGCAAGGTATTCGTGGATCTTGGGATAGATTGAAAGGTCAAATAAGGTTCAAAGTTTTCTAAGAATAAAGAAAAAGAAAAGATCACTGCATATAGTGTAACTGTAATTTGTTAGGACTGTTTGTACATAATAAGTGTGTGTGTGTGCATGCATATGTTAGAAAGCACCTTCACAAACACTTACACCATACAACACGAAAAAGTGTTGGTAATAAGATATTGAGAACATAAGTCGACGTAAAGTGCTGGAACAAATCAGAAGTTGACAAACTGGGAGAACTACATCTATAATCAGAACTGCAGAGAAGTTTAAGGACACCAGAGGGTACATTCCTAAACTTATATAGGTCTGAGTTGTTTTCATGTTAGTTATATAGTTTGTAACTCATATATTTATTTTAGTGGATTTTTTATTTTACTCCGTAGAGGGAATCGTGGATGTTTCCTCAATTTGTGAGGTTTTACCACGTAAAAATTGTGAACAGAAGCCTTCTACACTTTCTCATCTCATTCTTGGTTGTGCTGTGTTTAAAACTTATTTAAACTATCTTTTAAAACTTGTTGCCCAAATCTTGAATAAGATCTCGTACATACTGTTTTATTAAACACGTCTTGTGATTAATACTTTTTGAGTTAAGAAAAGAGTTTCTTCAAAAAACAACTCGGAGTTACTTAAATAGTTTATTTTCAATAAACGGCTTTAGTAACGCATTTTTCAATGCTAGATTAGTGACGGTTTCGATTCGTATCCTGTATAGTAAAATCAAGGACATTAGCACGATGTGAAATTTTTGTGAAATAGTAAACGACTAAGTTAGTCGCCTTTATGTTCCATGGCATTTTGGATGTAGATGTGTTAGCAAGTCATGGGTGTCAGTTTAGGCCAAAAGCGGCAACACTGTGATCTTTTGCGTGAGATGCATTGTGTGGTAACTTTGATGATGAGAGTAGACTTAGCAGTAGTATCAATGTCGAGTGGTGTTCATTGCGACCTAGATATAAAGGTTTTATATTTTATCTATGGAGGTTAGGTGACTGAGTGGCGTTCATAAGTTTTGATTTAGTGCTGAAAATGTATTGGGTTTCTTGGTTGAGGATTTGGACTTAATCTATCTTGATTATAATGTGGTCCTGGATAGTCATTATGATTTCAAGTATACTAGGAGTGCACCTAGAAAATATTGGTGATGTAGTGTTAGGTAATAGCATTGTGATGTTCTAAAATAGCACCTCTTTCCACGTTCCTAAGGGGAGCCTGCTCTTAGGAAATACTCAATGTCCTCAGTCCTACCAAAACTCTAGTGGTATTAATTTATTGTTTTGGAGATAATAATGTGGTATTAAGGAATAGGATCTCTTTTAGAGTTCGTGGTATGGGACGGCATGTCTTTAGGAAATACCCGACGTCTTGTATCCAACCAAAATATATAAGCGTTAGCTTGTGATTTATCTCATAAGTGTGGATTTTTGCATAATGAGATAAGTTAGTTGTTGTGGTTGAACACTTATTGAGGTTTAATAACGTGTCTTGATGAAATTGACTTTGGGTTAGTAATATGGTTAGACATGTGAATCTGTATTGATAATTCCTTGGAGGTGTACATTAAGGTTTAACTAGTGTGATATTGATGCGAGTGGTAGACGTTCCCTAGGAATAGTTAATTTCTGGTTGTGTACCGTGTACTATGGTGACAATAATGTCTCCCGTTTAAACTTTGGGATTCCTCACGATGTTAGGGATATAGACTCATAGTTGGAATAACACGTAGTGACTAGGATTGAGGCCTTGAGGTCACGAGTTGGTGGTCATGATTGGTTGTCATGCATGATAGGTTTCTGTCACGATGACTCTTAAACTGGCATGTGTAGGATCACTTTGTGAATGATTGAATTAGTGTATTTTCCATGAGCCTCCAGAAGAATCAATATCATATTGGGGTTTATATGGTGATAGTAATTCATTGATGATATATTACGATTAGGTCATGTTGATTTCTGGAAATATTTTGGAATTAGTGCCATAGACTTTGTTTATAAGATTCTGTCGTGATATGACCTTGAGGATAAGGTCAAAAATAGGTTGATAAGTGCTAGGTTATAAACCTGGGAGTCTTAGAACACGATAATGTTGGTTCATGTTTAGAAATGTCACTTGGAATGGGGTGTTAGGCTTTGTTATAGAACCTGTGTATGCTACCTGTATGGTTTGGTATGACTCTGGTAATAGAAATGATTAGGTCTCAAGCATGGGTAATGCTTGAAGGTTTGATATGACATTAGGATAATTATGATTTTGGATCATTTAGGATGTTTCTAAGAGTCATCACAGTGGTGCATGAGTTGAATGTTTGAAACTATGTGAGCGTTCTGTTTTAATTGATGAGAGTGATCTAGAAAACTAAGGTTAGCTATCGCATGTTAAAATTATGGAGACCTAGGTATGATATGTCAGTAGCTAATGGTAAGTGTTGAAACAATGTAATTTCATTTGGTTCAGATAGTTGTGCTAGCGAGTGATGGAAAGGTGTCATTAGTCTTAAGGAGGGAAGCCTAGCATTCCAGCTTCCCAAAGAAATTGATTTCATACTTCATTCATTATACATGGATGATTCACGATTAAGACTGGTCAAGGGTAATGGATATAACCAGGATATGGGTCAAGGCTAAGGCTTTAGAAAATATTGGTGAGAGTTATAGATTTCAAGTGTACGTTGTGGGTTCGTACTTCGTGTGGCACAATTCATTATCATAACTTGATTTTTTTATCTTTTGGCATGGCAGTTGCTTGGTTTGTTGCATTCCTAGTGTCTTCTTTGATCCCGATAAATGGAATTTTCTGAATAGTTATATTTTGGGTGTAGTGCTGCATAAGATTAATAGTGATGCAGGTTTGGTCGGTTGTGGCTGATGCATCATGGTATATGAGTGCACTCTTCTTAAGAAGCATCCATATTCTACACTAGTTTGTGTGTATGTGTGGTCTCGTATTTGTCGCATATAGTTTATATATGTTCCTTGATTGTTTTAAGTTAACAGATTTCGTTAGTCAACAGGTATAACTAGTTATAACTTGGTCGTGGGTTCCAAGTTTTTTACTCAAGGATATTGTGATAAACATAATTTAATGAAAGATTAGGTGCTAGTGTTGCATTCTGTTTGCAATTATACGAATTGAGGATGTAATCGCTCATGTATATTTGGGTTGTGATACATAGGATGAATCTAGAATAAGCATGAGGATGTCTTAGGAGATATCGGTTGGATAGACCAATGGGACAAGGTGACTGTCCCATGATTGTCAATATGAATGACTAGTAATTTAATTATGTATCACCGCAGGCTTGGTGTGATCCAGATTTTTAAGGAAACATAGGTTTATGAACCCAAAAGTTCGGAATGATTCATAATAATGGGTTCATTGACGATAGAACAATATTTGGGAAAGTCTATCATTTATGAAGTATCGTTTATATGGACGTGCTGGGCAGGCTTGAGGATTATAAATAAGACCTTAGTGTCCACCCATGATTGGGTTAGATTAATGATGAATGATGAGAATGAGATTTTTGGTTTAAGGCTGTGATGTTGGGGATGCCCTAAGATTGGAAACGAGCCAATAAATAACCAAATTCGAAGTTTAGATGAACCAAGAATTTCGAGGATGAAATTTCCTAAGGAGGGAAGAATGAAATACTTCTCCCTAGAAAATAGATGTTGAATAATAATTTGAATATTATATTTTGGAAAAAATAATTGGAGAAACAAATGCGTAAGTGATAAAGCTAGAATTATACATAAAATGACATATTGCATAAAGTGATTAAAAATGAAATTTTATGTTGCATGGTCTACATCGATGTACATCAGTTTACAATTAGTTGGTATGAATATATTGGTAGAGTACAATGCGAATTAAACAAGGAACAAATTAACTATGGATGTGAGTAAGTGTAATTCATAAAGTAGCCGGTACGCGACTCGGCTAAGTATAACTTCACATGATTTTTGTGGAATACCCTATTGGAAAGATTAATGTGTTGACCACTTTTTAAGGGTGCTAAAAATAAGGATAAAAGGTTTTGGGGTCAAATTAGTAAAAGAAGGAAGTTTTTGGAATTAGTCAATCGGTCGACAAAAAATTGTCCTTGGGACTCGATCGGTCGAGCCATCGATCGATTTTGCTTGATCTATAGAGAGAGTAGGTCTACAGAAAGGTTCTTTATTTTTGTGTGCTATCTCATTTTAGGTCGTTGGATTAATGACTTGTCAACCTCTTAGAGACCCCAAACCTTGATCATTTTGGGTTTTTATTAATAAGGGGAGTTGGTGGGGTTACCTCATATAGTAAGTAGGGTTTGGTGGGTTCTAATATATGAACATAAAATGAGGGGTGGGGGAACCCATAGATTTGTTTACCTATCTCGCTCACTATCTCAATCTCCCACGGCATCTATAAGAGAAAATATTTCCTCCCCATACTTCCCCACCAACATACACCACTATTTCCACTATGAAACCACCATTAAAAGGCCTCAAAACATGTTATATCACCATATAAAACCCTAGGAAGATTTATTTGGATAAAGAAGAGGGTATTTTTGGAGTTGGGTGGAGGTTTCAAGGGGGTTTTCTTAGAGGAAAAGAAGGATTTCATGGAGAATAAGGAGAGCCTCAATGGAGCCTCAATCGAGCAAGCTTGGAAAGAGATTTTGGTAACCCCTTGAGGCCACTTTTGGATGTGGTGGTTGCTACTCCTACACCACCATCTTTACCACAATTTCGGAGACTTTAGAGGTGGGAATACTAACCTTGGTTTAGGTTTAAAGTTGTATATATTTTTTGCTAGTTTATTTCCATATATTAGACTTAATATGTAGGATATATGTTAGTTTGCATCCATTGGTTAACTAGTTGCATTCTATGATTTTATGTGTAAATGGGGTTCAAATAGATGATTTAAAAATGGGTTTTGAAAATGATTAAACTTCGGGATGTATATCTTCAACATTTTATGATATAAAGTGTGTTAGAATGATGTCTTAAAGATAAATAATGTGATTTTATCCAAAGAAATGCATTAAGCTAGTTTAAGCCATTTTATGAGATTAAGATGTGATTTTAAACTTTAATAATGAATATAAATGTAAAAAGGAAAATTTCACTTTAATGTGTTATTTAAAGTGGGTAAAACTCATGTAGAAAGTAAAATGGGTTTACTGTGTACATATGTGAAAAGTAAGGACTTTCCATAAGTTGTGGGTTAAAAGTTAATAATGGAAGTTAAATGTTTCAAATGTATAAATATTATCAAAGTGGGTGTTAAGATGCAAAATCCCATAAATAAAATGTGTATTTCAAATATCTAGAAAGTGGGACTTTAATATATAAAAGGGTAATATTTTCTATATTAAAGCTATTAAAGTGACAAATGTTAAAAATGGCTTAAAGTGTTTTAAATGTTAAGATGGAAAGTTAATAACTATTTTGGGAGATAGCACTCATGAAGGGACTAAATTGCAAGTTTTGGTAAACAAAGGGAAAATTGGTAATTTTCCTAAAGTGGTACATTCTTATGGGATAAAAATGTTGAGGAATGTTTTTACACTAGTGTGGGTGAAAATAAATTAATTCCCTAATCGTGCATGATTTTTGGTATGAAATCAACATGTGTGTGAATAAAGAAAGAAATAATTTTCCAAGTGTTAATTGAAAAATGGACGGTTCAGTTCGAGATTTTGGCTTTGGCCCGTAAATATAGATTAATCTGAATATTGGAATAATATTGAACACATTGAAAATATAAAGGAACACTCTCATGATGATGGGATATAATTAAGCAGGGCATAACGTCTCTAGTGGTGAAATACCCCAAACCCACTGCGCAGTTAGCATATAGTGAGAGTGTTCCTCCGAAATACTTTTTGACATTTCCAAATTTCGACCTCAAAATGCGACACACATTAATTCGGACAATTAAATTTTTAAAGTCGCCAATTATAAATAATTCAGCTCACTCAAATAAATTCTCCAACTCATGAATTTAAGTTTCTCCAATTTAAATATTTTTATATCTCCCAAGATAATTAAATATTTAATCCTCAAAATTACAGGGTGTTACATACTCCCCCCCCCCCCCTTACAAAGGAATTTTGTCCTCGAAATTAAGATAATCCTAGTGTTATAAGCTTCAAATATCACTTCCTAATCATGCGTCTCTAAGCTTGCTATATCTATCTCTCCCGTTTCTAACTATAAGTTACACAATTATGCATTTTAATTAACCAAGGCGCCCATACACCCTGTACCCATGCTTAATCGCACAAAATTTATCTTAATTAACCCGGGTGCCCATACACCCTATCCCCGTGCTTGACCGCACGAAACTTACCCGACTATGCTAGTCATAACCCATAATATAACTTCCAACCCGTAGTCATATCACACACACACACACACACACACACACATATATATATATATATATATATATATATATATATATATATATATATATATATATATATATATATACTGGTCGGGGTGCTCAATCTATGTACTAATGACCAAACATCTCTCCATTTCCAACATTGCGCTAAGTTTCATTTGTGTGACGTCTCGCAAAGCAAAATCCAAACAAGTAACCCCCCCCCCCCCCGATACACTACTACCTAACATTGTCGGTCGTTGAGATCCGTTACACCCTCAGTCCATAGCACGTACCCCAAAATACTTGTCTCTTAACACAAAAGTATATACGCCTACCCTTATGCTACCAAAGATAACATAAAATACCGCGCCCTTACTATCACTAGTTCTTATGTTAAATAAACCTCGAGCTATCTCTCCCTACTCGAAAATAAATTTAACCACCCTGATTCACTTCAGTAAACACCCCTACTTATCGGGATAAAATGTGAGAACACAAGACCTCATTATGTGTCTATTGTACCACACAATATAACGTGTATACACATATATATTGGCTAGATGCCCTCTCAGGTGATACCTATTACCAATCATATCCTAGTGTTGCGAACACCAAAACTTAACCCCACTATCCATAATAGTTCAAATCCATCGCTATCCAGTCGATATTGGGGAAAAATCATCAACCCTATTCCTATAATTCTCGAAAGTAGTAACCCCTCGTATAATCCAAACCTTCTCTCAGTGTACACCTCCACTCTCTCGTGGATAACACTAAAGAACTTCGCTACCCCACGGAAATTTTTATCTACATACTATTGCTGCTACAGCCAGCGCACCCACTAAATTCGACTTACTCGCGAACTCTAGTGAAAATAATTCTTATATTATGACACCCTCCTTGTTACTCAAAATATACCCCATTCTCATAGGATAAAATAATTACCTCCATACTCTAGATGTAACGACTGATCCTCGGGTTCCGGAGCAACTTCCCCCTGCCTAAATGCACCCATGACTTGCTGCAGTGGTTGTACATCCAGGACCTCGTCCTGTAGTTGACCCATGCCTCGCTGAGGACAATCTCTCTTCATGTGCCCTTCTTCCCCATAAACGAAACACCTCCTATTAAATTCACCCTGCCACTGATCCCTTCCTTGCTGGCCTTGTCGGAATTCCTGGCCATCCTGTCGATAGCCTCCAACTCTAAATCGTTTGGCATGATTCCCCTGTCGGAAATCTTGCCCCTGATCTCTCCATGTCTGTTGCTGGGATACCCCACTGGTACTTTTCCCTCCTTCTCTATCCGACTGGATGGTTTCCACTCCCTTCCTGCTTTCTTTCACGTGAAGGAGATATTCCTGGCAGTGCGGTAGTGCTGCGTTAATGACATCTGTACAAGCTACTAATGCTGGATTACCAATTAAATGTTGTCTGATCCTCCAGACTAACCCATCCATGAACCTTGCTTTCTTCCTTTCTTCGTTGCTTACCTCATTCGGTACAAAATTTTCCAAACAAGTGAATTCTTCCTCGTATTCGGCAATTTTCTGCTCATTTTGGTCTCAACTGCTGGTGGTAAATACTTGCGGTTGAACCACACCCAAAACTCGGTAATAGTCAATGTATCCCTTTCCTCAACTGTGGTGATCGACTCCCACCACTGTAGCGCTGCTCCCACTAACTTAAAAGTGGCTAGAATTTACTTTTGCACCTCATTGCAATCTATCATGCATAGGTGACGCTAAATATCTCTCTTCCACTGACATGCCAGTAACACATCTGAACCCCCTCGAAACTCTGGTGGATGGCCCTTTTGAAAGACCTCTCGTACTTGCTGCCACCCCGACGGCCCCGCGTGAGCCTGAACATCTGGCGCCACTAACACTTGTGGCTGATCTCGTGGAAAGTACCTTATCGTAGCGATCATCGTTGCTTCAACTGCCTGCGCCACTAATTCAGCTACCTGTGCTGCCGAAATCATCTCTGGCAGTGGCTGCGGTAACTCTTTCTCTTGATGAGCCTCTCTAGTCTTATTTCCCCCTACTGCCCTAACTGCTCTCTCTCCTGGGTGGCATCTGAAATGAGAATAGAATCTTATGAGTTCACCCTCAAATAAAATAAATGGCAGAAGAACGTAAATGCGCATACATATAAGAATACAACAATCCTACTGTAGGGATCTATATCAAAGATTGCTAAGCCGAAACGTGAAAATCCGCACAGATCCTAAGGACACTAGAACCTGATGCTCTGATACCATTTGTGACACCCCTCCTAATAAAATACTGGGTGATCAGTTCTATATCAAATTAAAATAGGAATCCCAGTTGGTTCATCCTTAGCATCACTGTCAAAAACTTTTTAAAACTTACTAGCCACCTAGTATTCCAAAAGATGGTGCCAAATTTTAACTTTTTAATTAAACAAAACAGTACGTGCAGAAATAAATATAAACCATTCACACAACTGAATTTAAATCAACTGAATAAAATAAAATGACATGCCGAATAAACCATCGGCCACCAAAGCGAATAATCCAATACAACCGTCCAACACCTGAATAAAATAAATCTGGAAACTGTACTGAAAAGTCTAGGCGACAATCCCTAAATAAAACTGAAACTAAAAAATGATTCTTACTCTAGGAATGAATGAACGATGTGTCTAATCCAAACTCCTGCTAGCATCCACATATGCCGCAGATCCATGTCCCTGGAATAGAATATCACTTTTGGCGTCCCTGTGGCTGGACACCTAAAAGGTTTTGAAAATAGTTTTATAGCAAGGGTTAGAACCCAAAACATTTTGAAAATATTTAGCAAGTGAATTAACTACAGTAATTTAAAATGCAAGAATGCGCTTCGTATATAAGTTTGTGTCGCACTCCCTTGTGGACATTCTCACCCCTCCACTAATGTGAACACCTAACGGTTACCTTAACCTCCACCTATTTGTACTACCCCGTCCAACTAGTTCTGTTATAACCTCCCATTGCCATACTACTCTAACCCGTGTATAATTATTCAAGAATTATAAGTTATTTCACCAATTAACTCTATTAATTCCTTCTTAAATAATAACATATAGCTGTGACACAAGTTATATAAAGTAAGTACATCACACAATGTATTATTACCTGCATATAATATTTAATACCATTATATACGTACCTTTACTAAAACATCTACACATATATCATACGCATGCCCATCCTTCCGAGTATACCCTCAATGGATGATTCCCTCTAAAGTGCCATCTCACTAGGTGTGCTCACATAAACTAGTTACCCAAGTTGGGATCGCTTACCAACCTGGGCCAAAACATAAATGAAGTGGAAGAGGTCATATTCCTTCCCTGAAAGTGAGATAATCCCCTCACCCATATACCGGACGCTATGACCTGGGGATAAACTCACCCTACTCCTCAAGCTATGGAATTCACCCACATCGCGCAACCTCCCTTGATAGCACTAGAGTATATAATTAAATAAATATCTAAACATTGATATTTAATAGCACACACAATATACGCACACATATATATACTATCACTACACCGTATTTATATATAAAATAAACCCCGGCTTCACCGTGTACTCACAACCCGTAACACTAGCCTGAAATTTCCTGAGTCTCTGGCCTGAGTCAACTAAATAAATTTTCTCACTTATTAAATTATCATTATCCCGAGTCTATGGTCCGACTCTAATTTAATTAATCACACATTAATTTATATAATATTTTCCCCGAGTCTATGATTTGACTCTCATTTAATTAATTTACACATTAATTAATTAATACCAATCCGAGTTTGTGGTCCGACTCTCAGTTAATTAATTTACACATGAATTAATTTAGTACTTAGTGTCGCCCAAGCATTATACCCGGACTCGCTCACTTGGCCCGTAACTTACTATTTCCCGAGTCTATGTTCCGACTCTAAATTAATTTACTCTCTCAATAATTAATTTAATACTTTGGTGTCACTTAACCAACATACCCGGACTCGCTCACTTGGTCAATTTTTAAATCTCTGAATTTCATTCCCACATATTCGCTCACAATGTGTCACACATTCACCTCCATCAAATTTCCTAATTATATTTACCTATAATTACAAACATACCCGGACTCGCCCACTTGGTCCATTTTCAACATGTAAAATCAACCCAAAATCCTTTTCTCAATAATTATTTTCCATGTAATTAAAACTGGCGTCACTACCAAAATTTCAGTAGCATCGATCGATCGAACCCCCTGGGACGATCGATCGATCGTTCCAGAAACCGTCTTCTCCAGCCCACTATCGGCCATGGATGAACCCTAAAGCTTTGATTCTCAATCTAAACCCTTACCCAAATACAATTAACGTATCCTCCATATAAGAAAAGGGTCTAAACATCCTGAAAATCTTAATTCATCATCAAATTCCATTAATTCCAACGTTTTCCCGATTTGGATTTTATTTGGGTTTCAAATATCTAATATGAATTTCGTTCATATTATCAACAATTAACCATTGATTGTTATTGGTTTTAACATACGATTCATTCCTCTACATTCTAGAATCATAAACATAACAAATCTCACCCTTAATCCCAATAAACTATATCAAATTCCAAAAAAATCAATTTTAATTATGGTTACACACCCAAAACGAATTTTCATATACATACACTATGATATGAATTCATTATCATCAATTTAGGAATCACAACAGTTAACCACTTGCCTGGAATTGTTCGTAGGGTCTGATCCATTGATGTAGTTCCTTAATTTAGCTCCAATGATCCCCAATTGGCTCTTGATTTGCTTTCCCCCAATTTTCGTCTCAAGCCCTAGGTTTAGAATTTGTGTTTACTGTCGTTTAACACTTTCCAATTTAGGTTAGAACACTTAATCCCGTTTTTGGCCACATGGGCCTAATTAAAATGGCCCGAATCACCCCGTGTGGGCCCGGCTATGCCCAAAAATGCTTCGAGACCCAATTGCTACCCTCGGGTACTCTTTTCTGACTATCTCGACCCATCCAGACTCAACCGCTCCCTCAGAATTGCCATCCGAAATACTTTTTGACATTTTCATCTTTCGACCTCAAAATGCGACACACATTAATTCGGACAATTAAATTTTTGAACTCACCAATTATAAATAATTCGGCTCACTCAAATAAATTCTCCAACTCATGAATTTAAGTTTCTCCAATTTAAATATTTTTATATATCCCAGGATAAATAAATATTTAATCCTCAAAATTACGGGGTGTTACACTTATTTCCTGTGTATCATGTCAAAAATATATATATATATATATATATATATATATATATATATATATATATATATATATGGTGACCCTTGGGGATGGCGTCGTAGGTGTAAATATAGTTCTACGAAAGCCACCAAAGTTCAAATAACATCAATTTTTAAAATGAAACATAATCCCCAAAGTCACCTTTATCTTTAGATGTCAATCCATAACAAAATACACCTGCAAAAAAACTAAACATAACTTAAGTAAAATCGATATTAGGGGAGCATGATTGCACAACACATTCGATGTGCTTTCTAAAAGGATTATGGTGCATAGTATGCTTGAGGCGATTACTCATATTATAAAATAAAATATAAATAAACGTCTCTTCCAGTTATCAAATATCGATATGCTTCCAATTGTCAATATGAAAGAAGATGGTACTGTGGCCATCCCCGATCCTCATTGTGGGCGAGCGCGTGAAGGAAGGATCCTTGGGTCCCACGCATCCCTCTCGGGAGTGCTTCGGCTGGCATCGTTTGAGATGAGGTGTAAAAATGTAGAGAGATTTAGAGTCGCCAGTCTATTTTACTCAAAACAGACTAAATAAAAAGGGGAAGCCATCCCGAAGGACGACATCCAAAGACATACGGGTGCATATGAAACCAAAATGATTCGAGAAGGATTCGGAGGCTAAGTTACGAAATGGGAAGGTGTTAGGCACCCATTTCGCCCTTTCGGTCTCTAGTGGATGTTTGCTATTTTCCCTTTTATTTTCTCCGTGATATGTGTGCATGTGTATATATATAGTGGAGATATGAATCCTCGACTTGTATCATGGAAGAGATAAAGCGAGTCATCCGTAGGAAGGTAGAAAAATAATATTAGAAAGTAAGATTTATGCGATTACTCTTACGTTGATCGTTATAATGGAACGATAACACATATGGAGTAATACATCACTAAGAACAAGTATAAAGAATATAAGAAAATTGGATTTAGAGAAGATAGAAAATGAGAGAGAAAGTGAGAATAGGACTCGAGTCTCGAGTTTTACCCCGAGACGCCTACGTAGCCTATAAAGAAATCAAAGTACACATAGTTCGTATACAAAACGAGGGGCGGGGTTTATCTCATAAATCCAAATGGGCGATCTCTTATTTGTGAGTGTGTATGTGTGTAGAAAAAAAAGTGTTTTAGTTGTGAGAAAAGTATGAGAATCCCAATTTGGAACTTATGAGCAAACCCTCTTTTTCTTATTTTTTAGGTTTTATTTATATGAAAATAAGATATGTGAAATAATATTAAATAAAAATTATATTAGGATGTGTGAGATGACATAATAGAATTGCTAAGTAATAAAGCAAGTTGTCGAGAATTTAAGAGAATTCAAGAGAAAGTCGAGAAAGTTGGACCTTCCTGAAGATCTTGAGCTTGATCTTGAATGTTGGAGACCAGCCCTTGCACTTGGATGATGATGGAGAGTGGCTAATTCACCAAGTTTGATGAAAAGGATGGTGAAAAGTGGAAGTTAGAAAGGGATTTGGATGTTTAAATCGCGTTGTCTTCGAGAGAGGTTTTTGGGATTTGCTGAGAGCGATTTTTATCAGATATGGCATCCCTTTATAAATGAGGTGAATGACCCCTTTTATAGGCCCAGGTCATTGTCGATCGGCATAGACCTGGTCCTACGTATCGACAAGTGCCGATAGGCAGGATCTGGAACCTGCCATTTGGCAGTGTGTTTCAGGCCTTTTCAGAAAATTGGCTGCCATGGGCAAATCATTGGTCAGAATCATGCATGGGTTAGACCATTGGAAATTAATTTAGAGACCTTTGAAAGGCCTTTGGACCGTTCCCGGGTTTGGGAGTTAACTTTGGGTCAAATATAGCTCGAAAGCGTTTGTCGGTCCATAGGGCGGGGAATCGTTGGGACGCAAACGGATCATTCTTCTGCAAGGTAAGTATGAATTATGAAGGGGATAGACCGTTGGAAAGTTTGGAGTTGTACTTCGACATTCCAAAGAGTTTGACCCAGTTTGGGGAGTTGACTTTGGTCAACCGAGCCCTGGAAGCATTCGGTGACCTCTTGGAGTCAAACGGATCATACGTCCGCATGGTAAGTCAGAATCGCGTATGGAGTGGACCATTGGAAAGGGGTTTTAGTTCCCTTAGAAGATTCATTTAGCCTCGGTCGAGTGGAAGAGTTGACTTACGTCAAACAGAGCTCTGGAGCGCCTGGTGGCATCTGGATCAAGTTTTGGACGCAAATAAATCGTTCGTCCGCATGGTAAGTCGGAATTGCACACGGGACAGACCATTGGGAAAGGATTTATGTTCCCTTCGAAGATTCATTCAGCTTTGGTCGAGCTTAAGAGTTTGACTTTTTGGTTAAATGGAGCCTTGGAGTGCCCGATGGCTTCTAGGTCAGTATTCGGGATATAACCTGGGTTTGTAGTGATGAAGGGAGGTACTAGGGACCTAAGGAAAGTTAGGGGGTAACATAATGGGGTGTCTATAGAGCCCCTTGATCGGTGAGTTTGGCACAAATGATAACCGTCGAATAGACACCACATGATGCTTTTGATGGAGTATGACCCATTCAGAGGGGTCGATGCCGATTCTAAGGACCTGAGGGGTGTGCTGGGGATGACCAATTTTGTGGGTCAAAGCCAAATCTATGGGTTTAAGTGACGAGGGTGATCGATTCTGCGGGTCATAGCCAATTCTGTGGGCTTAGAGTGAAGATCTAATAACTGAGGTCAATTCTGACCTAAGAGTGGTGACGACCGAGGACCGAGGTCGATTCTGACCTAACTCAGGTGACGATCCAAGAGAGAGGTCAACTCAGACCCAAGAGTGGTGACGATCAAGGAACGAAGTCAATTCTGACCTAACTAGGATAACGATCTAAGATCGAGGTCAATTCCGACCTAAGAGTTGTGACAAACGAGGATCGAGGTTAATTCTGGCCCAACTCAGGTGACAATCCAAGATTGAGGTCAATTCTGACCTAAGAGTGGTGACGACCTAGGATCGAGGTCAATTCTGACCTAACCCAGGTGACGATCCAAGACCAAGGTTAATTCTGACCTAAGAGTGGTGATGACCGAGGATCTAGGTCAATTCTGACCTAAGTCAGGTGACAATCCAAGACCGAGGTCAATTCTGACCTAAGAGTGGTGACGATCGAGGACCGATGTCAATTCTGACCTAGCTTAGGTGACGATCTAAGACCGAGGTCAATTTTGACCTAAGAGTGGTGACGATCGAGGACCGAGGTCAATTCTGACCTAACTCAAGTGACGATCCAAGACCGAGGTCAATTCTGACCTAAGAGTGGTGACGATCGAGGATTGAGTTCAATCCTGAACTAACTCAGGTGATGATCCAAGACTGAGGTTAATTCTGACCTAAGAGTGGTGATGACCGAGGATCGAGGTCAATTCTGACCTAACTCAGGTGACAATCCAAGACTGAGGTCAATTCTAACCTAAGAGTGGTGACGACCTAGGATCGAGGTCAATTCTAACCTAACCCAGGTGACGATCTAAGACCAAAGTCAATTCTGACCTAAGAGTGGTGACGATCGAGGACCGAGGTCAATTCTGACCTAACTCAATTAACGATCTTAGACCGAGGTCAATTCTGACCTAAGAGTGGTGAAGACCAAGGATCGAGGTCAATTCTGTCCAAACTCAGGTGACGATCCAAGACCGAGTTCAATTATAACCTAAAAGTGGTCACTACCGAGGATCGAGGTTAATTATGACCTAACTCAGGTGACGATCCAAGACCGAGGTCAATCCTAACCTAAGAGTGGTGACGATCGAGGACCGAGGACAATTCTGACAAAACTTAGGTGACGATCCAAGAACGAGGTCAATTCTGACCTAAGAGTGGTGACAACCGAGGACCGAGGTCAATTCTGACCTAACTAAGGTGACGATCCAAGATCGAGGTCAATTCTTACCTAAGAGTTGTGACGACTAAGGACTGAGGTCAATTCTGACCTAACTCAGGTGACGATCCAATACCGAGTTCAATTCTGACCTAACAATGGTGACGACCGAGGACTAAGGTCAATTCTAACCTAACTCAGGTGATGATCCAAGACAGAGGTCAATTCTGACCTAAGAGTGGATAAAGATTGGATTTTGATTCTGCTGGAGAAAGTGCTTTATGATTTTGATCTGAGTTGGGGAAGCTTTAGGAGGCCTCGTAGAGGGGGAACAACCAATTTTGGTGATGTAAAAAATCCGTTGGGGAACTGATCAGACGATCCTTAGATATCCCTCGGGGCTTTGCCGGGAGGAGATTCACTTAGTTTTTGAGGATTCCGCTGGGAAAGAGTGGTTCCGCTTAAGGGAATGCAAAATTTTCCTGGTGAAAATGTTCTGAATCCTTCGTGGGATTTTTAGAAATTTTTCCAGGATTTTTCAGGGCTTTCTGGTATTTTCTAAGAATTTCTATACGAAATTTAATGGCGGGTGTCGGTCGTCGTGGTATGAGGGGTGCCATTCGACGGTGGCATAGACTTTTGGACTTCCTCAGGAAGGTAAGGAGTCAGTGCCAATCGGTATGGTTGGGTTTAGTGTCGATCGGCATGGCGTTTGGCATCCTATATAAAAGGGTGAATCCCTTCATTTTTTCACCGCTTCTTTACTTTCTCTCTTTCTGTGATTTCTCTACAAATCGTTCTAGCATTCTGATCTTCAAGAAGTGGCCGCTTTTCTGAGTACTACAGTCCACAGGGAGTGGTTGACCGTTTATGACTTGGCGAATGTGGAGTGGAGGGCTAGGGCACCTCTTGCTTTGGGGATTGAGAACTCCTTTAATGCGTTTGAGCCTGTTGCGGATCATCGAACTTTTCTATGGCAGCCGTCGCGTCATCGCTCTTCAAGAGTGAATCCTGATAGTTATGTAAGTAACCCGACCTTTAGCATTCCTTTCTTTTTGGTGATTTTTCTTTCTTTCTTGGCTTCTGATGATATTTTTTTCCAGTTTGATATTTCTTGGAAGAACGTGCACGCCTGCGGGACGACGGGGCTCAGGGATTTCTGGGAGCATCTCCCACCTGTGGTGCGTTGGGTGGTATCATCAGTGGGTTTCGAGAGGTTGCATCTGCGCTGGATGAGATGCCTCGTTCGACAGCGGTCCTGTGCGCTTTGGGGGAGAGGTGGTGGGATACTACTCACACCTTTCATTTTAGCTTCGGGGAGATGACTGTACTCCCATAGACGTGCAACAGCTATCGGGGATGGATTGTGATGGAGAGCAGATAGAGGTGGATCACTCTGTGCGGGTGAGACTGGAGGTAGTGCATGCGACACTTGGTGATGTAGGGAGGATAGTTTCTGGGGATTCTATCCGGCTGTCCCT
The DNA here is from genome assembly GCA_949130495.1 of Sambucus nigra. NCBI lineage: Eukaryota > Viridiplantae > Streptophyta > Magnoliopsida > Dipsacales > Adoxaceae > Sambucus > Sambucus nigra. The sequence goes on from OX422216.1 coordinate 202,069,520, forward strand.
GCTGAAGGATAATCTGATGGGCAGGGTGATTAATGTGGAGGACGGGATGCAAGTGAGGCAGATGACCCGATTATTTATTTTGCTGGTCTTGGGAGGTTTTATGGTGGCGTCGAGCGGCGACGTCGTCCATTTGTGGTTCTTGTCGTACTTGAGGATGCTTTCGAACATCCCTTTCTATGATTGGGGGAGTCTGACTTTGGAGACCCTTTACTCTTCTCTGGATGCATTTAGCCAGCGCTGTACGACAGAACTTTACTGGAGCCACGTACCTTCTTGAGGTATTCTTCAGTTTTCGCATTTCTTTTCATGCATTCGCATTTTCCTTTCATGCACTCAAATTTTCCTTATGCGTCTCTTTTTGTTTGTGAATTCTTATCTTTCATAGACGTGGTTTTATGAGGTGATTGGGTGCAATACCTAGCTGATCGATCTGAAGGATGACACTATTGGGGACTCCTGCCGATTGTATCGATGGAGTAAGGCCAATCGACAATCGAAGGGATCTCTATCTATGGAGGCAGTGCGTCAGTTCATGAATGACCTGACCAATGGTAGGGTAAGACTCTTTCTATTTCAGTCTTGGTTTTTTCACTTTCTGATCTTATATTGATTTATGCCTCCTTGAAGATTTTTAGGTGACCTTTTATCCCTGGGGGAAAGCCATTCACGATGAGGGGACGACCGGGGTGAATGCGCAGATGAGGCGTTAGTTGGTGCATGAGTTCGGTCATTCCTGGTATCTCGGGGAGAGGGTGGTTAACTAGATTTATGAGGAAGAGGTGGTGGGCCCCCCTACGCAGCCTCCTATGTCTATGAGGTAGGAGCGACTACTGTCAGAGGATGCGAGGATCACGATGATGATCGGCGAGTCCTACTTATTGTATACTAATACGACTGCGCTGTATGACTATATGGACTTTGTGACAAGCTGGTTGGTGGCGCCTAGCATATATGATGCCTTACCTTTCCCACCTGTGGGTTCGAGTCGAGCGGTGGGATCTTCCCACAGTGGCGGCGGTTCGACGACATCTGTGACGGAGACCTCGGAGGTTCCTTTTGTGCGATTGCAGACTCCTTCATATAACATCCGGTGGGCTGATGGAGGGATAGTGCTTATGTTTCATCATCCTCATGCGATGGATCCAGAGGAGTTGGGTTTGACAGAGGAGGTTCTCTGACCTGCGGTATACCTTTCTATTCTTCTCTTTCTTTTCTTTCTGTTTTAGCCATCTCTTCTTTGATACTGATTTTACCTTTTTCTTACAGACATCAGAGACTGGATATCTTCGGCGACTGCCATATTCGGGATGCGGTTCCTGTTCCTTCTTGGTTGGTGCTATCTTCTTTGTCCGGAGAGGACTCTGGCTCGGGTAGTGGTGATACATTGTCTCGCAGTAGGGTAAAGAGAGCACGTCACAGGGGTGGAAGCTCTTAGAAAGGTGGGAGAGAGAGAGAGAGAGAGAATGTGGGTTCGGGTTGAGTCCCGTTGTTTTTGCTTTTTCTTCCTGCAAAATTGATGTAACACAGAAAACAAATAGATGCAATGCAATGGAGTTTTTTATTATCTTTTATTAATGATTAATGAATGCATGCACATACGCTTTTTTCTTTGCTGCTGAGACCGTAAAAAGGAGTATTTTTGAAGGAAAGTTTTTTAATTAAAAGGGGAAATTATATAAGGAGGAAAAGGGATTTTGAAATTCTGTTGAGAATATCAATTTATTTTTATTGAGTTTTTTGATTTGACAAAAGAGGAAAAAAGGGAAATTTCTAAAAATGGGGGGTTGCCGATCGTTAAGCATCCTATCCTGCCTATCAGCAGTTCAGTCCAGTCCCATCAATTCAAAGCTTTGAATGGTACCCACTTCAGCCTTTTGTATTTTTTGGGGTAGAATTCCCTTCTATTTCTGTAGGGATTATGTCTCTTGTGAGGGTTCTCAAGAATAAAAAGGGGGTAAGGGTGCAGTGTTTTCATCACATCCTCGCATTCTTACTTACAAGATGGCTCTTAGCCTTGCAAGATGGATCTCCCTGGTAGCGTTGATTTTGCTAACTACCTCGAAGCCTTAGAAGCAATGTGCTCTTATAATATCGACTATAATGATTTCAACATGCGTCGAGTCTGCTTGTGTCACAATCGTCCTTTTGAATAGAACATGCTGATGGCGGCGATACAATTCTGGTACCCCGAGGACCATGTATTCCGCTTTGGGTTGGATGTAGTTTGTCCTACCTACGAGGAATTTTCTGCCATGCTGGGTATAAATACCAGTGTTGCTGCGGCTTTGCCTGAATTTTCCCATTCTCCCAAGGATTTGTTGGCCGGGATTCTTCATATTTCGTCTTCGGTGGCCAGATCACTGGTTACTGGAGGAATGATGTCCCTCCCGGCGGTGCTGTAGTCCGTGCATTTATTGGAAGTAGGTGATGTTGTCTATGATGGAGCCGTTGCTCTGGGCCTGGTTTCAAAATTGCTGCTGGTGACTGGGGAACTACTAGAGGGCCCGCAACTTGCAGCCATTACTTCGTGGATGTCATACCGTCGCAATCCTATGGCGGTGATACTGGCGGAGACGCTGAATGGTCTGGATGCCTGGCGAGAAGGTCATTCTGACTTTCTGAGGGGTAGCCCTGTGATGTTGTTCATGTGGTTGTCTGAAAGACTTCGCCTGGTGACTCCTACAGAATATCCTTTGTCGGCTGTACCCAAATTCTTTTCGTATCACTTCTTCTATATTGGCCTGGATATTACGAGCTGGGAGAATTGGTTTGTGGATCATGGGGATCAGAATTTGTATTGGTCAGTGCCTTGGTGGGGGCAGTTGTAGCCTGTTCTGGAGCTAGGAGAGTACTCATATGTGCGGCTGGTTGGTCTCAGACAGACCTCTTTTTATTTCCTTTAGCGGCTTCTACGCTAATTTGGTTGGGCACAGGTCGTGCCACCTCGGGCAATAAATTTCTTTTCAGTATACATTTTGATCGAGCGCCTGGGTTTGTTGCTTAGATCTCTGTGGGAGAATCAGTGTCCGTCGACCCGTCCCTCTCAGTCTGTCGGGAGAGTTTGGAATGTCCCTGGGGATTTTATGAAGTGGTTGTGGAGGAGAGTAGTCAGCAAGATGTTGGCAGTGGAGACTGGACAAAGGTGGTTTGTTTTATTTAACACCGTGGAAGGGGGTGTTGTGGTTTTTTCAAAGCTGGTTCGAGATTATCGATCCATGGAGTGTTTATAGGACTCTGTTCATGCAGGGGAAATTTGGGGACCCCAGGATTTAGATGATGAGGGTGCAATCTCCTTTGGTAGCTGTGGGTAGGACTCTTGGAAAGTTTATTTTTGTAATAGGGAATAGATGTGGGGATTTTGTTTGGCTTTTTATGGCAGTAGGGGGAAGGGAGTTATCCGTTCCTTTTCTTATGTAATATGTGTTGTTATTTATTAATAATGAAATAAGCAAGTTTCTGATCATCCAGCTGTGACTTTCGATGAATTTTGTAATTTTGAATTATCTATACCGACCGCTAAGGCATACATAATCCTTTTGTTCAATTTTTTGTTAGCATGAACTACCGTTTTCGAAGATAAGAAAAGAATAGTATTTTGTGAAAAAGAAAGGGTCGTGCTCCTGTAAGATGTATGAGCTACCTACGTACCTCTGGGGATTTTGATTTTTTTTTGTTTTTCTTGAAAAATGTTTTTTTATAGAGGATCAGGCCCACGTAGTTCTAGGTAGAGGGAAATGAAGCGAGTTTTTTATTTTTTAGAATAGAAGGGAGATGAGGAGAATCGTAGCGCGCCGAGATTCCAAACTAGGGGTAGAATTTCTTGAGATGGTCCTGGTTGACTGGACGAGCAATCTCCTCCCCATCTAGGTCAGTGAACATGGCGGCACCGCCGGATAATATTTTCTTCACAATGTAGGGGTCACTCCAATTGGGCTTGAATTTCCCTCTGGGGTCCCAGATGGGTTCTATTATCTACCTGAGGGCTAAATACCTTTCCCGAACACTGCGGTCCTTGACTCTCTTGCTGAATGATCGCGCTATTCGGCGATGGTACCCCTATATGTGGTAAAAATCTTTCAATCTCCTCTCATCTAGGAGGGTCAGCTCGTTGAGACGGCTTTGGCACCAGTCTTCTTCATTAACTTTGATTTTGACCATGACGCGTAACGAGGATACTTCCAGCTCCACAGGTAGGACAACTTCCATGCTGTAGACTAGAGAGTAAGGGGCAGCCCCAGTAGAGGTTCGATAGCCCCAGAGGGCGTACGAGATCCGGTCGGCCCAATCCCTACACCTTACGATCATCTTGCTGATAATGGCTTTGAGGTTCTTGTTGGTGGCCTCAACTGCACCATTGGTCTGAGGTTGGTAGGGAGAAGATTTGTGTCTTTGAATCCCGTACTCGTTGACTACTTTTATGACTTTTGCTTTGAAGTGCAACTTGTTATCTGATACTAACTCGTGCGGGACCCCATATCGGCAGATGATATTTTTCTTGAGGAATTTGGCCACTTTCTTGGCGTTCAATACTGCGTATGACTCAGCTTTGACCCATTTGGTGAAGTAATCAATGGCAACTAAGATAAACTCATGAACTTTTGAAGCCTTTGGTGTAACCTTCCCTATGATGTCGATACCCCAGGTGGAGAACGGCCAGGGAGAGGTTATGTTGTATAATTCTCGCGGAGGCAGGTGTTGAAGATTGGAGAATTGTTGGCATTTGAGGCATCTTCGGACATAGGCGGTGCAATCCTAGGCCATGGTGGTCCATTAGTAGCCCTGTCGGATGATCTTCTTGGCAAGCATGTGACCGTTCATGTGGGGATCGCATTCCTCGCTGTGGATCTTCTGCATTATCTTCTCAATTTTAACCCCTGCGATACAGTGTAGATGAGTTCCATCGAAGTTCCTCTTGAGTAGAGCTTTATGACAGATGATGTACTGGGCGGCCAGTCTTCGAAGAGTCATTCGGTATTTCTTGTTGGAACCCTCGGGATACCTACCATGTTTGAGGAGGCACCAGATATCATAGTACTAGAAATCGGCTAGTTCAGGATCTTCGGTAGAGACAAGCTCAATATGGTAGCAGTGGGTTGGTTTATCTTTCTTTTGAACTAGAAAGGGGGTCATTGTTATTCCTTTGGGCATGTCAACCATGGAGGCCAAGGTAGCGAGAGCATTGACTAGGTTATTCTTTGCTCGAGGCAGGTAATGGAAGGTGATATCTCGAAATTGGGAGGCTAACTCTTCTAAGTGGGCATGGAAGGGTTGGAGTTTTTCATCTTTAACTTTCCACTTTTTGAGCACTTGAATGATGATGAGGGAAGAATCCCTATAGACATCAAGGTATTGAATACCTTTCTTGAGAGCAACTTTGAGGCCAATTGTGCATGCCTCGTATTCCACCATGTTGTTGATGCAAGGGAAATTCAATTTGATGGCGATGGGAGTGTGGGAGTCATCTAGGGAAATCAGAAGTATCCCAATGCCATATCCCTTTTTGTTGGCAGCGCCGTCAAAGAATATTTGCCATCGAAGGCTGTCCTGAGCGGTGTGGAGGATATTTTCATCTGGAAATTCGGAGATCCAGACATCTGCTTCTTCTACGGGGTAATCAACGAGGTAGTGAGAGATGGCTCTTCCTTTAATGTCATTTTTCATGATGTACACGATATCGAACTCGGTTAGGAGCATTAACCATTGTTCCATTCGACTGGATAAGGAGAGTTTCTCAAGCAGGTATTTGATGGGATCCATTCGGGATACAAGTTTGATGGGGAAGGCAAGCATGTAGTGTCGCAACTTTTGGGTGACCCAAACAAGTGTGACACACGCCTTTTCCGAAGCAGTGTAGTTGACCTCATAACCGACCAATTTGCGACTGGCATAATAGATGGCTCTTTCTTTGCGAGGGTCTTTAAGGTATTTGGCTAGCAAATCCCCTGCTGCAGTGTCGGTTATGGTTAGATATAGGAGCAAAGGGAGACCAGGCTGTGGTGGCATGAGCACTAGAGGTTGGGTAAGATATTATTTAATTCAGTCTAAAGCTTCTTGGCAGGCCTCATTCCAATCCTTGGTTGAATCCTTTCGGAGGAGCTTAAAGATCAGTTCACAGATGTAGGTTAGCTGGCTGATGAATCGACTGATATATTGCAATTTCCCTAGAAAACCTCGGACTTCTTTCTCTATTTGGGGTGATGGAATTTCATGTATGGACTTTAGCTTTGCAGGATCTTCTTCTATCCCCTTCTCACTGACCAAGAATCCCAAGAGTTTTCCCTTTGTAACGCCGAAGACACACTACTGTGGATTGAGTCTCATCTGATACCGTCGCAGTCGTTCGAAGAATTTTCGAAGAGAGGAAACATGACCTTCTCTAGTTTTGGACTTAATAATCATATCATCCACATAAACCTCGACTTCTTTGTGAATCAGATCATGTAGGATAGTCGTGGAAGCCCTTTGGTAGGTATCCCCAGCATTCTTGAGACCAAATGGCATGGCGGTGTAGCAAAAGGTTCTCCATAGAGTTATGAATGCGGTTTTTTCTTGGTGGTCTGGGTGCATCTTAATTTGGTTGTATCCGACAAAACCGTCGACGAATGACTTGAGAGCATGACTGGTTGTGTTGTCCACGATCATGTCGATATTGGGTAGCGGATAATCATCCTTTGGAGAAGATTTGTTTAAATCTCGATAGTCTACACACATTCGAACCTTCCCTCCTGATTTCGGCATAGGTACTATGTTGGCTAGCCATGTGGGATATTCGATCACACGAATGAAGCCCACGTTCAACTATTTGACCACCTCTTCTTTGACCTTGAGTGACCATTCAGTGCGAATCTTTCTCAATTTTTGTTTAACCAGCTTATAATCTGGGAGAGTGGGGATCTCGTGCTAAGATATTTCAGGATCAATGCCGATCATATCATCATAGGACCATGTAAAGACATCCACAAATTCCTTTAGCAATTCTTTGAGTTGTGCGTGCTAATGCTCGTCTAGGGTGGCCCCTATCCCAGTCTCACGCAGTTGGCTATTAGAACCGAGATTAATAACAATAGTCCCTTCTTCATTAACTTGAATGCGGTTATGTTCTTTGTTATTAAACTTATTTAGATCAGTTAAGAATGGTTCATTTACAAAATCATCATCATCAAAAGTTCGATTAGAATCCAAACAATTAATGTAAGGCACAACAAGATACTCAAAATCTTCATTTATTTCATTGATAGGAAAAACAACATTGAGAACCTTATCAAAAGAGGTCTCGATTACATTTGAACAAGGATAGACAACAGCAGGAGAAATAGGGTAAACATTAGGCTTAGGGGAGATTTCAAGAGGTAGAACCGGCACAGTATGCCAGTTGAGGAGGGGTGTATCAGCAACTTTAATCAGATGGGATGGATCCATTAATGTAGTGCTTGAATGAACCATGCAGAGTTCCAACACCAATGTCTGTAAGTTGAAGGAATCTTCAAAATCACTTTCCTTATTCTCTTCAATATATTTGATGAGCGATTGTACTCAGTGTTGGAAAATTTCGGCCCATGGATAGCTATCTTGGAAAAATATCTCAATTTCATGCTTCATCTTCTTGTCTGTGTGGTCATACCATGGTTTTGGAAAACCGCAAAAGGGGAAGTCTTCACCTTCTTTGTTGAATCGTCTATTCAAGGAGTCTCTTGGGGTAGTTGGGATGCAGTCTAATCTTCTCTTTGGTCGATACTGGTTGATCATTATGAGCTCTTGTTCTGATGGTTGATACCCCAATCCATAAGGAGGGAAAGCTTTCTTCAGTTCGATGGGTTCAAGTATCCCTTGCTGCCTTTGCCCTAGCCCCAGTCCGGGCATAAAGCGCATGTTTCTGAACATCTGAATCACATTGACATTGCTATAAGAGTCATATTCTGGACAAACCCTTTCTTTGAAACCGTCACCTGTCGGAAGTAGGAGTGGCTTAACTCGAAATCCTGATAGGAGCATATTATTTGACTCGTGCTGTATCTCAAGGATTAGACTGCTGGTGCTTACACCCTTGACATTTTCGTTGTCGCCCAAAATGGTGATGAATCGCCCGTCGGTGAAGAACTTTAATTTCTGATGGAGTGAGGAAAACACACCCAGTCGTCTGAGCAACAGGTTGAAACAAGCTGGGATGTCTATGATTTGGAATTCAACGACATGGTTTATAGGGCCAACCCTTATTATAAGTTTTACGGATTCCATCACCTCCCGATGGGTATTATCGTAGGCACCTATAGCGGCGGAGGTTGGAGTGAAGTCGCTTTCTTTCAGGCCTACACACTTGAAGGTTCTCAGTGGGTAGACATTAAAGGCGGATCCGTTATCGATAAGAGAGAGTGGCACGGTCTTCCCTATAACTTCGATGGAGATGTTGAGTGCATGATTGTGATTCGGCCTAATTCTGGGGATTTTTTCTTTAGAAAATGATAGGATTCAGGTAGAGGTCAAGGATCCAACCAGATTTATTGCTTCTTCTGGTGTGGTAAAAGGAGGAACTGTGGGTCTAGTGAGCAGCTTGATTAAAGCATTTTTGTACAGCAGGGAAGACATGAAAATCCCCTATAGAGTAATGTTAGCTTGAGTTTTCTTCAGTTGATCGAGGATCCTGCTCTCCCTAATGGTCATCTCTGGCATAGGAAGGCTTTCAACGCCCTTCCCTTTGTTATTTGCTGGTAGTGAGATTGGAACCTGGTAATGTCTCCCTGATCTGGTCATGTGATTTATTGAAGAAGGGAAGAACACGAATCCCATTTCCTCGTCAATCTCAGGTTATTCTGGCACCCTGTTTATTTCTCCGAGGTGTTCTTCAAATGATATCATCCAACATATGTCGGCTACTGGGTGAGTTCTTCCCGAAGCTTGTTCTTCACTCGAATCTTCGAATTCTTCCCCCCATCCAGTGGTAATAATTCTGTCTTTCCATGTAAATTCAATGCATTCCACAACTTCAAAGGCTTCTTCATATAGGTCTTCCCATTCTGTGGGACCAAGCATCCTTGTAGCTTCAAAGTATCAAGTAACCCGGTGATACTATAAATGTTGTTGGTTTGCTCGAATAATTTGGCCATAATCTAGACAACATCATCTAGGCTGACATCATCGGTTGGTACCACCCACTTGTCTGAATCTCGGGCCCACTTTCGTGATTCTAAGAATAGTGTACTGAACGTTTGGCAATCAATGACCATCGGTGAGGGCAATTTCAGCCCGAACTCTAGGAGTTGGTTTAACACCTCTAATAATTCCATATTTCCATTTTCAGAACGGGTACGGATAGCGATGCATGCTCTGGTAAGGAGTGACATTGCCTGATCAGTGAGGCTAGTAGGGTGTAGGAGGAAATATTGGCAAATTTGAAGAGGTTTAGGAGAGTATATGGGTGTGATTTGAGTTGAGGGACCAAAATCTGGGTTTTCTTCTAAGAAGATGGCATTGGTATGATTTAGGAGTGGATTGTGAATAGTGTTTGGATTAGGATTTGCTGGTGGGGCGATGGTACCCCGGTCAATGAGATCTTGGATTATGTTTTATAGGTGAAGGCATTGGTCGGTGGTATGGCCAGTAGTTTTGTGAAAGGCACAATGAGCACCGGCCTTGAAGTTTCTTGGGAGTGGATTTGGCAATGGACGGGGATTCAAAGGTTTGATGAGATTTTGGCTTAACAAGGCTTGGTAAACTTTGGAGAGGGGAGCATGGAGCTCAGTGTATTCCCTTCAGATGGGGGCAGGGTGGCTTTCTGGTGCCCATGATGTGGTTGGTTGAGAGGTGTTGTTGATTGTTGAGACTGTAGCACTGGCAGGCTTGTCATACTTTCTAGGGGTGAACTGTCCGGAGACCTTCTTCGGTTCAACCTCTGTTTTAATAAGGCTTTCCTCGATTTCTACTCTAGCTTCTCTAAGAGCTCGGAAGTGGGGATAGTATTATCCTCCCATCGTCACTTGGAGATGGGGCAAGAAGTTCTTCTTCACTATGTTAACCTGTTCTTCCTCATATGGCCGATTGGTCATGGTAATTGCTTGCTCTCTCCATCGGGTTATGAAGTTACTGACTGATTCCCCAGGGTTTTATTTGAGCATCTATAAATCATGACAGGTGACCTCAAGCTCTTCGTTGTATTTGTACTGCGACATGAATTCTCGAGCTACATCCTCCCAGCTACGGATTCTGGATTCCTAAAGAGATAAAAACCATCGAAGGGCACTATCCTTAAAAGTTTGCTGAAATAATTGGGACATCACTTATTCAGAAGTCCCTAGTAGAGTCATGGAATGATGATAACTGCGAAGATGAACAATCGGGGGTCCACTCCCTCCGAACTTCTCTATATTTTGCATCTTGAACTTCTCTGGTAACCTCGCTTTAGGATAAGGAGACATGTTGGTGTAGCCTATGTAATTCTCAGAGATTCTGAGTTGGTCTAACTTCTTGGTGAGTATCTTGAGATCCTCTTTGACTTTATTCAACTCCTCCTCTTTTAGAATCAACGACCATAGGCAGGTCAGCCACAGGCTGGGTAATGTTTGGCTTCGAAAGCTGGGCAGGCGATTGCGCATTGATAGGAGGGGCACATGGAGCGTTCTGATATTCTTCGGGAACCCAAATAGGCTCAGGTGGACCCATAGCACGAGGGAATAGGCCCTCAGGATCATGAGAAATAGGAACCTACTTTTGTTGCAACTCTCGGACCTCAGTTTGGAGGTTGTCAATCTTGGATACAAGCTGAGTTAGGACTACCGTCAGATTTGATTGTATGACTGGTAATTGATCTATATTCTCCATGGAAAGTGGATGGATTCTAGACTCGGAAAAAGTAGTAGAGGAATGGATGAAACTCCGGGGAGATTTGACTGAAGACCGAAGCCAATAGGGAGCCAGGCCAAGGGCTTGCGATTGTCCTGAGAAGACGTAGAATGGGATTTTTTTTTAGAAAAAGAGAAGAAACTATTTTTGGATTTTTGATAAAGAAGAGAGAAATGTTTTTGGAGACGAAACTTAGCATGATAATTACGATTACTATGTTCTCACTTGTATTTAATTCTCCTAAATGCAATGCCAGACGGGACCCGAGCCTAGAAAAGTGGGGTTTTTAATATATGCAAAGCTACGGCTGGATTTGTAACCAGGATCACGAACAGGGTCCCATTTTAAAAAATGCAAGAAAAAATGGGCGGCAGGCCGACCCGAAATTTCGATAGAGTTTCGGGTTGAAATCGGTAATCTAAAGTGCATGTCCTAGGTTTGACACCTATATGCGGGTACACAGTTGGTTGGGTGAATCGGAATGGGTTCCCCCCTTTGGCATGACTTCCACGATATACGTCTTGCTCTTGCGGGCAATCGATATGTGTAGACAAGCCATTTGACATACATGAGTGTACATGAATTTCCTCACAATATACCTCATGGGGACGGTACGTGTGAGATTGAATTCGATATACTCGATGTACGTGAACGAATTCCCTGCGATATACCTCCCATCATGACCTCGGTCAAGAGGTATGATGTGGGGGAACCGTTCGATATACGTCGAAGATACTTGGACAATAGAAGGTGAGAGTCATATCACTTAAGCTAACTGCGCCCTGCCGGACCAGTGCCCATCACGAAGTGACCCTCCAGTTACTGGGTAAAATTTGGTCAATAACAATGCTCTTTGGTGATGTCGTGTAAATCATGCATGATTCTCTTATTAGTATCTTATGATGAGAATGCTTTTCTTGATTGCGCCAACCAAGGAGCAAAGTACAAGTACCAAAGGTAAACCAAGTATGGATGGGTGATGCGTGCAACATGCGGATATATGTGATCCTAGGTGCACGTGGTGTGAAGTGTACATGGAGAATTTTCTACAAGTGTGTGAACAGAAGCATAGGCATGGGAAACGCATGAAAAAGCAGAACATGCAGATATAGGGGAAATATAAACAAATATAACATCCATGTAAATAGAGTCAAGCCCTAAAAACATTCATATAATCCCCAGCAGAGTCGCCACTGTGGCCGTCCCCGATCCTCGTCGCGGGCGGGCGCGTGAAGGAAGGATCCTTGGGTCCAGCGCATCCATCTTTGGAGCGCTTCGACCGACGTCGTTTGAGATGAGGTGTAAAAATGTAGAGAGATTTGGAGTCGCCAGTCTATTTTATTCAAAATAGACAAAAGGAAAAAGGGAAGCCATCCCGAAGGATGGCATCCAAAGACATACGGGTGCATACGAAACCAAAATGATTCGAGAAGGGTTCGGAGGTAAAGTTACAAAATGGGAAGGTGTTAGGCACCCATTCCGCCCTTTTGGTCTCTCATGGATGTTTGCTATTTTCCCTTTTTATTTTCCCCGTGATATGCGTGCATGTGTATATATATAGTGGAGATAGGAATCCTCGACTTGTATCATGGAATAGATAAAGCGAGTCATCTGTAGGAAGGTATAAAAATAATATGAGAAAGTAAGATTTACGCGATTACTCTTACGTTGAACGTTATAATGGAATGATAACGCAAATGGAGTAATACGTCACTAAGAACAATTATATAGAATATAAGAAAATTGGATTTAGAAAAGATAGAAAATGAGAGAAAAAGTGAGAATAAGACTCGAGTCTCGGGTTTTACCCCAAGACGCCTACTTAGCCTATAAAGGCATCAAAGTCCACGTAGTTCGCATACAAAATGAGGGGTGGGGTTTATCCCATAAATCCAAAAGGGGGATCTCTTATTTATGAGTGTGTGTGTGCGTAGAAAAAAAAGTGTTTTAGTTGTGAGAAAAGTGTGAGAAAAGTATGAGAATCCCTATTTGGAACTTATGAGCAAACCCTCTTTTTCTTATTTTTTGGGTTTTATTTATATGAAAATAAGAGATGTGCAATAATACTAAATAAAAAGTATATTAGGATGTGTGAGATGAGATAATACAAGTGCTAAGTAATAAAACAAGTTATTGAGAATTTAATAGAATTCAAGAGAAAGTCGAGAAAGTTGGACCTTATTGAAGATCTTGAGCTTGATCTTGAATGTTGGAGAGCATCCTTTGCACTTGGATGATGATGGAGAGCGGATAATTAACCAAGTTTGATGAAAAGGATGATGAAAAGTGGAAGTTAGAAAGGGATTTCGATGTTGAAATCGCGCTGTCTTCGAGAGAGGTTTTTGGGATTCGCTGAGAGCGATTTTTATCAGATCTGGGCTCCCTTTGCAAATGAGGTGAAGGCTCCATTTTATAGGCCCAGGTCACTGCCGATCGGCATAGACCTGGTCCTGCCTATCGGCAGGTGCCGATTGGTAGGGTCTGGAACCTGCCATTTGGTAGTGTATTTCAGGCCTTTTCGGAAAATTACCTGCCGAGGGCAAACCGTTGGTCAGAATTGTGCATGGGGCAGACAATTGGAAAGGTAATCTAGAGACCTTTTAAATTACTTGGACTGCTCACGGGTTCGGGAGTTGACTTTGGGTCAAATATGCCTCGGAAGCATTTGTCGGTCCATTGGATAGGCAATTGTTCGGACGCAAATGGATCGTTGGTCCGCATGGTAACTCCGAATCGTGTACGGGGTGGACCATTGGAAAGGTTAGGATATGTACTTAGACATTTCAAAGAGTTTCACCCGGTTTGGGGAATTAACTTTGGTCAACCAGGCCCTGGAAGCATTCGGTGACCTCTTGGAGTCAAACGGATCGTTCGCCCGCATGGTAAGTCAGAATTACGCACTGAGCGGGCCATTGGAAAGGTTTTTCAGCTCCCTTCAAATATTCATTCAGCCTCGGTCAAGCTGAAGAGTTGACTTAGGTCAAATAGAGCCCGGGAGCGCCCGATGGCCTTTGGATCAAGTTTCAAACGCAAACGAATCATTCGTCTGCATGGTAAGTCGGAATTACACACGGGATAGACCGTTGGAAAGGGATTTTAGTTCCCTTAGAGGATTCATTCAGCTTTAGTCGAGCTGAAGAGTTTGACTTTTTGGTCAAATGGAGCTTGGGAGTGTCCGATGGCTTCTAGGTCAGTACTTGGGGTATGACATGGGTTTGTAATGATGAAGGGAGGTACTAGGGACCTAAGGAGAGTTATGGGGTAACAAAATTGGGTGTCTACAGGTACGATTGTATATTTTCACTAACATAATGATGAATTCTATATTTCAATGCACAATATCTCAATATTTTACTAAACCAAATGCAAACTGCGTCAATAGGTGGCTGCATTTAGTTATACCTTTTTTGCTATTTTTTCCAACCTTGAGAGCACCTATCATGCGTTACTTCACGTTATTATGCAGTTTCAATTTAGTATAGAAATACGGTTTAAGAATTACTGTTATAACTTAGTCAATTATGCATCAACCAAAGAAAATAATGTCTACCAAGAAAACTATACATCAAGCAAAGAAAATAAAAAGAACACTTCGTGAACTATATCCATACAACCCTCCATCCAAAGGAAAATAATACATTATCACTATCAAACAAAAAAAAACTAAAATCACATACCCTAACATCTATATTTAAAGCCAACATAGTTTACCTTTAAGCTTTCTAACTTACTAAATAAACAAAAATTACACTTCAAAAAATTTGTACTGAGGGGTTGACGTTTGTACATGGTACATTTACACAACACAAAATGCATTTTTTTTATATGTATGATCAAAAGGTATGATCCAAAACGGAACCCAAGAAAAAAAAAATGGTCAAATGGAACCTATGAACCACAAACGTACAAAATCACCATTATACAAACATCACCACCCAAAGAAAACTAAATTGATAGTCACAATAGAATACAACATACCAAAACCTCTTCCTATAAGCTAAATTGATAGTCATAACAGAATAAAGCAAAGCATAAGAGAGTAAAGCATATTTAGATAAATTGAAATAATATCTAAACATGTATAAGTGAAAGATCCTATTGTTGCCAATCACTGAATTATCTACTCTTAAAATAATGATAATGCTAAATAAAAAAAGGGGTTAACCCATACCTAATGGCACGATAGATGATTTTAAGTGAGATGTACCCAAAAAGATCACATAATACCAGTCTAACCTAGAGAAAGAAGGGGTATTTGAAGAAAAATATACGTTAAAAAAACAACATAATAAAAGAGTAAAAAAAGTTTCAAAGATAATAGAATAAAAGAGTAAAATCAGTTTAAAACTAAATGAACCCTTTAAAATAACTTTTGGTTTAACCATTTTATCAAACACATGGAATGGAGATATAAGACATCTAGGGATCATCAATTGGGGAAAACTAGACCATAAATGCTATACGGAGTATTTCAGATATGTCATTTACTTTTTCACCAATCAAAGACCATCCAAATGAGTAATTTACTTATAGAGAAAAATGGAAAATCACTTTTATGAGCATCCTAAAATTAATAGAGTATGTTTCCCTGTGAAATAAAACTACAATGTAAATATGATTGTATGTGAAATAAGACAAACAAAAAAACAAGAAATGAATAGTAACAAAACATAAATAAGCATCAAGTTAGTACATATAAAAAAAAAATAAACACATTATAAATGCAACAGGCCCTAATATCCAATATATGAGATGCAATGAACAAAAAATCCATACCTAAAAGAAATTCAAGAGACCAAATTAGTACATTCAAACAAAAAATACAAAAGAAATGTAGGTACAAAAGAAACTCATTCATTTATCAATAAATTTAATTGAATAATCTTGCGCCAAAGAATAAGAATTAAAAAATAAATTCAATCAATAATTCAAAGATGCGTGAGAAACTCCAAAACACCCACCAACAGCCCCGTGAGCGGCACCAACACCTCGCACGGGGCCAATGTAACTCATTAGAACAGACCGCTTGGACAGGAGATGACCATTTTGAGAGCACGGTGATAATTCGAGAATTTACACTTAGGCTTTAAAATATGGCGTTAGAGGGCGAATCCTCGAAACATCCCCCAACGGCCCCATGAGCACTGCCAACACCTCACATGGTAACAACGTAACACGTAAGAACTGATCGCTTGGTCACGAGACCCATGATTTAAGGGCAAGGTGCTAATTTGAGAATATCAACACTTAGGCTTGAAAACATAGCTTTAGAGGGTGAAACCCTGAAACAAACACCCAACGACCCATTGAACAACACGAACACCTCACACGGGACCAATGAAACTAATTGGAACTGAACGCGTAGTCACGGGATTGTGAATTTGAGAGCACGATGATAAGTTGAGAGTATCTACACTTAGGATTGAAAATATGGTGTTAGATTGAGAAACTCTGAAACACCCCCTAAATGGCCCTACGAGCAT
The DNA here is from genome assembly GCA_949130495.1 of Sambucus nigra. NCBI lineage: Eukaryota > Viridiplantae > Streptophyta > Magnoliopsida > Dipsacales > Adoxaceae > Sambucus > Sambucus nigra. The sequence continues at coordinate 202,085,836 of OX422216.1, forward strand.
CGCCAACACCTCACAAGGGACCAATGTAACTCGTAGGAACTTCTCGTGTGGTCATGGGACCCATAATTTGCAAGAATAATGATAATTTTAGATTATGTATGCTTAGGATTGAAAACACTACGTTAGAGGGAAAAACCCCAAAACACTCCCTAAACGACCCTGTGAGCACGACAAACACCTCGCACGGGACCAATTTAACTCATAGGAACTGAATGCGTGGTCTTGGTATCCACAATTGGAGAGAACATCAATAATTTGAGAATATCTAAACTTAGGCATTAAACTAGGGCGTTAGAGAGCAAAACCTCAAAACACCCCAGACGGCACCATGAGTAGCACCAACACCTAGCACAGGACCAGTGTACATAGAAACTCACTGCGTTGACACGGGAATCCCGTTTTCAGGGTACAATGAGAATTTAAGAATATATAAACTTCGGCTTGAAAACATTACGTTACAAAAAATAATTTGAGAATATCTACACTTAGGCTTAAAAACATGGCGTTAGAGGGAGAAACCCCGAAATACCCCCAAACGGCCCTGTTAGTGTCACCAAAACCTCGCAAGGGACCAATGTAACACATAGGAACTGATTGTGTGGTCACGGGACCCATGGTTTGAGATCATGCCAATAATTTGATAATTTATACACTTAGGCATTGAAACATGGCATTAGAGGGAGAAACCCCAAAACACCCCTTAACGGCCCCATGAGTGGCACCAACACCTCACACGGGACCAATGTAACCTGTCGGAACATATTGTGTGGGCACAGGACCCATGGTTTCAGAGAATGGCAATAATTTTAGAATATCTACACTTAGGCTTGAAAACATGGATTTGTAGGGCGTAACCCCAAAACACACCCCAACGGCCCCGTGAGCGGGACCAACACCTCGCACGGGGCCAATTTAACTCATTGGAACTAATCGTGTGGTTACGGGACCACTGGTTTGAGAGAACAATGATAATTTGAGAATATCTATACTTAGGCTCGGAAACATGACGTTAGATGGAGAAACACCGAACACCCCTAAACTGCCCCGTGAGAGGTACGAACAACTTCCACGGGAACAATATAGCTTGTAGGAACAGACCGCATGATCACGGGGCCCACTATTTGAGAGCACGATGATAATTTGAGATTGTCTACACTTAGGCATGAAAACATGGCATTAAAGGCTGAAACCTTGAAATAACCCCCACCCCCAAAAAAACAACTAAGTGAGCGCTGCCAACACTTCGCACGGGGTCGATGTAACAGATAGAAACTGATCTCTTGGTCACAGGACTCATGATTTGAGAGTACATTAATAATTTGGAGTATCAACACTTAGGCATGAAAACATGGCGTTAGAGAGCAAGACCCTAAAACACCCACCACAATGGCCCCATCAACAGAACCAACACCTCACACGGGGCTAGTGTAACTTGTAGGAACTAACTGCGTAGTCACGAGAGCACCGATTTGAGAACACGATGATAATATTTGAATATCTAGACTTAGGCTTGAAAACATGGTGTTAAAGGCTGAAACCTCACACGGGACCAATAAACTTGTTGGAACTGACCTCTTGGTCAAGGGAACCACAATTTGAGAACACGATGATAATTTGAGGATATTAACACTTAGGCTTTCAAACAGGGAGTTAGATGATGAAACATCGAAACACTCTCTAAACGGCCCAAGGAGCAACACCAACACCTTGTACGGGAATAATGTTACTCATAGGAGCTGATCGCATGGTCATGGGACCCACGATTTGAGAGCACATCGATAATTTGAGAATATCTACACATAGGCTTAAAAACATGGCGTTAGAGGGCGAAATCCCAAAACACCCCCTAAACGGCCCCATGAGTGATACCAACACCAAGCATGGGACCAATGTAACTCGTAGGAACTAATCGCTTGGTCGCCGGACCCATGGTTTGAGAGCACATCGATATTTTGAGTAAATTTACACTTAGTCTTGAAAACATGGTGTTAGAGGGAGAAACCCAAAAAAACCACTCAAACGACCCTTGAGCAGCACCAACACCTCGAACGAAACCAATGACTCATAAGAACAGAATGCCTGGTCAGGGAATGGATTGTTTGAGAGCATGACAATAATTTTATAATATCTACACTTAGGGTTAAATGTCATTAGATGGATAAACACCAAAACACCCACCAAATAGCCTCAGGAGCAGCAACAACACCTTGCACGGGACCAATGTAACTCCTACGAACTGATTTCATGGTCATGAGTCCCACAGCTTGATATCACGATGAGAATTTGAGAATATTTACACTTGGGGTTCAAAACATGGCACTATATGGAAAAACCCCAGAACAACACCTAAACGGGCCCATGAGCGGCACCAACACCTCGTACGGGATTAATGTAACTTGTACGAACTGATCGTGTGGTGGCGGGACCCCCAATTTGAGAGAACAATGATAATTTGAGAATATTTACACTTAACGTCGAAAACATGTCATTAGAAAGAGAAACCATGAAACACCAACAAACAGACCCTTGAGCGACACCAAAACCTCGCACATGACTGATGTAACTCGTAGGAACTGACCACGTGATCATGGGACCCCCGATTTGAGATCACGGCGATAATTGAGAATGTCTACACTCATGTTTGAAAACATGGCATTAAAGGGAGAAACTCGGAAACACACCCCAAACATCCCTGTGAGCGGTACCAACACCTCGCACGAGTTCAAGCCTAAGTGTAGATTTTATCAAATTATCATTGTGCTCTCAAACCCGGGTCTCGGGACCACGAAGGCCCTGTGAGCGGTACCAACACCTCGCACGGGATAAATGTAACTAGTAGGAGATGATCGCGTGGTCACGGGACCCACAGTTTGAGAGAATGATGATAGTTTGAGAATATCTAGACTTAGGCACGAAAACATGGCATTAAAAGGCGAAACCCTGAAACAACCCCTCCTAAATGACCCTGTGAGTGGCACCAAACCTCGCACGAGACCAATGTAACTCGTAGGAACTAACTACCTCGTCATAGGACCCACGGTTTGAGAGCACGACGATAATTTGGAAATATCCACACTTAGGCATGAAAACATGGCGTTAGAGGGAAAAATCCTAAACACCCCCACAACGATCCCTTGAGTGGCACCAACACTTCGAACGGGGCTAATGTAACTCATAGGAACTGATCGCGTGGTAACGAGACCATCAATTTGATGACACAATGATAATTTGAGAATATTTACACTTAGGATTGAAAACATGGCATTATAGGGTGAAACCTCAAAACACCCCCCAAACGGCCTCGTGAGCACAACCAACATGTCGCGCAGGGGGCAATGTTACTCATAAAAACTGATCTCTTGGTCAAAGGAGCCACAATTTGAGAGCACGACATTAATTTGAGAATCTTAACACTTAGGTTTGAAAACATGGATTTAGATGGTGAAACCCCAAAACACCTCCTAAACGGCCCCGGAAGCAGCACCAACACCTCGCACGGGATGAATGTAACTCATAGGAACTAATCCTGTGATCACTGGACCCAAGGTTTGAGAGCACGACGATAATTTGAAAATATATACACTTAGGCTTTAAAACATGGCACTAGATGGAAAAACCCCAAAACACCCCCTAAACTCTCCCCTGAGAAGCACCAACACCTCACAAGATACTAATGTAACTCATAGGAACTGAGCGTGTGATCACAAGACCCATGGTTTGAGAGCACGATGATAATTTATGGATATCTAAACTTTGGTTTGAAAACATGGCTTTATAGTGAGAAACCCCGAATACCCCCAAACGACCCCGTGAGTAACACGAACACCTCGCACAGGATCAATGTAACTCATTAGAACTGACCGCATGGTCACAGGACCTTTAGTTTGAGAGCACAGTGATAATTTGAAAATATCTACACTTAGGCTTTAAAACAAGGCGTTAGAGGGAAAAACCTTCAAACACCCTCCAAACAGGCCTGTGAGGGGAACCAACACCTCGTACTGGACCAATGTAACTTGTAGGAACTAATCTCATGGTCACGATATCTCCGCTTTGAGAGAACAATGATAATTTCAGAATATCTACACTTTGGGTTGAAATCATGCCATTAGGGGGCGAAACATCGACCAAATGGCCCCGTGAGCGGCACCAACACCTCGCCCATGACCAATGTAACACGTAGGGATTTACAGCATGATCATGGGACCCCCGATCTTAGATTATGATGATAATTTAAGAATATCCAAACTTTGGCTTGAAAACATGGTGTTAGAGGGAAAAGCCCTAAAACATCCCCAAATAGCCCCGTGAGCTGCCCCAACACCTTGCACGGGAGCAGTGTAACTCGAAGGAACCGATTGTATGGTAACGGGACCCCCCAACTTGAGAGCACAATGATAATTTGAAAATATCTAAACTTAGGCTTGAAACTATGGCGTTAGAGGGCGAAACCCCAAAACACACGCCAAACGTCCCCGTCAGCGTGACCAACACCTTGCACGGGACGAATGTAACTCGTTGGAACTGATCGCATAGTCACGGATTCCATATTTTAATATCACGTGGATAACTTTAGAATATCTAGACTAGGGATTAAAAACGTGGCACTAGATGGAAAAACCCCAAAACACCCCCAAAAAGACCCCATGAGTGGCACCAACACCTCCGGTGAGACCAATGTAGTTTCAACGAATTGATGGCATGGTCATGGGACCAACGGTTTGAGAGGAAGACGATAATTTGAGAATATATTCCCTTAGTCTTAACAACATTGAGTTAGTGGGAGAACCCCAAGACAACCCAAATGGTCCTGGGAGCGGCACCAACACCTCGCATGGGAACAATGTACCTTGTAGGAACTGGTTGTGCGATCACCGGGCCCACAAGGTGAGAGCATGATGATAACTTGAGAATATTTAACCTTAGGAATGAAAACATGGCATTGAAGTGTGAAACCTTAATACACCCCTCTAACGGCCTCGTGAGAAACTCTAACACCTCGCGCGGGGCCAATGTAATTCATAGGAACTGAACTTGTGGTCACGAGACAAACAGTTTGAGAGCACGATGATAATTTGAGAATATCTACACTTAAGATTGAAAACATGGCGTTAGAGGGCGAATCCTCCCCCCTCCCCAAAACGGCCCCGTGAGCACTGCCAATACCTCGCACAGGAATAATTTAACTCGTAGGAACTCACCACTTGGTCACGAGACCCACGATTTAAGAGCACGGCGATAATTTGAGAATATCAACACTTAGGCTTGAAAACATGGTGTTAGAGGGCGAATCCTTGAAACACTCCCTAAACGGCCCTAGTAACAACACCAACACCTTGCCCGAGACCAATTTAACACGTAGGAACTAATCGTGTGCTCACGCGACCCATGGTTTGAGTCCACAATGATAATATAAGAATATCTACACAAAGGGGTAAAAACATGCCCTTTGAGGGGAAACCCCCAAAACACCCCCAAACGGCCCCGTAAGTGACACCAAGACCTCGCATGGGATCAATGTAACTCGTAGGAACTAACCTCATGGTATCACGACCGTCTCTTTGACAACACAACAATAATAGGAGAATATCTACACTTTGGATTGAAATCATGGCATTAGAGGGAAAAACTTCAAAACACCCCCAAAGTGACCCCGTGAGCTGCACTAACACCTCACTCGTGATGAATGTAACTTGTAGTAATTTGAGAATGTCTACACTTAGGCTTAAAAATATGGAATTAGTGGGCGAAACACCTAATCAAACTCCAAACATCCCTGTGAGCGGTACAAACACCTTACATGGGATGAATGTAACTCGTAGGAATTGACCGCGTGGTCACGAGACCCACGATTTGAGAGCACGATGATAATTTGAGAATATCTAGACTTAGGCTTGAAAATATGGAACTAGATGGAGAAACCCAAAAACATCCCCAAATATCCACATGAGTGGCACGAACACATTGAATAGGAAAAATGTAACTCGTACGAACTGATCGCATGGTCACGGGGCCAACGGTTTGAGAGCATTGCGATAATTTGAGAATATCTACACTTAGGCTTAAGAATATGGCATTAGAGGGAGAAACCTCGATACACCCGTAAATGTCCCTATGAGCTGCCCCAAAACCTCGCACGAGACCAATGTAACTCATAGGAGCTGACCACTTGGTCAGGGGACTCGTGGTTTGAGAGCACAACGATATTTGAAAATACCTACACTTAGGCATGAAAACATGGCATTGGAAGGAGAAAACCTGAAATCCCCCCCCCCCCTGAAAGGCCCCGTGTACGCTGTTAGCACCTCGCATGGGATTAATGTGACTCATAGGAACTGCCTGCATGATTTAAGAGAACAACGATAATTTTAGATTATCTACACTTAGTCTTGAAATCATGTCGTTGGAGGGCGAACCCCAAAACACCCCTCAAATGGTCTCGTGGGCACTATCAACACCTCGCACGGTACCGATGTTACTCCTAGGAACTAACCACTTGGTCAGGGGACCCATGATTTGAGAGTACGAAGATAATTTGAGAATACTAACACTTAGGCTTGAAAAATGGCGTTAGATGGTGAAACCCCTAAACGGCCCCGATAGCGACATAAACACCTCGGACGGGACCAATGTTACACAAAGGAATTGACCTCGTGGTTAGGGGACCCACAATTTGAGATCACATCAATAATTTGAGAATATTTATACATAGTCATGAAAACATGGCGTTAGAGGGATAAACCCCGTAACACCCCCAAACGGCTCCATGAGTGGCACCAACACCTAGCACGGGACCAATGTTACTCATAGGAACTAATCGCATGGTCACCTAACCCACGTTTTGAGAGCACGATAATATCTTAACTTAGTATTGAAAAATGGCGTTAGAAGGTGAAACCCCAAAACATCTCCCAAATGGCCCCGTGAGCGACACCAACACTTCGCCCGGAACTAATGTAACTCGTAAGAATTGACCTCCTGGACATGGGACCCATAATTTGACAACACGACAAAAAATTAAGATTATATACACATAGGCTTTAAAACATGGCGTTAGATGTGGAAACCCCAAAACACACCCCAAACGGTCCTCGGAGTAGCACTAACACGTCGCACGGGACCAATGTAACTTGTAAGAACTGATCGCATGGTAACGAGACCCACAGTTTGAGAGTCTGACGATAATTTGAGAATATCTATACTTAGGCTTGAAAATATGACACTAGACTGCGAAACACCAAAAAAACATCAAATGGCCCCTTGAGAAGCACCAACAGCTCGCACAGAACCAATGTAACTTGTAGGGCCTGACCGTGTCGTCACAGGACCACTGGTTTGACAGAACGATGATAATTTGAGAATATCTACAATTAGGCTTGAAACATGATGTTAGAGAGAGAAACCCATAAACGACCCTGTGAGCGGCACCAAGACCTCGCACGGGACCAATGTAACTTGTACGAACATATCGCGTTGTCACAGGACCCATGGTTTGAGAGCACGATGATAATTTGAGAATATCTACACTTAGGCTAGAAAACATGGCACTAGATGGTGAAACATCGTAACACCACCCAAAGGCCCTATGAGAATCACCAACACCTCGTACGGGACAATATAAGTCATTAAAACTGATCGCGTCTTCATAGGACCACCGTATTGAGAGCACGATGATAATTTTAGAATATCTACATGTAGGCTTCAAAACATGGCATTAGATGGAGAAACCCAAAAACACTGCCAAACGGCTCTGTGAGTGGCATTAACACCTCGCACATGACTAATGTAAATCGTAGGACCTGATCTCATGGTTATGGTACCCATGGTTGGAGAGCACGACGATAATTTGAGAATATCTACACTTAGGCATGAAAACATGGCGTTGGAGGGAGAAACCCTAAACACAACCCAATGGTCCCATGAGCGGCACCAACAACTCAAATGAGACCAATGTAACTCATAGGAATTGATCGCGTGGTAACGAGACCATCAGTTTGACAGCATGGTGATAATTTGAAAATATTTATACTTAGGCTTGAAAACATGGCATTAGAGGGAGAAACCCCGAAACACCCCTTAAGGGGCCCCGTGAGTGCAGGCAACACCTCGCTCTAGACCAATGTTACTCATAAGAACTGACTTGCTCACGGGACACCCAATTTGAGAGCACGACGATAATTTGAGAATATCAACACTTAGGCTTGAAAACATGGCGTTAGATGGTGAAACCCCGAAACACCCCGAAATGGCCTCTGGAGAGGCAATAATACCTCGCACATGACCAATGTAACTCATACGAATTGACTGTGTTGTCGCGGGACCCACGTTTTGAGAGAACAACGATAATTTGATAATATCCACAAATTGGCTTGAAACCATTGTGTTAAAGGGCAAAACCTCAAAAAAAAACCAAATGGCCCCATGAGCTACACGAACACCCACACGAGACCAATATAACTCGTAAAAACTGACCGCCTGGTCACGGGACTCACAGTTTGAGAGCACAGTGATAATTTGAGAATATCTACACTTAGCCTCTAAAACATGGCGTTAGATGGTTAAACCCTGAAACACCCATCAAATGGTCCTCTGAGAGTAGCACCAACACCTCACACATGACCAATGTAACTCGAAAAAACTAATCGTGTGGTTACAGAACCCACGGTTTGAGATCACGACAATAACTTGAGATTACATATACAGGCTTGAAAACCTAGCACTATATGGCGACCCCCCCCCCCCCCCAACAGCACCGTGAGTGGTACCAACACCTCGCACGGGACCAATGTAACTCGTAAGAACTAATCGCGTGGTCATGGTACCACCAGTGTGAGACCATGATAATAATTTTAGAATATCTAAACTTAGTCTGAAAAACATGGCGTTAGAGGAAAAAACTCCAAAAGATCCATAAACGGCCCCATGAGCGACACTAGAAACTCGCACGAGACTAATGTAACTCGTAGGAACTGACCGAGTGGTCGCAGGACCCACGGTTTAATATCACGATGATAATTTTAGAATGTGTACACTTAGGTACGAAAAGATGGCGTTAGAGAGAGATACCCTAAAACACACCCCTAAACGGCCCCATGAGCGGCACCAACACCTCGTACGGGACCACTGTAACTCATACGAACTGATCGCGTGGTCACAGGACCCACGGTTTGAGAGCATGATGATAATTTGAGAATATCTACACTTAGGCATGAAAACATGCATTTAGATCGCAAAACCTCGAAAGACCCCCCCCACCCAACGGCCCCGTGAACGGCACCAACACCTTGCACGTGACCAATGTAACACATTTGAACTGACTGTGTAATCACTGGACCCTTGGTTTGAGAGCACGGTGATAATTTCTGAATATCTACACTTATGTTTGAAAACATGGCGTTAGATTGAGAAACCCCGAAACACCCACCAAGCGGCCCCATGAGCACGGTCAATACCTTGCAAAGGACCAATGTCACTCATAGGACCAATTAGAGCATATGTACACTTTGGCTTGAAAACATGGCGTTAGAGGGCGAAACCCTAAAACACCTCCTAAACGGTCCCATCAGGAGCAGCAACATCTCGCACGGGACCAATGTAACTCGTGGAAACTGACCACGTGGTCTCGGTACCCACAGTTTGAGGGAACGACGTTAATTTGATAATATATACACTTCGGCTTGAAAATAAGGCGTTGGAGGGTAAAACCCCAAAACACACTCCAAACAACCCCGTTAGCGGTACCAACACCTCGTACGGGACCCATGTTACTCGTAGGAACATATTGCAAGGTTGCGAGACCTCCGCTTTAAGAGAATGATGACAATTTGAGAATATTTACACTTAGGATTGAAAACATGGCATTAAAGGGCAAAACCCCAAAACACCCACCAAATGGTCTCGTGAGTGGCACCAACACCTCACTTGTGACTAATGTAGCTCGTAGGAATTGATCGCATGATCATGGGACCCAAGCACAAGGGCACATAGATAATTTGAGAATATCTAAACTTTATCTTGAAAACATGGGGTTAGTGGGAAGAACCCCGAAACACCCCCACAGAGCCTCGAGAGTGGCACAAACACCTCGCATGGGACTAATGTAACTCATATAAATAGACCGCATGGTCACGGGACCCACAATTTGATAGGACGATGATAATTTAAGAATATCTACACTTAGGCTTTAAAATATGGAGTTAGATGGAGAAACCTCGAAAAAAACCCCAAACTGTCATAGGAGTTGCACCGACACCTCACAGGGGACCAATGTAACTCGTACGAACTGATTGCGTGGTCACAGGACCCACGGTTTGAGATCACAAAAATAATTTGGGTATTTCTACACTTAGGCATGAAAACATGGAGTTGGAGGGCGAAACTGTGAAATACCCCCTAATGGCCCCATGAGAGGCACCAACACCTCGTACGGGGCTAATGTAACTCATAGGAACTGACCGCGTGGTCACGATACCACTAGTTTGAGAGCATGGTGATAATTTAGGAATATATAGGCTTGAAAACATGGCATTAGAGGGTGAAACCCTGAAACACTCCCAAAATAGCTATGTGAGCGCTAACACCTCGCATGAGACCAATGTAATGTAGTAGGAACTGACCGCATGGCCATAAGACCTGCGATTTGAGGGAACAACGATAACTTGAGAGTATCTTCACATAGGCTTAAAACATTACGTTAGAGGGCAAAATCTCGAAACACCCCCAAACGTCCCTGTGAGCAGCACCAACCCCTAGCATGGGACCAATGTAACTCGTAGGAGCTAATTGCATGGTCACGAGATTCCAGATTTTAGGGCACATCGATAATTTGAGAATATCTACACTTAGGCTTAAAAATATGGCATTAGCGGATGAAACCCCGAAACACCCCGCAAACGGCCCCATGAGTGACACCACCAACTTGAACAAGACCAATGTAACTTATAGAAACTGACATAGTGGTTTCTTGATCTTTGTTTAGATAGCACGATGGTAATTTGAGAATATATACACTTAGGCTTTAAAAACATGGAGTTAGAGATCAAAACCCCGAAACACCTCCCAAACGGCCCCGTGAGCAGCACCAACACTCGCATGGGACCAATGTAACTCGTAGGAATTGACCACATTATCATGGGACCCATGGTTTTAGATAACAATAATAATCTGAGAATACCGACACCTCGTCCAAAAAAATTACATTGGAGGGAAAAACCAAAAAAAATGGCCCCCTGAGTGCCACCAACACCTTGCACGGGAATCGTTGCAAATGACTATGTTCATGAGCCCCCAGATTTGAGAGCACAATGATAATTTGAAAATATCTAAACTCTAGTTTGAAAACATGGCGTTAGAGGGCACCCCCCTAAAAAATGGCCCCGTGAGCAGCAATAACACCTCGCACGGGACCAATGTAACTCCTAGGAACTGACCATGTGGTCATGGGACCATCGGTTTGAGAGCATGGTGATAATTTGATAATATCTACACTTCTGCATGAAAATATTGCGTTCGATGATGAAAGCCTGAAACACCGCCCAAACGGCCCCATGAGCGGCACCAACACCTCGTACTGGTCCCATGTAACTCATAGGAACTAACCGCGTAGTCATAGGCCCCCAGTTTGACAGCACGATTATAGTTTGAGAACATCTACACTTAGGCTTAAAAATAAGTCGTTAGAGGGAGGAACCCCAAAATACCTCCCAAATGGCACCATAAGTGACACCAACAACTCGCACAAGACTAATGTAACTCGTAGGAACCTTACCACATGGTATTGGGACCGTCACTTTGAGTGCACGAATATAATTTGAGAATATCTACACTCAGACTTGAAAACATGGCGTTAGAGAGGTCCACATTTTGGGAGCACGATAATATTTTTAGAATAACCGCACTTAGTATTAAAAACATGGCATTAGATGGCCAAAGATCGAAACACCCCCCAAATGGTCCCATAGGTGGTTCCAACACCTCGCATGGGACCAATGTAACTCTTAGTAATGGGTCGCATGATAAAGATACCCACATTTTGAGAGCACGAAGATAATTTGATAATACTTACACTTTGTCTTAAAAAATTGAGTTGGAGGGCGAAACTTATAAACACACCCCAAATGGCTGCCTTAGCGCCACTAACACCACGCACGGGACCAATGTAACTCATAGGTACATACTACGTTGTCTGGGGACACATGGTTGTAGAGAGCAACCATAATTTGATAATATCTACACTTAATCTTGAAAACATGGCATTAGAGTGCAAAACCGACAAACAACCACCAAACGGCCCCGTGAGCGACACCATAACCTATCACAGGACCAATGTAACTCGTAGGAACGGACCGCATGGTCATGCGACCCCCTATTTGAGTGCATGGTGATAATTTTCAAAAATCTACAGTAAGGCTTGAAAACGTGGTCTTAGAGGGAAGAACCTCAAAACATCCCCCAAATGCACGGGACTAATGTAACTCATAGGAACTGGCCACGTGGTCACAAGACCCACGGTTTAAGAGCGTGGTGATAATTTGAGAATGTCTACACTTCATCTTGAAAACATGGTTTTATAGGATGAAACCCTGAAACACTACCCAAACGGCCCCCTGAGCGCCACCAAATCCTCGCACGGGACCGATGTAACTTATAAGAACTGACCGCGTGATCATACGACACTTGATTTGAGAGCATAGTGATAATTTTATAACATTTACACTCCGGCTTAACAATATGGAGTTACAGGGCGAAACCCCAAAATAGCCCCTAAACCGCCCCGTGAACAGCATTAACACCTCGCACGGGACCAATGTAACTCGTAGGAACTGATCGTGTGGTCATGGGACCCCCGGTTTGAGAGCACATCCATAATTTGAGAATATCTACACTTAAGATTGAAAACACAGTATTAGCGATCAAAACCTTAAAACACCGCTTAAACGGCCTGATAAGCAGCTCCAACATATCGCACGGGACCAATGTTACTCATATATCACGATGATAATTTTAAAATATCTACAATTAGGATTGAAAACATAACGTTAGAGGAAAAACCCCAAAATGGTCCCGTGATTGACACCAACACCTCGCACGGGACCAATGTAACTCGTACTGACTAATCGTGTGGTCAAAGGCCCACGATTTTAAAGAATGGTAATAATTTTACAATATCTTCACTTAGCCTTAAAAACATGGCGTTAGAGGATGAAACCTCGAAATACCCCCCAAACAGTGTCGTGAACAACACCAAAACCTTGCACGGGACCAATGTAACTCGTAGGAACTGGTCGCGGGGTCAAGGGACCCACCATTTTAGAAAATGGTGATAATTTGAGAATATCTACACATAGTCTTAAAAACATGGTGTTAGAGGGTGAAACCCGGATACATCCCCTAAATGGCCTTGTGAGTGGAGCCAACACTTCTCATGAGACAAATGTAACTCGTAGGAACTGACCGCGTGGTCACTGGACCCCCGGTTTAAGATTAGTAAGATAATATGACAGTATATATACTTCGACTTAATCACATGGCCTCATAGGGAAAAACCCCAAATGGCCTCGTGAGTGGCACTAACACCTCACTTGGGACCAATGTATCTCATTGGAACTGATCGCGTAGTCACGGGACCCACGGTTTGGGAGAACGATGATAATTTGAGAATATCTATACTTAGGCATGAAAACAGGTCGTTAGAGGGTGAAACACCAAAACACCCCCCAAACGGCCCCGTCCTAACAATTCTCACGTGAGCAATGTAACTCGTAGAAAATGACTACGTGGTCACGAGACCCTCGATTTGAGAGGATAGTTATAATTTGATAATATCTACACTCAGGCTAGAAAACATGGAGTTAGAGAATGAAACCCCAAAACATCATCCAAACGGCCTCGTGAGTAACACCAACATCTCACAGAGGAACAATGTTACTTGTACGAACTAACCGCACGATCACGGGATCCATGATTTGAAAGCACGATGGTAATTTGAAAATATCTGCACTTAGGCTCGACAATATGGCTTTAGAGGGAGAAACCCCAAAATGGCCTCGTGAACGGCACCAACACCTCGCTCGGTAATAATGTAACGCATTGGAACTGACGACGTGGTCACAGGATCCATGGTTTGAGAACACGACGATAATTGGTGAATATCGACAGGCTTGAAAAGATGGCATGAGAGGGTGAAACCTCGAAGCACCCCCAAAACTGCCTCGTGAGTTGCACTAGCACCTCGAATGGGACCAATGAAACTCGTAGCAACTATTTACATGGTCACGGGACCCCTGATTTGAGAGGACATCGATAATTGGAGAATATCTACACTTAGGCTTGAAAACATGGAGTTACAGAATGAGAAGGTGTTAGGCACCCATCCCTCCCTTTCAGTCTCTCATGGGCAAATGTTAATATTTTCCTTTATCCCCGTGAAGTGGGTGAGTGTGTTTATATAATGGAGATTAGAATCGTTCGACCCATACCATGTAAAAGATAGGGTGAGGTCATCCACAGGAATATTCCATTATGATAATAAATATAGAAGATAAAACATAAGCGTTCATCGTGATATTGATCGTTATTGGGGAATGATAATATATGTGGTATGAGATGAGACCAAGAATGCTATATGTATATGTATTATAATTATGAAAATGAGGGATTTTGAGAAATTTGGAAAATAAGAGAAATTGGAAAACCGAAAAATGTGACTCGAGTCTCGAATTTTAATCTGAGACGCCTACGTAGCCTAAAAAGGCATCAAAGTCCACGTAGTTTGAATGTAGAATAGGGGTGGGGTTTATCTCATAGATTCGAACGGAATTTTATTAGGTGTGTGCGTGTAGAAAATGTATTTATGGTTTTGAAAAAATTGTGGTGGATAATTTCGTTCGTAATTTACGTGTGTAACCCTCTTTTATTCATTTTTGGGTTTTTTATGATAAATAAAGTCTATCCAATATACTAATAAAAGTATAGATGTTAATATGTATTAATTAAAGTGAGATTAGATTATGAATCTAATGTAACTTATGCAAAAACAAGAGATTAAAAGAGGGGGAGAAGGAATTGGACCTTCCTTGGAGCTTGAGCTTAGATCTTGGATGAAATCCTTTGAATGTTAATGGATGTTGATGAGAGAGAAGGATATTTTCCAAATTGGGTGTGAAAAGGATGGGTATTTAGGTTTGAATGGAACTTTTCATATGGAACTTCGCTAACTTCGAGATAATGTTGCTGAGATCACTAATGCTAATGTGTTTTCTATCTCCTTTGGGAATGAGATCATGGGCCCTATATATATAGGGAAAGGGGGTGTTAATCGTCCTACCCCTTGGGGTGCGTATCGATAGGTCACCCTTGACACGGTGCTGATAGGCAGGGTTCAGGACCTGCCAATTGGCAGTCCCGTGTGGACTTTTTTGGAAAAATGATCGTAGCGCACAAACCATTAATCCCAATCATGCACGGGGCATACCTTTAGAAAGGTATTTCAGAGGCCTTTGAAGTCCCTTGGATCGCTCTCGGGTTCGAGAGTTGACTTTGGGTCAAATGTGTCTCCGAAGCACACCTCGATCCTTTAAATGAGAGATCTCCAGATGAAAACGTATCATTCATCCATATGGTAAGTCAGAATCACACACGAGGTGGACCGTTGGAATGATAAGGAGATGTACTTAGACATTCCAAAGAGTTTTGCTTGATTTGGAAAGTTGACCTTGGTCAAACGGGGCTCGAAAGTGCCCAATGACCTCTAAGAGTAAAACGGATCATTCGTCCATAACGTAGGTTAGAATTGCGCATGGAGTGGATCGTTATAAAGGGTATTCAGTGACCGTCATAGATTCATTCAGTCTCATTCGAGCTGAAGAGCTGAGTTTGGTCAAATGGAGTCCAGGATCGCCTGGTGGCCTCCGAATTGATTTTTAGGGGAAAATTGATCATTTTCCCAAATGGTTATGCTATTTTATGCATGGGGAAGACTGTTGGAAAGGGTTTTCAGTACCCTTAAAAGATTCAAAGAGATTTTTCTCTGCCGGTGGAGTCGATTAGGGTGAATTCGGGTCCCAGGAGAGTTTGATGGCCTCTGAATCAGTTTTCGATAGTGAAATAGTATGTTGATCCGAACCATTATGCCGATTGGTGCATGGGGTGTACTATTGGAAAGGGTTTTCAGATCCCTTCAGAGATTAAAAGAGCTTTCGCTCTGATGAAAGAGTTGATCGGAGTCAAATGGGGTCCGGGGGGTGCTTGATGGCCTTTAAATCGGTACTCGGAGTGCGACCTAGGTTTGCAATGGAAAGGGGTATTGCGAGGGGTCTAAGGAGAGACTTAAGGGTTTCTAGAATGTGGTGTCTACACATGGGATCAATGTAATTCTTTCTAACTAACTGCGTGGTTATGGGACCCATGGTTGTACCGCACGCGATAATTTTGAGAATATCTACACTTAGGCTTTAAAACATGGTGTTAAAGGGAAAAACACTAAAACTCCACCCAGACGGCCCCGTGAGTGACACCAACACCTCGCACGAGACTATTGTAATGCGTAAAAATTGGCCACGTGGTCAGGGGACCCACAGTTTGAGGGCACGGTAATAATTTGAGAATATCTATACTTAGGCATGAAAACATGGCGTTAGAGGGCAAAACCCCAATACACCCCCCAAACGGCATCGTTAATAGTACTAACACCTCGTACAAGACCAATGTAACTTGTAGGAACTGACCGCGTGGTCATGGAACCCATGGTTTTAGAGTTGAACAATAATTTGTGAATATCTACACTTAGGCTTGAAAATATGGCATTAAAGGGAGAAATCCCGAAACACCCCCCAAATGGCCCCGTGAGCGGAACTAAAACCTCGCACAGGACCAATTTAACTCGAAGGAACGGACCGCTTAGTCATGGGACCCACGATTTAAGAGCACGATGATAATTTGAGAATATATACACTTAGGCCAGAAAACATAGCGTTGGAGGGTAAAACACGATAACACCCCCAAACGGCACCATGACACTAACACCTCACACGGGATTAATGTAACTTGTAGCAACTGACTGTGTGGTCAGGGGACCTCCGCTTTGAGAGGACAGAGATAATTTGAGAATATCTACACTTAGGCTTGAAAACGTTGGCATTAGGGAGAGAAACCCAGAAACACCACTCAAACGGCCTCGTGAGCAGCACCAACATCTCGCATGGGATCAATGTTACTTGTAGGAACTGACCGCATGGTCACGGGACCCATGGTTTCAGAGAACGGTAATAATTTGAATATATTATTATTTAGGCTTGAAAATGTGACGTTAGATGGAGAAACCCTGAAACATCCTCGAAACGGCCCCGGTAGTGGCACTAATAGCTTGAACGGGACTAATATAACTCGTAAGAACTGACCGTGTGGTCACGGGAATAATGATTTGAGAGAACAGTGATAATTTGAGAATATCTTCACCTAGCCTTGAAACATGGCGTTGTAGGGAGAAACCTCAAAACACCCCCAAACGGCCCTGTGAGAGTCACTAAAACCTCGCATGTGACCAATGTTACTCGAAGGAACTGACCGCATAGTCACGGGACCCACGATTTAAGAGCACGGTGAAAATTTGTGAATATCTACACTTAGGCATGAAAATATGGTGTTATAAGGTGAAACACTGACACACACCCCAAACGGCCCCGTGAGTGGTACCAACACTTCGCACTGGACCAAAGTAAATCGTAGCAACTGACTACGTGGTCATGGGACCACGGTTTGAGTGAACAACAATAATTTGATAATATCAACACTTTGTCTTGAAAACATGGTGTTAAAGGGCGAAACCCCAAAGCACCCCTAATGGCCCTGTGAGTGGCACTAACACCTTGCACAGGATCAATGTAACTCGTAGGAAGTGATCGTGTGGTCATGGGACCCCAGGTTTTAGAGCACGAATCTAATTTGAGAATACCTACACTTAGGCTTAAAAACACGGCGTTAGATGTCAAAACCCCAAAACACCCCCCAAACGACCGACACCAACACCTCAAACAGGACTAATGTCACTCATTGGAACAAAGCGCTTTGTAACGTGACCCACGGTATGAGACAACGGTGATAATTTGAGAATATCTACATTCATGCTTGAAAACATGGCATTAGAGGGTGAAAATTCGAAACACTCCCTAAACGCCCCGTGAGTGGCACCAACACTTTGCACGGGACCAATGTAACTCATGCTAACTGATCGCGTGGTTGTGGGATCCACTGTTAGCGAGCATAACAATAATTGGAGAATATATACACTTAGGCTTGAAAACAAGGCATTTTAGGGTACAACCCCAAAACACCACCCAAACGGCCCTGTGAGTAGCACTAACACCTCGCACGGGACCAATGTAACTCGTAGGAAAATATAGCGTGGTCACGGGACCTACAGTTTGAGAGAATCATAATAATTTGAGAATATATCTACACTTAGTCTTCAAAATATGGTGTTAGAGGGAGAAACCCAAAACACCCTCCAAACAGCATCGTGAGCGACACCAAAACCTTGCAAGGGACCAATGTAACTCGTGAGAACTGGGGGCATGGTCACGGGACCCACAATTTGAGAGCACGGTGTTAATTTAAGAATATCTTTACTTAGGCTTGAAAACATGGCGTTAGAGGGAGAAAATCCAAAACACCTCCCAAACGGCACCATGAGCTACACTAATACGTGACAGGGACCAATGTAACTCTTAAAAACTCACCACGTGGTCATGGTACGCACAATTTGAGAGCACAATGATAATTTGAGAATATCTATACTTAGGCTTGAAAACATGGCATTAGAGGGAGAAACCATAAAACACCCCCCAAACGGCACCGTGAACGGTGCCAACACCTCGCACCGAACCAATTTTACTCGTAGAAAACGAGTTCATGGTAATCGAACCCATGATTTGAGATCACTATGATAATTTGAGAATATCTACACTTAGTCTTGAAATTATGGCTTTAGAGGGAGAAACACCGAAACACACCCAAACCGCCTCGTGAGTGGAACTAACACCTTGCACAGGACTAATGTAACTCGTACGAACAGATCGCGTGGTCATGGGATCCTCGGTTTGTGAGTGAAAAGATGGTGTTAGAGGGAAAACCCCTAAAAATCCCCCCAAACAGCACCGTGAGTTGTTCTAACACCTCGCACGGAGCCAATTTAACTCGTAAGATCTGATCACGTGGTCACGGGACCCCTGATTTGAGATCATGGCGATAATTTGAGAATATCTACACTGAGGCTTGAAAACGTGATGTTAGATGGAGAAATCAGGAAAGACCCCCCAAACGGCCCCGTGAGTTGGCCCAACACCTCGCATGGGAACAATGTAACTGGTAGTAATTGATTGTGTGGTCACGGGACCCACGATTTAAGAGCACTGCGATAATTTGATAATATCGACACTTAGGCTTGAAAATATGGCGTTGGGGCGAAATCTCGAAACACCACCCAAACGGCCCCGTGAGTGACACCAACACCTCGCTCGGGACCAATGTGACTCATAGAAACTGAGATGTGGCGTTGGGACCCACGATTTGAGAGCACAGTGATAATTTGAGAATATCTACACATAGGCTTGAAAACAAGCCGTGTGAGGGTGAAAATCTGAAACACCCCTGAAACGGAACCGCGAGCTTCACCAACACCTCGCACGGACCAATGTAATTCAAACATACTGACACGTGGTCACGGGACCCATAGTTTGAGAGCATGACAACAATTGGATAATAAATAAACTTAGGCTTCAAAACGTGGCTTAGGCAACAAAACCCTAAAACACCCCCCAAACGGCCCTGTGAGTAGCACCAATATCTCGCTTGGGACCAATGTAACTCATTGGAACTGCCCGCATGGTCACGGGATCCAGGTTTAGAGAACACGGTGATAATTTTTGATTATCTACACTCTCGCATGAAAAGATGACGTGAGGGGACGAAAACCCAAAACACCACCCAAACTGCCCGGTGAGTGGCACCAACACTTCGCACAAGACCAATGTAAGTCGTAGCAACTGACTGCATGCTCATGGGACCCCCAATTTATGAAGACAGCGATAATTTAAGAATATCTACACTTTGGCTTGAAAACATGGAGTCAGAGGGCAAAACCCCGAAACATCCCCCCCCCCCCCCCCAAAAAAAAAGGCCCCATGAGCGACATTAACAGAATGCCCCAGACCAATTTAACCCGTAGGAACTGACCGCTTTATCATGGGATCCATGCTTTTAAAGCTTAATGATAATTGTAGAATATCTACACATAGGCTTAAAAACATTGCGTTAGAGGGTGAAACCCAAAAACACCACAAACGGTCCCTTGAGCCGCATCAACACCTCGCACGGGATCAATGTAACTCGTATGAACTGACCATGTGTTCATGGGACCCACGATTGTATAGTAAGACGATAATTTGAGAATATCTACACTTAGGATTGAAAACATGGCATTAAAGGTAAAAACCCTGAAACACCCCACAAACGGCTCCATGAGTGACACCCGCACATCGTACAAAACCATTATAACTCGTACAAACTGACCATATGGTCACGGAACCCACAGTTTGAGGGCACGACAATAATTTGAGAATTGTTACATTTGGGCATGAAAATACGGCGTTCGATGGAGAAACCCTGAGACATCCCCTAAACCACCTCATAAGCGGTACCAATACCTTGCACGAGACCAATGTAACTCATAGGAACTGACCGCGTGGTCACGGTACCCACGATTTAAGAGCACGGTAAAAATTTGAGAATATCAACACAGACTTGAAAATATGGCATTATGGGAAAAACCTTGAAACACCCACCAAACGGCTCCGTGAGTGACACGAACACCTCGCACGGGACCAATATAACTCATAGGAACTGACTATGTGGTCTCTGGACCCATGGTTTAAGAGCACATTGATAACATTATAATATTTAGACTTAAGCATTAAAAAACGGCGTTACAGGTGAACCCCCGAAACACCCACCAAACGGCCCCATGAGCAGCACCAACACTTCGCACAGGACCAATGTAACTCATAGGAATTAACCGCATAGTCACGAAACCCACGGTTCTAGGGCATAACAATAATTGGAGAATATATACACTTGGTCTAGAAATCATTGTATTATAGGGGAAAACCCCAAAACACCCCCCAAACGACCCTGTGAGTGGCATCAACACCTCTCACGGGACTAATGTAACTCGTAGGAACTGACTGCGTAGTCACAGGACCCAAGGTTTGAGAGCACAACAATAATTGGATTATATATAAATTTAAGCTTGAAAACATGGCATTAGAGGGAAAAACCCCAAAACACCACCCAAATGGCCTCGTGAAGGGCACCAACATCTCGCATGGGACCAATATTACTTGTAGGAACTAACAACATTATCACGGTACCCACAGTTATAGAGTATGGTGATAATTTGAGAATATCTACACTTAGGCTTGAAAACGTGGCATTAGACGACAAAACCCCAAAACACCCCCCAAACGTCCTCGTGAGAGGCACCAACACCTCGCTTGAGACCAATGGGACTCGTATAGACTGAGTGCATGGTCACGGGATCCCCGATTTTAGAGGACAACGATAATTTGAGAATATCTACATTAATGCTTAAAAACATGATGTTACAGGGCAAAACCCCAAATCACCCCCCAAGCGGTCCCGTGAGTGTTACCAACACCTCTCGTAGGCCCAGCGTACCTCGTAGGAACTCATAGTGTGGTCATGGGTCCCACAATTTGAGAGCACCATGATAATTTGAGAATATCTACACTAAGGGTTGAATGCATGGCGATAGAGGGCGAAACCCTGAAACACAATCCATACGGCCATGTGAGTGGCACCAACACTTCGCATGGGACCAATGTAACTCGTAAGAACTGACAATGTCGTCATGGGACCCACAGTTCGAGAACATAATGATAATTTGAGAATATCAACACTTAGGCTTGAAAATATGGAGTTAAAGGGAAAACCCCCAAAACACAATCCAAACGGCCCCCTGAGCGACACTAACACCTCGCACGGGACCAATGCAACCCGTAGGAATTGAGGGCATGGTCACAGGGCCCACATTTTGAGAGCACGATGATAATTTGGGAATATCTACACTTTGGTTTGAAAACATGGAATTAGAGGGAGAAAATATGAAACACCCACCAAACGGCCCCGTAAGGTGCACCAATACCTCACACGGGCCAATATAACTCTTACAAACTGACCACTTGGCCATGGGACCCACGGTTTGAGAGCCCAACATTAATTTGAGAATATCTACACTTTGGCTTGAAAACATGGCATTAGAGAGATAAACCACAAAACACACCCCAAACATCCCCGTGAGCAGTACCAACACGTTGCATAAGACTAATGTAACTCGTAGGAACTGAGCTTATGGTCACCGAACCCACGTATTTAGAGCACAGATATAATTTGAGATTATCTACATTTAGGTTTTAAAACATGGATTTAGATGGAGAAACCCCGAAGCACCCCCCAAATAGTCCCGTGAGTGGCACCAACACCTCGCACGGGATAATTGTAACTCGTAGGAACTGACCGCATGGTCACTAGATCCTCGTTTTGAGAGTGAAAACTTGGTGTTAGAGGACGTAACCTCGAAACACCACCCAAATTGCCCCGTGAGCAGTTCCAACACTTCGCACAGGACCCACGATTTGAGAGCACAATGATAGTTTGATAATATATAGACTTAGGCATTAAAATGTGGCATTAGAGGGTGAAACCCCGAAACACCCCCCAAACGGCCCCATGAGTGGCACCAACATCTCGCACGAGACCAATATAACTCGTAGGAACTAACACCATGGTCACAAGACCCACAATTTGAGAGAACGATTATAATTTGAGAATATCTACACCTAGACTTGAAAACATGGCGTTAGAGGACCAAACCCCGAAACACCCACAAAACGTCCCCGTTAGTGACACCAACACCTCGCACGAGACCAATGTAACTCATAGGAATTCAGTGTGTGGTCACGGGACCCACGGTCTGAGAGAACGATTATAATTTGATAAAATATGCACTTACGCTTGAATACATGGTGTTAGAGGGGGAAACCCTAAAGCAACACATGAACGTCACTGTGAGCGGCACCAACACCTCACACGAGGTAATATAACTCATTGGAACTGACAGCATGGTCATGGGACCCTCGGTTTGAGACCATGATGATAATTTGAGAATATCTACAGTTTGGTTTGAAAACTAGGAATTAGAGGTCAAAACCCCAAAACGTCCTCCAAATGGCCCCATGGGCGGTTCTAGCACCTTGCACGAGACCAATGTAAATCGTAAGAACTGATCGCATGGTCACGGGACCCCCAATTTGAGAGCACGAAGATAATTTGAGAATATCTACACTTAGGCATGAAAACATGGCATCAGAGGGCAAAACCCAAAAACACTACCCAACCGGACCCGTGAGTGGCACCAACACCTCACACGGGAAAAATGTAACTCGTAGGAATTAACTGCGTGGTCACGGGTCCAACAGTTTGAGAGCACGACAATAATTTAATAATATCTACACTTAGGATTGAAAACATGGTGTTATTGGTAAAAAAAATCCCTAAACACCCTCCAAACGGCCTTGTGAGCAGCACCAACAGCTCACCGGGGCCAATGTAGCTCATATGAACTGATCGCGCAGTCATGGGATTGATGGTATGAGAACATGGTAATAATTTGAGAATATCTACACTTAGACTTGAAAACATGGCATTAGAAGGGGAAAACCCAAAACACCCCCAAACGGCACCATGAGTGGCACCAACACCTTGTGAGGGATCAATTTCACTCGTTGGAACTAACTGCGTAGTCACGGGACCCTCACTATTAAGAACGAGGATAATTTGAAAATATGTGAACTTTGGCTTTAAAACATGGCGTTAGAGGGCGAATTCCCATAACATCCCCCAAACGGCACCGTGAGTGGCACCAACATCTCGCACGGGACTAATGTAACTCGTAGGAACTGAGAGAGTGGTGAGGAGACGCCCAATTTGAGAGACCGATGATAGTTTAACAATATCTACACTAAGGCTTGAAAATATGGCGTTAGAGGGCGAAACCTTGAAACAACCACCAAATGGAGCAGCACCGACACCTCGCACAGGACCAATGTTAGTGATAAGAACATATCGCATGGTCACCAAACCCACGGTTTTAGTGCACGGTGATAATTTGGGAATATCTACACTAACCTCGAAACAACCACTAAACAGAGCAACACAAACACCTCGCACAGGACCAATGTCAGTGATAAGAACATATCGCATGGTCACCAAACCGACGGTTTTAGTGCACGATGATAATTTGGGAATATCTACACTTGGGCTTGAAAATATGGAGTTAGAGGGCGAAACCTAGAAACAAAAACCAAACGGCCCCGTTAGTGACACCAACACCTAACACGGGACCAATGTAACTATGAACTCAACACATGGTCACGAAGACACGATTTTATAGATAAGTGATAATTTGACAAAATCTAGACTTAGGCTTAAAAAAATGCGTTAGAGGGTGAAACCTCGAAAGAAATACCAAACGGCCGCATGAGGTGCACTAATACCTCGCACGGGACTAATGTAACTCAGAGTAACTGACTACATAATATCTACACTTAGGCTTGAAAACATGGTTTTAGAGGGTGAAATGCCGAAACACCACCCAAATGGCCCCATGAGAGGAACCAACACCTCGCGCGGGACCGATTTAACTCATCAGGGTTAACCGCGTAGTCACATGATCCTCGATTTGAGAGCACGGTGATAATATGATAATATCTACACTTTGGCTTGAAAATAAGGGGTTAGAGGGCGAAACCCGGAAACAACCTCCAAACGACCCCATGGGAGGTTTCAACACCTCACATGGGGCCAATGTAACTTGTAAGAACTGATCACAAGGTGACGGGACCCCCTATTTGAGATCACAATGATAATTGGAGAATATCTACACTTAGGCTTCAAAACATATCATTAGTGGATGAAACCCCGAAACACCCCTCAAACGGCCCCGTGCGAGGCACGAACATCTCGCATGGGACAAATGTAACTCGTAAGAACTGATAGCATGGTCAACCCATAGTTTGAGAGCATGACGATAATTTGAGAATATCACACTTAGGCTAGAAAACATGGCGTTAGCATATGAAACCCCGAAACACCCACCAAACCGCCCCATTAGCGGCATCAAAACCTCGCACGGGACTAATGTGAATCATAAGAACTCACCGCAAGGTCACGGGACCCATGAATTGTGAGAATGGCTATAATTTGATAATATCTATATTTAGTCTTGAAAACATAGTGTTAGAATGTGAAAATCCAAAACAGCACCTGAATGGCACAGTGTACGACACCAACACCTCGCACGAGACAAATGTAACTATTTGGAACTTAACACATGGTCATGGGGCCCTCAATTTGATAGCACGGTGATAATTTGATAATATATACACTTTGGCTTAAAAACTAGGTTTTAAGGGGAAAAAACACGAAACACCCTCCAAATATCCCCGTGGGCGGTTCCAACACCTCGCACGGGATCAATGTAAATCTCGTAAGAACTGATCACGTGGTCAAGGGACCCCCGATTTGAGAGCACGAAGATAAATTGAGAATATCTACACCTAGGCTGGAAAACATGGCGTCAGAGGCCGAAATGCAAAAACGCACCCAAACGGCCCCATGAGTGGCATCAATGCCTCGTACGGGAAAAATGTAACTCTTAGGAATTAATTGTGTGGTCACGGGACCCACAGTTTGAGAACACAACGATAATTAGAGAATATTTACACATAGTCTTGAAAATATGATATTAAAGATAAAAACCCCTAAACACCCTCCAAACGGCCCCGTGAGCAGCACCAACACCTTTTACAGGACTAATGTCAGTCATAGGAGCCGATCGCATGTCACCAAACCCACGGTTTTAGTGCACGATGATAATTTTGGAATATCTACACTTAGGCTTGAAAACATGGCGTTAGAGGGCGAAACCCCAAAACACCCACCAAACGGCCCCGTTTGGGGCACCAACACCTCTCACGTGACCAATGTAACTAATTGGAACTGACTGCAGGGTAATGGGACCCCCGATTTGAGAGCACAGATAGAATTTGAGAATAACTACAGTTTGGCTTGAAAACTAGGTGTTAGAGGGAAAAACCTTGAAACACCCTCCAAATGGCCCCGTGGCCAGTTCCAACACCTCGCATGGGACCAATGTAAATCAGAGGAATAGATCGCGTTGTCATGGGACCCTCAATTTGAGACCACAAATAAAATTGGATCATATCTACACTAAGTCCTGAAAACATGGTGTCAATGGACGAAACCCCGAAGCACCACCCAAATGGCCCCGTGAGTGGCACCAACATCTCGCATGGGAAAACTGTAACTCGTAGGAATTAAATGTGTGGTCACGGGACCCACAGTTTGAGAGCACGAAAATAATTTAAGAATATCTACACTTTAGCTGGAAAATAAGGTGTTATAGGGAAAACTCCCAAACGACAACGACCCGCCCCTTAAACAGTGCCAACACCTCGTACGAGACTAATGTAGCTCATAGGAACAGACTGCGGGGTCATAGGACCCACAGTATGAGAGCATGGAAATAATTTGAGCATACATAAAGTTAGACATGAAAACATGGCATTAGACGGAAAAAATCCAAAACACCCCCAAACGGCCCCTTGAGCAGTACCAACACCTCACGTGGGACCAATTTAACTCGTAGGAACTGATTGCATAGTCACAGTACCCTCACCTTGAAAGCATGGAGATATTTTGAGACTATGTACACTCTGGCTTTAAAACGTGGTGTTATAGGGATAAACCCCAAAACACCCCCCAAACGGCCCCATGAGTGCCACCAACATCTCGCATGGGTGCATGTAACTCATAGGAATTGAGAGCGTGGTCACGAGACCCCCAATTTGAGAGCATGGTGATAATTTGAGAATATCTACACTAAGGCTTGAAAATAAGGCGTTAGGGGACGAAACCTTAAAATAACCATAAAACGGCCCCGTTAGTGACATTGACACCTCGCACGAGACAAATGTAACTCATAGGAACTCAACGCGTGGTCACAAAGCCACAGCTTGATAGAGAAGTGACAATTTCAAAATATCTAGACGTAGGCTTAAAAATATGGCATCAGAGGGTGAAATATCGAAACACACCCCAGATGGCCCCGCGAGGGGCACTTATACCTCGCACAAGAACAATGTAACTCATAGTAACTGACCACATGTTCTGGGGACCCACGAATTTAGAAAAGGGACATAATTTGATAATATCTACACTTAGGCTTGAAAACATGGCATTGGAGGGTGAAACCCCAAAACACCACCCAAAAGGCCCCGTGAGTGGCACCAACACCTCGCACGGGACTAATTTAACTCATCAGAGTCAACCGCATAGTCACGGGACATTTGATTTGAGAGCATAATGATAATTTGAGAATATCTACACTTTATCTTGAAAACATGACGTTAGACGGAGAAACCCCAAAACACCCCACAAACGGCTCCATGGGCAGTTCTGACCCCTCACACGGGACCAATGTAACTCGTAGAAACTAATCGCGAGGTGACGGGACCCCCTATATGAGAGCACAAATATAATTTGATAATATCTACACTTAGCCTTGAAAACATCGCGTTAGAGGGTGAAACCTCAAAACACCCCCAAAATTGCCCCGTGAGTGGCACCAGCACCTCGCACGGGACCAATGTAATTCGTAGGAATAGACTACATGGTCAAGGAATCCACATTTTTTAGCACACTGATAATTTGAGAATATGTACACTTAGTCTTGTAAACATGGCGTTATAGGTCAAAACCCCTAAATACCCTTCTAACGGTCCCATGAGCGACACCAACACCTCACACGGGACCAATGTAACTCATAGGAGCTGACCATGGGGTCGCGAGACCCACAGTTTGAGAGCACGACAATAATTTGAGAATATCTACAATTATGCTTGAAAATATGGCGTTAGAGGACGAAAACTCGAAACACCTAAAAAAGGACCCATGAGCGGCACCAATAGCCTCACGCGAGACCAATTTAACTCGTAGTAATTGACCGCATAGTCACAGGACCCACATTTTTGGAGCACGACGATAATTGGAGAATTTCTACACTTTGGCATTCAAACATGGCGTTAGAGGGCAAAACTCCGAAATACCCCCCAAACGGCCCCGTAAGTGGCACTAACATCTCGCATAGGACCAATGTAACTCATAGGAACTAACAACGTCGTCATAGGAACCATAGTTTTAGAGCATGATGATAATTTGAAAATATTTACTCTTAGGCTTAAAAACATGACGCTAGAGGGTGAAACCATGAAACTCCCCCGAAACGGTCCCGTTAGTGGTACCAACAACTCGTACGGGACCAATAAAACTCGTAGCAACTGACTGCATGGTCAAGGCACCCACAATTTGAGAGCATGGCTATAAGTTGAGAATATTAACACTTAGGGTTGAAAACATGGCGTTATAGGATAAAATCCCTAAACACCCTCCAAATGGCCCCGTGAACGACCAAAACCTCCACGGGACCAGTGTAGCTCATAGGAACTGATCGTGGGGTCACGGGACCCACGATTTGAGAGCATGAAAACAATTTGAGAATATCTGAACATAGACTTAAGAACATGGCGTTAGGGGGAAAAACACAAAACACCCAAAAATGGCCCCATGAGCGGAACCAACACCTCACGTGGGACCAATTTAACTCGTAGGAACTTATCGCGTAGTCGCGGGACGCTCAATTTGAAAGCACAATGATAATTTTATACAATCTACACTTTGCTTTTAAAACATGGAATTTGAGGGAGAAGCCCCGAAACACCCCCCAAACGGCCCCGTGAATTCCACTAACGTCTCCCACGGGACCAATGTAACTCATAGGATCTGAGAGTGTGGTCATGGGACCCACGATTTGAGAGTGCAACATTAATTTGACAATATCTACACTAAGGATTAAAAACTTGGCGTTAGACGATGAAATCTCGAAACAATCACCAAACAGCCCCGTGAGCAGCACTGACACCTCGTACGGGACCAGTGTAACTCATAGCAACTTATCGTATGGTCACTGAACCCACAGTTTTAGAGCATGATGATATTTTGGGAATATCTAAACTTAGGTTTGAAAACATGGCGCTAGAGGGCAAAACCCCAAAACAACCACCAAACGGCCCCTATAGCTATAACAACACCTCGCAAAGGACCCATGTTACTCATAGGAACTCAATGCATTGCCACAAAGTCAAGGTTTGATAGGGTGATGATAATTTGAGAATAACTGGAATGAGGGTTGAAAATATGGCGTTAGAGGGTGAAACCTCACAACACACCCCCCAAACGGCCCCGTGAGGGGCATCAATACCTCGCTCGTGACCAATCTAACTCATAGTTATTGACCACATGTTCTCAAGACCCTCAATTTGAGAGAAGGGTGATAATGTGATAAAATCTACACTTAGCTTTGAAAATATGGCGTTAGTGGGTGAAACCCTAAAACACGAACCAAATTGCCCCGTGAGCGGAACCAGCACATCGCACAAAACCAATTTAATGCATTAGAAATGATCGCATAGTCACGAGACACTCGGTTTGATAGGACGATGATAATTTGATAATATCTAAAGTTTGAATTGAAAATATGGTGTTAGAGTGAGAAATCCCGAAAGTCCCCCCAAACGGCCCCATAGTGTTGGGGTTGTATGCTAAAATTCATGGTTCACTAGTGACTTTTAGTATGTCCAATTAATGAGAATCTTCACAAGTAGTGTTTGCATCATATTATTTTATATAATTATGCATATATGTCTTTTATTCTACACAGTAGATGATTTGGTGTCTAGAGTTCGACTTACACACTGAAGATCAGATCATCGGTCCTTGTAGAATGTAAGTCTAGTTCACAATCTTAGATGGGGATGGACATGCCATCAGTAGGATTATAGCACACTATTTTAGTAGGTTTATCTTGATTACGGGAAACGGTTTAGTTTCGACGTATTGTGCTAGTACACTTTGTGTGTATTGAACGGGACTAATTAGAGATAATTGTCTTTATACTGACTATATAAGATAATGAACATCTCATGGTTGTTATGACTGCTTAAGCTCTTAATCCAAACATAATTTATGGACATGTGCATCAATTGTTCGTTACTTTGACCTATTTGGTGAGATTCATTTATGGATCAATAATCTTGGTAGATTGGGTAATATCGATTAGTGTATGGTGAAAGTTAATTATGAATGGAATCCACGTCTCAATAAAGAGATTGATGATACCCTCTTGATGTATCTTATAAGTTTTGATTATGTCAAACTCGGCCGGTGGATTTAATTATCCAACATATCAAATAAGTTAAGAGAACGGTCTTAAGGAATTTATAAGAGGTCGATTAAATGTAATTGTTAGTAAATTAATTTAATCGGCGGGTATATGTAATCTTAACATAGGGAGATTATTAAGCATTTAATAAAGTGGAGCTCAAAATTATAATTTTGAGATAGTAGACTAGAGTGCAATTATTATTCTTTAGTGGAATGAATAATAATTTATATAATTATGGAATTAATTATAGAGTTTAATTAGAATTCCTAAATTTTGTAGGAAGCTAGTCTGCTATTTCTCCTAGGGGGCCCGGTGCTAGCCTATATAAGCAACCCCTTGTCTCTTAATAAGTGAGGGATCAATATAGATCATCACAAATACCTAATAACGAGTAGTAAGGTGTGATCATTGGTGACACACACCAATGACATGTATTGGCTTGAAGGAATAACATGGAAGATTCAAAGCTCTTATATTGTAAAATCGTTTATGGTCATTCGGAGAGTCCAAAAATTCTGAAATTAAAATCACGGGTTCCTGAAATATAGAGGAAGAGGCACAAGAAATTTCAAGTCATTTGGAGATCATTGGATCTGCCTGCCTCACACATCTTTACGAAATTTTAGCTATCCAGACAGATGCGCGCCACGTCATGGTATCAACTTGTTAGAGCCGTAACTTCCCAACCGTTGATCGGATGGGGCTGAAATTTTTTCTATGAGTTTCGGAAGTCGAAAGACAAAAAAAAATTGAAATATCTTTTTCTGAGGATATTATGATTTTTGAAAAAAATCATTTCATTTTTGTGGCTGACACACCGTTAAATTTGCAATACGGATCGATGTAACATGAAAGAGATCAATTCTCTACGATTCAAGCCAGAAGGAATAGCAAAGGTATGATAACTTGAATATCCTTTGTAGATAGACCATGTGTTAGTTTTTTATGATTCGATCTATACGCATTTTCAATAGACTCTTGGGCTTTCGCTCCAACAATTGGTATCAGAGCCATGTTGATACCGCGTGTAGGTTGAATTCAACCATGTTGTCTGATAAAAATAAAAATAAAATAAAATTATCGAATATGTGCATAAATGTTGGGTAGCATTTGGATATGTGCTAACTTTTGTTTTGCAGTGATCTAATCCCACTATTATGGTCACATATTTTATTTTTAATTTATGTGATTGGACCTCACGATGGTTTATTCGTGGTTATTTTTTTATTCTGGCTTAATGTAATATTGATGTAGAATGTGAAATCCTTAATGGAGGCATACGACATCTGTAATTTGTTACTATTTTGATCGTGAGTCTTGGGTTCATGACTCTTGGGTTGAAGGATGACTGTTGGATTCAACGATGACTCTTGGGTTCAAGGATGACTCTTAGGTTCAAGGATGACTTTTGAGTTCGAGAATGACTCTTGGGTTCATGACTCTTGGGTTCAAGGATGACTGTTGAGTTCTCGACATAATTGCATGTTGACCATAATAGTCGGGAATCCTTATTTATCTAAATTTTTTTATTCATGTTGATTTATTCCTACATTGTTCATGTTTTAACTGTTGGGTTATTAATATGAATGAACGACCCTTAGAATTATGGACAACATGGAATACAGACCCGGCCTTAGATAAATTTTTTCATGAAAAATAAATTTTTAGGGGTTCATTTTTAAATTCATTAAATTTAATGGGCTTTTTTTATTACTCAAATTAAATTTAATTTCCAGAATTATTTTAATTTAAAATAATTTTATTATTTTTGGATAACTAAAATAAAGAAATTATTTAATTAATTTAATTTGAAAAAATAAATTAAAAATCCCATTATTTTAATTGGACAATTTAAAATTGAACAGTCTCCATGGTTATATATTTAATTTAAATTTTTAAAATTCTGGGTTTTATAATGTGTAATTGGAAAATATAAATTAAATTTTGGGATTTATTTTATGAATATAAAGGAAATTATAATTTATATTTATTACACATGTTTTGGATGAGCGAAAATTTGGGCAACTGTAAATTTTAACACGCGTCAGTTACCTGTATTTTAAAAATATTTCAATTAAAGTTCTCTTTTCATAACCCTCACAATAATTTTAAATTACTAAGTGGGAGAGGGATTTGGTAACAAACAAATCCCACGGTCTCCACCAACAGTTTGTAGGTTTTAAATAACGGGTAGGTCCTCCAAAGAGGAATACTAATTATTGTGGTGACCAGTGCAAATTTCCTTAGGGGTAATTTTAGGCTCATATTCATATAGGCGGCCCCCAAAGGAGGATTCTATGTGATATGGGATAGTCTAAAATCAGTTGGAGGTATACACTTAGACACAAAATCATAGTAGGTTCTCCAAAGAGGAATGCTATTATTTTGTGGGACCGAAGTGTCAGCTATTAATTTTATTTGGCATAGTATTTGCTTAGATGGTAAAATTAAAAGAATTGTCTTGCCCAATGTGATTATGTATAGTAGGTTCTCCAAAGAGGAATGTTATTTAAACAGTAATTGGGATGTTGACGAATTCTTTTAAAATGGTAGAGGGAACCAAATTTAAATTGAATTCAAAGTCAGTTGCTTGTCACGATATGTCTTTATTATGTGATTCTCTAGTTTTGAATGGTAACTTCAATATTCACGTATTTCATACTCACTTTTATATACCTTCTGGTAATAATTAAAAGGACTGAATTTAAATTGGGCATAGTATTGACGATAAAGTAATGCATGTGTGTATTTTCTTAGTTTTGTCTTGAATAGTCACATTATAATAATTCTATAAGGAAATATGGAATATAAGTGGAAAATATTAATGGTATGACATAATATGACTTGTTCATTAAGTTAGATATATTATGACATTAATATTAATCAGTGTCCAGTGCCTATAATATGATGATTATCTCACATCTAATATTTGATAATTAGGGCATATAGTTAGGTAGGTTGCTATGAATGACTTTAAAGGAATATTAGTATGATTGATAAAACCTTAGTTATAAGATTATGTTTTGATGGTGATTTCTCATCTGAAGGAACTAGAAATCTAAAGAGGTGAAATAGACGGGGAAACCCATGTCAATATTCTCCTCAACAAAGGTTTTATCATGATATTATATAAGTATTTAAGTTACTGAAATAACTTCACTTCTTAGCCGAAAGGTTGATAGAAGATAAAGTTAAATCAGAAACTATTGAGTTGAAATTCAGGCAGTGGCTAGGTTTCAAAGACAGTTAGCGAATTACGTAATCGCAAGTGAATTCACTAAGAGCAGTCAGAATACTAGTAGGAGGTAATAATTTTATCTTCTTTAAAAGAACAAGGTAGATATATTTAATGGTTTGTTCTACGGTAATCTGGATTGTAGAAACATGAGTCATTAATCATTGGTTCGAGGAACGCAATCAACTAGTGATAGGTGAATTTGTCTACTATTGGGAATTTATAACTAGAGTGGGAGACATGACTCTCAATTTTGATAATTATAGATTAATTTTAAATGATTGCTTATAAGTATGAAAGAATAGCAGAAACTTTAGCTCAACTTCTACTCTTTTACGAAAGTATATTTTATTTTATTTTAATAACACGTGTGTGTTGTTAATGGTAATAACCAATATATTCATCGTTGGTACTAAAGCGGATAATCATTATAAAATAAATCTCGTATTTTGTACGCTGTAGTTTTTGAATAATATTCATGATTTATCAGTAAATGGATAAGATTATTCTCTATAAACCATAATATATCTATAGCTCAAAATACAGTGGTCATTTTGTCTAAATGAATTCTAAACTGGTGAAAGGTGGATTCTTACATTCATCGGAAGTGGAGGCACTTCTAGTTAATGAATATGGTATAGATAAAAAATGATCAGGAGGTATTATAGCTGCATAAATATTAAAATTGGTTTATTATGATTGATGTAATTCTAGAACTACCTATTTAGGAATTTAAGAATTATAGATCTTTAGTTCGAATTATATCCATGAAGATTATTCCCCAAGTTACATTTTGTAACAGTGTGTCAAAGAAAGAATAATTTGGTTTCTTTCACACGTGATAAAATTCATGATGGTTATTTATAAGATATAGATATGAATATGTCAAGATTGTTCTCCAAGTCAGTTTTCTTTACTCCCATTAAAAATAATGGATCATTTTCAACTCAATTCCAGTATTTTATATAATAGGTAGTGCAACACTTGTGTTGAGAAAAAACCTGAGAAGTTGAAACAAGGATACTTGCTTAAATCTATATTCTAGATCACATTCCCAAAAGCATTGTTCGAAACAAAGAAGTTTTAATAGTCTTATGAGAATTTCTTTCATACCACCAATATAAGTGAAAACATCATAAAGAAATGAGTATGACATTTTTCTACCTTATCGTAGTGGGAGGATTGTCAATTCTCATAATGGTGAAAAACATATAAACACATCACGATTTTTACACACGTAAAGGTATAACTTTATCATAGTGGGAGCGTTCTTATTCTTATGATTGTCACCCATCGTGACCCCTGGAGAAGAAGATAACAAACCCTGTAACTATAGTAAGATATTCCTTCACAAGGATGCATATCATTCTTGGAAAAGTTGTGATATTTGGTACATTATAGATTCAGCAAGATGGGGTTATACCCATCAGTTGTAAGTGAACCAAGTAAGAGAGGTAATCAAATTCATGATTTTGATAAATGGTTAAATGTGTTCAGTGTGTACAAAAAGAGCGATGGAAGCGTAGTGGTGTTTTTAGCTACTAGATGTACAGATATATTTATTGTCGCATGCGATGTAGGGATATGTCATAAAGTTAGATTGTGGTAGTCCAATAAGATCAATATGAAAACATAAGAAAATTTTATTACATTTTTTGGATCAAATTAACATTTGATCGCTAGAAAAAATGTACTTTTACTTATATAAGTTATCATATTGATATTGTTCTTTCGAGACTTTATTATGCAACATTCCAAGAAAGACATTCAGTCTTTCAGATTTGGAAATTTGTATTACTTGAGAATAGAACATTGGTTTTGGTAGAATAAATATTCAAGTACCTGAAAAGGATTAATGAATATATATTTGGTTGCCAAGTAAACCAATAAGTAACTTGTAGGTTTCTAACTCATTTATTAAGTCAGATTTAATATTTCAGAAACTGTATAGTACCCATTGTATAAGAAATTATACATACGGGAGTGTCTAGTGGTTATGATTGCATTGGTTGAAAACTTGTAAGCCTTTTAAATTAGGTGTGAGGTTTAGTTAATAGATGCATGACTCCATGTCTTTGAGTATAAGTGGCAGATTGTTGGAGTTGTATACCAAAAGTCATGGTTCACTATTGAATTTTAGTATGTCTAATTAATGAAAATATTCACAAGTAATGTTTGCATAATATTATTTTATATAATTATGCATATGTGTCTTTTATTCTGCACAGTAGATGATTTAATGTGTAGAGTTCGACTTACACACAGAAGATCTGATCATCAAGCCTTCTAGAATATAAGTCTAGTTCACAATCTTAGATGGGGATGGACACACCATTAGTAGGATTCTAGCACACTATTTTAGTAGGTCTATCTTGATTACGGGAAACAGTATAGTTTCAACTTATTGTGCTAGTACACTTTGTATGTATTGAACGAGACCAATTAGAGATGATTGTCTTTATACTGACTATATAAAATAATGAACATCTCATGGTTGTTATGACTGCTTAAGCTCTTAATCCAAACATAATTGATGGACATGTGCATCAATTGTTCGTTACTTTGACCTATTGGGTGAGATTCATTTATGGATCAATAATCTTGGTAGATTGGGTAATGTCGATTAGTGTACGGTGAAAGTTAATTATGAATGGAATCCACATCTCAGTAAAGAGATTGATGATATCCTTTTGATGTAGTTTATAAGTTTTGATTATGTCAAACCCAACCGGTGGATTTAATTATCCGACATATCAAATAAGTTAAGCGAACGGTCTCAAGAAATTTATAAGAGGTCGATTAAATATAATTGTCAGTAAATTAATTTAATCGAAGGGTATCTGTAATCTTAAAGTGGGGAGATTATTAAACATTTAATAACATGGAGCTCGAAATTATAATCTTGAGATAGTAGACTAGAGTAAAATTATTATTCTTTAGTGGAATGAATAATAATTTATATAATTACGGAATTAATTATAGAGTTCAATTAGAATTCCTAAATTATGTAGGAAGCTAGTCTGCTATTTCTCCTGGGGGTCCCCGTGCTAGCCTATATAAGCAACCCCTTGTCTCCTAATAAGTGATGGATCAATATAGATCATCAAAAACAACTAAAAAGGGGTAGTTGGGTCGTGATCATTGGTGCCCACACACCAATGACATATATTGGCTTGAAGGAATAGCAGGGAAGATCTCAAGTTCTTTTTCAAAGCTCTGATATTATAAAATCATTTACAGGCAATCGGAGAGTCCAAAAATTATAAAATTAAAATCATGGGTTCCTGACATATAGAAGAAGAGGAACAAGAAATTTCAAGTCATTTGCCGATCATTTGGTCTGCCTGCCTCACACATCTTTTCAAAATTGCACTTATCCAAACAGATGTGCGACACGTCATGGTATCTACTTGTTACAGCCTTACCTTCATAATTGTTGATCAGATGGGGCTGAAATTTTTTCTACGGGTTTCAGAGGTCGAACGACATAAAAACTCTTGAAAGATCTTTTTTTGAGGCTGTTATAATTTTTGAAAAAAATCATTTTGTTTTTATTGCTGACACACCATTAAATTTGCGACACAGATCAGTGTAACATGAAAGAGATCAAATCTCTATGGTTCAAGATAGAAGGGACCGCAAAGGTATGATATCTTGAATATCCTATGTAGATACACCATATGTAATTTTTTTATGATTCGATCTATACGCGTTTTCAATAGACTCTTGGGCTTCCACTCCAACACATGGGTGGCTCCAACACCTCGCCAAGGACCAATTTAACTCGTAGGAACTAATCGCATGGTCACAGGATGCCCAATATGAGAGCACGAATATAATTTGAGAAGATGTACCCTTAGCCTGAAAATATGGCGTTAGAGGGAAAAACCTCAAAACACTGCCCAAACGGCCCCGTGAGTGGCACCAACACCTCGTACGGGACCAATATTACTTAAAGGAACTGACTAAGTGGTCAAGGGACCCACCATTTGAGAGAACAATGAAAATTTGAGAATATCTACAATTAGGCTTGAACATATGGCGTTATAGAGCAAAACCCCTAAATACCCTCCAAACAGCCCCGTGAGCGACTCCAACATCTCGCACAGGATCAATGTAAATCATAGGAACTGACCACGCGGTCACTAGACCCACGATTCTATAGAACAATAATAATTCGAGAATATCTGTAGTTAGTCTTGAAAACATGGCGTTATAAGGAGAAAAACCAAAACATTCCCAAGTTGTCCCATGAACGGCACCAACATCCTCACGTGGGACCAATTTAATTCATGGGAATTGACCGCATAGTCATCAGACCCTCGATTTGAGAGCATGGTGATAATTTGATAATATCTACACTTTGGCATTAAAACATGGCATTAGAGGACGAAACCCCCAAACTCCCCCCAAACGGCTCCTTGAGCGGCACCAACATCTCGTACAGGACCAATGTAACTCGTAGGAACTAACAGCGTGGTTACAGGTCCCACGATTTGAGAGTGTGGTGATAATTTGAGAATATCTACTCTTAGGCTTGAAAGCACGGCGTTAGAGGGCGAATCACCCACGAAACAGCCCCGTGAGTGGCACGAACACCTCGCAAGGGACCAATATAACTTATAAGAACTAACTGCGCCATCAAGGGACCCTCAGTTTGATAGCATGGGTATAATTTGAGAATATCAACACTTGGGCTAGAAAACATGGCGTTATATGGAAAAACCCCTTAACACTCTCCAAACGGCCCCATGAACAGCACTAATACCTCGCACAGGACTAATGAAACTCATAGGAACTAACTTGGGGTCTCAAGACCCATGATTTGAGAGCACGTAAATAATCTGAGAATATCTACACTTAGACTTTAAAACGTGGCCTTAGATGGACAAAACCCAAAACACTCCCAAACAACCCTATGAGCGGCACCGACACCTCACGTGGGACCAATTTAACTCGTAGGAATTGATCGTGTAATCATGGGACCCTCAGTTTGAAGGCACGATGATAATTTGAGAATATATACACTTTGTCTTTAAAACATAGCGTTAGAGGGCGAAACCTCGAAACATCCCCAAAAACGATCCCATGAGTGGCATCAATATCTTCCACGGGACCAATGTAACTCGTAGGAACTGGGAGCGTGGTCACGAGACCCACAATTTGAGAGCAAGGAGATAATTTGAGAGTATCTATAGTAAGGCTTAAAAGCATGGTATTAGAGGGCAAAACCCCAAAACTATCACCAAATGGTCCCGTGAAAATCACCAACACCTTGCATGGAACCTACGTAACTCATAGGAATTGATCGCACGGTCACCGAACCCACAGTTTTAGAGCACGATGATAATTTAGGAATATCTACACTTGGTCTTGAAAACATGGTTTTAGTGGGCAAAACCCCGAAACACCGGTCAAACATCCCCGTTAGCAGCACCAACACCACGTACGGGAATAATATAACTTATAGGAACTCAGTATGTGGTCATAAAGCCATGGTCTGATAGATCGGTGATAATTGTAAAATATCTAAACTTGGGGTTAGAAATATGTCGTTAGAGGGTGAAACCTCGAAACACACCCCAAACGGCCCCATGACAGGCACAAATACCTTGCACGGGACCAATGTAATTCGTAATAACTGACCGCATGTTCTCGGGACCCACGATTTGAGAGTAAGACGATAATTCATAATATCAACACACAGGCTTGAAAACATGGCGTTAGATGTTTAAACCCCAAAACACAACCCAAATGACCACGTAAGAGGCACCAACACCTCGCACGGGACAAATTTAACTTATTAAAACTAATCGCATAGTCTCAGGACCCCCGGTTTGAGAGCATAACAATAATTTGAGAATATCTACACTTTGGCTTGAAAACATGGTGTTAGAGAGAGAAACCTTGAAACACCCCCAAACGGCTCCACAAGCAGTTCCAATACCTCGTATAGGACCAATATAACTCGTAGTAAATGATCACAGGGTCACGGGACCCCCGATATGTTAGCACAAAGATAATTTGAGAATATCTACTCTTAGGCTTTGAAAACATGGCGTTAGAGGGAGAAACCCCGAAACACCCCCCAAATGGCCCCGTGAGTGGCACCAACATCTGGTACAAGACCAATGTACCGCGTAGGAAGATACTACGTAGTCAAGGTACCCGTAGTTTGAGAGCATGATGATAATTTGAGAATATCTACACTTAGACTTGAAACCATGGCGTTATAGGGAAAAAACCCTAAACACCATCCAAACGGCCTCGTAAGTGGCACCAACACCTCGTACAGGACCAATGTAACTCATAGGAACTCGTCGCGGGGTCATGGGACCCATTATTTATGAGCATGACAGTTATCTATAGTTAGGCTTAAAACATGGTGTTTGAGGATGAAAACTCGAAACACCCCCAAATGGTCCCATGAGCAGCACCAACAGCCTCACGCGGGAGCAATTTAACTCGTAGTAATTGATCGCCCAGTGACGGGACCCTCGACTTTAGAGAACGGGGATAATTTTAGAATATCTACACTTTGGCCTTAAAACATGGCATTGGATAAACCCCAAAATCGCCCCCAAAAGGCCCCTTGGGAATCACCAACATCTCGCACGAGACCGATGTAACTCGTAGAAATTGACAGCATGGTCAGAGGACCCACGATTTGACAGTACGATAATAATTTGAGAATATCTACTTTTATGCTTGAAAACATGGCATTAGAGGGCGAAACTCCGAAACACCCCCGAACGGCCCCGTGTGTGGCACCAACACCACGCAAGGATGTAACTCGTAAGAGCAGACTGCATAGTCAAAGGACCCACAGTTTGAGAGCACGACTATAATTTGAGAATATCAACACTTAGGCTTGAAAACATGTGTGTGGTAACCTCACCAATGTGGGAGTGCCATCTGTCACTGTCACATGTAAGGAATGATGATGAAATATTCTCCCCACGTGTGGAGAATATTCTTGTTACAACTGATTTGTGTCAACGTGTCCTTATCCAAATGTCAACAGATGCTCGACTACCATATTGGTGCATGACCTCGGCCTAGGAGAGGCCGAGCTATAAAGGCTCCATAAACGTCTTCCGAGATGTGCCATAGGGAGTCTCGGCCTGATCTCAGTCGAGACACTATGCTGGAGTCAGCCCCAGCCGAGGTTGGAATGCTTCCATGTTGAAGGTTACCAAGGCTTCTTGTCAACTCGGCCCAAGCCGAGGTTGGACTGGTTCCATGTTAAAGGTTACCAAGGCTTCTTGTCACCTCGGCCTACACTCGGCCGAGGTTTCCATACCCAGGTATATGAGAATGTTGTTGATGTCTGTGATGCGCGTAGTGTCCATTGGAAATGTAGGTGGAAGTGTCGGCCTGGGCCGACCTTACTAAGGCCGAGGGCTGATATCGTGGGCCCATGGCTTATCCAGGGTAGGCCATAATATCGGCCGAGGTTGGTGTCTCTTGGCCGAGGTTACACTTGGGGCATATCACCATATACAAATTTCTCTTAGCCTCCACACTTGCTCCTTCCCGCAGGTGGCACGAAAATATCGCTACCCAATGGTAGTCATTCGCATAATAAGGTTCTTGTCGCCAGCGTACCCACTAAACCAAATGCACACTCAAATTCTTAGTGTTAACTATTCACATATGTTGTGACACACCCACGTCACTTGAACTCATCATTTATTCACAAGGATAAAATAAAGCGTCGTTAGTCTTACCTGATCGTAGGGTCCCTGCACACGCTTTTCGCGACCCATAATTATCTACAATCGTTATACCTTTCAGATTCCACTCATTAATGTTTCCCTTCTTATTCTATTTTATGGCTTACCCGCCGAACATTGATATATTGGCCCCATATCTCTAGGCCTCAAATATGGCCTTTCTAGCCTTCCATTTATTTCCTGGGCCTCGTCAACTCTGAAATATAGTATGCTACAGTTATTGAGAACTACGATGGTCCTGCCTAGACCCACTACTGTCGGGTTATTAATTCCTGGGTCTAAT
Source organism: Sambucus nigra (assembly GCA_949130495.1). Classification (NCBI taxonomy): domain Eukaryota; kingdom Viridiplantae; phylum Streptophyta; class Magnoliopsida; order Dipsacales; family Adoxaceae; genus Sambucus; species Sambucus nigra. Next base: position 202,127,523 of record OX422216.1, read on the forward strand.
TCTCCTGACCCGATTTCTACACTGGATATTTCACTTATCCAAGTGTTATGCCTTACAGGCATGGTTTATTATTCCCGATACTATAAATTTCACTTCTCATGTGAACACATTCAATACTGATAACCCTTATCTCTACATATAGGGTAATTTCCTTTTCACTGATCCTCCTGGACTTATTGGGATGTCCTTCCTTTGGACCTAGTAGTCTTAACTCCTAGTTGTTATTTTCATTGTTCCTTACGCTCTACAGGGCATGTGGAATACATAATCGACCCGCTGGTCTTGAGTGAATCCATTACCATTACGTTAATATTTAATCATATCATTTAAATAGGTTTCCCCTCACTAGGTATACTTTCTGGTGATGTTATACTAACACTATTGAATTCAACCTTGCCCTTCGGCTACGTATTACAACTCGAATGACTCCCTTTCTTATGGGATGTTGACATAATCTAGTAAACATATACTTTGATGACGTTGACAGTAGTCACCTTATTCACACCTCCCATTCACGCTATGGTATTCTACCCACGTGTCCATTTTCAACTTACGGACCCTTTTTTATCTTCTGTGACTTCTACTTCAGTCACGAAGTTAGATTACCAAGTTAACTCATCCTTTACAGTCGGTCTCTACCCAACCTATTGGTGATAAGTTCAACATATCTTCCATATTTTTGTCTGACCAGAAGATGGAAAATTTAAATGGTCAACCCAAACCCAATATCTCGACGTGATTAACTATTTTTACTCCTTACTGTTTCTCTGAGCTATAAAATTTCTTATGAATTTAAAATTTTGAGTGTCACTACACTCTAATTTACATTATTCCCTTTGGATTAACTTCCTCCATTGGCCCATCATACTTAGATATTACTGTTGGTGACTTGTACCATGATCATCGTTCCCTTAATGCTTCACAACTCTCAATTTTTTTCCTCCTCCTGCAGTCCCGCTAATGGCCTTTGCTGGTTGTCCCCTATTGCTCAGAGTACGAAGTCCAATCACTCTCGCATAGGAATTGACTTCACTAAACTAAGTCACGGGAGAGCGCAAATCACATACGTAGTGGAATACAACAATCCTTAAATAAGGCACTACATCAAAGAATGCTAAGCAGAAACGTAATAAGTCGTACAGATCCTAAAGGACACTAGAACCTGATGCACTGATACCACCTGTGATACCCCGCCCAATTAAATATCGGGTGATCAGTCCTTTATAAAATTTCTAACAGAATGTTCGGTTGGTTCATTATTACCATCACTGTCGAAAACCTAAAATCCAATTAATTACCTAAAATTTAATTAAGCTAGTGTCAAAAAAATTTCCAATTAATCTTGAAACCAATTAATTTAATAAATTCTGAACATGTAAATATAAACCATACACTAGAGTTAAATGCTGACTAAATCAAATACTTAATAGATAAGACTGGATAAAACCTTCCAGTTCACATTTATAAACCAAACCATAATAAATACTCAAATCAACTGAGAAGAACTCAAGGGAAACTGAGTATAACTCTGCTAATGAGAATGGGCGACACATGCCCTAACTGAGATATCTGAACTAGGAACTGAATGAAATGAGATGAGCGTCTAATCTCAAATAACCCTCAATTTCCACAATAGTTGCAGCTCGGCAAACCATCCCAGTATCTAGAACCGGTGTCCCTGAGGCTGAGCACCTGATATAATACATATATATAGCAAGATAGGGAAGAGATGCAAGAAATGGGTCAGATCCCGATATGTAAAAATATTTATTTTAGCAAGTATTTAAAACTACATTAAAGCAAGTATTATATGCATGTTAGTTAGAACTCTCACATGAGATTCTCACCTCTTGACTAGTGTGCACACCTAACGTACATCTACTCCAACCTAGCCATCTGACACTTTTAACTAGGTAATAGGCTTATCCATTCAATTACCCCTCGTAGTAGTATTCCGTATTTGATCTCAATGTTTATCTTTTTAAATAAGTGTTATCACACTAAAGCCAAGTATTCACTATTTACATTACTGAAGATTTCACTATCTTAATAATCTCATATGTTCTCATTTTAGATATACCAAAAGCATACATGTATATATCTTTCACTATTATATATATGCATTAACCCATCTTAATATACTACAAATATCACATTGTAAGTATAACACAAGTGATGATGCTAGAAACAGCACCACCCTCCAAGGTGTTTGTGAGCTCAATTCAATGTTAACAATGATAGTATAAGGGTATATACACACATAGTAGAAGGAGATGAGGTGAAGAACATTTACACCGAAATATAAGTGGTTCATCCAATCAGGCCTACATCCACTGTGCAAGTGTATGATGTGTATCAATATATGAGGTCTCTAATGGCCATAGATACAATCTCTCAAGATTTCTCTCTCTACTGTGTATTTGAACAGAGTTTCATCTAGGGTTGTCCATTTCGGGATCCCCTTTAAGAAGGAGAAGACAAGTATATATAGTAGTTGGGGTGTAGTGTACCCCCCATGCAGGCAATGACCATGTGTATGTTGATTTAGCCAATATGATGAAGACATATGTCCCTATCACATTTAGAGAATGATGATGAAATATTCCCCCTTGTGAGGAGAATGATTTGTTATAAATAATTTGCGTACATGTGTCCTTATCCAAATATATGCGCATAAGAGCTCGGCCCTCCTTGCCTGGTCACAACCTCGGGCTGGAAGGGTACGAGGTTAGTAAATCCTAGCAGCTATCCAACACGAGGTTAGTCATGATGAACTCGGCCTATGTGGATCCGAGGTTAGGTAGGCAATGTCATAAGGTCAACCTAGGCCGAGGTCAAGCTGGAACACGCTAGGAACATTGGTTGATTCCCTGCCGAAGTTGGCCTTGATGGATGTATGCTTCTGTAACCTCGACTTACTCCCAGCCGAGGTTGTCATCCCGTGGATGGCTTGATGAATAATTATCCCATGGATCATGAAAACCTCTCTTGACGAGGTTGGTAATAACTTCATCCATAGCCGACCTTACTCGGGACGAGATCGCTGGTCATTGATCTAAGGCCCTTCCAATCATTGGCCGTATTCATGGACGAGGTTGATGTCTCTAAGCCGAGGTCGTACATTTGGGGCACATCAATCACCCCATAACCCTTAGTTACCTGTGTGGTCAGGTATCTAAGGGGTGTATTAGTCCGAGGTTGGATTTCTTCAGGTGTCAAATGTCCTCTTGACAAGTGTCAACCATTGGAGTACATAGCGTGCCTGACAGGTGTAATGATGTTGGATGTCTTTTGGGATCCCAAGGCAATGATGGGCCTTGGGACACGTGCACTCATATTGAAGGGTTTAAACCCTATTTTCTTCTCATTCTTCCTAATTTCTCTCCTTCTCCGGATTCAGTCGTTTCTGCAACTTTCTCTCTCTAAAAGAGCCTTGATTCCAAGTGCACTTGGGTGGAAATTCCTTGCAGTTCTTTCCCTGCTTCTCATAACTCTTCTTCAGGTATCCTTTGTCATCATTTCTTCCTCATTTTTCTACTTTGATTCTTGTTTTTGTATTTTCTGGTGAGCTTTAAGAGGTTTTCGACGAGTTCATTGGTTTTTTTGGCAGTCTGTTCTTGATTGTTCTTCGTTGTTTTTACTCAAAGTTAAATAGTTTGACCTTTAATTCCATTTGCCAATCTTATTTGTAATTAAGGAGAGTCACAAGTCTAACGTCTGCCTCATATGCTCAGACCACTCTACGAACTCTTAGAGGAATTCCCCTCTCTTAGGGATAAGGCTTTAGAAAAAAATTAGACAAGTAGAAAGAGCCCAAGAGGAAGCTCGTAGGGCAGAGGCATTCCCCCTCAGGCCTATTTTTCCACAACCTCTGAAGGTTATATACCCTGAACCATCCGAACCAATTAACCCAACAGAGGCCCCAGCTGAACCTACACCAATGTCTGAGTCTGAGTCATCTACCTCAGACCCTATGTCTGAAGACTCTTTCCAAGAGGCCATGGATTTCACAACTCGCCAAGATCGGGCCCCTGATCAAGCGGAGGTTTCCAGTCGGGCCTCGACTCACAAAAGTTCAAGTACATCAACCTCTTCCTCATAGGTTGAAATTATTGGACCAAGTGTAGCTGTTTCGCCAATCCTTGAAGCCATTCCCCTGTCGGCTGTCACAGGGACTAAGTTCGCTCAGAGGTTTCTAAGTGATGCCCCATCGTCTGCTCAGGCCGGCGTTGAGCTAGATGATGATGATGATGATCTTAAGAGTGATGTTGACGTCTCTGAGGTGGCCGATATTGAGAGTTAAGTCAACGATATCGATCTCCTATCCTTCAGATACATATATTCCATAAGCCCCTCTATAAAACTCAGGAGACCCCCAAGGGAAGAGATGGCTTATCACAGCCGAGATAGTGAGATTTGCCTATACGAGCAGATATTCAAGTTGGGATTTCATCTTCCCATCCATCCCATCATTAGGTCTATATTGGGCTATATCAACTTGGCCACTACCCAGTTGTCACCCAATGCTTGGAGGGTGATAATTGGAGCCATTATCTTATGGAGGGTTTTTCATCACTCAGACCTTCATGTCCAAGTCTTTATAGGATGCTATGACCCTTCATCTGCCAGAAATCATCCGAGCTATTATCATTTTTTAGCTCGGAAGCCAAAAAAGAAGATGCTTCAGATGACCCAAACCTTAAACCATAACTGGAAGCCACGTTATTTGTTTGCCTCAGGGTTATGGGAATTTGGTCCATGTCCCCCTCTTCCTCATTAGAGTCGAGAATTCCCCTAAGATGGGGAAAGGTCATAATGCCTGCTTAGACTGACCTTGGGCTAAGCCAACTCAATCTTCAGAAGGTTAAAGGCCTTCAAGATCAGGGGGAGCATGGTCTGCTTGTCAAATTCGAGCATCTGATGACCCTTTATTACCTCTCTGAGATTGGTCTAGGGGGAAGTCCTCTTACAAATCTCGGTAAGTTTTTTTTTATTTCAATAATTTATACCTATGAATATATGTATATATGATTCTCTAACTCAAACCTTTATATTTTACAGAGCGCCCCAAAGGAATTTCGAACGAGTTATGGGAGATGGTCGCACCAAGTCTGACAAAGCTTTTCAAAAAGGCAGGTCTGAATGCTCCTCCTCCCCCTTCATCTACCTCGAGGTTTGAGGCCACCAAGAAGAGAAAGGTTGCTGACCCTACCCCTAAGGATCAGATGCAGAAGAAGAAAGGTGGGGATCGTGACTTCCCCATTTCTTCTCAGGATGCCTTGATTGCTCGTCTTGGGCAATTTAAGATAGGTGAAAGTATCATTGGCCAAAGTATGAAGGCCTTCGATGCTATCGGCACTATCATGACCGAGTTTGATAAGCGCTTTTATCGATCCATGGATAAGCCTCTACTGGCTGAATTCTCTCTTCACCGTTCAATCCAGGTAAGACCTTTAAGTTTTTACTTCTGAGCTTTACAAGTGTAACCTCATTATTTGAACTACATCTAACATACGCTGAAATCTTATCACATGTGCTGCATGACTCATCACCATGTATCACTACGTCAACTGGACCTTGGGGAAGCTTCCCCTGATAGAGAAGGGCCAAGAGGCAGAGAAGACTAAAGCCACTCTGAACGCTGAGGTGAAGCGTCTGAAGGTCACCCTGAAGAAGGATGAGACCAACGCCAAGGGGATGAAGAAGGACTTAGACAAGCAAAGGGAATATCACAACACTACCATAAAGGCTTAGGCTGACTCCCTTCAGCGCAAGGTCAATGTTGCTATCAAGGCTGCCTTGGAAGATGCCTCCGAGAAGATCTTGGTGGAGTACAAGGTCTCTGACGAGTTTTTCAGCTTCGGCTTTAAATACCTGGAGAGGGGGGTTAAGGCAATTAGAAAATAGGCTTCCATGAAAGAGAAGTAATCAGGAAGCCTTTCAGCTGCTGACTTCATCGGCCTGGGTTATGTCGACCCTAAGTTTTCTCAGGCCTTGCAGGAGGTTAAAGAAGATGGAGGTTTTGCACCCACCGAGAGTGCCCCACAAGGGGACACCATGACTGAAGACGTCGGTCCTCAAGATGATGGGGTGGAAATAGCCACCCTCGGCCAAGAAATTGCAAATACGACCATCAACCCTGAAGCTGCAGACACTTAGTTTTTGATAGAGCAATTTTTGTAACTCTGATCTGTTGTAACCTCTGATGAACATCGTAACTTTTCATCCTTGCACTTTGTAACATAATTTCAACCTCTGAGGAGGGCTTTTACCTGTTCACTTGCTAATTTTCTTATTGAATGCTTTTTGTTGCCATACAATGTGTTCAGTTCTAAAGTCTTAGTGCGATGATGTCTTTATTAAACTCAATGAATGGTGTTTTACCTCAGACCTTGTCACCATATTATGATGTTCTAAGGTCTGAGGTCATCAACTAAGATGTTATCCTCATAAGTAATTTCACCGAATTAATGATGTTAAAGGTCTGAGGTCATCCAAGTATGATGTTTGACCTCAGACCTTATCACCACATTATGATGTTTTTAGGGTCTGAGGTCATCACTAAGATGTTATCCTCATAAGTAATTTCACCAAATTAATGATGTTAAGGATCTGAGGTCATCCAAGTATGATGTCTGACCTCAGACCTTGTCACCACATTATGATGTTTTTAGGGTCTGAGGTCATCACTAAGATGTTATCCTCATAAGTAATTTTACCAAATTAATGATTTTAAGGGTCTAAGGTCATCCAAATATGATGTATGACCTCAAACCTTGTCACCACATTATGATGTTAAGGCCTGAGGTCATCAGTAAGATGTTATCCTCATAAGTAATTTAACCAAATTAATAATGATAAGGGTCTGAGGTCATCCAAGAATGATGTCTGACCTCAGACCTTGTCACCACATTATAATGTTAAGTCCTGAGGTCATCACTAAGATGTTATCCTCATAAGTAATTTCACTAAATTAATGATGTTAAGTGTCTGAGGTCATCCAAGTATGATGTCTGACCTTAGACCTTGTCACAACATTATGATGTTAACGCCTAAGGTCATCACTAAGATGTTATCCCCATAAGTAATTTCACCAAATTAATGATGTGAAGGATCTGAGGTCATCCAAGTATGATGTCTGACCTTAGACCTTATCACCAAATAATGATGTTAAGGCCTGAGGTCATCACTAAGATGTTATCCCCATAAGTAATTTCACCAAATTAATGATGCTAAGAATCTGAGGTCATCCAAGTATGATGTCTGACCTCAGACCTTGTCACCAAATAATGATGTTAAGGCCTGAGGTCATCACTAAGATATTATCCCCATAAGTAATTTCACCAAATTAATGATGTTAAGGGTCTGAGGTCATCCAATTATGATGTCTGACCTCATACCTTGTCACAACATTATGATGTTAAGGCCTGAGGTCATCACTAAGATGTTATCCCCATAAGTAATTTCACCAAATTAATGATGTTAAGGATCTGAGGTCATCCAAGTATGATGTCTGACCTCAGACCTTGTCACCAAATAATGATGTTAAGGCCTGAGGTCATCACTAAGATGTTATCCCCATAAGTAATTTCACCAAAATAATGATGTTAAGGATCTGAGGTCATCTGAGTATGATGTCTGACCTCAGACCTTGTCACCATATTATGATGTTTTTAGGGTCTGAGTCATCACTAAGATGTTATCCTCAAAAGGAATTTCACCAAATTAATGATGTTAAGCGTCTGAGGTTATTCAAGTATGATGTCTCACCTCATACCTTGTCACCAAATAATGATGTTAATGCCTGAGGTCATCACTAAGATGTTATCCCCATAAGTAATTTCACCAAATTAATGATGTTAAGGATCTGAGGTCATCCTAGTATGATGTCTGACCTCAGACCTTGTCACCATATTATGATGTTTTTAGGGTCTGAGTCATCACTAAGATGTTATCCTCATAAGTAATTTCACCAAATTAATGATGTTAAGGGTCTGAGGTCATTCAAGTATGATGTCTGACCTCATACCTTGTCACCAAATAATGATGTTAAGGCCTGAGTTCATCACTAAGATGTTATCCCCATAAGTAATTTCACCAAATTAATGATGTTAAGGATCTGAGGTCATCCGATTATGCTGTCTGACCTCAGACCTTGTCACCACATTATGATGTTAAGCCCTGAGGTAATCACTTAAGATGTTATCCCCATACATTCTACCACTTGAGCATAATGGACCAAGAATTGACATGGAAACTGATCTCTTATTAATAATCTCTTCATAAGATGATACATTTACATAAACTTCCTGCAACATCATATGTAATACTTTTTTAGATGATCAACATTCCAGGGATTGGCAAAAGGTTCCCCCTCTAGGTTTTCTAGCTTGTAGGTCTCGGGTACTACCTCTTCGATCACTTTGTAAGGACCGTGCCAGTTTGGGTGGAGTTTTTTAGCTTTCTGTAACGTCTTCTTCAGTACCAAGTCTCCCACGGCAATGGGTCTTGGTTTCACCCTTTGATTGTAGAATTTTGCTGCTCTCTGCTGGTAACCTGCTTGTTTGATTTCTGCATCTTCCCTTCTCTCTTCAATCAGATCTAGGTCTAGTCTTCTGTCATCCCCATTTTTATCAGGGTCATAGGTTTGAACCCTATGAGTAGGGAGTCCCACTTCTGTTGGTATGACGGCCTCTGAGCCATGTGCTAGCATGAACGGGGTTTCTCCTGTCGGTGTTCTTATCGTTGTCCTGTAGGCCCACAACACAACATAAACCTCTTCAATCCATCTCCCCTTATCTTCTTCTAACCTCTTCTTGATTCCGTTGAGGATTATTCTGTTTGTTACTTCGGTCTGACCATTTGCCTGAGGTCGTCCATGAAAAGAGAAAAACTGTTTTATCCCAACTCTTTCGCAATATTTCTCTAAGAAAGAGTTCTTGAACTGGGTTCCATTGTCTGAGATGAGAGTGTTTGGGAGGTTGTGTCTGCATATGATGTTTCTCCAAATAAATTGGAAGGTCTTTTATTCTGTAATAGTTATCATCGTCTCTGCCTCCACCCACTTTGAGAAGTAATCAATGGCAACTATCAAGAATCAGTAATTATTGGCAGCTCTTGGCAGTGGTCCTACTAAATCAATTCCCCATACTACAAATGGCCAAGGGGAAATGATTGACGTCATGGGATGATGAGGTTGGTGTTGAATAGTGGAGAATCTCTGACATTTATCGTACCTCTTTACGTAAGCTGCAGCATCCTTGGCCAAGGTTGGCCACCAGTACCCCTGCGTAATAATTCTCTTCGCCAAGGATCTTACTCCAATGTGACTGGAGCAAGAACCCTCATGTGCCTCCTGTAAGATGTAGGGAACTTCGGTGGGATGAACACATCTGAGGAGAGGCAATAGGAACCCCTTCTTATATAGGACGTCTCCTACTATGGAAGTCTCCTCTCTCTAGCTCTGATGAGGGGGGAGATCCCTGAGTCTCCTTGGTTCAAATTGAGACAATTGTTGCTAACCTCTTCTTCTTCAATGGTCGCCTTTGGTAAGACCTCGACTGGAACTGTCCTTCTGATGTCTGTCTTCGTTACTGAAGCCAACCTTGCCAATGCATCTGTGGGGCTATTATTTTGCTAAGGTGCTCTCTTCAGTTTTATCTCTTTAAAATATTCTAGCATCATTCTCACCCGCTTCAGGTTATTGGCCATCCTTTCATCTTTGGCCTCATAGACCCGTAATACTTGATTAACTACTAACCTTGAGTCACTATGAAGTAGGATCTGTCTTACTCCCAGAGTCCTTGCCAATGAGAGACATGCTATCATGGCCACATATTCTGACTCATTATTAGATGCCTTGAAGTTAAACCTCAAAGATTATTCAATGTTGGTACCATCTGGAGCTGAAATTATTAGCCCTGCACCGCTTCCACTGTCACAAGAAGACCCGTCAACAAATAGGTTCCAAATATTTTTATCTGATGATAATCCCCCCTCTATCATGATTCCTTTCTTGAAGAGGTATTGAATCTTCCTCATTCTCGGTGATTCTATTTCCGACTCCCTTGGATATAACCTCTGCCCAGTCCCTAAAGACATTTGGTGTAACCTCTTTCGGTTCCCAGAAGTTGTTTGACCATTCAGTTGTCTCTAGATCATTCTCCATCTCGGCCTCTTCCCATGTGAACTCAGCAACGAAGTCTGCGAGCGCCTGCCCTTTGATGGCCACCCTAGGTTGATAAGTAAGGTCATACTCCCCCCCACTTGATGGCCCAAGTCATCAATCTTCTAGACTTCTCAGGTTTATGGAGGACCTGTCTTAGTGGGGAATCGGTGAGGACGACCATGGAATGGGCTTGGAAGTAGAGCTTCATCTTCCTTGAAGCATGTATCAGGGCGTCGGTTAACTTTTCCATACGAGGATAATTTTTCTCAATCCCTTAAAGGGATTTACTATTGAAGTATACTGGCCTTTGGATCCCAACGTCTTCCAGTACTATGGCTGCACTTATAGCCGATTCAGAGACTGCTAGATAAACATACAATTTCTCTCCTACTATGGGCTGAGATAATAACAAGGGAGACCCAATGTAGGATTTGAGTTGGTTAAAAGCCTCTTTTAACTCTTCGTCCCATTCGAAGGCCTTTCTGAACACCTTAAAGAAAGGAAGACACTTTTTCGTTGCTCTGAAAACAAATCTGTTGAGTGCAGCCACTCTTCCAGTGAGCCTTTGAACGTCTTTAATACTCTTTGGTGTCTTCATGTCAAGCAAAGCCTTGATTTTCTCAGGGTTCGCTTCTATTCCTCTTCTATTGACGATGAATCCAAGAAACTTCCCAGCTCTTACCCCGAAGACACACTTTTCTGGGTTGAGTTTCATCCTGTACAGGTCCATAGTATTGAAGGTCTTTTCAAGGTCTTCCACATGAGTGCAGGCCTTTAGGCTCTTCGTCAGCATATTATCTACATATACCTCCATAGCCTTACCTATTTGGTCTTCGAACATCTTATTCACAAGACGCTGGTATATTGCCCCCGCATTTTTCAGACCGAAGGGCATAACCTTATAGCAGTATGTCCCTTTGTCGGTAATGAAGGTTGTCTTCTCTTAGTCTTCTTCATCCATGAAGATATGATTGTAGCATGAATACTCGTCGATGAAGCTCATGAGCTCATGCCCTATAGTAGCATCTACCATTTGATCAATCTGAGGTAAGGGATAGCTATCTTTTGGGCAAGACTTCTTCAGGTCATTAAAATCAACGCACATTCTCCATTTTCCATTTTCTTTGGGAACAACCACTGCATTCGATAGCCACTCCGGATATATAACTTCTCTAATAAACTCATCCTCATCTAATTTTTTAACCTCTTCCCGAATGACATCATACTTCTCCCTAGAATAAACTTTTCATCTTTATTTGATAGGTCTGGTATCTTTAGTCACGTTGAGCTTGTGACACATAACCTCAGGGTTGATGTCGGGCATGTCTACGTGACTCCAAGCGAAGACACTCTGCCTCTTCCTCAAGAAGTTTATCATCTCTTCCTTGATTTCTATTTTTAAGGCTTTGCCGACCTCGACATTTTTTGGGTTCGTCCTCATTGAGGACGATGGATTCTACCTCTTATGCGGCCTCTCCCTTCTTCAACTTTGTTTCATCTCTAGGGTTAGGTGTGTCAATGTTGTAAGTGTTAGTTTCTCTCTTATGGGCCTCTCTCTCTTCAGTCGAGTTGAATTAGCATTCTCGTGATATTGTCTGGTCACCCTGCACTTCCCCTACCCCATAAGGGGTCGGCAATTTTAGCATCTGGTGAACCGTCGACGGCACGACCTCAAACTCCTTAAGGGATACTCTTCTTATGATGAGGTTATAGGCCGAGAAGACATTTTCGTCCATAAACAAAAAAATTGATCTCCCGAGTCAACCTCTTAGGCCACTCACCATCCATCTGTACGTCCATCTCATACATGCTCAATGGGTGGACCTTTTCACCGCTTAAGCCCATTAAAGGATGATGATAGGGTACCAACCTAGCTCTTTTAAGACCTAGGCTCTTAAAGCAGGGCCAAAACATCACGTCTGCTAAACTCCCCCCATCTACGAGGATTCTCTACACCTCGCATCCATGTACTCTTGTTGTTATTACCAAACGGTCATCATGTGGGGCTAAGATACCTTTGAAGTCGAGTCGGGAGAACCCAACTATAAGGGTGTCCATGTCCACTTTATTTCTCTTCTGCGCTGTATCGGAAGACGTTAGATTTATAACTTCATGTTTGGCCACTGACTTAGCCTCTACCACATGGTCTTTTCTGTCATCCACTTCAGAGCCACCACCCGCAAGTCCTCCGCATATGGTGTTAACACCAAAGGATATCATACCAACCCTCTTCATCGGGGTGTTGTCATCTTTTGGCGGAAGGTTTGGATTGTCTTCATCATCACCTTCTGAATCATTGTCTCTTCTAGCTGGGGCATCGTCACGGCATCTGCCGTTTCTCCTCTTTTTAAGGTCCTCTCTTCCAACTTTAGGAGCCTTGCCCTCAACATACTTCCTCAACTTTCCATATTTTAACATATTTTCGATCTCATCCTTCAAGGCGAAGCACCTATCTGTAACATGGCCATGGTCTTGGTGGAACTCGCACCACAAGTTCTTGTTCCTCTTATGAGGAGGGGACTTTAGTTTCTCCAGCCATCTTAGAGACCTATCATTCTTGATCTCGTTGAGGATATGTTCACAGCTCATAGTTAGAGGAGTATAGTGAGCGAACTTGTCATCGACTGACCTCTTCCTTCCATATTTCTTTCTTTAGGACTTCCCGCTACTACCGTGGTTCTCATCCTCATACTTGGTGGTCATTTCCTCTTCGGCATTCATGACTTTTCTCGCCGTTGCCAATAGCTTTGCCATAGACCTAGGAGGGTCTTCCGCGAGTTTCCACAACAACTTCCCTTTCTGAAGACCTCCTATGAGGGCGGTCATGGCTATATTCTCTTCTTAATATTCAACCTCAAGCTTTTCTTTGTTGAACCTGGCGATATAGTCTCTTAGGCTATCGTCCTTACCTTGCTTGACATACAGCAGATGAGTGGTCTTCTATTGGAGTCTTACCCCAAAATAGAATTTGTGAATGAATCGTTCAACCAAACCCTTGAAGTTCTCAATTGAATTCTTCGAAAGAGAAGTAAACCACGTGTGCGCTGCTCCTGTCAAAGTCCCGGAGAAGGCCCGACACTTCATCTCATCAGGTATCGAGTAGATGTCCGTCGCTGACTGATACATCTCAATGTGATGGGGTTGGTGCTTCCGTTATACTTGGGAGACACCATGGGCGGCTTAAACTTAGCAGGGGTTGGAAAAATCACTATTCTGGACACAAATGGGGAGCCCTACGAGAAACCTCTTGTCTCTTATCTTTTCCTCAAGACATTGAATAGAGTCATTCCAGGGTCTCACAACATCGGTCTGGCCGAGGTTGTCCCCAACCACCTCTAAGGGGTGGACTGAGGATTCCTCAACCGCAGTACAACGTCAGCTGTTGACTTCTTCCTGGTCTCTACCTCTTTCTGCATGAGGTCGGCCTTAGTGAGGCCAACGTTGTCCGTCTCCTCTTTACGAATCGGCTGCACTTCTTGACCTTGATAATCTCTATCTTAGGTCATTTACTGGGCCTAACCTCTCAAAGGCAGACCCTCTGCTCAATCGATCAAAAGTTGATCCTCGTTATTGAGCCTCTTCACCTCTTCTGCCACCACAACCTCGGCTCTGCTGAAGAGGATGCACTATATTATTCGAAACCTCATACGGTTCCTAACACTCTTCCAAAACATATTCAGCCTCCACATCATTATACTTATCCTCAGGGAAAGGGTGTCCTTGCCTCCCCAGGCATAACGCCTAGGGCTAGTAACGTCCCTCTTTCGCTAGGGAGTAGGCTTGTATTTTCGTGGTGCCTTGGGTGGTCCCCTGGCTTCAGGATGGGGTTGAACCGCTCCCGAAGTAATCATCTCCGGTGAGACCCCAGGTGGTCTCATGATGTTTTGACTGAGTTGTGCGAATTGCTCCTTCATTTCCTGTTGTGTTTCTGCCAAAGACCTCAAAGTTGCAGCTACCTCCGCCATTTCAGACTGAGGCGATGCCTGGATAGAACTAGGTCCTCCCGCACCGGTGGTGGAAGAGGCAGTGATAATTCTGGTGCCATATATTAACACTAAAAAGTTTGAGTAGTAGATGAGCTTAATACCTTAAAGGACCTCTTTCAATGGTGAAGAATCTCCACGCAAGGGGTGGTGCCTGGTTCACCACCAGAGTCCCCGGTGAGGTTAAGCTAAAGAAATAGGAAGAGACAGCTTCTCGTTCCCACAGACGGCGCCAAAATAATGATGCTAGAAACAGCACCACCCTCTAAGGTGTTTGTGAGCTCAATTCAATGTTAACAATGGAAGTATAAGGGTATATACACACATAGTAGAAGGAGATGAGGTAAAGAGGATTTACACCGGAATATAAGTGGTTCATCCAATCAGGCCTACGTCCACTGTGCAAGTGTATGATGTGTATCAATATATGAGGGCTCTAATGGCCATAGATACAATCTCTCAAACTTTCTCTCTCTACTGTGTATTTGAATAGAGTTTCAGCTAGGGTTGGCCATTTCGGGATCCCCTTTAAGAAGGAGAAGACAAGTATATATAGTAGCTGGGGGGTGTAGTGTACCCCCCATGCATGTAATGAGCATGTGCATGTTGATCTAGCCAATATGATGAAGACATATTTCCCTGTCACATTCAGAGAATGATGAAGAAATATCCCCCCCACATGAGGAGAATGATTCGTTATAACTGATTTGCGTGCACGTTCCCATATCCAAATATATGTGCATAAGAGCTCGACCCTCCGTGCCTGGTCACAACCTCGACCTGGAAGGGTACGAGGTTGGTAAAGCCTAGCATCTATCTAATCCGAGGTCAGTCATGATGAACACGGCCTATGTGGAGCTGAGGTTTAGCAAGCAATGTCATTAGGTCGGCCTAGGCCAAGGTCAAGCTGGAACACTCTAGGAACATCGACTGATTCCCTACCGAAGTTGGCCTTGATGGATGTATGCTTCTGTAACATCGGCTCACTCCCAGCCGAGGTTGTCATCCCCTAGATGGCTTGATGAATAATTATCCCATGGATCATGAAGACCTCTCTTGACGAGGTTGGTAATAACGTCGGCCATAGACGACCTTGCTCGGGATGAGACCGCTGGTCATTGATCTAAGGCCCTTCCAATCGTCGGCCATATTCATGGCCGAGGTTGATGTCTCTGAGCCGAGGTGGTACATTTGGGGAACATGAACAAGTATATATAAATTATCACCACTATTTATATATATAATAACACAGCACCCCAAGGCTATGCCTGTGGTGCATTGCATACTCTGCTATCATGTCCTGGTACATCTTATACTCAAATAAGGACTATCAGTTTGGAAGTCCCCCACGAACCATATATACAAAACACACATAATGGACGGGAACATAGCTCACATACCTATGGGTTACGCACATACCTACGCTCCCATAGTCAGCAACTTACCAACTCACAAGTAAGTCTTCACAGTCCTATGTTCTGAGATACAAGTCAAAATCCCCTTTGGATAAGACTGTCTCTACACCACCTCCCGTGATAGCTAGCAGCTAGGTATGTCATACACATAATAGTAGCAAGTAATAGGTACTCACACAACCCATCCAATCAAACAGTATACACAACCAGGAGTCATTTTCCATACGTAATATTTTTATTACTAAATACAATCAACGTATTTTAAGTTACGATACTCCCTCTCTCGTAATATATTTCTAAGGATAATATGTGACCCAAAAATCCTTAATACAAAATCACAATCAGTCCCACAATTAACCACTAATTTTTATTCTTACAAGTTCTATTTCTTCAGGACTAATATCGTTAGTATTTATCATTCGATACTCTCGATGCATTTACAATTACGATTATCTCTCTCTCGTAATCTCCAAGGTAATCTCACCATCTCGAATATTTGAAATCATTACCCCTAAATAACTCCCAATAATTCTGCATCATTTTGGGTTCATCGAACACTAGTTTTCCTCAATCAAATCAACCATTTACCAACATAGGGACAAAATAGGAAATTCCCTAAAATTAGCAATCTCGCTCGAACCAGAAGGGATCTCGCTCGAACGACTTCAACGTGTCGATCGATCGACTTCGCGCAACTTCGCGCGACCTGGGCTGTTTCGCCTTCAACCTTAGACAACTTCGTTTTTCACCAATTTTCAACCCTAAAACCTCTAAAATATCATCCAAAACTCCAATCAATTATTCCCAAATCGAATCCTAACATTTGTAAATGAATTCTAACAACCTAGAATCATTAAATCATCACCAATCATTCATATAATTTGAAATCACCAAATTTTATTGTCAAGAATCCTAGTTCTTAAATTAATATGCATAACTTCAAATTAAACCCAGATTTGTTCATAGAGATCATCCAAATTACGTAGGCATCATCTTATCTACATATGGTATTCAAATCCTTATCAAATCAACCCTAATTAATGATATAGTTCTCATATTTCACCCAAATTAATTTTCATCACAAGGTTTATTATCCTAGACTAACATGAACATAATTATTGCTAATAAAATCAAGAAATAAACACTTGCCTCGATTTCAAAGGACTGATTCGTTGATGTTTTTAGTATGGATGTGTTCCTCGCGTTCCGATCTACATGATGGTGGTGGTGGTTCTGCAAGGTGGTGCAAATGTCTTATCCTCCTTTGGAATTTGCTCTCCCTCACCCACCGTGGCTCTCTCTTGGTTTTGGTTTAACTTAACCCTAATTATCACCAATTAGCTGATATATTATTCCTCTAATTTTCGTCCATTTAATTTCTCCAAAAATCTAAATTATAAAACTACCCCTACCGGGTGCCGGCTTCGCCTATAAAAATATCCCGGAGTCCAAATAAAATACCCGGGTAGAGTTTTTTTACTATCTCGACCCCTTCGGACTCAACGGCGCACTCTAAATATTCATACAAGTTACTTAAAAATAATTTACCTTTTTATTCCACTTAATTAGTCCTGACACGACTCACACGTGCGTACCCGACTTAATATACCAAACTGTCGTATTTCTCTCTCACGACAAGTTATTTAAATTCGTCATTCCATATTACTTATTCTCACAGTAATATTAATAGTTACTAACTTATCGTCACGCTAGTAAATATTCAATTTAAATTCGGATTAAATCATTAATTCTCACAATTTAACTTAATTAATCCCACAATAATAATAAATCACGTAATTATTTAAGTCTTCGAAAATACAGGGTATTACACTACACTGGCTTGAAAATATGGCTTTATACGGAGAAACCCCAGAACACCCCCCAAACGGCCCCGTGAGCGGTTCCAACACCTCATACGAGACCAATGTAACTCGTAAGAACTGACTGTGTGGTCACGGGACCAATGGTTTGAGAGAACCATGATAATTTGAGAATATCTACACTTATTCTTGAAAACACGACGTTATAGGACAAAACCCTTTGAACACCCTCCAAACGGGCCCGTGAATGGTACCAACACTTCACACAGGACCAATGTAACACATAGGAACCGACCGCGGGGTCACGGGACCCGCGTTTTGAGAGCACGGAGATAATTTGAGAATATAATTACTTAGACTTTAAAACAAGGCATTAGAGGGCGAAAACTCGAAAACCCCCCAAACGACCCCATGAGCGGCGTTAACACCTTATGCGGGACCAATTTAACTCGTAGGAACTGACTGCATAGTCACGTGACCCCCGATTTGAGAGCAGAATGATAATGTGAGAATATCTACACTTAGTCTTTAAAACATGGCATTAGAGGGCGAAACCCCGAAACACCCCCAGATGGCCCCGTGAGCGACACGAACATCTCGCATGGGAACAATGTAACTCCTAGGATCAAACAGTGCTGTCATGGGACCCACGGTTGGAAACCACGATGATAATTTAAGAATATCTACACTTAGGCTTGAAAACATGGCGTTAGAAAATGAAACCTCGAAACACCCACCAAACGACCCCATTAGCGACACTAACACCTCTCACAGGACCAATGTAACTCATAGGAACTGACAGCGTTGTCACGGGACCTACGATTTTAGAGAACGATAATAATTTTTTGAATATCTAAATTTAGCTTGTAAATATGGCGTTAGAGGGAGAAACCTTGAGCCACCCACGAAACGGCCCCGTGAGGGGCACCAATACCTTTCACGGGACCATTATAAGTCTTAATAACTGGTCGCATTGTCCCAGGACTCATAATTTGAGAGCACAGTGATAATTTGAGAATATCTACACTGTTGCTTAAAAACAAGGCATTGGAGGGAGAAACCTCGAAACACCCCCCAAACGTCCCCATGAGCGGCACCACCGCCCTGTACGGGACTAATGTAATTCGAAAGAACTGATCGCGTGGTCATGGGACCCACAGTGTTAGAAAATGAATATAATTTAAGAATATCAACACTTAGGCTTGAAAACATAGCATTAGAGGGCGAAACCCCTAAACACGCCCCATGAGTGGCACTAACACTTCGCGCGGGACCAATGTAACTCGTAGGAACTGATAGCATGGTCACCAAACCCACAATTTGACTACATGTAGATAATTTTATAATATCAACTCTTAGGCTTGAAAACATGGGGTTAGAGGGTGAAACCCTGAAACAGTGCCCTAACAGCCCGATGATTAGCACCAGCACCTCGCATTCGAGCAATGTAACTCATCATAACTGACTGCATGGTTATGAGACCCCCGATTTGAGAGCACGATAATAATTTTAAAATATCTACACTTTATCTTAAAAGCATGGCAGTAGAGGGTGAACCCTTGAAACACTCCCCAAACAGCCCCGTGAGCGGTTCCAACACCTCACACGGGACCAATGTAATGCGTAGGAATTAATTGCATAGTCATGGGACCCCTAATTAGAGATAACGGAGAAAATTTATAATATCTACAATTAGGCTAAAAATTAAGGCATTAGAGGGCGAAATCTCGAAGCACCTCCCAAATGGCCCCTTGAGCGGTTCTAACACTTCGCACGGGACCAATGTAACTTGTAGGATCTGATTGCGTGGTCATGGGACCCATGATTAGAGAGAACGATGATAATTTAAAATTATAGGGAAAAGAACCTAGACACCCTCCAAATGGCCCCGTGAGCGTCACCAAAACCTCGCACGGGATCGATGTAACTCATAGGAACTGATCGCGGGGTCACGGGACCCATAGTTTGAGAGCACGGAGATAATTTAAGAATATCTACACTTAGGCTTGAAAACATGGGGTCAAAGGTATAAAACCCTAAACACCCCCCTCCCCCCCCCCCCCCCCCCCCAAACGACCCCATTCTAGGCACCAACACCTTCGTAGGACCAATAATACTCATAGGAACTGACCGGGTAGTCACAGGACCCCCGATTTGAGAGAACGATGATAATTTCAGAAAATATATACACTTAGGCTTCAAAATGCAGTGTTAGAGGATAAAACCCCGAAACACCCCCCCCCCCCAAAAAAAAAAAACCGTGAGCAACACTAACATTTCGTACGGTGCAAATGCAACTCGTAGGAACGGACAGCGTGGTCACGGGAGCCACAGTTTAAGAGAATGGTGATAATTTGAGAATATATACATTTAGGCTTGAAAACATGGCATTAGAGGTTGAAACCCCAAAACACCCACCAAACGGCCCCGTGAGTAGCACCAACATGTCGTAAGGGGCCAACGTAACTCATAGGAACTGACCGCATGTTCATAGGCCCACAGTTTGAGAGAACGACAATAATTTTACAATATCTACACTTACATTTGAAAATATGGTGTTAGAGGGCGAAACCTTGAAACACACATCAAATAGGCCCGTGAGTGGCACCAACACCTCGCACGGGAGCAATGTAATTCGAAAGAACTGATCGTGGCATCACGGGACCCACGATTTGAGAGCACTACTATAATTTGAGAATATCTATACTTTTGCTTGAAAACATGGCATTAGAGGGTGAGAGCCCGAAACACCACCAAACGGCCCCTTGAGAGGCACAAACACCTCAAGCGAGACAAATCTAACTCGTAAGAACTGATGGCGAAGTCACGGGACCCCCAGTTTGATAGCACGAAGATAATTTTAAAATATTTACACTTAGGCTTCAAAACAAGGCATTATAGGGAAAAACCCCGAAACACCCCCCCAAACGCCCCTGTAAGCGGCACCATCGCCTCACATGGGACTAATGTAACTCTTAGGAACTGATCGAACGGTCACAATACTCTCAATTTGAAAGCATGGAGATAATTTGATAATATCTTCACTTTGGCTTAAAAACATGGCGTTAGAGGGGAAAATGCCAAAACACCCCTAAACGAGCCCGTGAGCGGTTCCAACACCAAGCACGGGACCAATGTAACTCATAGGACACTACATCAAAAACAGGAATCTGGAACGGTTTAAAACGGTGCCAGGTCAAATCTGGCACGGTTTTGAACTGTGCCAGAATCAGGTGTTCCAAAATGCCTATTTTTTTCTGGCACGGTTTAAAAGTGTGCCAGATTTGACCAAACAGGAACACTTCTGGCACACTTTTAAACTGTGACAGAATTTGATATTTCTATCATAGTTTTGAACTATGCCAGATTGAGCATATTTTCATAAAAATTTGGTACAGTTCAAAACCGTGCCAAAATTTGATACACTTTTGGCACAGTTTTGAGCGGTGCCAATTTTTTGGATAAAAAAAAATTATTTGAAAACAAGAAAATTCACAAATTGCAAATATTGCACATTGTTGATAAACTAATGTACATACAAACTCCAAAATATTACAAGTCTTTATTAGTTAACAGACCAAAAAAAATTGGGTAGACTTTCCTCTATTTTTTGGACATTCTAAAACCTGCTAATATAAAACTTATGTAATATAAATTCCGCACGGCCACAAAATATAACAATAAACTTACAAAATCCCGTACGGCCATAAAAGTTAACAATAAAACTACAAAAGCCCGCATGTCCATAACACAAAAAATAGAATCATGAATATTAACGACATTAAATAAATAAACCCCTTGTTTTAAACCATTGACTTCTTCGTGTGTTCCACGTGAATAAATGCTAACGATAAAATGTTATCCTGTAAAAAAAATTGGATACAAAAAAGAGACGATATTAGTAACCAAGTAATTTATAAAAAAAAGTTTACTCAGCTAAAAAATAACATATAGGAGTTTCAATTATGATTATATTCTAAAATTTAAAATCTTATGCAAGTTATGACTACCTGATCAATTCCTACGAGTTACATTGGTCTCGTGTGAGATGTTAGTGATTCTTACGGGATCGTTTGGGGGATGGTTTGGGTTTTCACCCTTCAACGACTTTTTTCTAAGCCTAATCGATATATTATCAAACCGAGAGGCCCGTGACTACACAGTCAGTTCCTACGAGTTACATTGGTCACGTGCGAGGTGTTATTGCCTCTTACGGGGTCATTTGGGGGATAATTGGGTTTCCACCCTTCAGCGTCTTATTTCTCAGCCTAATCTATATATTTTCAAAGTATCATCATATTATCAAACCGAGAGGCTCGTGACTACGCGATTAGTTCCTACGAGTTACGTTGGTCCCGTACGATGTGTTCAAGCCTCTTACGAGGCCGTTTGGCAGCTAGTTTGGGTTTTCACCCTCAAACGGCTTATTTTTAAGCCTAATATAGATATTTCCAAATTATCATCATATTCTCAAACCGGGAGACCCGTGACTATGCGGTTAATTCCAATAAGTTACATTGGTCCCGTGCGAGGTGTCCATGCCTCTTACGAGGCCGTTTGGGGGATGGTTTGGGTTTTCAACCTTCAACTACTTGTTTTTAAGCCTAATTTTGATATTTCCAAATTATCGTCAGATTATCAAATCGAGAGACCCGTGACTACACGGTTAGTTCCTACAAGTTACATTGGTCCCGTGCAAGGTGTTTGTGCCTCTTACAGGGCCATTTGGTGGTTGGTTTGGGTTTTCACCCTCAAACGGCTTATTTTTAAGCCTAATTTAGATATTTTCAAATTATCATCATATTCTCAAATCGTGAGACCCGCGACTACGCGGTCAGTTCCTACAAATTATATTAGTCTCGTGTAAGGTGTTCGTGCCTCTTACGGGGCCGTTTGGCGGCTGGTTTGGGTTTTCACCCTCAAACGGCTTGTTTTTAATCCTAATCTAGATATTTCCAAATTATCATCATATTCTCAAACTGGGAAACCCGTGACTACGTGGTCAGTTCCTACAAGTTACATTCATCCCGTGCAAGGTGTTCGTGCCTCTTACGGGGTCATTTGGTGGTTGGTTTGGTTTTTCACCCTCAAACGGCTGTTTTTTAAGCCTAATCTAGATATTTCCAAATTATCATCATATTCTCAAAATGGGAGACCGCAGCTACGCGATCAGTTCTTACAAGTTATATTGGTCCCGTGCGAGGTGTTCGTGCCTCTTGCGGGACTGTTTGGGGGCTGGTTTGGGTTTTCACCCTCAAATATGATAATTTATATGTTCCTTTGATCGATCTATGTGTATATAGCATACTTTTGAACCCCCAAGTTTATTTTATACGAGTGATACGATCCAAAGAGAACTAATGAGTTTGAGTTCATGAGGTTTAGAAGCTAAATTCCATGACCATTAGAGTAGCTAGGATTTTATACGAGTGAGACGAAGACTCGGTGTTTCTTATATAGACCAATCTCGTGAAATTATATAAATTGGACAGCAATGAATACAAATTCATTCAATTCAAAATTCTTTGTCTCTCGACTCATAAGGTTTTTATTCCATTGTTGAAAATCGATGTTGTGTAACGCATATAGTTATCGACTGATAAATGACTTCATGTCCAAGATTTTCCGTAAGTAAATCCTGTAGGTAAAGCTCGTCTTTATTCTCTTATTCCATTCATGAGTTGCTAACTTACTATTTATCAATAGTGTTATTTTTCTCAGGTGACTGATTGAGTTGAATTAGAAATTAATAGATAGGGGAATGGCCTGCTCTCTCTCTCGATGCTTTGTTTTTGTTAATGCCATGAAGGAAGAAGGCTAAATATCGCAGCAAGCACTTAACTGTTATATATAACAGACAGTTATATATACTGTTATATATAACAGTTATATATAAGTTAAGTTGCTTGCTGCGACATATGCTAAAATGTGCTCCGTAACACACTTAAATCGCCTTATCCCAGGGGAAAAATAGACTACATATTACAATAATACAATCACATTTTCCAACTTCATATAACATCTGCTAAAATGATTACAAGGATCACATCTCTCACTGGATCATACAAGTCATATACATCAACTAGAGGTTTTATAGTATGCATATTGAGTAATTTTATCCATTTAACAAATTCAAATCACTTCAAACATGCCAAACAAGATAGTTGGTGGTGGAGCAGGATTATAGAAGCATAAATTAGGAATATAAGTAGAGATTTTGCAGATTTGTACCTTAGAGGGAAGTACTTTGAAGCAAGGTGGCTTATGTGGAAGAGGATCTTGCGGAGAATCCTCTTGTCTGCATCCTTCCTAACCGTATATGTGTACCTCACAAGAAATAAAATTAAAAATTAATAACTAAATGTTAAATTGGAAAATATAGATGTTAGTGTCCAACATAAATTAAACTAACCTTTCTTTAAGTGATCCATAATCGAGTCTCGAATGCTCATTTTACTGAAGCTATAATCATCATCCATGACAAAAATATTTGATGCAAAGAAACAAAGGATGTGATAATAATATTTTATCCCAACACCACAAAAGAAAATATAATATGCAAACAAACAAAAAACAAAGATAGCAGTTATATTGTCATAAGTGATAGTTACTTTTACACTTGCGATTACAAAAGTGGATGAATACCTAATTAGCACCAAGACAACTATTTTAACAATGTAAGAGCTCCATTTTCAGCAAACACAATACCATAAAAGTTACAAAAGTTGACTCAATTACATCATTCGTCGGTGTCACCAATGGGAGGACAAAGGTCGTCGAGCCAATACATAATTCCATTTTTACCAACATCTTCCAAGTTCTAGAAATGATCTTGTTTTCCTCCCCAAACTAGATACTCGGTCACTTTGATGTCATCGAGTAAAACTTGCTCTTCATTCTTTCTCAACGTATGGAAATGAACGGTCGAGACGACTCCTGGTTGCATTTTACTCCCATAACGAACAAGTTCGTGTGTATGGGATAGTATTTTTCATTCAATTAGAGAGGTGAAATTTGGAACATCGAATGCAAGGGAGGAAAGAGAACACGAAGGAGTTCCAGTGCCTAAAGTAGGTTACTCCTGCACGTTGTGTCCAACACATGAAAATTTCTCGATTTTGAAGTCAATATTGAATTATTATAATGAGGGCTTTATCCCCTCTATGTCACTCCTAAGGTGATCAACATGATCCTTCTAATTTTCGGTGTCCTCTTTCACCTCTTCAAGCATTTCTCTAGAAAATGCCGACCCTAATATACAGGTTCTCGAAATTGTGGACCCAACACAACGAACACATCCTCGTGTATCTTTTCCAAAAACCTCAAAATTAGGCCCGACATCCAAGGTCTCCTCCTCACCACTCGCATTGAATACATCCATAACTAATTGAATTTGGTCCTGTACAAAAATATATTAACATTAGATTTGAAGATACGATACTTTTTTTAGACAAAACGAACATTAAAAAATTTAAATTACCACAAATATTTTATCATGAAGGGCATAACCACCTCCTTTGACTATATGAGTTGCCAACCACAATTCAGCATGAGTGGGTGCATGCCCATGCTTTTTTCTCTAATTATATGAAGGTCGGGCATAACCATGACAACCTGTGTTATGAGTTATCTTTATCACATAATTTTGTTTAGTCTCTTTGTTCTTTCTTCGCAAAGTTTTTTGAACCTCCAATGCTTCATTACTGCAAAACACCTCCCAGCCCTCATATTTGACATTTTGTGGGACTTTCTCCTTCCACTTTCCAACATCTCCATCCTTCAAGTTAACCCTTAGCTTTACTTGAACTTTTTCCAAGGATCGTTCTCTTTTTTCATAAAAATTTGCTTCTGACTTTCGCGCACATCTGGTAACTCTTTCTATAATATATGAAGAAACAAAATTAAAACATCACATAATTGAATTTACTAACTATTACATTCTTTTGAATAAAAAGGAATAGTATGCCACTAATGATGACCAAACTGAGTTCTTATATTGCACATCCACTTGTTTCCAACTCATATAAGAAATGGGAACATATGTACTTACTAAGTCTCCCAACCTGGTTGAGAGTGTATATAAATCTTCACCAACTGGAAGGTCGTGCTCATTAAATTTTAATTTCTTAGCGAAAGAGTCATCACCTACTCTTGAAGCACCCGAAGAAACCTTAAAATGGGAGGTTGATATAGGTGTCGCCCCATTTATTGACGATTGCGAAGTATCACCCATATGAGACATTTATCTGGAAAAAAGTGACTATTGGAAACCAAAATAACCAGAATAAACATTTACAAGAATATTACATGTTCAAATAGAAATATAAAGAAGATTACATGTTCAAATAGACACTAGTATATTACATGTTCAAACATCAGTAAACATAGAATTACAAGTTCAAACAGCCATACCTGTATTAAATGTTCAAACAGCAGTCAAATATTAAATGTTTACAATAACAACAATAAACGGAATAAATATAATATTACCCGTTCAAAATAACAAAAAATAAAATATTGCATATTTAAAAACAAGTTCAGAACTAAATCATTGCAATAGAAATCCATGTCCAAAAGCTCCAGTAATTTATCATTTTCCTAAAAAATGGAGTCATATATCGTACGGTCAATATCAATCGCATCTATTGCTTTTGTCAGTCTCTTGGGAGAGTGTAAAACAACTGACCACCCCTTCATCTTTACATCTTGACAATAAAATACTTGACTTTCTTGAGATTCAAGGATGAACAAATCATCGTGAATGGTATTTTTACTCACGAGCTTACTAAGATTCACCATCACCAATTTTGAGGTGGGTTCAACTTTGTATGAATTCTTATCATCAACATCCACCCAATCACAATAAAAGACAGTATGTGTGAACTCAATGTAATTGAGGTCGAGTATTTGTGTAATAACTCCATAAAAGGTTGTCATAATCCCCATATTATTAAAGGCCTTAGTGGATACACCACTACTCTAAAAGTTATGATTCTCTTCATGTTTTGAAGTACAAAAGGTGTACCCATCGCATTGGAATTTCTCATAACTGGTAACCTTATGGAGCGGACCATCGACATATGGCAAAATTACTGTATCATTAAATATTTAGGCCTGTAAGGAATTGATAATTTTTTAGAGTTTCATTAAAAATAATTATGGTTGATAAAAAAGTACATGTATAAATAAATACTTGCCTCGTTCCTTAGCCAAGGGTTGAAATCATCAATTATATGCCTCGATTGAGTCTCAGTTATCGCAAATTTTCTACAAGAAATTAGTTTCAAAATTAAGAAATATCACATTATAATAAATTAATATGAATTAACATAGAACTAAGTGTGTACCTTCTCTATTCATCAACACCGTCGCATTGAGATAAAACCCATCTTCACACTTGCTCATATTGTACCTTATTTAAGATCAATTCTTTACTTTTACCCAATGCTCATTGGCATTCTGATTCATCAAACTCATCATCAAGAAAATCCTCAAGATTCCTCTTATGAGTTCCTTCACCACTTTTCGATATGTACTCCATGGCATACAAAGAAGGTTCATGTAACAAATAAGCATTAGCAATGCTCCCTTCAATGTACCTCTTATTTTGTGACCACTTTTTATATTTTCCCATTTCTCTCTCAAACAACCACATTACCCGATATCTTGGTGGCCCATCTATCAAAGATTCATTGGCTAAATGGTGCATAAGGTGGATCATCACCACAAAAAAGGCAGGTGGAAAATAAATTTCAAAGACACATAGTGCCTCTACCAATGCATTTTTAGCCTTCAAAAGATGTTCCCTAAATATCACTTTGGCACACAACACATTAAAGAATATGCGTATCCATCGTATAGCTTTAAACAAAGGCTTATGATCCGGAAATGAATGTATAAGAAATGAAGGAAGCAACCATTACATAATGATGTGATAATCATGGGATTTGAGATTGGTAAATCCATGTGTATAGAGGTTAACATTGTTGCTAAAATTTGATGAAAATCCAATCGGTACCTTTAATGTTTTTATGTACAAAAAAAGGCTTATTTCTCTTCCTTTCCTAATGCGAAAGGTTCCTTTGGCATCCGCCTTTTGTTACTGCCTTCAACATCTTTCATCCATAATTTCCTTTTAAGATTCAAATGAACTTTCAACTCTTCACGAACTTTGAACATATATTTATTCGATGAACCTTTCACCGAGAGTATTTTACCTAAAAGAGTCTATTTGACATTCTTTTCAACATGCATAACATCTAAATTATGTTTAATATCATGATCCTTCCAGTTCTCTGAGTCAAAGAAAAGTGACCTCCTTGAAAAACCCTTGATACCCCACTACACCAAAACTGGTGATTGGTCACGGCCAAAATCCTTGACCAAGACTGTGGGTCGCGGACTTTGGTCGTGACCATTTTGGGCGTGACCAATTTCGTGGGTCACGGCCCAAGTCTGTGACCAAAAAATGGTCACAGCCCGCAGGGGGTCACGGAAGATGGCCGCGGACTTGGACCAAGACCCAAGCCGTGACGGGTCGCGGCCCTCGTCCGTGACCCACAACCGTGACAAAATGGTCGCAGCCCAAGTCCGTGACCCACAATCGTGACAAAAAGAAAAAGAAAAAAATGGTCAGGGCCCAAGTCCGTGACCCACAACCGTGACAAATTGGTGGCGGACTTTGACCTCGACCCACAACCATGACAAAAAAAAGAAAAAAATGATCACGGCCCAAGTCCGTGACCCACAACCGTGACAAATTGGTCGCGGACTTTGACCGCGACCCACAACCATGATAAAAAAAAGAAAAAAAATGGTCGCGGCCCAAGTCCGTGACCCACAACCGTGACCAAAAATGGTCGCGGCCAAAGTCCTTGACCGACACCGCGACGAAAAAAAAGGAAAAAAATGGTCGCGGACTTTGGCCTCGACCGTTTTTGGTCGCAGTTGAGGGTCATGGACTTTGGCCGCGACCATTTTTATGCGTGACAGAAAAAATAAAAATGGTTATGGACAAAGTCCATGACCATATTTAACTATAATTAAAAAAATGTCTTTTTTTGTCCAATACTAAAATTGGGGGTCCTGTGAATGTACTGTCGGTTACTACGTGTAACGTTGGACGCGTACGAGGTGTTACAAACATTTATTATTGGCAAAATAATAAAAAAATAAAAAATTGTGAATCGAGAACGTTGTTAATAAACTAAGATATAGACACTTAAAAATATTACACGTCTTAATAATTCATAGGCCCAAAAAAAATTGGACAGAGTTTCCTCTATTTTCGGGTCATTCCAAACCCTGTAAATGTAAAACCTGCTTATAATAAAGCCCGTGCGGCCATAAAATTCAAGAATCAAATTATAAAATCCCGCACGGCCATAAAACTAAGTAATAAAATCCCGCACGGCTGTAACACATAAAAAATATAACCCTGAATGTCCACAACATTATATAAACAATCTTCATCTCATAAACCATTGCCTCCTTCATTTGTTCCACGTGCAAAAATCCTACAAATGATAGGATACAAAAAAAATGATATTAGTAACCAAGTGGTGTTACAAAAAATTTATTCAAGCTGAAAAATTGCATATATGAGTTATAATTATCAACATATCAATGTTTTTATGCCTAAGTCAATATATATGCAAATTATCAGCGTATTCTCAAACTAGGAGTCCCGTGATCGCATGGTAAGTTCTTACGAGTTATATTGGTCTCGTGCGAGGTGTTGGTTCCACTCACGGGACCGTTCGGGGGTTATTTCGGGTTTTTACCCACTAACGCCATGTTTTAAAGCCTAAGTATAGAATTACGTAAATTACCGCCGTATTCTCAAACCGGGAGTACTATGATAGCGCGGTCAGTTCCTACGAGTTACATTGGTCCCCTGAGAGGTGTTAGTGCCTCCCACGGGGCCGTTCGGGGGTTGTTTTGGGTTTTCACCCTCTAACGCCATGTTTTTAAGCCTAAGTCCTCATATTTTCAAATTAACAATGTATTCTCAAACCGGGAGTCCCGTGGCTACACGGTCAGTTCGTACGAGTTACATTAGTCTCGTGGGAATTGTTGGTACCTCCCACGGGGCCGTTCGGAGGCTGTTTTGAGTTTTCACCTTTAACGCCATGTTTTGCTTAAGTTTAGAAATATGAAAATTATCGGCATATTCTCAAACTGGGAGTCTCTTGATCGCACGGTAAGTTCTTACGAGTTATATTGGTCCCGTGCGTGGTGTTGGTGCCACTCACGGGGCCGTTCGGGGGTTGTTTTAGGTTTTCACCCACTCACGCCCTGTTTTTAAGCCTAAGTCTATAATTATGCAAATTATCATCGTTTTCTCAAACCAGGAGTCCCGTGATAGCGCAGTCAGTTTCCTACGAGTTACATTGGTCTCGTGGGAGGTGTTTGTACCTCCCACGGGACCGTTCGGGGACTGTTTTAGGTTTTCACCCTCTAACACCATATTTTTAAGCCTAAGTTCTCATATTTTCAAATTACCATCGTATTTTAAAATTGGGAGTCCCGTGGCTGCACGGTCAGTTTGTACGAGTTACATTGGTCCCGTGGGAGCTGTTGATGCCTCCCATGAGGCCGTTCGGGGGTTGTTTCGGGTTTTCACCCACTAACGCCATAATTTCCTTAAGCCTAAAACTATGCAAATTATCGGCGTATTCTCAAACCGGGAGTCCCGTGATCGCACGATAAGTTCTTACGAGTTATATTGGTCCCGTGCGAGGTGTTGGTGCCACTCATGGGGTCGTTCGGGAGTTGTTTCGGGTTTTCACCCACTAACGCCATATTTTTAAGCCTAAGTGTAGAATTATGCAAATTATCATCGTATTCTCAAATCGGGAGTCCCGTGACAGCGCGACCAGTTCCTACGAGTTACATTGGTCCCGTGGGAGGTCCTCATATTTTCAAATTACCATCATATTCTCAAACCGGGAGTCCCGTGGCTGCACGGTCAGTTCGTACGAGTTACATTGGTCATGTGGGAGCTGTTGGTGCTTCCCACGAGGCCTTCGGGGGGTTGTTTCGAGTTTTCACCCACTAACGTCATGTTGTGCTTAAGTCTAGAAATATTCAAATTAACATCGTATTCTCAAACCGGGAGTCCCGTGATCGCACGGTAAGTTCTTACGAGTTATATTGATCCCGTGCGAGGTGGTTGTGCCACCCACGGGGCCGTTCAGGGGTTATTTCGGGTATTCACCCACTAACACCATGTTTTAAGCCTAAGTCTAGAAATATGCAAATTATTGGCGTATTCTCAAATCGGGAGTCCCGTGATCGTACGGTAAGTTCTTACGAGTTATATTGGTCCCATGGGAGGTGTTAGTGCCACTCACGGGGCCATTCGGGGGTTGTTTCGGGTTTTCACCCACTAACACCATGTTTTTAAGCCTAAGTCTAGAATTATGCAAATTATCATCGTATTCTCAAATCGGGAGTCCCGTGATAGCGCGGTCAGTTCCTACGAGTTACATTGGTCCCGTGGGAGGTGTTGGTGCCTCCCACGGGGCTGTTTTGGGTTTTCACCCTCTAACACCATGTTTTTAAGCCTAAGTTCTCATATTTTCAAATTACCATCGTATTCTCAAACCGGGTGTCCCGTGGCTGCACGGTCAGTTCATACGAGTTACATTGGTCCTGTGGGAGCTGTTGGTGCCTCCCACAGGGCCGTTCGGGGGCTATATCGAGTTTTCACCCACTAACGGCATGTTTTGCTTAAGTCTATAAATATGAAAATTATCGGCGTATTCTCAAACCGGGAGTCCCGTGATCGCACGATAAGTTCTTATGAGTTATATTGGTCCCGTGCGAGGTGTTGGTGTCATTCACGAGGCCGTTCGGGGGTTATTTCGGGTTTTCACCCACTAACGCCATGTTTTTAAGCCTAAGTTTAGAATTATACAAATTATCGTTGTATACTCAAACCGGGAGTCGCGTGATAGCGCGGTCAATTCCTACATATTACATTGGTCCCGTGGGAGCTGTTGTTGCCTCCCACGGGGCCGTTCGGGGGCTATTTTGAGTTTTCACCCACTAACGCTATGTTTTGCTTAAGTCTATAAATATGCAAATTAACATCGTATTCTCTAACCGAGAGTCCCGTGATCGCACGGTAAGTTTTTACGAGTTATATTGGTCCCGTGCGAGGTGTTGGTGCCACTCACGGGGCCGTTCGGGGGTTGTTTCGGGTTTTCACCCTCTAACGCCATGTTTTTATGCCTAAGTCTAGAATTATGTAAATTATCATCATATTCTCAAACCGGGAGTCCCATGATTGCGCGGTCAGTTGGGATAAATAAATGAGAGGGTCAGGTATTGAGTAGCGACCAGCGGGTTTTTTTTTCTTTCTAAAGCTTGAACTTGGTCACGGATTTCAGCCGAGACCCACCACCAGCGAAACCCTTAAATGAAACCCCCTTATCAATTTGCATATGGTCACGGCCCATAGCCATGACCCAAATCAAAAAAATGGTCACAGCCCCAGCCGTGATCCTTAGTGTGTATATTTTGTGTTGAGTGCTGCCTATGGTCACGGCCCAAGTCCGTGACCCATCTGCGACCAAGTTGGAGGGAATTTTGGAGCGGTTTTGGCGCCAACATGGTCACACCTTGGTCGCGGCCATAGTCCGTGACCCACAATGGTAAGGGACTTGGGCCGTGACCACTTCCAAAGCATCCATGACTCAGTGTAATAATGGAAATCGTCACGCCAAAAATTGAGTTGGTCGCAGACTTGGGCCACGACCAATTGGGCGTGACCATTCGCAGGATTTGATGTGGTGCCCGCTAGATTCTCATCGTCAGCCTCACTTGGATAATCATCATCTTCCATTACGACGTCCTCCTTCTCCTTCTCCTTCTCCTTCTCCTTCTCCTTCCCCTTTCCCTTTCCCTTTCCCTTTTTTGTCTCCCTCTCCCTCTCGTTGAACACCTTCTCGAGCGATAAGTGACACTATCTGCTCAACTTCTACACTTGTTAACGTTCTTGGAGCCATAGCATACTCTATTTTACCATTAAATGTTTTATTTGATGTGTCAAACCTGTAAGGATGGTCTTTAGGAAGTAATATACGAGATCGTTGGTAATAACATTTCGTTGACTTTAGAAGATATTGAGAAGGTATATTTGTAGAACAAACATGACACCCATTGTAAACTTAAGTTGAACAACCTGCTAACATCCCATAAGATGGAAAATCATGTATACCCCACATCAACATGGCTTTTAACTGAAATTTCTCATTTTTGTACGCATCCCAAGCCTCAACTCTAGACCATAAGATCTTTAACTCATCGAACAACGGTTGGAGGAAGAAAATAATATTACTTTATGGTGACTTTTGTCCGGGAATCAATATAGACAACATTAAAAACTGACTTTTCATACACATTGATAGAGGAGGGTTGAGAGGTTAAATTATCACTGGCCAACAACTGTACTTATGACCAAAAATGTTATTTGGGCTGAAACCATCAGTTGCTATTGCAAGTCGAATATTTCGTGGATCTTTTGCAAAATCTCTCCACATAATGTTTGAATTTACCCATTCTGCTGAATCTCGGTGATGACGCAAGAATTCCATACAAGAGCTTGCACGAACGTGCCAATTCATTTTCTCTACTATCCATTTTATGTTATACAATCGTTTTAACCTAGGGATTAGAGGGAAATGTTGCATTACCTTCTTAGGAACCCTAGAGTACTTTTTTTTCATTAGTATTCAGAATTTCTACCCCGTCCTCGTCTAGACAACTAAACTTGTAGCGTAAAGAACCACATTTTATACATCTAGTAAATTTTTCATGCTCTTTCCAAAATAGCATACAGTTGTTAATGCATACGTTATACTTAACATAATCCATACCGATATCTCTAACGGTGTTTTTCATTTCTGTATTACTAGTTGTCAAGTTGTTCCCTTCAGGAATTAGTTCATTTAACAATCTAAGAATTCCACCTGTAGCACCATCCGATATATTGAATTATGTTTTCAAATCATGCAACTTTATAAGAGCATACATTGTGGTATGATGCGAAGAACCAGAACCTTGGTGCAATGGATCCTGTGCGAGTTAATGTAAACTATCATACTTCTTGCCTTTGTATTTATGTGTGTGCGAATCATTGGGAACCTTAAAAGTTGGGGGGCTTCATCACTGCCTACACAATTAGGTTCACTAGGTTCCGCTTCACCCATAAACATCTCACAAGCATCATTCTCAAGATCATTCAAAATTGGAATATTGTGCACATCAGCGTGTTCTGTCAGTGTCACAGATTGCAGTGGTGGTTGGACTTT
This sequence comes from Sambucus nigra, assembly GCA_949130495.1. NCBI lineage: Eukaryota > Viridiplantae > Streptophyta > Magnoliopsida > Dipsacales > Adoxaceae > Sambucus > Sambucus nigra. Next base: position 202,161,228 of record OX422216.1, read on the forward strand.
ATCAACCCAAATGTCTCACCATGAAAATCCCATAAGGTATAGTTCATGTTCATACCATATGTCATTAAATGAAAGAATATATCATTTATAACAACATGTCCTTTCACATTTCAACAATGTCTAGAGGGACATGAATGTTAAGCATTCGAACTATTACTACACACATAATGTAGAAACTATAACACCCCATCTCTATATGTATCGGTCTCGATATTTTTCTCATTTCTCCACTCTTTATTGATTCCTAACGGCATCCTGATAAGTTTAAAGAACACACATTATAATATAAACGCTTACTATAAATATATTTAAGTTTATTCAAGTGTAAATATGTATATATTTGAGCTCCTATATTTCCTCCATCTCCTCTACAGGGTAAGGTTCCTATCCCATTCGAAAATGCATATTTTGTATTGCTTATAATGTCTCATGCCATGTCCTAATCTGAAAAAAAATTCCATCATCTCCCTACAGTTCTTCAAGTACACAACTTAAATTGGGAGTGTTCATGTGTTACTTAAGTTTTTCAACCAAGAAAACACAAAACACTACATCAATATAGTATGCACCCAAAGAACATAAAGAGATACCACCGAACTTTCCAAAATAGGACATGCATAAACATTATGTAAAACACAAACTTTTGCATTTCCAAACTGTCAAAAAATGGGACAATTCAAGAGTTCTCACTACAGTCATAGTGAGACCTCTTGAACGGGTCTAAGGTTTCTCTACATGTGTAGCATCATTATTGAATGTTTAGTATTAATGTCTACTTACTATCTAAATAGTTTTTTTTTTGCTTTTTCTTAAATTTTCAACACAAAATCTCATTTATTCATTTAATAAGTGGGGTGTCTACTTTTCAATTTGTTATTTTTACATTATTATTGAAGATTTAGCACTTAAATTTTCTTAAAACTCCGTAACCTATATGAATCAGATCAAATATTCTTTTTAAATAGAAGGGTAAGAACATAAAAACATAGATTACCACTAAAAGATTCCAAGGTCCATCCAAAAATCAATGATTTATTTTTTTTCATTATCAACATTCAATTTGCACCAAAAACTCACACATTAAAAAAATAATAAATATTTAAAAATGTATATATAAAACCGTAAAAATGCAAACACGATTCAAATCACGCATATCATAAACTCTAGGATCAAATCTTATACCTAAGTTAGGTTAAAAAAATACAAATACTTTAAACAATTACCTGATTGGGATGAGTGGAGTGAGGGATCTGAGCGAAGAAAGATAGAGGTGAGAGGAGAGAGAGAGAACAATGCAGTGACCAGAGAAAGAGAGAGTGGGCCGGAGGGAGAGAGAGAGTTGATCATAGAGAGAGAGTGCGTCATTTGTAGAAAGAGAGAGTGACCTCCAACCATAGATAGAGAAAGTGAGCGCCGACCACCGACTGGAGAGAGAGTGTGAGCACCGACCATTGACCGTAGAGAGAGATCATCGACATATAGAGTGAGCGGGAATGAGGAGAGAGAGAGGGCACTCAGATCGGAAATTAAAGTGTAAGTGTAATGCTTTTTTTTTGGTATTATATATTTTAGTAAGTTTACTCAATTTCGGCACACTTTAAAACAGTGCCAAATTGCTAATAAACCGTGCCAAAATCTAGCACAGTTTTAAACTGTGCCACATTTTTAATATCAGGGTGTGCCAAATTGTTGTTTTTGGTATAGTGGGAACTGTTCATGTGGCCACGGGACCCCCGATTTGAGAGAACGATGATAACTTAAGAATATCTGCACTTCATCTTGAAAACATGGAGTTAGAGGGCGAAACCGTGAAACACCTCCCAAACGGCCTATTAAGAAGTTCCAACACCTCGAACTAGACAAATGTAACTCATGGGTACAGATCACATTGTCACGGGAGCCCCGATTTGAGACCACAAAGATTATTTTATAATATCTACTCTTAGGCCTGAAATTTTGGCGTTAGAGGATGAAACCTAAACACCCCCCCCCCCCAAACGGCCCCGTGATTGGCACCAACACCTCGTACGGGGCCAGCATAACTCGTAGGAACTGAACGCGTAGTCACGGGACCCCCTTTTTGAGAGCTCAATAATAATTTGATAATATCTACACTTAGGCTTCAAAACAAGGTGTTAGAGGGAGAAACCCCAAAACACCCCCTAAATGGCCCTGTGAGTGGCACCAACACCTCGCACGAGACCAATGTAACTCTTAGAAACAGATCGCATGGCCACGGGACCCACGTTTTGATAACACTATAATAATTTAGAATATCTACACTTATGCTTGAAAATATGGCGTCATAGGGCGAAACCCCGAAACACTCCCAAAAGGCCCCGTGAATGGAACCACCACCTCTCAGGGGACCAATGTAATTCGAAGGAACTGATCGCATGGCCACGGGACCCACGACTTAAGAGCATGACTATAATTTGAGACTATCTACACTTAAGCTTGCAAACATGCTGTTAGAGGCAAAAACCCAAAATACCCCCAAACGACTCTGCGAGCGGCACCAATAACTCGCACGAAACAACGTAACTCGTACGAACTAAATGCGTGCTTATGGGACCCACGATTTTACAACACGGGATAATTTGAGAATATCAACTCTTAGGATGGAAAACATGGTGTTAGAGGGTAAAACCCTCAAACACCCCCCAAACGGCCCCGTGAATGGCACTAACACTTCGCGTGGGACCAATGTTATTTATAGGAACTGACCGCATGGTCATCGAACCCTCGGTTCGAGAGCACGGTGATAATTTGAGAATATATACACTTAGGATTGAAAACATTCTGTTAGAGTGTGAAACCCCTACCCCCCCCCCACAAAAAAAAAAAAAAACGGCCCCATGAGAGGCACCAACACTTTGCAAGAGACCAATGTAACTCGTACGAACTGATCACGTGGTCACGGGAGCCATAGTTTGAGAGCATGGCCATTATTTGAGATTATTTATATTTAGGCCTGAAAACATGGCGTTAGAGGGTGAAACCCCGAAACACCACCAAATGGTCTATGAGCGGCACCGACATCTCGCTCCAGACCAATGTAACTCATCCAAATAGATCGCGTGGTCACGGGACCCCCAGTTTGATACTACGGCTATACACTTTGGCTTAAAACATGGTGTTAGACAACCCCCAAACGGCCTCTCGAGCGGTTCCGACAACACACACGGGACCAATGTAATTCATAGGAACTGATCGCATGGTCATAAGAAGCCCGATTTGAGAGCATGGCGTTAAGTTGAGAAAACCTACACTTAGGCTAGAAAACATGGCGTTATAGGGTGAAACCCCGACAAACGCTCCAAACATCCCCGTGAGCGGAACCAACACCTCACACACGACCAATGTAACTAATAGCAACTCATCGTGGTGTAACGGGACCACGATTTGAGAGCACGATGATTATTTGACATTATCTACACTTAGGCTTGAAAACATGACGTTAGAGGGGGAAACCCTAAAACACCACCAAACGTTCCCATGAGCGGTTCCAACAACTCGCATAGGACCAATGTAAATCGCAGGAAGAGATCAAGTGGTCACAGGAGCCCCGATTTGATAGAACAACGATAATTTAAGAATATTTACACTTAGACTTGAAACACATGGTATTAGAGGGAGAAAGCCCGAAACACCCCCCAAACGGCCCTATGAGTGGCACCAATACCTCGCACGGGACCAATGTAACTCGTAGTACTGAGTACATTGTCATGGTACCCTCGGTTTGAGTGCACGAAGATAATTTTAGAATATCTACACTTTGTCTTAAAAACATGGTGTTAGAGGGCAAAAAATTGAGACACCCCCAAAAGGCCCCGTGAATGGCACCAACCCCTTGAAGGGACCATTGTAACTCATCGGAATTGATCGCATGGTCACGTGACCCCCTATTTGAGAGCGTGGTGATAATTTGGGAATATCTACACTTATGTTTGAAAACATGGCATTAAAGGGTGAAACCTCAACACCCCCCCCCCCCCCCAACGGCACCATGAGAGGCACCAACACTTCATACAGGATCAATGTAACTGGTACGAACTGAACCCGTGGTCATGCGACACACATTTTGAGAGAAATGTGATAATTTTAGGATATCCACACTTAGGCTTAAAAATAAGGCGTTAGACGGTGAAACCCCAAAATACCCCCCCAATCTGCCCCATGAGAGGCACCAACACCTCGCATGTAACCAATGTAACTCATCTGAACTGATCGCGTGGTCACGAGACGCCCAGTTTGAGAGCACGGAGATAATTTCAGAATATCTACACTTTTTCCTAAAAACATGGCATTGGAGGGAGAAACAACAAAACACCAGCCAAACGGCCCCATGAGAGATTCCAACACCTCGCACGGGAATAATGTAACTCATAGAAACTGATCGCATGGTCCCAGGACCCCCGATTTGAGAGCATGGTGATAATTTGAAAATATCTAGACATAGCCTTGAAAACATGGCGTTAGAGGGCGAAACCCCAAAAAAGCCCAAAAGACGCTATGAGTGGCACTAACACCTCGCACGGGACCAATGCAACTCATAGGAATGAACTGCATGGTCACTTGACCCACGATTTGAGAGCACGGTGATAATTTGAGAAAATCAACACTTAGGGTTGAAAACATGGTATTAGAGGGCGAAACCCTGAAACACAACCCAAACGGCCTCGTGAGCAGTTCCAACACCTTGATCTGGACTAATGTAACTCATTGAAATTGACTTAATGGTCATGGGACCCACGATTTGAGATCACGAAGATAATTTGTGAATATCTACACTTTGGCTTAAAAACATGGCGGTTCAGGGTGAAACCCCGAAACACCCCCCAAACGGCCTCGTGAGCGATTCCAACACCTCGCACAGGACCAATGTAACTCATAGGAACTGATTGCGTAGTCACGGGACTGCCGATTTGAGAGCATGACAAAAATTTGAGATTTTCTACACTTAGGCTGTAGAACAAGTCGTTAGAGGGAGAAACCTTGAAACACCCCCAAACGGCCATGTGAGGGGCACCAACACCTCGCACAGGACCAATGTAACTCATAGGAACTGACGGAGTGGTAACAGGACCCATGGTTTAAGAGCACGACGATAATTTGAGAATATATACACTTAGGCTTGAAAACATGGCGTTAGAGTGCGAAACCTCGAAACACCCCCTAAACGGCCCCATGAGGGGCACCAACACCTCGCACGGGACCAATGTAACTCATAGAAATTAATCGCATGGTCCCGATACCCACGATTTGATATCATGGTGATAATTTGATAATATCTACACTTAAACTTGAAAACACGGGATTAGTTGGAAAAACCTGGAAATACCCCCCCCCCCCCCCCAACGGCCCCGTGAGGGGAACTATCACCTCGTACGGGACCAAGGTAACTCATAGGAACTGACCTCTTGGTCAAGGGACCCACGATTTGAGAGCACAATGATAATTTCATAGTATCAACACTTAGGCCTAAAAACATGGCATTAGAGGGCGAAACCCGAAACACACCCCAAACGGCCCCGTGAACGGCACCAACATCTTGTACAGGACTAATGTAACTCTTAGGAACTGACAGCGTGGTCATGAGACCCACGGTTTGAGAGAACGATAAAATTTTGAGAATATCTACTCTTATGATTAAAAATGTGTCGTTAGAGGGAAAAACCCCAAAATGCCAACTAAAGGACCCCGTGAGTGGCACCAACACCTCGCACGGGACCAACGTAACTCATAAGAACTCACTGCATTGTAACAGGACCCATAATTTGAGAGAATGGAAATAATTTGATAATATCTGCACTTAGGCTTAAAAAACATGATGTCGTAGGGAAAAACCCCGAAATACCCACCAAACGGCCCCGTGTGCGGCACCAACTCCTCGCACGAGACCAATGTAACTCAGACGAACTGACCTTGTGGTCATGGGACTCATGATTTGAGAAAATAGTGATAATTTTAGAATATCTAGACTTAGTCTTATAAATATGGAGTTAGAGGGTGAAACCTCGAAACACCCCTTAAACAGCCTTATGAGCGGAATAAACACCTCGCACGTGACCTATGTAACTCATCGGAACTGACCGTGTGGTCACAAGACCCCCTATTTTAGAGAGCGATGATAACTTGAGATTAACTACACTTTGGCTTGAAAACATGGCTTTAGAGGTTGAAATTCTAAAACACCCTCCAAACGGCCCCGTGAGCGGCACCACACCTCGCACGGGACCAATATAACTCATAGGAACTGAACTCTTGGTCACATGACCCATCGTTTGAGAGCACGGCGATAATTTGAAAATATCTACACTTAGGCTTGAAAACATGTCATTAGAGGGCGAAAGCCCGAAATAACCACAAATGGACCCATAAGTGGCACCAACACCTCGCGCGGGACCAATTTCATTCATAAGAACTGATCACATAGTCACTGGACCCCTAGTTTGAGATCACAGCAATAATTTGAGAATATCATACACTTAGGATTTAAAACATGGTGTTAGAGGGTGTAACCCCGAAACACCCCCAAATGGACCCTTGAGCGGCACCAACATATCGTATAGGACCAATGTAACTCTTAGGAACTGACAGCGTGGTCATGAGACCCACGGTTTGAGAGAACAATAAAAATTTGAGCATATCTACACTTAGGCTTAAAAACGTGGCATTAGAGGGCGAAACCCCGAAACGCCAACCAAAGAGCCCCGTGAGCGGCACCAACACCTCTCCCGAGACCAATGTAACTCATAAGAACTCACTACATTGTCACATCACCCATAATTTGAGAGCATAGTGATAATTCAAGAATATCAACACTTACGCTTGAAAACATGGCGTTAGAGTACGAAACCTCGAAGCACCCCCTAAACGGCCGCATGAGGGGCACCAATACCTTGCATGGGACCAATGTAACTCATGGTAACTGATCGCATGGTCTCGACACTCATGATTTGAGAGCATATCAATATTTTGAGAATAACTACACTTATTCTTGAAGACATGGGATTATAGGGAGAAACCCTGAAGCACCCCCCTAAACGGGCCCACGAGCAGCACCGTCACCTCGTACGAGACCAAGGTAAAGTATAGGAACTAACCTCGTGCTCACGGGACCCATGATTTGAGATCACAAAAATAGTTTGAGAATATCTACACTTAGGCTTGAAAACATGGTGTTAGAGAGTGAAACCCAAAACTCCCCCCAAACGGCACCATGAGCGCCACCAATACGTTGCACGGACCAACGTAACTTGTACGAACTGACCACATAGTCATAGGACCCAGGTTTGAGAGCAAGGTAATAATTTCAGAATATCAAGACTTAGGATTTAAAATATTGCGTTAGAGGGACAAATCCCTAAACACCCCTAAACAGCCCTATGAGGGGCCCTAACACCTGGCACGAGACCAATGTTACTCGTAGGAACTGACCGCGTGGTCATATGACCCACGGTTTGAGAGCACAATAATAATTTTAGAATATCTACACTTAGGTTTGAAAACATGGTGTTAGAGGGCAAAACCCCGAAACACCACCGAAATGGCCCCATGAGGGGTTCTAACACCTCGCACGGGACCAATGTAACTCGTAGGAACTGTTAGTGTAGTCACGAGACCCCCAATTTGAGATCACATAGATAATTTGATAATATATACACTTAGGCTTGAAACATGGCGTTAGAGGGTGAAACCTCAAAATACCCACCAAGCGGCCCAGTGAGAGGCATAAACACCTCCCATGGGACCAGTGTAACTCATAAAAACTTATTGTGTGGTCACGGGACCCACAATTTGAGAGCATGGCTATATTTAAGAATATCTACACTTAGTCTTTAAAACATGGCGTTAAAGGGAAAAACCCCTAAACATCCCCCAAACAGGCCTGTGAGGGGCACCAACATCTCACACGAGACCAATGTAACTCGTAGAAACTGATAGCATGGTCACGGGACCCACAGTTTGTGAGCACGATGATGATTTGTGCATATCTGCACTTAGGCTTAAAAAAAATGCATTAGAGGACAAAACGCCAAAACACCCACCAAACGGCCCCGTGTGCGGCACCAACACCTTGCACGGACTTGAAAACATGGCATTAGAGGGTGAAATCATTAAACCCCACCAAATGGCCCCGTGAGTAGCACCAACACCTCGTACGGGACCAAGGTAACGTGTAGGAACTGATTGTGTGCTCACGAGTCCCCTAGTTTGAGATCACGAAAATAAAATTAGAATATGTTCACTTAGGCTTGAAAACATGGCGTTAGAGGGAGAAAGTCTGAAACACACCCGAAACGGCACCGTGAGCAGTACCAATACCTCTCATGGACCAACGTAACTTGCACAAACTGATTGCATCATCACGGGGCCCGCAATTTTAGTGCAGGACAATAATTTGAGAATATTAACACTTAGTCTTAAAAACATAGCATTAGAAGGTGAAACCCTAAAACCCCACACCAAATGGTCCCGTGAGAGTTCCAAACACTTTGCATGGGACCAACGTAACTTGTACGAACTGATCGCGTGGTCACGAGACCCCCGATTTGAGAGCACGATGATAATTTGTGAATATATACACTTTGGCTTGAAAACATGGTGTTAGAGGGTTAAACCCTCAAAACAGCTGCCAAATGGCTCCAAGAACAGCACTAACTCCTTTGATGTGACCAATGTAACTCATCAGAACTAACCGCGTGCTCATGGGACCCCCATTCAGAGATAACAACAAAAATTTGAGAATATCTACACTTAGGCTTGAAACCATGGCGTTAGACGACGAAATCCCAAAACACCCCCCCAAACGACCCCGTGAGTGATTCCAATACCTCGCACAGGACTAATGTAACTCATAGGAACTGATCACGTGGTCACAGGACCACTTATTTGATAGCATGATGATAATTTGAGAATATATGCACTTATTCTAGAAAACATGGCGTTAGAGGGATAAATCCCAAAACACACACCAAACGGCTTTGCGAGCGGCATCAACACCTCACACAGGACTAATTTAGCTCATAAGAACTGACTGCGTGGTCACAGGACACACGATTTGAGAATATTATTATAATTTGAGAATATCTACACTTAGGCTTGAAAACATGGTGTTATAGGGAAAAATCACATAACACTCTGCAGACGACCCCATGAGCGGCACCAACACCTCACATGGAACCAATATAAATCATAGGAACTCACTGCGTGGACACGAGACCCACGGTTTAAGAGACCGATGATAACTTAAGAACATCTACACTTATCCTTGAAACACATGTTGTTAGAGGGTGCAACACCCCTAAACGGGCCCGTGAGCAGCACTAACACTTCGTGTGGGACCAATATAGCTCGTAGGAACTGACCGTGTAATCACAGGACCCCTGGTTGGAGAGCACAGTAATAATTTTAGAATATCTACACTTAGGCTTAAAAACATGGCATTAGAAGGTGAAACCAAGAAACACCCCCAAAACAGCCCTATGAGCAACATCAACATCTCGCACGGGACTAGTGTAACTCGTAGGAGTTGACCGCGTTGTCACAGGACCCACAGTTTGAGAGCACGGTGATAATTTTATAATATTTACACTTTGGCTTGAAAACATGGCGTTAGAGGGAGAAACCCAAAAACACACCCAAACAGCCCCGTGAGTGAAACCAACACCTCGCACGGGACCAATGTAACTCGTAGGAACAGACCGCGAGGTCATGGAACCCACGGTTTGAGAGTACGGTGATAATTTGAGAATACCCACACTTAGGCTTGAAAACATGGTGTTAGAGGTAGAAACCCCGAAACACCCCCCAAATGTCCCCGTGAGCGGCACCACTACCTCGCACTGTACCAATGTCACTCATAGGAAATGACCACGTGGTCACGGGACCTACAGTTTGGGAGCACGACGATAATTGGAGAATATTTCCCGTTTGGCTTGAAATTATGGCGTTAGATGGTGAAACCCCGAAAAAACCCCCAAACGGCCCGTGAGCAGCAACAACGCCTCGCATGGGACCAATGTAACTTGTAGAAACAGACCTCGTAATCACTGGACTCTCGATTTGAGAGAATGATGATAATTTGAGAATATCTGCACTTTGGCTTTAAAACATGGCATGAAAGGGAAGAACCTTGAAATACCCACAAACAGCCATGTGAGCGGAACCAATACCTCACATGGTACCAATGTAACTCGTAGTAATTCACTGCTTCATCACGGTACCCCTGGTTTGAAAGCACAGAGATAATTTTAGAATTTCTACACTTATGCTTGAAAACATTACGTTAGAGGGTGAAACCCCAAAACACCCCACAAACGACCCCGTGAGCGGCACCAACATCTTGTACGAGACAATTTTAACTCCTAGAAACTGACCGTGTGATCACGAGATCGACGGTTTGAGGTCATGGTGATAATTTGGGAATATCTACACTTAGGCTGAAAATTAAGGTGTTAGATGGAGAAATCCCAAATCATCCCCTAAACGGCCCCGTGAGTGGCACCAACACTTCGTACGAGACCAATGTAACTTCAAGTAACTGACCGTGTGGTCTTGGGTCCCACTTTGAGGGCAGTACAATAATTTGAGAATATTTACACATAGGCTTGAAAACATGGCATTAGAGGGAGAAACTCCAAAACAATCCCCAAACAGCACCGAGAAGGGAACCAACACCTCGTATAGAACTAATGTAACTATTGGAACAAACCACATGGTCACATGGCCCTCGGTTTGAGAGCATAATGCTAATTTCAGAATACATAAACTTTGTCTTGAAAACATGGTGTTAGACGGATAAACCATGAAACACCCGCCAAACGGCCCTATGAACGACACCAACACCTCACACGTGACCAATATAACTCATTAGAATCGGCCGCGCGGTCATAGGACCAACATTTTGAGAGCAGGACCATAATTTGAGAATATCTACCCTTAGGCTTGAAAATAGGGCATTAGAGGGTGAAACCCCGAAACACCCCCCAAACGGCCCCGTGAACGGTTCCAACACCTCGTACGGGACCAGTGTAACTAGTAGGATCTGATCACGTGGTCACAGGACCACCGATTTAACAACACGATGATAATTTGAAAATATCTACACTTATGCTAGAAAATATGGTGTTAGAGGGATAAACCTCAAAACACACCCAAAACGGGCCCGTGAGCAGCACCAACCCCTCGAACGGGACCAATGTAACTCGTAGAAGATCATCGCGTGATCACAGGACCCACGATTTGAGAGTACAATAATAATTTGAGAATATCTACACTTTGGCTTGAAAACATGGCGTTATAGGCTAAAACCCCAAAACACCCTCCAAATGACCCCGTGGGCGGTACCAACACCTCATACGGGAACAATGTAACTCATTGGAACTGACCGTGTGGTCACGGGACCCATGGTTTAAGATCCTGAAGAAAATTTAAAAACATCTACACTTAGGATTGAAATTTTTTTGTTAGAGGGCGAAACACCTCCAAATGGCCCTGTGAGAAGCACCAACATCTCGCTCAGGACCAATGTAGCCCATAGGAACTGATCGTTTAATCAAAGAACCCCTAGTTGGAGAGAACGATGATAATTTTAGAATATCTACAGTTACGCTTGAAAATATGGCGTTAGAGGGCAAAACCTTGAAACACAGCCAAATGTCCCTATGAACGGAACCAACACCTAGAACGGGATCAATGTAACTCGTAAGAATTGATCGCGTAATCACGAGAAACCCAATTTGAGAGAATGACGATAATTTGAGAATATCTACCATTAGGCTTTTAAACATGGCGTTAGAGGGAGAAACCATGAAACACCCCCAAAACGACCCTGTGAGTGGCATTAAGATCACGCATGGACCAAATGTAACTCGTAAGAACTGACTGTGCTGTCACGGGACCCATGATTTGATAGCACGATGATAATTTCAGAATATCTACACTTTATCTTGAAAATATTGGGTTAGAGGGTGAAATCCCGAAACATCACCAAACGGCCCCGTGAGCAGCACCAACACCTCGTACAAAACTAATGTAACTCGTCGTTGGAAGAAACTGTGTGGTCACGGGACCCACGATTTGAGGGCACGGTGATGATTTGAGAATATCTACGCTTAGGCTTGAGAACAAGGTGTTAGAGGGAGAAACCCCAAAACACTCCCCAAATGTCCCCGTGAGTGGCACCAGCACCTCGCATCGTACCAATGTAACTCGTAGGAACTGATCTCATGGTCACGTGACCCATGATTTGAGGTCAGTGTGATAATTTGATAATAGTTACACTTTATCTTCAAAACATAGAGTTAGAGGGTGAAACCCCGAAAGACCCCCAAAACGGCCATGTGAGTGGCAACAACACCTCACACTGGACCAATGTAACTCGTATAAACTGATCGCATAGTTACGGGAATCTCGATTTGATAGAACAAAGATAATTTGAGAATATCAACACTTTGGCTTGAAAACATGGCGTGAAAGGGCAGAACCCTAAAACCCCCTCAAATGGCCCCGTGAGTGCCACGAATACCTCGTACGGGTCCAATGTAACACCAAGCAATCGATCGCATGCTCACGGGACCCCCGATTTGAAAGCATAGCAATAATTTGAGAATATCTACACCTAGTCTTAAAGACATGGCGTTAGAGGGTGAAACCCTGAAACACCTCCCAAATAGCCCTATAAGAAGCACCAACATCTCGCACGGGACCAATGTAACTCATAGGGACTAACCTCGTTGTCATGGGATCCCCGGTTTGTGAGCGTGGAAAAATTTTGAGAATATCCACACTTTGTCTTGAAAACATGTTGTTAGAGAGTGAAACCCCGACCCCCCCCCCCCCCCCCAAAAAAAAAAAAGGCCCCTTATGAGCGGCACCAAGATCCGGTACAGGTCTAATGTAACTCGTAGGAACAGACCGTGTCGTCACAGGACCCATGATTTTAGAGAGGTGTGATAATTTCAGAATATCTACACTTAGGCTTGAAAACATGGAGATATTGGGAGAAACCCAGAAACACCCCCAAAATGGCCCTGTGAGCGGCACCATGACCTCGTACCGGTTTAATGTAAATCGTTGAAACTGGCTGCATGGTCACAAGACCCACAATTTGAAAGCACGGTAATAATTTGAGAATAACTAAACTTAGGATTGAAAATATGGTGTTAAAGGGTGAAACCCTGAAGCACCCTCAAACGGCCCCGTAAGCGAAAACAACACCTCGCACGGGACTAATGTAACTCATAGAAACTGACCGTGTAGTCACGGGACTCTCGGTTTGAAAGAACAAAGATAATTTGATAATATCTACACTTTGGCTTAAAAATATGGCATGAAAGGGAAGAATCCTAAAACACTCCCAAACGGCAACGTGAGCACCACCAATACCTTGTACCGGACCAATGTAACTCCTAGGAATCGACCGCATGGTCAAAAGACCCCCGATTTGAAAGAATAGCAATAATTTGAGAATATCTACATGTAGGCTTGAAAACATGGTGTTAGAGGGTGAAACCCTGAAACACCCGCCAAATGGCCCCGTGAGCGACACCAACACCTCATACGGGACCAATGTTACTCTTAGGAACTGACCACGTTGTCACAGGACCCACGAATTTAGGTCACGATAATAATTTGAGAATATCTACACTTAGCCTGAAAAACATGGCATTAAATGGAGAAACCTGGAAACATACCCCAAATGGCCTCGTGAGTGGCATCAACACCTCACACTAGACCAATGTAACTCGTAGTAACTAACCATGTGTTCATGGGTCCCACGGTTTGAGGGCACCATGATAATTTGATAATATCTATACTTAAGTTTAAAAACATGGCGTTAGAGGGTGAAACCCAAAAACACCCCCAAATGGCCATATGAGCGGAACCAACACCTCGCATGGGACCAATGTAACTCATAGGAACTGACCGCGTAGTCACGGGACCCCGGTTTGACAGCATGGTGATAATATGAGAATATTTACACTTAGTCTTTAAAACATGGCGTTAGAGGGAAAAACCACGAATCACTCCCAAACAACCTTACGAGTAGCACCAACATCTCACACAGGACCAATGTAACTCTAGGGACTAACCACATTGTCACGGGATCAACGATTTGTGAGCGTGGAAAAATTTTAGAATATCCACACTTTGTCTTGAAAACATACAGTTAGAGAGTAAAGCCGCAAAACCCCCCCAAAAGGCCTTGTGAGCGGCACCAAGATCCGGCATGGGTCCAATGTAACTCATAGGAATAGACTGCGTGGTCACTGGACCCACAATTTGAGAGAGGGGTGATAATTTGAGAATATCTACACTTAGGCTTAAAATATGGCGATATAGGGCAAAACCCTAAGACACCCCCAAAACGGCCCCGTGACCGGCACCGGCACCTCACACCAGACCAATGTAACTCGTCAAAACTGACTGCGTGGTCACGGGCCCGATGATTTGAGAGCCCAGTAATAATTTGAGAATAACTACACTTAGGCTTGAAAACATGGTATTAGATGGTGAGACCCCGAAACACCCCCCCCCCCCCCCAAACGGCCCTGTGAGTGGCAACAACACCTCGCACGGGACTAATGTAACTTGTAGAAACTGACCGAGTAGTCATGGGCCCTCGGTTTGAGAGAACGATGATAATTTGAGAATATTTATATTTTGGATTGAAAACATGGTATTAAAAGGAAAAACCCAGGAACAACGCCCAAATGGCCATGTGAGCGACACCACTACCTCGCACGCGAACAATGTAACTCGTAGGAATCGACCGCATCGTCGCGGGACCCCAAGTTTAAAATCATGGTGATAACTTGAAAATATTTGCACTTAGGCTTGAAAACAAAGCGTTAGAGGGTGAAACCCTGAAACTCCCCCCAAGCCCCCATAAGCGGCACCAACACCTCGCACGGGACCAACGCAACTCCTAGGAACTGATCGCGTGGTCACGGGACTTACGATTTGAAATCATGGCAATAATTTAAGAACACCTACACTTAGGCTTGAAAACCTGGCGTTAGATGGAAAAACCCCGAAACACCTCCCAAACGGCTCCTTGAGTTGCACCAATGCCTCTCACGGGACCAATGTAACTCGTAGTAATTTATTGCGTGGTAACAGGTTCCACAGTTTTAAAACACGATGATAATTTGAGAATATCTACACTTAGTCTTGAAAATATGGCTTTAGAGGGCTAAACTCCGAACCACCCCCCAAACGGCCCCTTAAGCGGTACAAAAACCTCGCTCGGGACCTACGTAACTTGTAAGAACTAACCGTGTTGTCATAGGACCCCTTGTTTCGAAGCACGATGATAACTTGAGAATGTATACACCTAGGATTGCAAACATGGCAATAGAGGGATAAAACTCGAAACACCCCCCAAATGGCCCCGTGAGCGTCACCAATACCTCGTACAGGATCAATGTAACTCGTTGCAACTAACCACGTGGTCATGGGACCCACCATTTTGGGCTTGAAAAGATGGCGTTAGAGTGCAAAACCCCAAAACACCCCCCAAATGGCCTCGTGAGAGTCACCAACACCCCGCACGGGACCAATGTAATTCGTAGTAACTAATCGCGTGGTCACGGGACCCATGGTTTTAGAGAACAAAGATAATTGGATAATATCTATGCCTAGGATTAAAAATAAAACATTCGAAGGTGAAACCCAAAAACACCCCCAAACGGCCATGTGAGTGGCACCAACACCTCGTACGGGACCAATGTAACTCGTAGGAACTGCTCGCGTGGTTACAGGACCCACAGTTTGATAGCACGATGATAATTTGAGAGTACTTACACTTAGGCTTGAAAACATGGCATTAGAGGAAGAAACCCAGAAACACCCCCCAAACGTCCCTATGAGCGACACCAACACCTCTCACGGGACCAATGTAGCTCGTAGGAACATACCGCGTGGTCGCGGGACCCTTGGTTTGAAAGCAAGGCGATAATTTGATAATATCTACACTTAGGCTTGAAAACATGGAATTATAGGGCGAAAACCCAAAACACTCCCCAAACAGCTCCGTGAACGGCACCAACACCTCACACGGGACCAATATAAGTCGTAGGAACTAACCGCGTGGTCACGAGATCCACGGTTTAAGAGAATGGCTATAATTTGAGAGTATCTATACTTAGGCTTTAAAACACGGCGTTTGAGGGTGAAACCCCGAAACACCCCCCAAACGGCCCCTTGAGCAGCACTAACACCTCGTATGACACCAGCACCTCGCACGAGATCTGATCACGGCTCAGGTTTTAGAATGTCCATAAAACAAAGGAAATTTTGTCCATTTTTTTATTATAGTTTAAAAGGGTGATGGACAAAGTCCATGACCATATCTATTTTATTTCTCATGCATTAAAAGGGTAATAGACTAAGGTCATGACTATTTTGGTGATGTCAAAGTTTGGGTCACGACCTTGAGCCGTGACTCGATCCATGACCATTTTCATATTCCAAAGGATGGGTCACGGACTTGATCCATGACCATTTTCATATTCCGAAGCATGGGACACGGACGTGAACCGTGACCAGATCCCTGACAATTTTCATATTTTGAAGGATGGGTCACGGCCTTTAGTCGTGACCATCATTGTGTATGCGTCACGGCTATAGTCCATGACCATTTTTCGTGACCCCCTAAGTCCGTGACCTTTTATTTGGTGAGGGATTTGGCACGTGACCCATGAAATGGACAATCCCTAAATGGTCACAACCCTTGGCCGTGACCATTCGCATAATATGGTGTAGTGAATATTGTGGTTTTTAGTGGTGAAGTGATGGGGGAATGGTGGTGGAAGACTACTCCACCTTCTCGCTCCTTCTTCCACCTTCTCCTCTTTTCCAAATGTCCCAATGAACCAAACTAACCCATATAAAAGCCTCCCAAAGCCTAAAATTACCATTTTTCCCAATCTGGGCTTGCCAGATCTTGACAACTCACCGATCCAATGGTAAAAAACATGACAGTTCATAAGGGTGACTCAGATTAAACATTTTCAGGCATGTCGTTCGAACAACATGAGCCTCGTTCGAACGATATGTCTATCTCGTTCGATAAATGGCTTGGCGTGCCCTTCACGCGACCTAAAACTATAAAGCAGTGGGACTTCGTGCGAACCTCTCTCGATCCCCTACTTCGAATGAGGTACAAACCTCGTTCGAACAACATCAGTGTCATTCGAGCCCTTCTTTCTTTTTATTTTCTCTCAATTATAATTTTTTCCCACAATTTTTCTACAATTATGATCAACCCCACTTCAGTATAATTTACACAAACATTTGAATGAAATATTAGGTCAGGGTATTACAAATTTCCCTCCTTGGGGAATTTCGTCCCAAAAATTCTCGATCCGTCAATCCTTAAGATTATGAGGTTCATTAACTTATATTATAAGCCATAGAAATCATCCATGACAAAATCATCGAAGTTATAAAAAATAAGGTCACACTACATGCCCCCATACGAGGTTTATCACCAAATAATCAACATGCAACATGCTCTAACGCTCACCATCTGGCTAACCATAAACATCACATAATAGACTCTAACCCTTCACTCACTTAATGATCATGTCCAAACAATTCCTAGTACTGCCTAAGTTATTACCCAAGGCATGATGACGCCTCCATGGGCGACCCGTTCTAGCCATCAACACTCACCCAACGTGAACCGTGATACAGTTAATCGTCGTATTCATCACCAAAGATAACTCTATCTTAGGACTGCACATCCTGCATCCCATAAATTTTTAGCTTATTCTATCTACATAACTTGCATTATCTTGTCAATAACCATACTATGTTGATTTATCACTCCAAGAAGTAATATTCTTACCATGTCATCACCATGCATTTTTCTTATACCTTCTGCTACGTCACTCTAATCACCCTAATACTACTCTTGGCGTTTTACCCTTAGGAACTAACAACAGCCTCGATCTAATCCACTCACTATGGAAAAGTAGCACTGTATGATAACCCTTTCTCGATTTATAACACTATACCAAATCCTCATGTCATCTTCTCGCTCTTTGCAACTAGAGCCACTAATTTTCGTGTTGTCCAGATGAGAAGCCGTTAATCCTAAGAAAAGTCAATACTACAAGCAACGTGTGAGTCCGAAAGTGCATCCATCCGTACGTAGAACTTTATGCAATAGCAAGAATACCTTAGACAGGGCACACCCATCACCTATATGCATTGACCATACTCGGTCCACCGTGCTCTATTAGGCCCCCAAGAGTGTCATGGCATGACATGGAACCAAATCGAGTTATCACATATGCGAGAACACTAATTTTTCAATTACCAAAATTGAAAGGGACACACGAGAGCCCAATGGAACAAGCAACCGTCCTGAGAAATGCCACCCATAAGCGTCCGACTATGATTTATGAAAGCAAACCTATGCCACATGCTAGAAGTCTCGTCATTCATTACTGACATTCCCACTAGGTACTAACCTAGCCACATACCAAGTCTTAAGTCACCAACCGTGATGAATCGAATCACAACCATTCATTACCGCAACACAAAGGTAATATACGAACCTGTAGTTCTCTAGGAAGTCAATTCCAGACTTCCCTCCTTGGGAGTAAGACCTAACCCTCCCATCCTGAGTATTTATGAACTACACTGACTAGAGAATGCCTAACGCCCTTGTTCACACTGACCTAGTCCACTCACCGATGACAATGTTACCATCCTAAACACCTAGGTTACTGTCTGCCTTATCATATCATGATCACAGCCCCAATTCCCTTAGGAAGTATTCCATTCGGGAGAGGCATTCACCTTATTGTGTCTTATGACTATGCGAGATTGTCACTAAGCTTACATTAGGATTCTACCCTAATTGAACTCACATGACGATCACATTGGTCGTCCTTGGCATTCTAAGGGTAGTAAGTATCAGACAAGACTTCATCTTCCAATCCATACTGACTTGGAAGGATGTGCCAATAACTAGTACTTATCTTCATAAGGCTATCCTAGCACATACTATCGGCACATGCCAACCTTCCTATCATGCTTCGATATTACCCCCACTTTGGTCGCCATTTTCAAGTCTCCACATGGCGTCATCAAGATAAGTCTTAAATACATTTCCTATTACATATCAAAATAGAGTATCATAACACCAATACTAGTTATTCCATGACACCAGGGGTTTACGCCCCATAATAGACACGAGATTCCAATTTCTCCTTGGGGAATACACCACCCATTTGTGTCGATTCAAGAAACCGCATCAGGCACATAGACTATATGACTATTATAAACCCTGACCATCAATCTTAAATCATCACCTAACCCTCAACACGATCACTACTAGGATATTAATTCTTATTTCTACAAGTCTTAATTGGTCTCCTAAGGACACCAAACACATTCCATGTGGAAGTCCTAAGCCCGACAAAACGTCATCACCCCCACCTTTACCATTGTAGGTGCGCTCTACGGATTTTTCAATACCCGCATCGCGATTACTTAGTTCTTGCAAAAACACTAACCAACAAGCTTTTACCTATAGTGAACCTTAACCATCAAACACCTCAAGGCATCACAACATTCGATCTATATTCCCAATGACGCCACACACTATTTGTCCTATAGGCACCCCAAGATGCCTATAAACTACTCTCACACTAGGATTACCTCGCACCTAGCCATTAATTTAGTGACTAAATGAGTTTCTACACTTAGATAACAATTTTATTTTCTTCCAAATGGCTGTGACCACATGCCACATATAGACCACAACTAATGCTAGTAAGGATTATGGAAGGGTACATGACGTGTTCTACAAAATATAAAACTCAAGGTCTGCCTCATTTATTCCTCAATGATTTTTCAACATTAACAACTAAATTTCCTTACTATGTAAACATCATACAATGTGCTAATCTACAAGTTAGCACGAGTATATAGATCTTGGTAGGATATAGGATGTCGGGTATTGCCTATAAATACCAAGGCTTATACTACGGACACCATTAGGGATCCTATTCCTCAAAACCACATTATAATCAAGATACATTAAACCCAATTACTCAACCAAGGGACTCAATACGTTCTTACCATAGAATCAATACTTATGAATGCCACTCAGTCACCTAATGCCCATATATGAAACATACAACCTTTACAGTTAGGTCATAACGAACATTACTCACTATTTCCACTACCAAGGCTACTCTCATCATCAAAGTTACCACATAATACATCTTACGCAAAGGATCACGGTGTTGTTTCTATTGGCCTACACAACTTCATATGTTCACCGGACTACCGTCAACTGTGATATTACCCCGAGGTCGAATTTTCCTAATTACATTATCAGTGTTATCGACTCATAATTGCCACACCTGGGGGATATATACATTTTAATCACCAATCATCGGTGCTTAATCATGACACCCTAACCATTAACCTCTATCATATACGATTTATGCCACCTGTTCAATGGGCATAATCTCACTCTATTAACATCTCAGAAGGCTCAATGTCATTAAGGATTCGAATATAACAAGCTCACACTAACAACCATGGTGCCACCACTATTGGATTGCATTGACACCCGTAAATTACTAATAACTCTAATCAGAAGGACGAAAGCTATTAATAAGTATCAACTTGATCGCATTAATTGTCGAGGACACGAACTAAATCATAACTAGATTAGCGTGACCATCCCAAACAAACACCAACATTTAAAGATCCAATACTGACTGCACTATGTCACTACCGAAGGAACCTTGAACCTAGAACTCTGATACCATTCGTAATGCCCCGGCACGAATTTATGGGTTACCCGTTGTCAACTTGGTCTGACTCGAGCGTTAGGTGTGAAGTGCAATGAAACAACATACATAATGTTTCTAGCCTAATTTTATTTAAATTAACGTTTCACCTGTTTAGCATGCAATTCTAATTTCAAAATAAACTCTTGAGAGACCCATGGGGAGCACCCCGGAGTCCAAGCATACAGAGATACTAACGTAATATAAAAGAAAGTACTTACCTAACTAACTCTATTATATGAAATCGCATCCAACCGGTCATAACAAAACGGGAGCGTGAGCCAAATGCTCAGTGGAAAAATGTACAAATGCAGTATAGAATTGAATGACAGAAAGAAGACTCTAACATGTTATTCCTATGTGCAAATATATAACTACCTCATATGTATATACATACACATAAGCATACTCATGCATGAAATTGTTTTACTTTCGAAAACCTTATTTATTTAGATTAATTCACCCTAATCGTGTAAAAGACTTCATTTTCTCATTTTGACATTCATATCTTTATTTAACACACGCAATTAAGCATTTGAATTAACTCCAATTGAATTGACCGAAAGTTGTTTCTTTTTCGAAACTCCACTTCTCAACGTTTAACCATTAACACCTATCCAACACCTTTACTAACCATATTTTCAAATTAGACATTTCTTTACTTATTCATTCAAGGAATCTAATTACACTTAAAGATTACTTTTAGAAGAAAATAACACTCCCTTTTTATCAAGACATGTAGTCTTACAACTTTACATTCACCACACCTTTAATCCCTTTTTCACACACTTTGAAGATTAAAATTTCTATTTTTCTTATTTCTTGTTTAAACCCATCAAAAACTCCTTTAAACTTGTTCACATATTTATTATCAACATACTACAAGTTTATAAACATGAAAAAATGGATTTTAGATCCAAAAATCCTTTTAAATGGGTTAAACATGCTTTTAATTCTAGAATTTCAAAATACTTTCGAAAAATACATTTTCAAATCATAAAATATATTTTTACTTCTTTCAAACCCAACTGATGCCCATCTTTATAAAATTTACATTTTTGCAATAAACTTGAAAATGTTATGTCATCAATGTTTTAGCAACTCAATTATCATTTTCAAACATTGTATTTCATAAAATATTTTATCAATTTTCTAGAAAATACACCATTTGCATAAAATGTCAAATTCAATCTTCCAAACTTTGAATTATTTACTCATCCTTTATTTCTTAACAAAGAACATTTTTATTTCCATAAAAATGTTCAATATTAATCTACTAGAAACCATTATTTTTTCATGTGCATCCTACTCATGCTCTTTAACAACAAGACTACTAATAATGCAAAAAGAGTCTTAAACACTAATGATAGATTTTCCCACCCAAAAAACTTCAAAAGTGGTAAAAATATTGGTGTAGGAGGAGCAACCCCCACCTCCAAAGGTGGGCTTAAGTGGTTACCAAATACATCTTTCAAAATTCTCCATATGTGCTCCATCTAAGCTTCCAAGACAAAACCTCTTCAAACTCCATGAAAGCTTCCATCATCTTCTTCAAAAATCCCCCAACACTTCTTCAAAATTTGTAGCTCCACTTTAACAATGGTGGAAATGGTTGTTGTAGGCTTGAATGTGTGGAATACAGTAAGAATATGGTGGTTTCTGGTGGTGGAATGGTGGTGGAAGGACAACAATGGTGGAAGACTACTCCACCTTATCTTTTCCTCTTCCATATTCTTTTTCCTTCAAAATGACCTAAATGAGCCAAACAACCCCTTATAAAAGCCTGCTAAAGCCTAAAATTAAATTTTTCCCAATCTGAGCTCGCCAGAGCTTGATAGCTCAACGATTCAAGGGTTAAAAATGTGACAGTGCACAAAGTCAGCTATGATTAAATATTTTTGAGTCACGTCATTCGAATTACATGAGCCTCGTTCGAACGACAGGTCTATCTCGTTCGATAAATGGCTTCGCGTGACGTGAAAATGTAAGGCAGTGGGACCTCGTGCAAACCTTTCTTGATCCCCTAATTTGAACGAGCTCCAAACTCATTCTAACAACATATTTCTCGTTCCAACCCTTCTTTCTTTTTATTTTCTCCAAATTCCAGTTTTTCCCATAATTTTCCTACAATTATCATCAACCCCACTTCAGTATAATTTACACAAAAATTTAAATGAAATATTAGGGAAGGGTATTACAATGGTTAGGGGTGGTTTATACTTAGCGCTAAAGTTTACGAAGAGTGGGTATACAAATATTATTGAAAATAGGCCTTTTATCCATTTGAAGATGGGAGATGGCTACGTTTTGGGGGAATTTTTTTCATCCTTGAGGTCCCTAAACTAGGAGAGGTGGTTTGGACCAAAGCACGTGCTTGTTATATCACTTTAAATCCTAGTGGGGACACATAGAAGTTTGGGGTAATTGGAGTTTGATTGATCAAGCTGATTAGAGAAACAAATTTAGTAAGTTTCTTGTAATTGGTGGTAATTGGGTCACTCTCGAAAAGAGAATGTCCATAGTAAAAATTAAGAAGATTCATTGGATCAATAAAATAAAATTATGGATAATCAAAAATTTAATTCGCAGGTTCAGGAGGGAGGTCATTGTTGTTAATTATCTCTCCAATGAGGGAAATTATAGAGTTCATGATCATGTATGGGAATTGGCAAATAGATGAGAAGTTTCTTTTTGGAGGGTTAGATAGCGCGAGGCCGGTGCCATTTGGCCTCACCTTGTGACTATCAGTGTGCATGATTTGTTCATGGGTATAATACGGACATATCCCTTGAGTGTTAACTTGGTGTTATAACGATAAGATGAGTTTTGTCATGAATATAGTCAGATGTGATTTATGATGGGATATAGCAGAAGATGTGCTAGGCGATAACGCATTTAAGTTTGTTTTTCAGCAGTGTGAGGACGCTATCTGATACTTCATCTTTTGTTGACTTGATTTTGAATGTCGTTGCGGTCAAAATTCGATATAAAAAATTCCTGCAATCACCTACAAAACTTGTTAAAAATTCAGTATCGTCGTAAATTTGGGTATCGATCCAATTTCAAGCGTTGAAACGGTTATCGTGAAAACTTGTAACATCAATTTTTATAAAAATAATCTTCTTGTGTTTTTAATTTTTTAATTTTTTTAGTTTTATAATTAAAAACAATTTCAACGGAGGAAACAAAATTTTTTGCAATTAAAATGACTACGAGAAATTAAAAAGTAATCTAGTTTAGAATTTATGAGAAAAAATAAGTGAAAACCTGAATAGATTCGGTGTGTGATAATTGATTAAATTAAACTCGCAAGGTTTCAAGTAACCCTTATTTAATTAAAGTATACTTTTAAACCAAATAAAATTATCCCCTAAACATGCATCTAAATCTTCCCATCAAACATAAATAGATAAAACATGTGACACAAAGTTAAGGAAAAAACCCCTTTCGGGTAAAACCTTTTATTTCTAGAACTTTGAAGAATTTACAAGACCATTGACTTACATACAACCTTATAATCGCCCACAAGTGTAATGCAAGGTGTCTTTGTCAAACCTCCAAAGCAATGGATAGAAGTATCATCGGCTGGAATCTCCCGCAGGAACTCCAGGTGATCAGCAATGAAGAAGAGAACGACTTCTCCACAAGGGTTGAACAAAAGAAGAGCTATGTTCTTGGGTTAAAAAAGGATTCACAAAGGTTTGGAAAGGATGTGTGAATCAAAACATGAGTCTTGGGACTCAAAAATGTGAAGACTAGATGTATTTGGACTCTCAAAATCGTCTCTCCAAGTCTTGTAAAATAACTCCCACGAAGTTGGCTTTTATAAGGAAACCAAAAAGAGTTTTAATTTTTTAAACTCTGCCAGCGTATAGGTACCTCGAACCGTTTTGGGTGTACCGTGAACCGGCTCGCCCCCCAAACCGGTTTGGCCTTCGGTTCGCAAAAATTCGCGGGAACTTGGGGCTTAAACACTTAGTATTTTTCCAAGAGTTTTTCTGGGAATTTTCTCCATTTTCAAAGGGCCATAACTTCTTCACCGTAGCTCGGATTGAGGTACCGTTTCTTCTAGTGTCTTCGTTATGGCGAGCTCTTCAACTTTCCAGTTGACTGGACCTCTAGACAGTGTCTAAAAATTTACCAAAATGACCTTGAAATTTCATATCTTGCCTTTTTTCACTGTTTTGACTTCTCTTGCGTACCCCTTGCATAAAGTCCCTAAAATTACGGAACGTGAAGTCGTTGAGGCATATGTGGGACAAATGATGGATATAATGAATGCATGATTCCCGAAATTCGAATTGAGGCCATCATGTGAGATCGTGTAGAGACGTGCCAAATGTAGCGGCGTACGACATACATAAATGTAAGATATCGGACATGAGAAAAATGTCCTTACAATAAGAGAAGGGATTACACCAAGTAGTTAATTTAATTTAATGTCCTAATTATTCAATTGAATAATTCTTCCAGTGTCTTCGTTGCGATGACCTTTTCAACTTTCCAGTTGACAGAACCTCCGGACGATGCCTCAAAAATTACCAAAATACCCTTTAACTTTCATATCTTGCCTTCTTTCACTGTTTTGACTTCTCTTGCTTACCACTTGCATAAAGTCCCTAAAATCGTGGAACGTGAAGTCGTTCAGGAAGATGTGGGACACATGATGGAGATAATGAATGCATGATTCCCAGAATTTGGATTGAGGCCGTCGCATGAGATCGTGTAGAGACATGTCAAATGTAGCGGCGTACAACATACATAAATGTAATATATCGGACATGAGAAAAATGTCCTTACAAATCTCCCCCTATGTCTATGCCGGTACATACATAAAAAATATGAATTATCAAATACCAATTTGCCTATACAAATCTAGCCTCCCATGAACCCAAAACTGGAAAGATACAAATGAATAAGTCTTCCTCGTTTGTTCTTCAAATCTTCAAAAATCTCAAAGCTTTTGTCATTAGGGTGTTCAAAATATGATCATCAATGTAGTACCTACACACGTGAGATGGAGAAAAATACCAAGTGACGTATCGAGTTTGAAATGAGATAAACACAGATACCAATTTATGATGAAAGCATAAGTCAAATATCAAAACTCCCCCAAAATTCAAACTCCCCCATAATATGATAATTCTTTCTCCCCCTTTTTATTATGTCCCCAAATAGACAAATGAGAAGAATAAATCAAATAAGTAAAGTCCGGGTGTCACGGTATTCAAAACAAAGGATCAATCAAATGGCAAACGTTTCTTGCAAAGAGATAAAAAAAATCTTCACAAACTATTTTTGAATTTTTTCAAATATTCATACAAAAATAAGATACAAAAAATCACACCATGGATTTAAACTAAAATAACCAAGTCATGGAAATGGAATGAATGTGTGTGAACAAATTTGATAGGTAAATCAACTCAATCAATCATATGTGCACGATGCATATGAGTACCCCTAACGAATGAACATCAAAAGTATCCTTAGGTGTAAAGATTATTGAATTTAGATGGCATCGTCTTATACAAATCAACAAATCAAAGTCAAAATGATGTTCACACCAATAACGTCCAAAACTATGTACCGCATTTTCAAGAATTTCAAGGACATGCAAACCCGTTTTAATCTCCAACCAAACTCCCCCATATATATTTTCTTTTAGAGGTGTTAAACTAAATTCTCAAACTTTGGAGAATTGGTGCAAAAACCTAATTCGCCCATAATTGGCATGAATTTCTTTTTATTGTCTTTAAATTTTTTCGGGCTCTTTTAAACTTCTTTGGACCTCGGATAATAAAATTCCTTAATTTTCTAGGTCCAGTATAAATGGTGGCTTAGTATTCACAAAGGCCAAATGAACCTTTCGCAACCCTTCCCCGTTTTCACATAAAGCATACAAACTCACAAAATGGTTCTAATATGCACAATTTTTATATAGAAATTTATCACGCTTGGTTCGTTTTAATGACAAGGATTGAAGTGAAAACACCCAACCAACATGTGATAAGACAAGCACAATAATCAAACAAACCCGTGCATGTGTGCAATAAAGGAAACATGAGTCAAACATGTAGGAAGTAACACTTAATTACATCTTAATGACTCAAACATTATAAAGCACATGGATGAATTGACTTATTGTATCAAATCACTATCAAATAGTCACATGAAAAAAATGGAATGATGTTGTGACTGGGTCATCCTAAGTATTCATCCATAAACGGTGAAAACAAAAACAAAAATCTTTTTGGATTTTTCAAAATAAAATATTTTTGTATTTTTCAAAAAATTTAAAAAACGTAAATATATACAAAAAGTACATGTCACAATGCTAGGAAAAAATATATCAAAAAGAATAACTAGCGTATGACAAACATGCAAACACAATCATCTATATGATATGGCAAGAGAAGAATCATGTGCAAGCAAATGAGAATCAACTATTCTAAAATCTAGCATATCCAAAAGTGATTTTGTAACCCAAGCGGATGTAACACGTCGACACGGGGTTTTGGGAACCAACAAAATACTAGACTTCGAATTCCAAGGACATCTTCTAAGATAAAAATAAAATCTCCTAAGGTGACCCTTCCTACCACAATATGAACATGTGTAAACGGGTGGAACGACACCTAAAGTGTGATCTTTTCTAATGTTCTTGGGATTAATTGACCCTCTAAAACAAATAATGGCTTTGGCTTTAGCACTAGAATTATGAGAACAAGATGAGCCATTACCATCACAATTAAACCTACTTGAATCGTTTAAATCATTTTTCAACTTCAAAATATTTGATTCAAGCAAAGTATTAGACTCTTCCAAAGAGAGTGATTTATTTTTCAAATTTTTAATTAAACTTAATAGTTTATCACTCTCCCCCTCAATTAAAACAAACTTATCCCTAAGTGTCTTTTCACGTGCCGTAAAATCATCGATTAATTTTTTATCCTCGACGGCACAAACGGGAACCCTAGAATTTTTTAAGTCCTCTAATTCCTTCTCTAAAACAAGGACTCTCTCATCACTCTTCTTTTTGGCAATTTTCAAAGAATCAAAATCAATAAACAAATTACCAATGTGCTAACGACAAATATCACTTTGAGTTTGAAACGCTTGCAAATATTCAATCTTACTTTTAAAGAGAGAATTTTCTTTTTCCAAAACTTTAATTCTTTTGCAAAGTCTCAAATTCAAACTTTTTAATTTTTCAGCACGGTCGTGAATTTTTTTTAAAATAGGATCCTCATTAAATGGGCGTTCCACTAGAAAAATTGTGACTTTTCACAAAACTGATTTTTTTTTAAAAATCAATATCACACGTTTTTGCAGAAAATAGGAATACGCGATAATTTAGCGCAACCCGCTCTGATGCCAATTTGAAAAACCGGATAGATTCGGTGTGTGATAATTGATTAAATTAAACTCGCAAGGTTTCAAGTAACCCTTATTTAATTAGAGTCTACTTTTAAACCACATAAAATTAGCCCCTAAACATGCATCTAAATCTTTCCATCAAACAGAAATAGAAAAAGCATGTGACACAAAGTTAAGGAAAAAACCTCTTTCGGGTAAAACCTTTTATTTCTAGAACTTTGAAGAATTTACAAGACCATTGACTTACATACAACCTGATAATCTCCCACAAGTGTAACGCACGGTGTCTTTGTCAAACCTCCAAATCAACGGCTAGAAGTATCGTCGACTGGAATCTCTCGCAGGAACTCCAGGTGATCAGCAATGAAGAAGAGAACGGCTTCTCCACAAGGGTTGAACAAAAGCAGAGCTGTGTTATTGGGTTACAAAATGATTCACAAAGGTTTGGCAAGGATGTGTGAATCAAAACATGAGTCTTGGGACTCAAAAATGTGAAGACTAGATGTATTTGGACTCTCTAAATCGTCTCTCCAAGTCTTGCAAAATAACTCCCACGAAGTTGGCTTTTATAAGGAAACCAAAAAGAGTTTTAATTTTTTTAAACTCTGCCAGCATATAGGTACCTCGAACGGTTCCGGGTGTACCGCAAACCGGTTCACCCCCCGAACCGATTTGGCCTTCAGTTCGCAAAAATTCGCGGGAACTTGGGGCTTAAATACTTAGCATTTTCCCAAGAGTTTTTCTGAGAATTTTCTCCATTTTCAAAGGGCCATAACTTCTTCACCGTAGCTCGGATTGAGGTACCGTTTCTTCTAGTGTCTTCGTTGCGGCGAGATCTTCAAATTTCCAGTTGACCGGACCTCTAGAAGGTGTCTAAAAATTTACCAAAATGACCTTGAACTTTCATATCTTGTCTTCTTTCACTGTTTGGACTTCTCTTGCGTACCACTTGCATAAAGTCCCTAAAATTACGGAACGTGAAGTCGTTGAGGCATATGTGGGACACATGATGGAGATAATGAATGCATAATTCCCGAAATTCGGATTGAGGCCATCGTGTGAGATCGTGTAGAGACGTGTCAAATGTAGCAGCGTACGACATACATAAATGTAGGATATCGGACATGAGAAAAATGTCCTTACAATAAGACAAGGGATTACACCACGTAGTTAATTTAATTTAATGTCCTAATTATTCAATTGAATAATTCAAAATAATATTAAATTTAAAACTTAACTCTCGTTACAATCCTAAATTCAATTTTATCTTTTTCACCAATTAAATTAGGAATTGTCACTACATATAAAAAAAAATTAAGATTCATCCTTGTTCTTACAAATTGTCTGCTAAGATCAATTCATAAAAATTTGTACGGGTCGTTGAATTTCACATAGAGTATTAATACTTGAATTAAATAATTGGACCTATCTCTAAGTCAAATCCTAAAATCAAATATCAAATTTCAACATTAATCTATTAACACTCATTAAATAAATTAATTAGTGATTTTTTCCAATTTAATTGAACAAATATTCAAATAAATAACTCAACAAATGCATTTCATCCCACCCCTTGAATGGGGTATTTAGCCAAACATGATTACAAATTTAGCACAAGCACAATTAATAAATAAGAAATTAAAGAGGAAAAAAAGAGATACATTACGCATTAATTCCTTGTGTCAACCGTGCGCATGAACACGTGTCCAAACTTGTCACAAAAACCCAGTTGGATTACAAAACTAAATAAAAACCTGAACCTACAAATTTTTTTCTAATCCTAAACTAAATTTTTCCGAATTTTTTCTACCCTATGCAGACTCTTTTTTTGTGTGTGTCTCTTTCGTTGCTGTTCTTTGTGTGAGAGTTCCCCCTCTTAAATGAGATGCCGTCCCTTTTTATTCTTCACGAAGTTGTGTTTTGGTGAGAGATTTTTGGTATTGAGTAGGTTAAGTCAAGGATTTGAAAAGGCACGTGGGTATTGTTGGAAGTTCTTTGATCCGATTTTTTGGGATTATGGATGAAGGTCTTTTGGATGGTTCAAGACGATTTAGCAGGTGGATTTTCGGATTTCGAAATAGTGTGTGTGTAACTCGGGTATGGGGTTCTAGGTATTGAGGTTTTGGGACTACTGGATCAGAGTTTTGTGTGGTATTGAATGGGCAGACCCGGGTTTGAACAGATGGTGGATGTCGGGTTAAGGTCCAGTTTTGGATGGTTTAGAAAATCAAGGGGCTACCAGGTTTTGAATGCGATTTTGGGTTAAGGGTCTCGCCGGCTGGAACTCGGTTCGGGTTGTTGGGTTGGACACGTATGGGCTGGATAGGATGGGTTCGCATGATACAACCGGGGAAGGAGTTTCAGGTTTGAGGAACCGAGGCTGCTATGGTGGGTCGGGTGGTATGGAAGGTGTTATGACACCCCGCCTAATTAAACCTTGGGTGATCAAGCCTTAATTTAATTTAAACAGGTTTCCTAAATGGTTCATTCTTAGCGTCACTACTAAAAGCTTTTTAAGTTACTAACCACCTAAGTGAAACTAAGCTAGTGTCAAATTTTATCTTCCTTAAGCAAAATAAATAACTCATACATACACATTAAATTCCAGTAATAATAAAACAATTTGCATAAATAACTGAATACAGATAAAGTCTTGTCGATAACCATGGCCAATAAAAACAACCCAAGTAAGAGTTGGTTCGGAATGATCCATCAACCCCAGCTATTTATAAGTATATATGTACACATATTCATGTTCGGGACTCTTTCATCGCGACACCAGTTTAAGGTTTGGTTTGGCATTTTACATCGACCCCAAACGTATAATAACTTGATGTTAGTTCGGAATGTCTCATCGACCCTAACATAATTACTTTAGGTAAAATTCTCTTAACCCAAAATTTTATATAATTTAATCGGTACACACCCGACCTATCAATTCATGCTCGTACGTAATATATTTTACTTATATTCACTGTACTCATTAATTTATTATTTATTTCACTATTGTATTTATTCGAGTATCCACGCAACTCTAAGGGTCCTAGTTACCCCTCCCTTAATTCAGTAGTTAGGTTATCTTTAACCTACTGTTATTTTTTCAAAATTTACTCTCACTCTTTTCGTAACTAAATTCTCACAATCCCGAAATACGGCTCCATCGATCATCTTTCCGTCGGTCCATTTCTCCAAAAATTCCCACTCAATCATTTATGAAGAAATCTAATGGTACACCTACTGGTATTTATCAAGTCTCCTCATAGGTAAAATATCATCACCAAGGTTCCCATTAAGCGACGGTAATTAAAAGGAAATTTATCTACAAAATTTTCTAAGGTACAAACAGGGAGGGTCGATCGATCGATCAAGCAGTGACAGACCCAGATCGTCTTCTTCATACGTGTTTCACCATTTTTGTTTATCTATCTCCCATGATAATCCACCATATTTGTAACCCACAATTTCTAATCATTCCTACATATTCTGGGATGATTACTAACGATTTAAAACTACAAAATCATTATAAATCTTGTCCAAATTAACTAAAAATCTTACTATTTTTCAAGAACCCTAAAAATACAATCTTTCCATCTTTCATCATAATTCCAGATTTTTAATTCGATTTAATCATCTAGTTTTCTATCATATCAGAATATTTGGAGATCCAAAAACGTTCTACATGAAATCTCTATCAATCATGGATCATAATCAAGTGTTTTACTCCCAAAAATATCATAAAAACCATGTTCTTCATAAAGCTTAAATATGGGTATTATAACTCAATTTATTTTGCAAATAACCACTTGCCTTATGATTTGTAGGGTCTGATTTCGTGGTTGTTGTTGATGATTGATGATTCCTATCCTCCAATCCTTCTTCCCAACAAGTTGGTGGTGAAATCTCCTTAGAATTCTTCCTCCTTCATTCTCTTGCCTTAGGAATTTGTTTCTCTCTTTTCTCTAATGGATACAGTGTATTCCTTTATTTCTAACCCTAGTTTCTAACTCTTATAATATGATTTAGGGTTTCAAAATTCGTAGGTCTCCTTACCCATGAATGTAAAGAGACCAAAATACCCTCGAATTGTCCCGGTTCAGCCTGAAAATGACCCGGCACTCAACTAGTACCCCTGGGTACACTATTTTGACTAATTCGACCCTTTCGGAATCATCTGTGGACTCTAAATTATCTTTTGAGTCTCTTAAAATATTTTTCTCATCTCATCTTCAATTTTTGTCTACGCGCGACACTCAGTTGCGATAACTCAGGTACGTCCATATAAATCACTAGACCGTACATATCAAAATTCAAAATTTACTACTCACATTTAGTAAATTTTAATCGTCATGTTAATCATTATTAACATTACATCACATTA
The DNA here is from genome assembly GCA_949130495.1 of Sambucus nigra. Classification (NCBI taxonomy): domain Eukaryota; kingdom Viridiplantae; phylum Streptophyta; class Magnoliopsida; order Dipsacales; family Adoxaceae; genus Sambucus; species Sambucus nigra. The sequence continues at coordinate 202,193,814 of OX422216.1, forward strand.
AATTATTCTATTCACGTAATTTAATTTAAAACGCGCCACATTAAATTACTCTACTCACGTAATTTAATTTAAAACGTATTTTATCACATTAAATTACTCTACTCACGTAATTTAAATAAAACGTATTTTATCACATTAAATTACTGTACTCACGTAATTTAAATAAAACGTATTCTCCTAATTATGCAGAATTACGGGGTATTACATACTTCCCCTCTTACAAAAGGAATTTAGTCCTCGAAATTAGAAAATACATGTTGCAAATAATTCTGGATATTGTTCTCGCATATCCTCCTCCCGTTACCAAGTAGACTCATCCCTATTGTGATGTCCCCACTGTACTCGTACTAAGTGTACCACCTTGGATCGTAGTGGAATGTGACAGAAGGCTCTCTCACTCCTCTTGTATTTCTTCAGCGATGCTACATGGAATACATCGTGTATTTGCTGAAGATGCTCAGGGAGCCCCAATCTGTAAGATACCGGTCCCACTCTCTCAATGATAGGAAACGTCCCCACATATCTCAGTGCTAATTTTCCTTTCTTTCCGAACCTCACAATCCCTTTCATAGGAGAAACTCGAATTAGTACCTGGTCTCCCACATCTAATTCCACGTGTCTCCTACCGGCGTTAGCATAACTCTTTTGTCTATCCTGGGCTATTCGAATATGTCCTCGAATCAACTCTATTTTGGAGGAAGTCACCTGTATCATCTCTGGCCCCAATAGCTTGTTATTCCCCACCTATAACCAACAGGCGGGCGAACGACATAGCCTCCTGTAAAGTGCCTTGAATGGAGACATATCGATAGTGAATTGGTAAGAGTTATTATAAGAAAACTCCACCAAAGGAAGGTATGGCTCCCAACCTCCCCCAAAATCTAGGACACACATCCTCAGCATATCCTCCAATATCTGGTTTACCCTTTCAATCTGACCATCCGTCTCTGGGTGATACGCCGTACTCAACCGTAATTCGGTGCCCATGGCCTCCTGAAAGATCTACCAAAAATATGACACAAATATTTTGTCTCGGTTCGACACAATATTAATAGGAACTCCGTGCAGCTTAACAATCTCTTAAATGAATAGCTGTGCGTACCGCATCGTATCATAATCCGTACCAACTGGTAGGAAATAAGCTACCTTAGTCAGTCGATCCACTATCACCCATATGGAATCGTGACCCTTCTGTGATGTTGGTAACCCAGTAATGAAATCCATCGAGATACTCTCCCACTTACACACGGGAATCTCTAGTGGCTGTAGCATCCCTGAAGGTCTCTGATGGTCAACTTTTACAAGTTGACATGTAACACACTTTGAGACAAATTCTGCAATGTCTTGTTTCATACCTGACCACCACTATAATCGTCGCATATCGTGGTACATTTTGTCCCCTCCTGGATGTACTCAAAACTTTGATCCGTGTGACTCCGTCATTACGGCATGCCTCAAATCATCATCTTCGAGTACTATCATCCTACCATTAAACCGTAGTCCTCCCTCTGAACTGATCGAGTAGGACTCCGCCCCCTCGGCCAGTAACTGTCGTACTTTTTCCTGACAAAATGGGTCCTCGGCCTGTGCCCTCACTACTCGCATGACACTCTCGGGGGTGATAGCTAAAACTGCCATGTATTCTCTAGCTATCTCATCCTCGTGTCGAAGTTCACTCCACTTCACCTTCCAAATTTCTGCCAACTCTCCGGTAGGTCTTCTGCTTAACTCATCTGCCACCACGTTAGCCTTGCCAGGATGATACTGTATATCAAACTGGTAGTCCTTCACGAATTCAAGCCACCTCCTTTACCTCATATTAAGATCCTTCTGAGTAAACAGATACTGCAGTGACTTATGATCCGTGAATAGAGTGAACTTCTCGCCCAGAAGATAGTGTCTCCATATCCTGAATGAAAAAACGACCGCTGCCAACTCGAGGTCATGGGTGGGGCAATTCTTCTCATGTGGCTTAAGCTTTTGGGACACATAAGCTATAGCTTTCTCTTCCTGCTGTAACACACCCCCAAGCCCTCGTAAGGATGCATCAGTATAGACTCGGTACTCCACTCCGCTCCTAGGCAAGGCAAGAACGGGTGCTGATGTCAACTTGTCCTTTAATTCATCAAATGCTAACTGACAATTGTCACTCCATACGAAGGGCACTCCCTTCCGAGTCAAGTTCGTCAAAGATCCGAAAATTTTTGAGAACCCCTTGATGAAGAGACGATAATAACCGACCAACCCCAAGAAATTGCGAATTTCGATCGGTGTCGTGGGCTGTCCCCACTCCCTCACCGTCGATACCTTGCTCGGGTCAACAGCAATGCCTCTGCTTGATACAACGTGGCCTAGGAATTCAACCTCCCAAATCCAAAACCCACACTTCTCAAATTTGGTGTACAACTGATGGTCCCACAATGTCTGTAGAACCATTTGTAAATGTTCAGTGTTTTCCTCCTCCGTGCGAGAGTAAATCAGAATGTCGTCTACGAATACAATCACAAGCTGATCCAAAAACTCCCTGAATACCCTATTCATGAGATCCATGAATACTGCAGGCGCATTAGTTTGCCCAATCGGCATCACTCTGAACTCGTATGACCCGCACCGCGATAGGTAAGCGGTCCTAGGTACATCCTCTTCACGAATGCGCAACTGGTGGTAACCCGACCTCAAATTGATCTTTGAGAAGTATGCAGCCCCTCTCAACTGATCAAACAAGTCGTCAATCCTCGGCAACGGATACTTATTACGTATCGTCACTTTGTTCAGCTCTCTGTAATCTACACACAGACGAAGTGAACCATCCCTTTTTCTTTACAAATAACACCAGCGGACCCCATGGCGATGTACTTCGTCAGATGAAACCATGTCCTAAAAGTTGCTGAATCTGTTCTCTCAGTTCTCGCATCTCCGAAGGAGTCATGCGATACGGTGCTCTGGCAATCAGTCTCGTCCCCGGCGCTAGGTCAATAACGAACTCTATCTCCCTGCTAGGTGGTAACCCTGGTATCTCCTGGAAGACATCCTCAAAATCCCTCACAACTGGGATTGAGTCCAGAGAAACAACAACCCCCTGTGAGGTCTCCTCCTCAATATAATATAAATGAGTTCGCGATCCTCCCTCGGGGAGTGGCATTGCCACAAGGAACATCTCTTGTCCCGGGATGGAGAACACGATAGTCCTCTCATAACAATCTACCATTGCCCTATAATGCGTCAAGCAATCCATGCCTAGGATGACGTCATATCCCTCCAGATCCAGCACTAGGAGGTCCCCCTCTAGACTCAATCTCCCGACCATAATGTCCACACCCTTACAAATCGAGTATATAAGGAACCCACTACCCATATGTGACTCTACGCACATAAGATGAGTGTTAGCTGTCGCTAATAGGCCGGCTGCCCATGAAAATATAGTGGCAATAAATGAATGTGTCGCCCCCGTGTCAAACAAAATACTACCCTCAAGTCCATGAATAGGAAACATACCCGCGACTGTCGACAGTGCTAGAGGTGCTGGCTGAAATGGAATATCACGAACGTTGAACACACGTCCGTACTGTATTTGTCCTGGCTGTGGGGCCTAGGCTGCTACTGGGGCTAACGGATCTTGCTGCCCCTGTTGGGCACCCTGTTGTTGTGCCCTGTCTTGTTGTGGACAATTTTTACTCTTGTGACCTTGCTGGCCACAAGTGAAACACTGACCCTGAAACTGCCTTTGACCTTGGCCCTGTTGGCCCTGACATTGGCCCCGTCGACCTTGGCCTTGCTGTCCTCCATTTTGGTTCCCTTGGCCCTGTCGGCCCTGAGGGACTGGTTGCTAGGGGCCCTGCTGGCCCTGTCTGTCAAAGCGATGCCTCCTGTGCTTAAACTTCTTGGTAGAGTTCCCCTGTCGAGAATCCTGCCCTAACTGGCCCACTGTTTTCTGTTGTGGTGTGCTGCTGCCACTACTTCCATCCACCTTGCCCGGTTGGCTAGGCTCACCTCTCTTATTTCCCTTGGCATGAAAGCGGTGATCCTGATAGTGTAGTAGAGCGGCATTGATGGCATCTGTGTACGTTACCAACGCCGAATTACCGATCAAACGATGTCTGATTCTCCAGGTCAGGACTTCCATAAATTTTGACTTCTTCCTCTCCTCATCGCTCACCTCATTTGGCACAAAGTTAGCCAAGCGGGTGAACTCCTCCTCATAATCAGCAATTGAGCGATCACCCTGAACCACTTCGCTGAATTTCTTTCTCATCTCTGACTCTACTGCTGGAGGGAAATACTTGCTGTCAAACCGCACCCAAAACTCAGAATTTCCCATAGTGTCCCTTTCCTCGGTGTTGGTAACTGACTCCCACCACTGTAAGGCCGCTCCCGACAGGCGGAAAGTGGCTAGGATTTGTTTCTGTACCTCGGTGCACTCTAGCATGCGCAAGTGGTGCTGGATATTTTTCTTCCAGTTGTACGCCTCCACTACATCGATACTACCCAGAAACTCGGGTGGCTTTCCTTTCTCAAAAGTCTCTCTGACTCGCTGCCAAGTAAATGGTCCTGCTGGAGCCGAAACTACCAGTGCCATGGGAGGAGGTACTTGGGGCTGAGGAAAATGGGCTTCCATGGCCCTCATAGCTATCTCGACTTCCTGAGCCACTATCACTGCGACCTGAGTTCATTGTGACCTGAGTAGTGGAAATTAACTCGGGTGGGGGTGGGGGTATCTGCACCTGTGGCTCCTGATGAGCCTCCCTCACCTCATCTCTGGCTTCAGCACTCTCCGCTCGCTGTCTCCTCGGTGGCATCTGAAATAAGATCAAAATGTATAAGTACACAGTTTATACAAAATTTAAGAGGAGATGTACGATAACACAAAAGAGGATATTGAATCAACAGTCCAAATAGTAGGGCTCTAATACAACCAAACGTTACACTGAAACGCAGTAAGCCATACAGATCCTATGGACACTAGAACCTGGTGCTCTGATACAATCTGTGACACCCCTCCCAATTAAACCTTGGGTGATCAAGCATTAATTTAATTTAAATAGGTTTCTTAAATGCTTCATTCTTAGCATCACTGCCGAAAGCTTTTTAAGTTACTAACCACCTAAGTGAAACTAAGCTAGTGTCAAATTTTATCTTCCTTAAGCAAAATAAATAACTCATACATACACATTATAATTCCAGCAATAATAAAACAATTTGCATAAATAACTGAATACAGATAAAGTCTTGTCGAAAACCACGGCCAATAAAAACAACTCAAAATCCAGAATCAGAATAACTGTAAAAATAAAGATAGGACAACATGTCCCAACTAAGAATACTAAAACTGAGATCCTGCACTAGAACTAAAAAAGAGGAAACGTCTAAACAATCCCTGCAACATCCACACGTGCTGCAGCTCCCAAATCCCTGGAATGAAATCATGTTGGGTGTCCTGGTCACCTAAAAGATTTTTAAAAGTTTTACATAGCAAGAGTTAGTACTCAAAACATTTGAAAATATTTTTCAAGCAATTATCACAATTGAGTTACTGATTACACACATTAAGGTTTCGCGCACTCCCTTGAATTTCCTCACCTCTCTTCTATAGTGCATGTCTAATGAGGATACTTAGTTCACCTAGTTATACTACCCCAGTTACTAGATTAGAATACCCACTATAGTTACCCCTCACTAAGTCCCCATGACCTTCTCGCAGGGTTTGAATAGTTTATATCTCATGTGCTATAAACGTAGATAACTTATTTACTTCTTTTTACCCTTAATCTTGTAATAATTACATCACACTACCAAACTATTACTAAGATATTCTCCATCCATCTCATTGTCTACTATCCTACTTCAGTAGATTATACATATGAAATACATTTCATCACATAAAAAGTATTAAATATTAGTTATCACTAACATATCCTTTTAACTCACACATAAAGGACTCTTGGTTCGGAATGATTCATCGACCCCAAGTAAGAGTTGGTTCGGAATGATCTATCGACCCCAACTAGTTATAAGTATATATTTACACATATTCTGGTTCGGGACTCTTTCATCGCGACACCAGTTTAAGGTTTGGTTCGGCATTTTACATCGACCCTAAACGTATAATAACTTCATGTTAGTTCGGAATGTCTCATCGACCCTAACATAATTACTTTAGGTAAAATTCTCTTAACCCAAAATTTTATATAATTTAATAGGTACACACCCGACCTATCAATTCATGCTCGTAAGTAATATATTTTACTTATATTCACCGTACTCATTAATTTATAATTTTTTCACCACTGTATTTATTCGAGTATTCACGCAACTCTAAGGGTCCTAGTTACCCCTCCCTTAATTCAGTAGTTAAGTTATCTTTAACCTACTGTTATTTTTCCGGAATTTACCCTCACTCTTTCCGTAACTAAATTCTCACAATCCCGACATACGGCTCCATCGATCATCTTCCCGTCGGTCCATTTTTCCAAAAATTCCCACTCAATCATTTATGAAGAAATCTAATGGTACACCTACTGGTATTTATCAAGTCTCCTCATACGTAAAATATCATCACCAAGGTTCCCATTAAGCGACGGTAATTAAAAGGAAATTTATCTACAAAATTTTCTAAGGTACAGACAGGGTCGATCGATCGATGGGATATGGTCGATCGATCGACTGCTCGATCGATGGACATTCAAGGGTCGATCGATCGATCAAGCAGTGCCAGACCCAGATCATTTTCTTCATACGAGTTTCACCATTTTTGTTTATCTATCTCCCATGATAATCCACCATATTTCTAACCAACAATTTCTAATCATTCCTACATATTCTGGGATGATTACTAACGATTTGAAACTACAAAATCATTATAAATCTTGTCCAAATTAACTAAAAATCTTACTATTTTTCAAGAACCCTAAAAATACAATCTTTCCATCTTTCATCATGATTTCAGATTTTTAGTTCGATTTAATCATCTAGTTTTCTATCATATCAGAATATTTGGAGATCCAAAAACGTTCTACATGAAATCCCTATCAATCATGGATCATAATCAAGTGTTTTACTCCCAAAAATATCATAAAAACCATGTTCTTCATAAAGCTTAAATATGGGTATTATAACTCAATTTATTTTGCAAATAACCACTTGCCTTATGATTTGTAGGGTCTGATTTTGTGGTTGTTGTTGATGATTGATGATTTCTATCCTCCAATCCTTCTTCCCAACAAGTTGGTGGTGAAATCTCCTTAGAATTCTTCCTCCTTCATTCTCTTGCCTTAGGAATTTGTTTCTCTCTTTTCTCTAATGGCTATGGTGTATTTCCTTTCTTTCTAACCCTAGTTTCTAACTCTTATAATCTGATTCAGGGTTTCAAAATTCTTAGGTCTCCTTACCCATAAATGTAAAGAGACCAAAATGCCCTAAAATTGGTCCCGGTTTTAGCCCGAAAATGACCGACACTCAACTAGTACCCCCGGGTACACTATTTTGACTAATTCGACCCTTTTGGAATCATCTGTGGACTCTAAATTATCTTTTGAGTCTCTTAAAATATTTTCCTCGTCTCATCTTCAATTTTTGTCTACGCGCGACACTCAGTTGAGATAACTCAGGTACGTCCATATAAATCACTAGACCGTACATATCAACATTCAAAATTTACTACTCACATTTAGTAAATTTTTAATCATCATATTAATCACTATTGACATTACATCACATTAAATTATTCTATTCACGTAATTTAATTTAAAACGTGCCACGTTAAATTACTCTACTCACGTAATTTAATTTAAAACGTATTTTATTACATTAAATTACTCTACTCACGTAATTTAAATAAAACGTATTTTATCACATTAAATTACTCTACTCACGTAATTTAAATAAAACATATTTTCCTAATTATGCAGAATTACGGGGTATTACAGGTGTAAGGGGTGTGAGGTTAGGGGGGTAGAGAGAGAGAGAGAGAGAGAAAATGGGCGTGTTAATGGTGGTGGGTTATGGAGGGTAGGAGAGATGAGAGAGAGAGAGAGAGAGAGTGGGGTAATCAAATGTGTGTGTTAAGTTGTACTCATTAAAAAAATAAAAAATAAACCAATAAAAAATAAAAATATAAAAGTCAAAAAACTAAGTATTAAATTAAATTTCTAATCTATAAAAAAATTCTAATAATAAAATAAAAATAAAAACTAAAAATCTAATAAAAATAGACACTAAAGTCCTAAAAATTATAAAATCTAATAAAACTAAAAATAAACTCCTAAAAACTAATCCTAAAAATAAAATAAAATATAATAAAGTTAAATAAAATAAATATTAAAAATTAAAAAACTTATAAAAGTCAAAATCATAATAAAAATTAAAATTAAAAAAAATAGAAAAATAGAAAATAAATCCTAGAAAATTCTAAACAAATCTAAAATAAATACTAAAAATTAAACGACTCAAAACAAAATTCTAGAAAAATATGAAAAGCATAAATTAAACACACACGGGGCTCGAGTGATTGTTCTGGGCTCGGTGTAGGCTTAGGTTTGGTTCGGGGACAGGGTTCGAAACATCGAAAATGATCTCGGCAAGCTCAAATTGGACTCTGGACTTCTCGGAGCTTTGATTGTTCGTTTCATGCTTTTGACCACTATTGCGTCGCAATTATGCCGATTTAACATCATTTAACATTGCGACTACTGAGTGGCCTGCAATGTAGATATATATGAACATAAGGCCATTTTTAATTGAAATGAGTGAATTAAATGCATTTATTCTAGGTATAAAATAGACACTTTTGGGTGCTTATCACATCACCCCCAAATAGAAGATTGCTAGTCCTCGAGAAAAAATAGAGAGAAAATAGAGATAAATAACCAAAAGTGTGCCACTTTCGCAGGCATTGGCAAATGCACTTAGCATGTGCAACAAGCCATTAAACATATAGGTTGCCCTATAAGACGAGTGGTGTCTCGTGAGGATTTGCAATGAATGTACTCACAAAATTCAAAATTTTATTAAATTGCAGTTTCTTATTTTGATGATGAAATGCTATACAACCCAACTTAAAAGGACATCAAGGAACATTGTATTCAACTATCAATGTATGGTACAAAATTACTTAATACCAGAAGCGTAATCCTTCAAAACACTCAGCGTGTGTTTATATAAAACAATCTTAAGTATCCTTAGAGTAATTCTTAGATCGCCTTTAGAATCAATGCTTTGACTCCAATTCTCACTGGATATATCTCTCAAAATTGAACTATCTGAGATTTTGGTAAGTGTATCCCTCTAGTGTGTGAGGAGGTGAGTAAATCTAAATAAGTTCAAACGTCTCACATACTTAATAAAAAATTACAGATACATGAAATATATTTGATCTCATGAATGACTGCTTAACCACTATGTCGAGAATGTCAAGTTATACACCATATAGACTTCTTGTTTGCCTGAACAGCTTACCAAAGGTGAAAATGGGGTTTATGTAAGGTATGAGGGGAAAATGAAGAAGATGAATGATATGATGGAAGTGTTTTGAGAAGAGTGTGACATAACTTTGAATAACTAATGTCTTCATTTTTCAAATTTTTGATCGCATGCTTTCTCTTTCTTCTTTTCTATTTTTTTTCTTTTTCTTTGCTCATTTTTTTTCTTTTTCTCTCTCTTTTTTTTTATTTTTATTGCTATGCATTTTTCTTTTCATAACAAGAATGAAGACAATTTACATTGACAATTTTAAACACTCTTTTTCTAAAAAAATGATGGTAGTGATGGAAAATTATATATGTATGGTATATGGAATGGACAAGGGAAATACGGAAAGATAATTTGTGAATGATAATGTGATAGGGAAAAAGATGAGTGTATGATAAAAAAAAGGTTTAGTGCTCGAGACAAACTACACGACACATGTTTGTTACATCTCAAAAGTAATGTCATTCTCAGTGATTAAGCCAATTTTAAAAAATAATGAGACCACGCAATGACTAAGTGCAGTATTCAAAGAAAGTTGAGTCAACTTGTGACTCACAGATACGTAAAAACCTTCAAAACGGTGAAAAGCTCAAATCTCACGGGTTTAAGTTGCCACTAGTGATATTTTAAGGCTCTTTTGAGAATATAATTACTCTTCAACTTTTGATTGTAAACGTGATAGTGTAAAATTATCGAGTTTAGGAATTCATAGCACAAGTATGCTTTTAAGAGGTATTAATTTATTTATTTGTAAAAAGCGTATTTTGAGGGTCGAATGCGGGTATTCCTAAAAGAGGGAAGATAGAAAAATCATGTCATAAAAAATTATTTTTAACTGCACAAAAAGTGTAAAATAATTTGTTTCTGAAAATTTTTAAAAGAGGTACGATTTTGATAAATTTTCCACCCCCAAACAAAAGAGAACATCGTCCTCGATGTTTAAAGCTATATATAAAAAATGAAAAGAACAAGGGAGGAAAGATATTACCATAATGAACCGCTTATGAAATTGTATCGCATGGTGGAGCAGGGATGGGACTTGAAGAACAAATGCGACACAAAAATACGTACAAGCCTATAAATCATGTGAAAATCAATGGGTGATGTAAAACACCACCCCCAAACAGGATAAGACTCATACTCAGAAACAATATAAGATGGGCTGGCTCCTGGTAGAGCTAAGTTTAACGTCTTTAAACAGACCGATCGGGAACTCACCCTATAGATAAGAACTATGAAAGCGAGGGGTGGCAAAAAAATTAGGGTGATTATAATCACCCCCAAATAAGACTGAACAGTCAGTCTTCATAAATAAAGTCAACAAGGTCAATTTCTTCTATGTGAGTGGGGCCTAGCTCTAAGAAAGGCTTGAACCACTGATCGTTGACTTGAAAGAGGCTACCATCCTTAGGATTTTGAACTATGATGGCACCATAGGGAGTGACAGATTCAACAACAAAGGGTCCAGACCACCTCGGTTTTAAGTTCTTGGGAAAGAGATGAAGACGCGAGTTGTATACCAGCACTTTCTGACCAGGGTGGAATTATTTACGGTGGATGCATTGGTCATGGATCCACTTTATTTTATCCTTGTACTTCTTGGACAAATCATAAGCATCATTTCGTATCTCCTCTAATTCATTTAGATGGATATTTCGATGGATTCCAGCCTCATCAATATCAAAATTAAGGGTTTCGATGGCCCAATAGGCATGATGTTCAAGCTCGACGAGTAAGTGGCATGGTTTACCAAAGACCAAGCGATAAGTAGACATATCAATCGGAGTCTTAAAAGCAATATGGTATGCCCACAATGCATCGTTCAAGTGTAAGGACCAGTCTTTTCTATTAGGATTAACTATTTTTTCTAGGATTTTCTTGATTTTGTAGTTGAAAACTTCAACTTGACCACTAGTCTGAGGGTGGTAAGAGAGACCAACTTTGTGGTTAACACCATACTTTTTCATGAGATGTTCAAAGACTCGATTACAAAAATGTTTACCCCATCACTAATGATAGCTAGCTTTGGGAGTTCCAAAACGTGTGAAGACATACTCCTTAAAAAAATTACCACAATGCGATGGTCATTGGTGTGGCAAGCGATGGCTTCTATCCATTTGGAAACATAATCAACTGCAAAGATAATATATTGGAAACCATGAGATGAGGGAAAAGGACCCATGAACTCAATGTCCCACACATCGAAGATTTCGAAGATGAGATTGGGTGTGAGAGGCATCATGTGACGACAAGAGATATGCCCAGATTGTTGGAATTTGGCATAAGCCTGGCAGTAGTGGTGGGTATCTCAAAAAATAATGTGCCAGTAGAAGCCAGTTTGCAAAATTTTGGTAGCGATTTTCTTGGAGCTAAAGTGGCCACCACAAGCACCATCGTGACAAAAGGAGAGAATATTGGACTATTCATGGTTAAGAACACATCGGAGAATGACTTGATCAGTGCAATACTTAAAAAGGAAAGGATCATCCCAATAGTAAAACTTCACATATGCCATGAACTTAGAACGCTCTTGTTTCGACCAATGATTGGGCAGTTAGTCGGTAACAAGTAAATTAACGTTATCAGCATACCAAGGTGAGGTGGAGATAGAAAAAAGTTGCTCATCGATAAATGTTTCAAAAATAGGGACTGAATCAGATTCAAACATAACAATAACATGGGAGAGATGGTCTGCAACCAAATTTCTACACCCTTTCTTATCACGAATTTCAAGATAAAATTTTTTAAGCAAGAGAATCCATCGTATCAATCGTGGCTTATAATCCTTCTTCTGAAGAAGGTGCCTCAGGGTAGCTTGGTCAGTGTAAACGATGATAGGGAACCGATGAAATATGACCTAAACTTATCTAGTGCGAATAAAATGGCTGGCAACTACTTTTCGGTGGTTGTGTAATAAAATTAAGCGTCATGGAGGGTTCTGCTAGCATAATAATTGACGTGATGGAGCTTGTCAACCCTCTAACCAAGTACAGTACCTAGGGAAAAATCAGAGGTGACACACATGAGCTCAAAAGGTAAAGACTAATTAGGAGGCTGAATGATAGGAGCAGAAGTGAGCTCGGCCTTAAGGTGCTCAAAAGAAGCGACACAAGCATCATCAAAGATGAATGGAACATCTTTGGATAAAAGGGTTGTTAAATGTTGAGCAATTTTAGAACAATCCTTAATGAAATGACCGTAAAAGTTCGTATGTCCTAAGGATGAGCGAATGTCCTTAACGGACTTAGGAATGGGAAGCGTGGAAATTAAGTCAAATTTGGCTTTATCGACTTCAATATCATCGCAAGAGACTACGTGGCCTAAATTTATTCCCTGTTTGACCACGGAGTGGAATTTTTCCCAATTGAGGACCAATTTCTTTTCTTGACAACGTTTGAGGACCATAGTGAGGTGAGAAAGGCATTGTTCGAAGGAAGAACCAAACACAAAAAAATCATCCGTAAAGATTTTGAGAAAACGTTCTACCATGTGACTAAAAATGGTAATCATACATCGCTAAAAATTCGCGGGTGCATTGCAAAGGCCAAATGGCATGCGAGAGTAGGAAAAAGTGTCGAAGGGACATGTGAAGGTCGTTTTTTCTTGGTCTTTAGGGGAAATGGGAATTTAGTTATATCCTGAATAGCTGTCAAGGAAGCAGTAATACGCATGGGTAGCTAAACGTTCAAGCATTTGGTCAATATAAGGAAGATAGAAATGTTCCTTGCGAGTGACAGCATTGAGCTTTCGATAGTCAATATAAACTCGCCAGTCGGTTTTCATACGGTTGGGCATAAGCTCATTGTCACTATTTTTTACAACAGTGACACTAGACATTTTTAGTACTACGTGACTAGGACTGACCCATTGACTATCCGATGTAGGTTAGATAATATCGGCATCGAGAAATTTTAAAATCTCAATGCGCACAACTTCTTTCATAGCAGGGTTGAGTCGATATTAGGGTTCACGAGAAGTCTTGGCGCTCTCCTACAAATGAATGCGATGACTACAAACATTGGGGTTCACACCTTAAATGTCTGAAATGGTCCATCCTATAGCAGTGCGATACTAAGTAAGAGTGTGGACTAATTGATCTTCTTGCACAGGGGTTAAGTAGAAAGCAATGATGATATGGTGATGGTTATTGGGGCCTAGGAAAGTATATTTCAACTCGGGAAGAAAGGGCTTAAGCTTCAAAGTAGTAGGTGTCACAGGAGTGACATCGAACTGAGTTCGGAGAACTATCCGTGCATAAAGTGGAGGAATGTTATGTGGCAATGATTTCATAAGGTGGAACAGGGTGATCCACATCATGAAGAGTATCAATAGAGAGGGGATCAAAGGGAGGAGCCCAAGAGGACATGTCCATCAGTGGAGTGGAATCTAACATGGCATTTAGTTCAGAGTTGGAGGAATCAATGTCAAAGTCGGATCTAAAATGAGCCAAACATTATTGGAGAGGATCGTTGTGGTATGTTTGGCCCAACATTTTGTTAACTAATGAGTCAATCACACACACCTCATCAATAGAATCGACATCAGCCTATTATTTCATAAGGTGGAAGATATTGACTTCAACAGTCATGTTACCAAAAGATAGATTCATGAACCTGTCATGAAAATTGATGATGCTATTGGCAGTGGCCAAAAAGGGGCGACCCAATATGATAGCAGTATTAGTTGGGCCGAGCGCAGGAGTGTCTAAGATGATGAAATCTACAGGATAGTAAAAGTCTAAAACTTTCATCAAAACATCTTCAACGATTCCTTTAGGTACTTTCACGGAATGATCAGCAAGTTGGAGAGTAACCCATGTAGGTTTCATGTTTTGTAAACCTAACTCAAGGTAAATGGAGTAAGGTAACATATTAACACTAGCCCCAAGATCATGTAAAGCACTAGTAGTGAACTTATCGCCTAACATGCAAGAGACAGTTGGATGACCATATCTTTGTACTTCACAACAACGTCATCATGGAAAAGGGATATAGCTTGCTCAGTGAGGAAATCATCACGAGGAACATTGGTCCTACACTTAACAGTGCACAAGTCCTTCAAAAATTTGGCATACGAAGGGACTTGTTGAATCTCGATGAGGAAGGGAATGTTAATGTGAACATTATAAAAGACTCTCTTAATCTCATAAAATTTTTGGGGTTTCTTAGTGGTAGCCAACCGATGAGGGAAGGCTGCTTTGGGCATGTAAATTGAGGTAGGATTAGGAGGCTTGGACACTGCATTAGATGGGGTTTTGGAAGATGATTAATCGGAGGAATAGGCTCTAAAGATGGTATGGGTGGTTATGGGACATCACTGGGATTGTTAACACCATTATCAACTTGTTTTCCCGAGCAAAGAGTAGACCCCGCTTTTATATCCACTTGGTAATTGGGTGGAGTGGAAGTGGAACCAACCTCATAGGCTGACTCTTTGCCATTCCCCTTAGGGTTAGCACTGGGTTAACTGGGAAATAACCTTTCTCTCGCTCAGACTCAAATTGGTCGAAACTTTGATCAAGCCATTGGAGGGCTTGACTCTGAGTGGTAATAAAATGGGCGAAGAGATTCTCGAGAGAAGAGGTGAATGAATTGGGTGGAGGGGCATAAGATGGTTGGGGTATCAACTCACACTGAGAGTTAAGTGATTATGAATACTCATAGGAAGGAGGGGGAACAAGAACAAGCTGATTATTGTTGTTTGAATGTCCACCGTGGGGAACAAAGGATGAGGGATAGTGTTGTTCATTGTAAGACGCGAACTAATGCGGGATGGGAGGGCGATATTGCCTTTGTGGGTTGTGTGGAAACCCAGAGGGACCACTAAATTGTTATTATGGTTGGGAACGAGCAGGGTTGTGGTCGTACTTATAGGAGAATTAGGGGTAATTCCTATTGTTAGTATTGTAAGTAAACGATGGGTAACGGGTTCCCTAGCGGTATCAAAGGAACATTCTTGGTCCATGGTGGGTTTGTGATCATCGTAAAGGAGGGGGAACAAATGACATAAATGATCTTGACTTAGACAAACACTGCAAGAAGAAGAACTAGAATCGTTGACATTCATCGCTTGTTTAGAAAGTGAAACATTTTATTGCATAGTACAACTGAGAGCGTCAACAATTTTAGTCAAAGAGTGTAAGCTTTGTAGTAAATTTTTAAAATCAGGATCATTTTTTACCTCAGAAGTGTTCCCAACATGTGGTGGGTCAAATCTCAAAAATGCATTGGTACCCTCCCAATCTTGGGAGTCATCGCCTAATTCAAGAAGAAAATTATAGACGGAAGTGGGAGTTCATTGCATGAACTTCCCTTTATGCATGGATTCAATTATGGTGCGAGAAGAAGATATAAGACCATTGTAAAAACTATGGACTAAGTGACTTTTCTCGAGACCGTGATTTGGGAAACTATTAATATAGTCTTGAAAATTGCCCCATGCTTCACCAAATTGTTCGGTAGGATTTTGTCTAAAATCCTAAATTACTTGGAGTTTGTTTTGCTCATAGGATAGAAACTTATACATGAACTTCTTGACAAGTTGTTCCCATGTTTGGATAGAATCCGGGGGCAAGGAATAGAGCCACATGGACTCATTATCGTGGAGAGAAAAGGGAAACAACCAAAGACGTACATTTTCTTCATCTAAGTTTTGATTTTTAAAAGTAGTGCACACACTGAGAAATTTCCGCAAGTGAGTATAAGGAGACTCGTGTTCAAGGCCATGAAAACTGGGAAGCATAGAAATAGTCACGGGGATAACTTCAAATTGCATGGCCGGAGTGGGCGAAAGAACTATACATGAAGGTGGAGTGGAAGTAATCGGGGAAAAGTAGTCCCTTAAAGCTCGTTCGTCGGCCATGATAGGTGGGGTAACGGAACCAGGGGAAGTGGGAGAACTAGGATCTCCGATGAAGAAGAGCATGGATAAGGGAGATGAGGAGGAAAATCAACGAGAAGAGCATGAACACCTAAGAGGGAATTTAGAGATGGAACACTAGGGGAACATGTTAATTGATGATCAATTCGATGCCAATTTGGAATAAAAACAGCAAAAAATATTTTTGGGTTTTTTTGAAAAAGGAAAAAGGAAAAACCTTGTTGGAATTTTCCTTTTTCCTTTTTCATATCTAGGAAGGAAAAATGAAAAATATTTTTGGTGTTTGGAGAAAAAAATAGAAGAATGAGGTGGAAGGAAAATGGAAAATATTTTTGTATTTTTGGTTTTTGTAATAAAAATTCAGAAAAAGCGAAAAAAAAAAGATGGACTTACGTTGGAAAAACTGACAGATGGAACGAAAATTTGACTACCTAAAGGAACAATTTAGACACGTACACAAAGGGAACAAGTCCGAACGAGCACATAGCCATATTATTATCTTCAAGTTAAGTTAGTGGGTAGTCAATTTTAATTAGTCTGCGGGTGAGAAAAACACGAAAGCTTAGGCCTCACCGGTAAAAGTGTGCTCCTACTTTCTTCCCGAGAGACAAGAGGCTTACTAGTTAAGGCTCACCTACTATAACAAACAACTATCCGGTACCACGCTGGGGAAAGCACCGTTTTAGTGGGCGGCCTCACTTAAAACCCAGTTTCCCTAGACAATAGTCTTAAGATAGTTGAATGAATATTTGAAGGGGTAGAAAGGACTCACTAGAGTATCCTACGAGGGTCTCGTTCTGAAAGTGTCCTTATGAACACCATTCCTACTTGGCTTGCTAGTTAATTGATTTTAATTTAAGTGAGAGCATGGGTAACAAGAAAATGGAGATGTGATTGAGTGGGTGATGAAATCCCCACTCATTACAATGACCCAATATAGGTCCTAGGTAAATTTATTCATCAAACCATCCAATTTAAGTTTGATATAGAAATGAAAAGCACGTAGGAGCAAGTAGCACACTAAAATTGACTCGCGCAGGAGATTTGCGAGTGATAAAGAGTTTACCTCCCACGATTTCTACACGTGTGGGGTGAAGATCGAGTTGAGTCGATCGGGGGGAAGTATGCCTACTTCAGTCATCCCTGGGAGTCCTACCAACCCAAAGCAGAGAGGCTTCAAAAATCCTCTCCTTTGGATGCCATCTCTCTACCTTGTCCGGTTTCCCTTTCTCTTTTTTGAATGTTTGAATAATTATTACAAAAAATAAATTGGTGTCAAAATGCACCCCAATTAATTACAAGGCCTCAATAATCCTAAACAACCAGTGTAAGTAGGGAGAAGAAGGAATAACTACACTAAAAAAATAAAAATAAAAAAATAAAAATCTTCACGGGCTTCATTCTTCAAGAAATCGGCAATGGCGCCATTTGATACTTCATCTTTTGTTGACTTGATTTGGAATGCTGTTGCAGTTGAAATTCAAGTATAAAAAATCCCTGGAATCACCTACAAAACTTGTTAAAAAATTAGTATCGTGGTAAATTCGGGTATCAATCCAATTGCAAGTGTTCAAACGGTATCGTGAAAACTTGTAACTTTAATTTTTTTATAAAAAATAACCTTTTTGTTTTTTTAATTTTTTTTAGTTTTATAATTAAAAAGAATTTCAAGGGAGGAAACGAAAATTTTGCAATTAAAATGACTACGAAAAACTAAAAAGTAATCTAGTTTACAATTTATGAGAAGAAACAAGAGATGGGATTACACCGCGTAGTTAATTTAATTTAACGTCCTAATTATTCAATTGAATAATTCGAAATAATATTGAATTTAAAACTTAACCCTCGTTACAATCCTAAATTCAATTTTATCTTTTTCAGCAATTAAATCAGGAATTGTCACCACATATAAAAAAAATTAAGATTTATACTTGTTCTTACAAATTATCTGCTAAGATCAATTCATCAAAATCTGTACGGGTCGTTAAATTGCACACAAAGAATTAATACTTGAATTTAAGAATCGGACCTATCTCTAAGTCAAATCCTAAAATCAAATACCAATTTTCAACATTAATATATTAACTCTCGTTAAATAAATTAATCAGTAATTTTTTCCAATTTAATTTGCCTAGAACACATCAATGAACAATTATTTAATTAAATAACTCAACATACGCGTTTCATCCCACCCCATGAATGGGGTGTTTAGCCAGAGATAATTACAAATTCATCACAAGCACAATTAATAAACAAGAAATTAAAGAGGAAAAAAAAGATATGATACGCATTAACTCCTTGTGTCAACTGTGCGCATGAACACGCGCCCAAACTTGTCACAAAAACTCAGTTGGATTACAAAACTAAAATAAAAAAACTGAACCTATAATTTTTTCTAATCCTAAACTAAATTTTTCTGATTTTTTTTTACCCTATGCAGACTCCTTTTTTTTTTTTTATGTGTGTCTCGTTGTTGTTCTTTGTGTGAGAGTACCTCCTCTTAAATGAGATGCCTTCCCTTTTTATTGTTTACGAAGTTGGATTTTGGTGAGAGATTTTTGGGATTGAGTAGGCTAAGTCAAGGATTTGAAAAGGCACGTGGGTATTGTTGGAAGTGCTTTGATCCGATTTTTTGGGATTATGGATGAAGGTCTTTAGGATGGTTCAAGCCGATTTGGTAGGTCGATTTTTGGGTTTCGAAATGGTATCGGTGTAAATCGAGCATGGGGTTCTTGGTATTGAGGTTTTGGGACTGCTGGATCAGAGTTTGGTATGGGATTGAATGGACAAACGCGGGTTTGAACAGGTGGTGGAAGTCGGGTTAAGCTACGATTTTGGATGGTTTGGAAAATCGAGGGGCTATCGGGTTTTGACGAGGATTTCGGGTTGAGGGTCTCGCCGACTAGAACTTGGTTCGGGTTGTTGGGTTGGACACATAAGGGCTGGATAGGATGGGTTAGCATGACAGTGTCGGGGCAGGGGTTTCGAGTTTGAAGAACGGGGGCTGCCATGGTGGGGCAGGTGGTATTGCAGGTGTAAGGGGTGTGAGGTTAGGAGAGAGAGAGAGAGAGAGAGAGAGAGAGAGAGAGAAAATTGGTGTGTTAATGGTGGTGGGTTATGGAGGGTAAGAGAGATGAGAGAGAAAGAGGAAGTGGGGAAGATGAAGGGGATTATGTTTATGTGCAGTAGGGTGTAGGGAGTGATGGCGAGGGTGAGTGGGGTAATGACATGTGTGTGTAAGTTGTAGTCATTAAAAACATAAAAAATAAACTAATTAAAAATAAAAATATAAAAGTCAATAAGACTAAAAATAAATCTAATAAAATTTAATTTTTAATCTATAAAAAAACTCAAATAATAAAATAAAAATAAAAACTAAAAATCTAATAAAAATAGGCACTAAAGTCCTAAAATATAAAAAATCTAATAAAACTAAAAATAAACTCCTAAAAACTAATCCTAAGAATAAAATAAAATAATGATTAAAAATTAAAAAAAACTAATCAAAATCAAAATCAAAATCAAAATAAAAGTAAAGAAATAGAAAATAGAAAATAAATCCTAGAAAATTCTAAATAAATCTAAAATAACTCCTAAGACTAAAACGACTCAAAATAAAAATCTAGAAAAATATGAAAACCACAAATTAAACACACATGGGGCTTGGGTGATTGTTCTGGGCTCGGTGTAGGCTTTGGTTTGGTTCGGGGACAGGGCTCGAAACATAAAAAATGATCTCGACAAGCTCAAATAGGACTTCGGACTTCTCGGTGCTTTGTTTTCTTCATTTTATTATTTTGACCACTATTATGTTACAATTACGCCGATTTAGCATCATTTAACATTGCAACTGTTGAGTGACCTGCAATGTAGATAAATACGAATATAAGACCATTTTTAATTAAAATTGGTGACTAAAATGGATCTATTTGGGGTATAAAATAGACACTTTTTGGTGCTTATCACTATCGATGAGATATTCTAAGACACTTTCTTAGAAATACGTTGAATTCAAATTTCGAGTAGGAAATTCCATATGTAAGAGGGGGGAAATAGTAATACACCATATTTTAGTGAATTAATAAATTGAATAAAATTAATTACGTGTGCTTGTTGTGACTGAAGATGTTCGCATTTATATTGTCATGTGTTACTTAAATTGGATTTGAAATTGGTTTGAAGGCACGGTGATTAATTCATTAAATTAATTAATATTTGGACTTGTGTCAAATAATTAATAAATAACTGAGTTATTACTTACATGGTTTGGTATGTTTTGTATCAGGATAGTGGGGCACACATAATGTCTATTTTTAGTTTAAAATTGCATAATTTAGGCCTATTGGATTAGTATAGGACCTAGGTAGGTTTTGGACCATTTAGAAACTATTTTGGACATTTTTATTAGGGGTTCATTTGGGGACCAACCTTAATTTCACGAGTTAAAGGTTGTAAGGTGTCATTACAGGTTTCATTTATCATAAATCACAATTGGGAAGCAACTTGATAGGGATAAAGAAAATACACATTAAGAGAATAGGAGAAATTGGGAGATTTTACTTTATTTTCTCAACAAATTTATGAGGCAAGTTTATATAAAATATGACTATGATTGTATGTGTGTTAATATTATATATATTCATTAAAATCTGAATATTAACATTACCTAAATCTAATTAAAATGGCTAATTTGATCAATTTTAAGATTAACATAGTTTAGATAGTAATTGCGTTATTTTTCATTACTAATTTGATTGATTCTCTCACTAATTAGAACTAAACTTATTAGAATATGATTATAGAATTTTTTCTAATTTTAATTAGTTAAAAGTCCTCTAATTATGGGAATTGAACTTTCAAAATCATTAGTTTATTGATAAATTTGTTTAAGCTAGGGTTCTTTAATTCTAAATTAGACTTTTATTCGAATCTTGATGTAGTCTTGGGTTTTGATGGTAGAAAGAAGTTCCAATTGATGTTTTGATGTGATTTTATCATTTGGATTTTGACTGAGTTCTTAAATGAAGCTTTGAAGTTTTTTAATGGAGGTCTTAAGTGGAGAAAACATGATTCGGGAGAAGATGACTCATACATGTTCGATTGACTGATTGACTAGAGAGTCGATTGATTGATGAAATTGGAATGTGGACGAGGTTGTGAAAAATTGACTTACGAATGCATGGGTGCAGGTTTCGTATTTTTTTTTTTTTTATATTTGTTATGAATTTTCTACTAAAGGTGCACGAGACAAAATTTTGCATGAGTGATTTTAGATTGAAGTTTTTATTGAAAGTTTTGATTTCGGGACATAGGTATAGGATTTGTTAGCCTATAGTTTCCATGTACTCAAAGAATAAAGATATACTATTATGATTTAAATTATTAGAGATTTATATTTTTGGTATTTGGATATTATGAAAATCATTTATTTAAAGGGTTTTAATTGAGTATTTGGCATTTGATGGTAAGCCCAAGTGTATAATGGGTTTGTTGATTAGGAAATTGTAAGTTAGAGAATTGGGCTTATTTGCCGGGATTAATTTGAATCATTGTGATGTACGAGTGGGATGAATATCCATTAGGTGAGATTGGTTTTATGTTATAACTCCTAGAGTGAGGTAGTTATTATATCTCGTATATTCAATTTAAATTAGGTGTGGGATTATAACTAGACACGATGCCATGGGAGAATAGCCTATGCTAGTTGAAATTAAATGTAGTTAATATGAGTTTTTTAGTGTATGGTAGGGTGAGACTATGCCTAGCTTTGGGAACCTCTGAGTTTTAGGAATATCTTATCTTTGGGATAAATATAAGATTAAATATGTGTTATAACTTTTTATGACAGTGATGCTAGTATGACCCAGTAGTGTTAGGGTTGGAACGTGTACATGATTTACCTTAACCCATTTGTGAGGGTTATTTATGTGTTTGCTTTAACCCGTTAGTGACAGTTGTGATTACTTGCATATTATATGTACAATGCATGCCATTTTTTAGTTCTCGTTGGTAGGAATAATAGGAGGGGTTTAATGATGGGGCAAGTGCGATGCGGGACATTCTGGTAACCAATGAGTAGACATGATCTTCTTTAGTCATAGTTACCCCTGGGTCACACATGTAGGTAACCACGATTGAAATAGTTTACAAGGATATTTCCTTAATAAATCTTAGGTATGGTAGGCTTTATGACTGATGCGCAGAAGAAGTGATTTATAGATTATTGTGACGCGGTCTTACGTTTGGGATGTCCTAAGATTATACTAGTATGTGAGAGAGATCCTTGAATCCAATAAGGGTATGCCTTCATTATCTTATGGGTGTTCGGGTAGCCCATCTATTATTATATATTGGGGGTTGTACGATTGTATGGATGTTAAAAGTGAGTAGAGTGTTTCTTCGACCATATTTGTTTATTACGTTGTGGTATCAGAGATAGTTATACCGATTTACATGATACACTAGAGATGTGTATGACCTCTAGTAGGGATGACCACCTACATACTTATGTTTTGAATTTGTTTATTACGTATACTACAGATGTGTATATTGGTTTCTCAGTATAAGATATCCAAATATGGATAGATTTTAAATATGACCATGTTAGTGAGATGGTGGGTATTTTGTGAGAAGTACCTTCGGGTTTGAGACCATAGTACATTGTGTGACTTATATTGAAAGAGATCAATATATTATAGTTAATAGTAAAGATTAAATAATGATGTGTAAGACTTTAATCACATGAGTTACATATGGTTCAGAATTTAGAACCGCATGATATTTTATGTTGTTGGTTTGGATAATTAATAAATGAAAATATGTTAAAACACAAGAAGAAGATGTGTGATAGACTGGGATTCGACGCGGTGCGAGAGTCACCAATGTGCCGGTCATTTTGAATTCGGCTCACCTGAACTATACAAAAACCTAAATTACGATTACACTCAACGGGTGAGTATAGCGGTAAGTCGGGTATCAAAAATCCACAGAGACGAGTTACTAGAATTTATAAGGTTTAATATTCCTAAATAAAAGTGTAAAAGACGATTATATACAAAAAGGGAAAAGATGCATAAAATGAAAATATTAATCTAGGCGAGGGAAAATAAAGATAGATTAAGAAAGTGAGTAAAAACTATAAGTTGCGTCGAATATCCCTCACTCGAATTAATTAGTATAAAATGGTTACATGGGTCGACGAGTTATTACAAATGCGTCTCATTTCGATAGTTAATTAAATCAAAGGTTGTCACACCCTTAAATTTGCATAAAAGCCTAATACGATTTTGGTGTCAACAAATACCCCAGAAATTATGCACGCAAGGTCGTAAGCACGGGACATACATGATATGCCCCTTCAAATCTCCTAAGCGTAACGACTAGGACAACCCACTAGAAATAGACTCCTAAAACTCCATCACCAAAGCAAAGCAACATGTCAAACCTAGGTGAGTTCAATCCGACACAACCTAATTTAGCCTAGCCACAAAGCATGGTAAAAATCATGAATTAAATCTACACTAGAAAGCAATAAATGGAAAGCAAGTAAATAAAGAAATAAACCTAAATTAGAAAGCAATAAATAAACAACACAAAGCTTAAACAAAGAAACAATAATTAATAACAATGGAGGAGATAATGAATAGTTCTTTCAATACCCAAATGGGTGCAAATCATAGGAAGAGAATCTCCACCGAATAATCCCCTATCTCTAATCAAAAATGAAATATATCTCCTCAATAAAAGCCCCAAACATTCTATTTATACCCCGAAATAAACCCCAAACAAAACCAAGCCAAAAAACCCAAAATAAGTCATTTTTTGTCCATATCTGATAGGACCGGTCGACCTCATGTTTGGGACCGGTCGATAGCGGTTTTGATATTTTCCTTGGGCTTGAGACAACCCAATTTTCCTCTTCGAACCAATTTTAATGCATTGCACGGAAATGGCCATAACTCCCTCATACAGAATCGAAATGATGCATGGTCGGAAACGACGCGAAGCTAATTGAATTATCTACATGATTATGTTTTGAAACCCTCCAAATTATGCAGTATGAAATTACCAAAATGCCCTTGAAGTAGCAGAAAATATCGAAACCTTTCAAAAATGGGCATAACTTCCACATACGGAGTCAGAATGACGCACGATCAGTGGCCACGAAAAGATAATTTGATGATCTACATGTTGGTTACATTATTCCATAAAAATAGAGAGTTTGAAAAGACAAAATTTCCCTTAAAGTAGCATTCGACGACGAAACTTCTCTGAAATGCAACCGAACCTGTCTTTTAGCGTTCCAATACCTACAAAAGAATAATTAACCCCTGTAAAATATATATATGTCCAAATCCGAGGTTATCTGGTTAACGAGCATAAATATAGATATTAAGAACGTAAAAGTGCTAGAATGCATAAAGATAAAGGGCCCAAATATGCAAAAATCGTGATGTATCACACCCCCTAACTTATACATTGCTAGTCCCTAGTGATGAAACAAGCAAAACCAGTCCACAAAAGGAAATATAAAACGTATATATGCATAAAAATATAATTACACTTTCGTAGGGAACACAATTGCATTTAGCATATGCAATAAGTCGTTAAACCCCCAGGTTACCCTAGGGGACGGGTGTCGTCTCGTGAGGGTTGATGGTACCCACAAACATCACATGGTTTCCTCAAAATATGCCCAACCCAACATGCGACAAGCCCAACAGTGGACAAAAGTATTTTATACGCATTATTAGCAAAGTGAATGAATTCAAACAAAAGTCCAAATCATTAACATTATAGAATGCACCTCATAGAATTGAAACCTTAAAATGTGGGAGGGGGAGCGAGCACATGCAAAGTGTGATTTGGCAAAAAACTTATGTAAACCGGATAAACATTAAAGCAAGCATATATTCAATCCTCATGGGCATTACACTCATCAAGTGAATTCACTCGAAACAGGGAGGTAACACATGGAACATGCAGGCATAAAGAGTAAATGTAAATGAAACTATGCCGCACACATGTCACAAATGAAGAACGCTATATATGAATTTAAAAATTGTAATCTCAATGAAAGATACCGCACATTAAAGGAGGCGAAATGTATTTTTACAGATTATCAAAACTATTATGACTTTTAAATTAAATACACTTTAAGATCACATAGGACTTGTATAGGGTTGTAATGTAGGCTAGGCTATGGTACGAAATGAAGGATATATATGTACGAATTCAAAGTGTTCGGAAATGAAAACTCGGGATAATTGGAAAATGTGGGCAATTCCAAAATTGGAAAACAAGTTCCAAAAAGGCATTACATATTTCAATTGGAGAGTACTCAAAGCTTTTTGAACTATATACAACATTTACAACTTTCTCTTTCTTTTCTTTTCTTCTTTTTCTCATTTTTTCCTTTGTTTTCTTTTTGCTTTTTGCTTTCTCTTTTTCTTCACTTTTTTTCCCACTACTTTCTTTTCTTTACTTATCAAACTCTCATATGCCTAAATTGCAACCGATGTCATAACAACATCACTCAATCCCATGTAACATTCCAAACAAAGGTATGGAAAGTGTATGTATGATTTAAAACTCCAATTTAGAGTTTGTTATGGGATTTGGGTTATGAAACGAAAGGCTAAATTTAGGCTCAAAAGGGTTAACGAGGGTAAACATATAAGGGTGAGGTCAAGGCTAATATGGGTGATATACAAAGATGGCCTATGATCATTTCCAAAGTTTACGCAATTCTCGAATCAAAACAATAAAAAAAAAATCATGATCAAGTAATACATTTCATATATGAACTCAATTAATGAACAATCAAATGAACGAATAGAGAGATTACCAACGAATTCAACGTTTCAATGAGAAAAGAATAGTGTATACACTCAAAAATGACGAAAGGTACAAAGCTTACTCAGTGTAAGTATATACAATGCAACAAAAGATTACCGAGTTATAAAAATCTTAAACCAAATCAATATAACAAGAAAGTCCTTGTTATCATGGGATTAAAGTTTAATTCATGAAGTTATTCATAATATCAATAAGTGAGACTAAAGTCTAATAACTTCTAAAATCGAGAGCATGCATTGTTGGGCTATCTATTGGATCGGGCAATTATTGAAATTTATCATCGAAAATAAAGGAAAAATTTTAATTTTTCTAAGAAAAGCATACTAATTAACTAACATGTGAGCAAAAACATGGACTAAATAAAGAAATGGATAGAATATCCTACACCCCTTAACTTAAAACTTGACATTGTCCTCAATGTTAATTAAGAACCAAGTTAAAGAGAGGAAACGAGCAATATTACCCAAAATTGGAGCGATTCCCATAAGAACAAGTCCAAAGAATCTATAAAACAAGTTAGTACCGAGCATAGCAAAAATAAATAACAAAAAGTTAACTAATTACACTAGACTAAATTAAAAAGGAAAGAAAAAATAAAAAGAAAGAAATGATAAAAAATCTAACTATATACAACCTACTATTTAGGCTTGACACTAAATATACACTAGAAGTCTAAATAGTTGAGGGTCCACCACAAAAACGATTTGACTTTGGAGGATAACCGATGTACCCTCACTCTCAAGAATACCTTCCGAAAAATATGAATTCCGTTTGAACAACGGAAGGCATGTGTAAGGCGTAAGAAATGAACTATCATCAATTAAAAGTTTTGGAGGGACGATGGGAGATTTGTATTGAATGGGTGACAAAAACATGTGGGGACCAAGAGAAGTAGAATATCCTCCCAAACATTTAGCAAGCGGAATGGGAGGTGGCCCACATGAGGGAAAAGATGCCTTCATGGAAAGAAACTCGAGCAAGTACTCCTCATCGGCGAAAAGGTTTAAAGCATTAAAGATTGAAATCGAAACATCGTGTACTTGAGACGGTGTGGTAATAAAGAATGAAAATGGGGATGAAAGAAATTCAAACTCATGAGATGAATCATCATCGCATGAAGTTTGAGTTTCGAATGAA
Source organism: Sambucus nigra (assembly GCA_949130495.1). Lineage (NCBI taxonomy): Eukaryota > Viridiplantae > Streptophyta > Magnoliopsida > Dipsacales > Adoxaceae > Sambucus > Sambucus nigra. Next base: position 202,221,150 of record OX422216.1, read on the forward strand.
ATGATATCATTTTCAATGAAATTTTCTTCTTTGGGGGCCAAAGAAGAAATCATTTCATTGCAAATAGATATTACATCATTTATATCCTCACTTTCAATATCTATTACGAGATGGGAAAAGTCTAGAATGGTTTGTTCCAAAGTAGGCACAAGTACCTCATTTGGTTCAAAACATTCCTCGACTTCAAAAGTCTCAGAAGCAAAATCATCGTCAGACTCAAATAATAAATCCAATTCATGTTCCCACAAACGATTTTCTTCCCGATAAATATTTTTAATTTTCTCATTCTCATATATACGTAAACCCTCACCGAATGTCATAGGTCGAGGTATGGATCCATGAAAATGAGAAGTTTTAAAATTACCATCGGACTTAAACGGAAACTCATTATTATAGGAATTTTGAAAACTATTCGAATTCGTTTCAAAATTCCTATTATAAGGAGGTAAGGGCCCAAAATCATTATCATCATCATCGAAATTCCAATAACCGAAATTTTGACTTTCGTTATACTCGCCCAAAGTCATATTTGAATTTATAATTTTTTGGGATTCTAATTATTCACCGAAAGTCATAGGTTTGCGAGAATTTTGAGAATAATCATAACTGAAAGAATTGGAATAAGACATTCTTACCCCAAAAATGGCGCGAGGTGGCAAATTCCACAAAGTAGATGCGCGCGGGAGATTCAAGCATTTGTAACTACTCAAATGTGAAAGTCCTACAAAAATCTTAGGCAAAAAAAATAAAAATAGAAAGAAAATACTGTGAAATACTAAATCAAATAAATTCTAAAACAAACTCATCCCCGGCAACGGCGCCATTTTGACAGATTGGGATTCGTCGCGGTGCGAGAGTCACCTACGCGCCGGTCATTTTGAATTCGTCTCATCTGAACTATACAAAAACCTAAATTACGACTACACTCAACGGGTGAGTATAGCGGTAAGTCGGGTATCAAAAATCCACAGAGACGAGTTGCTAGAATTTATAAGGTTTAATATTCCTAAATAAAAGTGTAAAAGATGATTATACACAAAAAGGGAAAAGATGCATATAATGGAAATATTAATCTAGGCGAGGGAAAATAAAGCTAGATTAAAAAAGCGAGTAAAAACTATAAGTTGCGTCGAATATCCCTCACTCGAGTTAATTATTATAAAATGGTTACATGGGTCGACGAGTTATTACAAATGAGTCTCGTTTTGACAGTTAATTAAATCAAAGGTTGTCACGCCCCTAAATTTCCATAAAAGACTAATACGATTTTGGTGTCAACAAATACCCTGGAAATTATGCACGCAAGGTCGTAAGCACGGGACATACATGATATGCCCCATCAAATCTCCTAAGCGCAATGGCTAGGACAACCCACTCGAAATAGACTCGTAAAACTCCATCACCAAAGCAAAGCAACATGTCAACCCTAGGTGAATTCAATCTGACACAACCTAATTTATCCTAGCTACAAAGCATGGTAAAAATCATGAATTAAATCTACACTAGAAAGAAATAAATGGAAAGCAAGTAAATAAAGCAATAAACCTAAATTAGAAAGCAAGAAATGAACAACACAAAGGTTAAACAAAGAAACAACAAATAATAACAATGGAGGAGATAATAAATAGTGCTTACAATACCCAAATGGGTGCAAACCGTAGGAAGAGAAGCTCCACCCAACAATCCCCTATCTCTAATCTAAAATGAAATATATCTCCTTAATAAAAGCCCCACAAATTCTATTTATACCCCAAAATAAACCCCAAACAAAATCAAGCCAAAAAACCCAAAATAAGTTAATTTTTTTCCATATCTGATGGGACCGGTCGACCTCATGTTTGGGACCGGTCGACCGCGGTTTTTGAGATTTGCCTTGGGCTGGAGACAACCAACTTTTCCTCTCCGAACCAATTTTGACGCATTACACGAAAATGGCCATAACTCCCTTATACGGAATCGAAATGATTCGTGGTCAGAATCGATACAAAGCTAATTCAATTCTCTACATGATTATGTTTTGAAACCCTCAAAATTATGCAGTATGAAATTACCAAAATGCCCTTGAAGTAGCAGAAAATACCAAAACCTTTCAAAAATGGGCATAACTTCCACATACGGAGTCAGAATGACGCACGATCAGTGGCTACGGAAAGATAATTTGATGATATACATGTTGGTAACTTCATTACATAAAAAATAGTGAGTTTGAAAAGACCAAATTTCCCTGGAAGTAGCATTTAGCAACAAAACTTCTCTGAAATGCAGCCGAACCTATCTTTTAGCGTTCCAATACCTACAAAAGCACAATTAACCACTGAAAAACATATATATGTCCAAATTCAAGGTTTTCTGGTTAACGAGCATAAATATAGTTATTAAGAACGTAAAAGTGCTAGAATGCATAAAGATAAAGGGCCCAAATATGCAATATTCGTGATGTATCAATGTGTATTTATAATGTGGACCATATTTAATTATAATCATATTGTACATAAGATTTTTGTATATGTTTTCTTTTACCAACTATTTTTACATGTCTCTGTTGCAGTAGTTCCTGTACATATGGGTTCGTTGGTGGAGAATCTCTAGAGACATCTCACTCCTCACTCTTATGATCGTAGAAGTCAAGCAAGTGTAGCTTATTCTCTCATTGTACTCTATTATTTTCATCTTGGTTGTACATTTATATTTATATTCAAAGTTGTATTTTTTATCAACACATTTAATATTCATAGATGGCTTATGTTGTATTGGCAGTGATTGGTATGAACGTTAGTTTTATGTTGATTCGATATTTAATTATCTTGTCATTTTTTATTCAGTTTTGATTATTTCTTATGTTGTGAATGTTACCAAAAGTTTTTTATTCCCATGATTTTTATGTCAGACCTGATCAATATATTTAAGGATTTTACAGGGTGTCACGGCTAGTCTACGAAATGACATTGCTTTCATTTCTTGTTGCTTTAGGAGGATTGGCCCTATCCCAAACATTCCAACTTCTACTTGGGCACCACAACTTACACCAACACCTATTCCTATCGAGGATTATGATTATGAGTATGCAGAGGGGGAGGATGAGACTAATTATGAGATGGCCGATAAGGTTTAAAGATTTTATGCATTATTTCCATATTTTTTTCATTTAAGATTTTACAATACCTTTTCTTTAGTACTTTGATATTTGTATTAGTTGTATGGATTTTTTGATGTACTTTTTCTCCTGTGTATGTTATGGAGTAATTTTGGATTATTATTGGTCCATTTCCTTATTGGTTATAGATTTCTATGTTTTAATCCATTTTTTGATGCTTACATTTCTACATCCATGATTTAAATGATCTTATTATAGTAAGATATCTTTATATCAAATTTCCCGCCTCACATTATTATATGTTTGATATATTTCATCTACTAGTTTATGTTTTGAGATTCATATTATGATACATTTGTATGTGTCATACTCATGATGATTTCCTTAAGTTTTCCCTTCTATAGATTTGGTATTTAACATGGCCATCTATCTTTTTCTTCACTAGTTTTATCTATTCATTATGATTATTTCTTTATTATCATGACACAACTGTTATGTATGTCTTTCTACTTATCTTTGACTGTTATATTTCAAAAAAGGGGAGAAATTTCTAAGACAGTGGAGATTCCCATATTTCATAGTTTAGAGGAGAAACTTTTATGTGTTGGTTTATGGGGAAGGGATATAGTTCTTCATAATATATTTCATGCATGAGAACTTACTAGTTGTATATATTGATATTTTATGATCTTATTGATCGAGGTGGAAACCAAGCGTTCATGTAAATACGCTAGTCGTTTTATCGGCTTCCAACCGCAATACAAAAACCTAAACTCTAACTACATTCTTGTGGAGTATAGTGGCTAGTCTGGGTATCAAATCCTCAGGGAACTAGTACGAGTGAACATGAAGACAAAGGTAAGACTGTTAACCCTAACTTAACTCTAAAGAGAAGGAAAAGGTAATTTGGATTGTGAAATGACTACAACTAGATGCAAATATGAAAATGATTAATTAATGAGATTATGAATAAATGAAATGCAATCACTCTAATTAACTAAAGGAATAATGATGATTTGACTGAAATTTTAAACTATGAATGGAGAAAGATAGGTCAGGTAACAATCCCCCACACCCTAGTAATTCACTTCGTAAGGTAATAGACTCAGAATTAAAGCTTTAAATGAATTCGACTCTTTAATAGTCCTAAGTATTACATATATGAGGGATCGTAGCCCGCACAGTACGTAAGCAAAGGTTGAATTAAAATTCATCCTTTATTTCTCCTAAGTATTACACATATGAGGGATCGTAGCCCGTACATTATGTAAGAAAAGGTTGAAATAAAGTAGTATCGTATGAACTACGATACAATTCATCTACAGTTTTAATTTCCACATCTATTTCCACTATCGTGAATTACATCGGGTGGGGTTCATCCATCCCAACCCGTGAAAACTTAGCCAGACATATGAAAACTGGAAGACAACGCGTTTGGAATGAAAGAAAATATTTTTACAATTGAATGACGATGAAGAGTGATGAAACTGTTATTAGAAAAACAACTACTGCAATAATTAAAACAAGAATCAGAATGGTATTACTTGAATTGCGAAACTATAAGCAAGTTAGGGTTTCTTATTGTTCTTCTTCTCTGAAACTGATTATAAAGCTTCCCTACTGAATCAGAAGCCTCCTCCAAGTCTAGGAGGAGTTTACAATTTATAAGCTACGAATAATAAGAGTTTCAACCATGGAGGATTCTAATTTTACAAGTGCATAAGTTTGAATTTCCTAAAACAGAACCGATCCTATCGAGGGGTTCGGTTTGATTCCATCTTTGACAGCCATTACAAAAAGTTCTTCGAGCATAGGATCAGTTCATTTTTCCTCTTCTTCAGTTCGGTTCCATCTTGACATTACTTTACAGGAAGTTTTCCAGGTATAGGTTTGGTTTATTTTCCTTCCACTTCGGTTCGGTTCCATCTTGGTAGTGCTTTACAGGAGCTTTCCCAAGATGAGATCGATTCATTTTCTCTCCCGTAGGTTCGGTTCCATCTTTTCAGGAAGTTTTCGTCCCTGCATTTCCTTGAAGCTTTTGGTACGGAACTCGGATTTGGATGTTGGACCTTCCTAAACACTGAATACCTACAAAATATATGGAAAATACACAAAACTCGGCGTACTCAGTAGAAACTTGTCAATAGCAATGATAAGATATAAATCCACTCGAATTACACTTTGCGGAGCGATAAAAGCCTCTAAATTAAGGGGATAAATGGGAAGAATTTATGCCTAATCAAACCCCCCTAACTTAGAACTTTGATCGTCCCAATCAATGTAAAAAGAATTAAAACACGGCTTAACTCGAAAATGGGATAGAATACCTCTTGCGCAGGTGAGCGATTGCATTTAGCGTATGCAACAGGCCTTTAAACCCCTAGGTTATCCTAGTAGGATGAGTGGTGTCTCGTACCCACAAAATTCGACTCAAAGGAAACTCAAAATATGCAAAAATTGTATAATTCAAACTTTTCTAGAAAATAGTCATCGTCATTTTATGTTCAAGAGTCTCAAATCATACTGTGTGTGTGTGTGTGTGCGAAGCCAGAAATTTAACCGCTAATTTCCACCGATTGACCATTACGTTACTTATCCAAAAATTCATTTTGATTTCAAAATATCATGAAATGCTCTCACAAACGAATCACTCAAAATGTGGCTATTCTCTCGGTATGCGTGATTTATAAGAGTAAATGTATTGAAACCAAGTTCACGCATACAAGTAGAAAGACTAAAATTTTATGCTAACTGGATCTCATCATCAGATTACAGTTATACGAAAGCGGGAACATTGCCTCTAATTCATATTTTTTATCTCTTTTATTATCTTTTTGTGCATTTGCTCTCCACGCGATAACCAATTTCGCATAAAGGACTCGGTTAGGACTTTTTTGGGTTAAAGGTGTATTGGGTAATATGGTAAAGGTTGAGAACTTCAAAATTGGAAAATATTCTTATGATGTCCGTAAGTGCTTTTCCGGGCTATTGCTCATTTTCTCTTCTTTTTCTATTTTTTTTCCATTTTTTCACACTTTTCTTTTCTTGCTATTTTTTGTTGAGCATTCTTCTATTTTTTTTACCCCTTTTTCTGCATTTTTCGGACATAATTTCTGGGATTATCTCTTTTTCACAATTCGGGGCCAGTTGGGGTTTTTTCGAGTTGTCAAACGAAAAGGGAAAAATTTATTCGGCTCAATTTAGGTTACAAAAGGGATAATTTTTTACTACTTTTTCTGAAAAAATATTTTTTGGTGACAAACGAGGGCCTACTTCATTGTCCAAAATACTAATTGAGTACCATATGCGTTTCGAGATGAATTAAGTTTAGAGATCTATTTTGGCATCTGTTCCAAGGCAATATCACACACATTTTCCATAACCGATCAAAGTGAAAGGATTGAGATCCTCGACGACTTAATGGATGCAGAAAAGAACTTTTGAGTTAACGATTAACTCAGATTGATTTAAAAGTTTCACAAAAATGAAAGGCTCGAATCTCACCAGGGTTGTTAATCTCCACATTTATTCGTTAAGTCGCCTACGTTTGCTCAATTTCCATCTTTGGTCAATTTCGGTTTTGTGTATTATGTTTTTACAATTTGAGACTTTAAACCGACTTTTAATGATATTTTTGAAAATTTTGAATTCCAATTTTTATTTATTTTGAAAAAAATATTTTGGGTTTTTCAAGATTTTATTATTTTTTTGAAATTTCTGGGCATTTTTGAAAATTTGTGAAGTTTTAGAAAGACGCACTTGTGACCCCCCCCCCCCTAACTTAGACTTTTGCATTGTGCTCAATTAAAAGGACTAAAATCTAAAGAAGAAAAAGAATAAGTGCGTCAAATAAAACAAGCAAATTATCAAAATGCACCAAGACATTATATGACACTCATACATGACTCAAAAATACAATAAAAATCACCCCAAACGCGTCGGGGGTGTGACGACCTCTCATTTCTCTCCAGAAATCACCCAACCCCTTGCATGGGATCTGTTGCTCTCCTAGTCTCTCCCCTCTTCCTGTCATACACCAATAATCGAAATAAGTCGGGCCCTTGCCCATAAATAAAGAAAAGACTCGGAGACTCATCGTGATTAATCAGAAAAGGATCCTTGTGATGCGTACTACATGGGTTGAGCTCTAAGTCATATGGAACTTGAGTCTTATCTTCAATTACCTTCGAGGACTCAAGTTGCATGGGTGGATGGTCATTGCGAATAAACTCATCAATTTTATCTTTCCACTCACTCTCTCCTAAATGACTCCCTGAGTCCAATAGAGATTGTACTTCGTCGTTATGGCTCTCATCCACCTGCTCGAATTCTCTCTTAATTTTTTCTAGTCTCAACTCCTATAGCTCTCTTTCTTTCTTTGTTTCCACATCCTTCCTTCCTCTCTCCATCTCAAAATTATTAGGTGGTGTGGGTGGGTAGCAATCAGGGAGAAAAGTATCTATCGTGTCTTTCCATTCGCTCTCTTCTAAGCACTCATACAAACATCTCCCGATGCCCTTTAAATTATCGCTCTCTTTCACACTCAATGGGTCACTCAAACTCTTCATTTCATTTACCATGCATACCTCCCCTACCCTTCGCTCCATGTTACAACCGTCGCTCTCACTTGATGTAACAAGGCATACCCCTATCGGCTCTCACGTGTGGGTCATCTCATGCTCGTGTGATGCCTCTAAATGATTAGTCTCTCGCGGTTCTCCTTCATCACCCTCGTTCTTGATATTATTAAAAATATTTATCCCGAGGGTCATATTTCCAAATGTTAATTTCATTCGTCCAGTCCGAGTATTGATGAGTGCATTAGCCGTGGCTAAGAATGGGAGACCAAGGATAACGGGAACATGCTTGCTCAGGAGAATGGTGGGTTCCTCGTCCCAAATGATAAAATCCATCGGGAAGTAGAAAGTGTCTATTTGGACAATCACATCCTCAACGATTCCCCGAGGCATCTTCACAGAACGATCCGCGAGCTGGAGAGTCATATTTGTGGGATTAAAGGCTCCCAAATCTAGTTTCTTATAGATGGAATAGGGTAGAATGTTAACACTCACCCCTAAATCTATTAGCACCCTTTCGATTAGGTTATTCCCCATGATGAACGAGATGGTGGGTGCACTCGGATCTTTATACTTTAACGAAAGGTCACTCGATAAAATCGAACTGACATTCTCGGCCAGAAAGACGTTTTTATTTACCTTTATCTTGCGTTTCACCGTGAGTAAGTCCTTAATGAACTTAGCGTATGCGGGAATTTTCTGTATAGTCTCGAGAAAAGGTAAATTAATCTTTACTTGCTTGAGGACGTCCAAAACATCATCCCGATAAGTCTCTTTGGAGTGCGGGACCAACCGTTGAGGGTATGGGGCAGCGATGGGTGGTTTCATCATGACCTTGGGTCCAACAGTGTTATTTTTTTTATCACTCTCAATTAAAGGGGAATCTTCGGCCTCTTTAGTGTCAGGCAAAACCTCCTTATTTTTAGGTACGTCTTGTAGGGGAGGTGGCAAGTCAACTAATCTCCCACTACGCAGAGTGGTAATTGTGCTACATTTCTCAGGATGGTCATGGGGTGTGGAGCTAACACTAGTTTGACTTTGGAGAGGTCTTTAGCCCTAGGCAGGAAACTTTCCCTTCTCTTGGATACTCAACGATGATTGCATCTTTGAAATAGTCGCATTTATGTTGTTGATCATGTGCTCATGTCTAGCAATGGTTGCATTCTGGACAGTTATGAATTGGTTTATCGTATCCTCGAGACTTCTCCGTGATGGAGTGATATATGGTCCTGGAGGTGGTGGTGCTTGCACTTGTCCTTGTATGTGTGGTGCTTGTTGAAAGTGTGATGGTGGGGGAGGGGCAACATGTGAATTAGGATTCATCACAGCATTTTGTTTCCCATAGCTAAAACCAGGGTGGTTTTTCCATAAAGGGTTGTAAGAATTCCCCTGCGGGGAACCGAAATTACCCTTAAATCCTCTTACACCACTCACTTGCTCTTGAAGCATAACTTTGTAGGTGGGTATCATCGGGCATTATTCTATTGAATGTCTCCCCTCATAAATAGCACACACCTTCTCAATGGGGTTCGGGATGGAGCCGGTTGGTCCTCTTGCGCATATATCAATATTTCTAGCATTCCTTTCTCAAGTAGATCGAGTCGGTTGTCCGTTATAGTATCCTTTTCTACGTGAAATAGGTCATCCGCTGATGGTGTGGTGGTCGTTTGGCGCGTTCGATTATGAGCACTAGGGTCAGATGTATCCCATGCTTGGGTAGTCTCAGGGACATACCTCAGGTGAAGCTCAGCATCGTTGGTGTCTAGGTCCATAAAGGGACCATCACACATGGTTTCAACGAGTTGTTTGGAATTTATATTCAGCCCATTATGGAAGAAGGAAATGATTTGCAGTTTATCAAGTCCATGATGAGGGCACGAAGTAATTAACTCATTAAAATGCTTGTAACATTGATCGAACGACTCATTTTCTAATTATCGGACGGTTTGAATTTGAGCCTTTATGGAGTTCGTTTGATGTGTAAGAAAGAATTTCTTCAGAAATTTAGATTGAAAATCGTTCCATGATGCAATTGAGTTTAGAGGTAAAGACCATAGCCAAGTCTTAGCCTTGTCCTTTAGCGAGAATGGGCAGAGTTTGAGGCGGAGCACATCTTTTGTGCAAGTTTGATCGCTGAGCGTCTCACACGCCTCCTCAAATTCTCGGATGTGGAGATATGGCTTTTGTGACTCCATTCCATGGTAGTTGGGAAGCATTTGGATCATCCCATTCTTAAAGAGAATTTGCCCTGCATTGTATGAGAGTAAAATGAATTTTGGAGTGACAGTTCGCTCGGGATATAAGATTTATCTCAAAGGGCGGTACAGGACCTCTTCCTCACCGGTGGATAAACTACCTTTTTGTGACACGCTCTCTCACTTGATGACTCTGTATCCTCACTTGGTATACTCGGAGCGTTCTCTATGGTGTGTCCTAATAGGGATGTTGGAGTGTAACTTGCAATTGAGTGTGGAGGTGTGGGAGGTAGAACCCAGAATTATGGTGCGTTTGGAGTGTAACGGTTGTCAGGGTCGTACTCAACTATCGGATTTTTGTGAATGCTGGTTAGAGTATTTTGGGGATTTAGAGTGAGTTCAGGATTTTGCATGAACAGGCTTATGAGAGACGATGAAGAATTCTTTTTGTGCTTTTTAAAAAAAATATGTTTTTGGATTTTTGGAAATTTTTGGTTAAAGTTTTAGATTGATTGGGTCTAATCCTAAGTTTAACTAATTCCCCCGGAAACGGCTCTAATTTTTTATCGAGGTGGAAACCAAGCGTCCGTGTAAATACTCTAGTCGTTGTTATCGGCTTCCAACCGCAATACAAAAACCTAAACTTTAACTACACTTTTGTGGAGTATAGTGGCTAGTCTGGGTAACGAATCCTCAGGGAACTAGGACGAGTGAATGAGATGACAAAGGTAAGACTGTTAACCCTAACTTGACTTTAAAAAGAAGGAAAATGTGATTTGGATTTTGAAATGACTACAACTAGATGCAAATATGATAATGATTAATTAATGAGATTATGAATAAATGAAATGCAATCACTCTAATTAACTATAGGACTAATGACGATTTGACTAAAATTTTAAACTATGAATGGAGAAAGATAGGTCAGGTTACAATCCCCCACACCCTAGGAATTCACTTCGTAAGATACTAGACTCAGAATTAAAGCTTTAAATGAATCCGACTCTTTAATACTCCTAAGTATTACATATATGAGGGATCGTAGGCCGCACAGTACGTAAGCAAAGGTTGAATTAAAATTCGGCCTTTATTTCTCCTAAGTATTACACATATGAGAATCGTAGCCCGCACAGTATGTAAGCAAGGCTTGAAATAAAGTAGTATAGTATGAACTACGATACAATTCATCTAAGGTTTTAATTTCGGCATCTATTTCCACTATCGTGAATTACATCGGGTGGGGTTCATGCATCCCAACTCATGAAAACTTAGACAAACATATGAAAACTGAAAGAAAACGCATTTGGAATGAAAGAAAACGTTTTTACTACTGAATGAAGATGAAGACTGATGAAATTGTTGTTAGAAAAATAACTACTGCAATAATTAAAACAATAATCAGAATGGTATTACTTGAATGGCAAAACTATAAGCAAGCTAGGGTTTCTTATTATTCTTCTTCTCTAAAACTGATTACAAAGCTTCCCTAACAAATCGGAAGCCTCCTTCATGTCTAAGAGGAGTTTATAATTTATAAGCTATGAATAATAAGATTTTCAACCATGGAGGATTCTAATTTTACAAGTGGATAAGTTCAAATTTCTGAAAATAGAACCGATCCAATAAAGGGGTTCGGTTCGGTTCCATCTTTGACAGCCTTTACAGAAAGTTCTTCGAGCATAAGATCGGTTCGTTTTTCCTCTTCTTCGGTTCGGTTCCATCTTGACATTACTTTATAGGAAGTTTTCCAGGTATAGGTTCGGTTTGTTTTCCTTCCACTTCGGTTCGGGTCCATCTTTGTAGTGCTTTACAGGAGCTTTCCCAGGATGGGATCGGTTCGTTTTCTCTCCCTTAGGTTCAGTTCCATCTTTTCAGGAAGTTTTCGTCCCTGCATTTCCTTAAAGCTTTTGTTACGGAACTCGGATTTAGATGTTGGACCTTCCTAAACACTGAATACCTACGAAATAGATGGAAAATACACAAAACTCGGTGTACTCATTAGAAACTTGTCAATAGCAATGATAAGATATAAATCCACTCGAATTACACTTTGCGGAGCGATAAAAGCTTCTAAATTAAGGGGATAAATGGGAAAAATTTATGCCTAATCACTTATCAATTATCACATACTTTACATTTGCTTTGTATCATCTATATTTCGTTGATATTTTGGAGGATTTTCAAAGAGGAGTTATTCTTTTCGCATGCTTACCCTAGGAGATCTTATTTTGTTAATTTATTTGGTTTCAGGTATAGACATGATCCTACTTAAACCAACCATTTCGGACTCGACTTTGATGTGTTATTGATCTTTTAGACTCTATTTGCATTACTTCCTATTACTCTCATTATATAACTAATGTGGAGTGGGTTTGGCAGGAGTAATCAAAAGATTTTTGGATTTGATTTTTTTTTATGAAATAGCCAAAGGGAGAGATAAAAAAAATGTAAACATTTGATATTATTTAAAATTTTGCATAATTTCATGTTAAAACATTGAGTCGTTGAGCCATTTAAGCTATATAGGCCTCAATCAATGTGAGATGATTGAGTGGAGTGAGACTCGTTCATTTAGACTACATGGACTTTTAAAACTTTAAATACTTTCCGAATTTACTCAACAACACAAGAGTTCCATTGCCGATTTGATGATATATCCTTTTGGTAGTTTTGTGATGAACATTTTGTCCATGCACACACTTGAACGCTTTTCAAAAATGTGTTTTTATAGGGCTGAACAAGTGGTTTTCATCTCGAGATGTTGTGTATACCCTTTTGGGAAAAGATGTGACTTTCAAAATGTGCTTTATTTGAAGTGTATTTGATTTGGATGTAAAACTAGCGCATCGTCCGTTTTGAACTCGTGCACACGGTCAAGTTTTGGCCCGTGTGCACGAAAACACACCATTTCAACCAAGGTTGCATACTCGTTGAAATCGTGCGCATAGAAAAAGTCAATCGTGCGTATGACGGAGAATTTTTTCCAATAATACCATAAATAGGTTATTTTTCCTTTCTTTTCGATTTCTTCTAATTTCCTTTTTACTATTAAACATCTTAGAGAGTATTTTTGAGGTTGAGAGTTTTTGTTTATCTACTATATTTTCAAATTCACTTTGTCCTTCCAAATTGTGAGAAAACTTAGATCTATACTTGATCCATGACTTTGAGAGAGAATTGAGAGTGATTTGATTAAGATCCACACTGCCCAGGTTCAATTTAATCTATTCATCACTTGACTTGGAGATTTAACACTCTTATCTCTAAAATTGAAGGTGCTTCGTTCTATTGGAGAGATTGGATCATGGCGTGATTCCAAGGACGGGAGTATACTTATTCACTCACTTTTTGGAGCTTATGGTGAATTTCGTATGTCAATGAGGGAAAGTTGGAAGTTCATAGGAAGCTACTAGTGAGTAAATGAGTGACAGATACCTTCTTTCTTTATATTAATTGGAATGCATCGATATTTTTACTCCCGCGTGGCCCTTTTTTGGCATAAATTTGTCTTACATGTTGCTTATATATATTGAATATTGTTTTGATCACTTCCATCACACAGTATACTTAGATCTAGAGTATATACTCACCCCCATGAAGATTGGACAATCTTCACTACCGCGACACGTGGATTGTTGTGGAAGCATCATCTATTCACATCCATATGGAGCTTCATTAGGGGTGTGCACGGGTCGGTTCGGTTCGGTTTTGGACCGCAATTCAGACCGAACCGATCGGTTCGGTTTTGGAAAAAATCAGACCAAAACCGAACCGACGATGAAAAAAACCGCCGGTTTCGGTTCACATCGGTTTCGGTTCGGTTCGGTTTCGGTTCGGTTTTAACCGATTTTCAGTTTTGGTCGGTTTTTTGTAGGTCGGTTTTCGATTTTGGTCGGTTTTGGAGGTTGGTTAATGGTGGTTGGATATAAAAATAAAAGATATTTAAGGATTTTTTAATATATAATATTGATGCCGGTTCGGTTCGGTTCGAATCGGTTTTTGCTTTGTCTAAACCGACAACCGAACCGATATTGTCGGTTTTTTAAATCCTTAAACCGCAAACCGAACCGGGCTAAAAAAAACCGCCGGTTTCGGTTCGGTTCGGGCCGGTTCGGTTCGGTTTTCGGTTCGGTCGGTTTTTTTGCACACCCCTAAGCTTCATATTACAATTTGTTCAATTTCATATCAACTGCTCAATGTCCAAAAGATGACCTAACAATTAAAAAGACGTGTTTTTTTCTTGAAAGTGAGCAGTTGTGACATCATACGAAGCATTTTAAACCCACTTAAAAGTGCAAAAAATGTCACAAGAAGTGTTAAAACTTATTTATGTTACTTTTTTATCTTATATGTTTGTTTCTCTTCAAAAAATCCCTACATTTTTTTATATTTTATTTTTTGTGTGGAGAAATATTTCTTATATTTTTTGTGTGGGGAAATACTCTTTGATCTTATATTTTCTGTGTGGAGAAATATTTTTTTATATTTTATTTTTTGTGTGGAGTTTAAAAAAAAGTTATTTTTTTTTACTTTATTACGTCCACAATTACATTTTTTTGAGTTTGACCCTTTAACTATTTTTTATTCTGTAGTAGATTTTTTGTCATTACATGTGGAAATTTCAACGTAAAATGTGGTGTGTGATGTTATTTAGTGGAGAAAAATTTATGAATGTCATAAAAATTACTGAAAGATACCAAACGCAAAATGGTATAATTATGAATGTAATAACGTAAGAAAGTAAAATAAAATAAAATTAAAACAATTATTTTTTGTCACTAACATTATGAAATGTTTAAAAAGATGTATAGTGACGGTAGTAACAATAACATTTGGCGCTTGTAACATCAGCCTTGATATAAACCGAAATTTCAAGGATTCCTCAAAAAGCCCAAAACCCCGAGTCCGACCTGTAACATCACCACAAATTCAGAAATCGTTTACATTACTGCACATGGTCACAAGCGCAAATAGGTGTGAGATGATATTGATACCTTGTTTTTTAATATGCTGTATGGGAGCTCTATTTAGAAATATCAAGTGACGATGTCCATCATTGACAACTTTTACACACAATATTATTCATGCACTAACATAAACAAATATATAAAAACCCAACTTTTTACTGAGAATAACTGAAAAAATTGTCATGTATCCCTTATTTTATAAACTGCGTTATAAAACTTTGCTAATATGCCGTATATGGAGCTGCTATTTGCAAATATTTTGAATATATACATATCCAACTTTTAATAAACATTGTACTGTGCACAACTAGAAAATATCATCTCAAATCCCATCTTCGATCTTATAATTGCCGAATATGCAATATATGGGGCTTTTATTTACAAATAAAGTTCACATGAAGATGTCCATAATTGAAAAGATACATATAATATTTGTATCGAATAAAAAAACCTGTGTACTATCAAATCCCATCTTTGATTTTCTCATTGCCAACTTTATGTTATAAAACTTTGCAAAGACATGACTCCACTCAACCTTCCACCAGTAACATGTGCATGGGTGTGGGAAGCCAGCAACTTTAGGTGATGGTCATCCTAATGACCAGAGAGAAAAGTAGCCAAAAAAATAAAAATGACCAGAGAGAAAAATATAAAAAGGACTTCAAAAAGCAAATTGGAGTTTCACTGTGGAATCTCTACTGATTGAGATTGGGCTCTCTTTAGTAGACATGCATCATGACCCTCGTATCATGCATTGTCTCACCTATCTCTGGCATCAAGGGTCCCCCACCGCCACACCCCACCTCTCTCCCTTTCATAAAATACATCTATACACACAATTCATTTGCCACAATAATGAAAACTATATTGGAACAATATCACATGTATATCTATATAGTGGTAGTGGTCAATGGGCCCAGTACTCTTAAGCAGTTTCGCAGGGTATTCGCCTTCTTTTTAAAAGGTTGACAGATATTGGCCTTCTCTACACTCCCATTTGCACAATACTATCTTGTAGAGTTTTCAAAATTAGAACTACTCACATAATTATAAATAGCTATTATGTGCTATATATTGGCGTCAATCAAATTAATAAATTCATGATTTTCCCACAACTCTCAAATCTAATAGCTTGTGAAATTTAGACTATTTATGATAAAACAGTTTAGCAGTTATATATTTTAAGGCTGATTTGAAATGAAATGGGCTACCATCACTTTAGTATTTCATCTTTTATGGTTTATGAAATTGAGTTTTTTTTTTATCAAATACCAAAAAGTCCCTCAAACATTTTTTAATACACATTTAGTCCGAGAGTTTTATTTCGTACCAAAAAGTTATTTATTCTCTTATCTTTAAAGATCCGCGCCAGCGGCCTGGTAAAGCCTTTTTGGCACGGTGAAGGACTTTTTGGTGCAAAATAAAAAGATTTGAACTAAACGTGTATTAAAAAAAGTTCGAGGGACTATTTGGTATATGTCCCATTTTTTTTTGTATTTTGGGGCCAACAAATTATTAATCATATGAGTTTGGAGCACAAAATTTTTAATATTGCAATTTGGGGTTCATTTTAGAATTTTTGCGACATTTTTAGATTATTTGCTACACTTTCTTTTGAAAAAGTTCAAAATGGAACCAAAGTGCACTCGCGAAAACTTTAGAGTCCAGCCACATATAATAAATAACTAGTAGACCCTCAAGTACAAAAAATTCTAGAATATAACTCTGAAACAGGAATTATGTTCTCAACTGTAATCTTAATGAAAAAGAATTCTAAAAAAAACTGCAATTTCCAGTAAGGTCCTTTTTTGGCGGTAAGGAATCCAAAACAAAATATTAACTTTCTTTTATCATTTTCTTCTTTTTTTATTCAAAAGAAATTTATAAAACTTTTAATTGAAAAAGTAAAACTTGCACAAAATGAATCTCACAGGAAGCAATGAATTGCGCAGTACCAAATACTTTAGTGTCCCCTCCTCTAAGATGCTTTAATGTTCATTAATATTTCTAGATACGTTAACTCATTACTCCCCAAAGGACTTCGGTGACCCTCTGGCAAGTCTCCAATGGCATCAATGTGGCTTTGGCGTGTCTCCGGCGACATCCCGTGACTTTGACGACTCTCCAGGGGCCTTCCGGCTAGTCTACGGTGAATCACTATGGAAAAATCTTAATATGATTTTTCACACAAAAAACTTTGGGATTAAAAATATTTCACATTGCGATTTTACAATGTGAAATTTTTTGCATTCAATTCTCGCTCCGAAAATTCACATGTACTTTTTTTCTTCTTCAAAATTCGCATATAAATTGAACTCAATATATAAATATTAACATAATGATTCGAAAAATACATGATTAATAAAAAATGAACATGTCCAAAATTCAATTTTGCACTGAGAAATTGCACAATCCACCAGTGCAAAATAGCAGTGCCGAATTTTTTAACCAAAAAAATATATCAGGAATTGCACTACGAAATTGCAAATTTCCAAATTAATATACTTCATTGTATCTCTTTTGATACATCTTGATGAGAGCATTCGAAATATATAGTTTTCATACTTAAACGTTTTATCAAAAGATTTGCAATGAAACTCTTTATAAAATACACATAATTAGTGATTTATTTAATAAAAAAATTATTGAAAAGTTGTAAGTCTTTTAGAAAATTATTTATTCTAGAATTAAACTATTACCAGGTATTTATGAATTTTAAATTATTTGAGACTTATGTGAATGTTTATAATTATATTATCTTGTAATTTAAATAAATGTGTATAGAATCAATTGATATAACAGAAGTTGAACATATGCCTGTGCTTGCAATAAATGAGTAATTCTGGCAAGTTCCGTAAATAAGACTGAAAAATTAGACCCGTCGTGTTGTCCAACATACATTATTGACAACTCCGTTTTTGGTTTCAATTTTAGAACCTCTCTAGAATTACTCGTAACAAAATTGTTTACTTCTTACTAAACCTGTTAACATTTCTAACAATTTAAAATGGGAAATTTTATGTAAAACATCCGCCACGTTATATTGTAAAATTGAATTTAATTATTGGTGCGAGCCTTGATCAAAGAAGTAAATAAACCCCCACTATAAACTATTCGTAATATGTTATTTTCCTTATACTAATTGTGTCCACGTGCGTTGCACGTGTGGTCGTTTTTAGATATTAATTTTTTACTGCAAATCTGTAAAGGATAAAGTAATAAAAATACTTGCAACATATTATGTAGAATCTTTTTTGTTAGAATATAACATAAAATACCTAGTACGAAGCATCAATCATTACTTCAAAAACCAAACTTTCATTCAACTGTCAACTATACAAGATATTCTTATTCTTGGTTAGTCATTTATCCGTGTTTACTCCTCTGTGGCAGCCAACTGACAAGTATTTATAAGCAACAGCAGCAGCTGCAGCTGCTGCTGTTGCTAACCTGTCATGCATGTGGGCGATATCGACTGATGACTAAATTCTATGTAGGACTCGAAGGCCTTCGTGAAATGACTAAATCCGCGTGTGGGACTTTGTCTCCGGATGCTTTTTCTGTTTGACTGTGGTCGTAGAGTAGTACTAAGGTTTATTCTGTAATTTCAGCGTTGCACACAGGGGATTGACGCTGTTGGTGATCTTGGATTTCAGCAGATACACTTGGGTAATGAATTCATTTGTAAATACAGGGGCAACAATAGAGGTGGTTACAGGGTCTTGAACCATGTCTAGGCAAATGTTATAGTCGAAACCACCGGTCGCATTATTTTCCGTTAAGTTGGTGGATTGTTTTCTAACGCTTTCGACTTGATATTGGTCTACTTTTCTACCGTACCAAAGAAATAGGATTCTCATTATTGACTTTATTAATTGGATCTTTTTTTTCTTTATCCCATAAAAAATAAAAATGTTATTCACCATTTTTATAACTTACCAATCAGATGTACACACTAATCACGTGGGAAAAAAATCTTCTCTCCGATGTAGGCGAAAGACGATTGTATTTTGCCAAATGCTAAATTTTTAGGACGAAATAAATGGGACAATATGTGCCACCATCCTCATTATACACAACAATTTAGATCGCAACCTATAAAACCAATGACAAACTCATCAACATTCTCTCTATATACGCATTCATCTAGTCTCCCATATATATGAATCCAACAATTATGACATAATGAAAATAGGTTGAAAATTTTAGGTTAAAAAAACATATACTCGGCTAATACTTTTTTATTTGTTAATTTTGTTTTCAATAAAGAATAATATTCTAAATTGTTTTTTTAAATATTTTTTATTTTTTTAAATTAAAAAAAAAAACTGTTTTTATCAAAATTGTTATGATAGTTTTAAATCCTTTTTTCTATTTGAAAAGTTGTTATGATAGTTTTTTTTTTTTTTAAGATAGATTTAAAAACTTTTTTTTTCAAAAAAAATATTTTTTTACATTAAATTGGGAAAAAAATTAACAAATAAAAAAACTGTTCTTTATATTGAAAAATGTTTTTTATATTGAAAATTATTTCTTATAATTTTTTAAGTAACACTGTCACGACCCAAATAAAACGCGACGTGGTATGGAGTCATACTTGTTTTATACCGGTGGCGATGGCCATTTTTTATTATTTCAAAAATAATCCTTTTACTATTTAAAAAATGCTCCGCACCAGCGGTATGCATAGACGGTCCAACCACCTATACATACCGCTGGCGAGGAAGATTTGTTTAGTATGTTGGTACGCGTCAGCGGTATGTATAAGCGGTATTATAAAACATTTTAAACAATTTTTTAAGTGCCTAAAGATTTTATTTAAAAAAATTGTTTTAAGTAAAATCCAAGCATGGAAGTGTTTTAAGAAAATTGTTACAAAAATTCTAATTGTTACAAAATTTTTATTAGTTACAAAAATTGTAACAAAAATTCTAATAGTTACAAAAATTGTTTTATAAAAATAAAAAGGCAGTAATTCCAAAATAGTAACTATTAGAATCTTAATTGTTTTTAAATAAAATCTTTAAGCACTTAAAATATTGTTTAAAACTGTTTATTTAAATTTTTTTTGTACATTTTATTTAAGATGTTTTATAATACGCAATCAAAATAAAATTAACATGACATGACATGACACGACACACCTCAAAATCTTAATTTTACGTAAAATGAATATGACACATATGAATGTGACATGGCACAACACAAAATCCATTTTTTACGAAATGCGAACACCGCCCACTTGTCGTGTTGCATTTTAAGTGGGTTGTGTTAGTATTTGGTAAAAAATGAGATTTCGTGTTGTGTCATATTATCTTTATATGTGAAAATAAGATTTTGAGGCGTGTCGTGTCATTTTATTTTGGTTGGGTTTGTGTTTGATTAAAAAAATAACATATATTGTGGCGTGACACTTTTACTTGGGTCGTGTCAGTGTTTTGTAAAAAAATAATATTTCATGTTGTATCGTGTCACTTTTATTAAGATCGTGTTCATGTTTGGTTAAAAAAAAATTCGTCGTGTCGTGTTCGGTTATAAAAACAATTTTCAAATTAAAAAACAGTTTTTTATTTGGTCATTTTTTCCCAATTTTATTTTAAAAAAACTTTTTAAAAAAATAGTTTTTAAATCTATCTTAAAAAAAAAATCTATAAAAGTATCATAACAATTTTTTAAATAAAAAAGGGTTTTTAAAACTATTATAATAGTTTTTTTAACAGTTTTTATAAAAAACAATTATTTTTTAATTTTAAAAAATAAAAAATATTTTACAAAATAGTTTAAAATACTGTTTTTTTTTAAAAAAAAATTAACAAATAAAAAATTATTTGTCTTTTAAAAAATAATTGGAGTGTTTAAAAAAAATTTAGAATCTTTAAGAAATAAACATGAATACAAACATTTTCAACTGGAACATACATATGAATGAATAAAAAATAATAATTTAATGAGTTGTGAACTTGGTAATTCCTTAACTTAAAAAATATATATAATTTTTCTGAAATTAACATTGAATTTAGAATTATTATAAAACATGAGTAGAACAACAATAAAATTAAAAATACAAAATTTGAGCACAAAAGAGATACAACATTCATGAATGAGATAGATATAATTACAAAAATTATGTATTTGCTTTGAAATTAACAAATGCATACTTTTGATGGCAAATATGAATCTGATGGGAAGATGAAGAAATTTGTGCAGCTGACTTTTGATTTCTAGGGATTCAAGATGAATGTATTTGGAAGTTTTGTTAGATGAATGTATAGGGAGAGAGAACGTATCAAGTTAAGATTCATGGAATGATTTTAATTTAATGAATGTGTTAATATTAAGGGTATGATAGAAAATGTTAATTTAATGAGGGTAGTTTAGTACTTTGAGATTTGAAGAGGAACTTCCCTATTTTTAAGTAGTAGAGATGAATGTGGTTGTAAAGATAACTTTGAGAGTATAGTTTCGGTCTAACCTAATATCTTATGGATTTCGGGTTACGATGTTATTGAGTCCGTACGTTATAATTGGGTTGGTGTTACAACATCAGATATTTATGGGCCACGGGCTTTACGGAATTCAAGTGAAGCTAATCACAAGAAATATAGTATTTGTTGGGCATGATCGAGACACGGCTCATAATTCCTGTTTGGTTAAAATCTGTGTTGGATGTAAAAAATTGGACTTGATCCAATTTCATAATCACAGGTAAAATATATATTTGTAATGTTAAATAAAAGAGAGACACAAGTTTTTTAAAGTGGTTCGGCTATATAAGATACTATACGTTCATTGTTATAGTATTGATTTCAGAGGTTACAGAAAGTTTGATACTCTTATCCATAAGAATACTCTAGAATCCGTTATACCTTGTCCCATCAGGGGATACAATGTATTTATAATGATCTGAAGATTAAGGGTTGGGATATTAAAGGATGAAATGCCTATATACATTTAAGCATTTATACCAGTACATAATGAATGTGACGATTGGTTGTACGAACCGCGTGTGGTAAGACCCTTGGTATGGTGACGCTTCATTGGTATTGATGGTCGGCACTTTATATGTTGGTCGGCATGCCTGCCGAGCTACTATCTGCTGATTAGTACAAGTGTTCACTTCTGATTGCTCCACATAGGTTGATAATTTTTTATATCAACAATCTATCTTCATTTTTCAAGGGAAAAAAGTATTTTGGCTTTACCACTCATATAGTTTTTGTAATTAGATTTTTTGTAATTAAATTTTACTCACTGTTTTATTTTCTTTTAAACTTTGTCACGCATAATGAATGAAAATAATTAGTTGGCTGATCAAATCGTTATCTTTTATATTGAAGTCTAAACTAATGATATTCTATATTATTAAATATTAAATCCACTTATTATTTTTTTATTTACTTAAGACAATTTATTAACTTAATATATTAATATTACATATATGGTCACCTGGACTTTGAAAAGTTTTTCTCTCTAAACTTTCCACTTTCGATTATTTCTTTTCTCCATTGCTACTACTTGTTTACTTTGGGGTCTGATTATAAGGGGTAATGAGGATATCGGTTAGAGTTAGGGGTCCACCTGTATATTTCATTGCCAAAGATTTAATAGGAAAAAAAGTGGGAAATCAAAAGAAGATAATCTTCAAATTTTTTGAAATTTGATGCTAATAAAGAGGAGAAGTACAAAATTCCTTGCAAATCACAATTCACTGCATACGAAGGGTAAATCTAGAATTAGTAGGGAATTAGCAAATAATCTCACAATTGAAGAGATCCAAATTTCGGATAAGACTATTGATCCTACTGCTATACTGATGATAAATAAAGAGGATTTGTAAAAAACAATCAATTCAATTGATAGATCTGTGAAAACTCCAAGCCCTAAGGTGATGGTGGATGGTGAAGAGACTTTTGTTCATAGAAGCGGAAGTCAACCCTTATTTGATGAGGTGAATAATTATGATAGCCATTTTCCTGAATTTCTTTATCCAAATGGGATGGATCTTCATGATAATCAACCAAATCAAAAGGTTGAATTAGATAATCAAATTACAAAGGAGTCGTGGGTAAATGTAGATATTTCTAATCATAATAAAATCTCAGAAAATAAACTCAAATATTTTCCAGCCTGCAAAGATGAAAAGGGTAAAAATGTGTTTTAACTGAGCAATGTGAAGTTGAAAATGAGATTAAGAGATGGAAGTTTACGTTGTTGTTTATGTGTGTCAAGTCAAAGTATCATTTGCTAGTATGAAAGGGCATGTTAATGGAAACAATATGGTAATTTTAAAATGTTTATACTGAAAACTGGAGTGTTTGTTGTGGCTTTTGATAATTAGGAGGCTCAACTTCAGACGATGTAAGGACATAAATTTTCAATTGAGTCCCTGTATTGTTTTGACTTAATTCCATGAACAAAACTGTGTTTGTAATATGTCATAGGGAGAATGTTATTTTGTCACGATCCTACTTGGTCTATGACGTATTGAAGAAATTGAAGACGTTGCGGCAAAGCTTCAAAGAAATAATCATGTCAATGTTCATTTCGTGCAAGTTTAATCGTCTTCAAAGTTGATTTCATTCCGAGATCACTCAGGTATGAATGCGTATAATTAATGGTACTCGAAATTATTTTATAAAAGATAAGGATGTAATTTTTATAAAGAAAAATGTTTTTAAATATTTTAAAAGTGTTTTAATGGTTTAAACTTCGTTTTATGATGATAAGCACGGAATAGAATTTGACTAATTTGAATCTCTTTGTTAAGAAACGTTTTTATCTTAAAGTAAAAAAAAAGTCAAACTTTCGCAAGGTCGCTCGAACGACATTGGACCTCGTTCGAACGAGATACAATGTCGCACGAACGACATGCTTAAGTCATTCGAACGAAACGTTTTTGAGGTGGTGTTTAAATCCTATTTAAACAGTGTTTGCATCATAATTTCGTAAGTGTGCTTTCTGTAAAACTGTTTTACAAACCAGAACCTTGTTTGCACATGTTTTCTAAGGTTTAAAAGTCTTAAACACATCCTTAGAGTTTTCAAAGATCCGAGTTATCATTCTTATATGTTTAAGTGATCTTGCTACACCAAAGTTGTTTGTTCTACACATTGAACACAAAGGGTTTTGCGGTGAAGAAGCGACGGACATCGTGTTCGACATCGTAGACGAATCAAAGCCATATCAGTGGACACCGAGACATACGTGGACGCGTGTGTTGTGGACAGAGATCGTGGAAGACGGAATTTCTATGTGGGCACTATTGAAGAACGGTTGAAGATCAGAAGGAGCGTTAAGACCCGTGGGGATCGAGTCTTAGTGTAAGGCTAATCTGTCTTTGTAAAACCATTATTCATAGTGATTGTCTGGCTTGGGCCGTCCGAGGTTGTTTTTTCATTTTGGGTTTTTTCCTCGTACATCCGGCGTTGTGAGTATTCTTTACTTTACTTTACTTGCTTTAATCACTAGATGCATGTTTAGGATTAATCAAGATAAAATTGGTTTAAAGTGAGAATTTGGATTTCACAACTTGGTTTGGTGCATAATTAAAAGTTGGATTTTTTTCGAAGAAAAATTGGTTTTGTTTAAAACACACACATCGGTCCACTCACACTTTACAAATTGGTATCAGAGCTAGACAACATTTTTATTTGTTTTGTGATCCCGTGTGTTTTCAAAGATGAATTCTGGATATAATGAATTTTCTCGAACTCCTGTTTTTTATGGCACTAATTACACTTATTGGAAGATGATAATGAGATGTGCTTTAAAATCTATTTATGAGCGAGTTTGGCTTGCAGTTGAAAAAGGTTGGACACCCCCAGTCACTATTGTAGGTGAGGTCACTAGTTTAAAGCCTGTTGAGTCATGGACTGAAACTGAACAAAGACTTTCATAATATAATTCTAAAGTCCTGCACGTTATTTCTTCACATGTCACACAGGAAGAATATAATAGAATTATGACTTGTGAAACATCAAAAGAGGCTTGGGATATTTTGGCACTCACTCACGAGGGCACTAGCACGGTTAGGGCGTTAAAACTTCAAAATCTCACTACACAGTTTGAGACCATTAGGATGTTAGAGAGTGAGACCTTTGATGAGTTTTATGTTAGGTTGTCCAATATTGTCAACTCATCATTTAACCTAGGTGAGAAAATTCCCGACAACCGTGTCATTAAGAAAATCCTTAGGTCGTTGCCTAGTAGGTTTGATGCGAAAGTGACCATTTTAAACTCCCTGGGTAGGTTAGAATCAATGAAACTAGAAGAGATTGTAGGTGACTTACAAACCTATGAAATCGACATGATTACCTCCAAGCAAGTGCCTAAGAAAGAAAAGGGTATTGCTTTGAAAACCCGGAAGGAGGAAATTAATGTTTTGGATTCGGATTCCGATTCCGATTTTGAGGATGTTGATTTGTTGGCAAAGAAATTTAAAAAATTTATTAAGTTTCAAAAGCAATTGAAAGATGCCAAGAAATTTGAAAAATTCAAGAACAACAAAGTGGATCCCACCTCTAAGGATAAGTTTGAAAAGCCTAAGAGAGATGAGTCGGATAAGTGTTTTGGGTGTGAGGGGTACGGTCACAAGGTTAAGGAGTGTCCCACTAGACTTAAGAAAGAGGGCAAGCAACCAATTGTCTATAGTGTCACCTTAAGTGATAGTGAACCGGAAGAGGGAGAGAGTTCCCCCATTGAGCGTAACTTTGTTGCGTTTATGGCATGTCATGTGAGTGACGACGAAAATACTCGTATGAATGACACTTCCGAGGAGGTTTTTAGTATATCCCATGTTAGTGAGGGTGAATAGAGTGACGAGGAGGAGATTGATGTGAAAGAATTGCAAAATGCGTTTATTGAGTTGTATGCCGAAACGGTGAAGGAAAAAAAGGCTAACTCAAAATTGCAATCTAAGTTGAATGAGCGTGCCATAGAAAATAATGATAGTTTGATTGAGGATCTTAGGGAACGAGAGAAGAAGTTTAGGGAGAAACTAGAGTTTGTGGAGAAAGAGAGAGAGAATCTCCGTTGTTTGATGGAGTCCTTAAAAAAGGAGATTTTAGAGTTTGAGGAGACTAGGCGTTTACTCGAGTCTAGGATTCTTGAGTTAGAGGAAAGGTTGAAAGACTCGTTTAGAGTCAAGTTTTATTTAGAGGCTAGGTCGAAGAAGTTAAATAAGATCCTAGGCACCGTCCAAATTAAGGGAGATAGGGGAGGTATAGGTTTTGGTGAGAGAGTTGTTCCCATTCCCCCCGCACGTGTGAGAAACACTAGGATGGTTAGAAAAGGTCCACATAAAGGTAATCATTCCCACCACCGCTACACTTGCACATTTTGGGGTAGGAAAGGTCACCTTAGGTGTTATTGTTATGACCTTAGACAAGCTCCTAGGAAGTTTAGGAATAAAGTTGCCCCGGTTCCCAAAACCCCAATGCTCCATTGTACACCTACTTGGGTTAGGAACTCGGATTTAGTAGCTTTTGGAATTAAACTTCATGATTCTCGTTTGGGTGCACTTGATTCTTCCCATGCTAAATCTAAAGTATGATAGTGTTGCCATGTTTGTAATATGCTAGTTTGCTTCATGATATATTCATTGCTAGTATTATGACATGTGTATCATTTTGTATTATAGTTTTCATTTGTTTAAGTCTTATTTGAAAAATACAAAAAGATTTTGCTTTTGATAAAACTTTTGAAAATTCAAAAAGATTTTGCTTTTCTTTGAGTCAAAATATGTTTGAAAAGCCAAAAAGATTTTCTATTTTCTATTTTTGAGTTTACATGTTTGATGTGGCATATTGGTGTGCTTGGACCCCCCCCCCCCCCACCATCGTTTCATTATCCATGTGGCTAGGACATTTGGTCATTATTATCGATGCTTAGAATGATCTTAACCATTGTTTATATGGGGTTGTTTCGAAGTTGATATGCATCTTGATTCGACTTTGTATATATGCCAACATCGCACACATGCACGAGTTTATATGGATGTTTGACTTCTCTTGCATATTTGAATTTGGTGAGGCGTTCTTATCTCAATCTTATCATCCATGCGTAAGTAAACTTAAGGAGAAGTGTGCATGTAATAACCGTTTACCGTGAGGATTTTATAATTATAAAAATGATGAGTGATTCATGGGAAAGGGCTACGAGAGTTCACAATTAACTCGTCGTGAAAGCCACCGTTTAAAAGAGCCCAAAAAGAAATTGCAATATGCTAAGATAAGGGCCAATAAGATTTTTTCTAAATTGAGAATGCTAGAAACCTCAAAAGAACTTGAAAAAGTATGTTTATATGAAGGTGTTTGGTTGGAGAAAATTTGAACGGGTTTGCACTACTAATCCTAATGTTGAAACATTGCAATTTGACGCTATTGTTTGTAGAATCGTCAAAATTCTGGATTTGTGTGCATGTAGTATGTTTAGTTCATTAAGCTCACACTTTAATTGTCATTTAGCTATGATAAAGTTTGATGATTTATCGCTATCAATTAGAGCTTCTTGATCGTTTCGATGTGTTCGAATTGTGACTCATTTGTTGTAGTTTCACGCCCATTCATTCCATGTCCATGTTTGAGCACATCGGTACTATGTTTGCATGTAACTCACATTTTTAGTTTTTATGAGTTTTTGCGTTTTGTACGAAAAGCTTACTGTTTTAGCACTGTTTTGCATCTGTTAAGCCCTTCCTGGAATTTTTTTTGTGGAAATTTTTTCACTGGCCAATACTTTATAATATTTCTGGGAAATTGGGAAATTTTGGCAGGTCGCGCGAAATTGTTCTAATGACATCTCATCTCGCGCGAACGACTTCTGTACTTCGTTCGAGCGACTTCCTCATCTCGTTTGAGCGAAGTCCCTGGCTCGTTCGAACGACAGGGTGAAAAATTACTTCTGATTGGTTTGCAGTCCTCTGGCTTAATTTGAAATATTTTTGGTACTACAGGAAGCATTTTTTGGATTAATTGGATTATATGTAGGTCCTTTTATGTTCCAAATTGGTTTTTGCATATGAGACCATTTATCACACTTGATTTGATTGGTATACTCTTTGTGTGATTCCTTGGTTTACTAGCTACTATTTTGTCATTACATGATCCTATGTAGCTGGTTGTCTCATGTTTATCTAGTAGTTTTCATTTTTCACAATTGGTATCAACTTGATTCTATTTGGTATCCTATTCTCATGCTAGATATTTCATATTGGTTTATCTTTTCACCGGACTGTCTATTCGAGACAAAAGGGGGAGAGATGTATGTGATGTAAGGGGAGATTTGTTGAGCGCTTGTTTATGATATTTGTTTCAAATTCGTAACAAATTGGTATCAAATAATTGCTCACATGTTTCAAATGATATATTCTTATTGACTATATAAATTGGTTTCATTTGTTCCTCCATACTTCACTTGGTATTTGTTTGTCTGTTTCATGTGTGTAGGTATGCTTCAACGATTCGAGATTTCAAGACTACATCACATTCAGACAGTTCATGCTTGCCGGTGCTACATATTTTAGTCCGTATCCTGTATTTTTGATTTTGGGTTTATGGGATGGGATTTAGGCGTCATACGTCTTGACGGCCCGATTAGGCATTTCACTGGTTTAGTTTTGTCCCGGAATAGTCAAAGGGGGAGATTTGTAAGGACATAAATTTCCAATTGAGTCCCTATATTGTTTTGACTTAATTCCGTGAACAAAACTGTGTTTGTAATATGTCATAGGGAGAATTTTATTTTGTTATGATCCCACTTGGTCTATGACGTATTGAAGAAATTGAAGACGTTGCGGCAAAGCTTCAAAGAAATAATCATGCCGACGTTTATTTGGTGCAAGTTTACTCGTCTTAAAAGTTAATTTCATTCCGAGATCACTCAGGTATGAATGCGTATAATTAATGGTACTCGGAATTATTTTATAAAAGATAAGGATGTAATTTTTATAAAGAAAAATGTTTTTAAATATTTTAAAAGTATTTTAATGGTTTAAACTTCGTTTTATGATGATAAGCTCGAAATAGAGTTTGACTAATTTGAATCTCTTTGTTAAGAAACGTTTTTATCTGAAAGTCAAAAAAATTCAAACTTTCGCAAGGTTGCTCAAACGACATTGGACCTCGTTCGAACGAGATACAATGTCGCGCAAACGACATGCTTAAGTCGTTCAAATGACACGTTTTTTGAGGCGGTGTTTAAATCCTATTTAAACAGTGTTTGGATCATAATTTCGTAAGTGTGCTTTCTGGAAAACAGTTTTACAAACCAGAACCTTGTTTGCACATGTTTTCTAAGGTTTAAAAGTCTTAAACACATCCTTAGAGTTTGCAAAGATCCGAGTTATCATTCTTATATGTTTAAGTGATCTTGCTGCACCAAAGTTGTTTGTTCTACACATTGAATACAAAGGGTTTTGTGGTGAAGAAGCGACGGACATTGTGTTCGACATCGTAGAAAAATCATAGCCATATTGGTGGAAACCGAGACATACGTGGACGCGTGTGTTATGGACAGAGATCGTGGAAGACGAAATTTCTATGAGGGCACTATTGAAGAACGGTTGAAGATCAGAAGGAGCATCAAGACCCGTGGGGATCGAGTCTTAGTGTAAGGCTAATATATCTTTGTAAAACCATTATTCATAGTGATTTTCTGGCTTGGGCCGTCCGAGGTTGTTTTTTCGTTTTGGATTTTTTCCTCGTACATCCGGCGTTGTGAGTATTCTTTACTTTACTTTACTTGCTTTAATCACTAGATGCATGTTTAGGATTAATCAAGATAAAATTGGTTTAAAGTGAGAATTGGGATTTCACAACTTGGTTTGGTGCATAATTAAAAGTTGGATATTTTTCGAAGAAATATTGGTTTTGTTTAAAACACACACATCGGGCCACTCACACTTTACAGACGATGAAACTTAAAACATGGTCCTTTGACAATATGCCACTAATTGTGAAGTCGTGGGATACTAGGGTTTATTTGGAATAAGAAGGTATGTAACAGTTGCCAATATGGATTGGACTTCCTGAACTGAAACTTCACCTATGGGATTACTCGACTCTGAGTAAGATTGAAAGTTTCATTGGAAGACTAGTGTTTACTAATAGAATGACAACTATGAGGGAGAGGCTTACTTATGTAAGGATTTGTGTGGAGATTGGTGCGGGAATTGAATTTCCTAATGAAGTTCCAAACTATGATCAAGGGGATAATAAATTTGTTTTCTTAGTTGAAGTAAAAGTCAGGAGAAATTATATTGTTAGTGTTAAAAATGGGTGTTTTTATAATTGGGGGCTTATTCATAATACCCCCTGTGAGTGCAAGAATTATCACAATGAAAGATCCCAGAAAGAAATTAAATATGAAAGTAAATGAATCACATATAATAAAAAATATATTTGGTTCGGTAACGTGTCTACGTCCACGGAGAGGTTACTGTTCTTTATTAGTGTCTCTCAAGTAATCGGAATTACCTCCCTTTTTTCCTCGAGTCAGATTTTATATTTATATATGTCATTATAAGTGATTGAATTGTACAAGTAACTCAATAATCTTATGGATAGCTCTTAGGTGTGCCTGAATATCTCTTCGCTATTATTGGACATCGATTCGAGTCTATCTCCATGCATTTAAGCATATGTCAAATAGACAGATCTAAAATAATCATTTGATTTGGGTCGGGCAGCCACTTTGCACGCTGGGCTGGTCGGCTACATTATTAGGCTTGAATAAATAAGCCCCCGCACCCCCAATTAAGGGCCTAGGAGAGTTTGGTTGGGTTGGGATACAAATTTATTGGAAGTTGATGATATAGCGAGTATGAGTCAAGCTTTAACAAGTAGAATTGATATTAAAATTTGGAATAAATCATTTGTATTTACTAGTGTATATGGGGATAACGATATAGGCCCTAAAGTTAATTTGTGGAGTTACCTTAAGAATATGTCTACTTTTTTTAATGATGAGGCTTGGATTATAAGGGTATTTCAATGTGGTTAGGAGAAGTAATATAAGACTAGGAGAATTGGGATTGATTTAGAGGAGACTGGTGAATTTAATAATTGCATCAGTAATATTGTGGTGGATAATTACTCGAAATAATGGGAGAGGTGTGGAGGTTAATATCCAAAGTAGGATTGATAGGGTCTTGCATAATGAGCCTTGTGTAATACCCTTTATTTTTATGGCATTTAATTATGGGATTAATTAACTTAAATTGGGAAAAATTAATTTAATATTAATTCAAATTTTTAAAGTAAATATTTACTAGCGTGACGGTAGTTAGTAATTATTGGTGAGAATTATGTTGAATATTAATTAATGAGTAAAGTAATATATTACATTGAATTTATTAAAATTATCGTGAGTGAATAATACGACAGTTATAGAAATTAAGTCGGGACGTGCATGTTAGTCATGTCGGGACTAATTTAAGGAAATAAAAAGTAAATAAATTCTAAGTCACCTGTATGGTCATTTTGAGTGCACCAATGGATCCGAAAAGGTTGAGATAGTAAAAAAAAGTGTACTCGGGGGTTTAGTTTGGGTCTCGAGGCATTTTTAGGCCTAATCGACAACCCAGGAGGGCATTTTCGTAATTTCTAATTTTAGGCCGTAATTAATGACAAAATTTTAAGGGTTATATCTTATGGAAGTTAGATTCCTCGTGGGTTAGAAACACTTGAGTTGCATAGAGGCTAAGGAAGGGAGAAAAGAAGAGATTTCCAAGGAGGAGACCCATTAATCCTACACTGTTCCCACCAATTCCACCACCAATACGGAGATCCTCAGTTGATAATACATCCATGCTAGTGTAGGAGATATGATTTCATGATCCCATGTATATACAATGTTGTTAGGATATTTATATGAAAAATTCTGAGTATAAACCACGTTAGGACAACTCTTCATAAATGCAGAAAATTAATTATGAAATTGATGTCCAATAGAGGTTGAAATCTGGAACAATTATGGGAATATTGATTATAATGATAAGAAAAGGGTTCTTATTGAATTAGCTTGAATTAACCCCTTTAATAGATGGCCCTTGATGAAATTATATTTTTTTTTTCGTTAGATATCATGTACTTAGGATAGTACAACTTCTGATTTTATTATTTGGGAGCTTGGGACAAATTAATAGAGGTTTTGAGGATTTAAGTTAATGAAACCCGTAGGCAAAGAATTGCAGAAACTGGGCCAATAACTGTGATTAGGCATAAATTCTTCCGAATTTATTCCCTTAATTCAGGGACTTTTATCATCTCGAGTAATGTAAAATGAGTTCAATTATCCCATTTCCTTGCTACTGACTCCTTCTAACAAGTACTTAGAAGGTATTTAAAGCATTAGTTCAAATATCCTGAGTTGATAATACTCCTTCAATTATCGCATTTCATTTAGTTTCGTGTATTTCTCATGAGTTTTGAAGGTATTTAAAGCATTGAGAAAGAAAGGAATTGGAAAAGCATCGAAAGAAAACAAAGGAGGAAAGTCAAAGGGCATTTTCATAATTTTGCAGACTTAGTCCGAAATCGAAGCCAACTCAATAGTTGAAGATTTTTCATTCACAAGAACATTGGAAGAAACGACACTAAAAGTTACTAGCACTTGAAGATGAAAAAGTCCAAAAAAAGATCCCTGCATGAAAAGGCAAGCGGTTCGGACCTCCTAGAAAAGGGTCCAGACCGGTTCCCCAGCAAACTCTGAATGAAAATGGTAGGCGATTCGAACCTTTTATTCAAAAAGGATTCGGACCGCAGGCTAAAAAGTCCCTGGATTAAAAAGGGGTGCGATCCGGACCGCCCAGCCCGATGGGTCCACACTGCATTGGATTTTCTCATATTTTTTATTATTTTCTTAGTGTTTTAATTGGGTCAAACTCTAGTAAATTTCGGGGGGGGGGGGGGGGTATTCTTGTTAGTTACATAATATAGGAGTTTGGATTTTTTAGGTTTCTAACAGAGAGTAGAGGGTTTTTGTAGAAAAAAACCCTAGTTTTTCAATAGAAGATTGGCTATAAGGATTATCTTTTTTATTTCTTCAATCTAAGTAATGTTCTTCTTTTCATTTTTCAATATCTAATAAGTTTTATTGCTAATTTAATTATGCACTTCTCTTTTCATCTATTTTCTTTAGATTTGATGTTTTATTTTTTGAAAACCATGTTTTTCTCTAATTTAATCATGTCCAGCTAATTTTCCAAGGGTTGGGATGTATGAATCCAACTCGATGTCCATTACAAATGCGTAAAATTAATTTCTGAATTAAATAATTGATTAAATCGTGTTGTGTGGTGATCACAAACATTGTAGGACTTTTGATCCCGTTTACCCTAGGTAACTGGGATTCTTAAGAGTGCAATGCGCGTGTAGCTACAACGACACTGCTTTATTCTTTCTTTTAATTATATATAATTCATGCTTGAACCTCATAATGCTTGACATTTATAAAGACTGGGTCTTATCAATTATTTCAAGGTTTGAACCTCAACGTTTGGTTTTAACATTAGTAAATGTACTAGGGTTGGAGGATTGTCTCCTAACCTATTTTTCTCTCATTTAAAATCTTTTCATTTAAAATCTCAGTTTCATCAGTAGTTAAACAACATTTCATTCGTTAATCCCTTGTTCGGCGGGTTGATTTCCATATTACTTTTAGTTGTAGTTATTTCACCTCCCCAATCAGTTTTTTTGTTTCTCTTTTAGAGTCAAGTTAGGATTCTCGTTCTTTCTGACGTCGTCACGATTTCTTCGTCCTATTTCCCTGAGGATTGATACCCGGCTTATCGAGATTATAACTTGAGCGACAGACTTGCACTTCAGCCGAGATAGCACGCACTTAGATACACATTTGTGGTCGTGTCAAGTTTTTGGTGCCATTATCGGGGAATTAGGTAGACTTAGGTTAGATCGAGTCAATCTAAAGATTTGACCCAAAAAAATAAAAACAAAATAAAATATCAGAAAAGAAATTATCTCTCAAAATCCTATTTGTGCAAAATCCTGAACAAGCTTCTCAAAATACTCCAACTAGAATTCATAAAAATCCAATCGTTGAGTATAATCCTGACGCCCCCACACCCCTCGCGTTCCAGAATTCTGGGTTCCACCTCCTACACCCGAACACTCCATTGCCAATCACACTTTAAGTCACTCCTTGAGTCACACTTCTAGGACACTGAGTGAGGATTCTGAGTCAATTGAAGAGAGAACAATGTCAGGCATCACTAGTTTCGGTACTGGGGAGGGAAATCCACCATATCGTCCCATGAAAGAACTCCTTTTTCCCTAGCAAACTGTCACCCCTGGATGCATTTTACTCCCGTATAATGCCGTTTAGTTCCACTTTTGCAATGGGATGATACAGATTCTCCTTACTTATCACGACATGGATTCGAAGAAACCATACCTTCATATACGAGAGTTCGAAGAGGCGAGCGAGACATTTAGTGATCAAGATTGTAGGAAAGATATCATTCGCTTGAAGCTTTTCCCTTTTTCCTTAAAGGATAATATGTGGTCTCTATCCCCTAACTCCATCATCTCTTCGAAGGATATCCAATCGAAATTTCTCTCGAAGTTCTATCCACAACACAAAACCAACTCTGTCAAGACTCAAATTCAAGCCTTCCAACAACAAGATAATGAGTCTTTCGATAAGTGTTGGGAACGCTTTCAAGAATTGGTTAGCACTTGCCCCCATTACGGATTCAAAAAACATCACGTAATCTCTTTCTTCAATCATGGGCTCATCTTAAGTTTGTCACCGAGACTACTCAAGCATGGGATATATCTGATCCTAATGCCCAGACCCGGCCTAGACAAGTATCGACCACTCCGACTACATTCGGTCTATACCAACTAGATAATAATACTTTATTAAACCGTCGGTTTGATCAGTTTGAGAAAGGTGTGAAAGATCTACTTGAAGTTCGATTGAGAGACATTTTAGGATCCAACCGTGCTGTAAAGGAAAAGGTGTGCGTTATATATGAGGCGGGCCACTCCACAAAGGCATGCCCGATGATTCTCGCCTACAAGGCTATGCATACCGAGCAGGTAGAGGCTAGAGGAGGATTTAAGGGAAACTTTAACGCCCCGCATGGGAACACGTACAACCCTTCGTGGAAAAATCACCCTGGTTTTAGCTACGGGCAACAACAAGCTGCGTTGAATCCAAATTCACATGTTGCACTACCTCCCCCCCCCCCCTCCTCAATTTCAGTAAGCACCACCTCCCCCAGCACCGAATGTTGCTCCACCGCGGAGAAATCTCGAGGATACAATATACCAATTCATAAGTTCCCATAATGCAACTAACTCTAGGTATGATCGTATGCTCTCCGACATAAAAATGTGAACATTTTAAAGTTGTAATCGTCGTTAAGTATCGAAGAGAAAGGCAAGTTTCTGTCCCAAAGGCAAAGGCCACCCCAAGATCAATCAAGTGTTAGCGCTACATCCCAGGCACATCCTCAACAATGTAGTGCAATTACCACTCTGCATAATGGGAAAGTAGTTGACCTTTCACCTCTTCCAAGTGATAATAAAAATGAAAAGGAGATTTCACCCGGCACGAAAGAGGCCGAAGATGTCTCCAAGAGAAATAGTAGTAATGATGACACAAGAGAGCCTGAAGTGGTAGTGAAACCTCCAAATGCAGCCCGATATCCTCAAAGGTTGATCCCTCCATCCAAAGAGACCTCCCGGGACGATGTCTTAGACGTTCTTAAGCAAGTAAAGATCAACTTTCCTTTTCTCGAGACCATAAATAAAATTCCCACGTATGCTAAGTTCCTTAAGGACTTACTCATGGTGAAACGAAGGCTCAAGGTAAAGAATAACGTGTGTCTAACATAGAACGTCAGCTCCGTGTTGTTGAGTGATATTCCACTAAAATATAAAGATCTAGGTGCACCCACCATCTCGTGCATCATGGGGAAGAACCGAATAGAAAGAGCACTAATAGATTTAGGGCCAAGTTTTAACATTCTTCCCTATTCCATCTATAAGAAACTTTATTTGAGGGCCTTTAAGCCCACAACCATGACCCTCAAACTTGCAGATCGCTCCGTGAAGATGCATAGGGGAATTATTGAGGATGTAATCGTCCAAATTGACACGTTCTACTTTTTGATAGATTTTGTCATTTGGGACGAGGAGCCATCCATTCTCCCGAGCAATCATGTCCCCGTCATCCTTGGTCGCACATTCTTAGCTACGGCTAATACACTCATCAATACTCGGAGTGGGGAATGCAATTAACATTTGGGAACATGACCCTTGAGACCAACATCTTTAATAACATTAAGAACGAGGGTGATAGAAGTGAACCGCGAGAACTGGATCTTATAGAGGAAGCACACGAGCAGGAGAGATCTCACAAGCGAGATCCGTTAGGGGTAGGTTTTGTAGCACAAGGTGAGAGCGGAAAGTCTGATGATAAGAGCAAAAAAGGAAAGGTGTGCGTAGTGATCGCAATTGGGAGAGGGAGAGAGTACGTAGGAGAAAGCAGGATAGAAAGATTCGAGGAGAGCGTGAGAGAAGATGTGAACGTTAGGCAAGAGAGAGAGTTAAGCAATATGAGTCTAGAGGATTTTGAAAGAGAATTTGGGTTGATGGATGAGAGCCTCAATGTAGAAGTTCAATCTCACTTGGACTCTTTTAGTCACTAACAAGAGAGCGAATGGCAAGAAATGATAGATGAATTCCTTCACTATAACCATCCACTTATACCACTTGAGTCCTCGGAGGGAATTGAGGAGAAAGCTAGGGTTTCACCCGAGCGAGAGCACGACGTATGCATGTCACCCGGGTCATCGGAGTTTTTGGATGTGATAGCGGGAGAGGCGTAAGCCTCTTATGATTTAGAGCCCGACCCTAGCATTACCAAGGGTAAGAGAGATCAAGGTTTGATTACTTCCTCCAGTTTTGACCAAGAGAACCACTCTAAACCAGGATAAGTAAGTTGCACGTATATTGGATACCTTGAGAATCCCATTCGGAACACATATCACGAATCTGAAGGAGACTCTTTCACTTTTGGGAAGGGGCCCAACTTGTTTCGATTGTTGGTTTATAATCCTAGGACGGGAGAAACAAGGAGAGCTTCGGACCCCGTGTGTGGGTTCAGGTGAATTTTAGGAGAGAGAGCTAGGTCGTCGCACCCCTGACGTGTATGGGATATTTTTTGTTGTATTTTTAAGTCATGTGTTAGTGTCTTTTTGCATTTTAAATATATTCTTGTCTCTTTGTCACACTTGTTATTTGCTCTTTTTCTTTAGATTTTAGTCCTTTTGATTGAGGATAATGCAAAATCTTAAGTTAGGGGGTGACAAATGTGTCTTTCTAAATTTTTAAAATGCCAAAAAAAAATAGAAAAATTCCAAAATTTCTAAAAAAGATTGAAAAATTCTGAAAAGCCAAAAATATTTTTCTTCAAAATAGATAAAAAATGGAATTTAAATTTTCCAAAAATATCATTAAAATTCGGTTTAAAGTCTCAAATTGTAAAAATAAATTACACAAAGCCGAAATCGACCAAAGATGGAAATTGAAAGAAAATAGACGACTTTACGAATAAGTGTGGAGATTAACAAACCCGGTGAGATTTTTAGCCTTTCATTTTTTTGAGGAAAAAATCAATACGAGTTAATGGCTAACTCGATGTTTAATTCAGCGTTTAAAGTAAGTCGTTGTGATCTCACAACCCTTATTTTGATTGGTTACGGAAACGTGTGAGACGTTATCTCGAAAAATGTGCTTAATAAATCGCTAAATTTAATCCACCTCGAGACCCATATGGTGACGCAATTAATAATTTGGGCAATGAAGTAGGCCCTCATTTGTCACCCAAAAATATTGGCAAGAAAAAGTCGTGAAAAAGTACCCTTTTTGCAACCCAATTTGAGTCAAATAATGTTTTCCCTTTTTTGTTTGACAACCCGAAAACACCCAAACGACCTGGAATTGGGAAGATTTGAAATCCAAAAAGTTAGTCCCAATGGTGTTATAAAAAGGGGCAAGAAAAATAGAAAATACTCAATAAAAACAGCAAGAAAAAGAAAAGTGTGAAAAATAAAAGAAAAAAATATAGAAAAAGAGGAGAAAAAGAGCAAATGCCCGAAAAAGTACCAATGGACATTTTAAGAATATTTTAACATTCCAAATGTCCCAAACTATTTCCCATTACACCTTATTACCTGATAAAGTCCTGACCGAGTACAAATTAAAAAATTGGTTACTGCATGGAGAGTTAAGGCACAAAAGATAATAAAAGAGATTAAATGTGTGAAATAAAGGCGATGTTTCCGTTTCCTTTTAACCATAATCCGATGATGAAATCCATTCACCGTAAATTTTCATCTTTTCAATCTTGGGTGCGTGAATTCTTGTTCCATTGTACTTACTCTTCATATCACGCATACCGAGAGAAATAGTCACATTTTTGAGAGATTCGTTTGTGAGAGTATTTCGTGAGAAATTGAATCAAAACGAATTTTTGAAAAAGTAACATAATGGTCAATCGATGGAAATTTGAGGTTAATTTTTGGCTTTGCAGACACACACACTATGACTTGAGACTCTTAAACATGAATTGATGATGACTATTTTCTGGAAAAATTTAAATTTTATGATTTTTGATTATTTGGAATTTGCTTTGAGTCGAATTTTGTGGGAATATTCACTGCAAACCCTCACGAGACACAACTCGTCCTACTAGGGTAATCTAGGGGTTTAAAGGCTGGTTGCATACGCTAACTGCTTTCGCTTGCCCACGAAAGGGGTACTCTATCCGAATAAAATGAAATTTTTGAGAGTTGACCAACAGTTTAATGCTTTTTCATTGCTCAGGACGCGCAAAGTTCTAAGTTAGGGGGGTTTGATTAGGCATAAATTCTTTCGAATTTATCCCCTTAATTTAGGGACTTTTATCGTCTCGAGTAATGTAAAATGAGTTGAATTATCGCATTTCCTTGCTAGTGACTCCTTCTAATAAGTACATCTAGTTTTGTGTATTTCTCATGATTTTTGCACGTATTTAAAGCATTGAGAAAGAAAGGAATTGGAAAAGCATTGAAAGAAATCAAAGAAAGAAAGTCAAAGGGCATTTTTATAATTTGCAGACTTAGTCCGGAATCGAAGCCAACTCAATAGTTGAAGATTTTTCACTCACAAGAACATTGGAAGAAACGACACTTCAATCCTAGCTACGGTGTAAAAGTTACTAGCACTTGAAGATAAGAAAAGGCCATAAAAAAAGATCTCTTCATGAAAAAGGCAGGCGGTCCGGACAACCTAGAAAAGGGTTCAGACCGATTCCCCAGCAAACTTTGAATGAAAATGGTAGGCGATCCAGACCTTTCATTCAAAAAGGATCTGGACCGCCCTTGTTTAAGGATCCCTGCTTAAAATAAGGGGGCGATCCAGACCGCCCAGCCCGATGGGTCCGGACCGCATTAGATTTTCTATTCTTTTCTTAGAGTTTTAATTGGTCCAAACTCGTGTAAATTTCCCGGGGGGGGGGGGGGGGATTCTAATTGGTTACATAATTATAGGAGTTCATATTTTTTAGGTTTCTAACGGAGAGTAGAGGGGTTTTGCAGTAAAAAACCCTAGTTTTTCAATGAGAAGACTGGCTGTAAGTATTACATTTTTTATTTCTTCAATACAAGTAATGTTATTCTTTTAATTTTTCAGTAGCTAATTAGTTTGATGCTGATTTAATTTTGCACTTCTCTTTTCATCTATTTTCTTTAGATTTGATGTTTTATTTCTTGAAATCCATGTTTTTCACTAATTTAATCATGTCCAGCTAATTTTCCAAGGGTTAGGATGCATGAATCCAACCCGGTGTCTTTTACAAATGCTTAAAATTAATTTTTGAATTAAATAATTGATTAAATTGTATTGTGGGGTAATCACAACCGTTGTAGGACTTTTCATCCCGTTTTCCCTAGGTAATCGGGATGCTTAAGAGTGCAATGTGTGTGTAGCTATAACGACACTGCTTTATTCTTGGTTTTGATTATAAATGATGTAGGCTTGAACCTCATATATATAATGCTTGAGATTTATAAAGACTCGGTCTTATCAATTATTTCAATTCAAGGTTTGGTTTTAACATTAGTAAATATACTAGGGTTGGAGGATTGTCTCCTAACCTATTTTTCTCTCATTTGAAATATTTTCATTTAAAAGCTCAGTTTCATCAGTAGTTAAACAACATTTCATTAATTAATTCCTTGTTCGACAGGTTGATTTCCATATTACTTTTAGCTGTAGTTATTTCACCTCCCATATCATATTTTTTGTTTCTCTTTTAGAGTCAAGTTAGGAATCTCATTTTTTCTGACATCGTCACGATTTCTTCGTCCTATTTTCCTGAGGATCGATACTCGACTTATCGGAATTATTACTTGAGCGATAGGCTTGAACTTGAGACTAGATATCACGCACACAAATACACGTTTATGGTCCCACTAAACTTCTCGATCGATCGATCGACTCAAGAATATTGATCGATCGATCGACACTTTTCATCGATCAATCGACTCCTCCTGAAAATTGAATCTTCTTTCATTTTTAAATGTTAATCCAACCCCAAGGCATAAGAAACCTTAGACATAATTTAAATATCATAATGGGACTTAAGGAGGACCAGTAGGGTCGTAGGCGAGGTCCGAGTAGTACGATTTCAATTGGAACTTAATCGTGGGGTTACAAGGGTATAAAATAGGTTATGATTGCATGCGTGACAAATTGGAGAATGTGCGAGTCAATGATGACTTAGGCCAGTAGGGTAGAGATAGTACACCTACTAATCTTATATTTATTAAAATGATACACTTCCAGGCTCGAAAAGTACGAGAGATCTTGCGATATTGAGAAAATAAGGGAATAAATTAATCACACGTAGAATTTGGGTATTATGTGATGGTATATGGGTAGAATATGTTCAGGTTGTGGGTGTACCTATCTGATTAGTGATATATATATATATATATATATATATATATATATATATATATATATATATATATATATATATATATATATATATATATATATATATATACATGAGTGCATGTATATATATTATTTGAATATTTGTGTTTAATCATACCCACGCTACTTGCTATCATGGAGGTTTCCGCGCTGGGATAGGCTTATCTCGATGTGACCTTTATAGGGGACATCGACTTGTGCCCTATAACATAGGATCCTTGGTATAGGCTATTTGAGAATGATAGTCAGACGATCCTAAGATATGTGAGGGTATGTACTGACCTCTTAGTGACTTAGAACTATGCTTCGCCTCCAACTTGTGTGTTTTGTGTTAATATAGTTCGAGAGTGATTCCGAACTAGTATTTCCCTTTTGTACCAGAGATATGGGGACTTGATAGCAGAGTATGCCAGCACCATAGATTTATGTTGGGTGCCATATCAGTATATATATTATGAATGATAAATATATGTACATGTGATTCATCTAATGTGCTTGTAAGTTGAGAAAATTGAATAATTACTAGTAAATAAATTAAGTGGATGAGAAGTTAGGACTGTATTGAGATGTATGTAGTTGGCTGGGAAAATTTATTAGAAAAAGTTATCATATATAAATTTAGTTATGCAATCACATGAATCATGATTGATGAGGGGAGGTTGGATTAAACTGGTTATTTGGGTTTGCATTATCTAGATTAATTCAGCAGTACATCAGGCGTGCACACTAATTGAGAGGTGAGAATTCTCAAGTGAGTGTCGAGGTACTAACATGTCTATAATATCAACTGGTAAGCATTTTAAATAATTGATAAACTATTTTAAAGCTATTTACACTCGGGCTGTGACCCGTTTCTTATCATCTCTTCTTTTTCTTATGTGTGTGTGTGTGTGTGTATATATATATATATATATATGTATGTATTATAGGTTCCCAGCCACAGGGGCACTGGGCTTAGATCTTTGGACTGTTGACGTGCTGCAACTAGTATGGGAGTTGTAGGTCTTTGTACTTAGACGATTTCATCCTTGTCATCTCAGCTCTTTACTTAGTCATCTTAGATGGGGCATGAGTCGCCCATTTCCATCTTCCATTTAGTTCAGAGAGACTTCTACTCTTTATTATCCTAATATTCAGTTTTAGTTGGGATTGTTTTAATTATTTCATTATCCTTCGATTTGGGATATTTTATTTGGATTGATTAATCTAGCCTGTTTATTTCACTTGGATGGTTTGATATTCATTATTATTATTATTATTATTATTATTTTTCACAAAACTGTTTTCGTATAATAAATCATAACAATAGGACTTAATCTATAAAATTAAATATTTTGACACTTAACTTAATTATTTATTAGGTGATTAATAACGAAAAATTATTTTTCGATAGCGATGCTAAGAAGGAACCAATCGGACAATTTGATTTAATTCAATAAAGTACTGATCACCCGATATTTAATTAGGCAGGGTGTCATGAGTGGTATCAGAGCATCGGGTTCTAGTGTACTTTAGGATTTGTACGATTATTGTGCTTCCAGCTTAACGTCTTTGATATAGAGCCCTATTTTTAGGGCTGTTGTATTCTTATTTATGCAATTACGTCTTCAGCTATTTGTGATTTAATAATAACTATGGACTAATAAATTCCTTCTCGTTCAGATGCCTCCGAGACGATCCCTGAGGGACAAAAATGCCCAAACAAAGCAGCCCGTAGCTCAGGCATAGGGAATAATGAATGCAGCCGAGGTTGCCTCCATGGTTGCTCAGGCGGTGAATGCAGCTTTAGTGGTGGTGCAGCAGGCCCCACCCCAGGTTCAGGATGGAGCTCCATCTCCAGCTTACCTTCCCACTACATGGGAGAGAGTTGGGGATGCCTTTCAGAAGGCACATCCCCCATAGTTCTCGGGCAATTCTGATGTGGTCATGACGAGTCAATTGAAGAAAGACATCCACAAACATCTTTGCATGTATGAGTGCATGAATATTTAGAGACAGTTACTGTCTTCCTTCAAGCTAGTAGGGGCCGCCTTACAGTGGTGAGAATCCACTACCACTTCAGAGGAGAGGGATAGTATGATGATTCAGAGTTTCTGGGTGCGGTTTGATCGCAAATACTTTCCTTCCACTGTGAAAACTGAGATGAGGTGGAGACTGTTGAATCTCAAGAAGGAAGGTATGACTATTGCGGAGTATGAGGAGGAGTTCACGATATTGATTACCATAGTGCCAGATGAGGTACCTACCAAAGAGAAGAAGATTCAGATGTTTATGGATGGCTTGACCTGGAGGATTCGCCAACAACTCTTGGGTAATCTGTCATTGGGTACTTATATTGATGTACTTAACGCCGCCCTATTGCATTCCCAGAACCATTGCTTACATCAGCAGGGGAGAAAACGAGTAAGGGAGTCCAGCCAGCAAGACCGAACAGTAGGTTATAGTGCTAGTATGGCACCACCAACTCAGGGGCAGGTCCATCAGGGTGAGCAGAGTTCCCATCAGGGGGACCCTGCTAAGAGATTCCGATCAGGTGACTCTAGGCAGGACCAGTCTAGTCAGCAGAGCCAACAGGGCTATTAGGTCCAATAGCGGTATCAGCAGGGCCAGTGGAGGGGTGGTAACGGCCATCAGGGCATAGGACATCAATGACAGAGGGGGGGGGGGGATTTCAGGGGAAGATGCTTTGATTGTGGCAAGAATGGCCATAGACATCAGGATTTCCTCGAGGGGGACTGGTCCCCGCAGTAGCAGGGTGCCCGTTAGAAGCCGTAGAGACTCATCTATCCATCCGCCCTCCCCGCACCACC
Organism: Sambucus nigra; assembly: GCA_949130495.1. Taxonomy (NCBI): domain Eukaryota; kingdom Viridiplantae; phylum Streptophyta; class Magnoliopsida; order Dipsacales; family Adoxaceae; genus Sambucus; species Sambucus nigra. The sequence goes on from OX422216.1 coordinate 202,264,802, forward strand.
TCAGATACTAGCCTTACCAACCATCCCAGCAGTCCCAATTTAGCAGGGACAATTGCAGTATGGATGTTTTTATAATGTTGACCAGGCAGTAGTGCTGCAGGCGCCACCCATAGTTAAGGGTAAGTTTTCTATCCACGGTACTATGGAGCGCATTTTATTTGATACTGGTGCATGGCACTGCTTCATTTCCACTAGTTTTGCACGGGCCAGAGGATTATTAGACACGAAAGAGAGTACAGTGACATGTGTAGACTCACCGCTGGGTAATGGGTCATTGATTTTCTTTATATGCCGAGGAGTAGGTATAGAGATTGGGAGTCTGAGTTTAGCAGCAGATATGCTAGTCTTAGATATGCACGAGCATGAAGACATTATTGGCATGGATTGTCTTGCTACTTATAGAGCCATGATATATTATTTCAATATTAGCATTATTTTTGCTATCCCGGGTCAGGAGATGTTTCTGGTGGTGATGCCTCGTCCTGAGGGGGGATCGTCCACCCATTTATATTACATAGAGGAGGAGACCTCTAAGGAGGTAGTGATTCCCATTGATTCAATTCCCATAGTTAATGAGTTTTTCGATGTGTTCTAGGAGATACCGGGGTTACCTCCTAGTTGAGAGATAGATTTTATTATAGATTTGATGTTGGGCACTCGGTCGATATCCCATGCACCATATCGTATAGATCCAGCTGAGATGAGAGAGTTTCCAGATCATATTAAGCAGCTGTTGGGACAGGGCTTCATCTATAGGAGTAACTCACTTTAGGGTGCTCCCGTACTGTTCGTAAAGAAAAGAGATGGGTCATTGAGATTGTGTGTGGACTAACGAGAGTTGAATTAAGTCACGATATGGAATACGTATCCGTTACCCTGAATCAATGACTTATTGGAGCAGTTGAGAGGAGCAACCTTATTCTCAAAGATATACTTGAGGTTGGGATATCACCAGTTACGAATTAGGGAGCAGGATGTTTTGAAGACTGCCTTCTTGACGCGATATGGATCCTACGAGTTTTGAGTTATGCCGTTTGGGTTAACCAATGCTCCATTGGTGTTCAGGGACTTAAAGAACAGGGTGTTCAGAGAGTTCCTGGATCATTTTCTCATTGTATTTATAGATAACATTCTGATTTATTCCCAAACTGAGGAGGAGTATGCCGAGCATTTCAGACGGGTTCTTTAGACTCTGCAAGAGCATCAGCTATATGCTAAGTATAAGGAGTGCAAGTTTTGGCTACGCGAGGTCCAGTCCTTGGGGCATATTATTTCTGCCAGGGGGATATTAGTAGATTCGGGGAAGGTGTTCGCGATGAGGGAGTGGGGGCATCCCACGACACCGTCAGAGAACCGTAGTTTCTTGGGATTAGAAGGGTACTACAGATGGTTCATTTAAGGATTCTCAAAGATAGCGGGTCCATTGACTAATATGACCTTCAAAGGGGTACCGTACGTATGGGATGATGCTTGTTAGTTGGATTTCGATGAGCTAAAGGATAAGTTGACTTCGGTTCCAGTTCTTTCTTTACCCAGGCCAGGAGTGGAGATACCTGGTGTATATTGAAGCTTCCTTACAAGGACTTGGCGGATTACTTTAGCAAGAGGAGCAGGCTATAGCTTATGCCTCCAACAATCTCAAGCCTCACGAGAGGAATTATCCCACCCATGACTTGGAGCTAGGAGTGATCGTGCTTACCTTATGAATATGGAGACGCTACTTGTTGGGGGAGAAATTTTGCATGTTTATAGACCACAAGTCACTGCAATACTTGTTCACTCAACGTGAGTTGTACATGCATCAGCGCAGGTGGCTGGAGTTTGTGAAAGACTACCAGTTTGAGATACAGTAGTACCCGGGGAAGGATGACATAGTTGCTGATGTGTTGAGACGTAGGCAAGTAGGTGAGGTGGCTGAAGTGTGGAAGGTGAAATGGAAAGAGTTGGGGCATCAGGATGTAGTGGCCCAATCCTTTATGTCCGTCATGAAAATCACACCATAGATTGTTAAGAGGGTGATCCAGGACCAATCCACTGATTTGTTTTTCCAGGATCAGATTGTATGGCTCCTAGCCAAGGGCGCAGAGTCCTACTCAGGGAGTTTGGATGGGGTTTTTCATTTTAATAGGAGATTAGTGGTCCCGAAGGGCAAGGAATTACGTCATGCAGTAATGACAGAGTCGCATGGATCTCAATTTATGGTACATCCCGGAGGGGATAGGATGTACCGGGATATGAGGTGACAGTACTGGTAGTGTGGGAAGAAGAAGGACATTGCGGAGTTCGTGTCCAAGTGTGCCACCTGTTAGCTAGTAAAGGTGGACCATCAGAGACCTTCAGACTTACTTCAGTCTCTAGAGATCCGTATGTGGAAATGGGAGAGAATTTCCATGGATTTCATCAATGGGTTGCCTACATCACAACGGGGTCGTGATTCTATATGGGTAGTGGTGGATCGATTGACCAAGGTAGCCTATTTTCTACCGGTATGAACAGACTACACTACAAGACGATATGACCAGTTATTTTTTTGCTGAGATAGTGAGGTTGCATGGGGTGCCCCTGGATATCGTGTCTGATAGAGATAAGATTTTTGTGTCATGCTTCTAGGAGAGCTTTCACGAGGCTATGGGTACCGAGTTGCGATTGAGTACGGCTTATCACCCACAGACAGATGGGCAAACTGAGCGTACTAATCAGATGCTGGAGGATATGTTACGCATGTATGTCCTTGATTTTATAGGTGGGTGGGAGAAGTAACTTTCACTGATGGAGTTCTCTTATAATGACTCCTACCAGTTTATGATTGGCATGGACCTATCCGAGGCATTGTACGACAGACCTTGTCGTTCTCTCACTTGTTGGCTAGAGGTGGGGGACAACAAGTTACTCGGACCAGAGGTAATTTAGGACACGTCAGCCAGGGTTGAGTTGATCAGTCCCAGGACAGGCAGAAAAGTTACGTCGATGCAAAGCGATTCTTCAGGGAGTCTAGCATGGGGGACCAAGTATTACTGCGACTATCTCCTATGAAAGGAGTCATGAGGTTCAGGAAGAAGAGGAAATTGTCTCCGAGGTACGTAGGACCATTTTCCATTATTGAGAGGATCGGACCGGTGGCATATAAACTTAAATTACCGGAGCACTTGCACCATATCCATGGTGTGTTCCACATTTTATCGTTGAGGCAATATCTTCGGGATGAGTTGGCCCACACTCATATTGCAATAGAGGAGATTGACTTGCAGCCCAACAGTTCTTATGAGGAGATACTAGTGGCTATCCTCGACCACAGTGAGAGGAGATTGAGGTTGAAGGTAGTCCCACTTGTACGGGTCCAGTGGGAACATCATAATGTTGAGGAGTCCACTTGGGAGCGCGAGGGAGACATGCGCGAAAAGTATCCAGATTTTTTTTTACCAAGTATGCCTTATTTTTTCAAATTTTGGGATAAAATTACGTTATTAGGGGGGAAGTATGTAATACCTCGTATTTTTATAGCATTTAATTATGGGATTATTTAAATTAAATTGGGATAAAATAATTTAATATTAATTCGGATTTTTAAAATAAATATTTACTAACGTGACAAGAGTTAGTAATTATTGGTGAGAATTATGTTGAATATTACTTAATGAGTAAAGTAATATATGAGATTGAATTTATTAAAATTGTCGCGAGTGAATAATACGACAATTATAGAAATTAAGTCGGGACGCGCGTATTAGTCGTGTCGGGACTAATTTAAGGAAATAAAAAGTAAAAAAATTCTTTGACACCCGTATGGTCATTTTGAGTGCGCCAATGGGTCCGAAAAGTTCGAGATAGTGAGAAAATTGTACCTGGGAGTTTAGTTTGGGTTTCGGGACTTTTTTAGGCCTAATCAGCAACACGGGAGGGCATTTTGGTAATTTCCAATTTTAAGCCTTAATTAGTGATAAAAATTTAAGGATTATATCTGATGAAAGTTAGAGTCCTCAAGGGTTAGAAACACTTGAGTTGCAGAGAGGCTAAGGAAGGGAGAAGAGAGGAGTTTTCCAAGGAGGAGACCCGTCAATCTACACCATTCCCACCAATTCCACCACCAACGCGTAGATCGGAAGGAGAGGATCGTTCCTATACCACTCAAATTCATCGAATTAGACCTTTAATTTCCAGGCAAGTTTTTAACTTGTTATTCTTGAGTTGATAATACATCCATGCTAGTGTAGGAGATATGATTTCATGTTCCCATGTTTATACAATGTTGTTGGGAGATTTATATTAAAACTTCTGAGTAGAAACCATGTTAGGACAACTCATGATATATGTAAAATATTAATTAAGAAATTGATGTCCAGTAGAGGTTGAAATCTAGAGCAATTATGGGAATATTGATTATGATGATAAAAATAGGGTTCTTAATGAATTAGCTGGAACTAACCCCTTTAATTGATGGCCCTTGATGAAATTGTATTTGTTTTACATTAGAAATCATTTACTTAGGATAGTACAAATTTTGGTTTGATTGTTTGGGAGTTTGGGACAAATTAATAGAGGTTTTGAGGATTTAATTTGATGAAACCCGTAGGCAAAGAATTGCAGAAACTGGGCCAATAACTGCTCGATCGATCGATCGATCGATTCAAGAATGTCGATTGATCGACTTGATCAATTGATCGACCCTTTTCATCGATCGATTGACTCTTCCTGGAAATTGAACCTTCTTTCCTTTTTAACCAACCCCAAGCATAAGAACCCTTAGACATAATTTAAATATCATAATGGGACTTGAGGAGGAATAGTAGGGTCGTGGGTGAGTACCGGGTAGTACGATTTCAATTGGAATTTAATCGTGGGGTTACGAGGGTATAAAATGGGTTATGATTGCATGTGTGACAAATTGGAGATTATGCGAGTCAATGACAACTTAGGCTAGTAGGGTAAAGAGAGTACACCTACTAATATTATATTTATTAAAATGATACACTTCGAGGGTCGAGTAGTACGAGAGAACTTGTGATATTGAGAAAATAAAAGAATAAATTAATTACACGTAGAATTCGGGTATTACGTAATGGTATGTGGGTAGAATATGTGTACATATATGATTAAATATATATATATATATATATATATATATATGAGTGCATGTATATATATTATTTGAATATCTGTGTTTAATCATAATCGCGCTACTTGCTATCACGGAGGTTTTCGCGCCGGGATAAGCTTTTCTCGATGTAACCTTTATGGGGGATATCGACTTGTACCCTTAAACATAGGATCCTTGGTACTGGCTATTTGAGAATTATACTCAGACGATCCTAAGAGTTATGAGGGTATGTGCTGACCTCTTAGTGATTTAGAACTATGCTTCACCTCCAATATGTGTCTTAATACAGTTCGAGAGTGATTCCGAACTAGTATTTTCCTTTTGTACAAGAGATACAGGGACTTGATAGCAGAGTCTGTTGGCACCATAGATTTATGTGGGGTGCCTTATTAGTATATATATTATGAATGATAAATATATGTACTTGTGATTCATCTACTGTGCTTGTAAGTAGAGAAAACTGAATAAATACTAGTAAATAAATTAAATGGATGAGAACTTTAGACTGTATTGAGTTGTACGTAGGTAGATTGGAAAATTTATAAGAAAAAGTTATCATATATAAATTAGTTATGAAATCACGTGAATCGTGATTGATGAGGGAAGGTTGGATTAGACTGGTTATTTGGGTTAGCTTTATTTAGATTAATTCAGTAGTACGTTAGGCGTGCACACTAGTTGAGAGGTGAGAATTCCCAAGTGAGTGTCGAGGTACTAACATATATGTAATATCAACTGGTAAGCATTTTAAATACTTGGTGAATTATTTTAAAGCCATTTTACACTCGGGCTCTGACCATTTTCCTCTCATCTCTTCTTTCTCTTGTATATATATGTGTATTACAGGTGCCCAGCCACAAGGGCATCAGTCTTAGATCTTTGGACAGTTGACGTGCTGCAGCTAGTGTGGGAGTTGCAGGTATTTGTACTTAGACAACATCATCCTTGTCATCTCGGCTCTTCATTTAGTCATCTTAGATGGGGCATGTGTCACCCATTTCCAGTTTTTATTTAGTTCAGAGAGACTTGTACTCTTTATTATCTCAGTATTCAGTTTTACTTGGGATTTTTTTAAATATCTCAGTGTCCTTCGATTTGGGATATTTTATTTGGATTGATTAATCTAGCCTGTTTATTTCACTTGGATGGTTTGATATTCATTATTATTATCTATGTTCACAAAAATATTTTCATATATTAAATCATAGCAATAGGACTTAATATATAAAATTAAATGTTTTGACACTTAGCTTAATTATTTATTAGGTGATTAATAAAGAAAACTTATTTTTCGACAGTGATGCTAAGAATGAACCAATCGGACACCTTGTTTTAATTAAATAAATGGCTGATCACCCGGTATTTAATTAGGCGGGGTATCACACCTTAGTTACAGTATTTTATGTACTATGAGGCGAATGTGGATTTGCCAGGTGGTCATACTCCTCTTATTTTGTCTATTCAGCTTGATAGAGAGAGGGAATTAACGTGCCTTTCAATTTTTTTAATTTCTTAATGAAGCATAAATATTTTAAAGACATATTGAAGGTTAGATGGGATGTCGTACTGCTGGGAATGTTGTGTTTACAGTGGCTAAAAGAATTAACTTTTTTAAAAAGGAATTTAGAAATCTCAACAAGGTGTGGTACTCTAATATCTCTTTTAAAGTGAATTCTAAGAATATTGAGTTTGAAAGTATTCAGAGAAGTCCTATACATAATGGAGGTGATGAAGATTTAATATTGGCTCAGGGGAAGTGTCAATTGGAATACCTGGAGGTTAAAAGTTTGGAAGAATTTTTTTATAGATAAAACCCCAAAATTAATTGGCTAGAGCTGGGAGATAGAAATAATGCATTTTTTTCATAAGAAGGTTAAATGTCATACCAGCGAGAATAAAATCATTTCTATCAAGGATTAAAATGGTAATCTATGTTGTGCCCAAAAAGCAGTTCAGGAGGATGCTATGAAGTTCTTTTATAATCCTTTGGGTACTTATTATGGTAGGATTATTCTTTTTTATGATAAACTTAAAAGTATTTGAAAAATATGGTTAAATGGGAAGCAAAAAGAGTTTTTGCAAGAAGAAGTTACTAGTGAGGAAATTAAGAATTCTCTTTTTGAGATTTATCCTAATAAGGTAGCGGGACTGATGGTTATAATGTTGGATTTTTTCAGACTAATTGGAATATTTTCAGGGATGATACTGTGAAAGTTATCTTGTCTTTTTTAGGTTTCAAAGAATTTTGAAGGAGTGGAATAGTATTGCGATCAGTCTCATTCATAAAACCCCTAATCCATGTTCTATGAGAGACTTTAGACCTATCTCTTGCTATAATACTACTTATAAAATCATTTCCAAAGTGTTGGTGAAGAGGATTTGTGGAATTATGCCTAGTTTGGTTAATAATAGGAAATACTCTTTTATCAAAGGGAGAAATATCACTGGTAATGTGTTCTTTCCGTTAAGGATTAAAATGGTAATATGTGTCGTGCCTAAAACGAATTTCAGGAGGAAGCTATGAAGTTCTTCTCAAATATTTTGGATGATGATTATTGTAGGATTATTCTTTCTTGTGATAAACTTAAAAGTATTAGGAAAATATTGTTAAATGGGGAGAAAATGGATTTTTTGCAAGCAGAAGTTACTAGTGAGGAAATCAAAAAATTACTTTTTGAGATTGATACTAATAAGCTCCCTGGTCCCGATGGTTATAATGTTGGATTTTTCTAGACTAATTGGGATATTGTTAGGGATTATATTGTGAAAGCTATTTTGACTTTTTTTAGGTCTGAAAGAATGTTGAAGGAGTAGAATAGTACTACGACCAGTCTTATTCATAAAACCCCTAATCCAAGTTCTATGAGGGACTTTAAACATATTTGTTGCTGTAATACTACTTATAAAATCATTTCCAAAGTTTTGGTGAAGAGAATTGGTGGAATTACTCCTAGTTTGGTTAATAATAGGCAATAATCTTCCATAAAAGGGAGAAATATTAATGATAATGTGTTATTAATGGAGAAATTAGTCAAAGGCTATGAACTGAATACTGAAGCCCTAAGATGTGCGTTGAAAATAGATATAATGAAAGTCTGTGATTCAGTTAAATGGGAGTTCATTTTGGATGTTTTCAAGCTTTTGGAATTTCCAGAGATTGTTTGTCAGTGGATTATGGAGTGTGTGAAAACAACTTCATTTATTGTGAGGGTGAATGGTCGTGTCAATGGGTGTTTTAGAGGAACAAATGGCCTGAGAAAAAGTGATCCCATATCTACCTACTTATTTTCATTGGTTATGGAATCTTTATCTTGGATGTTGGATGATGATATTAGTAAGGGGAAATTCTCATTTCACCCTAAATGCAGTGACATCAAAATTTCTCATGTAATGTTTGGTGATCATTTATTTATTATCTCAAAGGTTAATGAGAAATCCTTGCAGATGATTGATAATGTTGTAAAAGATTTTAAAAGTATGTTCTGGTTGAATGTTATTAATCCTTAGAGTGAGATATATTTTGCTGCTATTGAGGATGATGAGAAACAAGGGCTGGATAATTTTATGGTAATGAAGGTGGGCAGTCTCCTTATTAAATATTTGGGTGTCCCTATAATTTCTACAAGTCTTAAATCTAATGATTATAATATGTTAGTTGAGAAGTTGATGTCTAAAATCAAGAATTGGACTAACGTGATTTTACTATTTCATTATTCAGGAGTATTCAAGTTTATTGGATTAGTATTTCTGTTCTTCTTAGAAGTGTTTTAAAATAAATTGATAAAATTATTAGGAGTTTCATTTGGACTGGAGTTGACCTTAATAAATATAGTTCCAAAGTTGCTTGGGATGATATTTGTTATCCTTTGGAGGAAGGAGGGTCAGGGATAAAGAATTTGGTTGTGTGGAATAATGTTTGCATGTGCAGACATATCTAGGATTTGGCTAAGAAAAAAAATTCCCTATGGGAAAAATGGATGTGAAAAAATGTTCAATAAGGGTTTTAATATAAAGTTAAAAGGTTAAATAAACTCCAAAAACACACTCTTTGAAGAAACTCCTTTTTTTTAAATCTTAAAATACAAGACGTGTATAAAACGGATTTAGTTTGATATTAGGCTTAGTATCCTGATTAACTTTGGGTTTAAATCAAAAACCTCTACTAGTTATTTGTATTGAAACCAAACCACGCAAGAAAATAAGAATTAAAACAGTAGGTTGATATGGTGATTTTTAACGTGGTAAAACCTCAATTTGAGGAAACATCCACGATGACATCTACGCCACAAAAAAATCCACAATAAACAATTGTACAAGAGTTAAAATAAAATAAACATGCAATACAAGATCCTAGGCTAAAGAACAGAAATATACATAAATGAGAGAAAACCACTTCCATGGTATTCTGATTTCGGCTTTGATCTCCTTACGAGTTTCTTTGCTTTGACTCCTTGCTCCTTGCTTTGATGGACTTAGTTTACACAAAATCTCTTTAAGGATTCACATCATTACTAGGTGTTCGTGTGAGAGTGTATGTGACTGCGAAGTGAAGATAAATGCAATATACAGCTCACTTCTCTTAAAATATTTATACAAACAGTCCCACGAATCACAAATTTCTATATGAGATGTAGAGTTTCACTTCTGAACAAAATCAGATTTCCTGTTTCACAAAATATTTCAGATCTGAAGTGAATCTTTCCAAAAACCAGATATAATATCTTGAATAATTTATCTATATACAAAACTAGTTTCACAAACTGTAAATCTTAGTTTTAGAAATAGATCTTTCAGATCTCAAAATATGGATTCTTTAGCGGTTTCACACGTCATAATGCGACGGAGTTCATCTGGTTTGACCGCGCTAAATAAGGTATTTAAATCTCGAGAATTAAAATTTGCAAGTTTAAATTTATTCTCACTCCATCTATCGGTAGGTTTGGGAACACGTTCATTTTCAACTAAATATGTAGGTGGGGACCACCCGTTAACAACTGACAACCAAACCCTCTCTTCTAGAGACCTGAGTGCCGATTTCATACGCGCTTTCCAATACGCATTGTTGGAACCATCGAAAATAGGAAATTTTGAAAATGGAAAAAATTCCATTTTTCCAAAAAAAAAATTGAAAGGACCTTAACGCAATAACTTAGCGCTCTCGCTTTGATACCAATTTGAAAATATACGTTTTTCTAAATCAATGCTCTGATACCAATTTGAAAACGATAGGACCCTCAATTTTTTATTTTTTAAAATGAGTTTCCTTTAAATGCGGAATAGAGATGGTTCAACTAACCAACTTCATAAATTTAAGAATAAATTTCTTCACAAATTAAAACAAAAGTAAACCAAATTTTAATTTTCTCAAAATTAAAATTATACTAAAAATCAAATTTGTGAATTTTTTACTTTAAGCCCAAAAATCAGTATAATACAAGTCCTAGAAATTTGCCTAACAATAAATATTCATTTTGCAATTTAGGCCAAACCAAATTTTATCCAATAAAATTAATGACATGAATTAAATTAATATTTACCCAAATTAATTTTGCACCAAATTAAATATTCCAATTTTATATTTTTACATAAGCATGCATCTAATGTGATATTGCAAAAGATAAAATAAGTAAACAGCCACTACGCCGCGATGTATGAGGAAAAAACCTCAAACAGCCCTAGCCTTAAGTCCACTAAGTATGGTTTTATGTTTACAAGACAGATGACTTACACAACTCGACTTGACTCCGTCCAAGGCCCTGATGCGTCTTCTTGTAACTAGCTCTGCCTAGTCGACAATCTCAGAGTCCATTGGAACCTAGGAATCCACCAATGAAGCTTTTAGGAACCCATTAATCACACGATGCCTTTCACCGTATGAGAATGTCGCAGACAAAATAATGAACTTCTTCTTTGTGTGATGTATAAGTAAACCCAAACTTCTCTTCTTTGAGGTGTAGAGATAAACCCGGTGCCAAACACTCCATGCAAATATATATATGAAGAAACATAGAATAAACTCTTATGGGTGTAAACAAGAGTGTCTAAGAAATATTTTCTTGAAAAACACACTCAAAACATGAACTCTTTCTTTTCAGAATTAAGCTCTCAAAACTCTCTCTTGGAGATTGTGGAATATGAAAAAGTTGGTTTGAAAAGGTTAGTCTCCTCACTTAGTAATTCTGTCAAAAAATAGTGGGGAAAAGGTAGTGGGAACATGGTGAAAACTGCTAAAAACACCAAAAAACTATTCCCGCCAAACTCGTTTGAACGACTTTACTAACGATGTTCCAGTGCGAAGACAGAAATATCGTTAGAAGTCTCGTTCGAACGACCTAGGCATCTCGTTCGAACGAATTGTCAGAAAATGCTATATTCATTTTAAGTCCAAAACTTTTTTATGAAAAGTTCTAAAAAAATATTTTCTGAGTAAACCAAAGTCAATAAAACTATTTATAAAAATTTTATAAAATACACCCAATAAATTTCCAAGCTCCTATATATATATATATATATATATATATATATATATATATATATATATATATATATATATATATATATATATATATATATATATATATATATATATATATAATGCATTCATACCTTGGGAGCATTGGAACCAATGTTGTTGACGTAGAAACGAGGCACAATAAACCCGGCATATGATAGAGTTTTATAATCTTGGTCGCTTCGTCTTCAACTAACACGTCATAGGCTTGGATGGATACACTTGAACACTATCCTATGGCTCAAATGTTTTTGTCCGGAATTGAGCCAACACTACATTAAGACACAATCAGAGACTTGTGTCCTTATAATGTCACTTCAGTCTTTAAAGATAGGTTTGGTCTTGTAAGACACACTAGTCCAATTACCACAAGTCTTAGTGTTTCATCTGAGGTCTCTTATAGGCGGACAAACATACTTAGTTTTTTTTACTATATTTTGGTTGTTGATTACACTTGGTGTGCATTTCTTTAGAGGCATTAATAAGAAAACTTTCTTTCTTAGGTTTTTCCACACTCCAACCTTCTTTTACAAAAATAACATTTTCAAGGGAGACAGTTATTTGTTCTTTAAAAACCTTTTCTCCAAAACCTAGACCAGTTTTGTCTTCAGAATCCAATTTACTTCCAGCAACAATTTCTTCATAGGTTTTAGCTTTTGTTTCAAAATGCAAACATTTTTTGAAAAAATTTGAAACTTTCTGTTTGGATTCTTCCATTTCAATTAAAGAAGCCTTATACCTTTCCTCTAGGATAAATTTTTTCTCAGACAGGTCTTTTAATTTTAAAAAAAAAATCTTTTGTCTGTCTTATGAGAAATGCACTGTGCAGTGTAATGTTCTACATTCTTCCTAATAGTATTACTAAATTTTTCAACACGTTCAGCCAATTGCTTAACCATATTATCTAGTTTAGCACTCTTTTTAAGAATTTTGGTGTAGAACTCTTAAATATCAGGTAGGTCATTATCGGACTCGCTAAATGATTTGTGTGTAGTGTCCACTATTAATTAATTTTGTGTAGTGGAACTCACACACCTGTTCAATTCGTCAACAATGTTTTCACTTTGACTCACTCGTAAACTAGGACTATCTACGTTATTTTCAACAAGATTAGATGCATGAATATCACTAATAGGGATGATATCAACATCAACAAGCATAATGCAATCATTAGTAGATAAACATGCATTATCATTAGAATATATGATCTTGGCATAAAAAGACATGCAAGATTCATCAATGTTGTTTGACTCAATTTCATCTTTATCAGAATCACTTGAGGCATCCCAAGTTTTGCACATATTATCCCTAACACTGTTGTTGTTTAGATTAACTATACAGTTAGTAGCATAATGTCCCATTTTCCCACAATGATGACGTTGTATGTGGCAATTATCATTCTTAGGCCTATTATTATCATTGGTTTGTTTGTCATCATTTTTATCACGAGGTCTGTGATTTTGATGATTTTGATAACTAGGTCTGCCTTGTTTAGAAGACATAGAGTTTCTAAACTTAATAATTTTCTTAAACTGTTTGTTCATAAGAGCAATCTGGTGATCCAAAATTTTCAAATCACAATCCTCACTAAGATCAAGTTAAGGTCTAGTGGGTTCATTTTAGAGACAGCACTTAGGATGAAAAGACAACATTATATCCAGAGGATTTTTTGTTTAGGGCAGTAATTTGGTTTTTATATTCTAACTCCATATCTACAGTTCTTAATTTACTACTTAGTAATTCTGGAGTCAGATTTGGGTCATCCATCTCTTCTATGGCATAACGTTTATAATCAAATTTAGCAGGTGATGATCTTAGGATTTTAAGTACAATTTCCTTTCTGTCATAGGTTATTCCATTAGCATGCAACTTTGTGATAATATTAAATAATTTTATATAAAAATCATCAAATGACTTATTTTCATCCATAATAAGAGTATTATATTACTAGACTAACATCTGAGCTTTTCTAACCTTAACACGTTCATCACCTTCATAGGTGGTGACGAGTGTGCCCTAGGCTTCCATGGAAGTAGAGAAACAAGATATACGTTCAAATCCGTGCCCATTTATAGATATAAAAATGCAGTTTTTCCCCTTATTATTATCATTTCACATCTTTTCTCTTCTTTGGTAAACTCACTGAGATTTTTCTTAACTCAATCAGTGTTGGTTTCAGACAAAGGATTACTTAGGTATTGGTATCCATTTTGAACTATGTCCCACACGTCATCACCTAAAGTCCCAAGGATGAATGCAATCATCCTTACTTTCCAGTAAGGAAAATTGTGTCCATGTAAGAGCGGTGGATGAGATAGGTTAGGTTACCTAGCTTCTCAAATCTCTCATCCATTTTTTAGAAAAAGATTTCAAAAAGAAGTTTCTATAGTTTTAGGATAAAAAAATACTTTGATAAACCCACTCTCATGCCACTTGAAAAATGTTCACTAGGCTTTTTAACACAAAGTTAAAAGGTTAAGTAAACTCCGAAAACAAACTCTTTAAGGAAACTCGATTTTTAAAATCTTATGTGACACCCCGTGTTTCTATTAATTAATTTAATTAAACAATTGGAATATTCGAGAAAAGCAAATTTTTGAATTTTAAAATTTTTATTAGTTAAATATGTTGGTTTTGATTTTAGAAGATTATAACTTCAAGTGGAATTGAAATCGGATTTAAATTGGATTTTTAGTGGAATTTTTAATATTTTGCCTTATGGCATTTTCAAGGGAAACTGTCAGATTTTAGACATGATCGATCGATCAATGATTTTCATAGATCGATTGATGCCTTCAAAAAACGTGCACTGAAAGTTATTTTTAATTAGAGTTTGTGTAGGATTAGGACTCCTAATCACTATATAATCTTGTTAATCCATAGGGGGACTTCTCATAATCACTTTTTCACAAGAGAACACTTCCAAATATTTTTCCTCTCACTCATAATCATCAACCTTCTTCAGAATCAAGTTTTTGTCACAAGTTTTTGGAGGCTTAATTGGGACTTAATCAAGATTGATTCAAGAATACTTCTTTGCTAATTTTTTTAGAGGAATCCAAATTTCTAATCAGATTTTTAACACAATCTTCACAGGCATGAATACTCTATTCTTTTTCTTTAGTATTATGCGTTTTGAGTGTCGCCTAAACACTTAATTACATGTTTTCTTAAAAATAATTAGTAACTTAATTAGAAAAAGTGGACACTAACTATGGGGCTATTTTTATAAAATCTTTTAATCTAAATAATATTCATAACCCTTTGGGTGCGTAGGATTCGTGAGTGATTTTGGCTTTTATTGGTGTAGGTTGCATGTAGAAAAACCCTAGTTTTAAAATAAAATGATTTGGGGGGCGTATAACTCATGTAATTTGTGTTGAAATAATGAAATTAGAAGTTTGATGTTTTAAAATATGAAATAGTGGTATATTTAATTTAAATAATTAAATGAGACTAATTGGAGGTTTATGACGAGGTGATAATTAAAATTATGATTAAATTGAATTGGACTATCATGCGTAGCTTTATACGTTGATTAATTATGCTTGTTTGTGTAACTTTTTGGTATTATTCTATTGCCTTTGTGACGACGGGTTGTTGGGTAATTTTTCTCTCCCTATACTTTAGGATGCCTTCTAGGTATGGAACTAGTGGGTAAGCCTTTTAATGATTTACGCCTTCTAGGTATGGGACTAGTGAGGGTAGAGTATCGCGTTTTTATCATCTTGGGGGTGGGCTGATTTTTGGTACTTTTTCGTCGTTATGCTAGCCTAGGCATGAGACTAGGTCAAAATTTAGGATATAAATTCTTCCTATACATAAGGTAGGACGTAATAATAACTTGGGGACCCTTAGTTATGGGACTAAGGAGTATTCTGAGGATCTCACATCAATTAAAAGGGTGGGATGATTATAAATTGAGAAATTGAGAATTAATGCCAAAGATAAAAACGGGTATTAAAATTTTTGGTGACATAATGTGTCGGGGCCGACAGTTTAAATGGGTCAGAGGACGATTTATGTTGTGTTGTGTGTGGAACCTTGTCTTGTATCAGGGCCGACAGTTTAAACGGCTCAGAGGACGATTGACAAGGGGAAGTGTGACACTTTAAAAAAAAAGTGAGAACAATAAAGTTGGTTAATTTAATTAAATTAACATCGTGGGACTTGGAAATTTAAAATCATATTGGTGTGCCTTTATAAATGGGAATTTCTGCGGGTAGTTAGTGATTTATATTTATCGCGTTTAATTATCCCGTTTAATTTAAAATATTCTATTGTGATATTTATTGCGTATAATGCTACTGTCTGGATTCAAGGATCCTATTTGAGGGGAGTATTGTGTATTCTTGCTCAGGCTTTGGCTCTAACCCATACGTTGACTAATCTTTTTTAGGATTAGAATTGGAGAAGCTGCATAAGTTTATCGGAGTTATCATTTGAAGGTGCATATGGAGTTATTTATTTTATGGCATAGTTTAGTTAAACTTTCTTTTCCAGTCGTATTTAATTATGAGACTTCATTGGAGTTTTATTGGGTCATTCGGTTCCAAAGTTGTTTAGAGTATTTATGTTGGATTATTCAGATCTTTATTATTCAGGTTTTATTTAATCGTTTTTGGAGATTGGATTTATTCGGAGTTAGCATGTGATGGATCTTTTATCGCTTAGTGGTTTATGATCATTTGAGATTGATTCAATTATTTATCTTATGGACTGACTATTTATGTCTCATATATGTCTCATGCTAAGAATGGTATTTATTTAGTTCACGTTCGGCATAGCTCGATGGCGGTGGCTGGCCACCCCGTCTGTCGGATTTTGTGGGGTGTGACAGATGGTATCAAAGCATGGTCTTAGGTCTCGTAGGTTATGAGTCTATTTAGCTTCCGCGTTGCCGATCTTTAATTCACTTTATTCATTCGTACTCCTTAAGACAGAGGGTCTAACATAGGTGTTAGATGTGTTTCTTGGAGATGTGAAGTTTTGAGTTAAGGACGTTGTAGGCATTGAGTTTACAAATAGTAAGCTTAATGTGAGGGTCCTTAAAATGGATTTTGGAGACGATAATTATTTTGGTGATCTTAGTACAGATGTTAGGTTTCGTATGTATTGATTTTTTATGTTGAGATTTAATGTGAGGACGTTAGCATTTTGATGACTTTCGGATATAGGATTGAGTGGGGGATTTGTGAGAGCGTTTGGTACGCCATTATTTTCATAGTTATGCGTATGCATATAGGCAATATATATATATATATATTATTTTATTGTTCGTGTGGTAGGTGCGCGTAGGATTGAGTGTATGGGCGCCCAATTATGGCATTCTATGGGTAGGCATATGTGAGCTTCATTTTATTTTGTGAGATTTATGCGTTGGTGAGTATGCTTCGTCTAATTTCGAGGACGAAATTCTTTGCTACTGGGGAAGTATGTAACCCCCGTGTTTTTATTAATTACATTAATTAAATAATTTGAATATTCGAGAAAAATAAATTTTTGAACCTTAAAATTTTTATTAGTTAAATATGTTGGTTATCATTTTAGAAGATTAAAACTTCAAGAGGAATTGAAATCGGATTTAAAATGGATTTTTAGTGGAATTTTTAATATTTTGCCTTATGGCATTTTTAAGGGAAATTGTCAGATTTTAGGCATGACCGATCGATCGATTATTTTCATAGATCGATCTATGCCTTAAGAAAACATGGGTTGAACGTTGTTTTTAATTAGAGTTTGTGTAGGATTAGGACTCCTAATCACTATATAACCTTGTTAATCCATAGAGGGACTTCTCATAATCACTTTTTCACTAGAGAATACTTCCAAATATTTTTCCTCTCACTCATAATCATCAACCTTCTTCATAATCAAGTTTTTGAAGTTTCGGGAGGCTTAATTGGGTCTTAATCAAGATTGGTTTAAGAACACTTATTTGCTAATTTTTCGAGAGGAATCCAGATTTCTAATCAAATTTTCAACAAAATCTTCACAGGCGTCAATACTCTATTCTTTTCCTTTAGTATTATGCATTTTAAGTGTCGCCTAAACACTTAATTATATGTTTTCTTATAGATAATTAGTAACTTAATTAGAAAAAGTGGACACTAACTATGGGTTGTTTTTATAAAATCTGTTAATCTGAATAATATTCATAACCCTTTGGGTGCGTAGGATTCGTGAGTGATTTTGGGTTCTATTGGTGTAGGTTGCATGTAGAAAAACCCTAGTTTTAAAATAAATGGATTTGGGGGCGTATAACTCATGTACTTTGAGTTGAATCAATTAAATTAGAAGTTTGATGTTTTAAAAGATGAAATAGCGGTATATTTAATTTAAATAATTAAATGAGATTAATTGGAGGTTTATGACGGGGTGATAATTAAAATTATGATTAAATTGAATTGGACTATCATGCGTAGTTTTATACGTTGATTAATTATGCTTGTTTGTGTGACTTTTTGGTATTATTATATTGCCTTTGTGACGATGGGTTGTTGGGTAATTTTTCTCTCCCTATACTTTAGGATGCCTTCTAGGTATGGGACTAGTGGGTAGGCCTTTTAATGATTTACGCCTTCTAGGTATGGGACTAGTGAGGGTAGATTATCGTATTTTTATCATCTTGGGGGTGGGATAATTTTTGGTACTTTTTCATCATTACGCTAGCCTAGGCATGAGACTAGGTCGAAGTTTAGGAAAGAAATTCTTCCTATACATAGGGTAGGATGTAATAATAACTTGGGGACCCTTGGTTATGGGACAAAGGGGTATTTTGAGCATCCCACGTCGATTAAAAGGGTGGGGTGATTATAAATTGAGAAATTGAGAATTAATGCCAAAGACAAAAACGGGTATTAAAATTTGTGGCGACATAATGTGCCGGCGCCGACAGTTTAAACGGGTCAGAGGACGATATATATTGTGTCGTGTGTGGAACCTTGTCATGTATCAGGGCCGACAGTTTAAACGGCTCAGAGGACGATTGAGAAGGGGAAGTGTGACACTTTAAAAAAAATTGAGAACAATAAAGTTGGTTAATTTAATTAAATTAACATCGTGGGACTTGAAAATTTAAAATCATATTGGTGTGCCTTTATAAATGGGGATTTCTGTGGGTAGTTAGTGATTTATATTTATCGCGTTTAATTTAAAATATTCTATTGTGATGTTTATTGCGTATAATGCTACTGTTTGGATTCAAGGATCCTATTTGAGGGGAGTAGTGTGTATTCTTGCTGGGGGCTTTGGCTCTGACCCATGCGTTGACTAATCTTTTTCAGGATTAGAATTGGAGAAGCTTCATAAGTTTATCGGAGTTTTCATTTGGAGGTGCAGATGGAGTTATTTATTTTATGGCATAGTTTATTTAGACTTTCTTTTCCAGTCGTATTTAATTATGAGACTTCATTGGTGTTTTATTGGGCCATTCGATTCCAAAGTTGTTTAGAGGATTTATGTTGGATTATTCAGATCTTTATTATTCAGGTTTTATTTAATCATTTTTGGATATTGGATTTATTCGGAGTTAGCATGTGATAGATCTTTTATCGCTTAGTGGTTTATGATCATTTGAGATTGATTAATTATTTATCTTATGGACTGATTATTTATGTCTCATATATGTCTCATGCTAAGAATGCTATTTATTTAGTTCACGCGCGGTATAATTTGGCGGCGGTGGTTGGCCACCCCGTCTGTCGAATTTTGCGGGGTGTGACATCTTAAAGCACAAGATCTTTATAAAAATGATTTTGTGGAATTTTATACTTGGTAGCCTGATTACCTTAGGATTTAAATCATATACCTTTACTCTGTATTGAAACCCAACTATACAAGAAGTTAAGAACTAAAATAGTAAGTTGACACGGTGATTTTTAACTTGGTAAAACCTCATTTTGAGGAAACATCCATGGTGACCTCTATGCCACAACCAAAAAAATCCAATATGAACAATTGTAAAAGAGTTACAAGCACATAAACGTGCAAAACAAGATCCTAGGCTAAAGAACATAAATATACCTAAATTAGCAAAAACCTCTTCCACGGTATTCTAATTCTAGCATTGCTCTCCCAACGAGTTTCTTTGCTTTGACTCCTTGCTCCTTACTTTGATGGAATGAGTCAACACAAAATATATGTAAGGAACCACACTTTTACTAGGTGTTCGTGTGAGAATGTATGTCATAGTGAAATGCAGATAAATGCAATATGCAAATACCTTCACTCAAAATATTTATACAGACAACCCTACGAAACACAAATTTCTATATGAGATGTAGAGTTTTATTTCTCAAGAAAATCAGACTTCTTGTTTCACAAAATATTTCAGATCTGAAGTAAATCTTTCAAAAAAATAGATCTAATGATTTAAACACTTTATTTATACAAAAACTAGTTTCACAAACTGCAAAACTTAGTTTTAGAAATAAATCTTTTAGATCTCAAAATATCGATTGTTTTGAAGTCTCCTTTTCAAGAAAAATGAAAACTAAGAACAGATATTTAAAAATATACAAATACAGAACCAGATCCAAACAAGGGAAGGTATATAAAACTTAGATATATGTGAAACTGTATCTCAACGTATTTCTCATAATTTTTAGTAAGAAATGTGAGATCTACAATGATATTAGGGTTCCTAAAAGAGATAAAGTGTGAAGAGTTTTCTTCAGACTTACAAAATACCAAACCCTCAAGAAAACCTAATGATACTAACACTCAAAGATGGTTTTCTGATCTGATTAAACTATGAAAGTGTTTGGGTTTGTTTTTGGGAGAAAAGCTAAGGATTTTCTATCGTATATTTTTGGTTTTCTCTCTCTCTCTCTCTCTCTCTCTCTCTCTCTCTCTCTCTAACCTTTGTCTTTTCTCTCTCTGCTCTCTCTTCTCTCTATTTTTTTCTCTCAAATGGACGAATTCTCAAAAGTTCTCAAATGCCTTAGCTATGGATTCTATTTATACTAGAAGAGGAACATTCGGGATGATAAAGGAAAATGAACAACTGGGATTAAAACGTCGATTTGAATTCAAATCTAACGGTGACAAATGGACTGCACAACTGCTCAATCTAGTTGGATCATTCAAACCTCACATGGATTGACTTGGATAACATGTAGAACATTGATTAAAATCGATCCAAGGGTTAATAATCAATCTCACTCATGTGAGACATAAGAAACAAAAATTTATCCAACCAGATGCAAACCCATATAGAAAAAACAGCCGTTGTTAGATGCGCGTTTTAGAGTTCTAATTAATCCAATTTGTTACCCCAAATTTCTCTGTCGATTTTATATTCAACCCTGGGAAGTTTATTAGGAATAAAAATAATTCTATTTAAGCCCACAACATTTTAAATATTTGAAAAATTATTTTAAATGTTTAAAAATATTCTAAAAATGTTTAAAAAATTCCTAAAAATATTTTAACACATATACACACACCAACACTATAATATACATGAATTGTGTCCTAGAGTGTGTTCAGTGCATCAAATTACTTCCATTTATGGCAATGATGTTGTCTTGGACTTATTCAATTGTTGGAGAAGCTTAGTAATACCATGGAGAAAATGCTAAAAAATAATCTATCATATTTTGTCTTCATATCCAATCTAGTTGGAACTCCTATATGGTACAGACTCAAGTAAGTCAGCCATATAATGTGTTCTTAGAATGTACTTTGTTATCATCAAATATGAGACATTATGGACTGCTAAGGTTCCTAATGATGCGTCCAGGGCCTGGAGGAAACTTTTGAAGTTAAGAGATAAAGCTAGGGCCTTATTAAATATCATACTGGAATAGGGGATAATATTTATTTATGGATAGACAACTGGCATGAAAAAGGTCCTTCGGTGGAGTATTATGGGAGAAGAATTGTGTATGATGTGAATAGTCATGATAAAGCAAAGGTAAGTGAGTTCATTAATATTGATTATTAGGTTTTTCCTAGACTTGTTTCTAATGACCTTATAGGTTTGGTTGCTACTAATATTGTGCCTTATATGAATATAGAAGATTAGGTCAGTTGGTTGTCTTCTAATAATGGTAAGTTTAACTGTAAGGAGACTTATGAAGCTCTTAAGGAGAGAATTGT
The DNA here is from genome assembly GCA_949130495.1 of Sambucus nigra. Lineage (NCBI taxonomy): Eukaryota > Viridiplantae > Streptophyta > Magnoliopsida > Dipsacales > Adoxaceae > Sambucus > Sambucus nigra. The sequence goes on from OX422216.1 coordinate 202,286,512, forward strand.
GCCCTGGTATAAGGCTGTGTGATTTTTAAAAAGAACTACTAAATGTTCTTTCTTTGTGTGGGAAATATGCTGTGATAAAATTTAGATCAGAGACAGATTGAAATATTGGGGTTTTACTGATGATGTTAGATGCGTGTTATGCAATAATGAAATGGAAAACATAAGTCATTTATTCTTTGAATATTCATTTACTAAACAGGAGGATTAAATTCCTAAGGTCTAAAGGGATTACTAGAGATGGTTATTTTTCGATAATAAGATCATCCTTATCAATTATGGAAGGGGTCCTGATAAATACACCAAAAAAATATCTCCAAAGCATCCTTTTGTTAAAAACACCACATAAGTACCCAATATTTGTCCAAAACACTAAAAACACACAACACCACATTAACCTTCACCCATATAAAAACCCAAAAAAAAATTTAAACCTCACTTTTTCTCTTTCTCCCCCTCTCTCTAACTTCTCTCCCAAACCTTTCAACCTCCCAACTTACTTCAAATTTTCTCTCAAACCTTAGTAATCACACTCAATCTTCAATTCAGGTATGTTACATCATTAAACCTTACTCCCATTACTGTCACGCTTTCATTTTGTGTATTAAATCCTAGCATGGAAATTATAAATAAAAAAAATCCATTATAAACTCATTAAAATGTAGCCCTAATTAATCTAACTGGATATATATTCCATTAGTGAATTAACAGATAGGGTTTAACAGGAATTGAGAAACCTAGGGTTTACCGATTTGAAAAAAGAAAAAAAACTGATCTCTACACCTATGATTGCCCAATGTCGTTAGTTCCAATAGAATTCGGTCATATCTAATCGTGATTCACTAAATACGTCCATATCTAACCATGGTTTTACGTTTCACAACCATACACAATCATGGATTTATTTTCACATCCATACACAATTGTGGATTTATTTTCACGGCCATTCACAATCGTGTAATAGTTTCTTACGTTCAATTCTTACCGTAAGTACCAATGTATTTCCTATTTCATATATTCATATATTTTTAGTAATTATTGTTTCTAATAATTAGGTTTTACTAATTACGTTTTAGTAACAACATTTAAAAAGCATATGTTGAATGGGTAATGATACTTTTCACAATAGACCATAGCTAGCAAGTTTTTATTGGTGAAGCAATTGTCACAGAAATATGATAAATGACTATTGCAAATGTATTTCAAAACCCACTAGAAGTTTTCAAATTTATTTGTAATCTCTTAAAGTACTAATGTATTTCCTATTTCATATATTCATCTATTTTTAGTAATTATTGTTTCTAATAAATAGATTTTACTAATTAGGTTTTAGTAATCAGGTGTTCTCGGGGGTTTTAATAATTAGGTTTTAGCAATTATATTTTTAATGCATGCATGTATCCCTTTCACCAATTATTTTTTCTTTGTTGGTACCAATGTTCATTTTCTAATATAATTTGTTAATTTATTTTGTAGGTCATATAAATGGTGAGAAGCAAAAATCCTCCTATCGCATTTGAGCGAAAAAGGAGGTTGGAGGCAGTGAAGGGAGTACGACCACCCGTATCTTCCTCTAGTAATAGTAGTGCAAGTGAGGCCACTAATTCGAGGAAAGGATATTCTCCTACGAGTTTGTTGGATAAAGTAGTTGAACAAGTGGTAGGAGGTTTACTTAATATTGATGAGGGTGCTACGTCCCAGTCAATTGAGCAAGTGGTTGAGCATGTTGTAGGTGATTTGATTGGGGTTAGTGTAGGGTTGAGGTAGGAGTGAGAGAAAAAGAGGAAGCACTACACCAAAATAGCTCAATTGTCACGGTCTTTGACTGTGATAAGTCTAACTTGTCAAGGTCTTAGACCGTGATAAGTCTGGGGGTGATAACTTAGTTATCACGGACTTATCACGGTCAAATATCGTGACAAGTTCATTAGACTTATCATGGTCATGTAATTGTCTTTGACCTTGATAAGTTTTTGTCACGGTCAAAGACTGTGACAAGCCTATGACAAAACCAAAAAAAATTCTCACGGTCAAAGAACATGACAAGTTTTTTTATCACGGACTTGTCACGGTCTTTGATCATGATAATTCTGGACATAATTAAAAAAAACTATTGGACAGTATGGCCACTGCCCAATAGTATATTTGTACCTGTTATAGCAAAATTGTACCTGTCTAAACAACATATATCCAAATAAAATATAAATAATATCCTAAATGCCATATCCAAATAAAATAGAAATGCAAATATCCATATCCAAACCAACATGTACCCAAATAAAAAAAATAGAAATACAATCCAATATCCAAATATCCAAATGAAAAGATAGAAATAATCTCATGAAGAAGGAGAAGATCGGAGGAGAAAGTAAGGCCACATGGCATATGAATTGAGACATCCCTCAATATGTTGAACGTCACATCGTTCGTGCAATCACAAAGGTGAGTTCTCTCTTCCCTCCACCACATGCGTGATGTGCACTCTTGCCTTAATGTCCTAGAGGGGACGTCCATTAACCAGAATACCCAAGAGGAATCTCGGATCCCTTAACCCCCTCGATATCATCTCCCTAAAAATACGCTCGACCAACCGATTGTTGACATAGGCTGCTCGACGGGGGTCATGAAGGGAACTGGATCATCATATGGCGCCGAGTCCATGCATATCGGCGATGAAGCAGTGTCGTCCTTGTCCTCATCCTTGTCCTCATCCTCGTCTACCTCTACCTCCTTACCCTTCCTCTTTCTCTTGCCCTTGCCCAACTGACGCTTCTTGAAGGTGTACATATCTAGGACCGTTGCCTCCAACCTTGATAGCTTATCATCATGGGTGTCCACTGATCGGGGGGAAAATCGAGCGTCCGTGTAATACGTTAATCGTTGTTATCGACTTTCGACCACAATACAAGAAAAACCTAAACTTCAACAACAGTCTTATGGAGTATAGCGGCTAGTTTGGGTATCGAATCCACAGGGAATGTTTGATAGATTTTAATTGATTTATTACTTCAAAAATAAAGTGTAAAAGATGATGATGGGGTGAGAAAGGAAAAAGGGGGAAACTAAAGAAGTTAACTAAACCTAATTAAAACTAACAAAATATAGATTTATTAATATGAATGAGAGGTAAGGTTGGAATACAATACCCCAAACCCTAGTACATTTACCGGATATAAAACTAGCTTGAATTAGATAATTGATTAAACCCGGTGATTATTAATCTCAAACATTACATATATGAGGGTATTAGCCCGCATCATACATAATCAAGAGAAAAAATAAAGCGGTGTAGAAATATCTAACATGCACGTAGCACTCTTAAACACCCCGGTTACCTAGGGAAAATAAGGTTAAAAGACCTACGATGGTTGTGTGTACTACACTACACGATTTAATAAAAATTTAATTCAAAACGTATTTTATATACATGAAAACTACATCAGGTTGAGTTCACGCATCCTAACCCTTGAAAATTTAGCTAGACATAATTAAACTACGCATGAACACAAAATATATATTTCATGAATACATAACTATGCGAAAAATTGGGAAGAAACTTGTAAATATGAATTGCAACCTAATTTCTATGAATTCTCAGACACAAATATAAAAACAATTGAAAGCAGAAAATAAACAATACTTGGAATGAAGAATCTCTTGACTTAATGCTGAAAACTGGAATAAATGTTGAAGAAATTAAATCCCTTGGGTTCTTGGGTGCAAAATCCCTTTAAAAATATCAAAAAGAGAACTCATAAAAGTCTAGTAATTAGTTAGAATAAGTACACCCCAAATTTACAAGAGTTTGATCTAAGTATAACTCTATATTTGAAAAAGAAAAATCAGAAAATCGTCACCCAAACCGGTCCAGCCTGGGCTATCGGTTCGGTTTGGTATACACCGGATCGGTTCTTCTTATGTAGGAAACTTGACCACATTGGACCGATTCTTTTTTTCATTTCACCGGATCGGTTTGGTTCTGCTCGCATTTTTTCTTTCTTCTTTTATGATTTTTTCTCAATCTTCAAATGGCATAACCCTTTCATCGTATCTCGGATTGGGGTGTCATTTTTTTTAGTGTTCTTGTGATTTCAAGATCTTCAACTTTCCAGTTGGACCCACCTCTGAACTAAGTCTTCAAAATTACCAAAATTCCCTAGAACACTCTATTTCTTGGGTTTTCTTTGTTCTTTCCAGTTCTCTTTCGCACTAACTTGCATGAAATACCTATAAAACACATAAGAGATACACAAAACATGAGGTACTTGCCAATGAGAGTTAGTAGAATGATTATGAGATAAAACCAAGTAAATTACAATGCATGGGATCATAAAAATACCGAAATTAAGGGGATACATATACAATATTTATGCTTAATCAAACCCGTTAACTTAGAACGTTGCGTGTCCCAAGAAATGTAAAAGCATAAGAGAATGAGTTCAGGACTCTTCGAAAACATTATTAGGATAGAATACCTTTTTCGCGGGCAAACAATTGCATTTAGCACATGCAAGAAGCTGTTAAACCCCTAGATTATCCTAGTAGGAGGAGTGGTGTCTCGTGAGGGTTTGCAGTGAATATACCCATAAAATTCATTTTCGACTCAAAGAAAATCCAAAATACCTAAAAATTGTACAGTTCAAACTTTTCTAAAAATAATCACCATAAATTTATATTCTTAAGACTCAATTTGTCGTGTGTGTGTGCGAAGCCAAAACTTTAACTACAAATTTTCACCGATTGATCATTACGTTACTTTCCGAAAATTAGTTTTGATTTCAAAATCTCACGGAATGCTCTCACAAACGAATCACTCGGATTGTGGATATTTCTCTCGGTATGGATGATATAAAGAGTAAATATAATGGGCACAAATTTACGCATACAAATTTGAAAGACGAAATTTTTATGGTGGAAAGATCTCATCATCGTATTACAGTCATTGGAAAACGAAAAACATCATCTTTTATTCACACCAGTTGATCTCTCTTATTATCTTTTCCTATTTTAGCTCTCCACACGGTAATTAATTTTGAAATTCGGACTCGGTCAGGACTTTTTTGGGTTTATAAGGTATATTGGGTAACCTTGGGAAAGGTTGGAAAATTCGGAATTGTTAAATTTACTTATGATGTCCTTTGGCACTTTTTCGGGAATTTGCTCATTTTCTCTTCTTTTTTTATTTTTTTTCCTTCTATTTTTGTTGAGCATTATTCTATTTTTTCTCGCCCCTTTTTATTGCACAAATTGCACTTAATTTTTTGAATTTTTCTTTTTCACGATTTTGGGCTACATGGGTTTTTCGGGGTATCAAACGAAAAGGAAAAATTAATTAGCCTCAAATTGGGTAGCAAAATGATACTTTTTCACAGCTTTTTATGGCTAATCTTTTTGGGTAACAAATGAGGGTCTAACTTCATTTATCCGAATTACTAATCACATTACCGTATCTGTCTCGAGATTAATTTAGTTTAGAGATATCTTAGCGCGCTTTTTAAGACAACATCTTACTCATTTCCCGTTACCAATCAAAGAAAAAATTTAGATATCATCAATGACTTATTTAAAATGCTGAAAAGAACTTTGAGTTAACCATTAACTTGGATTGATTTAAAAACTCAAAAAAATCAATTGTCTCAAAATCTCACCGAGTTGATTAATCTCCACACTTATTCATAAATGCGTCAATTTTCACTCAATTTTCATCTTTGATCAATTTCGGCTTTGTGCAATTGAATTTTAGAAATTTGAGACTTCAAAAAAAAAATTCGTGACATTTTTGAAAATTTAAATCCCAATTTTTATTTATTTTGAAGATTTTTTTTTTTGCTTTTTCAAAATTTTTCATTTTTTTTGGAAATTTTCAAAAAACAAAAACATACTTGGAACGAACATGTGATAAAATCAATGAATCTAAACAAAAAAATGGGAAGAATATCCCACACACCCTAACTTAAATGTTGCATTGTCCTCAATGCGAATTAAGAACACAACATAAAGAGAGGAAAAGAAAGATATTACTTAAATGGAGCAATCCCTGATAAGTATGAGTCCATTGAATCTACAAAACATGTGAGAACCAAGAATAAAAAAAAATGAATAACGAAAACTCTAACTAATCACACTAGACTATAAAAAAATGAATAAATAAAAAACTAACTATTTACAACATACAATTTGGACTTCTAATAAACCATACACTAGAAGTCAAAAAACTTGAGGGTCCACCCAAAACATGATTTGACTTTCAGGGATTAATGGTTTACCCTCACTAGGATGCATGACTCCTAGAAAATAAGAATTATGTTTGAACAATGGAAGGCATGTGTGAGGTGGAAGAAATAAACAATCACCAATTAAATGTTTTAAAGGGATGATGGGGGATTTGGATGTTAAGGGGGACAAGTACAATTAGGATCCAAGAAAAATAGAAACACCTCTCAAAGAATTTTCAAGTAGTATGGGAAGCGGGGAACACAAAAAGGAAGAGTCCATCTTGGAAAATAATTCAAGCAAAGAGTCATTGTCGGTAAAAGCTTTAAATGTTTTAAAAGTTTCAACCGAATCATAGGAATCTAGCGGTACTTGTAATGGTTCAATAATGGAGAATGAAAATGGGGATTAAATAAATTCAATCTCAAGTGATTCATCATCACTTAAATATTGAATTTCAAGTGAGAAAGACTCACTTTCAATGCGATGTTATTAAAAAATTTGAGGTGACACACAAGTCTCAACCTCCTCTTTGTTTTTCAAAGAAGAACTAGTCTCCTTTAAAAGTGTTTCAATTTCCTAATCATCACCAAAGATCTTCTTCACGCCTTTCATGTAAAGATGGAAGGTTTCTTCCAAAATTAGGCTTCCTTAGCTCTAGCACCTCAGATTCCTCATTTGTTCGAAAACTTTCTTCAATTTCAAAAATATCGAAAGAAAAATCGTCATTGGATTCGAATAATGCATCCAACTCTTGATCCAAAAAACGATTTTTTTCCCGATATTCATTTTCAAGTTTTTCATTCTCAAGAAGTCGAATGGCCTCACCAAGGTTTTTAGGTATAGCCCAGGTTTCTTGCACATAAAAAGATGGAGAACTACTCCCATACAAACGTAAGTTTTCAAGGCTTTCCTTTTGAATAATTCGAAGGCCCTCACTAATGGGAATAAGTCAAGGCGTGAATTCTTGAGAATAAAAAGTTTGAGAACTATTCCCATATGAGCCATTATAATGACCTAACTAATTATAAAAGTACATGATTGTCGAGTAGTTTGTAAATGGACAATCCACGTAAAGAGGTGTGCGACTGAGGATTCAACGTTTCTTGGTGCTCAATTGTGCAAGCCTACAAAAAAAGGTTAAAACAACAAAAAAAACATACGAAATAGTAAATCAATTATAATCTATAATAAAACACTCCCCGACAATGACACCATTTAACTTGACGCGATTAAAAATGTGTCTAAAGTGTGTGCTTATATAGGTTCAAGTGCAAGCTTGTCGCTCAAGTAATAACCTGGTAAAACGGGATTGTATCCACAGGGAACTAGGACGAATGCTCGTAACGATGAAGGAATAGAAGACTAACCCTCAATTGATTCGAGAAAAGAAACTAAAAGATGATTAATTATGGAACTGGATTCTACTGTCTAAATGCAAATGAAATTTACACTACTAACTAAGCTACGTGCACAGAAAGAAAACTACTGCAATTAAGTAGATTTGAATGAGAGAAAAATAGGTTAGGACACAATCCCCTAAACCCTAGTATATTTACCGGATAGAAAGCTAGCTTTCGAATTAGATATTTTATTAAACCCAGTCTTTATTAATCCTAAGCATTGTATATATAAGGGTACTAGCCCGCGTCGTACGTAATCAAAGGTAGGAATAAATCGGTACTGAATAGCCAACACTCACATCGCATTCTTAAACACCCCGGTTACCTAGGGAAAATGAGGTTAAAAGACCTACGATGGATGTGATCACTACACTACACGATTCAATCAAAATTACCTCATGTGCTAACCCGTTATTGCTCGTCTCCATTCCGATGATCCTATACTACCACAACCGTGAGCTCACCCCCTAGTCCTCCCCTTGTGATCCACCCCGAGTACTTAGCTGAGTGCGACCGTAGCCAAAGATTCTTTATCGGTATCAGATTGTGACTCACGCCCTTCCTTAAGCTTTGCCTAAAAAGATAAAAAGTACACGATTAGTTAATTAAGTAAATAAAAAAATTATAACGTAATTAAAAAAAAGTAAACATTTATAACTTACAATGGTGGCTGCGACGCTCGGGGCCACCTCCCTGTCCTTGCCCTTTTTCATCTAAATTGCCACATAGGCATCTAGCCTATGTGGCCTAACCCTAGGGCCACACCCCGTGTCCTGAAATAAAAAAAATACATAATTAGTAAATAACACAAAGTAATGCTAAATTAGAATAACTTAAATTAAATAAAAATAAAAACTTACCATCCTGTGTTCCACCTCGGTGTAAGACGTCCGTTCGGAGTAGTGCACATCCAAATTTTTTGCCCAGTTGTCCCTCCCTAATTGGAGAGATGTCAATTGTCGCTCATCGGTCTCATTGTCGATAAACTTTTGCCATTGTGTCAATGAGATCGGCTCCTTCGAGGGGACGATGTCCCGTAGTCTCAGAATGGACTCCCGAGTCTTTACAAAGTACCGTGCTCGTAAATTCTTCTTCCACGTCTTATATTGATCCCTCAATTGTTCCAAGGTGGAGTCGCATAGATGTGGGGACAGGACGATTTTTTTCTGTCAAACAAATACAAACCAAAAAGAAAGTAAGTGTTAGTTGCTTACAAATATAAATATAAATATAAATTTAAATACACTACCTTTAGTGCCCCCAAATGTTCAACTTGAGGTCAAAAGGAACGGACCTTCATTCAGTGTACCCCAGGCCAACGATCGCCTTCAGCAACTCTAGCGCTCTAGCAAAAAATGTTGTCTTATTCTCGACAACGGACCCCAATTTGCCCTATTTTGGGGGCCTACTGGCCGAAGAGCTCTCATCGCCTCTGCTACTGCTCCCGGATGAAGTCATTTTCTGTAAAAATTATTATAATTAGTACAAACATGTATATGGAATTTGAATTAATGCTCAAATCCAATAGTAACAATACATACCAATACCAATATCAATTTATACCAATACCAATACCAATTTATACCAATGCCAAATTTCAATTTACACGCACACAGACACTACATCACAATGACCATTTACTGACACACAATGAGTGTTAGTAATCAATTTTCTAATGGATATATCCGTTAATAATAAAGTGTTGGGAATATCATTTCTAACAGACACAATTCGTTAGTAAAATTATTAATTCTAAAGCATTAAAACCGTTAGAAATTTATTATTTCTAATTGAAAATAACTGTTACAAATAATAAAAAGTGTTACTTATGGGAGGACTTATTTTCACATTTATGCTTTTCCTTTTATTTACAAACGGATCTAAACCGTTAGAAGTGGCATTTTCTAACAGTTTTACTCCATTAGAAAATGAAGTGTATATATATATATATATATATTATATATATATATATATATGTATATATATTCCAGGGAACCAACCAATCCATCTTTCTCACCCTTTCAAAATCAATTCAAGCATTGAATGTGAGACAAAATAGTAATCAAAGACAAGTACCAAAGAGAAATTCATAAAAACTCATGCTTGTTAAAAATTTTAAATAATTAATGAAGTTGGCATATATAAAAAAATGAGAGAGAAAGAAACCTATACATAATCCATAGTCATCATATCTGTAAGGACATTTTTGTCCATTAACAATTTATTATGTCACACGCTGTTACACCGTTGAAGAAATTCAAGATTCATACATTCATCAACGGATCCGAATATCAAAAGAAGAAGAGGAATCAAAGTCTAACAGACCGGACCGGTCCGCCTGCAATAAAAGAACCGATCCGGATAACCGGACCGGTCCGCCTCAGACCCGGACCGATCCGTTTGCTGAAGGCCAATATACCCCGAACCGCAAGCGAACCGATGAAGCCTGGAATAAAAGAACTGATCCGGTCAACCGGACCGATCCGCCCCCAAGCCGGACCGGTTCGCCTGGGATAAATTCGGCCAGATCTGTTAGAGATTTTTTAGGCTAAAAGTTTTCTTATTTAAACCCACTACGGGGAGTTGTTTTCCAAGACTTTTCAAGACGATTTTCAGAGTCCTAAATACTCTAAGTCTTCACCTATTGAGCCCAAGACTCTAGGTTTTTTGATTCACACAAATTATCAAATCTTTGTGAATGTTTTTGGTAACCCAAGAACACAACCTTGTGTTTGTTCAAACCTTTGTGGAGAGATATTTGCAACCAAGGGCTGCGTGTCATTACTGAGGGAGTCTCTACAAAGTTTTATGGCTGTGTGTCATTGAGGAGTGCTGCGGTTCTTCCTTTGTTGATTGGACTGAGGTTCATGTGGGTTCGCTGCGTGTGGATTCATTGCTGACGACACCGACCGACGCCTGCGGGTATTCGTGTGTCACTGTATTTCATTGTAATCCGTGTAAGTTGCGATTTACTTATTATAGTGAAATAAAAGGTTTTGCCCTGCGGAGATTTTTCCTTAAACTTGTTTCGCATACTTTATTTGTTTAAGGATTGACACACACACGCACCGTAGATGGATGGTTAGGGGCTGAATTTATTTGATTTAAAAGTAGACTCTAATTAAATAAGGGTTACTAGAAATCTTGCGAATTTAATTTTATTTAAATCAATTATCACATGTAATTCTCGACTTCTCAAATTGGTATCAGAGCGGGTTACGCTAATTTATCGCGTGATCCTGATTTTTCGAGGATTTACTTTCTGATACAATTTGTCTACTCACGTTTTCAAATTGGTATCAGAGCAGGTTGCGCTAATTTATTGCGTATTCCTATTTTCCGCAAAATCGTGTGATATTGATTTTTTTTGAAAAATCAGTTTTGTGAAAAATCGCAATTTTTCAATGGAACGCCCATTTAATGAGGAGCCTATTTTTGAAAAAGTTCACGACCATGCTGAAAATTTAAAAAGTTTGAATTTGAAACTTTGCAAAATAATTAAAGTTTTGGAAAAAGAAAATTCTCGTTTTAAATCCGCGATGGATCTTTTGCAAACGGTTCAAAATCAAAGAGATTTTTTATCGTGAAAAAGTTGTTTCCTTGGACCATGACTTTGTTTCTTTAAAATTGTCCAAGAAGGAGAGTGATGAAAGGGTCCTATTTTTAGAAAAAGAATTGGAGGACCTTAAAAATTCGATGGTTTGTGTTTGTGCCAAAGATGATAAAAATATTTTAGTCAATGAGTTTGTGGCACGTGAAGAGACTCTTAGGAAAAAGTTTGCTTTAATTGAGGGGGAGCGAGATAACCTTCTAGGTTTGATTGAAAATTTGAAGAAGGCGTCCCTTAATTTGGAAGTGTCTAATTCTTTGCTTGAGTCAAAAATTTTGAAGTTAAAAAATGATTTGACAGACTCAAGTAGGTTTGATAGTGATGGTAATGGCTCATCGTGTTCTCATGCTTCTAATGCTAAAGCCAAAACCATTATTTGTTTTAGAGGGTTAACTAATTCCAAGGATGTTAGAAAAGATCACACTTTAGGTGTCGTTCCACCCGTTTACACATGTTCATATTGTGGTAGGAAAGGTCACCTTAGGCGTTTTTATTTTGATCTTGGAAAATGTCCTAGAAAGTTTATGTCTAGTGTTCCCGTGGTTCCCAAAGCCCCCGCACGATGTTTCACATCTATTTGGGTTAGGAAATCACTTTTAGAGGCACTAGATTTTAGACAAGTTGATTCCCGTTTGCTTGCACATGATTCTTCTCTTGCCATATCATATAGATGATTGTGTTTGCATGTTTGTCATACGCTAGTTATGCTTCATGAAATTTATATTTGCTAGCGTTGTGACATGTACTTTTTGTATATATTTTTTTTTTGAAAAATTTTGAAAAATACAAAAAGACTTTTGCTTTTTTTTTGGTTGCACCGTTTATGGATGGTCACTTTAAATGACCGAGTCACAACATCATTTCATTTTTTTCATGTGACTATTTGATAGTATTTTGAGACAATAGGTCAATTCATCCTTGTGCTTTATAATGTTTGGAGTCATTAAGATGTAATTAAGTGCTACTTCCTACATGTTTGACTCATGTTTCCTTTATTGCACACATGCACGGATTTGTTTGATTATTGCGCTTGTCTTATCACATGTTGGTTGGGTGTTTTCACTTCAATCCTGTCCTTAAAACGAACCAAGCGCGATAAAATTTTGATAAGGAAATTGTGCATATAAAAATCGTTTTGTGAGTTTGTGTGTTTTGTTTGATAACGGGGAGGGGCTACGAAAGGTAATTATCTATCCTTTGCGCAAAAGCCACCGTTAAATTGGACCTAAAAATGGAGGAGTTTTATTATCCGGGGTCCAAAGAGCTCGAAAAATTTAAAGGCAATAAAAAGATATTCATGCCAAAATATGGGCCATTTAGGTTTTTGCACCAATTCTCCAAAGTTTGAGAATTTAGATCACCTCTAAAAGAAAATATGCATGAGGGAGTTTGGTTGGAGAATTTAAAACGGGTTTGCACGTCCTTGATATACTTGAAAATGCGCTACATAGTTTTGGACGTTATTGGTGTGGAAATCATTTTGACTTTGATTTGTTGATTTGCATAAGACGATGTCATCTAAATTCAACAAACTTTTACACCTAAGGATACCTTTGATGTTCATTCGTTAGGGGTACACATATGCATCGTGCACATATGATTGATTGAGTTGATTTACCTATCGAATGTGTTCACACCCATTCATTCCGTTTCCATGACTTGGTTGTTTGAGTCTAAATCCATGGTGTGATTTTTGTTTCATATTTGTTCAAATTGGTATCTTATTTTTGTACGAAAAATTTGAAAAATTCAAAAATAGTTTGTGAAGATTTGTTTGAGCATCTCCTTGCAAGAGCACATTTACCATATTTGATTGATGCCTTGTTTTGTGTACCGTGACACCCCGATTTTGCTTGTTTGATTCATTCTTCTCATTTGTCTATTTGGAGACATCATAAAAAGGGGGAGAAAGAATTATCTTATTATGGGGGATATTTGAAAGTTTGAGTTTGCTCTTAAATTGGTATATATGTTTATCTCATTTCAAACTCGATATGTCACTTGGTATTTTGCTTTGTCTCATGTGTGTAGGCACTACATGGATTATCATTGGATTGCACACCCTGATGAGAAAAGTGTTGAGATTCCTGAAAGAGTTCAAGAGCAAACGCTGTAGTCTTATTCAATTATATCTTTCCAGTTTTGGGTTCATGGAAGGGTAGATTTTTATAGGCATTTTTAGTTGTTTGATAATTCGGATGTTTTGTTTTTATGTATGTACCGGCATAGACTAGGGGGAGATTTGTAAGGACATTTTTTTCCATTAACAATTTATTATGTCGCACGCCGTTACACCGTTGAAGAAATTCAAGATTCATATATTCATCAACGGATCCGAATATCAAAAGAAGAAGAGGAATCAAAGTCTGACAGACCGGACCGATCCGCCTGCAATAAAAGAACCGATCCGGCTAACCGGACCGGTCCGCCTCAGACCCGGACCGATTCGTTTGCTGAAGGCCAGTATACCCCGGACCGCAAGCGAACCGATGAAGCCTGGAATAAAAGAACCGATCCGGTCAACCGGACCGATCCGCCCCCAAGCCGGAACGGTCTGCCTGGGATAAATTCGGCCAGATCTGTTAGAGATTTTTTAGGCTCAAAGTTTTCTTATTTAAACCCACTACGGGGAGTTGTTTTCCAAGACTTTTCAAGACGATTTTCAGAGTCCTAAATATTCATAATCCATAACAAGCACAGAGCAATCATCCAAACATACTAGAAAAGGTCCACATCCACAAAACTATAAGCAAAAATAAATGTTATGATCCATCCATAAGTAGAATCAAATGTACTTCAACCAACAATCAAGCCATATGAGATATCCCCCAGCCGTGAAGCCATCCAAGGTATAGAAACCATCTTGAGGAGCTTCCCACAAATGAGCATCAGGATCGAACACTTCCTCCACACAAATTATCTTTTCTCCATTTTGAGGACGCTTGAAATGACACGTTTGTCGTGATGGATCTGTCACAACATGACCTTTTGCTAAATTTTTACCAAACTTATTACACAATAGGACTTTAGGTTCATTTGTGGGAATGTGGGGAGGATGATGAGTTTGAGATGCACCAAGCGATGCAAAAACATTGTCCACGTTGGTTAGAGGAGAAGGACGATTAGTTGAGATGGATCGATCATTCGTGGGAGAGTTCAACAATGCCCTACTTTCTTTCATGTTTGATACAATATGACAAATAGCCTATAACATAAATGGATAAAAAATAAAAGTTAAGAGCACGAATAACACAATGAAGTTGTAACATGGCATGACAAAATTTAAAAACATGAAACTCTACCTTGAGGGCATCCTCGACAATATGTAGTCTTGAGTTGAGTTCATAATTATTCCTTGCATCTTTTTCATTTTCTGTTTTCCCGTGTTCAAGTGCCTCGCTCGCAATCCCAATATGAATTAGTTGTGTCCTAGAGATATGGATTGAATATGCACAAACACTTCCTGTTTTGTTCATCCCAAATACTTCAGCAACTACATATGTGTCGATGACTCCCTTATCATGGCTACTTCCTTCATATTTTCTTATATTCTCAGCAGCCATCAACTCATCTTATAGTATGAACAACAAAATGTTAAACTATAAATACATGTAAAAAAGGAAAGAGTAAAGGAGAAAAAAAATAATATCATAGACAAAAAATAAAATACTCACATATTTAGCCTTAGCGCTTGCCATCACATTCCCATTTTCATCACTGTGTCCCACAATTCAGTTATCTTTTCCCCTATTTTTTTTTTTGGTAGGCTCTTCCTCTCCCTATAAGTTTGATGTCAAGTGTAAGACTAAAAAGTGCTGAGACTGGAAATTATAAACATGAGTGCCTACCTTTTTAAATGCTTTCTGGACATAGCTACAATGCCCGAGATAATGGGGAATTTGAAGTTTTTGTCGATTTTCATTATTTTTCATATTTTGTTGTTGATTTTTGGGATTATCTTCATTTTCTACAAATTTTCTAAATTTCAGAATCAATGCCTTGAGGCACTTCACGACCATTTTTCCTAACTCGATCTCGCAAACTAGACTTGAAGGTCCTAAATCTTTAGGACCCAGGTTTGTCAAGTAAAGGGCGAGCAACTTCAGCCGAAACATTAAGTTCAAATTAGCCTTGTAGAAAAATGTAAATAAAAAATAGCAAAAGGTTAAAAAACAACAAAATGAGTTTATACATTTTCTTTACGCATGAACATACTATGATTCAAAAAATAAATTATTGAATCCAAGGTATATCGATGCATGTTTCATATTTTAAAAAGGAAAAAAACATAATGCATGGATAGTATTCTCAAAGGAAATTGAATATTACCATTCATGTGCGCCATACATCATCTTTGAAGTGTTTTGGCACCTTTCTCCAATCATCATAGCTAACGGGAATAAGACTTCACATTAAATCCCCTACATGATAAGTCTGCTTCTTACAATTATCACCCACAATAGATCCGTCAATTTCAACAATGATTGGAATTTATTCCTTCTCATCTTTGTCACCCATTGGTTGAGACATAGTTCGAACAGAAGATGGTTATTTCGTTTCATTTGTATATGAAATATTAATTAATTTCCTGAAATTCAGAACACGGAATTAAAGGTTAGAACATTAAATGATGATCTTCCATAAATATTGAGGAGAATATATAAATGAGGTTGGAATCTCACCAGGTCAAGCCTCTTTCAATTGGTACAATATAAATAAAGACCTCTCTTTAATTGCTGCAATAGAAATTAAGACATTGCAGGTATGTTTTTCAAACCTCTGTTCTGTTGCATATATATAAAAGAGCACTGTAAATATATAGTTATTACTTGAAGACAATTGCTAAAAGTGTAAATGTAACACTTCGTATTTTTTATGATTTAAATAATTATGGGATTTAATTATTATTGTTGGATTAATTGAATTAAAATGTGAGATTTAATTGTTAATGAATCCAAATTAAAATATATATTAACTAGTGCGCTAGGGTTAATAATTATTAATTGAATATTACTGTGTGATATGTAATATGGAATTATGCATTTTGATAAATTGTCGAGAGTGAGAATTATGACAATTAGTAATTTAAGTCAGACATGCGTGCGAGTCATGTCGGGACTAATTGATGGGAATTAAAAGAGAATTGATTTTTATTAACTCGTATGATCGTTATGAGTGCGCCGTTGAGTTAGAAAGGGCTGAGATAGTCATAATAGTGTACCCGAAGGTTTAGTTTGAGTCCCGAGGCAAACTTAGGCCTGCTCGGCGTCACGGGAGGGCGTTTTGGTAAATTGCATTTTTTGGGCTAATTAATGGATGAAAATTAGAGTGCGTTAATATCCCTTACGTAGTTACAGTTAGGGTTTTATCTGTGAAAGAAAAGAGCGAGTCCCAGAGGAAGGAGAAGAAGAGGTTCCTAGGAGTTCCAAGTCCAAACCCAGTTATCTTTCACCAAAAACATCATCAACGCGTAGATCGGAAAGAGTAGAACATAGCTATACCAATTTCAAGTAACGAATCAAACCTTCATAATCAGGCAAGTTTTAATTACTTGCTTTCCTTTAGCAATACCCATGTTCATGTTAGTATAGGAATGGAATACCCTTGTATTGTTAATAAAAGTGATAAAAATTGGAGATTGGATATAGATGAATTGAATCTGAGATTAATTTAGGTTGAACCATTTATGTATGTAGATTAGAAATCATGCATATAAGACTTTCAGTGATAAACAAATCTGGGAATTTTATGTTCTTGGTTGATAATTGTAAGAACTAGGATTTTATTAACTATTTGGGAATTCTAGATTATATTGGTGATTAGTAATGAATTAATGATGTTATATTAGTGGAAATCATGCATACATGTTAGGAAATTGATTTAGTATGATTGATAGGTGTTTGGAAATGATCCATAGAGGTTATAGATGTTGAATTGGTGAAGAAAATGTTTATGGGCTAATCTGCATCGAAAGGGGGTAACGGTCCTGACCGCTTTTCATAAAAAGGTCCGGATTATTTTTTAGAAAAAGGACCGGATCATTTTATTTAAAGGGTCAGGATCGTTTGTTTTTTAAAAGGGTCCGGATCATTTCCTAGTGGGTCCGGACCGCCCTGCTAAGTTTTCCAGAATTGATTTTTGGACCCTTAGGACATCTTTCGAGACTTGTAAATGCGGGAATCCTAATGTAGTACACTGAGGTTTGAAGCGATGTTATATGAAGGCAAGTGTGGCGTAGGACTTGGACATACGTGGGATGTATTAATCTTATAAATTCGAGAGAGAATGCTTGAAATAATTATATTTCGAATAGTAATAAAAGACTTCAATATGTGGGGAATATATGATTAGGTTAAGTGTAAACCTATGGATTTTAATAGGATGTGTGTATGCCTATCGATTGATATTATTGTTAAGTGTACTAATGGGTGATAACCCGGGGGTGCAGGAATAATATTATTAAGTACGCTAATGGGTGATAACCCGTGGATGTATGAATACTATTAATGAGTGCGCTAATGGGTGCTAACCCAGGGTGCAAGATTAATATGGTTAGGTGCGCTAATGGGTCTTAGCCCGGGGGTGCATAAATAGTATATATATATATGTATAGTGATGCTGTGAATATATTAATATATCACTCTTCTGTGTGTAGTTAGTAGATATGGGAATATTGATATATAATATAAATCTTAGGCGTGTAATGGATTTATTATGCAAATGAGAAACATTGTAATTATCTATTCGGCATAGGTTTATTTAATAGTGTATTGTATGGGCGATACGGGAATACTACTGGTGGGTATAGTTAGTATTAGTGTGACTGCGAACTAGTTAGGTTGGGTGGCATAACTAGGTGGGATTAAATGTACGTTAGGCGTGCACAATAGATGAGAGGTGATAATCTCATGTGAGAGTCCGATATCTAACATGCACATAATACTTGCTTTAATGCAGTTTTAAATACTTGTTAAATCATTTATAAAAACATTGGGCTCTGACCCGTCTCTTGCATCTCTTCTATCTTTTTCTATAAATGGACACTGATGTACTACAGTCCTACACTGATGTACTAAATGTAGCCTTGATACATTGTTAAGACCATGGCTTCCATGCTAAGGGAAGCAAGAGAGGTGGAGAGTCCAGCCAGCAAGGCAGGATCGGGGGAAGTAATTCCAGTGGGGCACCAGTAGAGCAGAGGCAGCAGAGGCAAGGTTCTCAGTCGAAGGATTCTTCTAAGAGATTTAGATCAGGAGGGTTCAGACATAGTTAGGGAGGCTTCACACAGGGCCATCAGGGGCAACAAGGCTAGCAGGGCCAGCAGCAGGGCCATCATGGCCAAGGTAGAGGTGGTAACGGCCAGTAGGGCTGAGGCTATTAGGGATAGAGGGGAGGAAATTTTTCCAGAAAATGTTATACTTTTGGCAAGACTAGCCATAAGAAATAGGATTGTCCCGATAAGGGCAGGTTCCCCTAGCAGCAGGATCACTAGAGACCCATCTTTACCGTCGCCCTACCAGCAGCAGCACCAGTCACATTTTTTCCCACACCACCGATTCAGGAGGGAAAATTATAGTATGGGCGTGTCTATAATGTCCACCAGGCAGCAGTAGTCCCACTGGCACCGCTCGCAGTTGAGGTTAAGTTCTCTATTCATGGTACTATGGGGCGCATTTTATTTGACACTGGGGCATCACACTCCTTCATAGCCACTAGCTTTTCACGGGCTACAGGGTTGTTTGACACGACCGATAGCACAATGACTTGTGTAGACTCACCATTGGGTAGTGGGTCATTGATTTTCTTTATATGCCGGGGTGTGAGTATTGAGATTGAGAGTTTCATCTTACCAACATACATGCTTGTTTTAGATATGCATGAGTACGATGCCATTATTGGCATGGATTAACTAGTTGCTTATAGGGTTATGATTCAGTAGGAGTATAGTGTTCGCTATTTCGAGCCAGGAGATATTCTTAGTGGTGATGCCTCGCCCTGAGGGAGGGTCGTCCACCCACCTATTTTACACAGAAAAGGAGACCTCTATGGTAGTAACGATCCCACTTAATTCGATTCTGTTCGTATGCAAGTTTGTTGATGTGTTTCAGGAGATATTGGGGTTGCCACCAAGTAGGGAGATTGAGTTTATGATAGACTTGACATCGGGCACCCATCTTATAGCACGTGCACCTTACTGTATGGCTCCGGCAGAGATGATGGAGTTACGGGACCAGATTGAACAGTTGTTGGGATAGGTTTTCATCCGTAGAAGTACCTCGCCTTGGGGTGCTCCAGTTCTATTTTTGAAGAAGAGGTATGGATCCTTATGACTCTGTATTGATTATCGGGAGCTAAATAAATTCACGATACGGAATAAATATATGTTGCCTCGTATCGATGACTTATTTGACCAGTTAAGGGGAGCAACCTACTTCTCGACGATAGATTTGAGATCAGGGTATCATCAGCTATGTATCAGGGAGCAGGATGTGTCAAAGACTGCTTTTCTGATGAGGTATGGGTCGTATGAGTTTCGAGTTATGCCGTTTTGGTTAACCAAGGCCCCAACAGTATTTATGGACTTGATGAATAGAGTCTTCAGAGAGTTCCTAGATCAGCTTGTCATCGTCTTCATAGATGACATTCTGATTTATTCTCGTACCAAGGAGGATCATGCCGAGCACTTACGCAGGGTTCTGCAAATCTTACGGGAGCATGAGTTGTATGCAAAATTAGAGAAATGTGAATTTTAGAAGCATGGGGTACAGTTTTTGGGGCACATTGTATCTTAGAAGGGAGTATCTGTAGATCCCAGCAAAGTGTCAGCGGTGAGGGAGTGGGGATAGCCCACGACACCGATGGAGGTAGGAAGTTTTTTGGGTTTAACCGGTTACTACAGATGGCTCATTCGGGGATTCTCAAAGATTGCGGGTCTGATGATGAATTTAACTCATAAGGGCGTGCCGTTTGTATAGAATGATGTGTGTCTTTTGCCATTCGATGAGTTGAAGGATAAGTTAACTTCATCACCCGTACTAGCACTTCCCAGAGCAGGTGTGGATTACCTAGTGTATACTAATGCATCATTAAGGGGCTTGGGGGAGTATTGAAGTAGGAGGAACAGGCTATAGCTTTTGCTTCCCAAAATCTTAAGCCTCACGAGAAGAACTACCCCACCCACGACTTAGAGCTAGTAGCAGCCGTGTTTTCGCTCCTGATTTGGAGACATTATTTGTTGGAGGAGCAGTTCTTCCTATTTACAAACCATAAGTCACTACAATAAATGTTCATGCAGAAGGATCTAAATATGCGTCAGCGCAGGTGGCTTGAGTTTGTAAAAGATTATCAGTGAGAGATACATTATCACCCAGGAAATGCTAATGTAGTTGCTAATGCGTTGAGCCGTAGGCCAGTAAATGAGATGGCCGAGGTGTGGAAGGCAAAATGGAAATAGCTGGGACATCAGGAGGGAGTAGCCAGATCATTCATGTCAGTTATGACCGTCACACCACAGATAGTGATGAGGGTGGTTCAAGCCCAGGCAGCAGATTTCTTTTTGTCAAGAGCGGATTAGACAGCTATTAACCGGTGGAGCTGAGTCCTACTCAGTGAGTTTCGAGTGATGCTTGCTCTTCAACAGGAGATTAATTATTCCAGAGGGAGAGGACCTACGACATGTGGTGATGACAGAGTCATATGGGTCCCGATTTGCTGTACATCCCGACAGGGATAAGATGTACCAGGATATGAGGCGACAATACTAGTGGAGTGGGATGAAGAGAGACATAGCAGAGTTTGTCTCTAGGTGTACCACTTGTCAGTTGGTGAAGGTGGACCATTAGAGACCACTAGGTTTACTTCAACTGTTAGAGATCCCTATGTAAAAATGGGAGGGTATTTCCATGAATTTCATTACTGGGTTGCCTACTTCACAGAGGGGGAACGATTCTATATGGATTGTTGTGGACTGATTGACGAAAGTAGCTCATTTTCTACAAGTCAAGATAGACTACACAGCAGGACAGTATGCCCAGATATTTATTGCAAAGATAGTGAGACTGCATCGTGTGCCTTTGGATATTGTGTCAGATAGAGACAAGACTTTTGTGTCTCATTTTTTGGAAAGCTTCTAAGAAGTGATGGGCACCGAGTTGCGGTTGAGTAGGACGTATCACACACAGACCAATGGGTAGACTGCGTGCACTAATTAGATGCTTGAGGACATATTATGCATGTGTATCCTCAACTTTGGGGGAGGTTGGGAGGAGTACCTTCCACTAGTAGAGTTTTATTACAATAACTCCCATCAGTTCACGATTGGCATGGACCCGTTAGAGGTGTTATATGGTAGACTTTATCATTCCCTGCTTGTTGGCTAGAGGTGGGGAACAACAAACTACTAAGGCTGAAAGTAATTCAAGATACGTTGAGAAGGATCGAGATGATTCGCAGCCGCATATGGGTAGCCCAGGATAGACAGAAAAGCTACGCCGATGCTAGGAGGTCCTTCAAGAGTTCGTTGTGGGGGACCAGGTTTTGTTAAGACTATCTCCTATGAAGGGGGTAATGAGGTTTGGTAAGAAGGGTAAATTTAATCCGAGATACGTAGGACCATTTCCTATCATCGACAGGATCGGCCCAGTGGCATACAGACTTGGGTTGCCAGAGCACCTACATCGTATTCATGATGTGTTCCACATTTTGTCACTGAGGTAGTATCTTCGGGATAAGTTGGCCCACATACACATAGAAATTGAGGAGATTGATTTGCAACCTAATAGTTCTTACGAGGAAAGACTAGTAGCTATCCTAGACCGTAGCGAGAGGAGACTGAGGTCAAAGGTAGTTTCACTTGTGCGGGTACAGTGGGAGCATCACAATATGGAGGAGTCTACTTGGGAATGAGAGGCGGATATGCGTGAGAAGTATCCAAACTTTTTCGTACCAGGTATGCCTTATTTTCCAAATTTTGAGACTAAATTCCGTTATTGGGGGGGAAGTATTTAACACCCCGTATTTTTTATGATTTAAATAATTATGGGATTTAATTATTATTAATGGATTAATTATATTAAAATGTGAGATTTAATTATTAATTAATCCAGATTAAAATATATATTAACTAACATGCTAGGGTTAATACTTATTAATTGAATATTACTGTGTGATATGTAATATGGAATTATGAATTTTGATAAATTGTCGAGAGTGAGAATTACGACAATTGGTAATTTAAGTCAGACGCGCGTGCGAGTCGTGTCGGGACTAATTGATGGGAATGAAAAGAGAATTGATTTTTATTAACTCGTATGATCATTTCAAGTGCGCCGTTGAGTCCGAAAGTGTCGAGATAGTCAGAATAGTGTACACGGAGGTTTAGTTTGGGTCCTGGGGAAATCTTAGGTCTACCCGGCGTCTCGGGAGGGCGTTTTGGTAAATTGCATTTTTGGGGCTAATTAATGGACGAAACTTAGAGTGATTTAATATTCCTTACGTACTTACAGTTAGGGTTTTATCTGTAAAAGAAAAGAGAGAGTCCCGGAGGAAGGAGAAGAAGCGATTCCTAGGAGTTCCAAAGCCAAACCCAGTTATCTTTCACCTAAAACATCATCAACGCGTAGATCGAAAAGAGTAGAACACAACTATACCAATTTCAAGCGACGAATCAAACCTTCATAATCAGGCAAGTGTTTATTACTTGCTTTCCTTTAGCAATACCCATATTCATGTTAGTATAGGAATGTAATACCCTTGTATTGTTAATATAAATGATGAAAAATGGAGATTGGATATACATGAATTGAATCTGAGATTAATTTAGGTTGAACCGTTTATGTATGTAGATTAGAAATCATGCATAGAAGACTTTCAGTGATAAACAAATCTAGGAATTTTATGTTCTTGGTTGATAATTGTAAGAACTAGGGTTTTATTAACTATTTGGGAATTCCAGATTATATTGGTGATTGGTAATGAATTAATGATGTTATATTAGTGGAAATCATACATACATGTTAGGAAATTGATTTAGTATGATTGATCCGTGTTTGGGAATGATCTGTAGATGTTATTATTGTTAAATTGGTGAAGAAAACATTTATGGGTCAATCTACGTCGAAAAGGGGTAGCGGTCCGAACCGCTTTTCATAAAAAGGTCCGGATTGTTTTTCAAAAAAAGGTCCGAATCGTTTGTTTTTTAAAAGGGTTCGGATCGTTTCCTAGTGGGTCCGGACCGCCCTATAAATTTTTTCAGAATTGATTTGTTAACCCTTAGGACATCTTTCGATACTTGTAAATTCGGGAATCCTAATGTAGTACATTGAGGTTTGAAGCGATTTTATATGAAGGCAAGTGTGGCGTGGGACTTGGACATACATGGGATGTATTAATCTTAGAAATTTGAGAGAGAATACTTGAAATAATTATATTCTAAATATTAATAAAAGACTTCAATATGTGTGAAATATAGATTAGGTTATGTGTAAACCTACGGATTTTAGTAGGATGTGTGTATGCCTATCGATTGATATTATTGTTAAGTTCACTAATGGGTGATAACTCGGGGGTGGAGGAATATTATTGTTAAGTGCGCTAATGGGTGATAACTCGGGGGTGGAGGAATATTATTGTTAAGTGCACTAATGGGTGATAACTAGGGGGTGCAAGAATACTATTAATGAGTGCGCTAATGGGTGCTAACCCGGGGGTGCAGGATTAATATTGTTAGGTGCGCTAATGGGTCTTAGCCCAGGGGTGCATAATTAGTATATATATATATATATATATATGTATAGGGATGCTGTGACTATATTTATATATACAGGAACATCTAAATCATTCTACTATTTGTAGTTAGTATATATGGGAATATTGATATATAATATAAATCTTAAGCGTGTAATGGATTTATTATGAAAATGAGAAACATGGTAATTAGCTATTTGGCATAGGTTAATTTAATAGCATATTGTATGGGCAATACGGGAATACTATTGGTGGGATTAGTTAGAATTAGTGTGACTTCAAACTATTTATGCTGGGTGGCATAGCTAGGTGGGATTAAATGTACGTTAGGCGTGCACAATAGATGAGAGGTGAGAATCTCATGTGAGAGTTCGATATCTAACATGCACATAATACTTGCATTAATGCAGTTTTAAATACTTGCTAAATCTTTTTTAAAAACATCGGGCTATGACCCGTCTCTTGTATCTCTTCTCTCTTTTGCTATATATGTACTATATCAGGTTCTCAACCACAATGACACCAGATTTAGAGACTTTGTGTATTTGACGTGCTGTACCTATTGTGGAAGCTGTAGGTCCTTGCATTAGATGCCCTTATCATTTCATTCAGTTCTATATAGAATCTTATTTAGGGCATGTGTCTCCCATCCTTAGTCATGTTTATTAGAGATTGTATTCAGTTTACTTTCCAGTTATTTTAGTTGGATTGGATTACTATGGTTCTTTGGTGTTGAGGTTTTGAAATGGAATGTTCTATCCAGTCTCATATATTTTGGTATTTGATTTAGACTCGGTATTTATTATATTCATGTGTGTGATGAATGTACTATATTTTATTTACTTGAATTGAAAAATGGAGAATATTTGATCATATTAAAAAGGAAAATATTTTTTGCACTAGCTTAATTAATTATAAGGTGTTTATTTATAATATGTTTTTCGACAATGATGCTAAGAATGAACCAATCGAACATTCTGTTTTTAATTTAATAAAGGATTGATCACCCGGTATTTAATTAGGCGGGGTGTCACAGTAAACTAAGGTCTCGTTGAACTGTTGTGGTTTTGCCCCCTGATAATTAGAGAACATAAAGACTAACTATGCTCATTTTTTTATCAAGACTACTTCTCATTTAGCCCATACCAATATCTTCAAACCTAATTGTGCATGTGGCATTCAAAACTACAAATAACCAAAGTAATTAAAACCAAATGAGGAAATTAATGCAAAGAACATATTGAATAACCAAGTTAAATTTGTATACATGTTCTTAACCATCCAAAAATAATTCACATTACCCCAAATCTGCAGTTTCATAAACAATGTAAAAACAGTTCTAGCATCCGAAAAACAAAGTCTAATGCATATTTAGCTCTGCATTTTACTATTTAAAATTAATAGAAGCAGAATCGAAATAAATTCAGTATGGAATAAACCTCAAAGGAAAGGAGAATTAGTGTATGGAATATAGATAAATTTAGTATGGAATAAACCTCAAACAAAGTCTAATTCATATTTAGCTCTGCATTAGTGTATTCCTGCATTATTTGTACTATTTTAGGTAAAGGAAAGGATCGAGCACACACACTCCCGGGTCATGGACTTTGAATTAATGCTTAAATTTATTAAACTTCTAATTAACATATTCACTAGGTTATTACAAGTATTAAAATGATCAAGTCCAAATGAATAAAAAACATTAAATTATCACCCGATAATAATAAAGCACTAGAATAATACAACTACTAGACATTACAAATAATTTGAATACTTATTACAAATCTAAAAATTGTTTCAACTTCGGGTTATAAAAAATGAATTGATATTCGGTAGGTGCAGCCAAGTCATCCACACTACTGTTTAGATGCTTTGTCCCATGTAGAAAGATTGACCATGGCTCATTGTTGATATACTCCAAGTAAAACACTTGCTTGACCTTTTGGAAAGAACAAACAAACGGCTCATTACTCACATGTTCATTCCTCTTCAACTTGGACAAGTCCACCATGATCAAATTGGTGCCAGAATCAACTTTACAAGCATTTTTATCCTCAACTCTTACACAATCACAGTAAAATACCACCTCTTTGAAGTTTACATAGTTCAATTAAAATATATTTCGAATTACCCCATAGTAAGTCATTTCGACTTCAACTAGGTTTTTATCTTTTGTGCTCGCTCGAAAGAAACTAAGATCCTTGTATGAAATGCCCAAATTCTATACATTTTTATTTTCTTCGTACACCCTTGCACCTAATACGTAATCGTTCAATCAATACCTTTTGTACTCTTGTGTCATGAACAAAGGGTCCAGTGGCTAGACAAGAAAGCCTTGATGTCGCTTCATCCATCTTTAAGTGCTGAGAATATTGATAAATTAATTAGGTTAGTTGTAAATCTTTCTTGTAATGTGACATTTAATAACAACCATTTTCATTATAATTACCTCGTGTGACAACCACAACCTAAATTCGTTGTCTGATTGTGCCATTATTTTTCGTCTTTTATTGTTCTCACATGCTTCATATTTTCTGCATAGATCGTGATGAACATATTAAAAAATTAATCATGTAAAAATTAAAATAATGTAAAATTTAAAATAATATAAACTTACTTTTTCCATTATTCGACATCTTCATGTATGTCAAATAGATAACGAGCTGCTTGTTCATGTTGCAAACTCGTTAATTTCACTCATTTTCCCATCACATGACCACCCTCATCGATGAACTCATCATTGTCATCCACGGTGGTCGAGTCAGACATATATTATCGAGTGTCAATTGATGAGTCAACGGTGATGTATTCCTCTGCAATTGATCCTTCAATGTATCGTGTATTCTTGACGTAATCTTTGAAAACTTTCATCAATCTTTGAAATGGATACATCCACCGATATCTAACTGGGCCGCAAAGAAGTGCCTCATCGCATAGGTGTACCAATAAGTGAACACTTACGTCAAATAAAGATGGGAGAAAGTACTTTTCAAAGATACAAGTCGCTTCATTCACCGTCAATTTTGCGGACACTATGTGATCTTGATTGACTACCTTCTCACATAAAAGTGAGAAGAAAATACTAATTTTCATAATAGCCCTCCGCAAATCCTTGTGCTTGGACAAACAATGCTTAAACAATAGAGGAACTAATTTCATGATCATATGCCAATCGTGGGACTTACACTTATGTAAATCATGGGTAGCATAATTCATTATCTTTTGCAGGTTGGACAGAAAATTAGATGGAACTTTCAAATTATATATTATTTTCCTCACTCGTCAAAGTAAACGCACCAGGGAAAATTATTGTCCTCCCCCTACTATCTTCTTTCAACCATAGTTATGGCTTAAGTTTCAACGCTTTAAAGTCTTTTCATGCATTTTCTCTATCCTTTGAATGACTCCCCTCAAGACGTGTGCCCATAATATATTCAACAATATTTTTCTATGCGTGCATCACATCTAATACATGGTGCACCGGGTTATTCTTCCAATAAGGCAAGTCAAGTAAAATTGACCTCATAGACCTTGGCTTTCTCGTCTCAGTTTCATTCCCAGTTGGGGTCTTCTTATGCTTGACATTCTTAAATTTAGGATTCTTACCTGGCATATTAGGGCCACAATCAGATGATTTACTTTCAATTTCTGAGCCTAAAAGTTTTCTCGACCGTAGCATATGCTCAACCCCGCCCGGTAAAAAATTGGAACCTTTTATCAAATTTAAAACTATGGGTGGGGACAAAAACCTCCTATGACAATGGTATACATTTTTTGAGCTAGCAGGGAGACAAAGAGATTCAGTCTCTTATCCATAAATAGGACACCCCAAGTAACCATGTACTACACAACCGACTAATGTCCCATAAGCTGAAAAATCGTTAATAGTCCACATCAATATAGCTTTCAGAGTAAACTCTTATTTTTTAAAAGAGTCAAATGCTTGTACACCCTCTTCCCATAACTCATTTAATTCTTATACCAAAGGATCTAGGTAGACATCGATGTCCACACTTGGTTCCTTTGGCCCATGTATCAACAAAGACATCATCAAAAATTTAGATCTCATACACTGTTTTTCATACTTTATTACCAAACCTTTCAAACTATTTTTCATAGTAGGATAGTTGTCTGGAAGCGTATTCTGCTTGGGTAGCAAGCCCTTCATCCAATTCAAAATTCCAGTCACGATATTTCCAGACAAACCATATTGGGTCTTCTAACTATGCAAATCAGCCATGGCATTTAAAGTTATATGATCTTTCTCACGGTCGGTGTATAACGACTAACTCGTCTTAAATTTTAAACCTTGGTAGTCATCGTAACAGTTTACCCAGATATCTTCATGAGCACTTGAACCTTGTACATCGTCAGTGACCTCATTCTCTTCCACTTCATGAACTCCATATGCATCATCAACTAAATTCTCTAGAATATTATGATCTACATTGTCATCCTCCCCTTCTACATATATCCTACTCGTTAAAGGTTATTGTGAAGGTTGCTCAGGGACAAAAGGAACTTTCTGTCCCCATGAAAAAACTTAATTCGATAACTATCTTGCATACCCCATCTTAATAAATGCAGTTCAACTGTTTTCCACTCAAACACCTTACCATTCATACACCTAGCACATGGACACGAAAACTCTTCATCATCATGGCATCTCTTTACGTATTTCACAAATTCATTAGCACCTCTGCGAAACACGTCCCCTAATATATTTGCCTCACCCATCCATTCTTTGTATTTTGGATGTCACATCACAAGTACTACAAACAATCACCTATTATGGGTAAGAAGTGTATATTCGTGGATTAGTATAAATAAAAGTTAAATGAGAACCGTTATGTAATTTACATTAGAAGTCTAGTATCTATGCACACTATATGTAATTTAAATTAGTTATAAATGTTACAGAATTGTTATGTGGTGCATTCAAATGAGAATACATGCATGGATGAACCCCCCGAAATAAGTGTTATATAAGAAGTTGACTTGATGTAAATTTATTCGTGCTTTCAAATTCCAATTTCCTCTATCTCCTCTAAAGGGTGAGTGGTCCTATCCCATTCAAGACCGCATATTTCTGTAATATACTTAACAATTCATGAACATTGTTCCAATTTGAAGAAAATTCGGCCGGATATCCCCATAATTCTCTAAGTACATGACACAGATTCGCAAGCGTGAGTGTTATTTCAATTTATCAATTGAAATAACACCTAACATAACATCATCTACTATGTACTAGAGAACATTAAGATACGACTGTAGAACATCCCCCCAAAAGTAACAAGTTTAAGCCACAAAGAATATTATTATACAGAAACTATGCAGTCCCAAACTGTCCAAAATGGGACAGTTCGAGAGATCTCATTACAAGGGTAATGACTCTCGAATGGGTCTAAGGGTTATTGAATGCGTCCGCATAAAAACTAGAAGGCTAGTATCTATGGACACTATATGTAATATAAAGGGTGCTTGATTTAATTATGTCTTATCACAATTCGAGAGATTTCATTTAATTATGTAATTTAAAGTATGTTTCATTTAATTTAAAGTACGCATAAGAACTAAAACTTATACCAATTTATATCAATATCAATTCCAATTCAATTTCAATTTATACCAATATTAATAATAATTAGAATTCAATTTCAATTTAGAGAAACGGGTCCTATAGAATTCCAATGTAGACAAATTAAAAATGTTATTAATGTTTAGAGCATCTCATATCTTTTAGTCCATTTCATAAGGAGCTAAGGGGATGGTGAAATTGTTCCAACTTATCTAAATCAATTAATCCAACTTGTCCAACTCAATTAAATTAAATTCAATATAAAAATTTTAATACCAATTCAATTCAATATCAATATCAATTCCAATGCAATTCAATATCAAGAAACGCCTACACACACACACACACACACACACACACACACTGCCCCCTCCCCCCCCCCCCCAATCACCCCCTTTCCCCACCACTTCCACCCCCACCTCCACACACCTATACACACACACCTACCACCACCACCACTGACCCCACACACATACACACACACACGCACACACACACTGATATGCCCAAAGTGCACCCTCGTACTCGGAGTCACTAACCTCGGCCTGTCTCACAGACAAGTTGATAAGAATCTCACAATCGACATCAGAAGGGTCGTATTCTTTAAGGTCGGCTCTCTACCACCAACCTCGGCTCTGCAGCATCCGAGGTTAGCAGCGCCTTATGGGGACAAGTTAATGTCAACATCCTACTCTGCTTAAGCCGACGTTACATCCCACCTCGCCTAACCTCGGCTAGCCTCCCGACCGAGGTCATCATGGCTATTGACAAGACAAAGCAACACCGTCGAACTTCACCAACCTCGTACTCGTCCGGGCCAAGGTTTCATCAGTCAAGGACCCAAGTCCGAGCCTATGCAAGAACATGTAAGGTTTGGAACACATGAACAATTCAGTTATAACTGAATCATTCCCCTCACGTGAGGAAATATTGTGGTCATCATTATCTACATAAGATCAGCCAGGTGTCGTCATCATACTGGTTCAATCTTCATACACATGCTCATTGCATGATTGGGGGGGTACATTACACCCCCCAAGCAGTATATATAGAGGTATTCCTCTACCTTGTAAAAGGATGGATAATTGCAACCCTAGTTAAAACTTTGGTTGTATACACAGAAGAGAGGGAAAGCTTAAGAGATTGTATCTATGGCCATTAGTGCCTTCTTCTAGTGAAATTACTAACACACTCACAGTGGACGTAGGCCAGATTGGCTGAACCACTTATATACTAGTGTTTATCCTCTTCTCCCAATCTCCTTCTATATATATGTGTTGTTATTTGCTGCCATTGTTATGCCTGTTTGAGCTCTACTACCTCTTCATCTGGTGGTGGTGTTTACAGCATCATCATTTTGACATCGTCTATGGGAACGAGAACATTCATCTCTTCCTCTTTTGCTTCTTAACCTCATCGGAGACTCTGGTGGTGAACCAGGCCTCACCCTTCGCAAGAAGCTGTTTCACCATTGAAAGAGGTACCTTAAGTTTTCCAAGATCTATAGTCCTCTCATCAAAAGATCAAGCATATGGAACCAGAGCTACCACAACCTCCTCCACCATCTGCTGTTAGAGGACCCAGTTCCATCCAGGTAGCACCCCAGTCCGAGATGGTTGAGGTGGCAACAGCATTGAAGTCCTTGGCTACAACTCAGCAAGTGATGCAGGAGAAATTTGGCCACGTCATCCAAAACATAATGAGACCACGTGGGATCTCACCGGAGATGATTACTCTGACGGCTGCTCAGCCACAGCATGAGGCCAGAGAACCACCCCATGTACCACGAAAGGACAAACCTACTCCTCAACGGAGGAGGGAGGGATGCTGACCCTAGGCGTTTACGCCTGGGGAAGGATAGGTACG
This sequence comes from Sambucus nigra, assembly GCA_949130495.1. Classification (NCBI taxonomy): domain Eukaryota; kingdom Viridiplantae; phylum Streptophyta; class Magnoliopsida; order Dipsacales; family Adoxaceae; genus Sambucus; species Sambucus nigra. Next base: position 202,317,926 of record OX422216.1, read on the forward strand.
ACAACATTGAGGCAGAAGATGCTCCAGCAGACTTTTGGGAGCCATATGAGGTCTCAAACAACACTGTACGTCCTATATAGCAAGGTCGAGGTCAGTGTGAAAGACGAGATAGTGATGCACAAAAAAGAGGGTCGGCTTTTAATCACTTAAGTAAAGGGTCAGCCTTTGAAAGGCTTGAACCAATTAATGATCTGAGGTAGAGTCTATCTACGTCAAGAAGCATAGATGGATCACAAAGGGAAGTTGGTGATCATCAGCCTCATTATGATCGACCCCCATATGGATGAGACTGCAGTCGGGGGGAGGTCAACAGTCGACGTTGCACAGTAGATGGGGAACCCTCAATTCACCCTTTAAAAGTGGTTGGGGACAACCTCAGCCAGGTCGACGTTGCCAGACCATGTAATGATTCCATCCAAAGGCTGGAAGAGAAGATAGGGAACCTCATCAAAAGCCGAGACCCATTACAGAGGGGGTTCTCAGAGGGCGCACCATTTGTGGCAAGGATTGTTAACTTCCTAACCCTTGATAAATTTAAACCTCCGATGGTGTCTCCTTAGTATGGCAGTAGTACTAACTCAGTCCATAATATTAAGATGTATCAATCTGTAGCAGGCATTTATTTGACCTCTGACGAGATGAGGTGCTTAGCTTTTTTAAGTAGGTTGACTGGGGCTGCACATATCTGGTTCACTTCTCTTCCTAAAAACTCAGTTGAAAATTTCAAAGGTTTGGCCGAGCGATTTATTCATAACTTCTGTTTTGGGGGTAAGACCTCAAAAGAAGATGACTCACTTTCTTTATGTAAAAAAAGGGAAGAATGAAAGCCTCAGAGACTACATCGAGAGGTTGAATAAGTAAAAATTAGAGGTAGAAGATTATGAAGAGAGCATAGCCATGACAACCCTTATTGGAGGACTTCAGAAGGGAAAGCTACTTTGGAAGCTTACTGAAGACCCTCCCAAGTCTATGACCGAGCTGTTAGCAACAGTTGGAAAGGTCATAAACACATAAGAAATAATGACTGCATAGTATGAGGATGATAATGGAAGTAGTAGTGGTAAGTTTCAAAGGAAGAAGTATGGAAAGAAGAGAACTTTAGACGATAAGTTTGCAGACTATACTCCTCTAACTGTGAGCTACGAACACATCCTCAATAAAATAAAGAATGATAGATCCTTGAGATGGCCGGAGAAGCTAAAGGCTCCTCAACACAAGATAAATAAGAATCTATGGTGCGAGTTCCACCAAGATCACGACCATCTGACTGAAAAGTGTTTCGCCCTAAAGGATGAGATAGAGAAGATGTTGAAGTCTGAAAATCTCATAAAGTATGTGGATGGTAGAGCTTCTAAGGCGGGAAGAGATGACCTTAAAAAGAAAATAAATGATAAATGTCAGGAAGATGTCCCTGCCATAAGAGCTGATGACTTAGACAACGATGATGATAACCCTGACCTTCGACCAAAAGACAATAATACCCCAGTAAAGAGGGTTGGAATAATCTCTTTCGGTGTAAACACTATCTATGGGGGACTAGCAGTGGGTGGTTAGGAGGTAGCTGATTGCAAGGCTCATGTGGAAGAGGCTAAAGCAGTGACCAAAACCGAGGTTATGAACATGGCATCTATTGAGGATAAGCGCGAGAAGAGAAAGAAGGTAGATATGGACACCCTCATGGTCATGTTCTCACGACTTGATTTCAAAGGTATCTTAGCACCCCACGATGACCCTTTGGTCATCACCACAAGGGTGCATGGATGTGAAGTTCAGAGGATCCTCTTTGATAGGGGAAATTCTGCAAACATTAAGTTTTGGCCCTGTTTTAAGAGCCTAGGCCTCAGCAGACATAGGCTTGTCCCTTATCACCATACCTAGATTGGCGTCAGCGATGAAAAAGTTCATCCATTGGGAATGTATGAAATGGATGTTAGAATGGGAGATGAATGTCCTAAGAGGTTGACCAAAAAAATCAATTTCTTTGTGATGGATGAAAACGTCTTTTCATCTTACAACCTCATCATAGGAAGAGTAGCCCTAAAGGAATTTGAGGTCGTGCCTTCAACGGTCCACCAAATGCTAAAATTCTCGACTCCTTATGGAGTAGGGGAAGTGCAAGGTGACCAAACATCGACACGTGAATGCTACTTCAACTATGTGGAAAAAAGAGAGGCTTATAAGAGGGCAGCAACCACATACAACATGGACACACTTGATCCTAGAGATGAAACAAAGCTAAAAAATGGAGACCGCGAAGGAGGTAGAATCCATCGTCCTCAATAAGGATGAGCCAGAAAAAACCATCCAAGTTGACAAAGCCCTAAGACCTGAGATCAAGGAGTAACTACTAAAGTTGTTAAGAAAGAGAGGGAGTATTTTTGTCTGGAGTCATGCAGACATGCCAGGTATTGATCCTGAGATTATGTGCCATAAACTCAATGTTGTAGAAAATGTTAAGCCCATTAAGCGGAAAACAAGAGTATACTCAAGGGAAAAGTATGATGTCATCAGAGACGAGGTTAGAAAACTTGAAGAGGCCAAGTTAATTAGAGAGTTCATATACCCTGAGTGGCTAGCTAACGCTGTCATAGTGCCTAAGGCTAATGGGAAATGGAGGATGTGTGTAGACTTCACCGATTTAAATAAGTCTTTCCCAAAGAATAGCTTTCCCTTACCTCGTAAAGATGAGATGGTGGATGCCACAGAAGGACATGAGCTTATGAGCTTCATGGATGCATATTCGGGGTACAATCAGATTTTCCTGGACTCGACAGACTCAGAGAAGACAACCTTCATTACAGATAAGGGGACCTATTACTACAAGGTCATACTCTTCAGTCTAAAGAATGTAGAGGCTACTTACCAACGTCTTGTAAATAAGATGTTCGAGGATCAGATAGGAAAATCCATGGAATTTTATGTGGATGACATGCTGACGAAGAGTCTGATGGCCGACACTCGTGTGGCCGACTTTGAAAGAACTTTTGACACCATGGACAAATACAGAATGAAGCTTAACCCGACCAAATGTGTCTTCGAGGTAAGAGCAGGAAAGTTCTTGGGATTCATCATTAACCAAAGGGGAATAGAGTCTAAACCTGAGAAGATCAAGGCTTTGTTGGAAATGAAGGCACCCAAAACTATAAAAGACATTCAGAGGCTAATCGAAAGAATTGTTGCTCTAAACATGTTCGTTTCAAGAGCCATAGATAAGTGTCTTCCTTTTTTCAAAATTCTAAGAAATGCTTTTAAATGGAATGAGGAATGTGATAAGGCTTTTAAAGAGCTAAATTCCTACCTCGGTTCTCCTTTATTCCTATCTCGGCCAATTCAGGGAGAGAAGATATACATATATTTAACTATCTCAGAGTCAGCCATCAGTGTTGCTATAGTAAAAGAAGAGGATGGAGTGCAGAGACTAGTGTATTTCAATAGCAAGACACTCCAAGGGTCTGAGAAGAAGTACCCTCGGATTAAAAAGCTAGCTTATGATTTTATACATGTTTCTAGGAAAATGAATCCATACTTTTAAGCCCACTCTATGGCCATCCTCACTGATTCCCCACTCAAATAGGTCCTCCATAAGCCTAAGAAGTCAGGAAGGCTAATGACACGGGCCATCGAGTTGGGGGAATATGACATTGTCTATCAACCCAGGGTTGTCATCAAGGGACAAATACTCATGGATTTCATGGTCGAGTTTACCTGGGATGAGGCCGAGGCTGGGATTGATCAAGAGGTGGCACGTCATCCAGAAGAGAGAAACGTCGGCTAAAAAATGGATGAGGTTGAGTCAAGTAGAGCCAGACAAAGAATAGCAGAGAATGAGGAAGAGAGATACCTCTTCAAGCAAGGGACTCTATCAGAGGGAAACTTCTCTTCAAATGCAACCATTTGGAGCCTCTTCGTTGATGGGTCGTCTTGTAAAAGTGGAAGCGGAGAAGGGCTGATAGTGTTAGCACCAGATAGTACCGATATTGAATATGCATTGATGTTTAACTTTAAATCTTCCAACAATGAGTCAGAGTATGAGGCATTAATCAAAGGTCTCTCTTTGGCAAAGGCCCTTAGTGTCGGCTAACTCCTAGTCACTCAAGGTTAGTTGTCAACCAAATCCTAGGGATGTATGAGGCCAAAGATGAAAGGATGGCCAAATACCTGAAGAGGGTGAAAATAATGCTAGAAAGCTTCAGGGAAGTAAAGATGAAGTGGATATCTCGGCTAGACAATGGACGAGATGATGCACTCGCGAGGTTGGCCTCAGCAACAAGGACATACATAAGAAGAACAGTACCAGTTGAGATTCTGCTCAAATCGATAATCGAAGAAGAAGAGACTGCCAGACCTTGCCTAAATTTGAGTATGGGAGCCTCATGGATGGACCCTCTTATTAGATACATAAGAGAGGGAGAGCTGCCAGAGTCGAAGTTAGAAAGGAGAAAGCTGAGGTTCAGAGCTGCCAAATTCTTAATTGTAGGAGATGTCTTGTATAAAAAGGGGTTCCTACCTCACCCTTCAGAGGTGCCACACATTTTGCACGATGTTCATGAGGGCTCTTGTTCAAATCACATTGGAGGAAGGCCATTGGCTAAGAGGATAATCACTTAGGGATACTGGTGGCCGACCCTGCTAAAGATGCAGCTGTATATGTGAAGAAGTGTGATAAGTTTCAGAGACTCTCCACCATCTCTCATCAACCACACCAACCTCTTACTTCTATCATCTCCCCTTGGCCATTTGCAGTATGGGGCATTGACTTGGTAGGACCCTTGTCAAGAGCTATAAACAACTATCGGTTCTTAATAATGGCAATTGATTATTTTTCCAAATGGGTGGAGGCCGAACCAATGATCACCATCACTGAACAGAAGACCTTCCAATTCATGTGGAAGAACATCATATACAGGTATGGTCTTCCAAACACTCTCATCTCAGATAATGGAACCCAATTCAAGAATATATCCTTGGAAAAATACTACGAAAGAGTGGGGATCAAGCACTTCTTCTCTTCTCCAAACTGACCCCAGGCAAACGGTCAGACTAAGGTCACAAACCGGATAATTCTTGATAGGATAAAAAAGAGGTTGGAAGAGGCTGCCAAAGTAAGATGGATAGAAGAGGTATATGCTATGCTTTGGGCCTACACGATGACAACGAGGACACTAACAGGAGAGACTCCATTTATGTTAGCCCATGGCTCAGAGGCTGTAATCCCTATAGAGGTAGGACTTCCCACTCATAGAGTGCAGACGTATGACCCTTAGAGGAATGGGGAAGAGAGAATACTTGATCTGGATTTAATGAAGAAAGAATAGATGATGCAGAGATATGACAGACAACCTATCAACAGAGAACTGCGAGATTCTATAATCAGAGGGTGAAGTCAAGGCTGATAGTTATAGGAGACCTAGTCCTAAAGAAGACATGGAAAAAAGAAAATAAGCTCCATCCTAATTGGCATGGTCCATATAGGGTCATTGATGATGTTGTAACTAATACCTACCGGCTAAAAAATCTTGAAGGAGAACCTTTCTCCAACTCTTGGAATGTCAATCACTTACAGAAGTATTACATATGATGTTGCGGTTCTTATCTTTTTATAATACATGTACTAGTTTATACAAAGGATGTTAATGAAAAGATAGCAATGTTGTTCTGATACTTTTATCATGTATTTAAACATCATTAATTTGGTGAAATACGAGGTGAAACACCATAATTTGGTGATCTCAGACCTCTAACATCATTAATTTGGTGAAATTTAAGAGGTGAAACACCATAATTTGGTGACCTCAGACCCTTGACATCATCAATTTGGTCAAATTTATGAGGTGAAACATCATAATTTGGTGACCTCAGACCCATTAAACATCATTAATTTGGTGAAATTTAAGAGGTGAAACACCATAATTTGGTGACCTTAGACCTTTCACATCATCAATTTGGTGAAATTTATGAGGTGAAACATCATAATTTGGTGACCTCGGACCCTTTAAACCATTATCTTGGAGAAATATGAGGTGAAACATCATTAATTTGGTGGCCTCGGACCTTAAACATCATTAATTTGGTGAAATATGAGGTGAAACATCATTAATTTGGTGGCCTCGGACCTTAAACATAATTAATTTTGTGAAATGTGAGGTGAAACACCATAATTTAGTGACCTCATACCTTTGACATCATCAATTTGGGGAAATTTATGAGGTGAAACATCATAATTTGGTGACCTCAGACCATTTAAACCATTAAGTTGGAGAAATATGAGGTGAAACATCATTAATTTGATGGCCTCAGATGTTAAATATCATTAAGTTGGTGAAAATATGAGATGAAACATCATAATTTAGTGACTTCGTCCCTTAAACATCATTAAGTTGGTGAAAATACGAGGTAAAACATCATTTATTTTGATGAGCTCAAATTATTAAACATCATTGAGTTTGTGAAACTTGTCGTATGAAGCAATACATCATATGAAGCAATAGAATATGAGGAAGTTGAACTAATAATTATTGATGATGCTGTGATTCAGCACCACCAGATAAGTGATGATGAGCTCAAACAATAGTAACCATGGCATCCATAGAGATGCAAGTGTATATGTATAAGTGTGTAAGTGTGTAGAAGGAGATAATTATAAGAGGAATAAGATAATGATGTATAATGGTTCAGCCAATTAGGCCTACATCCACTGTGAGTGTGTGATCCACTAAGTATGGACACTAATGGCCTTGGATACAATGCACATAAGCTCACTTTCTCTCTCTACTATGTGTATAAGCAGATTTTATGCTAGGGTTATGATTATCGATCTGTCGATTGGTCCCCTTGTAGGATTGTAGGTGACAAGTATATATAGGTCTTGGGGGGTGTAGTATACCCCCCAAGTATGCATGGTACATGTGAATGATGATTTAGCCAATCTCCTGCTGACACCTGTAGATGCCAAATGATGACATAATATTCCCTCATGTGAGGGGGTGATTCGGTTGTAACGGTCTTCCACGTGTCCTGTGTGAGAACGCGAGAATTACGTGTGATAATTGATTAACTTCACAACTTTCTAATATAGCACACTTATTTAATTTCATCCCCTAATCATGCATCTAAAGTGCGTGTGTGTGTCAAACCATAAATAAAGCATGTGACACAAAAAATATGCTGAGACACAGATTTCAGGAAAAAACCTCTTTCGGGTAAAACCTTTATTTCACTATGAATATACAAGCCGCAACTTACAATTACATAGAGAAATCTGCAATGGATCAACACGCAACCAACCCACAAAGACACGCAGTCTTGAACTCAACAAGAGAATACACGCAGCACCCTTCAAGGACTCGTAGCCCCAAACAACGAAGAAAGAACCGCAGCTCTCCTCAATGACACGCAGCCATAAAACTTTGTAGAGAATCCCTCAGCAATGACACGCATCCCTCGGTTGCAAAGATCTCCCCACAAAGATGAACAGTAGCAAAGCTTCTGTTCTAGGGTTCCAAAAGATTCACAAAAGTAATTGGGATTTTTGTGTGAATCAAAAAGATGTTTTGCGCATCAAAAAGGTGAAGACTTAGAGTATTTAGGACTCTGAAAATCGTCTTTAAAAGTCTTAAAAAATAACTCCCCAAAGTTGGCTTTAAATAGGAAAACTTTGAGCCTAAAAAATCTGCAGCGAATCTGGCCGAATTTATCCCAGTCGGATCGGTCCAGTTCTGAGGCGGATTGGTCCGGTATGGGGCGGATCGGTCCGGTTTACCCAAAAAAATAAAATCCTTTTAAAAAGCCTCATTTTTCTTGAAAAAACTTACTTCTTATTTTTATAAAAAACATTTTATAAAAATTTCCCAATACTAAATATGAACTTTAAGGAACGTAAAAACAAAATTTTACCAAGTTCATTCTTGCAGAGGCTATGATGTTGAAGACGCTTTGATATTCGGATCCGTTGATGTAGATGCGATCTTGAATTTCTTCAACGGTGTAACGGCGTATGACACACATATTGATAATGGACAAAAATTTCCTTACAAATCTCCCCCTATGTCTATGCCGGTACATACATAAAAAATATCCGAATTATCAACTAATGACCTATACAAATCTACCCTCCCATGAACCCTAAAGATGTAAAGATACAAATGTTTAAATCTTCATCGTTTGTTCTTCAATCTTCAACAATCATCAAATCTCAAAGCTTTTCTCATCAGGGTGTGCAACATATTGATCTTCAATCTTCATACCTACACACATGAGACAAAGCAAATACCACGTGACATATCGAGTTTGAAAGAGATAAACATGGATACCAATATATGATAAAAACATAAGCTATATCTCAAAAACTCCCCCAAAATTCAAACTCTCCCCCATAATATGATAATTCTTTCTCCCCCCTTTTTATGATCTCCCCAAATAGACAAAATAGGAAGAATGAATCAAAAAAGCAAAATCGGGGTGTCAACACAAACTATTTTTGATTTTTAAAATTTTTCATACAAAGATAGGATACCAATATGAACAAATATGAAATAAAAATCACACCATGGATTTAGACTCAAACAACCAAGTCATGGAAACGGAATGAATGGGTGTGAACACATTCGATAGGTAAATCAACTCAATCAATCATATGTGCACGATGCATACGTGTACTCCTAACGAATGAACATCAAAGGTATCCTTAGGTGTAAAAGTTTGTTGAATTTAGATGACATCGTCTTATGCAAATCAACAAATCAAAGTCAAATGATTTCCACACCAATAACGTCCAAAACTATATAGCGCATTTTCAAGAATTTCAAGGACGTGCAAACCCGTTTTAACTCTCCAACCAAACTCCCTCATATATATTTTCTTTTAGAGGTAATCTAAATTCTCAAACTTTGGAGAATTGGTGCAAAAGCCTAAATGGCCCATAATTGGCATGAATTTCTTTTTATTGCCTTTAAATTTTTTTTCGGGCTCTTTTAACCTCTTTGGACCTCGGATAATAAAATTCCTCAATTTTTAGGTCCTTTTTAACGGTGGCTTTTGCGCAAAGGATAGATAATTACCTTTCGCAGCCCCTCCCCGTTATCAAACAAAGCACACAAACTCACAAAACGATTTTTATATGCACAATTTCCTTATCAAAATTTATCGCGCTTGGTTCGTTTTAAGGACAGGATTGAAGTGAAAACACCCAACCAATATGTGATAAGACAAGCACAATAATCAAACAAATCCGTGCATGTGTGCAATAAAGGAAACATGAGTCAAACATGTAGGAAGTAACACTAAATTACATCTTAATGACTCCAAACATTATAAAGCACATGGATGAATTGACCTATTGTCTCAAAACACTATCAAATAGTCACATGAAAATAATGGAATGATGTTGTGACTCGGTCATCCTAAGTGTTCATCCATAAACGGTGCAAACAAAATACAAAAAATCTTTTTGGATTTTTCAAAAAAAATTTTTGTCAAAATAAAATCTTTTTGTATTTTTCAAAATTTTTCAAAACAAAAATATATACAAAAATGATACATACTAGCAATAGGCAAACAATGACATCATGCTAATCACCCTATGCTAGAAAACAAGTCAAACCTCAATCATTAGGTGCGGAGGGGTTTTCCAAAGGTGGTGACAACTTATGAAAAACCTCCATCAATTCTTGTGAAGATTTGACTAAAAACTTAACTTGCTCACCTAAATGTGCAAACTCTCACATGTAGTCTCTGGGAGCATGTAAAGTATCATGTGTGGGTGCATGTGTGCCAGAAACACGTGTAGAAGCAAATCGTGACACATACCCCAAATTAGAGCAAAATTCCCTAAGGTGTCCTCTCCTCTTGCAATGGGAACAAACATAAATAGGCCTAGGAACACCTCTCTCAAAAACTCTAGGACGCACTTTCCTAAAAGGAATGGGACGCCTAGGTGGGTTAGGGTGAGATACATGTGAAACTGTCACTAAAGTGGGAACCGGCTCGGGTGCTAATTGGGAAGAAGAAGCACCGTCATGACTTATTCCTAACTTCTCACCTTTACCCTTAAGAACCACCTTTTCAACCTTCTTAGGTGCGTTCTCAAACTTGACTTTGACCACCCTGGCACGTTCGAGATCACTCTCGAGTTGGGATACACGTGTCGTCAGACTAGACAACGTGTCGGCCAAATCACACTTCTCCTTTCTCAAAACCTCCTTCTCTTTCTCCAAATCTAAAACACGACGACCTAAATCCCTATTATACCTTTTTGTTTTCAAGGTCTCGGTGTAAAATTCTCTAAAAGATTCTTGGAGCTCACTTTCATCTTCACTTTCACTCTCACTTTCTCCCTCACTTGAAGCGCTCAAACCATCACTATCACTTTCGTGTGCACTATTGCGGGACAAGGTGGGTGTGCTCACACGACTAGAAAAAGCTACAAACTTCTCACCACTAGTCTCATCACCCTCACCTTCACTACTATCACTAAGTGTGGCGGGCATAGCTACTTTCTTTCCTTTCTTTCTAAGCCACGTAGGACACTCAAACGACTTATGTCCCTTACCCCCACATTCAAAACAAGTGACGTTCTCAAAATCTTCCTCACACTCCTCATCGGATTTATTTTCTTTTTCCCTCTCACCACTTTCTTTGGCCTTTCCTTTCTTTTTATTTTTCTCAAAAAACTTCCTTTTATTGGAAGAATTATTTTTGTTCATGTTGAGAAATTTTTTAAAATTTTTCGCAAACAAGGCCATATCATTAAAATCAAAATCTCCCTCAGAATCGGACTCACAAACTGTTTCTTTCTTTTTCTTAAAATGAGTCTTTAAAGTAATGACTTTATCCTTAGCCTTAATGGTTTTGGGAAACATGTCAATCTCATAGGTTTGAAGATCTCCTACAAGTTCTTCCAACTTAAGTGATTTCAAATTTCCCAAAGAGTTCAAAACAGTGACTTTAGGAATAAAGCGTTTTGGGAGAGATCTCAAAATCTTTTTAACGACACGCGTGTTATCAATCACTTCACCCAAATTAAAACATGTGTTAACAATGTCCGACAATCATGCATAAAAATCATCAAAGCATTCAGACTCAGACATGGTGATAGTCTCAAATTGGGTGGCCAAATTTTGTAATTTTGACTCTTTAACCGCGTTCGTACCATCATGTGTCAATTTCAAAACATCCCAAGCCTCTTTATACGTGGTGCACGTCATAATTCGGCGAAACTCATCAGGAGAGACAGCTCCAGAAATAGCACTCAGACCACGGGAATTAAAATTGGACAATTTATAATCATCTTCAGTCCAGGCTGACACAGGTTTTAAAGTGGTGATGTTATTAACAGTGACCGTGGGAGGAGTCCAACCATTTTCGCAAAGAAACCAAACACGCTCGTCAATAGATTTTAAAATCGATTTCATACGAGCTTTCCAGTAGGAATAATTAGACCCATCAAAAATAGGCATCTGATTATATAAGTGCTCCATAGGAAAAATTGCGATTTTTCACAAAACTGATTTAAAAAAAATCAATATCACACGATTTTGCGGAAAATAGGAATACCCAATAAATTAGCGCAACCCGCTCTGATACCAATTTGAGAACGCGAGAATTACGTGTGATAATTGATTAACTTCACAACTATCTAATATAGCACACTTATTTAATTTCATCCCCTAATCATGCATCTAAAGTGCGTGTGTGTGTCAAACCATAAATAAAGCATGTGACACAAAAAATATGCTGAGACACAGATTTCAGGAAAAAAAACCCTTTCGGGTAAAACCTTTATTTCACTATGAATATACAAGCCGCAACTTACAATTACATAGAGAAATCTGCAATGGATCAACACGCAACCAACCCACAAAGACACGCAGTCTTGAACTCAGCAAGAGAATACACGCAGCACCCTCCAAGGACTCGCAGCCCCAAACAACGAAGAAAGAACCGCAGCTCTCCTCAATGACACGCAGCCATAAAACTTTGTAGAGACTCCCTCAGCAATGACACGCAGCCCTCGGTTGCAAAGATCTCCCCACAAAGATGAACAGTAGCAAAGCTTCTGTTCTAGGGTTCCAAAAGATTCACAAAAGTAATTGGAATTTTTGTGTGAATCAAAAAGATGTTTTGCGCATCAAAAAGGTGAAGACTTAGAGTATTTAGGACTCTGAAAATCGTCTTTAAAAGTCTTAAAAAATAACTCCCCGAAGTTGGCTTTAAATAGGAAAACTTTGAGCCTAAAAAATCTGCAGCGAATCTGGCCGAATTTATCCCAGTCGGACCGGTCCGGTTCTGAGGCGGATTGGTCCGGTCAAGCGGATCGGTCCGGTATGGGGCGGATCGGTCCGGTTTACCCAAAAAAATAAAATCCTTTTAAAAAGCCTCATTTTGCTTGAAAAAACTTACTTCTTATTTTTATAAAAAACATTTTATAAAAATTTCCCAATACTAAATATGAACTTTAAGGAACGTAAAAACAAAATTTTACCAAGTTCATTCTTGCAGAGGCTATGATGTTGAAGACGCTTTGATATTCGGATCCGTTGATGTAGATGCGATCTTGAATTTCTTCAACGGTGTAATGGCGTATGACATACATATTGATAATGGACAAAAATGTCCTTACACTGTGAGCCTCACGCGCACTGTTCCACCCATCTCCCAAACCACGCGCTGTGATAACGTCACCCTCGGCCTGTAACACGAGGCCGAGGGCAAATTTCCTTCTGATAGTGAGTCAGGCCCAATTTAGGCCTCGTACTGTCGGCCCCTCGGAGGGTCATCTGGAGCCTGATGAAGGGTCGGCCCCTTAGAGGGTCGTCCGGGCCTGATGAAGGGTCGGCCCCTCGAAGGGTCGTCTGGAGCCTGATGAAGGGTCGGCCCCTCAAAGGGTCGTCTAGAGCCTGATGAAGGGTCGGCCCCTCGAAGGGTCGTCTGGAGCCTAATGAAGGGTCGGCCCCTTGAAGGGTCATCCGGGTCTGATGAAGGGTCGGCCCCTTGGAGGGTCGTCCGGGTTTGATGAAGGATCGGCCCCTTAAAGGGTCGTCCGGGCCTGATGAAGGGTCGGCCCCTGAGGGGTCGTCTGGAGCCTGATGATGAGGTCACCCTGACCCCATCCAGGTACAGGGTGTCCTCGGCCTGGCCGTGTGTATATATGGGTATATCAATCACCCCCGTCCCTTAGCCATAGATGTTGTTGAGATGGCTGAGGGATAGTGTTGTAATTGAGATAGGTATATAATCAGTTAGGGGAGTGACACCTATTAAGATGATATGACACCTAGGCAGGTACTAATTGTCGTTCCAGTTTCCAAGGCATGGCGGCTGCACACTTTGCCTAGGGCTTTGTGCCCTAATGATGCCCTCCTCGTGGGCTGTGCTCTGCATTGGTGAGTGGGCCCACTCATTGGCAAGGATATTAAAGAATTTTTTGAAGCTTCTCTCTCTTCTTCTTCTTATTATTTGCACCTGAACTCTCTCTCTCTCTAGCTTCCAGCCTTCTTGCCATTTTTGCAGTTTTGAACCTTCAAGCTTGGTAGCTTCGCTATTTCTCCTCAGGTAACACCTCGACCCTAGTGCCCTACTTATCTTCATTTCTGTTTATTTTCCTGTTTTAAGTTCGTAGGGTTAGATTTTCTTAGGTTGTTCCATAGTTTTTCCGGTGTGACCTCTAGTAAGCTGTTCTTGAATTATTCTTGATAGAAAACCCTTCAATTCCTTAGTTTTGATCGAAAAGTCCACCCTGGTCAATTATGAGATTTGTTTGTAGTTAGGTTACCCAAATTCTTCCAAGTGTAGGGTCTCCCCCTTAATGCTTAGGAGGCTTTACAGCTTAGCTGAGGAATTCCTTTCCCTGAGAGAGAAGTTATTTGTTGAGATCAGACGGGTAGAGGAAGAGGAGGAGAGGAGACGAGACGAGGGGCCGACCCTAATTGGGTACGACCCATTTTCCCCATTCCTCTTGCCACAATAAAGCCATTTGAGCCATCTGAGTCTTGTGGGTCATCTTGTCGTCCAGTCGAGAGTTATTCTGGAGAGATGGATGAGAGAGCGTCGTCGCCAATTGGTGCTGGACCTTCTGGGAGAGGAGAGGCGTCTGGTCCAAGCCCAGGCCTACATGCCGAGGGTATGGTTACTTTCGAGGCTGTCCCTGTGACAACCCTATCCCCACATGCTTTTCAAATGGCTTTTTCCCAGGGGTCTCTGACAGGTGATGAGGCCGAGGGAGAGGGGATTGAGGAAGAGGGTGAGGACTCAGATGTTGACCCAGTTGACACCTCCCATGCCTCGTCCTATATCTCCTCGGTCAGGGATCGTGACCTCTTGCTGTGGAGGCATGCCTATGGGGTGTCCCCCAATATAACTATGAGGGTTCCCTTTGAGTCTGAGAGGGTCTTCGAGGGTGAAGAGGGAGAGGTTGCAGTATATGAACAAATGTTTAAGGTTGGTGTCAGATTCCCTCTGCATCCTACTGTCGTAGATATTTTGTCAGCCCTCGGCGTTTCCCCCTCTCAGCTTCCTCCCAACTCCTAGAGGACGATCCTTGGCTACATCTCCCTGTGAAAGAATGCTTTCACTGATGAGCCCTCGGCCGACGTATTTTTGGTCTGTTACAATATCACCTCCTCGTCCAAACAGCCTGGGTACTATCACCTGGGGGCGACGAGGTCTAACTAAAAACTTCTCCACGTGGCACAAACCTCTAAACACGATTGGAAGAAGAGATTCTTCTTTGTCTCTGGAGAGTGGGAATTCTCCGCCGAGGCACAACCTGTAGCCGATGGTCCGAGGGTCCCCAGAGGATGGTCTAACCCTTCAATGAAAGCCAGGTCAAACCCCGGACAAAGTCTGGAAGAGAAAGACATAGTTGAATATCTGAGAGGATGAGGGAGAGGGAGTGAAGTTCCAAAGTTTGAAGATCTGATGACCCCTCTGTTCCTCAAGGAAGTTGGTCTGAGGGTCGGCCCCCTGACAGAACTATGTGAGTTATATTATTTTTTCCCATTCTTTACTTTTTTCAAGTGTTTCATCTTTACCTCTGCATTTTTTTTACGTGTCGTCCTCCATTCAGGTCGTCCCTCTGGTGTATCGGATCAACTTTAGGAAATGAATGCTCCCAGTTTGCTATCAGGTCTAGGCAATAAGAAAGGCAAGGATCCTCAGCAAGCTCTGAGGAATACGAGGTCCGTGGGGCCGACGCTTGTTGAGCCGACCGCTGACAGTCATAAAAGGAAAGAGCCTGAAGCTCCTGCTGACCCTCGGTCGGATTCAAGGACGAGGGCGAGGGTAGAGTCGTCTAAGGGGACTGGCTCCTCTTCCAGCATGGGGGCCTTCTGGTCCCAGAACTTGGCGCTTCTGAAGGCCGAGTCATCTTCCCTTATCGCGAACCTAAGGGCAGCCAAGGCGTCCATGTTTTCTGCCTCCTCGGCTGTTGATTATGAATTTCTTTCAAAGATTCCTCCAGTAAAAGTGTATGACTATGGTCTGCACGCCATAGCTCAGGTATTTGTTCTCCTTTCATTCCCTTAGTTACATTCTTTCACTAACTATTTTCTCGGCCTCTTGAAAACTGTTTATTATTTATGTGCAGTCTGTGTGCGCCTTTACCTCGGCCACTAAGTGGATGGCTGAAAACCAACAAAAATTCAATGAAGCAGAGAGATCCATCCAGCACGAGGCCAATTTGCAGACGGAGCTGGAGACTACAAGGGCTGAGCTAGAGAGTGCCAGAATTGAACATGCAAGGGTTCTGGATGAACTGACGAGGCAGCATAATGCTGACATGGCGGCCATGGACTTGCTTATAAAGGAGCAGGACGAGGCCTTGACTAACATGGGGGCTCAACACAAGACTGGGCTATCTGAGGCAGTGAAGAAGGCAAAGGCCGATGCTGTGGAGGCCTACAAACTCTCAGATGAGTTCCAAGGCTTCGATCTTGAGTACTTATAGAGGGGGATTAGGACGGCCTGTCGGTGGGTCATCCTTAAGTTTGCTGACGCAGTATCGTCCGTCCGCCCCTCTCTTGAGGCAGTTTAACTAGACGGTCCACTTATTGCTGAATCCCTAGCCCAAGTGGAATCTCAGCATGTAGAAGGCACAGGAACATCTGAGGCTCGGCCTGTCACGGTCATAGAAGAATCTCCAATAGATGTTGAGGCCTTGCCCTCTGACATTGCTCAATAGGGTGGCTGTCTGTAGCCCATACCCTCTTCGTGTAATTAATATTTTTGTACTCTTTTATCAGACGGACATTTTCATTTTGTAATGTAATATAATGCCTCTCTTCGTCTTCTGTATTTGTCTCTTATGTGATTTGTATTGTGAATCTTTATGTTAATATCACTAACCCCTCCCTTGTCTTTCTTGAGGGTGAACGAGAGGTCATCCCCTGCGTTGGACCTCATTATAGCCGAGGGATTTTAACCAGTTTTAATTGATGCTCAAGTTTTCCCTCGTCTTTCTTGAGAATAATGGTGGGGTCGTCCCCTCCATTGACCCTCATTATAGCCGAGGGTTATAATTACCAAATTAATGGTTTTAAAGTCTTCCCTCGTCTTTCTTGAGGACAATGGTGGGGTCGTCCCCTCCATTGACCCTCATTATAACCGAGGGTTATAATTACCAAATTAATGGTTTTAAAGTCTTCCCTCGTCTTTCTTGAGGACAGTGGTGGGGTCGTCCCCTCCATTGACCCTCATTATAGCCGAGGGTTGTAATTACCAAATTAATAGTTTTAAAGTCTTCCCTCGTCTTTCTTGAGGACAATGGTGGGGTCGTCCCCTCCATTGACCCTCATTATAGCCGAGGGTTATAATTACCAAATTAATGGTTTTAAAGTCTTCCCTCGTATTTCTTGAGGACAATGGTGGGTCGTCCCCTCCATTGACCCTCATTATATCCGAGGGTTGTAATTACCAAATTAATGGTTTTAAAGTCTTCCCTCGTCTTTCTTGAGGACAATGGTGGGGTCGTACCCTCTATTGACCCTCATTATAGCCGAGGGTTGTAATTACCAATTTCATGGTTTTAAAGTCTTCCCTCGTCTTTCTTGAGGACAATGGTGGGGTCGTCCCATCCATTGACCCTCATTATAGCCGAGGGTTATAATTACCAAATTAATGGTTTTATAGTCTTCCCTCGTCTTTCTTGAGGACAATGGTGGGGTCGTCCCCTCCATTGACCCTCATTATAGCCGAGGGTTGTAATTACCAATTTAATGGTTTTAAAGTCTTCTCTCGGCTTTCTTAAGGACAATGGTGGGGTCGTCCCCTCCATTGACCCTCATTATAGCCGAGGGTTGTAATTACCAAATTAATGGTTTTAAAGTCTTCCCTCGTCTTGCTTGAGGACAATGGTGGGGTCGACCCCTCCATTGACCCTCATTATAGCCAAGGGTTGTAATTACCAATTTAAGGGTTTTAAAGTCTTCCCTCATCTTTCTTGAGGACAATGGTTGGGTCGTCCCCTCCATTGACCCTCATTATAGCCGAGGGTTGTAATTACCAATTTAATGGTTTTAAACAAAGTTTTCCCTCGTCTTTCTTGAGGACAATGGTGGGGTCGTCCCCTCCATTGACCCTCATTATATCCGAGGGTTGTAATTACCAAATTAATGGTTTTAAAGTCTTCCCTCGTCTTTCTTGAGGACAATGGTGGGGTCGTACCCTCTATTGACCCTCATTATAGCCGAGGGTTGTAATTACCAATTTAATGGTTTTAAAGTCTTCCCTTGTCTTTCTTGAGGACAATGGTGGGGTCATCCCATCCATTGACCCTCATTATAGCCGAGGGTTATAATTACCAAATTAATGGTTTTATAGTCTTCCCTCGTCTTTCTTGAGGACAATGGTGGGGTCGTCCCCTCCATTGACCCTCATTATAGCCGAGGGTTGTAATTACCAATTTAATGGTTTTAAAGTCTTCTCCCGTCTTTCTTGAGGACAATGGTGGGGTCGTCCCCTCCATTGACCCTCATTATAGCCGAGGGTTGTAATTACCAAATTAATGGTTTTAAAGTCTTCCCTCGTCTTTCTTGAGGACAATGGTGGGGTCGACCCCTCCATTGACCCTCATTATAGCCGAGGGTTGTAATTACCAATTTAATGGTTTTAAAGTCTTCCCTCGTCTTTCTTGAGGACAATGGTTGGGTCGTCCCCTCCATTGACCCTCATTATAGCCGAGGGTTGTAATTACCAATTTAATGGTTTTAAACAAAGTTTTCCCTCGTCTTTCTTGAGGACAATGGTGGGGTCGTCCCCACCATTGACCCTCATTATAGGCAGAGGGTTGTAATTACCAAATTAATGGTTTTAAAGTCTTCCCTCATCTTTCTTGAGGACAATGGTGGGGTCGTCCCCTCCATTGACCCTCATTATAGCCGAGGGTTGTAATTACCAATTTAATGGTTTTAAAGTCTTCCCTCATCTTTCTTGAGGACAATGGTGGGGTCATCCCCTCCATTGACCCTCATTATAATCGAGGGTTGTAATTACCAATTTAATGGTTTTAAACAAAGTCTTCCCTCGTCTTTCTTGAGGACAATGGTGGGGTCGTCCCCACCATTGACCCTCATTATAGGCCGAGGGTAATTACCAAATTAATGGTTTTAAAGTCTTCCCTGACCTTTCTTGAGGACAATGGTGGGGTCGTCCCCTCCATTGACCCTCATTATAGCCGAGGGTTATAATTACCAAATTAATGGTTTTAAACAAAGTCTTCCCTCGTCTTTCTTGAGGACAATGGTGGGGTCGTCCCCTCCATTGAACCCTCATTATAGATGAGGGTTGTAATTACTAATTTAATGGTTTTAAAGTCTTCCCTCGTCTTTCTTGAGGACAATGGTGGGGTCGTCCCCTCCATTGACCCTCATTATAGCCGATGGTTGTAATTACCAATTTAATGGTTTTAAACAAAGTCTTCCCTCGTCTTTCTTGAGGACAATGGTGGGGTCATCCCCTCCATTGATCCTCATTATAGCAGAGGGCTGTGATTACCAAATTAAATGGTTCTAACCAAAGTCTTCCCTCGTCTTTGTTGCGGACAATGGTGGGGTCGTCCCCTCCATTGAGCCTCATTATAGCCGAGGGTTGTTCTCCGAAGATGTTTCCATGCGTAGTAGAATTGACAAATACAAGATGAGAGAGAACACTGATATTTCTCATTAATTTTCCAAGTGTTCTATCGGAGCAACACCTATTACAACTGTCGTTCGATAGGACTTTACAAAACTACTGATAGTATTTCTTCAAATGATCTGCATTCCAGGGGTTGGAAAAGGGCTCCCCCTCTAGGTTTTCTAGTCTATAGGTCCCAGGGACGACTTCATCGATGACCCTATATGGGCCATGCCAATTAGGATGGAGCTTGTTGGGCTTTTACCAAGTCTTTTTGAGGACCAAGTCCCCCACCGCAATTGGTCTCTGTTTCACCCTCTGATTGTAAAACCTTGCAGTCCTCTGCTGGTAGGCGACCTACCTTATCTCGGCATCTTCCCTCCTTTCCTCAATCAGTTCTAAGTCGAGTATCCTCTCTTCTGTATTTCTCTGGGGGTCATACATTTGGACCCTTTGAGTAGGAAACCCAATCTCGGTGGGGATGATGGCTTTCGAGCCATAAGCTAGCATGAATAAGGTCTCTCCGGTAGAGGTCTTCCCTGTCGTCCTGTAGGCCCACAGTACATCATATAACTCCTCGACCCATCTTCCTTTTGCCTCCTCAAGCATCTTCTTGATTCCATCTAGGATTGTCCTGTTTGTAACTTCTGTTTTCCCATTGGCATGAGGTCGGCCCGAGGTAGAGAAGAATTGTTTGATACCCACCCTTTCATAGTACTTCTGTAGAGATGTATTCTTGAATTGAGTCCCGTTATCTGAGATGAGGGTGTTTGGGAGACCATATCTGCATATAATGTTTTTCCATATAAACTGGAAGGTCTTCTGCTCTGTGATCGTTACCATCGGCTCCGCCTCCACCCATTTTAAAAAATAGTCAATGGCCACGATGAGGAACCGATAGTTATTGATGGCCCTGGGTAAAGGTCCTATTAGGTCAATCCCCCATACTGCAAATGGCCACGGGGATGTAATGGAAGTAAGAGGCTGATGGGGCTGGTGAGGGATGGTGGCAAATCTCTGGAATTTATCGCACTTTTTTACATATGTCGCGGCGTCTTTCCCCAAGGTTGGCCACCAGTACCCTTGGGTGATCACCCTCTTCGCTAAGGATCTGCCCCCAATGTGGCTTGAGCACGATCCTTCGTGCACATCTTGCAAAATGGATGGGACTTCAGATGGGTACACACGCCTAAGTAAGGGGAGTAAAAATACCTTTTTGTACAAGGTGTCCCCAATGACAGTGAACTTTGCAGCCCTGTATCTCAACTTCTTCCTTTCTTGTCTTGCTTCGGGCATCTTCCCCTCTTTAATGTATCTAATCAGAGGGTCCATCCACGAAGCTTCCTGAGAAACATTTAGGCAATTGCAAAGTGTTCCCTCAGCGTCTTCAATAGTTGGCCGAAGCAAAATTTCCACTGGGACCGTCCTCCTGATGTCTGTCCTAGTTGCCGAGGCCAACCTAGCAAGGGCGTCAGCATGACCATTATCAAGCCTAGGTATCCTCTTTAACTTCACTTCTCTGAAGATCTTCAGTAATGACCGCAGCTTCTCAAGGTACCTAGCCATCCTCTCGTCCTTGGCCTCGTAGGCTCCTAGTATCTGATTCACTACTAGCCTCGAATCACTATGAACCAAAATCTGGCCGACACTAAGAGACCTGGCCAAGGAGAGGTCGGCTATCAAGGCCTCATATTCGGCCTCGTTGTTGGAGGCCTTAAAGTTGAACCTCGGGGCGTACTCAATGTTTGTGCCGTCGGGTGCTGATACTATTAATCCAGCTCCACTCTCACTTTCGCAAGAGGACCCGTCGACGAAGAGACTCCACACGATATGTTCTTCTGAGAAACTTCCCTCGGTGAGTGACCCCTGTCTAAAGAGATATCTTCCCTCTTCGTTTTCATCCACTTTCCTTCTAGCGGTGCTTATCTCAGCCTTATCTGCAGGTGTGTCGGTGAGCTCACCTTATCGGGTATCTAACTTCCCGAAGCTCTCACCCTCGGCTTCATCATCTTCCCAAGTAAACTCAACCATGCAATCTGCCAATGCTTCCCTTGATCGCCTTCCTAGGTTGATACACTATGTCAAACTCCCCTAGCTCTATAGCCCAGGCCATTAGCCTCCCTGATTTTTCAGGCTTGTGCAAAACCTGCCTAAGGGGAGAGTCAGTGAGGATGACCATTGTATGGGACTGGAAGTATGGCTTCATCTTTCTCGATGTATGGATTAAGGCATAGGCCAATTTCTCCATCCTTGGATATCTTTGCTCTGCCCCCTGGAGTGCCTTGCTGTTAAAATACAAGGGCTTCTATACCCCATCCTCGTCTCTCATAATGGTTGCACTGATGGCTGACTCTGAGACGGCGAGGTACACATAAAGTCGTTCACCCTGCACGGGCCGTGAAAACAGCAAGGGAGACCCCAAGTATGATTTTAACTCCTTGAAAGCCTCATCACACTCTTCACTCCATTCGAAGGCTTTTCTGAGAATTTTGAAGAATGGTAGACACCTGTCTGTAGCCCTAGACATAAATCTGTTCAAGGCAGCAACTCTCCCTATTAGTCTCTAAACGTCTTTAATGGACTTGGTTGTCTTCATCTCTACAAGGGCCTTTATCTTTTCAGGATTGGCCTCGATGCCTCTTTGGTTGACAATGAACCCCAAGAACTTCCCTGCTCTGACCCCGAAGACACATTTGGCCGGGTTGAGCTTCATCTGGTATTTGTCCATCGTATTAAAGGTCCTCTACAGGTCTGCCACATGATCCTCTGCCTTTAAACTCTTAGTCAGCATCTCATCTACATAGACATCCATAGACTTCCCAATTTGGTCTTCGAACATTTTATTTACGAGGCGCTGATACGTTGCCCCCGCATTTTTTAGGCCAAAGGGCATGACCCTATAATAGTATGTCCCCTTGTCAGTAATGAAGGTTGTCTTCTCCGAGTCTTCAGGGTTCATGAAGATCTGGTTGTACCCTGAATAGGCATTCATAAAGCTCATGAGCTCATGGCCTGCGGTAGCATCTACCATCTGATCAATGCGGGGGAGAAGGAAGCTGTCTTTGGGACAATGCTTGTTGAGGTCTGTGAATTCTACACACATTCTCCACTTTCCGTTGGCTTTTGGGACAATGACAGCATTGGATAGCCATTCAGGGTAGATGACCTCTCTGACAAACTCAGCATCTTCCAATTTTTTGACCTCATCCCTTATGACCTCATACTTTTCTCTAGAGTAAATTCTCCTCTTCTGCTTTACTGGCTTTGCACCCTCTACCACGTTGAGCTTGTGGCTCATAACTTCGGGGTCGATCTCCGGCATATCTATGTGACTCCATGCAAAGACACTCTGTCTTCTCTTCAATAGTTTAATGAGGTCTTCCTTGATATTTGGCTTCAGAGACTTGCCGACTTGGACGATTTTTCCCGGGTCATCCTCATTGAGGATGATGGATTCTACCTCTTCCGCGGCCTCTCCTTTCTTTAGCTTCGTCTCGTCTCTAGGGTCTAGGGTATCAATATTATAAGTGGTTGTAGCCTTCTTATGTGCCTCTCTTTCTTCAGCGGAGTTGTAGTAACATTCTCGCGCTGTCGAACCCTTTGAGGGCTACCCACCCCAGTATAATATTGTAGGCCGAAAAGATATGTTCATCCATCACAAAGAAGCTGACCTTCTTTGTAAGCCATCTCGTCCACTCGTACCCCATCCTGACATCGGCCTCATACACTCCAAGGGGATGAACCTTTTATCCACTGAACCCAATCAATGGGTGATGGTATGGGACGAGTCTAGCACGGCTGAGACCTAAAGCTTTTAAGCATGGCCAAAACATCACGTCTGCAGATGAGCCTCCATCTACAAGGATCCTCGGCACCTCGCACCCGTGAACCCTTGTAGTGATGACGAGAGGGTCATCATGTGGGGCCAAGAGGCCTTTGAAGTACATTCTTGAGAACCCTACTACCAGAGTGTCCATATCGACCTTCTTCCTCTTTTCTGACTTGACCTCCAGAGAGGTTGAGTGTACCGTCTTCGTCACTGCCTTGGCCTCAGCCATATGGCCCTTCCTGTCAGCGACCTCAAACCCTCCTCCTGCTAGACCCCCGGATATCATTCCCACTCCGAACGAGATTATATTAAGCCTCTTAACAGGGCCTTGGTCATCTCTCGGTGGGAGGTCAGGGTCGTCCTCATCATCAGAAGAGTCGTCCCCTCTTTTTTGAGGACCTTCTCTATATGCATCGCCTCGCTTCTTTCTGGGGTCGTCCCCTTGTACCCTCTTGAAGGCACCTTTGTCGACGTACTTTCTGAGCTTCCCTTCTTTCAGCATCTTCTCAATCTCATCTTTCAGAGCAAAGCATTTGTTTGTTATGTGGTCGTGGTCTTGGTGAAATTCGCACCACAGGTTCTTGTTCCTCTTACGGGGGATGCCCTCAACTTCTCAGGCCACTTCAGGGATCGGTCACTCTTTATTTCATTGATAATATGTTCACAGCTGACCATTAGTGGGGTGTAACCAGCGAACTTGTCGTCCGTAGACCTCTTCTGCCCCTCTTTGTTCTTCTTAGGGTATTTACCCCCACTAGCGCCTCCTTTTTCGTCTTCGTATTTTGCGGCCATCGCCTCTTTGGCGTTCATCACCTTTCCTGCTGTTGACAGCAATTCATCCATCGTCCTCGGAGGGTCTTCGGCAAGCTTCCATAACAGCTTCCCATTTTGGAGTCCTCCGATCAGGGCTGTCATAGCTATGCTCTCCTCATAGTCTTCCACCTCCAACTTTTCTTTGTTGAATCTGGCTATGTAGTCTCTTAGACTCTCATTCTTCCCCTGCTTAACATAGAGAAGTTGGGTGGTCTTCTTCTGTGGACTTATCCCAAAGCAAAAGTTATGGATGAACCGGTCTGCCAACTGCTTAAAGTTTTCAATGGAGTTTTTTGGGAGAGACGTGTACCAGACATGTGCAGCCCCAGTCAGGGTACCAAAGAAGGCACGACACCTCATCTCATCTGAGATAGAGTATATGTCTACTGTTGATTGATACATCTCAACATGGTGGACAGGGTTGGTGCTCCCGTCATATCTTGGGGTGACCACAGGTGGCTTGAACTTTGATGGCGTAGGGAAGTTGACTATCTTCTCCACAAAGGGTGAGCCTATGGTGTATCCCCTCTGAAGAGGGTCTCGTCTTTTTAGTATATCGCCGATCTTATCCTCCAGTCGCAGGATCGAGTCATTCCAAGGCCTCGTAGGGTCGGCTTGGCCAATGTTATCCCCTGCCGCTTCTTTGAGATGGACAGAGGGTTCTGCCGCGGCTGGCCTATGTCGGCTGTTTACCTCCCCCTGACCGTCGTCCCGTCCTTGGGGTTGGCCCCGTGGGGTCTGCCAACTGGTGCCTCCCTTCTGGACCTCGTAGCACTCCTTGATCTAGACAATTTTTCCCTCAGGTCATTCACTGGGCCCAGCCTCTCAAAGGCCGATCCCCTTCTCAGGCGATCGAAAGCAGAGCCTCTCAGGCGATCATCAGGATTTTTCCTTCCACACTTCCCTCTGCTCTCCTGGAGAGGTCTTACGGTATTGTTGGAGACCTCATACGGCTCCCAGCATTCTATGGGGGCTTCCTCCCCCTCCAGATCATCATACATGTCTTCAGGGCAAGGGTTTCCTTGCCTCCCCAGGCATAGACGCCAGGGGTCAGCAACATCCCTACGCTGCTGAGGGGGTGGAAGGTCTTTGCATGGTGCCTGGGGTGTTCCCCTGGCCTCATGCTGTCCTGAAGCTGCTGTCGGAGTAATCATCTCAGGCGAGACCCCTGGTGGTCTTAGTATGTTCTGGCTCAGAGCTGTGAACTGCTCCTGCATGATCCGCTGGCTCACTGCCAAAGACTTCAAGGTTGCTGCCACATCAGCCATCTCAGACTGAGGTGGTGGCTGACTGGAACTGGGTCATCCCCCATCATCCGGTGGGGGAAGTGGTGGTGGTGGCATCTCCGGTGCCATGTGTTTGAGCTGTGAACAGCTGAGCTAGAAAAAAGACTGGTGAGCTTGAGAACCTTAGTGGGTCTATTTCAATGGTGAAACATCTCCTCTTAGGGGGAGAACTGGTTCACCACCAGAGTGCCCAGTGAGGTCAGGCTGTACAAAGGAAGAGATGTCTTCTCGATTCCCACAGAGGGCGCCAAACTGATGATGCTGTGATTCAGCACCACCAGATAACTGATGATGAGCTCAAACAATAGTAACCATGGCAGACATAGAGATGCAAGTGTATATGTATAAGTGTGTAAGTGTGTTAGAAGGAGATGAGTATAAGAGGAATAAGATAATGATGTATAGTGGTTCAGCCAATTAGGCCTACATCCACTGTGAGTGTGTGATCCACTAAGTATGGGCACTAATGGCCTTGGATACAATGCACATAAGCTCACTTTATCTCTCTACTGTATGTATAAGCAGAATTTTTGCTAGGGTTATGATTATCGATATGTCGATTGGTCCCCTTGTAGGATTGTAGGTGTCAAGTATATATAAGTCTTGGGGGTGTAGTATACCCCCCAAGTATGCATGGTACATGTGAATGATGATTTAGCCAATCTCCTGTTGACACCTGTAGATGCCAAATGATGACATAATATTCCCTCACGTGAGGGGGTGATTCGGTTGTAACGGTCTTCCACGTGTCATGTGATCCTCACGCGCACTGTTCCACGCGTCTCCCAAACCACGCGCTGTGATAATGTCACCCTCGGCCTGTAACACGAGGCCGAGGGCAAAGTTCCTTCTGATAGTGAGTCAGGCCCAATTTAGGCCTCGTACTGTCGGCCCCTCGAAGGGTCATCTGGAGCCTGATGAAGTGTCGGCCCCTTGGAGGGTCGTCCAAGAATTGATGAAGGGTCGGCCCCTCGAAGGGTCGTCTGGAGCCTGATGAAGGACCGGCCCCTCGAAGGGTCATCTGGAGCCTGATGAAGGGTCGGCCCCTTGAAGGTTCGTCCAGGTATGATGAAGGGTCGGCCCCTTGGAGGATCGTCCGGGCCTGATGAAGGGTCGGCCCCTTGAAGGGTCGTCTGGAGCCTGATGAAGGGTCGGCCCCTTGAAGGTTCGTTAAGGTCTGATGAAGGGTTGGCACCTTAGAGGGTCGTCCGGGCCTGATGAAGGGTCGGCCCTTTGAAGGGTCGTTCGGTCCTGATGAAGGGTCGGCCCCTGAGGGGTCGTCTGGAGCCTAATGATGAGGTCACCCTGACCCCATCCAGGTACAGGGTGTCCTCGGCCTGGCCGTGTGTATATATGGGTATATCAATTATCATAAAATGGTTCAGAGTTACATGGTAAAGTATCAAGAGCCTTCATCAGAGTTCGTAAAAATAAGAGTTATAGACAAATGGGGGAATCAAAATTACAACTAACGAAAAGCTTCACAAGAAAAGGACATATGTCTCCATAGCTGCAGTTGTCTGGTCAGGGCCGACTTTCGTCACTTCAACACCATCATCATGATGAGTAGCGTCTTATGTCTTAGTGACCTCAAGAGGAGAAGTCTCAGCTGGGGCAGCATCATCCTCTTCAACTTCTTGCAAGGCCTGAGCGAACCGAGGATCTCCAAAGCCGAGACCCACAAAGTCTAATGCATGCAAGACACCAAACTCACTCTCCTTTGTGGCTGACCATTTACTAGTCTTCCTGATACCTCTTTCAAGGTATTCAAAACCAAAGCTGATAAATTCATCAGAGACCATGTCTTCGATGGCCTTTTCAATAGCATCTTCCAAAGCAGCCTTGACTGCAGCATCAACCGTAGACTGAAGAGCCTCATCCTTGGCCTTCGAATCTTTGTCATAATCATTCCTAAGTTAAGACATGTTATTGTCCTTCTCCTCGATGGCTCCCTTGGTCCCTCTAAACCTGTTTGATATAGGTAGTAGGGGGTCATCGGATATTCATATTTAACGAGCCGACCCTTCTCGCCCTGACTGCGAAGGTCTTCAACATTTTTGTAATTATCTTGGCTAAGTTAAGGCTCGACTTTAGCAGCAAAAGAGACCATACCCCATCTCAGAGGGTTCCTTGGAACCGGCGTTCCAGAAACCTCATCAGAACCAAATTCCCATGCCCCAAAAATAAATAAATACCGAGGTTTCCAATTATGATTCGAAGTTTGTGTAACCAAGATAATTTTCTTCTCTTATTTCCGGGCTAGGAAGTAATAATAGCTAGGGTGATTTTTGGCAGATGAGGGGACATAACAACCAATGAAAACTCTAACTGGAAGGTCTGAGTGGTGGACAACCCTCAAAAGGATGTTAGCCCTAATCATAACCCTCCAGGCATTAAGGGACAGCTGGGAAGGGTCAAGATTTATATGAGAGAGTATAGCTCTGATGGTTGGGTGAATAGAAAGACAAAAGCCTAACTTAAACATCTGCTCATAAACACAGATTTCCCCATCTTGCCCATCGAAGGCCCTCTCATCCTTCAGAGGTTTCCTAAGAATGATTGAAGAATTTATAGAATAGAGGTGTCTGAAAGTTAGAAGGTCGTACTCATTGATGGTACTCTCGTACTCGGCCGCCTCATATGTATCGACTTCACTTTCCTGACCATCATCACTATCCTCAGCAACGTTGTCCTAGGCAGTTGTAGGGACACCACCGGAAAACCTCTTGGCAAACTCAGCCCCGGTGACAGCCGATAAAGGAATGGCATCAATAATAAGAGGAATTGCCACACTGGGACATATGATTTAAATAAAGGAAGATCTAAGAGAAGTTCTAGAACCTTGGTTGGATGAGGCACGGCTTGAAACCTCGGCTTCCTCAGTAACCTCACATTATTTAGGAGAATAGTCCATAGCCTCTTGAAAAGAGTCTACAGATTGTCCTGCTTCAGACGTTGACATGGGGTCTGAGGAAGATGACTTAGACTCACACATTAATACAGGATCCTCAGGACCCTCTGTAGGCTCAGCAGGATCGGTTGTCTCAGGGTATATAATCTTTAGGGGTGGAGGAAAGATTGGTCTGGGGGGAAAGGCCTCAGCCCTACGAGCTTCTTCTTATGCTATCTCTATTTGCCTAATCTTCTCAAAAGTTTTCTCACGAAGACATGGGAACTCTTTTATGAGTTAATACAAGGGTCTAAGCATAAGGAGGATGACACTAAAATTTAATCAAATGGAAAATAGGAAAATAACTTGTTCAATCTAAACTAAAGATCAAATTAGGAATCTAAAAGGTTTTCACCAAGAACTTCAAGAACCTTCAAGAATAGAGTCGCTAAAAAAGACGACCGGAGGTTCACTAGAGACCTAAAAGAAGGAAGTTTGTAGCTAAAGCAACCTCAGAACAACCTGGAATAGACCTAATGCCACTCAGCCACTGATATCCTACCCCTACAACGACTTAACAGTGGAAGAAACCCTCACCGGAAAAAAGAAAAGGTTATCGAAAAAGCTTAAACTATGAAATGAAAGTTAACAAATGAAAAGAAAGGTCAAAAGCAGTACCTGACTAATCATGAGTAAGGGAGGAAAAGGTTAGGAAGCAAAGGAAACCTTGGATTGCAGCACAACAATGGAGGGTTTAAAAGAGTGACAAACGCAGAAAGGCTTAGGCGGGAGAAAATTGGAAGAAGAAAGTGAAAAGAAGGAAAAAAAGAAGGCTTTAAACCTTCTCAATGATGAGGCACGATTTCCAATGCCCCATCATTACCTTTGGAAACTAAAAATACACCTTGGGGAATACGTTAGTCATTTCAATGAGTGAAATGTGTCAAGGAATCACTTCAACCCAAAGCACTAAAAGAATTTCAGCCTCGGCCTAGCATACCCCTGAATCACCAACTCACATAGGGGACTAAGGGCTAGGGGTGATTGATATGCCCAAAGTGCACCCTCATACTCGAAGTCACTAACCTCAGACTATCTCATAGCTAAGTTGACAAGAAGCTCACAATTGACATGAGAAGGGTCGTATTCTATAAGGTCGTCTCTCTACCACTAACCTCGTCTCTACAGCAACCGAGGTCAGTAGTGCCTTTTAGGGATAGGTTAATGTCAACATCCTACTCTTCTTAAGCCGACGTTACATCCCACCTCGCCTAACCTCATCCAACCTCCCGACCATGGTCATCATGGCTATTGACAAGACCAAGAAACACCGTCAAACTTGACCAACCTCGTAGTTGTTCGAGCCGAAGTTACATCAGTCAAGGACACAAGTCCGAGCCTATGTAAGACCATGTAAGGTTTGGAATACGTGGGCAATTCAGTTATAATCGAATCATTCCCCTCAGGTGAGGAAATATTGTGGTCATTATTATCTACATAAGATCATCCAAGTGTCCTCATCATACTGGTTCAATCCTCATACACATGCTCATTGCATGCTTGGGGGTACATTACACCCCCGAGCATATATAGAGGTTTTCCTCTACCTTGTAAAAGGATGGATAATTGCAACCCTAGCTAAAACTATGTTTTTATACACAGAAGAGAGAGAAAGCTTGAGAGATTATATCTATGGCCATTAGTGCCTTCTTCTAGTGAAATTACTCACACACTCACAGTGGACCTAGGCCAGATTGGCTGAACCACTTATATACTAGTGTTTTTCATCTTCTCCTCATCTCCTTCTACATATTTGTGTTGTTATTTTCTGCCATTGTTATGCATGTTTGAGCTCTACTACCTCTTTATCTGGTGGTGTTGTTTACATCACCATCTTATGCTTGTTTGAGATCTTCTACCTCTTTATCTGGTGGTGCTGTTTACAGCATCATCACACACCTACACACCTACAAACACACACATGCACTTCTACACGCACACACACACATATATACACACACACATATGCGCAAAAGAGAGAGAGAGAGAGAGAGAGAGAACCGGTGCTCCACCTAGAAGAGAAAGAAAATGGATGGAAAGGAAACGTTGGGAAAAAGAGGAGCCTAGGGTTTTAATTTTAAGAGTTGTCATGAACCTTTTAAGGTCTTTGACCATGACAAACCGTTATCACGCAATTGACATTGATAAAAAACACGTGTTTATTGACCGTGACAAGGCTAGCCAGCTTAAAGGTGACAATTTAGATTTTTGGGTGTTGTGAAGAGAAAGAATAAGATAAATCACGAGAGGAAGAGAGAGAGGAGGAAAGAGAGGAAGAGAGAGAGGAAGAATGAGAGAAAGTAGGAGAGGACAAAGGAGAGAGGGTAGGAGGGGAAAAGTCTTCTTCCTTGAAAGATGAAACCAACCGTCCACATCAAAAGCGCCCTAGAAAACATCCCGTTAAAAAATAAGTCACTCTGATTCCCAACCGCTCGAGGGGTGCATGCCAAATAACCCCGAACTCCTGAAAAATGATCCTAACCATATCGGTTATTCTATTTGGAATATAGATGAAGAGAGGGGAATAATGAAGTGCATATACCACTACAAGAAATTTGTTAAGTGGGACATAGGCACAGAGGATGAGCGGATTATAGAGTTGCTAAGGAACTTAGGTTTGTACGGTCTGATTAAACACTCCTATCGGTACGTAGACTATGTATCGGTGTTAGCATTTATTGAACTGCTAGATGAATTCATTTCATATGCCTTTCAGTGAGATGCCCATCACCTTAAATAATATGTACCATCTCCTCCAAATCCCGATAGTTGGTAAATTGATGTACGATATTGTTTTGAAGAAAGCCGAGGAGAAAACGGCCAAAATCCAATGGATTAATAAATATTTGGGTTGTACCTTGGAGGAGGAAAAAGAGGAGTGTAAGTCTGTCTATCCCATTCATTTTGAATAGATAATGAATTTGTGTAAGGGGAGGGTTAAGAAGTTGGGGGAAGGTGCTACAAAGAGGTGGATTGAGCAGGCTGCTAGGGGGTACTTACTTTTCATGGTTGGTTGCTTGTTGTTCGTGGACAAATCGAGAAATAGAGTCCCATTGTACTACCTACAATCTTTGCGAAAGTTCGAAAAATGCAAAGACTATGATTGGGGGATGGGTGTATTGGCCCATTTATATCGTCAGTTGGGGATTGCCTTCCGGGTAAACGTTCAGCAGGTGGTCGGATATCTTCCCCTTCTCGTGGTACATATTTTAAATTTAACACTTTCTTTTAATTTTATTTTTTAATATAATAATATCCTAATTAATATGTCTATTTGATTGCAGGCATCAATTTGACGAGGGGTGTTAGAAATCTAGACTTTCAGCATAGCGAGTCGCGTCTATGCAAATGGAGGTCATAAATGGTGTCAGGGGATGCCTTTGCATAGATACTGAACCTAAGAAAAACCTTAGACAATTTAATAGCTTCAGACGTAAGTATTATTTGTTTTAAAGTCAGTATTTATTTTCTTTATTTATGTACGTACTAACATTTGGAAATACGTTTAGGTTGTATGGGATCCCTACTTCGAAAAAAGTGAGGCCTACCCATTTCAGGAGGTCTCATGGTACAATGGCCTCCTCGTTCGCTATGATGTCGGGGAATCTTATTACTCGGAGAGGGTCCTAAGCCAGGATGGATGAGTTCAAGCAATCCCTAACCACCAATGATCCCTTTATCAGAGGAGAGGTGGAAGGCCCAGGGCCAATACAAATTAAAGTTTGATATCGAGAAATGGTATCAACTTAACTGGGTCGATGATGCTTTGTCTAATACCAGATGTTCGACCATGGTGAGGTCCGTGCCTTCGGAATGTGTGGATGGATACATGTCTTTGTACCTAGAAATATCCCATCGTTACTAATTCAAATTTTTTTCATTACTATTAGTAACAGAATTTTACCATTACTAGCTTCGTGCCCCACGCTTTTTTTCTAACAGAAAAATTGTGTTACTAATATATTTAGTAATGGTAAAATTGTGTTACTAATGGAGTGTTTTGGTGTATTGATCCCTACATTCAAAATATTGAGCATAGAATACGCAAGCCAGAGGTAAAGCACTCGGATAAAATGGTAAATGTTTTGAAATTTATTTGTGTACTGTATTGTAACGAAATATATGGGATGGTTAGATTACACCATCTACTTTATTGTAACAGCGATTTACCACTATAGTGATGCCACACACGATTTCATTGGACCGTGTTGATTGACTTGAAAAAAAGCCCAACTCTCTGCCTATATGGGATGGTGAGAACAAACCGTGAGTTTTGTCATTACAGCTAGTTGTCACCGTGGTTATTCTTCTCACGATTTCATTAGACCGTGTTAGTTGGGGTGAAAAATAGGCCAAATCTCTGCATATATGCATGTATGGTGAGTCTACACCGTGTAAGATACTAACACTGCTAATTACCACTGTGGTGATGCTTCTCCCAATTTCATTGGACCGTGTTGGTTGGGTATAAAAATATCCTAACTCAACGGTGAGAACAAAATGTGGGTTTTGTCATTACGGCTAGTTGTCACCATGGTTATTTTGTTCACGATTGCATTGGACTGTGTTAGTTGGGGTGAAAAATAGGCCAAGTTGCATATATGGGACGATGAGTCTACACTGTGTAAGGTACTAACACGGCTAGTTACCACCATGGTGACCATTCACACGGTTACATTAAACCGTGTTGGTTGGCTTGAAAAATATCCCAACTCTCTGCATATATGGGATGGTGAGAACAAATCGTGGGTTTTATCATTACGGCTAGTTGTCACCGTGGTTATTCTTCTCATGGTTGCATTAGACCGTGTTAGTTGGGGTGAAAAATAGGCCAAGTCTCTTCATATATGGGACGGTGATTCTACACCGTGTAAGGTACTAACACGACTAGTTAACACCGTGGTGATGCTTCGCACGGTTTCATTGGACCGTGTGGGTTGGATTAAAAAATAATCGAACTCTCTGCATATATGGGATGGTAAGAACAAACCGTGGATTTTTTTCATTATGCCTAGTTGTTACCGTGGTTATTCTTTTTATGGTTCCATTGGACCGTGTTAGTTAGGGTGAAAAATAGGCCAAGTCTCTATATATATGAGACGGTGAGAACAAACCGTGGATGTTATCATTACGGATAGTGCTCACCGTGGTTATCTTCGTACGGTTTCATTGGACCATGTTGACTGGCTTGAAAAATAACCCCCCTCTCTGCATATATAAGACGGTGAGAACAAACCGTGGATTTTTTCACTACGGATAGCTCACCGTGGTTCTTCTTCCAACGATTTTATTGGACCGTATAAGTTGTGGTAAAAAATAGCACCCCAAGTCTCTGCATATATGGGACGGTGAGAACAAACCGTGCAGTTTGTTATTACATCTAGTTCTCACCGTGGTTATTTTCCCACAGTTTCATTAGAATGTGAGTATTTTCTTCATAGTGTGGTGTCACCGTAGATGATGAATGAACAATGTGGTGTCACCGTGTGTACATCTATGCGGTGTCAGGGGATCGTATGTTGATTACAATTCCCCATGATTTCCAATAATCTTATATAACCAATTTATATGATCACATTTAACCGATTTATCACATATAACCAATTTATATTATAGTAATGATTACAAAAAGATACAAAACGTTACAATTAATAATTGTTAAGAACTTCAAGACTTAACATATAATCAATGATTGAAAAATGATACAAAAAGTTACAATCAATAATTTTTAAGAACCCCAAGACTTTACATATAATCAATGATTGCAAAAAGATATAAGAAGTTACAATCCATTTACATATAATCAATGATTGCAAAAAGTTACAAAAACTTACAATGATCCCCTAGACTTTCTCCAACAACCAAATTACATATAACCAAAATTTCCAATCCTGATAATTACAAGGAGTTACAATCACCAATTTAAGCCGTCGTCAAGTTCTCGTCCTCATCCGATGATATCAATCATGGTTCATCTCTCCTCGCAATGTTTTTGGGACATAGATTCTGAAACATTTGTAAGTCGTACTTAAATAAAGTAGGCCACTGAATGGCATCTTGACTGGCCCTTGATGTCCAGTGATAGGCAATTGATGGTAGGGGTCAAAATCTTGTGCATTTCAAATTCACTCAATGAATATTTGACGAGTTCAGAATATAGATAATGCTATTCTCTTCCATCATAGGTTTTGGTCCAACGTCAAATGGAAACACGTTTGGTAAAGCATTTGGACAAGATTATTATTTGTCAGCTGCAAAGCTTCTGGCTCGTATAATGATCGCAAATGTTGTAGAGCCCATCTAAAATTCTCCTCCTTCTCACTCTTCAGAAAAGAAAATGCAATGCAAAAAGATTTCCCGGTAGTAGTGACCCCAATAATATCAAATAATGACATATTGTACCGATTGGTCTTGTAAGTGCAATCGATCACAAGAACACTCGGGAAGCATTTCACCAACAAGAAAGTGGTGGAATGTGCGAAAAATAAATCCTCCACTACATCGGTTTGCTCATTCCTTTGATGCCAGTGAGCATAACTCTTCTTCTCCTCGAGCAAATGCATAATTGTTGCATTGCGATGCGACTTTGCATCTCAGCTCTCTTCGTTTTACTTTTAGCGTTAGAGAAAATGGCAACGGCGCCATTTTGATCGAGTCGGAAAACCGAGCGTCCGTGTAAATACGCTAGTCGTTGTTGTCGGCTTCCAACCACAATACAAAAAAAAACTAAACTTTAACTACACTCTTGAGGAGTATAGTGACGAGTTTGGGTATCGAATCCACAGGGAATGTTTGATAGATTTTAATTGACTTATTATTTCAAAAAATAAAGTGTAAAAGATAATGATTGAGTGAGAAAGGAAAAAGGGAAAAATAAAGAAGTTAACTAAAACTAATTGGAAAAATTAAGGTAGAGACACAATCCCCCAACCCTAGAGTATTGATGGTATAAAACTAATCGTGAATTTAACCGATTAATTTAACCCGAAATTTAGTACTCCCAAGCATTATGTATACGAGGTTCAAGCCCGCGTCATACTTAATCTGAGGATGAGTAAATCAGTATCCCGATAGTAGCACTCGAATTTCACTCTAAATCATCACGAGTACCCAGAGGCAAATGAGATATAAAGATCTACAATTGTTGTGTAACTACGGAATACGGTCATAATCAATCACTAAATTCGGCGAATTAATTTTATACGCACGCAGTAACACATCAGGCTCGGTTCATGCATCCCAAGCTTTAAAAACCTAGCCTAACATGGTGAATAATAATAAAAGTGTTGGAAATTAAAGTTACCACGATTGAAGAATAAGAGCATGTAAGAAGAAATCAAAGATTGAAGAAAAACTGGAAAAGCTCTTGAATTAATGGTGCAAAATATGTAAATTCTTCTCCTAGATGTTCCTACTTGTTATGGAGCTTTTACATCAATGAAATCTTAATAAAAAGAGTCCTAATGACTAAATATATAGGCTAGAGGTCATTTAGAAGAGTCCCCAAAACATAAAACTCTTTTAGCTAAAAGATAAGCACAAAATAAAAATCCCGTATCTGTCAATTTGTCACACTTAGAAAGCGTGACTAATTTCGTAAAGGATCTGAAGCGTGACTAATTTCGTAACGGATCTGGTGCGTGACAAATGGGCGGACCGGTTCTTTTTTCTCAACTTCGGTTCGGTTCGGGTCTGACAGCTTTTTTCTTGGATTTCTCCTCAACTTCAAATGGGCATAACTTCTTCATCGTAACTCGGATTGAGGTGCCGTTTTTTCCAGTGTTCTTGTAATTGAAAGATATTCAACTTTCCAATTGTCCCCACCTCCAGACTAAGGCTGAAAAATTACAAAAATTCCCTTCAACTCCCCGATTCTTGGTTTCTTTCACTATTTTGATTTCTCTTTTCTATCTTTCTTGCATGAAATATCTGTAAAACACATAAGAGATACACAAAATAGGAAATACTTGCCAAAAAGGGTTAGTATTATAGATATGAGATAAATCCAAGCTATTTACACCGCACGAGATCATAAAAATACCGAAATTAAGGGGATAAATGTGAAGAATTTATGCCTAATCAAACCCCCCTAACTTAGAACTTTGCGCGTCCCGAGCAATGTAAAAGAATGAGAGTATGAGTTAAGGACCCTTCAAAAACTTTATTGGTATAGAATACCTCTTTCGCGGGCAAGCGATTGCATTTTGCGCATGCAAAAAACCTTTAAACCTCTAGGTTACCCTAGTAGGACGAGTGGTGTCCCGTGAGGGTTTGCAGTGAATATACCCACAAAATTCTTTGTTGACTCAAAGAAAATTCAAAATACTTAAAAATGGTCACCTTAAAATCTTACGTAGGAGTCTCAAGTCAGAGTGTGTGTGTGCGAAGCCAAAAATTGAACCGCTAACTTCCACCGATTGATCATTACGTTACTTTTCGAAAATTCGTTTTGATTCAAATGCTCACGGGATGCTCTCTCAAATGAATCTCTCGAAATGTGGCTATTCTCTCGGTATGCGTGATTTATAAAGAGTAAATATAATGGACGCAAAGTCACGCACACAAATTGAAAGACGGAAATTTTTGGGTGGAAAGATCTCTTCATCGGAATACGGTCGTAGGAAAACGGGAACCATCATCTCTTTTTCACGCCATGTAATCTCTTTTATTATCTTTTTGTGCTTTAACTCTCCACGCGGTAACCAATTTCGCAATTCGGACTCGGTTAGGACTTTTTTTGGGTTTAAGGTGTAATTGGGTAACATGGAAATGGTTGGAAAATTCGGAATTGGAAATTTTTCTTATGATGTCCGTTAGTGCTTTTTTTTTGGGGGGCTATTGCTCATTTTCTCTTCTTTTTCTATTTTTTTCACACTTTTCTTTTCTTGCTAACTTTGTTGAGCATTCTTCTACTTTTTTCTTGCCCCTTTTTTTTGTACTTTTCAGACTTAAATTATGACTTTTTCCATTTTTCACAATTCCGGGCTATTTGGGTTTTTCGGGTTACCAAACGAAAAGGATTAATTTTATTCGGCACAATTGGGTTATCAAAGGGATAATTTTTCACATCTTTTTATGGCTAATATTTTTGGGTAACAAACGATGGCCTACTTCATTGTCCGAATTACATATTAATTTACCATATGTGTCTCGAGATTAATTTAATTTAGAGATTTGTAGCCCGTGTTTCGAGACAACATTCCCTTTTCCATAACCGATCAAAACAATAAAATAGAGATCATCAACGACTTTTGTAAAACGCTGAATTAGAACTATGAGTTAACCATAAACTCGGATTGATTTAAAAACTCAAAAAATCGATAGCCTCGAAATCTCACCGGGTTTTGTTAATCTCCACACTTATTCGTTAAGTCGTCAATCTTCTCACAATTTCCATCTTTGGTCAATTTAGGCTTTGTGCATTTGATTTTTACAACTTGAGGAAAAATATTCGTGACATTTTTGAAGCTTTTAAATTCCAATCTTTATTTATTTTGAAGAAAAATATTTTTGGCTTTTTTCAAAATTTTTCAATTTTTTTTTATTTTCTAAAAAAACACTCTTGGAAAGAACATGTGATCGAATCAATGAATCTAAACAATAAACGGGAAGAATATCCCACACCCCCTATCTTAAATTTTGCATTGTCCTCAATGCGAATCAAGAACACAACATAAAGAGAGGAAAAGAAAGATATTACCCAAAATGGAGCGATCCCCGAAAAGTACGAGTCCATTGAATCTACAAAACATGTTAGAACCAAGCATAGCAAAAAGAATAACAAAAACTCTAAACTAAAAAAAAATAAGCTAACTATTGTACAACCTACGATTTTCAAATTCTAATAAGTTATACACTAGAAGTCGAAAAATTTGAGGGTCCACCCAAAATACAATATGGCTTTGAGGGATTAATGGTGTACCCTCACTAGGATGCATGCCTCCCGAAATATAAGGATTCTGTTTGAACAACAGAAGGCATGCGTGAGATGAAAAAAATAAACCTTCACCAATTAAAAAATTTAACGGGATGATGGGGGGTTTGGGTGCTAGGTGGGACAAGTACAATTGAGATCCAAGAAAAATATAATCACCTCCCAAATATTTTTCAAGTAGTATGGGGAGAGGGGCACACAAAAAGGAAGAGTCCATATTAGAAAACAATTCTAGCAAAGTGTCTTTGTCGGTAAAAGGTGTAAGCGTTTCAGAATTTTCAACCGACTCATAGGAATCTAGCGGTACTTCTAATGGTTCAATAACGGTGAACGAAAATGGTGATGAAGTAAACTCAATCTCAAGTGATTCATCATTACTCGGAGATTGAATTTCAAGGGAGCAAGACTCACTTTCAATGAGATGTTCTTCAAAAATTTGACGTGACACACAAGTCTCAACCTCCTCTTTGTTTTCCAAATCAGAACGCATCTCATCGCAAAATGAGAGTATTTTCGTAACAAGTCCAACATCCATTGCACTTTGGGTGGAAAGAAAATCGAGTACTTGTTTGATTAGAAAAAGCATTCTTTCTTCCAAAGTAGGATTCATTGGCTCTATAACCCCCGAAGAAAAATCGTCATTGGATTCGAATAATGCATCCAACTCTTTCTCCCAAAAACGATTTTTTTCCCGATATTTGTTTTCAAGCCTTACATATTCATGAATTAAAAGCCACTCACCCATTTTAATAGGTCGAGACGGAGATTCTTGAAAATAAAAAGATTGAAAACTATTCTCATAAGAACCATTATAATTACCGAACTCACTATAAAAAGACATGATTACCGAATAATTTGTAAACGGACAATCAACTTAAAGAGGTGTGCGGCTAAGGATTCAACGTCTCTTGGCGCTCAATTGTGCAAGCCTCCAAAAAAAAATTAAAAGAAAGAAAAAAATATCTTGCGAAATAGTAAATCAATTATAATCTATAACAAAACAGTCCCCGGCAACGGCGCCATTTTGATCGAGTCGGAAAACCGAGCGTCCGTGTAAATACGCTAGTCGTTGTTGTCGGCTTCCAACCACAATACAAAAAAAAACTAAACTTTAACTACACTCTTGCGGAATATAGTGGCGAGTTTGGGTATCGAATCCACAGGGAATGTTTGATAGATTTTAATTGACTTATTATTTCAAAAAATAAAGTGTAAAAGATGATGATTGAGTGAGAAAGGAAAAAGGGAAAAATAAAGAAGTTAACTAAAACTAATTGGAAAAATTAAGGTAGAGACACAATCCCCCAACCCTAGAGTAGTGATGGTATAAAACTAATCGTGAATTTAACTGATTAATTTGACCCGAAATTTAGTACTCCCAAGCATTACGTATACGAGGTTCAAGGCCGCGTCATACTTAATCTGAGGATGAGTAAATCAGTATCGCGATAGTAGCACTCGAATTGCACTCTAAATCATCACGAGTACCCAGAGGCAAATGAGATATAAAGATCTACAATTGTTGTGTAACTACGCAATACGGTCATAATCAATCACTAAATTCAGCGGATTAATTTTATACGCACGCAGTAACACATCAGGCTGGGTTCATGCATCACAAGCTTTAAAAACCTATCCTAACATGGTGAATAATAATAAAAGTGTTGGAAATTAAAGTTACCACGATTGAAGAATAAGAACATGTAAGAAGAAATCAAAGATTGAAGAAAAACTGGAAAAGCTCTTGAATTAATGGTGCAAAATATGTAAAATCTGATCCTAGATGTTCCTACTTGTTATGGAGCTTTTACATCAATGAAATATTAATAAAAAGAGTCCTAACGACTAAATATATAGGCTAGAGGTCGTTTAAAAGAGTCCCCAAAACATAAAACTCTTTTGGCTAAAAGATAAGCACAAAATAAAAATCCCGTATCTGTCAATTTGTCACACTTAGAAAGCGTGACTAATTTCGTAAAGGATCTAAAGCGTGACTAATTTCGTAACGGATCTGGTGCGTGACAAAGACCAGTTCTTTTTTCTCAACTTCGGTTCGGTTCGGGTGTGACAGCTTTTTTCTTGGATTTCTCCTCAACTTCAAATGGGCATAACTTCTTCATCGTAACTCGGATTGAGGTGCCGTTTTTTCCAGTGTTCTTGTAATTAAAAGATATTCAACTTTCCAATTGTCCCCACCTCCGGACTAAGGATGAAAAATTACGAAAATGCCCTTCAACTCCCCGATTCTTGGTTTCTTTCACTATTTTGATTTCTCTTTTCCATCTTTCTTGCATGAAATATCTGTAAAACACATAAGAGATACACAAAATAGGAAATACTTGCCAAAAAGGGTTAGTATCATAGATATGAGATAAATCCAAGCTATTTACACCGCACGGGATCATAAAAATACCGAAATTAAGGGGATAAATGTGAAGAATTTATGCCTAATCAAACCCCCCTAACTTAGAACTTTGCGCGTCCCGAGCAATGTAAAAGAATGAGAGTATGAGTTAAGGACCCTTCAAAAACTTTATTGGTATAGAATACCTCTTTCGCGGGCAAGCGATTGCATTTTGCGCATGCAACAAGCCTTTAAACCTCTAGGTTACTCTAGTAGGACGAGTGGTGTCTCGTGAGGGTTTGCAGTGAATATACCCATAAAATTCTTTGTTGACTCAAAGAAAATTCAAGATACTTAAAAATGGTCACCTTAAAATCTAGTTTAGGAGTCTCAAGTCAGAGTGTGTGTGTGCGAAGCCAAAAATTGAACCGCTAACTTCCACCGATTGATCATTACGTTACTTTTCGAAAATTCGTTTTGATTCAAATGCTCACGGGATGCTCTCTCAAATGAATCTCTCGAAATGTGTGTATTCTCTCGGTATGCGTGATTTATAAAGAGTAAATATAATGGACGCAAAGTCACGCACACAAATTGAAAGACGAAAATTTTTGGGTGGAAAGATCTCTTCATCGGAATACGGTCAAAGGAAAACGGGAACCATCATCTCTTTTTCACGCCATGTAATCTCTTTTATTATCTTTTTGTGCTTTAACTCTCCACGCGGTAACCAATTTCGCAATTGGGACTCGGTTAGGACTTTTTTTGGGTTTAAGGTGTAATTGGGTAACATGAAAATGGTTGGAAAATTCGGAATTGAAATTTTTTCTTATGATGTCCGTTAGTGCATTTTTTTTTGGGGGGGGGGGGCTATTGCTCATTTTCTCTTCTTTTTCTATTTTTTTCACACTTTTCTTTTCTTGCTAACTTTTGTTGAGCATTCTTCTACTTTTTTCTTGTCCCTTTTTTTTGCACTTTTCGGACTTAAATTATGACTTTTTCCATTTTTCACAACTCCGGGCTATTTGGGTTTTTCCGGTTACCAAACGAAAAGGATAAATTTTATTCGGCACAATTGGGTTATCAAAGGGATAAATTTTCACATCTTTTTATGGCTAATATTTTCGGGTAACAAACGATGGCCTACTTCATTGTCCGAATCACTTATTAATTTACCATATGCGTCTCGAGATTAATTTAATTTAGAGATTTGTAGCCCGCGTTTCGAGACAACATTCCCTTTTCCATAACCGATCAAAACAATAAAATAGAGATCATCAATGACTTTTGTAAAACGCTGAATTAGAACTATGAGTTAAACATAAACTCGAATTGATTTAAAAACTCAAAAAGATCGATAGGCTCGAAATCTCACCGGGTTTTGTTAATCTCCACACTTATTCGTTAAGTCGTCAATCTTCTCACAATTTCCATCTTTGGTCAATTTCGGCTTTGTGCATTTGATTTTTACAACTTGAGGAAAAATATTCGTGACATTTTTGAAGCTTTTAAATTCCAATCTTTATTTATTTTGAAGAAAAATATTTTTGGCTTTTTTCAAAATTTTTCAATTTTTTTTTTATTTTCTAAAAAACACTCTTGGAAAGAACATGTGATCGAATCAATGAATCTAAACAATAAACGGGAAGAATATCCCACACCCCCTATCTTAAATTTTGCATTGTCCTCAATGCGAATCAAGAACACAACATAAAGAGAGGAAAAGAAAGATATTACCCAAAATGGAGCGATCCCCGAAAAGTACGAGTCCATTGAATCTACAAAACATGTTAGAACCAAGCATAGCAAAAAGAATAACAAAAACTCTAAACTAAAAAAAAATAAGCTAACTATTGTACAACCTACGATTTTCAAATTCTAATAAGTTATACACTAGAAGTCGAAAAATTTGAGGGTCCACCCAAAATACAATATGGCTTTGAGGGATTAATGGTGTACCCTTACTAGGATGCATGCCTCCCGAAATATAAGGATTCCGTTTGAACAACGGAAGGCATGCGTGAGATGAAAAAAATAAACCATCACGAATTAAAAAATTTAACGGGATGATGGGGGGTTTGGGTGCTAGGTGGGACAAGTACAATTGAGATCCAAGAAAAATATAATCACCTCCCAAATATTTTTCAAGTAGTATGGGGAGAGGGGCACACAAAAAGGAAGAGTCCATATTAGAAAACAATTCTAGCAAAGTGTCTTTGTCGGTAAAAGGTGTAAGCGTTTCAGAATTTTCAACCGACTCATAGGAATCTAGCGGTACTTCTAATGTATCAATAACGGTGAACGAAAATGGTGATGAAATAAACTCAATCTCAAGTGATTCATCATTACTCGGAGATTGAATTTCAAGGGAGCAAGACTCACTTTCAATGAGATGTTCTTCAAAAATTTGAGGTGACACACAAGTCTCAACCTCCTCTTTGTTTTCCAAATCAGAACGCATCTCATCGCAAAATGAGAGTATTTTCGTAACAAGTCCAACATCCATTGCACTTTGGGTGGAAAGAAAATCGAGTACTTGTTTGATTAGAAAAATCATTCTTTCTTCCAAAGTAGGATTCATTGGCTCTATAACCCCGGAAGAAAAATCGTCATTGGATTCGAATAATGCATCCAACTCTTTCTCCCCAAAACGATTTTTTTCCCGATATTTGTTTTCAAGCCTTTCATATTCATGAATTAAAAGCCACTCACCCATTTTAATAGGTCGAGGCGGAGATTCTTGAAAATAAAAAGATTGAAAACTATTCTCATATGAACCATTATAATTACCGAACTCACTATAAAAAGACATGATTACCGAATAGTTTGTAAACGGACAATCCACTTAAAGAGGTGTGCGGCTAAGGATTCAACGTCTCTTGGCGCTCAATTGTGCAAGCCTGCAAAAAAAAATTAAAAGAAAGAAAAAAATATCTTGCGAAATAGTAAATCAATTATAATCTATAACAAAACAGTCCCCGGCAACGGCGCCATTTTGATCGAGTCGGAAAACCGAGCGTCCGTGTAAATACGCTAGTCGTTGTTGTCGGCTTCCAACCACAATACAAAAAAAAACTAAACTTTAACTACACTCTTGCAGAGTATAGTGGCGAGTTTGGGTATCGAATCCACAGGGAATGTTTGATAGATTTTAATTGACTTATTATTTCAAAAAATAAAGTGTAAAAGATGATGATTGAGTGAGAAAGGAAAAAGGGAAAAATAAAGAAGTTAACTAAAACTAATTGGAAAAATTAAGGTAGAGACACAATCCCCCAACCCTAGAGTAGTGATGGTATAAAACTAATCGTGAATTTAACTGATTAATTTGACCCGAAATTTAGTACTCCCAAGCATTACGTATACGAGGTTCAAGGCCGCGTCATACTTAATCTGAGGATGAGTAAATCAGTATCGCGATAGTAGCACTCGAATTGCACTCTAAATCATCACGAGTACCCAGAGGCAAATGAGATATAAAGATCTACAATTGTTGTGTAACTACGCAATACGGTCATAATCAATCACTAAATTCAGCGGATTAATTTTATACGCACGCAGTAACACATCAGGCTGGGTTCATGCATCCCAAGCTTTAAAAACCTATCCTAACATGGTGAATAATAATAAAAGTGTTGGAAATTAAAGTTATCATGATTGAAGAATAAGAACATGTAAGAAGAAATCAAAGATTGAAGAAAAACTGGAAAAACTCTTGAATTAATGGTGCAAAATATGTAAATTCTTATCCTAGATGTTCCTACTTGTTATGGAGCTTTTACATCAATGAAATCTTAATAAAAAGAGTCCTAATGACTAAATATATAGGCTAGAGGTCGTTTAAAAGAGTCCCCAAAACATAAAACTCTTTTGGCTAAAAGATAAGCACAAAATAAAAATCACGTATCTGACAATTTGTCACACTTAGAAAGCGTGACTAATTTCGTAAAGGATCTAAAGCGTGACTAATTTCGTAATGGATCTGGTGCGTGACAAATGGGCGGACCGGTTCTTTTTTCTCAACTTCGGTTCGGTTCGGGTCTGAC
The DNA here is from genome assembly GCA_949130495.1 of Sambucus nigra. NCBI lineage: Eukaryota > Viridiplantae > Streptophyta > Magnoliopsida > Dipsacales > Adoxaceae > Sambucus > Sambucus nigra. The sequence continues at coordinate 202,362,232 of OX422216.1, forward strand.
AGCTTTTTTCTTGGATTTCTCCTCAACTTCAAATGGGCATAACTTCTTCATCGTAACTCGGATTGAGGTGCCGTTTTTTCCAGTGTTCTTTTAATTGAAAGATATTCAACTTTCCAATTGTCCCCACCTCCGGACTAAGGCTGAAAAATTACGAAAATGCCCTTCAACTCCCCGATTCTTGGTTTCTTTCACTATTTTGATTTCTCTTTTCCATCTTTCTTGCATGAAATATCTGTAAAACACATAAGAGACACACAAAATAGGAAATACTTGCCAAAAAGGGTTAGTATCATAGATATGAGATAAATCCAATCTATTTACACCGCACGGGATCATAAAAATACCGAAATTAAGGGGATAAATGTGAAGAATTTATGCCTAATCAAATCCCCCTAACTTAGAACTTTGCGCGTCCCGAGCAATGTAAAAGAATGAGAGTATGAGTTAAGGACCCTTCAAAAACTTTATTGGTATAGAACACCTCTTTCGCGGGCAAGCGATTGCATTTTGCGCATGCAACAAGCCTTTAAACCTCTAGGTTACCCTAGTAGGACGAGTGGTGTCTCGTGAGGGTTTGCAGTGAATATACCCATAAAATTCTTTGTTGACTCAAAGAAAATTCAAGATACTTAAAAATGGTCACCTTAAAATCTTATTTAGGAGTCTCAAGTCAGAGTGTGTGTGTGCGAAGCCAAAAATTGAACCGCTAACTTCCACCGATTGATCATTACGTTACTTTTCGAAAATTCGTTTTGATTCAAATGCTCACGGGATGCTCTCTCAAATGAATCTCTCGAAATGTGGCTATTCTCTCGGTATGCGTGATTTATAAAGAGTAAATATAATGGACGCAAAGTCACGCACACAAATTGAAAGAAGGAAATTTTTGGGTGGAAAGATCTCTTCATCGGAATACGGTCATAGGAAAACGGGAACCATCATCTCTTTTTCACGCCATGTAATCTCTTTTATTATCTTTTTGTGTTTTAACTCTCCACGCGGTAACCAATTTCGCAATTCGGACTCGGTTAGGACTTTTTTTGGGTTTAAGGTGTAATTGGGTAACATGGAAATGGTTGGAAAATTCGGAATTGGAAATTTTTCTTATGATGTCCGTTAGTGCTTTTTTTGTTTTTTTTTTTTTTTTGGGGGGGGGGGGGGGGGCTATTGCTCATTTTCTCTTCTTTTTCTATTTTTTTCACACTTTTCTTTTCTTGCTAACTTTTGTTGAGCATTCTTCTACTTTTTTCTTGCCCCTTTTTTTTGCACTTTTCGGACTTAAATTATGACTTTTTCCATTTTTCACAATTCCGAGCTATTTGGGTTTTTCGGGTTACCAAACGAAAAGGATTAATTTTATTCGGCACAATTGGGTTATCAAAGGGATATTTTTTCACATCTTTTTATGGCTAATATTTTTGGGTAACAAACGATGGCCTACTTCATTGTCCGAATTACTTATTAATTTACCATATGCGTCTCGAGATTAATTTAATTTAGAGATTTGTAGCCCGCGTTTCGAGACAACATTCCCTTTTCCATAACCGATCAAAACAATAAAATAGAGATCATCAACGACTTTTGTAAAACGCTGAATTAGAACTATGAGTTAACCATAAACTCGGATTGATTTAAAAACTCAAAAAGATCGATAGGCTCGAAATCTCACCGGGTTTTGTTAATCTCCACACTTATTCGTTAAGTCGTCAATCTTCTCACAATTTCCATCTTTGGTCAATTTAGGCTTTGTGCATTTGATTTTTACAACTTGAGGAAAAATATTCGTGACATTTTTGAAGCTTTTAAATTCCAATCTTTATTTATTTTGAAGAAAAATATTTTTGGCTTTTTTCAAAATTTTTCAATTTTTTTTTAATTTTCTAAAAAACACTCTTGGAAAGAACATGTGATCGAATCAATGAATCTAAACAATAAACGGGAAGAATATCCCACACCCCCTATCTTAAATTTTGCATTGTCCTCAATGCGAATCAAGAACACAACATAAAGAGAGGAAAAGAAAGATATTACCCAAAATGGAGCGATCCCCGAAAAGTACGAGTCCATTGAATCTATAAAACATGTTAGAACCAAGCATAGCAAAAAGAATAACAAAAACTCTAAACTAAAAAAAAATAAGCTAACTATTGTACAACGTACGATTTTCAAATTCTAATAAGTTATACACTAGAAGTCGAAAAATTTGAGGGTCCACCCAAAATACAATATGGCTTTGAGGGATTAATGGTGTACCCTCACTAGGATGCATGCCTCCCGAAATATAAGGATTCCGTTTGAACAACAGAAGGCATGCGTGAGATGAAAAAAATAAACCATCACCAATTAAAAATTTTAACGGGATGATGGGGGGTTTGGGTGCTAGGTGGGACAAGTACAATTGAGATCCAAGAAAAATATAATCACCTCCCAAATATTTTTCAAGTAGTATGGGGAGAGGGGCACACAAAAAGGAAGAGTCCATATTAGAAAACAATTCTAGCAAAGTGTCTTTGTCGGTAAAAGGTGTAAACGTTTCAGAATTTTCAACCGACTCATAGGAATCTAGCGGTACTTCTAATGGTTCAATAACGGTGAACGAAAATGGTGATGAAATAAACTCAATCTCAAGTGATTCATCATTACTCGGAGATTGAATTTCAAGGGAGCAAGACTCACTTTCAATGAGATGTTCTTCAAAAATTTGAGGTGACACACAAGTCTCAACCTCCTCTTTGTTTTCCAAATCAGAACGCATCTCATCGCAAAATGAGAGTATTTTCGTAACAAGTCCAACATCCATTGCACTTTGGGTGGAAAGAAAATCGAGTACTTGTTTGATTAGAAAAAGCATTCTTTCTTCCAAAGTAGGATTCATTGGCTCTATAACCCCGGAAGAAAAATCGTCATTGGATTCGAATAATGCATCCAACTCTTTCTCCCAAAAATGATTTTTTTCCCGATATTTGTTTTCAAGCCTTTCATATTCATGAATTAAAAGCCACTCACCCATTTTAATAGGTCGAGGCGGAGATTCTTGAAAATAAAAAGATTGAAAACTATTCTCATATGAACCATTATAATTACCGAACTCACTATAAAAAGACATGATTACCGAATAGTTTGTAAACGGACAATCCACTTAAAGAGGTGTGCGGCTAAGGATTCAACGTCTCTTGGCGCTCAATTGTGCAAGCCTGCAAAAAAAAATTAAAAGAAAGAAAAAAATATCTTGCGAAATAGTAAATCAATTATAATCTATAACAAAACAGTCCCCGGCAACGGCGCCATTTTGATCGAGTCGGAAAACCGAGCGTCCGTGTAAATACGCTAGTCGTTGTTGTCGGCTTCCAACCACAATACAAAAAAAAACTAAACTTTAACTACACTCTTGCAGAGTATAGTGGCGAGTTTGGGTATCGAATCCACAGGGAATGTTTGATAGATTTTAATTGACTTATTATTTCAAAAAATAAAGTGTAAAAGATGATGATTGAGTGAGAAAGGAAAAAGGGAAATATAAAGAAGTTAACTAAAACTAATTGGAAAAATTAAGGTAGAGACACAATCCCCCAACCCTAGAGTAGTGATGGTATAAAACTAATCGTGAATTTAACTGATTAATTTGACCCGAAATTTAGTACTCCCAAGCATTACGTATACGAGGTTCAAGGCCGCGTCATACTTAATCTGAGGATGAGTAAATCAGTATCGCGATAGTAGCACTCGAATTGCACTCTAAATCATCACGAGTACCCAGAGGCAAATGAGATATAAAGATCTACAATTGTTGTGTAACTACGCAATACGGTCATAATCAATCACTAAATTCAGCGGATTAATTTTATACGCACGCACTAACACATCAGGCTGGGTTCATGCATCCCAAGCTTTAAAAACCTAGCCTAACATGGTGAATAATAATAAAAGTGTTGGAAATTAAAGTTACCATGATTGAAGAATAAGAACATGTAAGAAGAAATCAAAGATTGAAGAAAAACTGGAAAAGCTCTTGAATTAATGGGGCAAAATATGTAAATTCTTATCCTAGATGTTCCTACTTGTTATGGAGCTTTTACATCAATGAAATATTAATAAAAAGAGTCCTAATGACTAAATATATAGGCTAGAGGTCGTTTAAAAGAGTCCCCAAAACATAAAACTCTTTTGACTAAAAGATAAGCACAAAATAAAAATCCCGTATCTGTCAATTTGTCACACTTAGAAAGCGTGACTAATTTCGTAATGGATATGAAGCGTGACTAATTTAGTAACGGATCTGGTGCGTGACAAATGGGCGGACCGGTTCTTTTTTCTCAACTTCGGTTCGGTTTGGGTCTGACAGCTTTTTTCTTGGATTTCTCCTCAACTTCAAATGGGCATAACTTCTTCATCGTAACTCGGATTGAGGTGCTGTTTTTTCCAGTGTTCTTGCAATTGAGAGATATTCAACTTTCCAATTGTCCCCACCTCCGGACTAAGGCTGAAAAATTACGAAAATGCCCTTCAACTCCCCGATTCTTGGTTTCTTTCACTATTTTGAGTTCTCTTTTCCATCTTTCTTGCATGAAATATCTGTAAAACACATAAGAGATACACAAAATAGGAAATAATTGCCAAAAAGGGTTAGTATCATAGATATGATATAAATTCAAGCTATTTACACCGGCCGGGATCATAAAAATACCGAAATTAAGGGGATAAATGTGAAGAATTTATGCCTAATCAATGAACAATTGTACTTCGACCTATTTTTCAATGTCTGGAGTACTTCCTTCGAGCCACCCCATTATTTATCATCTCAAAAGAAATGTTCCACTCTTCTTGGGAGATTCGTCCGACATATGGGTGTCCAACAAGTGATTTTGACACCTCGTGGTTGTGTAGCCCACAAATAACTTCAACCATCCAACGGCCATTATCGTGGGGAACGCCTTTCAATTGAAAGGGGCAACCACATTTTCGCATTCCGGAAGAACGCTTTCTCTTCTTGTCCAACCCTTTGTCTTTTTGGGTCTATGAAGCTCCCTTCGCTCACAACCAAGTATGACCGTGTGAAGCTTGCAAACAACTTGTTGACACCAATCAATCATCTTGTCGCAGTCATCAAGAATCTGCACAAGACGAAGATTGTCAAATGAAATGATAGTTTAAATGGAGATTTCAAGTATATATGTAAAATCATGTTGAGTACAATATAAATAATCTAAACATGCCTCCTCAGTGGTGAATTCGACTGTATGGTCTTGATTAATCGCATTGATAACAAATCATTCTTCTATTTTCGCGTCCTAACAATGCATAAAATCAAATTATGTCATACAATAATGTCATATATTAAAAATCTCAAAATGTTGAAATTTAACTACGTGATATGATTTTTTTAACATAAACGATGTGAAATCTGGAAACAAATAACGCAAGCATTTGGGCGAAGTTGATGTCGTTGCTTATTTCCTCATATTCGGTTCACGCATACTCGTTTTCTCGGTGGAAGCACTTTGAGTAGATACACTCAGTACAATAAGATTGTCTATATCTTGCCAAAATGTATCATCTAATACCGAGTACAATAATCAATACAAAAATAATTGACAATATAATAACAAAAATCAATAAATACAGATAACCACTATATGAATTATATCTATATTGAAATGTTATATCTATATTGAAATGTATATCTATATTGAAATTTTTTATCTAATAACAAAACCACGGCGAACTATAACTGTGGATATAAAACCACAGCCAAGTCAAACCGTGGAGTCCTTACCACGGTGACATCAAACCACCAGTAATCATCCCACGGCCAACTATAACTGTGGGAGAGTATACGGTTACTTGTGACCAAAAGTGATTGTAACTTACGACGACGGGTAACCGTAAGTGCAGTCACCTCGTTTTTTAATCTTTTTATCATTTTAAATGTTGTTTTATAGATTAAATAGTATGTAGAGGTATTTTAATACCTCAAAATCATCAAACAAGCATTGAATATTCTGAGTTTGGAAAGCTTGATCAACAACTTTCTTTTCCTCAACTATTGTAATGGAGCCCCTTTATCCTTGATTTCTGTATATAAACACCACCACAGGGATCACAATAACACAATAAACATAAGAAAATGAAGATTTGAGAAGAAATGGATAAGGTGATTTTGGCTTGGTTTAACAGTGGGTTTAATGCTTTCGATGGGAATATCAACCGATTTGAATTTTGTTTATTGTCGTGTTTTAGATTATGTGGTGTTAGTTTGTGTGTAATTTTTTGTTTAGTTTGGGGTATATTAGACATTTTAAAGAAAAAAAAGTTACAACACTTTTGGGTGTGGTTAGTAAAGTTTGGGTTTAATTTTTATGTAGTGTTTTGAAGATATTTTTTTGGTGTATTTATCAAGACCCTTATGAAAGTAAAGATTTTAAACGCACTATTAGGAAGCTTAGTCTTTCTATTTCTCTTTATTACATTTGGAGAGCTATAAATGATGTTATTTTTAAGAACTAGGTGTAAACCCGCGCGATGCGCGGACAAGTCTATTGTGATAGTAATTTTGCACCAATTTAGTAACACATTAATAGGTAAAAGTGCTTATATTGCCCTTTCGTCAAACATATAACCTGCAAACTTAAAGAAGCATACTTTGTTTAGGCATTTCAACAGATACTTGACGTCCATAATTTAACTTTCGTTTTGTGGATTAAACTAAAAGCTTAGGTTCATTTGTGAAACTGAGGATCCAGGCCACACAACACGTAAAACGTAATATAATACGCTCCATGCGCGTATGGACTTTTTGAGAGACTTTTGTACATTATTTTACTAATGGGTTAATGTTCGCTACATAATTTATTATAATAGGCGAGATTAAATTAAAATTGACACCAATAACAACAACACATATTATTAAGGAACTAATTTGAAGAAAATAAGAATGTATAAAATAACATTTATATAGATAAAATAACAACTAACAAAATACTGAGCAATTCTCTAGTGCCAATTCCAACACAAAAAAACTAAAAATAAAAATAGATAAAAACATTTGTGTTTCTAATACCTCGCAACTCCTCTCTATTATGACATTCCTCGAGAAAAATTATTGCTTTTCCTTAAATTTCAAAGACAAATATTACTCCAATCCTATATGGATACACACCGGTACACCACACACATATATTGATTTAAATTCATTCTTATACAATTTTACCTCCTAACTAACCCCATGTATTCCTCCCTGAATTGACTCTCCGTTTCTTTCAGGTCCTCTTGGTACATTATCAACTACATGTAAAATAGTATTCGTTCCATGTATCTTATCAAATGAAGAAATTATTGGAATGAATTTTAAATTGTATTTAGAAATTACTGGAAAGTTAAGAATGGTCTCATGACCCCCGTATTTGAGCACTGCCAACCATAAGCTCGGGTTGTGGCGTCTTCAACATTGTAGGCACCTGAAGTACCAATTATAAATAGGTTAATTTATGTTTAATCACTAAAATTGTTTCATTTGATTGTTTATGCCACTAAAAATAGGTTAAAAATAGGACCAATAAAAAATAGGTTATTAAGATTGGAAAGGGAGAGGGGCACATTTGGAGTAAATGAAAAAGATGAATAGGTTGGACGGAAGAAATGCCAAGAGAGAGGAGATTATCTACAACCACATGGACAGCTTCTTTGTTTACGAAAATTGAAAGATCCTTGTATAATATATTCAATGGGATAGGGGCAAAGTTTTCATAAGGGGTCTTTACACATAGGTCCCATTTGTGGGATCAACAAGCTTATAAGTCCTATTGACTTTTCAATAATCCCATAGGTCCTATTCCAACTTTTTAGGGAATTTTTTCCCAATTTTACCATTTTAAAACCAACCATCTGTAACTTCCTTGAAGAAGTTACATACGTGGTTGGACTTTTTTTTTAATATTCAAATGATCATAACTTTTGATTCACAAATCCGTTTTTCGCAAAATTACTATTTTTGAAATCTGCTCGACGAGATCTATCAAACAAGATCCATGAAGGCTATAAAATTCCAAAGAAAAAAATTTACACAAACAGTAAACTTTCCTGTATGCACTAGAATATGAAATAGTTTTATATATGTGACATTTTCACAAACAGACGGTAACATTTACTGTGGTAATAATACACAGTATATATATATATATAGGGAGAGGTTCACAAGTGGACCAAAAGAATGGACTTTTTAATGGACCTTAACAAAAAACACATATTAACACATTAATTTTAATTTCTATAGTGTAATCGGTCCGCGCCAGCGGCACCCGAGACCATACCTTCACCCCACCACCACCCTCACCCCCCCCCCCCCCCAACCACCACCATCACCAAAGCAGCCCTTGTGGCAGCGCTTATGACAACAGCGCTGCCATGGGGGTGGGGGTGGGAGGCTGGGGGGTGGGGTGGGGTGGGTGGGGGGTGGGTGGGGGAGTGGGGGATCGATTGACACTTGTATTTGGTGCCGCTGGCGCGGACCAATTACACTATAAGAATTAAAATTAATGTGTTATTATGTGTTTTTTGTTAAGGTCCATTAAAAAGTCCATTCTTTTGGTTCACTTGTGAACCTCTCCCTATATATATATATCCGGTGGATCCAAACCTTTTTTTTCAAAATTACCTTATATTTGAAGGTTCGCGCTAGCGGTATCCAATCCTTACCACCATTATTGGAGTTTCAACGACCTTCGTCAGAGCTCCGATTTGAGGTGGGTAAGGGTGACATGTGGTGCCGCTGGCGCGGACCTTTGAAAATAAAATTGGATAAATGAGATCGGGATCATCTGGAGCACCAATTTGGGGTGAATAGGGGTGGCACAGAACTTTAAAAATAGGAGCATATTGGATATATATATATATATATATAGTTTGTAAAAATGGCATAGATATTAAACTTTATTGTATACACCAGAAAATGAAATAGTTTTATATTTGTGACATTTTCACAAACAATAACATTTACTGTGATAATATATTTATGAAATAGTTATATATATATAACATTTTCACAAACAATAACATTTACTGAGTTAATATTACACAATATATATATAACTATATATATATATATATAGTTTGTAAAAATGTCATAGATATTAAACTTTATTGTATACACCAGAAAATGAAATAGTTTTTATATTTGTGACATTTTCACAAACAATAACATTTACTGTGATAATATATTTATGAAATAGTTTTATATATATAACATTTTCACAAACAGCAACATTTACTAAGTCAATATTACACAATATATATATAACATTTTTACAAACAGTAACATTTACTGAGTTAATATTACATAATATATATATATATATATATACACGGTAGATCCAAACTTTTTTTTTTAAATTACCATATTTTTAAAGGTTTACGCTAGCGACATTCAATCCTCACCACTACCCACCCCCATTGTCGAAATTTCAACGACTTTCATCAGAGCTATGATTTGGGTAGGTAGTAGTGGCATAGGGTGCCGCTGGCGCGGACCTTTGAAATTAAGAGAATATTAGATAAATGGAGTTTGGATCCACTGGTATATCTATAACATTTTTACAAACGTTAACATTTACTGTGTTATAACACAGTATATATATATATATATATATATATATATATATATATATACGGTGGATCCAAACCTCTTTTTTCTGATATTGTCTTATTTTTAACTGCCCGTGCTAGCGGTATCTAATCTCGACCACCACCAACCCCAATTGTCGGAGCTCCAAGAACCTTCATCAGAGTTCTTATTTGGGGTGACATGGAGTGCCGCTGGCGCAGACCTTAGGAAATAAGAGAATATTGGATAAATGGGGTTTGGATACACCGGCGCTCCAGTTTGAGGTGAGTAGGGGTAGCATTGGAGTAGGTTTATATCTGTAATATTTTCACAAATTATAAATATTACTGTTTGTAAAAATGTTACATCGGCATCCCATGCCACCCCAAATCAGAGCTCTGATGAAGGTTGTTGGAGCTCCGATAAAGGGGGTGGGTAGTGGTGGGGATTGGATGCCGCTGGCGCGGACCGTTAAAAATAAGATAATATCAGAAAAAAGAGGTATATATATATATATATATATATATATATATATATATATATATATATGAACACAGTAAATGTTAATGCTTTTGAAAATGTTATAGATTTAAACCTAACTCAATGCCACCCCTACTCACCCCAAATCAGAGCTCCGGTGGATCCAAACCCCATTTATCTAATATTCTCTTAATTTCAGAGGTCCGCGCCAGCGACACCCTATGCCACTACTACCAACCCAAATCATAGCTCTGATGAAAGTCGTTGGAGCTCCGACAATGGGTGTGGGTAGTGGTGGGGATTGAATGTCATTAGCGTAAACATTTAAAAATATAGTAATTTAAAAAAAAATAGTGGTTTGGATCTACCGTGTGTGTATATATATATATATATATATTAACTCAGTAAATGTTACTGTTTGTGAAAATGTTATATATATATTGTGTAATATTAACTCAGTAAATGTTACTGTTTGTGAAAATGTTATATATATAAAACTATTTCATAAAAATATTATCACAGTAAATGTTATTGTTTGTGAAAATGTCACAAATATAAAACTATTTCATTTTCTGGTGTATAAAATAAAGTTTAATGTCTATGACATTTTTACAAACTATATATATATCCAATATGCTCCTATTTTTAAAGTTCTGTGCCACCCCTATTCACCCCAAATTGGCGCTCCAGATGATCTCGATCCCATTTATTCAATCTTATTTTCAAAGATCCGCGCCAGAAGCACCAAATGCCACCCTTACCCACCCCAAATCGGAGCTCTGACGAAGGTCGTTGAAACTCCAACAATGGTGGTAAGGATTGGATGTCGTTAGCGCGAACCTTTAAATATAAGGTATTTTTGAAAAAAGAGGGTTTGGATCCACCGGATATATATATATATATATATATATATATATATAGTTTTATATATGTGACATTTTCACAAACAGACAATAACATTTACTGTGGTAATATGTGACATTTTCACAAACAGACAGTAACATTTACTGTGGTAATACTACACAGTATCAGACAGTAACATTTGTAGTATTACCACAGTAAATGTTACTGTCTGTTTGTGAAAATGTCACATATATAAAACTATTTCATATTCTAGTGCATACAGTAAAGTTGACTATTGTGTAAATTTTTTTCTTTAGAATTTTATATCCTTCATGGATCTTGTTTGATAGATCTCGTCGAGCAGATTTTAAAAATAATAATTTTGCGAAAAACGGATTTGTGAATCAAAAGTTATGATCATTTAAAGATTAAAAAAAAATCCAAATTAGTTATAAAAGGGTAAAATTGTGAAAAAAAATTCCCTAAAAAATTGAAATAGGCCCAATGAAATTATTGAAAAGTCCCTAAATATAATTATCCCTTTTCATAAATATCGAGAAAATGGTATAAGAAGTAACGTGCAAGTGGTGTGGATAATACTAAAAGAAGCTATGAAAATTGGAAAATCAGTATGAACTGGGGCATTTCAGAGAATTGTATTGCCTAAAATGGGTTGAAATGTATGCATACAGAGGTTCTTGCTAGATCTACATGGGCTAAGATATATATAGTTAGGTCTTGGGATTTTCATTTATGTGAAGTATGGTAGGTGTTTGTACTTATCTTATTTGTATGTTTCTTAATGTGGCTTTGATTATCTCCTCATCATCTTGTCTCGCTGATGGGGCTTTTCTTTGGTATTCCATTGCTTTTCATTGCTTATCTTATTTGTATGTTTCTTAAGATGGGTTGTGTTTTTCCATGGTTGTACTGTGGGTGATTTCTGTTAAGAAGGTTTTAGATGGTGGTTAGTTTTATGGTTTGATTTGTTTTGCTGTTGGTGTTTTTTCGTTGTTTGGAGTTTGTGACTTATGGTTGTGGTTTTGTTCTGATGAGGTTTACTATTGTGGGATTGAGAGAGTGGTTTTGTATGTGTGGAGCATATTGGCTGCTCGTGGCTGTTCCTTAGTGGGTGAGGTAGCGGTGGATGATACATGTATATCATCTGAGAATAATCGTGTTGTATTTTCATTGGAGCTCGATTCATGTTGTTGTCTACCCATGTTTTGGGCTAGACCTATTTAGTTTTGGTTGTTTTGTGCGGGCTTATTCTTTTTGGTTCTTTTTGTGCTTTTGGGGCTTGTTCGGACTCATTTAATATCTTTCTTTGGGCTTTTCCCTGGTCGTAATTATATTCACATTTAATCCCAAAAAACTTAATATATTAATTAAAGGATCCTATACCAAATAGTCACTCGAATATTTTTTAATACACATTTAATCTAAACCATTTTATTTTGCTCCAAAAAGTCCTTCACCATTTCACTGGCGTGGACCTTTAAAAACAATAGAATATTAGTTAAATTGGTGTTTAAGGGACTTTTTGATACAAAATGAAAGGGTTGGACTATATGTGTATTAAAAAATATTTGAGGGACTTTTTGGTATTTGAGCATTAATTAAATCAGATATTATATTAAAATATTTTTAAAAAATAAAAAAATAAAAAATGATTTTTTGTTGTTTTTTTAATAGGTAAAAAAAATTATTTTAAATAATGAAAGTTTTTTTCCTCTTTTCATATCCCTTTTATTCTTTGGAAAAAAAAAAATTCAGTTTCAATTTTTTTTTTCCAGTTTTATTTAATAAAAAAATCAAAAGCTATTTATTTGGTTTGTTATTTTTTCTTGTTATGCCACCCTGTCACCCTTAAGTATTCACATTATTCGTATTCATACAGATCCGTATTTTATTATCCATCTTGCTTCAATTTATTATTGATTTAGATCTAATAGATTGTTTTTCATATGTTTAGTATTCCCATTTGGTACAACTGGATATAGTATGTGTATTAGGCCTGTCAACGAGTCGGAGCCGGGTCGATTTAAGGAGATCCAGATCCGTGTAATTGGGTCTCATCGGGTTCGGTTTCGGGTCCGGGTCTTCATCGGGTCTACAATATTGGATCCAGACCCGGATCCGTTCGGGTCTCGGGATCGGGTTCGGGTCTGGCCAAATATATACATTTATTTTATATTATCCCCCTTCTTTATTTTTTAATCTTAAATTAAAATATTTTGTAATGTATTATAGAATATTATTAGTATAAATAAAACATATATTATTTATATTTATTATATTCAAAAATTTATATTTTTATATATATTACTTACATGTTATATTGATAATATATATTTATAAATATATATAAATTTATAGTATATGTATATATATTTCAAAAATAATAACGTATAATTTGGGTCGGATTTTCGAGTCCGGGTCTTGTATAAGATCCAGACCCTACCCGTTTAATAAACGGGTCTTCGGGTCTCGGGTCCAAAAAAATATGCTCAGACCCTATTATACGGATCAAGTCCGGGTCCAGACCCGACCCATTGACAGGCCTAATGTGTATAATATCTTTTCAGAAATTTATTGGACTTTCCATCTTGATAAGAACACTTAGATATGCACCCCCTATCGTTTTAAATATTAAACTCATTCCCCTTATTGGACCGGGAAAAAAAAAGGAGAAAACTAAACAAAAAAAACATTTTTTTATAAAATAAATTTGGACAAAAATTGAAGTTGATTTTTTATAATTGAAGAAAAAAATATTAAACTCATTCCCCTTATTGAAGTTGATAATTGAAGATGAAAAAATTAAATAAAAAATAATAGTTTCTTAATTAAAGAAAAACAATAACTTTTTTTCTTTATTAAAAACTACAACAAAGAACAGTTTTTTATCTTTTATGTTAAAAAATATTTTAATAAAATGTCCAATTTAATTAATATGTTAAGTTAGTAAAGTAGCCCAAGTAAATAAAGAAAATAATAAGTGGATTGGGTATTTAATAGTAAAATATATGGGTAGTTTGGACTTTCGTACAAAAGATGGTGGTTTAAGCATTCAACTAACTGTTTTCATCATTTTTAATGGTAAATTCAGAAAGAACATAAAATACTCGGTAAAGTCTAATTATTAAAATTAAATGGGTAATAAAGTCAAAATTCACCTCCCCTTAGGTGGGGGTGGGGGGGAGGGTTAGATACCACCACTTATTATATGATAAATGAAGAGTACAATACCATTTATTTAATTTTAAACAAATCAGCCTTTCATCTCATATTTCAACCGCTTTGAATTGAAATGGACATATATAACCTTTAAGTTTGTATAAATTTAAAGATAGAGAGGACCCTGATAAGAGAATTTTTGCGTATGGTCGTGGTCTTCAAAAGTCAATCTCAAAATTCCTTGAGTACCTACAAAACTTGTCTAAAACAACTCGTATTGCAGTAACTGCGGGTATCAATCCAACTTCCAAGGAGAAACAAATATTGCGAAAACTTGCAATTTAATTTTTTCAAAAATATTTTATTTATTTATTATTATTTTATTTATTATTTAAAACAACTTCAAGGAAAAATTAACTAATAATTGCTAAAAATTATGAAATGACTAAATAACAAAAAATAATGTGCAACCGAGTGTGATAAATGTGAGAAAGTCAAGAGATGGGATTACACCGGATTATCAATTATTTTAATTTCTTAATTTCTTAATTTATTTCGAGATAATATTAAATCGATAATCTAACTCTCGTTACAATTATAAATTTAATAAAATCTTTTTCAGAAAATAAATTCAAAAATGTCACACGATGAAAAATTAAGAATTATACTATTTTCAAGAAAATTACCCGCTATGATCAATTTAATAAAAACTGTATCAATTCTCTAATTTCAACACCAAATTAATATTTAATTTTAGGAAACACCTATTGATGATGCTGAGATTCAGCACCACCAGATAAGTGATGATGAGCTCAAATAATAGTAACCATGGCAGCCATAGAGATGCAAGTATGTATGTATACGTGTGTAAGTGTGTAGAAGGAGATGAGTATAAGAGGAATAAGATAATGATGTATAGTGGTTCAGCCAATTAGGCCTACATCCATTGTGAGTGTGTGATCCACTAAGTATGGGCACTAATGACCTTGGATACAATGCACATAAGCTCACTTTCTCACTCTACTGTGTGTATAAGCAGAGTTTTTGCTAGGGTTATGATTATCGATCCGTCGATCCCCTTCTAGGGTTGTAGGTGACAAGTATATATAGGTCTTGGGGGGGTGTAGTATACCCCCCAAGTATGCATGGTGCATGTGAATGATGATTTAGCCAATCACCTGCTGACACCTGTAGATGCCAAATAATGACATAATATTCCCTCATGTGAGGGGGTGATTCGGTTGTAACGGTCTTCCACGTGTCCTGTGAGCCTCACGCGCACTGTTCCACGCGTCTTCCAAACCACGCGCTGTGATGACGTCACCCTCGGCCTGTAACACGAGGCCGAGGGCAAAGTTCCTTCTGATAGTGAGTCAGGCCCAATTTAGGCCTCGTACTGTCGGTTCCTCGGAGGGTCATTTGGATCCTGATGAGGTCGGCCCCTCGAAGGGTCATCTGAAGCCTGATGAAGGGTCGTCCCCTTGGAGGGTCATCCGGGCCTGATGAAGGGTTGGCCCCTTGAAGAGTTGTCTGGAGCCTGATGAAGGGTCGGGCCCTCGAAGGGTCGTCTGGAGCCTGATGAAGGGTCGGCCCCTTGAAGGGTCGTCCGGGCCTCATGAAGGGTCGGCCCCTCGAAGGGTCGTCTGGAGCCTGATGAAGGGTCAGCCCCTTGAAGAGTCGTCCGGGCCTGATGAAGGGTCGGCCCCTTGGAGGGTCGTCCGGGCCTGATGAAGGGTCGGCCCCTAAGGGGTCGTCTGGAGCCTGATGATGAGGTCACCCTGACCCCATCTTGGTAGAGGGTGTCCTAGACCTGACCGTGTGTATATATTGGTATATCAATCACCCCCCAGCCCTTCGCCATAGATGTTGTTGAGATGGCTGATGGATAGTGTTGTAATTGAGATAGGTGTATAATCAGTTAGGTGAGTGACACTTGTTAAGCTGATATGACACCTAGGCAGGTACTCATTATCGTTCCAGTTTCCAAGGCATAGCGGCTGCACACTGCCTAGGGCTTTGTGACCTAATGATGCCCTCCTCGTGGGCTGTGCTCTGCATTGGTGAGTGGGAGTTCTCTGTTGAGGCACAACCTATAGCCGATGGTTCGAGGGTTCCCAAAAGATGGTCCAACCCTTCAATGAAGGCCAGGTCAGACCCGAGACTTAGTCTGGAAGATAAAGACATAGTTGAATATCTGAGAGGACGAGGGAGAGGGAGTGAACTTCCAAAGTTTGAAGATCTGATGACCCCTCGGTTCCTCAAGGAAGATGGTCTGAGGGTCGGCCCCCTGACAGAACTATGTGAGTTATATTATTTTTTCCCATTCTTTACTTTTTTCAAGTGTTTCATCTTTGCCTCTGCATTTTTCTGACGTGTCGTACTTCGTTCAGGTCGTCCCTCTGGTGTATCGGATCAACTTTAGGAAATGACTGCTCCCAGTTTGCTATCAGGTCTAGGCAAGAAGAAAGGTAAGGAGCCTCAGCAGGCTTCGAGGAAGACGAGGGCTGTGGGGCCAACGCTTGTTGAGCCGACTGCTGACAGTCATAAAAGGAAAGAGCCTGAAGCTCCTGCTGACCCTCGGTCGGATTCAAGGACGAGGGCGAGGGTAGATTCGTCTGAGAGGACTGGCTCCTCTTCCAGCATGGGGGCCTTCTGGTCCCAGAACTTGGCGCTTCTGAAGGCTGGGCCATCTTCCCTTATCGCGAACCTGCGGGCAGCCAAGGCGTCCATGTTTTCTGCCCCCTCGGCTGCTGATTATGAATTTCTGTCAAAGATGCCTCCAGCAAAAGTGTATGACTATGGTCTGCACGCCCTAGCTCAGGTATTTTTTCTCCCTTCATTCCCTTAGTTGCATTCTTTCACTAACTATTTTCTCGGCCTCTTGATAACTGTTTATTATTTCTGTGCAGTCTGTATGCGCCTTTACCTCGGCCACTAAGTGGATGGCTGAAAACCAACAAAAGTTCCATGAAGCAGAGAAAGCCATCCAGCACGAGGACGATTTGTAGACGGAGCTGAAGACTGTAAGGGCTGAGCTAGAGAGTGCCAGAATTGAACATGCAAGGGTTCTGGACGAGCTGACGAGGCAGCATGATGCAGACATGGCGGCCAAGGACTTGCTTATAAAGGAGCGGGACGAGGCCTTGGCCAACATGGGGGCTCAGCACAAGACTGAGCTATCTGAGGAAGTGAAGAAGGCAGAGGCTGATGCTGTGGAGGCCTACAAACTCTCAGACGAGTTCCAAGGCTTCGGTCTTGAGTACTTAGAGAGGGGGATTAGGACGGCCTGTCGGTGGGTCGTCCTTAAGTTTGCTAACGCAGTATCATCCGTCCGCCCCTCTCTTGAGGTAGTTAAATTGGACGATCCACTTATTGCTGAAGCCCTAGCCCAAGTGGAATCTCAGTATGTCGGAGGCACGGGCACGTCTGAGGCTCGGCCTGTCATGGTCATAGAAGAATCCCCAATAGATGTTGAGGCCTTGCCCTCTGATATTGCTCAATAGGGTGGATGTCTGTAGCCCATACCCTCTTCGTGTAATTCATATTTTTGTACTCTTTATCAGACGAACATCTTCATTTTGTAATGCAATATAATGCCTCTATATCTTCTGTTTTTGTCTCTCGTATGACTTTCATTATGATGTTTTTAACAATATCACTAAGTCTTTCCTCATCTTTCTTGAGGACAATGGTGGGGTCGTCCTCTCCATTGGCCCTCACTATAGGCCGAGGGTTATAATTACCAAATTAATGGTTTTTAACAAAGTCTCCCCTCGTCTTTCTTGAGGAAAATAGTGGGGTCGTCCCCTCCATTGACCCTCATTATAGGCCGAGGGTTATAATTACCAAATTAATGGTTTTTAACAGTCTTCCCTCGTCTTTCTTGAGGACAATGGTGGGGTCGTCCCCTCCATTGACCCTCATTATAGCCGAGGGTTATAATTACTAAATTAATGGTTTTAAATTCTTCCCTCGTCTTTCTTGAGGACAATAGTGGGGTCGTCCCCTCCATTGACCCTCATTATAGGCCGAGGGCTATAATTACCAAATTAATGGTTTCTAACAGTCTCCCCTCGTCTTTCTTAAGGACAATGGTGGCGTCGTCCCCTCCATTGACCCTCATTATAGCCGAGGGTTATAATTACCAAATTAATGGTTTTTAACAGTCTTCCCTCGTCTTTCTTGAGGACAATGGTGGGGTCGTCCCCTCCATTGACCCTCATTATAGCCGAGGGTTGTAACTACCAATTTAATGGTTTTAAAGTCTTCCCTCGTCTTTCTTGAGGACAATGGTGGAGTCATCCCCTCCATTGACCCTCATTATAGCCGAGGGTTATAATTACCAATTTAATGGTTTTAAACAAAGTCTTCCCTCGTCTTTCTTGAGGACAATGGTGGGGTCGTCCCCTCCATTGACCCTCATTATAGCCGAGGGTTGTAATTACCAATTTAATGGTTTTAAACAAAGTCTTCCCTCGTCTTTCTTGAGGACAACGGTGGGGTCGTCCCCTCCATTGACCCTCATTATAGCTGAGGGTTGTAATTACCAATTTAATGGTTTTAAAGTCTTCCCCCGTCTTTCTTGAGGACAATGGTGGGGTCGTCCCCTCCATTGGCCCTCATTATAGCCGAGGGTTATAATTACCAAATTAATGGTTTTAAAGTCTTCCCTCGTCTTTCTTGAGGACAATGGTGGGGTCGTCCCCTCCATTGACCCTCATTATAGTCGAGGGTTATAATTACCAAATTAATGGTTTTAAAGTCTTTCCTCGTCTTTCTTGAGGATAATAGTGGGGTCGTCCCCTCCATTGACCTTCATTATAGCCGAGGGTTGTAATTACCAATTTAATGGTTTTAAAGTCTTCCCTCGTCTTTCTTGAGGACAATGGTGGGGTCGTCCCCTCCATTGACCCTCATTATAGCCGAGGGTTGTAATTACCAAATTAATGGTTTTAAAGTCTTCCCTCGTCTTTCTTAAGGACAATGGTAAGGTCGTCCCCTCCATTGACCCTCATTATAGCCGAGGGTTATAATTACCAAATTAATGCTTTTAAAGTCTTCCCTCGTCTTTCTTGAGGACAATGGTGGGGTCGTCCCCTCCATTGAACCTCATTATAGCCGAGGGTTGTAATTACAAATTTAATGGTTTTAAAGTCTTCCCTCGTCTTTCTTGAGGATAATGGTGGGGTCGTCCCCTTCATTGACCCTCATTATAGGCCGAGGGTTCTAATTACCAAATTAATGGTTTTTAACAGTCTTCCCTCGTCTTTCTTGAGGACAATGGTGGGGTCGTTCCCTCCATTGACCCTCATTATAGCCGAGGGCTGTAATTACCAGATTAAATGGTTTTAACCAAAGTCTTCCCTCATCTTTGTTGAGGACAATGGTGGGGTCGTCCCCTCCATTGAGACTCATTATAGCCGAGGGTCGTTCTCCAAAGATATTCCATGCGTACTAGAACTGATAAACACAAGATGTGAGAGAACACTGATATTTCTCATTAATTTTCCAAGTGTTCTATCGGAGCAACACCTCTTACAACTGTCATTCGATAGGAATTTACAAAACTACTGATAGTATTTCTTCAAATGATCTGCATTCCAGGGGTTGGAAAAGGGTTCCCCCTCTAGGTTTTCTAGTCTATAGGTCCCAGGGACGACTTCATCGATGACCCTATATGGGCCATACCAATCAGGATGGAGCTTGTTGGTCTTTTGCCAAGTCTTTTTGAGGACCAAGTCCCCCACCGTAATTGATCTCTGTTTCACCCTCTGATTGTAAAACCTTGCGGTCCTCTGCTGGTTGGCGGCCTGCCTTATCTCGGCATCTTCCCTCCTTTCCTCAATTAAGTCTAAGTCGAGTCTCCTCTCTTCTGTATTTATCTAAGGGTCATACATTTGGACCCTATGAGTAGGAAACCCAATCTCGGTGGGGATGACGGCTTCTGAGCCATAAGCTAGCATGAATGGGGTCTCTCCGGTATAGGTCCTCACTGTCGTCCCATATGCCCACAGCATGGCATATAACTCCTCGATCCATCTTCCTTTTGCCTCCTCAAGCCTCTTCTTGATTCCATCTATGATTGTCCTGTTTGTAACTTCTATTTTCCCATTGGCATGAGGTCGGCCCGGGGTATAGAAGAATTGTTTGATACTCACCCTTTCACAGTACTTCTATAGAGAGGTATTCTTGAACTGAGTCCCGTTATCCGAGATGAGGGTGTTGGGGAGACCATATCTGCATATAACATTTTTCCAGATGAACTGGAAGGTCTTCTGCTCTGTAATCGTGACCATCGGTTCGGCCTTCACCCATTTTGAGAAATAGTCAATCGCTACGATGAGGAACCGATAGTTATTGACTGCTCTTGGTAAGGGTCCTACGAGGTCGATCCCCCACACTACAAATGTCCATGTGGATGTAATGGAGGTAAGAGGCTGATGGGGTTGGTGAGGGATGGTGGCAAATCTCTGGCATTTATCACACTTTTTTACATATTCCGCGGCGTCTTTCCCCAAGGTCGGCCACCAGTACCCTTGGGTGATCACCCTCTTCGCTAAGGATCTGCCCCCAATGTGGCTTGGGCACGATCCTTCGTGCACATCTTACAAAATGGATGGGAGTTCAGATGGGTGCACACACCTAAGTAAGGGGAGTAAAAATCCCTTTTTGTACAAGGTGTCCCCAATGACAGTGAACTTTGCAGCCCTATATCTTAACTTCTTCCTTTCTTGCCTTGCTTCTGGCATATCCCCCTCTTTAATGTATCTGATCAGAGGGTCCATCCACGAATCTTCCTGAGAAACATTTAGGCAATTTCTAAGTGTTCCCTCAGCGTCTTCAATAGTTGGCCGAAGCAAAATTTCCACTGGGACCGTCCTCCTGATGTCTGTCCTAGTTGCCGAGGCCAACCTAGCAAGAGCGTCATCACGGCCATTATCAAGCCTAGGTATCCTCTTTAACTTCACTTATCTGAAGCTCTTCAGTAATAACCGCACCTTCTCAAGGTACCTATCCATCCTCTCATCCTTGGCCTCATAAGCTCCTAGTATCTGATTCACTACTAGCCTTGAGTCACTATGAACCAAAATCTGGCCGACACTAAGAGATCTAGCCAAGGAGAGACCTGCTATCAAGGCCTCATATTCGGCCTCGTTGTTTGAGGCCTTAAAGTTGAACCTCAGGGCGTACTCAATGTCTATGCCGTCAGGTGCTGATACTATTAATCCAGCTCCACTCCCGCTTTTACAAGAGGACCCGTCAACGAAGAGACTCCACACGGCATGTTCTTCCGAGAAACTTCCCTCGGTGAGTAACCCCTGTCTAAAGAGATATCTTCCCTCTTCGTTTTCAGCCACTTTCCTTCTAGAGGTGCTTGTCTCAGACTTATCTGTAGGTGTGTTGGTGAGCTCATCTTGTCGGGTATCTATCTTCCCGAGGCTTTCACCCTCGGCTTCGTCATCTTTCCAAGTAAACTCGGCCATGAAATCTGCCAATGCTTGCCCCTTAATGGCCGTCCTAGGATGATACACTATGTCAAACTCCCCCATCTATATAGCCCAGGCCATTAACCTCCCTGATTTTTCAGGCTTGTGCAAAACCTGCCTAAGGGGAGAGTCAGGGAGGATGACCATTGTATGGTACTGGAAGCATGTCGTCATCTTTCTCGATGCATGGGTCAAGGCATAGGCCAACTTATCCATCCTTCGATATCTTTGCTCTGCCCCTGGAGTGCCTTGTCGTTAAAATACACAGGCTTCTGTACTCCATCTTCATCTCTCATAATGGTTGCACCGATGGCTAACTCTGAGACGGTGAGGTACACATAAAGTCGTTCACCCTGCACGGGCCGTGACAACAGCAAGGGAGACCCCAGGTATGATTTTAACTCCTTGAAGGCCTCATCACACTCTTCACTCCATTTGAAGGATTTTTTGAGAATTTTGAAGAATGGTAGACACCTGTCTGTGGCCCTAGACACGAACTTGTTCAAGGCAACAACTCTCCCTGTGAGTCTCTGAACGTCTTTAATGGACTTAGGGGTCTTCATATCAACAAGGGCCTTTACCTTTTCAGGATTGGCCTCGATGCCTCTTTGGTTGACAATGAACCCCAAGAACTTCCCTGCTCCGACCCCGAAGACACACTTGGCCGGGTTAAGCTTCATCTGGTATTTATCCATCGTAGGTCCTCTCCAGGTCTGCCACATGATCCTCTGCCTTCAAACTCTTAGTCAGCATGTCGTCTACATAGACCTCCATAGACTTCCAAATTTGGTCTTCGAACATTTTATTTACAAGGCATTGGTACGTCGCCCCCTTATTTTTTAGACCAAAGGGCATGACCCTATAACAGTATGTCCCCTTGTCAGTAATGAAAGCTGTCTTCTCCGAGTCTTCAAGGTTCATGAAGATCTGGTTGTACCCTGAATAGGCATCCATAAAGCTCATGACCTCTACCATCTGGTAGCGTCTACCATCTGGTCAATGCGGGGGAGAGGGAAGTTGTCTTTGGGACAATATTTGTTGAGGTCGGTGAAGTCCACACACATTCTCCACTTCCCGTTGGCCTTTGGGACAATGACTGCATTGGACAGCCATTCAGGGTAGATGACCTCTCTGATAAATTCAGCGTCTTCTAATTTTTGACCTCATCCCTTATGACCTCATACTTTTCTCTAGAATAAATTCTCCTCTTCTGCTTTATCGGCTTTGCTCCCTCTACCACATTGAGCTTGTGGCACATAATTTCAGGGTCGATCCCCGGCATATCTACATGACTCCATGCAAAGACGCTTCGTTTTCTCCTCAACAGTTTAATAAGGTCTTCCTTGATATTGGGCTTCAGAGACTTGCCGACTTGGATGATTTTTTCCGGGTCATCCTCTTCGAGGATGATGGATTCTACCTCTTTCGCGACCTCTCCTTTCTTTAGCTTCGTCTCATCCTTGGGGTCTAGGGTATCAATATTGTAAGTGGTTGTAGCCCTCTTGTGTGCCTCTCTTTCTTCAGCAGAGTTGTAGTAACATTCTCGCGCTGTCATCTGGTCTCCCTGAACTTCCCCCACCCCGTAAGGGGTAAGAAATTTAATCATCTAATGGACCGTAGACGGCACAAATTCAAACCCCTTGAGGGCCACACGCCCCAGTATGATGTTGTAGGCCGAAAACACATATGCATCCATCACAAAGAAACTGACCTTCTTGGTAAGCCATCTCGGCCACTCGGCCACTCGTCTCGTCTCTAGGGTCTAGGGTATCAATATTGTAAGTGGTTGTAGCCTTCTTGTGTGCCTCTCTTTCTTCAGCGGAGTTGTAGTAACATTCTCGCGCTGTCGAACCCTTTGAGGGCTACCCGCCCCAGTATAATATTGTAGGCCGAAAAGATATGTTCATCCATCACAAAGAAGCTGACCTTCTTTGTAAGCCATCTCGTCCACTCGTACCCCATCCTGACATCGGCCTCATACACTCCAAGGGGATGAACCTTTTCCCCACTGAACCCAATCAATGGATGATGGTATGGGACGAGTCTAGCACGACTGAGACCTAAGGCTTTGAAGCACGGCCAAAACATTACATCTGCAGAACTTCCCCCGTCGACCAATATCCTCGGCACCTCATACCCGTGCACCCTAGTTGTGATGACGAGTGGGTCGTCGTGTGGGGCTAGGTGGACTTTAAAGTCCTTTCTCGAGAACCCCACTATCAGAGTGTCCATATCGACCTTCTTCCTCTTTTCTGACTTGACCTCGAGAGAGGTTGAGTGTACCGTCTTCGTCACTGCCTTGGCCTCAACCACATGGGCCTTCCTGTCAGCGACCTCTGACCCTCCTCCTGCTAGACCCTCGGAGATCATTCCCACTCCGAGCAAGATTATATTAAGCCTCTTGACAGGGCCTTGGTCGTCCCTCGGTGGGAGGTCAGGGTCGTCCTCATCATCAGAAGGGTCGTCCCCTCTTTTTTGGGGACTTTCTCTACATGCATCGCCTCTTCGACGTTCATCACCTTTCCTGCTGTTGACAGTAATTCAGCCATCGTCCTAGGGGGGTCTTCAGCAAGCTTCCATAACAGCTTCCCCTTTTGGAGTCCTCCAATCATGGCTGTCATAACTATGCTCTCCTCATAGTCTTCCACCTCCAGCTTCTCTTTATTGAATCTGGCTATGTAGTCCCTTAGATTCTCATTCTTCCCCTGCTTAACATAGAGAAGGTGGGTGGTCTTCTTTTGTGGCCTCATCCCAAAGAAAAAGTTGTGGATGAACCGATCTGCCAACTGCTTAAAGTTTTCAATGGAATTTTTTGGAAGAGACGTGTACCAAACATGTGCAGCCCCAGTCAGGGTACCAAAGAAGGCATGACACCTCATCTCATCTGAGATAGAGTATATGTATGCTGCTGATTGATACATCTCAACATGGTGGACAGGGTTGGTGCTCTCGTCATATCTTGGGGTGACCACAGGTGGCTTGAACTTTGATGGCGTAGGGAAGTTGACTATCTTCGCCACAAAGGGTGAGCCTATGGTGTATCCCCTATGAAGAGGGTCGTGGCTTTTTAGTATATCGCCGATCTTATCCTCCAATCACTGGATTGAGTCATTCCAAGGCCTCGTAGGGTCGGCTTGGCCAATGTTATCCCCTGCCGCTTCTTTAAGATGGCTGGAGGGTCTTACCACGGCTGGACTGTGTCGACTGTTTACTTCCCCCTGGCCGTCGTCCCGTCCTATGGGCTGGACCCCACGGGGTCGGTCATCTGTTGCCTCCCTTCTGGACCTCGCGGCACTCCTTGACCTGGAAAATTTTTCCCTCAGGTCATTCACTGGGCCAAGCCTCTCAAAGGCCAATCCCCTGCTCAGGTGATCAAAAGCAGAGCCTCTCGGGCGATCGTCAGGATTTTGCCTTCCACACTTCCCTCTGCTCTTCTGGAGAGGTCGTACGGTATTGTTGGAGACCTCATACGGCTCCCAGCATTCTATGGGGGCTTCCTCCCCCTCCAGATCATCATACATGTCTTCAGGGCAAGGGGTTCCTTGCCTTCCCAGGCGTAGACGCCGGGGGTCAGCAACATCCCTACACCGCTGAGGGGGTGGCAGGTCTTTGCGTGGTGCCTCGGGTGGTCCCCTGGCCTCATGCTGTCCTGGAGCTGCTGCCGGAGTAATCATCTCAGGCGAGACCCCTGGTGGTCTTAGTATGTTCTGGCTCAGAGCTGTGAACTGCTCCTGCATGATCCGCTGGCTCGCTGCCAGAGACTTCAAGGCTGTCACCACATCAACCATCTCCGACTGAGGTGGCGGCTGACTGGAACTGGGTCCTCCTCCATCATCCGGTGGAGGAAGTGGTGGTGGTGGCATCTCTGGTGCCATCACTACACCAAAACACGCCATTAGTAACACAATTTTACCATTACTAAATATATTAGTAACACAATTTTTCTGTTAGAAAAAAGGCGTGGGGCACGAAGCTAGTAACGGTAAAATTCTGTTACTAATAGTAACGAAAAAATTAAAATTAGTAACGGTAAAATTCTGTTACTAATAGTAACAGAAAAAATTAGAATTAGTAACGGTAATGTTCTGTTACTAATAGTAATGGTAAAATTCAAAATTCGTAACGGTTAAATTATGTTACTAATAGTAACGGTAAAATTCAAAATTAATAACGCTATAGTTGTGTTACTAATAGAAACGGAAAATTCAGAATTAGTAACGGTAAAATTATGTTACTGACAGTAACAGAAAGATCAAAATTAGTAACGGTAAAATTATATTACTAATAGTAACAGTAAAATTCATAATTAGTAACGGTAAAATTGTGTTACTAATCTTAGTACATATTTAAAAAAATATATAATCCAAGGGCCCTCCCCAAATCCAGAACCTTTGGCCAATTCCTTGCCAATTACACTAGATTAATGGCAAACTCATTGATTTCAAACCACTTTAGACAAATTCGAAAACAAATAGAGATCAATCGCACCAGATAAGAAATCAAAGCAATTTTAGAGTGAAAATGGATCATAAACTTCAATCTAAAGCACCCTCATTTTAACTTTTTAATACAGCCAACTTAGAGGTCTTCACATAGATTTTGTCTTGTTTCCAATAGTGCTTCTCTCACTATCTTCACATAAGGCCCTGCTCCTATGCTAGAGCCACCTGTACACATAACACCAACTCAATTATTTCATTTCTACAAACAGTCTGTTGATGGGAAAGGAAAACAATTATATTTATTAATCTTACCTCGGGAATTCAAATCGGAAAAATTCAATAGTAAATATCAAAATGATCCTACTCAAACAATCAATAATAGGGAAAGCCAAATTGTTCTACAATATACGATCAATTTCAAAAATCTAATTCTTTTACAACTATGCTCTAGAGTCACCTGAAAGACAATGTTCAAAATTTTCCAAATATGGTTAAACATGTAGGAATATCTTTGACATTAGCCTAAACTTTAATGTTCATTTTCACTTATTTTTATAATAGTTAAACTTTAAAATCCCTGACTTTTATGATAACAAAACAAAAAAATTAGGACACCCCAACAATGAAGGCGTGGGTGGGGGGTTTTGGTAGGCTGCCACAGGTTGTAACCTGAGTCATGAGTTTGACAAAAAAAATTGTAGCAATACTAATGTGAATAGCCCACCCCACTAGTGGCATCCTCAAAATTAGTAACAAGAAAATAAAGTCAAATTATGAAACCAGCACCATATTAAGACCTCTTATTATGTCCTTTTTCCATTGTTACAATATACACATATGGTCCAAACAAGCCATGATTTCATTTTTTCAGAATCACCACTCAAGTAATCAATATTTAGAAGTACCTCTATTGAATGTCAGAAATCCATCACAGCTTTTACCAAGGTGTGAGCTACTTCTTTTTGCTTCCAATGTGAATTTTGTTCTTGGATTCTTAACTGAGAAAAAGCATCTCGGCGACATATTTGTGCAGCAGCAGTTATCTTCCAAAGACGCTCCTAATTGAATGAATATACGGTAAATTAGGAAGGCAAATAAGATGAAGATAGGTATTAAATATAGTTATATAGGAAGAAAATTGAAATAAAGAAGCCTTACAATACCTACTTGAATAAACACAATCAAAACAAATAGAGACCGAAGAATATAAGGGAAGAACCCATCTTCTTTGTAGAAGATCGGATCGTTAAGACAGTGTAGAACAAATGGAGACCGAAGAATATAGGAGAAGAACCCATCTTGCATAAACCCAATATGGATGTATGAAAACCCTTATATAGACTTCATTTTTAAAGTGTTTATATCTGAACAATTCTGACTTCAAATGTATAAAATGATATTTGTGTATTTAATTCAGAAATTTACAGTTATTTTCTCCTTTTAAGACCATCTCCAAAGAATTTAGGCATTTTTTCCACACCAAAGTGCCCAAATGTTATTTTGTCACACCAAATATTAGTTCAATCTCATGAGCTATGGGTATAGGATCGTCGCCAGGTACCCCTCCTGTGGTATTTGAACTACTGTGGGACAAACATTCAAAGCCACATGTTAACTTCAACATGCGAATAAATGGAGGGAAAGAGTTATGCGACGTTAAGTTTATTAAATGTATATTTTTCCAGACTTTATGTTTAAAAGCCTTGAAATAAAAGGTATTCCTTGTGGGATACCTCAACTACTCGCGACTATGGGGGCAAGAGTTATATGCAACTTCTTTTCCTTACGCAACCTGATGTGGAAATGAAGGGGAAGGAATGGGATTATATATGGAACGACTTAAGCCAGAGTCACAAATCAATAATACGTCTATCCATTCCTTTCGATGCCAAGGAACCTATGAACGAGGACTACATGATGCAAATGTAGTGTACATTGGGGTAACAAACTTTCTCCGAGTGAGCAACGAATGTGCTACAGATGCGTCAACCTGCAACATATTGACCCCAATGTCCGGTCCCTAACCACCCCTTAACTACTCGTGATTGTGGGGGCCTATTGCGACTCTAGTTACCCCTTAAGACTAGTTGGATGATCCATGTCCTATTGCAGGCCCGTGGTACTCTGCTGAGATTGTTATGTATTTTGGAGAAAAAAAAGCATGGAGAGATATCCCAAACTATGATGGATCTAAGTTCATGGTAAGTAAAGTGAAGGGTGTGGTTGATTAGAGTTTAACTGGGGCACTCTCATAATACAGAAATTAAAGAAGATTTCAATGACAGCTATGCTGATTAACGGTGGAGCAGGTGAATAATTGAATAAGCAATGTAGTGTGGGAAATGAGGAAAGATAAGAACTCATTAAAAAAATGGTTGTTGAACAAGTCTAATTGAAGGATAACAACTCTTTAGTGGATAATAGATAGAATAAACTACGTCTATTTCATGAATTAAAACAATAATATTATTTAATAATAATTTTATTGCATGAAACCAGTAGGATTTGAGGGTCACTATTATCCTAGTTTTTAGAGGGCAAAACAGATTTAGACTCAGTTTCTATACCCAACTCGCTCTCGAAATATCAATTTTCTTGATACCTGCATTCAGAAACCATATTTAGGACAGAAGTTAAGAGATTAAGGTCAAGGTTCAACAAGTTCACATCATTATGTAAATTGGAGACGATTTACTACCCGCGACTTATATAGATGTATAGATGCTTACAGTATAGTGTAAGTGCAACTTTACGACTCAAATCAAAACAAATATTGAAGATAGCATGACATGTTTGTAAATTGCACGCTTTCACCAGGAGAAGGTTCCATAAAGTCAATACTATACATGATATCAAAGTACACTCAATAGTGACGAATAATACTGCATTATAGGAAGATTTCTAGCTTCTGGCACACTTATAACCATATTTTAATAAAATAAGTATACAAGGCACAAGTTGTAACAGTTGGTTGATAACTGGCAGTACTAGGCAACCCTTATGTGACATTAAGTAATTGAGTAATCTAAAATGAAGGATAAACACTGATGAGCATGTTATAATGTACTGTAAAAAATAATTGAACTCACCAGCCTAGGTGGTTCTGAATATAATTGAACTTACCGATGAGCATGGTCGAATTTTTCGATAAAGTTGGTGGAGAAATTTCTTTCCACCAATTTTTTCCTTGGGACTGTCTTTTTTTTCCCTTATTAGGAGAATGGGGGTCATTTTTTTGCCCTTCTTAAAACAGCAGTTCATTTTATGAGGTGGATTGCATAGCAGTAAGATCACGCATAGTTTAATAAAAATATTCAACGGTCTCTGGAGACTCACACATTGGGATGACTAGGCTCCATTAAAATGGTTTCAGTTTTGGTATCGATCTTGGCATCAAGCTTTGAGGTCCGGATAAGATTCACAATCCACCTCTCAGCCTCCTCATAGTTCAAATTTAGTTTCTCAGCAAGCACTCTGCCAATAAAAAAACAAAGGTTTTAACTTTCAAAACAACGAACCTTGGGGTATATATATCAACATTGCTGTACCACCAAACAATTAATGATTGGAAATCAATAGTATTACAACGCAATCAGAAAATTCAACACCACAAATCAAAACTGGTTGAAAAGAGTTTCAATGATTTCTTTTTCAAAAATAGCCTCACTGAATGGCTGGCACATAAACATGCTTTGAAGTTCAACGAAAGGAATTTAATCTAATATAAATGGCTTTAATTTTTATCTAGTATAAAAAACAAGTTGCTGAAAAAGAAGAACAGCATGGACAATTTAAGCTAAATTTACAAACTTCAATCATTCTATATCCCATCAAAATATCGAAGAACCAGTTATAAAGGCAGGGGTAATGGAAGATGGTGTATATATGAATTTCTATAGTAACGATATACTTCAGAAAGCAGGTACGTACCCCATGTCAATGCGCTGATGTATCCGACAGTAGGTCTCAAAGACGAAAAGGCGGGCATTTTCTAAAAACTCATCCCTCAACGGTACAGTTGAAAAGTTGCTTTCTTCAACTCGTTTTCCAAGAAATGGGTCGTTCAATATTACCTGCATTACAGTAATCATGTTCAGTAAAAGGGGTGTACATGCTAAAGGGCAAACACTGAATTAAACCTCATTGAAGGGATTTTTACTCAAAACTAGTGTCAACAACCTTTGACGATAATGGGGTTTTTTAAAAAGTGCTACTTTCATGAGTACAATAAAGAAAACATTGAAACAAAATCAAGAGAATACATGTGAGCTCTAAGGTAGACAGACCATGTCTGGGCAGGCTTGAATGTAGGTGTGTCCTTGTCATCATCCTGATAAAGTGTGTCCAACAATGTCTCCAAATCAAATCTCAAGAGAAACTAATTGTGTTCTTGTGAGTGAGGCACCAGGCTATATCATAAGTATGAGCTAACCAAACAGTGGCCTTCATTTCAAAGTAGAGAAACATCTAAATGCAATGATGTGTCCAATTGGTCTAGAGAGATAACCATAGCATGAGCGATAGACCAGTACAAAGGGTATAAAAAACAAAACTGTATGAATGAGAATCAAGGTAGACAAAATGTTGATCCTCAATCCAGTAATGAATAAAATAAGGGATAGGAATAAAACAGAACCAAAATCAAGGTCTACATAAGGCATGTGCAAATTAAAATTGCTAAGATACCAGTGCCATAATTTATAATCATGAGAGCATTCAAGAAAAAGGTGACTTACAGTTATGCCACTATTACGATTTTGTGCAACCATCTCTTTCTACTATTAGTTTATAAGCTTGATAATAGGATTACTCCATACTTACATAAGACCTCTATCTTGAATGAAATTATGTGAGCTATATATATTAGATTGACGCATATTAGAAATCTGTATTCGAAAAGTATTGAATGATGTGGTCTTAAATGGCCTTTGGATTAGAAATCTCTTATCCTCCTTTAGTGGTGCTAAAAAAATTGTGACTAAAAATAAAAACTGAACATATAAGTGATAGTTTAATACCTTGGATCTGGTTCTGTTTAAGGATGTCAACTTCATTTCCTGAGCATTTGTTTTCTAAATCAGACCAGCAAGAATAGAAGTATTCTCTGCTCTGTTTGGGGAGTTTGAAAACAAAACCACAAGAAATTTAGAGAATAGCTAATAGGAGCACATTCAGAACAACAATAAAGAAAATGAAAGACATGGGCAGTAGTTTCTTTTGAAATCAAGAATAGCTAATAGGAGCACATTCAGAATAGCAATTACCGGTCACGCACAGTAGTTTCTTTTGAAATCAAGAATGCATTCCTAAGCAGGGAGCTAACTGAAGTTAAAAACAATGATCAGTCCCCAAATCGGTTCAAGATCATCATTGCAGGTTTATAATGAGTCATTTAAGTGACAAGAATTCTCTCTATATGAACATATCTCTTATTTCGAAACTGACCAAGCAGCTCATTTGATTTCTGAGTCCCTGCATAAAGAAAAGCAAAATGAATGACATTTGTGATAGAAAGAAAAGAAAAATGAAGAATGAGAACAAAATGAAGAATGAGAATAAAGAAACCAAATCAATGGCCTTTCCCTCCTCCTTTATCCAGGCTTGGGACCGGCAATGCTCAAATAAATATTAGCATTGGCGGAGTTAAAAGGGGTTTTATAATAAAAAAAAAAGACAGTCCAAATTAATTCCAAATCAAATATAGATAGATCCAAACAAAGTTCACAATGACACATATTGCAAATTAAGTCCAAATATAGATAACTCAAACAAAGTTCATAACAAACGCATAATGCAAACTAAGTCCACATATAGATAGCTCAAACAAAGTTCATAACATAAACTAAACATATTTAAGCCAACAATCCAGCCAAATCAAATATCCCCCCAAGACTAGGTCAGCAAAAGTGAATTGGTCACCTTGAGGAGCATCAAACAACCTAGCATCCGGCTTCATCACTTCCTCCACATATACTTTCCTCTCCCCACTCCAACTCGCTTACCATGACATATATCCTTTGTTGCATCTGTCACGACATACCCCTTTGCCAGTTCTTCATTATACCTATCAGGCAAAATTACTTTGGGATTGTTGGTAAGAGAAGGTGTGGTCGCGCAAACAGGACGATAAGCGGATGCAAAAACATTATCCAAATTTTGACAGAGATTCCTATGTTGTAGACTTGTATTGGATGCATGATCACTTATGATGTGATTGGTGGACCCTTTCCGTTTTAAGCATTGAAGGCATCAACCAAACGTTCTATAGCATCCTATGAAAAAACGGATCAAACAATAGTAAGTTAATATCTGGTATATCTAAATAAGTCTTTTTTATAAATGAAATTATATAAAATACACATATACCATAATTTGTGTGTTATTTTCCTCAAATCTTCTATTGACAGAAGAGATGATATCTTCCTTCAATGCATCCACATCATCATTTGCCTTCTTTCTTTGTTTAAGTTTGGCATTTGCCACCCCTAAATGCATCAACTGCTTCTTCAAAATTTGGGGACAAACTCCACGAACTCCTCCCTTTTTTCTCCTTCCCAAAAACCTCTATCAATTCATCATTCTCTATGCATTGGCTCTTGCTACTACCCTCTCCACTCTCTCTCTTTCTTTTCTCAATCGCATCCTTTACTTTATCCTATCAAATGAGAAAATTTCATTAATAAACGCAATAAATAATACTAAAAATATTATTATTTTTCATGTAAATACGCACATAGTAAAGCTTAGCACTGTTTAAGGCATTCCCCGTTTTGTCCTCGTGTCCCGCAAGCCATGTGTCTACTCGCGTTAATTCTTCTTATGGGTTCGATTGAACCTACAATTTAAATATCACATGTTATACACAAAAGTAGTGTTGATATTTGAAAAACATTATGATACATACCATTTCATATTGCAAAGCAGCATAGGTGCGACGCCCAAGTGTATGGGAATATTCTAAATTGGTTCGATTCTTGGCATTTTGAATGTTTTGTGACTTATTTTTTGCTTTCCTTTCGTTCTCACAAAATAATATCCATATGTTGGGATCAACGACTTCCGGTAGGACTCCAGGATTGTCTTCGGTAGGAAAAAAAACATCTCATATTACTTTTGTGTATCCTAAACTTCTGTGCAAACCGTTTCTCCATCAGCGGGCGAGCCACCTCCGGTTCAACATCTAACTCAAATCCTACCATTAAAGCATTCCAAACATCATCTTTGTAATTGTTTGGCACAACTCTCCAATCTTCATAACTAATCAGAATATAAGATCTAACAAGATCACCAACCCGAGTGCTCCATCTCCCACTCCTTGGACCGACTACACTCCCATCGGTGACTCTCATTTTACCATCTTGGGTCATATATTGTAATTGTTTAGCCTTATTATCCATTTCTTCTTGCTTCTTTTTATTTTCTTAATGCGGAGTGGATGATATTTGTTGTGGTGTTGATGACGTTTGTTGTTTCGAACCACCACTTGCACTTGAAGCCATGATGCCCAATACAGTGCTGCCAAAACAAAAAATAGATGCCAACAATAGAAATAACTGTTATAAAATAATATGCATTGAATTAAAAATAGATGCCCAATATATTAGCATATTGATAGAGATATATATAGTCATGTTGGTAAAACAAAACAACTTTCAACGGTTACAATATCCCAAAGAAAATATTAAAACAACTAAATCGAGTCGTATTGCTTGAGCAAACTTTCCAAGTGCGGTTGGTCTTCAAGAATAGATTGGAAGATTGTTGGTGTCTCTAAGTCGTCCACTTGACTCGTCAATCTCTTTGGTGACTGTATAACAACCCACCAATTACGATTTTTAAGATCTTTCGAATAGAATACTTGACTAGCCTCGGATGCGAGAATGGAAGGCTCATCATACTCATTATCAACGCTCTTAAACTTATCAAAATTTACCATCACTAAGTTGGAGTCCGTACAAAGCTTACAACCATCAGTCTTATCCTCCACTCTCACCCAATTACAATAAAATACCACCTCCTTAAACAAGGTATAGTCCAGCTCAATAATTTGTTTGATAACTCCATACCACATAGTCCAAGTATTTGTGAGATTCTTATCACTTTTTTTTAGCTCGAAATTGTGTCCATGCCTTCAAGCAAACGCCGCTATCCTGTGTGACAACAGTATCGTCGTGATACTTAGGAGAGAATACGAAACCATTTACACGATACTTTTTATATGTTTTAGCCTTGAATTGCGGCCCTTGAACTAACCGCCACAATGTTTCATTTGTCTTTGTCTCTCCTGATTTCAGCAACTGTTTGATGAAAACAAATCATAATTACTACAATGTTTCAATTCTCATCATACTTAATTAAAATATTAATAAAAATATTAGTATTTATATAATCACCTTCTCGGATAACCAAGGGATAAAAGAAGTTTGTTTCTCCACTTCTGTCATTTCAATCCCCTTCCCTTTAGGACGAGACACGAATTTCAGTGATGCTTCATATTCACTGCAATATGTAGTTTGATATAAGTAATTATAACTCAAATTGATAATTAATTCTTAACTATAAACAAACGAAAGAACTCAAACCTATAGTACTCTTGAAATCCATCAACATTTAGTCAAAATAATACCTATCGACGTATTTGTTGAAACTGTACGGGTCCCAATGTTATAGTCTTATCATCAAGCAAAGGCCCTTCATCAGAGAACTCTCCACCGTCCTCTAAAAAGGCCTCACGGGAGCGTTTATGATTTCCATCAGATGGATTTGTCATGTACTCCATGCAATATCTAACAGATTCAGCAACAACGTAGGATTCTGCAATTGAACATTCAACATACCGCTTATTGCTGGGTATATCTTTGAAATCTTTCATCGTCCTATTTGTATTAGGTAATAAAAATTAATAGCAAGCATTATTAACTTAAATGGGGCATATTTTACTATATTAAAAGGTAAAAAAAATCACCTTTCGAACGGATACATCTAATGAGCGTCGGTGGGTCCACAAACCAGGGCTTCATCTCCTAGATGCACAGTGAGGTGAATGCTAATATCAAAAAACGTAGGTGGAAAATATTTTTCCAACACGCACAATGCTTCAACAACCATGTATTTGGCTCTTTGGATATCTTGCCGAATTAGGACCTTAGAGCACAACATGTTAAAGAACAAACTTAATTGTTGGATTGCTCTTCTTAAATCTCGATGTTTCGGAAAGGCATGTTGGAGCAACACAGGTAGCAGATGTTCAATTATGACATGATAATCATGCGACTTTAAGGAGTGCAAAGATGGGGGACTAAGACTTACTATATTGCTCAAGTTAGAGGAAAAACTGGTAGGAAGCTTTAAGTCCTTCAAAATTTGGCAGAATTGTTTTTTTTCTTCTTTATCCAAGATAAATGGTGCTGTTGGTTTTATCGTTTTTCCGGTGCGTCCATCAACTTGAAGCCATTGACCGCTGTGTATGCCCATACCCTTCATATCCAATCGACCCTTTTCAGTATCCTTTGTTTTATTATCATCAAGAATTGTGTTTATCAAATGCTCTGCAACATTCTTTTCGATGTGCATCACATCAAGCACATGTCGAACTTGATGATATGGCCAATATTCCAAATCAAAGAAAATAAATTTTTTATACCAAGCTTCTTTAACTTCAACATTAGCACTCCCATTAACATTATTAGACTTTCTCTTCTTAGCGGGAACTTTTGAGACTTTTCCAGGTACATACTTTATATTTCTTAACTTCTCCACAAGTGCATCACCATTTAGTCGAATCGGGGGACGTCCAACTTCTTGTGTCCTAAGTCCCAAACCTCTACCACTCCTAAAAGGATGATCGCTTTTAAGAAACATACGATAGTTTGTGTAAACTATCTTCATGCTATGTTCTAGCCAAATGGATGGAGTGTCATCGCCACAAATAGGACATGCTTTGTAATCATGTGTTACACACCCAGATAAGTTTCCATATGCGGGAAACTCATGAATCCCCCACATCAACATAGCTCTCAACGTAAAAGGTTGCATTTTGTGCATGTCAATAGCTGGAACTCCTTCCCATAGTTGTTTCAACTCATCTACTAATGGTTGAAGAAAAACATCAATGTCTTGACCCGGTGCCTTTGGCCCAGGAATCAGCAAAGATAAAATTTGGAACTCACGCTTCAAGCATAAAGAAGGCCCCACATTATAAGGCGCGGTCATGACATGCCAGCAACTATAACTACTAGACTGAATACCATGGGGATTAAACCCATCTGTTGCTATTGCAAGCCAAACATTGTGCCCTTCCTCGGCGAAATCGGGCCATCTACTTTTTAGCATTCTCCATTGGGATGAATCACAAGGATGTCGTTGATAATCCCATGAACTTGTTGCCCGATGGTGCCATGTCATTTCATGCGCTATCCAAGGAATAGTGTACAATCTCACTAGCCTTGGAATTAAAGGGAAATGTCTCAACACTTTCATCAATTCTTTGCATTTCCTCTTCCCTTTATTTGAGGTCACTACATATCTCGGTTCTCCACACTGAGGACATTCCTCCAAATGTTCATTCTCTTTCCAGTATAAAATAGAGTTGTTAACGCAAGCATGAATGTAATTTGCTTTCATACCTAGGTCTTTTATCATTCTCTTCATGTGCAGATATTTTTCTGGTAATGTGTTTCCTTTTGGAAACCACCTCTTTAAAACCGACAAGAGAGAGGTCACGCTATTTCCCGACCAACCAAACTGCTTTTTCAAATTATGCAATTCAACAATTGCAGAGAAACTAGTCTCAAAACCCTCACATGAAGGGTACAATTTCTCCATCGCTAATTTATTATAGTGATCATACTTCTCATTGTCGGCATACGATTTTTCAGAGAATCCTTCCTGATCGGGTTCTACACAATGTTGTTCGTGCACTCCGTAACATGCGTCAACTAAGTTTCGCAACCTTTCATTCTCATTGTTATCAGCTTCATCATGTCCTTCACAATCAATAGTATCTACTACGGGACATATGTTAGGTTCGATGATAGTGTTTCACCATGTAAAACCCACTTAGTATATGTCCTGTCTATACCGTGCATTATCAAATGACCCTTGATATCTACCACAGTAAAACGCTTCTTATTTTGGCACTTAACACATGGACAAGGAAAGGTCGAGAATTGATGGCCATTGTTTGCAATTGCAAAATTAATAAAAGACGCAACTCCATTTGTGTACACCTAACTTATTCTATTCCTCTCATTCATCCACTCTTTGTTCAATGTTTGTGACATTCTGCACTACCAAAAAAATATGGTTTACCCACAAGTTATATGATTATATAAAAAAAATAGAATTATTGATACACATAAGAAAAATCACAGTTACAACATGTAATTTTGTTAGAATAAACCTTAAAGTTCAGGGGAGGGGTGCAATTTCCTTAGTTATATAAAATTATGTGTTTTAATAGTATAAATCAGTGTATACAATTATGTGTTTTAATAGTATAAATCAGTGTATACAATTATGTGTTTTTTATAAATCAGTATACAAAAAACATTCTAAGCTTTGGATTTAATACAAAATAATCAAAAACTTGAACCAAAAAATATAAAAAGTATGTACCCAACAAAAATAACAAAAATACATTGCATTTTACCAAAAAAATAAACTTGTAACCCAACAGCAAATCTCTTATGAACAGTAAATTGCTTAGAACGTTTTAGACAAATATCGTATGAATGAGATAATTACCTTATGAAAGCAAATCGCAATTCCCAAACCCTAGGTTATGATGTGAGCGCCGAATGCTTCCAAAACCCTAGGTCACGCTAACTGAGACTTCTTCCAAACCCTAGGTCACGCTAACTGAGACTTCTTCCAAACCCTAGGTCACGCTAGAGCATCGTGTATTGGAGAAAAGGAAGAGCATTTTGGAGAAGAAGAAGATCGCGTATTGGAGAAGAGGAAGACAATTTCAAACGCTAGCTTTTTGGAGAAACCCTAGGTCACGCTAGAGCATTTTGGAGAAAGACAATTTCTTTATCGGGGATATTTTGACGCTAGGTGTATTGTGTTGTGAGAATGCTAGTTAATTATTAATTTTAATTACTTTTAAAATATTTGAATAATATTAGTAACACTTATTAGATATTAGTAACGGTATGGTGTTGTGAGAAATAGTAACAGTATAATACTGTTAGTAAACCAAAAAATAGTCTGTTACTAAAAGCTTGTTTTGGTGTAGTGCATGTGTTTGAGTTATGAAAAGTTGAACTGAAGAAAAGACTGGTGAGCTTGAGAACCTTAGTGGGTCTCTTTTAATGGTGAAACATCTCCACAAAGGGGGAGAACTGGCTCACCACCAGAGTGCCCAGTGAGGTCAAGCTGTACAAAGGAAGAGATGTCTTCTCGTTCCCACAGACAACGCCAAACTGATGATGCTGAGATTCAGCACCACCAGATAAGTGATGATGAGCTCAAACAATAGTAACCATGGCAGCCATAGAGATGCAAGTGTGTATGTATAAGTGTGTAAGTGTGTAGAAGGATATGAGTATAAGAGGAATAAGATAATGATGTATAGTGGTTCATCCAATTAGGCCTACATCCACTGTGAGTGTGTGATCCACTAAGTATGGGCACTAATGGCCTTAGATACAATGCACATAAGCTCACTTTCTCTCTCTACTGTGTGTATAAGCAGAGTTTTTGCTAGGGTTATGATTATCAATCCGTCGATCCCCTTCTAGGGTTGTAGGTGACAAGTATATATAAGTCTTGGGGGGTGTAGTATACCCCCCAAGTATGCATGGTGCATGTGAATGATGATTTAGCCAATCTCTTGCTGACACCTGCAGATGCCAAATGATGACATAATATTCCCTCACGTGAGGGGGTGATTCAATTGTAACGGTCTTCCAAGTGTCCTGTGAGCCTTACGCGCACTGTTCCACGCGTCTCCCAAACCATGCGCTGTGACGACGTCACCCTCGGCCTGTAACACGAGGCCGAGGGAAAAGTTCCTTCTGATAGTGAGTCAGGCCCAATTTAGGCCTCGTACTGTCGGCCCCTTGGAGGGTCGTATGGATCCTGATGAAGGGTCGTCCCCTTGGAGGGTCGTCCGGGCCTGATGCAGGGTCGGCCCCTTGAAGGGTCGTCTGGAGCCTGATGAAGGGTCGACCCCTCGAAGGGTCGTCTAGAGCCTGATGAAAGGTCGGGTCGGCCCCTGAGGGGTCGTCTGGAGCCTGATAATGAGGTCACCCTGACCCTATCCAGGTACAGGGTGTCCTCGGCCTGGCCGTGTGTATATATGGTATATCACCTATCTCTAGTTAGATTCCCAAAATCAAAAAATAATTTTTTTAAATCAA
Source organism: Sambucus nigra (assembly GCA_949130495.1). Taxonomy (NCBI): domain Eukaryota; kingdom Viridiplantae; phylum Streptophyta; class Magnoliopsida; order Dipsacales; family Adoxaceae; genus Sambucus; species Sambucus nigra. The sequence goes on from OX422216.1 coordinate 202,401,623, forward strand.
TTTATTAACTCTCATTACGTAAATTAATTTGTGACGTGTCTAAATTAATGAACCTAGAAATATAGCAATTAATGAAATTAATTAATTAATATAATATCCTACACAGTGCATCCCATCCCTTGAATAGGGTGACTAGCCAAGCATAATGAAATAATTAATCACAGTCACAAACATGGAACAATAAATTAAGGAGTAGAGCAAGAAATACAATACACAAAAGTCTCTATTTGAATTGATTCCTTGAATTGCGTTCATACATGTGTGTCCCAATATTCTCACAAATCCAACACTTGATTACAAAAAAAAATTGAAAAATAGAATCTAAAATGCTATTCTAAAACTAAACTAATATTTTTGGATTTTTCTGAATTTTTTTTATGCTCCTAATATATACATAATATACATTGTGTGTCTCTCTCTCTCTATTGCGGTCTCTCTCGTCTGATATGAGAGTCTTTTTTTAGATGCCTTCTTTGTTTAAATAACCCACGAATAGAGTTTGCTGCGGAGATTTTCTTGGGATTTTTGAAAGCTACGTCAAAAGCTCCTTGGATAGACACGTGGGTTTATTTTTTTGGATTGACTTTAGTTTGTCCCTAATTTGTAGGAATGGCACCGATTTTGGCTTGGGACAAGTGGGTTTAAAACTAGGTTGTGATTTGGGTTGATTCCGGGTTGTGGCTGCTCGGTTTGGTTAACTGACTGGAGGTGGGTCACGCTTGGTGGTAAATGGGGTCAACAAGGCATGGGTTCGAATTGGTGAGGTCTGGTTATGGATTTTGTTTTCACCGAAGGTGCTAAGGTTTGGTCGGGTTCATAGAGTGGGGTTAAGCTTTGGGTATTTGGTCGGATTGAGGTTGCTGGGTACTGCCATGGGTCGCCGAATTTACAGGTGGTTTCAGGTAAGGGTTGTCAACCGGGTTTTGGGTTTAAGGTTGACGTGGGTAGGAGATGGGTTGCATTGGACGTGGCTACCATTGTCGGAGCTGTTGGGTATTAGTGGAGTAGGAGAGAGAGTAGAGGTGAGAGAGGTGATATGGGTGTAATGGAGGAGAGAGAAGATGGTTGGTGGGAGGTTGAAGATGAGTGTGGAAATTATTAGGTGTGTATGGAGTATGGGAGTCAGTGTGAGGGTGATGGTGTTAATTTAGTGTATATGGTGTGTATGTGTAAGTTTGTACCTAAAAAAGTATAATAACCTAACTAACTAAAAAGAAAACTAACAAACTAAAAAATTAAAATCAACTAAAAAAAATAATATCCTAACTCTAAAAAAAACTCAAATAATAAAAATAAAAGAAATAAAAACTAAAAATCTAATAAAAATAAAAATTAAAGTCCTAAAAAAACGTAAAATCTAATAAAATTAAAAATAAATTCTTAAAAAATAAAATCCTAATCCTAATAAAAAAAAGTAAGAACTAATAAAAATCAAAATCAAAATAAAGAAATAGAAAATAAATCTTAGAAAATTCTAAATAAATCTAAAATAAATTCTAAAAATAAAACGAACGCAAATAAAAATCTAAAAAAAATAATAAAGGTACAAACTCAACACACACAGGCTCAAATGATGGACTGGGCTCGGTTTAGGTTTAGGATTGGTTCGGGGCTAGGTTCGGGGACACGGTTCGAAACATCAAAAATGATCTCGACAAGCTCAAATAGGGACTTCTGAGTTCACATGTACTTTGATTTTTTTTCGTTGATTTTTTTTAACCGCTACTGTGTCGCAATTACACCGATTTAGCACTATTTGATGCTGCGACTGTGTATTGACTTGTAAAATGATAAAATACGAACATAAGGCCAATTTTAATTAAAGTGACTAAAATGCTTTTATTCGGGGCATAAATTATACACTTTTGGGTGCTTATCACACCACCCCCAAACAGAACATTGCTAGTCCTCGAGCAAAAATAGAAAGAAAACAGGGACAAATAACCAGTGAACACGACACGATACGTCAACTTGTATACAATTCAAAATAATTCATTATCTTAATGGGTATTAACGAGTGAACACGACACGATACGTTAATATAACGAGTCGGGTTTGGATATGATTATTTCACACGATAAAAAACTCACCCGTTTAGGCACGAACCCAATAAGACCCGAACACGATAAAAAACGACACGAACACGACTTGACACGACTTGACACGACCCATTGACAGGTTTAATGAGAATCATCCCCAAATAAGACTGAAGCGTCAGTCTTGTTGCATAAAGGCAAAAACAGGTCAATGCACTTGTATGACAAAGTTCATCACACGATGCAACGCATCAGTGGACCATGGGTGGGTGGGTATCAGGGTAAGGATAAGAAAGGCAGGGGAGAATAAGCATTGATCACGGGCCTTATCGAGCCGAAAGGTGAGGGAAACAAGGGACCTATAAGAATAGTTCTCCAATTGGTTGGGGGGGGGGGGCGTGACACCCCGCCTAATAAAATATCGGGTGATCAATCCTATACTAAATTAAAACACGAGTCTCATATGGTTCATTCTCAGCATCACTGTCGAAAACCAATTTAATTACTAATAACTTATTAGGCTGGCGTCAAAATTTTATTTAACTAATCTTTTTAACCATGCCATTAAAAAAAACATCACAACAGTTTATATATAACAACTGGAATAAAATAAAATAACCAAACACTCGATACAACATAATACAACCAAATCGAATGTTGTACTAAAAGGCGGTAAAAGAATAAATGAATACAATTGGGCAATCGGTCCGAATATTACTACAATGCTTCCTATCTAGATCACAAGGATAGAATGGTCTAAAATAAACCTTCTTGCATCCATAGATGCTGCAACAAACGTCTGACTCGAAAGAATCATCATCCAAGCATTATTGTGTCTGGATACCTAATATATATACATATATAGCAAGAGAGGGAAAATAGAGAAACGGGTCAGAGATCGAGTTTTGAAAAATATTTAGCAAGTGATTAAAATCCATATTTTTAAAATATGAAATCTCTTATATTTAAACTAGTATCGCACTCTCATGAGATACACCTCACCCATATTCTAATAGTTCACGCCTATCGCATACCTTTTAAACAACCTAGTTAAGCTACCATGCTTAAGTAATCTATTTCACCTATCTTCTAAAAATCCTCAAAAAACAGAGTACTAAGGACTAAACTTCTCCCCATTCTCAACACTGTGCTACGTTTCGTGCGTGGGGTGTCTCACGAAGAGAAATCCAAACAAGGAACCCCCCCCCAATACACTACTACATAACAATGTTGATCGTCGAGATCTATTAGGCCCTCAGTACATAACATATATAATAAAGTCCCGTATATATATATATATATATATATATATATATATATATATATATATATATATATAGAACCTATGGTTCACATTTGTATTACTCCGGATATAATACTACCAGAAGAAGAAGAATATCTTATTCATTTTACACCATTCAAAGTTATATGATATCTCGTCTTCATATACAAGCAATTTACTATATGCAATAAGTATAATTATACCTATTACAATCATAAGTATAATAACCATCCCACCGAGCTACAACTCGAGGATCTAGTCTCATAGTGCCTATTCGTATTCGGGTTTACTCAATCAACTATGGTACCAAGCCACACTCACTCATGGTCATGGTAAAAATACACAATGGTGGAGGCGGTCATATTCCCTCATGAAAGTGGAATAACAATATCGCACTCATATGCGGGACTTTATGACCTGTGGATATACTCTCCCTTCTCCTCAAGCCAGGGTATTCACCCACATCGCGCAAGCTCCCTGGATCGAACTAGAGAAATATAAAATCTGGCTGTCCATCCCTATGCCTGGGGAAGCTTTTGGAACCCGCCTCTAAAGTAAAAATATACCAATCACACGGATATATTTATATTCACATCGTATCATATATATACCGTAACAACTCCCGTATATATAATACATATCACTTCTCATTATATATAGCTATAATTGCCAAACTCTTATAGCGATAGTCAATAACCCGAATGTTCCCATTCGTAATAGTATATAAGCCTTCATACACTTAAAATACTAAAACCATAAGTATTATCTTACTTAAAATATAACTCGCACCTTAATCACTTTTAAGGATTTTACATAAACCCGAATGTACCACTTTGTAATAATTAAATAAGTATATTATCAACTTATCTTACTTCCCTAGGTATCGCATAACCTATAATAAGAGTCGTCAATAAACGTTTCGGATAACCACGCAATTCTCTTAAGCCCGTATCCTAAATTCCATCCTAATCGCATCCTTGGATTTACTCAATTATAATCATCCCATATTTATTCTAACCACATAAATATATCTACATATGCTTGCCGAATATTTCCCGTGAATGTTATTCGTCCATTCATTAAATTCATATCCCAGATTGTACACCAAATTAGACCGAGGTTTCCTATTTCGATCCAAGGTTTACTCACCCTCAATACCATTATCTAGGAGTTCTAATATCACTTCTAGAATCCCCTAAAATAATCTCCAAATAATTTTAGCCTTAATTCTCCCAGTATCAGGATTGATTTCTAACTAATGATTTCGATCTCGGACAGCCTTCCGTAGAACAATCATTATAAATTCAAAAACAAAATCATAAAAATATGTGGTCGGCACCCACGCGACCGTGATGAAAATATCTACAAATTTTATTTTTGACCAAGAGCCGAATCGATTCTCTTACTAGTCGAATCGATTCGGAAATGACGTTGTGTTACTATTCATCATCTTCTTCAATCCTTATTTTTCCCAACATGCATCCAACCCCACTCCACGGATCTTAACATCACCCAACAAATATACAAACATCTCCACACTACAAATTACCCAACACAACAATTTATTTGGGTATTTAACCAATTAAACCTAGAAAATCATCCATTTTCGTAATTAAACCCTAAGTTTCATTTCTTCCTATTTCTCACCATAAGTTGCACCATTAACATGGATTTAAGCTTAGAATTCATCTACTATCATCATCACAATAAATCCTTATGAAAACTTCTCCCAAAAACCCATTTATACAAGAATCCCCAAACCCAAAAATCATATAGTTTTACACACCAACTACAATATGAGAAATAAACACACTAAATCATTTAAAGCAAGTTAAACACTTGCCTCGTTGGATAAATCCGGCGACCTCGAGTCGAATTTTGCGAAGTTTGGCCGGAAATCTCTTCCTCTTTCCCTTTTCTTCCTTCCTTTATTTTCCTTCGTCTTTCTTTCCTTTCTCTCTTTCTCCCGTGCTCTTTTTAAGAGAGAATAAGGGTTTTCCCCTTATAAACCATAAAATGACTTGTATAATCAAATGTGAGTCCCTACTAGTCCAAAAGTCCTCAGAACCTAAACACTACCCCCGAATAATCTATTCTTATCTCGGCCATTCTGAAACCAACCGTGCACTCGAAATCACCATCCGAGTCAATTAACTAAAATTCACTAATTAAACCCAATACATCTCAATACGCGTGTTTTCCAAATAAAATATTATCATTTGTCTCTTTACCCAACTGCGACATGTAATTAAAATAATCCAACTCATTTATTTAGTCCCCAAAGTAAATGTAACACACATCGGAAATCACCTAACACTCATAAACTCCAAAAAAATATTATTCACAATAATTCCTTAAATTTCCAAATCACGTCCACTTATGTAATTTAATTATCCATAAAATTACGGGGTATTACATACTCCCCCCCCCCTTACAACGAAATTTTATCCTAGAAATTTGGTTACAACCTGTATCACCAAAGTCAATTTATCCTAGTACACTGACGTCGAATGGTACTACCCAATGGTACCCTACCATATACCACCTATCTCAAGGCTTATATTCTAACGCACTAGCTTAACTAAATTTCTATACGCTGAAACACTACCTCAGTCGTAAGGTTATAATCGTATATAAATAAAACGAGCCTATAATCGTAGCTCTAACGTATCTATCTTATCGGGAAGGGGTCACTCTAATTGTCCGTTCATCTACAACAGGACGTCGAATTTCTCTTAAAAAGGAAACTACACTAGCGCTTGACTACTTTCGTCATCTTATCGCTTATCTTAGGTGTGAAAATTCTTATTGCACCTATACAATTGGATTATTGCGTACCTCCTACAACGTTCAATCCATCAAACTCCAAATGCAAATCCATTTATAATTGCCCACAACCTTTTTTTTCTCGTGCACATCGGCACCACTATTGCAAATGTCACACAGGTAACACTCTCTAAAAAAATGGGCTTCATTTTCTCGGCCTGGTACTAACATCAGGGTACTCTCAACCCGAATAATTTGAAATTCAATTCTTCCTATATCAGCGCCACTTACCCTACTAGCCTTATCTCTAAGTAGACCTAAGATCGGTGTGTTTTCCTACACATGTAAAATGAGTACTATCCTAACTATATCCCTAGTGCCCAAGACCTCTCTCAACTTCCAATATTTACTCGGTTTTATGCGTGGGACGTCTCGCAAAGTGAAATCTAGACAAGGAACCCTTCCGTTACACTACTTCCTAGCATCGTTGGTTGTCGAGATATAACGACCTAAGGCACACAATTGGGATGTTTTAAAATCCTATCTCATAATCGTACTAACGCGCTTCTACCTATATGTCCTTTCATCTTGGCGAAATGGAAAGTTTAACTAATCGGGCGTCTATACCCTATAAAAGTGTTATGAACATCATACCCAAAATATATTGCCTCATAATTTTCCTTTTAATCAAGGCCTGGCTATAAGCCTCAAATCAATTCTCTAAATCTTACTTCACCCATTACATGCAGTGTGAGAACCATTTCAATACTTTTCCATAGCACTTCCATCTCTATAAGCGTCAAATCATGACAAGGATCTTAGTTTATAGTGATTTCTTCACACTAGGTAAGTTATCATCAAAACCAACATTCTTGCATCCCATAACATCCCTCCACTCCTGACGTCGTTATGGTTCGTGCGTAGAGTGTCTCGCAAGCGAAATCCAAACAAGAAACCCCTCCAATACACTACTACTTAAATTTATTAGTCATGGAGGTCTGTTAGCTTCAAATATGCAACCGGGATAATCTCGTCCCATCTATCAACAGAAATGTGGTCTGAACTCCTACTTCTTTCAAGGAGCCATACCACAAAGTGCTTGTACTAACACTAAGTCCTTTGTGAAACCAACAACGAGCTTAAACTCACACCTTAAGACTAATTCCTGCATACCTTAAATCATACTTATAAGGTCGCCATACACTAAAATTGGGAAAATGAAATATCTACTCATCGAGGTTCCATTTAAATATATAATAAAGGCAAGCTCAACCCTTATCCAGGTGAGATATCACAAAAATAACTAGTTCTACACTAGAATCGCGGATACGATAGTCTTGCAATCATTAGCCTGTTATCGCTTAGATCATCCAGAAATACATTACTCTTACAATAGTACCATACTCGTATAACAAATACAAAGTGAGCAATACAAACCAGATATAAATTCAAAATATCAACACCCGCTTTTACAGCGAATGAAGGAAAATAGAACCTCGTTATCCCGAAAAAAACATATAGACATACACTATATAATGTTACCGATACTACCAGTAAACTCGAATCACACACACAAATCTAGGGCTAATAAAATACCGTGACTCAATATTGCCACATGAAATATACCTCCTTCATCAGAGGTGAAACCCATAAAAGTAACTTAGCCAATCTCCCTAACTTCTCCAATTGGTTTTCAGACAAAGTACACTTCCTTAACCAAACCAAAAACTACTTTAATCAATGCTACATCTAGGCATCCCACTCTTGCCCTTTTTTTTTTAAAGATGAAATTTATTAGATAGAGAGTGAAGAAAAGCCCTTCACTGGTGGCTAACACTACAAGTGATAGAAAAGTCTGCAATGAAACCTAATAAATATCTAGATTTTACACCTTTGTAAGGTCTAGCTTTGAAAGCAATTTGCACGTCTTCATGAACCAGGTCTATAATCTTTGAAGCTTGCATATCCACATCTTCGAATTCTTTTAAGTTCCGAGCACACCAAATCCTCCAACAAATGTAGCAAGGGAGAACAATTGTAAGTAAAGATTTTATATTTTTTCCTCTAGCTTTTAACCACCACGACATGAGAAAACTTTTGAGGTTGGAAAAATTAACTTTATACCCCATTAGACCCATGGAATGTTTCCAAACGTCAAGAGCAAGTTGGCTAGAGCCAAATAGGTGATCAAAGATTTCCTCAACTGGATTGGAACAGCATCTGCATTTTGAGGCCAAATTTTTTTTGAGGTTTTTCAGACACGGATCTATAGGGAAAGCATGCTGAAGGAGACGCCACATGAAGAACGAGACTTTAGGGAGAATTCTTGATTTCCAAATCACTGAGAAGGAGAAAAGAATGCAATGACTGTTACGAGCTATTTCCCATGCGGATCTTATTGTGAACAATCCATCCGAGTTGGGTTTCCAGTAAATAGGGTTATCACTAACCACATTATCATGATATAAATCCCAAACTTTTTGCATTCTACGCCAAATTGGGCTGGAAAGGGAAGGCGAGCCATGGAAGTCTAAAGCTGCTGTTGATCTATAACGTTTCTTCATAAAATTAGACCAAATGTTTCCACCTTTGTAGAAGGAAGACCACAGTTTGCAAGAGTAAGCTTTTATGATGTCAGATAAGTTTTTGATCCCCACACCACCTTCACATAAGGAAGACACATTTCCAGCTAACCCATTTGTGTTTCAATCTATCTCCCTGGGCACCCCAAATGAATGTTGCAAAAACCGTTTCAATCCGCTGAATAACACTGATCGAAGGATCGAGAACACATAAAATATGGAAGGACATAGATTGAAGACTAGATCTTAGCAGAGTAAGTCTCCCAGCATGAGATATCACTTTCCAGGTCCATTTCGTGCCCTTACTCATCAATGCTTCTTCTAATGCGCCGAACAGCTAGGGAGATCTCCTACCCGTATAAATAGGAACTCCCATGTATTTCAGAGGCAGGTTCCTTTCTAAAAAATCATACCGAACTCTTGCCCTTAAACTCATACCGAACAAGGTTAAAGTGTGTGGTTGTATGCTCCACATTACAATCATTCCCTATCTCTGGCCACCCTGACTATGTTAAGGTTATCTGTATCTCGAACTCTATAGCCTCGATCCTGACACTTACCTTTATAGTTCCCTTAACTTCTTCGCCTAAAAGAAAACTACACTACTGGGCTCAACTGCCCTATTTTAATGACTTCCCCGGGTGGATGTCCACCAATGGGGTTCCACGAACACAAATTCTCCACAAGTGTTAGAAACACTTTCTAGTGAGCCTATAATTTCATTGAAGGACTCTTTCTTCATTGTACCTACCTTACTTTGGTACAAGGTTCACTTCTCCATATCACTCTTTATTCACTGTCGGCCTCTGACCGATCCTCATATGAATAATTCAGAAGCTGCATTCTCTTCATTCCTGATAAATCGAAGGAACTTGCGGTTAAAACCGTCCATAATATTCCTTGATGATCAAAACATCTTGCTCCCCCAAATATGGTAATTACCATTCCCACCATTTCGACATTTCTCCAACGAGTAAAAAAAAAATTCCTCAAATTTTCACATCTAGGCATTCCTATACCCCGCTCTAAGCCAAAGCTTTCGAGCCCTATACTTCCACTAAATAAAGCTACACTGCCTCTGCATGAATTAACTTCAATGTATGGTCCTTATCAAAGACCCTTTCAAAAAATTTCCCAATTTACTTCACTGGGTAATTCAAATTTATCACCACTCTCTACTGTAGCGGTACTTAGATAATTATAACTACTATACTTTAGTAGTCGTTGTAGCAATCCACAAAAATGCCACGAAAGGGGGTGACCTATGCCGCGGTCCTCATCCCCGACTTCAACTTGTAGATCCTACCAAGCCCCACCTCCCGCTGCCCTCATCACGGCCTTCCCTGGTCACCCTTCATCGATCAGCACACGAATCACGAACGAGCTCACAAAAGATTTAATATAATATTACATAATAGCAGGAGAACGAAATCTCACAATAGGAATCAACAATCCTAATCATAAGGCTCTATTCAAATAGAAAACAAAGCTGAAAGTATCATACGCCCTCACAGATTCCTAAGGACACTAGAACCTGATGCTCTAATACCATCTGTGACACCTCGCCTAATAAAATACTGGGTGATCAATCCTATACCAAATTAAAACAGGAGTCTCATATGGTTCATTCCCACCATCACTGTCAAAAACCAATTTAATTACTAATAACTTATTAGGCTGTCGTTAAATTTTTTTTAACTAATCTTTTTAACCAAACCATTGAAATATAACATCACAACATTTTGATTATAGCAACTGGAATGAAATAAAATAACCGAACACTTAGTACAATATAATACAACCAAATCGAATGCCGCACTAAAAGGCGGTAAAAGAATAAATGAATACAATTGGGATATCGACCCGAATATTACAACAATGCTTCCTATCTAGATCACAAGGATAAAAGCATCTAAAGTAAACCTGCTTGCATCCACAGCTGCAGTGGCAAACGTCTGACTCGAAAGAATCATCATCCAGGCATCCCTGCATCTGGACACCTAATATATATACATATATAGCAAGAGAGGGAAAATAGAGAAATGGGTTAGAGCCCGAGTTTTGAAAAGTATTTAGCAAGTTCTTAAAAGACATATTTTTAAAATATGAAATCTCTCATATTTAAATTGGTATCGCACTCTCATGAGATACACCTCACCCCTCTTCTAATAGTTCACACCTATCGTATACCTTTTAAACAACCTAGTTAAGCTACCCCACCTAACTAATCTATTTTACCTATCTTATAAAAATCCTCATAAACCATAGTACTAAGGACTAAATTTTTACCCATTCACAACATTGCGCTACATTTCGTGCGTGGGGTGTCTTATGAAGCGAAATTCAAACAAGGAACCCCCTTGATACACTACCACATGACAATGTTGATCGTCGAAATCTATTAGTTCCTCAGTACATAACATATATAATAAAGTCCCGTATATATATATATAGTTCTCATTAGAACCTATGATTCACATTTGTATTACTCCGGATATAATACTACCGGAAGAAGAAGAATATCTTATTCATTTTACACCATTAAAAGTTATATGATATCTCGTCTTCATATACAAGCAATATACTATACGCAACAAGTATAATTATACCTATTACAATCATAATTATAATAACCATCCCACCGAGCTATAACTCGAGGATCTAGTCTCATAGTGCCTATTCGTATTCGGGTTTACTCAATCAACTACGGTACCAAGCCAGACTTACTCATGGTCATGGTAAAAATACACAATGGTGGAGGCGGTCATATTCCCTCCTGAAAGTGTAATAACAATATCGCACTCATATGCGGGAAGGTATGACCTGGGGATATACTCTCCCTGCTCCTCAAGCCAGTGGATTCACCCACATCGTGCAACCTCCCTGGATCGCACTAGAGAAAATATAAATTTTAGCTGTCCATCCCTATGCCCGAGGAAGCCCGTGGAACCATCCTCTAAAGTACAAATATACAATCACAGAGATATATTTATATTCACATCGTATGATATATATACCGTAATAACTCCCGTATATATAATGCATATCACTTCTCAATTTATATGTCTATAATTGCCAAACACTTATAGCGATAGCCAACAACCTGAATGTTCCCATTCGTAATAGTATATAAGCCTTCATACACTTTAAATACTAAACCCATAAGTATTATCTTACTTAAAATATAACTCGCACCTTAATCACTTTTAAGGATTTTATATAAACCCGAATATACCAATTTATAATAATTAAAGAAGTATACTGTGGTAACAATTATTACGCAACACAAACAAATAGGGGAAAGACAAGCACCAAATAAGAATGAGGAATATAAAATGTCAATCACACAATAAAGGATGTACGTGGTTCAGCAAAGATGTGCCTACGTCCACGGTGGTGCAGTCGGTGTTATTTTTATATACTTTGGAGAGTGGTTACAGATAATACAACTTGTCCTTTTACCCCAGACTTAGGGTTCAATATATACATGTTCATTTAGGTAAGTGGGGATGTTGGATTCCCCCACGTCTTCCATCTCTCCCTATAACCTCCCTTAATGGGAACGTGGGAAGAGACCGGATCACAATCAAATAAGAGGTGGGGGTTTAGACTTTGGGACGCCAGCATCGGGCTACTCGTCCAAGCCCATGATCTTAATTTTGGGTACCCACAATTGCCCCTAAGTTTGTTGGGCCATGTTTTGGGCTCAATAAATTTAAATGATTAGTCATAATGGCTTTTTTGTACATTGTGCAACTCTTCGAAGGTTGTGAAGCTGATTTTGGCAAAATTCGCTTCGTATTTTGTGCACTATGATTAGCAAAATTTAAAGGTTTTCTAGAATAGCGTCGTTTCAATTTTTCCAGCACTCTTCCATTCCCTGTGAGCTCTGGCACTTCGTACCTTCTTCTCTCAATCTCCATTCTCATTGCTTCCTTGTTGTTTGGGCCCGTGCTTCTTCATCATTCGAATCGATTTTCTATTTTGTAAGTTTCCTATGCCTTTTCTTTGTACTTTCTCTTTGAGTTTGTAGTTCTCTAGGGTTTTCCAATGGCGAAGATTGGGAATAGGTCGGTCTCTGAATTTAGTAAGTTTTATAACATCCCTGAGTGGGTAGATATTGAGTGTTGCGCTTCCCTTCCTAGAAATGTTAGAGAGATAGATGACACCCACTGGATCCATGTTTTGTTGCTTTCCCAGGGGGGACTCGCTTTTCCTCCCAACGATTTGTTCTTGCATTTCTTTGGCTATTTTAATATTGTTCCTACACAATGCTCGCCCAATGTGTGAAAAATAGTTAATGGCGTACATAGAATAAATCAGTTGTATGGTACTAGGTTATTGCTCACCGAGGTCTGTTTTTGCTATTCTTTTTCTCGAACTAGCTCAGGTGTCCTCTATCTCAAAGCTAGGAGTCCTGATAGGGTATTGGTAGTAAATCTACCTGATTCCCATAAGGACTATTGGTAAGAAGGTTTCCTTGTTAGAAACTGACAATTTTCTCCCCAATTTGAAGGATTGAGGTCTGAGAGGTTCTCTGTTCCCTTTTATGGGGAAGAATACATAGGTAGACTTTGCTCTGTTGTTTTAATTTTTGTTGATTTGTGATTTTTCTGATTCTTCTTTGTTTTTCTTCCACAGCGAGGTCAAAGAACTTGGAACCCGCCCTCAGCGAGGTTCGTCTCCCTGAACTAGTTAAGGCTTGGAATATCAGAGAGCCTTTGGGTGACGACGAGCATCCCAGGTCTGCTGCTTTTCTGCTTGAGTACAAGAACGTTGGCTCCAGTTTCATAACAAGGCCTGTGGACAGTATCCCAGAGTTTGATACCTCCGAAGAGACTGCTACGGATCCTATCTAGTTGAACGAGGAGGAGAGAAGCTCTGAAAGTGACATCGTAGGTGCTGTAAGTAATTTGGGTGGAGGGAGCTCCAGTAGTAGTGATTCTTCTGATCGTGGGGAGGTTTTTGAAGCTTGAGAGTCATCGAGTACCTCCGGCAGTTTGAGCGAGGAAATGGTTCCTCCAAGGAAGAACTTAATTCGGGATGATGATGATGATGAAGACCACATGCTTCTCGCACAGAGGTCGAAGAAGCAGAAATCTAGCCCTGGGGCCGTAGCTACTGGTTCTCGGTCTTCTGCTCAGGAGCAGGAGAAGAAGAGGAAAGAAGAAGAGCAAGTAAGAGAGAGAGATAGAGAGAAAGAAAGAGGAGGAGAGAAAGAAGGTAGAGGAGAAGAAGAGGTCGGAGGAGAGTAGAAGAATAGAGAGGGAGAAAGATGAAGAGAGGAGGAAGATGGAGGCTAGGACGAAGGCTGGGCAAGCCTTGGTCCCGGTGTCTGCCCTGTCGGAGGGAGCTTCAGTCCCAATTTCCCCTCAGCTGGCCCCCGCACTGCTCGAGAGGGAAGTCCTTCCTGCTGATTGCCAGAGGGCACTAGGGTCTGAGCAATTATCCCTTCAAGCTAGCCAGAGGCTAGCTTTGGTAAGATTTTTTTTCCTTTCTCCCATGTTTTTATGAATTCCATCATTTCCTTCTTTTAATGTCTTCTTTTTTCTGCAGTTTGTGACTGACTTTGTCGTGCTATATCATTCACGCGATGAGCTGGTGAAGAAAAATAGCGAGCTGGAGAAAGAGAATGTTGCCTTGAAGCTGAAGGGTACAAAGCTCGAGGCTAGTTTTAAAGCTGTTGACGCTGCTCAGATATCATCCGATCTGGCTCTTGCTATAGCTAATCGAGAGAAGGACGTAGCAGTTAAATATATGAAGGAGTTGCGATAAGCCTACAACCTGGTTTGCTCGAGAAAGCTGGCCGTTGTGGAGGAGAATAGAGTTCTCTCAGAGGAGCTGAAGAAGAAGGAGTCTGAGGCGGTCACTGCCAAGGAAGACTCATATAATTCTGGTTGGACTGCAGTATACGAGGATGCTGAAGTTCAGATAGGCTATATTAGTCCTCTGAACTTCAAGAAGGGTTGGAACAAGGCCCTCATAGCTGTCGGAGTGGATGTTGCATCTCCCCTGTTTGACGAGCACGACCCAGGGCCGAGGCCAGTTGTAGATGAGGACCCTGCCCCAGCTGTTGAAGGCGCTGACCCTATCCCTCAGACAACCCCTGTTGACGTTTCCCTTGTTGTGGGGACAGAGATTACCCCTACTGAGGGCGGTGCTCCTGCTGATGCCGACAAACGGAAACAACCATTGACCTCTGGGCAACCTGAGGTTGCTAACTAGCTATCTTCTAGGATTACTTTGTATTTTTGCTTTTTCTGTCTGTAAACTTTCTTTTTGCTGTTCGATGTAATTTCAACCTTTATTAATGAAAAGGCTCCTTTTTCTCATCGAACTAATTTATCTCCTTCTCTCCCTTGTCTTTTTATTGCTTGAATTTAATTGAAGTGGATGATTACATTCCTTCTACTTCCCAATTGGGAAGGATGTTGAGGCCCAATGTGAGCTCCGAAGTTCGTCACACTTTCGTGAGGATCTGCAAGTCTCTGCGACTGAGGAACAAGCGCTTTATAGAGAAAATTGAGCTCATCGCCAAGATGAAGGACAGGCTTCAAGAGATGGAGGACATTGGTACCTCAGTTCAAGAGGAGGTCAACGCGCTAAGAGCGAAGCTGTTAGAGGCCTCTAAGATCAATTAAGTTGGGGAAGTTCTCAACCAGGAGAATGAGGCTCTGAGGAGAGAGGTCTCACGACTTAGGGAGCATGCATCGAGCACTGCTCTAGCAGTATTGTAGGGTTCCTCGTCATCGCGAGCTAGATCTGGTCAGATTGATCTGCCTCCTGCATTGCAGGTTCCTTCTCTTATGATCGTTCTGCGAGCTCGCAGGAACACGAGGGGTTCAGCTAGAGAAATGGAGGAGCTCTGCGAAGATATTCAACCAGCGTATGTGATTGCTGCTGGGCTCCAGAGGGATGTCACTCGGTTGCAGCACTTATTCAAAAAAGGTCCTCGGCGAGTGTGGGCTGACGGCTACGACCAGGGTTGGTCAGATGCTCCAATAAGGTTGTCAGAGTTCAAAGATCTTTCTTTTATCTGGGGGTGGCTGAGTGCCCTGAAGGAGCGACAAGTCCTGAGGAACTCGATGCTCTGGTATCGCCATGATATTTCTCCCTCCACCCTGATGCCTAACCCCTTTCGGAGGGATGATCGATGGATCCCCATCGATGCCATCCCTTGGTAATTAATGGAGTCGGATGCGAATGAGGTTGAGGAAGAGTTAGCTCTTGCTCCCGATGACGGAGGAAGAGCTCGAGTGGATGATTATCTCACTCAGAGGCCTCACCCTCATTGAGATTTTGTTAATTGTTGTTTTTTGTATTTTGGGTAGTGTAAATGCTTTGGGCGAGCTTGTCGACTAAACATGTATCACCACTATTGTAAATATGATGAATTAATATAAAGCTTGTGTTTTGGGCGAATTTGTCGACTAAACAAGTGTATTATATTCTTCATATTCTTTCTGCTTTATGATCTTCAAAGTTTGTGTTGTTACGCAAGTTTCCTCCCAGTCCAGTATAATATCGAGATACCATTGTGCATCACTTTACCTTTTAGGTCGTGTTGTCACACTCCCTTAGGCCTAAGTGTGGCAATTGGAGAGGACACACCTGGTGTTGGATGCTTTATTCGATCAGGATTTTATTCAACCAAAGAAGGTTTGATGACCCGTATAAAATTTGGCCATATTGCCTAAGGATCCCCTGTAGGACTTCATATATTCCCAGGGGCAATGCTAAGAGGTCCCTCGTGTTTCATAACGATGACCTGAGGGGGGATACTCCCCTGCTATGATGTAGTGATCAATGTGCCTGTCATTTGGAAAAGATGTGCGATAAAGCTCATATAACTGTTACTTACTAGAATGCAATCGTTTAAATAACTTTCACTAATGACAAGAGAAATGAACTTCTAGTTCCATAACAAAAGAATAAAAGAAAGATCTAAAAATAGAATCTCTTAAGATTGGATGTGTTCCATGCTCATGGTATTTCTCTGCCTTCCATCGTTTCCAATTGATAGGCGCCCTACAAATCGTCTCTTGTTATCTTAAAGGGTCCTTCCCAGTTTGGGCCTAGCTTTCCGTCTGATGGTTTTACTGCGCTGCCCAGGACTTTCCTTAGAACGTAATCCCCAACTCGGAATGTTCTTGGGTTAACCCTTTTGTTGTAATGCCTCGCGAGCTGTTGCTGATAGCTCGCTATTTTTACTAGGGCTACCTCTCGACACTCGTCGGCTAGGTCAAGCTCATCGAGCAATGCTGCATTATTATGGCCCTGGTCGATAAGGTTGGACCTCATTGTCGGCAAACCGGCTTCTAGTGGGATGACTACTTCTATCCCATATGTCAACGAAAATGGGGTTTCTCCTGTTGCTCGCCGTGGAGTGGTTCGGTAAGCCCATAGAATGTGTGGTAATTCATTTACCCATGTGCCTTTGGCTCGCTCCAATCCCTTCTTTAATCCGTCGATCACAATTCTGTTAGAAGCCTCAGCTTGGCCATTGCTCTGAGGGTGGGCCACCGAACTGAAGTGGTGTCTAGTATCGTGTTTGTTACAGAAACTCTGAAAGGATCCTCTTTCGAACTGTGTTCCATTGTCGGTGATGATAGTTCTGGGGACACCAAAGCGAGTGATTATATTTCTCCATATGAACCTTATCATATCTGCGTCTCGGATGTTCGCCAGGGGTTCCACCTTGATCCATTTGGTGAAGTAGTCAGTTGCAACCAACAGATATTTATGATTGCCGGTGGTGGTAGGCAGTGGTCCTACGATGTCAATTCCCCATTGGGCGAATGGCCATGGGCTGGACAGTGATTTTAGGTCGCTAGCAGGCTGGTGGACCATAGGAGCGTGAAGTTGGCACTTAAGGCACTTGCGAACATACATCGCAGAGTTCCTTTGCATATATGACCACCAATAGCCCTCCTTCATTACTCGAAAAGCTAGAGACCTTCCTGCGATATGGCTTCCACAAACTCCTTCGTGAAGCTCGTGTAGCACTTGCTCTACATTTCCTGGGTGAACGCATTGGAGGTAGGGACCAGAGAAGGATCTCTTATACAGGTTTCCCTCTGGGGATAAGTGAAAGCGAGCAGCTTTGACTCTTATCTGGTGGGCAGTCTTTTTATCATTCGGGAGCGTGCCATCCTTTAAATAGTCCCTTAAGGGGTCCATCCAGCTGGGAGCTGATCCCACCTGGAGTACCTATTTCCCGTCCTATAGCCTGCTATCGTGGGTTCTCGGGTGAGTGAAGAAATCGATGGGGATGGTTGTTTTTAGGTCAAAGTCGACTGCCGAACTCAGGGCTGCTAGGGTATCAGCATGGCTATTTTTCCCTCTGGGAAACTGCTGGACATTGATCTCTTCGAAGCTCGCCATTAATTTTTTAACTAAAGCGAGGTAAGCTGCCATTCTTTCATCTTTTGCATTGTAATCTCCACTTATCTGATTGGCTACTAATTGGGAATCTCCGAACACCTGTAAATGCTTTGCTCCCAAAGTGTGTGCCTTCTGGAGGCCGGCTATTATGGCTTCGTATTCTTCTTTGTTGTTGGAGGTTACAAATCCAAGACTGATTCCTTGTTCAAGGATTGTATTTTCTAGGGTAACGAAGACAATGCCTACTCCTGCCCCCTTTGAATTGGAGGCTTCATCAACAAACAGTTTCCAGGTTCCCACTGTCGCTTGGTTCTCCTTTTGCCTTGGTAGTTGAGGTTGGTTGGAAGGTACCTCGCCCGTGAATTCGGCTATGAAATCAGTAAGGATCTGTCCCTTGATTGCGATCCTTGGTTGAAACTGGATGTCAAATCTCCCGAGCTCGACTGACCATTTAGACAGCCTGCCCGACAAATCCGCTTTCCTCAGGACTGCCTTAAGGGGGTGCGATGTAAGGACGATGATAGTGTGGGCTTCGAAATAGTTCTTCAGCTTCCTCGAGGCCACTATGAGTGCGTAGGGGAGCTTCTCCAGCGGTAGGTACCTTTGCTCGGCGTCGAGTATGGTCTTGCTCGCGTAATAAACAGGGTACTGGATTCCTGCAACCTCGCATATTAATGCATAGCTGATAGTGTGGTTAGAAACGGAGAGGTACATGTATAAAGAATCTATTTGTCGTGGTATGACGAGCAGTGGTGGAGAGCTTAAATAAGCTTTGAGCTCGACCAATGCTCGTGAGCAATCTGGGCTCCATTCTACCGTTTTATTCCCCTTGAGAAGCTGAAAGAAAGGCTTGAATTTCTCGGAGGATTTAGAGATGAAGCGATTTAAGGCAGTGAGAATACCAGTGAGCTTCTATACGTCCTAAATTGTTCGAGGTGGTTGTACCCTGTTAATTGCATCGATCTAGTCTGGGTTAGCCTTTATGCCTCTCTTACTGACTAAGTACCCAAGAAATTTTCCTGACTGGACACCGAAAGAACACTTGCTTGCATTAAGTTTCATTCGGTACTTCCTGAGGATTTTGAAGGTGTTTGACAGGTATGAGAGGTGATTTTCCTTCCTCCTACTTTTAACGAGCATGTCATCGATGTAGACCTCCATGGTGTCCCCCATCTGGTCCTTGAATATTTTGGTGACCAGCTGCTGATAGGTTACCCCTGCATTCAGGATCCCAAAGGGTGTGACCTTGTAGCAGTATAACCCAACTATCATGATGAACGCCGTTTTGTCCTGGTCTGGGGCATATAAGGGGATCTGGTGTTACCCTGAGTATGCGTCCAGAAAACTCTTTCGCTCGTGAGCTGCAATGACGTCTACCAGTTGGTCTATTTTTGGGAGGGGGAAACTATCTTTAGGGCACGCTTTGTTGAGGTCAGTGAAGTCGATGCAAACTCTCCACTTCCCGTTCCTCTTCGGAACTACTACTGGGTTGGATAACCACTTGGGGAATTGCACTTCCCGTATGGATCCTGCATCCAGCAGTTTTTTAACTTCTTTTTCTACTGCTTTAGCCTTCTCGGGTGCAGTTCGTCATGCCTTCTGCGTGATTGGTTTGAAGGTAGGATCGATGTGCAGCTGATGGCAGACTAAATTAGGATCGATTCCAGGCATCTCGTATGGTTCCCATGCGAAAACATCAATGTTGCGTCTCAGTAGAGTTGTCAATTCCTTCTGTTCCTGGTCGGTGAGAGATGCTCCAATTAATAAGACTCTATCACTGTCGCCATCTCCAGCCGCAACATCTACCAGGTCCTTGATGACCCGCTCGGAGGGGAGGATCCTGGTCTCCTCTACTCCAGATCTTCCGTACTTTAATTGCTATTTAGAAGGTGTCAGACCTTCTTCTACTTTCTCACTGGGCTGATCGGGCTTCCTTTCTGGCTTTGGTCGGATGGCTGCTATGAAGCACCTTCTTGCCATCGCTTGGTCGCCGTGGATCTCCATTACTCCTCGCTTGGTTACATACTTGAGTTTCTGATGGTAGGTCGAGGAGACTGCCTTCATTGCATGAAGCCATCCCCTGTCGAGGATGGCCTGGTATGGCGAGTCGATGTCAACTACCAAAAACTCGATCATCTTGGAGACGTTTCCAGCGCGCACCGGTAGTACAATCTTTCCCAAGGGCATACTTATTTTTCCAGCGAAGCCAACTAAAGGTACAGTAGCTTCCTTTAGGTCAGCGACGCTTAACTTCAATTTTCTGAATAGGTCAAGAAACACTACTTCGGACGAGCTTCCTTGGTCGACGAGCAACTTGTCGACGTCAAAGTTAGCTATCCTGAGGGTAATGATCAGAGCATCGTGATATGGGGTTCTCACTCCCACCAGATCTTCATCTGTGAACACAATATGCTTGTTATAGTTGACGTTATCTGCTCGTCGATGCTTTCATGACTGTGACTTTGCTGGATCAATCTGAAAAGCCTACATTACCGCTGTAAGTTTCTTCATCTCCATTCGAGCTGAATTTCCTTAGATCTGCTTGGTATCAGATGCCCCGTGAATTACCGCGAACTCATGTCCAGTGTCATCTTCGAGCATGTTGTCAGGCCTCGCCTTTCTATTAGCAGCCACTTTCTCTGCTTTTTTCTCCACAAATTCATTCAAATGCCCGGACTAGGCCAGTTCCTCGAGGTGAGACTTAAGAGCTTTGCAATGCTCAGTCTTATGCCATCCCTCTTTGTGAAAAGCGCATCTTAGCGCATTGTTCCTCTTCGAGGGGTATCCTCCCATCTTCCTGGGCCACTTGATGAATGGCTCATCTTTGATCTTCGCGAGAATTTTGTAAATTGGTTCTTTGAAGATGGTGTTGATCGCCTGAAATGCTTTCGACGCATCATTATTCCCTCCGCTCTTGGAGCTATTTTTGCCCCCGTTCCTTCCTCCCTTCTTCTGGTTCTCAGCTTTGTCGCTGCCCTTAGTGGTGAGTTTAGCTCGACCGTTTTCCCCTGTACTGAGGCGGGTGACATCTTCCACCTTAGCGTACTTCTCGATGCGAGCCATTAGGTCGTCAATAGTCATAGCCTCCTTCTTCGTCAGGGACTGGTATAGAAGGGAAGAACTGCGTAGCCCAATTTTGAAAGAGGCCAGCGCCACTTACTCCGAACAATCCTCGACCTCATTGAATAATTCCCAGTACCTTTTCGCGTAGTCCTGGAGGGTCTCTTGAGGCATTTTCTTCATTGTTAGCAAAGCATCCATCCTTTTGGGATGGGAGCTACTAGTAATGAATCGGGCCGTAAAGAGCTCAGCCAGGGACTTAAAACTCCTAATGGACCAGTGGGGGAGCCTTTCGAACCACTTCTATGCTACGTCATGCAGACTCGAGGGAAAACTTCGGCACATTAGCGCGTCCCGGTGGTTCCAGAGGGTCATGGCCTGTCGGTACTGCCTGACGTGATCAATGGGATCAGTCTTACCGTCATAAATCTTGAACCTTGGAATGGAAAATTTCTTGGGGGCTTCTTCTTCTTCTTCAATTTCCCTCATAAAAGGTGACTTCATCTGGGTTTTGAGAGCTCGTCTAGTGAGTTCTCGGGTCGATCTGGTACCGTGGTGGGCAGGATGTTGGTCTAACTCCCTGCGGACCAGATTTCGTATGTTCTCATTGCTGCGAGTAGGGCTCTGGTAACGGCGAGCTCTTCGCAGCTGCTCGCAGAGGTCGTCGTCTGATTCGCCTCCCTCAACCTTTTGAGATTATCGCCTAGGGCTCCTTCCTCGGCTGCGAGACTTGCTCGCCTAAGCGCTAGGAGTTCGGTATGGACGTCTCCTGTTATCATGATGAAGCTCTCTCTCCAGCCTTTCCAGCCTTCTTTTTAAGCGAGCGTTCTCTACCTCGTGCCTGTGAGAATACTCTCTCTGCTCGTGGAGCCTTGTCTCGTATGCATCAATTATCCTGGATATCTGTGTGGACCTCGCTGGTCCTTGGCTTTCTTCTGAGGCTGGCCTTTCTAAGTGAGCCCTTTGATCTGAACTTCGAACTTCAGACCTAATCCTGCGAGGAGCAGGTGGTTCTTGAATATCCCCTGCCTGGGGGGCATTGCTGCTGTGACCAGACATTTTAAACTCCTTTTTTGGTGTGGGCTTTCCTCAGGGAAGATAAACGCTTCCCACAGACGACGCCAATTATGGTAACAATTATTATGCAACAAAACAAATAGGGGAAAGATAAGCACTAAATAAGAACGAGGAATATAAAATGTCAATCACACAACAAAGGATGTACGTGGTTCAACAAAGATGTGCCTACGTCCACGGTGGTGCAGTCGGTGTTATTTCTATATACTCCGGAGAGTGGTTACAAAGAATACCACTTGTCCTTTTGCCCCGGACTTAGGGTTCAATATATACATGTTCATTTAGGTAAGTGGGTATGTTTTATTCCCCCACGTCTTCCATCTCTCCCTATAACCTCCCTTAATGGGAACGTGGGAAGAGACCGGATCACAATCAAATAAGAGGTGGGGGTCTAGACTTTGGGCCGCCAGCATCGGGCTACTCGTCCAGGCCCATGATCTTAATTTTGGGTACCCACATATACTATCAACTTATCTTAAATTCCATAGGTATCGCATCACCTATAATAAGAGTCGTCAATAGACATGCTGGATAACCGCGTAATTCTCTTGAGCCCGTATCCTAAATTCCATCCAAATCGTATCCTAGGATTTACTTAATTATAATCTGCCCATATTTATTCTAACCACATAAATATATCTACATATGCCTGCCGAATATTTCCCGTGAATGTTATTCGTCCATTCATTAAATTCATATCCCAAATTGTACACCAAATTAGCCCGAGGTTCCCTCTTTCGATCGAAGGTTTACTAACCCTGAATACCACTATCTAGGAGTCCTAATATCACTTATAGAATCCCCTAAAATAATCTCCAAACAATTTTAGCCTTAATTCACCCAGTATCAGGTTTGATTTCTAACTAACGATTTCGATCTCGGACAACCTTTCGTAGAAAAATCATTATAAATTAAAAAAAAATAAAAAAATGCGCGGTCGGCGCCCACGCGACCGTAACGAAAAGATCTACAAATTTTATTTTTTGACTAAGAGCCGAATCGATTTTTTTCCTGGACGAATCAATTCGGAAATGACGCTATGTCACTATTCATCATCTTCTTCAATCCTTATTTTTCCCCACACCCATCCAACCCCATTTTCACGGATCTTAACATCACCTAACAAAAATATAAACATCTCCACACTACAAATTACCCAACACAACAATTTATTTGGGGATTTAACCTATTAAACCAAGAAAATCAAGCATTTTCGTAAATAAACCCTAAGTTTCATTTCTTCCAATTTCTCACCATAAGTTACACCATTAACATGGATTTAAGCTTAGAATTCATCTACTATCATCATCACAATAAATACTTATGAAAACTTCTCCCAAAAAACCATTTATACAAGAATTCCCAAACTCAAAAATCATATAGTTTTACACACGAACTACAATATGAGAAATAAACACACTAAATCATTTAAAGCAAGTTAAACACTTGTCTCGTTGGATAAATCCAACGACCTCGAGTCGAATCCCGCAGAGTGTAGTCAAAAATCTCTTCCTCTTTCCCTTTTCTTCCTTTCTTTCTTTTTCTTCTTCTTTCTTTCCTTTCTCTCTTTCTCCCGTGCTCTTTTTAAGAGAGAATAAGGGTTTATCCCTTATAAACCCAAAAATAACTCGTTTACTCAAATGCGAGTCCCTACTAGTCCAAAAGTCCCCGGAACCTAAACATTACCCTCAGATACTCTATTTTGACTATCTCGGCCATTCCAAAACCAACCGTGCACTCGAAATCTCCATCTGAGTCACTTAACTAAAATTCATTGATTAAACCCAACACATCTCAATTGGCGTGTTTTCCAAATAAAATATTATCCTTTGTCGCTTTACCCAACTGCGATATGTAATTAAAATAATTCAACTCATTTACTTAGTCCAAATAGTAAATGTAACACACATCGAAAATCACCTAACACTCATAAACTCTAAAAATTATTATTCATAGTAATTCCTCAAATTTCCAAACTACGCCCACTTATGTAATTTAATTATCGATAAAATTACAGGGTATTACAGGAGGCAAAATGGTGTGGTATTAGTGATGGGGTGGGCCTCATAGAAAGGGCACAGTTGTTCTATAAATGGATAATGGTAATGGCCGCGCCGTGACACACCCGGGAACGGTAGCTAGAAAAAATTAACACTACAAGGAAGTGGTGTGCATAGAGTAACAAGCTCGATGTCACGTAAGGATATAGTAGCATGCATACTCACACGGATGGTGGGGTTGATGAAAATTGCACAAATGGGATCGTGGAGCACTAGGGTAAAGGGTGGGAGTAGGTGAGGACCTGAATTCTTAGATGTTATCTGGGAAGGTAGAATAGCAAGGTCCAAATCAAGTGGTGTGGTGGTAAAGACAATTGGAGGGTTGGGTGGGATAAAGGGTGGGGGAAGATGATCTAACTCGAGAGTAGGGGACACACACTCATCGGGAAGAGTAAAGAAAAACTCATAAGGGAGTGTGGTATCTAAAGATGGAGTGGTCAACTTCTCCACCAATGTGTCACCATCAGTGGTGGTGGAAAAATCAAACGAGTTATCCAAAGTCGAGATAGAAGCATAAACATTAATATATGACTCAATGGGAGCCAAACATGGTGGGACAGGATCCATATCCAGAGAGGTAGACACCATCTCAGACTCAATCTCAGGACGGTGGGAAGCAATTACAGCCGGAGCTAACTTATAAATAAATGGTTTCTCGGGAACACAAGGAAGTATCAAAATGCGTAGAGTCGGGCATAAATAGGGAAGTTGTGGAAGGGGAAAGGCAATCCTCAATGGTGGGTTCGAGGGGATAGGGTGGTGTGGGATCAGTCGCACAATCAATCGATATGCCAACACTATTGTCAACTTGGGTCCTGGACCACTGGGTGGTCTCAACGTCGAGATTCTCAAGAAAATAGGGTTGGTCACACTCAAAATCAGTAGCACAAGACGACACATCATCGTCCCACGCGGGGGCCATAATGGGTTGACTTAGGGTGAAATCCGACTCGTTTGCATACTCAAATGCAGTAAGCATGTGTTCAAGCCGTTGAAGGGCTTCATTTTGAGATTGAAGAGTGTGCGCAAACTCTTGTAAGAGGATCTCAGGAGCAGGTGTGCAAGGTGGTGGGGAAATATCGGTGGGTAGTGGTGGTGGGTGAGGCGTACACAACTCGCTATAGACACTAGGAGGCGGAGAATACTTATATAAAGTGTTTGGGACAAGCTCAAGAGCATCATTCACTGGAGAAGCATCTCCGTGAGAGACAAAAGGTTGATCAGTATGAGGAGCATAGTAAGGGGATGGTTAGGGATGAGGTGCATAAGGTTGTGATGATAACTATTGGAAACCGTAAGGATCCACAACATGGCATTGGGATTCATATTGCATGGAAGGTTGATCAGGCCTCTATGAATAGCTTGGGAACTCATACCCTTCTGTAGTGGGTATGTCGTGAGAATATGTAGAGGGTGGTTTCGAAACAGTGTCATATGGATACACATGTTCCATGGTGGGTTCAGATGGAGAGAAAATAAATGGATACTCATAGGACAAGTGATGGACAAGAAAGTCGTGTGTGCACGGTGAAGTATGGGATGTGTTGACACTTAGCACCAGAGGCGGTGGAGTAGGAGATGTGGGTGTGGATGACACAGGAGTATCAATGGTGGGTGTTTAAGATTTAAAGCCATGAATTAATGAATAGAGATTCGGTTCGGGCTTAACATCAAACAATGGGAAATGGCCAAAGTATTCCCGTAAAGGACGTTCTTCAGCCATAACAAGAGAAATATTTTTGGGTTTTAAAATATTTTTCAAAAGAAAAGAAAATCTTTTGTGATTTTTGAAAATAAGAAAAGGATAATCTTTTTGTCATTTTAAATATGGAAAAAAAAGGAAAATATTTTTGGGATTTTTTGTGAAATATTGGAAAAAGAGGAAAATATTTTTGGGAGTTTTCGAAAAAGGGGAGATATTAGACTCTCTGTTTGGAAGAACGAATTAAAACCAACTACCAAAGAATTGAATTAGACACATACGAGTAAAAGAAAAATCCTAACGAGCACGTAGACAATTATTATCTTTAAAATTAGGGAAAGGTGCAGTCAAATTTTAATTAAGTTCGGGGGCGACAAAAATCACAGAATTTATCTTTGTGATCGCCTGTTGCAAAAATGTATTCCTACTGGGCTAGCTAGTTGATTGACTTTAAATTTAATGATAGCTAGGGTAGCATACAGTGGATAAGAAGTGAGTCGGGTGACAAAATCCCTTCTCATTTTAATGATCAGGTTCAGGTCTTAGGTAAATTTCATCAAACCATTCAATGTAAGTGAGATGCAGAAATTAAAAGAACACAGAAGCAAGTAAGTACACAAAAATTGAACTCGCTGACAGGAGATTCCAGAGGGATAAAGAAATGTACCTCCAATAATTTTTACACACGTGAAGTGAAGACTGAGTGGAGTCGATCGAGGGGAGATCTCACCTATCTCATTAGTCCCCGGGAGTCCTACCGGCCCAAATCAGAGAGGTTTTAAAAATCCTCATATTGGACGCCCTCTTTCTACCTTGTCCGGTTTCTGTTTTCGCTTTTTTATTTTTATGAATAATTATAACAAATAAATCGGTGTCAAAATGCACCAAAATAAATACAAAGCTTTGAAAATCCTATACAACCAGTCTAAGGAATAACTACACGAAAAATAAATAAAAAATAAAAAATTACAAGTCTTCAACTTTATCTCCAAGTCAAGAAAGCGACAACGACGCCATTTGATAAGAGACTTAAAAATCCTTGCCTTCGGAAGCCCTCTCTCTACCTTGTCCGGTTTCCCTCGTCTGCTATGCGAGCCTTTTTTTAAGATTACTTCTTTGTTTAAATAGCCCACGAATAGAGTTTGCTAGGGAGATTTTCATGGTATTTTTTAGAGCTACGTCAAAAGCTCCTTGGATTGGCATGTGGGTTTATTTTTTTAGATTGACTTTAGTTTGTCCCTAATTTGTAGGAATGTCACCAATTTTGGCTTGGGACAAGTGGGTTTAAGCGCTGGGTGACAATTTGGGTTGATTCTGGGTTGTGGCTGCTCGGTTTGTGTTAACTGACTGGAGGTGGGTCACGCTTGGTGGTAAAAGGGATCGATAGGGAAGGTGTTCGAATTAGTGAGGTCTGGTTGGGGATTTTGTTTTCACTGAAGGTGTTAAGGTTTGGTAAGGTTCATAGAGCCAGGTTAAGCTTTGGGTATTTGGTCGGATTGAGGTTGCTGGGTACTTCCATGGGTCGCCGGATTTGAAGGTGGTGTCGGGTAAGGGCTATCAACCGGGTTTGGGTTTAAGGTTGACGTGGGTATGAGATGGGTTGCGTTGGACGTGGTTGCCATTGTCGGAACTGTTAGGTATTAATGGAGTAGGAGAGAGAGTATAGGTAAGAGAGGTGATATGGGTTTAATGGAGGAGAGGGAAGATGGTTGGTGGGAGGTTGAAGATGAGTGTGGAAGTGATTAGGTGTGTATGGTATATGGGAATTAGTGTGAGGGTGAGGGTGTTAATTTGGTGTATATGGTACGTATGTGTATGTTTGTACCTAAAAAAATATAAAATAACCTAACTAACTAAAAATAAAATTAGCAAACTAAAAAATTAAAATCAACTAAAAAAAATAAAATCGTAATCTCTACAAAAAACTCAAATAATAAAAATAAAAGAAATAAAAACTAATAAAAATAAAAATTAAAGTCCTAAAAGAATGTAAAATCTAATAAAATTAAAAATAACTTCCTAAAAAATAAAATAAATAAAATAAAAAGTAAGAAATAATAAAAATCAAAATCAAAATAAAGAAATAGAAAAATAGAAAATAAATCCTTGAAAATTCTAAATAAATCTAAAATAAATCCTAAAAACAAAGCGAACTTAAATAAAAATCTAAAAAAATAATAAAGGTACAAAATCAACACACACAAGCTCGGGTGATGGACTGGGCTCGGTTTAGTCTTAGGCTTGGTTCGGGGACACGGTTCGGAACATAAAAAATGATCTCGACAAGCTCAAATAGGGACTTCTGACTTCGCAGCTACTTTGATTTTTCCGTTGATTGGTTTTAACCACTAATATGTCGCAATTACTCCGATTTAGCACTATTTGATACTGCGACTGCGTATTGACTGCAAAATGATAGAATACGAACATGATGTCAATTTTAATTAAAAAGAGTGACTAAAATGCGTCTATCTGGGGCATAAATTATACATTTTTGGGTGCTTATCAGACCCCCTAATAGATTACCAAAATCCCATTTAAAGTCTCCTATATTCTTGTAAAGTATCCTTCTTCTAATCAAATTCTAATCAAGATTTTACATTTATCAAATTTGTTCATACCACTTGAAGCTGTAAGCAACGGAGAAAATATGCCACACCATATAATTACATATATGTAATCAAGGTAAGAGAAAGGTGATATTTTGCAGTGATATTTTTTTTGTATTCGTAACCGTAACCATAACATAATATAGATGGTTGTACCCAAAATATGCCCTCCTGTACATAGTGGACATGTGGAATAAGAATATATGTAAGTAAACCTAAAGGATCCAAAATCGTCATATATGATGACAAATTCATGGAGTTTACACATCGACCAGGTATTCCGATCAGAGGCTACAGATTTTACACCTCTACCAAAGACATGCCATCTTTCCCCCTTTTTAAAATATTCCTTCTTATACACAAGCACGTGAATAGTTCATGTGATACACAAACCAACTTCTATAAATATAGGATCCCATTTTTCATTAGAAGATAGCTCCGATCACCTGTTTCGGCGTAGCTAGAAGACCATAACAGTAGTCTCCCATAATATTTCTCTACAAGGCCTCGGCTTCAGTCGCCAATAAGTATATAACTTCCATATCCAAGGATTTTAATAGTTATTTGTACTCCCTTAAGGCTCAATTGTGTATATATAAAATAAATCTTAAGATATTAAGGCACCAAAGTGGGTGTAGGCTCATTTATAGCCGAACCACTATAAATCTCGTGTTTTTCTCCTCTCAATTTCATTGTTTCTACACCTTTTATACATTAAATGTTGAACATAGCTGAAATGCATTTTTATGTATCAACATTTTGGCGCTGTATGTGATAAACGGTGTGTTCTATCGTTTTTCTCATAAGTTTGTCTAAGGATGACTCTTTTTGTCAATAAGGATCCATAGATATTTATCTTATAGGTATGTTGAAGTTTAGAGATTGGAGTCGTCAACCTATATCACTCAAATCAGGAAAAATAAGTAGCCAGCTCTCAATAAATAATATAAAAAGTCTAACTAATACATACATAACCAAATAAATCAAGGGCTTAAAGATCTTATTACGGAATGGGAAGATGTTAGGCACCTATTCTTCCCTTTCAATCTCTCGTGGGAAAAATATGTTCCCTTTCTCTTAAATCTTGCAGTCATGTGTATAGTCTGTGTGGGGTTAAAACTATATATATATATATATATATATATATTTATTAAATTATGAAATTAATTATGTGTACTTTTTGTGACTAAAGATTTCACTATTTATATTGTTATGTGTATTTAAGTTGGATTGGAATTTGGACATAAGACACGGTAATTAATTAATATACTAATTAATATTTAGACTTGTATGGGGAATATTTTTAATAACTGTGTTGTTAATTATTTATTTTGTGTATATTTGGTAATTGTCTGTTGGGATATGTAGAATGTTTGTTTATAGTTTAAAACAATGCTTTAAAGGCCTATTGGGTTAGTATAACTCGGACATGGTTTTAAGTCGTTTAGAGTTTTTTAGGCTCCTTTTTGGTGATGCCCTTTAGGGACCAAACCCAATTTAGGGATTAAAAGTTTATAAGAGGTCATTCGGGATCTCATTTTATCACAAACGCAATGGGTAAGCTCTAGAGTGGCTAGAGAGAGAAAGCACCAAGAGGAAAGGAATATTTGGTGAAATTGGGGATTAATTTCTCAATCAATCCATACGAAAAGTTCTATGTAGAATACGATTATAATTATATGTGTGTTGTATTATATCTATTTTATTGGATTCTAAACTCTAAACATGTTTCAAATCTGATTTGTAAAATTTAATTTATTAATTTCATAATTAATCGAATCATGTAAGTAACTAGGATAAATCCCGTTTGATTTTGATTTCTTTCCTAATGTATAAGACTTGAAATTGTTAGAAAATAGTTTGAACATGTATTCTATTGTAAATTAGTTATAAAAAAACTCTGATTATATATGTTAATCCATTGAAATGGTTAGTTAATTGATGAAAGTTAAAAATCCAGGGTTCTTGGATTACAATTTGGTTTTTCATTTGAGTCTCGATTTTAAACTAGGGTTTTGATGTTAGAAAGAGATCCTAATTGGTTATATGATATTATTTTATTGTTTTGATGTTGGATGGATACTTAAATGAATCTTTGGAGTTCATTAATGGAGGTTTTGGGTGGAAAACATATAATTTTAGAGAAGATGGACAGTATCGGTATCGATCGATTGATGGACTAGAGTTTATCGATCGATGCAATTAAAATTTGGACAAAGTTATGCATAATTGAATTATGAAGGTGTAGGTGTTGGTTTCATATTTTTTTAATTTGTTGTGAATTTTCTACTAAAAGGTGCTCGATATCAAAATTTTGGATTGGACTATCTTTTGGAAATTTTGGTTTGGGGGCTTAGGGCTAATATTTACTTTTCATATAATCATAGAATAGAGATAGATTCCTATGAATTGACTTGTTATAGATTGGTAATTGGGGTTTTAATATATTAGGGATAATTTTGACTTAAAGGGGGTTAATTTGAGGATGAGGCCTTTAATGGTAAACCTGAGAGTAGGATGGGTTATTGAATTGGAATTTAAAAGTTTAGAGTATTCCTCTTGGTGATTGTGAAAACTAGAGTCATTATGATAAAATAGTGGGTGCATATCCTATAGGTGAAATTAGGACTCTACCAATACTTCCTAGAGTAGGGCAGTTTTCACGGTTAATGGTATTATATAGATTTAGGGTGGGTTTATAACTAAATGTGATGCCTTGAGAGATTAGACTTGGGCTAAATGAAATTGAATATAGTTGGGTTAGAATTGGTAACTCAAGAGGTTAGGGTTAATGTATTGTGGGATGAATACAAGTTTATGGATAGTGTAGGGTCGATATGTGTATGTGATTTACTTTAACCCATTAATGAGGGTTATGTATGTGTATGTCTTAACCCGTTAGTGAGGGTTGTGATTACTTCCGTGTTTTATGTCCAATGCATACCTTGTGTGGATGCTCGTAGCGTATCGTACTAGGAGGGATTCCATGAAGTGGCATATAAGATGTGGACTGTGCTGGTACATCGGTGAGTAGACGGGGCTCGCTTCATCATATTTTTACCCCTGGGTCACGTGTTTAGGAGAATTTTTGTTATATGTCTTGGGTATGGTAGGATTTATGGTTGATGGGTATACATGGTGATTTATCCCTTAACATGATGAGGTTTTAGGTTCGAGACGACCTATGACTATGCCTAGTACGCTCGAGAGATCCCTGACGGCAATAACTGTAGGCCTTCGATATGTATGGGCGCGATAGATGCTCATCTATTTGAACAGGCCGAAGGTTTGACCATTTTATGGACATCAGACTTGAGTAGAGTCTTTCTCCTATAAAATATGGGTATTGTGTTACGGTACCACAATTAGTAGTACCGATTTATATGTTATGATAGAGATGTATATGACTTATAGTAGGAATGTCTATCTACATACTTATGATTTGGATTTTCATTTTACATATACTCGAGATGTGTGTATTGTACTATTGGCATGATATAGTAAAATGTCTATAGACTTGAGATATAATCTTGTTATTGGTATATTGGTTATTTTTTGAGATGTACCCCAGTCTTGAAACTACAACACTTCTTTATAATGTAAGAAATGGGCCTAAAGATAACAAACTAAAGGTTAAATATTGAAGATGTAAATCTTTAATCACATGGGCGACATATCAGTTTGGGATTTAGAACCGTAAGATATTTATTTTATTGAGTTGGGTAACTAATAACTTAAAATATGTTAAATCACGAGAGGATGGTGTGTAAATATGATGTGGCCCATATTCAATGATAATTATATTCTACATAGGCTTTCTGTTAATGTTTTCTTTTCAAAACTATTTTTACAGGTCCATGTTATGGTTGTTCTTATAGATGCGGGATCGTTGGATGAGTATCTCTAACGACATCCCATTTCTTACTCCCAAGATTTTAGGATTCGAGCAAGTGTAGCTTGTCCTTTTATTGTACTTCTTTATTTTTAGTTTCATTGTATATATCTGTTTAGATAACGTATGTTGTTTGGTTGGTTATTGGTATCAGAGTTATTTTTGTGTGGACTCGGTATTTCATTATATTTTCTTTATTCATTTGATTCCTATTTATTTCTAATGCTAAGAACGTTACCAAAAGTTTTTATTCTCGTGATTTTTATGGTAGACTTGATCAAAATATTTATGGATTTTTGGGGTATCATAGAGCAGTTTGTGAGGAGCGAGATCATCGTGTCCGCATTATGGAAATGATGGAAAAAGTCACTCAAAGGAGTAAAACTAAAAGAAAGATAAAAATACGAAGATTGCCAGAATATGAGTGATGAACCAGATCGTGACTCACAATAAAAAGTGAATACACATGTCAACGGGACTGCTAAAATTAGTAATAAAATGATTAGAAGGGAATAAACTATGAGAGATGCTCCGAATCGTGACATACTAGGAAAAATTGAATAGACGTGACAACATGACCACTAAAAAGTAAGGAAATAAGTGTGACACCCCGACTAATTAAATATCAGGTGACCAGTCCTTTATTAATTAAATCAGAATATCCAGTTGGTTCAGATTATGCACCACTGTCGAAAATTTATTATTATTAAGAACTAACCACCTAATATTTAAAAAGGTTGATGTCAAAATTTTATCTTATCAATTAGTATAAACCATTGAAGGAAAACTAAACATTCACCATTCAATCAAACTTATAAGAAATGAAATAACTGACATAATATAAAGGAGCTGGAGTAAACATCCAGTCAAAAGCCAAATACAGTAATCCAATTAAATAAAATAAACAACTAAGAAGAGTAATGAACTAAATCTCAAATCTCTGAATATGTAAATAAGAAGGGACAACATATCCAACTGATGCAAATAACTCAAAAGTAAGTAATGATAGACTCCGAGGCATCTACTACTAAAGTCTTGTAGCCTCCACAACAGCTACAGCTCGTCGAATGAATGGAACTCCTAAGCCTGGTGTACCTGTGGCTGAGCACCTAAAATAATTTGACGAGAAAAGAGATTTGCAGAAAACGGGTTAGAGCCCGAGTTGAAAATAGTTTCAAAATCAGGAAATTCTTAAAATGATTTATTAGCACATATACTTATCATGTTAAATTATTGAACTCAGTTGGGATGCTCACCTCTCATCTAATGTGCACACCTAGCGAGTATTCAAATCCCACAAATTTTATTCCCATACTAACTAGTCCTTCCTGCTTAATAATTAATTATAGTCTGATATCGTTCCCGAGTATTTCCCTAGAAAAGCATAATACGTAGAACTAATCCCTCTTTAGCGTAAATAGACACTTTAGTTTAATATAATTAAGTGTTTGCTACTTAATTCATTTCAGATTTCATTATCTATTCTACCTTCTAAATTCACACCGTAGAGATCAACACAAGTATATATATATACTCACTCTATCATTTATATATATATATATATATAGACAACTGCGGTGCCTGCATACTCTGCTAGCATGTCCTGTTGCATAGCTTATTTGCATAAAGGACTAAAGATTCAGTCTCTCGCTAACCATGAAAGCAAAACATATATATTGGAGGAGAACATAGTCCCTAGCCGATGGGCTACGCACATACCTACGCACCTATACGACTGTCATCACTACCGTTCTCACAGATAGTCCATACCAAGGTTCTATGCTCTAGTGATACCAATCAATATCTCACCTGAAGGCTCCTCAAGGCATGATTGTCCACAACGCGCAACCTTAACTTGATAGCAAGCAGCGTAGATATGTTATACACATAATAGTTTATTCAACAAGCATACACACAACTTAATATATATACACTAGGTATTCTTGGTAGCGGTACTTGGAAACTATATCTACTTTACTTAGTAGTCACGGTATCAATATGGGATAATGCTACAAAGGGAGCGACCTCTAAAGCGGCCCTCATCCCCGACTACAGCTCACAGCTCTTAGTAATCCAGTCTCATGACGCCTTCACAACGTCCTTCCTTGACGCCCTTCATCTATAGACTTACGAGTCTCACACGAACGCGCAAAAGATTTTCGGGGTTCTCGTATCATGGCAGGAGAACGAAGTTTCACAAGAGAAATTAACGATCCTAATCTTAAGGCTCTATATAAAATCAAAAGTAACGCTGAAAGCGTAATACATCCGTACAGATTCCTAAGGACTCTAGAACCTAATGCTCTGATACCATCTGTGACAACCCGCCTACTAAAATAATAGGTGGCCAGCCCAATACTCTAATAATCACAGGAATCATAGATGGTCCATTCTCAGCATCACTGTTGATTAAAATAATAGTACGAGACAACCACCAATCATTTTAGAAAACTGACTGTCAAATTTAAAATTTTGTAAATAAAAGAATACACTTAGACAATCCCATTTGCAAAAACGGTGGATATAAAAAATCAACGGATAAAGAATGACAATATAATAAATAATCACCGAATAAGCTGTCGATGAATAGACCAATACAAATAGTTACACCGAGTATTACAATTCAATTATTATAATATAATAAATAAATGCAAAGATTGGGCAACACGCCCGAATATATAACTGAACATAACTAGGGTACAATAGAAAGAAGCGTCTATGACAAATAACCTACAACATTCGCAAAATGCTATAGCTCTAAGACAACCATAATGGAAACGTAAATACGGGTGTCCATGCGGTAGAGCACCTGTACGGCAAGGAGTATGCAAAAACAAAGAAATATAGACGGGTCAGGGCCCGGTTTGATATGATTACCATGTGACTAAAATGCATGACAGTTAGGTACGTAATTCTCTCGCAATTAACAATAATATTTCTCACCTCTCAATCTAAAAGAACAACCTAGCGCAATATCAATGATGATGCTCTATTTAACCCAAGTACTAAGGGCTAACTTCTCCCCAGTCTCAACACTATGCCCTATTCGTGCGTGGGGTGTCTCGCGAAGCGAAATCCAAACAAAGAACCTCCCCGATACACTACTACTAGGCAAGGTTTGTCGTCGAGTTTCATTAGATCCTTAGCACGTAATCAATATATATATATATATATATATATATATATATATATATATATATATATATATATATATATATATATATATATATGGGAGGTCTCATCTACAGCTACTCAAGGAGACACAAATGAATCCATTCACCATCTAAAGGCACAATTCCTATTTCTTTAGGAAATACATATATGGCAAATCATTTTATCAATTATTTACCAATTCTATCTCATTTCAAAACTTTCTTTGTCAATTTTATTTCCTTTCTTCCATCCAGGAAAAAAATGTATTTAAAAGCAAGTTTTATTAACATAAAAATGCTTTACCTTTCCATTTCATAACTTTCCATTTTCCTTCTTCCATCCGGAAAATGTATTTAACGTCCCATTTCCCTTCTTCCATCCGGGAAATGCAATTAAAGCCATTTCATTATCATAAAATGCTTTAATAACCAATAATGTCCCACATTATTACACATAGTTATATATCATATTATATAACGCAATCTAAGACCGCCCATCCGGGTTTTCCCAGTGTGCGCGCCCCTAAATGGCTATCACCTTCCAGGTCCTATCACCAAGACAACCTGGGATCCTAACGAAACGTCGGGAAGCGGCCATATGCCTGTGGGAGAGTCATGACCACACCCAGAATCACCTCACCAGTGCAGAAAACATACAATAAACGCTCATATGGCCTAGGACTATATCTCCCCTGCATTCATTAGCCAGGGGGCTTCACCATACGCACCCAACTTCCCTTATGATAGCGATTTAGAGAGGTGTGTATCCATAAATTAAGATTTATGAAAGTAAGAAATATCCATTTTTACATTCTCAAAAATCATTTGTACTTATTCATTTAGTACCACATTTTAGCATATGCATTTCAATCTCATTAAGTCATATTTTATTAATGACCTAAGACTCGAAGTGCCAATATCCTTAAACTAGCCTCCAAGAGTTCAACATAATATCCTAAGCCATCAAAGTGAGTCTCCATCAATAATTGTCTCCAAAAAATCTCAACATTAACATTTTTATCTCCAATTTATTTTTAGGTTAACTTCCTATATCATTCGGATATTAACCTACACAACTAGCCCTCGGGGTAAGCCCAATTATCCTCATTTTATCCTAGGACATTAGTCTACCCAAAACAACCTTCTAGGACTCCCCATTACTTCCCAAAGGAAGGTTTCAAAACCTCGAACCTAAAAGAAAAGGGCTAAAACCAAACTAGAAAAATATCCCAATTTCAGAAAGGGTCGATCGATCGACCCTTGGCCTTCGATCGATCGAGCCTTCGATCGATCGATCCCCCATGATCGATCGATCATGGCGGACAGCTTCTTCTCCGAGAAGCTGTTTCGGCCATGGATGACCCTCCAAGCTTTTTATTCGGTATTTTACCCAACAACAACAACAATAATTTCTACCCAATCACTTCTACACAATTAATAACAAATAATTTATCCTCAAATCAAATCAAAACTAAGATTTAAGGGTTTAATCAACAAAATCCACAAAAAACCCATTTATGGTTTAAACCACCAAAAACCTAACTATACATGCAATTTATCACATTAAATCAACATCTAGCAAGTAAAAACCTTGCCTCGAGTTCGTAGTCTCGGATCCTCTTTCGGTAGCAACGGATTTCAGCCTCAAATCTCCATTTTTCTCTCTTTCTCACCATTTCTCCCAACTCTCTCTTCTCTCTCTCTCTCTCTCTCTATCTCTCTCTCTCTCTATTGGCTTCTAACACAAGATTGAGAAAATAAAAAGGAGTGGGGGACTTAACCGGGTTTTAAAACATTAATTCCCCTCTTTTAATTGCTAATACACCATTAAAATGACTCGTAACTACATAATTGAGTCATAACATGCCAAAAGTGCCCAAAACTCAAAATACAACTTGGCACTTATTTCGACTATCTCGAATATTCTAAAAACAACCGCACCCCCTATTTTGGCATTCGAAAAAATGTGAACTATTTTTGTGCTCCAAATTCATTTTATTTCTTTAATTAGGCTCCAATTTAAATATGAGTCATAACCGTCGCATAACATATAACGACGCAATAAAACATAATATAATGCTATTTACCTACTCATAACGGTAAATAGACAAAACATAGTAAATATTATCCCTAAATATCACGAAAAATAATATTTACTTCAACTTCTCCTATTTTATAAAATTAGCCCATCAGGCAAAATAATATAAAATAGTCGCTCAAATGTCTGGGTTGTTACATCTAGCTAATATCTTACCCATGCCAAAATCAAGAGGGAATGTTCGCATGTGCGGTGACTATCGAGACTTGAACAAGACCTCTCCGAAGGATGAGTACCCGCTACCCAATATCAACATGATTGTGGACAATACGACCAGTCACTCACTCAATTCATTTGTTGATGGGTTTGCCGGATATAACCAAATTAAGATGCACCTAGATTATCAAGAGAAAACCGCATTCATCACCCCTTGGGGAACCTTTTGCAATAGCGTCATGCCATTTGGTCTAAAAAATGTAGGGGCTACCTACCAGAGTGCTACCACCATTATATTGCATGATCGGATACACAAAGAAGTCAAGTTCTACATGGATGATATGATTATCAAGTTGAAGACTAGGGAAGGTCATGTCCCCGGTCTCTAAAAGTTCTTTGAGCGGCTAAGATAGTATCAGATGCAACTTAACCCACAAAAATGTGTCTTCGGCATCACAAAAGGAAAACTCTTGGGATTTATCACTACACCAAGATGCGCCTTTAGTAACACAATTTTACCGTTACTAAAAATATTAGTAAAACAATTTTTTCGTTAGGAAAAAGGCATGGGGCACGAAGTTAGTAACGAAATTTTACTGTTACTATTAGTAACGGTAAAATTAAGAATTAGTGATGGTAACGAAATTCTGTTACTAATTGTAATGGTAAAATTAAGAATTAGTGATGGTAAAATTCTATCACTAATAGTAACAGTAAAATTCAGAATTAGTAACGCTAAAATTATGTTACAAATAGTAAGGGTAAAATTCAGAATAGTAACAGTAAAATTCTGTTACGAATAGTAACGATAAAATTTAGAATTAGTAACGGTAAATTGCTGTTACTAATAATAACGATAAAATTCAGAATTAGTAATGGTAAAATATTGTTTGTAATATTAATACATATTTAAAAAAATATATTTTTCAAGATCCAATGTCCCGAATTTAAACAAATTCAATTGTTCTTACCATACTATTTAAATCCTAAGAACATATACAAACATAGTCCACAAAAACAAGAGCAATATATTCAACATTTACATCTATATAAGCCTCCACTCTTTATTTACAAAAGAAACTTAAACCAAACAAATGAAACATCATAATACAATCACTCCGAAAGTATCATTATTTTAAAAAAAGCATCCAATATAACATCATAATACAATCACCCCAAACGAGATATTTTTATATTATAACCGATCAAATGAAGTATAAAAAAGAAGTTCGTTGTTGTTGACTATCAACGTTCGTTCTATTGTCATCGCCATCAACGCCGCAACCCGTAACGTGAGAAACTTGATGAGGATCCAAAAATGACACTCTGTTAAACAAAATAAAATTATCATATTAGTTACAATATCAACATTTAGTCATAAAAAATTAATTTAGTACAAAAAATTATCCAACAGAAATTACTCAATCTATGAAAGATGGAGTTAACAATGGTGACAATCGATGAGGAAACAATATAACTCAACCATTACCACCAGCCAAAAACATTATTGTTTGAGAAGTGACGTCCACACACACACACACACACACACACACACACACACACACACAGAGGTGGCTCACCTACAATCAATCCATGTTCAAAAAATTAGGTCAAAATACATTTCGTAGCTATTTTTAAAAAATCCACAAACAGCTATTGGTGTATACCCATATAAATAAGGTATTTTCAACATTTTTTGTTGAATTTTTTGAAAATAGCTATGAAATGTATTTTGACCTAATTTTTTGAAGATATGTTGATTGGAAGGTTAATTTCAAGAGAAAAATAAAAATTTTGAAAAAAAGTATTTTAGAGCCTAGAACTAGGTGTGATGTAGGTGAGCCTTCTCCTATATATATATATACAAGCGTATGCCCGTGCCTGAAGGCACAAAGAAATTTTTCAAAGTACGTAATCGTGAAACGACGATAATTTATCAAAGTACGTAATAGCGAAACGCAAAAAATTCGAAGTGTAATTTTAAAACAAACAACAAAAAGTCCGATAACATTCAAATAGTCTAAATTTATCAACTAAATTCACATTTAATACGAAATATACAATATTCATCCATCGAATTCACATTGTGTCTAAAAAAAACAAAGTGTCATTTTTTAAAAAAAATGGGCATAATCTCCTTTGTTTATGAAACTATTCACCCTGCTTAAGAAATAACAAATAGTCCAACATCCAAATTATCTAAATTCTTCAAACAAATTAACATATAAAATGAAATATACAATATTCATCAATCAAATTCAATGTGTCTCAAAAAAACAAAGTGTCAATTTAAAAAAAAAAAGGGCATAGTCTCCTTTGTTTATTGGACTATCCACCCTATTTAAAGGGTAACGACAAATTCAACAATATAAAAAAAAATCCCAAATTCGGATATACACAACTTCATTCATAGCAGCCACCTATTTTACAAATTTATCATCATCTGCTCTGACTTCACTAATAGCCTCACAACATCTTGATAACCCACTGCTTTCCTTGACCTCTTCAAGTTAGTTGCTTTCACTTAATCATGCACCATTAATCTCAAGAACTCCTCGTGGATGTATTGCAATGCGACTATTCTACCAAATTCAATGGGAATGTTATCTATATCAAAACGTGACCTCATATGTTCCATCGGTAGCCATTTCAAGGTTGAAATCCTGAACAAAATGAAAACTTGTTAGTGATAGTCAAATGTATACCATGATTTATTTTCAAAACCAAATTGATTCACCGTATATTACCCAAGCCATCCATATACATCATAATCCAATACAATAAATATAATACCATCACAAAAGACAATGTAAATATATTGAATGTACACCCTAGTCTAAAACGATATATATGATTACAGTAATGCATCAGACAATTCA
Organism: Sambucus nigra; assembly: GCA_949130495.1. NCBI lineage: Eukaryota > Viridiplantae > Streptophyta > Magnoliopsida > Dipsacales > Adoxaceae > Sambucus > Sambucus nigra. Next base: position 202,442,358 of record OX422216.1, read on the forward strand.
AATAACCAAATCATATGAAGTTTTAAATTGTATTTCTATATGGGAGAAGTTACATGACATTGATGTAACTTCACATCTGCATATATATGCATATGCACGCATATATATGCAGTGCATATATAGGGCCCATCGTGGATCTCAACTTCAATGGTGTAACCACCATTGTTTATTAGAAAGATGATGGTTCTCTGACCACATCGCCGCATTGCTGACACATCTTATGCAGTAACCTACCAAGTGAGGTTTGGCAAATAATATTACCAATTGAACTTTACAGCATATATAACATATAAAAAGTGAACTTTATTGCCATATCATTTGTCGATAATTGCAAAATGGATACCATTTTCATCCCTAAATAGCATTTGCGCCATAAACACCTGTTCGAATATAATTCTGAAAGCATGAACCTACTTGATCCATCAGACCTGCTATAAGAATGAACCTGCTCGATCCATCAAACCTGCTTGGGACACTAAGAACAACTGACTAAGGTATAACCTCCCAATTACCTTCAACGTGAAATTCGAAAAAAATAGAATTAATGTGCTTACTTGATGAGTGAAAGAAGTACCTGTGAGTGTGATGACTACTTGGGACACTAAGAAAAATTGACTGAGGTATAGCCACACAGGTAATTTGCCTAATTGAATGAATCCATGATGAATTAGAATATGAGATTCATTTAAATAGCTGTTAAAAAGTGTTTCTTTGAAAATAGTTTGTGGGGCATACCATGAAAGTGACGGTGGAGACACCACCCACTGTAGTTATGTTGTATCTGGCACCACCAGGCACTGCTATGTACAGGAAGCATACCAGTGACCCCTACTGGTATTTGCTCAGTGAAACATGGTATATTTTCTCAAGCATAGTAAGAAACAGGGTATCTCGTCAATATTTTAGCATAGTTGAATGTCACATTTTCTGAGATTTATCCACTTGAACCTTCAAAATTAACAAAGGTTATAAAAAAATAGCAAAGGTTATAACAAAATAAGAAGATGAGTGCATACAACTCTGAAATAAATTTAGTAAAATACAAAAGATAGATTCTTTGGCACTAAATAGACATATAATACCTTCAATTTTACACGAAGTGTTTCCTGCCAATCGAGAATAAGCTTTGGTAAGCTACATAAGCCCCAAAATAAACAACAACATGATTAGAATTAGAGTGGAAGGATCATATCTCACAACCAATTCAGCATATAACCAACTCTAAAGGAAATATCAATAACAAATCATGTACATGATCTAATAATTCAGCAATGATCTAGTAATTCAACACATGATCTAGTAATTCAGCACATAACCAACTCTAAAAACTACCTCATGGTGCACAGAAGCCTAATAGAATTCATCATAACTACTAAAAACCATTTCAAGACTAACATGAGACAAAATAATGGGTCCACCTAGGGATGCATAGGGATTTTCTTACTTCATCAATTCCACAACCTTGGTCATGAATCGCTTCATTTTTGTCTAAATTAGATGACTTTCAAACTATTATATGCACGTATTGAGCCAGCAAATTAAAATTAATAATAAGAGAAGAGTAGGGTGAAAAGTTTGAATCGTTCATTATCAATTCGCAACTTAATTCCAGGTACAACATGAAACCAATCCGGGAATCCCCTGTTCATGTGAATCCAGCTGTGTAGGTGATTACAGAAGCAAGGGCTACCTCGACAACTTGGTTATAAAATTATCAATGGCTAATGAAATGTCGATTGTACATTTTGTTTGTCAAACCAAAATATTGATTATTACATCCATTCCTATGTTTTTACAGATTAAAATTTAGACAAATATCACCTAATACTTAGATATCTACGGAATTATATTTTATTAGTTATCAAACTATTGAAGAAACATAACATGAAATTCTATATTAAAAAGCAGTACAATTTCAGTCTTTACAAAGTAGTACCATTCATATGAATAAAAGTTGAGGTAGAGGAGTTAGAGCAAGGGTCGCCAGTGTATGCATAGCTTCTTCACGAACCTTTATTTCATATTGGACTGTTTTCCACCGTCGATTATCCACCACCACAACAAAACATATTGCACTACATAATGCTCAGTTGATGTGAAAGAAACACCCTGAAACAAACCAACGAAAGATAACACAACATAATTGAAATTGTATGCAGATTGCACTGCATATATATGCAGATTCCACTGCATATATATGCAGATTGCATGTGTGTGTGGCTGTTGTGCGTGTGTGTGTATTCCTGTTGTGTGTGGCTGCTGTGCGTGTGTGTGTGGCTGCTGTGCGTGTGTGTGTGTTCTACTGTGCGTGGCTGCTGTGCGTGTGTGTGTGGCTGCTGTGCGTGTGTGTGTGTTCTACTGTGCGTGTGTGTGTGTGTGTGTTCCACTGTGCGTGTGTGTGTTCCAACAAAATTGATTAATGTATCGTCATTAAGAAAAACCACCATAAGCCCCAATTGTTGGATTAATCATTAATCCAACAAAATTGATTAATGAGTAATGTATCGTCAACAAAATCAATTACAGGAGGAAGTCATATCTGGTACTATGTTTATGGGTAGATAACATGTTGATTGTATCTGTTTACAATCTTATAGGGTGAATTATGGATTTTTATTGTGGCTTTTATACGGATTTATTGTGAACTACATATCAACATTGAGTGCAAATAATCCTATTCGAAAGAAGAGAAGATAAAAGAAAGTATACTTACATCCATTCCTATGTTTTTACAGATTAAAATTCAGACAAATATCACCTAATACTTAGATATCTACGAAATTATATTTTATTAGTTATCAAACTATTGAAGAAACATAACATAAAATTCTATATTAAAAAGCAGTACAATTTCACAGTTTTTACAAAGTAGTACCATTCATATCAATAGAAGTTGAAGTAGAGGAGTTAGAGCAAGGGTCGCCAGTGTATGCATAACTTCTTCACGAAGCTTTATTTCATATTGAACTGTTTTCCATCGTCGATTATCCACCACAACAACAAAACATATTGCACTACATAATGCTCAGTTGATGTGAAAGAAACACCTTGAAACAAACAAACGAAAGATAACACAACATAATTGAAATTATATGCAGATTGCACTGCATATATATGCAGATTGCGTGTGTGTGTGTGGCTGCTGTGCGTGTGTGTTCCTGCTGTGTGTGGCTGCTGTGCGTGTGTTCTACTGCTGTGCGTGTGTGTGTGTGTTCTACTGTGCGTGTGTGTGTGTGTTCTACTGTGCGTGTGTGTGTGTTCCAACAAAATTGATTAATGTATCGTCATTAAGAAAAACCACCATAAGCCCCAATTGTTGGATTAATCATTAATCCAACAAAATTGATTAATGAGTAATGTATCGTCAACAAAATCAATTACAGGAGGAACTCATATCCGGTACTATGTTTATGGGTAGATAACATGTTGATTGTATTTGTTCACAATCTTATAGGGTGAATTATGGATTTTTCTTGTGGCTTTTATACGAATTTATTGTGGACTACATATCAACATTGAGTGCAAATAATCCTATTTGAAAGAAGAGAAGATAAAAGAGAGTATATTTTGGTCAGTTTTCTCCATTACTCGATTTCCTTTTGTTTTATTTCGCCAACTCGGTGTATGGATAAAAAAATCAGCTACTATAGCATCTGCATATGTTGGTGTGGTATATATAGTTCCATTACCCCCGTGTAACTGATTTTTGAAAGATAAATAGTATGCATAGAGAAAAGAAACCAAAAGTTGCAACGCAATGATCATCGGCCATTACCCTAACATGTGAATTGAGTCCTAGTTAAGAAACTATATCCGAATAGAACTACATGTATTGTGTCTGCAAAAACTAACAGTAGGACATTGATTTATTCATGTGAATAATTACTCGCACATTGCCTAGTCTTAGTAATAAGTATACTGGGGTACGTGAATAACCATGCCAAATATGACAGGAATCCGGTGTGTATTGGTCAAGTATGACAGGAATCCATGACAAATTACCCTACTTTATAATGAAATGAGACATATAAATGAAATACATATCATGGATGAAAAAAGTCACAAAAAAAGAACTTAGTTGGGGGAGAATTAACTCAGTTGTATGCAAATAACTATATAGTTAATAATTACGCACACATGATGTTATATGCACGCAACTATACCTTAGGGGTTGCTCCCTTTTTAAGGGATGTTCAAGAAGGACTTACGCAAGCCCCCGAAGTACAATTATCACTCTCTCAAGAGGCGTAGTCCCCCGATGTACAATCTCCCCTCTTTAAAGAGGCATAGGCCCAAGCATCATTCTCTCATCGCGCTCACAATCAAGAGGAAAATGCAGTGCCTGAGAAAAGAGAAATGGGGATCGAGTGTGACATGATAGCTGCTTAAGTTTTCAAGCTTTCGAATGCCAATAAATGACATCTAGCGTATGCCCATTCCAATGGCCCTACTGAATCGTATCCTCAGTTATACACCAACCTATGCAGAAAAAATAAAACAAAATCAGTGGTAGAATCAAATGCAGAAACATTTGTAGATTAGCATTTGTAGATTAGCATTAACTGAGTAAATGCTAATCTACAAATGCTAATCTACAAATGATCATGTCTACAAAAAGTAAAATTCTATACAAAAAGTAAAATTCTAGACATGATCATTTGTAGATTAGCATTTGTAGATTAGCATTAACTGAGTCATTGAAATTACTCCTCATGTTTGTTTTTCATGTAAAGAATCAGCTGCATTTGTAGATTAAATAAACTCCAACTATTTAAGATTAAATCTAAATCTAAATAAACTCCAACTATTCAAAATAAAAACTCATGTCGAGGTCTTGAATATTGATTTGGTTACCTACATGATTTATGTGCATCGAGCCTATAATTTGCAAATAAACCTAATGGCAAGATAACAAACAAAGACTCGAAATAGTTCATAAGGTACTACTTATGTTAGAAAGTCAGAATGTACAATCTCTCCCATCAGATACACTCGACATGTGATATGTGTTGTACGATAGCCTCAGATGAAGGGTATTTTTTAAACCTAAAACAAAAAAATACATGTGGGGTTGGTTTATTTCGCCAACTCGGTGTATGGATCAAAAATTCAGCTACTATAGCATCTGCATATGTTGGTGTGGTATATATTATATCCATTTCTTCAATCTTCCATTCAGAGCATTTCTCACACTTATAATACACCTCGGACATCTCAGTTTCCAAACAAAATAGCAAAAACATTATCAATTGACTTCAGAAAAGTGTAACAAAATCGTCTGTAATAGAATATCTTATCCATCTCTTCATAATAGAAGATCTTGTCCAACATTATCAAAATCGATACACAAATAAGTGATTTGTTTACAAATTAAAACTCAATAAACAAATAAGTGATTTGTTTACAAATTAGAACATTTAGGACCTAATTCGTATCAAGTATAAGCATTCCACCTTTAGGACCTGAATCGTATCAAATATAAAAACACAATGTTCTTGATCTAATTTACATGATATAAGAACGTTGAGGTCATAGTATGGGAAGGTCAACATATTGGGTCAACCCACGACAATATTAAACACATTACCGACATCAATTCAAATGTAGGCAGGTAGCTTAGAACTCCCAGAAGGCCACCGTTTGCAGCTGCTAAAAATAGAGTCAATAGTTGATTTAATTGAAACTGAAATGATCATTAAGAAAATATAAACCAACAAATTGCTAAAAATAAAACCACAAACTAAAAGGAATTAAACTATGTCATTAGATCACCTATTCATCACAACTATCCAACCTAACATATACAGTCAAAGCTTAACAATGTAAATAATATAAATTGGGAACGAACACAATAATACTATCCTTCTTAAGACTATATAAATAATAAAACAATAAAAATAAAAGTAAAAAAATGGAACGAAAAACAAACTAATACGCGAATCAAATAAGGGAAGCGAGGAGTACCTGAGAATAAATTCGTCGGATGCATTCTTTCTCGAGTGATGATATAGATGGAGAAATATTAGGTTTCCATCCATCGCTGTTATAAAAAGGGTTGTTTTCCCCTAAAGACGAAAAAAAATTAAGAAGCATTAAAGCACTGAAAAACTATCGAGGCAGAGAAAGTGAAACTCAACATCATTTTCAAATAAAAAATCCAAATTTGTTAGTACAACAAAAAAAGTAATGCATCTGAGCGTGTGTGAAAAACAAAATCGCATCTGTTAGAGGTGACCAAAACCTCGCCAAAAAATTGTGTCAGATCTGAAATCAATCGCATATGAGCGTCTGTGAAAAACAATCGCATTTGCGTGTGTATGCATCTGAGATGAGTGTGAAAAAAAATTGCATAAAAATAACAGAAAAAGCAATCGCAATAAAAGGCAAAAAAATCTCCGGATCTGTAAAATCTCCAGATCTGCAAAAAGTAGCGATCAGAAATGAACAAATCGTTTTACCTGATGTCAAGAAAACCAAACATATGATACGTTCCTTGCCTCCATTTTTCCTTATGGCTGAAAATCTGTACACAACAAACAAATAAAAACATGAATCAAAATGTGTGTGCGCGATCAGTGTGTGCAATCAGTGCGTGTGTGTGCGATCAGTGTGCTTGTGTGCGTGTGTGTGCGTGTTTGTGTGTGTTCGTATGTGCGTGTGTGAGAGCGGGGAAGGGGGGAGGAATTTTACCAGCGGGGGGGAGGGGGCGGCGGGGTAGGAGCAGATGAGGGAGAGAGAGAGAGAGGGAAATCTGTGCGTGTGTGTGTTTCTGTGTGCGTGTGTGTGAGTGGGGAAGCGGGGACGGATTTTACCAGGGGGCTGAGGAGGGGGCGGGGTAGGGGCGGCGGTAGGGGAGAAGGTGAGGGAGAGAGAGAGAGAGAGGGAGAAGGAGACGAACGGGAGAGGAGAGACGGGTAGGCTAGGGTTTGTGCAAAGGGGGTCACGCGTGTTGTGTCCAAGTTGTGTCCAAGTTGGCACTATTCAAACACACATAGATAAGATAAGATAAGATAACACTATTCATAACACCATTCTCCCATATTATATATATATATATATATATATATCAAGGTTCTAAAAAATGAGGGGGGTAACCGAAGCGTGGAGATCAAGCCTTAAGCCTTGAAGCTTAGACGGACCTTAAGCGTAAAAAGGTGTGAAAAGCATTTAGACATTTTTTAATATATTTTAATATTGTTTAATTATAATACGGCTATTAAAAATCCTAAAATGGTACATACCTTAAAAATATGTCCGAATATTTGCAATTGGGGCGCCTTTTCCATATACATGCTCCATAAGCCCTAATCACATGACGCCTTATTAGATGCCATCGACGAAAAGTCATTTTGATCCATTAACCTATATTAAAAAAAATAGAAATCAAATTATTAACATAAAATTGAAACAATAAGAGCAAGAAAGGAGAATATAAAAATAAAACGGAAATAATATCTATATATATATATATTTTTTTTTTTCGTATAGAGTTTTTATTTTAGTTTTTTTTTTTTAATTTTTCCATCCCCCGCATTTCCCGTTACAACCATGTCTTTGGCTTAACAAAAAAAAAAGTGAGCAGGTTTGTGCTTAAAAGTGAGCAGGTCTTTGCATTCATAAAGGAAGCAGGTCCAAAATTGACTAAGTTTTAAAAAAGGTATTCAAGGCTTTCAATAACCGAAATGAAGGCATTTTTTTTAAATTTAGAACCAAGTCTTGGCTTGCAACAATTGCAAGCAGGTCTTTACTAAGACAAATATGCAAGCACCTCATGGCTTAAAAAGACATGCGTGCAGGTCCAATAATACAAAGGGGAGTGATCTTTGGCATGAACAAATGCAAACAAGTCTTTTCATTGCAAACTATGTAGCAGGTCCTTAAAAAATGGTTGCAAACAAAAAGACAAGCAGAATACAAGCATGATAAGTACCTTACAATTAGGCAATTTGCAGTCTAGCATGAATCCATAGAGTTTTCAAGATATTAACCCATATGGTTTTCCATAAACCCATAAACAAACTAACTCAGAAACTCATAAACAAAATTGAAATGGTATAGAACAGGGAGGTTACAAAGCTTTTACATACAAAATTTTCCACAAAATAAACTCATAAACAAACTAATGATGTTGCTGTGAATGTCCATCCAACGCTTTTATATAAAAAATTGGAACGAATTGTGTAGAGTAGGAGAACGGTGATCGTTAAAAAACACTGAGAGATTAGGTTTAGTTTAGACTTTCTTTGGTCGAGCGTCATTTTTTTTGTTGGTTAAAAGATACAAAAACGACATCACTTTGGTTAACACCAAAAAATTTAAAAAACGCATTTTGAAGAGCATTTAAGCTTTAAAAGAACGCATTTTTAACGCCTTTTCCCAAAAAAACATTGATTATTTGGTAACTCATAAAGAAGGTTAGATCCAAATACGAAGTTCAATCAACCGGTTGGAGACCATATTCATATGAGGAAGCTTAATAAAAATTCTTGCACATAATTAAGGATGGTTGATTATTTACCAAGAGCTAACTCACTCCGCTGATTCGATAAGAAAGATGACGCAGAACACCTTTATGCCACTGATAATGAAGTTGAACAGAGAAGCATTCCCATGATTGAAGATTTCATAAATTTCTCAAAAATCTTAGAGAAGAAACTGATCAAGCACAATCAAGACAAAGCAAAAGCATAAAAAAACCATGAAGAACCAATGTAATGGAAGGGGCAAGAATGAAGGAAGATTGTCTAAACAGCAAGACCATTATTTTAAAATAAATACCAGATCCAATGCTCAAGGAAACAACCATTTATCTCCCAAACATTTCAAATGATTAGTATGATTATATGGAATATGAGGGGGCAACAAAGAACGCCCCCTCTAGAAGAATAAAGATATTGCTGAGAATACACAAATATCCTATTATCGTTTTAATGGAACCAAAAGTTGATGTTCGAAAAATTGAAAAGTTTATAATCAAGTGGGGATTTGAAGTCTACTTTAGAAATGTGAATGGGAAAATATGGATTTTATGTAGGTTTGTAACTGATGTTAAGTGTGTCTAATGAGGAGCAGAATATCACAGTTATCATCTCTTACCACTCCTTAAAACAGGAGTTAGTGTCAACTGTGTTTAATGCTAAGTGTACAATGGATGAAAGATTATCTCGGTGGGATCAACTGCAAGTTTCTAGTGACAATAATGAGTCTAAACCTCATTTAGTCAATGGTGATTTTAATGGTGTTTCCTGCCAAGAGGAGAAGTTGGGGGGTCTTGATGTAGACAGTCATTCTGTTGGAGGTTTTTTGGTAAAATGATGTTTTACAAAAAAAATGTTGTTTTATATAGTAAAAGTTACCAAATAATCAACCATTACATGATAGTTACTAGAGCTGAATCAAAAGATTCAGTGATAAAATTTAAAAAAGAATAATGATAGCAGATATATGAAGACGTACCTGGGCAGGCATTTCCTATGGTATGACTTTGGACAATGCCTACACAACAAACTTTAATTCGGGATCCATCTTATTTTTTCCCTGTTTATAGACATAACATTTATGGGCATGACATGTGAACGATTCCCCAACAGCAATCTTTTTCTTAACCTTTTTCTCCTGAGGCCCACCTTCACGGTGAAGAAGCTTTGCTACACAATGTGGATGGTAAAAATGATCACAAGCAAAGACCTAGAAAACATTTAAAAATAAAACAGCAATTATACAATGTCATACAATGTCATTTACTATACATTAGGCGTGACAAGTTATTTTAGTTACATATTAATCCTATAACCAATTATGCAATGTTATTTACTAAGAATTAGGCATGAAAAACTTTCAAATTTTCATCAGTTCATCACCCTATAATCTGTTATCATACGAAGTGCTGCACACAGCAGCTTTGACTCCTTTCGCTAAGCCTGAACAACCAACTTGTAAAATGACAATACAATACCTCGTAGTTTCAATCAAAATTACTGCTCCATTTTACAAAATCATCATTTTTTTAGTAATATAATAATCTGCATCCATAAGATAAAACTTATCAAGTTATACAAGGCCGCTCACTGGTAAAGCACTAGGTAAACATATTTGAGGATGAGCTCATCATCGCTATGGGGAAAGGAGAACCTGCTGTAGTGATGATTGAATATGGATTTAGAAATGTTCTGTCAATAGATGTGTATGCATACTGCTTCGATTATATTGATCCCCTGGCATAATATAAAATGTGGACAACTGCAAAATTTACATTTCAGAACAACACTTTTAGAGACAGTTAATAAAGGGGATAGAATAGTTGATGCCATTTGACTTTCACTCTCTCGTCAGCTCTATTATAAAACAGTTCCTTACTAAATGCAATGAAGGTAGAAAATGGAAATGGAACCTACAAAAAAATGTGATATAATATGTGGAGCTAATATCATCTCAGTAAATAAGAAAGTATAAACTATATATTTCAAACAAAGTTATAGAGAAACTAAACAGAATTTACATTTCATGGCTTCTGATATCACCCTAAAAGCCCCCGTTATCAATTTATTATGTCATATACCGCTACATCGTCGAAGAGCATTCAAGAGACATCTACATCAAAGATGAATCCGAATTAATCATGTTCTTCATCATTTAAGACTCCGTGAAATTTACTTTGGTAAGGTTATGTTTTTAATACCTTATCTTTTCACTTAGAGATTGTGGGATATTTTTACAAAATATTTTCTGAGTGTTGGAGCGGACTTTTTCGTCAAAATTTGAGAATGAATATTTTTTCTAAGTGTTGAAGCGGACATTAAAATAATATTTTTTTCGCTTCAATCGTTCGAGCGACATAGCATGCCGTTCGCACGAGATAGCATATCGCGCGATCTCGTTCGAACGACAGCTGTCCTTCGTTCGAGCAACGTGTTGATCTCATTCGAACGAGATCTGTTTTCGAGGCGACGTATTTTTCCTATAAATACTCATTATTTGGTAACGTTTTCATTAAGAAGTCACAGCATTTTGACGAACAAAAAAACTGCAAAAGCAGAATTCTTTTAGTCTTCTTCATTTAGGGTTTAATCCCTTTTTGGTTTTTAATTCACAAAACTCCCATATGCTTTAGTGAATTGATTTGGTTTTCAAGAACACTTTGCTTTTGTTCATCTTTCGTGGAGTGCGTCTCTACACTGTATGGCTGCGTGTCGTTGAGGATCTTGCTGCGTGAAGATTCTTTACTGAAGATTGGACTGCGAGTCTTTAGAGGGTGCTGCGTGTATTCTCTTGCCGAGTTCAAGACTGCGTGTCTTTGTGGGTTTGCTGCGCATTGATCCATTGCAAATTTCTCTATGTAATTGTAAGTTGCGATTTATTAATTCATAGTGAAATAAAGGTTTTACCCAAAAGGTTTTTTTTTCCTGAAATCTGTGTCTCAGCATATTTATTGTGTCGCATGCTTTATATTTATATATGAGTTGACACACGCACTTTAGATGCTTGTTTAGGGGCTAAATTAAATAAGGTTTGATTGGAAATTTGCGAATTTAATCAATCATCACACAGTCACATTTTACAAATTGGTATCAGAGCGGATTACACTAATTTATGGTGTGATCCTGATTTTTCGAGGATTTACCTTCTAATACAATTTGTCTACTCATGTTTACAAATTGGTATCAGGACGGGTTACGCTAATTTATTGCGTATTCCTATTTTTCGCAAAATTGTGTGATATGGATTTTTTTTGAAAAATCAATTTTGTGAAAAATCACAATTTTTCCAATGGAACGCCCATTTAATGAGGAACCTATTTTTGAAAAAATTCACGACCGTGCTGAAAAATTAAAAAGTTTGAATTTGAAACTTTGCAAAAGAATTAAAGTATTTGAAAAAGAAAATTCTCTCTTTAAAAGTAAGATTGAATATTTGCAAGAGTTTCAAACTCAAAGTGATACTTGTCGTGAGCATTTTAGTAATTTGTGTATTGATTTTGATTATTTGGAAATTGCCAAAAAGAAGAGCGATGAGAGAGCCCTTGTTTTAGAGAAGGAATTGAAGGACTTAAAAAATTCTAGGGTTCCCGTTTGTGTCGTTGAGGATAAAAAAATTAATCGATGATTTTACGGCACGTGAAAAGACTCTTAGGGATAAGTTTGTTTTAATTGAGGGTGAGCGTGATAAACTGTTAAGTTTAATTGAAAATTGGAAAAAGAAATCCTTGTCTTTGGAAGAGTCTAATTTTTTGCTTGAATTAAATATATTGAAGTTGAAAAATGATTTAAACGATTCAAGTACGTTTGATAGTGATGGCAATGGCTCGTCGTGTTCTCATGCTTCTAATGCTAAAGCCAAAACCATTATTTATTTTAGGGGGTCAACTAATTCCAAGGATGTTAGAAAATATCACACTTTAGGTGTCGTTCCACCCGTTTACACATGTTCATATTGTGGTAGGAAAGGTCACCTTAGGATATTTTGTTTTGATCTTTGAAGAGGTACTAGGAATTCAAAATCTAGTGTTTTGTTGGTTCCCAAAACCCCGTGTCGACGTGTTACATCCGCTTGGGTTAGGAAATCACTTTTGGATACGCTAGATTTTAGAATAGTTGATTCTTGTTTTGCTTGCACATGATTCATCTCTTGCCATATCATATAGATGATTGTGTTTGCATGTGTGTCATACGCTAAATATGCTTTTTGATATGTTTTTGTTAGCGTTGTGACATGTATTTTTTGTATAGATTTTTTATTTTTGAAAAATTTTAAAAAATACAAAAAGATTTTATTTTGGATAAATTTTTTGAAAAATCCAAAAAGAGTTTTGTTTTTTGTTTGCACCTTTTATGGATGAACACTTATGATGACCAAGTCACAATATCATTCCATTTTTCGTGTGACTATTTGATAGTGTTTTGAGACAATAGGTCAATTCATCCATGTGCTTTGTAATGTTTGGAGTCATTAAGATGTAATTAAGTGTTACTTCCTACATGTTTGACTCATAATTTCCTTTATTGGACACATGCACGGATTTGTTTGATTAATGTGCTTGTCTTATCACATCTTGGTTGGGTGTTTTTACTTCAATTATGTCCTTAAAACGAATCAAGTGTGATAAAAGTTGATAAAAAGTTGTGCATATAAAAATCGTTTTGTAAGTTTGTGTGCTTCGTTTGAAAACGGTGAAGGGCCATGAAAGATTTTCATTTATTCGTTGCGATTAAGCCGCCGTTTAAATTGGACCTAAAAAATTGAGGAATTTTATTATCCGGGGCCAAAGAGGTTTAAAAGAGCCCGAAAAAAATTTAAAGGCAATAAAAAGAAATTCATGCCAAATATGGGCCATTTAGGTTTTTGCACCAATTCTTCAAAGTTGAGAATTTAGATCACCTCTATTCAAAATATAAATCTGAGGGTGTTTGGTTGGAGAATTTAAACGAGTTTGCACGTCCTTGAAAGTTTTGAAAAAGCGTTACATAGTTTTGGACGTTATTGTTGTGGAAATCACTTTGACTTTTCTTTGTTGATTTGCATAAAACGATGTCATCTAAATTCAACAATTTTTACACCCAGGGATATTTTTTATGTTCATTCGTTAGGAGTGCATGTATGCATCGTGAACATGTGATTGATTGAGTTGATTTACCTATCGAATGTGTTCACACCCATTCATTTCGTTTCCATTACTTAGGTGTTTTAATTTAAATCCATGGTGTGATTTTTTTGGTATCTTATTTTTGTATAAAAAATTGAAAAATCAAAAATAGTTTGTGAAAATTTTGATACATACCTTTGCATGCGCGTAGTTTGATCCATGTTTGCTATGCATTTTATCGTGACACTCCATGTTTTGATTTTTTCTTCTTATCTGTCTATTTGGGGACATCATAAAAAGGGGGAGAAAGAATTATCATGCTATGGGGGAGTTTTTGCATTATGAGGGAGATTTGATTTATTAATTCTTTATTCTTATATCATTTCAAACTCGATGCGTCACGAAGGTTTTCACTTTATCTCATGTGTGTAGGTACAAAGATTGAAGATCATGGTGTTGCACACCCTGATGAGAAAAGATTTGAGAATTCACGAAGATTTTTGAAGAACAGTTTTGAGGTTTTGCAAATGTATTCATGGGAGGGTAGATTTGTATAGGCATTTTGATTTTTGATATTTCGGATTTTTTATGTATGTACTGGCATAGACATAGGGAGAGATTTGTAAGGACATATTTTATAGGTCCGTTATTAATTTATATGTCATATACCGCTACACCGTCGAAGAGCATTCAAGAGACATCTACATCAAAGACGGATCCGAATTAATCATGTTCTTCATCATTCAAAACTCCGCGAAGTTTACTTTGGTAAGGTTATATTTTTAATACCTTATCTTTTCACTTAGAGCTTGTGGGATATTTTTACAAAATATTTTCTGAGTGTTGAGCGGACTTTTTCGTCAAAATTTGAGAATGAATATTTTTTCTAAGTGTTGAAGCGGACATTAAAATAATATTTTTTTCGCTTCAGTCGTTCGAGCGACATAGCATGTCGTTCGCACGAGATCTCGTTCGAACGACAGCTGTCCTTCGTTCGAGCAACGTGTTGATCTCATTCGAACGAGATCTGTTTTCGAGGCGGCCTATTTTTCCTATAAATACTCATTATTTGGTAACGTTTTCATTAAGAAGTCACAACGTTTTGACGAACAGAAAAACTACGAAAGCAGAATTCTTTTAGGCTTCTTCTTTTAGGGTTTAACCCCTTTTTGATTTTCAATTCACAAAACTCCCATATGCTTTAGTGAATTGATTTGGTTTTCAAGAACACTTTGCTTTTGTTCATCTTTCATGGAGTGCGTCTCTACACCATATGGCTGCATGTCATTAAGGATCTTGCTGCATGAAGATTCTTTGCTGAAGATTGGCTGCGAGTCCTTGGAGGGTGCTGCGTGTATTATCTTGCTGAGTTTAAGACTGCGTGTCTTTGTGGGTTGGTTGCGCGTTGATCCATTTGCAGATTTCTCTATGTAATTGTAAGTTGCGATTTATTAATTCATAGTGAAATAAAGGTTTTACCCAAAAGGGTTTTTTTCCTGAAATCTGTGTCTCAGTATATTTTTTGCGTCGCATGCTTTATATTTATTTATGGGTTGACACACGCACTTTAGATGCTTGTTTAGGGGTTGAATTAAATAAGGTTTGATTTGAAATTTGCGAATTTAATAAATTATCACTCAGTCACGTTTTACAAATTGGTATCAGAGCGGGTTACGCTAATTTATCGTGTAATCCTGATTTTTCGAGGATTTACCTTCTGATACAATTTGTCTACTCATGTTTACAAATTGGTATCAGAGAAGTTTACTCCAATTTATTGCGTATTCCTATTTTTCGTAAAATTGTGTGATATTGATTTTTTTTGAAAAATGAGTTTTGTGAAAAATCACAATTTTTCCAATGGAACGCCCATTTAATGAGGAGCCTATTTTTGAAAAAAATCACAACCGTGCTGAAAAATTAAAAAGTTTGAATTTGAAACTTTACAAAAGAATTAAAGTTTTCGAAAAAGAAAATTCTCTCTTTAAAAGTAAGATTGAATATTTGCAAGAGTTTCAAACTTAAAGTTATATTTTTTGTGAGCATTTTGGTAATTTGTGTATTGATTTTGATTATTTGAAAATTGCCAAAAAGAAGAGTGATGAGAGAGTCCTTGTTTTAGAGAAGGAATTGAAGGAATTAAAAAATTCTAGGGTTCCCGTTTGTGCCGTCGAGGATAAAAAATTAATTGATGATTTTACGGCACGTGAAAAGACTCTTAGGAATAAGTTTGTTTTAATTGAGGGTGAGCGTGATAAATTGTTAAGTTTAATTGAAAGTTTGAAAAAGAAATCCCTGTCTTTGGAAGAGTCTAATTTGTTGCTTGAATCAAATATTTTGAAGTTGAAAAATGATTTAAACGATTCAAGTAGATTTGATAGTGATGGTAATGGCTCGTCGTGTTCTCATACTTCTAATGCTAAAGCCAAAACCATTATTTGTTTTAGGGGGTCAACTAATTCCAAAGATGTTAGAAAAGATCACACTTTAGGTGTCGTTCCACCCGTTTACACATGTTCATATTGTGGTAGTAAAGGTCACCTTAGGAGATTTTGTTTTGATCTTGGAAGAGGTCCTAGGAATTCAAAATCTAGTGTTTTGTTGGTTCCCAAAACCCCGTGTCGACGTGTTACACCCGCTTGGGTTAGAAAATCACTTTTGGATACGCTAGATTTTAGAATAGTTGATTCTCATTTGCTCGCACATGATTCTTCTCTTGCCATATAATATAGATGACTGTGTTTGCATGTGTTTCGTACGCTAGATATGCTTTTTGATATATTTTTGTTAGCGTTGTGACATGTACTTTTTGTATAGATTTTTTATTTTTGAAAAATTTTGAAAAATACAAAAAGATTTTACGCTGGATAAATTTTTTGAAAAATCTAAAAAGAGTTTTGTTTTTTGTTTGCACCTTTTATGGATGAACACTTAGGATGACCAAATCACAACATCATTCTATTTTTCATGTGACTATTTGATAGTGTTTTGAGACAATAGGTCAATTCATCCATGTGCTTTATAATGTTTGGAGTCATTAAGATGTAATTAAGTGTTACTTCCTACATGTTTGACTCATAATTTCCTTTATTGCACACATGCACGGATTTGTTTGATTATTGTGCTTGTCTTATCACATGTTGGTTGGGTGTTTTTACTTCAATATTGTCCTTAAAACGAACCAAGTGCGATAAAACTTGATAAAACGTTGTGCATATAAAAACCGTTTTGTAAGTTTGTGTGCTTTGTTTGAAAACGGTGAAGGGCTACGAAATATTTTTATTTATTCTTTGCGATTAAGCCGCCGTTTAAATTGGACCTAAAAAATTGAGGAATTTTATTATCCGGGCTCCAAAGAGGTTTAAAAGAGCCCGAATTTTTTTTAAAGGCAATAAAAAGAAATTCATGCCAAATATGGGCCATTTAGGTTTTTGCACCAATTCTCCAAAGTTTGAGAATTTAGATCACCTCTATTCAAAATATAAATCTGAGGGTGTTTGGTTGGAGAATTTAAACGAGTTTTCACGTCCTTGAAAGTCTTGAAAAAGCGCTACATAGTTTTGGACGTTATTGGTGTGAAAACCACTTTGACTTTGATTTGTTGATTTGCACAAAACGATGTCATCTAAATTCAATAATTTTTACACCTAAGGATATTTTTTATGTTCATTCGTTAGGAGTACATGTATGCATCGTGCACATGTGATTGATTCAGTTGATTTACCTATCGAATGTGTTCACACCCATTCATTTCGTTTCCATGACTTGGTTGTTTTAGTTGAAATCCATGGTGTGATTTCTTTGGTATCTTATTTTTGTATAAAAAATTGAAAAATCAAAAATAGTTTGTGAAATTTTTTAGACATACCTTTGCATGAGTGTAGTTTGATCCATGTTTGCTACGCATTTTATCGTGACACTCCATGTTTTGATTTTTTCTTCTTATCTGTCTATTTGCGGACATCATAAAAAGGGGGAGAAAAAATTATCATGCTATGGGGGAGTTTTTGCATTATGGGGGAGATTTGATTTATTAATGCTTTATTCTTATATCATTTCAAACTCGATGCGTCACGAATGTTTTTGATTTATCTCATGTATGTAGGTACAAAGATTGAAGATCATGATGTTGCACACCCTGATGAGAAAATCTTTGAGAATTGACGATAATTTTTGAAGAACAGTTTTGAGGTCTTGCAAATTTATTCATGGGAGGGTAGATTTGTATAGGCATTTTGGTTTTTGATAATTCGGATTTTTTATGTATGTATCGGCATAGACATAGGAGGAGATTTTTAAGGACATATTTTATAGGTTCGTTATCAATTTATTATGTCATATACCGCTACACTCTCGAAGAGTATTCAAGAGACATCTACATCAAAGACGGATCCGAATTGATCATGTTTTTCATCATTCAATACTCCGCGAAGTTTACTTTGGTAAGGTTATGTTTTTAGTACCTTATCTTTTCACTTAGAGCTTGTGAGATATTTTTACAAAATATTTTCTAAGTGTTGGAGCGAACTTTTTTGTCAAAATTTAAAAATGAGTATTTTTTCTAAGTGTTAAAGCGGACATTAAAATAATATTTTTTTCGCTTCAGTCGTTCGAGCGAGTTCGCGCAAGACATCATGTCGTACGATCTCGTTCGAACGACAGCTGTCCTTAGTTCGAGCGATATGCTGATCTCGTTCGAACGAGCTCTGTTTTCGAGGCGAAATGTTTTTCCTATAAATACTCATTATTTGGTAACGTTTTCATTAAGAAGTCACAATGTTTTGACGAACATAAAAACTACGAAAGCAGAATTCTTTTAGGCTTCTTCTTTTAGGGTTTAATCCCTTTTTGGTTTTCAATTCACAAAACCCCCATATGCTTTAGTGATTTGATTTGGTTTTCAAGAACACTTTTCTTTTGTTCACCTTTCGTGGAGTGCGTCTCTACACCGTATGGCTGCGTGTCATTAAGGATCTTGTTGCGTGAAGATTCTTTGCTGAAGATTGGGCTATTAGTCCTTGGAAGGTGCTGCGTATATTCTCTTGCTGAGTTCAAGACTGCGTGTCTTTGTGGGTTGGCTGCGCGTTGATCCATTGCAGATTTCTCTATGTAATTGTAAGTCGCGATTTATTAATTCATAGTGAAATAAAGGTTTTACCCAAAAGGTTTTTTTTCCTGAAATCTGCGTCTCAGCATATTTATTGTGTCGCATGCTTGATATTTATTTTTGTGTTGACACACGCACTTTAGATGCTTGTTTAGGGGCTGAATTAAATAAGGTTTGATTGAAAATTTGTGAATTTAATCAATTATCACACGGTCACATTTTACACATACAACTTCCCTTGCCAACTACTCCTAAAAACATCCCTTCTCAGATTTATTCCCATACATAACCAAACAATATAACAAAAGCTTCACAAATAAATTCCCCAGGGATCCTATCCCCAGCTGCCAGAGGAACCGGCCACATCATCGTCCACATCCTGGGGTCCCCGAACTTTTCCTGCTTAAATGGAATGCCGCAGACGCTCCATAGAATGGTAGGCCCAGACTATCTTAGGAAAACTAACAACACCTCCCTCCATGGTCTCAGATATGGCGAACCACCTTTACCGAGTCTCCACATCTAGCATCTTGGCAACTACTATTCTGCACAACCACTTCATGAAGTCCCTAGAGATATGCCAAACTTTACCAACAGACTGGGAGGAACGGGTCGTTGGGTGACTATTCTCCCACAGAGAGACTAGACGCATGCATAGACGCTTTGTCAAATCCTCTAAAGGGAAAAAGTCTAGTGTCTGAGGTGTCACAATCTATTCCCAACCAAATTGGCATAGGAGCCGCCAGGGAAAGTAGAAAGAGGTCTATCTAAGGCCAAACTACCTAACATACTGGTATTCTTCTAATTCCAGAATGGGCAGCAACTCCTCCTATTAAAGCACTGACCAACGCAAAACTCGAGCCTCATGCTCCACAAACCAGTTCTCCCAGCTCTTAATGTCCAGGCCTATACTAACAAAGTAGCGAGAAAAGAGGTTTAGCACAATCGACAAGGGATATTACGGAGGGACCGCCATACGAAATCTCTTCGGCAACCACATGAATAACATTACAGGGCTACCCCTCAGAAAATCGGAATGGCCTTCCAGCCACGCATCCAGACCGTTCAGAGTCTTCGTCAGTATCACCGCCAAAGGATTGCGATGGTTCTATATCCATTATGCAATGGATGCGAGTTGTGAGTCCACCAGTAGTTTCCCAATCAGTAATAACAATTATGAAAATGCATCACAACAGGATGACGGCTCCAACATAGCCAGCATCACTAACATCCTTCAAATGCACAAAATGCAGCACAACAGGAAGAAAATCATTCCTCACATAACTAGTGAATGAGCCTCCGAAGGGGTGATATGGATAAGTCCCACTAACAGCTCCCTAGGAGACCGAGAAAATTTAGGCATAACTGCCACAACACTGGGATATATCCCTAGCATGGCAGAGGACTCTTCATTTTTTGGGCAGACTTCATCCAACCCAAAGCGAAATACATGGTCTTCAGGATACCAGTACTCTATCGCTTCCATTAGCCTGTTCCGCTCTATAGGCCGGTTGCGCCATATAGAAACTCGACACATGTTGAAAGCATCATAATCGACATTGTATGAGCACATCGCCTCCAAAGTTTCGACGTAGGTAGCAAATTCAACACTTTCGGGAAGATCCATATCACAAAATGATGAGACAATAGGCAAGAAGAATTGTAAAAGAGAAGAAACATGGATGTGTGAAAAAAAATGCTCCACCCATACCCCTATTTACACTACAATTTTTTTTTGCTTTTAAGACCCTATTTTTTGAGACACACAAAATATAGTCTTTAAAACATACTTTTTTATACGGATATAATTAGCCATCTCAAAAACTATTATTTTTTTAGACTGTTAATTATATACGTCTAAAAAAAGGTCAGTTTTTTATACAGTTAATTATATCCGTCTTATAAAGTAAACCAAATGAGACGGTAAATACTTGGTGTATCAAAAGATATACCAAATAAGACGGCAAAAAAAAATTGGTTCCCACCACTAATTCTTTTCATCTCTCGCTCTCAACACTTTAACCTAACCTCTCACCTAAAAAACAAAAAACAAAAACCCACTCCACATTTACCCAATTGGCCAAACCCACACCAGCATTGAACCACACTCGGCCCCCGCCCCCCCGCGCTTCTTCTCCTCCGTCGTCCCCCCCCGGCGTTCTTCTCCTCCTAGAGGCATTCTCTCCCCCCAGCGACATTCTCTTCCCCCAGCGGACTTCTCCTACTCTCCGACCATTTTCGTGTTGTTTTTCGTCTCATGGTAACGTTTCATCTTTTCTTTTTTGTTGAGGAAAACAACATAGAAATTATTGTTATTTATTTATTTTTTATTAATTTTCTTTTTCAAAATAGCTACTGGAAATAGTCAGTTGGACAATGGTGACAATGGGTGATAAAAAATTATTCTTTATACATAATTAATGATTCCATATACATAAATTGTAATAAATAACTATATGCATAATACTTATATAAAATATAAATAAAGAGTGGATGCTTATTTGTTGATTTTAATTTTTTTTGTAGCTTTCAATGTGACCTATTAACCAGATCTATAATACGCTATTTTTTTTTGATGTTGTATAGCATTATGGTTCATGTTGGCTCAATGATTCTATAATAGGCTTTTATTTATTTTTTAAAGAAATTCTTAAATGCATGAAGCAATTATTCAAAGATCCTAAAATTATTCTTCTCCCAAACCATTAATGTGTTTTTTTATGTATTTGAGATTTGTAGAACGATTGATTAGGTTTTTGATGTAAAGTTGTGATTCGTAGATCTTTTTTTTTTTTTTATGTATTTCTAAGAATGAAGTTAAATGATATTGAGTCTTATTACTTCGAAGCTAAATGCAAAGATAGAAATGCTTTAAAGTTCTACAACTACTTTGACATTAAGTATAGAAATTAAATTAACATGTTAAAGAAGTAGTATGAGTCTCATTCCTTCTTTAATTACATATCTTTTCTCACAAAAACTTTGTGACAATGAAGGATTAGGAGACACAAAAGAGGAAGAGAATAAAGCAAAATTGAAGGAATTGGGAATACATGAATTGTATTCGGCAATTCAAAACAAAGATAAAGATAAAAAAAAAATGGTTCAAAGAGTTAAAAAAATGTCATTGGTGATAATGACGAGTTTGTGCCATGTGAAGAAGAAAATGAGCATACAAATTCAAACGAGGATGAAAATGGGTATGTGCCTTGCGAGTTTTTTAATGTGTAAATGTTTAGTGGTGTAGATGTTATTTAGTTGATTGTGTGAATTATTATTTGATACTTTCCATTATCATGCGTGCATTAGTAATTCAATATTTTAAATTTGATTTGTTCGATTTATTTAGCCATAATAGTACTTAAATTGATGTGATGAATTATATTCTTATTTTTATAGCTTGTTCCCCCTTTATGTGCTAATCTCTTTAGGAATTCATGTTTTCCATTATTAATCTTTTTATCTTTTCATCATCTTGCGAAGACATTATTAATATCTTTATCTTTATTACTGACATTTTTTTAGATTCATAGATGGGAACCATGGATAATAGTTGGATTGATTTACGCAATCGGTGTTCAAAAGGATACATTAATGGGATTGACGGGTTTCTTAACTATGCATATGAAAATAAAAACATCGAGACAACAAAAATCTATTGCCCCTGTAAGAGATGCGCAAATCGGGTGTACCACGCCCGACAAACTGTGAGAGATCACCTTGAGATGCATGGTTTCGACAAGACATATAAGGTTTGGATTTTTCACGGAGAAACTTTTGGTGGTGCAAGTAGCGATAGAAATACTTCGCGGGATGATATGTTAGTTGATGATATACTTATACATGTTTAACTGAGTGCTCGAGATAACATTGTTACAACGGTTCAAGAGGGGATAGGTATTCCACACACGTATGACAATATGCGTGAGGAGGAATGTAACTCCGAAGATGTCTTTGAATCCGACAAAGATGTTCCAGAGTACTATAAACTTATGAAAAAGGCTCCATGCGACTTCTATGAAAATTGTCCGCCTGGGGTTACCGGATCGTCATTTGCTGTTGAACTCTTGCAAATGAAGCAACTTCATGGTTGGAAATTTTTTTCTCTCATTGCTTTATTGAAATTTTTGGTGAGGATGTTTCCGCATGCTAGAATTCCCAAGTCTTACTACCAAGCCAACAAGCTAACAAAAGACTTGGGATTTAAGTACGAGACATGGGATGAATGCTCAAATAATTGTATGCTATTTTTTATGAAACCGAGGGTCTTGAAAAGTGTGGCATATGCGGATCTTCTCAATATAAAGATGAGGACTCAAGTATTGATGGTGTCCATGGTCCGAAGGTAGTCGTAAAGAAAATGAGATACTTCCCTTTGAAACCAAGATTGCAGAAATTATTTTGGTTATCCTATTCAGCTCCTCTAATGAAATGGCATGCTGAGGAAAGGATCGACGATGGTGTAATGAGACATCCCACTGACTCTCCTGCTTGGAAAACTTTTAATGAGAAAAACCCTTATTTTGTGAGGGAGATTCGCAATGTTAGAATTGGGTTAACTGTTTATGGATTTAATCCGTTTGGTAATATGAGCATTAAGCACAGTACATGACCATTTATCCTCATTATTTACAACTTACCTCCGTGGTTGGGCATGAAGCAGCCTAACTTGATTTTGTCTATTCTTATAGATGGATCAAAAGGACCCAGAGATAAGATCGATGTATTTTTACAATCATTTATTGATGAGTTAATTGAGATATGGGTTGATGGTGTACGCACTTACGATGCATCAAGTAAGGAGTTCTTTCAATTGCATGCATCGTTGTTGTGGACTATTAATGATATCCCCGCTTATGCCATGTTATCGGGATGGAGCACAAAAGGTAAATTTGCTTGTACTTGGTGTAATGAAGACCACCAGACAATGAGATTAGATAATGGTAAGAAGTTATATTATTGGGGTCATCATCAATTCTTAGACTCCCACCATAGGCTTCGTACGCATAAGGCACTAGTTAATGGGAGGGTAGAATTACAACCATCCCCACTTAAACTTTTGGGCTTGCAAGTATTGCAACAGTCGGAAGATATTGACATAGAATGTGAATATAAGATGGAAGATGTCTATAGAAGGAGGGAAAGAGAGGCGTTAGAAAAAAAAAATAGACAGTTCCAAAATGTAGATTTGGTTAGAAAAAGAAGAGCATATTTTTTGAATTGCCATGCTGGAAGGATAATCTTATTCGCTATAATCTTTATGTCATGCATATTGAGAAAAATGTCTATGATAATTTCCTGTTTACATTATTGGGAACTATAGGGAAGACAAAAGACAATTTATAGTCTCAAAAAGATCTAAAATTTTTGGGTATTAGATCAAAGCTGTATCCTCAACCATGAGGGTAAAATCTACATTACCTCCTCCCAGAAGAGTACACGATGAGTAAAAAAGAGAAGGAGATTTTTTTAAAAGTGTTACAGAATGTTAAAGCTCTTGATGTCTACTCTTCAAACCTTTCATGGTGCGTGAACATGCAAGAAAGAAATATTTCAGGATTAAAGAGCCATGATTCTCATATTTTAATGCAATAATTACTTTCAATAGCATTGCTAAGGGTATTGACAAATCATATTGTCAAAGCCTTGATTCAATTAAGCAGTTGCTTTGTGATATTGTGCTCAAAAGCAGTTATCGCAGCTCATTTGGAAAAAGTTTGAAGATCGGATGGCCCTTACACTCTGTAGACTTTAGAAGATTTACTGGACGAACTTTTAATTGTTGGATGTATCCGATTGAGAGGTACCTCCACACATTAAAAGGCTACGTTGGTAATCAGGCTCATCTCGAGGCCTCAATTTCCAACTCTATTATTCTTCAGGAATGCATGACTTTTTGTTCCCAGTATGTGGATGTGGAAACTAAGCCTAACTGATCGGCTAGAAATGATGATTGGGGGTATATAAATGGTCGTGCAATTGGGAAAAATGTTCAATTTGAACTTGATTCTATAAAGTATATGCAATCTCATCGACACGTTCTTACCAACACCGAGGCAGTGACACCATTTATTGAGTAAGTTTTATTATACGTATTTGGTGTTTTGGAAAACCATTTTTATATTTTTTTATGGAATTGACATATGGCTATTTGTTTACTTATAGAAAGCATCTCGCAGAACTTTTATCAAAGTATCCTCAAGATTCACAAAAGCATCGTGTTAATCGTCTTCACAACGACGAGTTTCACAAATGGTTTAAGGATTATGTAAGCGAAAATATCATAACTAATACTTGAATTATGAGTAAGTACTATATTTTTATATTGACATTTACTTTAATATACTATAGGTTAATAAATTGGCACGTGACAGTGTGGAAGTACCCGACGAAATCAAATGCTTGTCTTTAGGTCCTCTTAAGGATGCCGTCAGATTCAACACGTATATTGTTAGAGGTTTTAGATTTCGAACAAAGAAACGTGATAGGGGAAAGAAAACTCAAAATAAAAGAGTTGTTATAAAAGCCGTACAAATGAGTTATTCTAGCCGGAAGGATAAAAACCCCATTGTGGGTGGTATTACATACTATGGGGAACTAACAGACATTATTGAAGTTCAGTATCTTAATGGAATGAAGTTTATATTGTTCAAGCGTGATTGGGTTGAAAATCATATGGTTACAAAAGTTGACGAGTTTAACTTTACTCTAGTGAATTTCAAACATTTGATATATAAGGATGATCGAGAGTGTAACGAACCTTTCATACTAGCATCCCATGCAGAACAAGTATTTTATGTGCAAGACCTTATTGATACGGATTGGCACGTTGTTTTTCCCATGACACCAAGAGACCAATTGTATAGGTACACGATAGTTCAAGAAGCTGAAGAAGAGTTGTTGCTTAGTGGAGATGATTTGTTTGTCATGCAAAATTTGAATGAAGATCAAAACTTATGGTGGACGAGGGATGGAGATGGATTAATAGTTGACACTAGTGTGGTTCAAGCTAATGATCATGAATATGCAAATGCAGATGGATATGGAGATCAAATTTATAGGGACAATGATTGAGGGAGATATAGTCATAACTAGTTATTTTTATTTTTGAACTTAGAGCATTTGTAGTTTGGTTTTGTATGGATTGTTTTGGGTATTTATCCAAAGCTAGTCACCATTATCATCTATTATCATCTGATCATTGCATATTTTTATTTAATATGGATATTTTATTTGTATTGGTATTGGAATTATAATGCTGAAGTTACTCTTAGTACTTTTAGAAGCTACTTGAAAAAGATTATAAGTAAATTAAAAGTCTAAAAATGATAGTTTCTTTCTGCTGGATGTAGACTTATTCTCATTAAATATTTTTAACTAGGATTTGTTATGGTAATAGGCTCATTGGGTTCATAATAAACTTGTGTATGTAACAAAGATATAGGGAAGCCCATACTGTAATAGACATTGTTATATTATTTAATATATTGCATCCTATGGTTGTTTATAACGTATATAAAATGAAACCATCACATATAGGAATTGCAATCTAGGCTTAGAGAATCTGTTTAGTCTTATCAAAATGCTGAATTGTTTCCTCTTTTCGTTCCTTGTTTCTCTTCCATTATCTGTTGTCCATGCTCAGAATGATCAATCAGGTATGAACATATTTAATCATCACAATTTATAAGAATTATTTCAATAATAATATCATCGCTAAGGTCTCTCTCTCTCTTTCTCTCTCTTTCTCTCTCTCTCTCTCTCTCTCTCACACACACACACACACACACACACACACATACACACACAGGTTTCATAAGCATAGACTGTTGATTACCTGAAGGTTCTGACTATGAAGATGAAAGCTCGGGTATATATTACGTTTCTTACACAACTACACACAAGGTGGTGTAGCCAATACCATATTAACTTCATACCAACCAAATTCTCTCTCAAAATAGTTTATAACTCTGAGAAGCTTTCCTGATGTTACCAAAAACTATTACACCCTAAAACCTTCCCAATGGAAGGGTTACAAGTATCTAATAAGGGCAAGTTTTTTCTATGGAAATTATGATACAAAAACTCAACTTCCCATTTTTAAGATTCAACTTGGAGTGGATGATTGGGATACTGTGGTGTTAGAGGATGCGTTTAGTCCTTTAGAGAAGGAGCTTATACACATCCCTAGATCAGATAATATTCATGTTTGTCTTGTTAAAATAGGGCTTTCAACACCATTCATATCAACATTAGAGTTGTGGTTTTTGAATAATATTAATTCCATGTATACTTATTTCCTTATTCTTATTAAATACTATAACAATGTCTATTACAATATGGGGTCCTCTTTCAATGTCTTGTACATATGTAAACTCACTCTTATATAGAGAAATATGTATCGCAAGTGTACGATCAGAAGATTCTCTTGGAATGGCTAAAACTAACCATAAAAGGAAATAAGTATATAGACTCATATACATGAGTTATATTTAACTCATTCTGCCTAGTCGTTTCTTTGGAGTAGCTCAAATCATTTTTCAGCCCTATTTAGCAGCAGTGTGTGTGTGTGTGCTTGCTATAGTGTATTATTTCACCTATTTAGCAGCAGTGTGCATTGCTCAAAACGTAATAGACAAAAGGTTAATTTTATAACCCATGATGCATGGTTTGTGGGTTATGGATAGATCGGGTGGGGTTGAGTTTAATTTGTAAGAGGATTTATGGCTTGGTCGATAGGTTTCAGGTGAGAAACTGGGGTTATTGTTTGCAAAATGGCAAAGCTTCCGGTACACAAGAGCTCCGACGAGGGTTTACCTACTTCTGGAATATCATCCAACTGCTCTCGAAGCAGTCGCTAAGGTTGTTATCAATATGCATAACTAGATCTTGGCAATGAAATAGATGAGAGGATTTTGTTATGGTTGCATTTCAGATTCAGACTTCTAAAGCGTATATTTTCGAGTTGGCTGATATATGTCGCACTGCTTCATCAGAGGTGACAACATCATCAGTTATTAGAGGCATCTTCTCTACGTTGTTTCAAAACGTTCCTACCTTAGATATATCCTCTATGGAGGGAATAGATCTCTTTCACATAGCTAGTAGCTCAAATCATTTTTCAGCCCTATTCAGCCCTATTTAGCAGCAGTGTGCATTGCTTCATGAGGTAAAGTTATTAGTTTCAATAGATGAGTAGTGCTTCTTCAGAAGTGTTGGTTAAGTTGATGAATAGATTTTTCTTATTATGTGTCATTCATGGACCTCTTATCCCCCATCTTGTGTTTCTGACTTATGGTAATAAAGTTTAGTTTTTTTATATAAAAAATAGTTGTTGGTACAGAGTCAAGTATAATTCTATTATTCTTCATAGAGGATTGTTTAATTATGTTTTGATTGTGTTTTAGCATCCATATATTGTATTCAGGGAGCGGAGAAGTAGTTCTTTACGCTCAACTGATCGCATAGTTTGTTGATACTTACGTTAACAAATTTCTGACCATTATTTGTGACTATTGTGTATGAAACACCGAACATGTTTATGATGTACCTCCAAATGAACTAATGGATCTTCTGGCCATTCTTCCTTGTTAATGGTTTGCCTCCACTCAGTGTTTAAAGTAGTCAAAAAAGACTTAGAGGAACTTTCGCTGATCTTTTCTAAAACTCTCCACATATTATGCTAACATCGTTCCGATGGCGATATTAGTGATAGCCATCTCGAGGAGAAAGTGTTGCCTTGGCCGAGGAGGTACCGCGACCAATGTGTGTGACATATTCCTGTATTTTCTGAAATTCTTTATGGCATTGAGCTTTCCATTTATTGGGTTAGTCTTTCTTTAGAAACTGAAAGATGTGTTCAGAGGTGGTGGTGAGCTAGTTAATAAATCGACTTACAAAATAGAGTTGACATAGTAACTCTCTAATTTCTTTCTTCGTTATGTAGTGGTATGTATCATATGGACCTGACCTTGAAAGGGTCTACTTTAATTTTGTAACTGCCCATGATATATGAATCCAAGGAATTTCCCTTTAGTATCCCCGAAAACACATGAATTAGGATTCAACCTCATTTTAAAAAGGTAGAGTTTGTCCTCACTATCCCTCATACCTCCCCTTTGCTCCTCTCTCACCCCTGTCCTCTCTTGTCTTTTCTCCCTCACTCATAAATGCTGCTGCCGAAGCAGAGCAAGAGCTGCGACAGACTCGAAAGAAAAGCAACCCCAATTCCTTTTGAGTATGTTTTCTTTTTTCAATAGATCTAAAATTATTTTTAGTTGTTAATTTTAAAGTTTAATAGTGTTTAGTTGTTATTTTTACTGAAATTGTTGCTGAAATTAGTTTTTGTAATTGTTATTGTTGCTGAAATTATATGTTAGTATGGTGAATTTCTTTTAGTAGATTATATATTAATTTATTTAAGTATTTTGTATATTAGTATGCTGAATTTTTTTTGAGTATTTATGTTAGTATACTGAAATTGTTGTTGTTGTTGTTGTTAAAAATTATTTGTCCCAAAAATTAGTATTTGTTGGATTACCTAGTTGGTTTCTTCCAAGTCCAAATCCAGGCTTTTATTGCATCTTTTGAATTATTTGGGCGGCTGTGTTATTGATAACTAGTTCTTCCTTGATAATTTGAGCTAGTAAGATGATCGGGATTATGTTGACACAAATGTCACTACTACCATGGAAGGTGGCCAGCAATGGAGTGGTGTTAGTGCTGACGACTATCATCCAACCATCGTCATCTTTAATTGTGTTCATCTCAGTGTAAAAATCCAACATCTCTTTCATCTTTAGTGATAGGGGCAGTGCTCCCATGGTGTATACCCGTGATCTTCTTAGCAATTGGTTAAAATTGGATAGGACATCAAGTATTTAGAATTTGATAAATAATTTAAATAGGTAAACTAAAACCTACGTCCTAATAGTGGTGATGAGACTGGAACATAACTTAATGCAGTAGGATCTAGGAAAGCTAAATTGAATGGCCATTTGCACTTGAAAGGGGGTTCAACAACAAAAAGGTCAGTGAAAGTTCAGTGGCTGCCCTATTACTAATACCTGATTGCTATTTCGATTAATTTCTTCCTTCCTTTCTTCGTTGATTACTAATACCTGTTACTAATACCTGATTGCTAATAACTGAAATGTGACTTCTTGTAGCTTCCAGTATTACTGTTAGTGAAACAATAGTTGTTTTGATGTTTTATAAACTGCCAACATGAGTAGAGAGATAATGTCTTAAATACCCAACCTTTTTCATTAATAGACCACCAAGTCAAATGTTCCATGACACGTGTTACCTCTAATCAGTGAATCAAATAATCAACTCTACCGTGATTGACATACGAATACAAAGCTATGGTAGGCATTATGGTAAGAAGTCAATCAAGTGCATAACTACTATTTTAATAGCTCCCTCAAATGATTAGTGGTTAGATTGATAATCTGCTTGGAAAATTGATAGGTAACGTGTCAAGTGTTATTGAACGTTAAGCTTTATTGTAGTATAAATTCTCTCCACATCCATCGATCTTTGAAACCCACCAATATTTGCTGGGATGCCAAGTTGAGTCTCACCTTTCTCGATTAACATCTTAAATGTCATTGTTATAGATCACCAAGTAGTTCTTCATGTTCGAACAAAATTTAATTATTACAGTAATATGTTAAGTGCATTGATCAGTGTTATCAACTTCGTGACAAATGATTTATCAAAACATCCCTGAATGTTAGTTAGAGGTAACACATGTCATGTAATATTGAAATGTGATATATAACTGAAATGTGACTTCTTGTTATAATAAATGAAAATATACAGATCCATGATGTTGAAGCGTCGTCGTCGTCATTGTTTAACTATATTCGACCTCATAGCCGAAGAAAGACTACTCGAGAAGCAACCACTCACAGCTCCAGTGGGAAATGATTTGAAGATGACACCCTAAATTAGTTCCGTTGAACATAACATAAGGGACCATGGAACTAGAGAGATATGCAACCCCAACTTTTTCAAAATATTGAATTAACATCCTAGTTACAGAATACACACCGTAACTCAAGAGTTCAAGTTTCTTTATTTCAAACACCTATAAGTCAACTTTCCCCAACTATTGAGAAGATTAATACTTCAGTTGGGAATGTCAATCCTCTATCCAATGATATGGCTTTAGATGGTGAGGATGTCACAGGTATGCTGTGTTACACAATGCACTTTTAGTATATCTCCATTTGTATTACATTTTATGTTTATATTCATATTGAACAAGATGTATAAACATTATTTACCAATTTTTTGTTTAGGTTTAATGAGTACCGTTACTAGTAAGAAAAGGGTTAGAAAGGGGGCAAGGCCTTGGATCGAATGGAATGATAACAAAAGAAGATATTGGAATGGAATAAAATTTTTCACCCAGTTTGTAATCTTGAAAGTAAATTAATGTCACATTTAGGTTATTATACAAGGTGTGGAAATTTATTTCCATTGATAATGTTTCATTGGAGATAGGCAAATGATTAAGCACTTGACAATATCTGGAAGGAAGTGAAGGTAACTTATTAGTTTGATTTATTTATTTATGCCATTGTACATTAGCTTGTCAAGTTTTAACTAATTTATTCTTTTTGTTCTTAGAATAACACAAATGCACCAGAAGGTTTTAAACAAATCTGCTTTGCAAGGATGGGACTTGCGTGGAAGCAATGGAAGCATCGAGTGAAGGTGAATCACTATAAAAAGTTTCAAACATATGAAGATCGATTGAGTTATACGGCTGAACGAGTCGAAAAAGATCAGTGGCCTGAATTGGTGAAATATTGGGGTCTAAAGAAGATTAAGGTATAAATATCACATCTTATTAAAAAATTTATACCTAGATTCTTCGTCACTAGTATCATAATTTTTATTTTTATTTCTTCAAATATTTAGGATATTGCGGATCAAAACACTATGAACCGTGAAGCTAAATGTGCTTACTCAAGGACAGGACGAAATCCACATGCTAAAATAGCCAAGGAGGTTGGAAATTTTATTGTTATAAATATTTTTTATTTTAATCTAATAGTATTAATGTATATATATATTGTTTTTTTCAGAGGATAGAACATGGGGAGCCTGTCGACAATATTAACATGTGGAAAGCCACTCGAGCTCCACGTAATAAACCTTTCAGTGTTCAAGATGGATCACATGATAGAGCGGTATGTATAAATATTAATTAATAAGTGATGCTTGAAAGATTTATTTAATATTTGTTATAAATTGTGTTCTTGAAAATTATTTTATGTTCATTAATTATAATAGCAATTTAATTGGTAGAAAATGCTTGAAAGACGACTAAATAAGCTACCAGAAGAGCAATAAAATGACCCAGAAGTGCTAAATAAGATTTTTACTGATGTAGTAGGATATGGAGGGCATGTGTATGCTTTACTAAAGGGAGAAGGTATTAGGCCAACATCGATAAAAGCATGTTCATCTCAGTTATTATTGGAAAAAATTAACCAGTTAAAGAAATAAGCTGAAGATCGAGAGACTCGACATCAACAGGAGCTCGAAGAGTTAGAGATTCGCAACCAACAAGCTTTATTATAGATGAAGAATGATATGCGAAGTGAAATGAAAAGTTGGTTTCAAAGTATTACTCATCATCATGCTTCCACTACCTCGACGATTCAGTCCGACTAGGTAATACAATATAATTACTTCTATATATATATATACCCGTGCGATGCACGGGCGGGTGTAATGTATTTTAAAATACTTTATTCAAATATATAAATAAAAAATGTAATTATTATCGTTATTTCAAAAGAAGATCGTATCCATAGCCATGAGCATGTAAATATATGTAATGTGGTGAGTAAAGAGTACGACTTAAAATGAGTAAGAGGAAATAAATGGTAAGAACCATAATATCGTAGAACGAACCATAGTCAGAAAATCCAAGTTAGAAAAAAAAACTGCATTATAAAGTGACTTTTAAAATGAAGTAGTACTTAAAATTGGTGGCAACTACTTTTTGCGGAAATGATAGCGATATTCATTTTCTTTGAGCCACTCCAAATATGGATTTTTAGCATACTCGTAGTGGGTAAATCCATATTTGTTGAACGTAGCCTTCTGAAATTCCCATGTCTTGATGTAAATTCATCTCTTGAGTTGCGGGATGAAAACTGCAATCTGGTATGTCATCGAAAGTGGAGCAGACATTAGTAGATTTTAATGAGAAGTAAATATTAATGCACTATACGTGGTTATATATGTTGTAAAATGTGTGCAATTCATACCTCATTCTTTGTGACTGGGAGTTTGTCAGTCTATTTTGTAGATTTACGAATGAAGAACATAAGTTAGATTTTTCACATGAATGAAATCTAATGGTAAATAAAATATGGATTCAATATTATTTCACCACACACCTTAGCAGATCGTAGATTAACCTTCACTCCTTGATTTTGTAGGAAATGAATCTACAATCAAATTTGTAGTCATTTTTTTAGATGATAAATGTGAAATTAGTTGTGTTAAGTAGTAATAAATATGTTGTTTAAGAATTACAGTGTTTGCAAGGTCCAAGTCGATCTGCATTATATATAAAAGTTGTTATACAAAAGGCATGCTAGTAATAAATCATAATCAGTGAATACATGCAATGGTTGAATACCTGACCATAAACTGTTATGTATTTTTGCCTAACGGTCTTCATCACAAAACCTTGTAAAAAGAAAAAACAAAAAATGAAATTACTTGCAGTAATTATTGTTAAAATATGTTCATAAGTTATAAGAACATTATTGTTGATTCATTTCCTATGAAAGAAAATTTTTCTACCAAAGTTATTATTTGAAAAATACAGATATAAGCAGAAATGATTATGGTTATGTAATAAACATTTAGAATCATTGTTGATTTGTATGCAATATAAAAAATAGTGCTCGTTACGTATAACCATATCGTGTTAGTACCTGAGAATCACTGGACGATACATTATTATTATGTTGTCTTATTTGTTGATCCTCCTAAATCTTGAATGCTTCCATGCATATGACGTCAGCTCCTATGTCTGTTAAATAGTCAGCTAATTCGTCAATAGTTAATGTCCCTTTTGTCACCTTGTCTTGGATAGTTTGTAGTGGCCATGTCGGTGGAAGAGTGTTTACTATAACATATATTAGAATATCAGTTCGTGGGAAGAAACCTTTTTTGTACAGTTCGCTTTGTATTTGTTTTTTTAGAAATATGGCGACGAACGGACATATTTGGATCCATTTCTTCTTGTTCAAACAGTATCCATAACGGGTTGATATCTCTCTCAGCCTCCTCTAGTAGTTTAATCAGTACACCTGAATCGCTTGGCTTATTTTGTTGAAGAATAATGTCTGTTGCAGTCTTCCATGGTGGTGGTAGTGTCTCTATTATTTTATCCATAATTAGTTGTTCAGACATGGATCGTCCGGAAGCCTGTATTTTGTGACCCAATTCAATAATTTTTGTTGCGTGCTTGTGAACAGAAGTTCCCTCGAATAATATGTTACAGTTATAGAATTCATGTTTAACAATTAGAATATCGTAAAATCGCATTGGGTACCGATTAATAGGTGGTCGTTCCATAATAACCTGTGAAGAGTATAGGATAAGTTTTTATAATTTGGAAGAGTTGATATAGTAATGAGTCATTGTAACATTGCACTTCAAAGTATTTAAAGGATAAATAATTTTAAGTTGTT
Organism: Sambucus nigra; assembly: GCA_949130495.1. NCBI lineage: Eukaryota > Viridiplantae > Streptophyta > Magnoliopsida > Dipsacales > Adoxaceae > Sambucus > Sambucus nigra. The sequence continues at coordinate 202,476,778 of OX422216.1, forward strand.
AATGACTAAACATATGTTTTGAAAAGAAAAAACAACTGGCGAGTAAAGAAGTATAGGAAATGCAGTAGTAATTTTCATAGATTTGTCATAGCAATACATTCGCATTCGTTCAACAACAAACTTTTTTATGTAGCAATGCTATTGAAAACTTCTTTATACACAATGTTTTTTGTGAAATCTGCAGGAACTCTTGTGGATTCTTTATCAAAACCTCTAATCCTGTTGGAGAACTAACTCTGGATAAGGCTACGTACAACTGCTCGTGAGAAAACACCGGGTTTGGTAAATAAAGGCCAACATGACGGAGAGTTTGACCTTGACTTTTGTTGATAGTCATAGCAAAAGCTAACTTGATTGGAAATTGTCGTCGTTTCATCATGAAGGGCGAACAACCAACTGTAGGTGATAAGTCGACACGATTAATGAACACAACATCACCGATCCTGGACCCCTTCCATCAAGTACAATGTGATCTATTTTTCCACCCATTGACGTGAATGAGAACATTGAGTTATATGTTCGTACATGCTCTTTGAATCTAACATTACAAAATTGAGCCTCTAGATTCTCCGGTGTGTTGGGAAGGGAAGGTAGCATCACTTGTCCGGCCTTGCAGCATAATGAAAATTTAGGTCGTGATTTGGGGCTGTCTCGTGTTTTTTCTTCAATCCACATAACTGCATTACATTGGGAGCATGTTGATGTGGGTTGACCGAAAGTCGATCGTGCAACAATATTACGACGCCTTGAACGTAATGTAACACCCCGCCTAATTAAATACCGGGTGGCCAGCCCCATACCAAATTAAAACAGAATATGTAGTTGGCTCATTCTTAGCATCACTGTCGAAAACATTTACAACTCACCCAAAACTCAATTAAGCTGGTGTTAAAAACTTTTCAAATTTTAAATTACCAAAAACCATTTCCAAATTAAGAATAACACAACACATCTTATTCTACAACACAGATCACTATATAAATAACTCAAAAGAATTTAACTGCAACTGGAATAAACATTCCCAAATAATATAAATCCTTTACAACAATCCCAACAATGTTAAATGTATTAAAACGACGCAAATACAATAGTTTAACTCCGACAGAAAATGATAACTGAAATCCTTTGGGCGACATGCCCTATGTAAGAATACTGTGAATAAAAAAGATGACAAGCGTCTAAGCAAAACCTCCATAGCTCGACGAAATCAACTATGGTTGGCGTCCCTGTTGCTGGACACCTGATATAGAGATACAATAGAAGAGAAAATATGCAAGGAAACGGGTCAGAGCCCGAATGTGTAGAGTATTTTTAAAACAACAAGTATTTAACAAGTGCAATAAATAATTTATTATGTACATGTTAGATCCAACTCTCACTTGCTATTCTCACCTCTCAACTAGAGTGCACACTTAACGTTTCCTATTAACCTCCTAGTTAATGGTTCCTCTTTTCTAGTCTCCATATTATAATTCCATTCCCATATCATAATCCCCGTATGTCCCATACCATACGTCACATTATTATTTACATATCTCCTTTATGATTAATTCCTCATTAACATGAATCATTACTCATTAATATGAGTTAAGCTTTTCAATACTTTAAGAATAAATATTCATTAACTTAATTCCATTATGTTTCTCTATTCACCGATATCTACAATTATCACCGTAGATAAATTTAACCATAATAACTAATTATGTAACCATTTAATCCATTATATATATATTCATATATAATACAGCACCCCAAGTCACAGCTGTGGTGCAATGCATTACTCTGCTATCATGTCCCATCATAGCATGTCGCTGAATAGGGAACTACAGGTTCGGTAAGATTCCACGAACCACAAACAACAAACAAATTGGAGACGAACATAGTTCTCGTATCCATGGGTCACGCACATACCTACGTACCCACAGTCAGCGGACTTATCAACTCCCCGATAAGTCTTTCATAGACCTATGTTCTCGAGCGACAAATCAAAGATCCCATGGATTCATCAGGATATGACTGCCCTCACGCGTAAACCTCCCACAGATAGCAAGTAAGCTAGGTATGTCATACACATAATCATCAATCAATCAAATAGGTATTATCATACCTATAATATAATATCAATAAGGTAATTATCACTACCCTAAGATGTTTCCCATACGTAGCATTATATCTCTTTTAAAATATCATATCTTTACTTCATAAATTAATTATCCTCGCATCCTATAACATCTCTCCACTACCGACGTCGTTAAGGTTCATGCGCGGAACGTCTCGCAAAGCGAAATCCAAACAAGGAACCCCTCCAATACACTACTACTTAACTTTGTCGATCGAGGAGGTCCGAAAACTTAAACTATGCGATCGGGATAACCTCATAACCTCTTTCAACCAAATGTGTTTCAAACTCCCATTTCCATCTAGGAGCCATACCACTACGCTCTTATAATATAATTATTCTCGTATCCTAACATCACTCCACTCCCGACGTCGTTAAGGTTCATGCGCGGAGCGTCTCGCAAAGCGAAATCCAAACAAGGAACCCCTCCATTACACTACTACTTAACTTTGTCGAGCGAGGAGGTTTGTCAACTTTAAATACGTGATTGGGATAACCTCATACCCTAAGGCTACCCTCTCTCAATGTACAAGATTTAAATAAGATTTTCCTCAACATATATTCAGTAAGAAGTCACTAATATCCTACTGGTCCATAACATTATTTCTCCCGAACTACTACGAGTTTAGTTCTCCTTTTTAATTACGGTTAAAACCGATAGTTTCAAATCTCTTATAAACACATATTCTTTCACTTAGTATTAAACTCTTTTGTAAACTTAAGGATACCCAGTAGTTATATTAAATCACCCCTACTGGTCCTATCTTTAATCCTCATACATCTCCATTTAGAATTTAACAAATGAATCTAGTAACCGAAATTCCATTCAATATAATTTCCATCATTTAAATTACTCGAATCCCCATCAAATTTAGTTCACATCTTATCAAGGGTTTACTGATATTTTCTAGGTCCCCTAATCTCCAAATAATAATCACCAAAGATCCACAAAAGGTTTGGGATAAGAATAATCATTTAAAAAGAAACAACTTTACATAAACTGGGGAGGTCGATCGATCGAAGGCAGGGGTCGATCGATCGATCCCTCAGGTCCAGGCCTGATTTCCTGCATTTTCTGCAACTACGGGTTTACCAACTTTTGATCATTTAAACCTTCATCTAAACATCCCAAATGACTTATAAACTTTACTTCATGATATATCAACATATATGAACGATTTCCAATACTCTAAACATCTTAGAATCATCAAAGGATTTGATTAAAAAGCATGTTAATCTCCTTATTTCCAGAAATTTATCATCATAACATCTTCAAGAACATATCAATGGTTTCCATCATTTCTTCAACAGATTCATGACAAATTCATGGATTATTATCATCCTAACAAATGAGTTAAATTCCTATATCATTTCAGTTTTCCAGAAATCCATTTAATACTCCATTATTTCTTCCAAACAATAATAATCTTCTCTTTTCATATTATACTAACATGGACAATATACAAACTGAATTTGCCATTATTAAACACTTGCCTTTCTTGTAGGTTTGATCCTTTGGTGTAGTATAACTCAGTTGGTTGTCCCTTCTCCGGTCAAACTCCGGTGGTGGTTGGTGGCGGTGAACCTTGGTTCTTGTTCTTCTCCTTCCCAAGTGACTTTTCCTTTCCCAAGCACTCTCACACTCTCTCATGGAAGATGGCTGCTCTTATTTGTGAAGAGGAGATGAATAACTCCCATAAACTTAATCTACCAACTCTTATAATAGTGCCAAATCCGAATCACTATTCATCCCCCTAGAAAAATGACCAAAATGCCCTTTCGGGTTGTCTATTCATTCCCAAATGACCCGAGACTCAAAATTGACATCCAAATAGACTTTTCTGACTATTTCGAACCTTCCGGACGCAACGACGCAGTCGAAATGACTATTAGATCGATAGAAAAATAAATTTCCTTTTTAATTTAATAAACTTGTCCCGACACGTCCCATACCGCGTCTGACTAAAAATATAAATTACCGAATTTATATCATACCGTCATATCAATGACATCACAGTTCATATATTACCTAAATATCTTTAAGTAATATTCAGAATCATCCATTTTAATATCCACCGTCCGGATAAACCCGAATGAATTAATTAATAAGAAAATCTAATTAATCCATTAATTTAAAATATAACCCATTTTAAAAGGCATTAAAATTACGGGGTATTACACGTAATTGATATGTGTTTGCTGTAAAGAAGATATAAGATTAGTTTAGGTATCGAGTTTTATGTATAACTTTTGTATGTTTAAATTTATCTTATATTTATGTAACTATCATAACGCGATTACCGACGGAAGTCGACCTATCCGTACGACGCATGCTATTTGTTGTGACGTTTACATCTGTGGATGCGCGAATATTTGATTGATTATCACAATTAACTGCAATTTTGCAAAAGATTAATAAATAGTAATGACATGTTGCTAAATTGTAAAATCCTTAGAGTTAAGGAAATGAAGTTGTGAGTATAGCTCTACCGTTTGGTGGGAGTAAACCGCTAGTCGAATGTACATTAGTATCGTTGATGTTGGGTGCATATGGTACTTGAACACCTTGTAGTCGTCTAAGGTGCAATAGTGACAATGTAACATATCACATCTCTTCCTCAATGGATCGAAGACAGCTTACGAAGACTTGATCAGTACGATTTGAATTGCGTGAAATGAGAAGGCGTCGCCGCGTAGATAAGCGAGCATGTCGTTGTTCGATTGAGCGTATGCTTGTAAAATTCTCCATCCTGATTGAAATTTATTTTTGAGAATAGGTATAATTCTTAATTTCTTAATAGTAAATGTTAAAAAAAATAGAATGTGGTAATTTATTTATGCGATTGACGCACTTTATTATTTGTTTAAAAGTTAATGGCATGAGGTATTGTAACTAATTAATCAATATTACCGTTTAATATTTATGTTCTTAATATATATGTCATCATTATTATTTTTTTGTGATATAATAAAATATGGTTTAAGCAATTATAAAATCATTTCGATAATAATAAATTTTTTATAGCAAATAAAAATATTTCTAGGAACAAAGAGATGAGCAACAGTATAAAAATATTTCCAGGTTATAGAAATGATTTCTAGCAAATAAAAAATTGAATTTTAGCAGTAATAAATTAGTTTCAGATTATAAATATAATTTCAGTCAATTAAAAAATGATTTTTAACAATAGTAATTTTTTCCAGCAAATAGTAATTATTTTGAGGAGTTTAAAAAAGATTTGCAGCTATATAAAATTGTTTCCAGCATATAAAAATGAATTGCATCAAATATAAAGTGGATTCATCAGTAACAGATAATTACTGACAAATGATTTCAGGGGAACAACAAATGATTTTCTAAAGTAATAAATTATTTAGGGGAAAACAATATTTTTAGGAATATAAAAAAATTACAATATGGTAATTTATTTATGTCACTGACGAAATTTATCATGTGATTAAAATTTAATAGCATGAGGCGGTGTAAGTAATTGATCAGGAAGGGTATTATGTGCACGGTCATGTTTTAAGCGTTACAATGTAGACATATAACCTATATATGTATATAAAACCTGTTTATCTATTTTCGAAAAACATTGTAAATTATACTTTCTTTATCTATATATATTCGAGGAATAAGTAACATATCGCGTCGGGAGAGACTGTACGAAATATGGGATGTAGAATGCAATGAAAAAGAAGATGACACCTGCGTATAGAAAAAAAAAGATATGAAAATAATATAACTAAAAACATTAGTAAGACATTAATTATTTTTAATAATAATTAATTGATTTTTCGAAGTCAAAATTCTAATAAATTCTGATTTCATGTTTGGAGCATCGTGGGAGATGATATATTATACGGTCATGTCCAGAATCAATGGAGATTAACGAAGAAATAGTATCTGCGATGGCGAAACGGTTTTCAATGGTAATAATTTTTTTTCAATAATAAGAATTATTTCTAGGAATAAAAGAAAAAAATTTAGCAATGAAAACATAACAGGTGTTGTGGAAATAAAAACATAATAAATCAACACAATTTTTTTCAAAAAAAATCATTACAATGTAGGCAGATAAGCTATATATGTGTATAAAATGTGTTTATCTATTTCGGAAAACATTATAAATTATACTTTCTATATCTATATATATTCGAGGAGTAAGTAGCATATCGCGTCGGGAGAGACTGTACGAAATATGGGATGTAGAATGCAATGCAAAAGAAGACTAAAAAATGAATAATCCTCCAAATGAATAATCCTCATAAATGTGACTAAAAATGCAGTAAGTGCATCCTCGATAATAGTATATAGTACCAAAAAAATAAAAAATATACACCTACTAAAATTAATAGGGTAGACTGTATGGTGTAAAATGGAATAGAAATATTTTAAAATTTACAGAGTTGGTAGTTTTCAATTCAACAAGTAAAGAAAAAAAGCATGTGGGCATACCTGGTTACATGTGCGCATACTAAACCTGGTTGACACTATAAAAACAGCAGATCATGAAACGTATACGTGGGCATACCTGGTTACATGTGGCCGTATGTTTCCAAGGTGGGAGGAGCTGTTATCTTAGGTTGTAGGTGGTGGGTAGGTGTGTGTAGAAAGAATAGAGCGAGCGAGAGAGAGAGAGTGTGTGTTGAGGGGCTGCAGATGTCAAGACATTTGAGAAATGAGAAGGATGGGAGTTATGAAAATTGGTTTCCTAACTGAACGTGCATGGTGAGTGGAAGAAGTGGATCATCTCATTAGGTAACTGCTTTAGTAGATGCAACCTTTTTATTAAAAAAGTCAAAAATTTGAGAAAAAAGGATTGAGATTTTGGAGGCTTCCCAACAACCCAACTACATACGTATATATAATAAGAAGATAAGATTTCAAACTACATTTATAATAAAAGATTAAGAAAAAGAAAAAAATTCCCCCCAAACAACTTCGGATCAGCAACAAGAGGTTATATCTATTTTATATTTTGGAAACTACGTTTTCTCAACATCTGATCCGAAAAATAACTTACAAAAGTTGTCCTTCAATTATGGAACGTGTTGAAATAGGTATGAAAAGTATTGGGTTTGTCAAGTGGGTATGTTTTGAAGCAGAAAAACGCATATACAAATACTAAACTTTGAATCAAAATAAAGTTAAAAAAAAAAAAGAACAGGTGTATGTACAGTCTCTATTTTTATTGGTATGAAGTTAAAAAAAATAAGAGATCAATATAAGTTGCTTCATTATTTATCTTGGGTCTTAACCCAAGATCACAAAAACACACGCATGCAAAATTGAGTTGAAAAATCTCTACGAAAGTACATAAAAGCAAACTGAAAAATAAGAATAAAAAAACACACCAACAAATATAGTATGAGATACTTGGTCAGGTCTTTGTTTCCTAGCAATTGAGCCCACATGGGCATTCCTCTTTATTGTTATCTCTCTTTAACTAAGATAGGCTGTAAGCTGCTTGTTGTTTATCTTGGGTCTCAACCCAAGATAAAAAACTAATGCATGCATAATTACTCGGTTCTGTACGGAAGAAGAAAAAACAAACTAACAAATGCGCTGTACACAAAAAACATACGGACAAATGCACTGTTAGAGAAAGCTACTTCGTTCTTTATCGCAGGTCTCAACCCGAGATAAAAAAATCGCCTGCACAGTTACTGGGTCTAAGTGTAATGGTATCTTCGAAATGGGTATTTTTTGGACGAATCAATTGGTATTTTGAGTACTGTGCATAAGACGATTAAGAAGTAATGTAGGTATTCAGAGTAAGTGCAATATGCATACAGTATACAAAAAACATAAAACTGAACTGACTTTAAAGTTAGTTGACACTACAAAATGGTAATGTTATCTCACGCTGTTGACAATATAAAATAACATGGAAGTGGACTGAATGTAAACCCGGTTGAAGCTATAATAAATCACTGTTGTGCATACCTATTTATATTCGTTGGTATCTTCGAAAGTGGTATTTGTTGGACGAATCAATTGATATTTTGAGTACTCTGCATAAGGCGAATAAGAAGTAATGTTGGTATCCAGAGTAAGTGAAATATGCATACAGTATAAAAAAAAAAACTGAACTGACTTTAAAGTCAGTTGACACTACAAAAGGGTAGTGTTATCTCACGCTGTTGACAATATAAAATAACATGGAAGTGGACTGAATGTAACCCCGGTTGAAGCTATAATAAAACGATGTTGTGCATACCTGGTTATATTTGTTTCACACTGTTGATAATATAAAATAACATGGAAGTGGACTGAATGTAAACACGGTTGAAGCTATAATAAAATGCTGTTGGAGGTGATTGGATGCTGTGTGTAGAAAGGATGGAGGGAGAGAGAGAGAGAGAGAGAGAGAGAGAGAGAGAGAGATGGTGGGCTCCAAATCGGTAGTTGGTTCAGAGATGAAAAGGATAGGAGTTGATATCTAAATTGGTGTGGTAACCAAACGTGCATGGCGAGTGGGAGAAGTGGGTCATGATGTAACTGCCTCAAATTTTTAATGTATTATACCCGACATGTATATAGATGCAGCCACGTGTAAATTTTTTTTAAAAAAAAATCAAAAATCTGAGAATTTATGATTGGAGTTTTTGAGACTTTTGAAAGGCACACTACATACGTATATATATATATATATATATATATATAATGGAAAATTCTCTCGTTTAAATTTAAATTTTCAATGGTGGGGTGAGAATTTATTATGGTGGTGAGAATTTATTATGGTGGTGGTTAAAATTTTTTGTTGGTTGCTGTATATTATTCTTAGAATCGATTTTAATGTTTAAAACAAGCTGACTACCTGTGGTTTTCATTAATAAACAAAGGAACTCTATCGATTTTTTTAAATATAATAGTAGTTAGATATTTATATTGTTTATGATGAGAATATACTATATTGATTCATTTTGCACATTGTATTGTTGACGAGGGGTATTAATTCTGACATAATTGATACTATTTTTTTTGTGAAGGTGGTAATTTTTGTAGAACATGCATATGTCAATCAATGGTTTTGGAGGTGATACGATTCAGTGTTGCATAATTGCTTTGATAAAAGCATTTCGTGTTTGGAGTATTAATAAATCAATGTATTATTGTTGTCAAGTCAAATATTTGAACTTAGTGTTATAATTTTTATTTTGATGAATATTTGGAGATGGTTGTAAGAACTCTATTTATTCTTGAATGAAAATTATTCGTTGTGTTGGTTGAAAATCATCTTATGTATTACATTTTACGATTATTCGTTGTTTGTGTTATTTCAAATGTAATTCAATTCTATATTAAACTTTAGTGGTAGATTTTATTCTCCACAAAATATTGGTGAATTTTTTTTTAGATCCTTTTACCTCTTTTGGGATGGTTAAAACTGTCCCAAAAATATATTAAAGACGGCTATGCTACCGTCTCAAAAATCTCTTCTAACATAATCTTTTGAGTAAGATTAATTCCCGTCTAAAAAACAATCTTTTGTGATAACTTCTTTACCGTCTCAAAAGGCTAATATAAAATGATGACCTTTTGAGACGAATTTGTTCCTGCCTCAAAAAACTCTTTTGAGATGGCTATGGAGTCATAAATAGTATTTATAACCCCTATAGAAAAAAACCTTAGCCGTCCCAAATAGTCTCACAAAAAGTATTTGAGACGGATAAACAATCTTTTGAGACTGTTAGGCCACCGTCTCAAAAGCTATTTTTTTTTGTAGTGTTATACTTGGAAAACATCAACCAAAGATGTAAGGACATAATTTTATAAATGTCCGGGGTAGAATCTAGGAATTTTCTTTTTTCCCTAGATCATAGTATTGTATGTCTGATACCGCTACATTCGGCTCGTCAACACGATTATCCACGACGACCTTTATCCGAATCCAATGCATCCATCATCTTCACGTGCATCATGCTACATGCGACGTGCTGCTCAGCTCATTCCCACTACTCCACTACACAATATCGATAAAATGGTTTATTGGATTATTAACCTTTGCGTAAATATTTGAGAAATCTTTCAGAAAATGTTTTTTTGAAAGTCTGATATATTTTTATAAAAAGCAGAAAGATTTCTAAGTGTAGAAGCGGAATGCCTCGGTCGAAGAGCTCGTTCAAGCGACATTGCATTGTCGTTCGAACGAGATAGGCATGTCACACGATCTCGTTCGAACGACATTTGTCCTTCATTCGAGATACATGTCATCTCGTTCGAACGAGCTGTCGTCTTGATTTTTGTATAAATATCTGATCTCCTTCTACACGTTTTTTAAGTCTTTCTGCAAACACGAATTCTGCGGAAACAGCCCAGAATCAGACTTCACCTTTTAAGATTTTTTTAAGCCTTTTTATTCACATAATCACTCCCATTTATATATGTGAATTGTTAAACCTTCAAGAAGATCATTTACTCTTCTGGAGTACTTTGTGGAGGAGCCGTCTTCTTCTCTACTGCTGCCCACCTAGAGTTCCTACGGGAGATTCCAGTCGACGACATCAGAACCGATGCCTACAGGTATTTCTATGTCACACTTATTTTCATTGTAATCCGTGTAACCGTTTTTACAAAATTATAGTGAAAATAAAAGGTTTTGCCCCTTTGGGGGATTTTTCCTCACATGTGTGTGTTTGAATGTTCTTACTTGATTTTATCATCTTCAATCACACCTAGATGCATAATTAGGACTTAATTGATAAAAATGAGTTTAATTAAATAATTTCTTTATTTGAACGCAAGCGCACTCTTTCAAATTGGTATCAGAGCCAATTACACATTATATCGTGTAATTTTTCGCAAAATTTTACTAAGATATCAATTTTCTAAAAAAATTGAGTTTTGAAAAAGTGCGTGTTCTAATGGAGAAGTTATATAATAAAATGCCAGTTTTTGACGGAACAAACTATGCATACTCGAAAGCCCACATGAAATCTGCTTTAAAAGCTATTGATGAACGTTTCTGGATTTTGGTTGAAAGAGGGTGGACTCCTCCCTCCGTCACTGTTAATAACGTGACTAGTTTAAAACCTGACACTACTTGGACTGAAGAAGAATTTAAATGGTCATCTTTTAATTCTAAGGGTTTAAGTGCTATTTCTGGATCTGTCACACCTGATGAGTTCAAACGGATAATGACGTGCACCACGTCAAAAGAGTCATGGGATGTTTTGTAACTTACCCATGAAGGAACTAATGCGGTGAAAGAGTCTAAACTGCAAAATTTAACAACTCAATTTGAAACAATCACCAAGCTTGAGTCTGAATGTTTTGATTAATTTTATATTAGACTGTCTGATATTGTTAACACCAACTTTAATCTTGGTGAGCACATTCTTAATGCTAGAGTTGTTAAAAATATTCTTAGATCACTGCCTAAGCATTTTATCCCTAAAGTCACTGTGTTAAATTCTATGGGTAATATAAATACGCTTAAATTTGAGGAACTTATAGGAGACTTACAAACGTATGAAATTGATATGTTTCCTAAACCTGTCAAGTCTAAAGATAAGGGAATTGCACGTAATGGCAAGGAGAGAAAGAGTGAGGGGTCGGCAAGAAAGAGGGGGGAGTCATCTAGAAAAAGAGAGATAGATTAGTCAAATTCTGAGTGTGACTTTGATTTAGATGATTTGGCCCTGTTTGCTAAAAATTTCAAGAAAATTCTCAATTTCAAGAAAAATTATAATTTCAAAGATAAAAAGAAGTTTGAGAAAAATAAATTTGAAAAGAAAAATGAAAAATATTTTAAAGATCCTCCTAAGAAAGAGAGTGAGAGATGCTATGAGTGCGATGGTAGGGGTCATAGAGCTTTTGAGTGTGCTACAAGGCTGAATAGAGAAAAGGGTAAAGCTGTCCTTAATGCTAGCCTTAGTGACGACAGTGAGGTCGAGTCGATGGACTATGGAGACGAGTCATCGCATGAGTGTAACTTCACCGCATTCATGTCTAGTCATGTGAGTACATCTAGTGCTCCTCACGACGATGAGGATGCTGCTTCAGAGGGACACCTTGACAGTGAGAGCGATGTGAGTGAGGGGGAGGATGATTCAAGTGAGAGAGAGAGTAATCTTCAACGCGCCTGCGCTGAGTTACATAATGAGTCATTTAAAACCAAAAAGCGTAACAAAGCGTTAGTTCTGAGGATCACCGCGTTAGAGGAAGATTTAGAAGAAGCGAGCGAGAGAGAGAGTCCTCCATCTGCACTACCTTGAGAGAGAGAGAGTGTGCCTGTGTTGAGAAAGAAAGTTTGTTTCGAGAGAGAGAGAGAGGCTATTTGGAGAGAGAGAGAGAGAGAGAGAGAGTGGTTTTGAGAAAGAGAAAGGGGACTTGACTAAACAAGTGGCTAGTCTTACGAGTGAACTCCATTCCTCCCTGGAGACTCGAGAGAAACTTGAAGACCTTGTTTCCCAGCTTACTCATGATCTTGAGCGAGCACGGGAAGTCAAGGTTCAAATCAAGGACATATCAAGAAAGATGTTCCTCGACCCCGCTTTAGTTTTTGGTGATAGGCAGGGAATAGGTTATGATGGTTCCTCCACATCCCAAATTATACGTGGACCAGTTCCTGAGTTTACTACGACACCATATAGCCATCGTCAAAAATCGTGAAGGAGAGTTTGACCAAGAAAAGCAAACCCAGGTCCGCCTAAGACTACGTTCTTCTGTACGTACTGCAAAAGAAAAGGCCACCTCAGGGAGTTTTGCTGTAGTTTGGGCCAGACACGACATACTACTGCTCCACCACATCAAACTAATGACTTTGCCAGTCTGAGAGAGCATGTTGAGTTTTTATCCGCCACATCACAGAGTTTGATGGAGGAATTCCGACGGATGTCTTTGCTATCTGTGAATGTTTCTTGCATCCCGGCTAAAACCAACAACAAGGGTAAACAAAAGGTTACCCCGTCTTGGGTGCCTAAGAAAGATAAAAAAGGCTCTTATTGTTCATATCGCTCTCAAAGCACATAATACATCACAATGGTATTTTGATAGTGGGTGCTCAAGACATATGACAAGTGATGTATACTTTTTTACCTACTTAGAGAAGTATAAGGAAGGTAGAGTCACCTTTGGAGACGGGAGCAAGTCTAGCATTGTAGGACGAGGTACAGTAGAATTACCAGGATTTCCTAAGCTAGAGAATGTTTTGTACGTTAAAGGTTTAAAAGCAAACCTTCTCATTATTAGCCAGCTGTGCGATGCTGAGTTCGCCGTAAAGTTTGACCGGGAAGCATGTAATGTCTATAATCAAGCGAGCAAAATTTCAGTGCGAGGGGTGAGGATCGAGGATAGTTGCTATGCGACTGCGCCCACATCCTCACTTGTCTGTAACAACACCACGATCATTCCTATGGATCTGTGGCACCAACGTTTAGGTAATGTGAATGTTAGAGATTTGACTCGTTTAGCTAAAAAGGACCTAGTACGTGTCTTACCATCCCTTGGAAAGTCGACTTCCATGGTTTGTGGACCCTGTCAGTTGGGAAAGAAAATTCGTATCCCCCATAGGAAGTTGCATTCCATTACCACCTCCCGTGTACTTGAGTTGATTCATATGGATCTTATGGGTCCTACTCGTACTGAAGGTCTGGGTGGTAAGAGGTATATCCTCGTGATGGTAGATGATTTCTCTAGATATTCGATTGTAGGTTTTCTGAGAGATAAATCCGATGTTGTAGAGTTTTTAATGACCAAGTGCCGTGTCCTGCAAAACCAACACAGAGTCAATATTAATAAAATACATAGTGACAATGGCACATAATTTAAGGAAGCAAAGGTAGATCTTTACTGTAATAGCCTTGGGATCAAACATGAGTTTTCTGCTGTGAAGACTCCTCGGCAACATGGTATTATTGAGAGAAAGAATAGGACGATCAAGGAAATGGCTAGATCTATGCTTCTAGGTCGTAAGGTGGCCAGGAGATTTTGGGCAGAGCTAGTGTCTACTGCATGCCACACGGTGAATAGGGTTTACCTGCATCCACACACAATTAAAACGCCTTATGAATTGTGGACTGGCAAGAAACCGAACCTTGCATATTTCCGTGTCTCTGGGAGTAAATGCTACATCCTACGGGATAGAGAGCAATTAGGAAAGTTTGACTCTCAGAGCGATGAGGGAATATTTCAAGGATATTCATCCAATAGTAGAGCGTATCGGGTTTTTAACCTGAAGATCTCTAAGGTTATGGAGTCAATAATCATCACCGTGTAAGATGACGACTCTTCGACGTTTATTGATTTTAGCCTTCAGTGTGAGGATGAGGACTTTTCTGGCAGTAATTTACTTGCCCCTCACCCACACCCTGTGGACCCTACTCCTGTGTTAGGGGACACACCTGCTTGGGTTTGCAAGAGTCATGATCCCTCTACCATAGTTGGCGATCCCACTTTAGGGGTGAAGACTCGTGATCAGCTAGAGAACGATGTTGGACATCTTTCGTACACATCCACAGTCGAGTCAAAGAATCACAAAGAAGCACTCAAGGATGAACACTGGATATTTGCTATGCAAGATGAGTTATTTCAATTTAAAAAAAACAATGTTTGGGAACTTGTCCCCCGACCTAATGAGACTAATGTGATAGGTACCAGGTGGATTTTCAAGAATAAAATGGATGAAAATGGTACCATAATCTGAAATAAGGCTAGGTTGGTCGCTCAAGGCTACACACAGATAGAGGATGTAGACTTTGGGGAGACATTTGCTCTTGTTGCCGCTTACTAATCGCCATCACATATCATCTGCGATTCAAGTTATATCAGATGAATGTCAAGAGTGCCTTTCTAAAAGGCATTCTTTAGGAGGAGGTTTACGTGGAACAACCAAAAGGGTTTGAAGACCCTAAGTACCCAGAGCACGTCTACTATTTGAGGAAAGCCTTGTATGGTTTGAAGCAAGCACCCCGCGCTTGGTATGAGAGCCTTACTTCCTATCTCTTAGCCCGTAGCTTCAAGAGAGGAAGAGTTTATATGACGTTATTTGTCAGGAGAGATGACGGTGCTATTTTGGTTGCCCAGGTCTATATGGACGACATAGTCTTTGGATCCACGTGCTCCCAGCATGCTCACCACTTTGAGGAGGAGATGAAAAGTGAGTTTGAGATGAACATGGTAGGTGAGCTTACTTTCTTCCTTGGTCTCTAGGTTCTCCAGTTAGAGGATGGGATGTTCATCTCCCAATCCAAGTATGCTAGAGACCTAGTGAAGAAATTTTGTTTAGACTCCGCTAAGCATGCACGTACACCTATAAGTACACCTATGATAATACGTTTTAGAGCGAGTAAGTGTGACTCTTTCTGGGATGCCTGGTATCGTGCATAGACTCCAATACTAAAGTCTATGTCGGTATAACTGTCAGTCAAGTAGAGAAGACTACCTATCATACTCTGATACATGGTTTGCTTTACGTACTTGCCTGAAGTGTCCGTACTAAGATTGATAAAAGTACTCATAGGAGTATGTGCATGCTGAAGCAACTCATCTTGTATAACAGATATCCAGTGTTCATCCTTGAGTGCTTCTTTGTGATTCTTAGGCTCGAATTTAGACGTGTACCAAAGATGGCTGACAACGTTCTCTAGCTGATCACGAGTCTTGACCCCTAAAGCGGGATCGCCAACTATGGCAGAGGGATCACGACTCTTGCAAACCCAAGCAGGTGTGTCCCCTAACATAGGAGTAGGGTCAATAGGGTGTGGGTGAGGGACAAGTAAATCGCTGCCAAAAAAGTCCTCATCCTCACACTGAAGGCTAGAATCAATAAACGTCGAAGGGTCGTCATCTTGCATGGTGACGTTTATTGACTCCATAACCTAAGAGATCTTCAGGTTAAAAACTCGGTACGCTCTACTATTGGATGAATATCCTAGGAATATTCCTTCGTCGCTCCGAGAGTCAAACTTTCCCAATTGCTCTCTATCTCGTAGGATGTAGCATTTACTCCCAAAGACACAGGAATATGAAGGGTTGGGTTTCTTGCCAGTCCACAATTCATAAGGCGTCTTAAGTGTGTGTGGACGCAGGTAAACCCTGTTCATCGCATGGAATGCAGTAGACACTACCTCTGCCCAAAATCGCCTGGCCACCTTACGACCTAGAAATATAGATCTAGTCATTTCCTGGATCATCCTATTCTTTATCTCAATAATCCCATTTTGCTGAGGAGTCTTCATAGCAAAAAACTCATGTTTGATCCCAAGGCTATCACAGTAAAGATCTACCTTTGTTTCCTTAAATTTTATGCCATTGTCACTACGTATTTTGTTAATATTGACTCCGTGTTGGTTTTGCAGGACACGACACTTGGTCGTTAAAAACTCTACAACATCGAATTTATCTCTCAGAAAACCTACAATCGAATATCTAGAGAAATCATCTACCATCACAAGGATATACCTATTACCACCCAGACTCTCTGTACGATTAGGACCCATAAGATCCATGTGAATCAACTCAAGTACACGGGAGGTGATAATGGAATGCAACTTCCTATGGGGGCTATGAATTTGCTTTCCCAACCGTCAGGGTCCACAAACCGTGGAAGTTAGCTTTTTAAGTGATGGTAAGCCAAGTACTAGGTCATTTTTAGCTAAGCGAGTTAAATCTCTAACATTCACATGACCTAGACGTTGGTGCCACAGATCCATAGGAGTGATCGTAGCGTTGTTACAGATAAGTGAGGATGTGGGCACAGTTGATTAGGCATAAATTCTTCCCATTTATCCCCTTAAATTAGAGGGTTTTATCGCTTCGCGTAATGTAATTCAAGTGGATTTATATCATATCTTCGATAATGGCAAGTTTCTAATGAGTATGTCGAGTTTCGTGTGTTCATCATCTATTTTGCAGGTGTTCGATGTACTAATTTGAGTTCCGTACCAAAGTCTTCAGAGAAATACATGAAGAAAAGGATTCTATAAAAATTGGCAAAAATAGAACCGAACCCAAGGAGCTAAAAATGAACCGAATCCCTCATAGGTAACGTTTCTGTAAAGGATGGCAAAAGGGAACCGAACCGAAGTAATGCAAAAAACGAACTGAATCCACCTTCGAAGAACTTCTTGTGAAGAGATGAAAAGATGGAACCGAACCGAAGCTGGCAAATAACGAACTGATCCCATGCTTGAAGAAATTTCTGTAAAGGTTACAAAAGATGGAACTGAATCGAACTATTTACCCGGATCGGTTATGTTATCGATTTTTCGAATTTATCCACTTGCAAAAATAGAATCCTATTTGTTTCAAACTCTTGTATTTTCCTAGTGAATAAATTGTAACTCCTCCTAAACGTAAATAGGAGCTTACAGGTCATTGAGGAAGCGTAGTAATACATTTTAGAGAGGAAGAACAATAAACCCTAGTTACTTTCAAGTTGTAATTCAAGTACGATCATTCTGATTTCTGTTTCAATAATTATTCAAGTTGCTTGTTCATTACTAATTTCACCTTTCTTCATCTTCATTCATTAGTAAAAATGGTTTCTTTCATTCTAAACGTGTTGTTTTCAAGTTTTCACATGTCTGGCTAGATTTAAAAGGTCGAGATGCATGAACTCAACCTAATGTGGTAGTTGCATGTGTATAAAATTAATCCTCTAAATTTAATGATTTGATTATAACCATATTGTGTAGAAACATGACAATTGTAGATCTTTGGATCTCGTTTGCTTTGGGATAACCGGGATGCTTTAGAATGCAATTCGAGTGTTACTATCGCAATACCGATTTACTCATCCTCTGATTAAGTATGGTGCGGGCTTGAACCTCATATATGTATGCTTGGGAGTACTAAATTGTGGGACTAATTAATCATTTAAATTTATGATTAGTTTTATAACATCAATACACTAGGGTTGAGGGATTATATTCCCGTCCTATTTTCTTTATCATATAGTTTAAAGTTCAAATCAATCATCATTAGTAATTTAGAATAGTTACATTACATTCATATTTTATTTCATCAGCAAACCATTTCCAAATTCGCATTTAGTTGTAGCTAATTCTCGAAACAAATCATATTTTCCTTTCTTTTTCAGCTCATTCGACCCCGTAAACGGGGTCCGACAACCAAACGGTGTCGACTTCTTCAACACACGCCTCTAGATATGGCTTTAGGCGTTGTCCATTTACCTTGAACGTATTTCCTCCTTTCAAATCGTCTAACTCCATAGCTCCGTGCGGGAATACATTCTTCACACCGAATGGGCCAGAGCATCGTGACTATAACTTGCCTGAAAAGAGATGAAACCGAGAGTTATAGAGAAGCACTTTTTGTCCGAGAAAAAACTCTTTACGTCGAATGATATTACCGTGAGCGATTTTCATCCTTTCTTTGGAAATTTTTGCATTCTTGAACGCATCATTGCGTATCTCTTCTAACTCATTTAATTGAAGCGTACGAGCTTCACCGACTTTATCCATGTTATAATTTAACTTCTTAATCGCCCAATATGCCTTGTGCTCTAATTATACGGGAAGATGGAAGGGTTTTCCATACACAAAGAGAAATGGGTACATACCGAGTATATTTTTGTATGCGGTACGATAGGCTCATAGTGAATCATTCAATTTAAGTGACCAATCTTTTCGGGTAGGATTGACGGTCTTTTCGAGAATGTTCTTGATCTCCCAATTCGCTAGTTCGGCCTGCCCGTTCGTTTGTGGGTGATAGGTTGTTCCAACTTTGTGAACGACGCCATACTTTCTCATAAGCATCTCGAATGGTCTATTGCAAAAGTGCATGCCATTATCACTGATTATCGCTTTCGGACCGCCAAAGTGGGAAAGTATGTGTTCCTATAGGAACTTAATCACCACTTTGTTGTCATTTGTCTTGGTAGCTATAGCTTCCACCCCTTTGGAAACGTAGTCGACCGTCACAAGGATGTATAGGAAACCAAAGGACGGGGGGAAAGGGCCCATTAAGTCAATACCCCAGCAGTCGAAGATCTCAATAACGAGTATCGAGGTTAATGGCATCATGTCTCGTCGGGTAATAGTTCCCATCCTTTGGCACCTATTGTAAGATTTACAGGCATTGTTCGCATCCCGGAATATTTTGGGCCAATAGAGGCCGCATTGCAGAATTTTAGCGGCTGTCTTTTTCATCAAAAAGTGACCTCCACAAGCTTCTGAATGATAGAATTGTATGACTTTTGGGATCTCATCATCCGGTACACATCGTCGGATGATTTGGTCAGCTCAATATTTAAACAGGAAGGGATCGTCATATAAAAATATGCGCGACCAAGTAATAAACCACTTCTTCTCTTGCGGTGTCCAATCGGGAGGGACGACTCCCGTGATAAGATAGTTCACGATATCCTCAAACCAGGGCAAAGAAAAGGTATCAAATAGTTGCTCATTCGAAAAACATTCGTCTATGGGTATTGGATCACTAGGCACGCCGGACGGCAACGACGTTTTTTACTCTTTTCTTATCTGTAATGGAGAGATTAAACTCTTGTAGGAGTAGGATTCACCTTATAAGGCGCGACTTTGCGTCTTTCTTCATAAGTAGGTATTTTAATGCTGCGTGGTCGGTGAAGCAAGTGATGGGAGAACCAGTACGGTAGGATCAAAATTTGTCAAGGGAAAAGACTACCCCTAGCAACTCCTTCTCTATGGTAGAGTGATTGAGTTGTTGTCCGGTAAGAGTCCGTCTAGCGTAGTAGATGACATGATCCTATTTGTCTTTTCTTTGACCTAAAATAGGCCCTATCGCATAATTTCTAGCATCACACATGAGTTCGAATGGTAAAGACCAATCCGGAACTTGCATGAAGGGAGCGGACACAAGCACGATTTTTAGTTTTTCAAAAGCGCTATGGCATGCTTCCGTCCGCTCAAATGGGGTGTCCTTTATGAGGAGGTTGCTTAAGGGCCTAGCAATGGCGCTAAAGTCCTTAATGAACCATCGATAAAACCCCGCGTGGCCCAAGAAGGAGCACACATCATTGAGCAATTTTGGTGGGGGTAGATCGGCTATGACTTCTATCTTAGCTCTATCAACTTCTATCCCCTTGGATGAAATTATGTGGCCAAGAACTATTCCCTCAGTGACCATAAAATGGCATTTCTCCAGATTTAGCACTAAGTTCTTTTCCACACACCGGGTAAGTACCTTTTCTAGTTTTTCTAAACAGAGATCGAAAGAGGTGCCAAAAATGCTAAAATCGTCCATGAACACTTCAAGTCCTCTCTCGACCATGTCGTTAAATAGGTTTAACATGCACCTTTGAAAGGTCGCGAGTGCATTACACAAGCCAAATGGCATACGTTTTTAGGCAAACGTACTAAAATGGCAAGTGAAGGTCATTTTCTCCTGGTCAAGTGCATCTACCTCAATTTGGTTATATCCGGAATAACCATCAAGGAAGCAATAGTAAGGGTGGCCCGCTACTCTCTTAAGCATCTGATCAATAAATGGCAAGGGGAAATGGTCTTTCCTAGTTCTCGCATTGAGTTTCCGATAATCAATGCAAATGCGCCACCCGATGGTGGTACGTTGGGGCACTAGCTCTCCCTTAGAATTCTTAATCACTGTCATGCCTGACTTTTTTAGGAAAACTTGAATAGGGCTCACCCACTTGCTATTAGAGATTGGGTAGATAATCTCGGCATCCAATAGCTTAATGATTTCAGTTCTCACCACTTCTTTTATATTAGGGTTTAGCCTTCTTTGCATTTCTCTCAAGGGCTTGACATCCTCTTCGAGATGGATCTTGTGGGTGCAAATCAAAGGACTTATCCCTTTTAAATCAGTAATGCACCAACCAAAAGCACTTTAGTGCTTCCTCAGAATCTTTAGCAATTTACCCTCCTGCTCTTCCTCTAGGCTAGAGGAGACAATAATAGGAAATGTCTCGTTCTCTCCTAGGTATGCATATTTAATATGGGAGGTAAGTTTCTTCAATTCAAGGGTCAAAAATTTGTCACTGGAGCGAACCATGCGTGTCTCCCTCGGCGGTATCTCCTTGAATGGAGAAACCCAACTTACGTCTCTCGCATCCTCGTTCGACGCTCTCTTATCAAGTAACTCCCCTAACTCCTCAACTTCCCTCTCGAATTCGGTGTACATTCCCTCACTCTTGCGGCTCGATACTAAACAGGATTCCAGGGCATCTCCACAATACTTTTCCTCAAAATACTCCTTTACGATCTCTTCTATTAAGCTCACTGCGTGAAGATCATCTTCTTCCCCTGTCTGTTGGGCTATATGGAAGATGTTAGTCTCTAAAGTCATGTTCCCAAAGGTGAGTTGCATTTGACCTTTTCGAGTATTGATGATTGCATTAGCTATAGCTAAGAATGGGCGCCTAAGAATGATTAGAACATGATTGCTCTAGGTGAAGGAGGGATCCGTGTCCCAAATGACAAAGTCTACCGAGAAGTAGAAAGTGTTAACTTGGACGATCACGTCCTCAACTATGCCTCTTGGGATCTTCACGGTTCGATCCGCTAACTGGAGAGTGACCTTTTTGGGCTTAAGGTCGCCCATATCAAGTTGCCTATAGATGGCGTAAGGGAGGATATTGACACTTGCTCCCAAATCAAGTAAGGCTTTTTCAATTTTATTTTCTCCAATGATGCAGGAAATGGTGGGTGCACCGGGATCTTTGAACTTGGGCGGGATATCATTGAGTAGGATGGAGCTCACGTTCTGTGCTAGAAAGACATTTTTCTTTACCTTTATCCTCCTCTTTACCGTCAACAAGTCTTTGATGACTTTTGCATAAGCTGGAATTTGCTTAATAGCATCGAGGAAAGGTAAATTTATCTTTACCTGCTTCAGTACATATAGCACTTCATCACGGGGATTTCCTTTATGGGATGGAACCAACCTTTGAGGAAAAGTTACCGCGGTGGGTGGTTTCACAACTACCTCGGGCTCACTACTGTCTTCTTTATCACTCTCATTCAAGGGGACTTCTTCGACCTCTTTCGTGCCGGGATAAATCTCCTTGTCTTTGGTTACGTCGTGTGGGGGAGGTGATAAATCAATGACTCTCCCACTACGAAGAGTGGTCACAGCTTGACATTGCTCCTGGTGTTCTGTCGAGGTGGAGCTAACACTTGTTTGACCATGGGGCGGTCTTTGGCCCTGGGCAGGAAACTTTCCCTTATCTTGGATACTCCACGATGATTGCATTTTTGAAATATTTGCATTTATGTCACTGATCAGACGATCATATCTAGCATTGGATGCACTCTGGGTATTGATAAATTGCTTTATCGTATCCTTGAGACTTTTCCGTGGTGGAGGGATATATGCTCCTTGAGGTGGTGGTGCTTGCACATGTCCTTGCATGTGTGGAGCTTATTGAAAGTGTTGTGGTGGAAGAAGGGCAGCATGTGAATTAGGATTCATCGCAGCTTATTGTTTCCCATAGCTAAAACCAGGATGGTTTTTCCATGAAGGGTTGTAAGAATTCCCGTGTGGTTCACCGAAATTACCCTTAAATCCTCCTATACCACTGACTTGCTCTTGAAGCATCACTTTGTATGCGGGTATAGTCGGGCATTCCTCAGTTGAATGACCCGCCTCACAAATCGCACACGCCTTCTCGATGAGGTTTGGGATGATTCTAGTTGGTACTATTTCACACACCTCACGTAGATCTTGCAGTCCTTTCTCAAGTACATCGAGTCGACTATCCGTCATAGTATTCTTTTCTACATGAAATAGGCCGAACCCCGATGGAGTGGTGGTCACTTGACGATTTAGATTTTGAGCATTAGGGTTAGAGGTATCCCAATATTGGGTAGTCTCGGTGACATACCTCAGGTGAAGCTCAGCATCGTGGGCATCTAAGTCGACAAAGAATTAATGTTCAGCCCATTATGGATAAAGGAAATGATTTGCTTTTTATCAAAGCCATGATGGGGACACGAAGTAATTAACTCATTGAAACGCTTGAAGCATCGATCGAACGAATCATTTTCTAATTATCGAAAAGTTTGAATTTGAGCCTTGATGGAGTTCGTTCGATGTGGATGAAAGAATTTCTTTAGAAATTTAGATTGTAATTCGTTCCATGATGAAATCAAATTTGGAGGTAAAGACCATAGCCAGGTCTTAGCCTTATCCTTTAGCGAGAATGGGAAGAGTTTAAGGTGGAGCACATCTTTTGTGCAAGTTTGATTGCTAAGAGTCTCGCACGGTTCCTAAAATTCCATGATGTGGGCATATGTTTTTTTTGAATCCATTCTATGGTAAAGTGGAAAGTATCTGGATCATCCCATTCCTAAAGCAAAATTGCCCTGCATTATACGGGAGTAGAATGCATCCCGGAGTGACAGTGCGCTTGGGATATAAGGTGTCTCTCAAAGAACGATATGGGGCTTCTCCCTCGTCGTTGGTTGCACTACCGTGTTGTGACATGTCTCTCACTCTCAAAGACTCGGTATCCTCACTTGGTATACTCGGAGCATGCTCTGAAGTGTGTCCTAAGAGGGAAAACGACGTGTTATTTGAGATTGAGTGTGACAGTGTGGGAGGTGGAACCCAGAATTGTGGAGCATTAGGAGTGTGAGGGATATCAGGATCGTACTCAACAATTGGATTTTCGTGAATGTGGATTGGAGTATTATGGGGAGTTGGAGTGAGTTCAGAATTTTGCATTAACTGGCTTATGAGAGATGATGAGAAATATTTTTGTGCGTTTTATTTTATTTTTTTTATGTTTTTTGGATTTTTGGAATTTTTTGGTCAAAGTTTGAGATTGACTTGATCTAATCCTAAGTCTACCTCAGTCCCCGGCAACGGCGCCAAAAACTTGACGCAATTAAGAATGTGTCTCAGAAGTTCATACTTACTAGGCTCAAGTGAAAGCATGTCGCTTAAGTAATAATCCGATAAGTCGGGTATCGATCCTCAGGGAAATAGGACAACACGGTTGTGACGACGTTGGACAGACGAAGAAATCCTAACTCTGACTCTGAAAAAAAAGAAAGGAAAAGATGACTTGTTTAGAGAATTAGCTACAACTAAATGCGAATTTGGAAATGGTTTAGTGATGAAATAAAATATGAATGGGATGCAACTAATCTAAATTACTAATGATGACTGATTTGAACTTTAAACTATATGATGAAGAAAACAGGATGGGAATACAATCCCTCAACCCTAGTGTATTGATGTTATAAAACTAATCGTAAATTTAAATGATTAATTAGACCCATAATTTAGTACTCCCAAGCATTACGTATATGAGGTTCAACCCCGCACCATACTTAATCAGAGGATGAGTAAATCGGTATTGCGATAGTTACACTCGAATTTCATTCTAAAGCATCCCGATTACCCTGAAGAAAATGAGATCCAAAGATCTATAATTGTCGTGTTTCTACGCAATACGGTCATAATCAAATCATTAACTTTAGAGGATTAATTTTATACACATGCAACTACCACATCAGGTTGAGTTTATGCATCCCGACCTTTTAAATCTAACCAGACATGTGAAAACTTGAAAATAACACGTTTAGAATGAAAGAAACCATTTTAACTAATGAATGAAGATGAAGAAAGGTGAAATTTCTAATGAACAAGCAACTAGAATAATTATTGAAACAGAAATCAGAATGATCGTACTTGAATTACAACTTGAAAGTAACTAGGGTTTATTGTTCTTCCTCTCTAAAATGGATTACTACGCTTCCTCAATGACCTGTAAGATCCTATTTACGTTTAGGAGGAGTTACAATTTATTCACTAGCAAAATACAAGAGTTTGAAACAAATAGGATTCTATTTTTGCAAGTGGATAAATTCAAAAAATCGATAACATAACCGATTCGGGTAAATAGTTTGATTCAGTTCCATCTTTTGTAACCTTTACAGAAATTTCTTCGAGTATGGGATCAGTTCGTTATTTGCCAGCTTCGGTTCGGTTCCATCTTTTCATCTCTTCACAATAAGTTCTTCGAAGGTGGATTCAGTTCGTTTTTTGCATTACTTCGGTTTGGTTCCCTTTTGCCATCCTTTACAGAAACGTTACCTATGAGGGATTCGGTTCATTTTTAGCTCCTTGGGTTCGGTTCTATTTTTGCCAATTTTTACAGAATCCTTTTCTTTTTGTATTTCTTTGAAGCTTTTGGTACGGAACTCAGATTAGTACACCGAACACCTGCAAAATAGATGACGAACACAGGAAACTCGACGTACTCATTAGAAACTTTCCATTATCGAAGATATGATATAACTTCACTTGAATTACATTACGTGGAGCGATAAAACCCTATAATTTAAGGGGATAAATTGGAAGAATTTATGCCTAATAAAACCCCCTAACTTAGAACGTTGATCGTCCCGAGCAATGTAAAAGATTCAAAACATGGTCCAACTAATAAATGGGATAGGATACCTTTTTCGCGGGCAAGTGATTGCATTTAGCATATGCAACAAGCCTTTAAACCCCTAGGTTACCCTAGTAGGACGAGTTGTGTCTCGTGAAGGTTTGCAGTGAATATACCCACAAAATTCGACTCAAAGAAAACTCAAAATACGTAAAAAGTGTGTAATTTAAACTTTTCCAGAAAATAACCATCATCAAGTCGTGTTCAAGAGTTTCAAATCATAGTGCGTGTGTGTGAAGCCGAAGATTTAACCGCGGATTTCCACCGATTTACCATTACGTTACTCATCCGAAAATTCGTTTTGATTTCAAAATCTCACGGGATGCTCTCACAAACGAATTACTCAGAATGTGGCTATTCTCTCGGTGTGCGTGATATAAAGAGTAAACATATTGGAACCAAGTTCATGCACACAAATAGAAAGATGGAAATTTTATAGTGATTGGATCTCATCAACGGAATACGGTTTGAAAAACGGAAACATTGCCTCTTACACATACGTCTTATCTCTTTTATTATCTTTTTGTATCTTAGCTATCCATGTGGTAACCAATTTTGCAATTTGGATTCGGTTATGACTTTTTCGCGTAAAAGGTGTATTGGGTAAAATTGGAAAAGGTTAAGAATTTTAGAATTATAAAGTTTTGCTTATGATGTTCGTTAGTGCTTTTCTGGGCTTTTGCTCATTTTCTTCTTCTTTTTCTATTTTTTTTTTCTATTTTTCACTTTTTTCTTTTCTTGCTATTTTTGTTGAGCATTTCTATTCTTTTTCTTTCCCCATTTTTGTTGCACTTTTCGGACTTAAATTCTGAATTTTTCCATTTTTCACAATTCTGGGCTATTTGGGTTTTTCGGCTTACCAAACGAAAAGGATAAATTATTCGGCTCAATTGGGTTACAAAATGGATGATTTTTCACAACTTGTTCTGGCCAATATTTTTGGGTAACAAACGATGGCCTACTTTATTGTCCAAATTACTTATTAATTTACCATATGCGTCTCGAGATTAATTTAATTTACAGATTTGTAGTGCGCTTTTCAAGGCAATATCACACACGTTTTCCATAACCGATCAAAATGAAAGAATTGAGATCATCAATGACTTGGTGCTGAAAAGGACTTTGAGTTAACCATTAACTCAGATTGATTTAAAAACTCAAAAAGATCGATAGGCTCGAAATCTCACCGGGTTTTGTTAATCTCCACACTTATTCGTTAAGTCGTCAATTTTCGCACAATTTCCATCTTTGGTCAATTTCAGCTTTGTGCATTGGGTTTTTACAATTTGAGACTTTAAATCGATTTTTAATGATATTTTTGAGAAATTTGAATTCCAATTTTTATTTATTTTGAACAAAAATATTTTTGGATTTTTCAAAATTTTATGATTTTTTTTTGTTGAGATTTTTGTGCATTTTTGAGAATTTGTGAAGTTTTAGAAATACTCACTTGTCACCCCCTTAACTTAGATTTTGCATTGTCCTCAAGCAAAAAGGATGAAAATCTAACTCAAAGCGAATTAAAAGTGTGAAAAAATAAAACAAACAAATGAGAAGAAAAATACAACATTTATATATAGAAAGAACCAACTGTGTTACATAGAATAAGGGGAAAACACGCAAACAACATTGAGAAAAAAACCACTTTAAATACAAACAAACACCAACATGGGCTTCATTGGGGGGGGGGGGGGGGGCTGATTGGAGGACCCGGGTGCGCGCGGATCATAGGGGTCATAAAAGAAAGATGGTGGGGGACCGCCAAAGTTGAGATCGTAGAGGTGGGCTTGGAGTTGGTGCATCATCCTTGTGTCTCTCCGATAAGCCTCTTGGTCCCTGCGATAGGCGTCTTGATCTTGGTTGTATTGGGTGATGAGCCCGTCAAAATGGGATTCCACCGCTGCCAGCCGTCTATCGAAATCAGCACCTTGGGGCTCGAAATCTGAGTCATCGTCTTCATTGTATTCTTCCTCTTCAGCCCCTTCCATATTAACATCTTCTGCCACCGTCTCTTCAACAGGAATTTTGTCCTCGGCCTCTAAATTGATCGCCTCCCGGGCTGCCTGAATGGCAGCCCTTTGCTGGACACTTCGCATGCAGGATACCTTCCTAATGGGCTTCGGTAGGTGGGGGTAAGCTTGAGGTGGCTGGATACCAGCATCGGCGAGGAGGGACGTGACGAGGCGGGCGTACGAGAGGGGCACCACACCTTTATGCTCCCAGGCAGCGAAAATGATATCTGCGTAAAGCATCCTGGCCAGGTTTAGGGTGAAATCGGGGTCGAACATGTGGTACACAAGTGTCGCTTGGCGAGGGCGCATCGCCGAGTCATTAGAAGTTTGAAGCAAGTTGGCGCACACGATGAGGAAAATGATGCGCGCCTTGTCATTGAGAGGGCCCACGGGGAAAGTACCCCATTCCCAAAAGTCACCGGACCAGAGTCGATCAATGCACTGCTATTTGGGAATGGTGGGGGCGTTGGTTGGGTAGTCGTATACCTCCGGGTGGGGAACGCCCTTTTCAACAAGTTTACGGGCTAGGATGGATAAGGAAAATGGGATAGGGCGGCTGTCAACAAAGGATTGGCACGTAAAATCCCCCGTGCGGACGAGAGTGCCATAGAAAGCCCGAACTTGGTCCGCCCAGACTACTGGATGAGGCTCTTGCAAGTATTGTGCCCACCCCCCGCTGGCGAAAAAGGGTGGTGACGGGGCGCGGTAGCTCATCCCAGTTGACAACCCGTTCGATGTGCAATTGGAAAAAAAAACTGAAAAAGCGTTCACACACACGCACTCCATGTGGGAGCGATATTGCCCATTTTCGTTTGGCAGAACTTCGGTTGACAGATATTTGGCGGGGAGAGATCGATTGGACATTTGGAAAGCTTGGAATTAGGAGCGGAAAAATTAGGGCTTGTAGAGAGAGAAAGAGGTGAAGGTGTGAGTGGAAAAGTAGGGAAGGGGAGGTTTTTATAGGTGGTGGGGAAGGGTCTAGGTGAGGATATTTGGAGGGAAAAGGGGTGGTTGTGTTGGAGGGAAAAGGGGGAGAATTGGGGGGAAGAGAGGGGATAGGGGGGTTGAATGGGTTCCTCGGGAAGAACCAAAATTACAGGAACCGAACCGATCCGGTCCAGGGGCGATTCAGTTCGGTTCTGGGTTTTTTTATTTTTTCGATTTTACCAAACCGAACCGATCCAGCTCTGGGATTCAGTTCGGTTCCATCTTTCACAGAAACTCCTGCTCGCAGTCTGCTGTACTGGAATCCTATTCTCTCAAATTTCTAGACGCTTGGCCTTATTCTCCCACTTGAATTTCTCGATGCCCTCATGAATGTTATGTTCGAATGCGTTATCTTACCTCTATCCGTACGTAACCTACCTACGGACTCAATCTAATCTACTGAAGCCTAACTACTATACACAAGAATTCACCCCATATGCATCGGCGGTGCGACGAGCTCTCTTTTTCAGCTCATTCTCGCTAAAGGACAAGGCTAAGACCTGGCCATGGTCTTTACCTCCAAATTTGATTTCATCATGGAACGAATTACAATCTAAATTTCTCAAGAAATGCTTTCCTCCACATTGAACGAACTCCATCAAGGCTCAAATTCAAACGTTTCGATAATTAGAAAATGAGTCGTCCGATCGATGCTTCGAGCGTTTCAATGAGTTAATTACTTCGTGTCCCCATCATGGTTTTGATAAAATGCAAATAATTTCCTTTATCCATAATGGGCTGAACATTAATTCCAAGCAACTCGCTAAAACCATGGGTAGTGGTCCGTTTGTCGAGATGCTGAGCTTCACCTGAGGTATGTCATCGAGACTACCCAATCTTGGGATACTTCTGACCCTGATGATCAAAATCAAAATCGTCAAGTGACCACTACTCCATCGACGTTCGACCTATTTCATGTAGAAAAGAATGCTATGACGGACAGTCGACTCAATGTACTTGAGAAATGACTATGTGATCTACGTGAGGTGTAGGCGAGTCATTCAACTGAGGAATGGCCGACTATACCCGCCTACAAAGTGATGCTTTAAGAGAAAGTCAGTGGTATAGGAGGATTTATGGGTAATTTCGGTGCACCGCACGGGAATTCTTACAACCCTTCATGGAAAAACCATCCTGGTTTTAGCTATGGGCAACAACAAGCTGCGATGAATCCTAATTCACATGCTGCCCCTCCTCCACCATAACACTTTCAACAAGATCCACACATGCAAGGACATGTTCAAGCACCACCACCTCAAGGAGCATATATCCCTACACCGCGAAGAAGTCTCGAGGATACGATAAACCAATTTATCAATACCCAGAGTGCAACCAATGCTATATATGATCGCCTGATCAGTGACATAAATGCAAATATTTCAAAAATGCAATCATCGTGGAGTATCCAAGAGAAGGGAAAATTTCCTGCCCAGGGCCAAAGATCGTCCCAAGGTCAAACAAGTGTTATCTCCACCTCGACAGAACACCAGAAGAAATGTCAAGCTGTGACCACTCTTCATAGTGGTAGAGTTGTTGATTTATCACCTCCCCCACACGACATAACCAAAGACAAGGAGATTTTGCTCGACACGAAAGAGGCCGAAGATGTCCCCTTGAATGAGAGTGATAAAGAAGACACTAGTAAGCCTGAGGTAGTTGTGAAACCACCCACCACGGCACCTTTTACTCAAAGGTTGGTTCCTTCCCACAAAGGAAACCCCCGTGATGAAGTGCTATACGTACTGAAGCAAGTAAAGCTAAATTTACCTTTACTCGATGCTATTAAGCAAATTCCAGCTTATGCAAAAGTCATCAAAGACTTGTTGACGGTAAAAAGGAGGATGAAGGTAAAGAAAAATATCTTTCTAGCACAGAACGTGAGCTCCATCCTACTCAATGATCTCCTGCCCAAGTTCAAAGATCCTGGTATACCCACCATTTCCTGCATCATTGGAGAAAATAAAATTTAAAAGGCCTTACTTGATTTGGGAGCAAGTGTCAATATCCTCCCTTACGCCATCTATAGGCAACTTGATCTGGGTGACCTCAAGCCCACAAAGGTCACTCTCCAGTTAGCGAATGGAACCGTGAAGATCCCAAGAGGCATAGTTGAGGACGTTATCGTCCAGGTTGACACTTTTTACTTCTCGATAGACTTTGTCATTTGGGACACGGAGCCCTCCTTCACCTCGACCAATCATGCTCCCGTCATGCTTGGTCGCCAATTCTTAGCTACAGTTAATTCAATCACCAATACTTGAAATGGGCAATTGTAACTCACCTTTGGGAACATGGATTTAGAGACTAACATCTTCCATATAGCCCAACAAATGGGGGAAGAAGATAATCTTCACTCGGTGAGCTTAATAGAAGAGATCGTAGAGGAGTATTTTGAGGAAAACTATTATGGAGATTCCCTAGGATCCTATTTAGTATCGATCCGTAAGAGTGAGGGAACGTACACCAGATTCGAGAGGGAAGTTGAGGAGTTAGGGGATTTATTTGATGAGAGAGCATCAGACGAGTACGCGAGAGACGTAAGTTGGGTTTCTCCATTCAAGGAGCTACCGACGAGGGAGACACGCATGGTTCCCTCTAGCGACAGATTTTCGACCCTTGTATTGAAGAGACTTACCTCCTATATTAAATATTCATACCTAGGAGAGAACGAGACATTTCCTATTGTTGTCTCCTCTAGACTAGACGAAGAGCAGGAGGGTGAATTGCTAAAGATTCTAAGGAAGCACCAAAGTGAGTTTGGTTGGTGCATTACTGATTTGAAAGGGACAAGTCCTTTGATTTGCACCAACAAGATCCATCTCGAAGAGGATGTCAAGCCCTCGAGAGAAATGCAAATAAGTCTAAACACTAATATCAAAGAAGTGGTGAGAATCAAAATCATTAAGCTATTCGATGCCGGGATTATCTACCCAATATCGAATAGCAAGTGGGTGAGCCCTATTCAAGTTTTCCTAAAAAAGTCGGGCATGACAGTGATTGAGAATGCTAAGGGAGAGCTAGTCCCCCAAAGTACCACCACCGGGTGGCGCGTTTGCATTGATTATCGAAAAATCAATGCGAGAACTAGGAAATACCATTTCCCCTTGCCATTTATTGATCAGATGCTTGAGAGAGTAGCGGGCCACCCTTACTTTTGCTTCCTTGATGGTTATTCTAGATATAACCAAATTAAGGTAGATGCACTTGACCAGGATAAAATGACCTTCACTTTCCCTTTATGTTTGACTACAAACGTATGGCATTCGGCTTGTGTAATGCACCCGCGACCTTTCAAATGTGCATGTTAAGCCTATTTAGCGGCATGGTCGAGAGAGGACTTGAAGTGTTCATGGACGATTTTAGCATTTTTAGCAGCTCTTTCGATCTTTGTCTAAAAAAACTGTAAAAGGTACTTTCTCGGTGTGTGGAAAAGAACTTAGTGCTAAATTGGGAGAAATGCCATTTTATGGTCACTGAGGGAATAGCTATTGGCCACATAGTTTCATCCAAGGGGATAGAAGTTGATAGAGCTAAGATAGATGTCACAGCCAATCTACCCCCACCAAAATTGGTCAAAGATATGCGCTCCTTCTTGGGTCACGCGGGGTTTTATCGATGATTAATTAAGGACTTTAGCGCCATCGCTAGGCCCTTAAGCAACCTCTTCATGAAGGACACCCCATTTGAGTTGACGGAAGCATGCCATAGCGCTTTTGAAAAACTAAAAACCATGCTTGTGTCCGCTCCCATCATGCAAGTTCCGGATTGGTCTTTACCATTTGAACTCATGTGTGATGCTAGAGATTATGCGATAGGGTATGTTTTGGGCCAAAGAAAAGACAAACAGGCTCATGTCATCTACTACGCTAGCCGGACTCTTACCGGACCACAACTCAATTATTCTACCACAAAGAAGGAGTTGCTAGCGGTAGTCTTTGCCCTTGAAAAATTTTGATCCTACCTTATTGGTTCTCCCATCACTTGCTTCACCGACCACGCGGCATTAAAATACCTACTTGCTAAGAAAGATGCAAAGCCGCGCCTCACAAGGTGGATCCTACTCCTACAAGAGTTTAATCTCTCCGTTAAAGATAAGAAAGGAGTAGAAAACATCGTTGCCGACCACTTATCATGACTTTTGTCTGACATGCCTAATGATCCAATACTCATAGACGAATACTGTTCGGATGAGCAACTCTTTGCTACCTCTTCTTTCCCATGGTTTGCGGATATCGTGAACTATCTTGTCACGGGAGCTGTCCCTCCCGATTGGACACCGCAAGATAAGAAGAGGTTTATTACTTGGTCGCGCATGTTTTTCTAGGACGATCCCTTCCTGTTTAAATATTTCACCGACCAAATCATTCAAAGATGTGTACCAGATGACGAGATCCCAAAAGTTATGCAATTCTGTCATTCGAAAGCTTGTGGAGGTCACTTTTCGATGAAAAGGACAGCTGCTAAAATTCTGCAATGCGGCCTCTATTGGCCCATAATATTTCGGGATGCGAACAATGCTTGTAAATCATACAATAGGTGCCAAAGGATGGGAACTATTACCTGACGAGACATGATGCCATTAATCTCGATACTCATTATTAAGATCTTCGACTGCTGGGGTATTGACTTCATGGGCCCTTTCCCCCCATCCTTTGGTTTCCTATACATCCTTGTGGCGATCGATTAACGTTTCCAAATGGGTGGAAGCTATAGCTACCAAGACAAATGACAACAAAGTGGTTATTAAGTTCTTACTGGAACACATACTTTCCCACTTCGGCGCTCCGAAACCAATAATCAACGATAACGGCACACACTTTTGCAATAGGCCATTCGAGATGCTTATGAGAAAGTATGGCGTCATTCACAAAGTTAGAACGAACTATCACCCACAAATGAACAGGCAAGAAAACTAGCGAATCGAGAGATCAAGAACATTCTCAAAAAGATCGTCAATCCTACCCAGAAAGATTGGTCACTTAGATTGAACGATTCACTATGGGCCTATCGTACTGCATACAAAAATCCGCTCGGCATGTCCCCATTTCTCTTTGTGTATGGCAAACCTTGCCATCTTCCCGTAGAATTAGAGCACAAGGCATATTGGGCTATTAAGAAGTTGAATTATGACATGGATAAAGCCGATGAAGCTCGTACGCTTCAATTAAATGAGTTAGAAGAGATACGCAATGATGCGTACGAGAACGTAAAAATTTCAAAAGAAAGGATGAAACTCGCTCACGATAATATTATTCGACGCAAAGAGTTTCTTCTCAGATAAAAAGTGCTTCTCTATAACTCTTGGCTTTATCTCTTTTCGGGCAAGTTACGGTCACGATGGTCTAGCCCATTCATTGTGAAGAATGTATTCTCGCATGGAGCTGTAGAGTTAGACGATTTAAAAGGAGGAAATACGTTCAAGGTAAATGGACAATGCCTAAAGCCATATCTAGAGGCATATGTGGAAGAAGTCGACACCATTTGGTTATCGGACCCCGTTTACGTGGTCGAATGAGATGAAAAAGAAAGGAAAAGATGATTTGTTTCGAGAATTAGCTATAACTAAATGTGAATTTTGAAATGGTTTACTAATGAAATAAAATATGAATGGAATGCAACTATTCTAAATTACTAATGATGATTGATTTGAACTTTAAACTATATGATGAAGAAAACAGGATGGGAATACAATCCCTCAACCCTAGTGTATTGATGTTATAAAACTAATCGTAAATTTAAATGATTAATTAGACCCAGAATTTAGTACTCCCAATCATTACGTATATGAGGTTCAAGCCCACACCATACTTAATTAGAGGACGAGTAAAACGGTATTGCGATAGTTACACTCGAATTGCATTCTAAAGTATCCCGGTTACTCTGAAGCAAACGAGAACCAAAGATCTACAATTGTTGTGTTTCTACGCCATACGGTCATAATCAAATCATTAAATTTAGAGGATTAATTTTATACAAATGCAACTATCACATCAGGTTGAGTTCATGCATCCCGACCTTTTAAATCTAGCCAAACATGTGAAAAGTTAAAAACAACACGTTTAGAATGAAAGAATCCCGACCTTTTAAATCTAGCCAAACATGTGAAAAGCTAAAAACAACACGTTTAGAATGAAAGATACCATTTTTACTAATGAATGAAGATGAAGAAAAGTGAAATTAGTAATGAACAAGCAACTAGAATAATTATTGAAACAGAAATAAGAATGATTGTACTTGAATTGCAACTTGAAAGTAACTAGGGTTTGTTGTTCTTCCTCTATAAAATGGATTACTACGCTTCCTCAATGACCTGAATGCTCCTCTTTACGTTTAGGAAGAGTTACAATTTATTCACTATGAAAATACAAGAGTTTGAAACAAATAGGATTCTATTTTTGCAAGTGGATAAATTCGAAAAATCGATAACAGAATCGATAAGGGTAAATGGTTCGGTTCGGTTCCATTTTTTTTAGCCTTTACAAAAATTTCTTCGAGCATGGGATCGGTTCGTTATTTTCCAGCTTCGGTTTCGTTAAATCTTTTTATCTCTTCACAGGAAGTTCTTCGAAGGTGCATTCGGTTCATTTTTTGCATTACTTCGGTTCGGTTCCCTTTTGCCATCCTTTACAGAAACTTTGCCTATGAGGGATTTGGTTCATTTTTAGCCCCTTCGGTTCGGTTCTGTTTTTGCCAGTTTTTATAAGATCCTTTTCTTCTTGTATTTCTTTGAAGCTTTTGGTAAGGAACTTGGATTAGAACATCGAACACTTGAAAAATGGATGACGAACACACGAAACTCGACGTACTCATTAGAAACTTGCCATTATCGAAGATATGATATAAATCCACTTGAATTACATTACGCGAAGCGATAAAACCCTCTAATTTAAGGGGATAAATGGGAAGAATTTATGCCTAATCAACTGTGCCTACATCATCACTTATCTGTAAAAATACCACAATCACTCCTATGGATCTGTGTCACAAATATCTAGGTCATGTGAATGTTAGAGATTTGACTCGCTTAGCTATAAAGGACCTAGTACGTGGCTTACCATCACTTGGAAAGCCGACTTCCACGGTTTGTGGACCCTGTCAGTTAGGAAAGAAAATTCGTAGCCCCCATAGGAAGTTATATTCCATTACCACCTCCCGTGTACTTGAGTTGATTCACATGGATCTTATGGGTCCTACTCGTACTGAGAGTCTGGGTGGTAAGAGGTATATCCTCGTGATGGTAGATGATTTCTCTAGATATTCGATTATAGGTTTTCTAAGAGAGAAATCTGATGTTGTAGAGTTTTTAACAACCAAGTGTCGTGTCCTACAAAACCAACACGGAGTCAATATTAACAGAATACGTAGTGATAACGGCACAAAATTTAAGGAAGCAAAGGTAGATCTTTACTTTGATAGCCTTTGGATTAGACATGAGTTTTCTGCTGTGAAGACTCCTTAGCAAAATGGGATTGTTGAGAGAAAGAAGAGGATGATCGAGGAAATGGCTAAATCTATGCTTCTAGGTCGTAAGGTGGCCAGAAGATTTTGGGCAGAGGCAATATCTACTGCATGCCACCCAGTGAATAGGGTTTACCTGCGTCCACACAAACTAAAGACGCCTTATGAATTTTGAACTGGAAAGAAACCCAACCTTGCATATTTCCGTCTCTTTGGGAGTAAATGCTACATCATACGGGATAGAGATCAATTAGGAAAGTTTGACTCCCGGAGCGATGAGGGAATATTGCTAGGATATTCATCCAATAGTAGAGCGTACCGGGTTTTTAACCTGAAGAGATCTAAGGTTATGGAGTCAATAAACATCACCGTGCAAGATGACGACCCTTCGACGTTTATTAATTCTAGCCTTCATTATGATTCAAGTTATATCAGATGGATGTCAAGAGTGCCTTTCTAAATGGCATTCTTTAGGAGGAGGTTTACATGGAATAACCAAAAGGGTTTGAAGACCCTATGTACCAAGAGCACGTCTACTATTTGAGGAAAGCCATGTATGGTTTAAAGCAAGCACCCCGTGCTTGGTATGAGAGGCTTAATTCCTATCTCTTAGCCTGTGGCTTTAAGACAGGGGGAGTTGGTATGCCGTTGTTTTCCAAGAGAGATGACGGTGCTATTTTGGCTTTCCAGGTCTATGTGGATGACATAGTCTTTAGATACACGTACTCATAGCATACTCACCACTTTGAGGAGGAGATGAAAAGTGAGTTTGAGATGAGCATGGTAGGTGAGATTACTTTCTTCCTTGGTCTCCAGGTTCGTCGGCTAAAGGATGGGATGTTCATCTCCCAATCCAAGTAAGCTAGAGACTTAGTGAAGAAATTTGGTTTATACTATGCTAAGCATGCACGTACACCTATGAGTACTTCTATCAAGCTTAGTAAGGAAACTTTAGGTAAGGGCGTAGAGCAAACCTTGTATCAGAGGATGATAGGTAGTCTTCTCTACTTGACTGCCCATCATCCCGACATAGCCTTTAGTGTTGGAGTGTGTGCACGATATCAGGAATCCCTGAAAGAGTCACACTTACTCTCTCTAAAACGTATTTTCAAATATGTGAGTGGGACTCTCACATACGGTATTTGGTATTCCTTTGATACCAATGACCGTTTATCCGCTTATTAGGATGCCGATTGGGTCGGGGATGTAGATGGTTGTGGGAGCACTTCTGGTGGGTGTTTCTATTTTGGTTTTGCCCTTGTCTCCTGGTTGAGCAAGAAGCAAAACTCCATCTCTTTGTCCACTGCGGAGGCTGAGTACATCGCCACTGGGAGTTATTGCACGCAACTCTTGTGGATGAAGCAGATGCTGGAGGATTATGGGATTTCACAGGACACCATTTCCTGTGATAACACGAGCGCGATACACATATCCTGAAATCCAGTCCAGCATTCGCGAACAAAGCACATCAGTATACGCGAGCACTTTATACGCTAGTTAGTTGAGGAGAAAGTCGTATCCATGAGTTTCATACCCACCAACCTTCAGTTAGCCGATATATTCACAAAGCCTTTAGATGCCTTTAGATTTAAGAATCTTAGGAAGTCTTTTGGGATTTGCACAATTGACTGAGGGGTTGGTTCATGTCTAGGATATGATGCATTGTCATGTTCATATCATATGATTCCTATTCCTAGGTTGTATCATTTGTATTTTTTTTTCTTTTTCTATTTTTTGAAAAAAATCCAAAAAGATGTTCTTTTTATAAAAATTTTGAAAAAGCACAAAAAGATTTTTGTATTTTATTTGCACCTTTTATGGATGAGCATTTAAGATAGCCGAGTCACAAATTTCATTCCATTTATCCACGTGACTGTTTGATAGTGATTTGAGACGCTACATCATTGCATCCACGTGCTTTACATTGTTTAGAGTCTTTGAGATGTGATTAGTGATATCTTTCTACATGTTTACCTCCTTATCTCCTTTATTGCACACATGCACGACTTTATTTGATTATTGTACTTGTCTATCACATATTGGCTTGAGTGTTTCAATCTCAATTTTGTCTATCCAACGAACCATATGTGATAAAACTTGACAAGTTTGGAATGCATGTAAAAATCGTTTGGAGAGATTATGTTTTTAAATGGTGAAGGGCTACGAAAGGTTATTAGCTAGCCTTTGCGATTAAGACACCGTTCAATCGGACCTAAAAAATTGAGGAATTTTATTATCCGGGGTCCAAGAGGTTAAAAGAGCCCTAAAAATTTAAAGGTAATAAAAAGCAATTCATGCCAAATATGGGACATTTAGGTTTCACCATCAATTCTCCAAATTTTGAGAATTTAGATCACCTCTATTCAAAATATAAATCTGAGGGAGTTTTGTTTGAGAATTTAACGGGTTTGCTCTTCCTTGAAAGTCCTGAAATAGCATTAAATCGTTTTGGACGTTATTGGTGTGGAAATCATTTTGTGCTTTGATGTGTTGATTTGATTGAGTCAATGTCTCATATTTCCATCCTTTTACACCTAAGAAAGATGTTGAGTGCATTCGTTAGGAGTATCTGATATTCATCGTGCACATATGTCATGTTTGTATGCATTGATTTTCCTATCGAATTTGATCACATTCCTACATTTACGCTATCATCGACTTGGTTATTTTGTGTTTGTTCATGGTGTGATTTTTTGTTGTATATTTTGTGCGAAAATTTTTGAAAAATTCAAAAATAGATTGTTTTTGCCATGTGACATTTTCCATATTTATGCTTCTCATATCTGCCTATTTTGGGACAACATAAAAAGGGGGAGAATGAATTATGGGGGAGAATTATTTGGTTGATTTATCAATGATTTGATTAAGCTTAATTGATCTTTCATTTTAGCATATCATTATATTTCAAACTGTTGCCTGTCATGGGTATCTGCTGTACAAAGTTGATTTATTGGATTGCACACCCTGATGAGAAAAGATTTGGGAGTTTCTGAAAGAGCTAAAGATTTGAAGATGGTGAAGTTTGATTGAAGACATGTTATGTAGTATTCTCAGTTTGAGGGTTTAATGGGGATATTATATTGTATGTCATTTGTTTTAGGGA
This sequence comes from Sambucus nigra, assembly GCA_949130495.1. Taxonomy (NCBI): domain Eukaryota; kingdom Viridiplantae; phylum Streptophyta; class Magnoliopsida; order Dipsacales; family Adoxaceae; genus Sambucus; species Sambucus nigra. The sequence goes on from OX422216.1 coordinate 202,515,829, forward strand.
GATTGCATAATTCAAATTTTTATGTATGTACCGGCATAGACATAGGGGGGGATTTGTAAGGACATAATTTTATAAATGTCCATGGTAGAATCGAGAAATTTTCTATTTTCCCTAGATCATAGTATTGTATGTCTGATACCGCTACATTCGTTTTATCAACACGATCATCCACAATGGCCTTTATTTGAATTCGATGCATCCATCAGCTTCACGTGCATCATGCGACGTGCTTCTCTACTCATTCCCACTACTCCACTACACAATATCGATAAAATGGTTTATTGGAGTATTAACCTTTGCATAAATATTTGGGAAATTTTTCAAAAAATGTTTTTTCGAAGTCTGATGTATTTTTATAAAAAGAAAAAAAAATTCTAAGTGTAGAAGCGGAATGCCTCGGTCGAAGAGCTCGTTCAAGAGACATTGCATTGTCCTTTGAACGAGATAGGCATGTCGTGCGATCTCGTTCGAACGACATCTGTCCTTCGTTCGAGCGACATGTCATCTCGTTCGAATGAGCCGTCGTCTCGATTTTCGTATAAATATTTGATCTCCTTCTACAGGTTTTTTAAGTCTTTCTGTAAATACGAATTCTGCGAAAACAACCCAGAATCAGAATTAATCTTTTAAGGTTTTCTTAAGCCTTTTTATTCACATAATCACTCCCATTTATATATGTGAATTGTTAAACCTTCAAGAAGATCATTTACTTTTCTGGAGTACTTTGTGGAGGAGCCGTATTATTTTCTACTGCTTCCCACCTCGAGTTCCTACGGGAGATTCCAGCCGGGGACATCAGAACCGATGCCTGCGGGTATTTCTGTGTCACACTTATTTTCGTTGTAATTTGTGTAACCGTTTTTACAAAATTATAATGAAAATAAAAGGTTTTGCCCATTTGGGGGATTTTTCCTCACATGTGTGTGTTTGAATGTTCTTTCTTGATTTTATCATCTTCAATCACACCTAGATGCATGTTTAGGACTTAATTGATAAAAATTGAGTTTAATTAAATAATTTCTTTATTTGAATGCAAGTGCACTCTTTCAAATTGGTATCAAAGACAATTACACAATTATATCGTGTAATTTTCTACAAAATTTTTCTAAGATATCAGTTTTCTAAAAAAATTGAGTTTTGAAAAAGAGCGTGTTCTAATGGAGAAGTTATATAATAAAATGCCAGTTTTTGATGGAACAAATAATGCATACTGGAAAGCCCGCATGATATATGCTTTCAAAGCTATTGATGAACATGTCTGGATTTTGGTTGAAAGAGGGTGGACTCCTCCCTCCATCACTGTTAATAACGTGACTAGTTTAAAACCTGACACTACTTGGACTGAAGAAGAATTTAAATGGTCATCTTTTAATTCTAAGGGTTTAAGTGCTATTTCTGAATCTGTCACACCTGATGAGTTCAAATGGATAATGACGTGCACCACGTCAAAAGAGGCATGGGATGTTTTGCAACTTATCGATGAAGGAACTAATGTTGTGAAAGAGTCTAAACTGCAAAATCTAACAACTCAATTTGAAACAATCACCATGCTTGAGTCTGAATGTTTTGATGAATTTTATGCTAGACTGTCTGATATTGTTAACACTAGCTTTAATCTTGGTTAGCACATTCCTAATGCTAGAGTTGTTAAAAATATTCTTAGATCACTGCCTAAGCGTTTTATCCCTAAAGTCACTGTGTTAAATTCTATGGGTAATTTAAATACGCTTAAATTGGAGGAGCTTGTAGGAGACTTACAAACTTATGAATTTGATTTTACTTATCTTTTTTTAAAACAAATTCTCTCTCAAATCATTCTCTTTACGATCGCAGCAGCAAAGTAAAAAGATCATGTGCATTAAGTCACTAAAATATAAATTAACAAGAACTTCATTTTATTGCATAAATGTTGATGTGCTACAATAGTTTTGTAGGAAAATAACAAAATACAATGGGACAGTCCGAACCCACATTCTCTCTCTCGCTCTCTCTCTCTCTCTCTCTCTCTCTCTCACACCTACCTTCACCTACATTATATTTCTCTCTTCTTTCTCTCACTTTATCTTTCTATCTCTTCTCTTTCTCTCACTTCCTAAGAGCCTCCATCCTTGCAGTGCGCTCGCTTCCCCCGGCGATGAGACGACGTACCCCCACTCCCTGAACCAGACCTTTCCTCAGATGAGGCAGATGACACCAGACAAGACGGAACAAAGATCGACTCCTAAATTTGAGTAGTCGTAGAAGCTATCCAATCTCGAATATCCTTCATCCAGGTGGCTGACACTCGGATGTGCTACAAGAAAAACATAAAAGATCAAATCAGTCAGTCCGAGGTAAAGAATGAAATAAAAAATTCAAGGGTCAAAGAGATGAAAAGTATACCGCTGGTTGGAGAACTTCCTCCCTCAACCCTAGCTCCTTCGCATCCATCGCATTTGGATGGTGAAGAATTCGCACCGACCCTCCGTCAACCCGTCGTATGTTATAAGAAGAAGGGGCCAACCGCATAAAGGGAACCTTTGAGGTCATCACCGCTGCTAATGTCGACGCGCCACCCGCGCTATGGGAGGACCCCAGTGGCCAACTCGCACCTGCCTGGGGGAAAGGCATCACATCATATATGTTGGGGGGAATCAACCATCTCGACATGAAATCCAAATAATCATAAGTCACCATCATGTTGGTATATGACGAGTAAGGCTCGTCGATCATCGTTAAAACCCTCACATCCTTTGAAAACTCCCTCTCTCACCTAATATGCATCTGGGGACTTACAGATGGCGCCATCACCTCTTCCTCCACCACCTTCCGGATTACTCTCTCCCCAAGATACCAAGAGTAGACAAACTCATGCGCCATCAAGCACCGCATCTGCATGTTCCCCCTAGTCATCCCCGTGTGCTAGATGGCCATCCCCCAGGGATAGAAGGTCACCTGCAAAATGCCCAGCGAAGAAAAATCAATATCGAAAACTATCATAAAGAAAAAACGGTCTCAAAAAAGAAAGAAGGACTTAATTGATCGTCAGACCATTCAAGACTTATCACACCGCCTCCAAAGAAAGAAACTTCCTCAACTACTAGTTAGATTTTTGCCATCGATACATCCGACAAAAGCCCCCAACAGATTCGTCCTTCTAATATACCAATTGGGTGTTAAACCCAATCACCTCATAAAAACACGTCTTCAAAGGGTAAAAAGGTCAACAACAAGACGAAATTTCTTGAAGGAAAATACGCAAAATAAAGGATACCTCAAGAAGAAACATGGCCTTAGTAAAAGTTTGTCGACACCACCGACAGAATGAATCCAATGAGAAATAAAGAGTTGCCAAAGTCAGGCTCACCTAGTCAAAAAGAGGGATGTCCGAAAACACCCTAAAAACTGGTAAAAACCACAAGTGGACGATATCGCCACTAAAAAAGCTCCTAACAAAAGAAGAATAAACAAACTGGCCATCTGTTGCACGTGTCTCCCCTCCTCCTCATTGATCCTTTGACTCAGAAAAAACTCCCATAAGAGAGACAAACTAATAGTGTCCCTAGAGACTATCCTCCCCACATCACATAGAGCCGCCATCACCCCCGCCGGTGTCACCCGTAAGGTCTTATCCACCTTTATCTGAACCCTATCGCAATCCATATCCAGTAGATGATGCACATCTACGGGAGTCATCGTCATCTCCCCAAAGCCAAAATGCATAGTGTGGGTGGTGTCCGACCACCTCTTCCTCATAGCACAAAGAAAATTCGTAGAACGATACGTCTCGTCCAACACAGACACCAGTCTCCCAAAACTAGCTGATGACACCACCCAACACACCACTGGTGGAAGGTGCTCCCAGACATCCTTAAGCCCCATCGTCCCTCGAGATCGCAAGCTTGACATAGATATATCAGACTGTAAAAAACAAAACCCCTTGTTAAAATTAAAAAAATAATGATATATCACCAAAAAAGAAGAGAAGAAAACCAAAGGTCATCAAGAGTTACACATCCGCGAGGAATCACCACCCTAGAGGAACGATGACATGCTGACTCGCCTAAAAGAGTCCACTCATCCACAACTTGCTCGAATGAGTCAAAAGTGTTCTTACCACCCAGAGCAAAGGGCTCCCTAGCCTTCCATTCCAAGTTCGCCCAGTCGTTGATAATCAGCCATGCCATGTGGGTTTCACTGCTTGAGAAATCAACCATCACTTGGTTTTTAAACGCTAAAACAGTTTGCTGAAAGTAATTGCAGAAGAGAGGAAGTCTAAAAGCTTTGAAAAATAAGAAGAACCCTTCCCCTTTTTATAGGAGGCTAAGGGGCATGCCGATCGGTAGCTCCCAGCAACAGACAGATCGACACTATCCCTTCACCTACTCGAGGTACCCCAAAAGACCGTTCCACAATCGTTTGGCACCTCTCACACCATACCGGTTAACATCTTCTCTGAAATTTGATACAAAAATTCCCAAACAAATACTGGAAAATGTCAAAAAATCCCCATAAAATTCCTAAAATTACCAAATGAATTTTAGAACCTTTTCCACTTAGAAAAAAAACATTTTTACCACACTCATTTCCCTAGCAAAACTCTTACCTTCCCAGCAAAGTTCCCAAAATCAATGGGATATCTCCTCAGCAACGCCTCCAAAGGACATCGTAAAATTCCCTAACATAAAAACATCCAATCCTCGGATAAATTCCTCTTCCCTAGTAAAACTCGAAAACTCAAAATCAAGTGCTTTCCCAAAATCCCTAGCGGAAGAAAAAAATAATTTCCCCAGTGGAGTCTCCAAATTTTTCCAAGAAAACTACAACTTAAGCCCTTAGAATTGACTTCAACCTGCAGAATTTGTCATTTATACTTAAGCCCTCAGAATTGGTTTTGATCTGCATCATTGGCCATCTCTACGTAAGACCTCAGAATTGGCTTTTACTCACAGAATTGGTTATCTCTACTTAAGCCCTCGAAATTGGCTTCGACCCTCCGAATTGGTCACCTCCACTTAAGACCTCAAAATTGGCTCCGAACCACAAAATTGTTCACCTCTACTTAAGCCCTAAGAATTGGATTCGACCCTCATAATTAATTACTTGTACTTAAGGCCCTCAGAATTCACCTCGATCGACAGAATAGGCATTCCCTACCCTAGGTCCTCAGAATTGACCTCGACCGATAAAATCGTCCATTCCCAGTGTTTCCTTAGGTCCCCATAATTGGCCTCGACCCTCTAAATCGATCATCCTTCTCCTTTAAGTCCGCATAATCGGCCTCTTTCTTAAAAATAATGTGATATCTATTTAACATGTTTCACTTATTCCATAATCACCTGTCGAGGTGCTCTGTAGACACCAAATTCTAGAACCCCCTAAGTCGCTCATTATGTCCATATCAAGTCCCCATTTCACTACAAACCCTAGGTCATACTCCGAGTACTGATCTTGAGGCCATCGAGCACTCCCGAGCTCCATTTTTCATCAGAGAGAAATCTCAATGAATCTTGAAAGGGATCTGAATCCCCATTCTAATAGTCAACCCCATGCACAAAGCAGAATTACGGTATGGACGAACGACTCGTTTTACTTCAAAAGTCAACGGGCACTTCTGAGCCCCAATTGGCCAAGGTCAACTTTCTGAACCGAGTGAAGCAATTTTGGAATGTCAAAGTAAAACGCCAAACCTTTCCAATGGTCCACCCTATGTATTTCGGACAAACAATCCATTTCCATCAAACGATCTCCCGTCCAAAGGACCGATGTGCAGTTTTGAGCAAAATTTGACTCAAAGTCAACTCATGGACCCAGGAGTGGTCCAGCGGAATCCTAATGGTATCTGAATTACATTTCTTATAGTATGCCCCGTGCATAATTTGGATCAATGCACTACGTTCTACGATCTTTTTTCCAAAAGAATTTACACGAGACTACTGATTGGAAGGTCCATTTCCTTTGCCTCTCGGTAGTGTGCCACAGGTTACTTGTCGATTGGTAGGGATGGGGATATGTCGATCAGCACCCCCTAACCCTATAAATAGAGGAAATGACCTCACTCCCAAAACACACCTCAGATCCATCAGCATCAGTGATCTCAATAACATTCTCTTGCAATCAGCGAAGTTTCTCATGTGAAATTCGATTCATTCTTAAATTCCCATCCTTTTCACACCCAGTTTGGCAAAAAACCTCATTCTCTTTGATCCAACATTCATATCAAGCTTCATAGTGGTCCATCCAAGATCAAGAACAAGCTTTAATTCTCCAAAGAAGGTCCAAATCCTTTTCTCTCTCTTTAAATTTCTTATTTTTGCATTAATCACATAAATTCACAATATAGCTTTTACTTTAGTTCATTAACATCTCATATTTTCATTATTTATATTGCACATATTTTATTTTTTATAAAAAATCCCAAAACAAACAAAAAGAGGGTTACGCCCATAAATTCCAAAAGGGATTATCCATCACACTTTTCAAAAACTAAAACACATTTTCTACACAAATATATAATAAAATCATTTTCGAATCTATGGGATAAACCCCACCCCAATGTTACGTGCGAACTACGTGGACTTTGATGCCTTTATAGGCTACGTAGGCATTTTTAATTAAAACCCGAGACTCGAGTCCCATTTTCCATTTTCCCCAAATTACCCATTCCCGTATATATCATATTCTTATATTATTATATTATATATTATGTTTGTAATTCTTATTAGCGTTCTATCTAACAAATATTATCGTTTCATCATAACGATCAATATCATGATAAGCGCATAAATCGTATTTTTTATATATTATTTTGAGAACATTTCTACAGATAAGCTCACTCTATCTCATCCATGGTATGAGTTGGCCGAGTTCGATCTCCATTATATATACACGTACACACACTTCACAGAGAAATCAAGGAAAATAATAACACAAGCCCATGAGAGACCGACATGGCAGGATGGGTTCTAAACACCTTCCCATTTCGGTACATAGCCCCCGGACCTTCGAACTATTCATTTTGCAAGCATCAGTTTGTCTTTTATGCCGCTCTCTCAAGGCAGCAACATGTTTTTTCTTCGTGTTTTGTGCAAAATAGGCTCACGACTCCATCTCTTTACATTCACCCCCACCGAAGACGACCGAAGCGCTCATAGAGAGTAAGAGGGCCCGAGACCTTTTATCCCCTCTTTTCCCCCTCGCCCCACTGAAGAGAGTGATGATAAGAGAGATTCGGAATGGCAACAGTGGCAAATCCTCTGGGGACTATTTTTCATAAGGGGGTAGACTCTGCTTACATGGGTGATTTGCTTTTCTTGTGTGTGTATGCACCTATCTGTATGTTCCCTCTTTTCTCCTCTATCATTTCTTGCACATATATACCTCATGCTTATATCATTACTCACTCACACACTTGTAGAAATTCTCCATGTACACTTCACACTACGTACACCTAGGATTACTTATATCCACGTGTTGCACACACCACTTAGAATATCCATGCGTAGGTATCACTAACACTTTCCACTTATCACTCACACTTATCACACACCACTTGTAGTTTATCCATTCTTAGGTTCACTACCACACACATATTTGTTGATATTCACACATCACTCGCTCTCACATATCCATGCTTAGTGTAATCTTCCTGCCCCCTATTAGATTTACTTCTTATACTTGAACATCGCCCTTGCTTAGTATAATGCTCATCATGCCAAATAAAGACATTCTCTCCATAATGTACCAATCAAGAATCATGCATTTTGCACACTACATCACCAAAGAGCATGTCTATTGACCAAATTTTGTCCAGTAACTGGGGAGTAACTTAGTGACGGGCGCTGGTACGGCAAGTCGCAGTTAGCCTAAGCAATATGACACTTACCTTCCATTGACCAAGTACCTTCGATGTATTTCGAATGATTCCCCCCACATGATACTGCTTGATCGAATTCATGACTGGAGTTATATTGCAGGGAACTCATTTATATACGTCGGGTATATCGAATTCTCTCTCACACTTACTGTCCCCACGAGGTATATAGTGAGGCAATTTACGTACACTCAGGTTTATCAAATGACTTGTCCACACGTACCTATTCCCCTCGAAAGCAAGACATATATCGTGGAAGTCGTTCCAAAGGGGGGAACCCTTCCAATTAACCAAACAACTGCATACTCTCATATAGGTGTAAAACCTAGCGAACTAATAGTTATTTTATTGGTTTATACCCAAAACTCTGTCGCAATGACGGGTCACCATGCTGCCCAAATTTTCGTACGATTATGTCTTTTTTTAAAACGAAACCCTGTCCATGAGCCTAGCAAGAAGTCCAATCGTATTTTTACATATTTTCCAAACCCAATTTCCCAGGCTCGGGTCCCGCCCTACATTTTTTTTTGCATTTAGGAGAACCTAATACAAGTGAGAACATAATAAACATAATAATAAATAATCATGATGAAACATGTCTCTCATTTTTCCTCTTTCTTTGCCACAAGTGTCAAAAACATTTTTCCTCCATTTTTAAAAATAAATTTGAGTTTTTTCCTTCTCAGGTTGATAGCGTACCCGACCCTTGGACTGGCTCCCTATTGGCTCCAGTCTTCTGTCAAACCAACCTGAGGCTTCTTCAGTTACCTCGCTACTCCCTCCGTATCCAGAATTCAATTTCATCCACTCTCCATGGAGAACACAGACCAAGTGTCAAATATATAGCCGGATTTGATGACAATCCTAATCCAACTCACTGCCAAGATTGATAACCTTTAAACCAAGGTTCATGAGTTGTAACGAAACCGAGTTCTTATTCCCAAAGAGATTGAGGTCTTCTTCCATCGCTCTATGGGTCCGCCATATCCCAAGACTATTTGGGTCCCCTAGGAATATCAGAACGCTCCACATGTTCCTCCTACTAATGGCCCACCGCTGGCTCAGCTCCCCATGTCGAACATTGCCCATCCAAGGGCCAACTTACCCATAACTGTTGATCCGAAGGAGGAAGAAATGAATAAAGTCAAGGAAGACCTCAAGATGTTGACCAAGAAGTACGACCAAGTCTGAATCTTTAGAAACTACATGGATTACAATCATCTGTCTCCCTATCCTAAAGCAAGGTTTCGAAAAAAGTTCAAAATGCCCAACATCGAGAAGTTCAAGGGTCGTGGACCCCCAATTATTCATCTTCGCAGTTACCATCGAGCCATGACTCTCCTATATGCCTCCGAGGAAATAATAGCCTAAATATTGCAACAGACTTTGAAGGAGAGCGCCCTCCGCTGGTTCTTATTTCTTGAGGAAACCAGAGTCCGTAGTTGGATGGTTATTTCCCACGAATTCATGTCACAGTACAAGTATAATGAAGAGTTGGGAGTCACCCACCATGATTTAGAATTACTGATAGAGAATCTTGGGGAATCGGTTAGTAACTTCATATCAAGGTGGACAAAGAAAGCAATCGCCATGACTAATCGACATTCCGAAGAAAATAAGGTCAGCATCATGAAGAATAACTTCTATCCCCATGTTTGAGTGATGAAGGTACGACAGTACTACCCTCATTTTCGGGCTCTCCGAGAAGCCGGAGTGGAGATCGCAGAAGGTCTTTTGCCAAAACAGAAGTTGAAATAAAGAAAGTCTTTGGACATTTCACTACCAGAAAGTATGAAAATCCATCCAACACTGTAATTTCAACCATCAATAACATCTCTTATCCTCCCACTTCATAGGCACTAGAAAGCTGCCCTAACCTAATCAAGAAGGAATACACCGAGTTTCACTCTCCCCTCTCCAAAGTTTACCAGGCCCTTTTAAGATGAAATATTATCAAGACATTGGACCCTCATCCATTACAAAACCCACTTCCCAAAAATTTAAAACTAGATGCCCATTGTGACTTTCATTAAACTATTCGCCATACCACCGATCAATGTTTACACCTCTAAAATATAATCTAAGGTTTGATCGATCGGGGTGTCATCGCTTCACCAGATAATCCCAAGTAAAACACTACCCACAATATTATCCACTCCCAAATAATATAAATGCCATCTTCCATGAAGAGGACCCAAAATTGGATCCATCTACCCAGATTGTACCAAGTTAATCACCCATGATAGCTATATATTCCTATAAACTCCTTCAAGTTTGCCCATATTTTTTCATGCATCCTACCAGTTTCACCGATCGGGTTTTGTTACTCCTTACTAGAGCATGCATCGTTGTCTGTACCCATTCTAGAGGAAAAGATATGGAATTATCAGCAGTGTTGAATAAATTTTTAGAGTTCGGGATGAAATTTCCCTCCAAGATGACTATTGAGTGCAAGAGATTCAGTGCATTATTCTTGGAAGATAAAAAATGGTCCTGTGAGTCATACAGTTTGGTGGTACCTCCCAATGAAGTCAATTTTCATGATGCTCTCCAGATCGTGGCATACATATTCTGACATACCGATTATATTTGCAGTATGGAGCTACTAGATACTTTGAAGACATAAGGGAACCTGGTCCCTTAACTTTTACATTACCCCATTGAGTGGGATGATCTATACGAAGAGGCCATTGAGGTGGTAGAGTGTACTAACTTTTCATGGAAAGATGATATCGTTTCCACCATATGGGGGGATAAATTCGATGATTTAGATAAAGAGAAAAGCCCCCTAAAAACTAGCCCTATAGTCAACATATGTGGAATGATATCATTTAAGGATTTGCTAGGAGAAATTAACAAATTGGTTGAACAACTCGCGATCGATGAGGAAATGGGGTTTCTATTTTCCCCCTCTTCTGTGAACCATATGACTAGGTTAGGGAGGCATTAACCAGTTCCAGACCTGCAACCATCTCCGAGGAGAGAAAGATCCTCGATTAATTAAAGAACACCCAAGTTAACATTACCCTGTAGGGACTCTTTATGTCTTCCCAGCTTCACCAAAATTCCTTGATCAAGCTACACACCGGGACCACAGTTCCTCCTTCTACCATGCCAGAAGAAGTAGTGAATCTTGTCAAATCCCTGGCCTCTACTAAAATTCTCTCCTTCTATGAAGAAGAAATCCCTAAGAATGGTCCAAATCACAAGTATTCTCTTTATATCTCTTTTGAAGTCATGGGAAAGACCATCCCACTTGCGTTTGTCGATAATGGATTAACTCTTAATGTTTGCCCATTGAGAAACCTCAATTACTTGGGAATAAAAGTGAGCGAATTTGCTCTAACCTCTTCCGCGGTGCGCACTTACGATAACACCCATCAAGAAGTTATGGGATCTAAAAATCTTACAATAGGGGCTATCCCTATAAACCCTGTTGTTGAATTCTAATTCATCGACAACCCGACTTATTTAATTTTTTGCTCAGACGACCATGTCCATACATTATCAAAGGTGTTTCTTCTTCCCTCTATTAGAAATTGAAGTTATTCACGAATGGGCAGGTCATCACCATCTTGGGTGATGACGATAATGCCAAGAATGCAAGCATCAATAATCCTGTACTTGAAATAGAACATGGGTGAAGCACCCTATATCTTTGACTCACTTGATTCTATATTATATAGGTGCTCATCTAGTTTAGAAATAATGACAAAATTGAGTCATACTCCTTTCAAACCAACAAGCCTTTAGACTCTTCATTTTGATTTCCTCTAATAGTCTAAATGTATAAACACCAACACCACACCTAGGATCATTTATGTATTGCATATGAGATTGCATTCTTTATAATATGAGGGTATGCGATATCCCATTAAGTAATTTTTCCATAATTTTTGGAATATTTTAAATAATTTATAAGATTTTTTGTACAATTTTTAGAAATTTAAAATTTGGCTTTTAAAAGTTTACGGGTTGTTTTTTAATTTCATTAAGCTGTTAAAAACCGTCTTGGGTAGAAACCAAATGCTCTTGATAATTGTGTGGGTACATTTTGTATTTCTAAAACTTCAAAAACACGCTTTTTACAAGACATCACAACCTTACACGTGTTAATCTTTTTACAATTGGATGTGTGTTTCCTTGCCCTCACATTCTTGTGTTTTATTGTGAACCACTGGATTATTTTAATCTATGTCCTGTATGCATTTTTATCCGATCCCTGTGTTTTTGTTTAAACCAATCAGAGGCTTTATAATTACGGTGCATTGTTAGCCATCATATTTACCTTGATCACTTATGATTTAATCATAACCATTCATTTTCTTCGATGTTCCAGAGGCTTTCATGGCTTAGTATAAATACATGCCTTATGTGTTGCAATTACAATATTTGGCTTGCCTCACTTTTGAGAGAAAATAAAGAGAGAAGAGAGAAGAGACAGAGAGAAAAAAGAAGAAGAGAGAAATAGGAAACCCTAAACTAAACTCCGGCCAAATCTCATCAGAAAAATATTTCTGAGAGTGTGTTAGTTCGAGAGTTGTGAAGATCATTCCTCTTCTATCCTTTATCTCCTTTCCAACTTAATCACAATAGCTTGATCTCATTTTCTCTCATAGAAAACTGAGATTGACGTTCTGTGATGCATTCCACGTTTATCTCTCTTTGTTTTAATTTCATATTTCGAGAAATCATAGTTTTGTTGGTTGTTTTCAACTTTTATGTTTTCAAACCCTAAAACCAACAAAACAATTTCTTATTTCAATTTCTTTGAACATTCAGACTTAGATCTAGTTTAAGATCTTGAAAGGGGATTTATAGTTTCACATATTTCACATTTTTTGAAATAGTTAGTATATTTTCAAAATAAGAAAGTGTTTAGGATCTTGGATCGTGTTTATAGTAAGGTTCCCTCTTGATCTGTGGATATATTGAAAGATCCAAAGTCTGATGGTTTCGATTAAACTGATTTTGGAAATATTTACACTACTACACTAAAAAGTGTTGTTATTGAGATCTTGGACTTTTGAGTCGACATAAAGCTAAAAAATGCAGAGTTACAAAGTTGAGAGAACATCAACAACACCAGAGCCTTGGGATAAGTCAAAAAATGCAGGGGAGTTGGTACATTTCTGAACTTAGAATCAGGTCTGATTGTGTGTCTTGATTGTCATATGTTTGTACATTGTTACTCTATTTTAGTGGATTTTTACTTTTAAGGTGTAGAGACTCTGATGTTGGTACATTTCCGACCTCCGTGGATGTTTCCCCAGAAATGTATACCACGTTAAAATTGTACTTGTATACTTCCTCTTCCTCTCATCCCTTTCTTAAGGCTGTGTTGATTTAAGTTCTTTATAAGTTTTGGTTTTCAAAACTGGTAAACCTATACCTTAAATAACTCGTTCATACTGTTTTACATGCCTTATGTTAAAAAATTGTTTTAAAATTGTTCGGAGCCATTTAGATAGTTTAGTCATGAATTACACGACTTAAGTGGTATTTTTTTCAATGGGGAAAATGATATGATTCAGTCAGGTTTTCAAGTCGTACCACTTCTACTCCTAGAAGGGGACGATTTCAAAGATAGGGTTTGTCTAGAATATAACCCTCAGGGAAATGTCAATGTGATCCAGATGTTCAAAAACATTCACTTCAGGCTTGAATTGGGGCTCAGACGACGACATCAGGGGATTCATGAACCCATTGTGTTGAAGAAAGCCTTTCCTCCTCGTTGTTTGAGTTATCATCCATCAGAAGAAGAGCTAAAATTCTTCGAAAACCTCGACTGTAGGGAAGGCTATAAAGTGCCACAACTATCTCATGAGATTCCTTGAACGGAAGATTCATCAGAAAGGGAGAAAATTTCTCCTTTTGTGGATATCCTGAACTGTGGTATGATCGTGTGGACAACAAGATGAAACCAGGGATGGAGATATTTTTCCAAGATAGCTACTCATAGATTGAAAGTTCCTTGCATCAAGGTCAACCACTGAAGACCACAACTGATACTGAATATTCTGAGGGAAGTAACTCCGAAAATTCATTCAACTTGCAGTCACAAGAGCTGCCACTCTCCATGATCCACTCAAGAACTACATCATCAAATCCATCTCGTCTGATCAAAGCTTCTGATGCAGCTCTCCTCAACTGGCATGCTAAACCTTCCACATGCTAAATTATAACCCAGTTGTACTATTTACCCTATTTCCTCTTCTTTTGTTGTTCCTCCATATTCTGATGTAATCAAGATCTCCTTTGATGAGGTTCTCAATGTTGTTTTTCCTAACAATGAAATAAACAAAGATTTTGAGTATCTTATTGTGCCTTACATTAATTGTCTTCATTCTAATCAAACTCTTGATGATGATGATTTTATAAATGAACAATTCTTAACTGAACTAAATAAGGTTAATAACAAACAATATAACGACGTTCAAGTTAGTGAAGATGAAACTGTTGTTATTAGTCTTGGTTCTAGTAGCCAACTGCGCAAGATTAGTATAGGGTCCCCCCTTAACGGGTATGAGCACACGCAACTCGAGGAATTATTGATGGAATTTATGGATGTCTTCGCATGGTCCTACAACTACATACCTGACATTGACCCCGAGATATCTCAACATGAGATTGCAACGCTCCCAGAATGCAAACCGGTTAAGCAAAAATTGTGAAAGCTTCGCACCGAATGGTCACTAAAGGTTAAGGAAGAAGTGGTCAAACAGTTGAACGTGGGTTTCATTCGTTAGATCAAATATCTCATATGTCTAGACAATATCGTACCCGTGCTGAAATCAGGAGGGGAGGTTCACATGTGTGTTGATTACTAAGATTTAAAGAAGGCCTCAACGAAAGATGAATACCCGCTACCCAATATCGACATGAATGTGTACAATATGACCAGTCATGCTTCAAAGTCATTTATTGACGAGTTTTTCGGATATAACCAGATCAAGATGCACCCAGATCATCAAGAGAAAATTGCATTCAATACCCCTTGGTGAACCTTTTGCTACACCGTCATGCCATTTGGTCTAAAAAATACAGGGGCTATCTACCAGAGGGCTACCATAAATATCTTGAATGATATGATACAAAAAGAAGTCCAGGTCTACATGGATGATATGATTATCAAGTCAAAGACTAGAGAAGGTCATGTTCCCTCTCTTCAAATGTTCTTCGAGCGGCTATGACAGTTTCATATGCGACTTAACCCACAAAAATGTGTCTTTGGTGTTATCAAAGGAACACTCATGGGATTCATGGTTATTGAAAAAGGGACAGAAGAAGATCCTACCAAGTGGAAAGCCATACTTAAGATGCCACCACCCTGAACAGAGAAGGAAGTCCAGGGATTCCTTGGAAAATTGCAGTTCATTAGCCAGCTGACTTCTATATGTGAAACCATCTTCAAACTCCTTCGAAAGGATTCCACCAAGGTTTGGAGTTAAGCTTTCCAAAAATCCTTTGATTGAATCAAACAATATCTAACCCGACCTCCGATACTCATGCCATCACAACCTGGTCTTCCCCTACTCCAATACCTGACCATAACAGACATTGCAGTTGGGGCTTTTCTATCCCATTACCTTGAAGAATTGCGTAAAGATAGAGCCATCTACTATGCCAGTCACAAGTTGGCCGAGTGCGAAGTTCACTACATTTCTTTGAAGAAGGCATGTATCTCCCTTGTCTGGGTCACCCAAAAGTTACGGCACTACATGCTCGCCTTCCCATCGAACTTGAGTCCTGAATGGATCTGATCAAATACCTGCTCGAAAAACCATCCATATCTAGATGAATGGCCCGATGGTTGATGCTTCTAGCCAAATTCGATATTGTGTATGTCACGCTGAAAGCCATGAAAGTAATAACAATCTCTGACTACCTTGCTGACTACCCAATGGAGAAATAAACGTCTAGATTTTTGAATTATCGGATGAGAATTTCCTTTGTACCTACCAAGAAGACCTCCAATGACCAATGTTCTTTAACGGCGCTGCTAACGAGAAAGGGTATGGAATTGGGATACTCCTAATTTCCCCTGATGACTCTCATACTCTCATTGCCATCAAACTAGATTTTCCCTACACCAACATGGCTGAATAAGAGGCGTGCACGGTAGGCCTTAAAGTTGATCTCAAGAAAGGAATTAGATACCTAGATGTTTATGGAGATTCATGCCTCATCATCGATAAAGTCCTCTAAATATTGGATATCAAGGATGATAAACTCTAACCCTTTCATGCCCACCTAGAAGAACTAGCCTCCTAATTCCAAGATATCACCTTCCACTACCTTAGCCTCCATGATTTACATCCCTGAAGGAATAACAATGGACCCTTTCTAGTCCAAAAGCAAGATAAACCAACCCACTGCTACCATATTAAGCTCATCACAAAAGAAGATCCTGATATAGAGAATTGCTAGTTGTACGATATTTGGCACCTCCTTAAGTATGGTAGGTATCCCCAAGATTCTAACAAGAAAGACTGAGCAACCCTCCGTGAACTGGTTGCCCACTACATTGTCTGGGATAAAACACTGCTCGACAAAAAAATCGATTGAACCCATTTACACTACATCACATGGTCTAGCATTAAAGAGATGATGCAGAAAATCTACAATACGGATTATAGACCCAATATGAATGTCCTTGTACATGTAAAAATACACATGAATGGAGCGACCCCTACATTATGAAGAAGATCTTATCAGGAGGTTCCACTATGCTCCCCGACCTCGATGGGGAATAAATTCTACCCTTGATCATGACGTGCTATGAATATCCTCATCTCCCTTTTATTCTAAACAAAATCTTCATTTCTCTCTTCTCAGAACTATGTGGCGCCTAATCTTCCAAAAACCCTTTTTCTTTTAAAAATAAAACTAAAAAAAATTTCAAAATTCCCAGAGGTATGCAGGTAGCTCACACGCTTTACATGATCACAGGCCCTTTTTCTTCATAAATTCTATTCTTTTCTTATCTTCGAGAACGATAGTGCATTTTTAACAAATACATGAACACAAGGAGCATGTATGCCTTAGCGATTGGTATAGAAAATTCAAATGCAAAAACTCGTTAAGAGGCACAACAATATAATTAATTTTTTTTTATTTCATTGACGAAAAATTCTGACAATTACATTGGCATAGGGAGTAAAACAACTTCCCTTTCCAATTAGTCCTAAAAATAACCTTATCGAAATTTATTCCCATACATAACCAAACACTGTCATAAAATCTTCACAAATAAATTCCCTATTGATCGTATCCGCAGTTGGCAGAGGAACATACCCCATCATCGTCCACATCCTGGGGTCCCCAAATTTCCCATGCCTGAATGGATTTCCATAGCCGATCCATAAAATGATAGGCCCAGACCAGCTTAGGGAAAACAATAACACCTCCCTCCATGGTGTCAGATATGGTGAACCACCTTTTCCCAGTCTTCACAGCCAACATCTTGGCAACTACTCTTGTCCATTACCACTTCATGAAGTCCTCAGAGATATGCCAGACTCTACCAATAGACTAGGTGGGATGGGTCGATGGGAGATGATTCTCCCACAGAGAGCCCAGCCGCATGCGTAGGCTCTCACTCAAATCCTCTAATGGAAAAAAGTCAAGTGTCGGAGGTGGGATAATCTGTTCCCAACCAAATTGGTATTGGAGCCTCTGGGGAAAGTAGTAAGAGGTATGTTTGAGTACAACCAACCTAACACACTGGTATTATCTTAATGTCAGAATAGGAAGAAGCTCCTTCCACTATGGTACTGACCCGACCAAAGAAAACCTCAAGCCTCGTGCTCTAAAAACCAGTTGTCCCAACTCTCAATGTTCAGGCCTAAACTAATAAAGTAGCGGGAAGTGAAGTTTGGCACAACCAACAAGGGATATTCAGGAAGAAATGCCATACGGAATCTCTTCTACAGCAACATCAATTGAATTATGGGGCTACCCCTCAGGAAGTCGAATAGGCTTATTGCCACGCATCCAAAATGTTCAGAGTCTTTACTAGTATCACCGTTGTAGGATTGTGACGGTATGACATCCATGAATCAATGACTGTGAGTTGTGAGTCCACCAGTAGTTCCCCTATCACCAACAATTTTTTTTAATTCAAGCCCAAAATGATGTCTCTAGCATTGCCAGCATCACTAGGAAGGAAGAAAAATCATTCCTCTCGTAACTAGTGAATGAGCGGTCAAAGGTGAGATATGGATAAGTCTCGATAATAGCTCCCTAGGAGACTGGGGAAATTCAGGCATATTTGATGCAACACTGGGATTTATCCCCAAAATGGCAGAGAATTCTTCATAAGTCATACAAACTTTGTCCAGCCCAGAGCGAATGACATGGTGTTTAGGATACAAGAAATCTGCCGTTTCCATTACCATGTAGACTGGTTGTGCTATAAAGAAACTCGATGCACATTAAAAATATCGTAGTCGACATTGTATGAGCACATCGCCTCCAAAGTTTCATGGTAGGTAGAAAATTCAACACTTTCGCGAAGAGCCATATCATAAAATGATGAGATAAGAGGCAATGAGAATGTAAAAGAGAAGTAATGTGGAGGTGTGAATAAGGTTCTCCACCCATACCCCTATTTATACTTGGAAAACCTCAACCAAAGATAAAAAAAATCTGCTGAAATCAAAGAAAAACTTACCCCACCAAGTACCCAGCAAATGAAGAAAGTGCAATCAAAGCCTTGGGTTGATTGGACTGGACTCATATGGAGATTGATAGGACAAGGGGAATGTCGATTGGCAACCCCCTATTTTAGGAAAATTCCCTTATTCCTTTTATGTCAAAATAAAAAAACTCAATAAAAATAAATTTTATTCTCAAAGAATTCTGAATTTCCTTTTCCCTAAATTTTTACTTATCTTGTTTTAATACAAATTCTCTCTAAATCATTATTTTTATGGTCTCAGAAATAAAGTAAAAAGAGCATGTGCATTAAGTCACTAAAATAAAATAACCAGAACTTCATTTTATTGCATAAATGTTGCTGTGTTACACTAGTTTTGCAGGAAAATAACAAAAATGCATCGGGACTCAGCCCGAACCCACATTCTCTACATTATCTCTCTCTTTCTCTCACTTTCTATTTCTCTGTCTCCCTAAGAGACTCCATCACTGCTGCTCGGTCGCTTCCCTCAGTGACGAGATGATGTACCCCACTCCTCGAATCAGACCCTTCCTCAAATGAGGCAGACGAGACCAGACAAGATGGAATTTGGATCCACTCCCGAATATGAGATGTTACAGAAGCTATCCAATCCTATATATCCTTCATCTAGGCGGTTGACACCTAAATGTGCTATAAGAAAACATAAAAGATCAACTCAGTCAGTGTGACGCAAAGAAAGAAATTAAAAAATTAAGAGACAAAGAGATGAAAAGGGTACCGTTGGCAGGAGAACCTCCAACGTCAGGCCTAGATCCTTCGGATCCATCGCATTAGGATGGTGAAGCATCGCACCAACCCTCCTTATCTCATCAAATGTTATAAGAAAATGGTGTCAACCCACAAAGGGAACCTCTGAGGCCATTAATGCTGCCGATGTCGATGCACCACTTGTGCTTTGGGAGGAACCCACTGGCCGACTCAAAATCGCCTAGGGGAGAGGCATCATGTCATATATTCTAAGGATATCAACCATCTCGACACAAAATTCGGATAATCGTATGTCCCCACTGTTTCAGTATATAACGAGTAGGCTCGTCGATCATCGCCGCCACCCTCTCATCCTCTGACATCTCCCGCTCTTGCCTCATATACATCGGGTTCCTCTCAAGTGGCACCATCACCTCCTTCTCCACTACCTGCTGGACTAATATATCTCGAGCTACTAAGAGTAGCCGAACTCGTGTGCCAGTAAGCGCTGCATCTGCGTGTTCCCCCAGTCACCCCTGTGTGCTTTATGGCCATCCCACAGGGATAGTAGGTCTCGTGTGAAATTCCCAACCGAGAAAAATAAATATCGAAAAAGATGATAAAGGAAAAAATAGTCTCAGAAAAAAAAATAAGGATTTACCAGATCACTCATTAGGCTGTTCAAGACCTGATGCACCTCATCCATAGAAAGAGACTTCCTCGACTGTCGGCTGGACTTTCGCCATCGGTACATCTGGAAGAACTCCCCAACAGATTCGTCCTTCAAAGATACACTACACCGAAAACACCAATTTGGCACACCTTGATATTAAAAATCTGGCACAGTTTAAAACTGTGCCAAAATTTGGCACTTTTTAATAATAATCTGACACACTTTTAAGCCTTGCCAAATTTTGGCACTGTTTAAAAGTTTGCCAAAATTGAGAACACTTCACTAAAATATAAATATCCTAAAAAAAATTAATCCCCGTAATGATTTTTGTTCTCCCGCTCTCTCTCCTCTCTCCCGCTCACCTCCCGCTCTCTCTGTCTCCTGCTCTCTCTTTCTCACGCAAATCCCTAATCCCCTCAATGATTACGACCACTACCAGGAGAAGAAGAGCGGCGGCGATCACGTGGTTGCTCCGGTAGCATCGACGATGGTGGAGCCTAGGGTTTTGGAAGAACCGTTTCGTGTTTGGTTTGGGTTATTTGGTTTTAACAGATAAGGTATCGGGAATGGGTTTAAGTGGGTTTAACAAAATGGTTCTGAGGGTTGGTGAACGGTTAAAGGTATGAGGTTGGGACTTCGGGTTTGGAACTGCTAGACGGGTTGATGGAGCCAAGGGTTTTTGTTGGTTGCTTTTTCCTGCCGTGTTTCTCCGGTGGCTCAATGATCTGGCGACCTCATTTTATTTAAGATCCGGAGCTACATTTTTTTTCTTCAGATCTGAGTTTTCATTTATGAGGTAATTCTTTTTACCCCCTATATATATATATATATACGCTTACATATTTTACATATATACACACGTATTTATATATATATTTTTTGTGGACAGCTATATATATTTTTTTGAAAAAAGAACAAAACAAAACATATTGGCTAATCTTTATGGCTTAATCTAAACTGTTTGGTATTTAGATTTAATTTAGTTTAACCCTGTTTGTGTTGAGCTATTTAGTTCTTGTCTAAATTTTTTGTTGGACTAAAATTTATTGAACCCTTTTTAGAACTGTTAAGATTATTTAGTGCTTTGTTTCTTTAGATTGATTTTTTTTACTTGTGCAACAATTTGGAGCAGAAAAGGATCATTTTCAACTTTTGTTTAACTAGTATTTTGTATCAGTTTTTGGACAATTGGGTTTGTTTTATTATTATGTTTGTTGTGCGAGTATTTATTTAGAAAGGATTAGTTTATTCAATAATGTTGACTTGTAAGGATCTTTAGATTATAATGTCACTTCTCTAGACCACTTAATTTTATTTATTATTAACTGATAGCTGTATGTGATTGTCAATTGTATATCTTGTGTTCTTTCTACTATTTGTGATTGTCATTTATGTTCTCTTGGTTACTGTTGGTTTGTACTCCATGTTCATTTCACTTTCTCTACTTGCATTTTTTAGACTAAACCCCGTAAACTAATTAAAACATTCTAAATAATATCGGTTTTGAGTCCTTGGACCGAATGCTAATCATGTGAATGGAAAATGAGGTCATTTTTATTCCATAATTAAAATATTCTAAATAATCTCCTGGATTTATTGGGCTGTAAAGGGTTTGAGGATGCGGGTTGGTGGGTCAGAGGTTTGACAGCGGCTGGTTCAGGAACCAGAGGGTAGCTCTGGATTATGGGTTCAAGTAGTAGTCGTTCCACCGATGAGTTAAGGATGTCAGGGCAAGGATCGACTTCCAGAGCGTCAAGTATGAAGAGTGGGTAAACCAAATTGACACTCTCGTTCTGGTAGCTGTTCCTTTTAAACCAACTTGACACTCTCCCTAAGACCACTTAGCCAAAAACTAGGTTTCCCCTCCGCCGAACGGTATGTTTTAATCACATTCATTTCAATTGGGTTCTATTTTCACTAAATGTATTTTTCTCTTTGGCTTCGGATTATTCTAAAATTGAACCTACATATGTCTTGAATGATATTTGTAAGAATGTATTTATCAAGCACTGAGGTACAATTGGGTAGCAACTTCTTCACCAATTAAAAATTTACTGGTTCTTGTATGATAAGATGAAGTGATGGATACTAATTGCGGGGTAGTTTTTGATGTATTTATGAGTTATTTTTCTTGTAATGAGGTGGACATCTTGTCCACTATTTTGCTTAAACTCCTTTTCATTTTTATGATATTTCTCTGTTTCTTATCCACTCCCCGCCCACCCACACAATACAAAAGAAATATCTGCGTAATGCCTTCGGTCTGCTATAAGGATGTTGAGTATTTTTTTAATTAAATGTTAATAAAGATTATATATTAATTTCATATGTAAATTATGGACAAGAACATCGAAATCTTTAACATGTTGCATCAAGCATACCTTTTGGAAATGGAGAAAGCATCACACAACCTCCACAGCTTGAACTCATTGGGCACTCGATTGTAATTGTATTTCCTGTTATTATTCCCTCGCCTAGAGGGTGAGAACTCTATTGCTGATTTATTTATTTATGTATTTATGATGTTCGAAATTAGATAACCTACATAAATTATAAATGGTAAAGATATCCTTGTGTTCTTAAAACTCTTTTGCAGGCTTGTGCTTCAAATCCATACGGTGATCCATATTATGGGGGTATTATGGCAGCTTATGGTCAGCCCTTGGTATGTATTCTAGCATTCATTATATTTTGGGCTCGCACTCTAAATGATTATGCGTTTGCGATTGGTACCTTGTCGTTCAGATTCAGTATTTTGCCTACTGATTTTATCGGTTTGAAGAGATGGGTCCTTTTGTCCAATTGCTGCATATATGTTGCTTATGTGCTGTTGTACATATATGCATATAGTTGCTTCATATATGCTACTGTATGCATATATGCATACAACATTTCATATATGGGGATAACTATGGTTATATTAGAAACATAAGGAAATTATTAATGTTATTTCTTTGTTTCTCTATTTATACAGAACACTTCTTACCTCAACTTAAACAACAAAGGGTCTTACTAATGGAACATAGTACACTTTCATATTCTAATATTTATGTTTTTGTTTTTAATTGTTATCTATAATGATTGGTGTTTTTTTCATGAAGCTAATTACCAATGGAAAGCGGTACGACACATTTGAATCATGAAGGACACATTAGATGAAAGTTTATGAGAATAGTACACTTTTATATTCTAATATTTTTATCTCTATTTTTATCTATGTTTTTATTCATATTTTTGTTACCATATTGGCCAAATGCCTACTGTATATCCGCCATAACATCATCTCCTAATATAAATGTTCTTTTCATAATGTTGATATATGTTTTCCTTATGTAGATTGTATCGGAGATATGCAAGATGATTGAATCTGTAGGCTTTCTTGAAATCGACAAACCGGTTCCCTAGGTTTGTAAATTTGTTTATGTTCATGTTCGATTGAGTCATCTTGTGGTTATAGCTGTCTAATTAAAGTAGCTAGAAAGAATAGGCTTAAAAATAAGCCGTTAAAGGGTGAAAACCCAAACCAGCTCCCAAACGGTCCCGTAAGAGGCACGAACACCTCACATGGGACCAATGTAAGTTATACGAACTGATAGCGTAATCACGGGCCTCTCGATTTGGAATATGACGATAATTTGAAAATATATCGATTAAGCTTAAAAATAAGCCCGTAAAGTGTGAAAACCCAAACCAACCCCCAAACGGCCCTGTAAGAGGCACGCACACGTCGCACGGGACCTATGTAACTTGTACAAGCTGACCGTATAGTCACGGGTCTCCCAGTTTGAGAATATGATGATAAATTCAAAATACATAGATTAGGCTTAAAAATAAGCCGTTTGAGGGTGAAAACCCAAACCAGCCCCCTAATGGCCCCTTAAGAGGCACGAACACCTCGCACGGGACCAATAAAACTTGTACAAACTGACAACATAGTCACAGGCCTCTCGGTTTGAGAATATGACAATAATTTGAAAATGTATCGATTAAGCTTAAAAATAAGCCCTTAAAGGGTGAAAACCCAAACCAGCCCTCAAACGGCCCCGTAAGAGGCACGAATACCTCGCATGGGACCTATGTAAGTTGTAAGAACTGACACCGTAGTCACGAGCCTCTCGGTTTGAGAATATGATGATAATTTGAAAATATATCGATTAAGCTTAAAAACAAGCCGTTTAAGGGTGAAAACCCAAACCAGCCCCTAAATGGCCCCGTAAGAGGCACGAACACCTCGCACGGGACCAATGTATGTTGTACGAACTGACAGCGTAGTCACGGGCCTCCCAGTTCGAGACTATGACCATAATTTGACAATATCTAGAATAAGCTTAAAAATAAGCTGTTGAAGGGCGAAAACCCAAACTAAACCCCAAACGTCCCCGTAAAAGGCACGAATACCTCGCACGAGATGAATGTAAGTTGTATGAACTGACAGCGTAGTCACGGGCCTCTCGATTTGAGAATATGATGAAAATTTGAAAATATATCGATTAAGCTTAAAAACAAGCCCTTAAAGGGTGAAAAACAAATCAGCCCTCAAACGGCCCCGTAAGAGGCACGAATACCTTGCACGGGACCAATATAAGTTGTATGAACTTACATCATAGTCACGGGCCTCTCGGTTTGAGAATATGATGATAATTTGAAAATATATCGATTAAACTTAAAAATAAGCCGTTTGAGAGTGAAAACCCAAACTAGCCCTCAAATGGCCCCGTAAGAGGCACGAACACCTCGCACGGGACCAATGTATGTTGTACGAACTGTCAGTGTAGTCACGGGCCTCCCGGTTCGAGATTATGACCATAATTTGACAATATCTAGATTAAGATTAAAAATAAGCCGTTTAAGGGCGAAAACCCAAACAAAACCTCAAACGGCCGCGTAAGAGGCACGAACACCTCGCACGGGACCAATGTAAGTTGTACGAACTGACAACGTAGTCACGGCCTCTAGATTTGAGAATATGACGATAATTTGAAAATATATCGATTAAGCTTAAAAACAAGCCCTTAAAGGGTGAAAATCCAAACCAGCTCCCAAATGTCCTCATAAGAGGCACGAACACCTCGCATGGGACCAGTGTAAGTTGTACGAACTGACAGCGTAGTCACGGGCCTCTCGGTTTGAGAATATGACGATAATTTGAAAATATATCGATTAAGCTTAAAAACAAGCCCTTAAAGGGTGAAAACCCAAAACAACCCCCAAACGGCCCCGTAAGAGGCACGAACACCTCGCACGGGACCAATGTAACTTGTACGAACTGATCGCGTAGCCACGGGTCTCCCAATTTGAGAATATGACGATAATTTCAAAATACGTAGATTATGCTTGAAAATAACCCGTTTGAGGGTGAAAACCCAACCTAGCCCCCTAACGTCCCCATAAGAGGCACAAACACTTCGCATGAGACCAATGTAAGTTGTACGAACTGACAGCGTAGTCACGGGCCTCTCGGTTGGAGAATATGATGATAATTTGAAAATATATCGATTAAGCTTAAAAACAAGGCCTTAAAGGGTGAAAACCCAAACCAGCCCCCAAACGGACCCTTAAGAGGCACGAACACCTCGAACGGGATCAATGTAACTTGTACAAATTGACCACGTAGTCACGGGTCTCCTGATTTGATAATATGATAATAATTTCAAAATACGTAGATTAGGCTTAAAAACAAGCCGTTTCAGGGTGAAAACCCAAACCTACCCCCTAATGGCCCTATAAGAGGCACAAACACCTCGCACGGGACCAATGTAAGTTATACGAACTGACAGCGTAGTCACGGGCCTCTCAGTTTGAGAGTATGATGATAATTTGAAAATATATCGATTAAGCTAAAAAACAAGCCCTTAAAGGGTGAAAACCCAAACCAGCCCCCAAACGGCCCCGTAAGAGGCACGACCACCTCGTACGGGACCAATGTAACTTATACGAACTGATCGCGTAGTCACGGGTCTCCTGGTTTGAGAATATGATGATAATTTCAAAATACGTAGATTATGCTTGAAAATAACCCGTTTGAGGGTGAAATCTCAAACCAGCCCCCTAACGGCCCCATAAGAGGCACAAACACCTCGCACGGGACCAATGTAAGTTGTACGAACTGATCGCGTAGTCACGGGTCTCCCGAATTAAGAATATGATGATAATTTCAAAATAAGTAGATTAGGCTTAAAAACAAGCCGTTTGAGGGTGAAAACCCAAACCAGCCCCCAAACGACCCTATAAGAGGCATGAACACCTTGCACGGGACCAATGTAACATGTACGAACTGACTGCATAGTCACGGGCCTCTCAGGTAGTCATAACTTGCGTAAGATTTTCAATTTTAGAGTATAATAATAATTTCCACTCCTATATGTAATTTTTTAGCTTGAGTAAGCTTTTTTTATAAATTAATTGGTTACTAATATCGTATCTTTTTTCTATCCTATCTTTTTTGCAGGATAACATTTTATCGTTAGCATTTATTAACGGGGAACACACGGAGAACTTAATGGTTTACAATAAGGGGTTTATTCATGATTCTATTTTTTTATGTTATGGTCGTGCGGGCTTTTGTAGTTTTATTGTAAACGTTTATAGCCGTGCGGGCTTTTGTAAGTTTATTTTTTTATATTTTGTGGCCGTGCGGGCTTTATGTTATCCAGATTTTATATTAGCAGGTTTTAGAATGTCCAGAAAATAGAGGAAACTCTGCCCAATCTTTTTTTGGTCTGTGAACTACTAAAGACTTGTAATATTTTGAAGTTTGTATGTACATTAGTTTATCAACAACGTGAAAAATTTGCAATTTGTGAATTTTCTAGTTTTTAAATAATTATTATTTTTTCTTTTATCCAAAAATTTGGCACAGTTCAAAACCGTGCCAAACGTGTATCAAATTTTGGCACAGTTTTGAACTGTGCCAAAAGTTTATCAAAATGTGCTCAATCTGGCACAGTTCAAAACTATGCCAGAAATATCAAATTCTGACACGGTTTAAAAGTGTGCCAGAAGTGTTCCTGTTTGGTCAAATCTGGCACACTTTTAAACCGTGCAAAAAAAATGGCCATTTTGGAACACCTGATTCTAGCACAGTTCAAAATCGTGCCAGATTTGATCTGGCACAGTTTTAAACCGTGCCAGATTCCTATTTTTGGTGTAATGATACCAACTGGGTGCTAAGCCTAATCGCCTTGTAAAACCACTTCTGTAAAGGACAAAAGGGTCAACAACAAGAAGAAAATGCATAAAGGAAAATTCACAAATAAAGATTAGCTCAAGAAGATGTGTGGCCCTAGTAAAGGTTTGCCAGTAGCACTTGCTGAATGAATCCAAAGTGAAATAAAGGGTCGCCAAAGTCAGTGTCACCCATAAGGTCCTCTCCACCTCTATCTGAACCCCATCGCAGTCTAGCCGTCTATCGGATTCACCTTCATCTTCCCAAAGACAAAATGCATGGTGTTGGTTTTGTCCCACCACCTCTCCCCTAGAGCACAAAGAATAGCCATAGAATCTGTGTCTCATCCAGCACTGATGCCAGTCTCCCAAAATCGACTGATGACATTACCCAATGCACCACAGACGGAAGGTACTCCCAGATGTCCTTAAGCCCCGTCGTTCCTCGAGATCGCAGGCTCGACATAAAGATATCAGACTATCAAAAACAAAAAGGAAAAACCCTTGCTAAAATTCAAAAAGTAAGGAAATATCACCAAGAAAGAAAAAATTGAAAAACTGTTACTAAAGTCGTTTAATACAAGATTAAACTATTTAAGTAACTCCGAACTATTTTTTGAGTAAACTATTTTCTTTAAATCAAATCAGTTATAATCACAAGAAGCGTTTAATAAAATATGCACGAGATCAGTTCAGGATTTGTAATAAGTTTTGAAAAACAAAACATAAACAGTTTTTTTTTTTGGATAATAGGGACAAGGCCCCGCTAATTTATTGCATACCGGAATGAAATGAAATGTAACTTACAAGAAAGAAGGATGACTTTATAATTAGCCACCTTTACAAGAAACATAAAAACCTATGAGAATCTAAAGTTTGGGAGAGCCCAAGCATCTAAATTGATGAGACCTTTTAACTCTTTAGGAAAGTCATTTAAAGATGACGATGTAAGATGTCTTTGAGATGAAACTCCATGATTAGCCAAAATATCTACACACTTATTACCTTCTCTAAGGATATGACAAAATTTCACCTTTCGATTCTGAGTTTTGGCTATAATCTTGGCAATAAAAGGCACTATACTCCATGGGCACTTCATTTGCTTATTCAGCACTTTAATAATAGTTGAAGAATCTGATTCCACAATTATACCTTCATTGAGAAAGGAATAACATAAATTAATGGCTTGAAGTATTGATAAAGCTTTTGCTATTATGTTCGAACCAGCACCAAAGCTACAAGCAAAAGCTGTAATTAACTTTCCTTTAGAATTTCTTAAAACTCCACCTCCTCCCATAGGTCCCGGATTGATTTTACAACTTCCATCAACATTAATTTTGAACCAGTTATCTTCAAGAGGTCTCCAATGAACAAGTCTAATCAACTGAATTGGCAATTGTTGAATCATACTAGAGTATAGGTTTAAATCAAGATGTAATTTTAAAAGGTAATGTATGTCCATTATGGATCTCTCTGCCTTAATTTTAGCATTCTCGAACTTCCATTTGTTTCTTGCCTTCCACATCCCCCAAAAAATAAAGGCAGGAATGACTTTTAAAAACTTACCCCACATAGAGTTGTTAGAGCTAGTCCACCAAGCAATGAGTCTACCTCTGATCGAATTATTTAAACATAAACAGTTTAAATCAGTTACAAACTATGTAACACACATGCACACAAATCAGTCCTATACAAATTTAGGAATGTACACACTCGTGTCCTTCTAACTTTTCTGCAGTTCTGATTGCTGATGTGGTTCTCCTAGTTTGCTAACTTCCACTTTTTTCCAGTCTTTACGTAGACTCTTGTTTCAAGATCTTATTACCAACACTTTCAGTATTGTAATGTGTAAGTGTTTGTGATGGTGCTCTAACACATGCATGCACACACTCACACTTATTTTTACAAACAGTCCTGACAAATTACAAATTAGATCTATATGTTGTGATTTTCAGTTTCTCTCTTCTTAGGAAACTTAAACCTTATTTGACCTTTAAAATAAACTCAGAATCCACGGCTATCTTGCTCAGAAGACGTTTCAAGATCTTAATCAATTTTAGGGTTTTGAAAATGTTTTTGAAATTAAAAACCGCCATGTGTGATTCCAAATAGGTCAAAGGTCTTGTTTCAAAAGAACTAGAAATAGAAAATTATTTTATTGATTTTGAAGATGAAAACATTTATAGAAAATAATCAACAAAATATTTCTCAAGATGAGAAACAAAGAATGCAGATCTAGGTGTAATATAATATAAAATGACCAGATTTATGATTTCTATGAAATAGAAATACAGGTCTAACCTAATGTTTAAGTTGGACACAAGATCTTAAAACGAAGAGGTTACAACAGGAAATAACTTTCAAACCAACACTCAAAAACTCTCAAAGACTCAGGGTTGGTGTTTGGTATAAACTGGTTTTTAGAAAAATGGTTTGGGTTTGAAGAGGTGTTTTGACGAATAGGGTTTCTTTTCTCTCTCTCTTCTCTTCTCACTCGAAATAACGAAGTGGAAAAAACATCTCAAAGGCTTAGGGTTGGCCTATTTTCATACTGGGCTGAGAAGGATCGAGAAGGAGGTTCGAAATCAATGGCTGAGATTAAGTCTTCCCATAATGACTTCCATCCAACGGTTAAAGATAAGCGGTTGGTTAAACACTTTCTGTCTGTCTAAGAGAGGTTCACAAGGATTGGGACAAGGACGCATGCAGGGCACTGATAAATTCAATCCAAGGGCTAATAATAAACACTGTTTTTGTCTCTTAAAATAAACACACAACCAACCAGTAGGAGTGCGACAGGTGTAAGGCAAATAACGGACCACAAACGCGCGTCACAAACTAATTACATAAACACCCTTATAGTCTCCAGCGCTTTCAAATCCTACCCAAGTGAACTTTATAGGAATAAAACCAACAATAAAAAATTATAGAATGACCCCAAAACTTTTTAATTCCTATTTTATTTAAGAAAAAATGTTTTAAAATCATTAGAAATTCCCCAAAAAATTATTTAAAATTATTTGAAGGGAAATTAACACACACACAAACAATTTATGCAATATATGAACAATGTATTCAGTCCTAATATGTGTGAGTGTTTGTAAGTATACCTTTGATCAATTAATCAAGAGGAATGAATTGTATTGTAGTGTCTGAGGCTCTTTGGTATTCTAGGGAAGGGACTTAATTTTGTCTCTATTTCCAAACTAGATGAGAACTTATACAATGTAGACTGAAGTGAGTCAAGAGTATAAGGTGCTTCAATCTCCCCCTTTGGAAATATGAGAAAAAATATCCTTTGAGTCAACTTGGACTCGTAGGGCAACAAATAGAAAAGGAAAAACCTATTCCTATACAAAAATTCTATCTACCCATTTCCTAGAAAAGAAAATTACATAACTCAACTAATTACAATTCAATACCCTATTACAACTGTTGAGAATAAATGTACAGAGTCCTGTAAATAATCACTAAGATCAAGCTTTTTAGAATATGTACAAAAAAAATGAACACTCATAAGACTCAAATTTCTCCCCCATTTTGTCTCAAATGGACAAAGGGAAAAAACTATACAAGTCAAAGAGTTTATTCAACATAAACTATTCCTATCGATTTACGCAAGGCAATAAACCTATTATAATCCAAAGGTTTTGTAAACATATATGCGAGTTGCAATTCACTAGGAAGATAATTGATTTCTAATTCCTTAGTCTCAACTAATTCGTGTATAAAGTGATGTCTTATTTTTATGTGTTTTGTTCGCGAGTGTTGAACATGATTTTTAGAGATATTGATCGCGCTTTGATTATTACAATAAACATGTAGTTGTTCCCCTTTAATACCATAGTCACTTAGCATTTGCATCAGCCAAAGTAATTGGGCACAACAGCTTCCAGTGGCTATGTATTCAGATTCAACTGTTGATAAAGAACTGCATTTTTATTTCTTAGGAGCACTAAATTCATGTTTGTAACCATTATAGTTATAATACTCTATAACACCAGTATCTATGAATTCTCCACCTCTATCACTACTAATCCTATTTACTTGAGTAACTTTGTCATTTTGAATCCGAAGTAAAATCTTCAAAAAGGTTTAGAAAGTGTCACACTTTTGTTTTAAGAAAGCTACCCAAGTAAATCTGGTGAAGTCATCCACCATAACAAGAATGTAACTGTGTCCACAAAGACTAACAATTCGAGAAGGACCCATTAGGTCCATATGGATGAGCTCCAAGGATTTAGAGGTAAGGATATCTTTGACTTTGTTATGAGGGGATTTAACAATTTTTACTTCTTTACATTATCCACAGACAATATTAGAAATAGGTTTGATCTTAGAAATACCTTTAACTATTTATTGAGAAGACAGTCGACCAAGGTTTTCATAATTTATGTGACCCATACGATTATGCCATATCTCATTGTCATCCATTCTGGAAATTTTATAGACCTCAGCACTATTTTGAAGAGTATAACAATTGTCCAGAGTCCTGAGTCCTGTAATAATGCACTCACCTTTGTCATTTAAAATTTTGCAATTATTCTTTGAAAAGGTGACAATATGATTTGAGTCACAAAATTGCGAGATACTAAGTAGGTTGGCCTTAAGACCTTTTACTAGAAAAACATTTTCATGTAAGGGTAATCCTTCTTCTTGGAGTGTTCTTTTACCAATGATTTGAGATGATAAACCATCACCAAACATAACTTTTCCTCCAACAAAGCTGGTTTTGTTTAAAAGTTTGGTGTCATCCCCAGTCATGTGCTTTGAACATCCAGAGTCTAGATACCAACCAGAGGGAGTGTGTTAAGCTTTTAAAGCAGTAATCACAATATTACACTTCATCTGGGGTAATATTTCATCTTTTCTAACCCAAACATCTCTTGTTTTCATTTTGCGCTTATTTGCTCTCATTTGATAGAATTTGCGACCATCAGATTTCTGTTGAAAGATGTTTTGCGCATGAGGTTGAATTTTATGATCAACATAAGCATTTGGCTTAGGAAAGTGTCTAGGAATCCTTTTTGGAAATGAGCTTTTAGGTTTGGTCTTTCTCTTTCTATAGTTAGAGTTTTTGTCTCGTTGTCTAGGAAGAATATAATTGTTACGGCTTCTCCTAGAATAGTTAAAGTTTTGGTACACAAGAGTATTATAAACAGGGTTGAATAAACGTCTAGAGTAGCATCCTTCAAAGGAATGACCGTATAAGTCACAGTAAGAGCCAAACAAATTGTTCGAAGATGGTATCTCCTTAGGAAAGTCTCTAAACATTGGCTTCATGGAATTTTGGGGTTGAACCTTATTTCTAGGGAGTACAGTTTTAAAGGCAGAATCACTCTTCCTAATAGGGGTATACATATTTAGTCTTAGGTGGAATTTCACACTTAGAGTAACTAGATTCCCCAATATCAAACTTTGATTGTTTTTCATCAAACTCATTTTTCATAGAATGAAAATTTGGACAAGTTTCTATAGGTGTTTTGCCTCCTGACACAAACTTGATTGGTTCAAGGTTTTTAGTTTGTGTCTTCAAATTTGGGCAAAACCCTATTCTAGTTCGATCATCAGGATTAGTTTTTAAATCAGCAACAAAACCATCAAAACAGTTTGAATTATTTTCAAATTTTGCAAATTTTTTGAAAACTGTTGCCATCTTCTCTTTGGATTGTTCCAATTCTAATAATGTCCCTTTATATTTTTTCTCTAGTTTTTCATTTTCTTCAATCAAATTCTTTAATTTTTGATCAAAACTTTTGACTTCATTTTCATGAGTTAGACATTGGGTAGTATACTCTTCAGCATTAAGTTTAACCATCAGACTTAAGTCTTCTAATTTCTTAGTGAGATCTTTCACTATCTTCTCTAGTCTAGTGCTTTTCTTGAGGGTTTTCGCATAAAGTGTGTGAATGTCAGGGAGGTCTTTAGTGTCTGAGTAATTAAGTGTAGTGTGTGAAATAACCCCTAAGGATTCAATTCTTGAACTCACGCACCCATTGACATCATCATTATTACATTCCCTTTGACTCATACACCTCATGGTAGAACTAACAATATTCTCAGAAATTAAAGCATCTAAACCAGTAGCAGCATGATTTATAACAACAA
The DNA here is from genome assembly GCA_949130495.1 of Sambucus nigra. NCBI lineage: Eukaryota > Viridiplantae > Streptophyta > Magnoliopsida > Dipsacales > Adoxaceae > Sambucus > Sambucus nigra. The sequence goes on from OX422216.1 coordinate 202,549,015, forward strand.
AAGTAGAGATATTATCATCATTCTCATATATAGGCATATCATCATTGTAGATTATCTTAGCAAATAAAGACATGCAAGGATCAAAACCATCAGAAGATTCAGGTTCCTCATTTTCAGAATCACTTGAATCATCCCATGTTTTGCAAATGTTGGCCCTAGTATGTTTATTGGCAGTGTTCAGTTTCACTCTAACGTCTTGTGCTATGTGTCCTAGTTTTCCACATCTAAAACATTCAATGTTTTTGAAGTATTTGTTGCGTCTTGTGTCCTTGTGATGTTTGTCTTGACCTTTCTCATGAGGGTTATAGTTGGACTGAGTTGGATAATTTAGCTTGCCTTGTCTGTTTGCCATTTTATTTCTAAATTCGATAATTTTCTTAAATTGTTTTGACAGTAAGGAAATTTGATTATCCAAACTATCTATATCACATTAATCATCAGAATCATCAGTGGGAATAGTGATCTCAGGTTTCATCAATTTAGAGGAAAAACTCAAGTTGAAACTAGTCTATTTCCTATGGGACTGGGTCATTTGTTTCTTAAATTCTAATTCCATTTCCACAGTTCGTAGTTTACTACTGAGTAATTCAGGAGTGAGATTTTGATCACACATTTCGTCAATAGCATATATTTTGTTATCAAATTTCTGTGGTAATGATCTTAAAATTTTAGATACAATTTCATGTCTGTAATATGTTATACCATTAGCATGCAGTTTGGTTACAATGTTAGTAAATTTCATTTAAAAATCATCAAAGGATTCAGAATCTGACATAATTAGGGAGTTATACTGCTGGATAAGCATTTGAGTTTTAGAAGTCTTAACTCTAGTGTCACCTTCATGTGCAATAATCAGTGTATCCCAAGCTTCCTTAGAAGTGGCACAAGATGAGATCCTTTGAAACTCATGTTCATTTATAGACATAAAGATGGCATTCTTGCCTTTGTTATTATTTTGAGAAGTTTGCTTCTCTTCTTGAGTTAATTCACTTAATGCTTTCTTAATCCTCTCATTACTTCCTTCGGTGGATGGTTTAGTAGGATAAGTGTATCCATTTTCAACAATATCTCATACATCATCTCCCAAGGTTCCTTATATGAAAGCAACCATTCTTACCTTCCAGTAAGCAAAGTTGTTTCCATAAAAGAGAGGGGGTCTGGTCAAGTTGCCAAATCTTTCATTTTTCTCGTCCATTGTTTTGATTTCAAGAAAATAATTTCAGAAATACAAGATCTTTTAAAAAGATTTGCAAAGCTCTGATACCAATTGAAAAACTGTTACTAAAGTCGTTTAATACAAGATTAAACTATTTAAGTCACTCCAAACTATTTTTTGAGGAAACTCTTTTCTTTAAATCAAATTAGTTATAATCAGAAGAAGTGTTTAATAAAATATGCACGAGATCAGTTCAAGATTTGTAACAAGTTTTGAAAAACAAAACATAAACAGTTTAAATCATCACACCAGCAAGAATGAGATGAGGAGATGTAGAAAGATTAAAGATAGGAGATTTTTAACGTTGTGAAACCTCACCCAACTGAGGAAACATACATGATTCCCTCTACGGAGTAAAAAGAAAAATCCACTAAAATAAAATATATCAGTTACAAACTATATAACACACATGCACACAAATCAGTCCTGTACAAGTTTAGGAATGTACCCACTGGTGTCCTTGTAACTTTTCTGTAGTTCTGATTGCTGATGTGGTTCTCCTAGTTTGCTAACTTCCACTTTGTTCTAGTCTTTACATCGAATCTTGTTTCAAGATCTTATTACCAACACTTTCAGTATTGTAGTGTGTAAGTGTTTGTGATGGTGCTCTAACATATGCATGCACACACTCACGCTTATTTTTACAAACAGTCCTAACAAATTACAAATTAGATCTATATGCTGTGATTTTTAGTTTCTCTCTTCTTAGGAAACTTAAACCTTATTTGACCTTTAAAATAAACTCAGAATCCACGGCTATCTTGCTCAGAAGACGTTTCACGATCTTAATTAATTTAAGGGTTTTGAAAATATTTTTGAAATTGAAAACCGCCAAGTGTGATTCCAACTAGGTCAAAGGTCATGTTTCAAAAGAACTAGAAACAGAAAATGATTTTGTTGATTTTGAAGATGAAAACATTTACATAAAATAATCAAAAAAAGATTTCTCAAGATGAGAAACAAAGAATGCAGATCTAGGTGTAATATAACATAAAATGACCAGATCTATGATTTCTATGAAACAAAAATACAGATCTAACCTAATGTTTAACTTGGGCACAAGATCTTAAAACAAAGAGGTTACAGCAGGAAACAACTTTCAAACCAACACTCAAAAACTCTCAAACACGCAGGGTGGTGTTTGGTATAAACTGGTTTTTAGAAAAATGGTTAGGGTTTAAGGAGGTGTTTGGACGAATAGGGTTTCTTCTCTCTTATCTTCTCACTCGAAATGACGAAGTGGCAAAAACTTGTCAAAGGCTTAGGGTTGGCCTATTTTTATACCGGGCTGAGACGGATCGAGAGGGAGGTTCAAAATCAATGGCTGAGATTAAGTCTTCCCATATTGACTTCCATCCAACGGTTAAAGATAAGTGGTTGGTTAAACACTTTCTGACTGGATAAGAGAGGTTCACAGGGATTGGGACAAGGACGCATGCAAGGCGTTGATAAATTCAATCCAAGGGATGATAATAAACACTGGTTTTGCCTCTTAAAAGAAACACACAACCAACTAGTACGAGTGCAATAGGTGTAAGGCAAATAACGGACCACAAACACGCGTTGTTGATGTAAAAAATTACATCACTCTAATAATTCAATCACAGATAAATAAATGAGACAAAATATTTTAAAGTGGTTCAGCCTTATAAAAATGGCCTACGTCCACTATTGTTTTATTGCTGAGTGTTTGGGAATTCTCGATTACAAGAAATTCTGTTCTAGATTCGGTCCCTTTACAATGAGGATTGTACAATGTATTTATAGCCCTGAGGCTGTAATGTGAAAGGGTAATACATTAAATGATATACATATGAAAGGGTAATACATTTAATGCCCTTTTTACGTGTGCGTCTGAATGATAAGCATTTAATGAATCAGATGAACTGTTGGCTATCCAGCTATTAATGCTTTATTCGAGATGCAGCTCGGACCGCCTGAGTTGCTCGGACCGCCTAATCTTCTCGGTACTCAAGAGTTCCTCGGAGATGCATTATTCCTCAGAGCGTGTGAGTTCCTCGGGTAAGCAATGTTCCTCGGGGAACTAGTCTTCCTCGTTGTAGTCTTGTTCCTCGGAGCGCGTGGGTTCCTCGGAAGTGTTTGTTGTTGCCATGTAGATAGCCACGTGTCTTCATATGATTGGTCCACGTCAGTAGATTAAATTTGGTATCAATAGAAGCCCCCAATGTTTCATAGTTCAAAATTTGAGGAGTATGGAACATTCTTTCTCGGAATATGGTATCTTTAAATAGTCTTCCTGGTTTTTAGGAGTGTTTCCCTTGTATTTATTTCTCCTTCCCAATTCGTAGAATCATGCTTTTTTGGACTTTCTTGCATGCTTCGATTCCCGCATCACTTTTCGTCTATTTAGCCGCTGTTTCCCACTTTGATTCCCGCGCCACTTTTCATCTTTTTAGCCGCCGGTAACGTAATCATCTTTTTTTGTAATTATTACTTCACCATTTCCCAAGGCAAGGTATTTAAACTTCACAGACACTCCCATCGTCTTCTACCTTTTCAAATTTTTATCTTCGAGTTTTTCATCGTCTCTTCTTACTCTCTTATGCGTTCATCTTTTCCGTCGTTCGTTGTCAGCAGATCCATTCTTTTCCTGTAAGATCTTCTTCCTTCTTATTTATTTCTTTATTCACCATGGTTTACCCTATTGAGTCTCTTGAGAAGTTTCGTTCTGATTTCTCCATCCCCTCTTGGGTTGTCTTGGAAAAGCTTTCTGAGCCTTCTGATTATTTCAATTTGGCTGAGCGACATTGGTTCCCCAGTCTCTTTTTTGCTGAATGTGGATTTTCTTTTCCACCCAATTCCTTGTGTCTGGAATTCTATCAGTACTTCGACGTTGTTCCTGCACGAATAGCCCCCAACACATGGAGAATAGTTAATGGGGTGCATAGATTAAATCAAGTGCATGGAACTCGTATAGGAATCCCAGAAATCATGTTCTGCTATAGATGGGCAATTAATGATGATATTTTTTATTTAAAAACTAGATTTTTAAATAGAGCCTTAGTAGTCAATCTCCCTGATGCCAATAAGGATTATTTTGAGCATGGGGTTGTCATAAAAAATTGGCAACACCCTCCATTAACTGGAGATGAGGTTTACCAGGGTCCCAGATGCCCTCCTTATGGCAATGGGATAGGTTATTTTCATTCTATTTTATTTATTTTGAAATCATGTTTCTTTTGTGTTTGATAAAATGTGCCACTGATAACAATGTTTATTTATTTGAAGTTCATACCAAGAGAAAGTGCCCAAAAGAAGCAGATGTCAATATAAGGCATTTGAAACTTATCTGGAGTCTGCATCAAAGTGTTGCCGACGATCACATTAGATCAGCTTCGTATCTGCTCCAGTACAAGAGCTACACCACTTCTTTCACTTCTCGTCCAGTGATAAGTGAATCAGAGCCAGTACCAGCTTCCACCAGCTCATCGCCTGAATCTCATATTCCTTTAAGTGAAAGGATGAAGAAGAGAAGATCTCCTACCCTGTTTGAGAAAACTGCCTCCGGTTCTGGGGAGGCAAAAAGGAGTAGGATTGATGTCCCAAGGGAGGGGACAAAGAAGACTGATGCAGCTCCTCCAGCTGCTCCTGCTAAAATTGCCAAGAAGCCCGCAGTGGCCCCGAGCAGCTCTGCTGCTCCTGGAGAGGTGATTGCGATATCACCGACCAAGGGTTCTTACTTGGTTGAATATGTACCTGTTCCCCCGAGGAGGCTAAAGAAGAGCTCCTCGGTCAATTTGGCTGATACCATCACTCAGCCCCCAGCTGTTGGGACTGGAGTTCCCACTTTTGTTCCCCCGAGCTCTGACATGAGCTCGGTAAAGTCATGGATCATTCCCGAGGTTTAAGGTACTGAAGAAAACCTTACTCGAGATATGGTTACCTCACTAGCTGCTCGTCACCTTGCTTCTGTAAGTCTCTTTACTTAGAATTTTTCATATTTCCTTTGTCATTTCTGTTTCTAACTTGCTTTCTTTTTCTGTTCACAGTTGACGAGCTTCTTTAATATAATCCTGAAGAAGGATGAAGCGATTAAGGATTCTTGCTCCTCCTCCAGTGTGGAGGGAGCTCTAGAAGAAGCTACCAAGTCTCTGGCAGATTCTCGCCAGAAATATGCTGATGAAAAAGCTGTCTGGGAGAAGAAACTTGCCTCCTCCGAGCAAGAAAAAGCTCGGGCTGTTGATGCCTCCAAGGAGTTGGAGAAGAAAAAGAATGCCCTGGATAAGGCAAATAAAGAGCTCGAAGAGAAGCTCAAAGCTGCTGGAGAGCTTGAAGATAAGCTCAGGGTTGCTGAGGAAAGGTTGGGCCAACTTCAAGAAGTAGGTCGGCAGAGGGAGGAAGCAGAAAATAAATTGAAGGCTGCTGAGAACCTATTGTCCGAGAAACTTTCCTCGGAGAAGCTAAAGAGAAAAGCTGTTGTGAAGAAGTCCTTCAGCTCTGGCTGGGACAAGGGGTGGAACAAGGGGTTAGCCGCCATGGTGTCGCAAGTAGACTATGGCAGTCTTAAATACTTTAGGGATGGATGGGTCACTGCCCTTCAAGAAATGAAGGTCGACGAGTCTTCCGAGCTCTTCCAGAGACATATCCCTGGTCCCCCTCCAACTCCAGAAGAATTAGAAGAGGATGAAGCTACCTTTGAAGAGTCTTCGATGGTGATGGGAGATTGTGCTCTAACCATCCAGTCTGCTGCAGAGGAAAATCAGCACATCGTTTCTTTCTCTTAGCAACTGCCTACTCTACCCGAGCAACTATCTCTTCCCTCCGAGCAACCTACCTCTTCATCCCAGCCTTCCGAGAAGGTTTTGGGAGATAAGGAAAAGGTTTAGTGTTGTTCGGTTTTCTCTTTATTTTATTTCTCTTTATCAAATGTAACTCAGAAGATGTAAGTCTGAGTTATGATCTAATAAAACTTGAACTTTTTGCATACTGTTGTTTATCTTTCATTCATACTCTGCTTATTCTTCTTATTGATGATTGCTCTTCTTTCTCTGCTAGTTTCTGGCCAGGATGGAATTGCTATCTGCTTATGACACAAAGTTGCTGCAACAATGCAATGAGTACTTTAAGGCTGGTCACACAGACTTGAGTGCTGCACAAGTTACCGACATCCTTGGTCATGATGCTTCAGAACAGGCAGTTGAACCATATCAGTACTTGAAGTGTCTACTTGACCGAGCAGTGGCCAATAATGTGGCTTACTATGAAATGATCGAGGATCTCCAGTGTACCCTCGAAGACCTTCAGAATCAATACGAGGAATCAACTGCCCTGTTGCATGAGGGGTACGAAAAGAAGTACAAGCTGATCATGGCTGACAAGGGCTACGAGAAGCTTTTTGCTGGGTATGATTTGACGGAGAGAACTTTGAAGGGTGAGATCGAGGAATGCAGACAGATTTCCAAGTTGCTAGAGCAAGAGAACAACAACTTGCAAAAAGAGCTATCACAATTGAAGTCTACAGCCTCCACTTCCAGTGCCTTCATCCCAGTGACTGACGAGGGATTCACGTTCTTAGAGGTTGAGAATGCCAAGTTGAGGGACGAGTTGGAGACTTTGAAGAGTTCAGGGACCTCTACATCTTCTCGTGGTCGAGCAAGAGATCCTCGGGGACGAACAAGAGTAGCTCGGGTTCTTGTCGAGGAACAGAGAAATCAATCTGCGTTAGAGAACCAGGCTTTCCAATTAATGGAGAAGAACCAGGCTTTGTCTGATATGTCAAAGAAGATTAGGGACCTGGAAAAACAGCCCTCTGCACAGAAGTCAGTCTTGGAGAATAAGGAGCTTTTCATCAAGAATCTCCATGAGCAGCTAGAAAAGCTAGCATATCAATTCCACAAACAGCCCAGGGAGTTCTGGATGGCTGGATACAACGAAACACTATTCCACTTAGATGACCGTATCCAGAATGCCAACAATGAGGGCTACAAGCAAGGCTGGCTGAATGCCTTAGGTGTGTTGAAGCTCGAACAAGGTCATTATCTGTGGGACTACCATGATCCCGGGTTACTCGACTTGCTTGTGCCACCATACAATTTGGAGATGGATTGGATCCCTGCTCGGGCTATTCCTCGGAGCTTAATTTCAAAGTATCTCGGTGACTACAATTTACATTCTCAAATTGAGGTATCTCGTCCCGAGCATCTCTTAGATCGACCATCCGTGATGAATGTCAGGATGTTGAAGGATCTCAACTTCATCAATTCTCCTCTGTCTTTAAATGATCCGCCTGCTGGCGAGGAACCTGTGTCAAAAGCAGAGGGGAAGAGACCAGTAGATTAGGAATTTTTGATGTAATAGTTAGTATACATGTCAATGTAACTGTAATTTCATTATCAATGTAATTTATTTTGAATTCAATGAAAGACTTTCATTTTTGTTTGCTATTATCTTGTAGTTATCAAACACTTTATATTTATGCATATCTGTTAAAAAGATAACAATATTGTGTTGTTTGTCGACCAACTCAGTAATAAAAAGTTTCAAGTTTCAATAATATTGCTCGATCACTTAATAATAAAGTCACGAGTATAAAAAATGTTTAAAATTTTTCCAACCAACCAAGGTCGTTAAATTATGCTTGTCGACCAACTACAGTTAGTGGGTTTTTATCCCCGACCAGCCATACTTGGTAGATTTTTCTCTTAAATGTTTTCGACCAACCAAGGTTGGTAAATTTTCTTTGTCGACCAACTACAGTTGGTGGGTTTTTATCCCCGACCAACCATAGTTAGCAACTTTTGCACTTTTTGGAATAATCTTACCTCCCGACCAACATAAGTTGACCTTTTCGAGAATATATGTACCTTCCGACCAACATAAGTTGGCATCTGCGAGAATATTTTGTTTCCTAGCCAAACAGGTTGGCATTTTTAGGAATATTTCGTTTCCTAGCCAAACAGGTTGGCATTTTTAGGAATATTTCGTTTCCTAGCCAAACAGGTTGGCATTTTTAGGAATATTTCGTTTCCTAACCAACCGAAGTTGGCATTTTTAGGAATATTTCGTTTCCTAACCAACCGAAGTTGGCATTTTTAGGAATATATTCTTTCCTAACCAACCGAAGTTGGCATTTTTAGGAATATTTCGTTTCCTAACCAACCGAAGTTGGCATTTTTAGGAATATATTGTTTCCTAACCAACCGAAGTTGGCATTTTTAGGAATATTTTGCTGAGCAGTCTGAGCAGCTTTGCCGAGTAGTGTGTAGCACTAGTATTCCACGAAAAATTCTTAATAAAAAGGAGAGACTTTGGTAGAATATCTTCGTTTTATTCATACTGATGGAACTACGTTACATATACATCACTGATAATACTTGCGCAGATGCTCTGCGTTCCATGCATTCTTAAATTCCTTGCCTTCTAAAGTTGCTATTCGATAAGTTCCTGGTCGAACAACTTCTGTAACTCGGTATGGTCCATGCCAGTTTGCTTCCAGCTTATTGTGTTTTTGAATTACTTTCTTCAGCACATAGTCTCCTTCTTTCAGGTCGCACTTCTTCACCCTTTTGTTGTAGAACAAAGTTGTTCGCTGCTAGTAAGCAACATTTCTAATGGCTGCTTCTTCTCTAACTTCCTCGAGCATGTTTAAATCCTGTCTTCTCATTAAGTCACTGACAGGGGAATTGAAATTCAGTACCCTGTGTGTTGGGAGTCCCAACTTGGTAGGTATGACAGCTTCACTTCCAAACGCCAGCATGTATGGTGATTCTCCAGTTGCTACTCGGGGAGTAGTTCGGTAAGCCCAAAGTACTGATTGTATCATCCAATCTTTTCTTCAAACCGTTCAGCAGCGTTCTATTTGTCACTTCAGTTTGTCCATTGCTTTGAGGATGACCTGGTGCTTAATGAACCTTCAAAATGTTTGACTGATGACAATAGGCGACAAACTCCTCGTTATCAAATTGTGTTCCATGGTCTGTGATGAAGGCATGAGGTAGACCATATCGACAAATGATGTTCTTCCAAACAAATTGGTACACCTTCTCGTACGTCATGTCAATGAGTGTCTCAACTTCTACCCACTTAGTAAAAGAATCCACTGCAACGATGAGATACTTGAACCTTCCTCGGGTCGTTGGCAGTGGTCCAACCAAATCTATTCCCCACATGGGAAATGGCCAAGGGGAAGTTATGGGTGTCAACAATGCTTGTGGAGTTCTTCGGATGGAGGAGAAGCGCTGGCAGTTGTCACACTTCTTGGCATAGGCTATACAATCATCCCTCATCGTCGGCCAGTAGTATCCCTGCATCATCACCCTTTGCAAAAGCGTCCGACCTGCTACATGTGCTCCACAAGACCCTTCATGGATTTCTTCAATCAATTCTTTCACCTCAGAGGGATGTACGCATCTCTGCAAACCTGCCATAATTCCTCGTCTATATAAAACACCATTATTTAATACATACCGAGCAGCTTTAAACTTTAATTTCTTGGCTACGAGCTTGTCAATTGGCAATTCTCCCTCCTCGATATACGCCCTGATGGGATCCATCCAAGATGGTCCTAAATCAAGGGTGATAAAGTTCATCGTCAGATCTTCATCTATACTCCGACCAGCTAACACTTCAATTAGGATTGTTCGTCGTGGCTCGGTGCGAGTAGCTGATGCTAGTCGAGATAGGGCGTCTGCTCTCTTATTCTCCATTCTTGGTATTCTGACCAGCTGAATAGCGGTAAATTCTGACACCAGCTCCTTTGCCTTTTCATGATATCTGATAATTAATTCTCCTCTAACTGCATATACTCCCATCATTTGGTTTACAATCAATTGAGAGTCACTGAAGATCACAACCTGTTGCGCCTCCATAATTTTTGCCAAATTAAGCCCTGCAATCATGGCCTTAGATTCAGCCTCATTGTTGGAAGCTTTGAATTGGAAACGCAAGGCGTATTCCATGTCGACCTCGTCCGGAGTGCTCAAAACTATCCCCGCGCCACATCCTGCAGTGCAAGATGAGCTATCTACATATAAACTCCATATAGGTAACTCGTTTTTAAATTTCGAATCAGTCAGAGTTCCTCGGTGAAATATTTGCTGCTTCCTTTCATCCTCCCCGGATTTTTCTCGCTCCTCGTCGATCATCTTTTCTTGACCTTTTACCAACCGGAGTTGGTCTGAGCTCGAATTTAATGATCCTGTAACATCCACTTTCCCTTTTACCAACCGGAGTTGATCTGAGCTAGTGTTTTTCGATCCTGTAACATCCATAGGTTGATTAGCGAGCAACTCTTGTTCCTCGTCCCGAGTCCTCACAACTATCTCTGCATTACATCCTGTGACATCCACACGCCCTTTTACCAATCAGAATTGGTCTGAGCTTGTGTTTGTTGGTCCTGTAACATCCACAGGTTGATCAGGGAGCAACTTTTGTTCCTCGGGGGTATCAGGATAGGTGAACTCCGCTATAAGGTCTGCTACAGCCTGCCCTTTTAGCGATGATCTGGGTTCATAAATTATATCATATTCACCGAGCTCTATTGCCTAGTACATCAATCTCCCTGATTTTTTTGGCTTATGAAGGGCTTGTCTCAATGGCACATCGGTATATACTACTATAGTATGAGCCTGGAAGTATGGCCTCATTCTCCTACTCGCCTCAATCAGCGCCAGTGCCAATTTCTCCAGCCTTGGATATCTGATCTCTGATCCTCGGAAGGCCTTACTTGTGTAGTAAATTGGCTTTTGTACTCCATTCTCCACTCTGATCAACGCCGAGCTAACTGCATTGTCGGACACTGCGAGGTACAAATACAATTTTTCTCCCATCAGCGGCCTGGACAACAATGGAGGTGCTCCCAAGTATTTCTTCAAGTCTTGAAAAGCCTTCTCACATTCATCATTCCACTCAAAAGTCTTTCTGAGTGTCTTAAAGAATGGGAGACATCTATCAGTTGCTCGTGACACAAATCTGTTGAGTGCCGCTACTCATCCTGTGAGACTCTGTACTTCTTTCTTCGTTGTTGGAGATCGTAGCCCTAATAGAGCTTTGATCTTTTCAGGATTTGCTTCAATGCCTCGTTGATTGATAATGTACCCGAGAAACATGCCTTTTCGTACTCCAAAGATGCACTTCGTCGGGTTCAGCTTCATTTGTAATTTATCTAGTTGATCAAAAGTCTGACTTAAGTCAACTAGATGATCGGCAGCTTTCTTGCTTTTCGTCAGCATATCGTCAACATAGACTTCCATATTGTCACTGATTTGTTCAGCAAAGACCTTGTTCATCAGCCTCTGATATGTCGCACCTGCATTTTTCAAACCAAAAGGCATAACATTATAACAATAAGTTCCCATAGGGGTAATGAAAGAAGTACTCTCCCTGTCTTCAGGTTTCATTTTGATCTGATTGTAACCAGAATAAGCATCCATGAAGCTCAGCAACTCGTGTCCCGAGGTAGCATCCACCAGTTGATCAATTCGGGGCAATGGAAAGTGATCCTTTGGGCATGCTTTGTTGAGGTCGGTGAAGTCTACACACATCCTCCACTTGTTATTCTTCTTCTTTACCATCACCACATTAGCTAACCAATCTGGATATTTAACATCTTCAATGAAACAAGATTTCTGGAGCTTCTCGACTTCCTCCTGTATAGCTTGATTCTTCTCGGGACTGAATACTCTTCGTCTCTGCTTCACAGGCTTGATTTCCTTATTCACATTGAGCTCGTGACATAAGAAGTTTGGGTCTATCCCAGGCATATCTTCATGACTCCAGCAAAAGTTTGTCTTCTGCTTCTAAGGAAAGTTATCAATTCTTGTTTTAATGAGGCTTCCAACGATGAACCTATTTGAGTAGTTCGCTCAGGGTGCTCATCGTCCAGAATGATGTTTTCAGTAGCTTCCACCACTTGACCCTTCACGAGTTGCGACTCATCTCGAGGATCCAATGTTTCAATTTCTGCACCTTCATCCACTTGATAGGTAGTAGTCTTTTTCTTTGATTCTTCCAGTTCCTCTTTCTCGACGGATGAATAATAGCATTACCGAGCTACTCTCTGATCACCTTTCCCAACTCCTACTCCAAAGTTTGTTGGAAATTTTAGGCACTGATGCACTGTAGATGGTATAGCCTCGAACTTCTTCAATCCTACTTTTCCCATGATGATATTGTATGATGATTGGACATTCTTATCCATCATGAAGAAACGTATTCTTTCTGTCCGACAAGCAGGCCACGTACCAATGAATATATCCAACTTGATCGTCCCAAGTGGAAATAATTTCTCGCCAGCAAAACCGATGAGGGGTCTGTGGTAAGGCTCCAGTTGAGATAGCTTTAGATTTAAACTATCGAAACACGAGTAGAACATAATGTCTGCCGAGCTACCATTGTCGACCAGCACTCTTGAAATCATTACCACCTTCATTCTCATCTTGATCACCAGTGGATCATCGTGAGGATATAAAACACCTGCAAGGTCATTTTTTGAAAAACCGATGACCAATTTCTCCTTGTTCACCTTTCTCGGGCAATCTTCCTCAGCTAGATTTATTCGCTGAATGTACGAGCAAGCTTGAGCCTCACCGAGGTAAGCTTTTCTTTCTGCAGTAAGGTCTCCTCCTCCTGCATCTCCTCCTGTAACAACATTACAATCAAATGACCCAAAGTGTATTGAGAATACCTCTCATTCTGGCTGCCTTGGTTTCTTGGGAAGATCGGGGTCATCCTCTGGATTAACTTCATGGTTTCTCTTCTTGTTCACCTCTGCTCTATGAGGAGATCTAGATCTCTCTCTAGTTCGGTCGTTGTTTCTTCTTTCGCCTCCCCGATCAACATACTTTTCTAGCTTTCCTCGTCGGATGAGCGTTTCAATCTCATTCTGAAGAGCTATGAAATTTTTAGTCATATGGCCATGATCCTTGTGGAACTCGCAATATTTTTCCCTATTCCTCGTGTCAGGGTCTGCCTTCATTTTCTTTAGCCAGTTTAACTCCTCGCTGTTCTTAATTTCTTCCAGGACGTGGTTGATATTCGCCTTCAAAGGTGTGTAATTATCAAATTTCCTCAAGACCTCCCATGACGACCTATTTATGGATTGTTTGTCACCACCATTATTCTTATGTTCTTTCTTCTTAGCTTTATCACCTTCCACCTAGGTTTCTTTGGCATCCATATTCTTCTTCGTAGACATAGCCTCCTCGGCATTCATAATCTTGGACGCTTTTCCCATCAGGTCCGACATGGTTCGAGGTGGATCTTTGGCCAAAGTGTAGTACAACTTGTTTGGCAGCAGTCCACTCATCAAAGCGGTAATTGCTGTCTTCTCCTCATAATCAATGACTTCGAGTTTTTCGTTATTGAAACGAGTTATATAATCTCTAATACTCTCACCAGCTTTTTGTCTAACACTTAACAAATGTGCTACTCGTTTAACTGGCTTTGCGCGAAAGAAGAAATTCTCAATGAATAACTCGGCCAGTTGAAGAAAAGTTGAAATCTTACCCCGAGGAAGATTATTATACCATATTTGAGCAGATCCGGTAAGTGTTCCCGAGAATGCTCTGCATCTCATCTCATCTGGGACAGCATTGATGTCGGCTGCAACTTGGTATTGTTCTATATGAAGGACAGGGTCAGTCTTCCCATCATACTTAGGAGTCACAACATGTGCTTTGAACTTTGATGGTGTTGGAAAATCAACAATATCCTGGACAAAAGGTGTTCCTCGAACAAAGGTTCATTGTAGAGGGTTCTTGGCCCTATCCATTTCCTCTAATTTATCCTCCAGCCTCTGAATAGATCCTTTCCATGCATTATTTCCTTCCTCGGGCCTATTGGTTCGAGCAACTGATTGCGTTGAAGTGGCTTCCTGGGATTTATCTTGACGAGTAGCTGGTCGGTCATAGGATTTATCTTGACGAGCAGATGGTCGCGACTGGGCAGAACCTTCCCTTAAATCTGATGGTCGTCGAAAGCTCCTCGATGCTGCATTAAGAGGACTTTTGTTCCTCCTAGGGCCTAATCGGTCGAAAGGAGAAACCCTACTTAATCTTTCCAATGCGCTGGTCCTTTCTGGGGAGAGGGTGACAAGTTGTTCAGTATCCGTGGCTCGCACTGACGAAGTTCGTCCAGGTTGATAAGAAAAATCTTAAGATTCCTCATTGCGATATGAATTAGTATGCCTAGTATGCGAAGAAGGCTCACGGGTATTTCTTTGAATTCTTCGTGGCCCGGAATGGGCTGATGCACCACCATGGAGGGTTTAGATAAGTTGTCGCATTGTTTCTTGCATGACGGTCTGGCCCTAAGCCAGATTTGCCATTATTCCAGTCAGATCTGGAATAATTGGAGGAGCAGATGGATTAGGAGGGGTTCCAGCGTTTCAATTGCTGGATTCAGGAATATCATCCATTGGTAATGGATTGTTTTTTTATGAGAAAACGATATTACCAGTCGTTTCCCACAGACGGCGCCAATCTGTTGATGTAAAAAATTAGATCACTCTAATAATTCAATCACAGATAAATAAATGAGACAAAAGATTTTAAAGTGGTTCAGCCTTATAAAAATGGCCTATGTCCACTGTTGTTTTATTGCTGAGTGTTTGGGAATTCTCGATTACAAGAAATTCCGTTCTAGATTCGGTCCCTTTACAATGAGGATTGTACAATGTATTTATAGCCCTGAGGCTGTAATGTGAAAGGGTAATACATTAAATGATATACATATGAAAGGGTAATACATTTAATGCCCTTTTTGCGTATGCGTCTGAATGATAAGCATTTAATGAATCAGTTGAACTGTTGGTTATCCAGCTATTAATACTTTGTTCGAGATGCAGCTCGGACCGCTTGAGTTGCTCGGACCGCCTAAGCTTCTCGGTACTCAAGAGTTCCTCGGAGCGTGTGAGTTCCTCGGGTAAGTAGTGTTCCTCGGGGAACTAGTCTTCCTCGTTGTAGTCTTGTTCCTCGGAGCGCGTGGGTTCCTCGGAAGTGTTTGTTGTTACCATGTAGATAGCCACGTGTCTTCATATGATTGGTCCACGTCAGCAGATTAAATTTGGTATCAACACGCGTCACAAACTAATTACATAGACACCCTTATAGTCTCCAGCGCTTTTGGATCCTACACAAGTGAACTTTATAGGAATAAAACAAACAATCAGAAATTATGGAATGACCCCAAAACTTTTTAATTCCAATTTTATTTAAGAAAAAAAAATGTTTTAAAATCATTAGAAATTCCCAAAAAAATTATTAAAATTTATTTTAAGGGAAATTAACACACACAACGCACACACAAATAATTTATGCAATATATGAACAATGTATGTAGTCCTAATGTATGTGAGTGTTTATAAGTATACCTTTGATCAATCGATCAAGAGAAATGAATTGTATTATAGTGTCTGAGTCTCTTTAGTATTCTAGGGAAGGGACTTAACTTTGCTATATTTCCAAACTAGACGAGCACTTATACAGTGTAGACTCAAGTGAGTCAAGAGTATAAGGTGCTTCAAAAATAATACCAAAGGTCATCAAGACATACATTGTCGCCAGGGATCACCACCCTAGAGGAGCGATGATGCGCCAGCTCACGCAAAAGAGTCTGTTCGTCCGCAACTGGCTCGAATGAGTCAAAAGTATTCTCACTGCCTAGCACGAGGGGAACCCTAGCCTGCCATTCCAATTTTCTGCAATCATCGACGACATTCAACCATGCCATGAGGGTTTCATTGCTTGAGAAATAAGCTATATCTTGGTTTTGTAAGGCTAAAATAGTTTACATAAGTTAATTGCAGAAGAGGGAAAGTCTGGAAGATGTGAAAAATGAGAAGAACCCGCCCTGTTTTTATAGGAGGCTAAGGGGCATGCCAATCGGCAGCTCCTAGAAACATACCAATTGAAACTCTACCTTCACCTACTCGAGCTACCCCAAAAGACCGTGCCACTTCCATTTGGCACCTCTCACACCATGCCAATCGGTACCCTGTCTGAAATTTTGTACAAAAATGACAAAAAATGATAAAAAAATCCCAAGAAAATCCTAAATTTACCAATTGAATTTTAGAACCTTATTCACCAAGTAAAGCACTCATTTCCCCAGTGAAACTCTTACCTCCCCAGCGGAATTCCCAAAATAAACTACATATCTCCTAAGCAATGCCTCCAAAGGACACTAAAAAATTCCCCAATAGCGAAACATCCAATCATCAATTAAATTCCTCTTCCTCAGCAAAACCCAAAAACTTAAAATCAAGTGCTTCCCTAAAATCCGGAGTGAAATCACAAAATAATTTTCCCATAAGAGTCCAAATTTACCCAAGAAAACTACAACTTAAGCCCACAGATTTGGCTTTGACCCACTAAATTGGTCATCTCTACTTAAGCCCTTAGAATTGTCTTTGACTTATAGAATTGGTAATCTCTACTTAAGCCCTCAGAATTGGATTTGAACCGCAGAATAACTCATCTATACTTAAGCCCTCAAAATTGGATTTGACCCGTAGAATTGGTCATCTCTACTTAAGCCCTCAGAATTGGCTTTGACCTCGGAATTGGTCACCTCACTTAAGCCCTCAGAATTTGTCACCTCCACTTAAGCCCTCAGAATTTGTCACCTCCACTTAAGCCCTCAGAAATTAGATTTGACTCACAAAATTTTTCACCTTTACCTTAGCCCTTAGAATTGCCTTCGACCCTCAGAATTGGTCACTTCTACTTAAGGGCCTCAGAATTGACCTCGACCCACATAATTGGTCATTTCCTACCCTAGGTCCTCAGAATTGACCTCGGCTGATAGAATCGTCCATTCCTAGCGTTTCTTTACATCTTCAAAATCGGCCTCAACCCTCTGAATTGGTTATCCTGGTCTATTCGATCCACAAAATCGACCTCTTTCCAAAACATCATGTGGTGTCTATTCGACATGTTTCACTTATTCCATGCTCACCCATCGAGGGGGTCTATAGACACTAAATTCGAGAACCCCTAAATCTCTCCTAAGGTCCCTATCACTTCCCCATTTCACTATAAACCCTAGGTCATACTTCAAGTACCGATCTAGAGGCTATCGGGCTCTCTCGAACCACATTTGTCTCCAGTTAACTCTATCATCTGAGCGAAATCTCAATGAATATTTAAAAGGATATGAATCCCCTTTTTAACATTCCAACCCATGCGCAAATCATCCTTACGATACAAACGAATGACCCGTTTTACTCTGAAAGGTCACCGAGCACTTTTGGTCCCCGGTTGACTAAGGTAAACTTTTCGAACCAAGCGAAGCTCTAAAGAATGTCTAAGTACATCGCCTAAGCTTTCAAATGGTTCCCCCCTGTGTGCAATTCTGACTTACCGTTCGGACGGACATTTTTCTTTCGTTCGATGATCTCCTATCTATAGTACCGACGTGCGTTTTTAGCCACATTTGGACCAAAGTCAACTCTCAAACCCAAGAGCGGTACCAAGGTCTCTTAAATGTCTCTGAATTACCTTTCTAACGGTGTTCCTCATGCGCAATATGGATACATGGATTGCATTCTAGGGCCTTTTTTTAGAAAAATCTATACGAGACTACCGATTGGCAGATCCATTTCCCTGCCTATCGGCAGTATGCCATGGGTCTGGGGCTAGGATGACAACACCCCCTAACCCTATAAATAGAGGGAATGACCTCACTCCCAAAGCACACCTCAGATTCATCAGCATCAGTGATATCAATAACATTCTCTTGCAATCAACGAAGTTTCTCATGTGAAAATCCATTCAATCTTAAACTCCCATCCTTTTCACACCCAATTTGGCAAAAACCCTTATTCTCTCTCATCCAACATTCATACCAAGCTTCAGGTGGGTTCATCCAAGATCAAGAATAATCTTCAATTCTCGAAATAAGGTCCAAATCCTTCTCTCCCTCTTTAAATTTATTGCTTTTGCATTAGTTACATAAATTCATAATCTAGCTTGCACTTTAGTTCATACACATTAACATCTCACATTTTTATTAGTTATATTGCACATACTTTATTTTCTATAAAAAAACAAAACAAACAGAAAGAGGGTAACACCCATAAATTCCAAATGGGATTATCCATCACACTTTTCCAAAACTAAAACACATTTTCTATATACACATCTATAATAAAATCCCATTCGAATTTATGGGATAAAACCCACCCCTATGATACATCTGAACTACGTGGACTTTGATGCCTTTATAAGCTACGTAGGCATTTCAGATTAAAAGTCGAGACTCGAGTCTAATTTTTCAATTTTCCCAAATTCCTCATTTATCACATTCTTGCATTACTGTAACATATATTATGTTTCTAATCCTTATTAGCATTCTATCGAACACATATTATCGTTTCATCATAATGATCAATAACACGATAAACGCATAAATTGTATTTTCTATATATTATTTTGGGAACATTCCTATGGACAACCTCACTCTATCTCTTCCATGGTTTGAATTGGGCGATTCCGATCTCCATTATATATACACGCACACACACTTCATGGAGAAATAAAGGAAAATAATAACACAAGCCCATGAGAGATCGAAAGTGTGGGATAGGTTCCTAACACCTTCCCATTCCGTAACATAGCCCCTAGACCTTCAAACTATTGGTTTCGTAAGCATCAGTTTCTCTTTGATGCCTCTCTCTCGAGGCAGCGACGTGTTCTTTTGACTTTTTGTGTAAAATAGGCTGGAAACTCCATCTCTTAACATTCACCTCGCACCGATGATAGCCGTAGCTCTTCTAGAGAGTAAGAGGGCGCGAGACCTTTTCTCCCCTCCTTTTTCCCCTACCCTGCGAAAGAGAGTGAGGATAGGAGAGATTCGGAATTGCAACAGTAGCGACTTTGCTGAGGACTATTTTTCATAAGAGAGCTAGAGTTTGTTTACATGGTTGTTTTACTTTTCTTGTGTGCATATGCACCTATCTGTATGTTCCATCTTTTCTCCTCTATTATTTCCTGCACATACATACCTCATTATTATATCACTACTCACTCACACTGTTATAGAAATTCTCTATTCACACTTCACCCTATGGGCACCTAGGATTACTTATATCCACATGTTGCATACACCACTTACAATATCAATGCTTAGGTGTCACTAATACACACCTCCGGTTATCACACTTGTATATACCCATGCTCACTCACACTTGTCACACACCACTTGTAGTTGATCCATGCTTAGGTTCACTACCACACACTCATTAGTAGACATTCACACATCACTCACTCTGACATATCCATGCTTAGTGAAATATTCATGATCCATGATAGATTTACTTCTTATACGTGTGCATTCCCCCTTGCTTAGTATAATTCTCATCATACCAAATAAAAATTCTCTCTCCATAATGTACCAATCAAGAATCATGCATTTTGCACACTACATCACCAAAGAGTATGGCTATTGATAAAAAATTGTATCGTAACAGGGGGTCACTTCACGATGGGCGCTGTTCTAGCAGGCTGCAGTTAGCCAAAGGGAAATGACTCTCACCTTCCTCTGGCCAAGTACCTTCAACATATATCAAATGGTTTACCTCGCATCATACAACTTAATCGAAGTCATGACGGGAGGTATATCGAAGGGAACTCATTAACATACATCGAGTATATCGAATTCACTCTCACATGTACTATCCCCACGAGGTATATAGTGAGGCAATTCATGTACACTCAAGTATATAAATTGGCCTGTCCACACGTACCAATTGCCCTCGAAAGAAAGACGTATATCGTGGAAGTCATGCCAAAGGTGGGAAACCTTCTAATTAACCCAATAACTTCATACCCGCATATAGGTGTCAAACCAAGGGCACTCATATTTAGATTGTCGTCTTTCATTTTTCCTCTTTACCAAAAGTGTCAAAAACATTTTCCCTCTTTTATCAAAAATACCAAAAACATTTTTCCTTTCTTTTATCATAAATCTTTTTCCTTCTTTTTATCCAAAAATATTTTTTCTGCCTTTTTTCAAAAATATTTTGTTGTCATCTTTTACGAAAAAATGTAAAAAACATTTTCCTTCCTTTTTAAAAATAACAGTTTTCCCCTTTTTTCTTTTAAAAATAAATCCGAGTTATTCTCCCCTCAGGTTGATCGCATATCCAAAAATCAGTTTGTCTCCCTAATGGATTCAGTCATCCGTCGAACTACCCCTTGGCTCCCTTAGTTCCCTTGCTAGTCTCTCCGAGTCCAGAATTCATTTTCATCCACTACCGTGGAGAATACAGATCAAGTCCCAAATGTGCAGCCGAATTCGATGACAATCCTAGCCTAACTTACTGCCAAGATTGACAACCTTCAAACTGAGGTTCATGAGATGTGTAAGGACATAATTTTCCAATTGAGTCCCTGTATTGTTTTGACTTAATTTTGTGAAAAAAACTGTGTTTGTAATATATCATAGGGAGATTTTATTTTGTCATGATCCCACTCGGTCTATGACGTATTGAATAAATTGAAGACGTTGCTGCAAAGCTTCAAAGAATTAATCATGCTGAAGTTTAATTGGTGCAAGTTTATTCGTCTTCAAGTTAATTGCATTTCGAGATCACACAGGTTTGCTTCAGCGATTTGAGATTTCAAGTTGACATCACATTCAGACAGTTCATGAATGACGGTGCTACATATACTTGTCCGTGTCCTATAATTTTTTACTTTGGGTTTATGGGATGGGATTTAGGCGTCATACGGCTTGATGGCCCGACTTAGTCATTTCACTGGTTTAGTTTTGTCCCAAAATAGTCAAAGGGGGAGATTTATAAGGACATAAATTTCCAATCGAGTCCCTGTATTATTTTGACTTAATTCCTTGAACAAAACTGTGTTTGTAATATGTCATAGGGATATTTTATTTTGTCACGATCCCACTCGGTCTATGACATATTGAAGAAATTGAAGACTTTATGACAAAGCTTCAAATAATTAATCACGCCGAAGTTTTTTTGGTGCAAGTTTATTCGTCTTCAAGTTAATTGCATTTCGAGATCACACAGGTATGAATGTGTATGATTAAAGGTGCTTGGGATAATTTTTATAAAAGGACAAAGATGTATTTTTATAAGGAAAAATATTTTAATAGTGTTTTAAATGTTTTACACTACGTTTTATTCTGATGAGCTTGAAAAAGAGTTTGGGTTAATTAAATCTCTTTTGGAAGAGACGTTTTAAAGAAAATGTCAAACTGACACGCGCGTCGTTCAAAGGACATCTCTGCTAGTTCAAGCGAGATAGCCATGTCGCACGAACGACAGGTCGATCTCGTTCGAGCGGCATAGTTTTTGAGGCGGTGAATTTTTACTATTTAAATCATGGTTTTGTTAGAATTAATAGTGTGCATTCTGGAAAAATAGTTTACGATTCAGAAACCTTTTTGTACATGTTTTTCTAAGGTTTCAAATCTTTAACACATCCTTAGAGTTTGCAAAGATCCTAGTTATCATTACTATATGTTTATGTGATCTTGCTTCACTAAAAAGGTTTGTTCTATACTTGAACATGTCGGTTTTGCGGTAAAGAATACTCACAATGCTGAATGTATGAGGAAAAACCCAAGATGGGTCCATGTCCTGTAATTTTTGACTTTGGGTTTATGGGATGGGATTTAGGCATCATACGGCTTGACAGTCCGGCTTAGGCATTTCACTGGTTTATTTTTGTCCCGAAATAGTCAAAGGGGGAGATTTGTAAGGACATAAATTTCCAATTTAGTCCCTATATTGTTTTTTACTTAATTTCGTGAACACAACTGTGTTTGTAATATGTCATAAGGAGATTTTATTTTGTCACGATCCCACTCGGTCTATGACGTATTGAAAAAATTGAAGACGTTGCGGAAAAGCTTCAAAGAATTAATCATGCCGAAGTTTAATTGGTGCAAGTATATTCGTCTTCAAGTTAATTGCATTTCGAGATCACAAAGGTATGAATGCGTATAATTAATGGTGCTTCGGATAATTTTTATAAAAGGATAAGGATGTATTTTTATAAGGAAAAATATTTTAAAATGTTTTAATAGTGTTTTAAATGTTTTACACTACGTTTTATTCTGATAAGCTTGAAAAATAGTTTGACTTAATTGGATCTCTTTTGGAAGAGACATTTTAAATAAAAAATCAAACTGACACGCGCGTCGTTCAAATGACATATCTGCTCGTTCACGTGAGGTAGCCATGTCGCGCGAATGTCTGGTCGATTTCGTTCGATCGACATAGTTTTCGAGGCAGTGAATTTTTACTATTTAAAGCGTGGTTTCATGAGAATTAAATAGTGTGCATTATGGAAAAAAAGTTTACGATCCATAAACATGTTTGCACATGTTTTTCTAAGGTTTCAAAGCTTAAACACATACTTAGAGTTTGCAAAGATCCGAGTTATCATCACTATATGTTTATGTGATCTTGCTACACCAGGAAGGTTTGTTTTATACTTGAACATCTGGGTTTTGCGGTGAAGAAAAGAGAAGGACTTCTAATTCGACATCGTAGATGTATCAAAGCCATTCGGCGGACACCGAGACATACGTGGACGCATGTGTTGTGCAATGGTATCGTAGAAGAAGGACTTTTTGCGTGGGCACTGTGAGAGGAGTGGTTGAAGATCAGAAGAGCGTCAAGACCCGTGGGGATCAAGTCATTTAGTGAGTCTTTTGTCTGTTCGTTGTAATCCCACATTCATAGTGATTGTCTGGCTTGGGCCGTCCGAGGTTTTTTCCCGTCTTGGGTTTTTCCTTGTACATCCAGCGTTGTGAGAATTCTTTAATTTACTTTACTTTGCTTGCTTTAATCACTAGATGCATGTTTAGGATTAATCAAGATAAAATTGGTTTAAACTAAAAATTGGGTTTTCACTTAGTTTGGTGCTAATTAAAAGTTGGATAATTTTTTGGTAAAAATTGGTTTGATTTGAAACACACTTGTGTAGGACCACTCTTTGAAATTGGTATCAGAGCTAGAAAATATAATTTATTTGTTTTGTGATCCCATGTGTTTGTTTTTCTCTCTTGTATTTGTTTTCTCTCAACGAATTCTCTAATCTTTGACGATTTACATCATTTGAATTTAAAGTTTGCAAAACGTATTGAAGTTTTGGAGAAAGAAAATTCCTGTTTTAAAAATATGATTGAATATTTGCAAACATTTCAAATTCAAAGAGATATTTGTCGTGATAAGTTTGGTTCCTTGTTTAATGATTTTAATATGTTAAATTTGGGCAAAAAGGAGAGTGATGATAGAGTCCTCGTTTTAGGAAAAGAGTTAGAGGATTTGAAAAATTCTAGGATTTCTGCCATTGAGGAAAATAATTAGATTAATGATTTTGTGGCACGAGAAAAGGATATTAGGGATAAGTTTGCTCACATTAAGGGGGAGAAAGATAACCTTATAGGGGTAATTGATAATTTAAAGAAGGAGTCCCTAAAGTTTGAGGAGCTTAATTTTTTGTTTGAGTCTAATGTTTTGAAGTTTAAAAGTGTTTCAAATTACTCGAGTAGTTTGTGTAGTGATGGTTATAGCTCGTCTTATTCTAATGCTTCTGTTGCTAATACCAAAACCATTACTTGTTTTAGAGGATCAATCGCATTCGAGGGGATTGGAAAAGGTCAACCTAAAGGTCCCGTTCCTTGTCGAGTTTACACATATTCGCATTGTGGTAGGAAAGGTCACCTTAGGAGTTTTTGCTATGATCTTAGAAAAAACCCTAGGAAGTTCAAACGTAGTGTCCCGTCAGTTCCCAAAACCCATTTTGTTAGGTATACACCTGTTTGGGTTAGGAAATCCGTTTTGGAGATGCTAAATGCTAGGTTGGTTGATTCTCATATGCTTGCACACGATGCATCACATGATACTTCTTATGGATAGCTGCTTGCATGATTTTGTTTGTCATATGCTAGTTTTGCCTCAAGCTATATTCTTGATAGTATTATGACATGTTTGTCTATTTTTGTATTATAATTTTTTTTCTTAGTTTAAGTCCTATTGAAAAATGCAAAAAGTTTTTGTTTTTGATAAAAATTTTGAAAAACCGAAAATAGTTTTATTTTCTTATTTGGTTGTTTGTGTTTTTGTTTTTGAGTTTACATGTTTGATGTGTCATATTAGTGTGCTTGGACCCCCCCCCCCCCATCATTTCATTATCCATGTGGCTAGGGCATTTGGTCATTATTATCGATGCTTAGAATGATCTTAACCATTGTTTATATGGGATAGTTTCGAAGTTGATATGCATTTTGTTTCGACTTTGTATATATGCCAACATTGCACACATGCATGAGTTTCTATGGATATTTGACTTCTCTTGCATATTTGAATTTGGTGGGGCGTTCTTATCTCAATCTTGTCATTTATGCGTAAGTAGGCTTAAGGAGAAGTGTGCATGTAAGAACCGTTTATTGTGAGGATTTGAATTGGTAAAAATCTTGAGTGATTCACGAGAAAGGGCTGCGAGAGTTCAAAATAGTCTCATCGTGAAAGCCCCCATTTAAAAGAGCCCAAAAGAAAAAGAAATATGCTAAGAAAAAGGGCCAATAAGATTCTCTAAGTTGAGAATGCTAGAAACCTTAAAAGAACTTAAATAATATATATTTATGAGGGAGTTTGGTTGGAGAAAATTTAAACGGGTTTGCACAACTAATCCTAATGTTGAAATATTATAATTTGACGTTATTGTTTGTTGAATCGTCAAAATTATGGATTTGTGTGCATGCAATATGTTTAGTTCATTAAGCTCACACTTTAATTTTCATATAACTGTGATAAAGTTTGATGATTTATCTCTATTGATTAGAGCTTCTTGATTGTTTCGATGTGTTTGAATTATGACTCATTTATTGAAGTTTCAAGCCCATACATTCCATGTACATGTTTGAGCACATCGGTACTATGTTTGCATGTAACTCACATTATTAGTTTTTATGCATTTTGGGTAAAAAGCTTACTGTTTTAGCACTGAGTAGCTGCTGTCAACCCCTTCTTAGCTTTTTTCTGGAAATTTTTTCTTTGGACAAAAATATATGATATTTCTGGGGATCTGGGAAAATTTGGCCTGTCTCGAGAAGTCGTTCTAACGACAAATCTTTGTCGCGAGAAGTCTCGTTCGAGCGACGTACTTATCTCGTTTAAGCGACATCCCTAGCTCGTTCGAACGATGGTCTAGGAATTTGCCTCTGTTTATTTGCAGTCCTCTGGTTATAATAGTATATTTTTGGTACTGCTGGAAGCTTTCTGGACTAACTGATGTATATGCAGGTTTTATTGTTTCAAAATTGTATTTTTCATATCATTCCATTTATCACACCTGACTAGATTGTTGTATTCTTTGTGTGATTCATTGGTTTACTAGCTACTGATTTGACATTACTTGATCATATTTAGCTGGTTGTTTCATGATTCTCTAGCATGATAATATACCAAGAATTAATATACCAAGAATTAATCATACCGAAGTTTAATTGGTGCAAGTTTATTCGTCTTCAAGTTAATTGCATTTCGAGATCACACAGGTATGCTTCAACGATTCGAGATTTCAAGTCTACATCACATTCAGATAATTCATGCTTGCCGGTGCTACATATACTAGTCTGTGTCCTGTAATTTTTGACTTTGGGTTTATGGGATGGGATTTAGGCGTCATACGGCTTGACATCCCGACTTAGGCATTTCACTGGTTTAGTTTTGTCCCGAAATAGTCAAAGGGGGAGATTTGTAAGGACATAAATTTCCAATTGAGTCCCGGTATTATTTTGACTTTATTCCCTGAACAAAACTGTGTTTGTAATATATCATAGGGAGATTTTATTTTGTCACGATCCCACTCGGTCTATAACGTATTGAAGAAATTGAGGACGTTGCGGAAAAGCTTCAAAGAATTAATCCTGCCGAAGTTTAATTGGTGCAAGTTTATTCGTCTTCAAGTTAATTGCATTCCGAGATCACACAGGTATGAATGCGTATAATTAATGGTGCTCGGGATAATTTTTATAAAAGGATAAGGATGTATTTTTATAAGGAAAAATATTTTAAAATGTTTTAATAGTGTTTTAAATGTTTTACACTACATTTTATTCTAATAAGCTTGAAAAAGAGTTTGACTTAATTGGATCTCTTTTGGAAGAGGCGTTTTAAAGAAAATGTCAAACTGACATGCGTGTCGTTCAAATGACATTTCTACTCGTTCAAGCGAGATAGCCACGTCACGCGAATGACTTGTCGATCTCGTTCGAGCGACACAGTTTTCAAGGCGGTGAATTTTTACTATTTTAAGCATGGTTTCGTTCGAATTTATATAATGTGCATTCTGGAAAAACAGTTTACGATCCAGAAACCTATTTGCACATGTTTTTATAAGGTTTCAAAGCTTAAACACGTCCTTAGAGTTTGCAAAGATCCGAGTTATCATTACTAAATGTTTATGTGATCTTGCTGCACCAAGAAGGTTTGTTCTATACTTGAACATCTGGTTTTTGCGGTGAAGAAAAGATAAGGAATTATTGTTTGACATCGTAGACGTACCAAGTCCATTTAGCGGAGACCGTGACATATGCAGACGTGTGTGTTGTGGATAGGTATTAGTGGAAGAAGGACTTTCTACGTGGGCACTGTGAGAGGAGCGGTTGAAGATCAGAAGAGGGTCAAGACCCATGGGGATCGAGTCGTTGAGTGAGTCTTTTGTCTGTTCGTTGTAATTCCACATTCATAGTGGTTGTCTGGCTTAGGCCGTCCGATTTTTTTCCCATCATGGATTTTTTCTCGTACATCCAGCGTTGTGAGTATTCTTTACTTTACTTTACTTGCTTTAATCACTAGATGCATGTTTAGGATTAATCAAGATAAAATTGGTTTAAATAAAAATTAGTTTTTCACTTGGTTTGGTACTAATTAGAAGTTGGATAATTTTTTATGAAAATTGGTTTGATTTGAAACACACTTGTGTAGGACCACTCTTTCAAGATGCAATGAAATTGGGTTCCTATTCCTGAAGGGACCGAGGTACTCTTCCCGTGCACTATGGGACTGCCCGCACCCGATCATATTTGGGTCCCTAAGGAATATCATCACGCTCCACATGTTCTTCCTGCTAATGGGTCATCGCCAACTCATCTCCCCATGACAAATTTGGCCCTGTCAGGGGCTAACTTACCCGTAACTGTTGATTCGAAGGAGGAAAAACTGAAAAAAATCAAGGAAGACCTCAACATGTTGACCATGAAGTTCGACAAAGTCCGAATCTCTAGAAAGTACATGGATTAGACTCACATGTCTCCCTATACTAAAGCAAGGCTGTCAAAATGTTTAAAATGCCCAACATCATAAAGTTCGAGGTTAACGGACCACCAATTATTCATCTTTGCAATTACCACCAAGCCATGGCTCTTTTAGGTGCCTCCAAGGAAATAATGGCCAAAATGTTCCAACAGACTCTGAAGGACAACACTCTCCGCTGGTTCTTATCTCTTAAGGAATCAAGGATCTGTAGATGGGAGGATGTTGAGCCCGAATTCAAATTTTAGTACAAGTACAACGAAGAGTTGAAAGTCACCCGCCATGATTTAGAACTGCACAAATATAATCCCGGGGAATTAGTCAGTAACTTCATAGCAAGGTGGAGAGAGAAAGAAACCACCATTACCAATCGATCTTCCAAAGAAGAGTAAGTCGACATCGTGAATAAGAACTTATTACCCCAAGTCCAAGCAACGATGGGAGGACAGTACTACCCTCATTTCTGAGCCCTCTAAGAAGCATGAGTGGATATCAAAGAAGGTCTTGCCAAAATAGAAGTTGAACTGAAAAAATTATCTGGACAATTCACACCCAGAAAGTATGAGAAGCCAGCTAATACCACAATTTTAACCATCAATAACATCTCTCAGCTTGCCACTTCATGGGCACTAGAAAACTTCCCTAACCTAGTCAAGAAGGAATACCTCGAGCTTCACATTCCCCACTCTAAAGTTTACCAGACCCTTTTAAGCCAAAATATTATCAAGACATTAGACCCTCATCCATTACTAAACCCACTTCCCAAAAATTTCAAACCAAATACCCATTTTGACTTTCATCAAATTGTCGACCATACCACCGATCAGTGTTTCCACCTCCAAAATGTAATCTAATGTCTGATCGACCAGTATTTCATCGCCCCACCAGCCAATCCCAAGCCAAGCACTCCCCACAATCCACTCTCAAATCATACAAATTCCATCTTCCTAGAAGAAGCCCCGTAATTTGATCCATCTACCCAGATCATACCAAGTAAACTCATCATACCTATATATTCCCCTAAACCTCTTCAAATTTGCCCACATTTTCTCCTTTATCCTACCAGTTTCTCCTATCAGGCTCTGTCACTCCTTACAAGAGCAAGCATCAGTGTCCATACCCATTTTGGAGGAAAAGATATGGAATTGTTAGTAGTGTTGAATCAAGTTTTAGAGTTGGGGATGGAATTTCCCTCTAAGATGACTATTGACTACCAGAGATTCAATGCGTTATTCTTAGATTCTCAAAAATGGGCCTGAGAGTCAGACGGTTGGGTGGTACCTCTTGATTAAGTCAATTTAGATGATGTTGTCCAAATCATGGAAGACTTATTCTGTTAGACCGGTGATATTTGCAGTATGTCCGAGATACTAGATACTTTGATGCTATAAGAGCACATGGTCCCTTCACTTCTACAATTCCTCATTGAGAGGGATGATCTATATGAAGAGGCCATTGAGGTGGTAGAGAATATTGATTTTTCATGGAAAGATGATGTCATAGCCATCGGATGTGAGGACGAATTTGATGATTCAGATGAAGAGCAAAGCCTTGAAATAACTAGCCTGATAGTCAACATATGTGGAATGATATCATTTGAGGAGCTACTAGAAGAAATCAACAAGGTGGCTGAACAACCCAAGATCGATGAGCAAACGGGGTTTATGTTTTTCCCCTCTTTTGTGAACCATATAACCAAGTCAGGGAGGCATTACCAAGTTCCAAACCTGCAACCATCTGCGACAAAGGAAAATGTGTTGAGAATATTCCTATGCAAAAAATGACCCTCGAGGTAAGAAAGATCCTCGATCAACTGAAGAAGACCCAATCTAACATCACCTTATGGGGACTCTTTATGTCTTCGTAGCTGCATCAGAATGCCTTGATCAAGCTAATCACCGGGCCCACAGTTCGTCCTTCTACCACACTAAAAGACACATTGAATATAGTTATATCCCTAACCACTTATAGAATGCTCTCCTTCTCCAAATAAGAAATTCCTAAGACTTTTCAAAATCACAACTATGATCTTAATATCTCTATTGAAGTCATGGGAAAGACCCTCCCACTTTCGCTTGTCGTTAATGGATCAACTCTTAATGTTTGACCGTTGAGGGCCCTCAATTGCTTGGCTCTAAAAGTGATAGAACTGGATCCAACCTCTGCTGCGGTGAGCACTTATGATAATAGCCATCGAGAAGTAATGGGATCCATAAAGCTTATAGGGGATAGCCTTATAAACCCTGGTGTTGAATTCCAAGTCATCGACATCTCAACTTGTTTTAATCTGTTGCTCGAAAGACCATTACTCCATAGTATCAAATGAGTGTCTTCTTCCCTACATTAGTAAATGAAGTTATTTGCCAATAGGTAGGTCATCATCATCTTGGGTGATGATGACAATGCCGAGAATGCAAGCACCGACAATCCAGTACTTGAAATACAACATAGGGAAAATGATTTGCTTCTGTTAGGTTTCTGAGTCGAAGCACTTCTACTCCCAACAGGGGATGATTTAAAAGATAGGGTTTGTCCTGAATATGACCCTCATGGCAACATCAATGTGATCCAGAGATTCAAAAACATGCACTTCAAGCTCGGACAGGGGCTAGGACGACGATAGCAGGGGATACTTGAACCTATTGGGTTGAAGAAAGTTCCCAGCATCTTGTGCAACCACTCATTAAGAAGACGATAGTTGATACCGAAGATTCTAAGGGATGTAGTTCCTAAGATTCATTAAACTTCCAGACACTAGGGATGACACTCTACATGATCCACTCAAGCACTAAATCATCGGATCAATCACACCTAATCAAAGTTGTTGATGCACCACTCCTCAACTAGCATGCTATACAAGTTTAACCAGCTGAAATACATACCAAATCTAATGTTTACACCATTTCCTCTTATTTTGTTGTTCCTCCCTATTCTAATGTAATTAAGACTTACTTTCATGAGGTTCTCAATGTTGTTTTTCCTAACAATGAAATAAACGAAGATTTTGAGTATTTTGGTATGCCTTATATTAATTATCTTAATTATAATCAAACTCTTGATGATGATGATTTTGTAAATGATCAATTCTTAACTGATCTAAATAAGGTTAATAATAAACAACATAAATGTGTTTAAGTTAATAAAGATGAAACTGTTGTTATTAGTCTCAGTTCTAGTACCCAATTGCGCGAGATTAGGATAGGGTCCACCCTTGACGAGCATGAGCGCGCGCAACTCAAGGAATTACGAAAGGAATCTATAGAGGTCTTTGCATGGTCATATAAAGACATGCTCGACATTAATCTCGAGATAGCTCGGTATGAGATTATAATGCTCCCAAAATGCAAACCAGTCAAGCAAAAAGTGCAAAATATCATACCCGTGCTCAATGTTAATGAAGAAGTGATCAAACAGTTGAGCGTGGGTTTTATTCGTGATATCGAATATCCCACATGTTTCACCAATATCGTACCCGTGCCAAAATCGAGAGGGAAGTTTCGCATGTGCATTGAATACCAAGACTTAAACAAGGCCTCTCCAAAGGATGATTACCCGCTACCCAATATTGACATAATTGTGGAACACACAGCCAGACATGCTCTCAAGTCATTTGTTGATGGGTTCAGCTGATATAACCAAATCAAGATGCACTCGGATCATCAAGATAAAGACTCATTCCTCATCCGTTGGGGAACCTTTTGCTACACTATCATGCCATTTTTTCTAAAAAATGCAAGGGCTACCTACTAGAGGGCTACCGCAACTATCTTGCATGTTATGATACACAAAATAGTTAAGGTCCACGTGGGTGATATGATTCTCAAGTTGAAGAATATAAAAGGTCATGTTACCACTCTCCAAAAGTTCTTCGAGCAATTAAGATGGTATCTAATGCGAACCCACATAAATGTGGCTTTGACATTACCAAAGGAAAACTCTTAGGATTCATGGCTAGTGAGAAAGGGATAGAAGAAAATCCTGCTAAGCTAAAGGCCATACTCAAGATACCACTAACCGTAATGGAGAAGGAAGTTATGGGATTCCTTGGAAAATTATAGTATATTAGCCAATTCATTAGACATTTGAATTATATCTCTGAACCCATCTTGAAACTCCTCCAAAATGATTCCACCAAGGTTTGGAACGAAGCTTGCCAAGAAGCCTTTGATCGAATCAAGAAATACGTAACCCGACCTCCGTTACTCATGCCACTGCAACCTGGTCTTCCCCTAATCCTATACCTGAACGTAATAGACACTGAATTTGGGGCTTTGTTAACCCAATACCTTAGAGAATACTGGAAAGAGAGATCCATTTAATACTCTAGTCACAAGTTGGCTGGGTACAAATTTAACTACACTGCCTTGGAGAAGGCATGTGTCGCCCTTGCCTGGTTTACCCAAAAGTTACGGCACTATATGCTAGTCTTTCCCATCAAAATTTTTCCCCAAATGGATTGCATCAAATACCTACTCGAGAAACCTTCCCTGTCCAGATGAATGGCCCGATGGTTGATGCTTCTAGCCAAATTCGATATTGTGTATATCACGCAAAAAGCCATGAATAGAAGAACCATCTTCGATGACCTCACTGAATACACTATGGAAGAAACCAACATCTGGATTTTTCAAATACCAGATGAGAATATCATTTGTACCTACTAAGAATACCTCTGATGGAAAATGTTCTTCGACGGCACCGCGAATAAGAAAGTGTATGGAATTAGGATACTCCTAATTACCCCTGATGACTCTCACACTCCCATTGCCATAAAACTAGATTTTCCTCGTACCAGCCACATGACTGAATACGAGGAGTGCACAGTAGGCCTCAAAGTTTCTCTCAAGAAAGGAATTCGATATCTATATGTCTATGTGGATTCAACCCTCATCATCGGTAAAGTCCTCAAAAGATAGAAAGTCAAGGATGATAAACTCTTATGCTTCCATGACCACCTAAAAGAATAAGCCTCCAGATTTTAAGATATCACCTTCCATTACCTACCCCGAGCAATGGATAACTTAGATGATGCCATTGGTACCTCATCCTTAATAATTTACATGCCCGAAGGAATAAAAATCTCCCCTTTCCTATTCTAAAACCAATATAAACCAATCCACTTCTATCACATTGAGATCATCACATAAGAAGATCTTGATATAGCCAATTGTGGGTACTATGATATTTGGTGCCACCTCAAGCATGGTAGGTATCCCCAAGATTTTAACCAGAAAGACCGAGCAACCCTCCGTAAACTGGTTGCCCAGTACTTTGTCTGCGATAAAGCACTGTTAAAGAGAATTATGATGGAACCTATTTACACTGCATTACAGGGGAATCCATTGAAGAGATGATGCGGAAAATACACAATGGGGAGTGAGGAGCCCACATGAATATCCATGTACATGTTATAATCCACATGAATGGAGTGACCCCAACATTGTGAAGAAGATCTGATCAGGTAGTGTCACTATGCTCACCAACCTCGGTGGGGGAGGAAATGGCACATCCAGTTAACCTGGACCATCTTTAGAAATTATACCCTTGATCTCAATGCGATAAGACTCTTCTCATCTCCCATTTATTCTAAAAAAGAATCTTCATTTCCCCTTACTCAGAACTACGCCCTGATCCTCTAAAACCCCTTTTTCTTTTAAAAATGAAATTCAATTTTTTTTCAAAACCTAGAGGTACGTAGGCAGCTCATACGCTTTACATGAGCATGACCCCCCTTCTTCTTCATTAAATGATATTCTTTTCTTATCTCTGAGAATGATAGTATATTTGATATATATACATGAAC
Source organism: Sambucus nigra (assembly GCA_949130495.1). Taxonomy (NCBI): domain Eukaryota; kingdom Viridiplantae; phylum Streptophyta; class Magnoliopsida; order Dipsacales; family Adoxaceae; genus Sambucus; species Sambucus nigra. The sequence goes on from OX422216.1 coordinate 202,582,288, forward strand.
AAAAGGATTATGTATGCCTTACTGATTGGCATAGATAATTAAAATGCAAAAACACCTTAAGAGAGACAACAATATAATTAAAAAAAAATTTATTTCACTGATAAAAATTCCATTACGATTACATCGGCATAGGGAGTCAAACAACTTCCCTTGCCAACTACTCCTAAAAATAATCCTTCCTAAATTTAATACATAACCAAACACCATCACAAAATATTCAGAAATAAATTCCCAAGGGATCTTATCCTCAGCTGGCATAGGAACCGACCCCATCATCGTCCACATCCCGCAGTCCCCAAACTTCCCCAGCTTAAATGGAATGCTGCAGATGATCCATAGAATGGTAAGCCTAGACCATCTTAGGGAAATAATAACACCTCTATCCATGGTGAACTACCTTTGCAAGGTCTCCACAACGAGTATCTTGGCAACTAGTCTTATCTAGAACCACTTCATGAAGTCCCCGGACATATGCCATACTCTATCAACAGACTGGGAGGCATGGTTGATGGACGATGATTATCCCACAAAGAGTCCAAACACATGCTTAGACGCTCTATCAAATCCCCCACAGGAAAAAAGTCTAGTGTTCGAGGTGGCACAATCTGTTCCCAGCCAAATTAGTGCAGGAACCGCCAGGGAAAGTAGAAAGAGGTCTGTCTAAGGCTATCTAACCTAACATACTGGTATTCTCCTAGTTCCAAAATGGGCAACAGCTCCTCCGACCAAGTCACTGACCAATGCAAACCTCGAGCCCCGTGCTCTACCAACTAGCTCTCCCAGCTCTCAATGTACCAGTATCACTGCCGAAGGATTCTGACGGTACGACATCCATGAAGGAATGGTTGTGAGTTGTGAGTCCACCACGAGTTCCATAGTCACGGATAAAATTTTTAAAATCATGCCCAGAATTACGGCTCCACCATAGTTAGCATCATCAAGGACCTGCAAATGCACAAAATACAGAAAAAAACAGGAAGAAAAATCATTCCTCCTATAGCCAGTGAACAAGCCACCAAAGGCGAGATATGGAGAAGTACCGCTAACAGCTCCCTAAGAGATCGAGAAAATTTAAGCATAACTTCCGCAACACTAGGATACCAGAACTCTACGGCTGCTATCAACATGTTCCACTTTATAGGCCGGTTGCACCATAAAGAAACTCGATGCATGTTGAAATCATCGTAGCCGACATTTTATGAGCACATCGCCTCCAAAGTTTCACGGTAGTTAGAAATTCAACACTTTTGGGAAGATCTATATCACAAAATGATGAGACAAGAGGCAAGAAGAATGTAAATGGGAAGGAATGTTGAGGTGTGAAGAAAATGCTCTACCCATACCCCTATTTATACTTAGAAAACCTCAACTAAAGATAATAAACCCCTACTGAAATCGGAGAAACACTTACCGCACCAAGTACCAAGAAATTGAAGAAAGTGAAATAAAAGCTTTGGGTTGATTGGTTTGGACTAACATGCCGATAGGCAGGACATGGGGCATGCCGATCGATAACCCTATGTTTTAGGAAAATTCCCTTTTCCTTTTTTGGCAAAAAAAAACTCAATAAAAATAATTTGTATTCTCAAAGAATTCCAAATTTCCTTTTCCCTATGTTTTAAGTTAACTTGTTTTAAAATAAATTCTGCCGTAAATCATTCTTTTTACGGTCTCAACAACAAAGTAAAAAGAGCTTGTTCATTAAGTCACTAAAACAAAAATTAATAATAACTTCATTTTATTGCATAAATGTTTCTGTGTTACACTGGTTTTGCAGGAAAATAACAAAATACAACGGGACTAAACCCGAACCCGCAATCTCTCTCTCTCTCTCTCTCTCTCTCTCACCCTAAGAGGCTCCATCCTTGCAGTACGTTTTCTTCCCCCGGTGACGAGACGACGTACCCCCACTCCCCGAACTAGACCCTTCCTTAAATGAGGTCGATGACACTAGACAAGATGGAACTAGATTTAACTCCCGAATGTGAGCATTAGCCGAAGCTATCCAATCCGGAACATCCTTCAACAAGGTGGTTGACACACGGATGTGGTGAAAGAAAAATAAAAAAGATAAAATCAGTCAGTCTAAGGGAGGGAAAGAAATAAAAAAATCAAGAGACAAAAAGATGAAAAGTATACCACTATGGCCGGACCCCACTGGCCAACTTGAACCCTCATGTGGGAGAGGCATCACATCATATATGCTGGGGGAATCAACCAGCTTGACAAAAAATCTAGATAATCATGTGTCACCACAATGTCGGTATATGATGAGTAAGACTCTCCGATCATCGCTGCCACCCTCGCATCCTCTGACATCTCCCACTCTTGCCTCATATACACTAGGGGCCTCGCAGGTGGCACCATCACCTCATCCTCCACCACCTGCTAGACTACTCTCTCCCCGATATACCAAGACTAGACAAACTCATGCACCAGTAAGTGCCACATCTGCACGTTCCCCTTAGTCACCCCCGTGTGTTGGATGGTCATCCCCCAGGGTTAAAAGGACACCTGTAAAATTCCCAACAAAGAAAAATCAATATAAAAAAGATCATAAAGGAAAAATAGTCTCAGAAAAGAAAGAAGGATTTACCCTATTATTCGTCAGGCCATTCAAGACCTGACACACCGCCTCCAGGGAAAGAGACTTCCTCGACTACGGATTGGACTCCCGTCACCGATACATCCAAAAGAAGTTCCCAAAATAATCGTCCTTCAAAGGTAATAATTGGGTGTTAATACCAATCACCTCATAAAACCACCTCTGCAAAGGACAAAAGGGTCAACAACAAGAACAAAATGCATAGAGGAAATGTGAATACATAAGGGAAAATGCATAAAATAAAGAATACTTCAATAAGATATGTGGCATTAGTAAAGGTTTGTTGATAAGATCGGCTGAATGAATACAAAGAGAAATAAAGGGTCGCCAAATTCAGGCTCCCCTAGTAAAAAAGAGGGATGCTCGAAAATAGCATAAAAAATGGTAAAACCCACAAGTGGATGACGTCGTCATTAAAAAACCTCCCAATAAAAGCAGAATAAACAAACGGGTCGTCTGCCGCACCTTCCGCATATCCTCCTCATCGATCCTCCTAATCAGAAACAACTCCTCAAAAAAGACAAATGAATAGTTTCCCTAGAGACTATCCTCCCCACATAACCTAGCACCACCGTCATCGCCGCCGGTGTCAAACGCAAGGTCCAATCCACCTTTATTAAAACTCCATTGCAGTCTAGTCCAAGCAACTACTGCACATCTATGGGAGTCACCTTCATCTCCCCAAAGCCAAAGTGCATGCTGTTGATGGTGTGAGCACAAAGAATAGTCGTAGAACGAGGCATCTCGTCCAGCGCAGACACTAGTCTCCCAAAGTTAGCTGATGACACTACCCAATGCACCACCGATGAAATGTTATCCCAGACATCCTTAATCCCCATCGTCCCTCGAGATCTCAAGCTCAACATATAGATTTCAAACTGTCAAAAACAAAAAGGAAAAACCCTTGTCAAAAGTAAAAAAATAATGAAATATCACCAAGAAAGAAGAAAAGAATACCAAAGGTCATCAAGACTTACGTAGCTGCCCATGTTCACCAACCTAGAGGAATGATGATGCACCGGCTAGCGCAGAAGAGTCTGCGACTAGCTCGAATGAGTCAAAATGTTCTCACTGCCCCGCGTAAAAGGCATCCTAGCCCACCATTCCGTATTCTCCCAGTCGTCGACGTTTAGCCACGCCATCTGGGTTTCACTATTTGAGAAATCAACCATCTCTTGGTTTTGGAACGCTAAGAAATTTTTCACAAGGTAATTGTAGAAGAGATTAAGTCTAGAAGCTCTGAAAAATGAGGAGAACCCGCCCCCTTTTTATAGAAGGCTAAGGGGCATTTCGATCGGCACTTCCCAGCAACATATCGATCGGAACTATACCTTCATCGGCTCGAGGTACCCTAAAAGACCATGTTATTGCTGTTCGGATACCTATCACTCCATACCGATTGACACCCTTTTTCGAATTTTATACAAAAATTCCCCAAAATGGCAGAAAATCTCGAAAAATCCCCAAAAAATTTCTAAAATTACCAAATGAATTTTAGAGCATTTTTCACTAAGAGAAAAGCATTTTTACCACACTCGTTTCCCTAGAGGAACTCTTACCTCCCTAGAGGAATTCATAAAATAACTAAATATCTCCCCAATAATGCCTCCAAAGGACACTGCAAAATTCCCTTACACGAAAACATCCAATCCTCGGATAAATTCCTCTTCCCTATTAGAACCCTAAAACTCAAAATCAAGTGCTTCACGAAAATGCCCAGTGGAGTCTCCAAATTTCCCTAAGAAAGCTACAACTTAATCCCTCAGAATTGGATTTGACCCGCTTAATTGGTCATCTTTATTTAAGCGATCAGAATTGGCCTTGACTCACGGAATTGGTTATATCTACTAACCCCACAGAATTGGATTTGACCCACATAATTCGTCATCTCTACTTAAGCCCTCAAATTTGCTTCGACCCTCATAATTGGTCACCTCACTTGAGCCCTAAGAATTGTCTTCATCCCACATAATTGGTTACATCCACTTAAGCCCCCAGAATTGGCTTCGACCCACAGAATTGGTCACCTCTACTTAAGCCCTAAGAATTGTCTTCGACCATCAAAATTGGTCGCTTATACTTAATGTCCTCAGAATTTACCTCATCTCGCATAATTGGTCATTCCCTACCCTAGGTCCTCAGAATTGTCCATTCCTAGAATTTCCTTAGGTCCTTAGAATCATCCTCGACCCTCTGAATCAGTCATCCATGTCCTTTAGGGCCGCAAAATTAACCTCTTTCCAAAACATCATGTGGTGTCTATTAGATGGCTTTCACTTGTTCCAAGCTCACCCGTCAAGGGGTTTTGTAGACACTACATTCTAGGACCCCCTAAAAGTAATTTTGAATTGGTATTAGTACGTTATATATATTACTGACGATAATAATATAACTCTCATGTAACTCCTTGACGATAGTAAAATTTTGAACATTAAAAGTAAAATTTTAAACTTATTACAAGAGAGTTAAACATGCTCTAGATGATAAAACAAATATTTTACTTAAAGTAACAAAAAAATATTTAAAAGATGAATCTTCATTATAGTCCTTTTACGTTCTCTCCGCGAGCCTAATTATTTCCTGAAAAATGGTTATTTATGCAACATCAGGTAAAAGTCGAGTGACATTCAATCTCCCGACATTCTTGGGTTTTTCAAAAAAGGGATACCTATTCAATTTAGAACATAAGGTATATACGTAGAGAAAATTATTTGCAGTAATATATATAACGTACTGATAGTATATATTTTCAAAATAAAAAGTGCGGAATAGAATAGATAAGACAATTGGGCAATATGTCAATTATTTAATTTTATTTTACTGGCCATGTACACTCTAATACCCAAACTGACAGATAGTGTCATCAAATGTTTCCACCTAGTAACATCGTAGACATAAAATCATGATTTCTGGAACAATACCTTCTTTATGGAATACCAGCTATAAACCATCTAGGAAGGTACCGCCCAAATATTTCCACCTCGTAGTCAAGGCCAACATATTAAGAGAGTTTCTATAGGCCGAATGAAAAAAATTAGAATTCAAATCATATGTCTATATCGAGAAATATACACATATAACAAACAACGGAATCATCGGTATCAGATGTATTTTGAGAATAAAAGAAATTTCACAAAATATATATAGTTTACAAATTATCATATAATCAAAATACACAAGGACTATCATAGAGTACTCACCTAAAATGAAGGTTCGAAATTACAGATATTGAGTCTTTGGTCACATGTTAATCTTAAGATGAAAATAACTTATTCTTAAGCTTTCCCACGCTTTCTCTTAGTATTTCCCAAGGAATTTGTGATAATTCAAATGATCCTAAAGACCGTATTTATAATTTTCCAAAGGTGTCACAGTGGTGTCTAGAGAACCAAGATTTTATAATGGCGAGTCAGCATTGAGGATTCGGGTTCCGAAGGGGTCTTGCAGTTTTATTTTACTGAACAATGACAAGTGTTTTTAGCTTTATCTATATCGACGACACGTGTAGGCACGAGGTGGTATAAGGGTCATTTCACACATGAAGGACATTTTTATAATTTCACACTATATATTTTCAATATTTCTCAAAGGTCCTTGAAAATATTTTATTTATAAAAAGGTCCCTTTTTAATTTTCATTTTGATCCCTAAAACTTTCTTTAATAAAACCAAGTCCCTAAAGTTTTATAAATTTACATTTTCTACTCCGAAACTTATCATTTAGCTTAGGGTGTGCCATAAAACTTTAATTGGACCCATTTTACAGTTGATTCTTCAAATTTAAAAATGGGAATTGTCATATTAAGAACCTAGAATATCACATATGTAATAATACAACATTTATCAGATAATAAGGGAGACTCAATTGTAAAAACAAACTACATATGATCATATAAAAGTGGGGTCATTACATCCTACCCTCCTTATAAAAAGTTTGGTCACCAAACTTGACTTACATTAATTTTGAAACATGTATGATTATCGCTCCTTTATTTTATCTTCTCGTTACCATGTTGCTTATTTGACGGATTGATTAGGCCATAATACTTTGACCAGTGGAATTACTTTGGTTCATTATAGTTGGTCTTTATGGTCCAAAATTTCTACTGGATGCGCAATGTAGGACAGATCTTCTCTAATTTGAAAAAATATTCACGACTTACGATATGCGTAGGATCTAGCACATATTTCTTCATCATTGACACGTGAAATACATTATGCACACCAAAGAGTTCAGGGGGTAAGGCTATTCTATACGCAGCAGCTCCTATCCTTTTGAGGATTTCAAAAGGTCCTATGTATCTTGGACTCAACTTCCCTTTCTTCCCAAATTGGATTACTCCTTCTGCTGACTCACAAGAACACATAATCTCCTGTGTGGAATCCCAACTATTGGTGGAGATTGTTGACATAACTCTTTTGAAGGCTTTGAATGATTTGAAGTCGGTCTTGTATTAATTTCACTTTCTTTGTTATGATCTGAATCAATTATAACCCTAATAATTTTCTTTCTCCAACTTCTACCTAACATGAAGGGGAACGACACCTTGTACTATAGAGTGACTCATACAGAGCTATTTGAATACTTGATTGATAAATATTATTATATAAAAATTCCACTAATGGTAAATGATCATCCCAATTCCCCTTCAAATCAAGTACACTTGCCCTAAGCATATCTTGTAAGGTTTGAATGGTTCTCTTAGACTGTCCATCTATTTGAGGATGAAAGTGGTACAAAAATCCAATTGTGATCCCATGGCTACTTGTAGGCTTTTTCGAAAGCGAGACGCTAATCTTGGGTCATGATCAGCAACAATTGAAATTGGGGTTCCATAAAGCCTGATAATTTCCCGCACATACAATTTAGCTAACTTTTCTAAAGAATGGGCAATCTTAATGGCAAGAAAATGAGTAGGCTTAGATAACCTATCAATAATTACCCAAATAGAGTCATTTCCATTTGAATTCATTGGTAAAACTTTTACAAAATCCATGGTAATATGTTCCCATTTCCACTCAGGGATATGTAGAGGATGTAATAATCCTAACAGTTTTTGATGTTCAGCTTTTACTTGTTAATAAACCTAACAATGAGATACAAATTTTGCTATCTCCCTTTTCATGTTATTCCACCAAAACACTTCTCGAAGATCCCTATACATCTTTGTAGATCCGAGATTAAATGTGAATCTTGAGTAATGACTTTCCTCGAAAATTTGCCTCTTTAGTTGGGCATTACGTGGAACACAAACTGTATTTCCTAACCTCAATATATCATCTGGAATCACAATTTCGATTTTCTTCCCTTCAATAACCTTTTCTCTAGGTCACCTGCCTGTGCAATTTTAATCATTTCCATCAACGTGGGTTTTACCTATAAGTTTGAAATTATTCCTCCTTTGCTATAAATACGTACATCTATTTCCATACTTCTTAAATCCCTTAACAAAGGTTCCTGATTTGTAATGAGACATGCTAAATTTGGAGTAGAATTTTTACTTAAAGCGCCAGCTACTACATTAGCTTTCCTTGGGTAATAAGGAATATTTAAATCATAATGATTAATCAATTTTAACCACATCCTTTATCTCATGGTCAATTCTTTCTGAGTAAATATATATTTCAAACTCTTATGATCGGTATAAATCTCACAAGTATAACCATACAAATAATGTCTCCAAATCTAAAGAGCAAAAATTATAGCTGCTAGTTTTAGGTCATGGGTTAGATAATTCTACTCATGTGGTTTTAACTGTCTTGAGGCATAAGATACTACTTTTCCATTTTTCATTAGAACATATCCCAAACCATTTTTAGAAGCATCACTATAAATCACAAATTCCCCTATCCCGAAAGGAATAGTCAAAATTGGTGCATTTACTAATCGATTTTTAAGTTCTCCAAAAGTATTCTCAACTTCCTCAGACCATTCATATTTCACCTTCTTTTGTGTTAATATAGATAGAGGTTTGGCAATACTAGAAAATTCTTCCAACAAATCTTCGATAATAACCTATTAATCCATGAAAACTACGAATCTCCATCACTTTAGTTGGTCTATGTCAATCTAGTATAGCCTTGATCTTTTGAGGATCAACCGACACTCCCTCCTTAGAAATGACATTTCCTAGAAAAGAGACACTAGGCAACCAAAACTTAACATATAATTTCTCCTTCCTAGGGATTTGTAACACTGTATTTAAATGCTTTTTGTGTTCGTCAATACTTTTAGAATAAATAAGGATGTCATCAATGAAAACAACCACACACTGATCCAAATATTTCCTAAACACTCTATTCATCATATCCATAAAAGCGGATGGTGCATTAGTTAGTCTAAATGGTATCACAAGGAATTCATAGTGATAATATCTAGTACGAAACGTTGATTTCAAAACATCATCTTCCTTAATCTTCAATTGGTGATAGCCTGACCTAAGGTCGATATTTGAAAATATTTGTGCACCTTGAATTTTAATAAACAAATATTTTATATGATGTCAGGGGTATTTATTCTTAATGGTCACCTTATTTAGTTCACGATAATGGATACATTACCTCATCATCCCATCCTTCTTTTTAACAAATAACACTGGAGAACCCCAAGGGGGTATACTTGGTCTAATAAACCCCTTGTCTAACAAATCTTGCGATTGAACTTATAATTCCCTTAATTATAAAGGTGCCATACGATAAGGTGGTTTCAAGATTATTATATTTCTAGGAATAAGGTCAATCGTAAATTCTATTTCTCTATTAGGAGGAAGACTGGGTAAATCATCTAAAAAATGGTCAGCTATAGGAATATCTTCTAAACTATGCTCTTTTATTTGAAAATCAATAACACTTGCAAGGAATCCTTTACATCCCTTCTTAAGAAAAGTACAAGCTTTCATTGTAGAGATAATACGCATGGTAGATAGAATGCCAATTCCTTCAAAAATAAATTCTGGTTGGTTAGAAATTTTGAAAGTAACTGTCTTCTCAAAACAATCTACAATAGCATGATACGATGTTAACCAATCCATCCCCAAAATGACTTCTAAATCTCTTATGTCTAGAACTATCAAATCGGTGAATAGTTTATGACTACTAACATCTATAGGGCAATACTTATATACTAATGTTCCCACCAATAATGCACTCAAATGAGTGGAAACATATATGCAATGATTCAAGGGTTCAGACATGTAAGGAAAGTAGTTAAAAAAATATACAGACACAAATGAATGAGTTGAACTAGGGTTTATTCAAACTTGAAAATGTTTTGCACATATAGAAAGTGTACGTGACACTACTGCGTTAGAAGCTTAGGTTTCAGAAAGTGTAAAACCTCTACCCTGTTTGCCTTGGTCCTTCTTTTAACCAAAAGGTTATATCGAAACTCTTGCTAGTGTTGGGCAAATGTTTATCTATTATTCTTTTTGTCCACATCTAAGATAAGATCCCATATCCTTGTAACAAGGTCGTCCGCCATGCATCTTTCCACATCGCTAATATATCATGTAATTATACTGTTTTTCATCCCTATCTCCCCCAACATTGGATGTACTGATAAAATTATTTCTATTATTTGGGTTCTTCCCTATTTGTTCCACAAACTTCCTCTTACCATCTTTAATTTGATTGACCTCTTATCATTATTTCTATTATTTGGGTTCTTACCTAGTCACAACGTCACTATATGATGTTAACTTTAAGATAACAATTCGACTACGAATATTCAACCTTAACCCATGTTCAAAATTTTTGGCTTTTAAATCCTCAGTTAACACAACATAAGGTGAAAATCGGGACAGCTCAGTAAATTTTTTCCTCGTATTAGCTAATCGTCATATTCCCTTAAACTAGACTCATGAACTCATCTGCCATTTCATCTTTCACCGTTTTAGGAATATATTTCTCATAAAAGATCACTAAGAAGTCACTCCAACCTATGTAAGTATTCCTTTCCTCGTGTATTCTCTTAGTCATTCTCCGCTAATTTTTGGCTTGACCTTCTAACATAAACGTTGCAAATGAAACCCTTTGTTCATCAGTACACTTAAGAACATTGATCATCTTTTCCATATTCATCACCCAACTTTTTGCTTCAGTGGGGTTAGGAGTACCTTTAAAAGATGGCAGATTCAACTTCTTGAACTGTTTAATAGTACAACTACTTAGTTCAAGATTCCTAGGCACTCCATTATTCACCTGATGTTCCACAATCTTTGCTAGACTTTCAATCACTTTATATGTACCTTCCAGTCTTTCCATACTTTAACCACCAGTTCCCGTAGTTGATCTTGTCTTGGTCATTTTCTATAGTCATGGCCAAACGTAAGATTCATTATACTATTTCAACATTGAAAATTAGAAGAACAATTATATATAAACAATTATATAGACTGTAAGACATATGGAGGGTTATCACCTAAGTCGAATATTTAATCCTATATCCTATGTATGGAAACTTAAATCTATTACATTCAAAAGTTGTGTTAAGTAGTCTATGGGTTCATAACCCATACTCTGATACCACCTCTATCATTAAACTGACTCAAAATTAGTACGGAACGAGTGTCTTGACATGCCACCAAGGCAATACATATTCTTATTTTAAAATATTTCTTATAATGAACGGAATAAAAATATAATCACATGGTTATGAATCGTAAAATATTGTAAATGAAGGAATTATGTCATCAGAGATTTCTGTTAGGAAACTTCATATACATTAAAATTATCAACGAGCTAAAACTTAAGAAAAAATTTAAAACTTATTACAAGAGAGCTAAACATGCTCTAGATGATAAAACAAACATTACACTTAAAGTAACAAAAAGATCTCTAAAAGCTAAATCTTCAACATAGTCCTTTTACGTTCTATCCGCGAGCCTACTTATTTTCGGAAAAATGGTTCTTTATACAACATCAACTAAAAGGCGAGTGAGATTGAATCTCCTAACATTCCAGGGTTTTTCAAAAAATGGATACCTATTCAATATAGAACATAAGGCATGTACATAGAGATAGGAATTTGCAGTAATATATATAAGGTGACTGACAACATATATTTTCAGAATAAATAGTGCGAAACATGAATAAATAAAACAATTAAGCAATATGTTTATTATTCAATTTTATATTAATGGCCATGTACCCTCTAATATCGAGACATACATATAGTGTCATCAAATGTTTCCACCTAGTAACATCACAGACTGAAAATCATGATTTCTAGAACCACTACACCAAAATGGGAGATTTGTGACTGCTGTTAGCACTCACAAATGACCTTTATAACTGCTATTTACCGTCATAATTTAGGGGGTGACAAAAGAAAATTTATAACTCCTAACAGCAGTCACAATTTTTTATAACCCCTATGGAGTTATGACTGGTGACCCCAATTTGTAGCTGCTATTCGTAACTGCTGTCAGCAGTCACAAATATAACATTCGTAACTGCTGTGAGCAGTTACGAATGTTATATTTGTGACTGCTGACAACAGTTACGAATCATATATTTGTGACTGCTGTTAGCAGTTACAAAATTAATAGTAGTGACAAATTTGTGACTCCTATTAGGAGTTACAAAATTAAATTTGTTAAATGTTGTAAAAGCTATTACAAATATCTTTATATTTTCACAAAATGATGAAATAATGAAAGTAAAATAAATATCATGATAACAAGTCTAAAATTTTTGACAACATTTCATTTATATTTCTCATATTCCAAATATCCAGTACACATAAAACTTGTTAAACTTAATTTAACATCAAACAACCCCTAAGTGGGCACCAAGTACAAAATGAACATAGAATAAAAAATAAACTAAAAAAAGTAACGACACAACACTTCGATGACATGGAATGCCATGAACATGTAACAAATCATTCTAAATCTAGACCAGGAGTCACCACGCAGTGGATACGATTCGTGAAGTCTAGGTATATCAGCCGTGGGGGGTATTGATGAGGTGACATCCTCCCTCGTGTACTCGGAGTATGCCTGTTGAGCAAGTTCAATGGACTCAAATTTTTTGAATACGGCGCCTCGGTATCCATTAAATTGTGCTTGTGTTGCTTGCCACGAAGTGTAAACACCTGGATTTAGGCCTTTGAATACTACGTATGCCGGATATGCCATGTGTATGCCTGTAAATAATAAAATGTGATTAATATATATATATATATATATATATATATATATATATATATATATATATATATATATATATATATATATATATATATATATATATATATATTTATACATTCATTTTTTGTGATAAAGAAACTACCATATCATATATATATATATACTAGCGTATGCCCGTGCCTGAAGGCACGACGAAAATTGCAAACAAAAATCGTTACCCGACAACAAAGTGAAATAAATGTACAATATTTCTGTTCTAATTTTAAAAAATTTGGGCAGAGTTCCCTTTATTTATAGGACTATCCAACCTGTTTAAAAAAATAAAAATACTCAACAACAGCAATACTACAATACTCGAGGTCCATATTGGACCTCATTTCAACCACTTCATCAATTTAACAATAATATTGACAACTATTGAATAGGATGTTGAGTCAAGAACCGCACGCATAATCGTCAAGAACCGCACGCATCACCGTTCAACTACATAGTAATCCCAAAACTTTGAATCTACAAATAACTACAAAGTAATCTACATAAGGGGTGGCGGTTGATATGATAGGAATGATACAAACAAACAACTTCCCCAAAGTTGGGTAAACATATATGAATTTCATTACCATCATCTTACCTTTTCTCGTCGTTAAATGATAGCTTCACTTATATCTTACCTACTCCTTCACCTGAAATAAGACATGTGAATTGATAATTAAAAATGATAGCACAACTTGAACCAAAAACCATCCATTTTACTTGAATACAAAAATTATTGTAAAACAGAAGCATTCTATGCATATGTGACAATTTATAGGTACATAAAAACCATTCTTGAATATTTTCAATCATGTCCCCCAGACTATTAATACAACAATAAAATAAACCTTATGAAATAGTAATTCACATACCTGTCATATAATTAATAGAGATGTTGTCTTTGAGAGTTTAGCAACATAGAAATAAACAGTTACTGGTACCAAACGACTACAAAGTTGTGAACATGATGGTTTGCTGATTAGTAGACCTCGGCACGGTAGTACATATTTAAGAAATAATACAGGTTTCATACATGACGCATTGGTGCGCTCTAAATAAAGCTTGTGATTCAAGTGCAAATCTATCGCAACGCATTAGTAGAGCTTCAAACACTAACCCTTGCATGACAAGAGAAGTTAAGAAACTATGATACTCCAATACCAACACATGAAGTTCCATTAGAACAATTATAAACCAAACCCTAAATATGAAGTTCAAGCATCCAAGGTGGGATTATGATCCCCAATCATAAGTCTAGCTACTCATAATTGAAACTACACTACACATGCTAGTTAACAACATAATTAAGTTAGTTATCTAGTTTAAACACAAACCAATACAAGAGATGGAATTAAATGCAAATTAAAGCTAGTAGAACAAGTAGAGAAGAAGTAAATGAGTAATTTCATTAATAATCACAAGTTGTGTACATGGGGCACAAAAACCAAAATTAGAAAATAGACTAAATGTACTCTCTCTTCCCCACACCACTACACAACTACAAAGTTACAAACCCAAAAATCAAAATAAAGAACCACAAAAGTTAGCAGCAGAGAAAGCGGGATGACAACGCCCTATATATGGTCCGAATGGCGGCTCGAGGACTCGGGCGCGGTGGGGTCACGAGGGGCATAGGGATCATAAAGGTAAGGAGGCACAACAGCCTTGCCCCCACGAATATGAGCAAACAAATTAATCTGTGCCCGGGAAATCATGGAAGTATCTCGCTGATAGTTAGACCGTAAGGATGCGAAGTTCGTCATATAAGTGTCCCGAAACTCGGTAAAATCACCCTGCAACGATGCGAAGTTTGCCATATAGGTGCCCCGAAACTCAGTAAAATTAGCCTGTAACTCATCCATCCGCACCCCGAGATATATAATGGGGTCAACAGTAGGAGGCACAGGAGGTGGGACTGGATGAGGCACTTCCGGAATATCCGACATAGGAGCATCAGGGGCATCAGGAGCATCAAACATACACTTTTTCCTCCTCTCCCAATAATCTTGCCCCAAGCTTTTAGCAATGGTCTTATCATTAAACACCTTGGGCAGCCTAGGTATCTTGTCGCTGCCCAAGACTTCACATCTGGCATCCCTGCAAATCCGGGAAATCAGTCGCGCAAAAGGAAGAGTTATGGTTCCCTTCTCGCTATAGGCAGCGTTCACTATTTGATACAACATGAGGGCGGGAAGAATGATGACCATGTCATCCCCTAAAAGACTGTATAAGAAGAGGGACTGCTTGTAACGGAGGACAACCTTGGTCTGAGTTGGAATGATGGAATTAACGACGATGAGATGGAGGATACGATGTACATCGGGCATGCCCGAAGTGGGGAAAGTCTCCCCCGCCCAAATCTTGCCGGGTGCAAGACGGGCAATAAGTACCTCTTGTGGAAGCTGAGGCGCATCTGCGAGGACTGGATAATGATAGAGCTCGGGGTTAGAAGCCCCACTAAGGTGCGCAGCCAAGATGGGCTTAGAAATAGTAATCCGCCTCCCTCTCACATACGCTTCATACGTGCCGCCACGCGTAGATACTAGAGAAGCATAAAAATGGCGCACGTGGTCCTCGTTGACCTCCCCTCTCATGGACAAATGGGCCTCCCCATTGAATTTGGCTAAATACCGTCTTACAGAAGCCAGCATCTCATCTAAAATCACCTCCTTCTCAATAGCAATCGGGCGACTGGTTTTGAACATGGCCGGATACCATTCCATCTCATGCTTGGAACGAAAAGATTCAAAACCAGCGCCTCCCCGTCCAGTAACCGCATTGGATGATGGCTTGGTGATCGAAGGAACCTACAAAACCTTAATTCAATACACACACCATAAGTGCGATGCATAAAATCAAAGTAATCGTGAAATTTGGGGAAACTAGGTTCGGAGGGTGCGCGTTGGGAAAAATTGGTCGAGTAGACGTAACCAACGCACACCACACTCAAACAAGGATAATTCAACAAGAATGTGCGATAAAAGGTGCGAAGATGGAGCTTTAGCGCATAAAACCTTCACAGAGGCATTTTATCGAACATATAGCGTGCAATGTATAAAAAGTAGGGTGAAAATGGCATTTTCAAAGTGAAATAACCCCAACAAATACAACTTAATCATCAAAGCAACATAAACAAGTTGTATTTGTTAGATTCACATCACAAACAATGAGAAAATATGAAGTTTCCTGCAGAAAATGTGGATTTTTCAAGAATGCATTTAACCCTACTTTTATACAAAGAACACTAAATAAGATTTGAAAACAATTTAAGAGGGTTGAATTAGTAACCTTAGATGAGGATGCCCTGGATGAGGAAGCCATGAGGGTGAAAATGAATAAAATAAAGGAAATGATATGGGAGAGGAGGAGGTCTTCGGCTAAGGGAGAAGAGAGAATGAGAAGTTAATTTGCTGATTTTGAGGGAATTTTAAGTGACCAGGTGAATCGAATCGATTCGGTAGTTAAACCGAATCGATTCGAAACTCTCGAATTCAACACTGTCTAAGGTCGAATCGATTCAGTGATAAACCGAATCGATTCGGATGTAGAGACCTGACAGTTTTGGTTTTTCGAATCGATTCGGAAGTAACCCGAATTGATTCGCAAACCCTTAATTGGCTACTGGAAGGGGTCGAATCGATTCGGTGATAAAACGAATCGATTCGGATGCTGGGATCAAACTTTCTGCTTTGCTGATTTCCTAAATCTCATGAAATTTGATCATTGGGCCACCTTCAATGGGATTTCTTGGACCCATATGGTATATCTAATGTATGTAACAGGTCCGGAACCAAAAAATGCAACCCCACACGTGCCGGGGGATGCTCGGCACAAAAATTGAGAATTTATCGAACCCAATCACCCCTGCTAACGGGGCTGCTGCGTACAATGTCCGGTTGTAAATCCGCAGATATAATTAGGACGCAATTCACAATGTGAACACCTATTCTTCCCATTCTTCCGACTTCGTTCCAACTAAAGTTCACACACTTAACAATTATGTCGGGTTCTAGATCGGAAGACATTCAAAACAGATTACTAATTGATTCAAAACAGATTACTAATATTTAAAATAGAGTTCAAACACTACTAATTGTTCACTTTGACAATTTGTTCAAATTTTTCAAGACAAATTACTCTGGATCACTTAAGGATAAGACAAAGCAACGGCCAAACCACCCAAGATTTCTCGACATCCTTAATAGTGTCCGCCCCATGACTTCGACGATACAACGGATGATTCTCTTCTCCTGTCTCAACACTACTAACGTAAACCTTACGTTCAAATATCAACAATTGATGGCCATGCACCACCGTTCCAGTAGCAGCTGAAGCAACAACTTGTCCACTTGCAATCTTTCTCTGATTTGAAAAATCTAATAAATCAACATATGGATCATGTGGAGGATCAGTTAAATCTCCAAAGTTTGGCTCAGTTGAATCTCCAAAGTTTGGCTCAGTTGACGGGGGGGGGGGGGGGGGGGGTAGGAATGTAATCACGGGGACTTGAATGCAGAACTGGAGTGTAATCATGGGGACTTGAATGCGGAACTGGAGTGTAATTACGAGGACTTGGATGTGGGACAGGAGTATAATTGCGAGGACTTGGATTTGGTATTTTCAATCCATTCGATTCAAAAGCACTTAAAATCATGGTAACGGATGATTTGAGAAATGCCATATCCTCATCATGTTTTTATTCTCGTGTCTTTGCTCTAGTCAACTGTGATACTATAGGATCAATTGCCTTAAGTTTACTTTTGGACACGGGTCCAACACCACGAGTCGCCCCCTAGTATCTTTTCCTCTAAAGGCAGTCAATGCATTTGTATCACCATTTGTGTGAACGGTTTCATTGACAAGTATTTCTTTTGGAATATACTTAAATTCCCTCTCCCCATGGAAATGCCAAAACGTGTAGTCAGCTTACATACTCCAATGAAACAAATGTAATTTTACATCTACCCCTTTCAAGCGTTTCCCATTTTTACAACGATTACACGGGCAGGGGATAATATCAGTTTCGAGATTCTTCGTTGCGTAATTCACAAAGTCTTTAACCCCATTAACGTATACTTGCCCCACTCTACAACTTTCACCCATCCACTCTTTATATTGTGGAAACCCCATTAATTCTACAATACAAACAAATATAATCTCAGTAAATTATAAAACTAAATGAAGTTTGAACTAATATTTAGAACATAATCTCTGACTTATCATTGCATTAATACTATCATTGCATTAAAACTCACAGGAAAACCCAACCAAGCACAAAACGTCAAAACTTCAACGAGCCCAAAATAATGGTTATTTAATTAATTTTTAGATAAAATAAATATGAATAGTATAAAATGATTATTGAAAAAAATCTAACATATTCCCAAATAAGATAATATTCAAAAACCGAAAGAGGTTAAACGATGTGTAGATATACTCACAACAAAATAATCAGATTTGATTATATTTTGTCTAGAGAACGTTGACCACAAAGCTCGGGCAAAACTCGTAATATTAAAAATCCATTTGATTATACTTTGTCAAAAAAATATAATGTCTAGAGTTTTTGAATAATATTTTGTCAAAAAAATAACCTCAATACAATTTCTAGGGCTTATTAACATAAAATACAATTTGTATATAGATACACTCATAAACACACATATAAACAGAAATCTATACATACACATACATACACACACATGTAAACATAAATTTATACATACACACACACATATAAATAGAAATCTCTACATACACACAAATATACACACATACCCACACATAATAAGTATCTAAATTAGGCTTTAGACAAAAATTATACAACAAAAATACCCAAAAATATACCTGTTTGATTCACAGAAATTAGGGTTTTAGAATCGCAAATGCTTCTTCACATCAACGTCTTCTTCACAACTAAGACAAAATTTCATTTTTGGCAAATGAAATAACAAACGAAATTAGGCCAAAATTTCATTTTTGGCAAATGAAAGAGAGAGGGAAATTAAAGCGGGAGCTCTTCACGTAAGATAGAGGGAAATTAAAGTAGGTGAAAAATTTTGTGACTGCTAATAGCAGTAACAAATTTGTGACCGCTAATAGCAGTCACAAATTGAGTCTAAGATCAAAATTTGTGACTGCTGGGAGCAGTTACAAATTTATGACTGCCAATAGCAGTTACAAATTAAGTCTTAGGCCAAAATTTGTGATCGCTAATAGCAGTTACAAATTTGTGACCGCTAATAGCGGTCATAAATTAAATCTAAGACTAAAATTTGTGACTCCTCATAGCAGTTATAATTTCGTGATTGCTCATAAGAGTCATAACTTATATCTACTAATAAGCTTGTGACAGTTATAAATTTGTGACTGCTTATAGGAGTCACAAATTAATTATATGGTAACATTTGTGACTCCCATTAGCGGTAACAAACTAATTGACTGAATTTTTTTTTAACCAATTAATTTTATCACCCCTAATGGCAGTCACAAATAATTTTGTGACTGCTCCCGGGAGTGACTAGTTTGTCACCCCAATTGGCAGTCACAAAAAGGCAGTCACAAAATTAACATTTTGGTGTAGTGTGTGATAGGGTGTAGAGGGGGAGGAACTCTTTTAGGTTTGGGAACATGTGGCTGAAGGAGAAGGTCTTTGTTAAGAGAGTGAGGATGTTGAGGGATGGTTACCATGTGTAGGGAAATGCAGGTTTTATTTTGGCAAAAAAATTATCTTTGCTTAAGGAGGATCTAAAAAAGTGAAACATAGAGAGTTTTGCAAATATAAAGGATGCCATTATTAGAAAACTTGAAGAGATTAAGGATATATATGAGAATGAGGGGATGGATGTTTTATTTAAAGAAGATCGATTGAGGAGAGAAGATTCGAAAAATGATACAGTGAGGATAATAATTTAGGAGGAGATTTGTCGCAGACAAAAATCTTCATCACTGTGGCGAGGGAAGGAGATAGGAACATCAATGTTTTTCATAGAATATCCAACTCACATCGGAGAATAAACACATAGAAAAGGTAGTGGTCAATGTGATGGAGTATACAGAGGAGGGTGAAATTAGGGTGGCAATTTTGAGTTTTATAAAGATTTATTCAAGGAAGATGAGGAGTGGAACCTTCTTTAAACGTGTTTGAGTTTGGTTTTATTTAAAGGGAAAGTAATGAAGAATTAGAGACAGTCTTTGTTGAAAGAAGAAGTGGTTAGTGAATTGAAGTCAACAAGGAGGATAAGGCACCGAGGCCAGATGGGTTCTTAATGGATTTCTTTTAGCAATGTTAGTCAGTGGTGCATGATGATATTTTATTCTTTTTTTTAGATTTCCATGAGAATTTTAGATATCATCAAAGCTTGAATGCATATTTTATTTCTTTGATCACTCAAAAGGTGGGGTGGTGGGTTTGAGAGACTTTTTCTAGTGAGTTTGGTACAAAGTATATATAAGATATTGGCTAAGGTATTGTTAATTAGATAGAGGAAGGTGATAAATCCCATTGTATCTAAGGCTTAGAATGCTTTTATGGGGGGAAGACAAATCTTGGATTCAACTTTAGTGGTTAACTAATATGTGGAGGCAAGATTAAGAGGTGGGTTTCCAGGCTTAGTATGTCAACTTGAAATTAAGAATGCACATGATTGTGTGAAATAATATATTTTGGCCATTTTTTTAGAGTATGGGGTTTGGTCGGAGGTGTTGGTTTTCGAAAAAGAGATACATTTCTTCTGTTAGGTATTCAGTGCGGTGAATGGGTCCCCATAAGGTTTTTCCTCATTTCCTGTGATTTATATTACGGGACCCACTCTCGCCTTTTCTCTTTATTATAGTTATGGAAGGATTGAGTATAACTTTGGTAAAAGAAGTGAAGGAGGGTAGGTTAAGATTCTTCGAATTGGGGGTCTAAGGTGCTCCACGTGTAGGGCATCCCATCTTTTATTTGCAAATGATACCATTATGTTTTATGGAGCTGAGGAGGTCCAAGTGAGAAGTCTCAAGATCATTTTTACGTATTTTGAGTAAGTATCAGGGTTGCATATAATTGTGGGTATGTGTGAGATGATCCCAATTAAGAGTGTAGAAAGGGTTAATGTTTTAGTGGAGGTGGTCGGGTGAAAATTTTGATAATTTTTGTCTACTTACTTGGAACTTTCATTTGAGGATTCTTATAAAGACAATGCTATATGGGATTCAATTATCGAGAGGGTGGAGAGAAGATTGGCAAGGTGGAAGAAGACTTATTTTTGTAAAGGGTAGAAATCGACATTAATTAAAAGAACCATACCTAGCTTACATTCTTAGTATCTTTTTTTCCTACCGTTGAGGCTTTTTGTTCCTCAAAAGATTGACAAGTTAATTACATATTTTTTATGGAAAGCTAACGAGGATAGTTTCAAGCATTGTCTGGTGAACGGAGGAGGTATTCCTTTTTGTGAGTGAAACGGAAAGATTTGTAGCTCAACATATTTAGAAGTATAAGAATATTATTGGATTGAGACTTATATTTAGAATGGCAATAAGGGATTGGGAGTTAGAGGAGGGAGAGGAGATTTTTTATTAGTTGGGGGGGGGGGGGGGAGAGGGGATTTCCCCGGGGAGAAGGGGTCAATGTATAGCGAAGGGGGAAAAAGAAATGGGAAATCCCGGTGAGCGGTTGTTATGCTAAAAGAGTTCCCTTGTAGGATAATTTTGCATACTCAAGCTCCACTAAAAGTTGATTTCTTTACCTGGACAATAATGAGATTCACCATTTTAACGATGGACGGGTTAAATACAGGCGGTAGGCCTATGGAAATTATGTTTTGGATGTGCAAGACTGTTGGGTAAAGGGCTTATACATTGTTGTTTCATTGCTGGGTTATTTAGTGACTTTGGGAGATACTTTATTCCATCTTTAGAGTCAAATAAGAGGGCCCGAATTGATTAGCGAAGAAATGGAAGCATAGGGTTATGTGGTATGGAGGAAGGAGTTATGTACCGTGAAGGAAATGGCCACTTAATGCATTTTTGGAAGATTTAGAAAGAGAGGAATAAGAGATATTTTGAGGGAAAAAGATCAAGCAAGCAAACTTTTTTATTCTCTTTTTATCACTTTGCACGAGTGAATCAGGGATGAGATGCATACAAATATTCAAAGCTTGTTGGATTTTTTTAGAGGAGGTGGTGATGGGGATAGCATTTTAATTTCATGATTCCTCGCTTGTTTTTTATTTAGTGGGGAGGGTGAGAAGGGTTTGGTTTTCTATCCCTTGATTTTGTTTTTAGTCCTTTAAAAACTTTTGTATATTCTTCTATATAAGTTCCTCTCCTTTAGGTGTCTTCGATATATATACCCTCTTTAATCAAAGGAACTTAAGAATATAAATGTTAATTAATAATTTACATAAAAGTTCTAGTAACAAAACAAATAAATCATACCAACTTGAACTTTGGGGCGAATGATTTTAGATTACGCTAAAATAAAAATATTATGTAGACTTGGAGAGGTAAGTGAACTGGTAATTGGCCTATTTAATAATACCAACTAAAATACGTTTGCAATTGTCCTATTTTAATAATAAGGCATTTAATAATAATTAATTTTCAATTTTGTACACTCTTTGTTAAACTTAATGGTCACGTGTGTGAAAAAATATGAAGAATTAAAAAGAAAAAGAAAAAATATGGAGAAACAAAAAAAGAATATTTCTTTAAAAAATGGGAAAAAATAACTCATCTTCCTTCAGCCCTAACATATACCTCACCCCGTGAGTGTAATACCCTTATTTTTTATACTTAATTAAAATATTATTTACTCAATAATTAATATTTACTCGGGTGAATGCATGGACAATTTATTGAGTTTAATTGGTTTGGGTAATTAACCAGAATTTAATATGAGGATTTTACGTAATGCGTGGAAAACTCATAAATTTAAATAGGACATTTATAATTAATTTGATATTTTAGATTGGTAGGATGGGATGAGTCTCTAGGGGTGTATATGAGCCTAGAATTGCATTGTTAATGTTGTAAATTGCATCTAGGGGTAGGTATACCATTGAGCCTAGTTTTTAGAGTATCCGGTTAGTATTTTGGGCTTATTTGGGTGGTTAAAAAGAGGGCCCATGGTAGACATGCGAATTATGGATTTTAAATAGGATTATAACCCTCATTAAAAATGATAATACATAATTATAAAAACATTAACATCAAGAGGTAATCATTTTGAAAAGAGGAATTAGACTCAAGAGGGAGTAATCAATAATCAACGTTCGTTTAATGCAAGAAATACTATTTTTCTTATTGTATTAGCTTAATCAATTTAACATTTCTTCGCTGTGCATAAACGAATTGTGTATGGGCATGTTATTAGATTTTAAAATCTAATTTTAAATTGTATAATATGATTTGTAAACATGTTTAATATATATTATAATTGACAAATTGATTACACTCATGTTTAAGTTAAAACAAATGATTAAGTCAAGGTTTAATGACTTGTATTGTGAGAAACCATGATTTATATATTTTAAATCAATGTATGCTATAAATATGATTTGTTTGATTGTTTGACTGATTCATTAATGCATAATTACATGTTTAATGATAGGTATTGATGTTAAATATAAATTTGGCTTTATTTCATGAAGAAGATAAAACTTCCAGTTTGAATATCAAGATTTGTAATTGAACCCTTAAATATGTTATAATCAAGTTAAATCTTGTAGGAAACTTGTTGTATACAATAATTTATGGTTATACTATATGAAATATTGGCTTTTAGTGGATACACAAAACCCATGATGAATTTCAAAAATTTCAGGACCGCCATAGAAGAGTGGTTGGGCAAGTTAGTTCTACTCGACCCATCAGATCAATTTGACCTAGGTCCGAATTGAGATGATAGATTCAGATTGTAAGAGAAAGAATCAATAAGGTTGTCCACTGTAGGATCCATGTGAGCTGAATAAACTTATAAGAAATAGAGATTAAAAAAAGTTGGAGCCGACTAAGCAAATCTATTATAGCCGTGGCCAAGTAGGATGACTAGCCTTGGAAGGGATCAATTCAGCTCCTGGAAGATCGGTTGGGGGAAATTGACAAATCAATGAACCCTTTGCATAGAGGATTCATGAAAAGGTTTCCATTCACCCCGTCTATCATGGGTTATTCCATTCCTTTGAAGTTCAAGCCACCGATAATAACCTCAAAGTATGATGGAAAAAATGGCACGATATTGTTTGTAAAACAATATCAAACTGCAGACGATATTTGTTCTATCCTGGATAAGATACATTGTTAGTCATTATCATGTACAATCATTGGATCCACACAATTTTGGTACAACAACTTCATGTAAGGATAGATTTTGAGCCTTTAATAACTCGATGATCTCTACATTAGAATTTTTTTCTTTGTAATAATCCTAGAAAGAGGGTGGGCCATTTGTTGAATGTTCGAAAGAAGGCCGATGAGACAAATCAAGAATTCATCACTCGTTTAAATATCAAGAAGATGGATGTGATCGACTATGATGAGAAAACTCCCATCAAAACCCAAATAAGAGGTTTACTATCGAGAAAGATGTACTGGGTGCTAGACAAGGAGCCACCCAAGACGATGATTGAGTTATTAGCTAAAGCAGGGAAGAATATGAATGTTGAGGAGGCTATAGCTGCTAAAGAGGTTGGTAGCTTTAAAGACAGTGTTAAAAAATCTTGGAGAAGAAAGAATAGAAGATAAGAAGGATACAAAGTCATAGAGGTATGATGACTATACTCCTTTGATGGTGAGTGTCCACCACATCTTAGAAGACATTCTCTAAAGAAAAGATTTGAAATGGCCTGGAAAATTAAAATCGCCAGCAAATAGAAGGGATAGAAGTATGTATTACAAATTTCACAAAGATCACAACCACAAAACTGATAATTTCATATCCCTAAAGAAGAAAATTAAGAATTTGATCAAGTGGTGAAAACTGCCAAAGTTTATGGACAGAGGTTGTCGAGAAGATCGTAAGAATGAATAGAAGCCTAAAAGACGATCAGAGTCTCCTTGTAGAAAATTTGATGAAAATAAAAGATAAAGGGATAACGATTTAGAGGATGATATAGACCTCCCTAAGAGGCCTAAAGAACCTGTACATGAGGCAAACATGATCTTTTTTGGATGTAATTTCATTGCAGTATGAGAAATTGGAGGAGACGACGAGGAGAAATTAGAGGAGACGACGAGCCAGCCGAGAGGAAAGCTTTAATGAGGCAAGTGCTTGGAATCATATTAGACAAATCAACTTGTCGTGCAACGTGGAAACTCATCCTAGGAATGTAAATAAAGATCGTCTTGTGGTCGTCTTCTCCCAAGATGACCTTTTCGGCATTTTATATCTACATAGCTATCCACTAGTCATTTCTTTGATGGTATATGAAAGCAAGGAGGTAAGAATTTTGGTTAGCAATGGTAGTTCCACTAATGTTTTATTTTACAACTGCTTCAAAAATTTGAGATTAAAGGAATAAGATTGAAGCCTAACATTGACCACTTATTTGCTTCTTATGAGAAAATGAATATCCTTCGAGCATAATTGAGTTATAAGTTATGATTTTCATATGGCCCACCTGCAGAACAGAGAAGATCCATTTCTTCTTCCTAGGAAAGAACATCCACTCAACATACAACCTTATCTTTGGTAGGATAGGGTTGGAGAAATTTGAAACAGTTCCCTTCATTATAAACCAATACATGAAGTTACTCACTCACTATGGGGTTGGTGTAGAGAAAGGAATTTAGGTGAGACCCAATGATTGTTATTATACCTCGGTCAACCAGGATCAGTAAAAGAAACTGACCATAACCTACCAAATTGAAATGTTGGATCCCTGGGATGAGGAAAATCTAGTCAAAGGGAAGGTCTTAAAAGATACAAAATTAATTATCTTGGATGACGAACACCCGGAGAGGACTTCTTAGATCGGCTCAATGTTGGAACCTTCCCTCAAGAAAGAATTGGTTAATTTTCTTAGGCGACGGAGGAGCATGTTTTATTAGAGTCATAAGGACATGCTGGGAGTTGATCAAGAATTCATCTATCACGAGCTAAGTGTAGTCAAAGATTCCCAGTCGATCAAATAAAAATGACGAGTTATAAGTGAGGAGAAGAACATAATCATACAAGAAAAATTGGAGGAGCTACAAAAAGAGAACTTTATTGAAGACGTCAAGTACCCATAATGAATTAGCAATATAGTGATAGTTAGGAAATGGAATAAAAAATGGCGTATTTGTGTTGACTTTATTAACCTGAAGATCGCATGCCCGAAGGACCACCATCCCTTGCCTAAGATTGATTAATTGGTCGAAGCCACTTCGAGACATGAGTTGCTTAGTTTTATAGATGTATAATTTGATATAACCAGATCAGGATGGAATTATCAGATCAAAAAATGACTTCATTTATCATAAGATGAGGTACCTACTGCTATAATGTTATTCCCTTCAAGCTAAAAAAAATATTGGAGCAATGTACCATAGGCTAGTAAGCAAAGTATTCGAAGATAAGATTGATAAAAACTTGAAGGTTTACGTTGATGACATACTCACCAAGAGAAAAATTATCACCGATCGCATCAAAGATCTGGGGTAGACGCTCGATCAACTAGAAAAGCGCAAAATGAAGTTCAACCCAAAAAAGTGTGTATCCTGAGCGCGAAAATGACGTTCCAAGGCTTCATAGTCAATCAAAGGGGCATTGAGGCCAACCTAGATAAAATCCAAGCACTAATAAAATGAAATATCTGATAAATGATTTTTTTTTTGCAAAGGTTAACAAATCACGTGGCTACATTAAACCGATTTGTTTGGAGAGCTACCGATAAGTGCCTACCTTCCTTTAAAGTGTTACGAAACACAATTGAATGGAACGACGAATGTTAGACCGATTTATTATAGTTGAAAAATTATATGTGGTTGATATTCAAAATATTGGTACCACGATCACGAAAGGCACAATGTAATGCGATCTCTAATAGGTCGCATCCACCTACCTCGCCAACAGTGTATACCCTGCTACAGACTTAGCCACATCAGCATGCACTTGTCGATTTTCCAACTCCTAGAAGAAATCCACATTTTTATCACTATTCCATGTGTCATGTGCTCTATGCATGTGACCCTTCCCTTAACTTCTATAAATATAAGTGCTCACCCCGCATTTAGTAGCATATGTTTTGGCAGTGAAGCCCTGCCAAACTCTCCACCTACTTTCGTTCTCTTCATATGAGAGCTCACTCAGGTTTCCCCTGATCACCAAATCCACAACAGTCTGCAGCCTCTATAACCTTGGTTTACAAGCCACATCTAGATGAGAATATAGCCAGTATATTTATGTATTACGCCCTCTCTTTTTCTATTGTATGCCCCTAAAGGCACGCCACCTTTGTAATAATGCAAACATATAATGGGAATGTGGCATCAAAGTGGACATTGTCTCATTTTTAGTCAAACCACTCTATATCTTGTGTTATCTCTCTCTTTTCTTACTTTATTATGCTTTTCACACATTATTATGGTTAGAAATATCTTTTATGGAATGGTTATTTCTTATTGATCCAATTTCTTACATCATCATTTTGACTCCGTCTATGGGAACTGAGGTGTTCTACCAAGATTTCTCTTAAATCGGGTTTATAACACCTTATTTCATCCATGTTAACCTCCGGGTCATTATCCCATGGGTGAGATTTTGGTTACTAGACCCATATCTTACATATAAACTCCCTAAAAAGATTTTCTTTCTAGATCTATCTTCTAAGCCTTTCTCTGTGTATTTTGAACATATTCACTTACCCAAGTGATGTTACCATACCTAGTTGATGATGAAAAGCTCAATAGGCCATGGCCTCATAAAGGCGGGTAACTAGGGATGCATCCCTCTTCATCTTTCTCAATACTTTCGGGCATCTTATGCCACTTTATTTCATGTATAGTAAGAGTTAGATTACCAAACTTATTCTATTTAGCAAATAAGGACTTTTATGTCTTAGATTAGCTCTTATAAGATCTTTTTTGTCCTGTTCTTGGGAGTGAAATCTCAAATTTTGGGTCAATTTCTAGGAAAGACCCATCACTGCACCTTGCTGGATGCGTCCCGACTTGTTGTCTCCTGATAGGCCACATCCCTAAAGCAACAGTATAACCATTTATTATACTTTTGGCATGTTACTATATTTTAGTATTAAAATTGCTTTATTCAGACCAAATATACCATAAAATGATTGAAAACTATCACGACATTAGTCACGTTACTAGGAAATCGATGATTCTGAAGCCCTTATACTTTTGACTCACCTAAGTCTATATTGTATAAGTGCTCATCTAGTTTGGAAATTGTGACAAAATTGTGTCCTACCTAGAATCCAAAGAACCTCAGAAGTTGGTTTGCTACTTCATCTCTCTATCTTGTAGTGATCAAGAACCTATGGCCAACACTCACACACAGTAGAATTCATTTATTGCATATCATATTGCATAATAATGTGTGTACATATATTGGGTGTGTTTAAATCCCTAAATTGGCATTTTAATAATTTTTTGGGATTTTTTAAACATTTTTTAAATTAGGTTTTCTTAATTAAAACTTGTTTTAAAAAGTTTTGTGGTCATTTTGTAAATATAATTTGTTGATTATATTGGCTTAATGTTACCTTGGGTAGAATTCGAAAGCGGAGTAAACTTGAGGGTGTGGTTTTAATTAACTTTAGACGCGTGTTTGTTTTCCTGTTATTGACCAACACCTGTCTTCGTCTGATTGGCTGAAGTTGTGTTTCTTTACTGAGTTAAAATAGCGTGTGTTCCTAGCCCTTGGATCATTAGCTATCAACGATCTGCATGTTGTCTTGGTGAATCCCAGTACAACTCTTTAGACCAATCAGGATTCGTTTAATCACCGCTTTATTAGAACCCTTCGATCTAAGTCAATTTGGCTTGACTTAATCCAGGCCCTTGGTTCTGAGCCAGCCTCTCGAACCTTCTCCTCACCCTATAAAAGGGACCCTACTCTCAGACTTCGAAGACTTTTGCCATTTTCATTTCCTCTGAGAGATTGAGAGAGTAGAGAGAGAAGAGAGAGAAAAGAAAGAGAGAGAAGAGAGAAAATAGAGAGAAGAGAGAGAGTTAGAAACCCTAACCCTGTTCGTCTAAACCTCTTCCAACTAAACTCAAATACCTTCATACCTTCATATCCAAAACACATCTCTGAGTGTTCTTGAGAGTTTGAGAGTTTGAGTTGAGTTTGTTTTTGTTGCTGTAACCTCGTGTTCACTAGATCTTGTTTTTCAACTTAAACTTTTATTCAGATCTAGTTTCTGATTTCATAGAAATTTCAGATCTGAGTTATTCATGTTACATTACACTTAGGTTCATTCTTTATTTATCATCTTGAGTAATATATTGTTGATTATTTTTTCTAAAACGTTTGCTTACTTTGAAATCAACAATAAATGTTTTCTGTTTCTAGTTCTTGTAAAACTAAACCTTTGACCTAGTTTGGAATCTCACTTGGAGGTTTTCAATCTCGAAAAGTCTTTCTAAATTCTGAGATTCATTAAGACCTTGTCTGTCTTCCTAGCAAGGTATCCGTGGATTCTGGGAATGATTTAAAGGTCAAATAAGGTTCAAAGTTTTGTAAGAAGAAAGAAAAAGAAAAAGATCACAGCATATAGTGTTATTGTAATTTGTTAGGACTGTTTGTACTTAATAAGTGTGTGTGTGTGCATGCGTGTGTTAGAAAGCACTTCCACAAACACTTTCACCCTACAACACGAAAAGTGTTGGTAATAAGATCTTGTGAACAAAGAGTCGACGTAAAGTGCTGGAACAAATCAGAAGTTAACAAACTGGGAGAACTACATCTACAATCATAACTGCAGAGAAGTTTAAGGACACCAGAGGGTACATTCCTAAACTTATATAGGACTGAGTTGTTTGCATGTTAGTTGTATAGTTTGTAACTCATATATTTGTTTTAGTGGATTTTTCATTTTACTACGTAGAGGGAGTCGTGGATGTTTCCTCAATTGGTGAGGTTTTACCACGTAAAAAACATCGTGAACATAATCTTTCTACATCTCCTCATCTCACTCTTGGTTGTGCTGAGTTAAAGATTTTTAAACTTCTTTATAAAGCTGTTATTCAATTCTTGAATAGATCTCGTACATACTGATTTATTAAACACATCTTGTGTTCAAAAAGTTTGGTTTTTACGAAAAGAGTTTTTTAAAAAAACAGATCGGAGTTACTTAAATAGTTTATTTTTAATAAACGACTTTAGTAACATTTTTCAATTGGTATCAGAGCTTTGTAAACTGCTTTCAAAAGAGATCCTGTTTTTCTGAAATTGTTTTCTGAAAATCAATTATGGACGAGAAAAATGAAAGATTTGGTAACTTGACCAGACCTCCAATCTTTGATGGAACCAATTTTGCTTACTGGAAAGTAAGGATGATTGCTTTCATTCAAGGAACTTTGGGAGATGATGTCTGGGACATTGTTGAAAATGGTTATATTTTTCCTACTAAACCAGCCAACGAAGGAAGTAATGAGAGGGTTAAGAAAGCTTTAAGTGAGTTCACTCAAGAAGAGAAACAAGTTTCTCGAAATAATAATAAAGGAAAGAATGCCATATTTATGTCTATAAATGAACATGAGTTCAAAAGAATCTCATCCTGTACCACTTCTAAGGAAGCTTGGGACACCTTGGTCACTGCTCATGAAGGAGACACTAGAGTTAAGGCTGCTAAAACCCAAATGCTTATTCAGCAGTATAACTCCTTAATTATGTCTGAGACTGAGTCATTTGATGACTTCTATATGAACTTAACTGATATTGTGACCAAACTGCATGCTAATGGGGTGACTTATGATAGACATGAAATTGTATCTAAAATTCTAAGATCATTACCACAGAAATTTGATAACAAAAGATATGCTATTGAGGAAATGTGTGATCAAAATCTCACTCCTGAATTACTCAGTAGTAAACTAAGAACTGTGGGAATGGAAATAGAATTTAAGAAACAATTGACACAAACCCATAGGAAACAGACTAGTTCCAATCTTAGCTTTTCTTCTAAGTTAACTAAGCCTGAACTTATATTCCTTACTTATGATTCTGATGAGGAATGCAATATAGAGAGTTTGGAAAATCAAATTTCCTTAATTACTAAACAGTTTAAGAAAATTATTAAGTTTAGAAACAAAGTGGAAAATAAGCAAGGCAATTCAAATTATCCAACTTCCTCTAATCACAGGCCTCATGAGAAAAACCATGACAAAAATCACAAGGACTCTCACATTAGACCTAATAGAGACCTTAAGAAGACTGAATGCTATAGATGTGGTAAACTGGGGCACATTGCACAAGACTGTAGAGTTAACTTGAACACTCAAAACAAACACACTAAAGCTAACATTTGTAAAACATGGGATGATTCAAGTGACTCTGAAAAGGAGGAACCTGAGTCATCTGATGTTTTTGATCCTTGCATGTCCTTCTTTGCCAAGATCATATATAATGATGATGTGCTTATTCCTGTGTATGAGAATGCTTCTAGTAACTCTACTCCTGCTATTGAGAATCATGTTTATACTAGTTTAGATGCCTTGATTACTGAGAATGTTGCATATTCTTCCTCGGGGCATGTGAGTCAAAGGGATAGCGATAATGACGATGTCAATGGGTGTGTGAGTTTAACAAATGAATCTTTAGGGGTCACTCCACACACCACACTTAGTAACTCGGACAATGAAGACCTCCCTGACATTCACACACTTTATGCTAAAACTCTCAAGAAAAGCACTAGATTAGAAAAGATTGTGAAAGATCTCACTAAGAAGTTAGAAGATCTAAGCCTTATGGTTAAACTAAACGCTGAAGAGTATACTACCCAATGTTTGACTCATAAAAGCGAAATCAAAATGTTTGATGAAAAACTAAGAGATTTAAAAGAAACAAATGAAACTCTGGAGAAAAAATACAAGGGTACATTGTTAGAATTGGAGCAACTAAAGAAAAGACAGCAACTGTTTTCAAAAAATTTACAAAATTTGAAAATAATTCAAAATGTTTTGATGAATTTGTTGCTGAATCAAAAACCAATTCTGATGATCGAACAGGAATAGGGTTTTGCCCCAATTTGAAAACACAAACAAAATCTTTTGAAACTATCAAGTTTGTGCCAGGAGGCAAAAGACCTATTGAAACATGCCCAGACTTTCATTCTCTAAAAACTGAGTTTGATTCAAAAAATCAAAATTTTAACATTGGGGAATCAAGTTGCTCTAAACACGAAAGTTCACCTAAGGCTAAATACGTCTGCCCTTCTATTAGGAAGAGTGAGTCTGCATTCAAGACTGTCACACCTAGGAATAGAGTTCAGCCTCTAAACTCTTCAAAACCTTTGTTTAGAGACTTTCCTAAGGAGACCCCTATTCTGAGCAATCTTTATTGCTCCTACTGCGACATATATGGTCACTCTTTTGATGATTGTTATGCTAGGAGACTCGTTAAACCTACCTATAATCCTTATATCTATCAAAACTTTAACTATTCTAGGAGGAGCCGCAACAATTATATACTTCCTAGATAGCCAAATAGAAACTCTAATTATAGAAAGAGAAAGATCAAGCCTAAAAGGACATTTACTAGAAGGAATGCTAAGCACTTTCCTAAACCAAATGCCCAAGTCTTTCACCAATTTCAAAATCATGCGCAAAATGTTTTTCACCAAAAATCCAAAGCTCGCAAATTTTATCAATTAAGAGCTAATAAGCGCAAGATGAAAAGTAAGAAAATTTGGGTTAGAAAAGATGATCTATAACCTCAGATGAAGTGTAATGTTGTTGTTACTGCTTTAAAAGCTCGACACACATCATCTGATTGGTATTTAGACTCTGGATATTCTAAGCATATAACTGGTGATGAAACTAAACTTTTAAACAAAACCAGCTTTGCTGGTGGTAAAGTCATTTTTGGTGATGGAGTTTCATCTCAAATCATAGGCAAAGGAACTCTCCAAGAAGATGGGTTTCCTATTCTACAAGATGTTCTTCTAGTCAATGGTCTTAAGGAAAATCTACTTAGCATATCGCAATTTTGTGACTCAGATCATACTGTTACCTTTTCAAAGAAAAATTGTAAAATTTTAAATGAAAAAGGTGAATGCATAATTACTGGATTCAGAACTCCTGACAATTGCTACACTGTCATGAACAATTCTGAAATCTGTAATGTTGCCAGAATGGATGACAATGAGATATGGCATAACAGAATGGATCATATAAATTACGATAATCTTAGTAGACTGACCTCTCAGGAAATAGTTAGAGGAGTTCCTAAAATTAAACTTATACCCAATCTTATCTGTGGTTCCTGTCAAGAAGGTAAAATTGTTAAGGCACCTCATAAGAAAGTCAAAGATATTTTTACCTCTAATCCCTTAGAACTCATCCATATGGATCTAATGGGTCCCTCCCAAACTGTTAGTCTTTGTGGACACAGTTACATCCTAGTTATGGTTGATGACTTCACTAGATTTACCTGGGTAGCCTTCTTAAAACAAAAGTCTGAAACATTTCAAACCTTCGTAAAAATTATTCTTAGGATTGAAAATGAGAAGGATACTCAAGTAAATAGAATTCGTAGTGATAGAGGTGGTGAATTCAAAGACACTGGTATTATAGAATACTGTGACTATAATGGTTATAAACACGAGTTCAATGCTCCTAAGACCCCTCAGCATAATGGTATTGCGGAGAGAAAGAATCGTACCCTTCAGGAGATGGAACGTGTTATGTTACATGCCAATAATTTACCTAAATATTTTTGGGTAGAGTCTATTCGTACTGCTTGTCACATTATAAATAGGGTCTATCTTAGAAAGAATTCCAAACAAACCCCCTATGAACTTTGGTACAATAAAAAGCCTAATCTCAAATACCTTAGAACCTTTGGCAGTACTTGTTATGTATGCAAAGATAGGGAACACTTATCCAAATTTGAGAGCTGAGGAGATAAAGCCATATTTTTAGGATATTCGCCTAACAGTAGAGCTTATCGAGTGTATAATCTTCGCACTAAAACTTTGATGGAATCCATAAATGTAATTGTTAGTGACACTACTGTAGAAAGCAAGACTGGTGAATTTACTATTAAGGAAGAGTCTACAAATATTTTAGAAAATGACTCATCTACAATGGATAATTCATTACCTATTGAGACACCTGAGGTACCTAACTGGCACTACACCAAATCTGTCGAATTGTCAAGGTCATTGACCTTGACAAATCCAACTTGTCAAGGTCAATGATCGTGAAATTTCGAGGCGAGACAACTTTTTTTGTCACGGTCGTATCACGGTTATTGACCTTGACACAAAACTCGCGTTTTGTGTCACGGTCGTGTCGCGGTCAATGAGCGTGACACATTTGTCACGATTTATAACCGTGACAAAGCCGTGACCCTTTTTAAAAAAATTGTCACAGTCAATGACCGTGACAATTCTGGGCAGAATTTAAAAAAAATCTGTTGGGCAGTATGGCCACTGCCACTGCCCAGCAGTATATTTGTACCTGTTCCAAACATCATATATCCAAACAAACTAAAGATAATGCAAATATATATTCAAATAGAGACAATATGCATCACGATATAATTCAAATGTAACAACTTAAAACAATTCAATTCAAACTTAAAACAATGTCACTACATGTCTGGTGTATTGTTAAAACTGAGGAGGTGAGTAGGACACACGACATACGAATTGACGCACCCACTAATATACGTCGTGCCGCATTGTTCGTGCAACCACAATAGGGAGTTCTCCTTCCCGGGTATGACATGCGTGACGAGCACCCTGGACTCCATCTCTTGAAGCGCACGTCCATGAACTATTCCACCCTGGACGATATTCGGGTCCCTCAACCCCCGCCCTATCCGCTGGCCATTAAATACGTCCAATATGAACACGCTCGGCCAACCAAGTGTCGACATTGGTCTATTGAAGGGCGCCAAATAGGGAAGTGGATCATCGAAGTACGAACGTGTCAGTGATGAAGCAGCGAGGTCTACATCCTCGTCATCCTGTGCCTCGTCCTCCCGCACCTCCTCCTCCACCGCCTTCTCCTTCCCTTTCCCTTTCCCTTTACGGTCTTCGTCCAATGTACGCTTCATGAATGCGTACATATCTTGGACCGTCGCCTCCAAACGGGACAGCTTCGCGTCGTGTGAATCCACCGTTCGAGCCAAACCGGTGTCGCTCGTCTCCAATCCGATGATCCTAGATTTGGCCACCCGCGAGCTCACCTCCCTTGTCCTCCCCTTGCGATCAGAGCCAAGCACTTGACTGAGTGCGTCTGTGGACAAAGTTTCCTTGTCGGCATCAGACTGCGACTCATGCACTTCCTTAAGCTTTGCCTGAAACGACAAAAAGCACATGATTAGTAAAATAAGTAAACTAAAAAATTATAACGTAATTAACAAAAATTAAACTGTCGGATTACTTACAATCGTGGCCGCGACGCTCGGGGACACCTCCTTGTCCTTCCCCTTCTTCGTCCGAAGAGCCACATAAGTATCGAGCCTATGTGGCTTACCCCCTGGACCACTCCCTACCCCCTGAAATAAAATAAAGTAAAGTAAAATTAGTATCGGCCCCGCAAAGTAAAATAATGAAGAATAATATATTTCTGTAATTATAGAAAAATTAAATCTTACCTGCATCCTATGCTCCACCTCGGCGTAAGAGGTCCGGCCGGAGTAGTGCACGCCCGTATTTTTTGCCCGATTTTCCCTCCCCGATTGGCGAGATGCCAATTGTTGATCCTCGATCTCATTGTCAATGAACTTCTGACATTGTGCCAATGAGATCGGCTCCTTGGGGGGGACGGATTCACGCCATTGGATAATCGACTCTCGTGTTTTCCCAAAGTACCGTGCCCGCATATTTTTTTTCCACAACTTGAGTTGCTCCCTAATCTGCTCCAAGACAGGATCGCGTAGCTTTGGATCCAAGTTGAATTATTCCTGTCCAACAAATACAATGTTAGTTGCGAATAAATATAAATATAAATATAAATATAAATATAAATATAAATATAAATATAAATATAAATATAAATATAAATATAAATATAAATATAAATATAAATATAAATATAAATATAAATATAAATATAAATATAAATATAAATATAAATATAAATATAAATATAAATATAAATATAAATATGAAATCGAAATTGAAATTGAAATTGAAATAGAAATTGAAATTGAAATATTCATATAAATATAAATATAAATATAAATATATTACCTGTAGTGCCGCCCAATCAGCTAACTTGAGCTCATATGGCACCTCCTTCCAACTCATAAACCCCGGGCCGATGACCATCTTTAGTAGAACGAGGGATCTCGCTAATATCTCCGATTTGTTCTCGACGGTAATCCCAAATTTCCCATATTTGGGGAGCCTAGGGGCGGAAGAGCCCTCGCCGCCTCCACTACCACCGACCCCAGACGACATCATCATAAACAGCATCATCATCTTCGCCTTAATATCTGAAGGAGACATTTGCTGTAAAAAAATGTTATTAGTACAGATATAATATTAACACAATATGCATATCTTATAAGAGAGTCGGGTTTGGCATTAATAAAGTGAGAATTACATTTAAGACTTTCTAACAACATGCAGGTGTATATATATATTGTTAAGATTGCCCCACCACACACACACCACATCCCCCCACCCCCTGCCCCCTGCCCCCTGCCCCCGCCACACACACACGCACACACCTGCACACACACACGCACACACACCACCCCACCCCCACCCCAACATGTTTACGAGCTTTCATCACCCGTCATAAAATTTTCGGTCCGTGACTTACTGGCCAGTTGTCTTGGGTCTTTTAGTCCCTTAACATTACTTTAAGAATTTTACCCAATCTAAATACCACATTTTCTTTCTTGTTATACACTTGAACATGTTTTGTTATTTAGTCCTTATTAATTTATCTTTGATGTATTACCAGCATCTTTACTTTTATAAACTTTATTTAATTTTCAATTTTAAGGACTATTTTCATCACTTAGTGTTCATCTAAGTTCTAGTATAACAAGTTCCCATAAAAATCTTTAATAAAATTCTCATATCTTCTTTCAATTTAAACACACACACAGTAGTGACTGTCTATTTAAAATAATCTCAATGTTAATTTCAGTTATTGAATTTCTACTATTGTTTTGTGCTTTTTATAAATCATACCCCACCCCCACCCCCACCCCCACCCCAACATGTTTACGGGCTTTCATCACCTGTCATAAATTTTTCGGTCCGTGACTTACTGACCAGTTGTCTTGGGTCTTTTAGTCCCTTAACATTACTTTAAGAATTTTACCCAATCTAAATACCACATTTTCTTTCTTGTTATACACTTGAACACGTTTTGTTATTTAGTCCTTATTAATTTATCTTTGATGTATTACCAGCATCTTTACTTTTATAAACTTTATTTAATTTTAAATTTTAAGGACTATTTTCATCACTTAGTGTTCATCTAAGTTCTAGTATAACAAGTTCCCATAAAAATCTTTAATAAAATTCTCATATCTTCTTTCAATTTAAACACACACACAGTAGTGACTGTCTATTTAAAATAATCTCAATGTTAATTTCAGTTATTGAATTTCTACTATTGTTTTGTGCTTTTTATAAATCATACCCCACCCCCACCCCCACCCCCATCCCAACATGTTTACGAGCTTTCATAACCCGTCATAAATTTTTCGGTCCGTGACTTACTAGCCAGTTGTCTTGGGTCTTTTAGTCCCTTAACATTACTTTAAGAATTTTACCCAATCTAAATACCACATTTTCTTTCTTGTTATACACTTCAACACGTTTTGTTATTTAGTCCTTATTAATTTATCTTTGATGTATTACCAGCATCTTTACTTTTATAACCTTTATTTAATTTTCAATTTTAAGGACTATTTTCATCACTTAGTGTTCATCTAAGTTCTAGTATAACAAGTTCCCATAAAAATCTTTAATAAAGTATTATCACAAATATAAACTAAGAGTGATAAAATAACTTTGAGGCATATAAATTAATTGTGACAAAGTAAGATTATGGAAACCCCACTTTTCTTTCTATAACTCCTATTTTATTAAACTTTAAATATAATTAGGGGTGTATAGAAAGAAAAGTTAAATAGGAATAAAAACAACATTTTTAAAATATGAAGGGCTCACCAATTTGATCAAATTTTTCAACAACATAGACTAATTGATCTTTATTATAAGACAATTACTACAAATTTATGCGCATCGCCCGAATTCAAAAAGTAATTTAATGACTAAAGTAATACTTTTTTTAACTTTAGTTATTCACCACAAATCTTAAAAAATATTTTATTTTTCATGCTTTTAGCAACTTCGGAAGCCATTTTAACCCTTATTGTAGTTTTTTAATTTTCATGCTTTTATTTGATGGATATAAAGTCATGTGATTATTTCACCATATAAAGTCAACAAAAAACGCCATATATGGTTTTTTTTCTCCATTAGTATAAGTATATAGCGATTATTTCACATCACATATGAAGCCGGCCTTCATTTTTTTTATGAAATTTGTAGAAAATTACTTATTTATTTTGAATGAAAATAAATTGTTATCCAATATTTTGGGATATTATTTACATTAACATTTTTGGATATTATTTTTGGAAATTTATAGAAAATTACTTATTTATTTACATTTTTAACCCCCTACCCCCTACCCCCACCCTGCCCCACCCCCTACCCCCACCCTACCCCCCACCCTGCCCCCACCCTACCCCCACCCTGGCCCACCCCCTACTCCCACCCTGCCCCACCCCCACACACGTGCACACACATGCACATATATACACACATACACACATACACACATATATATACACACAAACATATATATAAATGGAAGAGAGAGAGAGAGAGAATTAAACCTGAAAGTAGAGAGAGAGAGAGAGAGCAGCGTCGAGAGAGAGAGAGAGGGAGGGAACGACGGGAGGGAAAAAAGAAGGGGGAAAGGGTTTTTGCTGCAAACATTGTCACGGTCGTGTCAAGGTCATTGACTGTGATAATTATTTAAAGAATTGTCACGGTCATTGACCGTGACAATTTTTTATCACGGTCGTGTCAAGGTCAATGACCGTGACACAAAATGCGTGTTTTTTATCACGGTCAATGACCTTGACAAGGGTGACCGGCTGAAAGGTGACAATTTGGCCATTTTGGTGTAGTGTGGGTTTCTAAATATCATCCCATAAATAACGTAGTTGGTAACCTTAGTGAGCCAGTGCGTACAAGATCCCAACTCAGAAACTATGCACATTATGCATGTTTTGTTTCCCTTGTGGAACCAAAGAATGTAAATGAGGCATTGAATGACTCTCATTGGATTTCTGCTATGCAGGAAGAACTTTTACAATTTGTCATTCATGATGTTTGGTATCTTGTTCCACGTCCTGATCACAAAAAGGTTGTTGGCACACGTTGGATTTTCAAAAATAAGACTGATGAAAATGGGATAATAATTAGAAATAAAGCTAAATTAGTTGCTCAAGGATACTCTCAAATAGAAGGAATAGATTTTAACGAGACCTTTGCTCCCATTACTCGTTTAGAATCTGTTCGTCTGCTTTTTGCTATAGCTTGCCACATGCACTTTACACTATACCAAATGGATGTCAAATCTGCGTTCCTTAATGGTATACTGGCTGAAGAAACCTATGTAGAACAACCTAAAGGGTTCATTGAGACTAAGCATCCAAATCATGTATTTCGTCTGAAAAAGGCTTTGTATGGCCTTAAACAAGCTCCTAGAGCTTAGTATGAGCGTCTTTCCAGTTTTCTTTTAGATAAAGGTTTTAAAAGAGGCGGAAATGACCAAACCCTTTTTGTCAAACATTTTGACAAACACATCACTATTTCTCAAGTTTATGTGGACGATATTATATTTGGATCAACTTCTCCCTCAGAAGTCAAATCCTTCTCTGAAACTATGCATAAGGAATTTCAAATGTCCCTTATGGGGGAGCTACAATTCTTCTTAGGCCTTCAAGTCAACAAAATTCAGATGGATTATTTGTATCGCAATCCAACTACGCTTTAGAGATAGTAAAGAAATTTGGCCTCGAGAGTGCTAAAGATGCTAAAACGCCCATGAGTACTACGCTAAAACTTTTCAAAGATGAAAATGGAAAATCTGTAGATCCTACTCTGTATCGTAGTATGATAGGCACCTTACTATATCTTACTGCCTCGCGTCCTGATATTATGTATGTTGTTTGTGTATGTGCTCGATATCTAAGTAACCCTAAAGAGAGCCACTTGAATGCTGTTAAACGTATCATTAAATATGTAAAAGGCACTCTAAATCTAGGACTTTGGTACACTAATGACACACAAAGCACTATAATTGGGTACACTGATGCTGACTGGCTGGGTGTACTGATGATAGTAAAAGAACATCAGGAGCATGTTATTACATATGTAATAATTTGGTAGGATGGAGTAGTAAAAAATAAAACTGCACATCACTCTCAACAGCTGAATCTGAATACATAGCCGCTGGCAGCTGTTGTGCTCAATTAATGTGGCTAAAACAAATGCTAAGTGATTATGGTATTCAAGAAAACCAATTGCATCTCTATTGTGATAATCAAAGTGCGATTAATCTTGTGTTATCTCTCTCTTTTCTTACTTTATTATGCTTTTCACACATTATTATGGTTAGAAATATCTTTTATGGCATGGTTATTTCTTATTGATCCAATTTCTTACATCATCATTTTGACGCCGTCTGTGGGAACTGAGGTAACACCTTATTTCATCCATGTTAACCTCCGGGTCATTATCCCATGGGTGAGATTTTGGTTACTAGACCCATATCTTACATATAAACTCCCTAAAAAGATTTTCTTTCTAGATCTATCTTCTAAGCCTTTCTCTGTGTATTTTGAACATATTCACTTACCCAAGTGATGTTACCATACCTAGTTGATGCTGAAAAGCTCAATAGGCCATGGCCTCACAAAGGCGGGTAACTAGGGATGCATCCCTCTTCATCTTTCTCAATACTTTCGGGCATCTTATGCCACTTTATTTCATGTATAGTAAGAGTTAGGTTACCAAACTTATTCTATTTAGCAAATAAGGACTTTTATGTCTTAGATTAGCTCTTATAAAATCTTTTTTGTCCTGTTCTTGGGAGTGAAATCTCAAATTTTGGGTCAATTTCTAGGAAAGACCCATCACTGCACCTTGCTAGATGCGTCCTGACTTGTTGTCTCCTGATAGGCCACATCCCTAAAGCAACAGTATAACCATTTATTATACTTTTGGCATGTTACTATATTTTAGTATTAAAATTGCTTTATTCAGACCAAATATACCATAAAATGATTGAAAACTATCACGACATTAGTCACGTTACTAGGAAATCGATGATCCTGAAGCCCTTATACTTTTGACTCACTTGAGTCTATATTGTATAAGTGCTCATCTAGTTTGGAAATTGTGACAAAATTGTGTCCTACCTAGAATCCAAAGAACCTCAGAAGTGGGTTTGCTACTTCATCTCTCTATCTTGTAGTGATCAAGAACCTATTGCCAACACTCACACACAGTAGAATTCATTTATTGCATATCATATTGCATAATAATGTGTGTACATATATTGAGTGTGTTTAAATCCCTAAATTGGCATTTTAATAATTTTTTGGGATTTTTTAAACATTTTTTAAATTAGGTTTTCTTAATTAAAACTTGTTTTAAAAAGTTTTGTGGTCATTTTGTAAATATAATTTGTTGATTATATTGGCTTAATGTTACATTGGGTAGAATCCGAAAGCGGAGTAAACTTGAGGGTGTGGTTTTAATTAACTTTAGATGCGCGTTTGTTATCCTGTTATTGACCAACACCTGTCTTCGTCTGATTGGCTGAAGTTGTGTTTCTTTACTGAGTTAAAACAGCGTGTGTTCCTAGCCCTTGGATCATTAGCTATCAACGATCTGCATGTTGTCTTGGTGAATCCCAGTACAACTCTTTAGACCAATCATGATTCGTTTAATCACCGCTTTATTAGAACCCTTCGATCTAAGTCAATTTGGCTTGACTTAATCCAGGCCCTTGGTTCTGAGCCAGCCTCTCGAACCTTCTCCTCACCCTATAAAAGGGACCCTACTCTCAGACTTCGAAGACTTTTGCCATTTTCATTTCCTCTGAGAGATTGAGAGAGTAGAGAGAGAAGAGAGAAAAAAGAAAGAGAGAGAAGAGAGAAAACAGAGAGAATAGAGAGAGTTAGAAAAGCTAACCCTGTTCATCTAAACCTCTTCCAACTAAACTCAAACACCTTCATACCTTCATATCCAAAACACATCTCTGAGTGTTCTTGAGAGTTTGAGAG
The DNA here is from genome assembly GCA_949130495.1 of Sambucus nigra. Lineage (NCBI taxonomy): Eukaryota > Viridiplantae > Streptophyta > Magnoliopsida > Dipsacales > Adoxaceae > Sambucus > Sambucus nigra. The sequence continues at coordinate 202,624,573 of OX422216.1, forward strand.
TTTGCGTTGAGTTTGTTTTTGTTGCTGTAACCTCGTGTTCACTAGATCTTGTTTTTCAACTTAAACTTTTATTCAGATCTACTTTCTGATTTCATAGAAATTTCAGATCTGAGTTATTCATGTTACATTACACTTAGGTTCATTCTTTATTTATCATCTTGAGAAATATATTGTTGATTATTTTTTCTAAAATGTTTGCTTACTTTGAAATCAACAATATATGTTTTCTGTTTCTAGTTCTTGTAAAACTAAACCTTTGACCTAGTTTGGAATCTCACTTGGAGGTTTTTAATCTCGAAAAGTCTTTCTAAATTCTGAGATTGATTAAGACCTTGGCTGTCTTCCTAGCAAGGTATCCGTGGATTCTGGGAATGATTTAAAGGTCAAATAAGGTTCAAAGTTTTGTAAGAAGAAAGAAAAAGAAAAAGATCACAACATATAGTGTTATTGTAATTTGTTAGGACTGTTTGTACTTAATAAGTGTGTGTGTGTGCATGCATGTATTAGAAATCACTTCCACAAACACTTTCACCCTACAACACGAAAAGTGTTGGTAATAAGATCTTGTGAACAAAGAGTCGACGTAAAGTGCTGGAACAAATCAGAAGTTAACAAACTGGGAGAACTACATCTACAATCATAACTGCAGAGAAGTTTAAGGACACCAGAGGGTACATTCCTAAACTTATATAGGACTGAGTTGTTTGCATGTTAGTTGTATAGTTTGTAACTCATATATTTGTTTTAGTGGATTTTTCATTTTACTACGTAGAGGGAGTCGTGGATGTTTCCTCAATTGGTGAGGTTTTACCACGTAAAAAACATCGTGAACATAATCTTTCTACATCTCCTCATCTCACTCTTGGTTGTGCTGAGTTTAAGATTTTTAAACTTCTTTATAAACCTGTTATTCAATTATTGAATAGATCTCGTACATACTGATTTATTAAACACATCTTGTGTTCAAAAAGTTTGGTTTTTACGAAAAGAGTTTCTTAAAAAAACAGATCGGAGTTACTTAAATAGTTTATTTTTAATAAACGTCTTTAGTAACATTTTTCAGATTCAACGAACAAAATTCAACTAGGAAACTCTTAAGGATCGATAAACAGTCCAAGATAGATTGCGATACCCTTTTTACTAACGTTTGAGCTACTTTTCCACCTGAAGAAAAGAGCCCAACGAATTGTCCAATTAGGTGAAATAGTATCTGGACAGATCTTGTGACTACTCAAATCACTTCTGGTGGATAATTCCTCTTCAAGAGGCCACGACTGCATCCTTATTAGCTCTAGAGGGCAGCCTTGTCCTTATTGCCTTGAAAGTCCACAATAATCTTCTTTAGTTCATACAGGTCTTAGCCTATGATAAAACGCTGCATCCCTATTTTCATACTTAATTTTTTAAACTTGCTTACTATATAAATCTTGGTTTTTCTCACCATGGTTTAGTTCGTCTCAGAGTGTTTTTGTAAAGTAACACTCCAAAATCCATGGAAGGAAGTTTCTATTTTGATCCCCAGTAGACAGATGATGTAGCACACTTATTGAGGTGCATCAACCACCTATATGAAGTCCAAGCCTCCCTCTAGGGACAAATTAACCTGTTGGGATAAAGGATTATGATGCTAGAGTTTGCAGCCTTTTCCTTCATAAAGACGACCGCGACATCAAAAGGCAAGGATGCAACCGAGGCTTTAAAAATGAATAGGAAGCAAGAAGAACAAGTGGCGGAAAGACCCTACATGAACTTCACACCGCTGAATACTAGTTTGGAAGACATCATTAAGAGCATCAATGAGAAAAAACTACTCAAGTGGCCAGAGAAGCTGAAATCCCTACATTATAAGAGGGATAAGAGCAGATGGTGTGGGTTTTATCAAGATCACAACCACAACAACAACAACAACAACAATAATAATAATAATAATAATAATAATAATAATAATAATAATAATAATAATAATAATAATAATAATAATAATAATAATAATAATAATAATAATAATAATAATAATAATAATGAGTAGAATTTTATTTAATATTCCATAAATCATAAGACAATTAGGGGTCCATATTAATCCAGTAAGGCAAAATAATGAAGGTTGGAGATTAAACCCCCTTATCTTAATAGGTTTGAAGAGAACTAATAACCAATCAACCCGAAGATTGATGTGAGAGGGAGAAAATGGCCTCAGAAGAAAAGGGGGTGACGACCTTAAATGGCATTTAACACCCCTCTAAGGGTGATAGCTTTTAATGGCGTTGGATACTTTTATTGGCCTAGGGGGCTTATAATACCCTTAATTAGCCATGGGTTGGCTTATAATACCCTTAATTAGCCATGGGTTGGCTTTTAATACCCTTATTTAGCCTTGGGCTCATAATATCCTTATTTAGCCACAGGTTGGCTCATAATACCCTTATTTAGAACCGGGTTGGCTTATAATACCCTTATTTAGCTGGGAGTTGGTTTATAATACCCTTTCTTATCTGCGGGTTGGCTTACAATATTCTTATTTACCATTAGGGGCTTATAATTCCCCAAACATCCCGAGATGGTCATGAGGGCTTGATAGATCCCCCTCCATGGCTGGCGTGAAAATACCCAATAGCCATGGGTGACTTGAAAATACCCTAAAGAAGGAAATCCAAGTGCAGAGTTCAACTCACTCTTGGAGGCCACAACCTAATAAAGAACAAATGTGAGATGAGGATTTGATGTTCACAGTAAGGGAATTCATTCCCAAGGACCGCTATAATCTAAGAACACTAAGACGGACATTCTAAATTAAGTTTTATTAACCTTATAGTCTGCAACGGACGTCTGCGGTAGTCAAGTCACAACCATTTTTGTTTCTAAGTCCAGATGTCTACAACAATCATATTACTACTAGTTCTATTCCTAAAAGACACAGAGGGTTCTATGTTGTTATGTTACTTACAATCTATGTCCTGAAGGTAAACAGTGAATTTTTTTTAACAAACATGGAAGGCATTCAACAAAATACAAGGCTATGAAATTATATAAAAAATATACTGTTACAAACTTAAAAGGCTGTAGAGGGCCTACGCAGTTTTAACCAAGTAAAAGTTCATAATAAAATCTAGGGAAATGGACATTAAAAGTCCAGAAGAAAATTACAAAAGTTCAAGAGGTTGCGTCTTCTTCTTCATCGTCTTCATCTCCTTTCGAAGAAGTTTCAGTTTCCTCCTCAGCCTCAGTTGCCGCAACCTCCTCTTTCTGCTTTATGGCAAACTCCTCCATAGCCTTCAGCTCCTTAACACAAAGTGCAGACTTAGGGTCATTGAACTTCCAAGAATAAATATTATCTCTTGCCTATGGATAGTTCTTGGTCACCTTGTGTCGCATCTCCTTATATCCGCAGATGCAGGTCTTATTTTAGAGGATAAAGAAATCATGTGAAGTTTTAAAACATGCTACAGTATCATCAGTTGCCTTATTCAAGGCTACAACATGGGAAGCATCCTTCTGCTGGAGAGCTGCAATATGATCATTGGAGAATTTTTGTAAGAACGCATCATGGTTTTGCTCTAGGTCTTGATTTTTCTTCGCAATCTGGTTGTACTTTTTTTTAAGGCTACATCCTGACTTGCAGCCTCCAAAGTCTTGGTATTAACAATTTTTAATGCCTCCGCAGCCTTTTTGAAATTCTGCTCTGCCTCATTTTGAGATTTGGTTGCATCCTCCACCTTGTGTTTGCATCCAATTTATAGGCTCGAAGGGCAGCCTCAGCATAGTTTTTTCTAGACTCAAAGGAAGATGATCTGGCACCCTCCAGCTAAGAAATGTGGCCATCTTTCATAACCCTATATAACTTATAGGGCCCTTCATATTTGGCCCTTTGGGACATAACTGGTTCTGTAGTCTGGAAGAAAAAAAATTCAAAGCATTAACTAAAAAACATGTAAGTGTCAACAAAAAGGGAAAAAATTAAAGCCTACCCTCAGATGGTTATGCAAGGAGTATTCCTCCCTGCAACTCTCCTCATCCTTAGGACTGTGGTGATAGTTGTGTTCTAAGGAGATTTAGGGCCAGGCTACCTCAGACGTGGTCTTGGATAACCTTCAATGGCCCTTTTAGGTATACTTTAGGTTGTGGGCTGATTTGCATTAACTGCTATGATATTTCGCGAAGGGGACCCAGAGGTAGTAACATATATGGGACTGGAAGGCCCATAATCATCCCCCTAAGAAGGAAGTGAGACCAGTCGCAGCCAGGTTAGACCCAATATCAACATTAAACTATGGTGGGTATGCAACGATCCACACCACGTCTAGAAAATTGGCCATAACAACAGTTTGGTATGCCTCCTTTTTAGTTGGAGGTGCATCTTCCTTTGCAGCTTGAAAGGAATCTTCCTTACTTGTCCTCTTACTTTTTTTTCTCCCTTTTTTGTGGAGCTTGATTTAGACCTTGGACGGTCTCTTACAACTCTTCCAGTTAGGAGAAAAAGAGATCAAAATCAATCTTCATCACTAAATCCCCTTTTATGGTGGTATCTGAAAAAGGAGAAACACAATCAGTATTCAACAAATTTAAAATAGTTCTTGGAGAAATGTTTAAAATAGTAACTACTTTCTGCAGCCTTCATTAGATCCTGATAGGAGGTATAATATCTAAGTCTATAAAGTGACTGCAGAGTCACAATATCAGGGAAGTGCTTCTTTGAATTGCTAATTGAGATTGTAGTCTATATTCTCTCCCTTTGCCTGGAAGAAGGGGTTAGTCCTTCACAAACTATGAGGATATTAGTAAAGACAATGAATATAATAAATAAAGACAATTAAAGGTTTCAACAGTTAAAATTTATGTTAAAAATCTAAAGTAAACTGAGGTCGTGGTCATTAAGTACCTTCCTTGGTGGGACGACCCCAAGTCGGTGACAATCTGTGTTCTTTCTCCGTCTCACTCTCTTCTGGGAGCACCTCCCAGTTTTCCCCATTAATATAGAATAATTTTCCCTTCCAATTTGTAACTGAAGAGGGCCTACCCCTAATTAAATATTGGGCTCCATTATAGAGCCCCATCTAGAAATACTATGGGTTTTCCATAGAGTTCTCGTTTGTCCTACAAAAGTAAAAAAACTATGCAATCATTATATCCCTTTTTAAATTCTTCTTCTGGACAACCAAGGAGGAAAGGATGGATCTCAATACATTTGGGTCAACTTGGGTTAGGGATATGTTCATAACCTTTAAAATTTTCCTAATTGGAACTGGGACAGGCAACTCGAGTCCTAGGAGAAAAGCATGGAGTGGGAAGTCGAGTCCATCGTTTAGGACTGCAAAGAATGACCTCTATTATGCACAAAGAAAGGTGCTTACAATTCCCTCTAGGAACTCACAAGCTTTGACCAGACGGACTAACCACTCCTTGCTCATAATGCAAGGATATTGGAGGGCCACATGTTCTCTTGTGGATTCCTAGCCGTTACGAGATATCCCAACTTCAGCATTTCTGGTATCTCTGTATTAGTCACAGTCAAAGACAAGGAATCCATATTTATAGGGGCTTGATTGTTCGTTGAACAAGTGTCCTCCTCCATACTAAAAATTTCTACGACCTCCTTTAGATCCCAATAGTCAGAAGACACCGCGGATTTAGAATCAACTTACGTACAAGTTGTACAATCCTTCTGCCTAAAATGCCCACTAGTCTTTAGAAGGATTTATGTGTAACATCGCGGGAGGAGGAACACCAAATTACCCTTTCCATAAGTCTTACACATATTCTCAAGTATTCCAATGAATATGGTTGCGACAAGGACTTGTAAACGCACAAGGGATCCGTAGTTAGATTGTCGCAACAAACATGATTAAAATACAATAGAAATAGAACTTTGCCTCATTTAAGAGGACGCATCACTATACAAAGAATATAAAAAAATTGAAAAATAAAATGCTTGCAGAAGAGAAAAAGCAGGCCTCAGCCTTGGCAAAACAAAGTCAATTGTGTCACCCCGCCCAATTATATACGGGGTGATCAGTCCTTTATTAAATTAACAAATAATATCTAGTTGGTTCATTCTTAGCATCACTGTTAAAAACTGCTAACTACTAATCACCTACATTATTTAATTAAGCTGGTGTCAAATTTTAATCTTTTAAATTAATATGAATTATCTGAAACACATAAGTAAATAAACCACATTCACCATTCCAATTAATCAACATCATAAATAACGAAATAACTGAATAAAATAAGATATGACCGGAATAAACACTCCGACCTGAAATTCCAATACAATAATCCATATCTAAAACCGAGTCCAATAACTGAAAATAAATGAAGTACAGTGCCTCTGGAAATAACTAGAAGGTGGCCGACATGCCTGACTGAGATAAATAAAATGATGCATCAAATCTGAAAGGAATGGATGCATCTACTACCGAGGTCCTGCAACCGTCCACAACAACTGTAGCATGTAAAATGATAATGAACACCTATGCTGTGCATCCTTGCGGTTGGGCACCTAAAATTGTTTTTAAAAAATAGATTTGGAAAACGGGTCAGAGCCGAAGTACAACAGTTTAAAAATCTTTGCAAGTATTTAAAATGCATAATCAACAGATATTATGTTCATGTTAGTTTCTCGTTATCTCAATTGAGGCCCTCACCCCTCAACTATTGTGCATGCCTAACGTATTCTACTAACCCATCTTAGTTATGCTAACCCGTCTAACTAGTTCAAGTCTTTTATCCTACGACACATACTTACTCATAGTACCCACTCGCATTACCCATACAACACGTTGTTGATTTATTTTCTCATGTCATTAAAATAAATTTAGGGTTCACCAAATAGATGTTAAGTTAGCACACACATCAGGATAAACCACAAGTATATATCTTATTATATATACGTATGTAGTTGGGTTATTGGGAAGCCTCCAAAAGCACTATCCTTTTTCTTAGATTTTTGACTTTTTAAAATTATATAATAACGTGTCCCATAAAGGGCTCTTATTGGTAACCAACAAAATTTGAAAAACGACATGCATGGTTTCCATTTTTAAATTTAGAACTTCCAATAACCCACTAACCATAACTACCCACCACAATTTCCTCTATAGATCTGCTTCAACCCTTCCATCAACAAAATTTGAAAACTCAAACAGCAACTTCAACCAAGTTACTTGGCTTCTTTTATGGTATATTTTTACTTTAGAAAAATATTCCTTCTTTTGTTTGATGCAGGATCATCCTCAAGAAAGTTGTCTTCCACTTCTTTTAAGTTATATTTTCACATCAAATTTTTTTATATATTTATGTATACACCAAATTACAGTTACGGTATGCTATCATGTTTGTTTACAAACTTCTTTGTCCTTTATAAATTTTTCGTAAAAGGGTAAAGCAAATGAAGGTGGAAAAGTTATTTATTTATTTATTTATTTATTTATTTTTAATTCTGTAACTAGAGGGTCAAAGTTACACTACCTCCCATGAGTACCTGTCTTGGATTCCCACCATTGCTCTATTTACACGGCTATATACAGACATTTAGATTTTTTTCCTCACCAGTCCAAACATTAGATACTTTTATTAATTTTTCATTTTATTAAGAAAAATAGAATCAACCCACCCCTCAACTGCCTACACCGACATTTTTTCACTAACAAAATCTTATCTAAGAGGCATCTTGAATACATATTGCTGGGATTTCAAAAACTGTAAATTCCAACAGGCCACTACCTGTCACTAAACGTCTCAAACCATCCACCCATGTCTCCCTTTCCCATTAATAGTTGTGGCTTCCACCACATAGCCTCCTACCATCCACCTCTCTCTACCTATTTGTATGTTCCGTGCAACAACCACCTTGCTAACCTCTCTATGCCATTTCATGTCCTCATCTCTCTCCATACATATTTGTTTCTTATTATTTATGTATTTCCTCTTGCGTTCCCTGACTTACCACAAAAATTGACTTTCTTTGTTTGATGTTAACATGGGTACACAACGAGGTGTGTCCTTTTTCCAATAAATGTTTTTAAAATTTATTTTCTTTCCTTCATAATTTCAGTCAGATGATGATACCGTGCTTTGTTGAGGGTTTTTTTCGCTCTCCGTTGAAGCATAGTCGATATGATTTTTCCTCACTCCCTCACTCTGTGTGTGTGTGTATATATTTTTATAATACTATATTACAACCAAATAATAGTCATTAAATATTACCCAAGGGGCCAATAATTATGTTTGTGGTTATGTGTATATGTTGTTTAACTATATAAGTTCTCCAACTCATGCATGAAAAAAACAAATTCTATTTGTTTACTCTATCTTCCTCTCTTCAAGGTGGAAGCAAGTTTTTGTCTACAAATAATGTCTCTTCTATTCCGGAGAAAGTATCGATGAGTTAACTATATATATCAAAGACTTTTTTTACAATGTCTTTGTTTTCTAACACGTTTTTTTGGTGAGGTATACTCTTATGTGTGTCTGAGTAAATATTTGAGATTACTCTTTTTTGTCAATGAAATTTGTGTTTACTATTATCTTAGGCGAGCGGGTGCTACTGTTTGGTTTGGATCTGTAAGTGTGCATATGTATTTTATTTTTAGAGTGTGTTTTCGAAGTTTTTTTTAATAACTAAGTGGATCCATTTTTTCCAATTACGAATAACCATCATCGTCATTTTGTATGTTTTTGATGAAATATACAATGGTATAAAAGAATTAATTCAATAACATTGTATAGAAGGAGCCATATATGTTAGGTAACATCCAAATTTTGTGTTTATTATTTTATCTTTTCATTTTGAATATTTGCTATCTTTTCCCTAAGAAGATCGTTTTCACCAGCCCAAGCTTCAGGTGAAATATACAGTGACTGAGAATATGGTATATCTACTAAATTGTTTTCATAATTTTTTATCATTGATTTACATAAAAATGATTCAAAAATGTTTACTTAAGAGGAGCCATTTTTTCATTTTCTAAGTATTGTATTTTTAATAAAAATTATTTTGGGAATATAAGGCTAAATTGGCTTAAGCGGGTTCTTTTAATGATATTAGACTATTTCTTATTTTTTATATTTCATTTTTGATATAATGCTTATGCAAATATATCTATTAAAAACCGTTATATACCTGTCAAAAACCCACTTAAAAAGAAAAGTGTGGATATATATATAAAGTTATATATAGACCTATTATATAATGAAATATTATATATATATATATATATATATATATATATATATATATATATATCTGTTAAAAACCTATTATATAATGAAATATAATATATGTATATATAATGAAATATATATATATTTAAAAACCTATTATATAATGAAATATAATATATGTATATATAATGAAATATATATATATATATATATATATATATATATATATATATATATATATATATATATGTATATCCACATCCACTGTTATATATTTTATTAAATAACAGGTATATATATCCACTGTTTTGTTTTTAACTAAGTTTTTTGTTAACTGTTATATATTTCATTAGAAAACAGGTATATATATCCACTGTTTTGTTTTTAACTAGGTTTTTTGTTTTTAACTAGGTTTTTAACAGATATATAACACATTTTTAATATATATATATATATATATATATATATATATATATATATATATATATATATATATATATATATATATGTTAAAAACGTATTATATACTGGTTAAAAACCCAGTTAAAAAAACAGTGGATATCTATACCAGTTATATCTTTCTTTATATACTTATATATATCTAAGTATATAAATAAAGATACATCTTTATAGATGAGAGTGGAGCCTAAATACATCTTTGTAGATGGAACTAAAGTCAAAAAGCCTATATATATAATAGTGGTGTAGGTATAAGATTTACTGTTATGGTATATGTGTATAGCCACTGTTAGATAATAAGATGTATGTTGTCCTTGGTAGATAAGTTTTTTCTCACTGAGTTTTTATATAACTATTTTTTTATATAGAAAGGGTAATACCGCACTAGCTTACGCGCACCTCAAACTACTCCCTCAGCCCCGAACAAGGCTTACGAAACAAACGTTTAATTCTTGTGGTACGTGGCCCCAATAAGCTGCCACGTTTCGAAGCTGGGGTGCCCGGGTTTACAGCTACACCAGGTTCTACAAACTTGGACAACCCTTGGGGTTAATTTTTTTATATAACTATTGTTATCCTTGATAGATAATTTTTTTTTAACTGTTTTTTTTATATAACCACTATAATCCTTGGTAGGTTAATTTTTATTTAACTGAGTTTTTTCTATAACATTTTATATAAATAAAACATTAATATATACATAATGTTTTATATATTGTTATAGTTTGATAGTGACACGGATATATACACAGGTATGTATTTACAGTCCTGCATTTTAGTATGTTTTATATAACGTTTTATAAAACATACTAAAATGTATGAGGCTTTTCACATGTGAATATACCTATTACAATTTTGAAGACTTTTCACATGTGCATATTCCTGTTAGAGTTTTGAACTGAGGCTTATATTTGAGCAAGGTTATAAAACTCAATTTTCTATTTAATTAGATTTTTTTTTAATTTTTTGCTTTTTAAAATTATTTTAAGTAAAAAAAAAGTCACAAGTCTGGTTTCGTGGCTATAGTTAGCGGGTAAGAGAGGTTTAGATTGGTTGGCAAGGAATTGGGTTGGGGATGTAATGCTGTAGAGTTAGGATATTAGGTTTGTGAAAGAAAATAGAGGAGAGGGGCTGCTGGCTAGAGGGGGTATAAGAGGGTGAAATATGATGGTTTAGGAAGTTTTTATGGTTTGGAGATAGGTTCAGGCTAAGAGCTATAACCCGATGGATTGTACCTGTTGGATGTAGCTCTTTTAGGTGTGTTAACTTCTGTGTGTATATATGTATATAAATTTAAAGATATATAAAAATACATACTAATATAAAAACATATATGTATAAATACAAATACATATACACACAAATATATATATGAAGATATATATGTTATATATATACATCCGTATATATATATAAAAAGATAAAGTGCCATCAACTTCGAATTTTTAAAATGTAGTTAGGTGTTTACAAATCTCCAACATCCGGTTCCAAATTTTGTTAGACTTTAGAATTTTTTTAATTTAAATATACACGTGTGACATTTCTATACCAATAAAACTCATAACTTATACCCCGCGATTTTGGGACAGTTTGACACATCTTTAAAATTTTAAATTAACCATTTAAGGTACTCAACCTTTTATAATGTTTAAAATTTTTTAACTAAAGTCACAATGCTTTTAAGGTATTCATAAAAAAAATCAAATCACAACAATTTTTTTTGCTATTTTAAAAAAGTGGATCATTGTTTGACAATTTTTGTAAAGGGTCATGCATACTCACTTATGTGTCCGCAATGTAAGGGTTTATATATTTTTTGGTATTGAAATTAAAAAATAAATTTTGTGTTGATTTATTTTGTGTCTATTTTAAACATTTCAAACTGCCCATACAAAAAATCAACTCAAAATATTTTTAACTATTTTGAAAAAAGAAAATGGTCAATGTTGACAGTTTTTATAAAGGTCAGGCAGACTCACTTAGGGGTCCGCAACGTGGGGTTTATTTTTTTTAAAATATTAAAAACATATTTTGTCTTGACTTATTGCGTGTCTATTTTAAACATTTCAGCGTACACACAAGAATACTCAATTCAAAATATTTTTTTTATTGTAAAAAAATTGTCAATGTTTGACAAATTTTTGTAATTATTATAAAAATCGGCGAACACCGACCATTTTTTTATACTAGATAAAAAATCAATGTGAGTTGATTTTTTTATGGGTACCCTAAAAAATGTTAAAATTTAATACTTTTGATTCGATAAATTTTTTTACACAATTCTTTTATATCGTTTTTTTCTCTACGCATGAGTCATCTTTATGTCCATTGCATTATACCTTACATTTAATAAATTTTTGTCTACTATGTAGATTGACTTGGACCTTGCAAACATTGTAAGCCTTTCATACCATTTTGATTACTACTTCATCCAAATTATTTCACATTTATCATCTAAAGAAATGACTACAAATTTGATTGTAAATTCATTTCCTACAAAATCGATGTTGAAGGTTATATTGCGTTCATATTTTATTTAACGTTAAATTTCGTTAAATGTTAAAAATCTAACTTACTTTCTTCACTCACGTATCTACTAAACTTCATTACACATTTTAAAACATGTGTTGCTGCATTTATATTTACTTTTCATTAAAGTCTATTAAAATATTTTCAATTTTGTATGACTTAGCAGATTGAAACCTTTGTCCCGCAACTCGAGGAGATAAGTTTACATGAAGACATGAGAATTTTTTAAGACTGTTCAAGAAATATGAACTTGCAAACTAAAAATACGATGAACATCCATATTTGTTTTTACCCGTTTGAACGACTATTTTATTTTAAAATTAATTTTCATGTGCATTTTTTTTCTAATTTGGATTTTCAGACTACGTTTCGTTCTACGATAGTATGGTTCTTGACATTCATTTCCACATATTCATTTCAATTCATATGCTTTTCCCACCATATTACTTACATTTACATGTTCATCATTATAGATACAATCTTTTATATTCAAATACTGATAATAATAATTGTATATTAGATTACATATTAGAATAATATATTTCAAAACACGTTGTACCTGACCGTGCATCGAACAGGTCACCACTAGTATATATATATATAATAAAGTAGGAAACTTATGCATGTCATAAGATACAACAATGATGTCATCTTTATAAGTTTCTCCTATCCTACCTCTTTTGCCCTCAATTCTTTGATTTCCTTCTCTTTTTTTACCTAACAAATTTACATTTCAATTCAAAATTGGGGTACTTTGGTAAAACCCATCTTATCAACTTCTCCCACTCTCTCATTACCCACGTAAACCTCTTCTCTCCCGTTATCTCATCAGAAACCCCAAAAAGACCCTACCTCAAACATCAAACCTACTCTCCACGCGTCGTCGCCGCACCTACCTTCACATCGCCGCTGCTCTCATTATATCCCTCTTACACACACAAATACACATTCATCCTCCTAGATCTGCAAAACAGTTGAGATTTATGGTTCGATTCTCTGGTAAGTTGATTTTTGTGTAATATTTATGGTTCGATTTCTGGGTAGGATTTTTGGTTCGATTTTGGGGTAATGTTTTTTTTTCCAGATCCAATGTTTGGGGAAATATAAAATCGATTTGTGGTTCTATTTTCTGGTAAGTTTTTTCCCCGATCTAATATGTTAAACTTTGTCACATTTATATTGTTTCTTTCTTTATATTTGTAATGTTCTTTTTGCAGATATAATGTTTGGGGTAATATTAAATCAATTTGTGGTTCTATTTGTGGGGGTAAGTGTTTTTTTTTTGCTGATTTAATATTTTCAGATATTATTGAGTTTGATCATTGTTGTTTTCAGATATTATTCTATTTGTGGGTAAGTGTTATTTTTTATTTGGTGTTGAAATTTTTAATTTCGATTTTATGGCTTATATACGCAGGATGGGAGAATTTTTCCTTCTTACTTTTCATTCTTGGATTAGTTGCTTGCATTATATGTTTTATTGGGAATGCCTTTAGAACTTTGGTATTAATATTAGTTTCATGTATGCAGGTTGATAATTTGTGTAAAAAGAAATGCAGGTGGGTGGATGTGGAAAATGTCATTTTGAGGTATACTAAACATGAAATATATCTCTTGATTCTAAATTTTGGGAGTGTACTGATTTCTTCAGATTTTTTAAATTGAATGGATGTCCATGCTTCTTTTTATATGGTAACCATTATAATGGTTATAATTTCATGGGGGTGCACACACAAGAAGAACTTTATCTCCGGCTTACCAGCTTCAATCTAAGACCTCTACACCTCTATTTATTTATCACTGTTTTTTAAATAAATACTTTAGGTAGAAAATGGTAAACCACATCCACATTGGTCTTGAAGTTCGGTTCTAAAATTAGAGTTTGAGTTATACTTGATTGAGAGTTAGACATTTAGGGTTTCAAGTGGTATATGGATTTTTGAGTCCTCTTTATGGTTATTTTTTGTGTTTATTTTGGTTTTAATGTACTAATTTGGTCTCTCGAATTTCTTTTCGGTATGAATTTTGGGTTCAAATTATCTCAGGGATTGGGTTTTAGGGCCTATTGGCATTTATAGTGTGCTTATTTTTGTTTTGTTGGAAATAATTTAATGCTTATTTTTGTTTTGTTTCTATTCATTTGTTTTGTACCATTGAGAAGATTATGCATCTCTTATAAGTGAATTACTCATTTGGGATACTTGGTATTTCTAATCTACATTTACTGTTGTTTGAAAAGTGTTCTAATGCTATAACATCATGGGAGGTGTGTGTAATGGCCCTAAATATAGGGAATGCTCCTACCATGTTTAGTGGGGGTGTAGAGATTAAAGTTACCAAAAGTGCGCCGTAAGTTTTAGTAGGCATTGTGATGACATAAGTAAATGTTTGGGGGGCTGAATTACTGAAATTGTTGTGATGACATTGTGATGACACAAGTAAGAGTTAGACATTATTCTAATAGTTCCTTTATGTTTTTCCATGCTATAAATGTGTTCAACATAAGATATATTTAAGTTCAAAATCAGAGTGTAATATCTGTCTTGAATTGACTTATAATACATTTTTTATTGCCTGTTGATTGACACAACCTAAGTACCATTTCTTACTTGATGAGTGCGACATAATGGTCATGTAAGAAATCAAATTTATACTGATTTCTCCGTATTAAAATGTGTACTTAAATTTCCTACTCATGCATCTTATGTTTTTTAGAATGTATGTTTTTATTTGTGATTTTTGATAGGTCATTGGTAATAATTTTTGAACACGATAATCGGATTATTCAACGAACTCACCTTGCATTTGGAACTCATGATCATTTTGCAAAATAAAAACGAGTAATTTCTTAGAAAGTGTAGTTGTCGAGTTTAAATCTAAACAAACTAGAGAATCATGATATGTACTTTCTTTTAACATCATTTTGTTCACATTGTAATGTAATTTCTCGTGATTTTTTGAACATTTTAAAATGACTCATTTGGATAACTGCTTGCTTTATAGTTGGATTGTCAAAAATTCATTCGCACATATCATTCGAAAACTTTACTTCTCCATTCACTGCTTATTTTTTCAAGATCTAATGTTGTAGGTGTAACATACCACTGACGCCATATCTGCTTATTTTGTCGTTATATATTCAATTATCATTATATATTCATTTGCCTATGTTTTTCATCTGCCTACGCCTACCACGCCTTACTCCAATGTTGTTGTCCTAATTAGGTTTTTATGGTTTGGTTTGAAATTTTAATGAGGTTTCATGACCACGTGCTTCAGCTGAGTATATTGTGTTGACATGGTCTATGCTTTAATTTGAGATCCATAGATTTTTTATTTATCCTTTATCTTTGTATTGTTTCTTTATTTTGTTTAATATTCACATTTCATTGATGGTTTAATATTAAATCCCATATTTGGTTTAATCACATTGATTTTTTTTATATTTGACATAATAGTCTTAGTTCACATACAGTGATACAACAAAAATGATAACTAATGCCGACCTTAATTTTAATTCAGTCCTGATTTTAATTTTCTTATTTATATTGTGTTTGTGTATAGGTGAGATGAAGAATGATGGTCACTTAAACTTTAATATATGATAAGAACTTAAACTTAAATTTAAATGTCAGTACATGTGTTGGTTTAAATGTCAATACATGTGTTGCATTTAAACCAACAAAGATTTACAGTCCTGACATTCACAGTACTGTTCATGTTCAATATGTGAATTAAATGCAACAAAGATTATATATGATAAGAACTTAAACATTCCATCATTAACTTAACATTTACATGTACTGACAATGTTTTATACATGCTTACTAAAATAAAGGATAAGTCATCACAGACAAAGTGAGGCCCCTAGAATAAGGTCACAGAAAGAGCAAAGGAGGCATGTGAGTTGATTTAGGTTTGAGGTTAGGGTTTTAGGATCACATTGACACATGATAAAGGAGATAGGTTCCCCATTAAGCAACCAGATGGTGAAAATGGTAATAGTAGATGAAAGTAACCAGGAGTTGTGGGTTGGAGAACTAGAAACTGGATGGTTGTACAGGATAGTGGCTGCCCAATAACATAAACTCCATGAAGTACTAATAGTAGATTCTTTCTGTTAGCATGATAACTCGACTGCCTACTCTAGCATCCTACCTTCCTCAACTCTTTAATGAGGTAATCATGTAATGTCATAACAACAATGCTATCTCATTAATTTTGGGTTGTCTAATTACTTTAAAGACTTTGTTTCTTTTCTTTGTTATTCTTGGAGTTAATTTGAAACATATTTGTAAGATAACATATTTAATTTCATGTTGACTTACAGGGATTGCATTTAATTTTAGCATTAATTTGATAAAAAATTGTTTTGGTGAACTAATATTGTTTAACCGACTTAATTATTTCCTATATTTGTTCTAAAACTTTTCATTTCGTTTTTGGGGAGATAATAATGATACCACTGTACGTACAGGTGCAGACTGTGCTTGAGCTTGGTGGATAGACAATTGGTATTGATAGGGAGATAGATCTTAAACATTTTATGCCATGGAGGATGCTCTGGTCGCTATCCGTGCCACATCTGGTGATAGCTCCAACAAATTTGCAAAAAATGCATAGGGCGGGGGAATTTCATTAAAAAGTAATTCAGGTGAGTTTATTGCAAAAACTGCAAGTCGCGTACTTAAGAAGAGGTTTTTGTTCAACTTTGTGTGGTATTTGCGTATTTGTCACGCTAAGGTATTGTGCAGTACTGTCGCGGTAAGAGAAGTTCATTTCTTTTCTTCGTTCTACTATAAACTTTTTTTTAAGTGCACCTTGAAATTTCATATTTCAAGCTATCAAATGCTTATATTGCAACAGTCTTACTAAGCATGACGTGTTGATTATTCTCTTGGTTCTCAGTTGTTCAACATTTTGATGATAGACAGAGAGCCATTTGCTAATGTAGGGACTCAAGAATTTGGTTCTCAGTTGCCTCTCAAAGTTGATAGACAGAGATCTTCCTGATTTGTTTCCTTCTAACATATACAGTGTTAGATATGATGCTGTGAGGAAATAAATAGTGATTCATATTTTAACTGTTCTTACAATTCCATGAAACAATCTCACGAAAACCTCTCACTCAGGTATGTTCTCACTGCTGCTATTGATGCTTGAGGGAGTTGAGGTGAGTGAGAGTTTACTTATTTCTACCTTGAACTCATCGTGTTTTCCTTTAGATTGTTATTGATTCCTTTGTCATTTTTTCACAGGTTTTTACCTCACCTCATGTCCTTTTGGAGAGGTTTACTTGGATTCCTAAATACAGTAGTTTGACTATTATTTTTTTTACAGACTTTGATTCCTATCTATAGTAAGATTGTGAGTATATGGTGGTTAGAATAATTATTTGATATTGGAGATTTGAGGTTTGATTGTATGAGTTTTGAAGGCTGTTTAGCTCTAAAGAATAATATATAGTCTTCAAACTTTGATGAAGATGATATAAGGGGACGGGATATTTTGTTTTGTGTAATAAGAAATCTTCGAATAATATACAGTTTTACTATAGATAGAAGATGATTTAAAGATATAGTGGAGGGGTTGTTTTGTTTTGTGTAATTCTTCAGAAAAATCCGTAACATTTGGCTTTGTTTGTAGACTGTTCATCTTTAAAGCAACACCAGCAACAGCAACTTCATCTTACTATCAAGGTGATTCTTCTTCTTCATCATGGATGCTCTCCTATTCCTCTCTCTCTGTCTCATCATAAGACCAAACTAGGTTTCTCCTTCCCTCTTTATCAACACAAACATACATGAACACATTAGGGTGTCGAGTATCGAGTTGGTTTTTTTTCAATTACGTTTTTTACTAGAATTAATTAGAATTATATATGGTGTCACTCTCTTCTCATTTATTTGTTCTATAAAGTTTTATGTATAATTTATGTACAGGAGAGTGATGAAGATGTGTTTAAGGTTCCTGACGTGGAAGGTCGAGCCTCACAACTACAGGCACAAGCTACCGAGTCCACTAAAAATACAGACCTCTAGCTGACTAACATATGCACCAATGCACATTGATGGTTACTTGGTGTACATTGAAGAAAGTCAAGGAGACCATTAGCCTCTAACGAACTTGAATGTTCACGGGAGAAATTTTGACATAGTTGGAAAAATAGGAAAATTGCATGGACAATAATTCCAGACCCAAAATAATTCTCCTTCTGAATGCGAAGCTTTATACACTACTCAAATAAATCAGAAAGCTAAGAAGTACCACAGTGGGATCCTCAAACTTGCCTCATGTGGTTCCTTCTGAATACATGTTGGTTTATGTTTAATTAGTTCTGTACTTCCTACTGAAAAAAATTTGGGGCGTGCTATTTTGTCTCTTGCTTAGTTCATTTGGTTATAGAGAAATCGAACTTTTGAGGAGAAAGAGGTAGGAATAGAGAAATCCAGGTTGTTGAAATTACTTGCAACCATATTTCTTTTAATAACGACGATGATGGTGATGTGTTGTTGAAATAAAAAAAAATATTCAGTCATTGTTTAACATGTGGATTATACCGTTCATTAGGCTTCCATATAGAGATCCAAGTAGCGGTACATCAATGTATGCCTTGGTAGACTTCAAGGATGAGACCCCACTGTCTTATCCAGTAATGGTTAATGGTGATGCATTGTATGAGCAGGAAAAGAGGGTATGGGAGATATTGCTTGGGAAGCCCAATATGCAGATAGTATGAGCTGATGCATTATATGAGGTTATCACTGCTGCACTAACTGTTTATCTACATTAGTGCATACTGCATCACTTCCAGCATCCCTCATAATGGCTCATCCCACATTGCCTACTGAAATGAGGTAATCTCTCTCCCTCTCCCCCTCCTCTCTCTTTTTCTCTCTCTCTCTCTCTTACATACACAGGCACACACTATTTTGGTGTTGCATTTGTACACTTTAGATCAAACTTTGAGCCGATATTTTTTATGGAGTTTTTCTATGATGGTTAATTTGTGAGTTTTTTTTATTGCAGTAGATGAGGTACACGCACATGCTGTGACATTTGGTACAGACTTTGAGCCCTTATTTAGATCAGGTACACGCTGTGACATTTGGGGGTTTCAAGTTACAAGTACACGCGCACACACTATTTGATTTGCGAGGTAATATCTCTCTTATACACACATGTAAGAGATATTTTTAATCCCAGAGCACAATGCAGAGTAAATGAACCCGGTAAACTTCTTCAGGGTGAGTAATTGATTTGATTTTAGTTTGCTGTTATTCATGTTGTTTTACGTGTTAATAAATTGTTCTCTTTGAATTTCAAGTGATAAGCGGAGACACAATAGAGATATATCCAATTGGTTCCATGTTACGTGTTACTAAATTGTTCTCTTTTGAGTTTTCTCTTATGTAATGTACTCTATTAGTTCCATGTTACTAGCCATTTTATGGATTTGATTTCGGTTGCTTTGTCGTTTCATTTTGTGTTTCTAAATTGTGTGTAGAATTTGTTTAAATTATGGTTTAATTCATGCAAAAAAATCTAGGATTAACCAATATCTGTTGAGTCAGCATTAATGTATAATGACTTTGAGTTTTTATCTTTCTACCTGTTGTGAATTTTTTATGACCTATAGTCTTCCATGAATATGTTTTCATGAGGTTTACTCACTTTTCTCGATTTTCTGGTGGACAGGGCACACATTAAGGACTTGCAAATTGGCACACGACTGTGGTTACAAGGTTTGGTCTTGATGCATACATACTTTGAAGAAGTGGTACTTTGCCAGAGGCCTCCATAAAAATGTTGGATAATTTGGGACACGAAGAGGTATATGCCACAAAATGGATATGTGCCTTATGGGGATTAAAAAAAATTAGGTGGGAGACAAAATGGGGATATGGGGGACACAACACAGACATACAAGGGACACAGCAAGGACATGCGATGTACACATCGGAACTTACTTTACTCGCCCTTATTACTTTGTGTATCATGTATCTCCGTTTACATTTATTCATTTAGTTTCACGCAAGGGACACATATTAGATTAAGTAGAATTTTATATGTATTGAAATGAATTCTACATTAATGAAATTTGGTCCATTAACTTTTATTGGGTTTATTGTTGTTGTACTATTCTTTATACCTTAAATAGGTGGATAATCCTATAAATAAAGAAAACTTTGTTCCTTTTTTTTAAATCTAACTTATTTCTATTGATATTAAATCGGGTTAATCATTATTTTGTTGTGATTATGTTAGCTTTTTTGCATATCATCATGCCTTTAGGCACGGGCATACCCTAGTATACACACACACACACCCACACACACACTAATACAACACCCCTAGGCTGAGACTTACGGTGCATGCATACTCTGCTATCAAGTCTTGGTACGTCGCGTACTAAATAAAGGACTATCGGTTTGGAATCACTCTCGAACCATAATATACAATCCATACATAATTTGAGGCAAACATAGTTCTAGAACTTTGGGCTACGAACTTACCTACGCACCCAAATGACCGGGCATACCCTCATTCGCACAAGCAGTGGTCATCCCTAAGTTCTTTGTTCTTTGATACAAGTCTAAAATCCCCCAAGATGTCTCATCAATATAAGATTGTATCCTTCATAAATCTCCTGTGATAGAAAGCACTGTAGGTATGTCATACATATAATAATTCACAAATTAGGTTTTCACGTGACCTATGTATATAAGTTCAGTAAAGGTAAGAACGCACTTTACAATATATCCCGTACGTAGTCTATATAACTATCCAATAGCCTATGTACCATTAATATACCTCCATTAAGTCAATTCAGCAGCTATCTCAGTCATATCCTACTAGTCTAAGTCACCAATCCCCTAGGAATCCTCGTGTCATGATAAGGTTCCCCGAATTTGAATCTCAACACATAATTATGTTCAATTAACTTTATCCCTAAATTCTCCTCATGTCATTAAGTCGCCAAATAATCCTTGGCCTACTGGTGTTTGAAATAACTCGCATTATATTTAAAAATTGCTTCAAAAGTTAGCTCGATCATTTCCCACGCGTTCTAAGAAAAATGGGAAAAATTTATCAAAATTTGGGCAGCCAAATCGATTTGGCCTTGAACTGAATCGATTCACTTGCTACAGGTTATCATCTTCTTCCCTTAATAGTTACGAGTTTCACCATTTTTAACCATTCAAACCTTAATTACACGATCCCACACTCCCAACCAAACCTACCAAACATCATACTAACCTATGTACATGATTTCTAATGTTTTATAATCATCAAATAATCAAAGAACTCCAATTAGTTTGAATTAATTCAAGATTAATTTCTAAAACCCTAGTTCACCATTTTTCATCAAGAAGATCTATAGAATTCAGATTCCTTCACATTTTGATTACCAGTAGTTGATCAAATTCGTCTTCTTACATAAGGGATTCAAACCTAACATTAATTTAACCCAAGACATGATTTAAATCTCTCAATTTTATCATAAACATTCATGAAATCAAGATAATAACCATCCTACTCTAACATGGATATTATATCTAATCATAATTCAGAAAGATAAATACTTTCCTCAAGTTGTAAGTCTGAATCTCTGCAGATGGGTGGTGGGGGTGGTGTTATTCTCCTTCCGATCTACACAATGGTGGTAGCGGTGGTGTAAAATGATGTAGAAAAGCCTTAGGACTCCCTTAGAACTCTCCTTCTTCCTCCCTGATATACTCTCTTAGTTTTTGTTCTAGTAACCCTAACTTCCCTAACACAAAATCTGATTTATACTTAAAAAATTTGTGGGTCTATTTTCCTCAAAAATTCAAAAGACTAAAATCCCCTCTGCGGTACCGGTTTGGCCTAAAAATGCCCCGGAACCCAAGCTAAACCCCAGAGTACACTTTTTTACTATCTCGACCCTTCCGGAAACATTGGCGCACTTAAAATGACGATATCGAATATTAAAAGTAAAATTATATTTTATTTCCCAAATTAAGTCTTGACACAACTCACACGCGCATCCCGACAAAATTTACTGTAACTACCATATTTTTCATTCACGATAATTATAATATTTCCTTATCATTATTATTACTCATTCACTATGTAATTTTCAATATAAATAAATATTAATCCTCATCTCAGTAATTAATATTTATTTTACTGGATTAATTTTCAAATATAATTTAATCAATCCAAATTAATTCCCAAAATAAAAATCAATCAAATTACAGGGTGTTACATTAATGTCGCAAGCAGCAACCAGTTATTTATAACTCACAATGGGCTGTAGCCAAGGGGATAAAAACCTTTTTTACTATCTCTTGACTTTCAAAGATAAAAACCTTAAAATCTTAGGTTTTGGCAAATAACACCTTAAATTGTCTATCCATGTTCTTGGCCAAAAACCAATCCAAAAAGTGTTCCAAACCTAGAATCTAACCCTAAACAATTCCTTACACACCTTTCTAATTCACAAAGGCCTCAAAAATGTGCCAAACGGCAACACGTAATAACTAGACTACCTAATTAAAAATTTCCCACCATATAGAGAATAAACCTATAAGGAAATCCTAAAATAGTCATCCATTCGATTCAAGCAAGTAAGTTTACATTGATATAACAGTACGAATTCCAAAAATTAGGGGGAAAACTAAACGTCATAAATCCGTAAGAACTACATGGGTCTAGAGATGAACAAGCAACAAGTAAAATGTGCAAACAAGCATGGATTTCAAGTAAAAAAATAAGAAAATCAAGAAATTGAAAAAGAATCAACCTGGATTGTAAATGATCGTCTTAGGAAGGAGAATGTATGCCAAAAACCACCACAAGATCGCCTAAGAAAGTAGCCTGAAAATCGCCCAGGGATTATGCTCTCTAAGGTCTTACAAAGGTAGTGAGGCCATGACCTCTAAAAATTTATACAAGAGGGCGCTGGAAGTTGAAGCGTTGCAACTTTATGGCCGTGGCACTTAGCCGCATCCACAACAAGAAAAAAATTGACTAGAATTGACACAATAACACTCATTACGTCCTAGCACTGAGACTTGGGGGCTTATTGATATGCCCAATACTGACACTTTGGCCTCGGAATGCAAAAATTTAACGCCGCTTCCTAGAGCTCAGACAGGTCGTGATAATTACCTTATTTCAGCAACTCAAGAAGCCACAAACATTTCTAACAAGTCATGGATACCTACCTCGTAAGCAGCACATACCCTATCGCAAACTAAGCCACATCAGCATGCACTTTCCCATTGTCTAACTTCTAGAAGGATTCCACACTTGCATCACTTATCCATATGTCAGGTGATCTATTAACGTGAACCTTCCATTGACTTTTATAAATAGAAGTGATCAGCCCTATTTTGGCAGTGAAGCCATCCGAAACTCTTCACTCACTTTTCTCTCTTCATCTTAGAGCTCACTCAGGTGACCCCCGATAACCTGAGCCACTACAATTTCCTTCCCCTCTACAACCTTACTTTATAGGCTGCATCTAGCTCAGCACAGAGTCAGTATATTCATCTATTCAACCTTCTTTCTCTCTAGTATGCCTCTAAAGGCACCCCACTTTTATAATAATGCAAACATAAAATGGTAATGTGGCACCAAAATGGACCTAGCCTCATTTTATAACCGAACCACTCTATATATTGCGTTCTATCTCTCTTTTCTTACTTTATTATGCTTTTCACACTTTATGATGGTTAAGAATAACTTTAGTGGCATGGTTATTTTTTACCGATCCAATTTCTTACATCATCAAGGATCTCTACCTCCGCTTTGTAGGCCTATAATGGGGGATCAAATCTACCCATACTTAGCCATATACGAATCAGTGGTCAGCTCGGTGTTGGTTTGGTAAGAAAATGGAGTACAAAAACTAATTTACTATACTAGGAAAATATACCAAGGAGAAGAGATTTGATCTCCAAGTCTAAAAAAATTATCATTCGCTTTAAATTAATGCTTCCTGGAGAATGAAGCCATAATTTTAGGCCCATACGATCATTTTTTTATACATGCCTACCTCTACGTCAAGTTATTCATAATCTTGAGAATTTGGGCAAACCGATGCCTTGGATTGTAGAACTAAAAGAGTATGGCATCCAGTTTGTACTAATAACGACCATAAAGGGACAAGATGTGGGAAATTTTATATCTAAATTCGCCTACGAAGAAAAAATGATCGACCGAACTTATGTAAAAGAGGGATCAACCCAAAAATTGACCAAGCAGACTTCTTCGAAAGAGAGCTCATGAGCCCAACCTGATGAGTAGAATCTTGTTGGAAATAACTCTTCCATTAATACAATTAGACACAATATTGATGTACCAGTGTCATCAACTAAATAAGAAGACATTGCTCATGATTTAGATTGAGCAAAGACACTATTTAAACATGGTTGTCTAGTTGATTAAAATTTTATAGAGGAAATGCCTACATGGCATCTATTTATTGATGAATCATCCTGCACCACCAATAGTGGAGTATGATTAATACCCACAATGTTGAATAAAATTGATGAGGAATATGCCCTCTGATTCCAATTTTAAGCACCAAATAATGAAGGCAAATTCAAAGAACTTTTAGTGGGTTTTAGTCTGGCATCATCTATGGGTGTCGAGAAAATAGAGGAAGATAATGATTCTTTATTCATAGTTAACTAATTAGGGGAAGTTTATAAATAAAGGGAGGAATCCATGGAAAAATATAAAGGCAAATACATGAGTTTGTTAGCCAAATTAAAAGATGTTTAAATAGTGAGAATCCCAAAGACAGAGAATGCTCGAGCAGTTACACTTGCTCGACTGACATTAGCGATAAGGACAAAGCTGTGAAGAATAATGCCAATAGGGATCCTCATGCAAAGAATAATTGATGAAGAGAGTACAAGCTTAATAGAGCTGGATATGGTACAATATTGGATGAATCCCATAAGAGAATAAATGGAACAAGACATAATTCCATCAGATCCCAAAGACGTAAGAAGACTCCAATATAAGGCATCCTGGTTGATAAAAAAAGGTAGATGTTGTATCGAAGAGGCTTCATCGTAACCTTTTTTAGGTATGTCAATCCAAATGAAGTCAACGACCTAATAAAGGAAGTATATAAGTGATCTTTTGGAGAAAATTCAGAGGACGAATCACTGGTCAAGCGGGAGGCTACCCAGTTTTACTACTAGCCAACTAGTAAGGAAGATTGTGCTAATGATGTGAATAAGTGATAAATGTCAAAAGTACGCCAACATGAATAATAGTCCATGTTATTACCTTGTGTTGATCACATCTCCCTAGCCGTTTACAATGTGGGGAATATATCTGGTGGGCCTCTACCTAATACCAGAGGAAGGTTCAAATACTTGGTTGTTGTAGGAGACTGCTTCACCAAATGGGTGGAAGATGAACCCCTGTTGGATATGTCCTATGAAAAAGTCTTCCACTTCATCTAGAATAACATTATTTTCCATTATGGGATGTTTTATGCTTTCATCACCGATTATAGCACTCAGTTTGATAATCGGGAGTTCGAAGACTATTGCGTGCGATCTAAAATACAGAACCTACATTCTGCACCTGACCATCCTCAATGTAACGGGAAAATTAAAATAATGAACAAAACCTTGATTGATAGAATAAAGAATAGGCTTGACATTGCTAAAGGAATTTGGATTAATGAAGTCTTGAGTGGTCTATCGGTGTACATGATGGCGCTAAGGACATCAACATGGGAGTCCCCTTATGTATTAGCCCTTGGAATATAAGTAGTAGTCCCAATAGAAATTGGTCTACCGAGTCACTGAGTTCTCAATTTTTACTCACCAAAAAATGACCTATTGAGAATACTTGATATTGACCTAGTGAAGGAAGTCAAAGAACATGCAACACTCTAGGTGGATATGTACCAACAACGAACTAGAGGCAAACTGGCATAGTCTAAGAGTAAAATTGAGCACCCTGAAAGATGGGGACAACATGCTGAAAAATGTCATCCATAAAAGGAAGAAATTGGAGACAAATTGGAATGGTCCACATGGAGTAACTGCATTTATCCAACTAGGGACTTATAGAATTAAAAAAAATGGAAGGGGAACCATTCAAGAATTCTTGGAATGTAGTACTAAACTAATGATGAACATGTAACACTCTTTTATTTCTTATAACCCATTTCTTAGTGTTGAATAGGACTTTATTATGACACCATTGTTGTATCTTTTAATTTATTTGGCTAAAGGGAGATATGCTAAAAAAATTCTCCCACAAACATAACAAACAATATAAATTCTTATATAACCCCGTCAAAAGTTCATGAATAAGATGTTTTACTTAATGTATGTTCTCACCTTTAAGGCAGACAAGGAATATGAAGTTTGCCAAATCACTTCATGTATGATCTGGCCTTTAGAGCAGACCCAAAGTTAGAAGTTTGTAAAATGTAGGAAATCCATTATAGTCATATGTATGAGGTAATCCAACCATAACTCAGTAAATACAAACATGCTTCTTAACACATTTGGTTCTCTCAAGTAACTAATGTTGGTATTTTGTTATAACAATAAGATCTATCGATATTACCAGAAAAAGGATGTTAGTAAACCCTAAGAATGGATAACCCAGGTTTTCCCATCCTTGTTAACTAATAAGACAATTTATTTAGGCAACGACCGACTACATGATCATAAGACTAAATAATTAGTAGATCCATTTTCAACATGCAAAGCTTAGTAAGATAACACAACTTAAAATTTCAATAATATGATTGCATATACTTGTGCGAAAGACAAACAAGTAAGGAAACATGAATATAAAATTCCATTATAAAATTTAATTCATTACAAGAATGTTAAATTATTACAAGTCATCACATAAATTTTAGTCACGAGAAGATGTTGTCTTTCTTGCTCAACCTTCGAAACCAACAAGAGGAAAGTTTAAGGCATAGAGGGTAACGATCATACATGGATCTCTAGTCCTAGATTGACTAGTAAAACTAACCTTATTTACTATATGACGAGGTCGGTTTGGTTCTTCATCTCCATTAAGGATACAATCCTCGAGGTATTTTCTTATTAGATTCACTGGAATGACATACGGGGGGATCCAAGAGGAGTTAAGATGGAAATGATAATTGGGGACATCCAATTAGCCTAGATCATGCCAGTCCATAGTTTATTCTCTTCTAAAATCTTCATTACTGCCAGAGTAATGAGCCAACCATGCTTATGGGTGACTTTCTTTGCCTCATCAAGCTCTGTCCCCATATGTATATGGCCCTCATCGTAGCCTTCCATCCAAACAGTGCACGGTATCTTATGAATTTGATATATCAGTCGATTTACCTTCTCATTCATCCTCTTAATAGTGGAAAACTAATTTTTGATTACCATGGCTTAGTCGAGCAGAGTTTTCTGGTACTCTGTTCCTCTACCAACTGCGAAATTCTTCCTTGTGACTGGGAAGGATGACCTTTGACTTTCTTCATTTATCCTAACTCTTCCCTTAGGAGAGTATTCTTTTCATCTTAAAAGATGCTAATCTTATTCTGGTCAGTAGGCCTAAACTTCTTAAGACCTTCCAGCTCAACTTATAGAGCATTTTTTCTTGCTTAAGCATTTTATCGACTTTTTTAGACCGAGTCAATTCAACTGTAATAATGGACACCTTCTTAGAGTAAGTTGATGCCAATGAAAACAACTTCTAGTCAAAATCCACTACTTTTGTATAGTTCAACTAGTTTCTTCTCATGGCCAACTTGAACATTTGCCAATAACTTTTCGTGGTTCTATTGCATAGTAAAAACCATGTCATAATAAGTTGAGTTGCATGTAAGCGCCTGTGAAAAAGTCGATGCAAATTCAGATATGATTACTTCGCAAGAGGAGGTCCATCTAGACTAAGTAATTATTTAATATTCTCCTCATCAGTTATACTATAATATGATGAAATAAATCTTTCTTTAAAGTTGTTTTGGATGACAATAAGATATGCCAATCTTAAATTAAACTATAATGCTAATGGTCGGATGTAAACATTTGACGAGAAAAATAATTTCTAAGAATCTAACAAGGGCAATAATATGTGGAACAAAAATTCCATTTCATCATAAAGAGGAGTCACATCAGGGTATGAGTCACATCAGAGTAAGTCCTAAACATTGATATAGAAATAAAAATTATCAAATTAGAACATAACAAAAAAATCCTATTAGAAACTACAATGAATTTATTCTCCACCTTCTCCTAGTTAACCTTCACCCAGCTCAGTGATCACTGCTAGCCCTTTGTTAGAAGTAGCACTATCCTAATCTTCATCATCATCAATTTCGTCATCAACCTGAGGAGTACCAAGAAGGTGCAATTGGAAGAGATTGGAATCCTTGGCAGTGCCGACCTTGGTAAGTGATTATTCCAAACATTTTAAGAATACTTTCTTCAAATAGTTAAAACTCATATATGCATTGACAAAGGCCTTGTCCTAGCCCTGAGTAAAAGCCTCTTATTTTGCCTTTGTAGTAGAGACCAACAATAGTTCAGCCTTGATTTTTTCTTGCTCGGCTGTAATTTGTGCATCTTTAGCTTCATTCCTTATCTTCTCGACAGAGGCAACAACCTTATCCACTAAAATCTTATCCCCCTCAACTTCATGGACCATGTTCTCCAATTTATCTTTATTTTTTTTGGGGCCTCATTAGCCGGGAAAGTAGCCTTAAAATATTTATGCATCTCATGGAAGGTGACCTCAATATCTGAAGATGAATATTTCAGTTTGTCATTACTCATCAAAAGTTTCTTCTAATCTACGAGGAATTGCAAAGTTAAAGGGAAGAGGGAGGCATTACAAAAAGGATGGGATAAATCTAAAGAATAAAAATATAAACAACCAGCTTACCAGTCTAAGTTGTGACTGGCTTATGAGGGATTGAATAGGCAACCACTCGGTCAACAAGGAGCTTATTCTTACTTTTTTCTACAAAACACAAAGAAGGAATACAAAATTAGTAATAGAAATAAAGTAGAAATAAGATAAAAAAAATTGTTTAAATGTGCTTCACAGCCTACTCCTTTACATTCCTGAGAGAATCTGGGCCCCTCATATGCTGTAACCTTAGGAAGAGTGGTAAATTTCCAATTCTCCACAATCAAATCATAATTCAAATAATCCTTATTGGAATCAGATAAATTCATAACTAAGGCCCAATTTGATTGTCTTGTCTTCGGGTAATAAATGTTCTCAATATTGGTGACCAAATGGTAATAATACATTAACATCGAAATCCCACTATGGGTCATATTGTTCATTAATGAGATGGAACCTATTAACGATTCTCTAAGTATTTGGGAAAACTTAGGCAGGTAAGATATTAAAATATTGAAAGAATTTTAGAAGTAGATATATGGAGGGAAAAGTGACCCCACATTAGGCAATGAAAATAGATGGTAACTAGTGACCCTCAGGATGGGCATATAAATGACATGATCCTCTCACTAATTCATTGATTACCCATTAGGGGATCCCATAAGTAGACATACAATCTTCTAACAAACTCTCAGTGATCGTATAAACCATGTTTCTAAAAGAACAAGAAAGTATTTCAAAGGAAATTAAAGATGGATTAAAAGATTCCTACAGTGAAATATAGAAAGCTCTCACAAATGGCTAAAATGCTAGATGTAAAGATCTTGGAGATGGTTAAAGTACATGGAAATAAAGGAAGGTTTTTGAATAAAGGTGAAATGAGAAAAACAGGGGGAAAAAGTTTATAGGCTTGAGATGGCACCTTTATAGTTTTCGAAGCCTAATAGTGGTTAAATATAACTGGCATTTCCGTTCTGGTGGTGAACAGCTGCTAAAACTGGTTTATTAACAATGTATCCTGGAGCGCTTTATTTCCAAAATTTAACCCGTAATTACAAAATTGGCACTGAACTAAAAATCTTAGGTTGAAAACTCTTTGAGGTCGGTGATTGACTAACTCATAGGAAAAATCAATAACTAATACCCCGCACAACTTGCACACTCAGAGCTATTGAACACTTTATCCATTCATTCCACACCCTAAACCACTCTAGAGATCTAATACTCCACAGAAGCTACTACCTATTACAGTCATGTATGAAGTCTTGGTGGATTTTATTGTACCATAAGTATGGAGTGTGATGTGGATCAATCGTATTATGACCTCTGTCGTCAGAAGGTGTTAAACGTGACCACTGATATAGTCGGCACAACGTATCCTTGGTCGGTTGAATAATATAGCTGGTCGATAGACAACCAAATTCAATAACTTAGTGTTATCATCTAAGATCATGAAGGTCACATGTGGAATATGTGTGTCTCTAATTACTCTCATATGAGGCAATCCTTTAGCTGATTAAATTAAATCTTTATTAAATGCCCTTGAAATGTAAAAAAGGTAAAATTGCCTAACTTACAAAGGAACTCCATCCATTCACCTTCTCACACTCTCTTTCTCCCTCCCCTTCAATTAACACACAATTACACCTGAGGGGTGATATGACACGAATACACTTATTATTCATTTGAAGAGAACTTTGAGAGATTGTATCCACATTTCTGATTGAACAATACACACATGCATAACCTATGTGGATGTAGGAATCATATTGGCCGAACCACGTTAATCCTCTTCCCCAATATCAATCTCTCATCTCTCTCTAAACTTTAGAACATTGGTCTTTTTATACGTTAGTAATTATCATTACTATTCATCAAGCTTTGAATCGTAAAATCCTATACCAATTTTAGACGACAACAGACATCATTATTATAGATGGAAAACATAATACAGACATAAAATGACATTTTTAGTAAAGAAGAAATGAAATACCGGGAACGTGTTGCAACAAAAATCATTATTATAAGGGTGACTTGACATTTGACCTCCATTAATTATGTCATATATCATTTTTGGTACAATGATACCAATGTTTAGCGTAATATCATTTTGGATACCATTCACTTTTTGCAAATAAAAGTATCACAACAAGTTTAAAAAATATAAAATTACATCGCAAAAAGTAAAAATGGTACCCAAATTGATATTACATTGAACTTTAGTGCTCAAAGCGATATATGACATAATTGATGGGGCCATATGACAAATCACCAATATTATAAACCGTTGACACATAAAACAAACGACATGTTATATACACAATCAATTAGATTAAATAAAGTCTAATGGTTTAAACACTACCAATATTCAATGGCCTAAAAAAACTATTTTCTTATAGATAAAGACACATATAAAAAACTAATATTTGGTGCAACTAGTGGAAAACCATGTATGTATGCAACAAATCAATAAGAATAGGTTAGGAGCTCAAATAGCATATCAAGACTAATTATGTTAAATGTATCATTATATGTAGAATAATAATTTAATTCACATAGATGTAGATAAGAATCATTGTATCTAAGAACCAATGACAATGAAACAAAAATAAGATATAAAAAACCATTTCTTCCAACATTCATGAAGATCAAGAAAATTATAATTAAAAAACTGTTTCTCCTACAAGAGAACTCAACAATTGGCAAACATCAACACTAAAGGTTGCATTGCGTGTTTTGCTCATTTTTTGCTAAGTTATTGATGTTAATTGCATGCAGTTAAATATACTAAGTTAGGTTATTTTTTCAAAAAATTAATTCCTCCCATGATTTTTCTTCCAAAGTTATGGTAACCTTGCATGATGAGAATTTGATTAAAAGGGGTGAGTTTGAAAGAAAGGAGTTAGCCTTTGTTCCCATAGTAAATGCTATGATTGGTTAGTGGAAGGAAGGCGAGACACTCTTTTGAGTTGTAGGAGTCAAGTGTGGTGGGTGGGGAGGATGATATTTTACCCTCAAAATAAATTGTGTGAATCGATATAGAGAAGATGATTGGGAGGGTTTAGAGAGAAGATTGTTCAATCATTATAGTGAGGTGAATCTCGTGTTGGAGGATGTGGTTTATTAGCGGAAGAAACTTTTTTTGTGAGGACAACGATATGTCTATTTTTTGGGGTCATCTACATGACACTAATTGAACTAATGAAGAAGTGGAACCTCAATTCAAATCACCAGTAGGAGTCTTTGGCCTAAATACGCTTGAGATAGAATTGGATTTTGAGGATGAGGGGGGTGAAAAAGAGTTGAGGAAATGATAAGTGGGTTTGAAAATTATTTAGGAGTATCTTATGAGGGTAATGAAAAGAAAGCATGGAAGTGGTTCAAAAAGAATGCGAGGAAGTGGATGGGGTGAAAAAATGGAGGAGAAAGTGGGAATCTATCGGTAGGAGAAAATGAGAGAGAGAAAGAACTTTGAAGACTTAAATGGTCCATTAATTATGAGATTAGAATGGGAGAAAGGGGGTCGAGAGATATGAGAGAGGGTGAAAATGAATACTGATGAAGTTGTGAATTAATCATGAATTGTCAGGGATATCAATGACCTTTATAAGAGAATTATCATAAAGAGGGTGATTTATATGTGGAGGCATTTTGTCTGGTGTTTATAGGAAAGCAAAGTTAGTAAGTTGAGTAGAGAGGTGTCTCAAAGCATGTGTAGGGTTCAATGCTTCTATTGGTACACTTTTGTTTCGTGTGTGGGGGGTGGGGGTGGGGTGCACCTATAAAAGGTATAGAATTAGGGACCCTCATCATTTTTAGGTTTTGACAGAGTGGGAAGAGCATTTCCTAGGAGCGATGCAATCGTTTTATCTAGAGTACCCTCATACCATATTCTAATTATATTGGAGTGTGATTGGGTGTCAAGGGGGAGAAGCCTTTTTAGGTTTGGGAACATGTGATTGAAGGAGAAGGTCTTTGTTGAGAGAGTGAGGATGTGGTGGGATGGTTACCAAGTGGAGGTAATGCAGGTTTTATTGTGGCAAAATATTCATCTTTTCTTAAAGAGGATCTAAAAAAGTGGAACATAGAGAGTTTCAGACATGTAATGGATGCCATTGTTAGAAAACAAGAAGAGATCAAGGATCTAGATGAGAGTAATGGGATGAGTATGTTGTGTAAAGAAGATCAATTGAGAGGGAAAGATAGGAAAGGGGACGTGGGGAGGAAAATAACTTAAGAAGAGATTGACTGGAGACAAAAATCTCGAGCGTTGTTCTAAGGGTAGGAGATAGGAAAACAAACTTTTTTCATAGAATAACCTATTCACATTGGAGAATAATCACATAGGAAAGTCAGTGGTGGATAGGATGGAGTATACATAGGAGGGTGAGATTAAGGCGACAGTTAAGAGTTTTAGTAAGGTTTCTTCTAGGAAGAGGAGGAGTGGAAACCTACTTGAAATGTGTTTGAGTTTGGGTTTATTTAAGGCATGAGTAGTGAAGATTTAGTCTCCTTCGATAGAAGAAGTGGTTAGTTCTTTGAAGTCAATACGGAGGATAAGGCACCAGGGCCAGATGGGTTCTTAAAGCCTTTCTTTCAGTAATGTTGGTCGGTGGTGCATGATGATATTTTATTCATTTTTTTAGATTTCCATGAGAATTGTTGATATCATCAAATCTTGAATGCTTCTTTTATTTCTTTAATCCCCCCCTCCCCCCCCCCCCCCCCCCCCCCCAAAAAAAAAAAAGTGGAGTGGTGGATGTGAGGGGCTTTATGCCAATCAATTCGTACAAAGTATATAAGATATTGGCTAAGGTATTGTTAATTAGATTGAGGAAGTTATTAGATCCCACTGTATCCATGGCTTAGCATGCATTTGTGGGGAGAAGACAAATATTGGATGCAACTTTGGTGGATAACTAAAATGTGAAGGCGATATTGAGAGGTGGGTTACCAGGCTTGGTATGTAAATTTGACATCAAGAAGTCATATGATCACGTTAATTGAGAAAGGGGTGGTCCCTACGTGTGTTTCAAATCAAACCAATTTTTACCAAAAATTGTCCAACTTTTAATTACCACCAAACCAAGTTGTGAAAAACCAATTTTTACTTTAAACCAATTTTATCTTGATTAATCCTAAACATTCATCTAATGATTAAAGCAAGTAAAGTAAAGTAAAGAATACTCACAACGCCGGATGTGCGAGGAAAAAACCCAAAACGGGAAAACAACCTCGGACAGCCCAAGCCAGACAATCACTATGAACAAAGGTTTTAAAAAGACAGATTAGCCTTACTCAATGACTCGATCCCCACGGGTCTTAACGCTCCTTCTGATCTTCTACCGTTCTTCGATAGTGCCCACGCAGAAAATCCTTCTTCCATGATACCTGTCCATAACACATGCGCCCACGTATGTCTCGGTGTCCACCGAATGGCTTTGATACGTCTACGATATCGAACAAGAAGTCCTTCTCTTTTCTTCATCGCAAAACCCAAATTTTATAGTATAGAATAAACCTTCTTAGTGCAGCAAGATCACATAAACATATAATAATGATAATTCGGATCTTTGCAAACTCTAAGGATGTGCTTAAGCTTTAAAACCTTAGTAAAACATGTTCAAGCACGCCTCTGTGTCATAAACTATTTTTCCAGAATCCACAGCTTTTTATTCCGACAAAAACATGTTTTAAATAGGAATTAAGTGTCGCCTAAAAAATTGTGTTGCTCGAACGAGATCAGCAAGTCATTCACGCGACATATCCATCTCGCTCGAACGAAGGACAGATGTCATTCGAACGACGACATGTGTCAGTTTGACTTTTTGACTTTAATTAAGTCAAACTCTATTCTGATCTTATCAGAATAAAAACTTAGTGCAAACATTTAAAACACTTTTAAAAACATTTTAAAACATTTTCCTTATAAAAATTACATCATTATCTTTTATAAAAATTATTTCGAGCACCATTAATTATATGCATTCATACCAGTGTGATCTCGGAATGCAATAAACTTTGAAGATGAATAAACTTGCACTAATTAAACATCGGCATGATTAATTCTTTGAAGCTTTGCTGCAACGTCTTCAATTTCTTCAATACATTATAGACCAAGTAGGATCGTTACAAAATAAAATCTCCCTATGACATATTACAAACACATTTTTGTTTACGGAATTAAGTCAAAACGATATAGGGACTCAATTGGAAATTTATGTCCTTACATGAATTGATATTTCTTGGTTGATTTTTTTTAGAGGATGGGGTTTGGTCGGAGGTGGTGGATATCAAAAGAGAGCTTCATTTCCTATCTTAGGTATTTAATGTTGGTGAATGGATCCTCGAAAGGTTTTTTCTCAGTTCCTCTGATTTATATTAGGAAACCCGCTCTTGCCTTTATCTTTATTCTAGTTATGGAAGGATTGAGTAGGATTTTGGCAAAAGCAGTAGAGGAGGGAATTTAAGGTTCTTCAAAATGGGGGTTTGAGGGGATCCATGTGTGTGACATCCCATCTTTTATTTATAGATGATGCCATAATGTTTTGTGGAGCTGAGGAGGTCCAAGTGAGAAGTCTTAAAATCATATTTATGTATTTAGAGGAAGTCTTAGAGTTGCATATAATTATGGGTAAGTGTGAGATGATTCCAATTGAGAGTATAGAAAGAGTTAATGTTTTAATAAAGGTTCTAGGGTGAAATGTTTGATCATTTATGTCCACTTAGTTAGGAATTACATTAGGGATACTTATAAAGACAATGGTATATGGGATCCCGTTATTTAGAGGAGAGGAGTTGGGCAAGGTAAAGGAAGACTTATTTGTCTAAAGGGGGGAAATTGACATCAATTAAAAGAAAAATACCTAGCTTACCCTCTTAGTATCATTTTATCCTTCCTCTACGGGTTTTTGTCCATTGAAAGATTGACAAGTTAATGAGGGATTTTTTGTGGAATGATAATGAGTATAGTTTCAAGCATTGTCTAGTGGGCTCAGAGGGGGTGTTCTATATGGCGAGTGAAAGGGATAGATTTATAGCTTAGCATATTTGAAGGTATTTGGATAATACTAGATAGAGACCCACATATAGAATGAGGATAATGGATTGGGAGTTAGAGGAGGAAACGGAGATTTTTTATTAGTTGGGGGGAGAGAGGCTTTCCAGGGGGAGAATAGTTCAGTGTATGGTAAAGGAGGACAAAGAGGAATTCTTGGTGAGAGATTATTAGGCTGCTTTGGTGGGAAGTGGGGGAATAGAGTTCCGTTAAAGAAGCATTTAGTGTACTCGAGATCCACCAAAAGTTAATTTCTTTTCATGGACAACAATGAGACGGACCATTATGAAGATAAATGGGTTATAGATGAGAGGTAGGTGCATGGAAAGTATGTTTTAGATGTGTAAGGATGATGAGGAAATTTCTTATAACTTGTTGTTGCATTATTGGTTTATTAAGGGAATTTATGAGATACTTTATTCCATCTTTGGAGTGAAATAGGAGAGCCCGAATCGATTAGAGAATAAATGGTAGCCTGGGGTTATGTGATGTGAGGGAAGGAGTTATGTACAGTGTAGAAAATGGCCACTTGATAACTTTTTAGAAGATTTGTAAAGATATGAATACGAGATGTTTTGAGGGAAAATATATCAAGCTGTCAAGACTTCGCTATTCTCTTTTGATCACTTTGTTCTGAGTGACCGAATCGATTCGGACCCAAGCCGAATCGATTCATCCTGAGACAGTAGCCCAAGTATTTTGACCCGAATCGATTTGCCTTGGAGGCCCAATCGATTCGGATTGGGCCCGAATAGATTTGGAAACGTGGCAGATTTGGGGATGTTTTTCTAGGGTAAGTTTCATCCCGTTTCGTTTGATTTTATTGATTGGGAATTTCTATATGACTTATCAGGAGTATGTTTTGGAGACTTTTAGGAAGTTTTCCCTTATAATAAATTGTTGGGGTCCTATGGACTTATTTCGAGAGAATATCCTTAACGTAAATTGAATTGGGAGATGATTCATACGAATAGAAGTGAAGTGTGAATTTCAAGTGAGAAATACTATAGTGTATAAAAAGTGGGGAAGTTATGTGAGTTATTGACGAATAGTATATCAAGAGTAAAATATACTAAATAATGATATTATATCATCTACGCCTAAGAGCGTAATAAGAGTATGTAAATAGTGTGATATATATACCTTGTGTGATGGTATACATTTATATGATGTGAATGATATATATATATATATATATATATATATATATATATATATATATATGTGTGTGTGTGAAGCATACCCCCTCTATGCTATCATGGGAAGTTACGTGATGTGGGTGAGGCCCCTGGCTTGAGGAGCAGGGCATGTGTAGTCCCTAGGTCATAGCGTCCATTTATTATTGTGTGATTTTTATTAGGGGCGAGACGTGGTGCGTATGTTTTGTCTCATTTACGGGGAGGAACTATGACCACTTCCCGTACATTGTGATATGGTTTTTGCCAAGGCGGTGTGAGATTCCGACCGTTGGTACCCAGGATGATATATGAGTGATCCCCTGGTAGATGATAGCATTGAGAACCTGCATCCTCAAGTTATGGCTCGCTCGGATGGTTATTATTATACTTGTGTGAATAGTATATTAATTGTATATGATTATGTGATATCATTTTTTTATCTAGAGTAAAGAGACATAAGAAGATTGATTTAATCTCATTCTGAGAGATTTTATCCGGACTAAATTTGGGGATGAATATATTAAAGTGGAATTTAAGAGTAGATAATTATATGGTTACATAAGTATAGAACTTTGGGTATCGAGGACATAATGGACCTCAAGTACCAACATTGCCAAGGAGTAGTGTATCGAGGGGGTTTCCTGTTTGGATTTCGCTTGCGAGACGTCCCACGCACGAAACACAGTGCAATGTTAGGAGTGGGGAGAAGTTAGTCCTTAGTGCTCATATTTATCATATTAGTATATCTCGACGATCGACAGTGTCAAGTAGTCGTGTATCAAGGGGGTTCTATGTTTGGATTTCTCTTGCGAGACGTCCCACGCACAAAACGCTGTGCAGTGTTGAGAATAATAAATCATTTTTAGTATAATAGAATTTGGGTTATACGCGTCATGCATTGAGGGCATAATGAATCTTAATAATTAATACTGCTAAGGAGTAGTATATTGGGAGGGTTCCTTATTTGGATTTCACTTGCAAGATGTCCCACACACGAAACGTAGTGCAGTACTGAGAATTGGGAGAAGTTTAGTCCTTAGCACCTAGATGCTAATAACTCATATATATATATATATATATATATATATATATATATATATATATATATATATATATATGTCAATAACTAGAATATGAGAACTTCTAGTAAGAGAATGTTTATGTATATCATATATGTTTAGAAGTGGATGTATAATTGAGATCGATAGTATTAGAAGTTAATGGATATAATTTAGATGGTTTTTAAATGATTTTAAATTTGGGAGTGAGTTAGATTACTTTGCCCCTAGATAGATTTGGGCAATTCTTTGGAGATCATGTGCATACGTTTAGTTGCGCGCTTTAGTTGAGTGGTGAGTTGAATTTTATGGAGAGTGGGACTGCATTTTAATCATGTTATAATGAATTTATAATTATTATGCATTTTAATACACTTGCTATAAAATGTTTTCTCACCTCGGGCTCTGACCCGTTTATATTTTCTCTTGCTATATATATATATATATTGTATTATTTTAGGTGTTCATCCTCAAGGACGCCATTGATGTTAATCATCCAGTGTATTCATGGAGCTGTGGCACTAGCGGACTGTTGTGATATTTTTATTTAGTCGATTCCTATCTTTTGGGTATCTAAATTAGGATTCAGTTTGTATATCGGGTTTATACCAAGTGTTGTAGTTTACTACTTTTATATTTTTCCTCTCAGAGTATTGTATTGTCTGTGCCCCGACAGCATATTCGGGTAATTTATTTGGTACATTTTGTTGTACTCTAATATTAGTCTCTTTTATATTATTTGAGCATGTGTGTTTTTTTATCATATTCAGTTGTAGTTATGTTGTTGGTTGGTTGTTGCATGGCGGGTTTTAGAAATTTGAATAATGTTTTAAATTTTTTTTGTCACCCTCTTTTTGTAGTAATGGGTAGTTAGCCGTGTTTATTTTAGAATCGTCAGTAGATGTTGATAATGATCCACTTGAGATTCCTGATTATTTTAGTATAGGGCTGGCCACCCGTTATTATTTTGAGCGGGGTGTCACAAGTGGTCTCAGAGCATCAGTTTCTAATGTCTTTAGGATCTAGTGGGTTTACTGCGATCTCCCAAAAGCGTTCTTGGCGTAGAGCCCTATTATTTAGACTGTTGTGTTCATAAGTCCATATTTTCTTCTATGATGAGAAAAAATTTGAAAGGCGTTCTGATACAATTGTTCTTATTTCAGATGACACCAAAGAGAAGTCGTTCAGGCAGGGAAAATAAAAGGGGCTGAGAGTGTGGAACCCCAATTGCCTCAAAGGACTATGACTACAAATGAAGTTGCCAGTATTATAGCACAAGCAGTAACTGCTGCCATTTCTGCGATGGCGCAACAACCTGCAGTTCAAGCAGCCCAACCCCATCCAAAAAAGTCTTTATGGGAAAGAGTGCGGGAATATTTTAGTAAGGGGAATCCTCTAGAGTTTTTAGGGGGAGTTGATGCGATGGCTAAAAGTCGATCGAAGAATAGTATACAGAGGCACCTTCGTATGGTTGAGTGTAGTGAGGTGAAGAAGCAATTTTTAGCCACCTTTAAGTTGAAGGGTGCAACTCTCCATTGGTGGGAGTCTGTCACCACATCTGAATAGAGAGATACATTGCCCATAACAGATTTTTGGGAACACTTTGACTGAAGGTATTTTCCTTTCGCGATTCAGAAGGAAATGAGGAAGAAATTGATGGATGTGTTTCAAGGTAATAGAACGGTGGCCAAGTATGAAGAAGAATTTACTCGATTGGTGAATTTAGTCCCCGAGGAGGTGAATACGGAGGAGAAGCGTATAGAAAGGTTCGTGGGAGGTTTAAATGGGCAAATTCGGAAGTATTTGTTAGGGAACCCAACGTTAGTGACTTTCGCTGAGGTAGTGAATGCGGAACTGTTATAGTGTCATGAATATCTTCTTTGTTCGCAAGGGGGTAAGAAATTTAGAGGTTCGGGTTCATCAAGTAGGTCTGGTGAAGAGAATACCAGTAATGCCAGAGGCTATAGGCAGGATTTTCGAGGGTCATAATAACGTTATGTTCCTCAAGATGGGCAAAGAGGATTTGCGGGTAGATGTTTCTTTTGTAAAGAAACAAGTCATAGAAAGAGAGATTATCCTAAAATAGGTAAAGGACCATGTTTTGAAGAAGTTTTGGATGTCAAACCCTTACAGCAGATTCGAGGTCATTTTAGGCCGGGGGACTTTGTTTGGGAACCCATTGATGAGGAGATGAAATCGAACTAGAGAGGTATGATGTAAGTTATTTTTCTATGTGAATAGGATTATGCTATATGAGACTTTGGGAATATCGTATGTGAGATAGTTATGTCAGGGTAGTGCTATAACCCTATTGTGTATGGAATGACCCGAAAGGGAATTTTGATCAAGAGAGGCTCTTATATTATTATCTTTTGAGAGAATAGATTATATTGTGATGTGCTGATAGAGAGCTATAACTTTGTTGTGAATGTAAGAATTGTTGAAATAAGTTGAGTAGTAATGGTAAAGTTATTTATTTTATAGTCATGCTAGACTTATATAATTCTTGTATTCCAGCTATGGAAGAGCCTAGTGTATGGCAATATTTTGTTATGAGATAAGAGATTATTACTGAAATGATTCAGAATTTGGAGGATTATTGTTGGGAAAGAGAATTTAGCTCATAATTATGCTAATTTTGAGAACTATATATTATTATGTGTATGAGAATTGTTAAAACCTTGTGCCTTGAGCATAAGGTATTTTAATTAAATGTCGAAAGACATAAACTGTTTTTAAATAAACTGTTTTCCAAATAAACTTTTTATAGGCATTTGGTCAATATCAAAAATGATTTCCACAAAAATATTTTAAACTCTAGTCCCGATCTAACAAACTCTCAATCCCCGACGTCGCTACACATTAGTGTATTGGGAGGGTTCTTTGTTTGGATTTCGCTTTCGAGACCTCCCCCGCATGAAAGTGGCGAATGTAAGGAATTGAGAGGAGTTAAATCTTTTGACATTTAAAAATTCTTATATTATTAGTATGTTAGTATATTTTTAGAATTGTTGTACTATTGAGGCAAGTGAAGCCTAATTATGTTTATACGAGTAGAGCTCGAATAAAGGGTGTATGGGCGCCCTAGTTGTTAAAATTGGTTTTATATAAATTAAAATAAATTTGTCGTGAGAAGATAGAGGTTTGGGTATAGTGTCAGTGAGGTTAAATGTAGTTGGAACTAGTTGAGCTTTGGAGTATTAGGCTTAGCTTAATTTCGAGGATGAAATTCTTGTAAGTTGGGAAGTCTGTAATACCCCGACATTTTTGGGACAAATAAATATTATTTTAATTTGAGACTAATTAAATTGGCATTGAGGTCAAAATTTGAAGATGTTAGAAAGTGATTCGAATAACAATTCTGAAGGTGAGGTTGTTTTTGGAAGGATCGAGAAATTCGAAATGACTGTACTTCGGGCTTATTTGGGTTCCGAAATATTTTAAGTTCGTTCGGCTCAAATTAAAGTGACCGAGTCATTTAAAGTGTGTATTATCATTTAAACTTGTTTATTTTGGAGATAAGGCTTAAAAAGCCTACGGGATATAGAAATATCCTTAGAGAAAAAGAGAAAGAAAGAGAGAAAGAAAGGGAAGAAGAAAAGAAGAAGAGAATGAGGAGAAAAGTGGGATTTTCGGCCATTACGCGATCTCGAGGAAGATTCAGACTCTAAGAATTTGAGCAAAGTGATTAAACTTGCTAAATAATTGTTGTGTATCATTTATTTCATGATTTGTGGATAAAATTATGAATTTTGGGTTTAAAATGTTAAAACCTAGATTTTGGGTAAAATCATAGATTTGAAGTGCATATTTGTATTGGAGGTTATAAAATAGTTAGGATGAGTTATACCATTCATATTGATGTTATATATATGTTTGGGTTGAAGAGAAATGGTTGGAAGATGATAAAAATGAATTTTGGAGAAGAAGGTGAATAGTGACACAACATCACTTCCGAATCGATTCGGCTAGGAAGCGAATCTATTCGGCTCTTGGTCAAAAAATAAAATTTATAGATCTTTTCGATACGGTCGCGTGGACGCTGACCCGTATTTTTCTGATTCGTTTAGGATTTTTAATGATTTTTCTACGGAAAGCTATCCGAGATCGAAATCACTAGTCAGAAATTAAGGTTAGAATTATTTGACGATAAATATTAGGGGTTACCAAATTGAGTGTTAGGACCTCTAAAGGACTCAAGGACCTCTATAGCAATTTAAATGGAGGTTTGGATTCTTGGAAAAAAAATGCCATTTTCGTAGCTACTGAACATGCTGAATCGATTCGGCCCCAAT
Organism: Sambucus nigra; assembly: GCA_949130495.1. Classification (NCBI taxonomy): domain Eukaryota; kingdom Viridiplantae; phylum Streptophyta; class Magnoliopsida; order Dipsacales; family Adoxaceae; genus Sambucus; species Sambucus nigra. The sequence goes on from OX422216.1 coordinate 202,667,183, forward strand.
CCGAATCGATTCAGAATGTTCCAGCTTGATAGGTCTGAGTGACCGAATCGATTCGAACCCACGCCGAATCGATTCGTCCTGAGACAGTAGCCTAGGTCTTTTGACCCGAATCGATTCGCCTTGGACGCTGAATCGATTCGCTGGGCCGAATCGATTCGGATTGGGCTCGAATCGATTCGAAAACAGGGCAGATTTGGGGATGTTTTTCTAGAGTGAGTTTCATCCCGTTTTGTTTGATTTTATCGATTGGGAATCTCAATATGACTTATGAGGAGTATGTTTTGGAGACTTTTAGGAATTTTTCCCATATAATAAATTGTTGGGGGTCCTATGGACTTATTTCGAGAGAATATCCTTAACGTAAATTGAATTGGGAGATGATTCATACGAATAGAAGTGAAGTGTGAATATCAAGTGAGAAATAGTATAGTGTGTACAAAGTGGGGAAGTTACGTGAGTTATTGACGAATAGTATATCGAGAGTAAACTATACTAAATAATGATATTATTCCATCTACGCCTAAGAGCATAATAAGAGTATGTAAATAGTGTGATATATATACCTTGTGTGATGGTATACATTTATATGATGTTAATGATATATATATATATATATATATATATATATATATATATATATATATATATGTGTGTGTGTGTGTGTGTGTGTGTGTGTGTGTGTGTGTGTGCGCGCGAAGCATACCCACTCTATGCTATCATGGGAAGTTGCGCGATGTGGGTGAGGCCCTTAGCTTGAGGATCAGGGCGCTTATAGTCCCCAGGTCATAGCATCCATTTATTATTGTGTGATTTTTATTAGGGGTGATATATGACGGGTATGTTTTTTCTCATTTTCGGGGAGGAACTATGACTGCTTCCCGTACGCTGTGATATGGTTTTTGCCAAGGCGGTGTGAGATTTCGACCGTTGGTACCTGGGATGATATGTGAGTGATTCCATGGAAGATGATAGCATTGAGAACTTGCATCCTTGAGTTATAGCTCGCTAGGATGGTTATTATTATACTTCTGTGAATAATATATTAATTGTATATGATTATGTGATATCATTTTTGTCTCTAGAGTAAAGAGACATAAGAAGATGGTTTGAATCTCATTCCGGGAGATTTTATCTGGACTAAATTTGGGGATGAATATATTAAAGTGGAATTGAAGAGTATATAATTATATGGGTACATATGTATAGTACTTTGGGTATCGAGGGCGTAATGGACCTCAACGACCAACATTTCCAAGGAGTAGTGTATCAGGGGGTTCCTTGTTTGGATTTCGCTTTCGAGACGTCCCACGCACGAAACGCAGTACAATGTTGGGAGTAGGGAGAAGTTAGTCCTTAGTTCTCATATTTATCATATTAGTATATCTCGACGATCGACAGTGTCAAGGAGTAGTGTATCAGGGGGGTTCTTTGTTTGGATTTCGCTTGCGAGATGTCCAATGCACGAAATGTCGTGCACCGTTGAGAATTGAGAATAATAAATCATTTATAGTATAAGAGAATTTGGGTTATACGCGTCATGTATTGAGGGCATAATGAATTATGATAATCAATAATGCCAAGGAGTAGTGTATTGGGAGGGTTCCTTGTTTGGATTTCACTTGCGAGACGTCCCACGCACGAAACATATTGCAGTATTGAGAATTGGGAGAAGTTTAGTCCTTATCACCTAGATGCTAATAACTCATATATATATATATATATATATATATATATATATATATATATATATATATGTCAATAACTAGAATATGAGAACTTCTAGTAAGAGAATGTTTATGTATATCTTTTATGTTTAGAAGTGGACGTATATTTGAGATCGGTCGTATTAGAAGTTAATGGATATAATTTAGATGGATTTTAAATGAGTATAAATTTGGGAGTGAGTTAGATTACTTTGCCCCTCAATAGATATGGTCAATTCTTTGGAGATCATGAGCATACGTTTACTTGCGCGCTTTAGTTGATAGTTGAGTTGAATTTTATGAAGAGTGCGACTCCACTTTAATCATGTTATAATGCATTTATAATTATTATGCATTTTAATACACTTGCTATAAAATGTTTTCACACCTCGATCTCTGAACCGTTTATATGTTCTTGCTATGTATATATATTGTATTATTTTAGGTGTTCCTCCTCAAGGAAGCCATTGATGTTATCTATCCAGTGTATTTGAAGAGGACTGTTGCGATATTTTGATTTAGTCGATTCCTATCTTTTGTGTATCTAGATTAGGATTCAGTTTGTATATCGGGTTTATACCCAAGTGTTGTAGTGTATTACTTTTATATGTTTCCTCTCAGATTATTGTATTGCCTGTGACCCGACAGCATATTCAGGTTATTCATTTGGTACATTTTGTTGTACTCTAATATTAGTCTCTTTTATATTTTTGAGCATGTGTGTGTTCTTTATCATATTCAGTGGTAGTTATGTTGTTGGTTAGTTGTTGCATGGTGGGTTTTAGAAATGTAAATAATATTTTAATTTTTTTGTCACCCTCTATTTTTAGTAACGGGTAGTTAGCCGTGTTTATTTTAGAATCGTCACTAGATGCTGAGAATGATCCACTTGAGGTTCCTGATTTTTTTAGTATAGGGCTGGCCACCCGTTATTTTTTTGAGCGGGGTGTCATAATTAATCAATCCAAATAAAACATCCCCAAATCACAGGACATGAAATAATTAAAGTAATCCCAATTAAAATAATACTGAAATAATAAAGAGTACAAGTCTCTCTACGAATTAAATAAAACTAGAAATGGGAGACACATGCCCCATCTAAAATGACTAAGAAAGGAGCTGATACGATAAGGATGAAGTCATCTAAATGCAAGGACCAACAATACCCACACTAGCCGCAACACGTCGACAGTCCAAAGATCTAAATCTGACGCCCCTGTGGTGGGGAACCTGCAGTACACACACACACACACACAGAGATACAGAGATACATATATATATATATATATATATATATATATATATATATATATATACAAGAGAAAGCAGAGATGACAGTAAGCGGGTCAGAGCCTGGGTGTAAAACATCTTTAAAGTAGTTTACCAACTATTTAAAATGCTTACCAGTTGATATAACATACATGTTAGTGCCTCGACACTCACTTAGGAATTCTCACCTCTCAACAAGTGTGCACTCCTAACGTACTAATGAATTAGTCTATATAAGGCTAACCCAGTTAACTAGTCTAACCCAATTTCCCTTCACCAATCCCGAGTCAAGCGATCACATGACTATAGTCTATATCTGATAGCCTTTACTTATGAATTAATTAAGCCAGTTATGTTCATCTCAATACAAACTTAAGTTCTCAACCACTTAATTCATTTAATATTAATTATTTAATTTTATCTACTTACAAGCACAGTAGATTAGTCACCGATACATATATTTATCATTCATAATATATATACTAATAGGGAACCCCACATAAATCTATGGTGCTGGCATACTCTTCTATCAAGTCCCTGTATCTCTCGTATAAAAGGAAAATACTAGTTCGGAGTCACTCTCGAACTGTATTAACACAAAACACACATAGTGGAGGCGAAGCATAGTTCCAAGCCACTAAGAGGTCAGCACATACCCTCATGTCTCTTAGGACCGTCTGACTACCATTCTCAGATAGCCTATGCCAAGGATGGTATTTTCTAGGGTATTAATCAATATACCCCATGAAGGTCCAATCGAGATAAGACTATCCCGACGCGGAAACCTCCGTGATAGAAAATAGCGCGGGAAAAATTACACACAGATATTTATACAATAAATATTCATACACACATATTTATATTTTCATCATTCTTATAGGTACACACATGACCCATATTATATTCTGACCATCCGCGGCACGTAGCGCCCGAGTCCTACGTATAATTAATTCACTCTTACTTTCTCAATTACCGTAAGTCCTTAAGTACTTCTCGACTCTCGAAGTGTATCATCTTGATATATATAAAATCCGTAGGTGTACACTCTCTAACCTACAAGTATAAGTCATTCTTGATTCTCACGAAACCTAATTTAACGTACTAATGATTTTCACTCCATTTTATACCCCCGAAATTCCACGATTAAATCTCATCTAAAGTCATATTACCCGGACCTTGCCTATACCGTACAGGTCCTTCCCAAGTCCCATTATGATATTTAAATTATGTCCAACGGTCCTTACACATTGTGATCGGATTAACATTAAAAGGGAAAGAAGTTTTAATTTCCAGGAGGACTTGATCGATCGATAGATCCAATAGATCGTTCGAGCTGTTATTGGCCTAGTTTCTGCAATGCTTTACCTACGGGTTTCATCAACTTAAATCCTTAAAACATCTATTAATTCATATCAAACTCCTAAACAATCAAACCAAAAGTTGTTTTATCCTACATACATGATTTCTAACGTAAAACATGTACCAATTCATCAAGGGCCATCAATTAAAGGGGTTAATTCAAGCTAATTCATTAAGAACCCTATTTTTATCATCAAAATCAATATCATCATATTTGTTCAAGAATTCAACCTCTACTGGAAATCAATTTCGCAGTGAATCATCTACATATATCAAGAGAGTTGTCCTAACATAGTTTCTACTCATAATTTAAATATGAATTTCCCAAACATCAATTTATTTTGATGAAAACATAAGACTGTTATCTCCTACACTAACATGGATGTATTATCAACTCAAGAACAACGAGTTAGATACTTTCCTGAAGAATGAAAGTTTGAATTGTATAAGATGATGGGTATGATCTCGCTCCTCGTTTCCCAATCTACGCGTTGGTGGTGGAATTAGTGAGAATGGTGTAGGGTTGGTGGTTCTCTCCTTTGGAAGCCTTTTCTCTTCTTCCTTCTTTAACCTCTATGAAACTCTAGTGTTTCTAACCCTCGAGAACTCTAACTCCCATCAAATATAACCCTTCAATTTTCGTCACTAGTTAAGGCCTAAAATTAGAAATTACCAAAATGCCCTCCTGAGTTGTCTATTAGGCCTAAAAACGTCACGAGATCCAAACTAAACCCCCGGGTATACTTTTCTGACTATCTTGACCCTTTCGGACACATTGGTGCACCCAATGACCATACGGGTGACTTATAATTAATTTACTTTATATCCCATTAATTTAGTCCTGACGCGACTGACACACACGTCCGTACTTAATTTCTATAACTATGGTGTTATTCACTCGCGATAATTTCAATAAATTTGATCTCATATATTACTTTACTCATTAAGTAATATTAAACACAATTCTTATCAATAATTACTAACTCTCATCACGCTAGTAAATATTCAATTTAAAATCCGGATTAATATTAAATTAATTTCTTTCAATTTAGTTTAATAAATCCCATAATTAAAGGTCATAAAATTACGGCGTATTACATACTTCCCCTATAATAACGGAATTTTGTCCCGAAATTATAAAAATAAGGCATACCTCGTAAAAATAATTACGGATACTTTTCGCGGATATCTGCCTCGTGCTCCCAAGTGGGCTCCTCAACACTATGATGTTCCCACTGGACCCGTATAAGTGGAACTACTTTCGACCTTAATCTCCTCTCACTATGGTATAGGATATCCACTGGTCTCTCCTCATAAGAACTGTCGAGCTGCAAGTCAATTTCCTCTATCGCAATGTGAGTGTGGGCCAAATCATCCATAACATACCGCCTCAACGACGAAATGTGGAGCACATCATGAATAGGGTGAAAGTGCTCTGGTAACCCAAGTCTGTATTCCATCGGTCCGATTCTCTCGATAATAGTGAATGGTCTTACGTACCTTGGAGACAATTTCCCTTTCTTCCTGAATCTCATCACTCATTTAATAGTAGACACTCGCAATAATACATGGTCCCACACACTAAACTCCATCCTAGAGGATGTGTCCTGAATCACCTCTGGCCCGAGTAACTTATTGTTTCCCACCTCTACCCAATAAGTGGAAGAATGACAAGGTCTGGTGTACAACGCCTCGAATCGAGCCATGCCAATCATAAACTGGTAGGAGTTATTATAAGCGAACTCCACCAGTGGAAGGTACTATTCCCAACCGCTTCCAAAATAGAGGACACACATGCGCAACATATCCTCCAGCATCTAATTAGTATGATCACTCTACCCATCTATTTTTGGGTGATACACCGTACTCAACCACAACTCGGTACCCATAGCCTCCTGAAAGCTCTCCCAGAAGCGTGATAATTTTTTTTTGTTTCTGTCGTACACAATATCTAGGGGCACCCCATACAACCTCATTATCTCAGTAATAAATAACTAGGCGTACTGTCCCGTGGTCTAATCTATCCGAACTGACAGAAAATGAGCTACCTAGGTCAACCGATCCACTACTACCCAAATAGAATCGTGACCCCGTTGTGATGTAGTCAAGCCTAGTGATGAAATCCATGGAAATGCTCTCCCATTTCCACCTAGGAATTTGTAGTGGCTTAAGTAACCCCGGAAGCTTCTGATGATCCACCTTTACTAGATAACAGGTGACACACTTGGAAACGAACTCGGCAATGTCCTTCGTCATCCCACTCCACCAGTACTGTCGCCCCATATCCTGATACATCTTATCCCCTTCGGGATGTACCGTAAATCGTGATGCATGCGACTCTATCATCACTGCATGACATAAGTCCTCCCCCTCCGGGACCACTAATCCCATTAAATCGTAAACCTCCATCTGAACTAACTAAGTAGGACTTTGTACCCTCAGCTAGCGTACAATCTGATCCTGGCACAACGAATCAGCAACTTAGGACTGGATCACCCTCGTAACAATGTTTGGAGTGACTGTCATGACGGACATAAAGGATCGGGCCACTACATCCTGATGTCCCAACTCTTTCCATTTTTCCTTCCACATTTCGGTAACCTCACCTACTGGCCTACGGCTCAACTCATCAGCAACTGCATTAGCCTTCCCCGGGTGGTACTGTATCTCGAATTGGTAATCTATTACAAACTCCAGCAACCTGCGATGACGTATATTCAACTCCCGCTGAGTGAACAAGTATTGCAGTGACTTGTGGTCTATGAACAGGAAAAACTTCTCCTATAACAAATAATGTCTCCAAATACGCAAGGCAAATACGACCACTGCTAGCTCCAAGTTATGGGTGGGTTAATTCCTCTTGTGAGGCCTGAGCTAGCGGGAGGAATAAGCTATAGCCTGTTCCTCATGCTGAAGTACTCCACCAAATCCCTGTAGGGAAGCATCAGTATACACCAAGTAATCTACTCCTGGCCTAGGTAAAGTAAGAACTGGCACCGAAGTCAACTTATCCTTTAGCTCATCGAAAGCCAACTGACAAGCATCGTCCCAAACATACGGTACCCCCTTGCGAGTCAGATTAGTCAATGGACTCACTGTTTTTGAGAATCTTTGAATGAACCATTTATAGTACCCTACCAATCCCAAGAAACTATGAATCTCCGATGGTGTCGTGGGCTTCCCCCACTCCCTCACTGCGGACACCTTTCCCGGATCCACGAATGTCCCCCTGGCGAAAAGAATGTGCCCCAAGAACTGGACCTATCATAGCCAAAACCCGCAGTTCTCATACTTTGCATATAGTTGATGCTATCGTATAGTCTGAAGAACCTGTCTCAAATGCTCAGCATGCTCCTCCTCAGTCTGGGAATAAATCATAATGTCATCAATGAAGATAATGACAAACTGATCCAAAAACTCTCTGAACACCTTGTTCATTAAGTCCATAAACATGATTGGGGCATTGGTTAGCCCAAACGGCATAACCCAAAACTCGTAGGATCCATATCGCATCAATAAAGTAGTCTTCGACACATCCTTATCCTTAATTCGTAACTGATGATATCCTTATCTCAAGTCTATCTTTGAGAAAAAAACAGCTCCCCTCAACCGGTCGAACAAGTCATCAATTCGGGGCAACCGATACTTATTTCGTGTCATGACCATATTTAAATCTCGGTAGTCCATGCACAACCTCAATGACCCATATATTTTCTTTAAAAATAATACAAGAGGAACCCAAGACGAGGTACTCCTACGGATGAAGCCCTATCCCAACAGCTGCTCAATCTGATCCTGTAACTCTCTCATATCAGCTGGAGCCATATGGTATGGTGCACGGGGTATTGCCGAGTACCCCGCATCAAATCTATAATGAAATCTCTCTCTTGACTAGGAGTTAACCCCGGTATCTCCTGGAACACATCGAAAAACTCGCAAACTATAGGAATCGAATCAATGGGGATCATTATCTCCTTAAAGGTCTCCTCCTCTATATAATATAAATGGGTGGAAGATCCTCCCTCAATATGAGGCATTGCCACCAAAAATATATCCTAGCCCGGGATAGAAAAAATAATACTCCTACTAAAATAGTCTATCATGGCTCCATTCTCAGCAAGCCAATCCATGCCAATAATGGCGTCATGCTCATGCATATCTAAGACTAGCATATCTACAAGCAAAATTAGGCTCCCAATCTCTATACCTACTCCCCGGCATATAAAGAAAATTAATGATCCATTACCCAACGGTGAGTCTACACATGTCAATGTACTCTTTGCCGTATCTAACAACCCCACGGCCCGTGCAAAACTAGTGACTATAAAGTAGTGTGATTCTCGAGTGTCAAATAAAACACCCATCATAGTACCCTGGATAGGTAACTTACCGTCAACTTCGGGTGGCACCTAAGGTGCTACTGCCTTGTGGACGTTATAAACATGTCCATACAAGAATTTCCCCTGCTGAACTGGGACTGATAGGATGGCTGGTAAGGATGGTATTTGAGGTGGTGCTGGGAGGGCGGCTGGGAACATCAGCCTCTATGGCTCCTGATTGGCACCCTACTGCTGTGGGGAACTGTCCCCCTCGGGGCAATCCAGACGTCAATTTCCATTATTACCATAACTAAAGCATCTGCCCCAGGTATTTCCTCCTTTCTTTCCCCAGCCCTGATAGCCGTTACCACCCCTCCACTAGCCCTGCTGATACTGTTGTTAGCCCTGATAGCCCTATTATTGGCCCTGCTGGTAATGATACTGGCTTGCTGGCCTTGTCTATAACCACATGTTCCTGCCTAGAGTCACCAGATAGGAATTTCTTAGTAGGGTCCCCCTAATGGGAACTCTGCTCACCCTAACAGACCTGCCCCTGAGATGCTGGTTCCCCACTAACACTACTACCTCCTATCCGACCCTATTGGATGGACTCCCGGGCTCGTTTTCTCTGTTGCTGATAGAAGCGGTGGTCCTGGAAATACAATAGGGCGGCATTGAGTACATCAATATAAGTACCCAACGACAGATTACCCAAGAGGTACTGAGGAATCCTCCAGGTCAAGCCATCCATGAACATCTGAATCTTCTTTTCTTAGGTGGGCACCTCATTTGTCACTATAATAATCAATCTTGTGAACTCCTCTTCATATTTGGCAACAGTCATACTTTCTTGCTTGAGATTCAATAGTCTCTGCCTCATCTCAGTCTGTACGGCGAAAGGAAAGCATTTGCAGTCAAACCACACTTAAAAACTCTGAATCGTCATGCTGTCCCTCTCCTCTAAAGTGGTGGTGGTCTCCCACCACTATAAAGAGGCCCCTACTAGCTTTAAGGAAGCTAGTAACTGTCTCTGAATGTCTATGCACTTGTACATGTGAGGATGCCTCTGGATTTTCTTCTTCCATTTGCTCGCGATGATAATATCAGAACTGGCCGAGAACTCTGGGGGATGTGGCCTCTGAAAAGCATCCCTAACCCTCTCCCATACAGTGGGAAACTGAGCTAAAACTAGCGCCATAGCCTGAACCTATAGGGTGGGGCTTGTTGCACCACCGCTAAAGATGCATTCACTGCCTGAGTAACTATGGAGGCAACCTCGGTTGGGTTCATTGTTCCCTGAGCCTGAACTATTGGCTACTCTGGTTGGGAATTTTTGTCCTTCAGGGCTCGTCTCGGAGGCATTTGAAACGAGAAGGAATTTATCAGTCCATATTTATTATTAAATCTCAAATAGCTGAAGACGTAATCTCATAAATAAGAATACAACAGTCCTAAAAATAGGGCTCTATATAAAAAAATAGTTAAGCTGGGAGCACAATAAGATGTACAAATCCTAAAGGACACTAAAACATGGCTATGATACCACTTGTGACACCCCGCCTAATTCAATACCGGGTGATCAGTCCTTTGCTAAATTAATTCAAAGTGTCCGGTTGGTTCATTCTTACCATGACTGTCGAAAAATAATTTTTCATTATTAATCACCTAATAAATAATTAAGCTAAGTGTCAACACATTAAATTTTATAGAATGAGTCCTATTGTTATGATTTAATATACGAAATCATTTCCCTCAACACAGATAATAATATTAAATACCAAACCATCCAAGTGGAATAAACAGACTAGATTAATCAATCCAAATAAAACATCCCCAATTTGCAGGACATGAAATAATTAAAGTAATCCCAATTAAAACTGATTACTGAAATAATCAAGAGTAAAAGTCTCTCTCTCTTATATATATATATATATATATATATATATATATATATATATATATATATATATATATATATATACAAGACAAAGAAGAGATGACATGGAATGAGTCAGAGCCCGAGTGTAAAATAACTTTAAAATAGTTAAGCAAGTATTTAAAATTCTTACCAGTTGATATACCATACATGTTAGTGCCTCGACACTCACTTGGGAATTCTCACCTCTCAACTAGTGTGCACTCCTAACGTACTACTACACTAGTCTAGATAAGGCTAACTGAGTTAACTAGTCTAACCCAATTTCCCTTCACCAATCCTAATTCACGTGATTGCATGACTATAGTTTATATCTGATAACCTTTCCTTATGAATTAATTAATTCAGTTATGTTCATCTCAATACAGACTTAAGTTCCCAGCACTTAATTCATTTAATATTAATTATTCAATTTTATCTACTTACAAGCACAATAGATTAGTCACTGGTACATATATTTATCACTCATAATATATATACTAATAGGTCACCCCGGATAAATCTATGGTGCTGGCATACTCTACTATCAAGTCCCCGTATATCTCGTACAAAAGGGAAATACTATTTCAGATTCACTCTCGAACTGTATTAGTACAAAACACCCATATTGGAGGCGAAGCATAGTTCCAAGTCACTAAGAGGTATCCACATACCCTCAAGTCTCTTAGGACTATCTAACTATCATTCTCAGATATCCTGTACCAAGGATGCTATGTTCTAGGGTACAAGTCAATATCCCCCATGAAGGTCCAATCGAGATAACACTGTCCCAGCCCCAAAACCTCCATGATAGAAAGTAACGCGGGTATGATTACACACAGATATTTATATAATAAATATTCATACACACATATTTATATTTTCATCATTCAGATAGGTACACACACGACCCATATTATATGCTGACCATCCACGGCACGTAGCGCCCGAGTCCTACGTATAATTAATCCACTCTTACTTTCTTAATTACCATAAGTCCTGAAGTACTTCTCGACTCTCGAAGTGTATAATCTTGATAAATATAAAATCAATAGGTGTACACTCTCTACCCTACTAGTCTGATTCATTCTTGATTCTCACAAGACCTAATTTAACGTACGCACGATTTTCACTCCATTTTGTACCCCAAAATTCCACGATCAAATCTCATATAAAGCCGTACTACCTGGACCTTGCCCATACCCCACTGGTCCTTCCCAAGTCCCATTATGATATTTAAATTATGTCTAAGGGTCCTTACACATTGGGATCAGATTGACATTAAAAGGGAAAGCAATTTCAATTTCCAGGAGGATTCGATCGATCGATATAAAGGGTTGATATTTTTTATCCAGTCGATTTATCAACATTCTTGACTCGATCGATCGATCGAGCAGTTATTGGCCCAATTTCTTCAATTCTTTACCTACGGGTTTCGTCGACTTAAATCCTCAAAACGTCTATTAATTCATCCCAAACTCCCAAAAAATAAACCAAAAGTTATACTATCCTGCATACCTGATTTCTAACGTGAAACATAAACAAATTCATCAAGGACCATCAATTAAAGGGGTTAATTCAAGCTAATTCATTAAGAAGCCTATTTTTATCATCAAAATCAATATCCTCATATTTTTTCCAGAATTCAAGTTCTACTGGAAATCAATTTTGTAATTAATCATCTACATATATCAAGAGAGTTGTCCTAACATGTTTTCTACTCATAATTTCAATATAAATTTCCCAAACATCATTTTATTTTCATGAAAACATAAGACCATTATCTGCTACATTAGCATGGATGTATTATCAACTCAAGAAAAGTAAGTTAGATACTTGTCTCAATAATGAAAGTCTAAATTCTAGAAGATGATGGGTATGATCCCACTCCTTTTTCCCCAATCTACACGTTGGTGGTGGAATTGGTGAGAATTGTGTAGGGTTGGTGGTTCTCTCCCTTGGAAGCCTTATCTCTAGTTCCTTCTTTAACCTCTCTGCAACTCTAGTGTTTCGAAACCTCGAGGACACTAACTCCCATCATATATAACCCTTTAATTTATGTCATTAATTAGGGCCTAAAATTGGAAATTACCAAAATGCCCTCCCGGGTTGTCGATTAGGCCTAAAAACGTCCTGAGACCCAACTAAACCCCCGGGTATACTTTGCTGACTATCTTGACCCTTCCGGGCACATTAGCGCACTCTAAATGACCATATGGGTGACTTAGAATTAATTTACTTTATATCCCATTAATTTAGTCCCAACACAACTAACACGCGCGCCCCGACTTAATTTCTATAACTTTCGTATTATTCACTCGCGATAATTTTAATAAATTCGATCTCATATATTACTTTACTCATTAAGTAATATTCAACATAATTCTTATCAATAATTACTAACTCTCGTCATGCTAGTAAATATTCAATTTAAAATCCAGATTAATATTAAATTAATTTATTTCAATTTAATTTAATAAATCCCATAATTAAAGGTTATAAAATTACGGGGTATTACACTAGTTGTTTCTTTTCTACAATTTATTATTATGCCTGTATTTAACATTTATTAAGATCTTAATAAGACTTATACATCCATTCTATTATGTTTTCCATTGTGTACACATATTATTATTGGATAAATTATAACAGAAAATTATCTTTTTCACGACATTATGGCACCATTAAGTAAACTCCAAATTATGTCCTAGTTAAGAAGGTTGTCAATGATGTAGTGCATGGAAGGGATCATGTTATGCGACTTCCATGACTCCCATTGACTATTGGACTAACAAAGTCACTTATGAAAACCCGTGATTGAGGGATTTAGCATATCATGCGCGCCTTATGATGCTTAGTTAAAAACATTTATGGATTAACCTAACAACCAAGTGGGAGACTGTTAGGAAATTATTAAATAAACCTATGGATTATTTCCTTCCTCGATATATGGTGTTTATTAATCCATTTTTAATAAATAATACATGTTATATCCTGTATAAATAGTTCATATTTCACACGAAATAAAGAATAAAAAGGACATAAAATTTCAATTAATCTCAACCTTGATGGACGGTTGAGATTAATTGACCTTTGAAATTCAAGCCCTCTCTCCACTTATAAATAGATTCATTTTGTCCATTAGAAATCATCCTAATTAAAACACATACCAAAAGATTTTTAGGCAAAGAGAGAGAAGCCAAATTCTCCCTTAAAAGATTGCTAAGTATCACACTAGTGAAACTCGACGATGACGTTCAACAATGGGACTGAGTTCATGGCGTTAAAAGGAGGTAAATAAAATTACTCTTTTCACATATCTATTGACGTGATTATCATATTGTTCAAAGATCTTAGGAATCATGTATAAAATATAAGTTACATGAAATTTGATTCTTTCAATTTCTCTCCCTTGTCCTATAATTACATTATGTTGTTTTTTCATGTGTCCGAATGATTGAAATCAATCACTTATTTATAGGCAGGGACAAGACCCAAATCTACAACAGTCACTTAATTTTAACCGTCCATCAAGGTAGATAATAAAGAGTCATTTTGACTCTTGATATTTGGAGTACCCTTTCATTAACCAAAGAGACTCTTTGTATTAATTTAATTATGGATAATATTATGTAGAATTATTCTTTAAAATAATTTTAACATTATCCCACTTGGTCCATAATTATCATACGACGCGCAATAATCTTTGAGTCATCCTTAAATGTTTTTTTGTCATAAACACCTTAATCAAACAAACCATTAATGCGAATCATGGCGCTCACATACTAATTCAAGAGCATGGTCACTTCCATGTAACACAACATTAACAATTCATTCAACAAGGTCTATAATCGGGTTATTCAATAATGATCCAATAATGTCTTACATAAAAGACTATTTCTGTCACATTCATCAATTCGCATGCATGTAAACTTATATTGCAAGGTAGAAATTGAAATATTTAGAATATACTTTAATCGATATCAAGTATTGTGTCAAAATATAAGCATGGAAAATCCACCAACACTTATAGTTAATTGGCTACATACAAGATTCATATCTTAAGCATCTTTCATGAATGTCCTTTGGTGATAGCCCATTTATTAGTGGATATGCTACATTAACACTTATACTGATATGTTCAACTAACACTTGTTGTTTCTGAACATCTTCATTCACATATAGGTATTATATTATAATGTGAATAGGTTCTTTAAAATACATATCAGTTCTTCATAATGAAGAGTGCATCAACAATATCATAATATTTGATTGACTTGGTAATAGTGTCGACAACTCCAAGTCTGAAAATAATTTTTTTCATAGCCAAATCTATAAATTGTAGGCCCAAATCATGCTACATACAATATTTAATGGTTTCTCACTCTTTCATAATATTGTTCACTAGGCCAAAACAAACCTACTTAATCAGGAGAAAACAATTATCATAAGTCTGAGCATATAATTTTTTTAAGCATCCCATTACTTCATACTCTTAAAAAAAATTATTTCTCTAATCTACGATTCACTACTAAGAGAAATTCAAGAAATATACAAATTTACTCCCACTGACTTCAAGGTATATATATACACTTAATCAAAATATATAAAGTATTATTAAATACCATTTATGACAAACTTACAAAAGTTTATATAGTAATTTCTCAACATGTACAATTCTTTTCTTAAACTGTCATAAGTTTTCACACTAAATGTAGCGCTTACTCAAAATGAGATACTAAGGCTATACAAATATAATATTCTAAGATATAGGTGGAAATATTTATTTACACCCCTTTTCTTTATTTTTAATGAAAAATTCAACCATAATTATAGCTTTATATCCTTGATTATCAAAATCTAATATTTTCTTACTCCTCTGTCAAATTCGCATTGTTGTGATAAATCTCACAATCATTCAGAATAACATACTCATTTAAGATCTTCTTAAAACTATTCCTATCCACTAACGTAAAGAACAATTACTTTGGATGTTTAAGGAATTATATGAGTATCTTAACTTCTTTTATAACAACATTAGGTGATTTGATACTCCCACTAATTTCACCAATCTTTAAAGAATTCAACAGTTGACATTTTCGATTCCGAATGTAATTAATGTACATAATTATAAATTCCAATGTTTTAGTGGATTCTAAATCCATGCATGTACTTTACATTCCCAATCATGTGGGGCGTGTCAAATAGGGTAAGTAAAGTCGAATTTATATAATACACTTTTAAAATTTAAAATGACATTTTTTGTGAATAAATGTTGTGGCGATAGCTTAACTTATTGCGTTTGACTTGATGTTTTATAACGACATGATCTATATAGGTCCACTATAGACCATTCTAAAATTGTAAAATCTTACGAGCTCAAACACGTGAGTTCAGATTCATAAGTGACAATCCATAGACAACCTAAAATATTAAATCATCAAAGTAATTCTATATTTAAAGAGTCTGATATTCAATTATACCACCACATCAAAAAGCTACCTTGAAGTTCGACGTTATGATATGGGATCATAATCATTTCTCTTGTAAAAGTTTCATAAAAATAATTATGAAAACCATAATTTAGAATACTATAATTAAGGAAAATATATTCTCATATAAACTTAAAGATATTTTATATACTCTAGAAAAATATTTTGAAAGGTCACTGAGGTTTTTTTGAAATGATTCCAAAATGACATCCAAGAATTTATTGTTTGTATTATGGTTTGTCTTATAAGGATCCTCGTATCGATTTAGAACTATATTACGCAACACTTTAGTATTAAAAATGAAATAAATTATTTCATTCATATCGAATGACACATTATAATTCGCATAATGTATATTACATAACAAGTATTCATATATTAATCTCGAACATTATGAGATTTTTGATAAACTATATGCTTAATCCGTTTATAATTCTTTAAGGTTTTAAAAGAGTAACACACTAATTCATTAATAGTTGGTTCCTTGAGTAGAAATAAATTATAACGATTTAGCAATTTTAAGTGAAACTTGGCCTCTTTATTTCATTCTAAGAAGTCAATCTGAAGAATAGTAAAAGGGATAAATCTTGCAGTTTTAGATAAGTAAAGTAATATATAATTAATGTGATAAATAGCTCAGTACATTAATGCTATGAGTTGACAACACGTACATTAATAATATTTTATAAATGTGAACTTTCTTTCATAATAACTTTAAATATTTATATATATGACTTTATTGAGTACTAAGTTATGTAATTTAGATGAACGGGCTATCTAGGAAAACTTTTCACTACCTAACTGCATAATCCCTTGATATTTATATCAGTTACTCAAAATAAATTTCCTTAGGAAAATTATCTTGATTAAATAAATTAAATATACCCCATTAATATCTTTACATATATAAGCATGATGAGTTATTACTACCACTTTTATCTTTAAATTTAATATTCACACGCATTTTAAGTGGGTCACTTTGGTGACTATCAAACAATCCATTACATGAATATTACATTATTTTATGGATTATATAATAATTTCAGCAAGTATTAATGTTTTTAAAAGACATAAATAGACAATGTACTTATAAATTAAGGAAGGTTATGGACTCTTTGGAGCAACCGATGCTAATCTTGATACACAAATACGTTGCCCCATAATATTAACTTCACCATTGCAACCGGACTCTTTGGAACAACCAAGTCATAATGAAATCATTAATAATCTAAACACTCAAACCCATATAGGGAGTCTTTGGAGCAACTAAGACATATTATTTGAATATTACCACAAAATCTAGCATTTAAAATTTATTGGATTAAACCACTTTGGTGGAATCATAACCTAATAAATACTGAGATGAAATTTTAAGTCATATTCCATTATCCATAGTGGACATACTAAGCATATACACATTTAATCTATTATTTTCAATTTTGGACACCGAATAAGACTTTATGTAAATATTAGTCTCAAGGAAAAATTTAAATACTTTGAGGTTAAGTTGATACAAATTTTTTTTTGTTCATTAATGTTTATTTGAAAATCGAATTATCCTTTTGGTCAATCTTACAATGAAAAAGTTGCATCATCATTGCATCAATAATCTAACATTCCTCATTATATTTGGACTTATTGACAGCCAAATTTATACACAGTAATTTAATATTTATAGACTAGGGCACTTGGATGGACACCTAATCTAATCTATTGAAAATATTAATATCAAAACCTTAACCATAACTATAATATTCATAACAATATTGGGTATATACCGAAGATATTATGACTGTAGGAGGGTACTTTAGATAAGATTGAGGCGTAACCCCTTTGAAATATAGTAATGATAAGTTAAATGGCTAAAACTTTGGATTAGTGGTAGAACATGCAAACAGAAACCCTTAATGAAGATAAGACTCAGTTTACACTCACAAATCCCTCGTGTGTAACTCAGAAGGTAGTAATGAACTTAGAAGTAACTTAGCTAGAGGGAGAGAGAAGTAAGCACCCTAGATAAACCTTTTCAGGCATCCAAACACACCAACCACCCTCAAGAATCTCTACCAAGTATTAAAAGCTTCGTAATAAATGAAAATGGTGAGTGAGCAGACCCTCTGGTCTGTAATAACTCTCTCTGATGTGTATCCTCTCTAGTAATAACTTCTTAGACTCTACAAAGATCAGCCTTTCCTCAAAGGTTGTTGGGGTCCTTAAATAGCCCCCGGAACCACCCCCGAGGAAACTCAGTCATTAGAGACTATGAAAGACATCCCTCATACGTTATGTCACAACATTAAATGTCTGATGCACTAGTTGTCTCCACGTCATAAACATTAAATGGCAAGACATGCCTTTTGCCTAACCACTATATGTTAGGGGGCTGTTGTCGCAGAGGTGGCTCACCAACTGCCTGATAGCCCCAAATACTAAGGAGGTTTACTTGAGTGCAGGTCTGACATTATTTACCTGGTTAGTGACATAAGATAAAGTAGATGTGACATTAAGTAGAGGGTTGTTTGGTTCTTAACTCAATGCCCGATGGAACTCTAAGTTGCTCCACCTGAGGTTCCACGGTCAGGGTTCTTCGGTGTTTCACCAAGTGTATCTAAGATGGTCAGGATAAGCCCCAACAGTGTCTGACTTATCAATCCTCCAAACCTAGTCCCTCTAAAGTTCCCGCGGTGAGATCATTTGATAGAGCACGAAAGCTCTCCCAGGCCCTGCTAAGCCTAGTCTCTCGCGAGTACCATTTGACCTCACACTAAAACTCTTTATTGTTCTCATTACATAATTACAACTATTATAACTTACAATCAATATAAACAAAGATACAATATGACTAATATAACAAGATAAAATACAAGTTGTCATGCTGAGCTGCCTCGCTTGAGCTACCACGCTGAGTTGCCATGCTGAGCTGCCACGGTGCCTTAATACCAAAACACTGTTGCTAATGTGGAATTACTTCTAATCTCCAAATTACCTTCAAGACCCCTCAACATTTGCCCCTTAGTGGAGAGGTTTATTGGAGTAAGAAAGGTCTGCATGAAACTTCTCAAATCGATGAACCTTCCCTACATGAAAAAATTCTGGCCTCCCTCCTTTCGTTAAAACCACAGCATTATAGTCTCTTAGGAAAAAGTGAAATTCTCCTCGATGTACCTGAGCCGAAGAACTACGACTTGGTGGGTCTTTGATGAAGGGACATCACCACTTTTTACTTATCCTGCGCTTCAACCATTCTAGATTTTTATTATTTGAAATTATCCCGAAAGGCCTCCTAACCTTCTCAAATACTCATTCTGGTTCCTGAGAAATTCTCCCTTGCAATGCTTCACCATGTTCGAAAAAGAAGAAATTCTCCTCGATGTAGCCGAGTCACCATTTAAATAACGTTTGGACTTATGGCGAGGGGCCATCGTAGCTTTTTGGAACCACTGGGACATATTTTCCGTTGGAAGAATTGGATATGTCTGACGAAAATTCTGGTGCCAAAACTCAAACTTCCTTAGGAAGGCAAATCTTTCTATTACGTAGGTGTCACTTCATAAATGACATAGCGCTGTCTTTTAAGTTGTCAAAACACTTCCCGAAATGCCATGTTATAACTTAGCTAATTTTTCCAACACCATTATTCTGATGGGCTTTCTTTACACCCAATTTCCTACTATTATCGCCAAGTCAATTTCGCTGCCCGTGAGCCAAGGTATTAAGCCACCACGCCTCCTGTGTTTAAAAAAAAACAAAGTCGAAAGGATATAATTGAAGTTTTTGATCTTCTAGACTCCTTTGTGATGAGGCCATATAGTGAGTCTACATTTTCCCATAGTTGGGATTTCTTTCCTTCTGCAACGACAACGGTCAAGTTCATCCCGATTGTAGAAGATCCCTCATAAGTCGTGGTGCTTCTATTTACCCCAGGGTTTCTTCCTTCCTACACTGAATGGGGATACACCTCAGAACCCTACAACCCAGACAGATGTAGCAGACAGTTCGGGTTCAATTAGGGGGCCCTCGACCTGTGTTTCAACACAACCACCTAAGGTCCACTTTCGCTAAAGATTGCACCCTCTATACTGCAACCGTAGTGCTTTGGGTGACGTCCACCATCGACTGACATGTCAACCTCTCTAGTGCAACTAGGAAAGGAGACGTATCCACCTCATTTTCCACCAAGTTCCATTTGGGGCAGTTGGAGATGATTTGTGAGTACATTCAGTCCCCCCTTAATATCCCCCAGTTCTTTCTTTCTCTTCTTCTGAACTGGGTCTTAAGGGGAACTCCGTTCTTGGGGTTGCGTTTACTTTGAGTACAATGATTAAAGAGTCTCCCAAGGAGCTACCCCTCATTGTCCAATGATTCCCACTACCACCCCAAAGTCCAAGGCCACTGCAATTCTTAAACAGGCGGCCCTTTCAACCGAAGCTGCAACGGGCGAAGCACCTTCTCAGCCACCTGCCAAAAAAGCCAAGAAATCCAAGTCCTCAAAGTCTAAGCCTCAGGTTGAAGCATAAACTCCCTTGTAGGCATTTCCTATTGCCTCCGTTCCCCCTCCCATGTCTCCAAATATGGATGAGGAGTTGAGGAAGCAGGTGCAAGCTGAGGTCGACAGGATACATGCTGAGTTTCAATGGTGCACTATCTTCGTTCCTCCTTCGACTTCTTTTTCCACGATCTTGGTTGATCCCAGTGAGCCACCGAAAAAAAGGAGAAGAAGTTCGAGAGTACCTGAAAGTGGTGGTGCAACGAGATTAAGGAGGAAAATGCTGGGAACCAAGCCCCAGAAGAAACAGATGTTGCTGCCTCCTCACCACTTTCACCAGTGGTTATACCTTCTCATTCTCCCTCTGGATTTGAGGTATATTGTGAATTCTTTATTTCTTAATCCCCTTCTCTTAAAGTGTGTTGCATCTGCTCATTTCTTAACAAGAAAATGCTTTGGTGCAGGTAGTTAGAGAAGAAAGGCCCAATCCTTGCAATCCCCCCAGTCCCCCTATAAGACGCTTCATGGGGGGTGTTGCGGTATCTCTCAAGATGATACCACTCCTCCTCGTTCCCCCATGACATGACTTACCTACTTATGGAGATTTTCCTCCTAACGGGCCAAAGAAACTGCTATGAGGGCTATCACCATTGAGTCTGTTGAACTTCCTAGTCAACCAGGGGGAACTACGACAGCCTCCTCTGAGTTACCATCGAAACAGGAGGTCCCTTTGCCCCTTGTTATGGTCGAGGAGAGTGCCCCACAGGTAAATTTCTTGCCAAGTTTTACATCTTTTATTTGTCCCATTGTTCTGTTCATCATTTCTAATATGTTGGGCCGTTTTAGGTGGACGTAGCATCACTGATAGCTAACATTCTCCTTCCTCCTGCATTGTCAAGGCCCCTTACTTCACTCCTTCTTTTTGGTGCCATAACGGGGGTAAGTAATGCTTAGATGTATTTCTTTCTTTTTGATTATCAATTTGTCTTTCCTAACACTTAGCTTTGTTGCTGCAGCTATCCCCAAGTCTCTCTCCACCCTTTGCCCTTAGTGGCCTTTTGCCCTCCAAGGCCACGATTGATGTTATTACTCTCGTTGGGGCATCTCTTAAAGATCCACTGTCTTCTTCCGATGATGTGCCCGTGTTGGCTTTAGTAACTTATGTTGGTGAGGGAAGTTTCCCGACCATTGAAGCTTCTCCAGCCAAGGGCCCCGTTAAAGCTGCTGAGGCGATGAGCCCGCCTCCAACGACTTCTACCACTAGGGCCCCCGTGGTGACTCCCGTTCTCGCTCTTATTGCTGCTGAGGTACTTTACTAATTTCTTTGTATTTCTTAATTTCTCGAACTTCACCTATGTAAGTGACTTAACAACGAAAACACTTGGCAAGGTTTTTGCAAAAACTCCACCTATATCGGTGACTTAACAACGAAAACACTTGTTAAGATTTTTTAAAAAATGCCACCTATATTGGTGAATTAACAACGAAAACACTTGTCCAGATTTTTCCAAAAACTCCACCTATATCGGTGACTTAAAAATTAAAACACTTGTTAAGAGTTTTCCAAAAACTCCACCTATATCGGTGACTTAACAATGAAAACACTTGTTAAGATTTTTCCAAAAACTCCACTTATATCGGTGACTTGAAAATGAAAACACTTCTTAAGATTTTTCCAAACACTCCACCTATATCGGTGACTTAACAATGAAAACACTTGTTAAGATTTTTCCAAAAACTCCACCTATATCAGTGACTTAACAATGAAAACACTTGTTACGATTTTTCCAAAAATTCCACCTATATCGGTGACTTAATAATGAAAACACTTATTAAGATTTTTCCTAACCTCCATATTTCCTCTGACAGTTCTCAGGTTGTACGAGAGGATTCTCCACCAGTTCCTTCGCCCGTTGGCTTACCCCATCGGGAACCAGTCGTCTCAAAAAATTCCAGCCACAATGACCAAGGTTCTATGACCGGTACCGCTGCCGACAGCGAATATGGGTGCGAGCTTCCTCTTACCGACCTGGCTCCTCACGCCTTCTGCCTAATTATGCTCTAACGTTCTCCTCAAATGCTTTCCAACCATAGTTTGGTAGTTGAGCAACTTACGAACCATCATCCTGAATCATTCATAGTGGATTGCCTTCGTTTAAACATTTCAATTATGAGCTACAGGCTTCAGGGTATGGCCACCGTTGTTGCTGAAATTGCCAATACTCCAAATGCGAGCGTTACCAGACCCCTCCTTAACCAATTTCTGGGTTTTCTGATGGATTTGGGTAGCAACGACTTTCGTTTTGATTGCCTCATCACACATTTGAAGACTTTAAAGAGCCAACGATTGTACAGCCATAGGGAACTTTTATGAAAACATCAGGAGGACCAGCGGGCCAAAGATGCCAAGCTGGCCGAGCTAGCACCTCTTCTGGAAACCATTGAAAAAGAGGTGGGGGAACTCGAGGAAGCTCTACACGTGGAAAAGTCAAAACGAGAGAAACTCCTCATCTAGCTCACCCAACACAAACGAGACTGGAGGTTTCTATGAATGCCTAACGGTCTTATCAAGTAGCTTCTTCGGGCCACCCTGGAGATTTCTTTTCTTCCCCAGACCTATGGTTTCTATTAGGCCCATGAGTTTTGTATATAATTTTCTTTTTTTCTTCTTCTCATGTAATTCTTGGGAAATAGCTCCCAGTTTTGTAATGCCCCAAAGTTTATGAATGAAGAAAGATATCAATTTTCTCATGCCATTTCTTTGTGTTACAATTGTTTGCATAGATTGTGATGTGTGAAATTCTATAATTCTTTCATCTCTACTTGAGTTATAATAAAAAGAACTTGTATACTAATCTTAAAAAAAGAACTTGTATATTCATAATCATCTAGATAAATCGGTGGCCCAAACGTAATTGCTTACATATGATAAACCTTCAACCATTTATTGTTGATTTTAAATGGTTTGTCTTCTTCCATCTTAGAATTTAGGCAATAACCTGAGTCATGAGCTTCCTTCACTATGAAAGGTCCTTCCTAATTTTCTGCAAACTTGGGTAGAGGAAGCCCCCTAATATGTTTCACTGCTGCTTTGAATACGAGGTCTCCCTCCACGAGCTTCCTTGGTCTCACTAAGTTATCACACACTCTGGAGAGTTGCTTTGTATACATTTGAAAGTGTTTCATCGTATTATCTCTGTGTTCGTCCAATGCTTCCAACTGCACATGTCTATTCTGAGGCAGCATGCTACTTCGTAAAGCATATCGAGTAGAGGGAACTTCCAACTCTATTGAGAGAATCGCCTCGGCCCCATAGATAAGAGAGAATGGTGTATATCCTATGGACTTCCTCTTAGTTGTTCGATAGGCCCACAATATGGATGATATCTTATCAACCCATGATCCTAGGAAATCCTCCATCATTTTAGCTAAGATATTGACCAAAGTATTGTTAGTCATTTCGGCTTGACCGTTTCCCTTTAGGTATGCCACCGTCGAAGTGTGACGGATAATAAAGTATTTGTCTATGAGCATCGTTACTTCTGAATTGACGAAAGGGTTCCATTGTCTGAAAGGATAACCTTTGGGATCCTAAAATGACAAATGATTTATTCTCTGATGAAGTTTCTCACCACTCCCGATGTCTCCCTTCTCAGTGGTATCGCCTCAGCCCACTTTGTGAAATACTTCGTTGCTTCTAGTATCCATATCTTCCCCCTTGAAGAAGGGTGTATTGCCCCTACCAGGTCGAACGACCAAGTATGAAAAGGATAAGGCATTGCTAGGGAGTGTAAGTCCACTGACGGGACGTTGGCCAATAATATCCGAAATTCATCAACTGGTCATATAACTTGGCCCCTCCTATGTGAGCTGGATCATGCGCCAATTTTGGGACCTCGACTGCCTCTTCCTTCATGATGAAATGCAACGGCCTGTTAAAGTATCCCCTTTGATAAAGCTTCCCCTCCTGAATGTAGAATCTCGAGGCCCTTCGTCGGAGTCTCATCGCATCAATTTTCTCTATCCAAACAACTGCATCTTTAATGAAGTCAATATAGGGATGTCTCCAATCAGCCTGAGCCTCAATGAAATGACTTTCAACTACCTCGAAGAACAATTGGCATTTATCGCACTTCCATTGTAGTTCTGCCGCATCCTGTTTCATCTTAGGCTAAAAATACCCCTCCCTTTGCATTCTTCGGTAGAGGGGTATCTCAGTTGTTTTGTAGTGCTCTTCGTGTGTTTTCTTCAATATTTTCTCTGCCTCTTCTAGATCGATGCATCTCGATAGCTATCCTCATATATTTCTGAACTAAAGGTTTCCCTGATTCATGAAGTGTTGGGTTAATTCTCTCAGCCCTATCACTCCTTCCCCAGATTCCAATTGCCTTTTTATCTCTCCCCTCCAGTCTGTGTCCTCTTCCATTGGTAGAATTGACTATACCATCGAAGGATCTATTCTTCATTAGATCACGACGGTAGTTGTATCGTTACTCATGATCATCTTCTGGTCAATGGTGGCATATGCGTCTAGGTGGCGATTCATCATTTTGGGCTGCCTCTTGATCTTGGTCCGATGGAAGTTGCAGAGGATCCTCTAGACGATTGTTCTGTATGGTGCCAAGCTCATGTGTTTCAACGCATACCCTCTATTCACTTACTGAACCATCAAGTTTGAATCCCCCTTGATGCAAAGTGAACGGATCCCCCTTCGAAGAGCCTCTAGCAATCCCAACACTAATGCTTTATATTCTGCCTCATTGTTAGAATAGGGGAAATCCAGCTTGTAAGAAAGGCAAATATCCTCCATTCCCTTTGAGAGAATAACCCCCACTCCTCCTTTATTTTCCACCGATGATCCATCGAACTGCATTGTCCATTCTTCATCTGTTGCGTCTAGGTGGTTGGCCTACAAATCATCTCCTGGAATATTTTCTTTGGGTGGTTCAAACGTTCCTGAGGGGAAAATCAGCATCTGCTTAGCTTTAGATTGCGCGAGGAACCACGCACTTCAATGCATATTTAGATAGGATGAGGAACCACCTAGTTTCCCTACCAATCAAAATTGTTCTTACTAGAAAATACTTAATAGGATCACATCTACTTACTGCGCTACAAAGACTAATGTTAAACAATGCCTTTCTAAGCTATTATATCTGACTTCTGGTCTGTGGATGATCCTACTGAGGTAGTAAACATGTCATTCTTTCCCATCAATCTCCTGTGCCAGAAAATCTCCCACGAACCTCGTGGTGTATGTGAGGTACAACTGCAATGATATTCCTGCCTTTGGGGGAACCATGGTCTGTGGTGAAACGAGCAGTTTCTTCAACCCGTTGAAAGACTCCTGGTGAACCTATTCCCACTTGAACTTCATGTTCTTTCACAAAAGATGCATTATCGGATGTGTTATTTCGGCTAATCTAGGCACAAATCTCCTAAGGTAGGAGACTTTACCGAGTAAACTCTTCAGCTCCTTTGCCATTCTTGGGCATGGGATTTCTAAAATCACTCGTTGTTTGTCCTGATCCATCTACACACCTTGCCGATCAACCACAAAGCCTAGGAATTTCCCACTTATTACTCCGAAAACACACTTCAATGGGTTTATCTTCAATTTATACTTCTTGTAATGGGCAAACACCATCCTCAAATCACTCAGATGGGACTCCTCCTTCCTCGATTTGACGACCAAGTTATCCACATAAAATTCAACAAATTATGAAAGAAATCATGAAAAATGGCCATCATTGTTCTTTGGTTAGTGGCCCCAGCGTTCTTGAGTCCAAACGGCATCACGTTATACATAAAGTTGCCTAATGGGGTTCTAAACGCTATTTTCTCTGCATCCATAGGGTGCATCTTGATCTGGTTGTACCATGAAGCTGTACATCTCGTGACCTGCTG
This sequence comes from Sambucus nigra, assembly GCA_949130495.1. Taxonomy (NCBI): domain Eukaryota; kingdom Viridiplantae; phylum Streptophyta; class Magnoliopsida; order Dipsacales; family Adoxaceae; genus Sambucus; species Sambucus nigra. Next base: position 202,693,633 of record OX422216.1, read on the forward strand.
TTGCATCTATTAAGCAATCAATGGAGGGTAGAGGGAACTCGTCTTTGGGGTAAGCTCTATTCAAATCTCTGAAGTCCACGCAGATCCTTATTTGGTTTTTATCTTTCTTCCCCATCGGGACAATATTGGATAGCCAGAGTGGGTGCTGTATCGGTGTGATGAGCCATTAGTAAGCGTTGGACCTCTTCCTTGATCTTCAAATCTAGCTCAGGTTTGTACATTCTCATCGCTTGCTTCACCGGAATGGCTGAAGGCATTACGTTCAACTTTGGGAAGCTTACTTCCTCATCCAGCCCCTCCATCTCTGTGTATTTCCACGCGAAGACGTCTATAAACTCCCGAATCAACTCAACCAAGGCCTCTCATTTCTCCTTACTAAGATCCTTCGAGATGAAGATGGGCCTTGGATCTCCCCCTTCTTTGTCCAGATTCAACTGTTCTAGTTCTTGTTCCTGTGGTTTCGGTCGATTCGTCATGTACTCTGGTTCCTCAACGACTTCCTCCACCAATTCCTGTATGCTGAAGTTGTCTATCACCATGCATTGTCCCCGTTGATCTACCAGAAAGCATTCATAAATCGGGTCAATCTCATCATCAATTTCCTTGACCGCCCGCTCACACCGTTGTAATCGATACACCACCTTTTCTTCCTCGGTAATGATCTTCTTGCATTGTTTGCTATTAGTAGTGGCTGCCTTCCTCTTCTTCTCTCTGGAAGCCTCAGCCACTCTTTCTCCTAAGAACCGGCTCAGCACGCTTTGTCGTTGGACCTCATGTTCCATCAGATCCACTCTAGGCATCATTTTGTCTTTGAACTGCTTCGAGATGCCTTGGGGTCGATGGACCACCTGGTGTTCTTCTTCGGCTATTTCCCTTGTGCTTCTCACAACCACCTGGTAAGCTTACACCTGCTTCTTCTACTTGTTTAAGGGACCCATCCTTTCTTTGATCAAGGGAAACGACGATCCCTCTATTCTTTTCATTAGGACCAGAACATCTTCCTCTTACTCTGTGTAAAATGTTACATCCACCAAGTGAGCCTCCTTAATAGAGAAGGGCCTATTTGTAGCCCTAATGGTCACCTCTCTTCCCTTAACATTCACTTTGGCACATTGGTGGTACGTAGAAGGAACTATCCCTTGGTTGTGCATCCACACCCTGCCTATTAGCATATGATAGGAAGTTGCACTCTCTATTATGTGGAACTTGATATGGGAACTCAGATTTCCCATTACAATCCCAATATTAACGTACCCAATGGATTTGGAAGATTGATTATCATACCCCAAAATTACCAAAGGCATGGGGACAAACCTTTTTTCTGGAATATTGGCTACGTGGAAAGAGTTGATTGGCATGATATTGATGGAATCTACCCCATCCATAAGAGTCCTTGCGAAGCTAACTCCGTTGAAACTAGTAGTCACATACAATGGCCAATTGTGAGGGAACCTTACATCCCTATCTGCATCGTTGAAGGTTGCCTCTGACAGAAACCTTCTCACCAACCTGGTCATGGGTCCCTTCCATTTCAGCGAAGGGACTGCATTCTTCCTCGTAATATTGAGTATTTCCTGGGTTATCTCCAACCTACTCCCCTTCGATACTCCCACCTGGTCGAAGAACCAAGTGAACTTTGGGGATTTCATAACTGCACAGTATTCTAGAACTGGGCTTACTTCCTCACCTTCAATGTCGTATACCTCCTCCACATCATTGGCGCTTGCTTCGTCGTAAGCCAAAACTACATTAGCCATTCCCCTCGTACAATCTTCCAGAGCCTCTTCGTACTCTTCTTGCTTCGGCGTTAACTCGCTTTCTCCTCTCTCCACCTCTTCATCATAGGCCACCATGAGATTGGCCCCATGTGCAGGAAGTGGGTTATTGTTGACATTTTGTGGAGGTATTTGCAATATCCCTTCCTTCACGTACTTGTCGTTAATTCTTCTCAGTGTGAAACAGCTCTCGGTTGGATGTAGGATCCTTCGATGAACCTGGCAGTACTTTGGATCCGCCTTTGTTACCGCATTGGGTTCCCTAACGGGAGTGTCCTTTGGCTCATAGACCTTTCCCCCTTGGACCATCGCGTTGTAACAACTGACAGATTCATCCACTGTACAAGGCAGTGGTGGTGGGTCCTCCCTGTCTTTTCCGAACTTTCTCTTATTATCCTTCTTCAATGCCTTACCCCTATCTCCTCCCTCGGCATACCCTACTCGTGGGGGTTGAGACCTCCCCCCACAGGTTGCATCATCTGCTTAAACATCATGGGCACCACCACCAGATTGGGCCGCACCACCAAGGAGATATTTCTCTCCGCTTTTAAGAACGCCGCAAAAGTCCCCTCGCGCATCTCGTTGATAAGATGACAGATGTATTCAGGAAGTAGCCCCTCATCACAGATTTATAATAGCTTGGATTCCTTGTCCTCCTCCCTCACGTCGAGGGACCTTTCCCTGAACCTCCGAACATAGGCCACCACTTCCTCCCCGGGTCGTTGCTTCTCCCTACCCAGTTGGGTCAAAGTAAACTCATCTTCTTCCAGAAAGAACTTCTGGACAAACAACACATACATCTCCTCCCATGTAGAAATGCTGTTAGGAGATAAATTAGAATACCAGGTATATACTTTATTCGTTAAGGATTTGGAAAACTCCCTCAACCTAAGTTTCTTATTATTTCAATGTGCTCCCAAATGTTCGATAAAGCGCTTAATATGCTCCTTTGGGTTCCCCCCTTTCCCTTTGTATTTTTCAAAAATAGGAGGAACATAAGCCTTTAGGTAGGGCTCATCATTGTATTTCCGAGGATAAGGCGTTCGAAAGTCATCATAAACCGAAGCTACCTGGCCAGAAGATTGTGAGGAAGCTTGCATAAACTTCAACATCTCATTCTGCATTTCCTTTCTCATTTCCTCCATGGGTGATGCTATTGCGGCAATAGCCAATGGCACCATGGGCTGGGTGCCCGTTGCAACTGGCACAAACATCACAGCACGGGTCGCTGATACTCTTGAGGTTCCCACTGCCAGATTCACAACAGAGGGTACGCTTTCTGGGATCGTTCCCGCTACACCTGCACCAGGTGGGGCCATTGGGGCCACCCCTGGTGTTACGAAAGCATTGGCTTCCAATCCGCCTATCATCGTTGAAGCTACTGGGGTTTGCAAAAACTCATAAAACTTACTCATGAGGAGCGCCACCTGAGTGGGTCGTGGAAGCTTGTGTCACCCCTGGAGCGCCTGTCATTGCCTGAACTGGAGGTACCTCTATTCATGGAATCCCATCCCCTAGAGCCTCCAGTTCTCTCGCATCCTGTTCTTCATTGTATTGGACATCATTAAAGTTAAGCTTTCGATTAGCATTATCTTGTGCCATACTCCTTACTTAAAGGAATGCCTCCCCAGCGGAGTTACCAAATGTAGGAGGGTACTTTAGATAAGATGGAGGCGTAACCCCTTTGAAGTATAGTAATGATAAGTTAAATGGCTAAAACTTTGGATTAGTGGTATAACATGCAAACACAAACCCTTAATGAAGATAAGACTCAGTTTAAACTCACAAATCCCTCGTGTATAACTCAGAAGGTAGTAATGAACTTAGAACTAACTTAGCTAGAGGGAGAGAGAAGTAAGCACTCTAGATACACCTTGGCAGGCAGCCAAACACACCAACCACCCTCAATAATCTCTATCAAGTATTAAAATCTTCGTAATAAATGACAATGGTGAGTGAGAAGACCCTCTGGTTTGTAATAACTCTCTCTGATGTGTATTCTCTGTAGTAATAACTTCTTAGACTCTCAAAAGATCATCCTCTCCTCAAAGGTGGTTGGGTTCCTTAAATAGCCCCCAGAACCACCCCCGAGGCAACTCAGTCATTAAAGACTATGAAAGACATGCCTCATACTTTATGTCACAACATTAAATGCCTGATGCCCTAGTTGTCTTCACGTCATGAACATTAAATGCCAAGACATGCCTTTTGCGTAACCACTCTGTGTCAGGGGGCTGTTATCGTAGAGGTGGCTCACCAACTACCTGACAACCCAAATACCATGGTGGTTTACTAAAGTGCTGGTCTGACATTGTTTAACTGGTTAATGACATCATATAAAGAAAATGTGATATTAAGTAGAGGGTTATTTGGTTCTCAATTCAATGCCCGATGAAACTCCAAGATGCTCTGCCCGAGGTTCCACAATCAGTGTTTTTTTGTGTTTTACCAGGTGTATCTAAGATGGTCAGGACAAGCCCCAACGATGCCTCACTTCTCAATCCTCCAAACCCAGTCCCTCTAAAGTTACTGCGGTGAGGTCATTCGATAGAGCATGAAAGCTCTCCCAGTCCCTGCCAAGCCTAGTCTCTTACGAGTACCATTTGATCTCACACTAAAAGTCTTTATTGTTCTCGTTACATAATTACAGCCGTTATAACTAACAATCAATATTAACAAAGATACAATATGACTAATACAACAAGCTAAAATACAAGTTATCACGCCGAGCTACCTCGCTTGAGCTGCCACGTTGACCTGCCAGGGTGACTTAATCCCAAGACAATGTTGCTAATGTGAAATTACTTCTAATCTCAAAATTACCTTCAAGCCCCCTCTACAATGACAACCAAATAAGATAAGACAATAGATGTATTTATTAAAATACATAAAATGTAGAAATCCATAATTTCCAATAATTTAAATTTTGAGTAATCTCTATAAGAAAACTCTTAAAAATAATCTTCCCAATAAGTGAAATTTAAAAAAAATGGAGAAAGAAATGGCTGTCAACTTTATTACCAAATATGAAAAATTTAAGGTTTTGAGAGCTTAAACGTGCTCAAATAGTCATAACAACGTTCATCACTAAAAAAATAGTCATTTTCATCATTAAATCCTTTCGGATTGACATAAAAAATTTCATCAATCCCGGCTAAGTCGACAATTTTAATCTCAATTATTGCTTATTAGAAATTAAACAAACTAAGTTTGTTTACATGTTGCACACTCGGACTAATAATGATATAAATAATAGGTATCTTTTATGGCTTGAAACGAGTTTTCATCTTAATAGAGTTTATAAGTTAAAATTACTGTGTTACAAAAAGTATTTACTTTTGATGGAAGGATTCTTTAACAAACAAAGTAGAAATATAATAAGATTTCTTCTCTTTTATTCTTGGGGAATCAAGCCATTTATTTTTCATAAATCCTAAATGCTTCCAATTTTCTTGAAAAATATTTGTTTAGGCTTAATTGCGAGGGATACTTTTTTTAAAGGATTTGTTTGTCTTTCTCAAAGGTTATGGTTTTCCTTTGATATTTTGTATAAAAGAAAGCTGGATATATGTCTTCTGAAGATTCTTTTAATCCCGCATCATAATTATGGTATTATTGATGAAACTCTTTAATCTTTTATCAAATTCTCCCTTTGATAATTTTTATGGACAAGATCCTGTTATTAAGAACAATTGTATGTGAAAATTTAATCATTAATGTATCAATGATTAATATTATGGTGTTCTTAAAAATTGTTTTACATGTGGTATTAAACCTAAAGTTTAAGATCTCATGATTTTCCTTATTGGTGTTTCACTATAATAGAGTATACATTAAATTAATTTGTGTGTGTGTCTGAGACTGTGTATGACATTTTTCTTCTATCGTCAATACTCATTGGCTGAAATGAAAGGTCAAAACTTGCTCAGAATTTTACGAAACTCACATGACCAACTGGAAATGTCGAAATAAACAAAACCCCTTGTATACAATGGGCACCGCTTTACTTTTGTGTTTTGACTTCGTTGAGACTTTTAAAATTACGTTTTTGCCATTTTTGGTAACAATGTTGACGTCAATATCTCATTCCAGAAAATTAATTTTTGAATTTCGCAAATTATTTTGAGATCCTGGAGTAATTCTCTACATCCATGTGTTGTTAACTCAAATTTTTTATTTTTGGTAAAAATTACGATTTTCCAAATATTATGTATTTTTCTGCCACGGTGGCTGTTTTTTTTCACGGTCCTTCTAACGTTAATGTTATGTATTTTTCGGTATTGATCAAAATGTTCAATATAAAGTTTTGAATATTAGATATATGATTATGTGTTTGACAATAATAGTTTCGATAAATTAGATTATTGTGTATAATCTATATTTGGTTGCCAAAAGGTCCTAATATAATTATGAATTAATTCGACACTAATATTTATATGATGTTAAATTAAGTAGAAAATGTCTTAATTTATAGTCATAAATATATATTATTGTTCATGCATCTATATTTTAACCATAGGGGTATTGATTTTTATACATTACGTAATATGTGTGTGCATGTATGTTCCATGAAAGTAAAATTTTTGCACACCATATGAATTAAATATTTAAGCACAATTAATGATAAATAAATTTAGGATATCTATGAATGCAACCAACTGAATTAATCGGTATATCTTTATAGTTACATAAAAGAAACTTTCATAAGATGAAATTTTGAGTGCCAAATTTTTATGATCAAATTAAAGTTGATTTTGATTCCTTTATTGTGATTTTATTTTGTGACGATTTTAATTATGTCTTTAAAGCTGCTTATTTTATAAAACTTTAAATTTGAATATTTTGAGTAACAATTTTCTTATCCCTCTAATAAGAAGTAATTGAAATAAAAATTGTCGACTTACCCGAAATTGATAATTTTTTTTAATATCAATCCGAAAGGATTTAATGATGAAAAATGACCATTTTTGTTTAGTGATGAATGTTGTTATGACTATTTGAGCATGTTTAAGCTCTCAAAACCTTAAATTTGACATATCTAGTAATAAAGTTGACAGCTATTTCTTTCTTCATTTTTTTAAAAATATCGCTTATTGGGACGGTTATTTTTTATACTCATTACTCACATTTTTCATTAATGAAAATTATGGATTTCTCCATTTTATGTGTTTTAATAAATACATCCGTTGTCGTAACTTATTTGGCTGTGGTATTGTTTTCAGTATATACCAAATATTGTTATGACTATTATAGTTATGGTTAAGGTTTTTAGATTAATATTTATATTACTTTAGATTAGTTGTCCATCAAAGTGTCCTAATCTATTATTATGAATATTAAATTACCATGTATAAATTTTACTGTTAGTAGGTCTAAATATAATTATGAATTGTTGATGCACTGATAATGTGGCTTGTTCATTATAACATTTCCCAAAGGGACAATTTTGATTATCAAATGAAAATTAATGAACAATTTTTTTTCCTCATCAACTTAACCTCGAAGGATTTAAAATTTTTCTTGAAACTAATTTTTACATAAAGTCTTATTCGGTGTTCAAAATTGCAAATATTAGATTAAATGTATATGTGCTTATTATGTCAAATATGAGTAATGGAACATGCCTTAAGGTATTCATCTCAGTATTTATTAGGTTTCGATTCCACCAAAGTGATCTAATCTAATAAATTATAAATGCTGAATTTTGTGATAACATTCAAATACTATGTCTTGGTTGTTCCAAAGACTCTGGATATGGTTTTGAGTGTTCGGATATTAATATTATCATTATGATTTGGTTGCTCCAAAGAGTTTGGTTGCAATGGTGAAGTTAATATTAAGGATCAATATATTTGTTTATTAAGGTCGGTATTAGTTGCTTAAAAGAATCCATTAAATTCCATAATTTATAAGTACAATGTCCATTTATGCCTTTTGAAAACATTAATGCTTGCTGAAATTATTATGCAATCCATAAAATAATGTAATATTCATATAATGGATAGTTTGGCAGTCACTAAAGTGACCCAACTAGAATCCTGGTGAATATTAAATTTAAAGATAAAAGTTAAATTTAAAGATAAAGTTAGTAGTAATAATTCATCATGCTTATATATGTAACGACATTAATGGAGTATATTTGATTTATTTCATCAAGATAATATCCCTAAGGAAATTTATTTTGAGTAATTGATATAAATACCAAGGGATTATGCAATCAGATGGTGAAAAGTTATCGTAGATAGCATGTCCATCTAAATTACATAACATAGTACCCAATAGAGTCATATATATAAATATTCATAGTTATTACAAAATAAAGTCTACATATATAAAATATTATTAATGTATGTGTTATCAACTCATAGCATTAATGTAATGAGATATTTACTTCTTAATATTACTTTATTTCTCTAAAATTTCATGTTTTATCCGTTTTAATGTTCTTGAGACGGACTTCTTAGAATGAAATAAAGAATCTAAGTTCACTTAAAAATACTAAATCGTTATAATTCATTTTTACTTGAGGAACCCAATATTAAAGATAAAGTGTGAAACTCTTTTATAAATTTTGAAAAATTATTAAATGGATTGAGCACAAAATTTGTGTAAAATCTTATAACGTTGGGGATGAAAATATATAAGTACCCATTATGTGATATACAGTGTGTGAATTATGATGTGTCATTTGATATGAATGAAATAATTTATTTCATTTTTAAACAACTAAAGTGCTACGTAACATACTTTAATTTGATATCAGGATCGTTATAAGATAAACCATAAAACAAACGATAAATTCTTGGATATTATTATGGAATCATTTCAAAAACCACTCAATGACCTTTCAAAATATTTTTCTCGAGTATATAAAACATCGTTAAGTTTATATGAGCATATATTTTTCTTAATTATGGTCTTCTCATCGGTACTTTGTACAATTACTTTTATGAAATTTTTACAAGCGAAATGATTTTGATCCTATATCATAATGTTGAACTTCAAAGTAGCTTTTCGATATTGTGGCATAACTGAATATCAAACTCTTTTAAATCTAGACTTACTTTGATGATTTAATGTATTAGTTTGTGTGTGGATTATCACTTATGAATCTTGACACACGCGTTTGAGCTCTTAAGATTTTAATATTTTAGAACGATCTATGCGGACCAAGTGGGAGATTATAGTCCTTGGATAGTGAACATATATAGATCATGTCATTGTAAAATAGCAAGTCAAATGCAATAAGTTAAGATATCACCATAACATTTATTCACACACAAAATACCATTTTAAAATTTTAAAATGTATTATATAAATTCCACTTCACTTACCCAATTTGACACCCCGCATGATTGAGAATGTCAAGTACCTGCATGGGTTTAGAATCCACTAAAAGAATTAGAATTTATAATTACGTCTACACTCAAAAGAGGTCACATTAATTACTTTCGAAATTGAAAATATCAAAAGTCAAATTCTTTAAAGTGGGAGTATCAAATCACCTAATGTGGTTATTAAAGAAGTTGAGATACTCATGTCATTTCTTAAGCATCCAAACTAATTGTTCTTTATGTTAGTGGATATGAATACCTTTAAGAATCTCTTAAATGAGTTTGCTATTCTGAATGATTGTGAGATTTATCACAAGAATGCGAATTTGACAAAGGATCAAGAAAATATTTGATTTTGATAATAAATGATATAAAGCTAGACTTACGATCAAAGTTTTCATTACTAATAAACAAAGAGGTGTAAATAAATATTTTCACCTATATCTTAGAATATTAAATTTTTATAGCCTTAGTAGCTCATTTTGAGTAAGAGTTACATTTAGTGTGAAAACTTATGAGAGTTTAAGAAAAGATCAGTATACGGTGAGAAATTACTATATAAACTTATATAAGTTTACCATCAATGGTATTTAAGAATACTTTATGTATTTTGACTAAGTATCTATATACCTTGAAGTCAGTGGGGGTAAATTTATATATTTCTTGAATTTCTCGAAGTAGTGAATCGTAGATTAGAGAAATAAAATAGGTTAAGAATATGAAGTAATGAGATGTTTAAAATATTATATGCTCACACTTATGAAAATTGTTCTCTCTTGATTAAGTAGATTTCTTTTGGCCTAGTGACCAATATTATGAAAAAGTGTGTAGCATGATTTAGGTCTACGACTTATGGATTATGGCTGTGAAATTTTTATTTTTGAACTTGTCGACACTATTACCAAGTTCCTGAAATATTATGATATTGTTGATGCACTCTTCGTTATGAAGAACTAATAGGTATTTTAAAGAACCTAGGCATATTAGAATACAATATCTATATATGAATCAAAAAGTTCATAAACAACAAGTGTTAGTTGAACACATTAATATAAGTTTCAACATAGCATATCCACTAATGAATGGGCTATCACCAAATAACATTCATGAAACCTACTTAAGATATGAGTCTTGTGTGTAGCCAATTAAGTATAAGTGTTTGTGGATTGTTTGGTGCTTATATTTTGGCACTATACTTGATATTGATTAAAGTGTATTCTGAACATTTCAATTTATGTCTTGCAATATAAGTTTACATGCATGTGAATTGATGAATGCGATATAAATAATCTTTTATATAAGACATTATTGGACCATTATTGAATAATTCGATTATAGAACTTATTGGAGGAATTTTTAATATTGTGGTACATGGAAGCGATCATGCTCTTGAATTAGTATGTGAGTGCCATGACCCATATTAATGGTTTGTTTGATTAAAGTATTTATGAAAAAACCATTCAATGATGACTTAAAGATTATTGCATGCCTTAAGATAATTAGGGACCAAGTGGGAGAATGTTAGAATTATTTTAAAGAATAATTCTACAAAATATGATCCATAATTAAAATAATACTAAGAGTCACTTTGGTTAATGGAAGGGTACTCCAAATACCAAGAGTCAAAATGACTCTTGATTATTTACCTTGTTGGACGGTTAAGATGAAGTGATTGTTGTAGATTTGGGTTCTATCCTTGCTTATAAATAAGTGATTGATTTCCGTCATTCAGACACATGAAAAGACAACATAATGTAATTATAGGATAAGGGAGAGAAATCAAAAGACTTAAATTTATGTTTTTTTTAGGAATACTATTTTTGCTATAAAAGAATATCCAGTCGTTGGAACATGCTAAAATTGGAGTATGTTCTTACTGTATACAAGAGAAAGTTGTCACCCCGAACCCCGCTTCTCTATCGTTAACTCATGTATAGTATGTATGCCCCAAGTCTAGCCTCGTCGAATGGGGCTTGGCCACTTGATTGAAATTTTGACTATTAGAATTCTTATGACTATTACTATTCATGAATCTTAGAATTCTTATTCATGTATCCTATAATTCATATGATTATTATAATTCTCATCCCTTAGAATTCATTCAGTTTTGCTATCAATTCTTTTACAATTCTTATAGTTATGCCTTTTGAAATTCTCGAAGAATTATCATGGCATTAGTAGCTCATTATGACCTCAAGTTACATCAAATGGATGTGAAAGAAACCTTTCTCAATAGAGACTTGCAAGAAGAAGTCTATATGCGTCATCCTGAAGGCTTCATAATAGAAGGTCAGGAAGACATGGTTTGCGATTGGAATAATCTTCAAGGCACTAGTATGTAAAGTTTTATGAAATCATTACGAACTTCGATTTCAAATAAAACTTAGTTGATCCATGTATATACCTCAAGATCAATGGTAGTAAGTTCATATTTTTATACTATATGTTGATGGCATATTACTAGGTATCAACGATCTTGGTCTATTACATGAGACTAAGAATCATCTTTTTAAGAAGTTTGAAATGAAAGATATGGGTGAAGCTTCCTATGTGATAGGAATTGAAATATTCCGTGATAGGTCACCTAGAATTTTTAGAATGTCTCAGAAAGAATATATTAACAAAGTTCTAGAGAGATTTGGCATAATGACATGTTCTTATAGTGTTGTTCTACTGCAGAAAGGAGATAAGCTTGATCTTAGGAAAAGTTTGTAGAATGACTTGGAACATAATGAAATGTAAAATTATCCTTACGCTTATCTTGTGGGAAGTTTGATGTATGCACAGGTTTGCACCCGACCTGACATTAGCCATGATGTTGACATGCTGGGCAGATTTCAGAGTAACCCAGGAATCGCTCTTTGGAAAGTTGCAAAGAAAGTACTAAGATACTTAAAGAGAACAAGGAATCTGATGTTCACATATAGAAAATCATATCATTTACAGATGGTGAGGTTTTCAGATTTAGATTTTGGTGGATGTCCTAACACAAGACATTGTACTCTAGGCTATGTGTATCTCCTGGCTAGAGGTGTAATATCAAGGAAAAGCCAGAAGTCCGAATTGATTTACACAACAACTATGGAGGCTGAATTTGTGGCAGGTTATGAGGCTGCAAATCAAGAAGCATGGTTACGGAATTTCATCTCTGAGTTCGGAGCTTTAACTTTTATTCCAAATCCCTTGACTATTTACTGTGAAAATAAAGCCGCAATCTTCTTCTCCAAGTGATTAAGCGTGAAAATTAGCGTGTGTCAAACGCTGATCGTTGTTTTCTATTCACCGCCATAATACAAAAACCTAAACTATGACTACACTCTTTTAAGGGAGTATATCGTCTAGTCCGGGTATCGAATCCACAAATACGAGTTGCTAGAATTTAAATGGTTTATTACTTCTCAATAAATGTGTAAAAGATATTTTTCTAACTAAAAAGAAATAAAAGATAAACTAGGCATGAGTGTATTTAAACTAAAATTAACAAAGCGAATAAAAACTATAGGATGTGACTAATATCCCACAAATTGAGTTAACGCGTATAAATGGTTACATGGGACTGCGAATTATTAGGATTGCATCTCGTTTCATCAATTAATTAAATTAAGAGTTCTCACACCCCTAAATTCGCATAAAAGACTAATAAGATTTTGTCGTCAACAAATACCCTGAAAATTACGCACGCAAGGTCGTAAACACGGCGCATACATGATATACACCGTTAAATTTCCTAGGCGTAAAAAACTAGGACAACGCACTCGAAGTAAATACGTAAATCTCCATCACCAAAGCGAAGCAACAAATCAACCCTATGTGAGTTCCATTAATCACACCCTAATTTAAATTAGCCCCCACACATATTAAATGACATAAATAAATTAAATAATTAATTTAACAACTAAAATTATCTAGGCATGAAAATTAATTAAGCATGGAAAATAAAGCAAATACAGCTTAAAGGAGACAATGAATAGTAACACTTACATTAATGGTGGAAAATGAGGAGAGGGGTTATATCCAACAAAAAATCCCCAAATATATCAAACCCTAGGTTCTAAGAGAGAAGACAGCTAAAAATCTAATTTATTACATGATATTTTATGTATCTTACAAATAAACACCAAGTATGGTATTTATACTAAGTTCTAAAAAGAAATAAAAGAAAAGGAAAAAGAAATAGAAAAGGGGGATAAGTTACATTTTAAAGGATAAAAGAAAAAGGAAAAAGAAAATAAAAAATAGAAAAAAAGGCTACAAATATTTCGGGTAAAAACAGATCACCGGTCGACCGGGGGTGGTGACCGGTCGATCGCGCCAAAGGGGGAGGCAGCACTGTCTCGGCACAAAGGCAAAATCCAAATTTCCGGTCGACCGGTGGGACGAGGCCGGTCGACCGTGCTTACGATTCCAAGTCAGCTCACAACTTCGCACACCCACTCCCATGTCCAAAAATTCCCAAAAAGCTCCGTGTCCATTAATGGTGACAAACACCAAATCCAAACCCGTTTCCAAAAAATGCCAACAAAAACCCAACTCCATATATGCCTAAAACCAGTCTTCGAAGTCAAAACCGAGACCAACTAGTCTTCCATCATTAAAATGCCAAAAACCACTTCAAAGCTCCACGTTCTCCATAGCCATAAATGGCCAAAATCCATGCTCCAAAAAATGGCCAAAGAGACCCATTTGCGTGTGTGGTTCCAAATCAAGCTCCAATTTCGGACGAAAGGCTCGAATTTCGATCGAAACCAAAACCCGAGCAAAACCCGAGCCTAGAGCCAAATCGCCATCTTCATTTGCTGAAAAAACGTTTTAGGGACATAGATGGAATTAATGGATTTGTTATTAAAGAAGAAAAGGGACATGGATGTAATTAATAGAATTGTTAATGAATCTCTTATAATTCTTTTCGATTAAAGGTCCGTGTTTCCTTTGTTCGGACTCTTATTCATGCACCGTTCGCGGCCACGTGAAGCTTGGCCCGAGGGATACAACTGCCGTGAATACTTCGGACAAAAATCTCAAAGTGTGAAGTTACGAAAATGCCCCTGAACGTGCGAATCGCGACGAAACTTTATCGGAACGCGCCCAAACTTCATACCAAGCACTTTAATACCTATAATAGCTCAATTATACCTCAAATAACATTTTAGCATATAAAACGGAGGTTGTCTGATTAACGAGCATAATTATAGGCATTAAAGTACCCGAGGGGGCTAAAATGCATAAGTTTCGAGGGCAATTAAATGCATAATTTGATACGAATCACACCCCCTAACTTACACATTGCTAGTCCTAAGTAATGAAATTCATCGCAAGAAGAACTATACGAAAATCACATGTATATATGCATCGAAATATAAATTCCACTTTCGTAGGGAACACGATTGCATTTAGCGTATGCAATAAGCCGTTAAACCGCTAGATTACCCTAGTGGACGAGTGTCATCTCGTGAGGATTTTCAGGGATGATACCCACAAACATCATATGATTTCCTCAAAATATGCCCAATCAACATGCGAAAATCCCAACAACAACGAAAAAGACTTCATACGCATTATTAGCAAAGTGAATGAATTCACACAAAAGTCCGAATCATTAACATTATAGAATGCACTTCATAGAATTGAAACCTTAAAATGTGGGAGGGGAGCGAGCACATGAAAAGTGTGATTTGGTGAAAAACTTATATAAAACGGATACTAAATTAAAGCAATCATATATTCAATCCTCACGGGCATTATGCTCATTAAGCGAATTCACTCGAAACAGGGAGGTAACACACAGAATATGCAGGAATAAAGAGTAAATGTAAATGGAAACTAGGCCGCACACATGTCACAAACGAAGAACGCTATATATAAACTTAAAAATGTAATCTCAATGAAAGGATACCGTGCATTAAAGGAGGCGAAATGCATTTTCACAGATTATCAAAACTATTTAAACCTTTGAATTACATCAACCTAAGATCTCATTGGACTTGTATAGGGTTATAATGTAGGCTACCCTAGAGTAAGAAATGAGGGAATGTATGTACGGATTCAAAGTGTTCGGGATGAAAACTCGGGATAATGGGAAAATACGGGCAATATCAAAATTAGAAAACAAGTTCCAAAAAGGCATTAGATATATCATCGGGGAGAGTAATCAAAGCTTATTGAACTATATACAACATTTACAAACTTCTCTTTCCTTTTCTTTTCTTCTTTTTCTCATTTTCTCTTTTGTTTTTTTTTTTGTTTTTTTTTGCTTTTTCTTTTTCTTCACTTTTTTCACTACTTTCTTTACTTTACTTTTCAAACTCTCATATGCCTAAATTGCCACCGACATCATAACAACATCATTCAATCCCAAGCAACATTCCAAACAAAGGTATGGAAAGCGTATATATGGGCTAAAACTCCAATTTAGAGTTGGTTATGGGATTGGGGTTATGAAACGAAAGGCTATATTTAGGTTCAAAGGGGTTAACGAGGGTAAACATATAAGGGTGAGGTCAAGGCTAATATGGGTGATATATCAAAGAGGGCCTATGATCATTTCACAAAGTTTACGCAATTCTCGAGTCAAAACAATATATGAAAATCATGCTCAAGTAACACATTTCAAGTATGAACTTAATTAATGAACGATCAAATGAAAGAATAGAGAGATTACCAACGAATTCAACGTTTTCAATGATAAAAGAATAGTGTATACACTCACAAACGACGAAAGGTACAAAGCTTACTTGGTGTAAGTATATACAATGCAGCAAAAGAATATCGAGTTATAAAAATCTTAAATCAAATCAATAGAACAATAAAAGTGCATGTGATCATGGGATTAAAGTTTAATTCATGAAGCTATTCATAATATCTATGATTTAGGACTAAAGTCTAGTAACTTCTAAAATCGAGAACATGCATCATTGAGTTGTCAATTGGATCGGGCAATTATTAAAATTTATCATCGGAAACAAAGGCAAAATGCCCAAAAAAGGAGAACAAAGAAAGAAAATCTTTTTGAAAATTTTGAATTTTTCTATGAAAAGCATACTAAGTAACTAACATGTGAGCAAAAACATGGACTAAAATAAGAAATTGATAAAATATCCCACACCCCTAACTTAAAACCTGACATTGTCCTCAATGTAAATTAAGAACCAAGTCAAAGAGAGG
The DNA here is from genome assembly GCA_949130495.1 of Sambucus nigra. Taxonomy (NCBI): domain Eukaryota; kingdom Viridiplantae; phylum Streptophyta; class Magnoliopsida; order Dipsacales; family Adoxaceae; genus Sambucus; species Sambucus nigra. The sequence continues at coordinate 202,709,903 of OX422216.1, forward strand.
ACAGAGCAATATTACCCAAAAATGGAGCGATCCCCATAAGAACGAGTCCAAAGAATCTACAAAACAAGTTAGTACCCAGCATAGAAAAAATAAATAACTAAAAGTTAACTAATTACACTAGAATAAATTAAAAAGGAAAGAAAAAAATCACAAAAGAAAGCTAACTATATACAACCTACTATTTGGACCTCACTCTAACTATACACTAGAAGTATAAATAGCTGAGGGTCCACTAAAAAAACGATTTGACTTTGGAGGATAACTGGTGTACCCTCACATACAAGCATGCCTTTCGAAAAATATGAATTCCGTTTGAACAACAGAAGGCATGTGTAAGGCGGAAGAAAGGAACCATCGTCAATTAAAAGTTCTGAAGGGACGATGGGGGGTTTGGATTGAACAGGTGACAAAAACAAGTGGGGACCAAGAAAAGCAGAATATCCGCCCAAGGATTTTGAAGTTGGAATGGGAGGCGACACACATAAAGGCAAAGATGCGATTGTGGAGGGTAACTCGAGAAAGTACTCCTCATCGACGACACGGTTTAAAACATTAAAGTTTGAAACCGAATGATCGGGTACTTATGATGGTGTGGTAGTAGAGAATGAAAATGGAGATGAAAGAAATTCAAACTCATGAGATGAATCATCATCGCATGAAGACTGAGTTTCGAAGGAAATAATATAATTTTCAATGAAATGTTCTTCTTTGATGGCCAAAGAAGAAATCATTTCATTGCAAATAGATATTACATCATTTTCATCCTCGCTTTCAATATCTATTACGTGATGGGCAAAGTCTAGAATGGTTTGTTCCAAAGTAGGCACAAGTACCTCATTTGGTTCAAAACATTCCTCGACCTCGAAAGTCTCGGAAGAAAAATCATCATCGGACTCACATAATAAATCCAACTCATGTTCCCACGAACGATTTTCTTCCCGATAACAATTTTCAATTTTATCATTTCCATACATATGCAAACCCTCACCGAAAGTCATAGGTCGAGGTGCGGATGCATAAAAATGGGAACTTTGAAAATTACCATCGGACTTAAACGAAAACTCATTATTATAGGAATTTTGAAAACTATTGCAATTCGTATCAAAATTCCTATTATAAGGAGGTAAAGGACCAAAATCATTGTCATCGTGATCAAAATTCCAATAACCCAAATTTTGACTTTCGTTATACTCACACAAAGTAATATTTGAATTTGTTACACTTTGGGATGCTAAGTATTCATCGAAAGTCATAGGTTTCCGAGAATTTTGAGAATTATAACAAGGATTATCAAAAGAATTGGAATAAGACATGCTTACCCCAAAAATGGCTCGAATGGAGGATTCCACAAAGTAAGTGCGCGCGGGAAAGATTCGAGCGTTTCTAAGTGCTCAAATGTGGAAGTCCTGCAAAATATTAGCAAATAACACAAATAGAAAGAAAATACTATGAAATACTAAATCAAATAAAGTCTAAAACAAACTAGTCCCCGGAAATGGCGCCATTTTGATTAAGTGTGAAAAGTAGCGTGTGTCGTTGTTTTCTATTCACCGCCTTAATACAGAAACCTAAACTATGACTACACTCTTTTAAGGGAGTATAGCGGCTAGTCCGGGTATCGAATCCACAAATACGAGTTGCTAGAATTTAAATGGTTTATTACTTCTCAATAAAAATGTAAAAGATATTTTTCTAACTAAAAAGAAATAAAAGATAAACTAGGCATGAGTGTATTTAAACTAAAATTAACAAACAGAATAAAACTATAGGATGCGACTAATATCCCTCAAATTGAGTTAACGCGTAAAAATGGTTACATGGGACTGCGAATTATTAGGATTGCATCTCGTTTCGTCAATTAATTAAATTAAGAGTTGTCACACCCCTAAATTCGCATAAAAGACTAATAAGATTTTGGCGTCAACAAATACCCCAGAAATTATGCACGCAAGGTCGTAAACACGGCGCATACATGATTACACCGTTAAATTTCCTAGGCGTAAAAAACTAGGACAACGCACTCGAAATAAATACGTAAATCTCCATCACCAAAGCGAAGCAACAAATCAACCCTACGTGAGTTCCATTAATCGCACCCTAATTTAAATTAGCCCCCACACATATTAAATGACATAAATAAATTAACTAATTAATTAAAGCACACCACTAATTAATTTAGCAACTAAAATTATCTAGGCATGAAAATTAATTAAGCATGGAAAATAAAGCAAATACAACTTAAAGGAGACAATGAATAGTAACACTTACATTAATGGTGGAAAATGAGGATAGGGGTTATCTCCAACAAAAAATCCCCAAATATATCAAACCCTAGGTTCTAAGAGAGAATAGAGCTAAAAATCTAATTTATTACATGATATTTTATATATCTTACAAATAAACACCAAGTATGGTATTTATACTAAGTTGCAAAAAGAAATAAAAGAAAAGGAAAAAGAAATAGAAAAGGGGGATAAGTTACATTTTAAAGTATAAAAGAAAAAGGAAAAAGAAAATAAAAAATAGAAAAAATGGCTACAGATATTTCGGGCAAAAACAGATCACCGGTTGACCGGGGGTGGTGACCGGTCGATCGCGCCAAAGGGGGAGGCAGCACTGTCTCGGCACAAAGGCAAAATCCAAATTTTCGGTCGACCTGTGGGACGAGGTTGATCGACCGTGCTTGCAAATCCAAGTCAGCTCACAACTTCGCACACCCACTCCCATGTCCAAAAATGGCTAAAAAGCTCCGTGTCCATTAATGGTGACAAACACCAAATCAAAACCCATGTCCAAAAAATGCCAACAAAAACCCAACTCCATATATGCCCAAAATCATTCTTGGAAGTCAAAACCGAGACCAACTAGTCTTCCACCATTAAAATGCCAAAACCCATTTCAAAGCTCCACATTCTCCATAGCCATAAATGGCCAAAATCCAAGCTCCAAAAAATGGCCAAAGAGACCCATTTGCGTGTGTTGTTCCAAATCAAGCTCCAATTTCGGACGGAAGGCTCGAATTTCGATCGAAACCCAAACCAGAGAAAAACCCGAGCCTAGGGCCAAATCGCCATCTTCATTTGCTGTAAAATGTTTTAGGGACATGGATGGAATTGATGGATTTGTTATTAAAGAAGAAAAGGGACATGGATGTAATTAATAGAATTGTTAATGAATCTCTTATAATTCTTTTCGATTAAAGGTTTATGTTTCCTTCGTTCGGACTCCGATTCGCGCACCGTTCGTGGCCACACGAAGCTTGGCCCGAGGGATACAACTTGCATGAATACTTCGGGCAAAAATCCCAAAGTGTGAAATTACAAAAATGCCCCTGAACGTGCGAATCGTGATGAAACTTTACCAGAACGCGCCCAAACTTCATACTAAGCACTTTAATACCTATAATAGCTCAATTATACCTCAAATAACATTTTAGCATATAAAACGGAGGTTTTCTGATTAACGAGCATAATTATAGGCATTAAAGTACCCGTGGGGGCTTAAATGCATAAGTTTCGAGGGTAATTAAATGCATAATTTGATGCGAATCACCAAGCATGACCAAATATCTAAAGGATACAAACACATGGTGTAACACCCCGTAAATTCAATTACCTTTAATTTAACTATTTTTGGGAGAAAAGGAATTTATTTTATTGGGAGAAATTAAATTCATGATTAGGGAAAATTTTAAATTAGAGGGATTATTTAAAATGGCAAGTTGAGATTTAATTGTTCTGATTATTTTTATGTCGCATTTTTTAGGTAAAAAATTGAAGAATGTTATATATTAATTCGGATGGAAATTATGATTGCACGGTTGAGTCCGGATGGGTCGAAATATCTAGAAAATAGTACCAGGGTAGTAAATGGATCTTGGGGATTTTTTAGGCACATTTGAACCCACATGAGTGTGTTTGGGACCTTTTTGTAAGGCCCACAAGTCTAAAAACGGGATCAAGTTATTAAATCCTAAATGTGAGTGGGTGTGGCAACCATAACACATTTTAGAAAAACCCTTTTTAGAGAGAGAAAGTGGATACAAATGGGAGAAGCCATAGGAACCAAAATGAAGAAGAAGTGTGTGGGTTCATCATCAAATCAATGGATTTATACCTTACGAACCCTAAGGCAAGTGGTTAAACTTTATTTTAAATTAATTACATTTTTCCTATTCGTATTATAGTGGGTGTGAAATAAATAAGATGTTAGGGTTAGTTTTATAAATTGATAATTTAGGGATTTCTATGGTTTTTTTATTAAAAATCTGTAGAGGATTTATAATTTTGATTTATAAATCCCCAATCTGTATGGATGTTGTATTTTGGTTGATGATATTGAATTGGGGGATTTAGTGTAAATCTTGAAGGGTTTTATGAAGAAAATCAGTGTAGAAAATGAAGTTTTGACACAGTAATAGAGGATGGGTTTTCTAGGTTAACGATGAAAGAGAGAGAGAACCAGGGTCCTTCGAATGACCTGGTATCTCGTTCGAACGATGGCCAAGGTCGTTCAAATGACCGGTCTTGTAGTTCAAACGACATCTTTTTTCTGAAAGTTCTCCAAAGTCCCCTGTTTCTACACTGAGTGTTTTCTTAGTGAGGGATTTCATTTTGGGTGAATTTGAATATTGGTCTATAATTATGGGTTTGAATTGTGGAAATTATCCATGGATTATTAGGGTGTAAATCCAAAAAGGTACTTAAGGTTTAATTTGAGTGAATTAAGAACCTTATATTATAAGTGAGCAAACTTAGTTGAAAGAAGTTGAATAATAATTCGGGGATGTTCATTTTCGAGCCAAGCGAATGAGTCTAGGTATATTTGGTTGAGTGACACCAAGGTAATAAAGTAAATTAATGATTGATTGATTCAATTGAGTCGGGACATTGACTCGGGTATAAATTTGGGGCTAGTGCTATGATGGCTTAGGCACAGATTTTGCCGAATTAATATATTATAGAGTTATATAAGAAATTTGGGAATAATTAAAATAAAAAGGGGTGTAAACCTTAATATCTGAAATTTAGGGAATAGGTTCTACAAGATGAAATCTCGAACCGAAGGATTAAGTTTGGGAGGTTTAGTTAGGTGACACAACTCGAGTGATAAATAAATAATTGTCGAAATTATTTAAATATCAAGTCGGTATATAGACTTGGGATTGTTAGGCTAGTGTTACGATAATTATGCATGGGTAGCCTCAAATAATTGAATATATATATATATATATGTATATATATATATATATATATATATATATTTGTGTGAATAATTTTTATAGGAAAACCTACCCCTGTAGTGCTATCATAGGAGGTTATGCGATATGGTTGAATCCCCTAGCTTGAGTAGTAGGGTGAGTATAGTCCCCAGTTCATTGCGTCCGCATTATTAGGGGTGAGAGGTCTTGGGTATGAGTCGGTCTCATTTTCGGGGGGAACCATGACTACCTCCACTGCGTTTATTTTGTGTTACCGATTCGGGGACCTAACCATGTCAGGGGGCCCGGGTGGATGAGTATACCTAGAAATGATAGCATTTTAGAGAACATGCAGTGAGTGTCTACTAAGGAGGATGGGCTATATATTTAAGACTTGTGTGTAAATGTTGTGATATGATGATACGTATATATGGTGTAGATATTTATATACGGGTAAAATATATGATGTGAATTGTATTGATATTTCATATAACTCGTGAGAATGTTATATGGTTCCAAAAGAAATGATTAATGAAGTTAATGTGATAAATAACTTATAAAACGTATATTAAACATACTCGGGCTAGAATAGTGTGGCAATATGGATATCATCGAGGACTAGTTACGGGGTAGGTGACTAGGCGGGTTATATAGAAATGCGTTAAGTGTTCACAATAGTTGAGGAGTGATAAAGTCTTTAACGGAGTGCGACATTAACTTAAATATAAAGAGCATTCATGAATTTTAATTTACTGGAATTTAATTCACTTACTAAATATTTTCAAAATATTTTGGGTTCTAACCCTTGCTATAAAATATTTTCAAAACCTTTTAGGTGTCCAACCACAAGAACGCCATAATTTTTCTATTCTAGGGTTACGCAACTACAACATATGTGGATGTTGCAGGACTTTGACTTAGCCATTTCAGTCATTTCATTCCTCGAGTAGGATGCAGTCAGTTTTCCATTTGGGTATGTCTCCCTAGTTTTTCCTTTTTGTTCCAGTCAAATGGTGGTCTCATTTTACTATTCTTGTAGTTTATATTTTTGTATTTGGTTTGTAGTCGGTGGTTTTCTCGGCAAAGATTGTAATTATTCATTTTCAGCATTGTTTAATTCAGTGAGTGTGTGAATGGTTTATTATATATTCTTTACCATGTTGTTAGTGATTGTAGACACCACATTCTAGTCCACATTCTAGGACCCCCTAAGTCTCTCCTTAGACCCTTAGCATTCCCCCTTTCCACCGCAAATGCAGGTTGAACTCTGAGTACCAATTTAGAGACTATTGGGCACCCACGGGCCCCTTTTGACTCCGATCAACTCTATAGTCAGAGTGTAAACTCTTTAAATCTATGAAGGGCTCTAAATACCCTTTCCAACGATCCATCCCATACGTAAATCGGCATAACGGTTCAGACAAACAAACCATTTTATTATCGAAAACTGATTCAGAGGCCACCGGGTACTCTAGGGCCCCGAGTTGACCTCAATTAGCTTCACCATCAGAGTGATAGCCCTTTGTATATTTGAAAGGAAATAAAACCCATTTCAAACGGTCTACCTTGTGGGTGAAACAGCGAAACCATTCGGACGAACGGTGAGTTTTCCCATGAAAATCGATCTGGAGGCCACCGGGAGCTTTAGGACTCCGTTCGACCAAAGTCAACTCTTCAGCTCGAATAAAACTGAATGAATCTCCGAAGGGCACTGAATACCCTTTCTAACTATCTACCCCATGCGTGATTCTGACCTAAAGTACCGACGAACGATCCATTTTACTCCGAGAGGTCACCGGACGCTTTCGGGCCCTATTTGAACAAGGTCATCTTTTAAACCAAGCGAAACAATTTGGAATTCAAAGTAAATATCCTACCCTTTCTAACAGTCCACCTCATGCATGATTTTGATTTGCCATACGGACGAATGATCCGTTCATGTCTGGCAATCTCCCGTCCAAAGGACCGACAATCTGGCGATCTCTCGACCCAAAGTCAACTCTCGTACTCGGGAGTGGTCCAAAGGACTCTCAAAGGCGTCTAAATAAATTTATAACAATATGCCCCGTGTACAATTTTGAATCAATGGTTTGTGTGCTACAGTTATTTTTTCAGAAAAGACTGCACGGGACTGCCAATTAGTAAGTCCTGAACCCTGCCTATCGGCACAGTGTCGAGGGTGACCTACCGATAGGTACCCCTTAGGGTACACTGATCGGCACACACCTTTTTACCTATAAAAAGGGCCATGAGCTCATTCCCAAGAGAGAAAAAATCCATCAGCATTAGTGATCTCAATAACATTCTCTCGAAATTAGCAAAATTCCACATGAGAAGTTCCATTCAAGCCTAAATACCCATCCTTTTCACGCCCAATTTGGCAAATATCCTCCTCTCTCATCAACATCCATCAAGATTTAAAGGAGTTAATCCAAGATCCAAGCTCAAGATCCAAGGAAATTTTTCATAAAAAAAACAGAAAAAAATAAAAGAGGGTTACACCGGTAAATTCCGAACGGAATTATCCATCACCACTTTTCCAAAACCAAAAAAACACATTTTATACACGTACACACATAATAAAATTCCGTTCGAATCTATGGTATAAACCCCACCCCTATTATACATTCGAAATACGTGGACTTTGATGCCTTTATAGGCTACCTATTCGTCTCGGATTAAAATCTGAGACTCGAGTGCAATTTTTTAATTTTCCACTTTAACTTTTCTCAAAATCCCTCATTTTTATCATACATATAAATATAATATGCTTGTTCGCGTTTCATCCCATACATATTATCGTTTCCCAATAACGATCAATATCCCGATGAACGCTCACATTCAATCTTCTACCTTTATTACTATTTTGGGAATAAACCTGTGGATGACCTCACCCTATCTTTTCCACGGTATCGATCAAACGATTCAAATCTCCATTATATAAACACATGCACACACTTCATGGGGATAAAGGGAAATATTAACATTTGTCCATGAAAGACCGAAAGGGTGGGATGGGTTCCTAACACCTTCCCATTCCATAACTTAGCCCCCAAAACTCTGATCTATTGGTTTCGTATGCATCAGTTTGTCCTTGATACCGCTCTCTCGAAGTGGCAACATGTTCTTTTGCCTGTTTTGTGAAAAATAGGCTACAGACTCCATCTCTTTACATTCACACCGACGATGGTCGAAGAACCTTTTGGAGAGAGAAGGTGTGAGACCGCGGTGCAGTTCTTCCTTGCGGGATCCTCCACCTCCCCTGAATGGAACGTCGTGCGCCCTTCGGGATGGCCACAGTGGTGAATCTGTTGGGGATTATTTTTAAGAGGTCTAGATCTGTTTACATGGGTGTTTTATTTTCTTATATATTCCCCATTTGTATGTTCCCCTTTATTATTCATGTGTACCTCATGCTTATAATACTATTTACACGCTTGTAGAAGACTCTCCATGTACACTTCACACCACGTGCACCTAGGATCACATATACCCACATGTTCCACACATCACTCAGAAATCCATGCTTGGGTGTCATTCGGACTCACCTCCACTTGTATATATCCATTCTGACTTATTACACACTCACTTGTAGATAGTTACACATCATTTACTTATGCTTGGTATGGCTTTACTATTGGTACTTCTACTTTGCTCCCTGTTTGGCATGATCAAGAAAAATATACTCTCTCCATAAGATACTAATAAACTAATCATGCATGATTCACATGACATCACAAAAGACCATTGTTATTGACCAAATTTTCTCCCATAACTAGGGAGTCTCTTCCTGATGGGCACTGGTCCGGCAGGTCGTAGTTAGCCTAAGAGATATGACTCTCACCTTCCATTGGCCAAGTACCTTCGACATATATCGAACGATTCCCCTACATCGTATCGCTTGACTGAAGTCATGACGGGAGGTATATCGTAGGGAAATTGTTCACGTACATTGAGTATATCGAATTCTCTTTCACACGTACAGTCCTCATGAGGTATATAGTGAGGCAATTCACGTACACTCAAATATATCAAATGTCTTGTCCATACGTACCGATTTCCCTCAAAAGAAAGACGTATATCGTGGAAGTCACGCCAAAGGGGGTAACCCTTTCAAATTAACCCAACCAACTGCATACCCACATATAGTTGTCAAGACTAGGACACATATGTTAGATTTCCGATTTCGACCCGAAACTCTGCTGAAATTTCAGGTCGGTCTGCCGCCCAAATTTTTGCATAATTTTTAAAATGAGACCCTGCCCGTGACCCCGGTTACAAGTCCAACCGTAGCTTTACATATGTTGCAACCCGAATTTTTCCAGGATTGGGTCCCGTACGACATTTCATTTTTCATTTAGGTAAACTTAATACTAGTGAGAACCTAATAAACATAATAATCATGCTGATACTCGTATCTCATCTTTTCCTCCCTCTGTTTATAAAAGTGTCCAAAAACCATTTCACCCTCTTTTATAAAAAATACCAAAAATATTTTTCCTCCTTTTCCCTCAAAACAAAAAAGAGAAAACATTTCCATCCTCATCTTTTCTAAAAAAGTCAAAAATATTTCCCTCCTTTTTCAAAAATTACAAGTTCCCCTTTTTCTTTTTCGAAAATAACTTCCAATTTTTCTCCTTCTTAGGTCGATCACATACCCTTGGTCTGGCTCCCTATTGGCTTCGGTCTTAAGTCGAATGTCACACCCTAACCCCATTAGGATATAATTAACTAAATAGTTTAAAAACCACAATTATAATTTATTTATTATTTAGGCAATACATATTGAAACAACTTCAAGGTTAAAATGCAGAATAAAAAAAAATCCAATCGTTTTAAGGAGACAATTTCAACAGAACTCACATATCATTTAACTTAATTACAACTAGTGCAGTTTATAAAACAAACTAACAAGACCCTACTTCTATGTACTCAACCTCCTAGACCTGGCAGTGGCAGCTGAAAAACCTGAAAATGTAAACATATAAAACCATGAGTTTAAAAACTCAGTGAATGTACTACATCTCTATATAGTAAAAGCACTATATTAACATCTCAACATATTAATATATACATCTCTGTGCCAAATTAGGCCATATACATATCCGGAGTTAATAAACCCCACATCTCCTGCCCGTAGGCAATAATCATATCCATAGGTTTTAAAAACCTAACATCTCCTGAATTGCATAGCAACTCAACATATGTTTACTTTTATAAAGCCATAACATCTCAACATTTCTTGGCTTTTAAATAAGCCATAACATCTCAACATCTCTTCGCTTTTAAATAAGCCATAACATATCAACATCTCATGACTTTTAAATAAGCCATATAATCTAATCATGTGATACGTATATGTCATATCCAAAATCAACTCAGTAAGTACACTCACCTTGTGTTGTCAACTATGTATTCACGTTTCCATCGGGTGGAGCTGAACTTGGTTGATTTGACCTTACACCTGTTAATCCAACTAAATCAGTATTGAAACTCAATCATAAGTATTATCTTAATATAATTATGTAACTTTAAATAAGTACACGACCACAATATGATTCTACTCAAGTCATATTCCATGAAATATATGCAAAGACGAAATGATGGTATATATGTTGATAAGGTCATGAACATTCAACCCTAGAAAATACCTCGTAAGGAATTTATAACTAAACTCAAGTAAACATAAAATTATACTTCTGAATATATATACACATGAAACATGTACTCAAAATACCCTTGGGAAGGAGTAGATACAAACATTCTTTCATGGGGTATCCAATATGGCATCAAATCATTGTCCTCCATACTAAACCATCCCATATTCATAAATAGTACACATACAGGTGTTCAAGCTTATCAATATGAAAACAAATCTGAATATACTTTCCGTTACAAGTGACGCTGTAATTTTTCAAGCTTCCTAGGGCAAGTTATGGCCATTTCTTTACAACACAAGAAATCTGCCCTACAAACTCCTCTATTGTTCCTTCGACTTCAAAGAATTTTCATAATTTTTATACAGCATAAATTTCCATGCTTTTCAACACACTTTCATTAGACATACTGAATAGTATAGAATTAAAGTTTCATAATATTTGGACTTCATTTGCTATCTCAAAAGCTTGACCAAACTCAGGGAATACCGAAATGAAATATTCAAACAACAACTATATACCAACTTGCAACCATCACTAAGACCTAACCATAAGGAGTTAAATTCTGATTTTTGGATATGATATGAATATATAAGTATATTTTCATATCCAATTAGAATTTCTGAATTCCAGTAAGCACACAAAGAGATATATAAGTTTGAATACAAAGGGTTTCAATACAAAACAATATGACCTATAACACCACTTATCTCACATATGAACCAATACATATTATCACAAAGGAGGATGGAATTTGGATCAATACTTCACGATTTATATACTTTGAAATAAGTATAATATAAGATTAAAACAATATTAACACATAATATTACCTTAGAAACACCTTAAGGATTTTCTTGGAATTGTTTTCCTAGATTTTCCTTGTAACCCTTTCTTCCTTAACTTCTACCTCTCTTTCCTCAAGCTAATAACACCTCAAACTGAACCTAGGGACTTATTTTCTGAAGAAATAAGGTTAAGGGAGAGTTTTAAGTCGGCCAAGGCTGCCTCCCAATCCATCCAATCAATTTAAAACATTTGGTTCAATAAAAGACAATTTACCACTTAAGGGAATTGACAGATTCGCCCCTTCTCGTAATTTCGACCTAACTTCTTATTAGAACATCCGTTTGATGCACCATTTGTTGTGTTACAACCCTAGCTCACATATATACAACTATGTAGTTTTCACCTCAAGTCAATTGTAATGTTACAAGGGTCAAAACTAGTCTTAAACAGGAACATTTCTATCGAAAATAACCAAATCTTGTGTTCGTAAATAATTCGACAATTCATGATTTATGAAAGTAGAATTATACTAACCATAATCACTTAACATTAGATATACTAATAACACATTATTCATATCACATAGGATAAGTATGATTTAAATATAATTTATCATAATCATATACGGGTTGTCACAACCTCCCCCCTTAGAAAATTTCGTCCCCAAAATTTAGTACGAATGACACTTACCAAACAAATGGGGATACTGTTTCTTCATGCTATCCTCCATTTCCCAAGTTGCTTATTTAATTCCATGGCTCATCCACATAACTTTAACTAAAGTAATAACCTTAATCCTCAATACTTTCTCCTTACGATCAAGAATTTCCACCAGTTCCTCGATGTACGACAAGTCTTCTTTCAGTTCAATAGGTTGGGTTTTCAGTTGATGAGATGGATCAGCCAAATACTTACGAAGCATTGATACATGGAACACATCATGCAAACGAGATAACTCTGGAGGTAATGCCAATCTATAAGCCAGGGTCCCAATTCTTTCCAACACTTCATATGGTCCAATGTATCTTGGACTTAGTTTCCCCTTCTTTCCAAATCTCATAACGCCTTTCCACGGTGAAATACGTAGGAATACAAAATCCCCCTTCTGAAATTCCAATGGATACTTCCTCTTATCTGCATAAAATTTCTGCCTGCTTTGCGCTATCTTTATCCATTCCCGAATCATTTTGATCTTCTCAGTTGTTATATCTATCAATTCAGGACCCAAAACTTTTCTTTCACCCACTTCATCCCAACATAATGGCGTTCTGCATCTCCTCCCATATAAATCTTCATAAGGAGCCCTACCAATGGTGGACTGATAACTATTATTATACGCAAATTCCATCAATGGCAAATGATCATCCCAACTACCTTTGAAGTCAAATACACAAGCTCGTAACATGTCTTCTAATATTTGAATCGTCCTTTTAGATTGCCCATCGGTTTGTGGATAAAATGCAGTGCTGAACTTCAAACTTGTGCCCATGGAATTTTGTAAACGAGGCCAAAACTTAGAAGTGAAGGTTGGATCTCTATCTGATACTATTGACACTAGTGCTCCATGTAAGCGGATAATCTCATCAACGTACATACGTGCATATTTGTCAACAGTGTAGGTCGTCTTAAATGGAAGAAAATGAGCTGACTTTGTCAATCGATCTACAATCACCCAAATAGAATCATGCCCCTTTGGTGATCATGGCAATCCTACAACAAAATCCATCGTTATATGCTCCCACTTCCATTCCGGAATAGGCAATGAGTGCAATAATCCTGCCGGCTTCTGATGCTCCGCTTTCACTTGTTGACATACTAAACATTTAGCTACAAATTCAGCAATCTCACGTTTCATATTATTCCACCAGTAATACTCTTTTAAATCTCTATACATTTTCGTACCTCCCGGATGCATAGAGTAAATAGAACTATGTGCCTCTTCTAATATATCCTTCTTTAAGGACGGATCATTCGGTACACAAATTCTGTTTTTATAACACAATGATTCATCCTTCTTAATTTCAAAGTCACTCTCTTTACCATCCAGGATTTCCCGTTTCTTCTTTTCAAGGAATGGATCACTGACTTGCAAATTTCGTATGCGTTCTGCCAATAAAGGTCTCACTGTAACGTGTGCAAATAACGCCCCCATTTTAGATAAGTTCAACTCGACCCCCATCAGTCTTAATTCCATAATATTGCCAACCCGTGCACATTGAATACAAGATAACCTCCCCGATGACTTTCGACTCAGAGCATCTGCAACAACATTGGCCCTCCCGGGATGATGGTGAATGGTACAATCGTAATCTTTAATTAACTCCATCCAACGTCTTTGTCTCAAATTCAAGTCTCTCTGTGTAAATAAATACTTCAAACTTTGATGGTCAGTGAAAATTTCACACGTCTCTCCATACAAATGATGTCTCCATAATTTCAAGGCAAAAACAATAGCCGCAAGTTCTAAATCATGTGTAGGATAATTACGTTCATGCGTCTTCAACTGTCTAGATGCATAAGAAATTACCTTTCCATGTTGCATGAAAACACAACCCAGGCCCTGATGTGAAGCGTCAGTATAAATCACAAAACCTTCTCCACAGGATGGAACAGTGAGAACTGGAGCTGATACTAGCCTATTTTTCAACATTTCAAAGCTGTGCTGGCATTCATCACTCCACACAAATTTCACTTCCTTTTGGTTCAATTTAGTCAACGGCAAGGCTATAGATGAAAACCCCTTTATGAATCTTCTATAATATCCAGCCAATCCTAGGAAACTCCTTATCTCCGTTACATTCCTCGGTCTTTCCCATTGCACAATTGCCTCTACCTTCTTAGGGTCAACATAAATTCCATCTCCCGAAACAACATGCCCCAGAAATACTACCTGATTTAACCAAAACTCACATTTGCTAAACTTCGCAAACAATTGACTATCTCACAAAACTTGCAATACAAATCTTAGATGCTTCTCATGTTCCTCTTGGCTAGGTGAGTATATCAAAACATCATCGATAAAGACAATCACGAACAAATCTATGAAAGGATGAAATACTTGATTCATTAAATCTATAAACACCGCAGGAGCATTCGTTGACCCAAATGGCATTACCAAAAATTCATAATGACCATAGCGAGAACGAAAAGTTGTCTTAGAAATGTCACAATCTCTCACCCTTAATTGATGATAACCCGATCTCAAATCAATTTTTGAAAACACTTTAGCACCCTGTAATTGATCAAACAAATCATCAATACGAGGCAATGGATATTTATTTCGAATAGTCACCTTGTTCAACTGTCGATAATCAATGCAGAGTCGTATGGTGCCATCTTTCTTCTTCACAAATAATACTGGAGCACCCCATGGTGATACACTGGGTCGAATAAAACCTCTATCTAGCAAATCTTGCAGTTGAACCTTTAACTCCTTTAGTTCCACAGGTGCCATTCTATATGGAGAAATAGAAATTGGAGCTATACCAGGCACTAAATCGATAGTAAACTCTACCTCTCTGCTAGGTGGCAATCCTGGTAATTCATCTGGGAACACATCTGCAAAATCCTTAATGACTGGGATATCTTCTAATTTTTGCAATTCCCTGTTTGTATCCACAATATATGCTAAAAGGCCTTGACAACCCTTATTTAATAATTTCCTCGCCCGAAGGGCTGAAATAAGACAGTTCGGAACCACATTTCTTTCCCCAGTAAATTTGAATTCTTCCTCCCCCGGCATATTAAATGTAACCTCCTTACGAAAATAGTCAATTGATGCATGGTAGGAAGATAGCCAGTTCATACCCAAGATGATATCAAAATCTCGAATATCTAGGGGAATTAAATCAATGGTCCACTCCCTCTCCCCCATATATAATACACAATTTTTATACACAAGCTCTACTAACATCACATCCCCCATAGGTGTAGAAATATATAAACCAAAATCTAGATAAGAACATGGTCTACCGAAATGCATGGTAAATGACAGTGCTACAAATGAATGAGTAGAACCTGGATCAATAAGCACGTAAGCATGTTTGTTCATGACAAAAAATGTACCTGTCACCACCTCTGGAGTAGCCTGAGCATCCTGTAAAGTCATAGCAAATATCCTTCCCAGAGCCCTGGATCCACTAGCCTGTCCTCTACTTCCTCCTCTCCCTATACCTCCAGGTGATGAACCTCGACTAGTAGTAGCTGATTGAATCCCTCCCAGTAGCATAGGACAGTTCTTCTTGGTATGACCAATTTGATGACAGTGATAACACTCTACCCCCTTTAACTTGGGACAATATGGACTGATATGGACCTCAGCTTTGCAAAAATAGCATGTAACAGGCTTAGACTGCCCATTGTCATTCTCCTGCTGTCTATTATGTTGGCCCATCGATCCTGCACCCCTAAAACTGCTTGGTGTCCTATTCTGAACAAAATTTCCAGACCCTCTACCGCGCTAAAATCTTTGACTCCCTTGTTTCGAGTATTCTACATTGCCTTCCTTTTGCTGAAATGGATCAAATCTACTCCTCTTTCCCCTTTGTTCCCTATTCTTTATTGCATCGTTAACATCTCCTTCAACCATCATTGCTTTGTAACTAAGGAAGAATAATCTACCATCTCAAGTGCAGTGAGTCTAGACTTGATAACCAAATTCAACCCATCCTGAAATCTGGTGCATTTATCCCCCTCATCACGTAAGAAATGTAATGAAAATCGAGACAAAGATGTGAATTTAGTTTCATACTCCCTGACCGACATATTCCCCTGAGTCAATGATAAAAATTCTCTCTCCTTTTGCTTCCGATACATGCGAGGAAAATACTTTTCATATAAGACTTTAATAAAGGAATCCCAAGTAATTACCTCACCTCCCTCCGGAGTAAGAAATAAATGTTTGGAAGAATCCCACCAATATTTAGCTTCTCCCTTTAACATGAAAGTAGCCAAAATCACCTTCTGCGCGCCAGGTACATTCATCATCCCGAAGATAGTTTCTGTGTCTCTAACCCAAGCCTCAACTTCTAAAGGATCTACAGAACCTGAGAATGCTGGAGGGTTCAATTTGATAAACTTCTCATATAGAGTATTCTTCTCCTCTCGTTGTATTTCCCTTTCTCTTCTTGCCAAAGTCTGCTCCTCCAAGTACTTGGCTTGTTGTTCTGCTATTTGCATCATAAACATGTTTTGTTGTTCTACCATTAAAGTCATGGCGCGAGCCATCTTCTGCATATCTGTAAGTTGTTCAGGAGCCCCTTCTACATTATTTAGATTTTGCTGGTTTACTGTATTTGAAGACTCCTCATCCACCCTCTCATGAACATTTTCTCCTTCCATAGCTTACTATCTGTCATAAACCACAATTATAGAAACAAGAATACAACATTTATTTCTAACATAATGGTTAGTATTTCTCACAAATTAATATAAAAGACCCACACAACTCTATTTCTGCCACTGCCATATCTAGACTCTCTAACCCCAGAATATAAAAACCTAAAGCTCTGATGCCAAGTTGTCACACCCTAACCCCATTAGGATATAATTAACTAAATAGTTTAAAAACCACAATTATAATTTATTTATTATTTAGGCAATACATATTGAAACAACTTCAAGGTTAAAATGCAGAATAAAAAAAAATCCAATCGTTTTAAGGAGACAATTTCAACAGAACTCACATATCATTTAACCTAATTACAACTAGTGCAGTTTATAAAACAAACTAACAAGACCCTACTTCTATGTACTCAGCCTCCTAGACCTGGCAGTGGCAGCTGGAAAACCTGAAAATGTAAACATATAAAACCATGAGTTTAAAAACTCAGTGAATGTACTACATCTCTATATAGTAAAAGCACTATATTAACATCTCAACATATTAATATATACATCTCTGTGCCAAATTAGGCCATATACATATCCGGAGTTAATAAACCCCACATCTCCTGCCCGTAGGCAATAATCATATCCATAGGTTTTAAAAACCTAACATCTCCTGAATTGCATAGCAACTCAACATATCTTGACTTTTATAAAGCCATAACATCTCAACATCTCTTGGCTTTTAAATAAGCCATAACATCTCAACATCTCTTGGATTTTAAATAAGCCATAACATATCAACATCTCATGACTTTTAAATAAGCCATATAATCTCATCATGTGATACATATATGTCATATCCAAAATCAACTCAGTAAGTACACTCACCTTGTGTTGTCAACTATGTATTCACGTTTCCCTCGGGTGGAGCTGAACTTGGTTGATTTGACCTTACACCTGTTAATCCAACTAAATCAGTATTGAAACTCAATCATAAGTATTATCTTAATATAATTATGTAACTTTAAATAAGTACACAACCACAATATGATTCTACTCAAGTCATATTCCATGAAACATATGCAAAGAAGAAACGATGGTATATATGTTGATAAGGTCATGAACATTCAACCCTAGAAACTACCTCGTAAGGAATTTATAACTAAACTCAAGTAAACATAAAATTATACTTCTGAATATATATACACATGAAACATGTACTCAAAATACCCTTGGGAAGGAGTAGATACAAACATTCTTTCATGGGGTATCCAATATGGCGTCAAATCATTGTCCTCCATACTTAACCATCCCATATTCATAAATAGTACACATACAGGTGTTCAAGCTTATCAATCTGAAAACACATCTGAATATACTTTCCGTTACAAGTGACGGTGTAATTTTTCAAGCTTCCTAGGGCAAGTTATGGCCATTTCTTTACAACACAAGAAATCTGCCCTACAAACTCCTCTATTGTTCCTTCGACTTCCTAGAATTTTAATAATTTTTATACAGCATAAATTTCCATGATTTTCAACACACTTTCAGTAGACATACTGAATAGTACAGAATTAAAGTTTCATAGTATTTGGACTTCATTTGCTATCTGAAAAGCTTGACCAAACTCAAGGCATACCGAAATGAAATATTCAAACAGCAACTATATACCAACATGCAACCATCACTAAGACCTAACCATAAGGAGTTAAATTCTGATTTTTGGATATGATATGAATATATAAGTATATTTTCATATCCAATTAGAATTTCTGAATTCCAGTAAGCACACAAAGAGATATACTAGTTTGAATACAAAGGGTTTCAATACAAAACAATATGACCTATAACACCACTTATCTCACATATGAACCAATACATATTATCACAAAGGAGGATGGAATTTGGATCAATACTTCACGATTATATACTTTGAAATAAGTATAATATAAGATTAAAACAATATTAACACATAATATTACCTTACAAACACCTTAAGGATTTTCTTGGAATTGTTTTCCTAGATTTTCCTTGTAACCCTTTCTTCCTTAACTTCTACCTCTCTTTCCTCAAGCTAATAACACCTCAAACTGAACCTAGGGACTTATTTGCTGAAGAAATAAGGTTAAGGGAGAGTTTTAAGTCGGCCAAGGCTGCCTCCCAATCCATCCAATCAATTTAAAACATTTGGTTCAATAAAAGACAATTTACCACTTAAGGGAATTGACAGATTCGCCCCTTCTCGTAATTTCGACCTAACTTCTTACTCGAACATCCGTTTGATGCATAATTTGTTGTGTTACAACCCTAACTCACATATATACAACTATGTATTTTTCACCTCAAGTCAATTGTAATGTTACAAGGGTCAAAACTAGTCTTAAACAGGAACATTTCTATCGAAAATAACCAAATCTTGTGTTCGTAAATAATTCGACAATTCATGATTTATGAAAGTAGAATTATACTAACCATAATCACTTAAAATTAGATATACTAATAACACATTATTCATATCACATAGGATAAGTATGATTTAAATATAATTTATCATAATCATATACGGGTTGTCACATCGAACCTCCCCAAAGTTTTGTCAATCCCCTTACTTCCTTTAAGTCCGAGACTCATCCACCTTCCAAGTAGAACACGAATCAAGTGTCGAATCTATAGTCGGATTTGTTGACGATTCTGGATCAACTCATTGCCAAAATTGACAACCTTCAAACCGAGGTTCATGAGATGCAAAGAAACCGGGTCCCTATCCCCAAAGATCCTGAGGTCATTTTCCCTCGCGCCATGGGTCCGCCTGCACTCGAGACTATTTAGGTTACTGAAGAATACCATCATGCTCCATGTGCTCCTACTGCTAATGGGCCACCACTAGCCCAACTTCCTATGTCAAACCAGTCTCAGACCGGGGCTAATTTACCCGTAACTATTGATCCGAAAGTGGAAGAATTGAACAAGGTCAAGGAAGACCTCAAGATGCTAACCAAGAAATTCGACCAGGTCAGAATCTCTGGGAACTACATGGACTACACCCACATGTCTCCCTATCCTAATGTCAGGTTAGCAGAAAAATTCAAGATACCAAATATCGAGAAGTTTGGAGGCAGTGAACCCTCGATCGTTCATCTCCGTAGCTGTCACCGAGCCATGACTCTCCTAGGGGCTTCTGAAGAAATAATGGATCATATGTTCCAGTAGACTTTGAAAGATAGCGCCCTCCGTTGGTTCCTATCCCTTGAGGAATCCAAAATTTACAGTTAGGAAGATGTTGTCTGTGAGTTCATGTCATAGTACAAGTACAACGAGGAGCCAGAGGTTACCCGTCGTGACTTAGAGTTACTTAAACAGAACCCTAGGGAATCAGTTAACAACTTCATAGAAAGATGGAGAGAAAAAGCAGCTGCAATGACCAATTGACCTTTCGAATAAGCACAAGTCAACATTGTGAAGAAGAACTTCCTACCTCATGTTTGATCAATAATGGGAGGACAATACTACCCTCACTTTTGAGCCCTATGAGAATCGGGAGTAGAAATCAAAAAAGGTATTGCCAAGATAGAAGCTGAACCGAAGAAAGCCTCTGGACACTTTTCTCCTAGAAAATTTGAAAAACCTGCTACTTCCGTAGTTTCTACGATCAATAACATCTCTCAGCCTGCCGCTTCGTGGGCACCAGAAAGTTGCCCAAACCGAATTCAGGAGGAGTATATCGAGCTTCATGCTCCTCTGTCCAAAGTCTACCAGGCTCTCTTGAATCCAAACCTGATAAAACCCATGGACCCTCGTCCATTACCAAATCCACTATTGAAAAATTCCAAACCTGATACCCATTGTGACTTTCACCAAATTGCTGGCCATACCACCGACCAATGTTTCCATCTTCGAAACATAATCCAAGTCCTGATTGATCAGGGTATCATCGCCCCACCCGCTAATCCTAAACCAAACACTACCCATAATCCACTCCCAAATCATGCAAATACAATCTTCCTAGAAGAAGACTCAAAACTCGACTCATTTACCCAAATGATGCCAAGTAAATCACCGATCATACCCATATACTATCCTAAACCTCTCCAAATATGCCCATATTTCCTCTTAAACCCTACCAACCTTGTTGATCAAACATTATCACTCCTCAGTAGAGCATGCATTGATGTTTGTACCTGTTCTGGAGGTAAAAATATGGAATTATCATAAGTGTTGAACCAACTCCTAGAGTTCAGGCTGAAATTGCCCTCCCAGTTGACCATCAATTTTTAGAGATTCGGTGGGTTGTTCTTAAAAGATCGAAAATGGGCCTGAGAGTCAGACAAGTGGATAGTGCTAGCCGACAAATTTAGTTTAGATGACCTAGTCCAGATCATGGCATATTTATTTCGATAGACTGGTGATATTTGTAGCATATCTGAGCTGCTTGACGCTTTAAATTACAAGGGAACGTGATCCCCTTAGTCTTTCATTTCCTTGCTGAATGGGACGAATTATACGAAGAAGCAATAGAAGTTGTAGGGTGTATTGAATTTGCATGGAAAGACAATATCATTGCCACCGGATGGCGGGATGATTTTAAGGATTCAGATGAAGAACCAGATTTATGAAACACTAGTCTGGTAGCCAACCTATGCGGAATGATATCATTCCAGGATCTTCTAGGAGAGATCAACCAAGTAGCTAAGCAACCCAATATCGATGAAGAAACACGGTTTATATTTTTCCCCTCTTCCGTGAACCACATGACTAGGTCGGGGAGACATTACTAGAACTCAAACTTACAACCAGTAGCAAGCGATAAAGGGAAAGGTGTTCAGAATCTCCCTATACAAGAAATGACTCTTGAAGAAAATAAGGTCCTTGATCAGTCGAAGAAAACTCAATCTAACATCATTCTATGGTGACTTTTTATGTATTCCCAACAGCACCGAAAGGCCCTAGTCAAGCTACTCACAGGACCCACAGTTCCTCCCTCAACCATGCCAAAAGAAGTAGTGAACCTAGTTGGATCCTTGAACTCTACTCGAATGCTCTCCTTTTCTGAAGAGGGAATCCCTAAGACTTTTCCCAACCACAATTATGCTCTTAATATTGATATGTATCGAATTATGCATTTAATTACCCTCGAACTTAGGCTTTTTAGCCCCCTCGGGTACTTTAATGCCTATAATTATGCTCGTTAATCAGACAACCTTCGTTTTATATGCTAAAATGTTCTTTGAGGTATAATTGAGCTTTTATAGGTATTAAAGTGCTTAGTATGAAGTTTGGACGCGTTCCGATAAAGTTTCGTCGCGATTCGCACGTTCAGTGGCATTTTCATAATTTTACACTTCAGGATTTTTGCCCGAAGTTTTCATGGAAGTTGTATCCCTTGGGCCAAGCTTCGCGTGGCCACAAACTGTGCACGAATCGGAGTCCGAACGAAGGAAACACGAACCTTTAATCGGAAAGAATTATAAGAAATTCATTAACAATTTTAATAATTACCCTTCTGTCCCTTTTCTTCTTTAATAACAATTCATATAATTCCACCTATGTCCCTAACATGTTTTTATGCAGCAAAAGAAATGGCGATTTGGCCCTAGGCTCGGGTTTTGCTCGGGTTTTGGGTTCGTCCCAAATTGATGACTTTGGTCCGAAATTGGAGCTCGATTTTGGTTCACACGCGCAAATGGGTCTCTTTGTCCATGTTTGGAGCTTGGGTTTTGAATAGCACTGGCAAAATTATGGGCTGGGCCTAATTTGAGCGGGTCAAATATGGGTTGGGCTAAATGTGGGTTGGGCCAAATGTGGGTTGGGTTAAATGTGGGCCGGGCCAAATATGGGCGGACCAAATATGGGTTGGGCCAATCCATTATTTTTCTACTAAATTAAGTATTACAATTCGAGGTATATATAAAAAAAACTCATATTTTACTCATAACTTTTTTAAATGAGTATTATATTTGATTTGTATCTTTTCAAATTGAGCTCTATATTTGATTTTTTGCTTTCAAATATGGGCCCCATATTTAACTCATAGCTTTGAAATATGGGCCCCATATTTAACTCATAGCTTTTAAACATGGGCCCCATATTTAGATGCTTGGACTAATATGAATTGTTTTATTATTTGGGTCACATTTTGCCACTACTAGTTTTGAACATTAATGGTGTAAATGGGTCTTTAAATTTTATGGAGGATTTTTTTATTTCTTTGGCCACACACGGTTTTGGATCTTTGAAATCGCATGTGGGTGTGGTCTTGGATCTCCACATACGCACATATTGACTTGTCTTGATTTTTTATGGTGGTTGTTCTCGGCTTGTGCCATTTTTGATGTTGATGGCCATGGTGGCTGCATAATGAATTGCTGCGAGTTGGCGGGTTGTTCAGCCGTGGTCGGCCGATCGCTCCCCTTATGCCGGTCTACCGTGTTTTGCCATTTTGCCATTTTACCGTGAGGTTTAACCAGTATGCTTACTCCTTTGGACTGGCCGATCGGTCACCACTCCCGATTGACCGGGGATCTATTTTGGCCGACCATTTTAGTTGCCATCCTTCCTTTTTCTATTTTTGTTTTCTTTTTTTTCTTTTTCTTTTGTTTTATTAATTTTAACTTAAACCCTTTTTCATTTCTTTTTCCTTTTTCTTTTCTTTCATTCTCCAACTTACTATAAATACACCATTGGTGTATTTTTGTGAAATATCTAGTTTTTTATCTACTTTCTGTCTCCCTCTCTCTCTCTCTCTCTCTTAGTTTAACTTAGGGTTTGTTATTTTTGGGGATTTATGAGGAGAACACCCCTCTCCTCCATTTTCTTGGTGGTTTGACACCCATTAATGTAAGTGGACACTATTCATCTTCTTCCTCCCTTATTTAAGCTTTGTTCCTTATTTTTCATGCTTTGTCATTTATTCTAGCCTAGTTTAATTCAATTAGTGTTAATTTAGTTAATTGCTTTAATTAATTTATTTAATTCTTTTAATCATACGTAGTGGCTAATTTAAATTAGGTTGTGTCGGATTGAACTCACCGAGGGTTGACGTGTTGCTTTGCTCTGGTGATGGAGTTTAGGGGTTTATTTCGAGTGTGTTGTCCTAGTTATTACGCCTAGGAGATTTAACGGGGTATATCATGTATGCTCCGTATTTACGACCTTTCGTGCATAATTTACGGGGTATTTGTTGATGCCAAAATCTTATTAGTCTTTTATGCGAATTTAGGGGTGTGATAACTCTTAATTTAATTAATTGACGAAACAAGATGCAATCTTAATAATTCGCGAACCCATGTAACCATTTTATACTAATTAACTCGGGGTGAGGGATATCCGACGCAACCTATACTTTTTATTCTCTTTATTAATTTAGTTTAAATACACTCATGCCTAGTTTATCTTTTATTTCTTTTTAGTTAACAAATTACCTTTTACACTTTTATTTAGAATTATTAAACCAACTAAATTCTAACAACTCGTCTCTATGGATTTTCGATACCCGGACTTAGCCTCTATACTCCCTTTTTGAGTGTGGTCATAAGTTTAGATTTTTTGTATTAAGGCGGTGAACAGAAAACAACGATCGGCGTTTGACACGCGATACTTTTCACCCTTAATCAAAATGGTGCCGTTGTCGGGGATTTTTTTGTTTTAGAATTTATTTGATTTAGTATTTCGTAGTATTTTTTTTCTATTTGTATTTTTTGCCTAACATTTTTGTAGGACTTCTACATTTGAGCGCCAAGAACCGCTTGAATTTTTCGCGTGCGCATCGTTTTGTGGAATTCTCCACTTCGAGCCATCTTTGGGGTAAGCATGTATTATTCCAATACTTTCGATAATCATTATGATAATTCTCAAAATCCCCGTACTCCTATGACTTTTGGTCAATACTTAGAGTGCCAAAAAATTACAACATCTAAAATGACTTTGGGCGAGTATTACAAAAGTCAAGGTTTGGAGTGCGTATATTTTGAGGATGATGATAATGATTTTGGACCTTTACCTCCTTATAATAGGAATTTTGAAACGAATTGCAATAGTTTTCAAAACTCCTATAATAATGAGTTAACTTTTGTGCCGATAATGATTTTCAAACTCCTCATTTTCAAGCATCCGCACCTCGGCCTATGACTTTCGACGAGGGTTTGATTTTTCTTGAGAATGAGAGGTATGAAGAACGTTATCGGGAAGAACATCGTTGTTGGGAGCAAGATTTGGATTTATTTTTCGAATGCGACGACGATTTCTCTTTCGAGACTTTTGAAGTCGAGGAATGTTTTGAACCAAATGAGGATTTTATGCCTACTTTGGAACAAACCATTCTTGACTTGGCCCATCTTGTAATTGAGAATGAAAGCGAGGATGAAATGGATCTAATATCTATTTGCAATGAGATGATTTCTTCTTTAGATCCCAAAGAATAATGTTTCATTGAAAATGATCATATTTCCTTTGAAATTCCAACTTTGAGTGATGATAACTCATCTCTTGAGTTTGAATTTCTTTCGTCCCCATTTTCATTCTCCGTTATCACACCGTCATAAGTACCCGATGAATTGGTAACAAACTTTAAAACGTTCAACCCTTGCACCGACGAGGATTACTTGCTCGAGTTGCTTTCCATGAAGGCATCTTTGCCCTCATGTGCGCCACCTCCCATTCCGCTTGCTAAATCTTTGGGAGGAAATTCAGTTTTTTTTGTCCCCTTGTGTATTTTCACCCGTCCTATCCAAACCCCCCATCCTCCCTCCCAAATTTTTAATTGGGGATGGTTCACCTTTTCCACCACCCACAAACCTTCCGTTGTTTGAACGGAATTCCTATTTTTCGGGAGGCATGCATGAAAGAGAGGGTCCACCGTTGATCCTCCAAAGTCAAATTATATTTTGGGTGGACCCTCAAAAATTTAGACTTCTAGTGTATAGTTAGTTAGGAGTCTTAATGGTAGGTTGTACATAGTTAGCTTTTTATTCTTTCTTTCTTTTTATTTTAGTCGAGTGTAATTAGTTAACTTTTTGTTATTTGTTTTTGCTATGCTTGTTACTAACTTGTTTTGTAGAATCATCGAACTCGCACTTTCCGGAGATCGCTCCATATTGGGTAATATCGCTATTTTCCTTCTTTAACTTGGTTCTTAATTAACATTGAGGACAATGTCAAGTTTTAAGTTAGGGGGTGTGGGATATTCTATCCATTCATTGGTAGTGTCCATGTTTTTTCTCACATGTTAGTTAATTAGTATGCTTTTCTTCGAAAATTCAAAAATTTCAAAAAGATTTTCTTTATTTTTTCTCCTTTTTTGGGCTTTTTGCCTTTGTTTTCGATGATAAATTTTAATAATTACCCGATCCAATAGATAACCCAACGATGCATGTTCTCAATTTTAGAAGTTATTAGTCTTTAGTCCTTAAATCATTAATATTATGAATAACTTCATGAATTAAACTTTATCCTATGAGCACATGCGCTTTTCTTGTTATATTGATTTGGTTTAAGATTTTCATAACTCGGTAATCTTTTGTTGCATTGTATATACTTACACCGAGTGATATTAGAGACTTATCTTCATTTGTGAGTGTATACACTATTCTTTTCTCTTTGAAAACGTTGAATTCGTTGGTAATCTCGTTATTCTTTCATTGATCGTTCATTAATTGAGTTTATATCTTGAAATGTGTTACTTTATCATGATTTTCATATATTGTTTTGAGTCGAGAATTGCGTAAACTTTATGAAATGATCATAGGTCATCTTTGTTATATCACCCATATTGACCTTGACCTCACCTTAAATGTTTTACCTCGTTAACCCCTTTGAGCCTAAATATTAACCTTTCGTTTCATAACCCAAAATTCCCATAACCAATTCTGAATTGGAGTTATGTACCATATATATTACTTTCCATATCTTTGTTTTGGAATGTTACTTGGGATTGAATGATGTTGTTGTGTTGCGTTTGCAATTTAGGCATGTGAGAGTGTGAAAAGTAAAGAAAAGAAATAAGTGAAAAAGAGATGAAAAAGAGAAAGTATAAAAGAAAAGAAGAAAAGAAAAGAAAGAGAAATTCGTTTATGTTGTGTATAGTGTTCAATAAGCTTTGATTGCTCTCCCTGATGATATATCTAATGTCATTTGGAACTTGTTTTCCAATTTTGATATTGCCCGCATTTTCCCATTATCCCGAGTTTTCATCCTCGAACACTTTGAATCTGTACATACATATCCTTCGTTTCGTACCCTACCCTAGCCTACATTATAACCCTATACAAGTCCTATGTGATCTTAGGGTGCATCTAATTTAAAAGTTGAAATAGTTTTGATAATCTGTGAAAATGCATTTCGCCTCTTTTAATGAGCGGTATCTTTCATTGAGATTACATTTTTCATTTTATATATAACGTTATTCATTTATGACATGTGTGCGGCCTAGTTTCCCTTTACATTTACTCTTTATGCCCGCATGTTTCGTGTGTTACCTCCTTGTTTCGAGTGAATTCGCTTGATGATTTTAATGCCCGTGAGGATTGAATATATGCTTGCTTTAACTTTTAGTATCATATTTATTTAAGTTTTTTCCAAATCACACTATGCATGTTCTCACTCCCCTCCCACATTTTAAGGTTTCAATTCTATGAGGTGCATTCTATAATGTTAATGATTCGGACGGTTATGTGAATTAGTTCACTTTGTTAATAATGTGTATGAAATCTTTTTCTCTATTGTTGGGCTTGTCGCATGCTATTGGGCATATTTTAAGGAAATAATTTGATGTTTGTGGGTTTCATCCCTGAAAACTCTCACAAGACAACACTCATCCAGTAGGGTAACTTAGCGGTTTAACGGCTTATTGCATATGCTAAATGCCATCGTGTTCCCTACGAAAGTGGCATTTATATTTCGATCCATATATACATATTGTGATTTTCTTATAGTTCTTCTTGCGTTGAATTTCATTACTAGGGACTAGCAATGTGTAAGTTAGGGGGTGTGATTCGTATCGAATTATGCATTTAATTACCCTCGAACTTAGGCTTTTTAGCCCCCTCGGATACTTTAATGCCTATAATTATGCTCGTTAATCAGAAAACCTCCGCTTTATATGCTAAAATGTTATTTGAGGTATAATTGAGCTTTTATAGGTATTAAAGTGCTTAGTATGAAGTTTGGGCGTGTTCCGATAAAATTTCGTCGCGATTCGTACGTTCAGGGGCAT
Source organism: Sambucus nigra (assembly GCA_949130495.1). Taxonomy (NCBI): domain Eukaryota; kingdom Viridiplantae; phylum Streptophyta; class Magnoliopsida; order Dipsacales; family Adoxaceae; genus Sambucus; species Sambucus nigra. The sequence goes on from OX422216.1 coordinate 202,738,083, forward strand.
TTTCATAAATTTACACTTCGGGATTTTTGCCCAAAGTCTTCACGGAAGTTGTAGCCCTTGGGCCAAGATTCGTGTGGTCGCAAATGGTGCGCGAATCAGAGTCCGAACGAAGGAACATGGACCTTTAATCGGAAAGAATTATAAGAGATTCATTAACAATTTTAATAATTACCCTTGTGTCCCTTTTCTTCTGTAATAACAATTCATATAATTCCACCTATGTCCCTAACACGTTTTTATGCAGCAAAAGAAATGGCGATTTGGCCTTAGGCTCGGATTTTGCTCGGGTTTTAGGTTTGTCCCAAATTGATGATTTTGGTCAGAAATTGGATCTCGATTTTGGTTCACACGCGCAAATGGGTCTCTTTGGCCATGTTTGGAGCTTGGGTTTTGAACATTAATGGTGTAAATGGGTCTTTGCATTTTATGGAGTATTTTTTCATTTCTTTGGCCACACACGATTTTGGAGCTTTGAAATCGCATGTGGGTGTGGTCTTGGATCTCCACATACGTATGTATTGACTTGTCTTCATCTTTGATGGTGGTTGTTCTCGGCTTGTGCCATTTTTGATGTTGATGGCCATGGTGGATGCATAATGAATTGCTGTGACTTGGAGGGTTGTTCAGCAGTGGCCGGTCGACCGCTCCCCTGATGTCGGTCGACTGCGTTTTGCCATTTTGCCGTGAGGTTTAACTAGCGTAGTTACTCCTTTTGACCGGTCGACCGATCACCACTCCCGATCGATCGGGGATCTGTTTTGGCCGACCCTTTTAGCTGCTATCCTTCCTTTCTCTATTTTTATTTTGTTTTTTTTCTTTTTCTTTTGTTTTATTAATTTTAACTTAAACCCTTTTTCATTTCTTTTTTCTTTTTCTTTGCTTTCATTTTCCAACTTACTATAAAGACACCATTGGTGTATTTTTGTGAAATATCTAGTTTTTTCTCTAGTTTCTCTCTCTCTCTCTCTCTCTCCCTCTCCCTCTCTTAGTTTAACTTAGGGTTTGTAATTTTTGGGGATTTATGTGGATAACACCCCTCTCCTTCATTTTCTTGGTGGTTTGACACCCATTAATGTAAGTGGTCACTGTTCACCTTCTTCTTCCCTTATTTAAGCTGTGTTCCTTATTTTTCATGCTTTGTCATTTATTATAGCCTAGTTTAATTTAATTAGTTGCTTTAATTAATTAATTAATTTATTTAATGCTTTTAATTATACGTAGTGGCTAACTTAAATTAGGTTGTGTCGGATTGAACTCACCTACGGTTGACGTGTTGCTTTGCTTTGGTGATGGAGTTTACGAGTTTATTTCGAGTGTCTTGTCCTAGTTATTATGCCTAGGAGATTTAACAGGGTATATCATGTATGCTCCGCATTTACGACCTTTCGTGCGTAATTTCTGGGGTATTTGTTGACACCAAAATCTTATTAGTCTTTTATGTGAATTTAGGAGTGTGAGAACTCTTAATTTAATTAATTGACGAAACGAGACGCAATCTTAATAATTCGCGAACCCGTGTAACCATTTTATACTAATTAACTCGGGGTGAGGGATATCCGACGCAACCCATAGTTTTTATTCACTTTGTTAATTTAGTTTAAATACACTCATGCCTAGTTTATCTTTTATTTATTTTTAGTTACCAAATTACCTTTTACACTATTATTTAGAATTATTAAACCAATTAAATTCTAACAACTCGCCTTTGTGAATTTTCGATACCCGGACTTAGCCGATATACTCCCTTTTCGAGTGTAGTCATAAGTGTAGGTTTTTTGTATTAAGGCGGTGAAAAGAAAACAACGATCAGTGTTTGACACGCGCTACTTTTCACCCTTAATCAAATATCTCTGTTGAAGTTATGGGAAAAATTGTCCCCCTCGCTCTCATTGACAACGAATTAGCCCTCAATGTTTGCCCATTAATAAACCTTAATTGCCTGGGATTGAAAGTGAGAGACCTTTCTCCAACCTCTACTTCCATGCATGTCTATGACAACAGCCGCCGAGAAGTAATGGGATCTATCAATCTTGCAATAGGGGCTGGACCTATAAATCCTGTTGTTGAATTCCAAGCCATCGACATCCTAGCTTGTTTCAAACTATTGCTCGGATGACCATGGCTCCACAGTATCAAAGGGGTGTCTTGTTCCCTTCATCAGAAATTGAAGTTCTTTGCCAATAGACAAGTTTTCACCATCTTGGGAGACAATGAAAACACCGAGAATGCAAGCACCAGCAATCCGGTACTCGAGATACAACATAAGGGGATGACTTCAAAGGCATGGTTTATCTAGAATATGATCCGCATGGAAACGTCAATATAATCCAAATGTTCAAGAACATGCACTTCATGCCCAGACTAGGGCTAGTTCAAAGATAACAAGGGATAAATGAACCTATTATGTTGAAGGAGGCCTTTCCTCCCTGTGACTTGGGCTATTAACCATCAGAAGTAGAACTTAGATTGATCTGACAGCCTCGACTGAAGAGAAAGTTAGAATGCTCCAGAACTATCTCGAGAGATTCCCTAAATGGAAGATTCATCAGAGAGGGTGAAGATTTCCCCTTCTGCGGCTTCCCTGAACCTTTATATAACCATGTAGACAAGAAGATAAAACTAGGAATGGAGATCTTTTTTCAAGACAGCTACCCAGGGGATGAAAGTTCCCAGCGCTATGTACAACCACTCACTGAAGAGACCATAGCTGATACAAGGGATTCTGAAGGCAGTGACTCCGAGGATTCATTCAACTTATAAATATTGGGGTTAACACTCTGCATTATCAACTCAGGGACTACATCATCCATTCCATCATACCTCATCAAAGATGCTAATATACCTCTTCTCAACTGACATGCTGTACCTATGCCACCTGTTGATATTCAACCTAACCCTAATGTTTATCCCCTTTCCCCTTTAGTTGTTTCCTCTCACTCTAATGTAATTGAGACCTCTTTCGATGAGGTTCTCAATTCTATTTTACCTATCAATGAAATAAATGAAGATTTTGAGTATCTTGTTGTGCCTTACATTAATTATCTTGATTCTAATCAAACTCTTGATGATGATGACTTTGCAAATGAACAATTCTTAACTGGTCTAAACAACATAATCGCATTCAAGTTAATGAAAATGAAACTATTATTATTAATCTCGGTTCTAGTAGCTAAATGTGCGAGATTAGGATAGGGTTTACCCTTAATGAGCATGAGAGCTTGCAACTCGAAGAGCTACTGAAGGAATTCGTGGATGTCTTCTCATGGTCCTACGGTGATATGCCCAACATTGACCCTAAGATAGCACAATATGAGATTATAACTTTACCAAAATGTTAACTAGTCAAACAGAAGATGCGAAAGCTTCGCACCGAGTGGTTACTCAAAGTGAAAGAAGAGGTAGTCAAGAAATTGAACGTGGGATTCATTCGAGTAATAGAGTATCCCACATGTCTATCTAATATCCTACCCATGCCTAAATCAGGAGGTAAGGTCTGTGTGTGTGTCGACGATCGAGACTTGAACAAGGCCTCTTCGAAGGATGATTACCCACTACCCAACATTGATATGATTATGGACAACACAGCCAGTCACGCTCTCAAGTCATTTATTGATGGGTTTTCCAGATATAACCAGATCAATATGCATCCTGATCATCAAGAGAAAATAACATGCATAACCCCTTGGGGAATCTTTTGCTACACTGTCATGCCATTTGGTCTAAAAACTGCAGGGTCTACCTACCAAAGGGCTATCACAACCATTCTGCATGATCTGATACACAAGGAAGTCAAGGTGTATGTAGATGACATGATTATCAAGTCCAAGACTACAGAAGGTCATGTTCCCTCTCTTTAGAAATTATTTGAACGACTACGACAATACCAAATGCGTCTTAACCCACACAAATGTGTCTTCGGCGTTACCAAATGGAAACTCTTGGGATTCATGGTCAGTGAGAAAGGGATAGAAGCAGATCCTTCTAAGCCAAATCCATACTTGAGATTCCACCTCCTCGAACGGAGAAAGAAGTCCGAAGATTCCTTGGGAAATTACAATACATCAGCCAATTGACTTCCATTTGTGAACCCATCTTCAAACTCCTCTGAAAGGATTCAACCAAAGTTTTGAATTAAGCGTGCCAAGAAGCCTCTGACTGAATTAAGAAATACCTAACACGTCCTTCGGTGCTTATGCCATCGTAGCCTGGTCTTCCTCTACTCATATACCTAACCGTGACTAATACTATAGCTGGGGCTTTGCTAGTCCAATATCATAAAGAAACACGCAAGGAGAAAGCCATCTACTATGCCAGTCAAAAATTGGTCGGTTACAAAGTTAACTACACCGCCTTAGAAAAAGCATGTGTCGCTCTTGTCTGGGTTACCCAAAAGTTATGAAACTATATGCTCGTCTTCCCCATCAGACTCATATCCTGGATGGATCCCAGCAAGTACCTACTCGAGAGGCCCACCCTATCTAGTCGAATGGTCTATTGATTGATGCTTCTAGCCAAGTTTGATATCACCTATATCACATAAAAATCCATGAAAGGAAAAGACATCTTTGATTACCTACTGACTACCCGATAGAAGAATTCGATATCTAGATTTTTGAATTCCAAAATGAGAATAGCCTTTGCGCCTCCCAAAAACATCTTCGATGGAAAATGTTCTTTGACAGTGCTGCCAACAAAAAATGATATGGAATTTGGATCCTCCTAATTTCCCCTGATGACTCCCACATACCCATTGCCATCAAATTGGATTTCCCATGCACTAACAACATGACTGAATATGAGGCATACACGGTAGGCCTCAAAGTTTCCCTCAAGAAAGGAATTTCATACCTCGATGTCTATAGGGATTCATCCCTCATCATCGGTCAAGTACTTCGAAAATGGAAATTCAAGGATGAGAAACTCTTTTTATGCCCACCTTGAAGAACTAGCTTCCCAATTCCAAGAAATCACATTCCCCTACCTTACCCGAGAAAAAAATAACATGGCTGACGCTCTTGCCACCTTAGCCTCCATGATTGACATGCTTGAAGGAATAACCATGGCCCCTTTCCTTATCCAAAAACAAGACAAACTAACCCACTACTACCACATCGAGCTCAGCACGATGGAAGAACCCGAAATAGCCGACTGCTGGTACTATGACATTTGGCACCTCCTCAAACATAGTAGGTACCCCTAAGGATTCAATAAGAAAGACCGATCAACTCTCCGCCGATTGCCAACCCAATACATTGTCTGTGATAAAGCACTATTTAAGAGAAACTTCGATGGAACCCATTTACACTGTATTGCAGGGGATGACATTGAAGAAATGATGTAGAAAATCCACAGTAAGGAATGGGGACCCCACATGAACGGTTGTATGCTCATCAAAAAAATCATTTGACAGGGGTAGTACTGGACTACCATGGTTTAGGACTGCACAACTTACATTCAAAGATGTCTCAAATACCAATAGTTCTCCAACATACAACACTAGCCTCCGTGAAAATTATACAACATGACCTCTCCCTAGCCGTTTTCCACATGGGGCATCGACATCATAGGGAAAGTTACACCAAAGGCATCCAATGGGCATGAGTTCATCCTAGTTTCTATTGACTACTTCACTAAATGGGTCAAAGTCGAGTTATATGCAGTTCTGAATGCCAAGAAAGTGGCTAAATTCATCAAGAAAAACATCATCTACCGATATGGGGTCCCACACGAGCTGGGGTACCACACTTCAGTTCTAACCTCTATTGGGGCTACCCCTTTAATCTCTAGTCTATGACATGGAAGAAGTCCTACCCATCGAGCTGAAAATACCTTCACTGCACGTCATGCTTGAAAGCAAGGTCAGCGAAGAAGATTTGTACCGAAGCCGTCTTGACAAGCTATCCCTTATAGACGAATGGAGATTGAAAGCTATATATCACATACAAGTGTACCATCTCCATATAGATCGATCCTTTAATAAGAGAGTTAAGGACCACGATGTCTGAGAAGGGGACTTAGCCCTCAAAGCAATAGTAGAGCCCATCTGGGACCCCAGAGGGAAATTCAAGCCTAATTGGAGTGGCCCCTACATTGTGAAGAAAATCCTATCGGGCGATGCCGCTATTCTCATCGACCTCGACGGAGAAGAAATGGATCGTACAGTCAACCTAGATCGTCTCAAGAAATTCTACCCTTAGTCTGAAATCTCGACGCGCTACGACTCTTCTCATCTCCCTTCTATTCTAAAAAAATCTCTTATTTTCCCCCTACCTAGAACTACGTGGGCCTAATCTTGTAAAAACATTTTTTAAAAATGAAATTCAATTTTTTTTTTAAAAAAAAAGAAAAACCTCCGAGGTACATAGGCAACTCATCACTTCACATGAGCACGGCCGCCTTCTTTTTCACAAAATCGTATTCTTTTCTAATCCCCGAGAATGGCTATTCATTTTAACATATAGATGAACAAAAGGATTATGTATGCCTTAGCGATTGGTATGGATAATTCAAAATGCAAAAAGTCATCAAGAAGCACAACTAGATGATCAAAAACTTATTTATTTCATTATCTAAAATTTCTGAATGATTACAGCGGGATAAGGAGTCAAACCACTTCCCTTGCCAGCACTACACCTACTAAAAAACCCAGATAATAACAAGACCCTTTACTCCTGAAAAAACACCCTCCAATTATTCCCATAAAAGCAAAAAAAACATCCATTATAAAAAGCTTCCCAAATCCTTACCCGCAGCTTCCAGAGGAACCACCACCATCATCACCTGCATCCTGGGCTCTCTAAACCTCCCCTTCTTGAATGGAGTATCGCAGAAGCTCCATAGAGAAATAAGCCCAGACTAAACTGGGGTATACCACGACACTTCCCTCCATGGTGTCAAATATGGCAACCCACCTTTAACCAGTCTCCACAACCAGCATCCTGACCACAACCTTCTTCTACAACCACTTCATGTAGTCTCTAGAGACATGCTAAACTATCCCAGTAGACTAAGAAGGACGGGTAGAAGGACAACAATTCTCCCACAGAGAACAAGGTCGCATGCGCATACGCTCTGTTAGGTCCTCCGCGTGAAAGAGGTTTGGTGTTTGCGGTGGCATGACTTGCTCCTAACCAAATTGGCACAGCAGCCGCTAGGGAAAGTAGAAAGAGGTCTATTTGAGGCCTACTAATCGGACATATTGGTACTCCCCGAGTTCCAGAATGGGCAGCAGCTCCCCCCACCATGGCACAGACCAGCATAAGCCTCGAGCCTGATGCTTTACAAACCAATTCCCCTAACCCTCAAGGTCCAAGCCTGCGCTAATGAAATAGCGTGAGAAAAAGTTTGGCACCACTGAAAATGGATAGTCAGTTGGGACCGCCATATGAAACCTCTCTGACAGCCACATCGATAACATCACGGGGCTACCCCTCAGAAAGTCAGAACGACCCTCCCTCTAGGCATCTAGGCCATTCAAGGTCTCCACTAGTACCACCCCCGCAGGATTGTGATGGTATGACATCTAAGAAATAATAGTATCCAGTTGGGGTTCCACCAGCATCTCCCCAATCACCAACAGAACTTTTGAAACAAGGCCTAGGATGATGGCCCCGGCATATCTGGCATCACCCACGTCCTGCGAATGCACGGACTGCAACACTGTCGGAAGAGAAATCATTACCCCGTAACCAATGGCCTAGCCACCGAAAGAAAATACGAAGAAGCCCATAAAACAATTCCCTAGGAGAATGGGAAAAATCGGGCAGAGTCGTAGCAATGCTGGGATTTATCCCCAGCATGGTATAAAATTCCTCGTAGGTAGGACAAATCTTATCCAACCAGAAGCAAAAGACATGATCCTAGGGATACCAAAACTCAATAGCCACCATCAGTATGTTCCACTCAATGGGTTGGTTGCACCACAAAGAGACTTGTCGCATGTGAAAAGCATCATAATCAACATTGTAAGAACACATTGCTTCCAAGGCTTTGAGGTAGTTAGGAAACTCAATGCTACCAGGAATAGCCATCTTGTAAAGAGATAATAAGCAAGTAAGAATATGAAAAATAAAGAACATGAAAAGTGTTAGGAGGAAAGCCCCATTCACACCCCTATTTATACTTGGAAACTCTCAATAAAGGATAAGAAACCCTGCAGAAATCGGAGTAAAACTTGCCCCACCAAGTACCAAGCAATTAAAGTAAGTGTAATAAAAGCCTTGGATTGATTGGACTAGATTGATATGCCGGTAGTCAGGATAGGGGGCATTCCGATCGACAACCCCCTATTTTGGGAAAATCCCCTTTTTCCTCTTTTGTCAAAATAAAAAAACCCAATAAAAATAATTTTGATCGTAAGGAAATTCTGAATTTCCTTTATACTTATATCGTTAGTAATCTGTTTTTAAAAATAAAATCCTTCTCAAATCAATTTTTAAAATTATTTTTACGGTCTCAGTAGTAAAGTAAGAAAAGTGTGTGCATTAATCACTAAACAAAGAAAATTAACAAAAAATTTCATTCTTCATTTGCATATATTTTGCTGTATTACATTGATATTTTGCAAAAAAAGAAGAAAAAACAATGGGACTCAGCCCGAACCCAATTTCTCTCTCTCTCTCTCTCTCTCTCTCTCTCTCTCTCTCTCTCTCTCTCTCTCTCTCTCTCTCTCTTTATATCTCTCTCTCTTTTTTTGTCTCTCTCTCTCTATAAGATCCCACATCCCTGCGGTGCACCCTCTTCCCCCTGTGACGAGATGATGTGCCACCACTTCCAAAGCTCGACCCTTCCCTAGACGAGGTAGACGACACCAAGCAAGAAGGAATCGAAACCGCCTCACGAATATGAGTAGTAGCCAAAGATATCCCGTCGCTGATGTCCTTCATCCAGATGGTCGAAACACTGATATGCTGCGAGGAAGAATGGAAAAGATTAAATCATTCAAGTATGAGGAAAGAGAAAGAAATCAAGGAAATAAAAAAAGACATACCGCAGGCCGAAGGACCTCATCCATCAGACCCAAATCCTCCTGGTCCATCGCGTGAGGGCGATGCTGCAGACGCACATATCCCACATCAGTTCGTCAAAGGTTATAACTAGGAGAATGCAGTTGCACAAAAGAAGGCCCTGACGTTGTCATTGCCACCACTGAAGTGGATGCACCACTGCGCTATGAGAAGACCCCACCTACTCGAGCCTGCCCTAGGGAGAGGCATCATCCAACTCGAGACGAAGTCCAAATAGTCATACATCACTGTTATGTCAGTATACAGAGAGTATGACTCTCCCATCATCGCAGCCACCCGGTCATCATCAGAAATATACCACACGCGCCTTATGAACATAGGGGGCCTCACCGACGGCACCGCAAACTCCTCCTCCATAATTTGTCGGACTACCATCTCCCCAGGATACCAGGAGTAGCCGAACTCATGCACCAGCAGGCACCGCATTTTTTCATGTCCATCCATCAACCCAGTGTGCTTAACAATCGTCCCCCAAGGATAAAAGGTCACCTGTAAATTCCCAACAAAAGCAAAGGATCAGTTACAATAAAATATCATCAAAGGAAAAGAACAGTCTTAAAGGAAAAATAATGCTTACCCGCTCGCTCGTCAGGACATTCAAGACCTGACACACGGTCTCCAGAGAAAGGTTCTTCTTCGATTACCGATTATACCTCTGCCATCGTAACATCTAACATAAGTCCCCCACATGATCATCCTTCAAAGAAATCATTTGGGTGTCCAACCCAATCACATCATAGAACCACGTCTACAAAGGACAAGGATCAACATTCAAGAAATAAAAAAGAAGTGCATGAATGGAAAATGCGAATGCATAAAGGAAAATGCACAAAATAAAGAATACCTCCAGAAGATATGTGGCCCCAGTAAAAGTCGGCCGACGTCACTAGATGAATGCATCCCAAGAATAGTAAATGGTCGCCAAAGTTAGGCTCCCCCAATGATAGAAGTAAATGTTCGAAAACACCCTCAGAAATGAAAAAACCTACAAGTGGACGACATCGCCACTCGTCGCCACCAGAAAACCTCCCAACACCAGTAAGATAAATAAGCAGTCCATCTGACGCACCTGTTGCCCGTCATTCTCATCAACCCTCCTCCTTAACAAAAGCTCCCTCAAAGAACACAAACACAGGGAATCTCCAGAAACCACCCTCTCCACATCACCTAAAGCCTCCATCACTGCCTTCGATGTCACCCTCAGTGTCCTGTCCACCTTAATATGGGCACCCTCATAGTCCATCCCCAGCAACTACTAAACATCAATGGGAGTCACCTTCATCTCCCGGAAGCCAAAAATGGAAAGTGTGGGTAATATCCCACCACCTCTCTCCCAAAGGGCATAGAACCACAGTGAAGCGGGGCATCTCATCTAAAGCTGACACTAGCCTCCTAACAAATGCAGAGGACACCATCCAGTGCACCATAGCAAGAAGGTTCTCCCCAACATCCTTAAGCCCTATCGTGTCACTGGCATGAGTAGTCAACATGGAGACGCTAGACTATTAAGAAATGAAGAAAATCCTTATCAGATTCAAGAAATAAAGAAATCTCGTCAAGAAAAGAAGAAAGGAATACCAAGAGTCATGAAATACTTACATAGACACCATGGTTCACCACCCTTGAAGAGAGATGACGCGAAGGCTCACGCAGAAGAGTCTGATCATTCGCCACCGGCTCAATTGAGTCAGAAGAGTTCCCGCTACCCAATGCAAGGGGCACCATATCCCTCCAATCTAACCCTTCCCAGTCATCGGCATTAATCCATTCCATATAGGTCGCACTACTTGAGAAATCAACCATTTTGAATGCTAGGACTATTTGTAGAGGTTTATAGAAGAATAAAAGAAATTAAAAAGTTGAGCAAAATGAGGATAACACGCCACCTTTTTATAAGAGGCTAAGGGTTATGCCGATCAGTAGTCCCCTCCATCCATCGATCGACACTGAGCCTTTCACCTGCTTGAGGTATCCTAAAATTCTGTGCCAATGCTGATTGGCACACCTCCATCTATGCTGGTCGGCACACCCTTTAAAATTTCGTACAAAAAGTTTAAAAAAATACAAGAAAAATCCCAAAAAATTCTTGAAAATTTCCTAAAATTGCCAATTCCATTCTAGCACCTTGTTCACCAAGGAAAACTTTTTTTACACCCTAAGAAGAATTCTAGAAAATCATTCTCCCCAACAATGCCTCTAATGGACAATCCAAATTTTCCTCCCAGCTACAAAATCATCGGATCATTCACTATTCCCTAGCTGAACCTAAAATCCAATCATCATCCCCAGTGGAATCCCCAAATTCCCTGAAGGAAAAGTAAACCTCTTTTTGGTCATAATTGATCTCGGTCTTGGATCGTCACCTCAGTTATGTTATAATTGACCTCAGTCCTCGGTCATCACCTATTTTAGGTCAGAATTGACCTCGATCTTGGATCATCACCTCAGTTCAGTCAGAATTGACCTCGATCCTTGGTTGTCAACTCATTTAGGTCATAATTGACCTCGATCTTAGATCGTCACCTCAGTTAGGTCAAAATTGACCTCGATCCTTGATCCCCACCTCCTTTAGGTCAGAATTGACCTTGATCTTGGATCGTTATCTCAGTTAGGTTAGAATTGACCTCGATCCTCGGTCGTCACCTCTTTTAGGTCAGAATTGACTTTGGTCTTCGATTGTCACTTCAGTTAGGTTAGAATTGACCTCGATCCTCGGTCATCACCTCTTTTTGGTCAGAATTGACCTCGGTCTTAGATCGTCACCTCAATTAGGTCAGAATTGACCTCAATCCTCGATCGTCACGTCTTTTAGGTTAGAATTAACCTCGATCTTGGATCGTCACCTCAGTTAGGTCAAAATTGACCTCAGTCCTCAGTCGTCACCTCTCTTAGGTCAGAATTGACGTTGGTCTTGGATCGTCAATTCAGTTAGGTCAAAATTGACCTCGATCCTCGGTCCTCACCTCTTTTAGGGAAGAATTGACCTCAGTCTTGGATCGTCATCTCAGTTAGGTCATAATTGACCTCGATCCTCGATTGTCATCTCTTTTAGATCTAAGTTGACCTCAGTCATGGATAGTCACCTCAGTTAGGCCAAAATTGACCTCGATCCTCGATCGTCACCTCTTTTAGGTTAGAATTGACCTCGGTCTTAGATCGTCACCTCAGTTAGGTCAAAATTGACCTTGATCCTCGGTTGTCACCTCTCTTAGGTCAAAATTGACCTCGATCTTGGATCGTCACCTCAGTTAGGTCATAATTAACCTTGGTCCTCGGTCGTCACCTCTATTTGGTCATAATTGCCCTCGGTCTTGTATCGTCACCTCGGTTATGTCAGAATTGACCTCAGTCCTCAGTCGTCACCTCTTTTAGGTCAGAATTGACCTCAATCTTGGATAATCACCTTAGTTAGGTAAGAATTGACCTCAGTTCTTAGTCGTCACCTCTTTTAGGTCAGAATTAACCTCGGTCTTAGATCGTTACCTTAGCTAGGTCATAATTGACCTCGGTCCTCGATCATCACCTCTCTTAGTTCCGAATTAATCTCAATCTTGGATTATCACCTCAGTTAGGTCAAAATTGACCGCAATCCTTAGTCGTCACCTCTTTTAGGTCAGGATTGACCTCGGTCTTAGATCGTCACCTCAGTTAGATCATAATTGACCTCGGTCTCGATCGTCATCTCTTTTAGGTTAGAATTAACCTCGATCTTGGATCATCACCTTAGTTAGGTCATAACTGACCTCAGTTCTCATTTATCACCTCTTTTAGGTCAGAATTGACCCCAATCCTCTGAATTCGTCATCCGCATCCCTTAGGTCCGCAGAACTGGCCCCCCTGCATCATGTGGTGTCTATTCGATGGCCATCACTTGTTCGAAGCTCACCCATCGAGGGGATCTTTAGATACCACATTCTAGGACCCCTAAGTCTCTCCTTAGACCACTAGCACTTCCCATTTCCACCGCAAACACAGATCATAGTCTGAATACCGATCTAGAGACCATTGGGCGCCCCCAGGCCCCATTTGACTCTGTTCAACTCTATAGTCATAGTAAAAACTATTTAAAACTGTGAAGGGATCCGAATACCCTTTCCAACGGTCCTCCCCGTGTGCGAATCGTCATAACTGTTCAGACGAACGAACTATTTCACTAACAAAAACTGATTCAGAGGCCATCGGGCGCTCTCGGGCCCCGAGTTGACCTCAATCAACTTCACCATCAAAGTGAAAGATCTTTGAATATTCGAAGGGCAGTGAAAGCTCTTTCCAACGGTCCTCCTCGTGCATTAAACAACATAACCGTTCGAACGAATGATCAGTTTTCCACCAAAAAATTGACCTTAAGGCCATCGAGCACTCCCGGACTCCATTTAACCAAAGTCAACTCTTTAGCTCGAATGAGACTGAATGAATCTTTGAAGGACACTGAATACCCTTTCTAACTATCTGCCTCATGCGCGATTCTGACCTATGGTACGAACGAATGATCTATTTTACTCTGAGAGGTCACCGGACGCTTCCCGACCCCGTTTGACCAAGGTGAAATTTTTGAACCAAGAGAAAATCTTTGTAATTTTGAAATACATCTTCTAATATTTCCAACGGTTCACCCATGCGCGAGTCTAACTTACCATACAGATGAACGATTCATTTGTGTCCGATGATCTCCCGTCTAAAGGACCGACATGCGCTTTCGAGCCACATTTGACCTAAAGTCAACTCTCTAACTCGGGATAATTCCAAAGTAATCTCGAAGGCCTCTTAAATACCTTTCTAACAGTATTTCTCGTGCACGATTCGGATCAACGGTTTGTGCATTACAGTAATTTTTCCAAAAAAGTCTGCATGATACTGCCAATTGGCAGGTCCTGAACCCTGCCTATCGGCACAGTGTCAAGGGTGACCTGCCGATAGGCACCCCTTGGGGTACACAGATCGGTACACACCTTTTTCCCTATAAAAATGGGCCATGACCTCATTCCCAAGAGAAAAAAAATCCATCAGCATTAGTGATGTCAATAATATTCTCTCGAGATCAGCAAAGTTCCACATGAGAAGTTCCATTCAAGCCTAAATACCCATCCTTTTCACACCTAATTTGGAAAATATCCTTCTCTCTCATATACATCCATCAACATTTAAAGGAGTTTATCTAAGATCTAAGCTCAAGCTCCAAGGAAGGTCCAACTCTCTTTTAATATTTTGTTTTTGCATAAGTTACATTAGATTCATAATCTAGTTTCACTTTAGTTCATACACATTAACATCTACGCTTTGTTTAGTATATTGCACATACTGTATTTTTCATAAAAAAAATAAAAATAAAAATAAAAGAGGGTTACACCCATAAATTCCGAACGAAATTATCCATCAAACATTTCCAAAACCAAAAAAACACATTTTCTACACGTACACACATAAGCGTACACACATAGGCTACACGTACACACATAGGCTACATAGGCGTCTTGGATTAAAATCCGAGACTCGAGTCCAACTTTTCAATTTTTGTGTTCTCAAAATCCCTCATTTTTATCATATATATACATATAATATGCTTGTTCGCGTTTCATCCCACACATATTATCCATTCCCAATAACGATCAATATCCCGATGAACGCTCATATTCTATCTTCTACATTAATTACTATTTTGGGAATATTCTCGTGGATGACCTCACCCTATCTTTTCCATGGTATGGGTCGAACGATTCCAATATCCATTATATAAACACATGCACACACTTCACGGGGATAAAGAAAAATATTAACATTTGCCCGTGAGAGATCGAAAGGGAGGGATAGGTGCCTAACACCTTCCCATTCCGTAACTTAGCCCCCGAACCTCCGATCTATTAGTTTCATATGCATCAGTTTGTCCTTGATGCCGCTCTCTCGAAGTGGCAACGTGTTCTTTTGCCTATTTTGTGCAAAATAGGCTGTCAACTCTATCTCTTTACATTCACCCCGATGATGGTCGAAGCACCTTTCAAATAGAGAGGGTGTCGTACCATGGTGCAGTTATTCCTTGAGGGATCCTCCACCTTCCCCCCAGAATGAACGCCGCGTGCCGCTTTGTATTGCCACAGGGATGCCTGAATTGTTCTATTCTAGGGTTACGCAGCTACGACATATGTGGATGTTGCAAGACTTTGCCTTAGCCATTTCAGTCATTTCATTCCTAGAGTAGGATGCATTCATTATTCCAATTGGGAATGTCGCCCTAGTTTTTCCATTTTGTTCCAGCCAGATGATGTTCTCATTTTACTATTCTTTTAGTTTATATTTTTGTATTTGGTTTGCAGTCAATGGTTTTCTCGACAAAGAATGTAATTATTTATATTTAGCATTGTTTAATTCAATGAGTGTGTGAATGGTTTATTATATATTTTTTTGCATGTTGTTAGTGATGTTTAACAAAAAGATAAAATTTGACACCGTTCCTTTTCGAATACTAGGTGTTTAGTAAGTTTTAAAAAGGTTTTCGATAGTTATGCTAAGAATGAAATAGATGAAATTCCTGTTTAATTTGATATATGACTGATGGCCCGATATTTTATTAGGCGGGGTGTCACAGATGGTATCAGAGTATCAGGTTCTAGTGTCTTTAGGATCTGTGCAACTTTTCACATTTTAGCGTAGCGTTATTTGATATGGAGACGATTATAGGATTGTTGTATTACTTTATGTATTCGACTTACTTTCTCTTTTTGTAATGTTTAGTTGATGTGATTCATATACGCTTTCGATTGAGGGTGGCAGATCCAACATTATTGAATGACAAACATGAGATGTTAGAAGGATTTCAGGAGGGAGGACTCAACAGAAGACATAAAGTATATTGGAAATAGTGATGCGGTACGAGTCACCATATTTTTCAAGAAATTGAAGTTAGAGTAACCGTTGGGACATAGTAGTTACCCAAGAACCGTCGTGAAGGACGATGGTCCAGAGTTAAAACCCCAAGTGTAGACAACAAGGGGAAAGGATAGAAGAAGATTTTTGTTTCAAAAGAACCATCCGCTAAAATTCGAGGAAGGTGAAGAAGAGTGGTTTACAAATGGATGGAGAACATCCAATTGGGATCACATGGGGTGAGTGTAGTGATGCAATAAAGTCACTATAATGTATTAGTACTAGATTCACGTGAGAAACGGGTTTAGTAGAGGTATCATTAGTAGCACTAGTATGTGCACATTTATCGTTGTGTAGTGGGACTCTCTTTAGTTACACCTGCAGGGAAGCGGGGGTAGACACTGAAATGGTATATTTTTTTAAGGTAATCCCATAATGAGAGGTGATTATGTGCTTATGGTTTTATCTTGGGTACGGATGAATTCGCGATGGTGGCGGTTATAGCAAGGCTTTCGTATTTATTGTTCAAGTAAGGGATATATATTCTTTTTGTAACGATTCACCTGAAAGAGGGTCAAAATCACGATAATATTTTTTAAAGTATACTTCAGAGTGTATAGTTGTCTACCTATAATGGATCCCGATTTGTAGGAACTCTTACTGATGAGATTCAGGGTATATCGGGTTACCATGGAGTAAAGAGATTTAGATCGTTACTAATTTAGCGCTGAGGAATGATTCCCTTAGAGACACAAGAATCAATGATAAAACTTGTGAGTATAGGGACAGAGGTTGAGTGTCCCGGGTGTATGCTTTGGGTTCTACAAAAATTGAGGACCAACTATGTTGTGAAATAGTGCATTGGGAAAAAGTTCTTTTGGGATTTGATGTTAGGTATTACACGCATGAGCCTTAAAAAATATCGTAAGTGTAAAGACATTATTGGATTCTAGGTCATCGGATATAATAACAATTAGTGAACGAGTGAAAAAAATATGTTGATCAGAGAGCCCACTAAGAGATAGGTCCAGTGGAGCCGAGAAATGTTGCAAAAGAAACACTGCGAGGATTTACACCACGAGTTGATAGGTGGGCCAATATCGAGGAGAATTGAATAGTAATTAGTAAGGTCATCGAAAATATTCGGAGGATATATGAATGCCGAGAATGAGGGAGAACAACTTGAGATAAATATATTACGTATGTGATGATCTAAGGTTTGCGCAAATATGCGCAAAATATAGGGTGTATGGTCACCTTGGGTGGAGCTAGATTCTCTCCTTGTCAGATGGCTAGCAGCTTTGGGAGTAAACGCAAGGGCAATGATTTTGGATATTTCGAAAATAGGGGAATAAATTGGCCTTAAAAATATGAAATGTTGACCGTGGATATGTGTGGAGTGACATTAGTTGCGTTACAACCTAATATTGTTATCACTAGGATTCGCGAGTGAAACGAATCTACTGGGCGTGTGAGCTCTGATAGGCGTATTTTATATATAAGTATCGTGGGCTAGCGGGATTTTTTTATGCTAACCACGAGAGGGTGGGAGCTACACTAAGAGGATGGCTGTATTATACGAGAGATTTCTACTTTCGAGAATTTTGGAAGTAGGGGAGATGATTTTTCAAGTTTCAACTGGTTACTGATAGTTTTGGAATATAGTGGATAGTTATAGTAAGACTGGGTGTTTGCGATGCTAGGGTATGAGTTGTCTTTTCTAGGTCTCACCTGAGATAGGGTTTAGCGTACATGTACGAGTGTATATGATTATGAGGTGTTACATAATAGAATGTTAAGATTATTAATTGGAATCCCAGGGAGTAGGGACATTACTGAGGTGATTCAGGTTGGGTTGACTTATTATTGAACTGGGAGATATAGTACGGGATTTACTTTCGCGCAAGGAAAGTAGTGACAATAAGGACGCGGTATTGTACGTTATTTTTATAGCATAAGAGTGAATGTGTATAGTTTTAAGTCAAGAGAAGGGTATTTGGGGGTGTTATAACTATGAGATCAGAGTTATATTATAGTTTAAGGATGGTAACAGTCGGGTGTTATTTTGTGCGGTTAAGCACGGGTATAGGGTGTATGGGTGCTCTGGTTAACTACATTCACTTAATAAATATGTGTAGCAATGCTAAGGGTGATTGATCAGGGAGCTAGTCGAGGCTGAGAGTACTAGGCTTATCTGAATTTCGAAGACGAAATTGCATAGTAAGGGGGGAAGTATATAACACCACAAAAAATCAAGGACCTTTAATTTAATTATTTTTGGGAGAAAATTAATTTTTTTTACTAGGAGAAATTAAATTCATGATTCGGGACATTTTTAAATTGGAGGATTTATTTAAATTGGCAAGTTGAGATTTAATTGTTCGGATTGTTTTTGTGTCGCATTATTTAGGTAAAAAAAATAGGAGAATGTTATATATTAATTTGGGTTGCAATTCTGAGCGCACGGTTGAGTTCGAATGGGTTAAAATAGTTAGAAAAGAGTATCCAGGGGTAGTAAATGGGTCTCGAGGCATTTTTAGGCACATTTGAACCCACGTGAGAGTGTTTGGGCCGTTTTTATAAGTCCCACCCGTCTAAAAACTGGACTGAGTTATTAAACCCTAAATGTGAGAGGGTGTGGAAACCATAACACGTTTTAGAAAACCCCTTTTTAGAGAGATCAAGTGAGTGCAAGTGGGAGAAGGCATGGGAGCCAAAATGAATAAGAAGAAGTGTGTGGGTTCATCATCAAATCAACAAATTTAGACCCTATGAACCCTAAGGCAAGTGGTTAAACTTGCTTTTAAACTAATTGCATTTTCCCTATTCACATCATAGTGGGTGTGAAGTAAATAAGATGTTAGGGTTAGTTTTATAAATTAATAATTTGGGGATTTCTATGGTTTTTGATTAAAAATTTGTAAAGGATTTAAAATTTGATTTATAAACCCCCAATCAATATGGATGTTGTATTTTGATTGAAGATCTTGAATTGGGGGATTTAGTGTAAATCTTGAAGGGTTTTATGAGAAAAATCAGTGCAGAAAATGAAGTTTTGGCACAGCAATGACGGATGCGTTTTCTGGTTTAACGATGAAGGAGAGAGAGAACCAGGGTTGTTCGAATGACCTGGTATCTCTTTCGAACGATGGCTAAAGTCGTTCAAATGACAGGCCTTGTAGTTCAAACGACATCACTTTTTCTAACATTTCTCCCCCTCCTCTGTTTCTACACTAAGTGTTAAATTCTTGGTGAGGGATTTCATTTTGGGTGAATTTGAATATTGGTCTATAATTATGGGTTTGAATTGTGGAAATCATCCATGGATTATTACGGTGTAAATCCAAAAAGGGACTTAAGGTTCAATTTGAGTGAATTAAGAACCTTATATTTTAAGTGAGCAACCTTAATTGAAAGAAGTTGGATAATAATTCGGGGATGTTCATTTTTGGGCCAAGCGAAAGA
Source organism: Sambucus nigra (assembly GCA_949130495.1). NCBI lineage: Eukaryota > Viridiplantae > Streptophyta > Magnoliopsida > Dipsacales > Adoxaceae > Sambucus > Sambucus nigra. Next base: position 202,757,432 of record OX422216.1, read on the forward strand.
GTCTGGGTATATTTTTTTGAGTGACACCAAGGTAATAAAGTAAATTAATGCGTGATTGATACAATTGAGTCAGGACATTGACTCGGGTATAATTTTGGGGCTAGTTCTCCAAGGGCTTAGGCACGTATTTAGCCAAATTAATTTATTATAGGGTTATATAATAAATTTTGGAATATTTAAAATAAAAAGGTATGTTAACCTTAATATGTGAAATTTGGGGAATAAGTTCTACAAGATGAAATCTCGGACCGAATGAGAAAGTTTGGGAAGTTTAATTGGGTGACACAACTCGAGTGATAAATAAATAATTGTGGGAATTATTTAAATATCAAGTTGGTATATAAACTTGGGATTGTTTGGCTAGTGTTACGATAATTGTGCACGGGTAGCCTGGATTAATTGAATATATATATATATATATATATATATATATGTGTGTGTGTGTGTGTGTGTGTGTGTGTGAGTGTGTGTGTGTGTGTGTGTGTGTGTGTGATTTATAAATATTTGTGTGAATAATATTTATAGGAAAGCATACCCCTCTACTGCTATCATAGGAGGTTGCGCGACATGGGTGAATTTTCTAGATTGAGGAGTAGGGTGAGTATAGTCCCCAGGTCATAGCGTCCGTATTATTAGGGGTGAGAGTTCTTGGGTATGAGTCAGACTTATTTCTGGGTGGAACTATGACTGCGACCACTGCATTTATTTTGTGTTACTGATTCGGGGAGCTAACCATGTCAGGGGGTCCGGGTGGATGAGTATACCTGAAAATGATAGCATTTCAGATAGCATCCAGTGAGTGTCTACCCGGGTGGGTGGATTATATATTTATGACATGTGTGTAAATGTTGTGATATGATAATATGTATATATGGTGTAGATATTTATATACGGGTAAAATACATGATGTCAATTGTATTGATATTTCATATAACTTGTGAGAAAGTTATACGGTTCCAAAAGAAATGATTAATTAAGTTAATGCGATAAAAAACTTATAAAATGTATATTAAACATACTCGGGCTAGAGCAGTGAGGCAAGAAGGATATCATCGATAACTAGTTACGGGGTAGGCGACTAGGCAGGTTATATAGAAATGCCTTAGGTGTGCACAATAGTTGAGGGGTGATCCGGTCCTCAAGAGAGTGCGACACTAGCTTAAATATAAAGAGCATTCGTGCATTTTAATTTACTATAATTTAATTTTCTTGCTAAATATTTTTTAAATATTTTGGGTTCTGACCCTTGTTATAAAATATTTTCAAAACCTTTTAGGTGTCCAGCCACAGGGACGCCATAATTTTTCTATTCGAGGGTTACGCAGCTGCGACATATGTGGATGTTACAGGACTTTGACTTAACCATTTCAGTCATTTCATTCCTAAATTAAGATGCAGTCAGTATTCCATTTCGGCATGTCGCCCTAGTTTTTTCATTTTGTTCTAGCCAGATGATGTTCTCATTTTACTATTGTTGTAGTTTATATTTTTGTATTTGGTTTGTAGTCATTCGTTTTCTCGACAAAGATTGTAATTATTCATTTTCAGCATTATTTAATTTAGTGAGTTTGTGAATGGTTTATTATATATTCTTTCGCATGTTGTTAGTAATGTTTAATAAAAAGATAAAATTTGACATCGTTTCTTTTCAAATAATAGGTGGTTAGTAAGTTTTAAAAAGGTTTTAGACAGTGATGCTAATAATGAACCAGACGAGATTCCTGTTTAATTTAATATAGGACTAATGACCCGGTATTTTATTAGGTGGGGTGTCACAGATGGTATCAGAGCATCAGGTTCTAGTGTTTTTAGGATCTATATAGCTGTTCACGTTTCAGCGTAACATTATTTGATATAGAGCCTTATTATATGATTGTTGTATTACTTTACGTAAGTGGCTTACTTTCTCCTTCTACAATGTTTAGTTGATGTGATTTATATACAATTTCGATTGAGCGTGGCTAATCTAACATTATAGAATAACAAACGTGAGATGTTAGAAGGATTCTAGGAGGGAGGGCTCAACAGAAGCCATAAAGTATATTGGAAATAGAGACGCAATATGAGTCACCATATTGTTCCAAAAATTGAAGTTGGAGTAACTGCTGGGGCATAGTAGTTACCCAAGAACCGTCGTGAAGGACGATGGTGCAGAGTTAAAACACCAAGTGTAGAAGATAAGGGGAAAGGATCGAAGATGATTTTTGTTTCAAAATAACAATTCGTTAGAATCCGAGGAAGGTACAGAAGAGTTATTTACATATGGATGGAGAACAACCAATTGGGATCACATGGGGTGAGTGTAGTGACACCCATGACAAAGTTTCAAAAAAAGATGTTTGCTCTTGGAAGCTGTATGGGGTGATGGGAAACAATCACCACGTCCATGGGGAGATACCATGAATAAAGAGGAAATTTACGGTGCAAATTATTACGGATCCTCTCACTAAAGGGTAAATTGAGTGGCAAGGGAAATTTCAATAATTTTTTGAAAAAGGGTCGGGCATTTTCCAGATGTGAGGGAAGCTTAGTTGGAGAATACAAGAGCAGATAAGAATTTGGCTAGGATGACTGGTGTCATTGTCATAAAGGTTGTACATTTACAACTTGTACCAATGCTCTTTGGAGAGGGGAGCTAAGGTAGTTGGAGAATCTATCATATGGGTAAGACTGGATTTTTAGTGCTAGTGAGGCACCTAGGTAAGGGATACCCAGTAGAGGACTCAGATTAATGATCGAAATCAATAGAATTTCTACCCAGTGACGGTGGGTTCAGTTACGGTCGTCTATACCATCAACAAGTCCCATGGGACCAGCGAATCCAAAGGAACATTAAGGGTAGAAATCGAGGTCAAAGCTACATGAGCCATAAGAAGGACAACCCTAACATGGAAGGTGGGACTGGAGAAAGGAGAATGACACATAAATGTGTCTTATGTGTAAAAGAGTAGAAACACATGGGTGGATCTTGTTTGTAGTGAGTCAGGGGATAGGAGTGGGAATTCTAGCAAGGGCAACACTTAGAGAAGTTTTTGGTTTAGTTCGGACAAGGATGTTAAGTCCAGGAACCATTTGAACTACGAGTGTTATTGGAAATTCAAAGTATAGGTTTTATCTTGAGATAAGTGGGGCTTGTTTTGTGTGACGCGATCAAGTCGCAGTAATGTATTGGTACTAGATTCGCATGAGAAATGGGTTTAGTAGAGGTATCATTAGTATCACTGGTATGTGCATATTTGCCGTTGTGTAGCGGAACTCTCATTAGTTCCACCTGCAGGGGAGAGGATGTGGACACTGAGAGGGTATATTTTTTAAGGTAATACCATAATGAGAGGTGATTATGTGCTTATGGTTTTATCGTGGGTACGGACGGATTCGCGATAGTGGCGGTTATAGAAAGGATATTGTGTTCGTTGTTCCAGTGCATGATGTATATTCTTTTTGTGATGTCTCACCTGAAAAAGGGTCGAGATCGCGATGATATTTTATAAAGTATACTTCAAAGTGTACATTTATCTAGTTATAATGGAAACCGATGCGTAGGGACTCTTGTTGTTGATATTCAGGGTATATCGGGTTACCGTGTGGTAGAGAGATTTAGCTCGTTATTAATTTAGTGTTGAGGACTTAGTGTTAGCGCGAGCGCAGTAGTATATGGTTCCTTTATAGATGCAGGAATCAATGATAAAACTTATGATTATAGGGACCGAGGCTTAGTGTCCCGGGTGTATGCTTTGGGTTCTGTAAAAATTGAGGACCGACTGTGCTGAGAAATAGTGCATTTGGAAAAGGTTTTTTCGGGATTAAATGTGAGGTATTATATGAATGAGCCTTAAAAAATGTCGAAACTGTGAAGACGTCATTGGATTCTAGTTCATCGGATATAATGACAATTAGTCAACGTGTGGAAAAAATACGTTGAGCAGAGATCCCACTAAGAGATAAGGCCAGTGAAGCCGAGAAGTGTTGCAAAATAAACACTGCGAGGATTTACACCATGAGTTGATAGGTGGGAAAATATTGGGGAGAATTGAATAATAATTAGTAAGGTCATCAAAAATATCCGAACGATATATCCACACCGATAATCAAGGAGAGGAACTTGAGATAAATATGTTACGTATGTGATGATCTCAGGTTTGTGAAAATATGCACGAAATTTAGGGTGTATGGCCACCTTGGGTGGAGCAAGAGTCCCTCCTAGTAAAATTCCTAGCATCTTTGGGAGCAAATGCAAGGGAAATGATTTTGAATATTCCGTAAATAGGGGAGTAAGTTGCCCCTCAAAATATGAAATGTTGAGCGTGGGTATGTGTGGAGTGACATTGGGTACGTTACAACCTAAGATTGTTATCACTAGGATTCCCGAGTGAGACGAATCTAGTGGGTGTGTGAGTTGTGATAGCCATGTTTTATATATAAGTATCCTAGGGTAGCGTGATTATTTGGTGATAACCATGATAGAGTGGGAGTTACACTAAGAGGATGGTTGCATTATATGACAGATTTCTACTTTCGAGAATTATGGAACTAGGGCAGATGATTTTTCATGTTTCAACTAGTTAGTGATAGTTTGGGGTTATAGTGGATAGTTATAGTAAAACTGGGTGTTCGCGGTACTAGGGTAGGTGTTACATATTAGAATGTTAAAATTATTAATTGGAATCCCGGGGAGTAAGGATGTTACTGAGGTGATTAAGGTTGGGTTGACTTATTATCGAGCGGGCAGCTATTGCATGGGATTTACTTTCGCGCAAGGAATCTAGTGACAATAAGGGCGCGAAACTGTATGTTACTCTTATAGCATAAGAGTGGATGTGTATAATTTTATGTCAAAAGAAGGGTATTTGGGGGTGTTATAACTGTGATATCGAAGGTATATTACAGTTTAAGGATGGTAAAAGCCGGGTGTTATTTCGTGCGGTTAAGAACGGGTATAGGGTATATGGGAACTCTGGTTAACTACATTTGCATAATAAATATGTGTAGCAATGCTAAGGGTGAGTGATCAGGGAGCTAGTCGAGGCTGAGAGTACTAGGCTTATCCGAATTTCGAGGACGAAATTCCATTGTAAGGGGGGAAATATGTAACACCCCGGAAATTCAAGACCCTTTAATTTCATTATTTTTTAGAGAAAAGGAATTTATTTTATTAGGAGAAATTAAATTCATGATTTGGGAAATTTTTAAATTGGAGGATTTATTTAAATTGGCAAGTTGAGATTTAACTGTTCGGATTATTTTTGTGTCGCATTTTTTAGGTAAAAAATTGGAAAATGTTATAAATTAATTCGGATGGGAATTCTGAGTGCACAGTTGAGTCCAGATGGGTCGAAATAGTTGAAAAAGAGAACCTCGTGGTAGTAAATGGGCCTCGGGGCATTTTTAGGCACATTTGAACCCACCTGAGAGTGTTTGGGCCCTTTTTATAAGTCCCACGCATCTAAAAACTGGACTGAGTTATTAAACCCTAAATGTGAGAGGGTGTGGCAGCCATAACACATTTTAGAAAAACCCTTTTTAGAGAGAGAAAGTGTGTGCAAGTGGGAGAAGCCATGGGAGATAAAATGAAGATGAAGTGTGTGAGTTCATCATCAAATCAACGGATTCCGACCCTATGAACCCTAAGGAAAGTGGTTAAACTTAGTTTTAAATTAATTTCATTTTTCCTATTCATATCATAGTGGATGTGAAATAAATAATATGTTAGGGATAGCTTTATAAATTGAAAAATTTGGGATTTCTATGGTTTTTGATTAAAAATTTGTAGAGGATTTAACAATGTGATTCATAAACTCCCAATCTGTATGGATGTTGTATTTTGATTAAAGATCTTGAATTAGGGGATTTAGTGTAAATCTTGAAGGGTTTTATAAGGAAAATTAGTGCAAAAAAATGAAGTTTAGGTACAACAATGGCGGATGGGTCTTATGGGTTAATGATGAAGGAGAGAGAGAACCAGGGTCGTTCGAACGACCTGATATCTCGTTCGAACAACGAGCTAAGTCGTTCAAACAACAGGCCATGTCTTTCAAAAGACGTCGCTTTTTCTGACAGTTCTCCCCTTCCCCTATTTCTACCTTGAGTGTTAAATACATGGTGAGAGATTTCATTTTGGGTGAATCTAAATATTGGTCTATAATTATGGGTTTTAATTGTGGAAATTATCCATGGATTTTTAGGGTGTAAATCCAGAAAGGGACTTAAGGTTTAATTTGAGTGAATTAAGAACCTTATATTATAAGTGAGAAAACTTAATTGAAAGAAGTTGAATAATAATCCAGGGATGTACATTTTTGGGCCAAGCGAAAGAGTCCGGGTATATTTGGTTGAGTGACACCAAGGTAATAAAGTAAATTAATGCGTGATTGATTCAATTGAGTCGGGACATTGATTCGAGTATAATTTTGGGGGTAGTGCTCCAAGGGCTTAGGCATGGATTTAGCCGCATTAATGTATTATAGTGTTATATAATAAATTTTGTAATATTTAAAATAAAATGGGGTGCTAACCTTAATATGTGAAATTTGGGGAATAAGTTCTACAAGATGAAATCTTGGACCGAAGGAGAAAGTTTGGGAAGTTTAGTTAGGTGACACAACTCGAGTGATAAAAAAATAATTGTGGAAATTATTTAAATATCAAGTCGGTATATAGACTTCGGATTATTAGGGTAGTGTTACGATAATTGTACAGGGGTAGCCTGGATTAATTGAATATATATATGCAGTGATGTGTAGTGTGTGTGTGTATATATATATATATATATATATATGTGTGTATTGATTGTCATACCCTGCAAAATCCGACACACGGGGTGGCCAGCCACCGCCGTCGAACCTGTGTCGGGCATGAGTAAATAAATACCATTCTTAGCATGAGATAGATGTCAGACATAAACAAATCAATCCACAAGATAAATAATTGAATAAATCTCAAATGATAATAACAACTGAGCGATAAAAGATCCATCACATGCTGAAACTCCAAGTAAAACCAATCTCCAATAAGGATTGAATAAAATCTAAATAATAAACCAACTATAAATAATCCAACTAAAATTCACTAACAACTTTTGAACCAAATGACCGAAAAAAATCCAAATGAAGTCTCATAATGAAATACGACTGACAAAAAATCTAACTAAATAAAGCAATAAAAAGAATGAACTCCAGCTGCACCTCCAAATGATAAACTCTGATAATCTTATGCATCTTCTCCAATACTTATCCTGAAAAGTTATTCAATGCATGAGATTAGAGCCCCGAGCATCAATACACACTACTCCGCTCAAATAGGATCCTTGAATCAAGACAGTAGCATTATACGAGATAAATATCACAGTAGAATAATTTAATTAAACGAGATAATTAAATGCGATAAATATAAAACTAACTACCCTCATAAATTCCCATTTCGAAAACACACCAATATGATTTTAAATTTCCAAGTCCCACTTTGTTAATTTAATTAAATTAACCCAAATTTATTGTTGTTCTCACTTTTTATTATGGTGGTCCTCCTGTCCCGGGTTGTAATCTACCAAAGTGTCACACTTCCCCTTGTCAAATGGCTACTGATCCATTTAAACTGTCGACCCTGCCCCATGACAAGGTTCACACATGACACGACATAAATCATCTGCTGACCCGTTTAAACTATCGGTCCCTGACACATTATGTCGCCACAAATTTTAATGCCCATTTTTATCTTAGGCATAAATTCTCATTTTCTCAATTTCTCAATTTATAAATTACCCCACCCTTTAAATCGATGTGAGATCCTCAAAATACCCCTTAGTTCCATACCTAAGGGGGCCTAAGTACACATGCGTCATATCCTACATATATGATGAATCAAAAATATAAAACACATCCTATGCACATGCCTAGGCTTAACGAAAAGGCAACATAATGTAAAAATCTGCCCCACCCTGAGATATAAAATCCCCATGAATTTACACTAACTAATCCCATACCTAAACAGTATAAATTTTAACCAAACCCTACCCACTAGTCTCATACCTAGTAATCATCCTAAAATAGAGGTGAGCAATATACTACCCAAAAGTCCCTCGTACTCGCGATGGAAAAAGTGAATAATAATAATCCACACAATATCATAAATCATAAACACAATATGACAATATAATCATAAAGTCCCAATTTAATTGAATGCAATTAATATCACCATCGTTATTTTCAACATAATTCGTTCTATTCAATAATATTAAATTAATCAACATGCGATATTATTCAATATGACAAAAACGTTCTCTTTTATAAGCCATCTAATTTTTATAATTGTGAGCACGTCCCATTAATCATATAAATAATCCCATAAAAAGTCAACATGAGAACTTATACCCAAAACCATAAAACCCATAAATCTAACCTATGCACTCAAGGGTTTTAAAGATTAAATCATATTCAAAACTTTCATAAAACGAGTCCCAAAATTTAACTGTCCATTTTCTCTAATTAAGTTAATAATTGATTTTAATAAAAAATGCATGATTAAGGGTTTAAGCGACACTTTAAACACATAATACTAAAGGAAATGAATAGAGTATTCATGCCTGAGTGAAGATCGAATTGAAAATTCGATTAGAAATCTAGACTCCTCTCGAAAAATTAGCAAAGAGTCATTCTTGGACAAACTTAATTAAACTTCAAAATTAATCCTTCAAAACTTGTGACAAAAACTTGATTATGTTGGAGGTTGATGATTAAGGTTGAAAGGAAAAATATTTAGGAGTGGTCTCTGGAGAAAAACTTGTGAAAAAATGATTATGAGAAACCCCTCTACGGAGTATTAGTCTTATATAGTAATTAGGAATCCTAATCCAATTCCAACTCTACAAAATAACTCACCGACTCAAAATCTGGGCATAATCGATGATTGACCCTACAGGTCTGGCGACAATACCCCCACAAAATGCCTATAAGCAAAAAATAATTAAAAACTCAATTAAAAATCCATTTTAATTTCGATTTCAATTCCGCTTGAAGTTTTATTCTTCTAAAATCAAAACCAACATATTTATTTAATAAAAATCATTAAATTCAAAATTTTATTTTTCTCGAATATTCTAACTAATTAATTAATTTAACTAATAAAAACACGGGGTGTTACATATATATATATATATATATATATATATGTGTGTGTGTGTGTGTGTGTGTGTGTGTGTGTGTGTGAATAATATTTATTAGAAAGCATACCCTTCAAGTTCTATCATAGGAGGTTATGCGATATGGGTGAATCTCTTGGCTTGAGGAGTAGGGTGAGTATAGTCCCCTGATCATAGCATCCGCATGATTAGGGGTGAGAGGTCTTGGGTATGAGTCGGTATCATTTTCGGGGGGAACTATAACCGCCTCCATTACGTTTATTTTGTGTTACCGATTCGGGGAGCTAACCGTGTCAGGGAGTCCGAGTGGATGAGTATGCCTAAAAATGATAGCATTTTAAAGAACATCCAGTGAGTGTTTACTCGGGAGGATGGATTATATATTTGCGACATGTGTGTAAATGTTATGATATGATGATACATATATATTATATAAATATTTATATACGAGTAAAATACATGATGTGAATTGTATTGATATATCATATAACTCGTGAGAATGTTATACGGTTCCAAAAGAAATGATTATTTAAGTTAATGTGATAAATAACTTATAAAACGTACATTAAACTTACTCGGGCTAAAGTGGTATGGCAAGAAGGATATCATCGAGAACTAGTTACAGGGTAGGTGACTAGGCAGGTTATATAGAAAAGCGTTAAGTGTGTACAATAATTGAGGGGTGGTCCGGTCCTCAACGAAGTGCGACATTAGCTTAAATATGAAAAATATTCATGCATTTTAATTTACTGCAATTTAATTTACTTGCTAAATATTTTCAAAATATTTTGGGTTATTACCCTTGCTATAAAATATTTTGAAAACCTTTTATATGTCCAGCCACAAGGACGCCAGAATTGTTCCAGTGGATGTTACAAGATTTTGACTTAGCCGTTTTAGCCATTTCATTACTAGAATATGATGCAATCAGTATTCCATTTGAGCACATCGCCCTACTTTTTCCATTTTGTTCCAGCCAGATCATGTTCCCATTTTATTATTCTTGTAGATTATATTTTTGTATTTGGTTTGTAGCCGGTGGTTTTCTCGTTAAAGATTGTAATTATTCATTTTCAGCATTGTTTTATTCAGTGAGTGTGTGAACGGTTTATTATATATTCTTTTGCATGTTGTTAGTGATGTTTAATAAAAAGAAAAAATTTGACACCGTTCCTTTTCGAATACTACGTGGTTAGTAAGTTTTAAAAAGGTTTTCGGCAGTGATGCTAAGAATGAACCGGATGAGATTCCTGTTTAATTTGATACATGACTTATCACCCGGTATTTTATTAGGCAGGGTGTCACACATAGACCTTAAATATCTCTCACTTAAGCAAGATGTTAGAAGAGAAAATTTTCTCATTGAATACACAAGCACCGATCTAATGGTTGCAGATATTTTTAGGAAAGCACTACCTCCAAAGACATTTCAGAGATATACTGAAAGCATGGGTCTTGAAGACAGTTCCTAGTTATTTCTTTTCTGCAATTTATTATTATGCCTGTATTTGACCTTTATTGAGCTCTTAATAAAAATTCTACATCCATTCTATTTTGTTTTCCATTGTGTACACATATTATTATTGGATAAATTATAAAAGAAAATCGTATTTTACAAGACATTATGGGACCATTAAGTAAACTTCAAATTATGGCATAGTTAAGAAGGTTGTCAATGTAGTACATGGAAGGGATCATGTTGCATAATGGTATGTGACAATTATGACTCTCATTGACTATTGGACTAACCAAAGAACTTATGAAAACCAGTGATTGAAGGATTTGGTATATTATGCGCACCTTATGATTCTCAGTTAAAAACATTTATGGAATAACCTAACGAGCAAGTGAGAGACTATTAGGAAATTATTATATAAACCTTTGGTTTATTTCCTTCCCCGAAATGTGGTCATCATTAATTCGTTATTAACGAAGAATGCATGTTATATCCTGTATAAATGGTTCGTATTCCACACGAAATAAATAATAACAACGAATTAAAATTCAACTTAATCTCAACCTATATGGACCGTTGGGATTAATTGACCTTTGAAATTTAGGCCCTCTCTCCACCTATAAATAGATGTATTTCGTCAATTAGAAATCATCCCAATTAAAACACATACCTAAAGGTTTATAGGCAAGGAGAGAGAAGCCAAATTCTTCCTTAAAGGATTGCTAAGGCGATCACGCCGGCGACACTCGACGGTGACGTTCAACAGCAGGACTGAATCAATGGCGTTGAACGAAAGTAAATAAAATTAATCTTTTCACATATCTATTGACGTGATTATCATATTTTTCAAAGATCTTAGGAATCATGTATAAAATATAACTTACATAGCACTCTCCTCATTGTTACAATTGCTAAGGTATTCTTAGCAATAGAGCCCCATAAGTTACTACAAAAACCTCAATCTACGGGATGCATTAATACAAAAAAAGATAAGTTATATAAGAAGAAACTTTATAAACTTTTAAAGAAAATCATAGAAGTCAGGATTGCTTGAGTAATTGTTTATGAATAGCAATAACAAGCTAAATCCTCACTTTTCAGGGTGATTCAATTACAAAATATATAGAACACATGTTTACAACCCATATGATGGGTGGATAATGTATAATGTTATTTTTTTAAGTAAGAAAGTAAAATTAAAGAAAAAATAAAGTCTTAAAAGTGAATTAATTATAATCATAAAAAAATCATCTTTTTATAATTATTTTCTTTAAGTTAAATAAAAAAATTACAAAATAATAATTTTAAAGTTAATTTATTATGATCTTAAAAAAGTAATTTATTTATTATTGTGATTTGAGAGAGAAAAATGTAGAATAAATATAAAGGTATATATATAACACAAATAGTGTACACACATATATTTTAGTCTGGTGTAGAAGCAAAAAGGTATAAAACAATATTAAGACTAAAAAATAGTCATGGTTGATTTTTCCCCAAAAAACTTAGGGTCCAGGAAAAATTGTACTGTAAATCATAGTCTTCCAATGCCTTGTAAAAATGATGATGTTTAATAAAATGATATTAGTTTTTTTCTTAATGAGAAAGGTATATGTTTTTGTGAGAATAGTAGTTTTACGAACCAAATATTATGGGTGTTTATTGAAAGGAGTTAAATGCGAAAAATCATATTTGCTATTGTATGTATGAGTTTATTTCTATTTCTCCCTATAGCACAAGCCAAACTCTTCTATTATATTATAATAAGCGATGAGTGTGATTAACAAGCCGTATTTTGATGACCCATAAATTAACCATTATCAACCACGAAAAGTAATTAATTGATAAGAAAATATTGACTTAAATGTATCGAAGGCAAAAATAAATAAATAAATTGAATGTCAACAACTGGGTGTGGCCTTTTTCTTCAAGATAGAATAATACAAGGCCCTTAATTTTTTTAATGTTATTGAATTTTTGAGGGGTTGGGTCGTTTAGGGTTATTTTATTAGAGAGTTCGAATCTGTTTACGATTTTCTTAGCAGTCAGACAACGTGATACTCCAATTTTATTCTTAAAAACCACATGCCTTGCATTTCTCTTGTCTGATGAAAATTACAAATAAATTATTATGTTGATAAAAACTATAGTAACAATAGTCTTACAATGTTTATGTCAGGTTACATAATATGTGGTTTTCACTTATCATATTTAAGAGTTTTTTTTTCTTTTGACAAGGCTAAGGTTGTCAATCTTGGCAATAAAAAAACCATTCTGAATACCATACGCCTATTGATTAAGAACACAAAACTTGAGGGTTACTATTAAGTGTTCGAATGCTGATAACAAGAAGGCTAAATCTTTACAGCTTTTTTATTTTTTCTTCAACAAAAACAATTTATTTATTGGTAGAAGAAAAAACCTCTCCTAAAGCACTTACAAGCATTAGAGAAAAAAAACTTAAGAAAAGACACCACGAAACGTGCATAAACGTAAATGAATCCTTAAAAATAAATTTAGGACCTTCGATATTTTGAAGGTGTTTTTCTGCGGACGACATTTCAATTGTTATTATTTGAAGTAAAGTTTACGCCGTTCGAGTCAATTTTTGGGATTTTCACATATAAATCAATGCCTCGATCATCGTGAGAAGGAGTATTATCCTCTTCACCTTTTTCAGAAGATGAAGACTCAATAAGATAATTGCGCAAAACTAATTTATCCCCCTTTTAAGACGATGGAATCATGTTAAATAAGAACTAGCTGATGAGGCTATTTTTTTTCTTTTACTGGTTACTGATTATACTTGGAATAGCCTAAACAACTCTACTCCATTCTTTTCTTTATTATGTGTCTATTTATAGATTTTAGGTAATATTTTTAGGTGCTAAAATGCATCTTTTAAGTTTTGGCAGTCCAAACATTAGGGAAAAAGTTTATTTAACAATGGTTCACTTAAATGCGGTGGTGGGTTGGGTTTCAATATTTAGAGATTTGGTTTAATTAGGGTTTTTGGTGTATGAAAAATTTCAAGTTACTATTTTTGTTCTTCATCCTCATCCTAATTTGATTTTGGTTCTCACGTGACATATTTTAGTGTTCTCAATTAAAGTTATTTCTTTTATTTTTGGTGTGGTCATTTGGTACTATTTCAGTATTTGAAAATACATTTTGTTGGTTCATGGTATTTGGTATTTTAGATAGTGAAGACATACATTTTTTTTCATCTCTATGATATATTATGCATTATTCAATATATTTATGTATTTTGGTTAATCAATCGTCACTTTAATTATCGTCTTAAATTAATGGATTATTAATGAAAGGTCGTATGTTATGTTCTTGATTGTCAATGCATTAACGCTAATGATTTTTACTTTATGTCTTTAGCTATGGATATTAATGATTTGAGTCATGTGCGTATTGGTTACTACAACATTTCATGTTCCTTGATTCTCGTTATATCTTTTTTTTTCTCTTTTTTTGTTATATTTCTCAGTTGCCTCTTATTAGCATTGATTTTAAGTTTCCATTTCGTCATTGGTTTTCATATATTTATTTCATATGAACTACGATCTTGAAATTACTGCCAAACAACTCGGTTTTGGTGCCAAATATCAGCATTGTTCTTCCAAACAACTCTGTTTTCTTTCATTAAATTAATGTGCACTATTTTATATCCAATTAACTGTCATTTGCATTTTGGTTATCTTTAAACATGGGTGAATTATTTATATCCATTTAAATGTTGACATATTTAGTTTATGATTGCGAATTGCACAATTTAAGCTTTGATTGCACAAGCGAACCTATGCTTTATGCCTGCGCTGTATTTGTGAAAATCTACAGGTCTGACTTATCTAACGGTACATGAATAGACAACTGGCCATGCAAGGTAATCACAATAGATGTCTGGTGAGCAGATCTACGTCTGGAATTGAACTTGCTGATATCGCATCGGTGGAGTGCCCACAACCGGACGAGAACTAGAACAACTTTGAATTATCTATTTGGCCATTTATTTGATAACTATGAATTGTTTATTTGTTTCATTTCACATTAGTCCACACTCACATTAATCCAAATCCAAGGCAATATTTTGTTCATTTCATGAGAGTATGCAACTAACATTTGTACATTTTAGTACATAAATTCATGACTGATGTTTGGCTTAAACTATGTGTCCAATATGTACCATGCATATACCGTATCAGTATTTATCTTCATTTTACACCTCTGTTGGTGAAACCAACCTGCATAAATAATATGTACCATATTTTTCTTTTTACTAAAAGATGGTTTTTATTGCGTTAGATACATAAGGAGAGGTTAGCCAGATGTTGGTTTTGGTCTTTTTGAATTTGAGAAATTAAAATGACCTGGTTTTGTTAAGCTTGATGATGTAAATGGGAAAATAACCACTTATTATGCTATCACATTGAACTTTTGAGTTGTTTTCAACACTCTATAGAGAAACAATAATATCAGATCAGTGTGTTTATTCTTAAAATTCAGTATTTGTAGGGTCCACAAGATTGACCAAGTGTCTGCAAAATTTTCAAAGCTATATTACCGAAAAGGAAAGGTATATTTCCTAGGCTGTGATAATACTTCTAATAACCTCTTTGAGATACATAACATATAATCGTTTGTGTAACAAGTTTCTGCAAACTATTGTGGATTGGGGTATATATGTTGTGTTGGCTGGATTGGATGACATTTGAATTAAGGAAGGATTGAACATTTTTATTTACTACTCAAGGTAAACTACACTATCTTGAAATATAGGTGATTGGGTCTACAAACTGTAATTTATTTATTCTTTCTACTTACTACATTATATGACACCACTTTCCTATTTTATATTTTTCGATTGAGATCACTTTGTTGTTTGTGAGTTTATATTGTGCGTGAGTGAGTGTGTGGAGGTTGGGTGTGCACGTGAGAGCTCGGATGAATGAGATTTGGGTTATATATTTTGTACTCATATTAATTTAAAAAAATTATGGTCTTTTAAGTCACAGCATCCTTAAAATTATTAATAAATCCACTTTACAAATTTGCCTTGTAAACAACTATTGTTGTAATAAATCATTTGTGGCTATTTTACAGATTCTAAATAAAAATTCGAAAGATATAAACGTTGAGTTCTGTTTATCTACATTTTTTGCAGGAACTTAAATAATGGTCAATCAATAGTGAACTTCTATAACAATACACATTTGATCCCGTGTGTATAAGTGGCATATATCAAGTATGATGTAAGTGCATGCCTTAATGTTATGAACACATCGTATTGGGATGCACTAGATGACCAACAACGAATAACATATAGAAATTTAAATATTTCATTATAAGTTATTTTTCTTTCTTTGTAAATGATTCTTGGATAATCTATAATTGTGTTGTTATATTATTGAATATGTAAATTATATTTAAACTGGCTGAGTTTAAATTGTGTTGTTATCTTATTGAAGATGCTAAACTTAAATTGACTATATAATTTATCTTATTGAAGAACGTCCCTTTTCAAAAAAAGTTACACAGCACAAATAATATCAGATTGTTTGCTCGCCAATGGACCCTTCTTCAAGCGAGGATTTTAAAGTATGGAGTGATATGACCAATATGGTCTCCTGCCGTGGACTTAAATGAGTGAAGGTTGTTTCCTTGGAACTTGGATTTCGTGGCCTCCATACTTATATGGTTTCCCCCTTTTCAGCCGCAGTCTCATGCCTCTATAATATGTCCCCCCTGCCGCGGCAACCTACAACCATAATATAGCTTGGGGCTATACATCTACCTTGTAGACCTCACCTCGGAATCGCTATGATCATGTGTTTTCCTCTATTAATTCTATTGTACGCCTATCATGTCAATATAATCTTGTACTATGATATGTAAATAATGAGAGTGGGGGCAACAAACTGAACGTTGGCTCATTTTAGTAGCCGAACCACTCTATATCTTGTGTTTTGTCTCTCTTTACTTTCTTTACATGTTTGATGCTTATTTTATACTTGATATACTGATATGAGAACTACGTGTGTCCGATTTCTCAAAGCAACAATCTATCACCGTCTGTGGGAATTGAGGTATTTCTATCTTGTTACTTTACATTTTAGGTTCTTAGCACATTATTTCACTCATGGGGGCCCCCTGGATCATCATCCCATGGGTGAGGTTTGGAATTTGAGGTCGAATTTTGCACATACACACTTAGCTGGGTATTGCATATTTTTAGATCTATTCCTTGGTCTCCTTTTTTATGACCTTGAATCTTTTTTGTTTACCCCGATGATACTACCTTACCTAAATTGTGTTGGAAAGCGCAAAAAGGCAATATCCTTATAATGGTGGGGAGCTAGGGATGGGATTCTGCCTGTTCACTACTTTCTTAACACACGATCTAAGATTTTATACCATAATTGTGAAATTCTTTGCACTTGAAGACTGTTTGTCCCTGGTAGACCCCTACTAGATGTAGTTTTCATATTATTAGATGGATTAAACTTAACTCATGGGTCCAACATTGGAATTGCACTGCGCTGCATCAAGAAGGATGCAGCCTGGCATGTAAACTGCTTGAGCGCGCAACCCTTTTTAGGGAGGATGTAGCATAGCATCATTACATCACCGGGGAGAAGTCATAGTAAAACTGTCAGATCTAATTGTGGTGATTTCCCTTGGAAAGGCCACAACCACATAAGCATAGATTAGCAAAATTGTCAACGACTATATCCTTATTACTATACTTGGTTATTTACTCTGCAATCTTGATTTCTCACTGTTGTTTAGTTCATCTCACAGTACATCTCTAAAGACTAACAAAACACAAATGGAAGGAGATTCCATCCAAAGTGAAGAAATGAAGGATGAGGTCGATCAGTTGTACAAGCACTTCAACCATCTATATGACAACCATGCCTCACTCCAAACTCGGGTCAACTTCTTGACCAAAGGGTTCTTATGTTAGAAGCTCAAACAGCAGCAATGGCTGCTATCCCATTAGCTGCGATCGCAACCATAGAGATCGCAGCACCACTGGCTGCGGACAAGAACCAAAAGATGAAGAAGGCAGAAAAAGGCCTTGAAGCCTACACCACATTGACTTGTCAAATTGAAGATATTGTTGAGTTCATCGAAGTAGACAAATTTCTCAAGTGGTCTGAGAAGATGAAGGCTCCTTCCTACAGAAGGAACTGAGACCAGTGGTGTGATTTTCACTAAGACCATAGCCACAACACTGACAAATGCTTCTCACTAAAATATGAAAGTGAAAGGTTTGTGAGGTAGGGAATGCTCCAATAGTTACTGAAGGCAGCATGAGGGATGCAGCAACCCTAAGAATCACTATACCCGATTGACTGATAGGCCACATACCTAATATCTTCCTTAGTTTCCACTCTATGTTTCTATTTTATCTTTGAAAAACTCTTTTTACATATTTTCTTCATACTTTGTATTTTTCTAACAAGGTCATGAATACATGAATGTACGAAATAGGGCTTCTTTTATCGTATCTCATTTCTTTTGTCTTCATTATCTGTTAACTCATAAAAGGATTTCATCTTAAATAGAATTAAAATGAAGAAAACATGTTATCTCAGGAATAACTATCTTAATTGTCTCACAATGCCCCTCATGGAGCCTATGCATATGAAGGGATATGATAATTAAAATAGCAAAGGCAGATATTGGGATGATTCGACTAGCCACAGGGGCTTATATTTCCCGTTATCAGTTGTCGGCATGCATCATTTAGCCACGGGGACTTACAATGCCCGTTCTCAGCTGTCGGCATGCATTATTTAGCCACGGGGGCTTACAATTTCCCGTTATTCGCTTATGGAATGCTTCAATTAGTCAGGGATTGCTTGATATATATATAAAATAATAGCTTGGGGAAACTTTATAATACCTAGCCTGGGGAGGCCTGATAATAACCCAATTAAAGTGTCTAAAAGAAGCTATGGAAGAAGTTCCATGCGATTAAAGTTACAGAGAGAAAGTGGCCGCGATAGGCACACAACCCAGTTGCAACCCCAAAATCATTTTCTCGGATTGTTCAAGAATCCTTTTAATGAGAAGTTACCGAGGCTCCATGTTCTATATATTCATTATTGAAGAAGAATAGTCAATAGTTTCATTGTTATGTTTTGAAAAAGTCAAGATCATTCAAGCAGTCAAAGAAAATTAAATAATTCAAACATTTAAGTATTTAAGAGGCAGAGACAAAAGAAGCATACGGAGAAAAATTAAATATAATAATTATGGATAGAGTTGATAAAAAATGGCGCAACACTATCTAAGAAAAGTTAGAAGAATGGTCATAGCCATGTATGAAGTTTAATTCAAGAATTAGTTCATTACAACCCAAAAATGATCAATAGATTAAAAATTTATGATGCTGTATCATCGTCTTCATCTTCTTCTTCTCCATCCGCATCCGTCTCAGTTTCATCATCACTTGCTGCAGCCTCTACTTATAACTGCTGCTTGGACCCTGCCTTTATCGCGGCCCTTATCTCCTCTACGGATGCATGATGCTCAGCATCTCCTAAATTCCAAGACATGATGAGTTCCTTAGAATTCGGGAAATTCTTGACCACCCTATGCATGTGCTCTTGAAAGCCACAGAGATAGGATTTTCTATTTTTCAAATAGAAATCCTTGGATTTCTTATACGTAGCTACGACATCGTATGCGGCTTGAGTTAAGGTTGCAGCATGAGACTCTTTCACCTACTGAAGGACTATGGCATGATCATTATCTTTTTGTTGGAGCAAAGATGTGTTGCACTGATCCAGTTGTTCATAGTTTTATTGAATTGATTTAGTTGGCTTACGAAGTTGTTGGCCTGTCTAGCATCCTCCATAGCCTTGGCCTTAGAAGCCTAAAGAGATGATGCATTTATGGTAAGGTTCTATTCGAACGCATCCTTTGCCTTGATGACAGCCTCTAAGTCCACCTGTGTATCTTTGAGTACCGCAATAGAAGATTATTTGCCTACCTCAAAGGATAAAGCCCTATTATTCCCCAAGTCAGCCACGGGAACTTTCTCCGTGGCCTCCCTTATCTTATATAAGCCTTCATATTTGAGCCTTTGGGACATGACAACGTCCGCGGCTTGAAAATCATATGTTAGAACATGACATATTACATAAAAATAAAGTGAAAGTAAATGAAATAGTCCTTACTCATAGCAGGCTGTGGAGGGCGTACTCCTCCAAGTGTTTGTGGTCTTCATCCACAAGGCGGTCCAGGTCAATATTGTCTAGTACCCTCCGCATCTTATGGACAACCCTCGTAGTTATATCCCTGGAAGACTGAGGGTTTGGATTCCTCAACTAAGGCCACAGATGGCAATCAGGGCCAACACTTTGTCTACTTTGGGGAGGTGACAAGTTGGCATTCATGGCCATGATAGTCTACGGAGGGAGAGAGTTGGAAAAAACATTTTAAGGGCCACGTCCAACTTAGAGCTCAGACTCAGATGGTAACAAGACTTCTGCATCCAAATGATCACCAATGTCATCATAAAATTGGCCCTCTCTCTCAGTGGACTCAACATCATCAGTGTGTGATGCATCACGTGTAGAGGGAACGTCCCCCCAGCTGTATCATTTTTCTGAACTGCCATTACATCACTATCACCAGGTGCAACAGTTTTCTTAGCCGCAGCCTGTTTACCCTTTTGGGATCTCTTCCTTTTTCTTCCCTTCTTGGTGGCATTATTGAGGGCAGCGACATCCTCATCCATTTCTGCCAACTAGGCAGCCAAAATTTCTCTATTTATCTCCTCTCCTGAAAAAATAGTAGCAAAGTAAGAATTATATGAAATTATATTCTGCGAAAAGTTAAGGAGTATATATTCTCACCTTATGCGGCCATTCTTTTTGGAAAAAGTTTTTTGGGAAAGTAGCATCCATAAAAAATAGATGCGAAAGAGACCAAATTAATGGAATTTTTTTCCTCACCGCTAAAGGTCGCGACCTTCCTAACTCGCATTTCTTGTATCTCGCTGAGTGGTAGATGATCAAGGGTTGAAAAAATGATCAATATTAGTATATAACACAATAAATTCTATAAAAATGTGCAACTGCAGAATGAAACACGACATGATATAGAGGCTATAGCATATATAAACCTAGCATTGATGGTCGTCCCAACTGCCACGACATTCAATGAGATTTCTCTCTCTTCAATTCTTCGAATGAGTTTCCCATCCTTCTCCAGAAACATAAAAGTATTTACCTTCCAATTATTTACACTGGAAGGTCTCCCAGTACATAAAACCTCTTCATTATTTTAAAGAGCCAAGTAGTAGTACCACGCAAACTTAACAGAGTTCTCCTTTGGCCGGTAGAAATAGAAGAATTCCGTGGGAGTGACATCTACGTTGAACTTGTCTTTCCAAAGCACCAATGAGGGAAGAGTTTCTATCCATTCATTTGGATCCAATTGGGCTGGGTCCAACTTCATAGAACTAAAAATCTTCCTAACTGGGACTATTATTGGCAACCGCATCCCATAGATTAAAAGCATGAAGGGGGAAGCAAATCCCATCGTTAGGGACCATAAAACACAATCTCTGGTCTGTGAAAGGGGCTGAACAAATTACACCACTAGAAAATTCAATGTTTCAAACACTTGATTAACCCACTCCTCTGCCATTATGCAGTGAAAGTTTAAGGCTGCGGGAGCTCTTTCAACTCTGTTAGATGGGCTAGCTGGTGTATCTCTGGCCTCAGAAGGCCCAACTGTTATGGCCCCCGATTCAATAGGATGATTGCTGGAATTGGTATCTTCCTCCATAGTTACAGCCTCAGTAGTTTCCCTACAGGTAGTAGAGTCTGCAGAATCAGAGTCAATCAAAGCCCTATCGAAAGGAATTTCAGGAGGTGAAACGCCGAAGTGAGTCTTCTAGAAACTCTTGAGGGTTCCAACTTATAGGGTCACAGTAGGTCCTGAAAAGCAGAAAGTCTCCACTATTAGGTTGCCATAACAACTATGGTAAGAAAAGCCTCAAATAGAGGTCGCGACGTATACGAAATATATATATAGAAATATAAAAGTGCAAAAATTTGAAAGTTCAAATGACTCTCAAAGGTTGCAACCAACTGAAATAAGTTTTAGCCCCAGCCTAAAGTCTGTAACCAAGTAAAATTACTACTACCAAGTGAACCATGGGCCATTAAGAAAGTCTAGCTCCATGTACAGGCACTGCACATCGCGACATGCAATTTAATTGGGAAGAGAGAACATCTAGTATAAGTATACATGCTGCAGCCCTTCAAATCAAGAATGAAGGACTGCAACTAATCAGTTCAAAACCAAACACTGATGTCAAAGGAACTATAATTACAAGTATTGACACATTACCGCAATAAAGTAGCACAAGTTGTAATACTAGTAGCGGCCAGATACACAAATAGGTAAATGTTGGAATTCATTAAACCTAAACATTGAAAACCTTAAATCCAAATATTCTGACCAAGAACAAGAAGAACATCAAGGACAAGGCCAACAATAGTATGGTTTTAACTTACGAAAGCCATGTTCCTAACCCAGAAACTTGAAAACCCAAATCTATTATAGCAACATTACATATTGGGGGTTTATATTAGAGAAATTGTAGAAATTTATCCAAGAAAAATTATTAAAACCCTAGCTTCTACACAAGTCCAAGAAAATCAAATTCCACAACAGTTGATTCAAGTATAAAGGGGTTCAGTTTAAGCAATTTATAAATCATGGATTCAAGCAGAGATAAAAAAACATTTAGCCAAATAAGAATTCCAAAAAATACTAAAGAAAAATGTGTTTTTTGATTTGAAAAGTTACCTGGAAGTCAGAAGAAGATGGCTGCATAGCCTCCAATAGCAACAAATCGCCTTGAAATCTCGCCTGAAAATAGGAATGCAAAATGACAGAGTAGAGATTTCAATTTTCTCTTAAGGTAATGGACAACGTAATGAAATCCACGACATCCAAGCAGTTATATAAAATGGCATTGGAAGTTAAGGGGTCACAATCTAGGAGTCGCGACTCTTTACAAAAGTCTTGAACAATTACACTACAGCATAATGTTTTGCTGTAGCATACAGTCCTGCCACAACCCCAACTCATCAACGCTTGGCACTACGGCTTGGGGGCTTATTGATATAACCAATATGGTCTCCTAGCGCGGACTTAACTAACTAAAGGCTAATTTCTTGGAACTTGGAGTATGTGGCCTCCATACTTATCAACCGCGACCTCAGGCCTATATAATATGTCCCCCCTGCTACGTCCACCTACAGGGTTGATCCACCTACTAAGCCACAATACCTTAGACTAACTACTGCCTGGTGTCAAACAGGCCACAACCCTTGCTCACATAGATGCTACCCTTCCAAAGGGATTACTCTTCAGACTTGTTTACATGTCATGTGCTTAGGGAACGTGACATAGCTTACATACCTCTTATAAATAGAGGTCAGGTCCATACCTCAAGGTAGTGGGTTCCAGTTCTAGATCTCGAGACAATCACCCTTGGCGAAGCCCTGCCAAACTCTCTTCACAATTACAATAGAACTTGGGGGCTATACATCTACCTTGTAGACCTCACCCTGACCTGCCCAGAATCGCTATGATCATGTATTCTCCTCTATTAACTCTATTGTATGCCTATCATGGCAATGTAATCTTGTAATATGACATGTATATAATGAGAGTGGGGGGGCAACAAAATGGATGTAGGCTCATTTTAATATCCAAACCACTTTATATCTTGTGTTTTGTCTCTTTTTACTTGCTTTACATGTTTGATGCTTATTCCATACTTGATATGCTGATATGCTAACGACATGTGTTCGATTTCTCGTATCAACATGGTGGGCATCCCATTAGGAGCATATGATTATAAGCAGCCTACCCGTAACTTTTGAATATTTTCTGCCCCTTGTGAGACAAAATCGAACCCCTACTTCTGCCTCGTAATCAAGATCAGTTTAATAGGTCCATCAGGTGATGAAAGGCCGTGAAGATTCTACCCCCACTCCTTATCACAATCCTGGTAAAGAAAAACTAATAACTTTCTATAATAATGGTACATGCACGCACATTGTGTATAAGAGAAAGCTCATTTGGGGTGAACAAATATAACATATATATAGGGTGCACAAATATAACATGTATAATGTTTACATGAGAAAGTTGATTCTTTTTAGGAATCACTACACCTAAAAGGCCAAATTGTCACCTTTGAGCGGGCCAGCCTTGTCACGGTCATTGACAGTGATAAAAAGACACGCATTTTTTTATCACGTCCAATGATAGTGATAACTTTAGAAAGATGTCACGTTCAAAGACCTTGACAAGTCCGTGACAATTCGTTCGACTAAAATCATATTCCCCTATTTTTTCCCACTATTTTTATTTCCCACCAATTCTCTCTCTCTCTCTCTCTATCTCTCTCTCTCTCTCTCTCTCTATATATATATATATATATATATATATATATACTTTCAGGTTCATTTTTTCTCTTTCTCTCTATACTACGGGCACGGTACTTTAGTAAGACTCCCAGAGTCCATTCTGAGACTACATGACACCGTCCCCCCGAAGGATCTGATCTCATTGGCACAGTGGCAAAAGTTTATCGATAATGAGACTGATGAGCAGTAATTGGCATCTCGCCAATCGGGGAGAAATACCCGGGCAAAAAAGTTGGATATGCACTACTCAGGTGGACGTCTTATGCCGAGGTGGAGCACAGTATGGTAAGTTTTTATTTTTCTTTCATTTTAATTATTCTAATTTTGTATTACTTTGAGTTACTTACTAATTCTGTATTATTTTATTTCAGGACAGGGCGAGTGGCCCTGGGGGTAGGCCATAAGATCGATGCCTATGTGGCAATTCAGACGAAAAAGGGCAAGGACAAGGAGGCTGAGCATCACAACCACCATTGTAAGTTATAAATGTTTAATTTTTTTAATTATGTTATAATTTTTTTATTTACTTAATTAACTAATCGTGTAGATTTTGTCTTTTCAGTCAAAGCTTAAGGAAGTGCATGAGTCGCAGTTCGATGCCGACAAAGAATCTTTAGATTTGGACGCACTCAGCCAAGTGCTCGGGACGAATTGTGGGAGGACTAGGGGTGAGATCGTGGGTAGGGACGTTTAGGATCATCGAAATGGAGACAAGCAACAACGAGCTAGCACATAAGGTGGACGACCATAACGAGAAGCTATCAAGGTTGGAGATGATGGTCTTAGATATGTACACCTTCATGAAGTGTCAGTTGGGCAAGGGTAATGGCAAGGTAAAGGGAAAGGAGAGGGAGGTAGAGGTAGAGGTAGACGAGGATAAGGACGAGGACGTCACTAATTCATCGCCGATACGCACAGACTCGGTGCCATATGATGATCCATTTCCCATCACAACCCCCATCTAGCGGGCTATATCAAAAATTGGTTGGTTGAGCGTGTGTCTACTCGACATATATTGTGGGGATACAATAGAAAGGGGGTTGAGGAATCTGAGCTTCCTCCCATGTATGCTGGTTCATGAACGTCCCCTCCAAGATATTGAGGCAATAGTGCACGTCACACATGTGGTGGAAGGAAAGGAGAACTCACCTTTGTGGTCGTGCGAACAATGCGGCGTTCAACATATTGAGGGGTGTATCAATCCATATATCGCGTGGCCTTCCAAACTCCTTCAACCTACTCCTTCTTCATGACATTATTTCTATCTTTTTATTTGGATATTGGATTGTATTTATATTTTTTTGATTTTAGTACATGCTGGTTTGGATATGATGGATATTTGCATTTCTATTTTATTTGGATATGGATTATATATGCCATGATTTGGTCTATTATTTATATTTTATTTGGATATATGTTGTTTAGAAAGGTACAATTTTGCTATAATAAGTACAAATATACTACTGGGCAGTGGCAGTGGCCATATTGCCCAATAGTTTTTTTTTAATTTCTGCCCAGAATTGTCACGGTCAAAGACCGTGATAAGTCCTTGACAAAGTAACATGTCACGGTCTTTGACCATGACAAATTTTTTATTTTTGTCATGGCTTGTCATGGTCAAAGACCGTGACAAAACTTATCAAGGTTAAACATCGCGATAGGACTGTGATAAGTCTAATGAACTTATCACGATCAAAGATCCTAATAAGTACGTGAAAAAATAGTTGTCATCCCCAGACTTTTCACGGTCATTGACCTTGAAAAGTTGGACTTATCACGGTTAAATATCGTGACAAGTCAATAATTTTGGTGTAGTGAATGCAATAGGTTGTTATGTTGGACTGAAGCATGGATATAATACTGTATGGTTTGGAGCATAATTATAAAAGGCAATAGTTGTTTTAATTTAAAAGTGAAGAGGTACTTTGAGGAGTCTTTTCAACCCATGTAGTTAACGCTTTCAGTTTTTCTAAAGTTGAGCCACATCTTTTTTACACTCTCTCATATTTTCTTCGTGATTAACATTGCCAATATCACTAACATGATGATATATCCCATGTAATTTATTCATGACGATTATACTGAACATCAATGATCTTACATTATAATTATAAGAAATAAATGATCTTATATATTACAATATGATTATAGGAAATGAATGATCTTATTGATTATAGGAGATGTATTATCTTACTGATTTTATTGAATTCTCTATTTTGTATTTCAAGATCTAATATTTTTTATTTACTTTTAGTTCTTTTTGGTTCCAAATAGCTATAGGTGCAGGCGTAGAATTCATTGATGCATTTCCATATATGGACGATGAATACGGGGACCCCAAAGTGAAATTGAAAAAACCCTCCAACTTTCTTAAATACCTCCTTCCCTTTCCCAACTTCAACTTCAACTTCCAAAATCATCTAATGCGTTCTAGGGAGTATGTGAGGGTGAGAGTTCAGAAGCCACCGATATTCCATCCATGAATAAATGGAATGACGTAGTTTCCTGGAAACAATACAACCAATGATTGGAAGAATTCTTGACCAGAATGCAAGCACAAGCTGCAGAACTAAATGAAAAGATAGAAGTTATGGACATATGATATGCAGGATGATGGGGGAGATGAGATCAAAGAAACACTAAAATATGAGGATGAATAGCAGTGACGTTGGTTGTAATCTTCAATTAATTTTTCCTGTTTCTTTGAGTTTTTAGACCAGCTAAGATTTGGACGTGTTTGAAATAAAATGGTTCATGTAATTTGATATTGGAGAATTTAATATTCATCTACATCTACATCCCCCAAAAGTGTTACTCCAACCCTGTTGAACCTTTTCATCAATTTGGATTCACCTATTATAGATATATCATTTCATGTATTCTTTGTTTGTTTTACTACATTGCATTGGAAAATCGGGTTTGATCGGGCATCGCTTTATCTTTTCTCATGACACAGACATGTTAATAAGCTGCATTTGAGAAAAAAGCACAAGCACAGTGGTTTCATTTGATTTGTTTCATAATGTTAATCAAATCATAATATGTCGGTTATGGATTTGTCATATGGTGTATTAGTGGGTGGAATATGAGTGTAGCCACTATAGATGTACAAAGCGGCTTCTAACTTGAAACCAAAAATTGATATATAAGTTCTCATCACATTTGCAACTTAATGAATCAATTTGCATTTGTAAAATATTTGTGGAACCCAAACATTTATATATTGGTGTTATTCTTCTGGAGATGTTTCTTCACTGCAAATGTTGTGATACTTGAGGGTATTCACTACTGAAGGAGGAGGACTGAGGTTCTTGTGGTTCTTGAGGGAATTATTGGTTGAAGGCTGCGATTTTTGTGAGTTCTCGTGGGAATTCATTATTTTATTTCTCTATTGTGTTGTAAGTTGCAACTTGCAAACTTTAGTTAAATAAAATGTTTTGCCCTATGGGGATTTTTACTGAAATTTATATTTCTTTACATGCTTATTTTGAATCACTGCGTGTTTATAAAAAATAGAATTTGTTTGTGGGTTGTACATCTAATTAAATAAGTTTAATCCATCGGAGAATCGTACACTCTCAAATTGGTATGAGAGCTTATTGCAGAAATTTACTGTGTTAGTTTTTTTTGTAAAAATTTTCTGAGATTCTACTTGTTTTGATGAAATGATTTTAAAAAAATGAAAATTTTCTGACAGATAACTTATGTAATCGGATGCCCGTCTTTCATGGAAAAAATAATTCATCTTGGAAATCTCATATGAGATCTTGTTTAAAGGCTATTGATGAAATATTTTGGCTCGTATGTGAAAGAGGGTGTACTCCTTGCACTATCACCATTAGGAATGACATTAATCCCAAACCTATTTCTGATTGGACTAATGATGTGTTTAAGTGCAGTGCCTACAACTCCCACGAACTTAGTACTAATTCAGGAGCCATCACCCCTGAAGAGTTCCATCACACCATGATGTGCACTACGTGAAAAGAGTCATGGGATACCCTCCACCTCACTTATGAGAGTACAAGCTTTGTTAAGGCATCTAAGCTCCAAAATTTGACCACCCAGTTTGAGACTATCACTATGTTAGAATCCGAGAGTTTTGATGAGTTTTATGCTCGATTGTCGAACGTTCTTAACATGAGTTTTCATTTGGGTGACAAAAACTACGGAGTAGAGAGTTGTGAAAAATATTTGAAAGTCACTCCCATCCTGATTTATTCTTAAGGTTATTGTTTTGAACTCATTAGGGATGTTAGATTTACTTTGGTTAGAAGAACTCGTAAAAGAGCTTCAAACTTATGAGATCGATATGTTTCCCCAAAAAATTAAGCCTAAGGATAAAGGGATATCTTTAAAGACTCAAATTAAGAAAAAGAAAAAAGAGAGAGATTGTTAGTATGATTCAGAGGGTGAGGTTGATTTTGATGACTTGGCCTTATTTGCAAAATTTTTTAAAAAATTTCTCAAAATTTCCAAAAATAATTTTTCCAATAAAAAGATTTTTTAGAAAAAACAAAAGGAAGAATGAGGTCAAGGATAGCGGTTTGAAAGATGAAGATATAAGTTGTTTTGATTGTGAGGGCAAAGGGCATAAGGAGTTTGAGTGTCCCACTATGCTAAAGAGAAAGGGAAAAGAGATTGCTAATAAGTCCACTCTTAGTGATAGTGACATCGAGTTGATGATTCAGGGGGAGAATCACCACATGAAAAGTGCATTGCTTTCATGGCTAGCCGTGTGAGTACATATAGTTTGTCCCCATGACGATGAGGACACTTGTATATGTGAGTGCCTCGATGATATTTCAAACCATTCGAGTGAGTGTGAGAATGAGATTAGAAGTGAGGGTGAAGGTGATCTCCAAAAATCTTTTGGTGATTTGTACACTGAGACATTGTAGGCGAAAAAGATTAATAAGGAGTTGTATCTTAGGGTGATATATTTGGAGAGAGAGGTTGAAGTTTTGAGTGTGTGTGAGGTGTTGGAGAGTCAAATCGAGTAGGTTAAGTTTTCTTATGGCTCCCAACCTAACTTACCTAGGCACCCGTTTCCCATAGGAGAGAGAGCGTCATAGAAGTTTTGAAAGAGGTGTTCCTAAGACCATTTATGTTTGTTCCCATTGTAAGTTAAGATGACACCTTAGGGAATTTTGTTTTAAGTTGGGTAGTATGTCACATAGGTATATTCCATAATATTCAATAATACGTGTTCCCACACGCACTCCCACACATGTTACTCTACATGCTCCCACACATTACATGAGAGATTTTGAATTTTTTGGAGAGCAAGTTGAGTATTTAGTCAATACTTTACATGATGTGATGGATGTTTTTCAGAGGATATAACCTCATTTGGAGAACTCCTCCGGACCTAATGATTAAGGTTTAGACTTATTTGCTAGCATAGAATGTTTTTCATGCTTATATCATTCATGCCTATTGCTAGTGTGTACTACTATTGTATATAGCTTTTTCCCATTTTGATATATTTTTTGAAAAATCCAAAAAGAGTTTTGTTTTTCTCTAAAAATTTTGGGAAAATGTAAAAGGATTTTCGGTTTCTTTCTAGAAAAAGTTAAAAGCCAAAAAGATTTTATTTTGATAAAATTTTTGAAAAAATCCAAAAGGATTTTTGTATTTTGTTTACACCATATATGGATGGACAGTTAGGATCACCAAGGCTTAATGTCATTCCATTATCCACGTGACTTTTTGGTAGTGTTTTGAGACACAACATCATTTCATTTATGTGCTTTATAATGTTTGGAGTCATTCAGATGTGATTAGCCTTACTTTCTACATGTTAGACTCATTGTCTCCTTTGATGAACACATGCACAAATTTATTTGAGCATTGCACTTGTCTATCACATGTTGGTCAGAAGATTTTCATCTCAAAACGAACCAAATGCGATGAAACGAGATAATGAAAGTAGTGCTTGTAAGAACCATTGCCCGAATTGAAAAAACTTTAATTTATATCTCCGGTAAATGTGTTAATTTAATGCAATGGCTCGGGATGCAAAAATATAAAGATCTTTACGTGAATAACCACCATTTGCAAAAGAAAAGAGCCTAAAAGATTAAAAGAACTAAAAGATTAAAAGCCCAAATTCAAAGAATATCAATGATTCGCTACATATGAGGATTGATTTCTTAAAAAAAAGATTTGAGAGAAAAAAATTCTATACGTAATTTTTGAGGGAGTTTAGTCGAAGACCAATAGGCTTTCACATCATGAAAAATTATCATAAAATCACTACATAGTTTTGGGTGTTATTGGTGTGGAAATCATTTTAGACTTTGATTTTTTTATTAGATTGAGTCAATATCATATGAATTCAACATTTTTACACCCGAGGACAATTTTGTGTTCATTCATTAGGAATATCAAAAATACATTGTGTACATATATTATTATTGTTTGAGTTGATTTTCCTATCAAATTCGTTCACACCCATTCATTCTACTTCCATGATTTGGTTATCTTAGTGTTAGTTTATGGTGCGTTAAAAATTTTGAAAAATCAAAAATAGTGTGTGGAGACTTTTGAGACTTTCCTTGCATGAGATTATTTGATATATGTTTGGGATGAGTTGTTATGATTTTTGTGACTCACTCTGGTTTATTATTTTTTTATTCTTTTCCTTATATATTTTGAATAAATAAAAAGGGGGAGAACAAATTATGAATTATGGGGAGTGAGAGTTTGAATTATGGGGAAGATTTGGTTTGATTTATGAGATTTATCTTATTTCAAACTTGATATGTCATGAAGGTATTTTCTTTGTCTATTGTGTGTTGTTACACTTAAGCAATTGAAAATCATAAATTTGACAGAGCTTCCAAAAGAAGGTCAGGAGAAAGTAGGAAGATTTAAAGATTTGAATGTTGGAGATTATGAAGACTTACATACTTAGTATCTTTTCATTTTTGGGCTTCTGGGAGGATATTAGATTTGTATAGGTATTTGTCAAATAATTTGGATTTTTTATTTTGTACCAGAGAAGCCATAGGGGGAGATTTGTAAGGGAAAAATTTTCATCATTGCCCCTAGCATATAGGACTTATCCATAAAGTCTAGTTTACACAGAGTATGGCATATCCCATTACATCCTACATAGCAATTCAAGTTCACAAGTTCAAGAAGACGGATCCGAATATTAAGAAACTTCAATATGTTATATGACTTGACGTAATATTTTTTGTGGATTTTGTTTTGTATTTCGTAGATTTTTTACTTGGTATTTGGAAATTTTTCTAAACTTATTTTTATCAAAATTAGGCATTTTCAAACAATTTTCGAAAAAGTTTTTACAAACCTATAATATCTTTTTTTATCAGTCTCGTTTAAATGAGATTTACATATCCTTAGAATGACTTGGTGACATCATTTTACATGTCGTTTGATAGTCTGCTTCTAATACGGTTCAAACGAAAGCGTGTTATTTTAGTTTTTGAATGTTGTTTGATGGGTGGTTAGATAGTTGCTTCTAATGAGATCGACATCTCATTTAAACTATTTGATGATCTCATTCTAATGAATTTCCTATAAATACCTAGTTTTGTGAAGAAATTTGTTAAGAATTTTTATTTACAAAAACTTTAAACATGCTGCAAATAGTCTTCGGTTTTTATTAGGGCAAAACAATTTTTAATTCACACAATCAATCCCAAATACTTATGTGAATCATGTTTGGAACCCAAACACTTCTATATTGAATTTATACTTTTGCAGAGATTTCTTAACTGTTGATCTTGTGATAGTCGAGGGTATGCAATGTTGAAGGTAGAAAACTAAGGTTCTTATGGTTCTCGAGAGAATCATTATTGGTTGAAGGTTGTGGTCTTTGTGAGATCTCATGGGAATTCATTGCTATATTTTTCTATTGTGTTTTAAGTTGTGATTTGCAACTTTAGTGAAATAAAAGGTTTATGCCCTGTCGGGATTTTTCCTGAAATTTAAATTTGTTGTTTTTATTTTAAATCACATAGTTTCATGTTTAGGGTTTAACAAAAATTGGAATTTATTTTTAGATTTGAAGTGTAATTAAATAAGTTTAATCCGTCTGGGAATCACGCGCTCTCAATGTCTGATGATGTCAGAGTGGCAGCGATGATAGGTGAGCGTTATATTCACTACATGGATATGGTGGCGAGTTACGATTATTTAGACTCCATAATGAACTAGTTGATGCCCTCTGGTATCAATGGCGTGGACAATATTCCTCAACCATCCACTTCTTTGGGTAGGAGTGCCAATGTTCCGGTGGGATCGACCCACAGTGATAGCTTGCTTTTTGCGTGTCGTTGTTGAAAGCCAAGTAAATCAAAACCTCAATTACCTACAAAATATAACAATCTCAAGTGTAGAGGTAAGTAAAACTATCAATCCACATCAAGGGGTAAGCTAGAGACAAACTCAATTGTAGTTCAATTTTTATTTTATTTTTGGGCTTTTGCTTTTTCTATTTTTTTTTAGCTTTTCAAATATTAAAACAATTAGGTGAGGTGAGGATGTGAAATAACACTAAACTAAAATGAAATATCAAATTACAAACTAAAAAGTGACTAAAATGAAAAATAAAGTCTAACACTAAACTATGAGATAAATGAGATAAATAAATGTGAGAACAATCAAGGAGTGGGATTAGACTACAAATTTTAGCTATTCTAATTAATTAATTTGAATAATTGAATTCTGCCAAATTAATATCAAACTTACAAATCAACTCTCGTTGCAAATGTAATTTTAATAGTAACCTTTTAGAAAATTAAGTTTAACACCCCACAACTCTAGAAAACAGATCTACACTCCTTTTAATTAATCACCCGCTAGGATCGATCAATTAAAATTTATGTAATTCTTAGAAAATAAATTTAGAGTTGAAATTCAAGTAATAATACCCCATTTAAGAAACCCATATCTCTATTTCGAATCTAAAATGGTTATTATAACTAGAATTTTGATTTTCTCTCGAAAATCATTTACCCTCTCTCGAGGAGTAAATTTAAGGGTGAGTGATCAAAATTAACATTCAAAGGGAATTTTTGAGTAATCAAACTAATTAAATTAAAATAACATCAAATAAGGGTTCACCCCACCCCTTGAAAGTGGATTTATCCTAACATAATATAAAGCATGATAATCAAATAATCAATAGGCATTTAATATAAAAGAGAAAAGAGAAGAACAATCAAACCAATCTCTTGAATTTAATTGACTCCAATCCTCCAATTTGAAGTATACAACAGTCTTAATTGAGAAATCAAGTAGTTTGCAATAATACCCACTCAATTAAATCTCATACAAAATTTCTCCTCACAAATCTCTAAAAAAAATAAAACTAAAACTATTTACAAAATGTTTCTCTACCTAATTTATTTTCTACTATAACTACCGCTCTCTATTTTCTATGATATGATCTCCCCTCAAATGGGGTCTTGAATCTTCTTTTATAGTAGATGCATGGCACACATGGAGCTAAGGGGTATTTTTGAGAATTGGCTTGAGTGTGCATGGAAACGATGAGAGGAGTGTGAGGTCATGAGGGTAAGGGGTGAATGAGGGTATTTAGGAAAGTTGGGTTAGAATAGGTACTTGGGGGAATTTTGGGTAAAAGGGGTTAAATGGGTTTAATGGCATGTGGGCATTTAGACTTATTTGTCTTTGGTTTATTTGTTGGCAGGTAAAATCGTGGAGATCGGGCATGGTGGAATGGGTAGTGGGTATAGGGTTATCGGTATGGCAGATCTGGGTAGGGAGAGTAGCGGGTTGAAGAGGTGCTGGCCAGGTTCGGTGGTTGAGGATCCCTGCAGATGGGTCGACGAAGGGGCCCGGGTTTTGGGTGAGTTCATGTCCGTGTTGGACCGCCGGCAGCTGGTGGACAGCGTCGGGTTTGGGCAGGGGGATTCCGGCAGTCGCGAGTTAGGGCTGTAGCCGGACTAGAGGTCGCGGACCTGAGAGAGGGAACATGAGGTACTGTTGTCCGTGGCGACGGGTTATTGTGTGACCGGAGGTAAGTTCGTAGGTGGAAGGGGTTGTGGTGGCAGTTTGGCAGGGTGACGGCAGCGGGGGTTCATGGGTTTGCTCGCCGACATTTTCGAGTAAGGGGGAAAAGGATCGGGTATGGGTTTGTTTGGGTAAGAGAGAGAGAGAGTGTGTGTGGGTTAGGAGTTTAATGGTGGGAGGAGAGAGAAAGAGGTTGATGGGGAAGAAGGTGACTTGGGGGTGATATGGTGTGGTGAGGTGTAGGGTGGATGAATGTGGGTGAGAGAGTGTTTAGGTGTATGGGAGTGTGTGGTAATTGGGGTGTGAGTGAGTTGTGTGTGTGTTTAATTTGGACTCAACTAAAATAATAAAGACTCAACTAAACTTAATAAAACTAAAACTAAAAATATAATCTAACTAAAAATAACACAAATTAAAAACAATAAAAATATTAAAACTTAAAAAAAATAAGATCCTAAGCTATATGAAAAGTAAAATGAAATAAAAACTTAAAATCTAAATGAAAACTAAAGTCCTAAAAAATAATCTAATAAAACTAAAAAAAAAAAAACTTATCCTAATAAAACTAAAAACTAATAAAAATCAAAATAAAATAAAATAAAATTATAAAAATAAAATAGAAAAATAGAAAATAAACCAAAATAAATCTAAACTAAAACCTAAAAATAAAAAAAAAATGACTCAAACTAAAAAAATAAAGATATAAATAAAATACAAAAGGGAACAAATCAAACACACACGGGTCGGGACTGGGTTTACGTAGGTTTAGGGATAGGTTTAGGCTAGGGTTATGGGACAAGGTATTTAGCACCATTTTTGCAAAATTGTCTTGATTTAAGCATTTGAACTCTGCAATGCACATTAGACCTACAAAGCAGACAATAAAGCGCATAAGACCAAAATTGCCGAGAATTAATAACAAAAATACATCTATTCGGGGTATGAAATGTACAGTTTTGGGTACTTATCACACCACCCCCAAACAGAGCGTTGCTAGTCCTCGAGCAATATGATAGAGAGAAAGATCAAGATAGGAAACTAAAAGTGTACCACTTTCGCAGGCACTTGCGATTGCACTTAGCTTGTTCAACAAGCCTTTAAACCTATAGGTTGCCTTACAGGATGAGTTGTGTCTCGTGAGGGTTTGCAGGGAATATACCCACAAAATTCATTATTTGTAAAAATTTATTGAAAGGCAGCCAATCTCTTATTAGACGTAGAATAATCGCACAATCCATCATAAGAGAATATTTTCAGAAACACAAGCGAGAATGTGTAAAAATTTTAGCTAAGTAAATACTCAAGGCACATCCTTCCTAGAACTCAACGTGTGTGGTGTGGATCAGTCAAAACGGGTCGAGTATGTAACAACCCTCGCTTTTAGGAGGCTAATTTTATATTAATTTTACCACATGAGGTAATTATATAAAATGTTGGAACTGGAGTAAATATTAATTTAATGAGTTGAAAGTTGATATTTACTAGATCGTTGCATATTTACTGCATGTGAAAGTAAATATCATTCGGTTGTATGTTTTATGGTGTCATATGATTTAAATGCCATTATGGTTTAAATGAGATCGGAAATTGAAACAATTTATAAAATTATCGGATGCCAATTTAGAGGGCGTAGTCAGTCCCGAAATGTGCGAGATAGTCAAAATAAGTGTCATACTGTATTTTTAAGTTTCGGGCACTTTTACCTAGTTTTAATTTAAATGCATATTTGGGAGTCATTTTAATGTGGTATCAACCACTTAGGTTGGGAGACTTGTGTTAACCCCCGATTTTAGTCTTCCAAATCCCCTAATTTCCCTATTATATGTCTTAAACATAGAGAGAATAAGGAGAGAAAGAGAGAGGATGAGAAAATTGGAGAAAGAAGAGAGATTTGGAGATTGAAGATTGGGATTGCTTCTACCCAAAAGAAATCTAAGATTTCAACTCTAAGGAAAGTTTTCTACTTGCTAATATGTGATTTAAGATGAACAATATGTGTGATACTTATGTAATTGCATTTGGGGATCAAAAATGGAAATTATGGTATTTAAACCTAGATTTTGGGTTATGATGATGAAATTGGGGATTATAGTAGTTAATAATCACGTAGGATGATTTTGGGTAGATTAGTGATGTTGGATGCGTATAAAACTGGAAGATATTTGAGTTTGGGAAAAATCTAGGGTTTATAACCCGTAAGCCATTCTTGGCAAATTCGCAGGGGTGAATCGATTCAGCCCTAGGGTGAATCGATTCGCCAAAGGGTCAGCTTACAGGTCTGATTGGACCGAATCGATTCGACCAGGCCAAATCGATTCGGTAGGTTATGGAATCCCAGGTTTTCTTGTCCGAATCGATTCGCTTTTTGAGCGAATCGATTCGCTAGCGCGAATCTATTCGGCCCTTGGGAGAAACTATTCATTTTCCTGCTATTTTTGAGTTAATTTTATAACTCAATTCCAATCCATTTTCTTGAGGCATAGAACTTAGGAACCTTCTTATATGAAGTAAACTTAGAGTCCTAGAATTCTAGATGAGTTAGTTGACCACCCTACATTAGAAATGGGTTATGTGGGGGCTTTTTCGGGGATATGCCAATTGATGTTAGGGCATCCTTTTCTTCTAGTTGATTATTATGAAACTAGGATTCATAGTGTTATGTTTGGGAGACTTTAGAAGCTCAATTGAGCTATATTAGTCTTGATGGTTTATATTATCACCACAAAAGAATGTTGAGAGAATAACTTGAAAGTTTATTCATTCTTTGAGGTTACAATGATGAGATGTATTAGGTATGGCTCCGGAGAAAATGTAATGTAGTTTACAAAAATATAAATGATTATGGTTTCCTATAAATGGAACATACATATGAAAAATGGAAATGAAAATAAAATAGAAATGGTATTGATTTTGGTAAATGATAATTTACTAAATTATGAATATGGTAAATGATTTTTTTTTTCTGAAACACACGCTCCCTAAATGCCATCATAAGGGAAGTTCACGCGTGAGGTGAAGCCCCCTGGCTAATGAATGCAGGGTGGATATAGTCCTAGGCCATGTGAGCATTTGTTGTTGTATATTTTTATGCGATCGGTAGGTAATTCCGAATGTGGTTATGACTACCCCGCAGGCACATGGCCGCTTCCTGACATCTTGCGTTTTAGGTGCCCAGGTGTCGTAATTGATAGGCCCTGGAAGATGATGGTCATTTAGGGGCGCGCACAGTGGGGAAGCCCGGACGGGCGGTCTTCGAATCGTTATATAAATATAATAATAACTATTCTTAATCACGTGGGACTTGATGGATTATCTATGCCATAAAGAGCATAATGAAGTGCCATAAAGAGCACCTTGAAATGCCACAAAGAGCATTTGAAAATGATTATTTTCCTGATAAGGAAAGGATTTTCTTACAAAATGTATAATTGAGCTAATGATGCCATAAAGTGCATATAATGGTGAATATATATTTTCCTGTTAAGGAATAGATATATGAAAAGAATAAGTGTACGTGATGAAGGTTGTAATGAATGTTAATCATCTTTGTCTTCTTGTTTAACTAAATTGAATTTTATGTTTAAGTGAATTATCCTAGTTTGTGCATAGAATTGTGTAGGTAGATTCTTATTACTATTAGTCCTGATTTTCTGTGCATAAACTGTCATACTTTTTATTCATCTGGTTATCACATAAAACCCGGCCCTGACCCGTTCATATTTCTTGTTGTGCATGCATCTTGTATCCGTTCAGGTGGCTCCGCCATAAGGACGCCAGTTCTGTCTTTCCTATTCCGGTGTTTTTGGCGAGCCGTGATGCTTTGCGGGTATTACGGGACATATTGCAATAGACGCCGTCATTCTTTCTCTCCAGTTAAGATCAAGTCTTTTACTCGGGCGTGAGGCTCAAGCTTTTGTAATTGTCTAATGTAATGTATTATATGATTGATTGAATTTGTTTAACACTATTGTAGAGTGTGTTGACCGACTGCATATCCGGTCCTTTATTGTATATTTGTTGCTATTGTAATATATATATTCTTGGGGTTTCCCCTTTCTTTTCAGTATTGGGTTGTTTAATTACTTTCTTTAACTTTACAACAAAAATTTTGGCAACCCATTTTTTGAAATATTGGGTGGTTATCCTGGATACTTTTTGATATTGTTGTGATGCTGAGAATTATTCCATCCTTAATTCCTATTATATTAGAGTATTGGGCTGGCCACCCCTTATTTTTGTGAGCGGGTTGTCACAGATGGTATCAGAGCATCGGGTTCTAGAGTCCTTAGGAATCTGTGTGGACGCCTTATGTTTTCAGCGTTGACTTTGATTTGACATAGAGCCCTAGGATTAAGATCATTGATCTCTTTTGTGAGATTTCGTTTCTCCTGCCATGAGGTAGAACCCATAAAATCTTTTACGTACTCGTGTGAGATTCTAAGGTCGATTGAAAAAGGACGCCAGAGAAGGTCGCCGCGAAGGCGTCATGAGAAGGATTACTAAGAACTATAAATTGTGGTCCGGGATGAGGACTGCTTTGGGGGTCGCTCCCTTCTGTAGCATTTTCTTATCTTGCTACTGCGACTACCAATTACAGTGGATGTAGATTTCCCAGTACCGCTAGAAGTAGAGAGTGGTACTAAGCTTGGGACTCCAAGCAACGTTAAATTGAAGTGGAGAGGTGCCCTTGACGAGGGCCACATGTTGAAATAAGTTGGAGGAGATGCATCCTCATTCGGTGAATGCGTAGGGTCCAAGAGCTTTGGCCCTAAGGAAGGGGTATAGAACTGCCCAGATAAAAACTATGGGGGAAAATCTTTCACCCGTAGGAGTAGTGTCAAAATGGTGGGAACTTCGTCACAATAATTGTGGGTGCACGAAGTTTTGACCATGAAGAAGCCCGGTGGACACTTGCAACCGCGAGTTTCTCTAGGATAACTAGACTGAGAAGAAGGTGGATTCTCAAACATTCACACGGGGTTCGGTCATAGGCCGACAGTGAATAAAGAGTTACGGTTAGGGAGGCCATAGATATAAGAGAAACGACCCTTGAGTGGAATGATAGGCTCCCGAATCAGTGTTGATAACACTCCTAAAGGAATTGTGTTCATGAAACCACATTGGTAGATATCCGCCCGGGGAGGATTCATTGAACTAACGAAGGGGAGTCCGGTATCGTGCTCTCTTTTATTGAAGAAGAAAAAGGGATTGCGTGGGAAATTATTTTATAGCCAGGGTCGGAACAATGACTATGATGTGGAGTGTAGAACCACTCATTTTAATTCTGTTGATTGGGGATCAAGGGAAAAGATAAAGTACCTAGTTGGGGAGTGGACGAAAGTAATATTGGTTCGGATAAGACTCTAATAGGGTGTCTGAGAACCATTAGTATTTAACCCGAGGTGATTAGTAAGAATGTTGGTGGGAATTCAACCTTGGTAGTGGGTGGTGCATCCCCCATGGTAAGATAGATTAGCGTTGTGTTTATTCTAGATTCGGGTGTGTATATAGAGCTTGTAATGGTATCTACACTATTATAGAAAGGGTAATAATATGACTTCCGTGGTAAGGAAGTTTTTTGTTTTCTTCACTCGTTATGAAGCGAGTGAAAATATTTTAAATGTATATGTGTAATATGTGTTACTTGCATTATATGTTACCTTGTTTGAGTGTTTGGTTGTTTGTTTGCATTGTATGTGGTTGTTATGCCTTATCTCCACGACCAACAAGGTTAAGTAGTAATGCATAGAAGGGGTTTCTTGTTTGGATTCGGCTATTGCGAGACGCTCCACGCGTGCCCCTTAACGACGTTGGGAGTGGAGAAATGCTATTTTTCCTTTCTCTTATTTTATCTTATTTTGTTGTTAGAAGTTGAGTTGAAAGGGTTAGCCGAGAATCACGTAGTTGAGTGATTAAGGGCTACTAAAGTGCGAGATAGAAGCACTGTATATAGTTCTCTCCTCTGATCGATGTGAGGGAGACTGAGATATGAAGTCGAATTGAGACATCTGGTTATGCCTTGATGAGAAGTCTATTTAGTAAGATATGTATATAATGGGAGAAATATTTGAAAGACTTTACATAAAGTAAATATCCGAATTGTTGAAATCCTTTAATTATTTGAAATGGTAAGACATAGAAGTGGAATCTTATTAGTAGGGTTGTAAGTTAGAATTTTAATGGTCCCGATCATGTGTCTTAGACCGTTATATCTTGATGACCGACGATGCGAGGTAGTAGTGTAACGGGAGGGTTCCCTGTTTGGATTTTGCTTCGGTGAGATGTCCCACGCATGAAACCGAGCGAATGTCAGAAGTTGAGAAAGGTTTTGGGCACTAGGGATATATTTAGTATTATACGCATACGACTTAGATAGGATATATAGATATAGATCAATTTTAGAATTATTAGGACGCAAGGCCTTTAGGGCATGTGACGTTGATTTAGGAAGCTGTAGGGAGTTGACCACGAATAGATTGTGGGTAAACTCAAAGAGGAATTAGGTCCCCAGGAACGAGAAGTATGGAATCTCAAGAGGTTTGGAAGGTTAGGCCAAAGGAGATGAGGCCCCTATTAGATGGAGGGTTATGTTGGTAACTTAACTTTCGGGGAGTAAATTGAGGAGTTAATTTTTATCCCGAGCCCATGTTGTTAAGCTCGAGAGTGAATTTAACGAACAAGTCTCTGCCAGGAACGGGGAGTAATAATACTGGAGCATGGACCCATTGTTTATGCATATTGCAAGCTTAAAATTTGTGGGAAGTATTATTCCACGCTTGATATAAAATTCAATGCGGTAGCGATTGCCTTAAAGAAAATAGGCACTACTTCCTGGGCAGGAAATTTGGTCTTTTTCGCGAGCAACAAGTTGTTGCAATATGTTGTGGGAGGAATCGAGTTGGTGTATAAAGTTCATAAAGGACTATCGATGAGATATTCCCTTTCACTAAGGGAAAGCGATTTGGCTAGTAGATGTGACGAGTAGAAAACCCGTCGAAAAATTAGTGAAGGCATGGAAAGCCTAGTAGAACGAGCATAACTATGGAGACTTTGTAGCAAGTGCATTCACGTTTATGACTGACCATTTCACCTACTCGTGTGAAGAAGAGTCGTAGTGCAACGAAGAAAGGTATATTCAAAGATGTTTTATTTGAATTGCCGACACCAAACTGGTCATGATCCTATTTGAGAAAATTGTTGATCGTTAGACCAAATTGTTGCTTTTTCGGCCTTATGGGTGGACTATATTTAGAAGAGTACACCCCGCTCTATATGAAAGAATGGTAGAACCGTATGAGGTGCCTATCACTGATGGTGGACCGAGACTAGATATCCATATCGAAGGTTTGGTAAAGTTTTCGTGAAAAAATGGGAACCGTATGGAAATGGAGTATATATTACCACCCTAAAGTGGATGGATGAATGGAGAAAGTTGACTTAATGCCGAAAGGCATATCTTGAATGTGCGTCGTAGGATACATAACTGATGGAGAAGTAGTTTGTATGGATGGAAATTCTCGTACAATAATTGGGCTTTTTGAGTGTCCTTATGGATCATTTCCTAAGGCATGGCACCGTGAATGGCCTAGCGTGGCCGGTTGAGTAATTCGCATACTCGTTGGATGGAGCCAACGAATCATATATTCCTTGGACTTGGGATAGTTACGGAACATTTCTTTAAGGATTTGGCTTTTGAGTCGTAGGCTTTGAAGGAATACGCCTATGCGAAGAGAAGTTGAGTGGTGTTGGGGTTAAGCCTTTAGCGTTGGTGTAGGTATCCCCGAGGTGGGATGTAACATGATTCTGGAAGTAAGGCAATTTATGCCGAGTTATGTGGGAATCTTCTTTCGCTGTAGATAGGTAGGATTGATAGTTCGTGATGAATAATCTGGTGCTATGCCAGAGCATAAAGAATGTAGACTGAGATCGGTATATACGACCTTAGTCCGAGCCCATTTGGGACGCCATAATAATGAGGGTTTGTTAAGGGTTATAAAATGATAGTTTAGAATAGTATACCCTTTATATGATGAGGGTATGCCTGAATTTTGAGGGAAAAACTCCCTCATAAGGGGGGGAGTATGTAACAACCCTCGCTTTTAGGAGGCTAATTTTATATTAATTTTACCGCATGAGGTAATTATATAAAATGTTGGAACTGGAGTAAATATTAATTTAATGAGTTAAAAGTTAATATTTACTAGATTGTTGCATATTTACTGCATGTGAAAGTAAATATCATTCGGTTGTATGTTTTATGGTGTCATATGATTTAAATGACATTATGGTTTAAATGAGATCGGAACTTGAAATAATTTATAAAATTGACGGATGCCAATTTAGAGGACATAGTCAGTCCCGGAATGTGCGAGACAGTCAAAATAAGTGCCATATTGTATTTTTAAGTTTCGGGCACTTTTACCTAGTTTTAACTTAAATGCGTATTTGGGAGTCATTTTAATGTGGTATCAACCAATTAGGTTGGGAGACTTGTGTTAAGCCCCGATTTTAGTCTTCCAAATCCCTTAATTTCCCTATTATATGCCTTAAACATAGAGAGAATAAGGAGAGAAAGAGAGAGGAAGAGAAAAGTGGAGAGAGAAGAGAGATTTGGAGATTGGGATTGGGATTGCTTCTACCTAAAAGAAATCTGAGATTTCAACTCTAAGGCAAGTTTTCTACTTGCTAATATGTGATTTAAGATGAATAATC
The DNA here is from genome assembly GCA_949130495.1 of Sambucus nigra. NCBI lineage: Eukaryota > Viridiplantae > Streptophyta > Magnoliopsida > Dipsacales > Adoxaceae > Sambucus > Sambucus nigra. Next base: position 202,800,225 of record OX422216.1, read on the forward strand.
TATGTGATACTTATGTAATTGCATTTGGGGATCAAAAATGGAAATTATGGTATTTAAACCTAGATTTTGGGTTATGGTGATGAAATTGGAGATTATAGTAGTTAATAATCATGTAGGATGATTTTGGGTAGATTAGTGATGTTGGATGTGTATAAAACTAGAAGAGATTTGAGTTTGGGAAAAATCTAGGGTTTATAACCCGTGAGCCATTCTTGGCAAATTCACAAGGGCGAACCGATTCATCCCTAGGGCGAATCGATTCGCCAAAGGGTCAGCTTACAGGTCTGATTGGACCGAATCGATTCGACCAGGACGAATCGATTCGGTAGGTTACAGAATCCCAGGTTTTCTTGTCCGAATCGATTCTCTTTTTGGGTGAATCGATTCTCTAGCGCGAATAGATTCGGCCCTTGGGCGAATCGATTCATTTTCCTGCTATTTTTGAGTTAGTTTTATAACTCAATTCTAATCCATTTTCTTGAGGCATAGAACTTAGGAACCTTCTTATATGAACTAAACTTAGAGTCCCTGAATTCTATATGAGTTAGTTGACCACCCTACATTAGAAATGGGTTATGTGGCGGCTTTTTCGGGGATATGCCAATTGATGTTAGGGCATCCTTTTCTTCTAGTTGATTATTATGAAACTAGGAGTCATAGTGTTATGTTTGGGAGACTTTAGAAGCTCAATTGAGCTATATTAGTCTTGATGGTTTATATTATCACCACAAAAGAATGTTGGGAGAATAACTTGAATGTTTATTCATTCTTTGAGGTTACAATGATGAGATGTATTAGGTATGGCTCCGGAGAAAATGTAATGTAGTTTACAAAAATATAAATGATTATGGTTTCCTATAAATGGAACATACATATGAAAAATGGAAATGAAAATAAAATAGAAATGGTAATGATTTTGGTAAATGATAATTTACTAAATTATGAATATGGTAAATGATTTTTTTTTCTGAAACACACCCTCTCTAAATGCCATCATAAGGGAAGTTCGCGCGTGAGGTGAAGCCCCCTGGCTAATGAATGCATGGTGGATATAGTCCTAGGCCATGTGAGCGTCTGTTGTTGTATATTTTTCTGTGATGGGTAGGTAATTCCGGATGTGGTTATGACTACCCCGCAGGCACATGGCCACTTCCCGACGTCTTGCGTTTTAGGTGCACAGGTGTTGTAATTGATAGGCCCTGGAAGATGATGGTCATTTAGGGGCGCGCACAGTGGAGAAACCTGGATGGGCGGTCTTAGAATCATTATATAAATATAATTATAACTATTCTTAATCAAGTGGGACTTGATGGATTATCTATGCCATAAAGAGCATAATGAAGTGCCATAAAGAGCACCTTGAAATGCCACAAAGAGCATTTGAAAATGATTATTTTCCTGATAAGGAAAGGATTTTCTTACAAAATGTATAATTAAGATAATGATGCCATAAAGTGCATATAATGGTGAATATATATTTTCCTATTAAGGAATAGATATATGAAAAGAATAAGTGTACGTGATGATGGTTGTAATTAATGTTAATCATCTTTGTCTTCTAGTTTAACTAAATTGAATTTTTTGTTTAAGTGAATTATCCTAGTTTGTGCATAGAATTGTGTAGGTTGATTCTTATTACTATTAGTCCTGATTTTCTATGCATAAACTGTCATACTTTTTATTCATCTGGTTATCACATAAAATCGGTCCCTGACCCGTTCATATTTCTTGTTGTGCATGCATCTTGTATCCGTTCAGGTGGCTCCGACGCAAGGACGCCTGTTCTGTCTTTCCTATTCCGGTGTTTTTGGCGAGCCGTGATGCTTTGCGGGTATATGGGACATATTGCAATAGACATCGTCATTCTTGCTCTCTAGTTAAGATCAAGTCTTTTACTCGGGTGTGAGGCCCAAGCTTTTGTAATTGTCTAATGTAATGTATTGTATAATTGATTGAATTTTTTTAATACTGTTGTAGAGTCTGTTCACTGACTGCATATCCGGTCCTGTATTGTATATTTTTTGTTATTGTAATATATATATATATTCTTGGGGTTTCCCCTTTCTTTTCAGTATTGGTTTGTTTAATTACTTTCTTTACCTTTACAACAAAATTTTTGGCATCCCGTTTTCTGAAATATTGGGTGGTTATCCTGGATACTTTTTGATATTGTTGTGATGTTGAGAATGATTCCATCCTTGATTCCTGTTATATTGGAGTATTGGGCTGACCACCCCTTATTTTGGTGAGCGGGTTCTCACAGAGTATCACAAGAGTAATTCCTAGATTGCCTTGTCGGAATCAACGCTTCAACTTCAAATCTCACGGATATATCTCTCTCAAACGAACTCTCGAGATATGTGTTAGTGTATCGCTCTTGTGTGTAAGGAGGTGAGTAAATGTAAGCAAGTTCAAACGTCTCACACACACATAAGAAAGAAAGAACAATTAGAAGGAAAAATGATCTCATGAAAGAAATGCTAATCACTATAGTGAGAACGTCGAGTTATTCACCACGTTGACTTTCATTTGTCCGAACACCTAAGGGAAATATGGATGTATATGGGTGAGGGGGAAATGAAATGAGAAGGATGGGATTTCAGGTTGGATAAGATGGATGTGTGAAATGATGGATGTAAAATGGATGCGAAATGGATGGATATGCGATGGAGAGATTGTATAGAACTTTTGGCACAAATGTCTTATTTACAAAAGAACTCACTACAAAACTACAAACTTTTTTTTCCTTCTTTTCTTTTCTTTTTCTCTATATTTTTTTTTCTTTTTCTTTTTTCTATTTCTGCTATTTTTTTTCTTTCTCTCTCTTTTTTGTTTTTATTTTTTCTCTCTCTTTTCAAACTAACAATGAAGACATTTAACATTTGTAATGAACACTCTTTTATTTGAAAATGAAAGATGATATGGAGATGATAAGTGATGGTGTGGGGAAATATGTGAAAATAAGGTTGAATATGGTAATGTAATGGGTGAAGTGAATGGGTAAATGGTAGGTGTATGGACGAAAAATTAGTGATCGGGACAAATTTAAAGACACATGTTTCTTACAACTCGAAAGTGATGTCGTTCTCAGTGATCAAGCCAAAAATTTAGTGAAGAATAATGAGATCATGCAAGAATTTAAGTGCGGACTGAAAGAAAGTTGAATCAACTTGTGACTCGGAGATTGCGTAAAACACTCTGAAAGGGTGAAAGGCACAAATCTCACAAGCTAAAGTCTCTACTAGTGATCCTTTAGGATTTCTTTTGAATTGTAGTACTCCGCAACTCTAACCGTAGTGACTTGATAACTGCGCAAATTTTTTTGAGTCTAGAAATTCATAGTGCAACATACCTTGGGACGTATTACATAAGCTATTTAGAAAAAAATATTCCTCTAGCTTGATTCCTAGACTTTAAAAGATGGATGATTGAAAATTCACATCAATGATTGAGATCAAAGTAACTGCACGAAATTTTAAAAATCAGGTTTTAAGATCAAAATTTTTCAAAAGAGGTACGATTTTGATAAAATTCCCCACCCCCAAACAAAAAGGAACATCGTCCTCGATGTTAAGTAAAATGATTTTTAAAATTGAGAGCATAAGGTAGGAAAGAGATTACCAGAATCAACTCCTAATGAAGTGGAAAGATGTAACCAAGAATAAACCTGAATAAATGATAAGAGAAAAAAAGGTGTACAAGTCTATAAGCATGATAAAGCATGGGATGATGTGAAACACCACCCCCAAACAGGATGAGACTAGTACAAGAAACAATGGGCTGCCTCCCGGTAGCGCTAAGTTTAATGTCTTCAGCCAGACCGAAGGGATCTCACCCTAAAGATAAGATCTATGATGGCATGGGGCGACAGAAAAAGCGGGTGATGATAATCACCCCCAAACAAGACTGAAGAGCCACTCTTGTTGAATAAAGGCTAAAGAGGGTCAATGCACTTGTATATCAAAGTGCATCTCATGATACAAAGCATCAGTGGACCATGGGTGAGTGGGGACTAGGGTAAGGGTGAAGATGTCTCAGTCTCGGGACTTATTGAGCTTAAAAGTGAGGTCAACTAGGACCCTATATGCATGGTGCTCTAATTGGCGAGGGAGGCAGAATGGTGTAGAAAGTGGAATGATGTGGGGTTCATAGAAATGACACGACCGTTCTATAAAGGGACGATGATAATGGTCGCGCCGTGATATGCCAGGGAGCTGTCGATGGGAAAAATCAACACCACAAGAGAGTGGAGGGCATGGAATAACAAGCTCGGTGTCACGAAAGTGGATAGTATCACCACATATACTCTCGTAGATGGTGGATGGATTTAGGTGAGGATCTAAAAAGGTAGATGGAAATATGAAAGGTGGAAAATCCAGATCCAAACCAGGTGGTGGGGTGGAAGGGAAAATGGGTGGGTCGGGTGGGATAAAAGGTGTAAGAACATAATCCAACTCAAGCGTGGGAGACACACACTCATTGGGAGGAGGAAAGGAATACTCACAAGGTAGTGTGGTTTCTAAAGATGCAGTGATGAACTTCTCCATAAGAGTAGCATTGGTAAATGTCGCGGGTGGGTAAGACGAGGCACCAAGATCTAAGATAGAGGCATCACTATAAATATCGAGCTCAAATGGAGCCATGCATGGGGGGACATCATCCATATCCGGATAGGTAGGGACTATCACAGATTCTATCTCGAGAAAATGGTGAGCACTCGTAGCCGGAGCTAACCTGAAAGATATGGGCATGTCAGAGACATATGCAATTGGGGCATAAGGTAAAAGCTCGGGAATATTTTTGGATATCTCGGGAGTGGAAACCTCAAGGTGGGGTTCAGGTGGACATGGTGGGATTGGATCAGTCTCATTATCGAAAGGTAAGTCAACACAATTGTCGTCTTGGGGCCCGAACCACGGAATGGTCTCAACGTTAAGATTCTCGGGGTGGTAGGGTTGGTCACACTCAAAATCCGTGTCACAAGAGGACACATCATCATCACACTCGGTTGCAACGATGGGTGGATCCATAGGAATGTCCGACTCTCTCGCACACTCCAATTCATTAAGGCGTTGTTCAAGCCGTTGGAGGGCTTCATTTGGGATTTGAGTGGCTTGCTCTTGCTCGAGTATGAACTTTTGCAAAAGGCGTTTGAGATCGATGTGGATAGTGGAGTGACGGGTGGTGGAGGTGGACCCAACTCGCTATGATCATGACTATATGAAGAATACTCAAATAAAGTGGGTGGAGTGGGGCCAAGTTCATCATACACGAAAGGATCGCTTTCGTGATGGACAAATGGTTGATACTCATGGGGTGCATAGTGAGGGAACTGATCGGGAACGGGTGCACAAGGTTTCCATGACAACTGTTGGAGCGTGTGAGGATCCACAACATCGGGTTGGGATTCATATTGCGTGGAAGGGTGATCAGGCCTCCACGAATGACTCGGGTACTCACAGAACTGGGGATTATATACATCAGGATAGTAGGCCGAGGTGGGTTCTGAAATAGTGTCATATGGATACACATATTCCATGGTGGGTTCGGATGGATATGTAATGTAAGGTAACTCATGGGACATGTGATCGGCATAAGAACACTGGGTGCACGACAATATTGGCAACCCGTTGACACTCAACATCCGAGGCGATGAAATATGAGGTACGTGCATAGATGACTTAATAGTACCAACGGTACTAATAAGAGAGGTGAAACCACTAAGGATATCATAAAGAGACGACTTAGGATCACTCTCATGCGTGTCGCGTGATAATGGAAAATGACTAAAGTAGTCCCGTAAAGGACATTCTTCGGATATAAGGAGATAAATATTTTTTGGAGTTTTTGAATTTTTTTCCGAAAGGAACAGAAATATTTTTGGATTTTTCGAAAAATGAAAGAAAGGAAATATTTTTGGACTTTTTATAAAAGTAATAGAAGAAAATATTTTTGGATTTTTTGGAAGAAAAGGTGGGGAAAAATATGGACTCTTTGAATGGACGAACTAACTAAAATTCGACTATCAAAAAATTAAATTGGACACACACACACATCAAGAAGAATTCCTAACTAGCAAATAGCCAATTTTTATCTTTGAATTTAGTGAAAGGGGTAGTCAAATTTTAATTAAGTCCGTGGGCGATATAAATTCACGGAAAGTGGGCTACCAAGTTGATTGATTTTAAATTTAGTGATGTCTAGGGTAGCACACAATTGGTAAGCGAGTGAGTCGGGTGATGAAATCCCTTCTCGTGAGTGACTGGGTGTGGGTCTTAGTCAATTAATTAATCACAATATTCGAAAGAAAATGCGAGAATAAAATCAAGTAAGAGCACACAAAGCACACAAAAGAATTGACTCGCTAACAGGAGAGGCGCGAAGGTTTGAGAAATGCACCTCCCACGGTTTTAAGGCCGTGGGGTGTCGAAAAATTTGAGTCGACCGGGGGAAGATCATGCCTATCTCAGTCAGCACCGGGAGTCCTACCGATCCAAGGTAGAGAGGCTTCGTTTCCTCGCCTTTGGACGCCCTCTCTCTACCATGTTCGGATTCCCTATCACGCTTTCTTCGATTATTACAATTTAAATGACATATAAAATAAAGGTGTCTCTATGCACAACAATACAAGCCAAGAATAAAATAATCCTAAATACAAGCCTTCTAAAATAAAGAAAAAAATGGTACTAGAAAAAAATAACAAAGTGCGAAAAATGAACTACAAGTTGTAATCCGCTCCAAGTGCCTCACGCTCTCAAGAATGACAACGACGCCATTTGATAAAGTTGACTTTTTTTATCCCCGCAATGGCGCCATTTGATAACTTGCTTTTTGCGTGTCGTTGTTGAAAGCCAAGTCAATCAAAACCTCAATTACCTACAAAATATAACAATCTCAAGTGTAGAGGTAAGTAAGGGTATCAATCCACATCAAGGGGTTAGCTAGAGACAAACTCAATTGTAGTTCAATTTTTATTTTATTTTTGGGCTTTTGCTTTTTCTATTTTTTTTAGCTTTTCAAATATTAAAAAAATTAGGAGAGGTGAGGATGTGAAATTACGCTAAACTAAAATGAAATATCAAATTACAAACTAAAAGGTGACCAAAATGAAAAATAAAGTCTAACACTAAAATATGAGATAAATGAGGTAAACAAATGTGAGAACAATCAAGGAGTTGGATTACACCACAAATTTTAGCTATTATAATTAATTAATTTGATTAATTGAATTCTCCCAAATTAATATCAAACATACAAATCAACTCTCGTTGCAAATGTAATTTTAATAGTAACCTTTTAGAAAATTAAGTTTAACACCCCACAACTCTAGAAAATAGATCTACACTCCTTGTAATTAATCACCTGCTAGGATCGATCAATTAAAATTTATGAAATTCTTAGAAAATAAATTTATAGTTGAAATTCAAGTAATAATACCCCACTTAAGAAATCCCTATCTTTAGTTCGAATCTAAAATGGGTATTATAACTAGAATTTCGATTTTCTCTCGAAAATCATTTACCCTCTCTCAAGGCGTAAATTTAAGGGTGACGGATCAAAATTAACATTCAAAGGGAATTTTCAAGTAATCAAACTAATTAAATTAAAATAACATCAAATAAGGGTTCACCCCACCCCTTGAAAGGGGATTTAGCCTAACATAATATAAAGCATCATAATCAAATAATCAATAGGAATTTAATATAAAAAAGAAAAGAGAAGAACAATCAAACCAATCTCTTGAATTTAATTGACTGCAATCCTCCAATTTGAAGTATACAACCCTCTTGATTGAGCATCCAAGTAGTTTGAAATAATACCCACTCAATTAAATCTTATACAAAATTTCTCCTCACAAATCTCTGAAAAAAATAAACCTGAAACTATTTACAAAATGTTTCTCTACCTAATATATTTTCTACTCTAACTATCTCTCTCCATTTTCTATGATATGATATCCCCTCAAATGGGGTCTTGAGTCTTATTTTATGATAGATGCATGGCACGCATGGGGCTAAGGGATATTTTTGGGAATTGGCTTGAGTGTGCATGGAAATGCTGAGAGGAGTGTGAGGTCATGTGGATGAGGGATGAATGAGGGTATTTAGGGAAGTTGGGTTAAAATAGGTCGTTGGGGGCTGACCAAGCGTAAATTCTTCTGAATTTAGCCCCTTAATTTGGTGATTTTAATATCTCGAACAAGGTAATTGAATCATTTTTAGTCCATATCACTCTATTGTCTGTTTTTAACAATATTCCCTAGTTTTTGTGTAATTGTGATGAAGTTTTCAGGAATGGAATGCAAGAAAGGAAAAGAAGAAAATCAGAAGAAAAGTCAAAGGGCAAAAGAGTAAAGTTCCACTCAAAAATCGAAGGCGACACCAAAAGTGAAGTTGAAGAGCATGAGTTCACAAGAGCATAGGAAGAAACGGCACCCAAATCGGAGTTCTAGATCAAAAGATATGGCTAGTCAAAGTTGCAAGGAAAAAGTCAAAGTAGAAGAAAATCGGACCGATCCGATGGAAACCGGACCGATCCGAATTGACCAAGTCCAGTATACCCCGTATGGATAGCAAACCGATGGAAATGGAAAAAGATCCGATCCGAAAAAAAAAAATCTCATCTTTTATGTGCTTATATGTAGAATTCATCTCCCACCCAAGTTCACGAAAATCCTATTGTCGAAGCAAGTTCTGAAAATTCTGAGTCTCCTCATTTTTGGGTTCCACCTCCTTCGTCTAATAATTCGCATACTACCGACGTTACACACTTTTGAGTCAAACATTGAGTGAGGGTTCGGAATCGTTGGGTAGTAATATATCTGTGCGTAAGAAAATCGGACCGATCCGATGAAAACCGGACCGATCCGAATTGACCAAGTCCAGTATACCCCGGATAGATAGCAAACCGATGGAAATGGAAAAAGATCCGATCCGACTAGGACCGGACCGATCCGAGGGTAATCCGGACCGGTCCGGTCATGCGAAATCCTGGCATTAATTATGCAGATTTTTGGCGTGCTAGATGGCGAAACTTTTGTCACAAGCAAATTGAGCTGTCAATTTCAATTTTTTGTGCTATAAAAGCCCATGCCCTACATCATTTGAAAGTGGCTAGGTTGAGAGTTCTAGAGAGAATTAGAGGTTGAATTTTAGGGTTAGATTTTGAGAGAAAATTTTCTATTCCTTCAAGAGTTTTCATGAACCCTAATTTGTAAGAAATTCTGAATTCCAATTCCGTTTTTGTTGCTGAATTCAAGTAAAATCTTTCCATTCTCTAATTTTATTATTTGCAAATTATTTACAATGTCTTGTAGATCCATAATTTTATATGTGAATTTATTCTTGAACCAAATCATGAGTAGCTAAATTCCCAAGGGTTGGGGTACATGAACTCAATCCAAGGCAAATTATTTATGTAGAAAATAGAGGTTAAATTAAAATATTGATTGAATCGTGAAAGAAACTCATACAAACATTGTCAATCTTTTAATCTCTCTTGCCCTATGTACTTGAGATGTTTAAGAACGCTTTGCGAGTATAATTTATCATTCACCGCTTTAAATTTATCTTTGATTTCATATGATGCGGGATAGATCCCTCATATATGTAATGCTTAGAATTTATAAAGACCGGATCTAAGTCAATAATTTTAATTTACAATCCTAGTATTCTATACGGTAATTTGTTAAGGTTTGAGGGATTTTACTCCACCCTATTTTCTCATTCATCTTAATTAATTTAATTTCATCATTTACCTATTTTTTCCCTTTTCAACCATCATCATCTTTTTCACTTTTAATTTAGAAGTAATAAATCAGTTATATTCTATCAAACATTCCCTGTGGATTCGATACCCAGACTCGCCACTATACTCCTTAAGAAGTGTAGTTACAAGTTTAGGTTTTTTTTTGTATTGAGGTTGGAAGCCGGTAACAACGACTAGCGTATTACACGGACGCTAGGTTTTACACCTCGATCAAAATGGCGCAGTTGTCGGGGAGTGTTTGTTATAGATTATAATTGACTTACTACTTCGTAAAAAAAAAAATGTGTGTCACGTTTTTGAATTGCCCACTTTGAAATGTCTTATTTTAACTCTTTTGGTGGCTTTAATTGTTATGCTAATAGTGAGGAGGAGAATGAACTCACGATTTATGAACATTGGATCAATATCACTAAAGATGAGTCTCATAAATACAAGCCTAGTGCTAAGGCAATCCAAATTTATCAAAATCAATTGCTTGAAGAAGAAAGACTTGAAAAAGAATATCGAGAAAAAAATCGTTATTGGGAGCAAGAGTTAAATGCATTATTTGAACCCAATGAGGATTTTTCTTCCGATAGTTTTGAAAATGATGTAAGTTTTCAACCAAATGAGGAATTCGAGGTCCTAGAACTAAGGAAGCCTACTTTGGAAGAACTCTTACTTGATATAAAAAAGCAATCTGATGACCTTGCTGCTACCGAGTTGAAAATTACAGCAGCTTGCAAGGAGTTGAATGATTATTTGGACAACTTAGACAAGGTCGAGACTTGCGCTTCACCTAATACTTTTGAGAATGAAATCATTGAGAGTGATCCAAGTTCTTTTGAATATAAACCTCTTATAAGTATTTCAAAACTTATTGAGGTTGAAGATCATTTGTCTCCTTGTGTCCCCACTATTATTGAACCATTAAATCCATCACAAGAACTGGATGAATGTCTTGAGGATGTTGATCCGATTCTTGTATGGGAATGTTTTTTTGAGATGCTTCATCTTATGGGCCATACACTTAGACGTGTCACTCCACCAGATCCAACTGAAAATTTTGGGGGAGAAGATTTTGAGGACAAGGACTCAATGCTTGAATTGTTTTCCAAGATGGACTCTTTTAGTTTGTGTTCTCCGCTTCCCATAATTCTTGAAAAATCTTTGGGACGTGATTCTATATTTCTTGGATCCCAATGGGACTTGTCCCCATGTGCACTCAAATCCCTCATTATCCCCCTAAATTTTTTAATTGGTGATGGTTCATTTTTTCAACTTTGCACATGCCTTCCGTTTTTCAAACGGAATTCTTATTTTTCGGGACACATGCTTTCTAGTGAGGGTACACTATTAATCCCTCAAAGTCAGATTGTATTTTGGGTGGACCCTCAAATTTTTCGACTTTTAGTGTATGATTTATTAGCCGTTCCAATTTTAAGTTTTAAATAGTTAGTTTTTTTTTTCTTTTATTATAGTCTAGTTTCGATAGTTAGAGTTTTTGTTATTATTTTTTCTATGCTTGGTTCTAACGTGTTTTGTAGATTCAATGGACTCGCACTCATCGGGGAACGCTCCATTTGGGTAATATCTTTCTTTCCCTCTCTTTATGTTGTGTTCTTGATTCGCATTGAGGACAATGCAACATTTAAGTTAGGGGGTGTGGGATATTCTTCCCATTTATTGTTTGGATTCATTGATTCGATCACATGTTCTTTCCAAGTGTGTTTAAAAAAAAAATTGAAAAATTTCAAAAAAGCCAAAAAGATTTTTCTTCAAAATAAATAAGAATTGGAATTTAAATTTTTCAAAAATGTCACCTTTATTCTATTTAAAGTCTCAAATTGTTAACAATCATAATGCACTAAGCCAAAATTGACCGAAGATGGAAATTGAAAGAAAATTGACGACTTTACGAATAAGTGTGGAGATTGATCAAACCCGGTGAGATTTCGAGCCTTTCAATTTTTTTATGAGTTTTTAAATCAATTTGAGTTTATGATTAACTCAAAGTTCTTTTTAGCGTTTTCATAAGTCGTTGATGATCTCAATCCTTTGTTTTGATCGGTTATGGGAAATGTGTGAAATGTTGTCTCAAAATTCGTGCTAAATATATCTCTAAACTTAATTAATCTCGAGATGCATATGGTAAGGTGATTAGCAATTTGGACAATGAAGTAGGCCTTCATTTGTTTAACCCAAAAATATTAGCCATAAAAATGTTGTGAAAAATTATCCCTTTGCAACCCACTTTGAGCCTAATAAAATATTTTCCTTTCGTTTGATAACCCGAAAAAAACCCAAATAGCCTGGAATTGTGAAAATGGAATATTCATTAAGTCCGAAAAGTGCAACAAAAAGGGGCAAGAAAAAAAAAAGATATGCTCAACAAAATAGCAAGAAAAAAAAAGAAAAAAATGAAAATTGAAAAAGAAAAGAGAAAAATGAGCGAATGCCCGAAAAAGCACAAATGGACGTCATCAGGACATTTTCCAATTCCAAACAATCCGCCTATTCCCAATTTTACCCTTTACACTTTTTTACCCGAAGAGTCCTAACCGAGTCCGAATAGCGAAATTAATTACTGCATGGAGAGTTAAGACATGAAAAGATAATAAAAGAGATTAAAAGGGTGTGATTAAGAAATGATGTTTCCCATTTCCTAATAACTGTATTCCGATGATGAGATCTTTCACCATATATTTCCTTCTTTTCAATTTTGTATGCATGAATTTGTGTCCATTATATTTACTCTTTATATCATGCATATCGTGAGAAAATAGCCACAATCCGAGTGATTCGTTTGTGAGTGCAATCCGTAAGAATTTGAATCAAAACGAATTTTCGGAAAGTAACGTAATGCTCAATCGGTGGAAATTTGAGGTTTAATTTTTGGCTTTGCACACACACACACACTATGGTTTGAGACATTTGAATAGGAGTTGATGGTGATTATTTTTTTCGAAAATTTTAAATTGTACAATTTTTAAGTATTTTGATATTTATTTGAGTCAATAAAGAATTTTGTGGGTAAATTCACTGCAAACCCTCACAAGACAAAACTCGTCCTACTAGGGTAACCTAGAGGTTTAAAGGCTTGTTGCATACGCTAAATGCAATCGCATGCCTGCGAAAGTGGAATTTTATTTTAATAAAGGAATTTTCAAGAGTAGAATTTTGGTTAGATTCAGTTACATTGCCCGGGACGTGCAAAGTCCTAAGTTAGGGGGATTTGACCAAGCGTAAATTCTTCTGAATTTAGCCCCTTAATTTGGTGATTTTAATATCTCGAACAAGGTAATTGAATCATTTTTAGTCCATATCACTCTATTGTCTGTTTTTAACAATATTCCCTAGTTTTTGTGTAATTGTGATGAAGTTTTCAGGAATGGAATGCAAGAAAGGAAAAGAAGAAAATCAGAAGAAAAGTCAAAGGGAAAAAGAGTAAAGTTCCACTCAAAAATCGAAGGCGACACCAAAAGTGAAGTTGAAGAGCACGAGTTCACAAGAGCATAGGAAGAAACGACACCCAAATCGGAGTTCTATATCAAAAGATATGGCTAGTCAAAGTTGCAAGGAAAAAGTCAAAGTAGAAGAAAATCGGACCGATCCGATGGAAACCGGACCGATCCCAATTGACCAAGTCCAGTATACCCCGGATGGATAGCAAACCGATGGAAATGGAAAAAGATCCGATCCGACTAGGACCGGACCGATCCGAGGGTAATCCGGACCGGTCAGGTCATGCGAAATCCTGGCATTAATTATGCAGATTTTTGGCGTGCTAGATGGTGAAACTTGTGTCACAAGAAAATTGAGCTGTCAATTTCGATTTTTTGTGCTATAAAAGCCCATGCCCTACATCATTTGAAAGTGGCTAGGTTGAGAGTTCTAGAGAGAATTAGAGGTTGAATTTTAGGGTTAGATTTTGAGAGAAAATTTTCTATTCCTTCAAGAGTTTTCATGAACCCTAATTTGTAAGAAATTCTGAATTCCAATTCCGTTTTTGTTGCTGAATTCAAGTAAAATCTTTCCATTCTCTAATTTTATTATTTGCAAATTATTTACAATGTCTTGTAGATCCATAATTTTATATGTGAATTTATTCTTGAACCAAATCATGAGTAGCTAAATTCCCAAGGGTTGGGGTACATGAACTCAATCCAAGGCAAATTATTTATGTAGAAAATAGAGGTTAAATTAAAATATTGATTGAATCGTGAAAGAAACTCATACAAACATTGTCAATCTTTTAATCTCTCTTGCCCTAGGTACTTGAGATGTTTAAGAACGCTTTGCGAGTATAATTTATCATTCACCGCTTTATATCTATCTTTGATTTCATATGATGTGGGCTAGATCCCTCATATATGTAATGCTTAGAATTTATAAAGACCGGATCTAGTCAATAATTTTAATTTACAATCCTAGTATTCTATACTGTAATTTGTTAAGGTTTGAGGGATCGTACTCCACCCTATTTTCTCATTCATCTTAATTAATTTAATTTCATTATTTACCTATTTTTTCCCTTTTCAACCATCATCATCTTTTTCACTTTTAATTTAGAAGTAATAAAGCAGTTATATTCTATCAAACATTCCCTGTGGATTCGATACCCAGACTCGCCACTATACTCCTTTAGAAGTGTAGTTACAAGTTTATTTTTTTTTTGTATTGAGGTTGGAAGCCGGTAACAACGACTAGCGTATTACACGAACGCTAGGTTTTACACCTCGATCAGGGGCATTTGGGGTAAAAGGGATTAAATGGGTTTAATGGAATGTGGGCATTTAGACTTATTTGGCTTTGGTTTATTTGTTGGCACATAAAATCATGTGAGGCTTGGGTTGGAGATTGGGCATGGTGGAACGGGTAGTGGGTATATGGTTATTGGTTGGCAGATCTGGGTAGGGAGAGTAGCGGGTTGAAGAGGTGCTGGCCGGGTTCGGTGGTTGAGGATCGCCGGAGATGGTTCAACGAAGGGGCTTGGGTTTTGGGTGAGTTCAGGCCCGTGTTGGACTGCCGGCAGCTGGTGGACAGCGCCGGGTTTGGGCAGGGTGATTTCGGCAGTCGCGAGTTGGGGCTGTAGCCAGACCAGAGGTCGCAGACCTGAGAGAGGGAACATGAGGTACTGCTGTCGGTGGCGACGATTTTTTGTGTGACTGGAGGTAAGGTCGCAAGTGGAAGGGGCTGTGGTGGCGGTTTGGAAGGGCGACTACGACGGGGGTTCACGGGTTTGCTCACCGGCGTTTTTGGGTAGGGGGGAGAGGATCAGGTATGGGTTTGTTTGGTTAAGAGAGAGAGAGAGAGAGTTTGTGGGTTAGAAGTTTAATGGTGGGAGGAAAGAGAAAGAGGTTGATGGGGAAGAAGATGACTTGGGGGTGATATGGTGTGGTGAGGTGTAGGGTTGATGAGTGTGGGTGAGAGAGTGTTTAGGTGTATGGGAGTGTGTAGTCATTGGGGTGTGAGTGAGTTGTGTGTGTGTTTAATTTGGACCCAACTAAAATAATAAAGACTCAACTAAACTTAATAAAACTAAAACTAAAAATAAAATCTAACTAAAAATAACACAAACTAAAAGCAATAAAAATATTAAAACTTAAAAAAATAAGATCCTAAGCTATATAAAATCTAAAATGAAATAAAAACTTAAAATCTAAATGAAAACTAAAGTCCTAAAAAATAATCTAATAAAACTAAAAAAAACTAATCCTAATAAAACTAAAAACTAATAAAAATCAAAATAAAATATAAAAATAGAAAATAAACCTAAATAAATCTAAACTAAAACCTAAAAATAAAAAAAATGACTCAAACTAAAAAAACAAAAATATAAAATAAAATACAATAGGGAACAAATCAAACACACGCGGCTCGGGATAGGGTTTAGGTAGGTTTAGGGACATGTTTAGGCTAGGGTTAGGGTAGGCTAGGGTTATGGGACAAGGTATTTAGCACCATTTTTGCACAATTGCCTTGATTTAAGCGTTTGAACTCTGCAATGCACATTCGGCCTATAAAACAGACAATAAAGCGCATAAGACCCAAATTGTCGAGAGTTAACAACTAAAATACATCTATTTGGGGTATAAAATGTACAGTTTTAGGTGCTTATCACACAGCTCGGTTGGTGGTACATCAGCAAAGGCGGTGACGAAGGAGGCTCCGTTGATTTAGGTTACTCCACCTTCTTATAATTTTTGACTGAGTAGCAGAAAGTCATCGAGTGTGCCACACAATTCTCATGCATCCGTGTCTGGGTTGAACAGGATTATGGATGAGGCCCTCTGACCTAAGTTATATTCGTTCTCTTTAATTTTTTGTTTCTATTAATTCTTTACTTACTCTTTATTAATCGGCTTGTCTTTTGCGTTGGTCTTTTCTTGCAGTATGTATGGGTGCCGACCAACTGCCAGCGAGACATCAAGGACTGGATGAACTCCATGTCTGATTCTATAAGGAAGTCTGCCCCTTCTTTCTTGGTTCCATCTGCCACCTTCGATGAGTGTCTTACTCTTAGAGTGGAGGGTCCACCGCTTGTCACCAGGGAAAGCGTATGCACCACTGGGCTGAGGGTTTTAGGGATGGTTGAGGGTTCAGGTGAAGTCCCGCTCGTATTTTTATTTTATTTTTCTTTGTATCTTCAAAATGTAATCATCTGAAGCAAGAATATATGAAAAATATGCATCTTCTTTTTGGTATTTTTCTTGATCAAATGACTTATCATATATCTACTTTTGATTTTCTCCAAACATTGTTTCATTTTGCGAAGACAAAGATGAGAATGAAAATAATTTTGAGAAAAATGTTTATTAAAAAAGGAGTAAAAAAATGGAATGACTCGGGGATAAATTTTCAAAATAAAGATTTTTGAAAATTGATTTTGGGCAGAAAAGGAAAAATATAATTTTCTAAAATATGGGGTTGCCAATCGGCATACCCCTTGACCAGACTATGGGCATGGGGGTTGAGTCAAATCACTCCTAAGCTTTGATTGCACATTCCTGCATACTTGTGTACTTCTGTAGGGCTGATGGTTAAACGGGATTGTAGAAAATTTGTCTTTTGCATGGATTTTTAGGTATAAAAGGAGAGTATATGGGGTGTGTTTTCTCACAAACACCAATTTTTATCGTCTTCTTTTTACTTATTTATTCTCCAAATGTCTCTTCTATTGTACGAATAATTCTTTTCTTATATTTAAGGCTTAGAGGCCATGTGCCTTTATAATGTTAACTATGATTCTTTCAGCTTGCATCGGGTTTCTCTGTGGAGTAATCGGTCCATATACTTGAACTTACTAGCAGCGGCGGTATAATTTTGGTATGCAGAGGATCACGTCTTTTTGTTTGTCCTGGATGAGTCATGTCCTACCTAAGAGGAATTCTCAACAATGTTGGGGGTTAGCCCCAATGTTGCTACGTACATGGTCAATTTTTCTCATTCTTATCGAGCATTCCTGGATGAGTTTCTGAAGAGGTGCGCTTGCGTTCAAATTAAGAAATTATATAATTAAACTCGGTTTTACCCAATTAAACCCTAAACATGCATCTAGGTGTGATTGAATAAGTTGTAAAATATGCAAGAAGATTCAAACACACACATGTGAAGAAAAATCCCCCAGAGGGGCAAAACAATTTATTTTCATTATAATATTGTAACATATAGTTTCTCGGATTACAATGAAAATACAGTGACACATAATTACCTGCAGGCCTCAGATTTGTATTCGGCGGATCGAACTTTCCCTTTCCAGGAGGGAAACAATGAAGAAGAAGGATGGTCTTCTCCACAAGGGTATAGACACACGATAGTGTTCTTGGGTTGCAAACAGATTCACAAGGGTTTGGAAAGTTGTGTGAATCAAAACATGAGTCTTGGGACTCAAAAAGATGAAGGCTTGGAGTATTTATGACTCTGAATATAGTCTATGAAAGTCTTCCTAAAAAAATGCCCGAAGTTGGTTTATAAAAGAAAACTAGCCCTAAAAAAACTGAACACGATCTGCACGATTTTATCTTAGGCGGACCGGTCCGCTTCTGATCCGGACCGGTCCGATGTCGGATCGGTTCATTTTTGAAAATGGTCTCTTCAGTTTGCAATCGGTCCGAGGTATACTGGTTTTGGGGCGGATCGGTTCGGGTAGAGGCGGATCGGTCGGGAGGAAGACCGGTTCTTTTTCCAAACTGGCGGATCGGTCCGTGGCAGACCGATTCCTTTTTAAAATAGGCGGACCAGTCCGGCTGTAGAAAACTTGATTCCATGAATGCTTTGATATTTGGATCTGTTGATGAAGATGCAATCTGGAATTTCTTCAACGATGTAACGGCGTATGACATATAAATAGAAAATGGAAAAAAAATGTCCTTACAAATCTCGCCCTATGTCTATGCCGGTACAAACATAAAAAATCCGAATTATCAAATATAAAATTGCCTATACAAATCTACCCTTCCATGAACCCAAAACTGAAAAGGTACAAATGAATAAGACTTCATCGTTTGTTCTTCAACTCTTCAGGAATCTCAATGCTTTTCTCATCAGAGTGTGCAATTCAGAGATCATCAAAGAAGTACCTACACACATGATACAAAGCAAAATACCAAGTGACGTATCGAGTTTGAAATAAGATAAACATCTCAAAAACTCCCCCAAAATTCAAACTCCCCGATAATATGATAATTCTTTCTCCCCCTTTTTATGATGTCCCCCAATAGACCAATTAGAAGAATGAATCAAATAAGAAAAATCGGGGTGTCACAAGGACATAAACTACTATTTTTGAAATTTTTTAATTTTTTCAACCATAACAAACAAAAAATCACACCATGAACGAACACAAAACAACCAAGTCAATGATAACGAAAATGTAGGGGTGTGATCAAATTCGATAGGAAAATCAATGCATACAAACATGACAAATGTGCACGATGAATATCGGATACTCCTAACGAATGAACTCAAAATCATCCTTTGGTGTAAAAAGGTGGTAATATGAGACATTCACTCAATCTAATCAACAAATCAAAGCTCAAAGTGATTTTCACCCCAATAACGTCCAAAACTATTTCATGTTTTTTCAGGACTTTCAAGGAAGTGCAAACCCGTTTATATTCTCCAACCAAACTCCCTCTGATTTTTATTTTGAATAGAGGCTTTCTAAATTCTCAAATTTTGGAGAATTGATGGTGAAACCTAATGGCCCAGATTTGGCATGAATAGCTTTTTATTGCTTTTAACTATTTTCGGGCTCTTTTAACCTCTTCGGACCTCGGATAATAAAATTTCTCCATTTTTAGGTCCTTTTGAACGATGGCTTTTGCGCAAAGAATAGATAATTACCTTTCGCACCCTCTCCCCATTCTTAATTAAACACACTGGCTTACCAAAACGGTTTTTACATGCATTCCAATCTTGTCATGTTTAATTGCATATTGTTAGTTGTATAGACAGAATTGAGATGGAAACATGCAAGCCAACATATGATAGACAAGTGCAATAATCAAATAAGACCATGCATGTGTGCAATAAAGGAGATAGGAGTCAAACATGTAGAAAGATATCACTAATCACATCTCAAAGACTCAAAACAATGTAAAGCACATGGATGAAATGATGTAGCATCTCAAATCTCTATCAAACAGTCACATGGATAAGTGGAATGAAGTTGTGACTTGGCTATCTAAAATTCTCATCCACAAAAGGAGCAAAAAAAAAAGAATACAAAAATCTTTTTGTGTTTTTCTAAAAAAATTTATAAAAAGAAAATCTTTTTGGATTTTTCAAAAAAAAACAAAAAACAAAACATATGATACAATCTAGCAATAGGCATCAGATGATATGAAATGAATGTATTCTATGTTAGACACGAACCTACCCTTCAGTCAACTGTGAAAATCCCCAAAGACTTCCTAAGACTCTCGAATCTAAGGGCATCTAAAGGTTTCGTGAAAATATCGGCTAACTGACGGTCGGTGGGAACAAAACTCAGGAATACGACCTTCTCTCAACTAACTGACGTATGAAGTGCTCGCGTATCCTGATGTTCTTTGTGCGCGAATGATGGACTGGATTGCGGGATATGTGTATCGCGCTCGTGTTATCACAGGAAATGGTCATGGTGTCCTGTGAAATCCCATAATCCTCCAGCATCTGCTTCATCCACAAGGGTTTCATGCAACAACTCCCGGCGGCGATGTACTCATCCTCCATAGTGGACAAAGAGATGGAGTTTTGCTTCTTGCTCAACCAGGAGACAAGAGCATAACCAAAATAAAAACACCCACCAAAAGTTCTCCTACAACCATCTACATCCCCGACCCAATCGGCATCCAAATAGGCGGACAAACGATCATTGGTATCAAAGGAATACCAAATACCGTATGAGAGAGTCCCACTTATGTATTTGATAATACGTTTTAGAGCGAGTAAGTGTGACTCTTTCGGGGATGCCTGATAACGCGCATAGACTCCAACACTAAAGGCTATGTCAGGATGACTGGGTTTACTCTATGTCCTTGCCTGAAGTGTCCTTACTAAGCTTCATAGAAGTACTCATAGGTGTACGTGCATGCTTTGCGGAGTCTAGACCAAATTTCTTCACTAGGTCTCTAGCATACTTGGATTGGGAGATAAACATCCCATCCTCTAGCTGACGAACTTGGAGACCAAGAAAGAAAGTAAGCTCACCTACCATGCTCATCTCAAATTCACTTTTCATCTCCTCCTCAAAGTGGTAATCATGCTGGGAGCACGTGGATCCAAAGACTATGTCGTCCACATAGACCTGGGCAACCAAAATAGCATCGTCATCTCTCCTGACGAATAACGTCATATCAACTCCCCCTCTCTTGAAGCCACGGGCTAAGAGATAGGAAGTAATCCTTTCGTACCAAGCACGGGGTGATTTTTTCAAACCATACAAGGCTTTCCTCAGATAATAAACGTGCTCAGGGTGCTTAGGGTCTTCAAACCCTTTTGGTTGTTCCACATAAACCTCCTCCCGTAGAATGCCATTTTGGAAGGCACTCTTGACATCCATCTGATATAACTTAAAGTGCAGATGACATGCGATGGTGAGTAGTAAGCGGATGGACTCAAGCCTCGCAATAGGAGAAAATGTCTCCCCAAAGTCGACACCCTCTATATGCGTGTAGCCTTGAGCGACCAACCTAGCCTTATATCTGATTATCGTACCATTTTCATCCATTTTATTCTTAAAAATCCACCGGGTACCTATCACATTAGTCTCACTAGGTCGGGGGACTAGTTCCCAGACATTGTTCATTTTAAACTGAAGCAACTCATCCTGCATAACAGATATCCAGTGTTCATCCTTGAGTGCTTCTTTGTGATTCTTGGGCTCGGCTTTGGACGTGTAGCAAAAGTGGCTAATGACGTTCTCTAGCTGGGCACGAGTCTTGACCCCAAGAGTGGGATCACCTAAAATGGAGGCAGGGTCATGACTCTTGTGAACCCAAGAAGGTGTGTCCCCTAGCACAGGAGTAGGATCCACAAAGTGTGGGTGAGGGACAAGTAAATCACTGCCAAAAAAGTCCTCATCCTCACACTGAAGGTTAGGATCAATAACCGTTGGAGGTTCTTCATCTTGCACGGTGACGTTTATTAATTCCATAACCTTAGATCTCTTCAGGTTAAAAACTCGGTACGCTCTACTATTCGATGAATATCCCAATAATATTCCCTCGTCGCTCCGAGACTCAAACTTTCCTAATTGCTCTCTACCCCGTAGAATGTAGCATTTACTCCCCAAAACACGGAAATATGCAAGGTTGGGTTTCTTGCCAGTCCACAACTCATAAGGCACCTGACATGTGTGTGGACGCAGGTAAACCTTATTCACCGTGTGGGATGTAGTAGATACTGCCTCTGCCCAAAATCTCCTAGAAACATTACGACCTAGAAGCATAGATCTATCCATTTCCTAGATCATCTTATTCTTTCTCTCAATAATCCCATTTTGCTGAGGAGTCTTCACAGCAGAAAACTCATGTTTGATCCCAAGGCTATCACATTTTTCTGAGGCATCTGACATGTGTGTGGATGCAGGTAAACCCTATTCACCATGTGGCATTCAGTAGATACTACCTCTGCCCAAAATCTCCTAGAAACATTACGACCTAGAAGCATAGATCTAGCCATTTCCTAGATCGTCTTATTCTTTCTCTCAACAATCCCATTTTGCTGAGGAGTCTTCGCAGCAGAAAACTCATGTTTGATCCCAAGGCTATCACAGTAGAGATCTATCTTTGCTTCCTTAAATTCTGTGCCATTGTCACTACGGATCCTATTAATAGTGACTCTATGTTGATTTTGTAGGACACGACACTTGGTCTTTAAAAACTCCACAGCATCGGATTTCTCCCTCAGAAAACCTACAATAGAATATATGGAGAAATCATCTACCATCACGAGGATATACCTCTTACCACCCAAAATCTCAGTACGAGTAGGACCCATAAGATCCATGTGAATCAGCTCAAGTACTCGGGAGGTGGTAATGGAATGCAACTTCCTATGAGGACTCTGAATTTGCTTTCCCAACTGACAGGGTCCATAAACCATGGAAGTTGACTTTCCAAGAGATGATAAGCCACGTACTAGGTCCTTTTTGGCTAACTTAGTCAACTCTCTAACGTTCACGTGACCTAGACGTTGGTGCCACAAATCCATAGGAGTGATCGTGGCGCTGTTGCAGACAAGTGAGGACATGGGCTCATTCCCATAGCAATTATCCTTGGTCCTCACCCCTTGCACTAAAAGTTTACCGGCTTGATTGTAAACATTACACGCGTCCCGGTCAAACTTTACTGCAAAGTCAGCGTCGCACAGCTGGCTAATGCTGAGAAGGTTTGCTTTCAAACCTTTGACGTATAAAACATTCTCTAGCTTAGGAAATCCTGGTAACTCTACTGTACCTCGTCCTATAATGATAGACTGGCTCCCGTCTCCAAATGTGACCCTAACATCATTATAATCCTCAAGGTAGGTAAAAAATGTGGCATCACCTGTCATGTGTGTGGATCACCCACTATCAAAATACCACTGTGAGGTATTATGAGCTTTGAGAGAGACATGGACAACAAGGGATTTCTTATCTTTCTTTGGCACCCAAAAAGTGGTTACCTTTTGTTTACCTTTGTTGTTGTTGGTTTTAGCCGGAATGTGAGAAGCATTCACTTACGGTAAAGACATCCGTCAGAATTCCACCATCAAACTCTGAGACGTGGCAGCTAAAAACTCAACTCTCTCTCTCAGACTGGTAAAATCATCAGTATGCTGTGGTGAAGCAGTAGTACGTCGTGTCCGACCCATACTATAACAAAACTCCCTGAGGTGGCCTTTTCTTTTGCAATATGTACAAAAGAACACAGTCAAAGGCGGACCTTGGTTTTCTTTTCTTGGACGAAATCTCCTTCGAGGTTTTTGACGAAGGCCAAAAGGAGTCGTAGTAAACTCAGGAACTAGTTCAGGTGCAATTTGGAACATAGAGGCACCATCATAACCTATTCCCTGCCTATCACCAAAACCTAAAGCGAGGCCGACGAGCATCTTTCCCATCTTTCCAGATCTGTCCTCAATTTGTACCTTGACTTCCCGTGCTCTCTCCAGATCATGAGTAAGCTGGGAAATAAGGGCTTCAAGTTTCTTTCGAGTCTCCACGGAGGAATGAAGCTCACTCGTAAGACTAGACACTTGTTTAGTCAAGTCCCCTTTCTCTTTCTCAAAACAACTCTCTCTCTCTAAACAAACTCTCTTTCTCAACACATGCATACTCTCTCTCTCTCTCATGATGGTGCAGGTCGAGGACTCTATCTCTCTTGCTTCTTCTAACTCTTCTTCTAACGCAGTGATCCTAAGGACTAATGGTTTATTATGCTTTTTAGTTTTAAATGACTCATTATATAACTCGGCATAGGCGCGTTGAAGATTACTCTTGCTCTCACTTGCGTCATCCTCCCCCTCACTCACATCGATCTCACTGTCGATGTGTTCCTGTGAAGCAACATCCTCGTCGTCGTGAGGAGAACTAGAAGTACTCACATGACTAGCCATGAATGCGGTGAAGTTACACTCATGCGGTGACTCATCTCCAGAATCCACCGACTCGACCTCACTGTCGTCGCTAAGGGTAGCATTAAGGACAACTTTGCCCTTTTCTCTGTTCAGGCGTGTGGCACACTCAAAGGCTCTATGACCCCTACCGTCGCTCTCAAAGCATCTCTCACTTTCTTTCTTGGGAGGATCTTTAAAAACTTTTTCATTTTTCTTTGCAGACTTATTTTTCTCTTCAGACTTATTTTTCTCAAACTTCTTTTTATCTTTAACATTACCATTTTTCTTGAATTTGAGAATTCTCTTGATTTTTTTTGCAAATAGGGCCAAATCATCTAAGTCAAAATCACACTCAGAATCTGACGTGTCAGTCTCTCTCTTCCTATGACTCTCCCCTTTTTCTTGCCATCCCTTCACTCTTTCTTTCCTGGGCCTTAAGTGCAATTCCTTTATCCTTAGACTTGACAGTTTTAGGGAACATATCAATTTCATATATTTGCAAGTCTCCTATAAGTTCCTCCAATTTTAGCGTATTTAAATTACCCATAGAATTTAGCACGGTGACTTTAGGGATAAAACTCTTAGGAAGGGAACGAAGAATCTTTTTAACAACTCTAGCATTAGGAATATGTTCACTAATATTAAAGCTAGTATTAACAATGTCAGATAGCCAAGCATAAAAATTATCAAAACATTCAGTTTCATGCATGGTGATGGTTTCAAATTGAGTTGTTAAATTTTGCAATTTAGACTCTTTTACATCATTAGTTCCTTCATGGGTAAGTTGCAAAACATCCCATGCCTCTTTTGACGTGGTGCACGTCATGATACGTCGGAACTCATCAGAAGTAATGGATCCTAAAATAACACTTAAACCTTTAGAATTAAAAGATGACCATTTAAATTCTTCTTCAGTCCAAGTGGTGATAGGTTTTAAATTGGTCACATTTTCAATAGTCACGGAGGGAGGAGTCCATCCTCTTTCAACTAAAATCCAGACACGTTCATCTATGGCCTTTAAAGCAGACTTCATGCGGGCTTTCCAGTATGCATAGTTTGTCCCGTAAAAAATTGGCATTTTATTATATGATTTCTCCATTGAAAACGCTCTTTTTCAAAAATCATTTTTTTTAGAAAATTGATATCTTAGAAAAATTTTGTGGAAAATTAGGAATACGCGATAGATTAGCGTAACCTGCTCTAATACCAATTTGAAGAGGTGCGCTTGCATTCAAATTAAGAAATTATATAATTAAACTCAGTGTTACCCAATTAAACCCTAAACATGCATCTAGGTTTGATTGAATAAGTTGTAAATCATGCAAGAAGATTCAAACACACACATGTGAGGAAAAATCCCCCAAAGGGGCAAAACCATTTATTTTCATTATAATATTGTAACATACAATTTCTCGGATTACAATGAAAATACGGTGACACAGAATTACCCGCAGGCGTCGGATCTATAGTCGGCGGCTGGAACTTTCCCTTTCAAAGAGGGCAGCGATGAAGAAGAAGGACGGTCTTATCCACAAGGGTATAGACACACGATAGTGTTCTTGGGTTGCAAACAGATTCACAACGGTTTAGAAAGTTATGTGAATCAAAACATGAGTCTTGGGACTCACAAAGATGAAGACTTGGAGTATTTAGGACTCTGAAAATAGTCTATGAAAGTATTCCTAAACAAATCCCCGAAGTTGGTTTATAAAAGAAAACTGGCCCTAAAAAATCTGAACACGATCTGCACGATTTTATCTTAGGCGGACCGGTCCGCTTCTGATCTGGATTGGTCTAATGTGGGATCGGTTCATTTTTTAAAAGGGTCTCTTCAGTTCGCAGTCGGTCCGAGGTATACTAATTTGCTGCAAAGCGGATCGGTCCGGGTAGAGGCGGATCAGTTCGGAGGAGAATCGGTTCTTTTTCCAAACTAGTGGATAGGTCTGTGGTGGACCGGTTCCTTTTTAAAATAGGTGGACCGGTCCGGTTGCAGAAAACTTGATTCCATGAATGCTTTGATATTCGGATCCATTGATGAAGATGCGATCTGGAATTTCTTCAACAATGTAACGGCATATGACATATAAATAGAAAATGGACAAAAATGTCCTTACAGTTTCTCTATATTTCCCCTTCAATGTCTCGGACATTGGTTCATGGAGGGATTATTTTTCTTCCTGGTGTTATGCATTCAGTGCCTCATAGGAGCTTTAAAGATGGTGGCTTTATCAAAGATGTTGCTTTAGGCCTAACTGCGAGGATATTACTAGTGACAAGGGACTTGAAATCTGATCCCCGAGTTGTTGTGATAACGACATGAATGTCATACTATTGTAGTCCTATTGCGGTGGTGATGACGGAGACCCTGAACGATCTTAATTCTTGGAATGAGGACCATTCCGATTTTCTGAGGGGGAGCCCAATGATGTTGTTCATGTAGCCTGCAGAAAGGTTTAGTCTGGTGGCTCCTCCTGATTACCCCTTGGTAGGTGTGCCTAATTTATTTGTTCTATCTTTCTTCAGTTTCGACCCATCGACAGAGAACTGATTCAACTAATTTGTGGAGCACATTACTCGATGTCTTTGTTGGTCAGTGCCATGGTGTGGAGACTTGCAGGCTATTTTATTGCTAGTAGAGTACCGGTATGTGAGATTGGTTGGCCTCCAGGAGACCTCCTTTTATTTCCCTAGGAGGCCTCTATGACAAGCTGGGTGGAAATAAATAGTGCCTCCGCACATAACGAACTTCTTTTTGAGGGAGGAACTGACTGAATCATTACGGATGATACTGGGTTCCTTGTTGCAACATCCCCGATTATCTACCATGCTTCATAATCTGTGGGAGGAGCCTAACATGTGTCTGGGGATTACCTGAAGTGGTTGTGTAAGTGGGTAGTGTAGAAGATTATGGAAGATGAGACTGGGCAAAGGTGTCTTCTCGTCTTCGACAGCATGGAGGAGGGTGTTGTGGTTTTGTCCAAACTTCTTTGGGTGTATCTCTCCATGGAGCGCATATGAATTGTTAACCATAAGTGGAAGACTTAGGGACCTTTAAAGGCAGGGAATGATGATGAAGCGGGATCGTCTGGCAGTTGAGGACAAAATCTATGAAACTAGGGTAACATTTTGTGAAGATGGGATAATTTGTGTTTTAGTTATTTTGGTGTTTTCTATGGGGTTAGGAATATTTTTTGTAAAGCTGGTATGGAATAGGTAGGTTTGTTTAAGATGGTCTTTTTTAGTAAAAGTCAAGGGGGTGGGGTATATTTAACGCCTTTCATTGATACTTCATGTAATAATTGTATCACTTTATTAGAAATAAAAATAATTTTGATTATATTTTGTTGTACCTCTTGATGTGTTTTGTATTTGAATCATATGTACTAATCGCTAAGTCATACATAATCCTTTTGTTCATGTAAATGATAAGATGGATCGCCGTTCTCAGGGATTAGAAAAGAACAATATTTTATGAAACATAAGTGGACCGTGCCCATATATGGCATATTGTCTTCGTATGTACCACTTGGGGTCTTGAAAATTTTTGTGAGTTTTATTTTTAAAGAAAATGTTTTGAGAGGATCAGGTCCCACATAGTACTGGGTAGGAGGAAATGAAGAGATTTTTTTTAGAATTGAATGGGGATAATAAGAGTCGTAGTGTGTCGAGAATTCGGACTAAGGGTAAAATTTCTTGAGATGGTCCAAGTTGACTGGACGTGCCATCTGTTTTCCGTCGAGGTCTATGAGCATAGCGCCACTTCCTCGCATAATTCTATTCATGATGTAGTAGTCGTTACAATTCAGTTTGAATTTCCCTCTGGGGTCCTAGACCGGTTCTACGATCTCTTTGATGGAAAGGTATCCTTCCTGGACACCACGATCCTTGAATTTTCTGTTTAATGATCGGGCTATTCGATAATGATATCCCTATATATGATATTGATCGTTTAGTATCTTTTCATCCAAGAGTGAGAGCTCATCATTGCGGTTTTGATGCTAATCTTCTTAGTTAACTTTGCTCTTGAGCATGACATAGAGGGAAGTATTTTTAGCTCAATGGGTAGTAAAACATCCATATCGTATACTAGATAATAAGGGGTAGCACTAGTAGGTGTTCTGATAGAAGTGCGGTAGCCCTAGAAGGCATATGGGATTCGATCGACCCAATCTCTACAACTCTCCATCATCTTGCACATGATGGTTTTGAGTCTTTTATTAGTGCCTTCTACATCACCATTGGTTTGGGTCGATAATAATAATATTTTTGTCTTTGAATCCCATACTCTTCGACCAATTCTGTGACCTCATCTTCGAAGTGGAGTCCATTATCTGATACTAACTCATGGGGAACTCCGTATCGATAAATGATGTTCTTTCTAATAAATTTGGCCATTTTCTTGGCATTCAGCACTGCATATGAATCGACTTCAACCCATTTGGTGAAATAATCAATGGCGACTAGGATGAATTCGTGACCGTTAGAAGCTTTGAGAGTGAACTTACCTATGATGTCAATGCCCCAGGTGGAGAAAACTCGAGGAGAAGTAATGTTATATAGTTCTTGAGTAGGCAAGTGTAGGAGAATTACAAACTGCTAGAATTTATGGCATTTGCGAACACAGGCAGTGTAATCTTTAACCATGGTGGTACAATAGTACTCTTGACGGATGATCCTCTTGGAAAGCATGTGGTTGTTCATGTGGGGCTAGCATTTCCTACTATGGATCTTCTCCATCATTCTTTCAATATCACCTATGATATATAATACAATGGGTTCCATTGAAATTTCTTTTGAAAAGTGCTTTATCACAGATGATGTACTGTGCATCAAGTTTGTTAAGGGTCGAACTATCTTTCTTGTCCAGTCTTGGAGATACCTACCATGTTTGAGGAGGCTCCAAATTTCATAGTACCATTACCCCGCCATGTCTAAGTCTTTCTCAATGACGAGCCCGATCTGGTAGAACTGAGTGGTTATAGCATGTTTCCGAATGAAGAATGGGGCCATTCTTATTCCCTCGAGCATGTTGACCATGGAGGCCAAGGTTGGGAAGTCATTGACTAGGCTATTCTTTGAACAAAGCAGGTAGTGGAAGGTGACATCTTTGAACTAGGAGGTCAGCTCTTCTAGGTGGGTGTGGAAGGGTTAGTAGCATCTTGTTTTTTACCTTCCATTTTTTGAGGATTTGGACTACAATGAGTGAGGAGTACCCATAAGCATTTCGGTGCTTGATACCTTTCTTGAGGTCGATTTTAAGGCCTATGGTGCATGCCTCATACTCAGTCATGTTATAGGTGCAAGGGATGTCTAGTTTGATGGAAATAGGGGTGTGAGAGTCATTAGAGTTAATCCGGATTATCCCAATGGCATATCTTTTGTTATTGCCAACTCTATCAAAGAACATTTTTCATATAATGTCTTCCTAAGAGGTGAAGGGAATATCTTCATCCGGGAATTCAGAGACCCAAACATTGGTTCCTTCCATGGGGGTAATTAGTAAGGTAGTTGGAGATGTCTCTATCTTTTATAGCTTTCTGCGTGAAGTACACAATATCAAATTTGGCTAACAACATCAACAACATGCCATTCATCTAGACAAAGCGGAATTTTCTAGAAGTTATTTGATGGAATCCATTTAGGATACTAGTTTTATGGGAAAGGCAAGTGATTAAGGGTGAAAAGTGGCACGTGTCAAAATGCTGATCATTGTTTTCTGTTCACCGCCTCAATACAAATAGATAAACTTATGACTACACTCAACGGGTGAGTAAAGCGGCCAAGTCCGGGTATCGAAATCCACAAAGACGAGTTGCTAGAAGTTATAAGGTTTAATATT
This sequence comes from Sambucus nigra, assembly GCA_949130495.1. Classification (NCBI taxonomy): domain Eukaryota; kingdom Viridiplantae; phylum Streptophyta; class Magnoliopsida; order Dipsacales; family Adoxaceae; genus Sambucus; species Sambucus nigra. Next base: position 202,829,893 of record OX422216.1, read on the forward strand.
CCTAAATAAAAGTGTAAAAGATGATTATACACAAAAAGGAAAAGATGCACAAAAGGGAAACACTAATCTAGGCGAGTGTATTTAAACTAGATTAACAAAAGTAGTAAAAACTATAGGTTGCGTCGAATATCCCTCACCCGAGTTAATTAGTATAAAATGGTTACATGGGTCGACGAGTTATTTAGACTGCGCCTCATTTCGCACTACACAAAATCCTGTGAATGGTCACGCCCAGTGGGTCACGGACTTGGGCCGTGACCATCTAGTCGCGAACTTGGGCCGTGACCCACTTAATATTTGGCGTGACCATATTTATTACCACACTAAATTATCCATGCTCTGGAAGTGGTCACGGACTAAATCCCTGACCACAGTGGGTCACGGACTTAGACCGTGACCTGGGCGTGACCAGCTTGGCGCTAAAATTCGCGCCAAAATTCCCTCCAAACTGGTCAGGGATTTAGGCTTAAAAACATGACATTAGAGGGTGAAAACTCGAAACAACCCCCTAACGGCCACGTGGGTGGCACCAACACCTCCCACGGGACCAATGTAACTCGTAGGAACTGACCCCGCAGCCGCGGGTCTCTCTGTTTGAGAATACGATGGTAATTTGCATATTTCTAGACTTAAGCAAAACATGGCGTTAGAGGGTGAAAACTCGAAACAGCCCCCGAACGGCCCCGGCCCCGGCCCCGGCCCCGTGGGCGCCACCAACACCTCCCACGGGACCAATGTAACTCGTAGGAACTGACCCCACAGTCGCGGGTCTCCCGATTTGAGAATACGACGATAATTTGTATATTTCTTGACTTAGGCTTAAAAACATAGCGTTAGAGGGTGAAAACTCGAAACAGCCCCCGAACGGCCCCGTGGGTGGCACCAACACCTCCCACGGGACCAATGTAACTCGTAGGAACTGACCCCGCAGCCGCGGGTCTCCCGGTTTGAGAATACAACGGTAATTTGCATATTTCTAGACTTAGGCTTAAAAACATGACGTTAGAGAGTGAAAACTCGAAACAGCCCCCGAACGGCCCCGTGGGTGGCACCAACACCTCCCACGGGACCAATGTAACTCGTAGGAACTGACCCCGCAGTTGCGGGTCTCAAAACGATGGTAATTTGCATATTTCTACTTGGTTACTGATAATTTTAACTCATATATGCAATTTTTCAGCTTGATTAAATTTTTTGTAAAACTATTTGGTTACTGATATTTTTTTATGTATCCTATCATTTGTAGGATTTTTTCACGCGAAACAAATGAAGGATGCAATGGTCTACGGCATGAACATTGTTTATATGTTGTGGACATTCAGGATTTTATTTTTTGTGTTTCAGCCGTGCGGGCTTTTATTGTTTAGTTTTATGGCCATGCGGGCTTTTATAATTTGATTGTTGAATTTTATGGCCGTGCGGGCTTTATAATAATTAGGCTTTACATTTACGGGTTTTGGAATGTCAAGAAAATAGAGGAAACTCTTTCCAATTTTTTTGGTCTGTGAATTATTAAGACGTTTAATATTTATAAGTTTGTATATATATTTGTTTATTAACAACGTTCTCGATTCACAGTTTGTGATTGGACCCCCAATTTTAGGTGCACTCACAGGACCCCTAATTTTAGGATTGGACAAAAAAAATACATTTTTTTTAAAATTATAGTTAAATATGGCCATGGACTTTGTCCATGACCATTTTAATTTTTTTCGTCACGCATAAAAATGGTCGCGAACTTGGGCCGCGACCATTTTTTTTTATATTTTTGGTCATGGTTATGGGTCACGACCAAAGCCCGTGGCCATTTTTTTCCTTTTTTTTTGTCACGATCGTGGGTCATGGACTTGGACCGCGACCAATTTTTTAATTTTTTTTGGTCACGGTTGTGGGTTGCGGACTTTGGCCGCGACCAATTTGTCACGGTTGTGGGTCACGGATGAGGACCGCGACCAATTTTTTTTTTTTTTGTCATGGTCGTGGGTCGCGGACTTTGGCCGCGACCAATTTGTCACGGTTGTCGGTCACGGATGAGGGCCACGACCCGTCATGGCATGGGTCACGGCCCAAGTCTGCGACCATCTGCCGTGACCCCCTCTCGGCCGTGACCATTTTTCGGTCACGGACTTAGGCCGCGACCCACGAAAATGGTCACGCCCGACGTGGTCACGGCCCAAGTCTGCGACCCACAGTTTTGGTCAGGGATTTTGGCCGTGACCAATCGCCAGTTTTGGTGTAGTGTCGACAATTAATTAAATCAAGAGTTATCACACCCCTAAATTCGCATAACAGTCTAATATGATTTTGGCGTCAACAAATACCCCAAAAATTACGCACGCAAGGTCGTAAGCACAAAGCATACATGATATGCCCCATCAAATATCCTAGGTGTAATAACTAGTACAACACACTCGAAATAGACCCGTAAGCTCCATCACCAAAGCCAAGCAACATATCAACCCAAAATTAGTTCAATCTGACACAACCTAGACTAAATTAGCTAGAAAGCATATTAAAAATGCGCTAAATGAAAGCGGTAAATAAATGCAATAAAACTACACTAGAAATCAAGTAAATGAAAACAAGTAAATAAAGCAAGTAAACTAACTACAGAGCAAGAATTAAGTAAATACAAACTATATTAATAGAGAGGGAAGATGAAAGTATAAGTTACAAACCCTAATGGGTGTCAAACCAAGAGAGGAAGAAGAAATGAGATCTCAACCCCCAAACCCTAAGCTATTCTATCTAAACTATAATTATATCTATCTCTATTGATTATTACAACAAAAAAACATTATATAGTAAGTTGGAATTAAATTAGAAAAGAAAAGGAAAAAGGAAAAAAAAAGGAAAATATTTGCAGAAAACAAGGGATCGATCGATCGATCCCTTTGATCGATCGATCGATCGATCAGATATGAGCCCACTGCCTCCCACGATGAATGAAAATTAAGGGATTGATCAATAGATCCTTCTGATCGATCGATCGATCGATCGAGCAGGTCTGCATCAATCTTCCTCTTGTTTTGGTGTAGTTGGAAATCTCTTCCACCAAAAGTGCCGTAACTTCTTCGTTAGGGATCGGAATCGCGCACCGTTTGCCACCACGCGAAGCTTACGAGGAGGGATACGACTTTTGTGAAGATGTTGATCTAGGTGAAATGGAAAGACCGAATTGCCCTTGAACGTGTGATTGCGTACGGAACATGAGCGAAATGCGTCCAAACTACATACTTGGTACCTAAATACCTACAAAAGCCCAATTATACCTCATATAGCATGTTACCAATATAAAACAGAGGTTGTCTCATTAACGGGAACAAATATAGAGATTAAAGCACCCGAGGGGGCTAAAATGAGTAGTTTAGGGGGTAGAAATATGCAATATTCGGTACGAATCAGCAAGCATGTAGTTTCGTAACTTTTGAGTGACCCAAACTAAGGCGACGCATGATTTTTCCAAAGTAGTGTAGTTGACTTTGTACCTAGTGTACTTTTTAGTGGCATAATAGATGGCCTTTCCCTTGCATAATTCTTCAATATATTGGGCTAGCAAATCCCCTGTAGCGGTGTCTGTAACGGTCAAGAATAATAGGAAAAGGATACCTGGCTCTGGAGGAATTAGTGTCGGAGGTCGGGTGAGGTATCTCTTGATTTGATCAAGGGATTCTTAGAAGGCCTCATTCCTGACTTTAGTTAAGTCCTTTCAGAGAAGTTCAAAAATGGGTTCGTAGATGGAGGTCAGCTGACTGATGAACTGACTGATGTATTGTAGTTTACCCAGGAATCCTAAGACTTCATTCTCCATACATGGTGGTGGAATCTCAAGTATGGCTTTCATCTTGGTAGGGTCTACTTCGATTCCTTTCTCATTAACCATGAATCCCAAGATTTTTCTTTTAGTGACACCAAAAACACACTTTTGTGGATATAACCGCATCTGGTATTTGTGACACCCCACCTAATTAATTATCGGGTGATCAGTCCTTAATTAATTCATTTAAGAATATCAAGTTGGTTCAAATAATGCATCACTGTCGAAAACTCAAATTTTAATTTAATAAAAACTAACCACCTAATATTTAAAAAGGTTGGTGTCAAAATTTTATGTTATTATTAACCATCATCATTAAAGGGTAATATCTAAACATCACCATACATCAAAATAGTATAAGGTAAGAACTAACTAACGTAAAATAAAGCACTGGAGTAAACACATCCAGTCAAAATTCCATACAATAATCGAATAACATGACATCAAAGTCTAATGATAGAATAAAAACAACCCTAATCTCTTAAAGTAAAATAGGAGGGACGACATGTCCAATTGAAATGAAATGACTGATGGATAAGGAGAAATAGACTCAGAAACGTCTACTAGCAATATCCTGTAGCTTCCACAGCAGCTATTGCTCGACAAATGAATGGAATCTCCTAAGCCTGGTGTCCCTGTGGCTGAGCACCTAAAATAATAGAACAAGATAAGAGATTTGCAGAAAACGGGTTAGAGCCCGAGTAGAAAATTGTTTAATTACAACAAGTGCTTAAATTGATTTAATTAGCACATATATTATCCAAGTTAGTACCGAGCATAGAAAAAACAAATAACAAAGAGTTAACTAATTACACTAGACAGAATTAAAAGAAAGAAAAGATAAAAAAAGAAAGAAAGAATAAAAAGCTAACTATTATCAACCTACTATTTAGGCTTCACACTAACAATAGACTACAAGTCTAAATAGTTGAGGGTCCACCATGAGAACGATTTGACTTTGGAGGATAATCGGTGTACCCTTACTCTCAAGGATGCCTTCTGAAAAATATGAATTATGTTTGAACAACGGAAGACATGTGTAATGTGGAAGAAAGGAACCATCGCTAATTAAAAGTTTTAGAGGGACGATGTGGGATTTGGATTGAACGGGTGCCAAAAACATGTGGGTACCGAGCAAAGAAGAATATCCTCCCAAGGATTTTGAAATTGGAATGGGATAGGGTGCACATGAAGGCAAATATGCGTTCATGGGGAGGAAATAAATTCGAACTCAAGAGATGCATCATCATCGCTTGAATATTGAGTTTCGAATGAAATAAGATCATTTTCGATGAAATGTTCTTCTTTGGGGGACAAAGAAGAAATCATTTCATTGGAAATATATATTCCTTCCATTTCATCCTCACTTCCAATATCTATTACGCGATGGGAAAAGTCAAAAAGGGTTTGTTCCAAAGTAGGCACGAAGTCCTCATTCGGTTCAAAACATTCCCCGACTTTAAAAGTCTTGGAAGAGAAATCGTCGTCGGATTAAAATAATAAATCTAATTCATGTTCCCACAAATGATTTTCTTCTCGATAACTATTTTCAATTTTCTCATTCTCATACATACGCAAGCCCTCGCCAAAATTCGTAGGCCGAGGTGCGGATTCTTGAAAATGCAAAAATTGAAAATTGTCATCGGACTTAAACTTAAACTCATTATTATAAGAATTTTGAAAACTATTTCAATTCGTTTCAAAATTCTTATTATAATTAATTAGAGGCCCACAATCATTATCATCATCATCATCAAAATTCCAATAACCCAAGTTTTGACTTTTGTTATACTCGCCCAAAGTCATTTTTGAATTTGTAAATTTTTGGGACTCTAAGTATTGTCCGAAAGTCATAGGATTATGAGCATTTTAAGAATTATAACAATGATTACCGAAAGAATTGGAATAACACATGCTTACCCCCAAAATGGCTCGAAGTGGCGAATTCCAAAAAGTATATGTGCGCGGGAAATTCAAGTGTTTCTTGGTGCTAAAATGTAGAAGTCCTACAAAAATGTTAGGAAAATAATACAAATAGAAAGCAAATACTACGAAATACTAAATCAAATAAATTCCAAAACAAACTCATCCCCGACAACAGTGCCATTTTGATTAAGGATGAAAAGTGGAGCGTGTCAAAATGCCAATCATTGTTTTTTGTTTACCGCCTCAATACAAAAAGATAAACTTATGACTACACTCAACGGGTGAGTATAGCGGCCAAGTCCGGGTATCAAAATCCACAAAGACGAGTTGCTAGAATTTATAAGGTTTAATATTCCTAAATAAAAGTGTAAAAGATGATTATACACAAAAAGAAAAAGATGCACAAAAGGGAAAGATTAATCTAGGCTAGTGTATTTAAACTAGATTAACAAAAACGGTAAAAAATATAGGTTGCGTCGAATATCCCTCACCCGAGTTAATTAGTATAAAATGGTTATATGGGTCGACGAGTTATTTAGACTGCGTCTCATTTCGACATTTAATTAAATCAAGAGTTTTCACACCCCTAAATTCGCATAGCAGTTTAATATGATTTTGGCGTCAACAAATACCTCAGAAATTACGCACGTAAGGTCGTAAGCACGGATCATACGTGATAAACCCTGTCAAATATCCTAGGCGTAATAACTAGGACAACGCACTCGAAATAGATCCGTAAACTCCATCACAAAAGAAAAGCAACATGTCAACCCGAAATGAGTTCAATAGGACACAACTTAGACTAAATTAGGTAGAAAGCATATTAAAAATGCGGTAGATGAAAGAGGTGAATAAACACAATAAAAAAACACTAGAAAGCAAGTAAATGAAAGCAAGTAAACTAACTACAAAGAAATAATTAAGGAAATACAAACTATATTAATGGAGAGGGAAGTTGAAAGTACAACTTACAAACCCTAATGGGTGTCAAACCAAGAGAGGAAGAAGAAATGAGATCTCAATCCCCAAACCCTAAGCTATTCTATCTAAAATCTAATTATATCTATCTATATTGATTATTATAACAAAAAACTTTATATAGTAAGCTGGAATTAAATTAGAAAAAAAAAGGAAAGGAAAATAAAAGGGAAAATATTTGCAGAAAATAGGGGATCGATCGATTAATCCCTTTGATCGATTGATCGATCGATCAAATATGAGTCCACTGCTTCCCATGATGAATGAAAATTAAATGATCGATCGTTGATCGATCGATCAAGCAAGTCTGTATCAATCTTCCTCTGTTTTGGTGTAGTTGGAAATCTCTTACGCTAAAAGTACCGTAAATTCTTCATCATGGATCATAATCGTGCACCGTTTATGGACACGAGAAGCTTGAGAGGAGGGCTACGACTTTCGTGAAGATGTTGGGTCAGGTTCCCAAACTGTGGAAAGACTGAATTGCCCTTGAACGTTCGATTGCGTATGGAACTTGAGCAGAATGCATCCAAACTCCATACTTGGTCCCTAAATACCTACAAAATCTCAATTATACCTCAAATAGCATGTTAACAATATAAAACAAAGGTTGTATGGTTAACGGGCATACATATAGAGATTAAGGCACCCTAGGGGGCTAAATACGTAGGTTTGAGGGTAGAAATATGCAATATTCGGTATGAATCCGCAAGCATGTAGTTTCGTAACTTTTGTGTGACCCAAACTAAGGCGACGCATGCTTTTTCCAAAGTAGTGTGGTTGACTTTGTACCTAGTGTACTTTTTTAGTGGCATAATAGATGGCCTTTCCCTTGCATAATTCTTCAATATATTGGGCTAGCAAATCCCCTATAGCGGTGTCTGTAACGGTCAAGAATAATAGGAAAAGGATACCTGGCTCCTGAGGAATTAGCATCGGTGGTCGGGTGAGGTATCGCTTGATTTGGTCAAGGGATTCTTAGAAGGCATCATTGCTCACTTTAGTTAAGTCCTTTCAAAGAAGTTCAAAAATGGGTTCGCAGATGGAGGTCAGCTGCGTGATGAACCGACTGATGTTTTGTAGTTTACCCAGGAATCCTAAGACTTCATTCTCCATACATGGTGGTGGCATCTCAAGTATGGATTTCATCTTGGTAGGGTATACTTCAATTCCCTTCTCATTAACCTTGAATCCCAAGAGTTTTCTTTTAGTGACACCAAAAACACACTTTTGTGGATATAATCGCATCTGGTATTTGTGACACCACGCCTAATTAATTACCGAGTGATTAGTCCTTAATTAATTAATTTTAAAATATTAAGTTGGTTCAGATAATGCATCACTGTCGAAAACTCAAATTTTGATTTAATAAAAACTAACCACCTAATATTTAAAAAGGTTGGTGTCAAAATTTTATCTTATTATTAAACATCATCATTAAAGGGTAATATCTAAACATCATCATACATCACAATAGTATAAGGTGAGAACTAACTGAAGTAAAATAAACAACTAGATTAAACACATCCAATCAAAATTCCATATAATAATCCAATAACATGACATCCAAGTGTAATAGTAGAATAAAAACAACTCTAAATCTCTGAATGTAACATAGGAGGGACGACATTTCCAACTGAAATAAAATGACTAATGGATAAGGAGAAATAGACTCAGAAACGTCTACTAGCAATATCTTGTAGCTTCCACAGCAGCTACAGCTCAGCAAATGAATGGAATCTCCTAAGTTTGGTGTCCCTGTAGCTGAGCACCTAAAATAATATAACAAGACCATAGATTTGCAGAAAACGGGTCAGAGCCCGAGTAGAAAATAGTTTAAATACAACAAGTGCTTAAAAGTTTTTAATTAGCACATATATTATCCATGTTAACTTAGCGTACTCGCTTGAGATTCTCACCTCTCATCTAATGTGCAAACCTAGTGAGTCTAACTACCCATACTAGTGTCGTCACTCTACCTGACTATATGTAGGATACTCACTATGTCGGATACAATATCTAAATAACCCGAGACCAATATATTTATAATATTTAGGAATAGGTTCAAGGGTGTAATAACTCTTTCTCATAGTATTCTTTATTCCCAAATGGTGACCCAATAAGTATATACTTTAATAAAGTAGCCAACAAGAAACACAGAATAGGAACTCAGTATACATATATAAAATCTCACTATGTATACATACGCATATATCAATACAACACCCATGGTTAAAAAAAACCTGGTGCTAGGCATACTCAACTATCTATTTCCATTGCAACGCTCATGCATAAAGGACAACAAGTTCAATCTCTCAAGAACCAATAAAACATTACACATATTGGAGGCGAACATAGTCCCAAGCCGATGGGCTACGCACATACTTATGCACCCATACGACCGTCTACACTATCGTTCTCATAGATAACTCATACCTAGGTTCCATGCTCTAGTGGTACGATTAGAAATCCCCCAAAAGGCACACAAGATAAGGTCGTCCACAATGTGTTAACTCCCGTTCGATAGCCAGTAGCTAGGTATGTCATACACATGATATTCCAAGTAATAAGCATGCACACAACTTATATACATTAATAGGTAATCACATATCCCGAATACTGTAATCCGTAAGTAATATTAATGCCCATACTCTCCACGATATCCGTATATATATAGCCTCTCTAGGACTTACATTATCTCCTATGTTTTCACACAAATTCAATACCCCTAGGACCATTACACCCTTAATTCCCTAACACTCTGGAACTTAAGCCACCCGTTACTCACGTAGGTTAATACACTCGCTTGGATAACCCTAGGCTGGTTTTTAACTTGAACGGACCCAAAATACTCATTCTGGAATCTCGTTAGAAGTTCGAGGATTCTCGTTAGAACGAGGATGTTCGAACGAAGTTCCCACTTCGAATGAACTCAGAAACTCGTTAGAAAGGTCATTGGAAATCTTGTCAGAAGGTTCGTTCGAACGAGTTTGTTCAAACGACCTGGGCAGGTCTTTGAATGAGAATTCGAGACAGACCCAGTTCTTCCAAATTTTGATTTTTCTCAACATTCCGAACCTCAAACTCAATCTAACATTCGTCCAACATCGGTTTAAATGTTTCTAAACTAACCCTAATCATTATGGGGCTATTTCTAACACAAATTAGTATTCAAATCTTTATGTTTTCAAAAGGGAAAACAATAATTTCTAAAATCTCTAAGAATCCTTATATAATGAACCCATCACTTTAGTTATTTCAAATCCTTAAATTAAATTCGTGATTTGTACATAAAATCTCCAGATTTAATAGTCTACAAATTGGGGTAAATCCTCTACATGCAACACAACACCAAAATCTAATGTTCTTCTACGATTAAACCTAATGAAACCCAAATTTCCATCATATGATGTCTAGATTATTAACAGAGTTTAATAAGAACAATATATGCTAAATAAACTAGCAAGATAAACACTTGCCTCGGAATGAACTTCTGATTCTTGGACTGAAATTGGTATGGGAACGATCCTCTTGACACGATCTATGCGCTGGTGTAATTTTTTTTGTGTGAAAGCTCGAGTTCTTGGCTTAAGGCTCCAATGGAGTCTTCTTCTTCCTTGGTTCTCTCTCTTTCTCATGTAACTTGAAACTGACAGACCACTAACCCTAAATTCTTCTAATTAAACCCAATTTCTGTCCATTTAATTACCCAAAAATCCTAAAAGACCAAAATACCCCTCTGGGGTGTTATTTTGGGCTAAATTGCCCCGAACTCCACATAAAATACCCGAGTAGTGTTTTCTAACTATTTCAACCCTTTCGAACACTCTAGCGCACTCAAAATAGTCATTCGAGTTATATAAAAATAATTTACCTTTTTAATCCCCAAATACATACCGGTGACGCGACTCATGCGCGGGTCCCAAATAATTATATCATGACTGCCGTGTATCTCATCCCCGCCATAATATTATTTCAATAACAACTAACTCTCGCCACACTAGTAATTATTACCATTAAATCAAATTAATTACAAATTAAATTTTTCCCTTTAAATTAATTAATCCCCATTTTCCATAATTTCATAATAAAATAAATGTGTAAAAATAAGGGGTATTACTGTATTGTCACAGTCGTTCGAAAAATATTCGGAGGGAAAGAATATAACCTTCTCGAATATGAAATTTAATTTTCACATTGTCCACATAAATCTCGACCTCCTTGTGAATAAGGTTGTGTAGGATGGTTGTGGCAACCCTTTGGTAGGTAGCCCCGGTGTTCTTAAGTCTGAATGGCAAGATAGTATAGCAAAAGGTTCCCCATGGGGTGATGAAGGTGGTTTTCTTCTGATGATCTAGGTGGATCCTGATCTGGTTATATCCGGTGAATGCATCAACAAACTATTTCAGGGCGTGACTGGCCATGTTGTCCACGAACATATTGATGTTTGGTAATTAATAATCGTCCTTTGGGAATGCTTTATTCAAATCTCGATAGTCAATGCACATGTGGACTTTTCCTTCTGACTTCATCACGGGAATGATGTTGGCGAGCCTTGTTGGGTATTCTACTATGCGAATGAAGCCCACGTTCAATTGTATGACCAATTCCTCGTTGACTTTGAGTGATAACTCGGTACTGAGTTTTCTCAACTTCTGTTTGATCGGCTTGCATTATGAGAATGTCAGGATCTCATGTTGAGCTATTTTCGAGTCAATGCTAGCATGTTATCATAGGACCATGCAAAGACGTCCATGAATTCTTTCAGTAGTTCCTCAAATTATGCACACTCATGCTCGTTAAGGTTGGACCCTATCTTAATCTCACACTGGTAGCTACTAGAACTGAGATCAATAACAACAGTCTCATAACCATTAATTTTAATATAATTACGTTGTTGTTATTTCCTTTTCAGGATCAATTAAGAATTGTTCATTTACAAAATCAACATCATCAAAAGTTGGATTAGAATCAAGAAAATTATTATAAGGCATAATAAGATACTCAAAATCCTCATTTATTTCATTTTTAGGGAAAACAACATTGAGAACCTCATCAAAATAGGTCTTGGTTACATTCATATCCGAAAGAGGAAAAACAAGAATAAGTTAAGAGACTTAAAGAGGGTAAACAACAGGGTTGGGTTAAATTTTAGCAGGATGGACTGGTATGACATTGCAGTTGAGGTGAGACGTGTCAGTAGTCGTGATCTTAGCGGAAGGGTCCGATGGCATGACATCTGAGCGGATCATGTAGAGATTCATCCTAGTGTCTACAAGTTGAATGATTCTTTGAAGTTACATTCCTTGGAATTCTAAGCGATTGCTAAGGTTTTCTTAGCGAGATGATGCACTTTATATTTTGAGTCTCCATCCCAAATGTGGTTGTTTTGAAAGAAGATCTCCATCCCAGTCTTCATCTTCTTGTCAATAAGGTCGTACCACGGTTCGAGGAATCCACATGAGGGGAAGTCTTCATCTTCTTTGACGAATCATCCACTCAAAGAGTCTTCTAAAATAGTCTATTCATTTTCTAGGTATCTTTTTGTTCAAGATCGATGGAGTGCTTTGAGTTTATTCGATGAAGGTTGGTAACCCAGGTCATATGGGGTAAATGCCTATTTTAGTAATATGGACTCAAGGATTCCTTGCTGACATTATCTTAAGCTCATCCTAGGCATGAAGTCCATGTTCTTGAACATCTAAATCACATTAACAATGACATGAGGGTTGTGTGGACAAACTCGGTCATTGAAGTTATTCATTGTCGGTATGGGGATCATATCAATTTTAAAACTGAAGAGAAGCATGTCATTGGTCCCATGTTGAATTTCTAATATTGGGTTAGTCGTGCTTACATTGTTTGCGTTGTAATCATCCCCCAAAATACTGATAACCTGACCTTTGGCAAAGAACTTCAGCTTTTGATGAAGAGAAGAAGACAACCCTCAGATGTTATGGAGCTAAGGGAAAGTAAGGAGTAGATTAAAGCATGCAGGTATGTCGATGACTTGAAATTTTATGAGAGGATGCCCCTAGTGTATTACTTCTAGAAGAATTTTATTATAAGCACGCACGGTGGCAGAGGTAGGAGTGAGATCACTGACTTTCAGTCCCAAACAGTTAAAGGTTATGATCGGACAAACATTGAGAGAAGATTCGTTGTCGGTAAGTGATAGTGGGACTGTCTTTCTTAATACCTTGACAGAGATTTTGAGAGTATAATTGTGATCAGAGCCGAACTTTTAAACTGGCAACTGGACTAGACTCTTCATGATTTGAACCACCTTCTAAATTGTCAAAGTTACCCCCATCTAGTGATGACTATGTATTATTTGAAAGAGTAATGAATACACTTAACAACCTCAACGGCTTCATCGTATAAGTCTTCCCACTTAGCGAGGAAATGCAGGAGTGATGGGACCAACCATCCCTGAAGTTTCAAAGCAGTGAGTAACTCAGAGATATTGAAGATTTCCTCTGTCTTGCGCAACATATTGTCCATGGTATGTACCCCATCATCTAGACTGACTTCTTAAATAGGCACTACACATTCTTCTGATTCTCGAGCCCACTTTCGGGCTTCCATGAACAAGCTGCTAAATTTTTAATAATTGACATAATATCGATGGGCAATTTCATCCCAAACTCTAAGAGTTGGTTCAACACAGCAGGTATCTCCATGCCTCCCCCTCGGATTGGGTAAGTATGGTAATACAGGACCTCATAAGGAGTGACAGATCTTGGTCAGTAAGACATAAAGGGTGCAAGAGGAATGATGAGAAAAGTTTGAGAGGTTTAAGTGAGACTGTATGGAGAATGGGTATTTTGATGGGCGTGATTTGAGTAGACGGGTCAAATTCTCGATCACTTTCTAGAAAGATGGCATTGGTATGTGATGGAAGTGGGTTGTAAGTCATATTATAATACCCTGTCCTAATAATCCAATAAATTATATATAAATTATTCTGAAGAGGGATAATGATGATTATAAGAGAATCGTGGGTAAAAAATTGAATAAATAAAAGAGTGGAAAATATAAAAAGGTTATTTAAATGGAATTAAAGGGTCGTTAGAACAGAGGTAGGATGTCGGGCAAAGGTTGTGAATAGCAGGACTTCAAACGAGATGCCACTACTTTAAAGTGGCATGTCGCGCGAACGGTACAAGAAGTCAAGCTTCAAACGTGGTGGAGATGTCATTCGAGCGGGATGGTCTTATCGTTCGAATGACGTGGATCAATTTTTTATCCGATTTCCCTTATGTGCTATCACATTTTTGGACCATGATTTGGTGTGCTATCAAGCCCAGATCTGCCCAGATTGGGAAACACGGGGATTTTAGGCTTTAGAGGGTTTTTAAATGGTTGTTTGGGATCATTTGTTGGAAAAAATGGAAAGAAGAGGTATAAAGAGAGAGGTAAGAGGTTGGTATTCGTCCATATGAGGTCTTCTCCCACCATTCATGAACCATTCTTCCATTATGAAACACCATTTTTTTATGTATTCCACCATGTCTGAAGTGTATACACTAATTTCCACCATTGTTGAGGAAGAGCTACGAATTTTGGAGAAGTGTTGGGGGATTTTTGGAGAAGATGATGAAAGCTTCCATGGAGTTTGAAGTGGGTCTTTCTTGGAAGCATGGATGGAGCACATTTGGAGCATTTGGGGGGATACATTTGGTAACCCCTAGAAGCCACCTTTGAGGTAAGGGTTTCTCCTCCTACATCAACACTTGTACCACCATTGGAGCCTTTAGAGGTGGTAAAATCTTATTCTTAGTATTAAAACTCCATTTTTTCATAATTTGTAGTCTTATAGTTAGATTACATGAGTAGTGTGCATTTGATTAGATGATGAAATTAACGTGTGGAAATAATAGACATTTATATGAAATAAAAATGTTGGCAATTTATTATTTTTGTTCAAAATAAACAACGAATAAATATTTCAAGGTTTTGAAATATTAAAAGTTGGTATTTTATGAAAATGGTGTATTTTCTAGACAGATTGATCTTAAACATTTTATCGAGTGAAATGCTTGGAAGTGATGAGTTTCTTTGTTAAATATTGGTGAAATAATGTTTCCAAGTTTCTTGCAAAAATGAAGATTTTGTGAAAATGGACATTTTGTTGAGTTTGAAGAAATTAAATGTCCTTTATACTTTAAAAATGTACTTTTGCAAGAAGGAGGAATTTCTAAACTGAAAATATGTTTAACCCAATCAATAGGATTTAAGGCTTAAAATCCATCTTCTCATGCATATCAACTTGTAGTATTTTGGCACTAAGTGTATAAACAAGTTTAAAGGAGATTTTGTTGGGTTAAAATATGAAATAATGAAAAGTAGAAATTCTTTTCTTCAAGTGTTTTAAAATAGAATTAAAGGTAAAGTGAACATAAGTTTGTAAGACTACATTGGTGATAAAAAGAAATACTAATTTCTTATAAAAATGGTCTTTAAGTGTAATTATATTTCTTGAGTAAAGAAAGTAAAGAAATGACTAATTTAGAAAACTGGTTAATAAAAGGTTGAACAAGTGCTAATGGCTAAATATTGGAACGTTGGTGTGTATAACTTAATAATGTTGCAAAAGATTAACACTTATGAAATTGGAAAGGAAAAAATGAGGTAAAGGTGTTTCCAATTAAGGAGAATAATACTCCAAGGTTGAAAGGGTGTTAAGGTGTTTAAACACTTAAGAAGTTAGTCTGGGTAACTTAATAGTGTTTTTTGGAAAAATTAACATTTTCATAAATGGAGTAAAAAGTGAGATTGAAAACAAATGGGTAAAATGGTACTTTTATTTAAAGTGGAACATTTTTATGAGATAAAAATGTTGGAAAAGGTGTTACATAAATTGGTACTAAATGAATATGATTTTTAGAATAAAATCATGGTTAAAGTGTAAAGAACACAGGTTGGGGTGTAACCCGAGGTTTGGCTTCAACGGGGTAAAAGGGGAAGAAAGAATAATGTGGACATTTGCAACGTGTTAAAACACATGTAAACGAACTTAGATGTCACTGGGATGAATTAGGATGTCTCGGAGCCCTAGGATAAAACACCCAAAATAACTGGCCATAGCATATGGTTCGTATGACCGATAATGTGGAGCCCGTTGAAGTATGCAGTATTTGGAAGATTGTGGGAAAAGATAAAGGAATAAGGAGCATGTCAAGAAATGGGTTGTGTGGTCAAATGTGTTAATACAACCTAACTCGAATGAATTAATAAATGTCATAATAAAGATTAAAATGGAATGTAAATGTGTAAAACAGGTAAGTACTTTCTTTATTTTTTTACGTTTGAAGCTTTTACGCTTGGACTTCGGAGTTCTCCCCATGGATCCCTCACATAGTTTAATTTGAAATTGGAATCGCATGTTAAACAAGTAAATTGTTAATTAAAATAAAATTGGACTTAAACATTATATAGGTTGTTTCATTGCACTTCACACCTAATGCTCGAGTTGGACCAGGTTGACTACGAGTAAATAATAAATTCGAGCCGAGGTGTTACAAATGGTATTAGAGCTCTAGGTTCAAGGTTCCTTCTGGGAGTGACGTGGTGATATTAGTATTGGATCTTTGAACATCGGTGTTGGTTTGGGAAAGTCATGCTAGTTTGGTGACTGTTTAGCCCATGGCCTCGACGGTATAGCCAAAGAGGTTAGCACGACAAGTAATTTGGTGCTAAGTGTATTGGATTTAAATTGTTATCTATTAATCACTTATGCACTTCTTCTTAGAGTTGTTAGCGATTTAAAGGTGTCCATTAAAACCAATAGTGGAGGCACTATGGTTGTTAGTGTGAGGTGCTTATGTTCCAGTTCTTGATAGCGTAGAGCCTTTTGAGATGCTAATAGAGTGAGATGACGCCCATTAGGCTAGTGGCATGAGTTGCATATAGTCAACGATAGAGGTTGATGGTTAAGGTGTCATGATTAAGCATTGGTGATTAGAAGTATATAGCCCTTAGGTGAGGTTCTTGGGAGTAGTTAACGCTAGTAATGTAATTAAGAAAATTCTATCCTTGGGGTGATATCGCAATGGATGGTAGTCCGATGGACATATAAAGTCATGTAGGTGAATAGTGGAAACTTCATGATATTATGTGTGAGGTTTATTATGTGATAACTTTGATGATGAGAGTAACCTTAGTAGTGTCAATAGTGAGTACTGTTCTTGGAGACCTAGCTATAAAGGTTGTTTATTTCATGTATGGAGACTAGATGACTGAGTGGCATTCATAAGTATTTATCCCGTGGTTACAAAGTATTTGGGTTCCTTGGTTAAGGATTTGGGTTTAGTGTATCTTGATTATAATATTGTATTGGGAAATAAGATCATGTGTAGCATATGCGGTGTGGGCATTGGTATTTATAGGCAATAACCGACGTCTCGTATCCTACTAAGATCTGTATAGTTGTGTTAAGTTGTAAAATAGCACATGGTGATATGTTACATAGTGTTACAATTTAGTTGCCGTGGTTGAAAATTCATTGAGGATTAGGTGAGGTAGACCTTGAGGCTTATATATTCCATTCTAGTCCGTAGGATCATTGGTTATAGTTTGTACGTGGCTTATGTTCACGACCATTTGGAGAAAAGATAAGATTATTATATAAGTGTAGAGACTCTCTTTAACCACCGAGGTAATGTCTAGGTGTGAGGTAATCCTAGTGTGAGAGTAGTTCATATGCACTTTGAGGTGCCTATAGGAAAAATTGTATATGGCGTCATTAAGGATAAATATCGAATGTGGTGACTCGTTGAGGTGTTTGATAGCTAAGGCGCACTATAGGTAGAAGATCATAGACTGATGTCTTTGAGAGAATCGAGTAATCGTGATGTGGGTCTTGATGGTTTGTAGAGCGCACCTACAATGGCAAAGGTATAGATGGTGGAATCTTGTCGGGTTTTTGGACATTAACATGGGATGTGTTTAATGTCCTTAGTATCCTAATTATGTTCGGTATAAATAATCATTATCATCCTAGAAAATTGTGTTGAGGGTCAGGTGATGATCCTGGGTTGCTTGTCGTATAGCATATGTGCCAAGGTGGCTTCCTAAATCAGCATAGATGGGTAGTGTAGTCCCTAAGGTAGATCGATAGTTGTGTTATTGTAGGAATGATGCTCTGATGTCATGAGATGACTAGTATAGATGTGGTTATACTCGGTTTCAGGATGCACTAGGAAATGTATTCGAGACTTAGAGTGATGACATCATGTCAAGACTTGAAAAAATCAACCAAGGTGGGTAACATCGAAACATAATTATAATGTCGGCATGTTTCAAAAGTAAATGCTAGGGTAGCCTTAGCAATGTAAGGAATATTACATGGCACATCTTGTCAAGCTAGTTAGGATTAAAAGATGTAGCCCTACGTGATATTTACTACCCTTAGAATGCCAATGGCGGAGGATGTGGTCTGCACATAAATTCTGTGTGGGTTGAAAGTAAGTTTGGTTGACATCTCGTGTGGTAAAAAGACACGATAAACTAAGTGTCTCGCTTGAACTAAGTAATGACTATGGATGTTTGGTATTTGGATAACGATATGATAAGACAGATGATAACCTAGGTATGGTAAGTTGGTGACGTCGTCACTAGTAATTGGACAAGGTCAATGCAGAAAAAGGCATGAGGTATCCGCCAGTCGGAATAGTTCATGTATGCCAAGTATGTCAAGGGTAGGACCATTCTACCAAAGAGGGAAGTTTGGCATTAACTTCCTAGAGAACTACCAATTTGTGTGTTGACCTTGTGTTGAGGTAATGAATGGTTAAGATTCGATTCGTCATGGATAGTAACCCAAGCCAGGGTATGTGGCTAGGATTTGTGCTCTGTGAGAATGTTGGGAATGAGTGACGTGACTTCAAGCATATAGGTTTGCTTTCATAAATCATAATCGGACGCTTATGGGAAAAATTTCTCAAGATTCTTGATTTCTCCTTCTGACTCTCGTGTGCCCCTTTCGATTTCAATAATTAGGGACCGATATTCTCACCTCGTGGTGACTCATATTGATTTCATGTCATGGTAGGATGCGATTGGTACTAGGAGAGTGCGGTGGATTGGGTATGATCAATGCAACTCGGTAACTGGGTGCGCCCTATCTGAGGTATTCTTAATATTGTATAAAGTTCTATGTGCTAGTGGTTGCACTTGATACCACATGATTTACTTACAGTATTGACCTTTCTTAGGATTAGTGGACTTTTGACTGGCCGACATGGCAGTCAATGACACAGGTTGCGAAGAGCGGGATGATGACTTGAGGATATGGTATAGTGTTGGAATTCGAGGAAAACTTGTCATACAATGTTTCTTTACGATATTGAGTGGGTTAGAATGAGGCTCTAGAGAGTACTCAAGGATGAGACACCTAGGGTAGTAATAAGTTCATTAGAGTGATCCAAAAAAACGTGTAAGACTAGTGCACGGTGATGATTTAGTAAGAATATTACTTCTTGAAGTGAGAAATTAGCGTAGTATGGTTATTGGCAAGCTCTTGCGAGTTGTGAAGTTTGAATTGCCTGAAAATTTATGGGACGTGGGAGGTGCAGTTCTAAGATGGAATTGACTTTGGTGATGAATACGATGATTAGTTGTATCATGGTTCACGTTGGGTAGGTGTTGATCGCTATAAAGGATTTGGCCGTGGAGGGACTGGTATGCCTTGGGTAATAGCTTGGGTAGTTCTATAAATTATTTGGACATAATCATCAAGTCAGTGGAGGCTCGGAGTCGATTGTGTGAAGCTCATGGTTAGCGGGATAGTGAGCATTTAACATGTTGACCTCAGTATTGAGAACTTCGATGATTTTGTTTTACAGGATTTCTGTGGCTTAGAATGGAAGTTGGTGAACCCCATAAGCTTAAGGATTAACGGACCGATAATTTTGGGGATAAAATTCCCCAAGGAGGGAAATTTGTAATACCCTATCCCAATAATCTAATCAAATTATATATAAAGTATTCTGAAGAGAAGTTAATGATGATTATAAGAGAATTGTGGGTCAAAATTGAATAAATAAAAGAATGAAAAATATAATAAGGTCATTTAAATAACATTGGAGGGTAGTTGGAACGAGGTAGGATACTGCGTGAAGGTCGTGCAAAGTAGGGCTTCAAACGAGATGCCACTTCTTTACAGTATCATGTCCCGCGAAGCCAAGCTTCAAGTGAGGTGGAGATGGGCTTGTTATTCAAATAATGAGGATCGACATTTTTTATGAGATTGACCTTACACGCTATCACATTTATGGCCCTTGATTTGGTATGTTGTCAAGCCCAGATCAACCCAGATTAGGCAAAAAGGGAATTTTAGGCTTTGGAGGGTTTTTAAATCGCTGTTTTGGGCTCACTTGTGGAGCAAAAATTCAATAAGAGAGAGAGAGAGAGGGAATAAGGTGGTCTTCTTACTTGGGATGGCTTCTCCCACCACTCCTCCACCATTTTACAACGATAAAACACCACTTTCCTTATGTATTCCACCATGTTTGAAGTATATACACCCATTTCCACCATTGCTGAGGAAGTGCTATAAATTTTGGAAAAGTGTTAGGGATTTTTGGAGAATTTAATGAGTCCTTCCATGGAGTTTGAAATGGGTTTTACTTAGACGCTTTGATGGATCATATTTGGAGAATTTTTGAGGATATATTTGGTATCCCCTTAAGGACACCTTTGGAGGTGAGTGTTGCTTCTCCTACACCAACATTTCTACCACCATTGGAGCCTTTAGAGGTGGGGAAATCTTACTCTTAGTATTAAGACTCTATTTTCTCATAGGGTTCAAACATGAAATAATGAAAAGTAGAAATTATTATCTTCCAGTGTGTGAAAATAGGATTAAAGGTAAAATGAACATAAGGTTGTAAGAGTACGTGGATGATAAAAATAAAGTGTCTTTCTTATAAAAGTGGTCTTTAAGTACAATTAGATTTATTGAATAAAGAAATTAAAAGAATGACTAATTTGGAAATTTAGTTAATAAATGGTTGAATAAGAGTTAGTGATTAAACATTGGAAAGTTGGTATGTATAACTTAACAATGTTATAAAAGATTAATACTTATGAAATTGGAGAGGAAATAATAAGGTAAATGTGTTTCCAATTATGGAGAATATTACTCCAAGGTTGAAAGGGTGTTTAGGTGTTTGTAGACACCACATTCAAAGACCCCCTAACTCTCTCATTAGGAACCTAACACCCACCAATCCACTACAAACACTATATCATACTCTAAGTATCGATCTAGTGGTCACCGGGCGCTCCCAAGCCCCGATTTAGCCCCAATCAACTTCACCGTCAGAGTGAAAGCTCAACGAATCCTCGAAGGGCACTGAAACCCCTTTCCAACGGTCCACCCCATGTGCAAAATGACATAACAATTCAGACGAATGATCCGTTTTCCCTCGAAAACTGATCTGGAGGCCACTGGGCACTCTCGGGCTCCATTTGACCAAGGTCAACTCTTCACATCGAATGAGACTGAATGAATATTCAAAGGGAACTAAATACCTTTCCAATAATTTCCCCGTATGTGAATCAACTTTACGGAATGCACAAATGACTCATTTTACTCTGAAAGGTCACCGGGCGCTTTTGAGCCCCTATTGACCAAAGTCAATTCTTCGAACCAAGCAAATATCTTTTAAAGATCCAAGTTCCTCTCACAACCTTTACAAAGGTTCGCCCCGTGCACGATTCTGACTTATAGTTTGGATTAACGATCCATTATTGTCTGATGATCTCCTATCTAAAAGAACCGAAGGGCAGTTCTGTATCCCATTTGATCCAAAGTGAACTCCCGAACTCGCGAGTGGCCTAACTTTATCTTAAAGATATATAAATTACCTTTCTAACGGTATTCCCCATGCACAATTTGGATTTACGAATTGTGTTTTACGACCATTTTTTTGAAAAATTTGCACGAGGCTACCAATTAGCTGGTTCATTTCCCTACCTATAGGTAGTGTGTCTAGGGCCACCTGCCGATTGATAGGGCTAGGACTATGTCGATCGGTAGTCCGCTACCCTATATAATGAGAGCATGAGATCACTTCCAAGAGAGACCTCAGATCCATCATTACCAGTGATCTTATCAACATTCTTTTGTAATCAACAAAGTTCCTTGTGTGAAATTCCTTTCCATCATCCATTCCCATCATTTTCATACCCAATTTAGCAAAAATATCCTTCTCTCTCATCCAGCATTCATCGTAAGTTTCAAGGAAGGTCATCAAGGATCAATATCAAGCCTCGAGTCTCCAAAGAAGATCCAAATAACCTTTTCCCTCTCTAAATTTCTTTATTTTTTCATTAGTTATATAAATTCTCACCTTTTCTTTTACTTTAGATCATACACATTAACATCTCATCCCTTATTAGTTATATTGCACATACTTTATTTTCAATAAAAAAACAGAAACAAAGAAAAAGTGGGTCACACCTATAAATTTCGACGGGATTATTCGCCACATTTTCCCAAAACTAAAAATATCCTTTTTACACACACATAAAATAAACTCCCGTTTGAACCTTGTGCATCATGCAAACTACGGGGAATTTGATGCCTTTATAGTCTACGTAGATATTTCAAGCTAAAACCCCATACTCAAATCCAATTTTCTAATTTTCTAATTTTGTTATTTTCATGCATTACTCATATATACCATACTATGATTCATACTTGCATTTTATCTAAAAAATAGTATCGTTCCATTATAACGATCAATATGTCGATAAGCGCATACATCATATTTTATAATTATTATTTTTGGAACATTCCTTTGGATGACCTCACTCTTTCTTTTCTATGATATGAGTCAAAAGATTCCGATCTCCATTTATATATACACATGAACAAAGTCCACGAAGAATTTAAGAAAAATAGTAACATAAGCCCATAAGAGACCAAAAGGGAGGGATGGGTGACTAGCACCTTCCCATTATGTAACTTATCCCCCAAACCTCTAACTATTGGTTTCGTGAGCATCAGTTTTTCTTTAATGATGCACTCTCGAGGCGGTAACATGTTCTTTTGTCTGATTTGTGAAAAATAGGGTGGCGAATCCATCTCTTTACATCACCCCACATCGACGACGACTGAAGCACTCCTAGAAAAGGTTGTGAAACCTTCTCTCCCTCTCCAACTATGGGCGTGCGAGAGCCAGTCCCCGAGACGGAGGAAAATTTGGAGGGATGGCTACAGTGACGACTCCGTCTGGGAATGACTTAAGAGGGATATACTCTGTTTGCATGGAAGTTATCATTTTCTACTTGTGTTCGTATGAACCCTTTTTCTCTCTATTATGTCTTGTATATATCTACCTCATACTTATATCATTCCTCACTCACACACTTGCAGATACTTTCCATGTACACTTCACACTACTTACACGTAGGATCACTTATACTCATATGTTTCACACACCACTTAGAATATCCATGCTTAGGTGTCACTAACGCACACCTCCACTTATCACACTTGTATATATCCATTCTCACTCACACCTACCACACACCACTTGTAGTTGATCCATGCTTAGGTTTACTACCACACACTCACTTATAGATATTGACACATCACTCACTCTTACATATCCATAATTAGTGTCATCTTCATGCTCCATGCTAGAAATAATACTTGTACATTCTTCCTTATTAGTATATTACTCATTCCAAATAAGAAATAATCCCTTCATAATATACTAATCAAGAATGATGCGTTTTACACACTACACCACTAAGAGAATGGCTATTAACAAAAAATTTATCCCGTACTGGGGCGTCACTTTGTGATGGGCGCTGGTTCGCTAGGTCACAGTTAGCCTAAGCAATATAACTCTTACCTTCCATTGGCCAAGAACCTTCGATGTATATCGAATGGTTCCCCCCGCATCGTACCACTTGACCGAAGTCATGATGGGAGGTATATAGCAGGGAACTCGTTCACGTTCGTCGAGTATATCAAATTCTCTCTCATACATACTGTCCCCACGACGTATATAGTGAGGCAATTCATGTACACTCAGATATATCAAATGGCTTGTCCACACGTATCGATTCTCCTAAAAAATGTATATCGTGGAAGTCATACCAAAGGAGGGAATGTTTCCACTAACACAACAACTGCATACCCTCATATAGGCATCAAACCTAGGGCACTCATATATAGATTGTCGGTTACTACTCGAAACTGTGTCGAAATGACGGGTCGGCATGTCGCCCAAATTTTCGTGCGATTTCGCCTTTTTCAAAATTGGACCCTGTCCATGAGGCTGGAAACAAGTCAAACCACGTTTTACATATTTTTCAAACCCATTTTTCCCAGGCTCAGGTCCCGTCCAAAATTTCTTTTTGCATTTAGGTAAACCTAATACAAGTGAAAACATAATAATAATAATAATAATAATAATAATAATAATAATAATAATAATAATAATAATAATAATAATAATAATAATAATAATAATAATAATAATAATAATAATAATAATAATAATAATAATAATAATAATAATAATAATAATAATAATAATAATAATAATAATAATGCTGAGACCCTTTTCTCACTTATCCTCTTTTCTCTCCTTTTATCAAAATACCAAAAATATTTTGTCCTTCCATTTTCAAGATGCTGTCAAAAACACTTTCCTCTTTTCCAAAAAAGAGTATTCTTCATTTTCTCATTCAAAAATAAATTTGAATCTTTTTCCCTCTCAGGTCAATCGCATACCCGACTGCCTGGCTCCCTATTGGATTCGGTCTTCCATCGAATCGCCTAAATCTCCGTCAGTTCTCCCACTACTTCTTCTAAGTCTGGAATTCACCTTCACCAGCTTTCCATGGAGAACACTGGACAAGTATTGAATGTATAGCCTGATTTGATGACGGTCCTAGTCCAACTTACTAACAAGATTGAAAACCTTCAAACCGAGGTTTAGGAGATGTAGCATTATCGAGTCCACATTCTGAAAGATCCCAGGGTCCTCTTCCCTCGTGCCATAGGTCCACCCGCACCTGAGCCTCTTTAGTTCCGAGCGATAATGGGAAGATAATATTACCCCCATTTTCAAGCCCTCCGGGAAGCATGAGTGGAAGTCAAGGATGGTCTTGCCAAGATAGAAGATGAGACAAAGAAAGTATCTGGAAAATTCAATCCAAGAAAGTATGAGAAGCCTTCCAGTACGACAGTTTCAACCATCAATAACATTTCACAGTTTGCTACCTCCTGGGTGCCCGAAAGTCATGCCAACCCATTCAGAAAAGAATACACCGAGTTTCATGCTCCCCTCTCTAAAGTCTACCAAGCCCTATTGAGATGAAATCTCAATAAATCCATTAGACCCTCGTCCATTACCAAACCCACTTCCTAAAAATATCAAACTCGACGCCCATTATGATTTCCAATAAAATGTTGGCCATACCACTGATCAGTGCTTTCATCTCCGAAATGTCATCGAAGGTCTGATTGACCGGGGTATTATCACCCCCCAACCAATCCTAAACCAAACACCACTCACAATCCACTCCCAAATAATGTGAATGCTATCTTCCTAGAAAATGACCCAGAATTTGATCCATTTACCCAGATTGTACCCAATAAATCACCCATCATACCCGTATATTCACCTAAACCTCTAAAAGTTCGCCCATATTTTCTTTTACACCCTACCTATTTTGTCGACCATGCCCTGTCACTTCTTACAAGAACCTGTATTACCGTTTGTACTTATTCTGGAGGGAAAGATGTGGAATTTCTAGTAGTACAGAACTAGCTCCTTGAGTTTGGGATAAAATTTCCCTATAAAATGACCATTGACTGCCAAAAGTTTAGTACACTATTCATAGAAGCCTAGAAGTGGGCTCGAGAGTCAGATAATTGGGTGGTTCCCACCGTTGAAGTCAATTTAGATGATGTCGTCGAGATTACGATAGACATATTCCAACAGATTGGTGAAATTTGAAATATGTTTGAGTTACTCGATGCCTTGAAACTATAAGGATGGTTGGTACCTTTGCTTCTGTATCTCCCCATTGAGTGGGAGGATCTATATAAATAGGTCGTTGAGGTTGTAGAATCCATTAACTTCTTGTGGATGGATGACATCGTTGCCACCGGATGGGGGGAGGAATTTGATAATTAAAATAAAGAACTAAGCCTAATGATTAATGTATATGGGATGATATGATTTGAAGATCTTCTAGGCGAGATCAATAAAGCGGCCGAACAACCTGAGATAGATGAAGAAACAGGGTTTCTATTTTTCCCTTCTTTTGTGAATCATATGATGAGATCTGAAAGGAATTACCAGATTCTGAACCGTCAATCAACAATGATAGATAAAGGAAAAAGTGTTGTGAAGAAACTCCCCATGCCGAAAATGACCATCGAGGAGAGTAAGGTCCTCGACCAATTGAAGAACACTAAGGCTAACATCACTTTATGGTGACTATTCATGTCTTCCCCGCTATAGCAAAATGACTTTATTAAATTGCTTACCGAGCCCACAGTTCCTCCTTCCACCACTCCAGAATAGGCCGTGCACTTGGTCAGGTCCTTAACCTCTACTAGAATTATCTCCTTCTCAGAGGAAGAAATCCCTTTGTTTGGTCCAAATCACAACTATGCTCTCGATATCTCTATCAAGATGATAGGGAAGACAGTTCCACTTTCACTCGTCGATAACGGATTGGCACTTAATGCATGTCCGTTTAGGACACTCAATTGCTTAGGTTTTAAAGTAAGCGACCTTACTCCAACTTCCATCATGGTGCGTGCTTATGACAACACTCGTCGAGAGGTAATGGGATCCATAAAGCTTACTATAGAGGTTGGTCCTGTAAATTCCGTTTCTGACTTCCAAGTCATCAACATACCGGCGTATTTCAATCTACTTCTCAGTTGACCGTGGCTTAATATCATCCATGGGTTATCTTCCTATATCCATCAGAAATTGAAGTTCTTTGCCAAGGGGAATGCCATCACCATTTTGGGCAATGATAATAACACTGAGAATGCAAGAACCAATAATTCGTTATTAGAGATACAATATGGGGAGAATGAGATGCTTCTACCGATTTCTGAGTCGAACCACTTCCACTCCTAGCAGGGGATGATTTCAAAGATAGAGTATGTCCAAAGCACATCCCTCATGGTAATTTTAACGTGATAAAGATGTTAAAAAATATGCACATCATTCCCGGACTGGGGCTGGGATGATAACAATAGGGGATACTAGAAACCCATTGTGTTGAAGAAGTCCTTTCCTCATGTGGACTGGGTTATCAACCATTTTCAGAGGAACTAAAATTGCCTCCAACCACAGTTAAAAATAAAGTTAGAAGTACCAAGACAATTTCGAAGGACTCCTTGAACGGAAGATTTGATAAAGAAGGTGGGGATTTTCCCTTTTGTGTCTTTCTCGAACTGTTGTATGATCACATGGATAAGAAGATGAAGTCAGAGTCGGAGATCTTCTTCCAAGACAGTTACTCATCGGTCAAAAGTTCTCAGCATCATGTAAAACCACTCATTGAAAATACTATAGTTGTTACTGAGGTTTTCAAAGGAAGTGACTCCAAGGACTCATTCACTTTGTGGATATTGGGGATGGAACTCTGCATGATCCACTCGAACGCTACATCAACAGATCCATCCATCTTGATCAAGACTACTGATGTAACCCTCCTCAACTGGAATATTGTACCAGTTCCACTAGCTGAAATGCAATCCAACCCACATGTTTATCCTATTTCTTCCTTTTTAATTATTCCTCATTATTCTGATCATAATGTAATCGATACCTCCTTCGATGGGGTTCTCAGCTCTTTTTTCAAGAATGAAATAATGAAAATTTTAAGTATCTTGTTGTGCCTTACATTAATCGTCTGGATTCTAAGCAAACTCTTGATGATGATGATTTTGCAAATGAACAATTCGTAACTGATCTTAATAAGGTTAATAATAAATAACATAATCACGTTCAAAGTAATGAGCATGAAATTGTTATTATTAATATCTATTCTAGTAGCCAATTACGAGAGATTAGGATAGGGTCCACCCTTGATGAGCGTAAGCACACGCTACTCGAAGAATTATTGAAGAAATTTCTAGACGTCTTCGTATGGACCTATGATTACATACCCGGTATCGATATCGAGTTCGCCCAACACGATAATCTAACTCTCCCAAAATGTAAAACCGTCGAACAAAAACTGCAAAGCCTCTACATTGAACAGTTGCTCAAGGTTAAAGAGAAGAAGCAGTCAAACAGTTAAGTATAGGCTTCATTCGAGTGATCGAATAGCCCACATGATTAGCTAATGTCATACCCAAGAAAAAATTAGGAAGAAAGGTTTGCATGTGCGTTGATTAACGAGATTTGAACAAGGCCTCTCCGAAGGATGATTACCCGCTACCCAATACGGATATGATTGTGGACAACACGTCTAGTCATGATCTTAACTTATTCATTGATGGGTTTATCGACTATAATCAGATCAAGATGCACCCTGATCATCAAGAAAAAATCGCATTCATCACCCCTTGGGGAATTTTATGTTACAAAATTATGTCATTTGGTCTCAAGAACACAAGGGATACCTCATAAAGGGCTTCTACAACCATCTTGCATGATCTAATACACAAATAGGTAGAGAACTATGTGGATGATATGATTATTAAGTCTAAAACTCTTAAAGGTCATGTTCCCGCTCTTCAAAAGTTCTTCGAATGACTGCGACGATACCAAATGTGACTTAAACCATATAAATGTATTTTTAGTGTTATTAAAGGAAAGCTTTTGGGTTTCATAGTTAGCAAGAAGGGGATTGAAGCAGATCCTGTCAAATTAAGAGAATTACTCGTAATGACACCACACCGAATGGAGAATAAAGTTCGGGGATTTTTATGAAAATATAGTATATCAACCGATTCATCAGCCAACTGACTTCTATTTGTGAATCCATCTTCAAACTCATCTTAAAAATTCTACCAAAATTAAGAACAAAGCTTGTCAGAAAACCTTTGACCGAATCAAACAGTATCTAACCCGACCTCCGGTACTCCTACTTTCGCAACCTGGTCTCCCCCTACTCCTATACTTGACCGTAAAAGACACCGCAATTGGGGTTTTTCTATCCCAATACCTTGAAGAAACCCACAAATAGAGGTCCATTTACTATGCCAATAATAAATTGGCGAGGTACGAAGTCAACTACACTACTTCTGAGAAAGCATGTGTCGCCCTTGTCTGGGTCACTCAAAAATTACGACATCACATGCTCTCTTTTTCCATTAGAATTGTGTCCCAAATAAATCCTATTAAATACCTTCTCTAGAAACCTGATATGTCTAGCTGAATGTTCCCCCGATGGTTGATGTTGTTAGCTGAGTTTGATATTGTGTATGTCAAGGAGAATTCCATGACATAGAGAACCATCTCTGACTACCTTTTTTTATTACCCCATGGAAGAAGTCGGCATTTGGATATCCAAATTCAAAGATGAAGATTTCCTTTACACCTATCAGAAAGATCTCTGGGGGAAATTGTTCTTTCACAGGCCTACCAACAAGAAACGATAAGGCATTGGGATACTCCAGATTGCCCCTGATGACTCTTACACTCCCATTGCCATCAAGCTAAATTTTCCCACACCAACAACATGACTGAATAATAGGCGTGCATCGTATCCCTCAAAGTAGCTCTAAAGAAAGTAATCCTATATTTGGATGTCCATAGGGATTCATCCCTCATCATCGGTAAGGTCCTTAAAAGATGGAAAATCACGGATGAGAAGCTCTTACCCATCCACACCCACCTAGAAGAGCTAGCCTCCTAGTTCTGAGATATCACCTTACACTACTTTCCCCGAGAGAGGAATAACTTGGACAATGCCCTTGCTACCTTGGACTCCATGGTTGACATGCCCGAGGGAATAACGATAGCCGTTTTTTTAGTCTAGAAACAACCTAAACCAACCCATTGCTACCATATTAAGCTCATCACAGAAGAGGATCCTGATATGGCTAAGTGCTGGTATTCCGATATTTGGTGCCTCCTCAAGCACGGTAGGTACCCCAAGGATTCCAACAAGTAAAAATGAGCAACCCTTCACAACCTATCTGGCCATTACATTGTCTGTGATAAGGCACTAATTAGAAAAAGCTTTGATGGAACCCACTTACACTTCATCACAGGCATTGGCATTGAAGAAATAATGCAGAAATCCACAGCGGGGAATGCGAACCCCACATGAATGGCCATATGCTTGCCAAGAAGAGTAATAAAAATGGGTATTATTAGACTACCCTGGTACAAGATTACACTGCTTATCTTCGAAGATGCCTTAAATGCTAATAGTTTTTCAATCTCCAGCACTTACCTCCATTAGAATCATATAACATGACCTCTCCCTAGCCATTCTCCATATGGGGCATCGATATCATAGGGAAAGTCACCCCTAAAGCTTCCAATGGGCACGAGTTAATCTTGGTTTCCATTGATTACTTCACCAATTGGGTCGAAGATGAGTCGTACCCAGTATTGAATGCCAAAAAAATAGCCAAGTTCATCCAAAAGAACATTATCTGTCGATACGGGGTCCTACACGAGCTAGTGTTAGATAATGGTTTACATTTCAAGGCAAAAGTCATAGAATTAGTCGACGAGTATGGGATTCGTAGACACAAATCTCCTCCCTACTGACCACAAACCAACGGTGCAGTTGAAGATTCTA
Source organism: Sambucus nigra (assembly GCA_949130495.1). NCBI lineage: Eukaryota > Viridiplantae > Streptophyta > Magnoliopsida > Dipsacales > Adoxaceae > Sambucus > Sambucus nigra. The sequence goes on from OX422216.1 coordinate 202,860,377, forward strand.
ATAAGAACCTCAAAAAAATCATTACCAAGATGACCGAGAGTTGGAGAGATTGGTTCGATTGAATCCCTTATGCCCTCTGGGGCTTCCACACTTTTGTCCGGGTATCTACTGGGGCTACCCCTTACCCTCTGGTATACGGTATGGAATTAGTCCTACCTGTTAAAATAGAAATAATTTCACTAAGTGTCATGCTTAAAAGCAAGGTCAACGAAGGAGACTGGAATTAGAGCCATCTTGATGAGTTGTCGCTTTAAGACGAAAGGAGGCTAAAGTCTCTATATCATACACAGAGATACCATTGCCGGAAAGCATGACCCTTCAACCAAAGAATCAAGGATCAATGTGTCTGAGAAGGGGATTTATCCCTTAAAGAAATTATAGAACCCGTTTGGGAACCTAGAGGTAAATTTAAGCCAAACTAGATTGGCCCCTACATCTTGAAGAAAATCCCGTCCGATGGCGCCACTATGCTCACTGACCACGACAGAGGAGAGATGGCCCGACTAGTTAACGTGGATCGTCTTAAGAAATTCTACCACTAGTACAAAATCACAGCGCGTTATGACTCCTCTCACCCCCTTTCGTTCTTAAAAAAATCTTCATTCACTTTACTCAGAACTACGTGGGATCTGATCCTCTAAAAATCATTTTTCTTTCAAAAACAAAACACGATTTTTTTTAAAACTCCCAAAGGTACGTAGGCAGCTAATATGTTGAGCATGGGCACAACCCTCTTATTTTTAACAAAATGTTATTCTTTTCTTCACTCTGAGAATGATAGGTCATTTTATCATTGACATAAACAAAAAGGATTATGTATGCCATAGAAATTGGTATATATAATTAAAATGTAAAACTCATCAAGGGCACAACAATATGATTAAAGTCCTTTTTATTCACTTTGGGAAAATAAGACACGATTATCGAAAATATCAGTGTAGGGAATCAAACAACTACGCCCGCTAACCTTACTATCCTAAAAACAAAATCAAACCAAGATACCCCTAAACAATCTAACCAAACCTTCCCAGATTATTTCCCCCTGAAAACAATACAGAATCAAACACATGAAAGCTTCACAAATATCACTAGCTTCATAAAAGAGCCTACCCACAACTGCCAGAAGATCTAGCCCCATCATTATCCACATCTTCAGTTCACCAAACTTTCTCTTCTTGCATAGTATGCCGAAGGCGCTCCATGGAATAGTAAGCCATAGAAAGCCAATACGCCCCCTCTGTAGTGTCAAACAAGGAAAGCCATCCCTGGCTGGCCCTCTTCCATAACCATTTCATATAATCTCTGGACACATGACAAACCGTACAAATATATTAGGAAATACGGATTGACGATCAACGACTCTCCCATAAAGAGACCAACCACAGGCTCATGCCTTTCGTTAAATCCTCTACAAGAAATAAGTCCAGGGTATGGGAGGGCACAATCTTCTCCCATTCAACTTGATGCAGGAGCCTTCAGGGAAAATAGAAGGAGGTCTTACAGAGACAAACTAACTGAACATATTGGTATTCCCCAAGTTCGAGAATAAAGTGCAACTCCCTCATCAAGGCACTAACCAACGCAAACATAAATCCCTATGCTCCATAAACTAATTTACCCAGTTCTCGATGTTCGGGCCAAAGCTGATGAAATAGCGAGTGAAGAAATTTGGCACAGCTACCAACAGATATTAAGGGGGCCTTTAAACAAAATTTCTCAAATAGTCACATGAACAGCATGACAAGGCTTCCTCTAAAAAAATTAGAACAACCTTTTCGCCAAGAGTCTAGATCGTTCAGGGTATTTGCCAGTACCGCCACCGTAGGATTGTGATGATATGACATCCACACAGTAATGGCAGCCAATTGAGGGTCCACCACTAGGTCCTAGGTCATAAGAAGTAACTTCAAAGTTAATCCAATGACAATGGCTCTAGCATGGCCCACATAATTAAGATCTTGTAGATGCATAGAGTACAAAACAACTGGGTGGAAGATCATTCCTCTAATGACTAGTGGCCGAACGACCGACGGAGATATGTGGAGAAGTCTTGCTAACATCTCCCGAGGAGACCGAGAGAATTTAGGCATGGCCACCGTCGCATTGGGATTTACCCTTAATATACAAGAAAACTCCTCATAGGTCGAGCAGACCTCATCCAAGACAAAATGAAAAACATGATCCTCGGGGTACCAGAATTGTGTTGTCGTCGTTAGCATATTCCAGTCAACGAGCCAGTTACACCATAAGGAGACCTGACGCAGGTTAAAGGCTTCATAGTGTACATTATACGAACACACAGCCTTAAAATTTTCAAGATAAGAAGTGAGTTTCACACATACAGGAAGGGACATTTTGGAAAATAACAAAACACAAGACAAGAAATAAGAAAGAGAAATAAAATATGAATGGGTGAAGAAACCTCTCCACTTTCCCCCCTTTTTTATACTTGAAAAACTTTGCTAAAAATAAGGATCTTACAAAATGTGGATAGAACACTATCCCGTCAAGGACAAAGTAGCGCAAGAAAGTGCAATCAAAGCTCTGCGTTGATTTGACTGGGCTGGCCTGCCCCCATTTTTAGAAAATTCCATTTTTCCTTTTTTCTCAAAACCAAAAAACTCAATAAAAATAATTTTTATTCCAAATGAATTCAAAATTTTTCTCTCCTCATATTTTACTCATCTTGTTTCAAAATAAATTATCTTTTAAGTAAGTATAATCCTTTTTACGTTCTCAGCAAACAAAGTAAAAAGTGCATGCAGATTAAGTCATTTAAAGAGAAGATGTATAAACAAATCCCCATTTATTTCATACATATTTCTATCATTACGTATTTTTGCAGAAAAGAAGAAAAACAACGGGACTCAGCCCAAATCCCCAAACTTTCTTTTTCTCTCTCTCACTTTATCTCTTTATATGATCCCTCATCCATGTGATGCGCACGCTTCCCCCGATGATGAGCTAAGGAGCCTCTGCTACCCGATCCAGATCCCTCCTTAGACAAAGGAGATGGCACAAAATAATAAAGAATCAAGATCGAATCCCGATTATATGAGCTATTACAAAAGCCACCCAGTCTCGAATGTACTGCCGCCAATGTCACCCTCAGGGATAGATCCACCTCTATTTACATCCCCTCGTAGTCTATCCCCAGCATATGTTGTACGTAAACGGGACTCACTATCATCTGCCCAAAACAAAAATGTACGGTGAGGGTAATATCCCAGCACCTTTCCCCCAGAGAACATAGAACAGCCGCTGAGCAGGACGTCTCATCCAATGTAGATGCTAAACGACCGAAACCCATGGAAAAAACCATGCAATGCACCACTGCATGAAGGTGCTCCCACACATACCTAAATCATGTCGTCCCTCGGGAGTGAAGACTCGTTGCAACAATGTCAGTCTGTCAAAACAAAAGAGAAATGTTTTGTCAAAATTTAAAGGAACAAGAAAATGAAAAAAAAATGACAAAATGAATGACAAAAGCCACGCTATACTTACATAACACTCAGGGTTACTCAACTTATACGATCAATGGTGTCAAGGCTCATGAAAAAGAGTCTATCTATTGGCAATAGGCTCGAACAAATCAAAAGCATTCTCATTGCGCAACTAAGGGTACCCTCGCCCACCACTCCATGTTCTCCCAATTGTCAACACCTAGCCACGAAATGTGGGTCTCGATACTTGAAAAATCCACCATTTTCTAATCTCAAATGAGGAAAGAATGCAGAAGCAGATCACAAAAGAGAGAAGAAAAAGAAAGAAAAGGTGGAAGCTGTGAAAAATGAAGAGAATTTGCCCCTTTTTTATAGGATGCTAAGGGGTAAGTTGATCAGTAGTCCCTTGACACCTACCAATCGGCACTGTACCTTCCCTAGGAATTCTTGAAGGCCATCACGTCCGTTTGGAAACCCTCACAACCTGTCGGTCGGTAACTCCCTGAAATTGCATACAAAAAATCCCAGAAAATTCCAAAAAATTCTCAAAAAATTCTTAAAATTGCAAAATAAATATTGGTACATTTCTTCACCTAGAAAATAATTTTTTAAGTTCCCCAAATCCCCAACAGGATTAATAACACATTTATCCCAAACTTAAAACCCTAAAAATTAGCGCATCCATTACCCCTCCCTAGCGGAATCTCAAAAATTTCATTTTCAGCAGAAATCAAGTACCTCCTCAACAGAGCTACTCATTTTCTAGAAGTAATGCTCGAATTAAACTTTTTCCCAGTAAAATTACATTTCCCCCAAGTAGAGTTAGAATCCCTAAATAGACATATCTCCCAAGCAACACATTCCTTAGTGGAATCCCAAAACATCAAGTTATTACATAGTTTCCCCAAAGGGGAATTTCCAGACTTTTTCAGCTCTTCTCAAAAGGACATCATTCCCAGACAAATGTCTCTTATCCAATAAATTCTACAAGAAATGAGAATTCAAAATTACCTAGGAAAGGTATCTCGCACATTAAGTCCTCAAAATTGACCTCGACCCTCAAAATCAGTCGGCCCAACTTAAGGTCCTCAGAATTGACCTCGACCCTTAGAATTGGTCGCTCCAACTTAAGGTCCTTAATAATTGACCTAGACCCTCAGAATTGGTTAATCCAATTTAAGGTCCTCAGACTTGACCTCGACCCTCATAATTATTCGCCCTAACTTAAGGTCCTTAGAATTGACCTCCTCCATCTGAATTGGTCGCTCCAACTTAAGGTCATCAGAATTGACCTCGACCCTCATAATTGGTTGCTCCCTAACTTAAGCTCCTCAGAAATTATCACATCCCTACTTAAGGTTCTCAAAATTAACCTCGAGCCTTAGAATTGGTCGCTACAACTTAAGGTCCACGGAATTGACCTCGATCCTCATAATTGGTCACCCAAACTTAAGGTTCTCAAAATTGGCCTCCACCTTCAAAATTGCTCGCTCCCTTACTTAAGGTCCTCAGAATTGATCTCGACCGTCAAAATTGGTCGCCCCAACTTAAGAACCTCATAATTTACCTCGGCCCTTAGAATTAGTCTCTCCCACTTAAGGTCCTCGGAATTGACCTCGACCCTCAGAATTGGCCGCTCCAACTTAAGGTCCTCATAATTGACCTCGACCCTAAGAATTTGGTCTCTTTAACTTAAGGTCCCTAGAATTCACCCCAACCATCAGAATTGGTCGCTCCCACTTAAAATCCTCATAATTGACCTCGTTCCACAAAATTGGCAATCCCTAGCATTACCTTAGGTCCTCATAATTGACCTCGACCCTCTTAATTAGTCATCTTTATCCTTTTTGGTCCTCAGAATTAACATATTTCATAAACATAATGGGGTGTCTATTCGATGACTTTCACTTTCTCTAAGCTCACTTATCGAGGGGCTTTGTAGACACCACATTCTAAGACCACATAAGTATCTCCTTAGGACCTTAGCACCTCCCCAATTCACTACAAACTATAGATCATACTCTGAGTACCGATCTAGTGGACAACAGGCGCTCTCAGGGCCCAATTTAACCCCAATCAACTTCATCATCAGAGAAAAATCTCAATTAATCCTCGAAAGGCACTAAACCCCCTTTCTAACGGTACTCCCCATGCCCAAAATAGCATAATGGTTCAGACGAACGATCCGTTTTCCCCCAAAAACTAATTGGGAGGCCATTGGGTGCTCTCGAGCTCCATTTGACCAAGGTCAACTCTTAAGCTCAAATGATACCAAATAAACCTTCAAAGGTCACTACATACCCTTTCCAACGGTCCCCCACATGTGCAAATCAACTTTACAATATGAACGAACGATCCATTTTACTTCGAAAGTTAATCAGGTGCTTTTGGGCCGTAATTGACCAAATTTAACTGTTCAAACAAAGCAAAGATCATTGTAACGTAGAATTTCCTCACATAAACTTTCCAATGTCCCACCCCGTGCACGATTCTGACTTACGATTTGGACGAACGATCCATTACCGTCCGATAATCTCCTGTCCAAAGGATCGATGGGCCCTTTTGAGCCCCATTTGACCAAAAGTCAACTCCCAAACCAGGGAGCATCACAAAGGACTCTTAAATATTTCTAAATTACCTTTCGAACGGTATGCCTCATATATAATTTGGATTACCGGATTGCATTTTATGATCATTTTTTTCAAAATATCTACAACAGACTATCAATTGGCAGGTCTATTTCCCTGCCTATCGGCAGTGTGTTTTGGGTCACCTACCGATTGGTAGGGCTAGGACTATGCCATTCAGTAGTCCTCCTACCTATGTAAGGAGAGCATGACCTCACTTCTAGGACAAACCTCATATCCATCAATATTATTGATCTCAGCAACATTCTTCTACAATCAACAAAGTTTCCTTATGTGAAGTTCCTTTTCATCTTTCATTCCCATCATTTTCATACCCAATTTAACAAAAATTTCCTTTTCTTTTCATTTTTTAATACATTAGTCAAATATACCATACTTGTTATTAATATTTTCATTTTATCTAACAAATATTATCGTTCCATTATAACGATCAATAGCTCGATAAGTGTATACATCATATTTATAATTATTATTTTGGTAAAATTCCTTTAGATGGCCTCGCTCTATCTTTTCCATGATATGCGTCGAACTATTACAATATCCATTTATATATACATGCGCACACAATTCACGGAGAAGTGAATAAAAACAGTAACATAAGCCCATGAGAGATCGAAAGGTCAGGATGGGTGCTTAACACCTTCCCAATCGCGAGCGCGAGCCCGACCCTCGAGAAGAAGGAAAAGCCAGAGGGATGGCCACAGTGTTTAAACACTTGAGAAGTTAATGTGGCTAACTTAATAGTTTTTTGGGGGAAAATTAACACTTGCATAAAAGGAGTAAAAGGTTAATTTGGAAACAAATGGTTTAAATGGTAATTTTACTCAAAGTGGGACATTTTTCTGAGATAAAAGTGTTGGAAATGGTGTTACACAAATTGGTCTGAAATGAATATGATTTTTGGAATAAAATCAAGGTTAAAGTGTAAAGGACATGAAAAGGTAAATTTTAAAGTGTAACACAAGTTGGGGGGTAATCCCATCTTTGTCTTCGATCGGGTAAAAGTGGAAGATGGAATAATGTGGATATTTGCAAAATATTAAAACACGTGTAAATGAACTTGGATGACATCGGGATAATTAAAGAGGGCTCGGCTCCCTGGGGTGAAAGATCCCAAATAATTGTCCAGAGCATATGGTGCGCATAACTGATAGTGTGGAGCCCGTCAAAGTATGCGATATTTGGAAGATTTTGAGAAAAAGATAAAGGAATAAGAAACATGTCAAGAAATGGGTTATATGGTGAAATGTGTTAATACAACCCAACTCGAATGAATTAATAAATGTTCCGGTAAAGATTAAAATGGATAGTAAATGTGTAATTGATTAATGTCCATAAGGATAGTAAATGTGCAATTGATTAAAATGTATAGTAAATGGGTAAATGGGTGGTTAAGCAACCTAAGTGGTTAAACCTATAATTAATATAAGAATGTGTTGTAAAAGGTTTTCAAAGGCTAAATGAGTATTTTCTAAGATGGTAAACGAATGTGTTGAATGAGTGGTTTTCAACAAAAATACTTTTGTGCAGTGGATAAAATAAAAAGGGTGATTTTGGTAAAAAAATTATTTAGGTCAAATCAAGTGTAGGGGTTTCACGGATTGAACCATGTGCGTTAAATAAAGCAAGAAATACTAAAATGAGGAAAAATGAAGTCTTCTATATGATTGAGGTAAAATTAATCTGGATAAATCGAGGTTTTCGAAAATAAAACTATTTCATGCATATATATATAAAGGAGGAGAGACTTTTGATATTTCCCAGCTGATGGTTGAGATTGAAAGTTGTTGAGTTTGCTCTTTATCAATTGACGACTCAGATTTAATGTATTTAAGTATTCACGATGCTACACATGGGACAAGTCTAACGGTTGAGAAGGATTACGTGAAAAATTAATAAAACTACGTAGAATCTATGTACACATTTTTTACTCAGGTATTCATAAGGCTCAAGAAAATGTCCCTCTCATTTCTGTTCAGTCCACTGCCACCCACATTCTCATCCCTCTCCTGCACACCGCATAGCTCGGTCGGTTGATAGCAACACCGGGTAAAGCCTTCACTAGTTTTTCTTTCCTATCTTGTTAACGCTATTTTTTGCAAATCTGTAAGCACCACCGGGTAAAGACTTTGATGTCTTTTCTTTAACCCGGAGAAAGAGGGTTTATCCATGTTTGAAAGGACTTTTGGTTTTTGGCCGATAGATAGCAACACCGGGTACATATATCTTTTCTTAAATTTATTTTGAAGGGTCTAACGTCTCTAGGTTTTTTTGTTGACTCCGATGAGGAATATTGGCATGGTGGGGTTTTGTCATAACATCCCATCTTTGGATGTGTTCTCAATAATCATAAGAAATTGGTATAAGACCTCTCTCTCTCTCTATCTCTATCTCTCAAACCCTCACTATTCGATGAGCCTTCTTCTATATTTGGAAGAGAACTATCTCACCTAATTAAACTTATTTTTTATATTAATGTGTTGAAATCTTTTTGATTGCAGATAAGGTTAAAAATATTTTACTGTCCATAGTGTTCAGTGCCTTTTGAGACTCAATACGTTGATTTTTTTGCCAGCGATGACAATGATAGGGTACATGCGCCAGACGCGAGGGTCAATCACATTGTGCCACCTGAGGTGGAGTGTATCTTGGGAGAAGGAGAGATTGGATGGTGAGATGGTGTAGAGGGTGGAGTAGAGTTGTTTTATGGGTCTATGTCGGTGAACCGAAGGTTTTTTAAGATTTGTTGATTTTTTTATGTTGATTTTAGCATCTAAAAACCATAGTGTTTGTTACCATGTATCGATTTTATTCCTTTTGTATCTCTATTTAGGAATAGTGGAGCTCTGATTTATGCATTTTGTATCGATTTTTAGTATCTCTAGTTTCTTCAGGAACTAAAAATGTCATTTTGATTCCATTGTAGAGTTTTCAGTTATTGTTTGACCAACTTTTTTTATTCATTTATATGTACACATCTTCAACAAAGTCCATGTTGACACATGGATGTTTAACCTCATTGATGATGGGGTTATCACTGTCAAGTTTTATGACTATTATAGGTTTCACATATGTGTAGGTTCGGCTTCAGCATCAACTCATATGCACTGTGTGCGTGGTGTGAGCCTATGGGTTTACACTTAACAATTATCGGTGAAAATGGGTTGTATTAGGTGAGGTTTCCCAGTTAAAATGGGTTTACCCTTCATCGTCTATGGCAAATGGAAGTTTGGTTTTGGTATTTTTTTAATTTATTTTTTTTTATGTAGAAACACATTAAACATTAAACGAGTGAAAGTAACACAATGCTTTCAAGGTGTAATCAAGTCAGATCAGGGAGTATTGTTATTGCTAAAGTGAGGCATTAGCTTATATATGTTCATGTAAGTTATTTTGATAGTCTTTGTGGCTAAAGTTTGATAAATGTGACTATGTGGATAACTGAAGTTTTGGTAATGTGAAAAATAATTTATGGAAATTTTATATTTCGAGCTAGGTTCTAATACTACATGATATTTGTAGTATTTAAAAAAATACTGGAATTAAAATATTTTGGAAAATTTTCAGGGTTTAATTATTGATTTGTGAAAGATCGGATTTTGTGGTGATGGTTTCAAACTTATGTCTGTGTATATGTCAAAATCAACGAGTAGGAAGAAGAGAATGATGTGATCTCTATAAGAATAGATTGGATATTGTCTCATGGCTCAAAGACCTTTATTGAAAATTGAATTTTTTATTGTTGAATTTATGATTACCTACATTCAGATAATTTTCATTCTCATCGTTGAGTTAGCTCAATGTAAAGTTTCCACTTGTTTCAAGTTAAATATTTTCAGTTTTATGAAAAAAAGTTCGTATTTATAAAAAAAGTTTTATTTTAACTTTTTTATAATACTTTTTATTTATAAAAAAAACTCGCAACCATTAACTTTTTTTAAAAATTATAAAATAAATTGTATCATAAAATAGTTATAGATAAATTGTGTTTAGACTCCACTCCAATGTTTATAAAGTTATAAGGGCACTTTAAGTAGAGGGTGAAACAAACTAATGGATTTGTAACATCGCCATACATTTTCGCGTCGAATAATTAAGTTTAAATGACCTTATATTAAAAAGTGTTATGTAATTGGCGACACGTTTTAAATGCAAAATATCATGGTAACATATTTATCACGGGAATATATTTATCGTGGGGCCATCGGAATGAGTACAAAATATAACGAGAACAAATTTTTTGCCATTCTAATGGCACGGGTACACCCTTGTGTGTGTGTGTGTGTGCATATATATAATAAGGAGTAGAATTTTGGTTACTATTCCATAAGTTGATAACTTAAGTATAGGTGAGGATGAAGCCACCTAGGAAAGAAATGAAGGGTAAGATCAACATATACGCAATAATGTTATATACCTTACCACACTTCATTTTCTACTCTAACTGTATTTACAATTTTATCCCATTAAAATTTATTCCCCCCCCCCCCCCCCCACACATTTTACACTTTCAAATTTTACTTTAATTCAAATATGAGGGTTAGTTTTGTAACACACCAAAAAAGGAAAAGGAGACGTGATTTCATTTAGTATTTTCTAACATCCCGACCATAAGAATCTCGCCTCTTTCCTACTTTAATTTGAATTTTTTTCAAGAGCCACACATCTAGACTCCCATTTCTCTCTCTAACCTGCACCATCTCTCCAAACCCGCTGTACGAGCTCAAGGACGAAGCACGTCGTCAATTCATCGGCTAAACCAACTGGCTCCATATGACCCCCAAAATCAAGGCACCATCGATTGCCGAAAATAGTGATGCGTTTGGTGGATTTGGGGTGCCTGTGAGGGGTTTTGTTGGGATTTCAGGCACACCTACGTTCTCATGGGGTTTCAAGAAATAGTGATGGGTTTCCATATGGTTTTAGGTAATTTCTTACTTTGGGAACACATGGTTTTCAATTTTTAGTTATGAAATTCCTATGATTGTTTAGATTCTATGCATTTGTGTTCTTTTACCCTCTCACACAAATTTTCACAGATCTAATTGAAAAATGCAGGTATACTGTCTTAGGCGATTTTTTTCTGTCACGGTATGTACCGAGTTTCCACTTTATCTTTCATATTATTATTCTTTTTGGTTTTTGATTGTGTTGCTTTTCAGGACTGAAATGAAATACCATTTTCACAGGAAAAGGTATGAATTTTTTCATTTAGATTTAAACTTTCTTGAAACATTTGGTTTATTTTTTTGGTGAAATCAGTTTTTTTGGGATTAATTACTGATAAATTTAATCCATTGTGTTAATATGTTTGCATTTATCTATTTTTTTATAGATATTTATATAATCAGTCTCACTCGCATTTTTCTCTCTCTACATAATTTTGGCGTTATGTTGATGTATTTGGGGTTCAAAGTCTCCACTATGTCTACTCTATCTTTGTGTATATGTATTTTCTAAGAATTTTTAGTGGTTGGTTTTTGTATTTTCTCTTATGTTTTGTTTTGTTTGAGGGTTGTTTTTTCAACATGGTATCTTTTTGGCCTTGAATTAGTGTGCGTATACTACATCTTTCTCAAATTTTAGATGTAAATGATATTTGAAATATATGGTCTTCTCACCCAAATTATTTTTAAAAGCATTGTGTTAACCCAATTTTTTAGATCATGTTAACCCCATCTTCATACCTTTTTGAAGTTATTTGCAATTCCACGTCTTCTCTTAAAGATCCACGTGAAAATTTTGGGCTAAAGATGTTATCTACAGATGCTCCAGATTGTAGCTGGAGATTAAAATCTATAGATGCTCCAGATTGTAAGTGTAGTTAGAGATTAACTATAGCAGGTGTCCACATTGTAAGTGCAGTTTTATTCTCTCCCCCCGACACACACACGCGCGCGCGCACACACAAAAAAACATGGGTATTTCATAACATCGAGATCTCATAAATGGCAGCTATTGGCATATTAAATAGACTCTAGGATATTGGAAGCTTTTGGCATATTAAAGAGACTCGAGGCGTTCCACCAAGTGAGATATCAAAAATGGCATACACAGCTTTTTAGTAGTACATAAGTCCCCAAGTGCTTCAATAGACGTTCCTGACAGTAGAGTCTGCAGATTTCCCACTAGCTTAGGGACATCTGTCTTGACGATGTCTAAATCACCATTTGGGAGGTAGTTCCTGAGGCCAAAGAAGGGCTCTGGTGTGTTGTGATTGCACTCGGAGTTAGAAGTCTCCTATTCACGGCCTGCCTCATTTGAAGGTCTCTGATATTCAACATTTAGAGTATTGTTTTGGTTCAGATTTATTGTTTTGTTCATTTCTACCACATAAATTGGTTCAGTTTTAGTGTTTTTACAGTGGATATTTATATTTTTAGGACTTCACTTCAAATTTTAGGGATTTTTATAAAAACATTTGTTTCTTTGTGTTTTTCGTTTGTGTTGGATAGTAGCGGTAGTAAAATCATGAATAGCTACTCATTGTCATAGTATTCATTTTGTTTATGAATAAGTATGCATTATCTATGTCCCATTTTGATGGCCTATGCCAAATCTCTGTCCCATTTAATGGCCTTCATTTTCCAAATCAATTTCATTGATTCTCACATTAATGGTAGTGATACCTATTGATCCTGGACATTGTTTGATGTATTTTTAAAGAGGAACATGAACTATTGTTTACTAATTTTTGACAGGAGCACAACATAACTATTTCATATTCACACACACACACACACACACACACACACACACATGCATATATGTGCATACACGTGCAAAGGTACACTCCTTCAATCTCTTACACATTCACACACACACACACACACACATGCACATGTACACTCCTTAAATCTCTTACACACACACACATGCACACACAGATCTATGATTTTCACATACATGCACAAAGATCTGAGTTTGATATTAGATTTTTTAATTATACACGTATAATGTTTTTAACATTTAATTGTTGTTTGGTGATTGTTTTTCTTGAAACAACCTACTATTTTGAACTGTAATTACAGGGAAGGGACTTTATATTAGGTATCTATGTTACGTTCTATATAACTTATTAAAAGTTGGGGATAAAAGTCTTAAATATTAAAAAAATTCTATCACTATATATAGATTGGGGGTTCTTTATGCAATAAGAGTGTAGGAGGGTAGTGAGACTGGGGTCTATGAATAACTGGAAAGGGTGAGGCGTGACCCACTCCAATGGACGTTGCCTGCAAGGTCTTCAAGGTCTCCTGGTGCAACTTCTGAAGAAAACTTCTCCTTCTGGTAACAATGGAACTCAAGCTTCAACTCACTCCCTGCAAGAAGATGAACTTTCATAGCAAAAATAGTAATTTTCTCAAGGGAAACACCTGAGAGTGATGGCTGTCAGTGGGGAGTGAAGGAACAAGGCACTCAGCACTAAGAGGATGAGCAGGGAGAGAATACTAGGTAGGTCTGGTGATATTTTAGCAGAGTAACAGTGAAATTTCTATTGTCTATCTCTATCTATCTACGACCTTGCCCGGGGGTCCTATTTATAATTGGGCACTAAGGCTGGGTTAGCACTTTTGGCGCCAAAACTTAGAGGGTTGGTGAGGGACAAAGTCTGTAGTGTACTATTTGTCCCTACCTGCAGGCAGTTCTGCCTGTCCCCTCTCGCAGATGCCCCCTGGCACCGACCAAAGTTCAAAAGCAAATATGTCTTCTAATGGAAACAAAATATCTGATTTGCTAAATATCTTTTGAAACGGTAACTTTGATACAAACTTTGTAAACTTGAGGGGGGGTCTCGAGGACCCCCTCCTCTAAAATATTTGCAAGCTTGAGGGGGGTCCCCCCTTCTAAAATCATTTTTCTTGAGAGGGGTTTAGAGGACCCTCTCCTCTAAAATCATTTTATAAAAAGTTATTTTCTTGTGAGCAGCCAGACCTTTGGATGCTCACTTCACTTGTGACTAAGTGTGAGGTGTGTGAGGACTGGGTGACCCTAGGGTCTCCTACTAGTATTCTCTCAATCCTATAGTGATAAGTGGTTGAGCTTGCTCAACATACCTTGTCCCTCAGCCACCAAGCCAAAACTCCCGGGAGGTCCCAACGCGCCTGTTCGAGCCCTGCTTGCTCGACTAGGCAACCGGTACAAGAAAGTAAAGTGTTAGTGATGTTGTTCATTTAGAGACTGATGTTTCATGATGAGGAGTTGCTTGTGATAGCTACTCCCTCAATATGAGTTTCCGCCAAAACCCATGTAGCGACACTTCTCGAATAACATTTATGTAGTGACACTTGCTGTAGTGGCGCTGACGCTTGCAGTAGCGCTGACCCTGGTGGTGGTGACCTTTGCAGCGGCGTTGACACTTGCAGCGCCGCTGACACTTGCAGCGGCGCCGAAACTTGAAGAGGTGCTGACCCTTGTAGCGGCGCAAACACTTGCAGCGGCACTGGCCCTTGCAGCGGCGCAGACACTTGCAGTGGCGCTGACTCTTGCAGCGGCGCTGACACTTGAAGCGGCGCTGACACTGGCAGCGGCGCTAACACTTGAAGCGGCGCTGACACTTGAAGCGGCGCTGACACTTGAAGCGGCGCTGACACTTGCAGCGGTGCTGACCCTTGCAGTGGCGTAGACACTTGCAGCGGCACTGGCACTTGAAGCGGCGCTTACCCTTGCAACGGTGAAGACACTTGCAGCGGCGCTGGCCCTTGCAGCAGCGCAGACACTTGCAGCTATGCTGGCACTTGAAGCGGCGCTGACCCTTGCGGCGGCGCAGACACTTGCAGTGGCGCTGGCCCTTGCAGCTGCGCAGACACCTGAAGCGGTATTGGCACTTGAAGCGACGTTGACCCTTGCGGTGACGCTAACACTTGCAGTGGTGCTGACCCTTGCAGCGGCGCTGACCCTAGTGACGCTGACTCTTGCAGCGGCACTGGCACTTGCAGCGGCCCTGGCACTTAAGCGGCGCTGACGCTCGCAGCAGCGCTGACGCTCGCAGCGGCGCTGACCCTCACAGCGGCGCTGACGCTCACAGCGGCGCTGAAGCTCGTAGCGGCGCTGACGCTCGCAGCGGCTCTAACACTTGTAGCTGAGCGCCGCTCGGCGTTGACACTTTCAGCGGCGCTAACACTGGCAGCGACGCTGACCCTTGAAGTGGCGCTGACGCTCGCAGCGGTACTGATGCTCGTAGCGGCACTGATGCTCGCAGCGGCACTGATGCTCGCAGCGGCACTGATGCTCGCAGCGGCGCTGACCCTCGCAGTGGCGCTGACAGTTTCAGCGGCGCTGACACTTGCAGCGGCGCTGACCCTTCCAGCGGCGTAGACACTTACAGCGGCGCTGGCACTTGAAGCGGCTATGACCCTTACGGCGGCGCGGACACTTGTAGCGGCGCTGGCCCTTGCAGCGGTGCAGACACTTGCAGCGGAACTGGCACTTGAAGCGGCGCTGACCTTTGCAGCGGCGCAAACACTTGCAGTGGCGCTGACTCTTGCAGCGGCGCTGACGGTAGTGACGCTGACTCTTGCAGCGGCACTGGCACTTGAAGCGGCGCTGACGCTCACAGCGACGCTGACGCTCGCAGCGACGCTGACACTTGCAGCGGCCCTGGGGGTTCCTACTGAATATGAGTTTCTGTCGGGACCCTGGGGTGGTTCCTTCTCAATTATGCATTTCTGTCGGGACCCTAGGTGGGTTCCTTCTTAATTCGAGTTTCTATCAGGACCCTGGGAGGTTCCTGCTCAATACAAGTTTCTGTCGGGACCCTGGGGGGTTCCTGCCCAATATGAGTTTCTGCCGGGACCCCGGGGGGGTTCCTGCTCAATATGAGTTTCTGTCGGGACCCCGAGTTTATTCTCAGTATTTCTAATAAAATAATATTTTTACTTTTTTATAGGAAGACACCCTTCTACATTAGCCCCTCGTGCAAAAAAAAATTTAGGTTGGGTAGACCAAAAAAGCTTTGTACGCCATAAAGTCGATTTTTATTTTTTTATTTTGGGGGACCCTAGGGTTCCTTCATCATTCCCCCTTAGGGTCATTAAATTTCATGTCACTTCATCCCATGTTTTGTAGATGAGGCCACTTATAGTGGACCTCCTTATCGGGGTATCAACTTAGGCGGAGGGGTTACTCGTGGTGAGCCCCTCGTTCTTGGCCTGCTTCTGTGGCCTTCCATCTTGGGCGGAAGGGTTGCTCGCGGTGAGCCCCTCGCCCTTGGCCTTCTTCTGTGACCTTCTATCTTGGGCGGAGGGGTTGCTCGCCCTTGGCCCTTTTCTATGGCCTTCTATCTTGGGCGGAGGGGTTGCTCGCGGTGAGTCCCTCACCCTTGGCCTTCTTCTGCGACCTTCCATCTTGGGCGGAGGGGTTTCTCACCGTGAGCCTCTCGCCCTTGGCCTTCTTCTGTGGCCTTCCATTTTGGGCGGAGTGGTTGTTTGCGGTGAGCCCCTCGCCCTTGGCCTTATTCTGTGGCCTTCTTTCTTGGGCGGAGTGGTTACTCGCGGTGAGCCCCTCGCCCTTGGCCTTCTTCTGGGGCCTTTCATCTTGGGCGGAGGGGTTGCTCGCGGCGGGCCCCTCGCCCTTAGCCTTCTTCTGCGGCCTTCCATCTTGGGAGGAGGGGTTTCTCGCAGTGAGCCCCTCGCCCCTAGCCTTCTTCTGTGGCCTTCCATCTTGGGTGGAGGGGTTGTTCACGGTGAGCCCCTCGCCCTTGGCCTTATTCTGTGGCCTTCTTTCTTGGGAAAAGGGGTAACTTGCGGTGAGCCCCTCGCCCTTGGCCTTCTTCCGGGGCCTTTCATCTTGGGTGGAGGGGTTACTCACGGTGAGCCCCTCGCCCTTGGCCTTCTTCTGTGGCCTTCTATCTTGGGCGGAGGGGTTACTCGCAGTGGGCCCCTCGCCCTTGGCCTTCTTCTGCGGCCTTTTATCTTGGGCAACGGGGTTACTCGGTGGACCCCTCGCCCTTGGACTTCTTTTGTGGCCTTCTATCTTGGGCAGAGGGGTTACTCACGGTGGGCCCCTCGCCCTTGGCCTTCTTCTGCGACCTTTCATCTTGGGCGGCGGGGTTACTCGCGGTGAGCCCCTCGCCCTTGGGCCTTCTTCTGTGGCCTTCTATCTTGGGCGGAGGGGTTACTCGCGGTGAGCCCCTCGCCCTTGGCCTTCTTCTGTGGCCTTCTATCTTGGGCGGAGGGGTTACTCGCGGTAAGCCCCTCGCCCTGAGTTCTTTTCTGTAGCATCAAGTTTGGGAAGAGAGGGCACTCAAGGTGGATCCCCTCGGCCTAGGCTATTTTCTGTCAAACTTGCAATCTTGGGCAGGTGGAGCCACTATAAGTGGATCCCCACACTCCAAGCTATTTTACTATTTGTTCACTTGCTTGGGGACTTCTCAACATTAGCCCCCTCGTGCAGAAGTGTCTTGTAATGTCGAGAGACTTGTGCACAAAACTTTCGTACCTTTTATTTATACTTGGCAGTTGCTCAAGACTTTGAGCACTCCGGTGCCCTTGGAGCCTTAGGTGCTAAACTGTCGCACTTTATATTTATACTTGACGCTTGCTCAAGACTGTGAGCGCTCCAGTGCCCTTAGAGCCTTAGGTGCTAAATTGTCGCACTTTATATTTATACTTGGCATTTGCTCAAGATTATGAGCGCTCCGGTGCCCTTGGAGCCTTAGGTGCTCATCTGGAGCACCTTACATTTGTACGTGGCATTTGCTCAAGACTGTGAGCACTCCGATGCCCTTGGAGCCTTAGGTGCTCAACTGGCGCACCTTATATTTATACTTGACGCTTGCTCAAGACTGTGAGCGCTCCGGTGCCCTTAGAGCCTTAGGTGCTAAACTGTCGCACTTTATATTTATACTTGGCATTTGCTCAAGACTGTGAGCGCTCCGGTGCCCTTGGAGCCTTAGGTGCTCATCTGGAGCACCTTACGTTTGTACGTGGCATTTGCTCAAGACTGTGAGCACTCCGATGCCCTTGGAGCCTTAGGTGCTCAACTGGCACACCTTATATTTATACTTGGCACTTGCTCAAGACTGTGAGCGCTCCGGTGCCCTTGGAGCCTTAGGTTTATACTTGGCATTTGCTCAATACTACGAGCGCTCCGATGCCCTTGGAGCCTTAGGTTCTCATCCGGATCACCTTATGTTTATACTTGGCACTTGCTCAATACTGCGAGCCCTCCGATGCCCTTGGAGTCTTAGGTGCTCATCTGGAGCACCTTAGGTTTATACTTGGCACTTGCTCAAGACTGTGAGCGCTCCGGTGCCCTTAGAGCCTTACGTTTATACTTGGCATTTGCTCAATACTGTGAGCGCTCCGATGCCCTTGGAGCCTTAGGTTCTCATCTGGAGCACCTTCTGTTTATACTTGGCACTTGCTCAATACTGTGGGCGCTCCGATGCCCTTGGAGCCTTAGGTGCTAAATTGTCGCACATATACTTATACTTGACAATTGCTCAATATTATGAGCGCTCCGATGCCCTTGGAGCCTTAGGTACTAAACTTTCGTACCTTATATTTATATGTATATTTGGCACTTGCTCAAGATTGTGAGCGCTCCGGTGCCCTTGGAGCCTAAGGTGCTCATCCAGAGCACCTTATGTTTATATTTGGCCCTTGCTCAAAACTGTGAGCGCTATGGTGCCCTTAGAGTCTTAGGTACTAAAATTTCGTACCTTATATTTATACGTGGCAGTTGCTCAAGACTGTGAGCGCTCCAGTGCCCTTGGAGCCTTAGGTGCTAAACTGTCGCACCTTATATTTATACTTGACACTTGCTCGAGACTGTGAGCGCTCCGGTGCCCTTGGAGCCTTGAGGCACAAAAACTGTCGTACCTTTTATATAATGGAAATGAAGTCTTATCTTATTTGCGCCTTCATTTTCTGTGTTATGTTAAGATATGCTTTTATTGTTTTGTGAAACCGCTTTATTCTGCGAAGTACCCACTTATGGACTAGTGCTGCTCCCTTTTTCCTGTGGGAGTACTTGCTTATAATTGTGCATGTTAATTGAAGCATAACTGCATGTATTTCTGTGGGACTTCCTGTTCTATGCCTATTATTTTCCTCAACAATTTTTTTAATATTTGAATCAAAACAAAACTTAAAGGGAGGTTGAGTCCACTCAACATTTTTAAAAAAATTTGATTCATAACTTAGAGGGGGGTGAGTCCCCTCAACATTTTTTTTGAAATTTGATTCATAACTTTGAGGGTTGAGTCCCCTCAACATTTTTTCAACATTTATATCGAAACATAATTTAGAGGAGTTTGAGTCCCTCAACATTTTTTCAAAGTTCTGGGCAAGATCCTCTACTTTTTTTCTTTGGCTCGAAATTTTTTACAACTTCTAGTCCTCAACTAGATTTTTATGTTACTTTTTTTTTGTACTGTTTGGACATAGTTATTTCTCATTTTGGGTTCCTCGCCCACTTACTTTTTTAAACCCTTGCTACTTCTTTTTACTTGCAAAAAGTATTTGCTAGGATGCAACATTTGCTACAGAGTAATCCATACGATTCTCATTTTTCTTCTATTTTGAGAGCTCTAACTCGCAAAATGGGTCTTGATCGTCATATGGCTATCCCTTTTAGGTTCGAACTCATTACATCTCCTCTGCAACATCTTTTCCATTTCTGGAAAAAAAGTGGAAATTTTATATTTCTCCATGTCAAGCTTCTCTTATACTCTGCTTACGCGAGTTTCTGATAAAGCTATTAAGACAACTTAGTTTTTTTACACCAAATGATAATGGTTGGATTGAGAGATCAATATCCTCGCAGACTTTTTATGAAAGGTTTGGGTCTGTTACTCTTTTTCTATCACTGCCTACGACGTCAACACCCGGAGCCACTGCCGCAACCATTACCGTCGGCGACCCCGCTATTCCTTTCTCCTGTGCCTCGTTTTTTATGGATGACGGTGTGAAGGAAAACGATGCCTTATTCCGCCGATGAGTTACTTATTATCGATCTATTGGAAGTTGCGAATCTTAAAAGTGGGCCCGTTTTTGGGGTCGAGGACCTCTAGGGACTCCTCGACGCCGGCCATGGCACCAGGGGTTACTCGCCCACGTTGTCAAGTTTGGGGAACATCCCCAAACATCAGGTATGATTGTTGAGCTAGAGGGGAGTTCCTCACGATCTGTGTTGGTCGAAAAGGGTTCCTCGCGACCCTGGTTAACTGAGGATAGTTTGAGATCTGTGGATTCCTCATCGAAAATAAATTTTTATGAGGGTCCCTCGTGACCGCTGTTGGTTTTCAATTTGAGAGTTCCTCGACTGATTCTAATGAGTCTTTGATTCTTATATTCCCTCAATGCTCAGGGGTTCCTCGCCTGTTGGGATCCTTGCCTCTAGCGAGGGTTCCTCGTCTGTACGCATCCCCTCAATGCCTGGGGTTCCTCACGCGTGACTAGGTTATGATTTATGGGTTGTTCTTCGAACAGAACTTTAACTATGGGACCCATTGTCAAGGGTCCCTCGCCAATAACTACTGTTGCCAAGGGTTCTTCGTGATGAATTTTTAGACACGAGGGTATGGGGGTTCCTCGTCAGACACCCGTTCTAATTCCGCGTCAGAGGTATTTCTCATTTGGAAGGGGGATCTTGGTGATAAATTGACCAGGGTACTTGGCGATAGGTTGGCTAGTGGGTCTTTTGTTTAACTATCGAGCAACCCAAACTAGGCTCAGCTGGTTTTATATTTTATTTAATTGTCGAGCAACTCAACCTTTTGTGATAAAGCATTTTGACAGAGGATATCTATAAAGCCACTAACATTTATTTTTAATCAGCTTGTGTATACTTTTTAGACTTGTCTCAATACATGGTATTATTATGAGTATAATAAATGTACTCTAAAAGCTATATGTAATTACACCAATGCTTGCCATAATCACCGGATGATTCCACTTGAATCGGTCTTTGCCTCTCCATTTTATATTATTTTATTTATCATAATATAAATAAAATAATAAATAGTATGCTATGACTGTCCTTTTTAAGATTCATAATATTTAATAAGAGGACATGTGACTGTAGAAAATATCAAACATTTATGTGGATAAAATCCATAAAATTAATTATGGATTTTTTTTGAGTGAGCTATACCAACAAAGAACTATTATGGATGTTCTTGAATTTTATCATTGGGCATCTCAAGAAATTATAGCATGTGTGACTTTTTTTTACCAACTAAATCATTTGGCATATATATGAAGTGCTTAGTAAAACATAAACAAAGACTTGTGAAATGAACATATTCAACAAGTTATAAAGCAAGGTAGTTTACTTAGCTGATGGGGAGTAAGATATGTCCTGCAAGTGAGTAGTCTCTCTTTTAAGGTGTCTTTGAATTTTTTTTAGGAACAGGGGTCTCGGCCTATGACAGTATGGTGGCCTCTCGTCAGCGGCCGGGGTCTCGCGACCTGGCCTCGCGTCTATGGGTCCCTCGTCACTGCAAGGGGGTTTCTCGTCATCTTGTCATGTCGAGGGTTCCTCGACTCAGGTTGTCTCGACCCTTTGTGATGTTGACGATTTTTTGACTGGTCGTGTTGCGTTTGGGGAGATCAGCGATTTTCTATTTGTTTCTGGTGGGGGGTCTCGACCTCTTATCACGTCGAGGGTTCCATGACCCAGGGTGTCTCACCCATTGTTGGCGTCATGG
The DNA here is from genome assembly GCA_949130495.1 of Sambucus nigra. Lineage (NCBI taxonomy): Eukaryota > Viridiplantae > Streptophyta > Magnoliopsida > Dipsacales > Adoxaceae > Sambucus > Sambucus nigra. The sequence goes on from OX422216.1 coordinate 202,882,126, forward strand.
AGAATATGCTACTGCTTCCATGGACACTTTATTGACGACGAGAGGTACCCAGGGCTCCTCGCCCCTGGGTTCTTAGTGATTTGTTGTTTCTACAGGGGTCGCCACTTCCACTCCCTTCTTGGCGGCGGGGTGTGTGTCGCCGACTTTTGGTACTATGGGGGTGTGCTGCTGGCCGGGGGTTCCTCGTGACCCCCTCGCTAGTTAGAGGTTTTCTATCTTGTGGGATTTATACTATGGGACCCACTGCTGAGGGTCCCTCGTCATTAGCTGCTACTGCCATGGGTTCTTTTCTTAAGGGTTCCTCATTGTTATCAATGAGAGAGAGGAGTTCCTCTCCAAACACTTAGGGCTTCGGGGGTTCTGCCAGTGAACTTGACGATTGTCACAACTTTCTCCAGCGCCGTCCTTTGCGGCTGAGCTACTTCTGCCGGAATCGCTGCCAGAACGGCTGCCCCTCCAGAGGGGGTTGCTGCTGGTGTTACACAATCATAACCCAAACTTGCCAAGTCTAAAAAAACATACTCATAAGCCTCTACCACCGGAGCTGCTTCCGGTGAGCTGGTCTGCCCTCCCCGAGGAGCAGGTACCTTTGCTCCGGTCACCACCACATCCACCTGAGTGGCCTTGTCTCTTTGAGATCCATTTCCAGATGGAATGTCTTCAAACACTAGCTGCCTAGAAACATTAAAACCTTCTTTTTCCATGGAAGTGAGGATACCTCCCCAGCAGAGTCGCCAAATGTAGGAGGGTAGTGAGACTGGGGTCTATGAATAACTGGAAAGGGTGAGGCGTGACCCACTCCAATGGACGTTGCCTGCAAGGTCTTCAAGGTCTCCTGGTGCAACTTCTGAAGAAAACTTCTCCTTCTGGTAACAATGGAACTCAAGCTTCAACTCACTCCCTGCAAGAAGATGAACTTTCACAGCAAAAATAGTAATTTTCTCAAGGGAAACACCTGAGAGTGATGGCTGTCAGTGGGGAGTGAAGGAACAAGACACTCAGCACTAAGAGGATGAGCAGGGAGAGAATACTAGGTAGGTCTTGTGATATTTTAGTAGAGTAACAGTGCAATTTATATTGTTTATCTCTATCTATTTATGACCTTGCCCAGGGGTCCTATTTATACTTGGGCACTAAGGCTGGGTTGGCACTTTTGGCGTCAAAACTTAGAGGGTTGGTGAGGGACAAAGTCTATAGTGTACTATTTGTCCCTACCTGCAGGCAGTTCTGCCTGTCCCCTCTGGCAGATGCCCCCTGGCACCGACCAAAATTCAAAAGCAAATATGTCTTCTAATGGAGACAAAATATCTGATTTGCTAAATATCTTTTGAAATGGTAACTTTGATACAAACTTTGTAAACTTGAGGGGGGGTCTCGAGGACCACCTCCTCTAAAATATTTGCAAGCTTAAGGGGTGTCTCGAGGACTCCCTTCTAAAATCATTTTTCTTGAGAGGGGTTTAGAGGACCCTCTCCTCTAAAATCATTTTATAAACAGTTCTTTTCTTGTGAGCAGCCAGACCTTTGGCTGCTCACTTCACTTGTGACTAAGTGTGAGGTGTGTGAGGACTGGGTGACCCTAAGGTCTCCTACAAGTATTCTCTTAATCCTATAGTGCTAAGTGGTTGATCTTGCTCAACATACCTTGTCCCTCAGCCGCCAAGCCAAAACTCCCGGGAGGTCCCAACGCGCCTGTTCGAGCCCTGCTTGCTCGACTAGGCAACCTGTACAAGAAAGTAAAGTGTTAGTGATGTTGTTCATTTAGAGACTGATGTTTCATGATGAGGAGTTGCTTGTGATAGCTACTCCCTCAATATGAATTTCTGTCGAAACCCTTGTAGCGGCACTTCTCGAATAACATTTCTGCAGTGACACTTGCTGTAGTGGCGCTGACGCTTGCAGTAGCGCTGACCCTGGTGGCGCTGACCCTTGCAGCGGCGCAAACACTTTCAGCGGTGCAGACACTTGCAGCGGCTCTGGCGCTTGAAGCGGCGCTGACCCTTGCAGCGGCGCAGACACTTGCAGCGGCGCTGAGCCTAGTGACGCTGACTCTTGCAGCGGCATTGACACTTGCAGCGGCGCTGACACTGGCAGCGACGCTGACACTTGAAGCGGCGCTGACCCTTGAAGTGGCGCTGACACTTGCAGCGGCGCTGACCCTTGCAGTGGCGTAGACACTTGCAGCGGCGCTGGCACTTGAAGCGGCGCTGACCCTTGCAACGGTGCAGACACTTGCAGTGGCGCTGGCCCTTGCAGCGGCGCAGACACTTGCAGCGGCCCTGACACTTGATGCGGCGCTGACCCTTGAGGCGGCGAAAACACTTGCAGCGGCGCTGGCCCTTGCAGTGGCTCTGACGCTCACAGCGGCGGCGCTGACACTTTCAGCTGCGCTGACGCTCGTGGCGGCGCTGATGCTCGCAACGGCGCTGACCTTCGCAGTGGCGCTGACACTTTCAGCAGCGCTGACACTTGTAGCGGCGCTGACACTTTCAGCGATGCTGACCCTTACAGCGGCACAGACACTTGCAGCGGCGCTGGCACTTGAAGCGTCACTGACCCTTACGGCGGTGCGGACACTTACAGCGGCGCTGGCCCTCGCAGCGGCGCTGACGCTCGCAGCGAAGCTGACGCTCGCAGCGGCGCTGACACTTGCAACGGCCCTGGGGGTTCCTGCTGAATATGAGTTTCTGTCGGGACCCTGGGGTGGTTCCTTCTCAATTATGCGTTTCTGCCGGGACCCTAGGTGGGTTCCTTCTTAATACGAGTTTCTGTCGGGACCCTGGGGGTTCCTGCTCAATATGAGTTTCTGTCGGGACCCTGGGGGGTTCCTACCCAATATGAGTTTCTACTGGGACCCCGGGGGGTTCCTGCTCAATATGAGTTTCTTTCGGGACCCTGGGTTTCTTCTCAGTATTTCTAATAAAATAATATTTTTACTTTTTTATAGGTAGACACCCTTCTACAAAGAGAATATTTCAAAGGGTAGAGTTTATAAGTAAAAGGTTCTTATGCATGAGGCACAAGACAATAATTTTTGGGAGTATGTTGAGCTTATATTGTTTTCCTATATTAAGACCTTTTTAACTGATTTTTAATTACTAATAATTATACTAGAAATGAGTTTGAAATTTTTATGTGTTTAATCAGCTATGGGAACTCTATAGCGTCATATTAGCGACATGGTGTATTTGCTAAATAATTAATAATTAGCTTTGTTTATATAATATTTGACTAGCTCTTTCAATTTACTAACTATATTTTCTTTTTTGTATCAGGTCGCATTTTGAAAAGAACGTACAATCATTATAGTGGAGTATAATGATTTGGACTTCCATCAATATATATTTCTTTTTTTAATATCTTTGTTTCATTGAAGCTTTTGTTAGACGAATTTGGGATTTTTTTTATATTGTTGGATTTGTCATTGTCCCTTAAGTAGGGTGGATAGTCCAATAAACAAAGGAGACTTTGTCCAATTTTTTTTTAAATTGACACTTTGTATTTTTGAGACACAATGAGAATTCATATGATGAATATTGTATATTTCATATTATATGTGAATTTGTTTGATGAATTTAGACTATTTGAATGTTGTTGGACTATTCATTGTTGTTGTTTGTTAAGTAGGGTAAATAGTTTATAAACAAAGGAGATTATGGTCAATTGTTTTAAAATTACACTTTGTTTTGTTAGGAACGATATTTTTGCCATTTTGCAATTACGTACTTCGAAAATTTTTGCCGTTTTGTAATTACGTGCTTTCAAATTTTTTGTCGTGCCTTCAGGCATGGGCATTTCGCTAGTGTGTGTGTATATATATATAATAAGGGATAAAAATTATGCACTATTCATATGAGGTCACAAGATGATTTTTCCTATAATACCCATTTTACCCCTTAAAATTTTGGACTCCCCCTCTTTTGAGACTCTCTAATTTATTTCCTCCTTTTGTTAAAAATTCAAAATCGTGGTAATTTGGTAAACTTAACTCAACCAAACTCTCTCCCATACTATCCAACCACACAAAATACACCCAAACCCTCATCTTCTCCCCTACTCATCTGATTGCCTCCTTCTTCTTCTACCTATGCATCTCTCTCTGACACGTGCATGAGTAATCTCCCTCTTAAATTTTAAACTCTCTCTTATTCAAAATGATTCAAAGATTTACGAGTTATTTTAGGGTGAGAGTTTCAAGATTTTTTTTTTAACTTTGAAGATTCAGTTTTTTTAATCTGAAAGAGTAATCAATTTCTTCCATAGATTATGAAAATCATGTTGGTGCTTTACATTAGAGCATACGTCTTTATCCAATATTAAAGTTTTTGTGTTTTTTATTTGGGCATTCTAGGGTACAAAGTACCAGATCTATGGTTCTCTCTCTAGATCTATTTTTTACGATCTTAATCACTATAACTCCATCTATCACACGAACCTTAAGTTTTACAATTGTTGGAGATTTTGGGGTTTAGTATAAGATTTTGGAAGGTGACAACACGATTTTTTTTGTGATAATACAGTTTATCCAATATTAGTTGTTGTTTTTTTATTCAATTAAATTACATTGCAATAGAAAAAATAGGGGTTTGGGTAGAGGATCTGTTCGAGTTGAGGTTCATATTTTAAACACTTTGATAATCTTGATCTTGATCTCTCCTCAGTTGCATAGAATATCTTGATCTTGAGCTCTTCTAAGCTGCATACAAACTAGGCATGCCTTTGACCTGACACTGGACATCACTGAATATGTGATGTTTATTTCGTGTCGGCAAGCCATTACTTTTTAGGAATTTCTTGACATTTGGCTTCTATTTTAATAGTTCTGAATTTATGACAAATCTTATTCTATTAGTGTAAACTCATAAAGTATTAGTTTTCCATAGTGTCTAATGTAGAAGAATGGCACGTTCATTGAATGAAGTTTTGTTGTTGGATCATTTCATATACATGGTTATTTTTTATTCCTTAAAACGAGTGGAAAGTCTTATAAACAAATAATACTTTGCCCAAAATTTCTAAAATAGCGTACAATTTTTTATTATAATATAAACTATTTTACAAAAAAAATTGGTTGATTCATTAGTTTGGAAGTATTCGTCGTGCCTTAAAGAAAATTGAACCCGATTGATACTATAATATAAAAATTTTATGACTTAACTACAATTAGTACTTGGGAAAATAGTCGTCATGCCTTCAGACACGGGGATACCCTGGTATATATATATATATATACAAGGTAATTGCATGTGCACGTAGGCAAAATATGTTTGAGCCTTCTTTTCGCCATTTGATTCTATACTGTATTTTTATATTTTCCACTGAGCATTTGGTTCACACCCTCTCTTTGTTATGGCAGGTTGGGAGCGATTTCGTATTTTGAGAGTGTTATACAGGTAAGTACTTTCCTTATTTTTTTACATTAGAAGCTCTGTATGCTTGGACTTCGGGGTGCTCCTCAAGGGTCCCTCACGTAGTTAAATTTGAAATTGAAATCCCATGCTAAATAAGTGAAATGTTAATTAAAATAAAAATGGACTAGCAATACTATATAGGTTGTTTCATTTCACTTCACACCTAGCATTCAAGTCGGACTAGGTTGACTACGGGTAACCCATAAATCCAAGTCTGGGCGTTACAGGTATTGAGTTTAGGATTTGCTGGTGGGAAATGATACCTTGATCGATTAGGCCTTGGATCACATTTCTAAGGTGGAATCATTGGTCGGTGGTATGACCTGCAGATTGGTGAAAGTCATAGAGGGTATTAGCCTTGAAGTTTTAAGGGAGTGGATTTGGTAACGGTCGAGGTTCCAACGGCTTGATGAGATTTCGACTTAACTGGGCCTGGTCAACTTTGGACATGGGAGCATGGAGATCGACGTACTCTTTCTAATAGTATTAGGGCGTATTTTTAGTGCCCAAGAGGTAGATGGTTGGGAATGGTTGAGACTGTAGCACTAGCAAACTTTTCATACTTTTGGGGGGTGAACTGTCCAGTCACATTTTTCAGTTTAGATTCTACTTTACTGACACCTTCTTTAATTTCTACACCTTCTTTGATCTTCAACTTTAGATAAAGCTACTAATTGATTCTCTAGGGTTTTGCTTGATCAGTTCTAAGTCTTGATGCATGACCTCTAACTCTTCATTATACTTATATTGAGACATGAATTCTTGAGCCACATCTTTCTAACTATGCATCCTTGATTCTTAAACAGATAGGAAGTATCAAAGGAAAATTTCTTTCAAGATATGTAAAAAAAATTGGGCCATTATCCCTTGAGAGGCACCAATGAGGGTCATGGCCCGGTGATAGCTTTGAAGGTGCACAATTAGGGTCCCATTTTCCCCAAACTTCTTGATGTCCGGAATCTAGAATTTCTCTGGAAGTTTAACTTTGGGATGAGGAGAAATATGGATATAGTCCATATAGTTCCTGCATATCTTGACTTGATCAAACTTCATCGATAAAATTTTGAGGTCATCATTGACCTTGTTCAGTTCCTCCTCTTTGGGCTACGAGTATTGGCATATTATACCTTGGTTGGGAAAGGTTTCGAAATCAGAAGCTGAACGAGTGGTGGAACATTAGCAGGTGAGGCACGAGATACATGTTGGTACTCTTCTGGGATCTAGACAGGCTTGGAAGGGGGTTATTCCATAGCATGAGGAAAGAGAACCTTGAGTTCTTTGGGAATCTGGTCTCGGTGTCACTGCATTTCATGGACCTTAGTTTAAATGTTGTCAATCTTGGTGCTGAGTTAGGATAGGATGGTCATCAGATCTGTTTGAACATTCGATGCTTAGTTAGTGTTTTCCATGAAGAGTTCGTGGAGGTATATTCCAAACTCAAAAGAAGTAGTAGAAGAAGAGGGGGAGCTTCGGGGTGGTTCGACGAAAGACCCAATAGAGGGCCAAGTCAAAATCGGATATGTGATCGTCCTCAGAGGGAAAATGGTTCAAATTTATTTTTGAAAGGAGGGATAATTTTTTTGGGGAATTTTGGAAGGAGGAGAAATATGTTGTTCGTATTTCGATTTTTTGAAAAAGAGGGAAAAAAGAGTGGAATATCATCATCATCATCATTATTATTATTATTATTATTATTATTATTTTTATTATTATTATTATAATAATAATAATAATTATTATTATTATTATTATTATTATTATTATTATTATTATGTTTCACTTGTATTAGGTTTGCCTAAATGCAAGAAATATGTCGAACAGGACCCGAGCCTGGAAAAATAGGGTTTGAAAATACGTAAGACATGGTTTGACTTATTTCCAGGCTCAGGGACAGGGCTTGTCTTGAAAAAGGGCGAAATAACGCGAAAATTCAAGCAGTATGCCGCCCTAAGATTTCAACAGAGTTTCACATGGTAACCGACAAACTAAATATGAGTGAGAGTGGGCTATGGTTCAATGGTCAAACTTATTTAATTATAAGTAAACTTTTAACTAGTTCTAAACCCTAGTTCATGCCTTATTTTATTAAAAACATTAATTCATAATCATGTAACCAAACAAATTTCAAGAAAAATTCTCGCATGGCAAAACCTTCATTTCACTAATAACATGTAAATCACAACTTATAAACTTACAATTGAAACTACAATAAATTCCCGCAAGAACCCACAAAAATTGCAGCCTTGAACCGGCAATGACTCCCTCGAGAATCACAAGAACTGTAGTTCCTTTTTCAGCAGTGAATACCCTCCAGTATCCCCAAGATTAGAAGTAGAAACAACACTCCACAAGAATAAACTTTGTTACAAAAGTGTTTTGGGTTCCAAAGATAATTCACAAAAGTAACCGGGATTGATTTGTGTGAATCAAAAACAAGTTTTGCCTAAAAAGTGAAGATTATTTTCCAACTGTTCTGCAGTTTGCGTAAAATAAAAGTCTAATGAAAAAGCTTCACGATATAGGTTTTCAGAGACAAAAAAATTTTGAGACGGTGAAAAATCGTTCAAATAAGATCTTAATGTCGTTAGAACGAGATTGACATCTCGTTAGAAGTGGCTTCGAACGACATATCAAACGACCTTTAAAACCTGAAACAATACGCGCTCGTTTAATCCATATGAGAACCTGGGCTTTAAACTGAAGTACCCTATACCTTTGACTCACTTTAGTCTATATTATATAGGTGCTCATCTATTTTGGAAATAGTGGCAAAATTGAGTCATACCCTTTCAAACCAATAAGCCTTTAGACTCTTCATTTTGATTTCCTCTAATAGTCCAAAGGTATAGACACCAACACTACACCTAGGATCATTTATGTATTGCATATAAGATTTCATTCTTCATAATATGATGGTGTGTGAGTTAAACCCCTTTAAAATAATATTTCCATAATTTTTGAGATATTTTAAATAATTTTTATGATTTTTTAAAATAATTTTTAGAAATTTAAAATTGATTTTTAAAACTTTGTTGATTGTTGTGCAAATTCCATAAGCTGCTAAACCTATTCTTGGATAGAAACCGAAAGCACTTGAAAATATTGTGGTGAGAATTTGTATTTCTAAGAGTTCAAAAACATGCATTTTTCTAGCCATCTCAACCTTACACGTGTTGATTACACAACGGCTAGATTTGTGTTTTTATGCTCTCACGTACCTGTGCTTACTTGAGAACCCTTGGATCTTCTTAATCAATGACTTGCATGTAATCTGAGATGATCCTTATAATGTCTGGATCAACCAATAAGGGTTAGCTTATAAGCGGTGCATTCTTAACCCTTAGATTTGCTTCGATTATTTAAAATCAATATTGAGCGTTGATTTTCTTTGTGGTTCCAGAGCCTTCCATCACTTACAATAAACACATGCCATATGTTATAAGATTACAATCTTTTACCAGTCTCACTTCTGAGAGAGAATAAAGAGAGAAGAGAGAAGAGAGAGAGAGAGAGAGAGAGAGAGAGAAGAAACCTTAAACTAATCTCCGGCCAAATCTTACTAGAAAACCCTTTCTGAGAGTGAGATAGGTTGAGATTCGAGAAGATCGATCCTCTTCTGTCCTTTATCTCTTTCCCAACTTAATCACGTTGATTAAATCTCATTTTCTTTCATAGAACTTTGAGATTTGATCTGTGTGATACATATCACTTAGATATTGCTTACTTTTGATTTCTTCTTTCGAGAAATCTCATTTTATTGGTTGTTTTCAAACCCTAAGACAACAAAATCTTTTCTGACTTCAGTTTCTTTGAATATTCAGACTTAGATCTAGTTGAGATATTGATTGGGGATTTGCACTTTCAAATATTTCACATTTTGTGAAAGAGTTTGTATATTTTCAAAGTAAGAAAGTGTTTAGGATCTTGGATCGTGTTTATAGAAAGATTCCCTCTTGATCTGCGGATATATTAAAGATCCAAAGTCTGATAGTTTCGATTAAACTGATTTTGGAAATTCCTTTACATATTTGGGATCTGTTTTGCATATTGTCTGTAATTAAGTGTGTGTGAGTTGAATGCACGTGATTTAGAGCACATCACCACTTCACCTTCACACTACTACACTGAAAAGTGTTGGTATTGAGATCTTGGACTTTTGAGTCGACATAAAGCTAAACGAAGTGGAGGTACAAAGCTGAGAGAACATCAACAACATCAGAGCCTTGGGAGAAGTCAGAAAATCTAGAGGAGTTGGTATATTTCTGAACTTAGAATTAGGTCCGATTGTGTGTCTTGATTGTTATATAGTTTGTAAATTGTTACTCTATTTTTGTGGATTTTTAGTTTGGAGGTGTAGAGACCTCCGTGGATATTTCCGCAATTGGGTGGGATTTTACCACGTTAAAATTGTACTTGTATTCCTCTCATCCCTTTCTTGAGGTTATGTTGATTTAAGTTCCTTAAGTTTCATTTTTCAAAACTGGTAAACCTATACCTTAAATAACTCGTTCATACTGTTTTACACATCTTGTGTTAAAAAATAGTTTTAAAAAAAGAGTTTCTTCAACAAACTGTTCAGAGCCCTTTAGATAGTTTAATTTTGAATTAAACGACTTAAGTGATATTTTTTTCAATTGGTATAAGAGCTTTGGTTTGTCAAAAATTCTTTAAATCTTGAGTTTCTGAAATAGTTTTCTCAAAACAAATTATGGACGAGAAATTTGAGAGACTAGGTAACCTGTTCAGGCCCCCTCTCTATGATGGAACTAACTTTCCTTACTGGAAGGTAAGGATGGTTGCCTTAATCCAAGGGACATTAGGAGATGATGTCTGGGAAGTTATTGAAAATGGTTACACTTTTCCTACGAAACCAGTCGCTGAAGGAAGTACTTACTGTGAGGATCAAAGAGTTACTAAGTGAATTCACTAAAGAAGAGAAACAGATTTCCCTTAACAATAATAGAGGCAAAAATGCCATATTCATCTATCAATAAACACGAATTTAAGAGGATATCATTTTGTTCTACCTCTAAGGAAGCATGGGACACCCTAGTGACTACACATGAGGGTGATACTAGAGTTAAAGTTGCTAAAACACAAATGTTAATTCAGTAGTACAACTCCTTGATCACGACTGAGACTGAGTCATTTGATGACTTATATATTAGACTGATAGACATTTTGACCAAATTGCATCCTAATGGGATTGTTTGTGATAGAAAGGAAAATATCTCTAAAATACTAAGATCACTTCCACAAAAAAATGATAATAAGAAATATGCAATTGAGGATAAGGATGATCAAAATCTCACACCTGAACTCCTCAGTAGAAAATTGAGAACTTTGGAAATGGAATTATAAGTTAAGAAACAATTAACCCAGTCCCAAAAGAGACAGTCTGCCTCCACTATTATTTTTTCATCTAAGTTGACCACACTTGAAATCAGCATACCTAACATTGACTTAGACTCTGATGAGGACCGTAATTTAGATACTTTAGATAATTAGATTGCCTTAATGTCAAAACAATTTAAGAAAATTGTGAACTTTCGAAATAAAATAGAAAAAAAATGAGGCAAACCTACTTATCCAAATCAATCTAACAATAGGACTCATGAGAGAAGATAAGATAAACACCAGACTAACAGCCAAAAGAGACCTGAGAAAGACCATAAAAATGTTGAATGCTATTGATGTGGGAAGTTAGGACACATGGCTAGTGAATGTAGAGTTAACTTAGACAAAATTCACAAACATAATAGGGTTCATATAAGAAAGACTTGGGATGACTCAAGTGACTCTAAAATGATGAACCTGAGTCATCTAACACTTTTGACCCTTAAATGTCATTCTTTGTGTAGAGGAGGATTAAAGGTAATACTAATATTAGAGATAATCCTCCCATTAACAACAGTGTTTGGGATTAAGGCAGCCAGGAAACTCAGCAAGGCAGCCTAGCGTGGCAGCTCATACTTTAGCTTGTTGTGTTACTTAGTCACACTGTATCTTTCTTTATGTTGAATGTGGACTATAACGGTTGTAATGATGTAACAAGTATAATGATTTTTAGTGCGAGGTCAAATGGTACTCGCGAGAGACCATGCTTGGCAGGGCCTGGGAGATTTTTTAGGCTCTATCAATCGACCTCCCTGTGGGAACTTTAGAGGGACTTGGTTTGGAGGATTGAGAAGTGAGGAACCATTGGGACTTGTCCTGAACATCTTAAATACACTTGGTAAAACACAAAAATACCCTGATCGTGGAACCCCGGGCGGAGCGGCCTCGAGTTCCATCGAGAGTTGAGTTGGGGACCAAACAACCCTCTACTTAATGTCACATCTACTGTAGGTGATGTCACTAGCCAGCTAGACAATGTCAAATCTGCACTTGAGTAAACCACCGTCGTATTTGGGGTTGTCAGATAGTTGGTGAGCCACCTCTGTGATGACAGCCACCTGACACACAGTGATTAGGCAAAAGGCATGTCTTGGCATTTAATGTTTATGACGTGGAGATAACTAGTGTATTAGGCAATTAATGTTTGTGACTTAAAGTGTGATGGATACCTTTCACACATTGTATACACCTCATTATAATACCCCCTAACCTCTCATTAGGTCTTTAGCACCTCCCTTCATCATTACAAACCCAAGTCACCCCTCGGGTACTGACCTAAAGGCCATCGGGCACTCCTAGGCTCCATTTGAACAAAAGTTAAACTTTTCAGCTCGAATGAGACTGAATGAATCTTCAAATCTCACTGAAACCCCTTTATAATGGTTCGTCACGTGCGCGATTCTGACTTACGGTATGGACGAACGATCCATTTTCCCCCCAAAACTCGATCAGGAGGTCACCGAACGCTCACAGGCTCTGTTTGACCAAAGTCAACTCTTCAGCTAAATTGAGACTGAATGAATCTTCAAAGGGCACTGAAACCCCTTTCCAATGATCCACCCCATGTGTGATTCTGACTTATGGTACGGACGAACGATCCGTTTTACTCCAAAAGGTCACCGAACGCTTCCAGGCCCCAGTTGACCAAAGTTAACTCCCCAAACTGAGTCAAACTCTTTGGAATGTTAAATTCCATATCCTAACCTTCCAACAGTCCACCCCATGTGCGATTCTGACTTACCATGCGGACGAACGATCTGTTTGCGTCCAATAATTCCCCGTCCAAAGGACGAATGAACGTTTCCGAGCCACATTTGGCCCAAAGACATCTCCCGGACCTGGGAGCAGTCCAAAAGACTTTTGAAGGTCTCTGAAGTACCTTTCCAATGGTTCACCCCGTGCATGATTCGAATCAATGGTTCGCACTCTACGATCAATTTTCTGAAGGAACCTGAAAGAGACTGCCAAATGGCAGGTTCCAAACCCTGCCTATCAACAGTGTGCCTAAACACACCTGCTGATTGGTAGGACCATGGATATACCGATCGGAAATGACCTGGTCCTATAAAAAGGAGGGACGAATCTCATTTGAAGGAGGAGAATATCTGAAAACCTATCACTCTCAGTAAGCTCAGAAAACCCCTCTCGAAGTTAGCGTGATTTCCACATCCAAATCCCTTTCCAACCTTCACTTTTCATCATCATTTTCATCAAACTTGGTGAATCAAGTACCCTCCATCATCACCCAAGTGCAAGGGCTACTCTCCAACATCCAAGATCAAGCTCAAGATCTTCAAGAAGGTCTAAATTTCTCAACTCTCTCTTTAAATTCCCCTAAATTCTCATTAATTTGTTTTATTACTTAGCACTTTTATTGTCTCATCTCTCATCTCACATATCCTAATATACTTTTTATTTAGTATTATTACACATCTTTTATTTTCATATAAATAAAATCCAAAAAAGAAAAGAAAAGGGGTTTATTCGTAAATTCCAAACGGGAATTCTCACACTTTTCCCACACTTTTCTCACGACTAAAACACTTTTTTACACACACACACACACACATATAAGAGAAGTCCCCGATTGGATACGTAGGCGTCTCGGGGTAAAACACGAGACTCGAGTCCTTTTCCTACTTTTTTTCTATTTTTCCTATATTCTTTAAACTTAAATCTCTTAGATTTTATATGTTTATATATACATATATTTGTTCTTAGTGGCGTATTATTCCGTATGCGTTATCATTGCATTATAATGATCAACGCTAGGATAATCGCGTAAATCCTATTTTCTAATATTTCTTTTAGGAACATTCCTACGGATGACTCGCTTTATCTCTTCTATGATACAAGTCGACGATTCATATCTCCACTAAATATACACATGCATACATATCATGGGAAAATAAAGGAAAATAGCAATAACGCATGACAGACCGTAAGGGAAGAATGGGTGCCTAACACCTTCCCATTTTGTAACTTAGCCTCCAGACCCTTTTTGGATCATTTTTGGTTTCGTATGTATCAGTATGTCTTTGGATGCTGTCCTTCAGGATGGGTCCTTTTTCTTTTGTCTGTTTTGAGTAAAACAAACTGGCGACTCCATCTTTCTATATTCTTCACCTCATCATCGACGTCAACCGAATCCCTCCCGAGAGGGATGCGCGGGACCAAGATCCTCTCGAGACGATGGGGACACCCCCCCATCTTCTTCGTCTCTCCCGCCGCGAGGATCGGAGGGGATGGCGACTCCGTTGGGGACTTTTATTTTAAGGACTAGATTCTATTTACATGGGTGTTATACTTGTTTATATTGTCGCCTATTTTGCGTATTCCCCTTTACTATTCATGTGTACCTTATGCTTATGTTTCTATTCACACACTTATAGAAAATTCTCCATGTACACTTCACACCACGTGCACCTAGGATCACATATATCCCCATGTTGCACGCATCACCCATGATAAAAAAAGATACTCTCATAAGATACTAATAAGAGAATCATGCATGATTCACATGATATCACCAAATATCATTGTGATCGACCAAATTTTGTCCAGTAAATAGAGGGTCACTTCGTGATGGGCGCTGGTCCGACAGGGCGTAGTTTGCCTAAGCGATATGACTCTCACCTTCTATTGGCCAAGTACCTTCGACGTATATCGAACGGTTCCCCCACATCGTACCGCTTGACCGAAGTCATGATGGGAGGTATATCGCAGGGAATTCGTTCACGTACGCTGAGTATATCGAAGTCTCTCTCACATGTACCGTCCCCACGAGGTATATAGTGAGGCAATTCACGTACACTCAAGTATATCAAATGGATTTTCCACACGTACCGATTGCCCTCAAAAGAAAGATGTATATTGTGGAAGCCACGCTAAAGGGGGAACCCTTTCTGATTGACCCAACTAACTACATACCCACATATAGGTGTCAAGCCTAGGACACACATGTTAGATTGTCGGTTTCAACCCGAAACTCTGCCGAAATTTCAGGTCGGACTACCGCTGAAATTTTTTATCATTTTTAAAATCGGACCCTTCCCGTGAGCCTAGTCACAAGTCCATCCATAGCTTTGCATATGTTACAAACCAACTTTTTCAGGCTCGGGACCCGTACGGAATTTCATTTTGCATTTAGGATAATTTAATACAAGTGAGAACATAATAATAATAATCATGCTGAGACCCGTCTCCAAAATATTTCTCCTTCCTTTATCAAAAATCCAAAAACATCTTTCCTTTCTTTATCAAAAATCCAAAAAACATTTCTCCTTTCTTTATCAAAAATCCAAAAATATTTTGTCTTTTAATCTCAAAAAGAAAAAATGTCAAAAAATATTTTCATCCTTTTTTTTGTCAAAAATAAATCCCATTTTACGCCTTCTCAAGTCGATCGCACACCCTTGGCTTGGCTCCTTATTGTCTTAGATCTTAAATCAAATCACCCCGGAGTTCCATTCGTTCCCCTTCTACTTCTTTCGAGTTCGGTATCCATCCAATTTCCATGGAGAACACAGATCAAGTACTATTCATGCAGCTAGATCTGACGATAGTTTTAGCTCAGCTCGTGTCCAAGATTGACAACCTTCAGACCGAGGTCCGAGAGATGCAACGAAACCAGGTTCCTATTCCTCAATAGCTCGAGGACCTATTTCCTCATGTTATAGGTCCACCCGAGCCTATGGGGGCTCCAGAAGAGTATCATCACGCTCTGCGTGCCCCTCCTGTTAATGGGCCGCCGCCTGCCCAGCTTCCTATATTGAACCTTGCCTAGGCTGGGGCTAACTTTCCTATGATCGTTGATCCGAAAGAGGAAGAATTGAAAAAGTTCAAAGAAGATCTCAAGATGCTGACTAAGAAGTTCGACCAAGTCCGAATCTCTAGAAATTACATGGACTACACCCATATGTCTCCTTATCCTAAGACAAGGTTACTCGAGAAGTTCAGGATGCCAAATATCGAGAAATTCGGAGGAAGTGGACCCCCGATTGTTCATCTTCGCAGTTATCACCGTTCCATGACTCTCCTAGGGGATTTTGAAGAAGTGATGGCCCAATTATTTCAGTAAACTTTGAAGGATAGCGCAATCCGATGGTTTTTGTCCCTCGAGGAATCCAGAATCCGTAGCTGGGAGGATGTAGCCCATGAATTCATATCACAGTAAAAATACAACAAAGAGATTGAGGTCACCCGCCATGATTTAGAACTACTCAAACAGAACTTTGGGGAATCAGTCAATAACTTCATAGCTCGATGGAGGGAAAAGGAAGCCACTATGACCAATCAGCCATCTGAGGAAGAACAAGTCAACATAGTGAAGAACAACTTCTTACCCCATATCCGAGCAATAATGGGAGGACAATAATATCCCCACTTCCGAGCTCTCAGAGAAACAGGAGTAGAAATCGATGAAGGTGTTTCTAAAACAGAGGTTGAACCAAAAAAGGTATCCGAACAGTTCACCCCCAGAAAATATGACAAACCTGTCAGTGCTGCAGTCTCAACCATCAATAACATCTCTCAGCCAACCACTTTGTGGGCACCAGAAAACCACCATGTTCCAGTCCGAAAAGAATACACCGAGCTCCATGCTCCCCTCTCCAATGTTTATCAAGCCCTATTAATCTGAAACCTCATCAAACCTTTGGACCCCCGTCCATTTCCAAATCCACTTCCAAGAAACATCAAGGCAGATGCCCATTCACTACACCAAAACTGGCGATTGGTCCTGGCCAAAATCCCTGACCAAAGCTGTGGGTCGCGGACTTGGGCCGTGACCATTTCGGGCGTGACCATTTTCGTGGGTCGCGGCCCATGTTCGTGACCAAAAAATGGTCACGGTCGAGAGGGGTCACGGCAGATGGTCGTGGACTTAGGTCGTGACCCATGTCGTGACGGGTCGCGGCCCTCATCCGTGACAAATTGGTCGTGGCCAAAGTCCGCGACCCACAACCGTGACAAAAAAATTTTAAAAAAATGGTTGCGGCCCTTATCCGTGACGCACAACCGTGACAAATTGGCCTCGGCCAAAGTCCGCGACTCATTACCGTGACAAAAAAATATAAAAAACATTGGTCGCGGTCCTAATCCGTGACCCACAACCGTAACAAATTGGTCGTGGCCAAAGTCCGCAACCCACAACCGTGACAAAAAAATAAAAAAAATGGTCGCGGCCCAAGTTCGTGACCCACAACCGTGACGAAAAAATAAAAATGGTCATGGACAAAGTCCATGACCATATTTAACTATAATTTAAAAAAAATGTATTTTTTTGGTCCAATCCTAAAACTGGGGGTCCTGTGAGTGCACCATCAGTTGCTACGTGTAACGTTTGACGCGTACGAGGTGTTACAAATATTTGTTATTGGAAAAACAATAAAAAAAATCACAAATTGCAAATCGAGAACGTTGTTAATAAACAAATATATATACAAACTTATAAATATTACACGTCTTAATAATTCACAGACCAAAAAAAAAAATGGGCAGAGTTTCCTCTATTTTCTTGACATTCCAAAACCTGTAAATATAAAACCTACTTATTATAAAGCCTGCACGGCCATAAAATTCAACAATCAAATTATAAAAGCCTGCACGGCCATAAAACTAAATAATCAAAGCCCGCATGGTTGAAAAAATCTTGATTGTCCACAACA
Organism: Sambucus nigra; assembly: GCA_949130495.1. Classification (NCBI taxonomy): domain Eukaryota; kingdom Viridiplantae; phylum Streptophyta; class Magnoliopsida; order Dipsacales; family Adoxaceae; genus Sambucus; species Sambucus nigra. The sequence goes on from OX422216.1 coordinate 202,899,601, forward strand.
TATAAACAATCTTCATGCTGTAGACCATTGCCTCCTTCGTTTGATCCGCGTGCAAAAATCCTAGAAATGATAGGATACATAAAAAAAAATATCAGTAACCAAGTAGTTTTACAAAAAATTTAATCAAGCTGAAAAATTGCATATACGAGTTAAAATTATCAGTAACCAAGTAGAAATATACAAATTATCGTCGTATTCTCAAACCGGGAGTCCCACGGCTGTGGGGTCAGTTCCTACGAGTTACATTGGTCCCGTGGGAGGTGTCGGCGCCACCCACGGCACCGTTCGGGGGCTGTTTTGGATTTTCACCCTCTAACGCCATGTTTTTAAGCCTAAGCCTAGAAATATGCAAATTACCGTCGTATTCTCAATCCGGGAGTTCCGCGACTGCGTGGTCAGTTCCTACGAGTTACATTGGTCTTGTGGGAGGTGATGGTGCCACCCACGGGGCCGTTCGGGGGTTGTTTCGAGTTTTCACCCTCTAGTGCCATCTTTTTAAGCGTAAGTCTAGAAATATGCAAATTATCGTCGTATTCTCAAACCGGGAGCCCGCGGCTGCGGGGTCAGTTCCTACGAGTTACATTGGTCCAGTGGGAGGTGTTGGTGCCACCTACGGGGCCGTTCGGGGGCTGTTTTGGGTTTTCACCCTCTAACGCCATGTTTTTAAGCCTAACTCTAGAAATATGCAAATTATCGTCGTATTCTCAAACCAGGAGACCCGCGGCTGCGGGGTCAGTTCCTACGAGTTACATTGGTCCCGTTGGAGGCGTTGGTGCCACCCATGGGGCCGTTCTGGGGCTGTTTCGAGTTTTCACCCTCTAACGCCAAGTTTTGCTAGAGTCTAGAAATATTCAAATTATCGTCGTATTCTCAAACCGGGAGTCTCGCGGTTGCGTGGTAAGTTCCTACGAGTTACATTGGTCCCGTGGGAGGTGTTGGTTCCACCCACGGGGCATTTCAGGGGTTGTTTCGAGTTTTCACCCTCTAACGCCATGTTTTTAAGCCTAAGTCTAGAAATATGCAAATTATCATGGTATTCTCAAACCGGGAGACCCGCGGCTGTGGGGTCAGTTCCTACGAGTTACATTGGTCTCGTGGGAGGTGTTGGTGCCACCCACGGGGCCGTTCAGGGGCTGTTTCAAGTTTTCACCCTCTAACGCCATGTTTTTAAGCCTAAGTCTAGAAATACGCAAATTACAGTCGTATTCTCAAACCGGGAGACCTGCAACTGCGGGGTCGGTTCCTACGAGTTACATTGGTCCCGTGGGAGGTGTTGGTGCCACCCACGGGGCCGTTCAGGGGCTGTTTCAAGTTTTCACCCTCTAACGCCATGTTTTTAAGCCTAAGTCTAGAAATAAGCAAATTACTGACGTATTCTCAAACCGGGAGACCCGCGGCTGCGGGATCAGTTCCTACGAGTTACGTTGGTCCCGTGGGAGGTGTTGGTGCCACCCACGGGGCCGTTCGGCGGTTGTTTCGAGTTTTCACCCTCTAACACAATGTTTTGCTTAAGTCTAGAAATACGCGAATTACCATCGTATTCTCAAACAGGGAGACCCGCGACTACGGGGTTAGTTCCTACGAGTTACGTTGGTCCCGTGGGAGGTGTTGGTGCCACCCACGGGGCCGTTCGGGGGATGTTTCGAGTTTTCACCTTCTATCGCCATGTTTTAAGCCTAAGTCTAGAAATATGCAAATTCCCATCGTATTCTCAAACCCGGAGACCCGCGGCTGCGGGGTTAGTTCCTACGAGTTACGTTGGACCCGTGGGAGGTGTTGGTGCCACCCACGGGACCGTTCGGGGGCTGTTTCGAGTTTTCACCTTCTAACGCCATGTTTTAAGCCTATGTCTAGAAATACGCAAATTACCGTCGTATTCTCAAATCGGGATACCCGCGGCTGCGGGGTCAGTTCCTACGAGTTACGTTGGTCCCGTGGGAGGTGTTGGTCCCACCCACGGGGACGTTCGGGGGTTGTTTCGAGTTTTCACCTTCTAACGCCATGTTTTTAAGCCTAAGTCTAGAAATACGCAAATTACCGTCGTATTCTCAAACCGAGAGACCCGCGGCTGCGGGGTCAGTTCCTACGAGTTACGTTGGTCCCGTGGGTGGTGTTGGCACGGGGCCGTTCGGGGGCTCTTTCGAGTTTACACCCTCTAACGTCTTGTTTTAAAGCCTAAGTCTAGAAATACACAAATTACCGTAGTACTCTCAAATCAGGACACCCGCGGCTGTGGGGTCAGTTCCTACGAGTTACGTTGGTCCCGTGGGAGGTGTTGGTGCCACCCACGGGGCCGTTCGGGTGATGTTTCGAGTTTTCACCTTTTAACGCCATGTTTTGCTTAAGTCTCGAAATAGGCAAATTATCATCGTATTCTCAAACCGGGAGACCCTCGGCTGCGGGGTCAGTTCCTACGAGTTACATTGGTTCCGTGGGTGGTGTTGGTGCCACCCACGGGGCCGTTCGGGGGCTATTTCGAGTTTTCACCCTCTAACGCCATGTTTTTATTCCTAAGTCTAGAAAGATGCAAATTATCATCGTATTCTCAAACCGGGAGACCCACGGCTGTGTGGTCAGTTCCTACAAGTTACATTGGTCTCATGGGAGGTGAATGTGCCACCCACGGGGCCGTTCGGCGGTTGTTTCGAGTTTTCACCCTTTAACGCTATATTTTTAAGCCTAAGTCTAGAAATACGCAAATTACCATCATATTCTCAAACCGGGAGACCCGCGACTGCGGGGTCAGTTCCTACGAGTTACATTGGTCCCGTGGGAGGTGTTGGTGCCACCCACGGTGCCGTTCGGGGGCTGTTTCGAGTTTTCACCTTCTAACGCCATGTTTTAAGCCTAAGTCTAGAAATTCGCAAATTACTGTCGTATTCTAAAACCAGGAGACTCGCAGCTGCGGGGTCAATTCCTACGAGTTACGTTGGTCCCGTGGGAGGTGTTGGTCCCACCCACGGGGCCGTTCGGGGGCTGTTTCGAGTTTTCACCTTCTAACGCCATGTTTTTAAGCCTAAGTCTAGAAATACGCAAATTACATTCGTATTCTCAAACCGGGAGACCCTCGGCTACGGGGTCAGTTCCTACGAGTTACATTGGTCCCGTGGGGGGTGTTGGTGTCACCCACGGGGCCGCCCGGGGGCTGTGTCGAGTTTTCACCCTCTAACGCCATGTTTTTAAGCCTATGTCTAGAAATACGCAAATTATCGTCGTATTCTCAAACTAGGAGTCTCGCGGTTGCGCAGTAAGTTCCAACGAGTTACATTGGTCCCGAGGGAGGTGTTAGTTCCAAACACGGGGCAGTTCAGGGGTTGTTTCGAGTTTTCACCCTCTAACGCCATGTTTTTAAGCCTAAGTCTAGAAATATGCAAATTATCATCGTATTCTCAAACCGAGAGACCCACGGCTGTGGGGTCAGTTCCTACGAGTTACATTGGTCTCGTGGGAGGTGATGGTGCCACCCACGGGGCGGTTCGGCGGTTGTTTCGAGTTTTCACCCTCTAACGCCATGTTTTTAAGCCTAAGTCTACAAATACGAAAATTACCATCGTATTCTCAAATCGGGAGACCCGCGATTGCGGTGTCAGTTCCTACGAGTTACATTGGTACCGTGGGAGGTGTTGGTGCCACCCACGGGGCCGTTCGGGTGCTGTTTTAAGTTTTCACCCTCTAACGCCATGTTTTAAGCCTATGTCTAGAAATACGCAAATTACCGTCGTATTCTCAAATCGGGAGACCCGCGGCTGCGGGGTCAGTTCCTACGAGTTACGTTGGTCCCGTGGGAGGTGTTGGTCCCACCCACGGGGCCGTTCGGGTGCTGTTTTGAGTTTTCACCTTCTAACGCCATGTTTTTAAGCCTAACTCTAGAAATACGAAAATTATCATCGTGTTCTCAAACCGGGAGACCCACGACTGGGGGGTCCGTTCCTACGAGTTACGTTGGTCTCATGGGAGGTGATGGTGCCACCCACGGGGCCGTTCGGCGGTTGTTTCGAGTTTTCACCCTCTAACGCCATATTTTTGCCATATTTTTAAGCCTAAGTTTAGAAATACGCAAATTACCGTCGTACTCTCAAGTCGGGAGACCTGCGACCGCGGGTTCAGTTCCTACGAGTTACGTTGGTCCCGTGGGAGGTGTTGGTGCCACCCACGGGGCCGTTTGGGGGCTGTTTCGAGTTTTCACCTTCTAACGCCATGTCTTAAGCCTAAGTCTAGAAATACGCAAATTACCGTCGTATTCTCAAACCGGGGGACCCTCGGCTGTGGGGTCAGTTCCTACGAGTGACGTTGATCCCGTGGGAGGTGTTGGTCCCACACACGGGGCCGTTCGGGGGTTGTTTCGAGTTTTCACCTTCTCACGCCATGTTTTTAAGACTAAGTCTAGAAATATGCAAATTACCGTCGTATTCTCAAACCGGAGACCTACGGCTGCAGGGTCAGTTCCTACGAGTTACGTTGGTCCCGTGGGAGGTGTTGGTGCCATCCATGGGGCCGTTCGGGGGCTGTTTCTAGTTTTCACCCTCTAACGTCATGTTTTTAAGCCTAAGTCTAGAAATACGCAAATTACCGTAGTACTCTCAAACCGGGAGGCCGCGGCTGTGGGTTCAGTTCCTACGAGTTACGTTGGTCCCGTGGGAGGTGTTGGTGCCACCCACGGGGCCGTTCGGGGGATGTTTCGATTTTTCACCTTTTAACGCCATGTTTTGCTTAAGACTAGAAATACGCAAATTACCGTCGTATTCTCAAACCGAGAGACCCTCGGCTGCGGGGTCAGTTCCTACGAGTTGCATTGGTCCCGTGGGTGGTGTTGGTGCCACCCACGGGGCCGTTCGGGGGCTGTTTCGAGTTTTCACCCTCTAACGCCATGTCTTTAAGCCTAAGTCTTGAAATACACAAATTATCGTCATATTCTCAAATCGGGAGTCTCGCGGTTGCGCGGTAAGTTACTACGAGTTTCATTGGTCCCGTGGGAGGTGCTAGTTCCACCCACGGGGCAGTTCGGGGGTTGTTTCGAGTTTTCACCCTCTAATACCGTGTTTTTAAGCCTAAGTCTAGAAATATGCAAATTAGCATCGTATTCTCAAATCGGGAGACCCACGGCTGTGGGGTCAGTTCCTACGAGTTGCATTGGTCTCGTGGGAGGTGATGGTGCCACCCACCGGGCCGTTCGGCGGTTGTTTCGAGTTTTCACCCTCTAACGCCTTGTTTTTAAGCCTAAGTCTAAAATACGCAAATTACCGTCGTATTTTTAAACCGGGAGACCCGCGACTGCGGGGTCAGTTCCTACGAGTTACATTGGTCCCGTGGGAGGTGTTGGTGCCACCCACGGGGCCGTTCGGGTGCTGTTTCGAGTTTTCACCCTCTAACGCCATGTTTTTAAGCCTAAGTCTAGAAATACGCAAATTACTGTCGTATTCTCAAACCGGGAGACCAGCGGCTGCGGGGTCAGTTCCTACGAGTTACGTTGGTCCCGTGGGAGGTGTTGGTGCCACCCACGGGGCCGTTCGGTGGCTATTTGGAGTTTTCACCCTCTAACGCCATGTTTTTATGCCTAAGTCCAGAAATACAAAAATTAACGTAGTACTTTCAAACCGGGAGACCCGCGGCTATGGGGTCAGTTCCTACGAGTTACGTTGGTCCCTTGGTAGGTGTTGGTGCCACCCACGGGGCCGTTCGGGGGCTGTTTTGAGTTTTCACCCTCTAACCCTAAGTCTCAAAATACGCAAATTACTGTAGTACTTTCAAACCGGGAGACCCGCGGCTATGGGGTCAGTTCCTACGAGTTACGTTGGTCCCACGGGAGGTGTTGGGGCCACCCACGGGGACGCTCGGGGGCTGTTTCGAGTTTTCACCTTCTAATGCCATGTTTTAGGCCTAAGTCTAGAATTACGCAAATTACCATCGTATTCTCAAACCGAGAGACCCGCGGCTACGGGGTCAGTTCCTACAAGTTACGTTGGTCCCGTGGGTAGTGTTGGTGCCACCCACGGGGCCGTTCGGGGGCTGTTTCAAGTTTTCACCCTCTAACGCCATGTTTTTAAGCCTAAGTCTAGAAATACACAAATTATCGTCGTATTCTCAAACCGGGAGTCTCGCGTTGCGCGGTAAGTTCCTACGAGTTACATTGGTCCCGTGGGAGGTGTTAGTTCCACCCACGGGGCAGTTCGGGGGTTGTTTCGAGTTTTCACCCTCTAACGCCATGTTTTTAAGCCTAAGTCTATAAATATGCAAATTATCATCGTATTCTCAAACCGGGAGACCCACGGCTGTGGGGTCAGTCCCTACGAGTTACATTGGTCTCGTGGGAGGTGATGGTGCCACCCACGGGGCCGTTCGGGGGTTGTTTCGAGTTTTCACCCTCTAATGCCATGTTTTTAAGCCTAAGTCTAGAAATACGCAAATTACTGTCGTATTCTCTAACCGGGAGACCCGCGTCCGCAGGGTCAGTTCCTACGAGTTACGTTGGTCCCGTGGGAGGTGTTGGTGCCACCCATGGGGCCGTTCGGGGGCTGTTTCGAGTTTTCACCCTCTAACGCAATGTTTTGCTTAAGTCTTGAAATACGCAAATTACCGTCGTATTCTCAAACCGGGAGACCCGCGGCTGCGGGGTCAGTTCCTACGAGTTGCGTTGGTCCCGTGGAAGGTGTTGGTGCCACCCACGGGGCCGTTCGGGGGCTGTTTCGAGATTTCACCTTCCAACGCCATGTTTTAAGCCTAAGTCTAGAAATACGCAAATTACCGTCGTATTCTCAAACCGGGAGACCCTCGGCTGTGGGGTCAGTTCCTACGAGTTACATTGGTCCCGTGGGAGGTGGTTGTCCCACACACGGGGCCGTTCGGGGGTTGTTTCGAGTTTTCACCTTCTAACGCCATGTTTTTAAGCCTAAGTCTAGAAATATGCAAATTACCGTCGTATTCTCAAACCGGAGACCTACGGCTACGGGGTCAGTTCCTACGAGTTACGTTGGTCCCGTGGGAGGTGTTCGTGCCATCCATGGGGCCGTTCGGGGGCTGTTTCGAGTTTTCACCCTCTAACGTCATGTTTTTAAACCTAAGTCTAGAAATACGCAAATTACCGTAGTACTTTCAAATCGGGAGACCCGCGGCTATGGGGTCAGTTCCTACGAGTTACGTTGGTCCCACGGGAGGTGTTGGGGCCACCCACGGGGACGTTCGGGGGTCGTTTCGATTTTTCACCTTCTAATGCCATGTTTTAGGCCTAAGTCTAGAATTACGCAAATTACCATCGTATTCTCAAACCGAGAGACCCGCGGCTACGGGGTCAGTTCCTACAAGTTACGTTGGTCCCGTGGGTAGTGTTGGTGCCACCCACGGGGCCGTTCGGGGGCTGTTTCAAGTTTTCACCCTCTAACGCCATGTTTTTAAGCCTAAGTCTAGAAATACACAAATTATCGTCGTATTCTCAAATCGGGAGTCTTGCGTTGCGCGGTAAGTTCCTACGAGTGACATTGGTCCCGTGGGAGGTGTTAGTTCCACCCACGGGGCCGTTCGGGGGTTGTTTCGAGTTTTCACCCTCTAACGCCATGTTTTTAAGCCTAAGTCTAGAAATATGCAAGTTGTCATCGTATTCTCAAACCGGGAGACCCACGGCTGTGGGGTCAGTTCCTACGAGTTACATTGGTCTCGTGGGAGGTGATGGTGCCACCCAAAGGGCTGTTCAGCGGTTGTTTCGAATTTTCACCCTCTAACGCCATGTTTTTAAGCCTATGTCTAGAAATACGCAAATTACCGTCGTATTCTCAAACCGGGAGACCCGCGACTGCGGGGTCAGTTTCTACGAGTTACATTGGTCCCGTGGGAGGGGTGTGTGCCACCCACGGGGTCGTTCGGGGGTTGTTTCGAGTTTTCACCCTCTAATGCCATGTTTTTAAGCCTAAGTCTAGAAATACGCAAATTACTGTCGTATTCTCTAACCGGGAGACCCGCGGTCGCGGGGTCAGTTCCTACGAGTTACGTTGGTCCCGTGGGAGGTGTTGGTGCCACCCATGGGGCCGTTCGGGGGATGTTTCGAGTTTTCACCCTCTAACGCAATGTTTTGCTTAAGTCTTGAAATACGCAAATTACCGTCGTATTCTCAAACCGGGAGACCCGCGGCTGCGGGGTCAGTTCCTACGAGTTGCGTTGGTCCCGTGGAAGGTGTTGGTGCCACCCACGGGGCCGTTCGGGGGCTGTTTCGATATTTCACCTTCCAACGCCATGTTTTAAGCCTAAGTCTAGAAATACGCAAATTGCCGTCATATTCTCAAACCGAGAGACCCGCGGCTGCGGGGTCAGTTCCTACGAGTTACGTTGGTCCCGTGGGAGGTGTTGGTCCCACCCACGGGTCCGTTCGGGGGCTGTTTCGAGTTTTCACTTTCTATCACGATGTTTTTAAGCATAAGTCTAGAAATACCCAAATTACCATCGTATTCTCAAACCGGGAGACCCGCGACTGCGGGATCAACTCCTACGAGTTACGTTGGTCCCGTGGGAGGTGTTGGTGCCATCCATGGAGCCGATCGGGGGCTGTTTCGAGTTTTCATCCTCTAACGTCATGTTTTTAAGCCTAAGTCTAGAATTACACAAATTACCATCGTATTCTCAAACTAGGAGACCCGCGGCGGCGGGGTCAGTTACTACGATCTACGTTGGTCCCGTGGGAGGTGTTGGTGCCACCCACGGGGTCGTTCGGGGGTTGTTTCGAGTTTTCACCCTCTAACGTCATGTTTTGCTAAAGTCTAGAAATATGCAAATTACCATCGTACTCTCAAAGCGGGAGACCCGCGGCTGTGGGGTCAGTTCCAACGAGTTACATTGGTCCCGTGGGAGGTGTTTGTGCCACCCACGGGGCCGTTCGGGGGCCGTTTCGAGTTTTCACCCTCTAAGGTCATGTTTTTAAGCCTAAGTCTAGAAATACGCAAATTACCGTCGTATTCTCAAATTGGGAGACCCGTGGCTGCGGGGTCAGTTCGAACGAGTTACGTTCGTCCCGTGGGAGGTGTTGGTCCCACCCACGGGGCCGTTCGGGGGCTGTTTCGAGTTTTCACCTTCTAACGCCATGTTTTTAAGCCTAAGTCTAGAAATACGCAAATTATCATCGTATTCTCAAACCGGGAGACCCACGGCTGGGGGGTCAGTTCCTACGAGTTACATTGGTCTCATGGGAGGTGATGGTGTCACCCACGGGGACGTTCGGCCGTTGTTTCGAGTTTTCACCCTCTAACGCCATGTTTTTGAGCTTAAGTCTATAAATACCCAAATTACCGTCGTATTCTCAAACTGGGAGACCCGCGACTGCGGTGTCAGTTCCTACGAGTTACATTGGTCCCGTGGGAGGTGTTGGTGCCACCGACGGGGCCGTTCGGGGGCTGTTTTGAGTTTTCACCCTCTAACGCCATGTTTTAAGCCTAAGTCTAGAAATACGCAAATTACCATCATATTCTCAAACCGGGAGACCCGCGGCTGTGGGGTCAGTTCCTACGAGTTACGTTGGTCCTGTGGGAGGTGTTGCTCCCACCCACGGGGCTGTTTCGAGTTTTCACCTTCTAACGCCATGTTTTTAAGCCCAAGTCTAGAAATACGCAAATTATCATCGTATTCTCAAACTGGGAGACCCATGGCTGGGGGGTCAGTTCCTACGAGTTACATTGGTCTCGTGGGAGGTGATGGTGCACCCACGGGGCCATTCGGCGGTTGTTTCGAGTTTTCACCCTCTAATGCCATATTTTTAAGCCTAAGTTTAGAAATACACAAATTACCGTCGTACTATCAAATCGGGAGACCCGCGACTGCGGGGTCAGTTCCTATGAGTAACGTTGGTCCCGTGTGAGGTGTTGGTGCCACCCACGGGGCCGTTCGGGGGCTGTTTCGAGTTTTCACCTTCTAACGCCATATTTTAAGCCTAAGTCTAGAAATACGCAAATTACCATCGTATTCTCAAACCAGGAGACCCTCGACTGCGGGGTCAGTTCCTACGAGTTACGTTGGTCCCGTGGGAGGTGTTGGTCCCACCCACGGGTCTGTTCGGGGGCTGTTTCGAGTTTTCACCTTCTAACACCATGTTTTTAAGCCTAAGTCTAGAAATACGCAAATTACCGTCATACTCTCAAACCGGGAGACCCGCGGCTGTGGGGTCAGTTCCTACGAGTTACGTTGGTCCCGTGGGAGGTGTTGGTGCCATCCATGGAGCCGTTCGGGGACTGTTTCTAGTTTTCACCCTCTAACGTCATGTTTTTAAGCCTAAGTCTAGAAATACGCAAATTACCGTAGTAATTTCAAATCGGGAGACCCGCGGCTGTGGGGTCAGTTCCTACGAGTTACGTTGTTCCCGTGGGAGGTGTTGGCGCCACCCACGGGGCCGTTCGGGGGATGTTTCGAGTTTTCACCTTTTAACGCCATGTTTTGCGTAAGTCTAGAAATACACAAATTTCCGTCGTATTCTCAAACCGGGAGACCCTCGGCTGAAGGGTCAGTTCCTACGAGTTACGTTGGTCCCGTGGGAGGTGTTGGTGCCATCCATGGAGCCGTTCGGGGGCAGTTTCGAGTTTTCACCCTCTAACGTCATGTTTTTAAGCCTAAGTCTAGAAATACGCAAATTACCGTAGTAATTTCAAACCGGGAGACCCGCGGCTGTGGGGTCAGTTCCTACGAGTTACGTTGTTCCCGTGGGAGGTGTTGGCGCCACCCACGGGGCCGTTCGGGGGATGTTTCGAGTTTTCACCTTTTAACGCCATGTTTTGCGTAAGTCTAGAAATACACAAATTTCCGTCGTATTCTCAAACCGAGAGACCCTCGGCTGCAGGGTAAGTTCCTACGAGTTGCATTAGTCCCTTGGGTGGTGTTGGTGCCAACCACGGGGCCGTTTGGAGGGCTGTTTCGAGTTTTCACCCTCTAACGCCATTTTTTTAAGCCTAAGTCTAGAAATACAAAATTACTGTCGTATTCTCAAACCGGGAGACCCGCGATTGCGGGGTCAGTTCCTACGAGTTACGTTGGTCCCGTGGGAGGTGTTGGTGTCACCCACGGGGCCGTTCGGGGGCTGTTTCGAGTTTTCACCCTCTAACGCAATGTTTTGCTTAAGTCTTGAAATACGCAAATTACCATCGTATTCTCAAACCGGGAAACCTGCGGCTGCGGGGTCAGTTCCTACGAGTTACGTTGGTCCCGTGGAAGGTGTTGGTGCCACCCACGGGGCCGTTCGGGGGCTGTTTCGAGATTTCACCTTCTAACGCCATGTTTTAAGCCTAAGTCTAGAAATACGTAAATTTCCGTCGTATTCTCAAATCGGGAGACCCGCGGCTGCGGGGTCAGTTCCTACGAGTTACGTTGGTCCCGTGGGAGGTGTTGTTGCCACCCACGGGGCCGTTCGGGGGCTGTTTCGAGTTTTCACCTTCTAATGCCATGTTTTAGGCCTAAGTCTAGAAATACGCAAATTACCATCGTATTCTCAAACCGAGAGACCCTCGGCTGCGGGGTCAGTTCTTACGAGTTACGTTGGTCCCGTGGGAGGTGTTGGTCCCACCCACGGGTCCGTTCGGGGGCTGTTTTGAGTTTTCACCTTCTAACGCCATGTTTTTAAGCATAAGTCTAGAAATACGCAAATTTTCATCATATTCTCAAACCAGGAGACCCGCGGCTGCGGGGTCAGTTCCTACGAGTTACGTTGGTCTCGTGGGAGGTGTTGGTTCTACCCACGGGGCAGTTCGGGGGTTGTTTCGAGTTTTCACCCTCTAACGCCATGTTTTTAAGCCTAAATCTAGAAATATACAAATTAGCATCATATTCTCAAACCGGGAGACGCACGGCTGTGGGGTCAGTTCCTACGAGTTACATTGGTCTCGTGGGAGGTGATGGTGCCACCCACGGGGCCGTTCGGCGGTTGTTTCGAGTTTTCACCCTCTAACGCCATGTTTTTAAGCCTAAGTCTAGAAATACACAAATTATCGTCGTATTCTCAAACCGGGAGTCTCGCGTTGAGCGGTAAGTTCCTACGAGTTACATTGCTCCCGTGGGTTGTGTTGGTGCCACCCACGGTGCCGTTTGGGGGTTGTTTCGAGTTTTCACCCTCTAACGCAATGTTTTTAAGCCTAAGTCTAGAAATACACAAATTATCGTCGTATTCTCAAACCGGGAGTCTCGCGTTGCGCGGTAAGTACCTACGAGTTACATTGGTCCCGTGGGAGGTGTTAGTTCCACCCACGGGGCAGTTCGGGGGTTGTTTCGAGTTTTTACCCTCTAACGCCATGTTTTTAAGCCTAAGTCTAGAAATATGCAAATTATCATCGTATTCTCAAATCGGGAGACCCACTACTGTGGGGTCAGTTCCTACGAGTTACATTGGTCTCGTGGGAGGTGATGGTGCCATTCAAAGGGCTGTTCGGCGGTTGTTTTGAATTTTTACCCTCTAACGCCATGTTTTTAAGCCTAAGTCTAGAAATACGCAAATTACAGTCGTATTCTCAAACCGGGAGACCTGCAACTGCGGGGTCGGTTCCTACGAGTTACATTGGTCCCGTGGGAGGTGTTGGTGCCACCCACGGGGCTGTTCGAGGGCTGTTTCCAGATTTCACCTTCTAAGGGCATGTTTTAAGCCTAAGTCTAGAAATACTCGAATTACCATCGTATTCTCAAACCGAGAGACCCTCGGCTGCGGGGTCAGTTCCTACGAGTTACGTTGGTCCCGTGGGAGGTCTTGGTCCCACCCACGGGTCCGTTCGGGGGCGGTTTCGAGTTTTCACCTTCTAACGCCATGTTTTTAAGCCTAAGTCTAGAAATATGCAAATTACCCTCGTATTCTCAAACCGGGAGACCCACGGCTGCGGGGTCAGTTCCTACGAGCTACGTTGGTCCCGTGGGAGGTGTTGGTGCCACCCACGGGGCCGTTCAGGGGTTGTTTCGAGTTTTCACCCTCTAACGTCATGTTTTGCTTAAGTCTAGAAATATGCAAATTACCGTCGTACTCTCAAAGAGGGAGACCCGTGGCTACGGGGTCAGTTCCAACGAGTTACATTGGACCCGTGGGAGGTGTTTGTGCCACCCACGGGGCCGTTCGGGGGCCGTTTCGAGTTTTCACCCTCTAACATCATGTTTTTAATCCTAAGTCTAGAAATACGCAAATTACCGTCGTATTCTCAAATCGGGAGACCCGCGGCTGCGGGGTCAGTTCCTACGAGTTACGTTCGTCCCGTGGGAGGTGTTGGTCCCACCCACGGGGCCGTTAGGGGGCTGGTTCGAGTTTTCACCTTCTAACGCCATGTTTTTAAGCCTAAGTCTAGAAATACGCAAATTATCATCGTATTCTCAAACTGGGAGACCCACGGCTGGGGGGTCAGTTCCTACGAGTTACATTGGTCTCGTGGGAGGTGATGGTGCCACCCACGGGGCCGTTCGTCGGTTGTTTCGAGTTTTCACCCTCTAACGCCATGTTTTTAAGCCTAAGACTAGAAATACACAAATTACCGTCGTATTCTCAAACCGAGAGACCCGCGACTGCGGTGTCAGTTCCTACGATTTACATTGGTCTCGTGGGAGGTGTTGGTGCCACCCACGGGGCTGTTTCGAGTTTTCACCCTCTAACGCCATGTTTTAAGCCTAAGTCTAGAAATACGTAAATTACAGTCGTATTCTCAAACCGGGAGACCCACGGCTGTGGGGTCAGTTCCTACGAGTTACGTTGGTTCCGTGGGAGGTGTTGGTCCCACCCACGGGGCTGTTTCGAGTTTTCACCTTCTAACGCCATGTTTTTAAGCCTAAGTCTAGAAATACGCAAACTATCATCGTATTCTCAAACTGGGAGACCCACGGCTGGGGGGTCAGTTCCTACGAGTTACATTGGTCTCGTGGGAGGTGATGGTGCCACCCACGGGGCCATTCGGCGGTTGTTCGAGTTTTCACCCTCTAACGCCATGTTTTTAAGCCTAAGTCTAGAAATACGGAAATTATCATCGTGTTCTCAAACCGGGAGACCCACGACTGGGGGGTTCATTCCTACGAGTTACGTTGGTCTCATGGGAGGTGATGGTGCCACCCACGGGGCCGTTCGGCGGTTGTTTCGAGTTTTCACCCTCTAACGCCCTGTTTTTAAGCCTAAGTCTAAAATACGTAAATTACCGTCGTATTTTTAAACCGGGAGACCCGCGACTGCGGGGTCAGTTCCTACGAGTAACATTGGTCCCGTGGGAGGTGTTGGTGCCACCCACGGGGCCGTTCGGGTGCTGTTTCGAGTTTTCACCCTCTAACGCCATGTTTTTAAGCCTAAGTCTAGAAATACGCAAATTACTGTCGTATTCTCAAACCGAGAGACCAGCGGCTGCGGGGTCAGTTCCTACGAGTTACGTTGGTCCCGTGGGAGGTGTTGGTGCCACCCACGGGGCCGTTCGGTGGCTATTTGGAGTTTTCACCCTCTAACGCCATGTTTTTAAGCCTAAGTCTAGAAATACACAAATTAACGTAGTACTTTAAAACCGGGAGACCCGCGGCTATGGGGTCAGTTCCTACGAGTTACGTTGGTCCCGTGGTAGGTGTTGGTGCCACCCACGGGGCCGTTCGGGGGATGTTTCGAGTTTTCACCCTCTAACGCCATGTTTTTAACCCTAAGTCTCGAAATACGCAAATTACCGTAGTACTTTCAAATCGGGAGACCCGCGGCTATGGGGTCAGTTCCTACGAGTTACGTTGGTCCCACGGGAGGTGTTGGGGCCACCCACGGGGACGTTCGGGGGTTGTTTCGAGTTTTCACCTTCTAATGCCATGTTTTAGGCCTAAGTCTAGAATTACGCAAATTACCATCGTATTCTCAAACCGATAGACCCGCGGCTGCGGGGTCAGTTCCTACAAGTTACGTTGGTCCCGTGGGTGGTGTTGGTGCCACCCACGGGGCCGTTCGGGGGCTGTTTCGAGTTTTCACCCTCTAACGCCATGTTTTTAAGCCTAAGTCTAGAAATACACAAATTATCATCGTATTCTCAAACCGGGAGTCTCGCGTTGTGCGGTAAGTTCCTACGAGTTACATTGGTCCCGTGGGAGGTGTTGGTGCCACCCACGGGGCCGTTCGGGGGCTGTTTTGAGTTTTCACCCTCTAACGCCATGTTTTAAGCCTAAGTCTAGAAATACGCAAATTACCATCGTATTCTCAAACCGGGAGACCCGCGGCTGTGGGGTCAGTTCCTACGAGTTACGTTGGTCCTGTGGGAGGTGTTGCTCCCACCCATGGGGCTGTTTCGAGTTTTCACCTTCTAACGCCATGTTTTTAAGCCTAAGTCTAGAAATACGGAAATTATCATCGTATTCTCAAACTGGGAGACCCACGGCTGGGGGGTCAGTTCCTACGAGTTACATTGGTCTCGTGGGAGGTGATGGTGCACCCACGGGGCCATTCGGCGGTTGTTTCGAGTTTTCACCCTCTAATGCCATATTTTTAAGCCTAAGTTTATAAATACACAAATTACCGTCGTACTATCAAATCGGGAGACCCGCGACTGCGGGGTCAGTTCCTACGAGTAACGTTGGTCCCGTGGGAGGTGTTGGTGCCACCCACGGGGCCGTTCGGGGGCTGTTTCGAGTTTTCACCTTCTAACGCCATATTTTAAGCCTAAGTCTAGAAATACGCAAATTACCATCGTATTCTCAAACCAGGAGACCCTCGACTGCGGGGTCAGTTCCTACGAGTTACGTTGGTCCCGTGGGAGGTGTTGGTCCCACCCACGGGTCTGTTCGTGGGCTGTTTCGAGTTTTCACCTTCTAACACCATGTTTTTAAGCCTAAGTCTAGAAATACGCAAATTACCGTCGTACTCTCAAACCGGGAGACCCGCGGCTGTGGGGTCAGTTCCTACGAGTTACGTTGGTCCCGTGGGAGGTGTTGGTGCCATCCATGGAGCCGTTCGGGGGCTGTTTCGAGTTTTCACCCTCTAACGTCATGTTTTTAAGCCTAAGTCTAGAAATACGCAAATTACCGTAGAAATTTCAAACCGGGAGACCCGCGGCTGTGGGGTCAGATCCTACGAGTTACGTTGTTCCCGTGGGAGGTGTTGGCGCCACCCACGGGGCCGTTCGGGGGATGTTTCGATTTTTCACCTTTTAACGCCATGTTTTGCGTAAGTCTAGAAATACACAAATTACCGTCGTATTCTCAAACCGGGAGACCCTCGGCTGCAGGGTCAGTTCCTATGAGTTGCATTGGTCCCTTGGGTGGTGTTGGTGCCAACCACGGGGCCGTTTGGAGGGCTGTTTCGAGTTTTCACCCTCTAACGCCATGTTTTTAAGCTTAAGTCTAGAAATACGAAATTACTGTCGTATTCTTAAACTGGGAGACCCGCGATTGCGGCGTCAGTTCCTACGAGTTACGTTGGTCCCGTGGGAGGTGTTGGTGTCACCCACGGGGCCGTTCGGGGGCTGTTTCAAGTTTTCACCCTCTAACGCAATGTTTTGCTTAAGTCTTGAAATACACAAATTACCGTCGTATTCTCAAACCGGGAAACCGGCGGCTGCGGGGTCAGTTCCTACGAGTTGCGTTGGTCCCGTGGAAGGTGTTGGTGCCACCCACGGGGCCGTTCGGAGGCTGTTTCGAGATTTCACCTTCTAACGCCATGTTTTAGGCCTAAGTCTAGAAATACGCAAATTTCCGTCGTATTCTCAAATACGGAGACCCGCGGCTGCGGGGTCAGTTCCTACGAGTTACGTTGGTCCCGTGGGAGGTGTTGTTGCCACCCACGGGGCCGTTCGGGGGCTGTTTTGAGTTTTCACCTTCTAATGCCATGTTTTAGGCCTAAGTCTAGAAATACGCAAATTACCATCGTATTCTCAAACCGAGAGACCCTCGGCTGTGGGGTCAGTTCTTACGAGTTACGTTGGTCCCGTGGGAGGTGTTGGTCCCACCCACGGGTCCGTTCGGGGGCTGTTTCGAGTTTTTACCTTCTAACGCCATGTTTTTAAGCATAAGTCTAGAAATACGCAAATTTTCGTCATATTCTCAAACTAGGAGACCCGCGGCTGCGGGGTCAGTTCCTACGAGTTACGTTGGTCCCGTGGGAGGTGTTGGTTCCACCCACGGTGCAGTTCGGGGGTTGTTTCGAGTTTTCACCCTCTAACGCCATGTTTTTAAGCCTAAGTCTAGAAATATGCAAATTACCATCATATTCTCAAACCGGGAGACGCACGGCTGTGGGGTCAGTTCCTACGAGTTACATTGGTCTCGTGGGAGGTGATGGTGCCACCCACGGGGCCGTTCGGCGGTTGTTTCGAGTTTTCACCCTCTAACGCCATGTTTTTAAGCCTAAGTCTAGAAATACACAAATTAGCGTCGTATTCTCAAACCGGGAGTCTCGCGTTGAGCGGTAAGTTCCTACGAGTTACATTGGTCCCGTGGGTTGTGTTGGTGCCACCCACGGTGCCGTTTGGGGGTTGTTTCGAGTTTTCACCCTCTAACGCATTGTTTTTAAGCCTAAGTCTAGAAATACACAAATTATCGTCGTATTCTCAAACCGGGAGTCTCGCGTTGCGCGGTAAGTACCTACGAGTTACATTGGTCCCGTGGGAGGTGTTAGTTCCACCCACGGGGCAGTTCGGGGGTTGTTTCGAGTTTTTACCCTCTAACGCCATGTTTTTAAGCCTAAGTCTAGAAATATGCAAATTATCATCGTATTCTCAAATCGGGAGACCCACTACTGTGGGGTCAGTTCCTACGAGTTACATTGGTCTCGTGGGAGGTGATGGTGCCATTCAAAGGGCTGTTCGGCGGTTGTTTCGAATTTGTACCCTCTAACGCCATGTTTTTAAGCCTAAGTCTAGAAATACGCAAATTACAGTCGTATTCTCAAATCGGGAGACCTGCAACTGCGGGGTCGGTTCCTACGAGTTACATTGGTCCCGTGGAAGGTGTTGGTGCCACCCACGGGGCTGTTCGGGGGCTGTTTCCAGATTTCACCTTCTAAGGGCATGTTTTAAGCCTAAGTCTAGAAATACTCGAATTACCATCGTATTCTCAAACCGAGAGACCCTCGGCTGCGGGGTGAGTTCCTACGAGTTACGTTGGTCCCGTGGGAGGTCTTGGTCCCACCCACGGGTCCGTTCGGGGGCGGTTTTGAGTTTTCACCTTCTAACGCCATGTTTTTAAGCCTAAGTCTAGAAATATGCAAATTACCGTCGTATTCTCAAACCGGGAGACCCACAGCTGCGGGGTCAGTTCCTACGAGCTACGTTGGTCCCGTGGGAGGTGTTGGTGCCACCCACGGGGCCGTTCAGGGGTTGTTTCGAGTTTTCACCCTCTAACGTCATGTTTTGCTTAAGTCTAGAAATATGCAAATTGCCGTCGTACTCTCAAAGAGGGAGACCCGTGGCTGCGGGGTCAGTTCCAACGAGTTACATTGGACCCGTGGGAGGTGTTTGTGTCACCCACGGGGCCGTTCGGGGGCCGTTTCGAGTTTTCACCCTCTAACATCATGTTTTTAATCCTAAGTCTAGAAATACGCAAATTACCGTCGTATTCTCAAATCGGGAGACCCGCGGCTGCGGGGTCAGTTCCTACGAGTTACGTTCGTCCCGTGGGAGGTGTTGGTCCCACCCACGGGGCCGTTAGGGGGCTGGTTCGAGTTTTCACCTTCTAACGCCATGTTTTTAAGCCTAAGTCTAGAAATACGCAAATTATCATCGTATTCTCAAACTGGGAGACCCACGGCTGGGGGGTCAGTTCCTATGAGTTACATTGGTCTCGTGGGAGGTGATGGTGCCACCCACGGGGCCGTTCGTCGGTTGTTTCGAGTTTTCACCCTCTAACGCCATGTTTTTAAGCCTAAGTCTAGAAATACCCAAATTACCGTCGTATTCTCAAACCGAGAGACCCGCGACTGCGGTGTCAGTTCCTACGATTTACATTCATCTCGTGGGAGGTGTTGGTGCCACCCACGGGGCCGTTCGGGGGCTGTTTCGAGTTTTCACCCTCTAACGCCATGTTTTAAGCCTAAGTCTAGAAATACGCAAATTACAGTCGTATTCTCAAATCGGGAGACCCACGGCTGTGGGGTCAGTTCCTACGAGTTACGTTGGTTCCGTGGGAGGTGTTGGTCCCACCCACGGGGCTATTTCGAGTTTTCACCTTCTAACGCCATGTTTTTAAGCCTAAGTCTAGAAATACGCAAATTATCATCGTATTCTCAAACCGGGAGACCCACGGCTGGGGGGACAGTTCCTACGAGTTACATTGGTCTCGTGGGAGGTGATGGTGCCACCCACGGGGCCATTCGGCGGTTGTTCGAGTTTTCACCCTCTAACGCCATGTTTTTAAGCCTAAGTCTAGAAATACGGAAATTATCATCGTGTTCTCAAACCGGGAGACCCACGACTGGGGGGTCCATTCCTACGAGTTACGTTGGTCTCATGGGAGGTGATGGTGCCACCCACGGGGCCGTTCGGCGGTTGTTTCGAGTTTTCACCCTCTAACGCCATATTTTTGCCATATTTTTAAGCCTAAGTTTAGAAATACGCAAATTACCGTCGTACTCTCAAATCGGGAGACCTGCGACCGCGGGTTTAGTTCCTACGAGTTACGTTGGTCCCGTGGGAGGTGTTGGTGCCACCCACGGGGCCATTTGGGGGCTGTTTCGAGTTTTCACCTTCTAACGCCATGTTTTAAGCCTAAGTCTAGAAATACGCAAATTATCGTCGTATTCTCAAACCGGGAGACCCTCGGCTGTGGGGTCAGTTCCTACGAGTTACTATGGTCCCGTGGGAGGTGTTGGTCCCACACACGGGGCCGTTCGGTGGTTGTTTCGAGTTTTCACCTTCTAACGCCATGTTTTTAAGACTAAGTCTAGAAATATGCAAATTACCGTCGTATTCTCAAACCGGAGACCTACGGCTGCGGGGTCAGTTCCTACGAGTTACGTTGGTCCCGTGGGAGGTGTTGGTGCCATCCATGGGGCCGTTTGGGGGCTGTTTCGAGTTTTCACCCTCTAACGTCATGTTTTTAAGCCTAAGTCTAGAAATACCCAAATTACCGTAGTACTCTCAAACCGGGAGACCCGCGGCTGTGGGGTCAGTTCCTACGAGTTACGTTGGTCCCGTGGGAGGTGTTGGTGCCACCCACGGGGCCGTTCGGGGGATGTTTCGATTTTTCACCTTTTAACGCCATGTTTTGCTTAAGTCTAGAAATACGCAAATTACCGTTGTATTCTCAAACCGGGAGACCCTCAGCTGCGGGGTCAGTTCCTACGAGTTGCATTGGTCCCGTGGGTGGTGTTGGTGCCACCCACGGGGCCGTTCGGGGGCTATTTCGAGTTTTCACCCTTTAACGCCATGTCTTTAAGCCTAAGTCTTGAAATACACAAATTATCGTCATATTCTCAAACCGGGAGTCTCGCGGCTGCGCGGTAAGTTACTACGAGTTTCATTGGTCCTGTGGGAGGTGCTAGTTCCACCCACGGGGCAGTTCGGGGGTTGTTTCGAGTTTTCACCCTCTAACACCGTGTTTTTAAGCCTAAGTCTAGAAATATGCAAATTAGCATCGTATTCTCAAACCGGGAGACCAACGGCTGTGGGGTCAGTTCCTACGAGTTACATTGGTCTCGTGGGAGGTGATGGGGCCACCCACCGGGCCGTTCGGCGGTTGTTTCGAGTTTTCACCCTCTAACGCCCTGTTTTTAAGCCTAAGTCTAAAATACGCAAATTACCGTCGTATTTTTAAACCGGGAGACCCGCGACTGCGGGGTCAGTTCCTACGAGTAACATTGGTCCCGTGGGAGGTGTTGGTGCCACCCACGGGGCCGTTCGGGTGCTGTTTCGAGTTTTCACCCTCTAACGCCATGTTTTTAAGCCTAAGTCTAGAAATACGCAAATTACTGTCGTATTCTCAAACTGGGAGACCAGCGGCTGCGGGGTCAGTTCCTACGAGTTACGTTGGTCCCGTGGGAGGTGTTGGTGCCACCCACGGGGCCGTTCGGTGGCTATTTGGAGTTTTCACCCTCTAACGCCATGTTTTTAAGCCTAAGTCTAGAAATACACAAATTAATGTAGTACTTTCAAACCGAGAGACCCGCGGCTATGGGGTCAGTTCCTACGAGTTACGTTGGTCCCGTGGTAGGTGTTGGTGCCACCCACGGGGCCGTTCGGGGGCTGTTTCGAGTTTTCACCCTCTAACGCGATGTTTTTAATCCTAAGTCTCGAAATACGCAAATTACCGTAGTACTTTCAAATTGGGAGACCCGCGGCTGTGGGGTCAGTTCCTACGAGTTACGTTGGTCCCACGGGAGGTGTTGGGGCCACCCACGGGGACGTTCGGGGGCTGTTTCGAGTTTTCACCTTCTAATGCCATGTTTTAGGCCTAAGTCTAGAATTATGCAAATTACCATCGTATTCTCAAACCGAGAGACCCGCGGCTGCGGGGTCAGTTCCTACAAGTTACGTTGGTCCCGTGGGTGGTGTTGGTGCCACCCACGGGGCCGTTCGGGGGCTGTTTCGAGTTTTCACCCTCTAACGCCATGTTTTTAAGCCTAAGTCTAGAAATACACAAATTATCATCGTATTCTCAAACCGGGAGTCTCGCGTTGCGCGGTAAGTTCCTACGAGTTACATTGGTCCCTTGGGAGGTGTTAGTTCCACCCACGGGGCAGTTCGGGGGTTGTTTCGAGTTTTCACCCTCTAACGCCATGTATTTAAGCCTAAGTCTAGAAATATGCAAATTATCATCGTATTCTCAAACCGGGAGACCCACGGCTGTGGGGTCAGTTCCTACGAGTTACATTGGTCTCGTGGGAGGTGATGGTGCCACCCAAAGGGTTGTTCGGCGGTTGTTTCAAATTTTCACCCTCTAACGCCATGTTTTTAAGCCTAAGTATAGAAATACGCTAATTATCGTCGTATTCTCAAACCGGGAGACCCGCGACTGCGGGGTCAGTTGCTACGAGTTACATTGGTCCCGTGGGAGGGGTTGGTGCCACCCACGGGGCCGTTCGGGGGTTGTTTCGAGTTTTCACCCTCTAATGCCATGTTTTTAAGCCTAAGTCTAGAAATACACAAATTACTGTCGTATTCTCTAACCGGGAGACCCGCGTCCGCAGGGTCAGTTCCTACGTGTTACGTTGGTCCCGTGGGAGGTGTTGGTGCCACCCATGGGGCCGTTCGGGGGCTGTTTCGAGTTTTCACCCTCTAACGCAATGTTTTGCTTAAGTCTTGAAATATGCAAATTACCGTCGTATTCTCAAACCGGGAGACCCACGGCTGCGGGGTCAGTTCCTACGAGTTGCGTTGGTCCCGTGGAAGGTGTTGGTGCCACCCACGGGGCCGTTCGGGGGCTGTTTCGAGATTTCACCTTCCAACGCCATGTTTTAAGCCTAAGTCTAGAAATACGCAAATTACCGTTGTATTCTCAAATCAGGAGACCCTCGGCTGTGGGGTCAGTTCCTACGAGTTACATTGGTCCCGTGGGAGGTGTTGGTCCCACACACGGGGCCGTTCGGGGGTTGTTTCGAGTTTTCACCTTCTAACGCCATGTTTTTAAGCTTAAGTCTAGAAATATGCAAATTACCGTCGTATTCTCAAACCGGAGACCTACGGCTGCGGGGTCAGTTTCTACGAGTTACGTTGGTCCCGTGGGAGGTGTTTGTGCCATCCATGGGGCCGTTCGGGGGCTGTTTCGAGTTTTCACCCTCTAACGTCATGTTTTTAAGCCTAAGTCTAGAAATACGAAAAATTACAGTAGTACGTTCAAATCGGGAGACCCGCGGCTATGGGGTCAGTTCCTACGAGTTACGTTGGTCCCACGGGAGGTGTTGGGGCCACCCACGGGGACGTTCGGGGGCTATTTCGAGTTTTCACCTTCTAATGCCATGTTTTAGGCCTAAGTCTAGAATTACGCAAATTACCATCGTATTCTCAAACCGAGAGACCCGCGGCTGCGGGGTCAATTCCTACAAGTTACGTTGGTCCCGTGGGTGGTGTTGGTGCCACCCACGGGGCCGTTCGGGGGCTGTTTCGAGTTTTCATCCTCTAACGCCATGTTTTTAAGCCTAAGCCTAGAAATACACAAATTATCGTCGTATTATCAAACCGGGAGTCTCGCGTTGCGCGGTAAGTTACTACGAGTTACATTGGTCCCGTGGGAGGTGTTAGTTCCACCCACGGGGCAGTTCGGGGGTTGTTTCGAGTTTTCACCCTCTAACGCCATGTTTTTAAGCCTAAGTCTAGAAATATGCAAATTGTCATCGTATTCTCAAACCGGGAGACCCACGGCTGTGGGGTCAGTTCCTACGAGTTACATTGGTCTCGTGGGAGGTGATGGTGCCACCCAAAGGGCTGTTCAGCGGTTGTTTCGAATTTTCACCCTCTAATGCCATGTTTTTAAGCCTAAGTCTAGAAATACGCAAATTATCGTCGTATTCTCAAACCGGGAGACCCGCAACTGCGGGGTCAGTTTCTACGAGTTACATTGGTCCCGTGGGAGGGGTTGGTGCCACCCACGGGGCCGTTCGGGGGTTGTTTCGAGTTTTCACCCTCTAATGCCATGTTATTAAGCCTAAGTCTAGAAATACGCAAATTACGGTCGTATTCTCTAACCGGGAGACCCGCGGCCGCGGGGTCAGTTCCTACGAGTTACGTTGGTCCCGTGGGAGGTGTTGGTGCCACCCATGGGGCCGTTCGGGGGATGTTTCGAGTTTTCACCCTCTAACGCAATGTTTTGCTTAAGTCTTGAAATACGCAAATTACCGTCGTATTCTCAAACCGGGAGACCCGCGGCTGCGGGGTCAGTTCCTACGAGTTGCGTTGGTCCCGTGGAAGGTGTTGGTACCACCCACGGGGCCGTTCGGGGGCGGTTTCGAGATTTCACCTTCCAACGCCATGTTTTAAGCCTAAGTCTAGAAATACGCAAATTTCCGTCATATTCTCAAACCGAGAGACCCGCGGCTGCGGGGTCAGTTCCTACGAGTTACGTTGGTCCCGTGGGAGGTGTTGGTCCCACCCACGGGTCAGTTCGGGGGCTGTTTCGAGTTTTCACCTTCTAACACCATGTTTTTAAGCATAAGTCTAGAAATACCCAAATTACCATCGTATTCTCAAACCGGGAGACCCGCGGCTGCGGGGCCAGTTCCTACGAGTTACGTTGGTCCCGTGGGAGGTGTTGGTGCCATCCATGGAGCCGATCGGGGGCTGTTTCGAGTTTTCATCCTCTAACGTCATGTTTTTAAGCCTAAGTCTAGAAATACACAAATTACCATCGTATTCTCAAACTAGGAGAGCCGCGGCGGCGGGGTCAGTTACTACGAGCTATGTTGGTCCCGTGGGAGGTGTTGGTGCCACCCACGGGGTCGTTCGGGGGTTGTTTCGAGTTTTCACCCTCTAACGTCATGTTTTGCTTAAGTCTAGAAATATGCAAATTACCATCGTACTCTCAAAGCGGGAGACCCGCGGCTGTGGGGTCAGTTCCAACGAGTTACATTTGTCCCGTGGGAGGTGTTTGTGCCACCCACGGGGCTGTTCGAGGGCCGTTTCGAGTTTTCACCCTCTAAGGTCATGTTTTTAAACCTAAGTCTAGAAATACGCAAATTACCGTCGTATTCTCAAATTGGGAGAACCGCGGCTGCGGGGTCAGTTCCTACGAGTTACGTTCGTCCCGTGGGAGGTGTTGGTCCCACCCACGGGGCCGTTCGGAGGCTGTTTCGAGTTTTCACCTTCTAACGCCATGTTTTTAAGCCTAAGTCTAGAAATACGCAAATTATCATCGTATTCTCAAACCGGGAGACCCACGGCTGGGGGGTCAGTTCCTATGAGTTACATTGGTCTCATGGGAGGTGATGGTGCCACCCACGGGGACGTTCGGCGGTTGTTTCGAGTTTTCACCCTCTAACGCCATGTTTTTAAGCTTAAGTCTATAAATACCCAAATTACCGTCGTATTCTCAAACTGGGAGACTCGCGACTGCGGTGTCAGTTCCTACGAGTTACATTGGTCCCGTGGGAGGTGTTGGTGCCACCCACGGGGCCGTTCGGGGGCTGTTTCGAGTTTTCACCCTCTAACGCCATGTTTTAAGCCTAAGTCTAGAAATACGCAAATTACCATCGTATTCTCAAATCGGGAGACCCGCGGCTGTGGGGTCAGTTCCTACGAGTTACGTTGGTCCTGTGGGAGGTGTTGCTCCCACCCACGGGGCTGTTTCGAGTTTTCACCTTCTAACGCCATGTTTTTAAGCCTAAGTCTAGAAATACGCAAATTATCATCGTATTCTCAAACTGGGAGACCCACGGCTGGGGGGTCAGTTCCTACGAGTTACATTGGTCTCGTGGGAGGTGATGGTGCACCCACGGGGCCATTCGGCGGTTGTTTCGAGTTTTCACCCTCTAATGCCATATTTTTAAGCCTAAGTCTAGAAATACGCAAATTTCCGTCGTATTCTCAAATCGGGAGACCCGTGACTGCGGGGTCAGTTCCTACGAGTTACGTTGGTCCCGTGGGAGGTGTTGGTTCCACCCATGGGGCAGTTCGGGGGTTGTTTCGAGTTTTCACCATCTAATGCCATGTTTTTAAGCCTAAGTCTAGAAATATGCAAATTACCATTGTATTCTCAAACCGGGAGACGCACGGCTGTGGGGTCAGTTCCTACGATTTACATTGGTCTCGTGGGAGGTGATGGTGCCACCCACGGGGCCGTTCGTCGGTTGTTTCGAGTTTTCACCCTCTAACGCCATGTTTTTAAGCCTAAGTCTAGAAATACCTAAATTACCGTCGTATTCTCAAACCGGGAGACCCGCGACTGCGGTGTCAGTTCCTACGATTTACATTGGTCGCGTGGGAGGTGTTGGTGCCACCCACGGGGCCGTTCGGGGGCTGTTTCGAGTTTTCACCCTCTAACGCCTTGTTTTAAGCCTAAGTCTAGAAATACGCAAATTACCGTCGTATTCTCAGACTGGGAGACCCACGGCTGTGGGGTCAGTTCCTACGAGTTACGTTGGTTCCGTGGGAGGTGTTGGTCCCACCCACGGGGCTGTTTCGAGTTTTCACCTTCTAACGCCATGTTTTTAAGCCTAAGTCTAGAAATACGCAAATTATCATCGTATTCTCAAACCGGGAGACCCGCGGCTGGGGGGTCAGTTCCTACGAGTTACATTGGTCTCGTGGGAGGTGATGGTGCCACCCACGGGGCCATTCGGCGGTTGTTTCGAGTTTTCACCCTCTAACGCCATATTTTTAAGCCTAAGTTTAGAAATACGCAAATTACCATCGTACTATCAAATCGGGAGACCCGCGTTTGCGGGGTCAGTTCCTACGAGTAACATTGGTCCCGTGGGAGGTGTTGGTCCCACCCAGGGGTCCGTTCTGGGGCTGTTACGAGTTTTCACCTTCTAACGCCATGTTTTTAAACCTAAGTTTAGAAATACGCAAATTACCATCGTATTCTCAAACCGGGAGACCCGCGGCTGCGGTGTCAGTTTCTACGAGTTACGTTGGTCCCGTGGGAGGTGTTGGTGCCATCCATGGAGCCGTTTGGGGGCTGTTTCGAGTTTTCACCCTGTAACGTCATGTTTTTAAGCCTAAGTCTAGAAATACGCAAATTACCGTAGTACATTCAAACCGGGAGACCCGTGGCTGTGGGGTCAGTTCCTACGAGTTACGTTGTTCCCGTGGGAGGTGTTGGCGCCACCCACGGGGCCGTTCGGGGGATGTTTCGAGTTTTCACCTTTTAACGCCATGTTTTGCTTAAGTCTAGAAATACGCAAATTATCGTCGTATTCTCAAACCGGGAGACCCTCGGCTGCGGGGTCAGTTCCTACGAGTTGCATTGGTCCCGTGGGTGGTGTTGGTGCCACCCACGGGGCCGTTCGGGGGATGTTTCAAATTTTCACCCTCTAACGCCATGTTTTTAAGCCTAAGTCTAAAAATACATAAATTATCGTCATATTCTCAAACCGGGAGTCTCGCGGTTGCGCGGTCAGTTCCTACGAGTTACATTGGTCCCGTGGGAGGTGTTAGTTCCACCCACGGGGCAGTTCGGGGGTTGTTTCGAGTTTTCACCCTCTAACGCCATGTTTTTAAGCCTAAGTCTAGAAATAGGGAAATTATCATCGTATTCTCAAATCGGGAGACCCACGGCTGTGGGGTCAGTTCCTACGAGTTACATTGGTCTCGTGGGAGGTGATGGTGCCACCCACGGGGCCGTTCGGCGGTTGTTTCGATTTTCACCCTCTAACGCCATGTTTTTAAGCCTAAGTCTAGAAAGAAGCAAATTACCATCGTATTCTCAAACCGGGAGACCCGCGACAGCGGGGTCAGTTCCTATGAGTTACATTGGTTCCGTGGTAGGTGTTGGTGCCACCCACGGGGCCGTTCGGGGGCTGTTTCGAGTTTTCACCTTCTAACGCCATGTTTTTAAGCCTAAGTCTAGAAATACACAAATTATCGTCGTATTCTCAAATCGGGAGTCTCGCGTTGCGCGGTAAGTTCCTACGAGTTACATTGGTCCCGTGGGAGGTGTTAGTTCCACCCACGGGGCAGTTCGGGGGTTGTTTCGAGTTTTCACCCTCTAACGCCATGTTTTTAAGCCTAAGTCTAGAAATATGCAAATTGTCATCGTATTCTCAAACCGGGAGACCCACGGCTGTGGGGTCAGTTTCTACGAGTTACATTGGTCTCGTGGGAGGTGATGGTGCCACCCAGAGGGCTGTTCGGCGGTTGTTTCGAATTTTCACCTTCTAACGCCATGTTTTTAAGCCTAAGTCTATAAATACGCAAATTACCATCGTATTATCAAACCAGGAGACCCGCGACAGCGGGGTCAGTTCCTACGAGTTACATTGGTCCCGTGGGAGGTGTTGGTGCCACCCACAGGGCCGTTCGGGGGTTGTTTCGAGTTTTCACCCTCTAACGCCATGTTTTTAAGACTAAGTCTAGAAATACGTAAATTACTGTCGTATTCTCAAACCGAGAGACCCGCGGCTGCGGGGTCCGTTCCTACGAGTTACGTTGGTCCCGTGGAAGGTGTTGGTGCCACCCACGGGGCCGTTCGAGGGATGTTTCCAGTTTTCACCCTCTAACGCAATGTTTTGCTTAAGTCTTGAAATACGCAAATTACCGTCGTATTCTCAAACCGGGAGACCCGCGATTACGGGGTCAGTTCCTACGAGTTGCGTTAGTCCCGTGGAAGGTGTTGGTGCCACCCACGGGGCCGTTCGGGGGCTGTTTCGAGATTTCACCTTCTAACGCCATGTTTTAAGCCTAAGTCTAGAAATACGCAAATTTCTGTCATATTCTCAAACCGGGAGACCCGCGGCTGCGGGGTCAGTTCCTACGAGTTACGTTGGTCCCGTGGGAGGTGTTGGTGCCACCCACGAGGGCCGTTCGGGGGCTGTTTTGAGTTTTCACGTTCTAGTGCCATGTTTTAGGCCTAAGTCGAGAAATACGCAAATTACCATCGTATTCTCAAACCGTGAGACCCGCGGCTGCGGGGTCAGTTCCTACGAGTTACGTTGGTCCCGTGGGTGGTGTTGGTGCCACCCACGGGGCCGTTCGGGGGCTGTTTCGAGTTTTCACCCTCTAACGCCATGTTTTTAAGCCTAAGTCTAGAAATACACAAATTACCGTAGTACTTTCAAACCGGGAGACCCGCGGCTGTGGGGTCAGTTACGTTGGTCCCGTGGGAGGTGTTAGTTCCACCCACGGGGACGTTCGGGGGTTGTTTCGAGTTTTCACCCTCTAACGCCATGTTTTTAAACCTAAGTCTAGAAATATGCAAATTACCATCGTATTCTCAAACCGGGAGACCCGCGACTGCGGGGTCAGTTCCTACGAGTTGCATTGGTCCTGTGGTAGGTGTTGGTGCCACCCACGAGGCCGTTCGGGGGATGTTTCGAGTTTTCACCCTCTAACGCAATGTTTTGATTAAGTCTAGAAATACGCAAATTACACTCGTATTCTCAAACCGGGAGACCCGCGGCTGCGGGGTCAGTTCCTATGAGTTACATTGGTCCCGTGAGAGGTGTTGGTGCCACCCACGGGGCCGTTCGGGTACTGTTTCGAGATTTCACCTTCTAACGCCATGTTTTTAGCCTAAGTCTTGAAATACAAAAATTACCGTCGTATTCTCAAACTGGGAAACCCGCGGCTGCGGGGGCAGTTCCTACGAGTTACGTTGGTCCCGTGGGAGGTGTTGGTGCCACCCAGGGGGCCGTTCGGGGGATGTTTCGAGTTTTCACCCTCTAACGTCATGTTTTGCTTAAGTCTAGAAATATGCAAATTATCGTCGTACTCTCAAAGCGGGAGACCCGCGGCTGCGGGGTCAGTTCCAACGATTTACATTGGTCCCGTGGGAGGTGTTGGTGCCACCCACGGGGCCGTTCGGGGGCTGTTTCGTGTTTTCACCCTCTAACGTCATGTTTTTAAGCCTAAGTCTACAAATACGCAAATTACCGTAGTACTCTCAAATCGAGAGACCCGCGACTGCGGGGTCAGTTCCTACGAGTTACGTTGGTCCCGTGGGAGGTATTGGTGCCACCCACGGGGCCGTTCGGGGGATGTTTGGATTTTTCACCTTTTAACGCCATGTTTTAAGCCTAAGTCTAGAAATACGCAAATTACCATCGTATTCTCAAACCGGGAGACCCTCGGCTGCGGGGTCAGTTCCTAAGAGTTACGTTGGTCCCGTGGGAGGTGTTGGCCCCACCCACGGGGCCGTTCGGGGGTTGTTTCGAGTTTGCACCTTCCAACGCCATATTTTTAAGCCTAAGTCTAGAAATACACAAATTACCGTCGTATTCTCAAACCGGGAGACCCGGGACTGCGAGGTCAGTTCCTACGAGTTACTTTGGTCCCGTGGGAGGTGTTGGTGCCATCCACGGGGCCGTTCGGGGGCTGTTTCGAGTTTTCACCGTCTAACGTCATGTTTTTAAGCCTAAGTCTAGAAATACGCAAATTACCGTAGAACTCTCAAATCGGGAGACCCGCGGCTGCGGGGTAAGTTCCTACGAGTTGCATTGGTCCCGTGGGTGGTGTTGGTGCCACCCACGGGGCCGTTCGGGGGTTGTTTCGAGTTTTCACCCTCTAACGCCCTGTTTTTAAGCCTAAGTCTAGAAATGCACAAATTATCGTCGTATTCTCAAACCGGGAGTCTCACGGTTGCGCGGTAAGTTCCTACGAGTTAGATTGGTCCTGTGGGAGGTGTTAGTTGCACCCACGGGGTAGTTCAGAGGTTGTTTCGAGTTTTCACTCTCTAACGCCATGTTTTTAAGCCTAAGTCTAGAAATATGCAAATTATCATCGTATTCTCAAACCGGGAGACCCACGGCTGTGGGGTCAGTTCCTACGAGTTACATTGGTCTCGTGGGAGGTGATGGTGCCACCCACGGGGTCGTTCGGTGGTTGTTTCGAGTTTGCACCTTCCAACGCCATATTTTTAAGCCTAAGTCTTGAAATACCCAAATTACCGTCGTATTCTCAAACCGGGAGACCCGCGGCTGCGGGGTCAGTTCCTACGAGTTACGTTGGTCCCGTGGGAGGTGTTGGTACCATCCACGGGGCCGTTCGGGTGCTGTTTCGAGTTTTCACCCTCTAACGTCATGTTTTTAGGCCTAAGTCTAGAAATATGCAAATTACCGTAGTACTCTCAAACCGGGAGACCCGCGGCTGTGGGGTCAGTTCCTACGAGTTACGTTGGTCCCGTGGGAGGTGTTAGTGCCACCCACGGGGCCGTTCGGGGGATGTTTCGAGTTTTCACCCTCTAACGCCATGTTTTTAAGCCTAAGTCTAGAAATACACAAATTATCATCGTATTCTCAAACCGGGAATCTCACGGTTGCGCGGTAAGTTCCTACGAGTTACATTGGTCCCGTCGGAGGTGTTAGTTCCACCCCCGGGGTAGTTCAGGGGTTGTTTCGAGTTTTCACCCTCTAACGCCATGTTTTTAAGCCTAAGTCTAGAAATATGCAAATTATCATCGTATTCTCAAACCGGGAGACCCACGGCTGTGGGGTCAGTTCCTACGAGTTACATTTGTGTCATGGGAGGTGATGGTGCCACCCACGGGGTCGTTCGGCGGTTGTTTCGAGTTTTCACCCTCTAACGCCATGTTTTTAAGCCTAAGTCTTGAAATACGCAAATTACCATCGTATTCTCAAACCGGGAGACCCGCGGCTGCGGGGTCAGTTCCTACGAGTTACGTTGGTCCCGTGGGAGGTGTTGGTGCCATCCACGGGGCTGTTCGGGGCTGTTTCGAGTTTTCACCCTCTAACGTCATGTTTTTAAGCCTAAGTCTAGAAATACGCAAATTACCATCGTATTCTCAAACCGGGAGACCCGCGACTGCGGGGTCAGTTCCTACGAGTTACATTGGTCCTGTGGTAGGTGTTGGTGCCACCCACGAGGCCGTTCGGGGGATGTTTCGAGTTTTCACCCTCTAACGCAATGTTTTGATTAAGTCTAGAAATACGCAAATTACACTCGTATTCTCAAACCGGGAGACCCGCGGCTGCGGGGTCAGTTCCTATGAGTTACATTGGTCCCGTGAGAGGTGTTGGTGCCACCCACGGGGCCGTTCGGGTACTGTTTCGAGATTTCACCTTCTAACGCCATGTTTTTAGCCTAAGTCTTGAAATACAAAAATTACCGTCGTATTCTCAAACTGGGAAACCCGCGGCTGCGGGGGCAGTTCCTACGAGTTACGTTGGTCCCGTGGGAGGTGTTGGTGCACCTACGGGGCCGTTCGGGGGATGTTTCGTGTTTTCACCCTCTAACGTCATGTTTTACTTATGTCTAGAAATATGAAAATTACCGTCGTACTCTCAAAGCGGGAGACCCGCGGCTGTGGGGTCAGTTCCAACGAGTTACATTGGTCCCGTGGGAGGTGTTGGTGCCACCCACGGGGCCGTTCGGGGGCTGTTTCGTGTTTTCACCCTCTAACGTCATGTTTTTAAGCCTAAGTCTACAAATACGCAAATTACCGTAGTACTCTCAAATCGAGAGACCCGCGACTGCGGGGTCAGTTCCTACGAGTTACGTTGGTCCCGTGGGAGGTATTGGTGCCACCCACGGGGCCGTTCGGGGGATGTTTGGATTTTTCACCTTTTAACGCCATGTTTTAAGCCTAAGTCTAGAAATACGCAAATTACCATCGTATTCTCAAACCGGGAGACCCTCGGCTGCGGGGTCAGTTCCTAAGAGTTACGTTGGTCCCGTGGGAGGTGTTGGCCCCACCCACGGGGCCGTTCGGGGGTTGTTTCGAGTTTGCACCTTCCAACGCCATATTTTTAAGCCTAAGTCTAGAAATACACAAATTACCGTCGTATTCTCAAACCGGGAGACCCGGGACTGCGAGGTCAGTTCCTACGAGTTACTTTGGTCCCGTGGGAGGTGTTGGTGCCATCCACGGGGCCGTTCGGGGGCTGTTTCGAGTTTTCACCGTCTAACGTCATGTTTTTAAGCCTAAGTCTAGAAATACGCAAATTACCGTAGAACTCTCAAATCGGGAGACCCGCGGCTGCGGGGTAAGTTCCTACGAGTTGCATTGGTCCCGTGGGTGGTGTTGGTGCCACCCACGGGGCCGTTCGGGGGTTGTTTCGAGTTTTCACCCTCTAACGCCCTGTTTTTAAGCCTAAGTCTAGAAATGCACAAATTATCGTCGTATTCTCAAACCGGGAGTCTCACGGTTGCGCGGTAAGTTCCTACGAGTTAGATTGGTCCTGTGGGAGGTGTTAGTTGCACCCACGGGGTAGTTCAGGGGTTGTTTCGAGTTTTCACTCTCTAACGCCATGTTTTTAAGCCTAAGTCTAGAAATATGCAAATTATCATCGTATTCTCAAACCGGGAGACCCACGGCTGTGGGGTCAGTTCCTACGAGTTACATTGGTCTCGTGGGAGGTGATGGTGCCACCCACGGGGTCGTTCGGGGGTTGTTTCGAGTTTGCACCTTCCAACGCCATATTTTTAAGCCTAAAAATATGAAATACCCAAATTACCGTCGTATTCTCAAACCGGGAGACCCGCGGCTGCGGGGTCAGTTCCTACGAGTTACGTTGGTCCCGTGGGAGGTGTTGGTACCATCCACGGGGCCGTTCGGGTGCTGTTTCGAGTTTTCACCCTCTAACGTCATGTTTTTAGGCCTAAGTCTAGAAATATGCAAATTACCGTAGTACTCTCAAACCGGGAGACCCGCGGCTGTGGGGTCAGTTCCTACGAGTTACGTTGGTCCCGTGGGAGGTGTTAGTGCCACCCACGGGGCCGTTCGGGGGATGTTTCGAGTTTTCACCCTCTAACGCCATGTTTTTAAGCCTAAGTCTAGAAATACACAAATTATCATCGTATTCTCAAACCGGGAATCTCACGGTTGCGCGGTAAGTTCCTACGAGTTACATTGGTCCCGTCGGAGGTGTTAGTTCCACCCCCGGGGTAGTTCAGGGGTTGTTTCGAGTTTTCACCCTCTAACGCCATGTTTTTAAGCCTAAGTCTAGAAATATGCAAATTATCATCGTATTCTCAAACCGGGAGACCCACGGCTGTGGGGTCAGTTCCTACGAGTTACATTTGTGTCATGGGAGGTGATGGTGCCACCCACGGGGTCGTTCGGCGGTTGTTTCGAGTTTTCACCCTCTAACGCCATGTTTTTAAGCCTAAGTCTTGAAATACGCAAATTACCATCGTATTCTCAAACCGGGAGACCCGCGGCTGCGGGGTCAGTTCCTACGAGTTACGTTGGTCCCGTGGGAGGTGTTGGTGCCATCCACGGGGCTGTTCGGGGCTGTTTCGAGTTTTCACCCTCTAACGTCATGTTTTTAAGCCTAAGTCTAGAAATACCCAAATTACCGTAGTACTCTCAAACCGGGAGACCCTCGGCTGCGGGGTCAGTTCCTACGAGTTATGTTGGTCCCGTGGGAGGTGTTAGTGCCACCCACGGGGCCATTCGGGGGATGTTTCGAGTTTTCACTTTTTAACGCCACGTTTTAAGCCTAAGTCTAGAAATACGCAAATTACCTTCGTATTCTCAAACCGGGAGACCCTCGACTGCGAGGTCAGTTCCTACGAGTTACATTGGTCCCGTGGGAGGTGGTGGTCCCACCCACGGGGCCGTTCAGTGGCTGTTTCCAGTTTTCACTTTCTAACGCCATGTTTTTAATCCTAAGTCTAGAAATACACAAATTACCGTCGTATTCTCAAACCGGGAGACGCGCGGCTGTGGGGATAAGTCCTACGAGTTACATTGGTCCCGTGGGAGGTGATGGGGCCACCCACGGGGCCGTTCGGCGGTTATTTCGAGTTTTCACCCTCTAACGCCATGTTTTTAAACCTAAGTCTAGAAATAAGCAAATTACCGTCGTATTCTCAAATCGAGAGACCCGCGACTGCGGGGTCAGTTCCTACGAGTTACGTTGGTCCCGTGGGAGGTGTTGGTGCTACCCACGGGGCCGTTCGGGGGTTGTTTCGAGTTTTCACCCTCTAACGCAATGTTTTGCTTAAGTCTAGAAATACTCAAATTACCGTCGTATACTCAAAACGGGAGACCCGCGGCTGCGGGGTCAGTTCCTACGAGCTACGTTGGTCCCGTGGGAGGTGTTGGTGCCACCCACGGGGCCGTTCGGGGGTTGTTTCGAGTTTTCATCCTCTAACATCATGTTTTACTTAAGTCTAAAAATATGCAAATTACCGTCGTACTCTCAAAGCGGGAGACCCGCGGCTGCGGGGTCAGTTCCAACGAGTTACATTGGTCCCGTGGGAGGTGTTTGTGCCACCCACGGGGCCGTTCGGGGGCTGTTTCGAGTTTTCACCCTCTAACGTCATGTTTTTAAGCCTAAGTCTAGAAATATACAAATTACCATCGTATTCTCAAACCGAGAGACCCGCGGCTCCGGGGTCAGTTCCTACGAGCTACGTTGGTCCCGTGGGAGGTGTTGGTGCCACCCACGGGGCCGTTCGGGGGTTGTTTCGAGTTTTCACCCTCTAACGTCATGTTTTGCTTAAGTCTAGAAATATGAAAATTAACGTCGTACACTCAAAACGGGAGACCCACGGCTGCGGGGTCAGTTCCTATGAGCTACGTTGGTCCCGTGGGAGGTGTTGGTGCCATCGATGGAGCCGTTCGGGGGCTGTTTCGAGTTTTCACCCTCTAACGTCATGTTTTTAAGCCTAAGTCTAGAAATACACAAATTACCATCGTATTCTCAAACTAGGAGACCCGCGGCGGCGGGGTCAGTTACTACGAGCTACGTTGGTCCCGTGGGAGGTGTTGGTGCCACCCACGGGGTCGTTCGGGGGTTGTTTCGAGTTTTCACCCTCTAACGTCATGTTTTGCTTAAGTCTAGAAATATGCAAATTACCGTCGTACTCTCAAAGAGGGAGACCCGCGGCTGCGGGGTCAGTTCCAACGAGTTACATTGGTCCCGTGGGAGGTGTTTGTGCCACCCACGTGGCCGTTCGGGGGCCGTTTCGAGTTTTCACCCTCTAACGTCATGTTTTTAAGCCTAAGTCTAGAAATACGCAAATTACCGTCGTATTCTCAAATCGGGAGACCCGCGGCTGCGGGGTCAGTTCCTACGAGCTACGTTCGTCCTGTGGGAGGTGTTGGTCCCACCCACGGGGCCGTTCGAGGGCTGTTTCGAGTTTTCACCTTCTAACTACATGTTTTTAACCCTAAGTCTAGAAATACGCAAATTATCATCGTATTCTCAAACCGGGAGACCCACGGCTGGGGGGTCAGTTCCTATGAGTTACATTGGTCTCGTGGGAGGTGATGGCGCCACCCACGGGGCCGTTCGACGGTTGTTTCGAGTTTTCACCCTCTAACGCCATGTTTTTAAGCCTAAGTCTAGAAATACCCAAATTACCGTCGTCTTCTCAAACCGGGAGACCCGCGACTGCGGTGTCAGTTCCTACGAGTTACATTGGTCCCGTGGGAGGTGTTGGTGCCACCCAGGGGGCCGTTCGGGGGCTATTTCGAGTTTTCAACCTCTAACGCCATGTTTTAAGCCTAAGTCTAGAAATACGCAAATTACCGTCGTATTCTCAAACCGGGAGACCCGCGGCTGTGGGGTCAGTTCCTACGAGTTACGTTGGTCCCGTGGGAGGTGTTGATCCCACCCACAGCGATTTTTTTATTCTTCACCTTCTAACGCCATGTTTTTAAGCCTAAGTCTAGAAATACGCAAATTACTGTTGTATTCTCAAACCGGGAGACCCGCGGATGCGGGGTCAGTTCCTACAAGTTACGTTGGTCCCGTGGGAGGTGTTGGTGCCACCCACGGGGCCGTTCGGGGGCTGTTTCGTGTTTTCACCCTCTAACGCAATGTTTTGCTTAAGTCTTGAAATATGCAGATTACCGTCGTATTCTCAAACCGGGAGACCCGCGGTTGCGGGGTCAGTTCCTACGAGTTGCGTTGGTCCCGTGGGAGGTGTTGGTGCCACCCACGGGGCCGTTCGGTGGCTGTTTCGAGATTTCACCTTCTAATGCCATGTTTTAAGCCTAAGTCTAGAAATACGCAAATTACCGTCGTATTCTCAAACTGGGAGACCCGCGGCTGCGGGGTCAGTTCCTACGAGTTACGTTGGTCCCACCCACGGGGCCGTTCGGGGGCTGTTTCGAGTTTTCACCTTCTAACGCCATGTTTTAGGTTTAAGTCTAGAAATACGCAAATTACCATCGTATTCTCAAACCGAGAGACCCGCAGCTGCGGGGTCAGTTCCTACGAGTTACGTTGGTCCCGTGGGAGGTGTTGGTCCCACCCACGGGGCCGTTCGGGGGCTGTTTCGGGTTTTCACCTTCTAACGCCATGTTTTTAAGCCCAAGTTTAGAAATACGCAAATTACTATTGTATTCTCAAACCGGGAGACCCGCGGCTGCGGGGTCAGTTCCTACGAGCTACGTTGGTCCCGTGGGAGGTGTTGGTCCCACCCAAGGGGCCGTTCGGGGGCTGTTTCGAGTTTTCACCTTCTAACGCCATGTTTTAGGCTTAAGTCTAGAAATACGCAAATTACCATCGTACTCGCAAACCGAGAGACCCGCAGCTGCGGGGTCAGTTCCTATGAGTTACGTTGGTACCGTGGGAGGTGTTTGTCCCACCCACGGGGCCATTCGGGGGACGTTTCGAGTTTTCACCCTCTAACGCCATGTTTTTAATCCTAAGTCTAGAAATACGCAAATCACCGTCGTATTCTCAAACCGGGAGACCCGCGGCTGCGGGGTCAGTTCCTACGAGCTACGTTGGTCCCGTGGGAGGTGTTGGTGCCACCCACGGGGCCGTTCGAGGGCTGTTTCGAGTTTTCACCCTCTAACGTCATGTTTTGCTTAAGTCTAGAAATATGCAAATTACCGTCGTACTCTCAAAGCGGGAGACCCACGGCTGCGGGGTCAGTTCCAACGAGTTACATTGGTCCCGTGGGAGGTGTTGGTGCCACCCACAGGGCCGTTCGGGGGCCATTTCGAGTTTTCACCCTCTAACGTCATGTTTTTAAGCCTAAGTCTAGAAATATGCAAATTACGGTCGTATTCTCAAATCGGGAGACCCGCGGCTGCGGGGTCAGTTCCTACGAGTTACGTTCGTCCCGTGGGAGGTGTTGGTGCCACCGACAAGGCCGTTCGAGGGCTATTTCGAGTTTTCACCCTCTAACGCCATGTTTTTAGCCTAAGTCTAAAAATACCGAAATTACCGTCGTATTCTCAAACCGGGAGACCCGCGGCTGTGGGGTCAGTTCCTACGAGTTAATTTGGTCCCGTGGGAGGTGTTGGTCCCACCCACGGGGCTGTTTCGAGTTTTCACCTTCTAACGCCGTGGTTTTAAGCCTAAGTCTACAAATACGCAAATTATCATCGTATTCTCAAACCGGGAGACCCACGGCTGGGGGGTCAATTCCTACGAGTTACATTGGTCTCGTGGGAGGTGATGGTGCCACCCACGGGGCCATTCGGCGGTTGTTTCGAGTTTTCACCCTCTAACGCCATATTTTTAAGCCTAAGTTTAGAAATACGCAAATTACCATCATACTCCCAAATCGGGAGACCCGCGACTGCGAGGTCAGTTCCTACGAGTAACGTTGGTCCCGTGGGAGGTGTTGGTGCCACCCACGGGGCCGTTCGGGGGCAGTTTCGAGTTTTCACCTTCTAACGCCATATTTTAAGCCTAAGTCTAGAAATACGCAAATTACCGTCGTATTCTCAAACCAGGAGACCCTCGACTGCGGGGTCAGTTCCTACGAGTTACATTGGTCCCGTGGGAGGTGTTGGTCCCACCCACGGGTCCGTTCGGGGGCTGTTTCGAGTTTTCACCTTCTAACGCCATGTTTTTAAGCCTAAGTCTAGAAATATGCAAATTACCGTCGTATTCTCAAACCGGGAGACCCGTGGCTGCGGGGTCAGTTCCTACGAGTTACGTTGGTCTCGTGGGAGGTGTTGGTGCCATCGATGGAGCCGTTCGGGGGTTGTTTCGAGTTTTCACCCTCCAACGTCATGTTTTTATGCCTAAGTCTAGAAATACGCAAATTACCATCGTATTCTCAAACCGGGAGACCCGCGGCTGCGGGGTCAGTTCCTACGAGCTACGTTGGTCCCGTGGGAGGTGTTGGTTCAACCCACGGGGCCGTTCGGGGGTTGTTTCGAGTTTTCACCCTCTAACGTCATGTTTTGCTTAAGTCTAGAAATATGCAAATTACCGTCGTACTCTCAAAGCGGGAGACCCGCCGCTGCGGGGTCAGTTCCTACGAGCTACGTTGGTCCCGTGGGAGGTGTTGGTGCCATCGATGGAGCCGTTCGGGGGCTGTTTCGAGTTTTCACCCTCTAACGTCATGTTTTTAAGCCTAAGTCTATAAATACGTAAATTACCATCGTATTCTCATACCGGGTGACCCGCGGCTGCGGGGTCAGTTCCTACGAGCTACGTTGGTCCCGTGGGAGGTGTTGGTGCCACCCACGGGGCCGTTCGGGGGTTGTTTCGAGTTTTCACCCTCTAACGTCATGTTTTGCTTAAGTCTAGAAATATGCAAATT
Organism: Sambucus nigra; assembly: GCA_949130495.1. Lineage (NCBI taxonomy): Eukaryota > Viridiplantae > Streptophyta > Magnoliopsida > Dipsacales > Adoxaceae > Sambucus > Sambucus nigra. Next base: position 202,938,537 of record OX422216.1, read on the forward strand.
ACCGTCGTACTCTCAAAGCGGGAGACCCGCGGCTACGGGGTCAGTTCCAACGAGTTACATTGGTACCGTGGGAGCTGTTTGTGCCACCCACGGGGCCGTTCGGGGGCCGTTTCGAGTTTTCACCCTCTAACGCCATGTTTTTAAGCCTAAGTCTAGAAATACGCAAATCACCGTCGTATTCTCAAATCGGGAGACCCGCGGCTGCGGGGTCAGTTCCTACGAGCTACGTTGGTCCCGTGGGAGGTGTTGGTGCCACCCACGGGGCCGTTCGGGGGTTGTTTCGAGTTTTCACCCTCTAACGTCATGTTTTGCTTAAGTGTAGAAATATCAAAATTACCGCCGTACTCTCAAAGCGGGAGACCCGCGGCTGCGGGGTCAGTTCCAACGAGTTACATTGGTCCCATGGGAGGTGTTGGTGCCACCCACGGGGCCGTTCGGGGGCCGTTTCGAGTTTTCACCCTCTCACGTCGTGTTTTTAAGCGTAAGTCTAGAAATACGCAAATTACCGCCGTATTCTCAAATCGGGAGACCTGCGGCTGTGGGGTCAGTTGTTACGAGTTACGTTCGTCCCGTGGGAGGTGTTGGTGCCACCGACGGGGCCGTTCGGGGGTTGTTTCGAGTTTTCACCCTCTAACGCCATGTTTTTAAGCCTAAGTCTAGAAATACGTAAATTAATGTCGTATTCTCAAATCGGGAGACCCGCGGCTGCGGGGTCAATTCCTACGAGTTACGTTCGTCCCGTTGGAGGTGTTGGTCCCACCCACGGGGCCGTTCGGGGGCTGTTTCGAGTTTTCACCTTCTAACGCCATGTTTTTAACCCTAAGTCAAGAAATACGCAAATTATCACCGTATTCTCAAACCGGGAGACCCACGGCTGGGGGGTCAGTTCCTATGGGTTACATTGGTCTCGTGGGAGGTGACGGTGCCACCCACGGGGCCGTTCGACGGTTGTTTCGAGTTTTCACCCTCAAACGCCATGTTTTTAAGCCTAAGTCTAGAAATACCAAAATTACCGTCGTATTCTCAAACCGGGAGACCCGCGACTGCGGTGTCAGTTCCTACGAGTTACATTGGTCCCGTGGGAGGTGTTGGTGTCACCTAGGGGGCCGTTCGGGGGCTGTTTCGAGTATTCACCCTCTAACGCCATGTTTTAAGCCTAAGTCTAGAAATACGCAAATTACCATCGTATTCTCAAACCTGGAGACCCGCGGCTGTGGGGTCAGTTCCTACGAGTTACGTTGGTCCCGTGGGAGGTGTTGGTCCCACCCACGGGACTGTTTCGATTTTTCACCTTCTAACGCCATGTTTTTAAGCCTAAGTCTAGAAATACGCAAATTACTGTCGTATTCTCAAACCGGGAGACCCGCGGGTGCGGGGTCAGTTCCTACGAGTTACGTTGGTCCCGTGGGAGGTGTTGGTGCCACCCACGGGGCCGTTCGGGGGTTGTTTCGAGTTTTCACCCTCTAACGCAATGTTTTGCTTAAGTCTTGAAATTCGCAAAATACCGTCGTATTCTCAAACTGGGAGACCCGCGATTGCGGGGCCAGTTCCTACGAGTTGCGTTGGTCCCGTGGGAGGTGTTGGTGCCACCCACGAGGCCGTTCGGGGGCTGTTTCGAGATTTGACCTTCTAACGCCATGTTTTAAGCCTAAGTCTAGAAATACGCAAATTACCGTCGTATTCTCAAACTGGGAGACCCGCGGCTGTGGGGTCAGTTCCTACGAGTTACGTTGGTCCCACCCAAGGGGCCGTTCGGGGGTTGTTTCGAGTTTTCACCTTCTAACGCCATGTTTTAGGCTTAAGTCTATAAATACGCAAATTACCGTCGTATTCTCAAACCGAGAGACCCGCAGCTGCGGGGTCAGTTCCTATGAGTTACGTTGGTATCGTGGGAGGTGTTTGTCCCACCCACGGGGCCGTTCGGGGGCCGTTTCGAGTTTTCACCCTCTAACGCCATGTTTTTAATCCTAAGTCTAGAAATACGCAAATCACCGTCGTATTCTCAAACCGAGAGACCCGCGGCCGCGGGGTCAGTTCCTACGAGCTTCGTTGGTCCCGTGGGAGGTGTTGGTGCCACCCACGGGGCCGTTCGAGGGTTGTTTCGAGTTTTCACCCTCAAACGCCATGTTTTTAAGCCTAAGTCTAGAAATACCAAAATTACCGTCGTATTCTCAAACCAGGAGACCCGCGACTGCGGTGTGAGTTCCTACGAGTTACATTGGTCCCGTGGGAGGTCTTGGTGTCACCCAGGGGGCAGTTCGGGGGCTGTTTCATGTATTCACCCTCTAACGCCATGTTTTAAGCCTAAGTCTAGAAATACGCAAATTACCATCGTATTCTCAAACCTGGAGACCCGCGGCTGTGGGGTCAGTTCCTACGAGTTACGTTGGTCCCGTGGGAGGTGTTGGTCCCACCCACGGGACTGTTTCGATTTTTCACCTTCTAACGCCATGTTTTTAAGCCTAAGTCTAGAAATACACAAATTACTGTCGTATTCTCAAACCGGGAGACCCGCGGGTGCGGGGTCAGTTCCTACGAGTTACGTTGGTCCCGTGGGAGGTGTTGGTGCCACCCACGGGGCCGTTCGGGGGTTGTTTCGAGTTTTCACCCTCTAACGCAATGTTTTGCTTAAGTCTTGAAATTCGCAAAATACCGTCGTATTCTCAAACTGGGAGACCCGCGATTGCGGGGCCAGTTCCTACGAGTTTCGTTGGTCCCGTGGGAGGTGTTGGTGCCACCCACGAGGCCGTTCGGGGGCTGTTTCGAGATTTGACCTTCTAACGCCATGTTTTAAGCCTAAGTCTAGAAATACGCAAATTACCATCGTATTCTCAAACTGGGAGACCCGCGGCTGTGGGGTCAGTTCCTACGAGTTACGTTGGTCCCACCCAAGGGGCCGTTCGGGGGTTGTTTCGAGTTTTCACCTTCTAACGCCATGTTTTAGGCTTAAGTCTATAAATACGCAAATTACCGTCGTATTCTCAAACCGAGAGACCCGCAGCTGCGGGGTCAGTTCCTATGAGTTACGTTGGTATCGTGGGAGGTGTTTGTCCCACCCACGGGGCCGTTCGGGGGCCGTTTCGAGTTTTCACCCTCTAACGCCATGTTTTTAATCCTAAGTCTAGAAATACGCAAATCACCGTCGTATTCTCAAACCGAGAGACCCGCGGCCGCGGGGTCAGTTCCTACGAGCTTCGTTGGTCCCGTGGGAGGTGTTGGTGCCACCCACGGGGCCGTTCGAGGGTTGTTTCGAGTTTTCACCGTCTAACGTAATGTTTTGCTTAAGTCTAGAAATATGCAAATTACCGTCGTACTCTCAAAGCGGGAGACCCGCGGCTGCGGGGTCAGTTCCTACGAGTTACGTTCGTCCCGTGGGAGGTGTTGGTGCCACCGACGAGGCCGTTCGAGGGCTGTTTCGAGTTTTCACCCTCTAACGCCATGTTTTAAGCCTAAGTCTAAAAATACCTAAATTACCATCGTATTCTCAAACCGGGAGACCCGCGGCTGTGGGGTCAGTTCCTACGAGTTACGTTGGTCCCGTGGGAGGTGTTGGTCCCACCCACGGGGTTGTTTCGAGTTTTCACCTTCTAACGCCGTGTTTTTAAGCATAAGTCTACAAATACGCAAATTATCATCGTATTCTCAAACCGGGAGACCCGCGGCTGGGGGGTCAGTTCCTACGAGTTACATTGGTCTCGTGGGAGGTGATGGTGCCACCCACGGGGCCATTCGGCGGTTGTTTCGAGTTTTCACCCTCTAACGCCATATTTTTAAGCCTAAGTTTAGAAATACGCAAATTACCATCGTACTCCCAAATCGGGAGACCCGCGACTGCGAGGTCAGTTCCTACGAGTAACGTTGGTCCCGTGGGAGGTGTTGGTGCCACCCACGGGGCCGTTCGGGGGCTGTTTCGAGTTTTCACCTTCTAACGCCATATTTTAAGCCTAAGTCTAGAAATACGCAAATTACCGTCGTATTCTCAAACCAGGAGACCCTCGACTGCGGGGTTAGTTCCTACGAGTTACGTGGGTCCCGTGGGAGGTGTTGGTCCCACCCACGGGTCCGTTCGGAGGCTGTTTCGAGTTTTCACCTTCTAACGCCATGTTTTTAAGCCTAAGTCTAGAAATACGCAAATTACCGTCGTATTCTCAAACCGGGAGACCCGTGGCTGCGGGGTCAGTTCCTACGAGTTACGTTGGTCCCGTGGGAGGTGTTGGTGCCATCGATGGAGCCGTTCGGGGGTTGTTTCGAGTTTTCACCCTCTAACGTCATGTTTTTAAGCCTAAGTCTAGAAATATGCAAATTACCATCGTATTCTCAAATCGGGAGACCCGCGGCTGCGGGGTCAGTTCCTACGAGCTACGTGGGTCCCGTGGGAGGTGTTGGTTCAACCCACGGGGCCGTTCGGGGGTTGTTTCGAGTTTTCACCCTCTAACGTCATGTTTTGCTTAAGTCTAGAAATATGCAAATTACCGTCGTACTCTCAAAGCGGGAGACCCGCCGCTGCGGGGTCAGTTCCTACGAGCTACGTTGGTCCCCTGGGAGGTGTTGGTGCCATCAATGGAGCCGTTCGGGGGCTGTTTCGAGTTTTCACCCTCTAACGTCATGTTTTTAAGCCTAAGTCTAGAAATATGTAAATTACCATCGTATTCTTATACCGGGTGACCCGCGACTGCGGGGTCAGTTCCTACGAGCTACGTTGGTCCCGTGGGAGGTGTTGGTGCCACCCACGGGGCCGTTCGGGGGTTGTTTCGAGTTTTCACCCTCTAACGTCATGTTTTGCTTAAGTCTAGAAATATGGAAATTAACGTCGTACTCTCAAAGCGGGAGACCCGCGGCTACGGGGTCAGTTCCAATGAGTTACATTGGTACCGTGGGAGGTGTTCGTGCCACCCACGGGGCCGTTCGGGGGCCGTTTCGAGTTTTCACCCTGTAACGCCATGTTTTTAAGCCGAAGTCTAGAAATACGCAAATCACCATCGTATTCTCAAATCGGGAGACCCGCGGCTGCGAGGTCAGTTCCTACGAGCTACGTTGGTCCCGTGGGAGGTGTTGGTGCCACCCACGGGGCCGTTCGGGGGTTGTTTCGATTTTTCACCCTCTAACGTCATGTTTTGCTTAAATGTAGAAATATGAAAATTACCGCCGTACTCTCAAAGCGGGAGACCCGCGGCTGCGGGGTCAGTTCCAACGAGTTACATTGGTCCCATGGGAGGTGTTGGTGCCACCCACGGGGCCGTTCGGGGGCCGTTTCGAGTTTTCACCCTCTCACGTCGTGTTTTTAAGCCTAAGTCTAGAAATATGCAAATTATCGTCGTATTCTCAAATCGGGAGACCCGCGGCTGTGGGGTCAGTTCTTACGAGTTACGTTCGTCCCGTGGGACGTGTTGGTGCCACCGAAGGGGCCGTTCGGGGGTTGTTTCGAGTTTTCACCCTCTAACGCCATGTTTTTAAGCCTAAGTCTAGAAATACACAAATTACCGTCGTATTCTCAAATCGGGAGACCCGCGGCTGCGGGGTCAGTTCCTACGAGTTACGTTCGTCCCGTGGGAGGTGTTGGTCCCACCCACGGGGCCGTTCGGGGGCTGTTTCGAGTTTTCACCTTCTAACACCATGTTTTTAACCCTAAGTCTAGAAATACGCAAATTATCATCGTATTCTCAAACCGGGAGACCCACGGCTGGGGGGTCAGTTCCTACGGGTTACATTGGTCTCGTGGGAGGTGATGGTGCCACCCACGGGGCCGTTCGACGGTTGTTTCAAGTTTTCACCCTCTAACGCCATGTTTTTAAGCCTAAGTATAGAAATACCCAAATTATCGTCGTATTCTCAAACCGGGAGACCCGCGACTGCGGTGTCAGTTCCTACGAGTTACATTGGTCCCGTGGGAGGTGTTGGTGTCACCCAGGGGGCCGTTCGGGGGCTGTTTCAAGTTTTCACCCTCTAACGCCATGTTTTTAGCCTAAGTCTAGAAATACGCAAATTACCATCGTATTCTCAAACCTGGAGACCCGCGGCTGTGGGGTCAGTTCCTACGAGTTACGTTGGTCCCGTGGGAGGTGTTGGTCCCACCCACGAGACTGTTTCGATTTTTCACCTTCTAACGCCATGTTTTTAAGCCTAAGTCTAGAAATACGCAAATTACTGTCGTATTCTCAAACCGGGAGACCCGCGGGTGCGGGGTCAGTTCCTACGAGTTACGTTGGTCCCGTGGGAGGTATTGGTGCCACCCACGGGGCCGTTCGGGGGCTGTTTCGAGTTTTCACCCTCTAACGCAATGTTTTGCTTAAGTCTTGAAATTCGCAAATTACCGTCGTATTCTCAAACTGGGAGACCCGCGGTGGCGGGGTCAGTTCCTACGAGTTGCGTTGGTCCCGTGGGAGGTGTTGGTGCCACCCACGATGCCATTCGGGGGCTATTTTGAGATTTGACCTTCTAACGCCATGTTTTAAGCCTAAGTCTAGAAATACGCAAATTACCGTCGTATTCTCAAACTGGGAGACCCGCGGCTGTGGGGTCAGTTCCTACGAGTTACGTTAGTCCCACCCAAGGGGCCGTTCGGGGGCTGTTTTGAGTTTTCACCTTCTAACGCCAAATTTTAGGCTGAAGTCTAGAAATACACAAATTACCGTCGTATTCTCAAACCGAGAGACCCGCAGCTGCGGGGTCAGTTCCTATGAGTTACGTTTTCCCGTGGGAGGTGTTGGTCCCACCCACGGGGCCGTTCGGGGGCTGTTTCGAGTTTTCACCCTCTAACGCCATGTTTTTAAGCCTAAGCCTAGAAATACGCAAATCACCGTCGTACTCTCAAATCGGGAGACCCGCGGCTACGGGGTCAGTTCCTACGAGCTACGTTGGTCCCGTGGGAGGTGTTGGTGCCACCCACGGGGCCGTTCGGGGGTTGTTTCGAGTTTTCACCCTCTAACGTCATGTTTTGCTTAAGTGTAGAAATATGAAAATTACCGCCGTACTCTCAAAGCGGGAAACCCGCGGCTGCGGGGTCAGTTCCAACGAGTTACATTGGTCCCATGGGAGGTGTTGGTGCCACCCACGGGGCCGTTCGGGGGCCGTTTCGAGTTTTCACCGTCTCACGTCGTGCTTTTAAACCTAAGTCTAGAAATATGCAAATTATCGTCGTATTCTCAAATCGGGAGACCCGCGGCTGTGGGGTCAGTTCTTACGAGTTACGTCCGTCCCGTGGGAGGTGTTGGTGCCACCGACGGGGCCGTTCGGGGGCTGTTTCGAGTTTTCACCCTCTAACGCCATGTTTTTAAGCCTAAGTCTAGAAATACGCAAATTACCGTCGTATTCTCAAATCGGGAGACCCGCGGCTGCGGGGTCAGTTCCTACGAGTTACGTTCGTCCCGTGGGAGGTGTTGGTCCCACCCACGGGGCCGTTCGGGGTCTGTTTTGAGTTTTCACCTTCTAACGCCATGTTTTTAACCCTAAGTCTAGAAATACGCAAATTATCATCGTATTCTCAAACCGGGAGACCCACGGCTGGGGTGTCAGTTCCTACGGGTTACATTGGTCTCGTGGGAGGTGATGGTGCCACCCACGGGGCCGTTCGACGGTTGTTTAGAGTTTTTACCCTCTAACGCCATGTTTTTAAGCCTAAGTCTAGAAATACCCAAATTACCGTCGTATTCTCAAACCGGGAGACCCGCGACTGCGGTGTCAGTTCCTACGAGTTACATTGGTCCCGTGGGAGGTGTTGGTGCCACCCAGGGGGCCGTTCGGGGGCTGTTTCGAGTTTTCACCCTCTAACGCCATGTTTTAAGCCTAAGTCTAGAAATACGCAAATTACCATCCTATTCTCAAACCTGGAGAGCCGCGGCTGTGGGGTCAGTTCCTACGAGTTACGTCGGTCCCGTGGGAGGTGTTGGTCCCACCCACGGGACTGTTTCGATTTTTCACCTTCTAACCCCATGTTTTTAAGCCTAAGTCTAGAAATACGCAAATTACTGTCGTATTCTAATACCGGGAGACCCGCGGGTGCGGGGTCAGTTCCTACGAGTTACGTTGGTCCCGTGGGAGGTGTTGGTGCCACCCACGGGGCCGTTCGGGGGCTGTTTCGAGTTTTCACCCTCTAACGTAATGTTTTGCTTAAGTCTTGAAATTTGCAAATTGCCGTCGTATTCTCAAACTGGGAGACCCGCGGTTGCGGGGTCAGTTCCTACGAGTTGCGTTGGTCCCGTGGGAGGTGTTGGTGCCACCCACGGGGCCGTTCGGGGGCTGTTTCGAGATTTGACCTTCTAACGCCATGTTTTAAGCCTAAGTCAAGAAATACGCAAATTACCGTCGTATTCTCAAACTGGGAGACCCGCGGCTGTGGGGTCAGTTTCTACGAGTTACGTTGGTCCCACCAACGGGGCCGTTCGGGGGCTGTTTCGAGTTTTCACCTTCTAACGCCATGTTTTATGCTTAAGTCTAGAAATACGCAAATTACCGTCGTATCTCAAACCGAGAGACCCGCAGCTGCGGGGTCAGTTCCTATGAGTTACTTTTGTCCCGTGGGAGGTGTTGGTCCCACCCACGGGGCCGTTCGGGGGCTGTTTCGAGTTTTCACCTTCTAACGCCATGTTTTTAGGCCTAAGTCTAGAAATACCTAAATTACCATCGTATTCTCAAACCGGGAGACCCGCGGCTGCGGGGTCAGTTCCTACGAGCTACGTTGGTCCCATGGGAGGTGTTGGTGCCACCCACAGGGCCGTTCGAGGGTTGTTTCGAGTCTTCACCCTCTAACGTCATGTTTTGCTTAAGTCTAGAAATATGCAAATTACCGTCGTACTCTCAAAGCGGGAGACCCGCGACTGCGGGGTCAGTTCCAACGAGTTACATTGGTCCCGTGGGAGGTGTTGGTGCCACCCACGGGGCCGTTCGGGGGCCATTTCAAGTTTTCACCCTCTAACGTCATGTTTTTAAGCCTAAGTCTAGAAATACGCAAATTACCGTCGTATTCTCAAATCGGGAGACCCGCGGCTGCGGGGTCAGTTCCTACGAACTAGGTTCATACCGTGGGAGGTGTTGGTGCCACCGAAGAGGCCGTTCGGGGGTTGTTTCGAGTTTTCACCCTCTAACGCCATGTTTTAAGCCTAAGTCTTAAAATACGAAAATTACCGTCGTATTCTCAAACCGGGAGACCCGCGGCTGTGGGGTCAGTTCCTATGAGTTATGTTGGTCCCGTGGGAGGTGTTGGTCCCACCCACGGGGCTGTTTTGAGTTTTCACCTTCTAACGATGTGTTTTTAAGCCTAAGTCTACAAATACGCAAATTATCATCGTATTCTCAAACCGGGAGACCCACGACTGGGGGGTCAGTTCCTACGAGTTACATTGGTCTCGTGGGAGGTGATGGTGCCACCCACGGGGCCATTCGGCGGTTGTTTCGAGTTTTCACCCTCTAACGCCATATTTTTAAGCCTAAGTTTAGAAATACACAAATTACCATCGCACTCCCAAATCGGGAGACCCACGACTGCGAGGTCAGTTCCTACGAGTAACGTTGGTCCCGTGGGAGGTGTTGGTGCCACCCACGGGGCCGTTCGGGGGCTGTTTCGAGTTTTCCCCTTCTAATGCCATATTTTAAGCCTAAGTCTAGAAATACGCAAATTACCGTCGTATTCTCAAACCAGGAGACCCTCGGCTACGGGGTCAGTTCCTACGAGTTACGTTGGTCCCGTGGGAGGTGTTGGTCCCACCCACGGGTCCGTTCGGGGGCTGTTTCGAGTTTTCACCTTCTAACTCCATGTTTTTAAGCCTAAGTCTAGAAATACGCAAATTATCGTCGTATTCTCAAATCGGGAGACCCGTGGCTGCGGGGTCAGTTCCTACGAGTTACGTTGGTCCCATGGGAGGTGTTGGTGCCATCGATGGAGCCGTTCGGGGGTTGTTTCGAGTTTTCACCCTCTAACGTCATGTTTTTAAGCCTAAGTCTAGAAATACGCAAATTACCATCGTATTCTCAAACCGAGAGACCCGCGGCTGCGGGGTCAGTTCCTACGAGCTACGTTGGTCCCGTGGGAGGTGTTGGTTCCACCCACGGGGCCGTTCGGGGGTTGTTTCGAGTTTTCACCCTCTAACGTCATGTTTTGCTTAAGTCTAGAAATATGCAAATTACCGTCGTACTCTCAAAGCGGGAGACCCACGGCTGCGGGGTCAGTTCCAACGAGTTATATTGGTCCCGTGGGAGGTCTTTGTGCCACCCACGGGGCCGTTCGGGGGTCGTTTCGAGTTTTCACCCTCTAACGCCATGTTTTTAAGCCTAAGTCATGAAATACGCAAATTACCGTTGTATTCTCAAATCGGGAGACCCGCGGCTGTGGGGTCAGTTCCTACGAGCTACGTTGGTCCCGTGGGAGGTGTTGGTGCCACCCACGGGGCCGTTCGGGGGTTGTTTCGAGTTTTCACCCTCTAACGTCATGTTTTGCTTAAGTGTAGAAATATGAAAATTACCGCCGTACTCTCAAAGCGGGAAACCCGCGGCTGCGGGGTCAGTTCCAACGAGTTACATTGGTCCCATGGGAGGTGTTGGTGCCACCCACGGGGCCGTTCGGGGGCCGTTTCGAGTTTTCACCGTCTCACGTCGTGCTTTTAAACCTAAGTCTAGAAATATGCAAATTATCGTCGTATTCTCAAATCGGGAGACCCGCGGCTGTGGGGTCAGTTCTTACGAGTTACGTCCGTCCCGTGGGAGGTGTTGGTGCCACCGACGGGGCCGTTCGGGGGTTGTTTCGAGTTTTCACCCTCTAACGCCATGTTTTTAAGCCTAAGTCTAGAAATACGCAAATTACCGTCGTATTCTCAAATCGGGAGACCCGCGGCTGCGGGGTCAGTTCCTACGAGTTACGTTCGTCCCGTGGGAGGTGTTGGTCCCACCCACGGGGCCGTTCGGGGTCTGTTTTGAGTTTTCACCTTCTAACGCCATGTTTTTAACCCTAAGTCTAGAAATACGCAAATTATCATCGTATTCTCAAACCGGGAGACCCACGGCTGGGGTGTCAGTTCCTACGGGTTACATTGGTCTCGTGGGAGGTGATGGTGCCACCCACGGGGCCGTTCGACGGTTGTTTAGAGTTTTTACCCTCTAACGCCATGTTTTTAAGCCTAAGTCTAGAAATACCCAAATTACCGTCGTATTCTCAAACCGGGAGACCCGCGACTGCGGTGTCAGTTCCTACGAGTTACATTGGTCCCGTGGGAGGTGTTGGTGCCACCCAGGGGGCCGTTCGGGGGCTGTTTAGAGTTTTCACCCTCTAACGCCATGTTTTAAGCCTAAGTCTAGAAATACGCAAATTACCATCCTATTCTCAAACCTGGAGAGCCGCGGCTGTGGGGTCAGTTCCTACGAGTTACGTCGGTCCCGTGGGAGGTGTTGGTCCCACCCACGGGACTGTTTCGATTTTTCACCTTCTAACCCCATGTTTTTAAGCCTAAGTCTAGAAATACGCAAATTACTGTCGTATTCTAATACCGGGAGACCCGCGGGTGCGGGGTCAGTTCCTACGAGTTACGTTGGTCCCGTGGGAGGTGTTGGTGCCACCCACGGGGCCGTTCGGGGGCTGTTTCGAGTTTTCACCCTCTAACGTAATGTTTTGCTTAAGTCTTGAAATTTGCAAATTGCCGTCGTATTCTCAAACTGGGAGACCCGCGGTTGCGGGGTCAGTTCCTACGAGTTGCGTTGGTCCCGTGGGAGGTGTTGGTGCCACCCACGGGGCCGTTCGGGGGCTGTTTCGAGATTTGACCTTCTAACGCCATGTTTTAAGCCTAAGTCAAGAAATACGCAAATTACCGTCGTATTCTCAAACTGGGAGACCCGCGGCTGTGGGGTCAGTTTCTACGAGTTACGTTGGTCCCACCAACGGGGCCGTTCGGGGGCTGTTTCGAGTTTTCACCTTCTAACGCCATGTTTTATGCTTAAGTCTAGAAATACGCAAATTACCGTCGTATCTCAAACCGAGAGACCCGCAGCTGCGGGGTCAGTTCCTATGAGTTACTTTTGTCCCGTGGGAGGTGTTGGTCCCACCCACGGGGCCGTTCGGGGGCTGTTTCGAGTTTTCACCTTCTAACGCCATGTTTTTAGGCCTAAGTCTAGAAATACCTAAATTACCATCGTATTCTCAAACCGGGAGACCCGCGGCTGCGGGGTCAGTTCCTACGAGCTACGTTGGTCCCATGGGAGGTGTTGGTGCCACCCACAGGGCCGTTCGAGGGTTGTTTCGAGTCTTCACCCTCTAACGTCATGTTTTGCTTAAGTCTAGAAATATGCAAATTACCGTCGTACTCTCAAAGCGGGAGACCCGCGACTGCGGGGTCAGTTCCAACGAGTTACATTGGTCCCGTGGGAGGTGTTGGTGCCACCCACGGGGCCGTTCGGGGGCCATTTCAAGTTTTCACCCTCTAACGTCATGTTTTTAAGCCTAAGTCTAGAAATACGCAAATTACCGTCGTATTCTCAAATCGGGAGACCCGCGGCTGCGGGGTCAGTTCCTACGAACTAGGTTCATACCGTGGGAGGTGTTGGTGCCACCGAAGAGGCCGTTCGGGGGTTGTTTCGAGTTTTCACCCTCTAACGCCATGTTTTAAGCCTAAGTCTTAAAATACGAAAATTACCGTCGTATTCTCAAACCGGGAGACCCGCGGCTGTGGGGTCAGTTCCTATGAGTTATGTTGGTCCCGTGGGAGGTGTTGGTCCCACCCACGGGGCTGTTTTGAGTTTTCACCTTCTAACGATGTGTTTTTAAGCCTAAGTCTACAAATACGCAAATTATCATCGTATTCTCAAACCGGGAGACCCACGACTGGGGGGTCAGTTCCTACGAGTTACATTGGTCTCGTGGGAGGTGATGGTGCCACCCACGGGGCCATTCGGCGGTTGTTTCGAGTTTTCACCCTCTAACGCCATATTTTTAAGCCTAAGTTTAGAAATACACAAATTACCATCGCACTCCCAAATCGGGAGACCCACGACTGCGAGGTCAGTTCCTACGAGTAACGTTGGTCCCGTGGGAGGTGTTGGTGCCACCCACGGGGCCGTTCGGGGGCTGTTTCGAGTTTTCCCCTTCTAATGCCATATTTTAAGCCTAAGTCTAGAAATACGCAAATTACCGTCGTATTCTCAAACCAGGAGACCCTCGGCTACGGGGTCAGTTCCTACGAGTTACGTTGGTCCCGTGGGAGGTGTTGGTCCCACCCACGGGTCCGTTCGGGGGCTGTTTCGAGTTTTCACCTTCTAACTCCATGTTTTTAAGCCTAAGTCTAGAAATACGCAAATTATCGTCGTATTCTCAAATCGGGAGACCCGTGGCTGCGGGGTCAGTTCCTACGAGTTACGTTGGTCCCATGGGAGGTGTTGGTGCCATCGATGGAGCCGTTCGGGGGTTGTTTCGAGTTTTCACCCTCTAACGTCATGTTTTTAAGCCTAAGTCTAGAAATACGCAAATTACCATCGTATTCTCAAACCGAGAGACCCGCGGCTGCGGGGTCAGTTCCTACGAGCTACGTTGGTCCCGTGGGAGGTGTTGGTTCCACCCACGGGGCCGTTCGGGGGTTGTTTCGAGTTTTCACCCTCTAACGTCATGTTTTGCTTAAGTCTAGAAATATGCAAATTACCGTCGTACTCTCAAAGCGGGAGACCCACGGCTGCGGGGTCAGTTCCAACGAGTTATATTGGTCCCGTGGGAGGTCTTTGTGCCACCCACGGGGCCGTTCGGGGGTCGTTTCGAGTTTTCACCCTCTAACGCCATGTTTTTAAGCCTAAGTCATGAAATACGCAAATTACCGTTGTATTCTCAAATCGGGAGACCCGCGGCTGTGGGGCCAGTTCCTACGAGCTACGTTGGTCCCGTGGGAGGTGTTGGTGCCACCCACGGGGCCGTTCGGGGGTTGTTTTGAGTTTTCACCATCTAACGTCATGTTTTCCTTAAGTCAAGAAATATGCAAATTACCGCCGTACTCTCAAATCGGGAGACCCGTGGCTGCGGGGTCAGTTCCAACGAGTTACATTGGTCCCATGGGAGGTGTTGGTGCCACCCACGGGGCCGTTCGGGGGCCATTTCGAGTTTTCACCCTCTAACGTCATGTTTTATGCCTAAGTCTAGAAATACGCAAATTACCGTCGTATTCTCAAATCGGGAGACCCGCGGCTGCGGGGTCAGTTCCTACGAGTTACGTTCGTCCCGTGGGAGGTGTTGGTCCCACCCACGGGGCCGTTCGGGGGCTGTTTCGAGTTTTCACCTTCTAATGCCATATTTTTAACCCTAAGTCTAGAAATACGCAAATTATCATCGTAATCTCAAACCGGGAGACCCACGGCTGGGGGGTTAGTTCCTACGGGTTACATTGGTCTCGTGGGAGGTGATGGTGCCACCCACGGGGCCGTTCGACGGTTGTTTCGAGTTTTCACCCTCTAACGCCATGTTTTTAAGCCTAAGTCTAGAAATAAGCAAATTACCGTCGTATTCTCAAATCGGGAGACCCGCGGCTGCGGGGTCAGTTCCTACGAGTTACGTTCGTCCCGTGGGAGGTGTTGGTTCCACCCACGGGGCCGTTCGGGGTCTGTTTCGAGTTTTCACCTTCTAACGCCATGTTTTTAACCCTAAGTCTAGAAATACGCAAATTATCATCGTATTCTCAAACCGGGAGACCCACGGCTGGGGGGTCAGTTCCTACGGGTTACATTGGTCTCGTGGGAGGTGATGGTGCCACCCACGGGGCCGTTCGACGGTTGTTTCGAGTTTTCACCCTCTAACGCCATGTTTTTAAGCCTAAGTCTAGAAATACCCAAATTACCGTCGTATTCTCAAACCGGGAGACCCGCGATTGCGGTGTCAGTTCCTACGAGTTACATTGGTCCCGTGGGAGGTGTTGGTGCCACCCAGGGGGCCATTCGGGGGCTGTTTCGAGTTTTCACCCTCTAACGCCATGTTTTAAGCCTAAGTCTAGAAATATGCAAATTACCATCGTATTCTCAAACCTGGAGACCCGCCGCTGTGGGGTCAGTTCCTACGAGTTACGTCGGTCCCGTGGGAGGTGTTGGTCCCACCCACGGGACTGTTTCGATTTTTCACCTTCTAACGCCATGTTTTTAAGCCTAAGTCTAGAAATACGCAAATTACTGTCGTATTCTAATACCGGGAGACCCGCGGGTGCGGGGTCAGTTCCTACGAGTTACGTTGGTCCCGTGGGAGGTGTTGGTGCCACCCACGGGGCCGTTCGGGGGCTGTTTCGAGTTTTGACCCTCTAACGCAATGTTTTGCTTAAGTCTTGAAATTCGCAAACTACCGTCGTATTCTCAAACTGGGAGACCCGCGGTTGCGGCGTCAGTTCCTACGAGTTGCGTTGGTCCCGTGGGAGGTGTTGGTGCCACCCACGGGGCGCTGTTTCGAGATTTGACCTTCTAACGCCATGTCTTAAGCCTAAGTCAAGAAATACGCAAATTACCGTCGTATTCTCAAACTAGGAGACCCGCGGCTGTGGGGTCAGTTCCTACGAGTTACGTTGGTCCCACCCACGGGGCCGTTCGGGGGCTGTTTCGAGTTTTCACCTTCTAACGCCATGTTTTAGGCTTAAGTCTAGAATACGCAAATTATCGTCGTATCTCAAACCGAGAGACCCACAGCTGCGGGGTCAGTTCCTATGAGTTACGTTTGTCCCGTGGGAGGTGTTGGTCCCACCCACGGGGCCGTTCGGGGGCTGTTTCGAGTTTTCACCTTCTAACGCCATGTTTTTAGGCCTAAGTCTAAAAATACGAAAATTATCATCGTATTCTCAAACCGGGAGACCCGCAGCTGCGGGGTCAGTTCCTACGAGCTACGTTGGTCCCATGGGAGGTGTTGGTACCACCCACAGGGCCGTTCGAGGGTTGTTTCGAGTCTTCACCCTCTAACGTCATGTTTTGCTTAAGTCTAGAAATTTGCAAATTACCGTCGTACTCTCAAAGCGAGAGACCCGCGACTGCGGGGTCAGTTCCAACGAGTTACATTGGTCCCGTGGGAGGTGTTGGTGCCACCCACGGGGCCGTTCGGGGGCCATTTCGAGTTTTCACCCTCTAACGTCATGTTTTTAAGCGTAAGTCTAGAAATACGCAAATTACCGTCGTATTCTCAAATCGGGAGACCCGCGGCTGCGGGGTCAGTTCCTACGAGTTAGGTTCATGCCGTGGGAGGTGTTGGTGCCACCGACGAGGCCGTTCGGGGGCTATTTCGAGTTTTCACCCTCTAACGCCATGTTTTAAGCCTAAATCTTAAAATACGCAAATTACCGTCGTATTCTCAAACCGGGAGACCCGCGGCTGTGGGGTCAGTTCCTATGAGTTATGTTGGTCCCGTGGGAGGTGTTGGTCCCACCCACGGGGCTGTTTTGAGTTTTCACCTTCTAACGCCGTGTTTTTAAGCCTATGTCTACAAATACGCAAATTATCATCGTATTCTCAAACCGGGAGACCCACGACTGGGGGGTCAGTTCCTACGAGTTACATTGGTCTCGTGGGAGGTGATGGTGCCACCCACGGGCCATTCGGCGGTTGTTTCGAGTTTTCACCCTCTAACGCAATATTTTTAAGCCTAAGTTTAGAAATACACAAATTACCATCGCACTCCCAAATCGGGAGACCCACGACTGCGAGGTCAGTTCCTACGAGTAACGTTGGTCCCGTGGGAGGTGTTGGTGCCACCCACGGGGACGTTCGGGGGCTGTTTCGAGTTTTCACCTTCTAACGCCATATTTTAAGCCTAAGTCTAGAAATATGCAAATTACCGTCGTATTCTCAAACCAGGAGACCCTCGGCTGCGGGGTCAGTTCCTACGAGTTACATTGGTCCCGTGGGAGGTGTTGGTGCCACCCACGGGTCCGTTCGGGGGCTGTTTCGAGTTTTCACCTTCTAACTCTATGTTTTTAAGCCTAAGTCTAGAAATACGCAAATTATCGTCGTATTCTCAAACCGGGAGACCCGTGGCTGCGGGGTCAGTTCCTACGAGTTACGTTGGTCCCATGCGAGGGTTGGTGCCATCGATGGAGCCGTTCGGGGGTTGTTTCGAGTTTTCACCCTCTAACGTCATGTTTTTAAGCCTAAGTCTAGAAATACGCAAATTACCATCGTATTCTCAAACCGGGAGACCCGCGGCTGCGGGGTCAGTTCCTACGAGCTACGTTGGTCCCGTGGGAGGTGTTGGTTCCACCCACGGGGCCGTTCGGGGGTTGTTTCGAGTTTTCACCCTCTAACGTCATGTTTTGCTTAAGTCTAGAAATATGCAAATTACCGTCGTACTCTCAAAGAGGGAGACTCACGGCTGCGGGGTCAGTTCCAATGAGTTACACTGGTCCCGTGGGAGGTGTTTGTGCCACCCACGGGGCCGTTCGGGGGACGTTTCGAGTTTTCACCCTCTAACGCCATGTTTTTAAGCCTAAGTCATGAAATATGCAAATTACCATCGTATTCTCAAATCGGGAGACCCACGGCTGCGGGGTCAGTTTCTACGAGCTACGTTGGTCCCGTGGGAGGTGTTGGTGCCACCCACGGTGCCGTTCGGGGGTTGTTTCGAGTTTTCACCATCTAACGTCATGTTTTGCTTAAGTCTAGAAATATGCAAATTACCGTCGTACTCTCAAAGCGGGAGACCCGCGGCTGCAGGGTCAGTTCCAACGACTTACATTGGACCCATGGGAGGTGTTGGTGCCACCCACGGGGCCGTTCGGGGGCCATTTCGAGTTTTCACCCTCTAACGTCATGTTTTATGCCTAAGTCTAGAAATACGCAAATTACCGTCGTATTCTCAAATCGGGAGACCCGCGGCTGCGGGGTCAGTTCCTACGAGTTACGTTCGTCCCGTGGGAGGTGTTGGTCCCACCCACAGGGCCGTTCGGGGGCTGTTTCGAGTTTTCACCTTCTAACGCCATGTTTTTAACCCTAAGTCTAGAAATACGCAAATTATCATCGTAATCTCAAACCGGGAGACCCACGGCTGGGGGGTCAGTTCCTACGGGTTACATTGGTCTCGTGGGAGGTGATGGTGCCACCCACGGGGCCGTTCGACAGTTGTTTCGAGTTTTCACCCTCTAACGCCATGTTTTTTAGCCTAAGTCTAGAAATACCCAAATTACCGTCGTATTCTCAAACCGGGAGACCCGCGACTGCGGTGTCAGTTCCTACGAGTTACATTGGTCCCGTGGGAGGTGTTGGTCCCACCCACTGGGCTTTTTCGAGTTTTCGCCTTCTAACGCCATGTTTTTAAGCCTAAGTCTAGAAATACGCAAATTATCATCGTATTCTCAAACCGGGAGACCCACGTCTGGGGGGGCACTTCCTACGAGTTACATTGGTCTCGTGGGAGGTGATGGTACCACCCACGGGGCCATTCGACGGTTGTTTTGAGTTTTCACCCTCTAACGCCATGTTTTTAAGCCTAAGTCTAGAAATAAGCAAATTACCGTCGTATTCTCAAATCGGGAGACCCGCGGCTGCGGGGTCAGTTCCTACGAGCTACGTTGGTCTCGTGGGAGGTAATGGTGCCACCCACGGGGCCGTTCGGCGGTTGTTTCGAGTTTTCACCTTCTAACGTCCTGTTTTTAAGCCTAAGTCTAGAAATACGCAAATTACCGTCGTATTCTCAAATCGGGAGACCCGTGGCTACGGGGTCAGTTCCTACGAGTTACGTTCATCCCGTGGGAGGTGTTGGTGCCACCGACGGGGCCGTTCGGGGGCTGTTTCGAATTTCCACCCTCTAATGCCATGTTTTAAGCCTAAGTCTAGAAATACGCAAATTACCGTCATATTCTCAAACCGGGAGACCCGCGGCTGTAGGGTCAGTTCCTACGAGTTACGTTGGTCCCGTGGGAGGTGTTGGTCCCACCCACGGGGCTGTTTCGAGTTTTCACTTTCTGACGCCATGTTTTTAAGCCTAAGTCTAGAAATACACAAATTACTGTCGTATTCTCAAATTGGGAGACCCGCGGCTGCGGGGTCAGTTCCTACGAGTTACATTGGTCCCGTGGGAGGTGTTGGTGCCACCCACGGGGCCGCTCGGGGGCTGTTTCGAGTTTTCACCCTCTAACGCCATGTTTTAAGCCTATGTCTAGAAATACGAAAATTACCGTCGTATTCTCAAACCGGGAGACCCGCGGCTGTGGGGTCAGTTCCTACTAGGTACGTTGGTCCTCTGGGAGGTGTTGGTCCCACCCACGGGGCTGTTTCGAGTTTTCACCTTCTAACGCCATGTTTTTAAGCATAAGTCTAGAAATACGCAAATTATCATCGAATTCTCAAACCGGGAGACCCACGGCTGGGGGGTCAGTTCCTATGAGTTACATTGGTCTCGTGGGAGGTGATGGTGCCACCCACGGGGCCATTCGGCGGTTGTTTCGAGTTTTCACCCTCTAACGTCATGTTTTTAAGCCTAAGTCTAGAAATACACAAATTACCATCGTATTCTCAAACCGGGAGACCCGAGGCTGCGGGGTCAGTTCCTACGAGCTACGTTGGTCCCGTGGGAGGTGTTGGTCCCACCCACGGGGCCGTTCGGGGGTTGTTTCGAGTTTTCACCCTCTAACGTCATGTTTTGCATAAGTCTAGAAATATGCAAATTACCGACGTACTCTCAAACCGGGAGACCCGCGGATGCGGGGTCAGTTCTAACGAGTTACATGGGTCCCGTGGGAGGTGTTTGTGCCACCCACGGGGCCGTTCGGGGGCCGTTTCGAGTTTTCACCCTCTAACGTCATGTTTTTAAGCCTAAGTCTAGAAATACGCAAATTACGGTCGTATACTCAAATCGGGAGACCCGCGGCTGCGGGGTCAGTTCCTACGAGTTACGTTCATACCGTGGGAGGTGTTGGTCCCACCCACAGGGCCGTTCGGGGGATGTTTCGAGTTTTCACCTTCTAATGCCATGTTTTTATGCCTAAGTCTAGAAATACGCAAATTATCATCGTATTCTCAAACCGGGAGACCCACGGCTGGGGGGTCAGTTCCTACGAGTTACATTGGTCTCGTGGGAGGTGATGGTGCCACCCACAGGGCCGTTCGGCGATTGTTTCGAGTTTTCACCTTCTAACGTCATGTTTTTAAGCCTAAGTCTAGAAATACGCAAATTACCATCGTATTCTCAAATCGGGAGACCCGCGGCTGCGGGGTCAGTTCCTACGAGTTACGTTCGTCCCGTGGGAGGTGTTGGTGCCACCGACGGGGCCGTTCGGGGGCTGTTTCGAGTTTTCACCTTCTAACGCCATGTTTTTAAGCCTAAGTCTAGAAATACGTAAATTATCATCGTGTTCTCAAACCGGGAGACCCACGGCTGGGGGGTCAGTTCCTACGAGTTACATTGGTCTCGTGGGAGGTGATGGTGCCACCCACGGGGCCGTTCGGCAGTTATTTCGAGTTTTCACCTTCTAACGTCATGTTTTTAAGCCTAAGTCTATAAATACGCAAATTACCGTCGTATTCTCAAATGGGGAGACCCGCGGCTGCGGGGTCAGTTCCTACGAGTTACGTTCGTCCCGTGGGAGGTGTTGGTGCCACCGACGGGGCCGTTCGGGGG
Source organism: Sambucus nigra (assembly GCA_949130495.1). Lineage (NCBI taxonomy): Eukaryota > Viridiplantae > Streptophyta > Magnoliopsida > Dipsacales > Adoxaceae > Sambucus > Sambucus nigra. The sequence goes on from OX422216.1 coordinate 202,959,067, forward strand.
TTGTTTCAATTTTTCACCCTCTAACGCCATGTTTTAAGCCTAAGTCTAGAAATACGCAAATTACCATCGTATTCTCAAACCGGGAGACCCGCGGCTGTAGGGTCAGTTCCTACGAGTTACGTTGGTCTCGTGGGAGGTGTTGGTCCCACCCACGGGGTTGTTTCGAGTTTTCACTTTCTAACGCCATGTTTTTAAGCCTAAGTGTAGAAATATGCAAATTACTGTCGTATTCTCAAATTAGGAGACCCGCGGATGCGGGGTCAGTTCCTACGAGTTACGTTGGTCCCGTGGGAGGTGTTGGGGCCACCCACGGGGCCGTTCGGGGGCTGTTTCGAGTTTTCACCCTCTAACGCAATGTTTTGCTTAAGTCTTGAAATACGAAAATTACCGTCGTATTCTCAAACCGGGAGACCCGCGGCTGCGGGGTCACTTCCTACGAGTTACGTTGGTCCCGTGGGAGGTGTTGATGCCACCCACGGGGCCGTTCGGGGGCTGTTTCGAGATTTCACCTTCTAACGCCATGTTTTAAGCCTAAGTCTAGAAATACACAAATTACCGTCGTATTCTCAAACTGGGAGACCCGCGGCTGCGGGGTCAGTTCCTACGAGTTACGTTGGTCCCACCCACGGGGCCGTTCGGGGGCTGTTTCGAGTTTTCACCTTCTAACGCCATGTTTTAGGCTTAAGTCTAGAAATATGCAAATTACCGTCGTATTCTCAAACCAGGAGACCCTCGGCTGCGGGGTCAGTTCCTACGAGTTACGTTGGTCCCGTGGGAGGTGTGGGTCCCACCCACGGGGCCGTTCGGGGGCCGTTTTGAGTTTTCACCTTCTAACGCCATGTTTTTAAGCCTAAGTCTAGAAATACGCAAATTACCATTGTATTCTCAAACCGGGAGACCCGCGGCTGTGGGGTCAGTTCCTACGAGCTACGTTGGTCCCGTGGGAGGTGTTGGTGCCACCCACGGGGCCGTTCGAGGGTTGTTTCGAGTTTTCACCCTCTAACGTCATGTTTTGCTTAAGTCTAGAAATATGCAAATTACCATCGTACTCTCAAAACGGGAGACCCGCAGCTGCGGGGTCAGTTCCAACGAGTTACATTGGTCCCATGGGAGGTGTTGGTGCCACCCACGGGGCCGTTCGGGGGCCATTTCGAGTTTTCACCCTCTAACGTCATGTTTTTAAGCCTAAGTCTAGAAATACGCAAATTACCATCGTATTCTCAAATCGGGAGACCCGCGGCTACGGGGTCAGTTTCTACGAGTTACGTTCGTCCCGTGGGAGGTGTTGGTGCCACCGACGGGGCCGTTCGGGGGCTGTTTCGAGTTTTCACCCTCTAACGCCATGTTTTAAGCCTAAGCCTAGAAATACGCAAATTACCGTCGTATTCTCAAACCGGGAGACCCGCGGCTGTGGGGTCAGTTCCTACGAGTTACGTTGGTCCCGTGGGAGGTGTTGGTCCCACCCACGGGGTTGTTTCGAGTTTTCACTTTCTAACGCCATGTTTTTAAGCCTAAGTGTAGAAATATGTAAATTACTGTCGTATTCTCAAATTAGGAGACCCGCGGATGCGGGGTCAGTTCCTACGAGTTACGTTGGTCCCGTGGGAGGTGTTGGTGCCACCCACGGGGCCGTTCGGGGGTTGTTTCGAGTTTTCACCCTCTAACGCAATGTTTTGCTTAAGTCTTGAAATACGAAAATTACCATCGTATTCTCAAACCGGGAGACCCGCGGCTGCGGGGTCACTTCCTACGAGTTGCGTTGGTCCCGTGGGAGGTGTTGATGCCACCCACGGGGCCGTTCGGGGGCTGTTTCGAGATTCCACCTTCTAACGCCATGTTTTAAGCCTAAGTCTAGAAATACACAAATTACCGTCGTATTCTCAAACTGGGAGACCCGCGGCTGCGGGATCAGTTCCTACGAGTTACGTTGGTCCCACCCACGGGGCCGTTCGGGGGCTGTTTCGAGTTTTCACCTTCTAACGCCATGTTTTAGGCTTAAGTCTAGAAATATGCAAATTACCGTCGTATTCTCAAACCAGGAGACCCTCGGCTGCGGGGTCAGTTCCTACGAGTTACGTTGGTCCCGTGGGAGGTGTGGGTCCCACCCACGGGGCCGTTCGGGGGCCGTTTCGAGTTTTCACCTTCTAACGCCATGTTTTTAAGCCTAAGTCTAGAAATACGCAAATTACCATTGTATTCTCAAACCGGGAGACCCGCGGCTGTGGGGTCAGTTCCTACGAGCTACGTTGGTCCCGTGGGAGGTGTTGGTGCCACCCACGGGGCCGTTCGAGGGTTGTTTCGAGTTTTCACCCTCTAACGTCATGTTTTGCTTAAGTCTAAAAATATGCAAATTACCATCGTACTCTCAAAGCGGGAGACCCGCAGCTGCGGGGTCAGTTCCAACGAGTTACATTGGTCCCATGGGAGGTGTTGGTGCCACCCACGGGGCCGTTCGGGGGCCATTTCGAGTTTTCACCCTCTAACGTCATGTTTTTAAGCCTAAGTCTAGAAATACGCAAATTACCATCGTATTCTCAAATCGGGAGACCCGCGGCTACAGGGTCAGTTCCTACGAGTTACGTTCGTCCCGTGGGAGGTGTTGGTGCCACCGACGGGGCCGTTCGGGGGCTGTTTCGAGTTTTCACCCTCTAACGCCATGTTTTAAGCTTAAGCCTAGAAATACGCAAATTACCGTCGTATTCTCAAACCGGGAGACCCGCGGCTGTGGGGTCAGTTCCTACGAGTTACGTTGGTCCCGTGGGAGGTGTTGGTCCCACCCACGGGGTTGTTTCGAGTTTCCACTTTCTAACGCCATGTTTTTAAGCCTAAGTGTAGAAATATGTAAATTACTGTCGTATTCTCAAATTAGGAGACCCGCGGATGCGGGGTCAGTTCCTACGAGTTACGTTGGTCCCGTGGGAGGTGTTGGTGTCACCCACGGGGCCGTTCGGGGGTTGTTTCGAGTTTTCACCCTCTAACGCAATGTTTTGCTTAAGTCTTGAAATACGAAAATTACCATCGTATTCTCAAACCGGGAGACCCGCGGCTGCGGGGTCACTTCCTACGAGTTGCGTTGGTCCCGTGGGAGGTGTTGATGCCACCCACGGGGCCGTTCGGGGGCTGTTTCGAGATTCCACCTTCTAACGCCATGTTTTAAGCCTAAGTCTAGAAATACACAAATTACCATCGTATTCTCAAACTGGGAGACCCGCGGCTGCGGGATCAGTTCCTACGAGTTACGTTGGTCCCACCCACGGGGCCGTTCGGGGGCTGTTTCGAGTTTTCACCTTCTAACGCCATGTTTTAGGCTTAAGTCTAGAAATATGCAAATTACCGTCGTATTCTCAAACCAGGAGACCCTCGGCTGCGGGGTCAGTTCCTACGAGTTACGTTGGTCCCGTGGGAGGTGTGGGTCCCACCCACGGGGCCGTTCGGGGGCCGTTTCGAGTTTTCACCTTCTAACGCCATGTTTTTAAGCCTAAGTCTAGAAATACGCAAATTACCATTGTATTCTCAAACCGGGAGACCCGCGGCTGTGGGGTCAGTTCCTACGAGCTACGTTGGTCCCGTGGGAGGTGTTGGTGCCACCCACGGGGCCGTTCGAGGGTTGTTTCGAGTTTTCACCCTCTAACGTCATGTTTTGCTTAAGTCTAGAAATATGCAAATTACCATCGTACTCTCAAAGCGGGAGACCCGCAGCTGCGGGGTCAGTTCCAACGAGTTACATTGGTCCCATGGGAGGTGTTGGTGCCACCCACGGGGCCGTTCGGGGGCCATTTCGAGTTTTCACCCTCTAACGTCATGTTTTTAAGCCTAAGTCTAGAAATACGCAAATTACCATCGTATTCTCAAATCGGGAGACCCGCGGCTACGGGGTCAGTTCCTACGAGTTACGTTCGTCCCGTGGGAGGTGTTGGTGCCACCGACGGGGCCGTTCGGGGGCTGTTTCGAGTTTTCACCCTCTAACGCCATGTTTTAAGCTTAAGCCTAGAAATACGCAAATTACCGTCGTATTCTCAAACCGGGAGACCCGCGGCTGTGGGGTCAGTTCCTACGAGTTACGTTGGTCCCGTGGGAGGTGTTGGTCCCACCCACGGGGTTGTTTCGAGTTTTCACTTTCTAACGCCATGTTTTTAAGCCTAAGTGTAGAAATATGTAAATTACTGTCGTATTCTCAAATTAGGAGACCCGCGGATGCGGGGTCAGTTCCTACGAGTTACGTTGGTCCCGTGGGAGGTGTTGGTGCCACCCACGGGGCCGTTCGGGGGTTGTTTCGAGTTTTCAACCTCTAACGCAATGTTTTGCTTAAGTCTTGAAATACGAAAATTACCATCGTATTCTCAAATCGGGAGACCCGGGGCTGCGGGGTCACTTCCTACGAGTTGCGTTGGTCCCGTGGGAGGTGTTGATGCCACCCACGGGGCCGTTCGGGGGCTGTTTCGAGATTCCACCTTCTAACGCCATGTTTTAAGCCTAAGTCTAGAAATACACAAATTACCGTCGTATTCTCAAACTGGGAGACCCGCGGCTGCGGGATCAGTTCCTACGAGTTACGTTGGTCCCACCCACGGGGCCGTTCGGGGGCTGTTTCGAGTTTTCACCTTCTAAAGCCATGTTTTAGGCTTAAGTCTAGAAATATGCAAATTACCGTCGTATTCTCAAACCAGGAGACCCTCGGCTGCGGGGTCAGTTCCTACGAGTTACGTTGGTCCCGTGGGAGGTGTGGGTCCCACCCACGGGGCCGTTCGGGGGCCGTTTCGAGTTTTCACCTTCTAAAGCCATGTTTTTAAGCCTAAGTCTAGAAATACGCAAATTACCATCGTATTCTCAAACCGGGAGACCCGCGGCTGTGGGGTCAGTTCCTACGAGCTACGTTGGTCCCGTGGGAGGTGTTGGTGCCACCCACGGGGCCGTTCGAGGGTTGTTTCGAGTTTTCACCCTCTAACGTCATGTTTTGCTTAAGTCTAGAAATATGCAAATTACCGTCGTACTCTCGAAGCGGGAGACCCGCGGCTGCGGGGTCAGTTCCAACGAGTTACATTGGTCCCATGGGAGGTGTTGGTGCCACCCACGGGGCCGTTCGGGGGCCATTTCGAGTTTTCACACTCTAACGTCATGTTTTTAAGCCTAAGTCTAGAAATACGCAAATTACCATCGTATTCTCAAATCGGGAGACCCGCGGCTACGGGGTCAGTTCCTACGAGTTACGTTCGTCCCGTGGGAGGTGTTGGTGCCACCGACGGGGCCGTTCGGGGGCTGTTTCGAGTTTTCACCCTCTAACGCCATGTTTTAAGCCTAAGCCTAGAAATACGCAAATTACCGTCGTATTCTCAAACCGGGAGACTCGCGGCTGTGGGGTCAGTTCCTACGAGTTACGTTGGTCCCGTGGGAGGTGTTGGTCCCACCCACGGGGCTGTTTCGAGTTTTCACCTTCTAACGCCATGTTTTTAAGCCTAAGTCTAGAAATACGCAAATTATCACCGTATTCTCAAACTGGGAGACCCACGGCTGGGGGGTCAGTTCCTACGAGTTACATTGGTCTCGTGGGAGGTGATGGTGCCACCCACGGGGCCATTCGGCGGTTGTTTCGAGTTTTCACCCTCTAACGTCATGTTTTTAAGCCTAAGTCTAAAAATACGCAAATTACCATCGTATTCTCAAACCGGGAGACCCGAGACTGCGGGGTCAGTTCCTACGAGCTACGTTGGTCCCGTGGGAGGTGTTGGTGCCACCCACGGGGCCGTTCGGGGGTTGTTTCGAGTTTTCACCCTCTAACATCATGTTTTGCTTAAGTCTAGAAATCTGCAAATTACCGTCGTACTCACAAAGCGGGAGACCCGAGGATGCGGGGTCAGTTCCAACGAGTTACATGGGTCCCGTGGGAGGTGTTTGTGCCACCCACGGGGCCGTTCGGGGGCCGTTTCGAGTTTTCACCCTCTAACGTCATGTTTTTAAGCCTAAGTCTAGAAATACGCAAATTACTGTCGTATTCTCAAATTGGGAGACCCGCGGCTGCGGGGCCAGTTCCTACGAGTTACGTTCGTTCCGTGGGAGGTCTTGGTCCCACCCACGGGGCCGTTCGGGGGCTGTTTCGAGTTTTCACCTTCTAACGCCATGTTTTTAAGCCTAAGTCTAGAAATACGCAAATTATCATCGTATTCTCAAACCGAGAGACCCACGGCTGGGGCGTCAGTTCTGACGAGTTACATTGGTCTCGTGGGAGGTGATGGTGCCACCCAAGGGGCCGTTCGGCGATTGTTTCGAGTTTTCACCTTCTAACGTCATGTTTTTAAGTCTAAGTCTAGAAATACGCAAATTACCATCGTATTCTCAAATCGGGAGACCCGCGGCGACGGGGTCAGTTCCTACGAGTTACGTTCGTCCCGTGGGAGGAGTTGGTGCCACCGACGGGGCCGTTTGGGGGCTGTTTCGAGTTTCCACCTTCTAACTCCATGTTTTTAAGCCTAAGTCTAGAAATATGCAAATTATCATCGTGTTCTCAAACCGGGAGACCCACGGCTGGGGGGTCAGTTCCTACGAGTTACATTGGTCTCGTGGGAGGTGATGGTGGCACCCACGGGGCCGTTCGGCGCTTGTTTCGAGTTTTCACCTTCTAACGTCATGTTTTTAAGACTAAGTCTAGAAATACGCAAATTACCGTCGTATTCTCAAATCGGGAGACCCGCGGCTGCGGGGTCAGTTCCTACGAGTTACGTTCGTCCCGTGGGAGGTGTTGGTGCCACCGACGGGGCCGTTCGGGGGCTGTTTTGAGTTTTCACCCTCTAACTCCATGTTTTAAGCCTAAGTCTAGAAATACGCAAATTACCGTCGTATTCTCAAACCGGGAGACCCGCGGCTGTAGGGTCAGTTCCTACGAGTTACGTTGGTCCCGTGGGAGGTGTTGGTCCCACCCACGGGGCTGTTTCGAGTTTTCACTTTCTAACGCCATGTTTTTAAGCCTAAGTCTAGAAATACGGAAATTACTGTCGTATTCTCAAACCGAGAGACCCGTGGCTGCGGGTCAGTTCCTACGAGTTACGTTGGTCCCGTGGGAGGTGTTGGTGCCAGCCACGGGGCCGTTCGGGGGCTGTTTCGAGTTTTCACCCTCTAACGCAATGTTTTGCTTAAGTCTTGAAATACGCAAATTACCGTCGTATTCACAAACCGGGAGACCCGCGGCTGCGGGGTTAGTTCCTACGAGTTGCGTTGGTCCCGTGGGAGGTGTTGATGCCACCCACGGGGCCGTTCGGGGGCTGTTTCGAGATTTCACCTTCTAACGCCATGTTTTAAGCCTAAGTCTAGAAATACGCAAATTACCGTCATATTCTCAAACTGGGAGACCCGCGGCTGCGGGGTCAGTTCCTACGAGTTACGTTGGTCCCACCCACGGGGCCGTTCGGGGGCTGTTTCGAGTTTTCACCTTCTAACGCCATGTTTTAGGCTTAAGTCTAGAAATACGCAAATTACCGTCGTATTCTCAAACCAGGAGACCCTCGGCTGCGGGGTCAGTTCCAACGAGTTACGTTGGTCCCGTGGGAGGTGTTGGTCCCACCCACGGGGCCGTTCGGGGGCTGTTTCGAGTTTTCACCTTCTAACGCCATGTTTTTAAGCCTAAGTCTAGAAATCCGCAAATTACCATCGTATTCTCAAACCGGGAGACCCGCGGCTGCGGGGTCAGTTCCTACGAGCTACGTTGGTCCCGTGGGAGGTGTTGGTGCCACCCACGGGGCCGTTCGGAGGTTGTTTCGAGTTTTCACCCTCTAACGTCATGTTTTGCTTAAGTCTAGAAATATGCAAATCACCGTCGTACTCTCAAAGCGGGAGACCCGCGGCTGCGGTGTCAGTTCCAACGAGTTACATTGGTCCCATGGGAGGTGTTGGTGCCACCCACGGGGCCGTTCGGGGGCCATTTTGAGTTTTCACCCTCTAACGTCATGTTTTTAAGCCTAAGTCTAGAAATACGCAAATTACGATCGTATTCTCAAATCGGGAGACCCGCAGCTGAGGGGTCCGTTCCTACGAGTTACGTTCGTCCCGTGGGAGTTGGTGCCACCGACGGGGCCGTTCGGGGGCTGTTTCGAGTTTTCACCCTCTAACGCCATTTTTTAAGCCTAAGTCTAGAAATATGCAAATTACCGTCGTATTCTCAAACCGGGAGACTCGCGGCTGTGGGGTCAGTTCCTACGAGTTACGTTGGTCCCGTGGGAGGTGTTGGTCCCACCCACGGGGCTGTTTCGAGTTTTCACCTTCTAACGCCATGTTTTTAAGCCTAAGTCTAGAAATACGCAAATTATCATCGTATTCTCAAACCGGGAGACCCACGGCTAGGGGGTCAGTTCCTACGAGTTACATTGGTCTCGTGGGAGGTGATGGTGCCACCCACGGGGCCATTCGGCGGTTGTTTCGAGTTTTCACCCTCTAACGCCATGTTTTTAAGCTTAAGTCTAGAAATACACAAATTACCATTGTATTCTCAAATCGGGAGACCCGCGGCTGCGGGGTCAGTTCCTACGAGCTACATTGGTCCCGTGGGAGGTGTTGGTGCCACCCACGGGGCCGTTCGGGGGTTGTTTCGAGTTTTCACCCCCTAACGTCATGTTTTGCGTAAGTCTAGAAATATGCAAATTAACGTCGTACACTCAAAACGGGAGACCTGCGGCTGCGGGGTCAGTTCCAACGAGTTACATTGGTCCCATGGGAGGTTTTGGTGCCATCCATGGAGCCGTTCGGGGACTGTTTCGAGTTTTCACCCTCTAACGTCATGTTTTTAAGCCTAAGTCTGGAAATACGCAAATTACCATCGTATTCTCAAACCGGGAGACCCGAGGCTGCGGGGTCAGTTCCTACGATGTACGTTGGACCCGTGGGAGGTGTTGGTACCACCCACGGGGCCGTTCGGGGGTTGTTTCGAATTTTCACCCTCTAACGTCATGTTTTGCTTAAGTCTAGAAATATGCAAATTACCGTCGTGCTCTCAAAGCGGGAGACCCGCGGATGCGGGATCAGTTCCAACGAGTTACATTGGTCCCGTGGGACGTGTTTGTGCCACCCACGGGGCCATTCGGGGGCAGTTTCGAGTTTTCACCTTCTAACGCCATGTTTTTAAGCCTAAGTCTAGAAATCCGCAAATTACCATCGTATTCTCAAACCGGGAGACCCGCGGCTGCGGGGTCAGTTCCTACGAGCTACATTGGTCCCGTGGGAGGTGTTGGTGCCACCCACGGGGCCGTTCGGAGGTTGTTTCGAGTTTTCACCCTCTAACGTCATGTTTTGCTTAAGTCTAGAAATATGCAAATTACCGTCGTACTCTCAAAGAGGGAGACCCGCGGCTGCGGGGTCAGTTCCAACGAGTTACATTGGTCCCATGGGAGGTGTTGGTGCCACCCACGGGGCCGTTCGGGGGCCATTTCGAGTTTTCACCCTCTAACGTCATGTTTTTAAGCCTAAGTCTAGAAATACGCAAATTATGGTCGTATTCTCAAATCGGGAGACCCGCGGCTGAGGGGTCCGTTCCTACGAGTTACGTTCGTCCCGTGGGAGGTGTTGGTGCCACCGATAGGGCCGTTCGGGGGCTGTTTCGAGTTTTCACCCTCTAACGCCATGTTTTAAGCCTAAGTCTAGAAATATGCAAATTACCGTCGTATTCTCAAACCGGGAGACCCGCGGCTGTGGGGTCAGTTCCTACGAGTTACGTTGGTCCCGTGGGAGCTGTTGGTCCCACCCATGGGGCTGTTTCGAGTTTTCACCTTCTAACGCCATGTTTTTAAGCCTAAGTCTAGAAATACGCAAATTATCATCGTATTCTCAAACCGGGAGACCCACGGCTGGGTGGTCTGTTCCTACGAGTTACATTGGTCTCGTGGGAGGTGATGGTGCCACCCACGGGGCCATTCGGCGGTTGTTTCGAGTTTTCACCCTCTAACGCCATGTTTTTAAGCCTAAGTCTAGAAATACACAAATTACCATTGTATTCTCAAATCGGGAGACCCGCGGCTGCGGGGTCAGTTCCTACGAACTACATTGGTCCCGTGGGAGGTGTTGGTGCCACCCACGGGGCCGTTCGGGGGTTGTTTCGAGTTTTCACCCCCTAACGTCATATTTTGCGTAAGTCTAGAAATATGCAAATTAACGTCGTACACTCAAAACGGGAGACCTGCGGCTGCGGGGTCAGTTCCAACGAGTTACATTGGTCCCATGGGAGGTTTTGGTGCCATCCATGGAGCCGTTCGGTGGCTGTTTCGAGTTTTCACCCTCTAACGTCATGTTTTTAAGCCTAAGTCTAGAAATACGCAAATTACCATCGTATTCTCAAACCGGAAGACCGAGGCTGCGGGGTCAGTTCCTACGAGCTACGTTGGACCCGTGGGAGGTGTTGGTGCCACCCACGGGGCCGTTCGGGGGTTGTTTCGAATTTTCACCCTCTAACGTCATGTTTTGCTTAAGTCTAGAAATATGCAAATTACCGTCGTGCTCTCAAAGCGAGAGACCCGCGGATGCGGGATCAGTTCCAACTAGTTACATTGGTCCCGTGGGAGGTGTTTGTGCCTCCCACGGGGCCATTCGGGGGCTGTTTCGAGTTTTCACCTTCTAACGCCATGTTTTTAATCCTAAGTCTAGAAATACACAAATTATCATCTTATTCTCAATCCGGGAGACCCACGGCTGGGGGGTCAGTTCCTACGAGTTACATTGGTCTCGTGGGAGGTGATGGTGCCACCCACGGGCCGTTCGGCGGTTGTTTCGAGTTTTCACCTTCTAACGTCATGTTTTTAAGCCTAAGTCTAGAAATACGCAAATTACCGTCGTATTCTCAAATCAGGAGACCCGCGGCTGCGGGGTCAGTTCCTACGAGTTACGTTCGTCCCGTGGGAGTTGTTGGTGCCACCGACGGGGCCGTTCAGGGGCTGTTTCGAGTTTTCACACTCTAACGCCATGTTTTAAGCCTAAGTCTAGAAATATGCAAATTACCGTCGTATTCTCAAACCGGGAGACCCGCGGCTGTGGGGTCAGTTCCTACGAGTTACGTTGGTCCCGTGGGAGGTGTTGGTCCCACCCACGGGGCTGTTTCGAGTTTTCACCTTCTAACGCCATGTTTTTAAGCCTAAGTCTAGAAATACGCAAATTACTGTCGTATTCTCAAATCGGGAGACCCGCGGCTGCGGGGTCAGTTCCTACGAGTTACGTTGGTCCCGTGGGAGGTGTTGGTGCCACCCACGGGGCCGTTCGGGGGCTGTTTCGAGTTTTCACCCTCTAATGCAATGTTTTGCTTAAGTATTGAAATACGCAAATTATCATCGTATTCTCAAACCGGGAGACCCGCAGCTGCGGGGTCAGTTCCTACGATTTGCGTTGGTCCTGTGGGAGGTGTTGGTGCCACCCACGGGGCCGTTCGGGGGCTGTTTCAAGATTTCACCTTCTAACGCCATGTTTTAAGCCTAAGTCTAGAAATACGCAAATTACCGTCGTATTCTCAAACCGGGAGACCCGCGGTTGTGGGGTCAGTTCCTACGAGTTACGTTGGTCCCGTGGGAGGTGTTGGTCCCACCCACGGGGCTGTTTCGAGTTTTCACCTTCTAACGCCATGTTTTTAAGCCTAAGTCTAGAAATACGCATATTATCATGGTATTCTCAAACCGGGAGACCCACGGCTAGGGGGTCAGTTCCTACGAGTTACATTGGTCTCGTGGGAGGTGATGGTGCCACCCACGGGGCCGTTCGGGGGCTGTTTCGTGTTTTCACCTTCTAATGCCATGTTTTTAAGACTATGTCTAGAAATACGCAAATTACCATCGTATTCTCAAACCGGGAAACCCGAGGCTGCGGGGTCAGTTCTTACGAGCTACGTTGGTCCCGTGGGAGGTGTTGGTGCCACCCACGGGGCCGTTCGGGGGTTGTTTCGAGTTTTCACCCTCTAACATCATGTTTTGCTTAAGTTTAGAAATCTGCAAATTACCGTCGTACTCTCAAAGCGGGAGACCCGCGGATGCGGGGTCAGTTCCAACGAGTTACATGGGTCCCGTGGGAGGAGTTTGTGCCACCGACGGGGCCGTTCGGGGGCCGTTTTGAGTTTTCACCCTCTAACGTCATGTTTTTAAGCCTAAGTCTAGAAATACGCAAATTACCGTCGTATTCTTAAATCGGGAGACCCGCGGCTGCGAGGTCAGTTCCTACGAGTTACGTTCGTCCCGTGGGAGGTGTTGGTCCCACCCACGGGGCCGTTCGGGGGCTGTTTCGAGTTTTCACCTTCTAACGCCATGTTTTTAAGCCTAAGTCTAGAAATACGCAAATTATCATCGTATTCTCAAACCGGGAGACCCACGGCTGGGGGGTCAGTTCCTACGAGTTACATTGGTCTCGTGGGAGGTGATGGTGCCACCCACGGGGCCGTTCGGCGATTGTTTCGAGTTTTCACCTTCTAACGTCATGTTTTTAAGCCTAAGTCTAGAAATACGCAAATTACCGTCGTATTCTCAAATCGGGAGACCCGCGGATGCGGGGTCAGTTCCTACGAGTTACGTCCGTCCCGTGGGAGGTGTTGGTGCCACCGACGGGGCCGTTCGGGGGCTGTTTCGAGTTTTCACCTTCTAACGCCATGTTTTTAAGCCTAAGTCCAGAAATACGCAAATTATCATCGTGGTCTCAAACCGGGAGACCCACGGCTGGGGGGTCAGTTCCTATGAGTTACATTGGTCTCGTGGGAGGTGATGGTGCCACCCACGGGGCCGTTCGGCGGTTGTTTCGAGTTTTCACCTTCTAACGTCATGTTTTTAAGTATAAGTCTAGAAATACGTAAATTACCGTCGTATTCTCAAATCGGGAGACCCGCGGCTGCGGGGTCAGTTCCTACGAGTTACGTTCCTCCCGTGGGAGGTGTTGGTCCCACCCACGGGGCTGTTTCGAGTTTTCACTTTCTAACGCCATGTTTTTAAGCCTTAGTTTAGAAATACGCTAATTACTGTCGTATTCTCAAACTGGGAGACCCGCGTCTGCGGGGTCAGTTCCTACAAGTTACGTTGGTCCCGTGGGAGGTGCTGGTGCCACCCACGGGGCCGTTCGGGGGCTGTTTCGAGTTTTCACCCTCTAACGCAATGTTTTGCTTAAGTCTTGAAATACGCAAATTACCGTCGTATTCTCAAACCGGGATACCCGCGGCTGCGGGGTCAGTTCCTACGAGTTGCGTTGGTCCCGTGGGAGGTGTTGGTGCCACCCACGGGGTCGTTCGGGGGCTGTTTCGAGATTTCACCTTCTAACGCCATGTTTTACGCCTAAGTCTAGAAATACGCAAATTACCATCGTATTCTCAAACTGGGAGACCCGCGGCTGCGGGGTCAGTTCCTACGAGTTACGTTGGTCCCACCCACGGGGCCGTTCGGGGGCTGTTTCGAGTTTTCACCTTCTAACGCCATGTTTTAGGCTTAAGTCTAGAAATACGCAAATTACTGTCGTATTCTCAAACCAGGAGACCCTCGGCTGCGGGGTCAGTTCCTACGAGTTACGTTGGTCCCGTGGGAGGTGTTGGTCCCACCCACGGGGCCGTACGGTGGCTGTTTCGAGTTTTCACCTTCTAACGCCATGTTTTTAAGCCTAAGTCTAGAAATACACAAATTACCATCTTATTCTCAAACCGGGAGACCCGCGGCTGCGGGGTCAGTTCCTACGAGCTACGTTGGTCCCGTGGGAGGTGTTGGTGCCACCCTCGGGGCCGTTCGGGGATTGTTTCGAGTTTTCACCCTCTAACGTCATGTTTTGCTTAAGTCTAGAAATATGCAAATTATCGTCATACTCTCAAAGCGGGAGAACCGCGGCTGCGGGGTCAGTTCCAACGAGTTACATTGGTCCCATGGGAGGTGTTGGTGCCACCCACGGGGCCGTTCGGATGCCATTTCTTGTTTTCACCCTCTAACGTCATGTTTTTAAGCCTATGTCTAGAAATACGCAAATTACGGTCGTATTCTCAACTCGGGAGACCCGCGGCTGAGGGGTCAGTTCCTACGAGTTACGTTCATCCCGTGGGAGGTGTTGGTGCCACCGACGGGGCCGTTCGGGGGCTGTTTCGAGTTTTCACCCTCTAACGCCATGTTTTAAGCCTAAGTCTAGAAATATGCAAATTACCGTCGTATTCTCAAACTGGGAGACCCACGGCTGTGGGGTCAGTTCCTACGAGTTACGTTGGTCCCGTGGGAGGTGTTGGTCCCACCCACGGGGCTGTTTCGAGTTTTCACCTTCTAACGCCATGTTTTTAAGCCTAAGTCTAGAAATACGCAAATTATCATCGTATTCTCAAACCGGGAGACCCACGGCTGGGGGGTCAGTTCCTACGAGTTACATTGGTCTCGTGGGAGGTGATGGTGCCACCCACGGGGCCATTCGGCGGTTGTTTCGAGTTTTCACCCTCTAACGCCATGTTTATAAGCCTAAGTCTAGAAATACACAAATTACCATTGTATTCTCAAATCGGGAGACCCGCGGCTACGGGGTCAGTTCCTACGAGCTACATTGGTCCCGTGGGAGGTGTTGGTGCCACCCACGGGGCCCTTCGGGGGTTGTTTCGAGTTTTCACCCTCTAACGCAATGTTTTGCTTAACTCTTGAAATACGCAAATTACCGTCGTATTCTCAAACCGGGATACCCGCGGCTGCGGGGTCAGTTTCTATGAGTTGCGTTGGTCCCGTGGGAGGTGTTGGTGCCACCCACGGGGCCGTTCGGGGGCTGTTTCGAGATTTCACCTTCTAACGCCATGTTTTATGCCTAAGTCTAGAAATACGTAAATTACTGTCGTATTCTCAAACCGGGATACCCTCGGCTGCGGGGTCAGTTCCTACGAGTTACGTTGGTCCCGTGGGAGGTGTTGGTCCCACCCACGGGGCCGTACGGCGGCTGTTTCGAGTTTTCACCTTCTAACGCCATGTTTTTAAGCCTAAGTCTAGAAATACACAAATTACCATCTTATTCTCAAATCAGGAGACCCGCGGCTGCGGGGTCAGTTCCTACGAGCTACATTGGTCCCGTGGGAGGTGTTGGTGCCACCCTCGGGGCCGTTCGGGGATTGTTTCGAGTTTTCACCCTCTAACGTCATGTTTTGCTTAAGTCTAGAAATATGCAAATTACCGTCGTACTCTCAAAGCGGGAGACCCGCGGCTGCGGGGTCAGTTCCAACGAGTTACATTGGTCCCATGGGAGGTGTTGGTGCCACCCACGGGGCCGTTCGGGGGCCATTTCGAGTTTTCACCCTCTAACGTCATGTTTTTAAGCCTAAGTCTAGAAATACGCAAATTACGGTCGTATTCTCAAATCGGGAGACCCGCGGCTGAGGGGTCAGTTCCTACGAGTTACGTTCGTCCCGTGGGAGGTGTTGGTGCCACCGACGGGGCCGTTCGGGGCCTGTTTCGAGTTTTCACCCTCTAACGCCATGTTTTAAGCCTAAGTCTAGAAATATGCAAATTACCGTCGTATTCTCAAACTGGGAGACCCGCGGCTGTGGGGTCAGTTCCTATGAGTTATGTTGGTCCCACCCACGGGGTTGTTTCGAGTTTTCACCTTCTAACGCCATGTTTTTAAGCCTAAGTCTAGAAATACGCAAATTATCATCGTATTCTCAAATCGGGAGACCCACGGCTGGGGGGTCAGTTCTTACGAGTTACATTGGTCTCGTGGGAGGTGATGGTGCCACCCACGGGGCCGTTCGGCGGTTGTTTCGAGTTTTCACCCTCTAACGCCATGTTTTTAAGCCTAAGTCTAGAAATACCCAAATTATCGTCGTATTCTCAAACCGGGAGACCCGCGACTGCGGTGTCAGTTCCTACGAGTTACATTGGTCCCGTGGGAGGTGTTGGTGCCACCCACGGGGCCGTTCGGGGGCTGTTTCGAGTTTTCACCCTCTAATGCAATGTTTTGCTTAAGTATTGAAATACGCAAATTATCATCGTATTCTCAAACCGGGAGACCCGCAGCTACGGGGTCAGTTCCTACGAGTTGCGTTGGTCCTGTGGGAGGTGTTGGTGCCACCCACGGGGCCGTTCGGGGGCTGTTTCAAGATTTCACCTTCTAACGCCATGTTTTAAGCCTAAGTCTAGAAATACGCAAATTACCGTCGTATTCTCAAACCGGGAGACCCGCGGTTGTGGGGTCAGTTCCTACGAGTTACGTTGGTCCCGTGGGAGGTGTTGGTCCCACCCACGGGGCTGTTTCGAGTTTTCACCTTCTAACGCCATGTTTTTAAGCCTAAGTCTAGAAATACGCATATTATCATGGTATTCTCAAACCGGGAGACCCACGGCTGGGGGGTCAGTTCCTACGAGTTACATTGGTCTCGTGGGAGGTGATGGTGCCACCCACGGGGCCGTTCGGGGGCTGTTTCGTGTTTTCACCTTCTAATGCCATGTTTTTAAGACTATGTCTAGAAATACGCAAATTACCATCGTATTCTCAAACCGGGAAACCCGAGGCTGCGGGGTCAGTTCCTACGAGCTACGTTGGTCCCGTGGGAGGTGTTGGTGCCACCCACGGGGCCGTTCGGGGGTTGTTTCGAGTTTTCACCCTCTAACATCATGTTTTGCTTAAGTTTAGAAATCTGCAAATTACCGTCGTACTCTCAAAGCGGGAGACCCGCGGATGCGGGGTCAGTTCCAACGAGTTACATGGGTCCCGTGGGAGGAGTTTGTGCCACCGACGGGGCCGTTCGGGGGCCGTTTCGAGTTTTCACCCTCTAACGTCATGTTTTTAAGCCTAAGTCTAGAAATACGCAAATTACCGTCGTATTCTTAAATCGGGAGACCCGCGGCTGCGAGGTCAGTTCCTACGAGTTACGTTCGTCCCGTGGGAGGTGTTGGTCCCACCCACGGGGCCGTTCGGGGGCTGTTTCGAGTTTTCACCTTCTAACGCCATGTTTTTAAGCCTAAGTCTAGAAATACGCAAATTATCATCGTATTCTCAAACCGGGAGACCCACGGCTGGGGGGTCAGTTCCTACGAGTTACATTGGTCTCGTGGGAGGTGATGGTGCCACCCACGGGGCCGTTCGGCGATTGTTTCGAGTTTTCACCTTCTAACGTCATGTTTTTAAGCCTAAGTCTAGAAATACGCAAATTACCGTCGTATTCTCAAATCGGGAGACCCGCGGATGCGGGGTCAGTTCCTACGAGTTACGTTCGTCCCGTGGGAGGTGTTGGTGCCACCGACGGGGCCGTTCGGGGGCTGTTTCGAGTTTTCACCTTCTAACGCCATGTTTTTAAGCCTAAGTCCAGAAATACGCAAATTATCATCGTGGTCTCAAACCGGGAGACCCACGGCTGGGGGGTCAGTTCCTATGAGTTACATTGGTCTCGTGGGAGGTGATGGTGCCACCCACGGGGCCGTTCGGCGGTTGTTTCGAGTTTTCACCTTCTAACGTCATGTTTTTAAGTATAAGTCTAGAAATACGTAAATTACCGTCGTATTCTCAAATCGGGAGACCCGCGGCTGCGGGGTCAGTTCCTACGAGTTACGTTCCTCCCGTGGGAGGTGTTGGTCCCACCCACGGGGCTGTTTCGAGTTTTCACTTTCTAACGCCATGTTTTTAAGCCTTAGTTTAGAAATACGCTAATTACTGTCGTATTCTCAAACTGGGAGACCCGCGTCTGCGGGGTCAGTTCCTACAAGTTACGTTGGTCCCGTGGGAGGTGTTGGTGCCACCCACGGGGCCGTTCGGGGGCTGTTTCGAGTTTTCACCCTCTAACGCAATGTTTTGCTTAAGTCTTGAAATACGCAAATTACCGTCGTATTCTCAAACCGGGATACCCGCGGCTGCGGGGTCAGTTCCTACGAGTTGCGTTGGTCCCGTGGGAGGTGTTGGTGCCACCCACGGGGTCGTTCGGGGGCTGTTTCGAGATTTCACCTTCTAACGCCATGTTTTACGCCTAAGTCTAGAAATACGCAAATTACCATCGTATTCTCAAACTGGGAGACCCGCGGCTGCGGGGTCAGTTCCTATGAGTTACGTTGGTCCCACCCACGGGGCCGTTCGGGGGCTGTTTCGAGTTTTCACCTTCTAACGCCATGTTTTAGGCTTAAGTCTAGAAATACGCAAATTACTGTCGTATTCTCAAACCAGGAGACCCTCGGCTGCGGGGTCAGTTCCTACGAGTTACGTTGGTCCCGTGGGAGGTGTTGGTCCCACCCACGGGGCCGTACGGTGGCTGTTTCGAGTTTTCACCTTCTAACGCCATGTTTTTAAGCCTAAGTCTAGAAATACACAAATTACCATCTTATTCTCAAACCGGGAGACCCGCGGCTGCGGGGTCAGTTCCTACGAGCTACGTTGGTCCCGTGGGAGGTGTTGGTGCCACCCTCGGGGCCGTTCGGGGATTGTTTCGAGTTTTCACCCTCTAACGTCATGTTTTGCTTAAGTCTAGAAATATGCAAATTATCGTCATACTCTCAAAGCGGGAGAACCGCGGCTGCGGGGTCAGTTCCAACGAGTTACATTGGTCCCATGGGAGGTGTTGGTGCCACCCACGGGGCCGTTCGGATGCCATTTCTTGTTTTCACCCTCTAACGTCATGTTTTTAAGCCTATGTCTAGAAATACGCAAATTACGGTCGTATTCTCAACTCGGGAGACCCGCGGCTGAGGGGTCAGTTCATACGAGTTACGTTCGTCCCGTGGGAGGTGTTGGTGCCACCGACGGGGCCGTTCGGGGGCTGTTTCGAGTTTTCACCCTCTAACGCCATGTTTTAAGCCTAAGTCTAGAAATATGCAAATTACCGTCGTATTCTCAAACTGGGAGACCCACGGCTGTGGGGTCAGTTCCTACGAGTTACGTTGGTCCCGTGGGAGGTGTTGGTCCCACCCACGGGGCTGTTTCGAGTTTTCACCTTCTAACGCCATGTTTTTAAGCCTAAGTCTAGAAATACGCAAATTATCATCGTATTCTCAAACCGGGAGACCCACGGCTGGGGGGTCAGTTCCTACGAGTTACATTGGTCTCGTGGGAGGTGATGGTGCCACCCACGGGGCCATTCGGCGGTTGTTTCGAGTTTTCACCCTCTAACGCCATGTTTTTAAGCCTAAGTCTAGAAATACACAAATTACCATTGTATTCTCAAATCGGGAGACCCGCGGCTACGGGGTCAGTTCCTACGAGCTACATTGGTCCCGTGGGAGGTGTTGGTGCCACCCACGGGGCCCTTCGGGGGTTGTTTCGAGTTTTCACCCTCTAACGCAATGTTTTGCTTAACTCTTGAAATACGCAAATTACCGTCGTATTCTCAAACCGGGATACCCGCGGCTGCGGGGTCAGTTTCTATGAGTTGCGTTGGTCCCGTCGGAGGTGTTGGTGCCACCCACGGGGCCGTTCGGGGGCTGTTTCGAGATTTCACCTTCTAACGCCATGTTTTACGCCTAAGTCTAGAAATACGTAAATTACTGTCGTATTCTCAAACCGGGATACCCTCGGCTGCGGGGTCAGTTCCTACGAGTTACGTTGGTCCCGTGGGAGGTGTTGGTCCCACCCACGGGGCCGTACGGCGGCTGTTTCGAGTTTTCACCTTCTAACGCCATGTTTTTAAGCCTAAGTCTAGAAATACACAAATTACCATCTTATTCTCAAATCAGGAGACCCGCGGCTGCGGGGTCAGTTCCTACGAGCTACATTGGTCCCGTGGGAGGTGTTGGTGCCACCCTCGGGGCCGTTCGGGGATTGTTTCGAGTTTTCACCCTCTAACGTCATGTTTTGCTTAAGTCTAGAAATATGCAAATTACCGTCGTACTCTCAAAGCGGGAGACCCGCGGCTTCGGGGTCAGTTCCAACGAGTTACATTGGTCCCATGGGAGGTGTTGGTGCCACCCACGGGGCCGTTCGGGGGCCATTTCGAGTTTTCACCCTCTAACGTCATGTTTTTAAGCCAAAGTCTAGAAATACGCAAATTACGGTCGTATTCTCAAATCGGGAGACCCGCGGCTGAGGGGTCAGTTCCTACGAGTTACGTTCGTCCCGTGGGAGGTGTTGGTGCCACCGACGGGGCCGTTCGGGGCCTGTTTCGAGTTTTCACCCTCTAACGCCATGTTTTAAGCCTAAGTCTAGAAATATGCAAATTACCGTCGTATTCTCAAACTGGGAGACCCGCGGCTGTGGGGTCAGTTCCTATGAGTTATGTTGGTCCCGTGGGAGGTGTTGGTCCCACCCACGGGGTTGTTTCGAGTTTTCACCTTCTAACGCCATGTTTTTAAGCCTAAGTCTAGAAATACGCAAATTATCATCGTATTCTCAAATCGGGAGACCCACGGCTGGGGGGTCAATTCCTACGAGTTACATTGGTCTCGTGGGAGGTGATGGTGCCACCCACGGGGCCATTCGGCGGTTGTTTCGAGTTTTCACCCTCTAACGACATGTTTTTAAGCCTAAGTCTAGAAATACACAAATTACCATTGTATTCTGAAATCGGGAGACCCGCGGCTGCAGGGTCAGTTCCAACGAGCTACATTGGTCCCGTGGGAGGTGTTGGTGCCACCCACGGGGCCGTTCGGGGGTTGTTTCGAGTTTTCACCCTCTAACGTCATGTTTTTAAGCCTAAGTCTAGAAATACGCAAATTACCATCGTATTATCAAACCGGGAGACCCGAGGCTGCGGGGTCAGTTCCTACGATGTACGTTGGACCCGTGGGAGGTGTTGGTACCACCCACGGGGCCGTTCGGGGGTTGTTTCGAATTTTCACCCTCTAACGTCATGTTTTGCTTAAGTCTAGAAATATTCAAATTACCGTCATGCTCTCAAAGCGGGAGACCCGCGGATGCGGGATCAGTTCCAACGAGTTACATTGGTCCCGTGGGAGGTGTTTGTGCCACCCACGGGGCTGTTCGGGGGCCGTTTCGAGTTTTCACCCTCTAACGCCATGTTTTTAAGCCTAAGTCTAGAAATACGCAAATTACCGTCGTATTCTCAAATCGAGAGACCCGCGGCTGTGGGGTCAGTTCCTACGAGTTACGTTCGTCCCGTGGGAGGTGTTGGTCCCACCAACGGGGCCATTCGGGGGCTGTTTCGAGTTTTCACCTTCTAACGCCATGTTTTTAATCCTAAGTCTAGAAATACGCAAATTATCATCGTATTCTCAAACCGGGAGACCCACGACTGGGGGGTCAGTTCCTACGAGTTACATTGGTCTCGTGGGAGGTGTTGGTGCCACCCACGGGGCCGTTCGGGGGCTGTTCCGAGTTTTCACCTTCTAACGCCATGTTTTAGGCTTAAGTCTAGAAATACGCAAATTACTGTCGTATTCTCAAACAAGGAGACCCTCGGCTGCGGGGTCAGTTCCTACGAGTTACGTTGGTCCCGTGGGAGGTGTTGGTCCCACCCACGGGGCCGTTCGGGGGCTGTTTCGAGTTTTCACCTTCTAACGCCATGTTTTTAAGCCTAAGTCTAGAAATACACAAATTACCATCTTATTCTCAAATCGGGAGACCCGCGGCTGCGGGGTCAGTTCCTACGAGCTACATTGGTCCCGTGGGAGGTGTTGGTGCCACCCTCGGGGCCGTTCGGGGATTGTTTCGAGTTTTCACCCTCTAACGTCATGTTTTGCTTAAGTCTAGAAATATACAAATTGCCGTCGTACTCTCAAAGCGGGAGACCCGCGGCTGCGGGGTCAGTTCCAACGAGTTACATTGGTCCCATGGGAGGTGTTGGTGCCACCCACGGGGCCGTTCGGGGGCCATTTTGAGTTTTCACCCTCTAACGTCATGTTTTTAAGCCTAAGTCTAGAAATACGCAAATTACGGTCGTATTCTAAAATCGGGAGACCCGCGGCTGAGGGGTCAGTTCCTACGAGTTACGTTCGTCCCGTGGGAGGTGTTGGTGCCACCGACGGGGCCGTTCGGGGGCTGTTTCGAGTTTTCACCCTCTAACGCCATGTTTTAAGCCTAAGTCTAGAAATATGCAAATTACCGTCGTATTCTCAAACTGGGAGACCCGCGGCTGTGGGGTCAGTTCCTACGAGTTACGTTTGTCCCGTGGGAGGTGTTGGTCCCACCCACGGGGTTGTTTCGAGTTTTCACCTTCTAACGCCATGTTTTTAAGCCTAAGTCTAGAAATACGCAAATTATCATCGTATTCTCAAACCGGGAGACCCACGGCTGGGGGGTCAATTCCTACGAGTTACATTGGTCTCGTGGGAGGTGATGGTGCCACCCACGGGGCCATTCGGCGGTTGTTTCGAGTTTTCACCCTCTAACGCCATGTTTTTAAGCCTAAGTCTAGAAATACACAAATTACCATTGTATTCTCAAATCGGGAGACCCGCGGCTGCGGGGTCAGTTCCAACGAGCTACATTGGTCCCGTGGGAGGTGTTGGTGCCACCCACGGGGCCGTTCGGGGGTTGTTTCGAGTTTTCACCCTCTAACGTCATGTTTTGCTTAAGTCTAGAAATATGCAAATTAACGTCGTACACTCAAAACGGGAGACCCACGGCTGCGGGGTCAGTTCCAACGAGTTACATTGGCCCCGTGGGAGGTGTTGGTGCCATCCATGGAGCCGTTCGGGGGCTGTTTCGAGTTTTCACCCTCTAACGTCATGTTTTTAAGCCTAAGTCTAGATTTACGCAAATTACCATCGTATTCTCAAACCGGGAGACCCGAGGCTGCGGGGTCAGTTCCTACGATGTACGTTGGACCCGTGGGAGGTGTTGGTACCACCCACGGGGCCGTTCGGGGGTTGTTTCGAATTTTCACCCTCTAACGTCATGTTTTGCTTAAGTCTAGAAATATGCAAATTACCGTCGTGCTCTCAAAGGGGGAGACCCGCGGATGCGGGATCAGTTCCAACGAGTTACATTGGTCCCGTGGGAGGTGTTTGTGCCACCCACGGGGCTGTTCGGGGGCCGTTTCGAGTTGTCACCCTCTAACGCCATGTTTTTAAGCCTAAGTCTAGAAATACGCAAATTACCGTCGTATTCTCAAATCCGGAGACCCGCTGCTGCGGGGTCAGTTCCTACGAGTTGCGTTCATCCCGTGGGAGGTGTTGGTCCCACCCACGGGGCCATTCGGGGGCTGTTTCGAGTTTTCACCTTCTAACGCCATGTTTTTAATCCTAAGTCTAGAAATACGCAAATTATCATCGTATTCTCAAACCGGGAGACCCACGGCTGGGGGGTCAGTTCCTAGGAGTTACATTGGTCTCGTGGGAGGTGATGGTGCCACACACGGGGCCGTTCGGCGGTTGTTTCGAGTTTTCACCTTCTAACGTCATGTTTTTAAGCCTAAGTCTAGAAATACGCAAATTACTGTCGTATTCTCAAATCGGGAGACCCGCGGCTACGGGGTCAGTTCCTACGAGTTACGTTCGTCCCGTGGGAGGTGTTGGTGCCACCGACGGGGCCGTTCGGGGGCTGTTTCGAGTTTTCACCCTCTAACGCCATGTTTTAAGCCTAAGTCTAGAAATACGCAAATTACCGTCGTATTCTCAAACCGAGAGAACCGCGGCTGTGGGGTCAGTTCCTACGAGTTACGTTGGTCCCGTGGGAGGTGTTGGTCCCACCCACGGGGCTGTTTCAAGTTTTCACCCTCTAACGCCATGTTTTTAATCCTAAGTCTAAAAATATGGAAATTATCATCGTATTCTCAAACCGAGAGACCCACGGCTGTGGGATCAGTTACTACGAGTTACATTGGTCTCGTGGGAGGTGATGGTGCCACCCAAAGGACTGTTCGGCGGTTGTTTCGAATTTTCACCCTCTAACGCCAATTTTTTAAGCCTGATTCTAGAAATATGCAAATTACCGTCGTACTCTCAAAGCGGGAGACCCGCGGCTGCGGGGTCAGTTCCAACGAGTTACATTGGTCCTATGGGAGGTGTTGGTGCCACCAACGGGGCCGTTCGGGGGCCATTTCGAGTTTTCACCCTCTAACGTGATGTTTTTAAGCCTAAGTCTAGAAATATCCAAATTACCGTCGTATTCTCAAATCGGGAGACCCGCGGCTGAGGGGTCAGTTCCTACGAGTTACGTTCGTCCCGTGGGAGGTGTTGGTGCCACCGACGGGGACGTTCGGGGGCTGTTTCGAGTTTTCACCCTCTAACGCCATGTTTTAAGCCTAAGTCTAGAAATATGCAAATTACCGTCGTATTCTCAAACCGGGAGACCCGCGGCTGTGGGGTCAATTCCTACGAGTTACTTTGTCCTGTGGGAGGTGTTGGTCCCACCCACGGGGCTGTTTTGAGTTTTCACCTTCTAACGCCATGTTTTTAAGTCTAAGTCTACAAATACACAAATTATCATTGTATTCTCAAACCGGGGTCAGTTCCTACGAGCTACGATGGTCCCGTGGGAGGTGTTGGTGCCACCCACGAGGCCGTTCGGGGGTTGTTTCGAGTTTTCACCCTCTAACGTCATTTTTTGCTTAAGTCTAGAAATATGCAAATTACCGTCGTACTCTCAAAGCGGGAGACCCGCGGCAGCGGGGTCAGTTCCAACGAGTTACATTGGTCCCGTGGGAGGTGTTTGTGCCAAACACAGGGCCGTTCGGGGGCCGTTTCGAGTTTTCACCCTCTAATGTCATGTTTTTAAGCCTAAGTCTAGAAATATGCAAATTACCGTCGTATTCTCAAATCCGCGGCTGAGGGGTCAGTTCCTACGAGTTACGTTCGTCCCGTGGGAGGTGTTGGTCCCACCCACGGGGCCGTTCGGGGGCTGTTTCGAGTTTTCACCTTCTAACGCCATGTTTTTAAGCCTAAGTCTAGAAATACGCATATTATCATCGTATTCTCAAACCGAGAGACCCACGGCTGGGGGTTAGTTCCTACGAGTTACATTGGTCTCGTGGGAGGTGATGGTGCCACCCACGGGGCCGTTCGGCGATTGTTTCGAGTTTTCACCCTCTAACGCCATGTTTTTAAGCCTAAGTCTAGAAATACCCAAATTACTGTCGTATTCTCAAACCGGGAGACCCGCGACTGCGGTGTCAGTTCCTACGAGTTACATTGGTCCCGTGGGAGGTGTTGGTTCCACCCACGGGGCCGTTCGGGGGCTGTTTTGAGTTTTCACCCTCTAACGCCATGTTTTAAGCCTAAGTCTAGAAATACGCAAATTACCATCGTATTCTCAAACCGGGAGACCCGCGGCTATGGGGTCAGTTCCTACGAGTTACGTTGGTCCCGTGGGAGGTGTTGGTCCCACCCACGGGGATGTTTCGAGTTTTCACCTTCTAACGCCATGTTTTTAAGCCTAAGTCTAGAAATACACAAATTATCATCGTATTCTCAAACCGGGAGACCGACGGCTGGGGGGTCAGTTCCTACGAGTTACATTGGTCTCGTGGGAGGTGATGGTGCCACCCACGGGGCGATTCGGCGGTTGTTTCGAGTTTTCACCCTCTAACGCCATATTTTTAAGCCTAATTTTAGAAATAGGCAAATTACCGTCGTACTATCAAATCGGGAGACCCGCGACTGCGGGGTCAGTTCCTACGAGTAACGTTGGTCTCGTGGGAGGTGTTGGTGCCACCCACGGGGCCGTTCGCGGGCTGTTTTGAGTTTTCACCCTCTAACGCCATATTTTTAAGCCTAAGTCTAGAAATACGCAAATTACTATCGTATTCTCAAACCGGGATACCTGCGGCTGCGGGGTCAGTTCCTACAAGTTACGTTGGTCCCGTGGGAGGTGTTGGTGCCACCCACGGGGCCGTTCGGGGGCTGTTTCGAGTTTTCACCCTCTAACGCAATGTTTTGCTTAAGTCTTGAAATACGCAAATTATCGTCGTATTCACAAACCGGGAGACCCGCGGCTGCGGGGTCAGTTCCTACGAGTTGCGTTGGTCCCGTGGAAGGTGTTGGTGCCACCCACGGGGCCGTTCGGGGGCTGTGTCTAGATTTCACCTTCTAACGCCATATTTTAAGCCTAAGTCTAGAAATACGCAAATTTTCGTCGTATTCTCAAACCGTGAGACCCGCGGCTGCGGGGTCAGTTCCTACGAGTAACGTTGGTCCCGTGGGAGGTGATGGGGCCACCCGCGGGTCCGTTCGGTGGTTATTTCGAGTTTTCACCCTCTGACGCCATGTTTTTAAGCCTAAGTCTAGAAATACGCAAATTACCGTTGTGTTCTAAAACCGGGAGACCCGCGACTGCGGGGTCAGTTCCTACGAGTTACCTTGGTCTCGTGGGAGGTGTTGGTGCTACCCACGGGACCGTTCGGGGGCTATTTCGAGTTTTCCCCCTCTAAATCAATGTTTTACTTAAGTCTAGAAATAAGCAAATTACAGTCGTATTCTCAAACCGGGAGACCCGCGGCTGCGGGGTTAGTTCCTACGAGTTGCTTTGGTCCCGTGGAAGGTATTGGTGCCACACACGGGGCCGTTCGAGGCTGTTTCGAGATTTCACCTTCTAACGCCATGTTTTAAGCCTAAGTCTAGAAATACGCAAATTTTCGTCGTATTCTCAAATCGGGAGACCCGCGACTGCGGGGTCAGTTCCTACGAGTAACGTTGGTCTCGTGGGAGGTGTTGGTGCCACCCACGGGGCCGTTCGGGGGCTGTTTCGAGTTTTCACCTTCTAACGTCATGTTTTTAAGCCTAAGTCTAGAAATACAGAAATTACCGTCGTATTCTCAAATCGGGAGACCCGCGGCTGCGGGGTCAGTTCCTACGAGTTACGTTGGTCCCGTGGGAGGTGTTGGTCCCACCCACGGGTCCGTTCGGGGGCTGTTTCGAGTTTTCACCTTCTAACGTCATGTTTTTAAGCCTAAGTCTAGAAATACACAAATTATCATCGTATTCTCAAACCGGGAGTCTCGCGGTTGCGCGGTAAGTTCCTACGAGTTACATTGGTCCCGTGGGAGGTGTTAGTTCCACCCACGGGGCAGTTCGGGGGCTGTTTCGAGTTTTCACCCTCAAACGCCATGTTTTTAATCCTAAGTCTAGAAATATGCAAATTATCATCGTATTCTCAAACTGGGAGACCCACGGCTGTGGGGTCAGTTCCTACGAGTTACATTGGTCTCGTGGGAGGTGATGGTGCCACCCACGGGGCCGTTCGGCGGTTGTTTCGAGTTTTCACCCTCTAACGCCATGTTTTTAAGCCTAAGTCTAGAAATATGGAAATTACCCTCGTATTCTCAAACCGGGAGACCCGCAACTGCGGGGTCAGTTCCTACGAGTTACATTGGTCCCGTGGGAGGTGTTGGTGCCACCCACAAGGCCGTTCGGGGGATGTTTCGAGTTTTCACCCTCTAACGCCATGTTTTTAAGCCTAAGTCTAGAAATATGCAAAGTATATTCGTATTCTCAAACCGGGTGACCCGCGACTGCGGGGTCAGCTCCTACAAGTTACGTTGGTCCCGTGGGAGGGGTTGGTCCCACCCACGGGTCCGTTCGGGGCCTGTTTCGAGATTTCACCTTCTAACGCCATGTTTTAAGCCTAAGTCTAGAAATACCCAAATTACCGTCGTATTCTCAAACTGGGAGACCCGCGGCTGCGGGGTCAGTTCCTACGAGTTATGTTGGTCCCGTGGGAGGTGTTGGTGCCACCCACGGGGCCGTTCGGGGGCTGTTTCGAGGTTTCACCTTCTAACGCCATGTTTTAGGCTTAAGTCTAGAAATACACAAATTACCATCGTATTCTCAAAGCGAGAGACCCGAGGCTGTGGGGTCAGTTCCTACGAGTTATGTTGGTCCCGTGGAAGGTGTTGGTCCCACCCACGGGGCCGTTCGGGGGCTGTTTCGTGTTTTCACCTTCTAATGCCATGTTTTTAAGACAATGTCTAGAAATACGCAAATTACCATCGTATTCTCAAACCGGGAAACCCGCGGCTACGAGGTCAGTTCCTACGAGTTACGTTGGTCCCGTGGGAGGTGTTGGTGCCACCCAGGGGGCCGTTCGGGGGATGTTTCGAGTTTTCACCCTCTAACGTCATGTTTTGCTTAAGTCTAGAAATATGCAAATTATCGTCGTACTCTCAAAGCGGGAGACCCGCGGCTGCGGGGTCAGTTCCAACGAGTTACATTGGTCCCGTGGGAGGTGTTGGTGCCACCCACGGGGCCGTTCGGGGGCTGTTTCGTGTTTTCACCCTCTAACGTCATGTTTTTAAGCCTAAGTCTACAAATATGCAAATTACCGTAGTACTCTCAAACTGGGAGACCCGCGGCTGCAGGGTCAGTTCCTACGAGTTACGTTGGTCCCGTGGGAGGTATTGGTGCCACCCACGGGGCCATTCGGGGGATGTTTCGAGTTCTGACCTTTTAACGCCATGTTTTAAGCCTAGGTCTAGAAATACGCAAATTACCGTCGTATTCTCAAACCGGGAGACCCTCGGCTGCGGGGTCAGTTCCTACGAGTTACGTTGGTCCCGTGGGAGGTGTTGGTCCCACCCACGGGGCCGTTTGGGGGCTGTTTCGAGTTTTCACCTTCTAACGCCATGTTTTTAAGCCTAAGTCTAGAAATACGCAAATTACAGTCGTATTCTCAACCCGGGAGACCCGCGACTGCGGGGTCAGTTCCTACGAGTTACGTTGGTCCCGTGGGAGGTGTTGGTGCCATCCACGGGGCCGTTCGGGGGCTGTTTCGAGTTTTCACCCTCTAACGTCATGTTTTTAAGCCTAAGGTCTAGAAATACGCAAATTACCGTCCTATTCTCAAATCGGGAGACCCGCGGCTGCGGGGTCAGTTCCTACGAGTTACGTTCGTCCCGTGGGAGGTGTTGGTCCCACCCACGGGGCCGTTCGGGGGCTGTTTCGAGTTTTCACCTTCTAACGCCATGTTTTTAACCCTAAGTCTAGAAACACGTAAATTATGATCGTATTCTCAAACCGGGAGACCCACGGCTGGGGGGTCAGTTCCTACGAGTTACATTGGTCTCGTGGGAGGTGATGGTGCCACCCACGGGGCCATTCGGCGGTTGTTTCGAGTTTTCACCCTCTAACGTCATGTTTTTAAACCTAAGTCTAGAAATATGCAAATTACCATCGTATTCTCAAACCGGGAGACCCGAGGCTGCGGGGTCAGTTCCTACGAGTTACGTTGGTCCCGTGGGAGGTGTTGGTGCCACCCACGGGGCCGTTCGGGGTCTGTTTCGAGGTTTCACCTTCTAACGCCATGTTTTAGGCTTAAGTCTAGAAATACGCAAATTACCATCGTATTCTCAAAGCGAGAGACCCGAGGCTGCGGGGTCAGTTCCTACGAGTTATGTTGGTCCCGTGGAAGGTGTTGGTCCCACCCACGGGGCCGTTCGGGGGCTGTTTCGTGTTTTCACCTTCTAATGCCATGTTTTTAAGACTATGTCTAGAAATACGCAAATTACCATCGTATTCTCAAACCGGGAAACCCGCGGCTGCGGGGTCAGTTCCTACGAGTTACGTTGGTCCCGTGGGAGGTGTTGGTGCCACCCAGGGGGCCGTTCGGGGGATGTTTCGAGTTTTCACCCTCTAACGTCATGTTTTGCTTAAGTCTAGAAATATGCAAATTATCGTCGTACTCTCAAAGCGGGAGACCCGCGGCTGCGGGGTCAGTTCCAACGATTTACATTGGTCCCGTGGGAGGTGTTGGTGCCACCCACGGGGCCGTTCGGGGGCTGTTTCGTGTTTTCACCCTCTAACGTCATGTTTTTAAGCCTAAGTCTACAAATATGCAAATTACCGTAGTACTCTCAAACCAGGAGACCCGCGGCTGCAGGGTCAGTTCCTACGAGTTACGTTGGTCTCGTGGGAGGTGATGGTGCCACCCACGGGGTCGTTCGGCGGTTGTTTCAAGTTTTCACCCTCTAACGCCATGTTTTTAAGCCTAAGTCTAGAAATACGCAAATTACCGTCGTATTCTCAAACCGGGAGACCCGCGGCTGCGGAGTCAGTTCCTACGAGTTATGTTGGTCCCGTGGGAGGTGTTGGTGCCATCCACGGGGCTGTTCGGGGGATGTTTCGAGTTTTCACCCTCTAACGTCAGGTTTTTAAGCCTATGTCTAGAAATACGCAAATTACTGTTGTACTCTCAAACCGGGAGACCCGCGACTGCGGGGTCAGTTCCTACGAGTTACGTTGGTCCCGTGGGAGGTGTTAGTGCCACCCACGGGGCCGTTCGGGGGATGTTTCGAGTTTTCACCTTTTAACGCCATGTTTTAAGCCAAAGTCTAGAAATAAGCAAATTACCGTCGTATTCTCAAATCGGGAGACCCTCGACTACGAGGTCAGTTCCTACGAGTTACGTTGGTCCCGTGGGAGGTGATGGGGCCACCCGCGGAGCCGTTCGGTGGTTATTTCGAGTTTTCACCCTCTAACGCCATGTTTTTAAGCCTAAGTCTAGAAATACGCAAATTACAGTCGTGTTCTCAAACCGGGAGACCCGCGACTGCGGGGTCAGTTCCTACGAGTTACCTTGGTCCCGTGGAAGGTGTTGGTGCCACCCACGGGGCCGTTCGGTGGCTCTTTTGAGTTTTCACCCTCTAACTCAATGTTTTGCTTAAGTCTAGAAATACGTAAATTACAGTCGTATTCTCAAACCGGGAGACCCGCGGCTGCAGGGTCAGTTCCTATGAGTTGCGTTGGTCCCGTGGGAGGTGTTGGTGCCACCCACGGGGCCGTTCGGGGGCTGTTTCGAGATTTCACCTTATAACGCCATGTTTTAAGCCCAAGTCTAGAAATACACAAATTACCGTCGTATTCTCAAACTGGGAGACCCGCGGTTGCGGGGTCAGTTCCTACGAGTTACGTTCGTCCCACCCACGGGGCCGTCCGGGGGTTGTTTTGAGTTTTCACCTTCTAACGCCATGTTTTAGGCTTAAGTCTAGAAATACGCAAATTATCGTCGTATTATAAAACCGAGAGACCCGCAGCTACGGGGTCAGTTCCTACGAGTTACGTTGGTCCCGTGGGAGGTGTTGGTCCCACCCACGGGGCCGTTCGGGGGCTGTTTCGAGTTTTCTCCTTCTAACGCCATGTTTTTAAGCCTAAGTCTAGAAATACCCAAATTACCATCGTATTCTCAAACCGGGAGACTTGCGGCTGTGGGCTCAGTTCCTACGAGCTACATTGGTCCCGTGGGAGGTGTTGGTGCCACCCTCGGGGCTGTTCGGGGATTGTTTCGAGTTTTCACCCTCTAACGTCATGTTTTGCTAAAGTCTAGAAATATGCAAATTACCGGCGTACTCTCAAAGCGGGAGACCCGCGGCTGCGGGGTCAGTTCCAACGAGTTACGTTGGTCCCATGGGAGGTGTTGGTGCCACCCACGGGGCCGTTCGGGGGCCATTTCGAGTTTTCACCCTCTAACGTCATGTTTTTAAGCCTAAGTCTAGAAATACGCAAATTACGGTCGTATTCTCAAATCGGGAGACCCGCGGCTGAGGGGTCAGTTCCTACGAGTTACGTTCGTCCCGTGGGAGGTGTTGGTTCCACCGACGGGGCCGTTCGGGGGCTGTTTCGAGTTTTCACCCTCTAACGCCATGTTTTAAGCCTAAGTCTAGAAATATGCAAATTACCGTCGTATTTTCAAACTCGGAGACCCGCGGCTGTGGGGTCAGTTCCTACGAGTTACGTTGGTCCCGTGGGAGGTGTTGGTCCCACCCACGGGGCTGTTTCGAGTTTTCACCTTCTAACGCCATGTTTTTAAGCCTAAGTGTAGAAATACGCAAATTATCATCGTATTCTCAAACCGGGAGACCCACGGCTGGGGGGTCAATTCCTACGAGTTACATTGGTCTCGTGGGAGGTGATGGTGCCACCCACGGGGCCGTTCGGCGGTTGTTTCGAGTTTTCACCCTCTAACGCCATGTTTTTAAGCCTAAGTCTAGAAATACACAAATTACCATTGTATTCTCAAATCGGGAGACCCGCGGCTGCGAGGTCAGTTCCTACGAGTTACATTCGTCCCGTCGGAGGTGTTGGTCCCACCCACGGGGCCGTTCGGGGGCTGTTTCGAGTTTTCACCTTCTAACGCCATGTTTTTAAGCCTAAGTCTAGAAATACACAAATTATCATCGTATTCTCAAACCGAGAGACCCACGGCTGGGGGGTCAGTTCCTACGAGTTACATTGGTCTCGTGGGAGGTGATGGTGCCACCCACGGGGCCATTCGGCGGTTGTTTCGAGTTTTCACCCTCTAACGCCATGTTTTTAAGCCTAAGTCTAGAAATACACAAATTACCATTGTATTCTCAAATCGGGAGACCCGCGGCTGCGGGGTCAGTTCCTACGAGCTACATTGGTCCCGTGGGAGGTGTTGGTGCCACCCACGGGGCCGTTCGGGGGTTGTTTCGAGTTTTCACCCTCTAACGTCATGTTTTGCTTAAGTCTAGAAATATGAAAATTAACGTCGTACACTCAAAACGGGAGACCCACGGCTGCGGGGTCAGTTCCAACGAGTTACATTGGTCCCGTGGGAGGTGTTGGTGCCATCCATGGAGCCGTTCGGGGGCTGTTTCGAGTTTTCACCCTCTAACGTCATGTTTTTAAGCCTAAGTCTAGAAATACGCAAATTACCATCGTATTCTCAAACCGATAGACCCGAGGCTGCGGGGTCAGTTCCTACGATGTACGTTGGACCCGTGGGAGGTGTTGGTACCACCCACGGGGCCGTTCGGGGGTTGTTTCGAATTTTCACCCTCTAACGTCATGTTTTGCTTAAGTCTAGAAATATGCAAATTACCGTCGTGCTCTCAAAGCGGGAGACCCGCGGATGCGGGATCAGTTCCAACGAGTTACATTGGTCCCGTGGGAGGTGTTTGTGCCACCCACGGGGCTGTTCGGAGGCCGTTTCGAGTTTTCACCCTCTAACGCCATGTTTTTAAGCCTAAGTCTAGAAATACGCAAATTATCGTCGTATTCTCAAATCGGGAGACCCGCGGCTGCGGGGTCAGTTCCTACGAGTTACGTTAGTCCCGTGGGAAGTGTTGGTCCCACCCACGGGGCCATTCGGGGGCTGTTTCGAGTTTTCACCTTCTAACGCCATGTTTTTAATCCTAAGTCTAGAAATACGCAAATTATCATCGTATTCTCAAACCGGGAGACCCACGGCTGGGGGGTCAGTTCCTAGGAGTTACATTGGTCTCGTGGGAGGTGATGGTGCCACACACGGGGCCGTTCGGCGGTTGTTTCGAGTTTTCACCTTCTAACGTCATGTTTTTAGGCCTAAGTCTAGAAATACGCTAATTACTGTCGTATTCTCAAATCGGGAGACCCGCGGCTGCGGGGTCAGTTCCTACGAGTTACGTTCGTCCCGTGGGAGGTGTTGGTGCCACCGACGGGGCCGTTCGGGGGCTGTTTCGAGTTTTCACCCTCTAACGCCATGTTTTAAGCCTAAGTCTAGAAATACGCAAATTACCGTCGTATTCTCAAACCGGGAGACCCGCGACTGTGGGGTCAGTTCTTACGAGTTACGTTGGTCCCGTGGGAGGAGTTGGTCCCACCCACGGGGCTGTTTCAAGTTTTCACCCTCTAACGCCATGTTTTTAATCCTAAGTCTAAAAATATGGAAATTATCATCGTATTCTCAAACCGAGAGACCCACGGCTGTGGGATCAGTTACTACGAGTTACATTGGTCTCGTGGGAGGTGATGGTGCCACCCAAAGGACTGTTCGGCGGTTGTTTCGAATTTTCACCCTCTAACGCCAATTTTTTAAGCCTGATTCTAGAAATATGCAAATTACCGTCGTACTCTCAAAGCGGGAGACCCGCGGCTGCGGGGTCAGTTCCAACGAGTTACATTGGTCCTATGGGAGGTGTTGGTGCCACCCATGGTGCCGTTCGGGGGCCATTTCGAGTTTTCACCCTCTAACGTCATGTTTTTAAGCCTAAGTCTAGAAATACCCAAATTACTGTCGTATTCTCAAATCGGGAGACCCGCGGCTGAGGGGTCAGTTCCTACGAGTTACGTTCGTCCCGTGGGAGGTGTTGGTGCCACCGACGGGGACGTTCGGGGGCTGTTTCGAGTTTTCACCCTCTAACGCCATGTTTTAAGCCTAAGTCTAGAAATATGCAAATTACCGTCGTATTCTCAAACCGGGAGACCCACGGCTGTGGGGTCAGTTCCTACGAGTTACTTTGTCCTGTGGGAGGTGTTGGTCCCACCCACGGGGCTGTTTTGAGTTTTCACCTTCTAACGCCATGTTTTTAAGTCTAAGTCTACAAATACGCAAATTATCATCATATTCTCAAACCGGGGTCAGTTCCTACGAGCTACGGTGGTCCCGTGGGAGGTGTTGGTGCCACCCACGAGGCCGTTCGGGGGTTGTTTCGGGTTTTCACCCTCTAACGTCATTTTTTGCTTAAGTCTAGAAATATGCAAATTACCGTCGTACTCTCAAAGCGGGAGACCCGCGACACCGGGGTCAGTTCCAACGAGTTACATTGGTCCCGTGGGAGGTGTTTGTGCCAAACACGGGGCCGTTCGGGGGCCGTTTCGAGTTTTCACCCTCTAATGTCATGTTTTTAAGCCTAAGTCTAGAAATACGCAAATTACCGTCGTATTCTCAAATCCGCGGCTGCGGGGTCAGTTCCTACGAGTTACGTTCGTCCCGTGGGAGGTGTTGGTCCCACCCACGGGGCCGTTCGGGGGCTGTTTCGAGTTTTCACCTTCTAACGCCATGTTTTTAAGCCTAAGTCTAGAAATACGCAAATTATCATCGTATTCTCAAACCGAGAGACCCACGGCTGGGGGTCAGTTCCTACGAGTTACATTGGTCTCGTGGGAGGTGATGGTGCCACCCACGGGGCCGTTCGGCGATTGTTTCGAGTTTTCACCCTCTAACGCCATGTTTTTAAGCCTAAGTCTAGAAATACCCAAATTACTGTCGTATTCTCAAACCGGGAGACCCGCGACTGCGGTGTCAGTTCCTACGAGTTACATTGGTCCCGTGGGAGGTGTTGGTTCCACCCACGGGGCCGTTCGGGGGCTATTTCGAGTTTTCACCCTCTAACGCCATGTTTTAAGCCTAAGTCTAGAAATACGCAAATTACCGTCGTATTCTCAAACCGAGAGACCCGCGGCTGTGGGGTCAGTTCCTACGAGTTACGTTGGTCCCGTGGGAGGTGTTGGTCCCACCCACGGGGATGTTTCGAGTTTTCACCTTCTAACGCCATGTTTTTAAGCCTAAGTCTAGAAATACACAAATTATCATCGTATTCTCAAACCGGGAGACCCACGGCTGGGGGGTCAGTTCCTACGAGTTACATTGGTCTCGTGGGAGGTGATGGTGCCACCCACGGGGCGATTCGGCGATTGTTTCGAGTTTTGACCCTCTAACGCCATATTTTTAAGCCTAATTTTAGAAATAAGCAAATTACCGTTGTACTATCAAATCGGGAGACCCGCGACTGCGGGGTCAGTTCCTACGAGTAACGTTGGTCTCGTGGGAGGTGTTGGTGCCACCCACGGGGCCGTTCGCGGGCTGTTTTGAGTTTTCACCCTCTAACGCCATGTTTTTAAGCCTAAGTCTAGAAATACGCAAATTACTATCGTATTCTCAAACCGGGATACCTGCGGCTGCGGGGTCAGTTCCTACGAGTTACGTTGGTCCCATGGGAGGTGTTGGTGCCACCCACGGGGCCGTTCGGGGGCTGTTTCGAGTTTTCACCCTCTAACGCAATGTTTTGCTTAAGTCTTGAAATACGCAAATTATCGTCGTATTCACAAACCGGGAGACCCGCGACTGCGGGGTCAGTTCCTACGAGTTGCGTTGGTCCCGTGGAAGGTGTTGGTGCCACCCACGGGGCCGTTCGGGGGCTGTCTCGAGATTTCACCTTCTAACGCCATATTTTAAGCCTAAGTCTAGAAATACGCAAATTTTTGTCGTATTCTCAAACCGGGAGACCCGCGGCTGCGGGGTCAGTTCCTACGAGTTACGTTGGTCCCGTGGGAGGTGATGGGGCCACCCGCGGGTCCGTTCGGTGGTTATTTCGAGTTTTCACCCTCTGACGCCATGTTTTTAAGCCTAAGTCTAGAAATACGCAAATTACCGTCGTATTCTAAAACCGGGAGACCCGCGACTGCGGGGTCAGTTCCTACGAGTTACCTTGGTCCCATGGGAGGTGTTGGTGCTACCCACGGGGCCGTTCGGGGGCTATTTCGAGTTTTCACCCTCTAACTCAATGTTTTACTTAAGTCTAGAAATACGCAAATTACAGTCGTATTCTCAAACCGGGAGACCCGCGGCTGCGGGGTTAGTTCCTACGAGTTGCGTTGGTCCCGTGGAAGGTATTGGTGCCACACACGGGGCCGTTCGGGGCTGTTTCGAGATTTCACCTTCTAACGCCATGTTTTAAGCCTAAGTCTAGAAATACGCAAATTTTCGTCGTATTCTCAAATCGGGAGACCCGCGACTGCGGGGTCAGTTCCTACGAGTAACGTTGGTCTCGTGGGAGGTGTTGGTGCCACCCACGGGGCCGTTCGGGGGCTGTTTCGAGTTTTCACTATCTAACGCCATGTTTTTAAGCCTAAGTCTAGAAATACACAAATTACCGTCGTATTCTCAAATCGGGAGACCCGCGGCTGCGGGGTCAGTTCCTACGAGTTACGTTGGTCCCGTGGGAGGTGTTGGTCCCACCCACGGGTCCGTTCGGGCGTTGTTTCGAGTTTTCACCTTCTAACTCCTTGTTTTTAAGCCTAAGTCTAGAAATACGCAAATTAGTGTCGTATTCTCAAATCGAGAGACCCGCGGCTACGGGGTCAGTTCCTACGAGTTACGTTGGTTCCGTGGGTGGTGTTGGTGCCACCCACGGGGCCGTTCGGGGGCTGTTTCGAGTTTTCACCCTCTAACGCCATGTTTTTAAGCCTAAGTCTAGAAATACACAAATTATCATCGTATTCTCAAACCGGGAGTCTCGCGGTTGCGCGGTAAGTTCCTACGAGTTACATTGGTCCCGTGGGAGGTGTTAGTTCCACCCACGGGGCAGTTCGGGGGCTGTTTCGAGTTTTCACCCTCAAACGCCATGTTTTTAATCCTAAGTCTAAAAATATGCAAATTATCATCGTATTCTGAAACTGAGAGACCCACGGCTGTGGGGTCAGTTCCTACGAGTTACATTGGTCTCGTGGGAGGTGATGGTGCCACCCACGTGGCCGTTCGGCGTTTGTTTCGAGTTTTCACCCTCTAACGCCATGTTTTTTAGCCTAAGTCTAGAAATATGCAAATTACCCTCGTATTCTAAAACTGGGAGACCCGCAACTGCGGGGTCAGTTCCTACGAGTTACATTGGTCCCGTGGGAGGTGTTGGTGCCACCCACGAGGCCGTTCGGGGGATGTTTCGAGTTTTTACCCTCTAACGCCATGTTTTTAAGCCTAAGTCTAGAAATATGCAAAGTATATTCGTATTCTCAAACCGGGTGACCCGCGACTGCGGGGTCAGCTCCTACAAGTTACGTTGGTCCCGTGAGAGGGGTTGGTCCCACCCACGGGTCCGTTCGGGGCCTGTTTCGAGATTTCACCTTCTAACGCCATGTTTTAAGCCTAGGTCTAGAAATACGCAAATTACCGTCGTATTCTCAAACTGGGAGACCCGCGGCTGCGGGGTCAGTTCCTACGAGTTACGTTGGTCCCGTGGGAGGTGTTGGTGCCACCCACGGGGCCGTTCGGGGGCTGTATCGAGGTTTCACCTTCTAACGCCATGTTTTAGGCTTAAGTCTAGAAATACGCAAATTACCATCGTATTCTCAAAGCGAGAGACCCGAGGCTGCGGGGTCAGTTCCTACGAGTTATGTTGGTCC
This sequence comes from Sambucus nigra, assembly GCA_949130495.1. Taxonomy (NCBI): domain Eukaryota; kingdom Viridiplantae; phylum Streptophyta; class Magnoliopsida; order Dipsacales; family Adoxaceae; genus Sambucus; species Sambucus nigra. Next base: position 202,996,707 of record OX422216.1, read on the forward strand.
CGTGGAAGGTGTTGGTCCCACCCACGGGGCCGTTCGGGGGCTGTTTCGTGTTTTCACCTTCTAATGCCATGTTTTTAAGACTAAGTCTAGAAATACGCAAATTACCATCGTATTCTCAAACCGGGAAACCCGCGGCTGCGGGTCAGTTCCTACGAGTTACATTGGTCTCGTGGGAGGTGATGGTGCCACCCACGGGGTCGGTCGGCGGTTGTTTCAAGTTTTCACCCTCTAACGCCATGTTTTTAAGCCTAAGTCTAGAAATACGCAAATTACCGTCGTATTCTCAAACCGGGAGACCCGCGGCTGCGGAGTCAGTTCCTACGAGTTATGTTGGTCCCGTGGGAGGTGTTGGTGCCATCCACGGGGCTGTTCGGGGGATGTTTCGAGTTTTCACCCTCTAACGTCAGGTTTTTAAGCCTATGTCTAGAAATACGCAAATTACCGTAGTACTCTCAAACCGGGAGACCCGCGGCTGCGGGGTCAGTTCCTACGAGTTACGTTGGTCCCGTGGGAGGTGTTAGTGCCACCCACGGGGCCGTTCGGGGGATGTTTCGAGTTTTCACCTTTTAACGCCATGTTTTATGCCTAAGTCTAGAAATAAGCAAATTACCGTCGTATTCTCAAATCGGGAGACCCTCGACTACGAGGTCAGTTCCTACGAGTTACGTTGGTCCCGTGGGAGGTGATGGGGCCACCCGCGGGGCCGTTCGGTGGTTATTTCGAGTTTTCACCCTCTAACGCCATGTTTTTAAGACTAAGTCTAGAAATACGCAAATTACAGTCGTGTTCTCAAACCGGGAGACCCGCGACTGCGGGGTCAGTTCCTACGAGTTACCTTGGTCCCGTGGAAGGTGTTGGTGCCACCCACGGGGCCGTTCGGTGGCTGTTTCGAGTTTTCACCCTCTAACTCAATGTTTTGCTTAAGTCTAGAAATACGTAAATTACAGTCGTAGTCTCAAACCGGGAGACCCGCGGCTGCAGGGTCAGTTCCTACGAGTTGCGTTGGTCCCGTGGGAGGTGTTGGTGCCACCCACGGGGCCGTTCAGGTGCCGTTTCGAGTTTTCACCCTCTAACGTCATGTTTTTAAGCCTAAGTCTAGAAATACGCAAATTACCGTCGTATTCTCAAATCGGGAGACCCGCGGCTGCGGGGTCAGTTCCTACGAGTTACGTTCGTCCCGTGGGAGGTGTTGGTGCCACCGACGGGGCTGTTTCGTGTTTTCACCCTTTAACGCCATGTTTTAAGCCTAAGTCTAGAAATACGCAAATTATCATCGTATTCTCAAACCGGGAGACCCCCGGCTGCGGGGTCAGTTCTTACGAGTTATATTGGCCTCGTGGGAGGTGATGGTGCCACCCACGGGGCCCTTCGGCGGTTGTTTTGAGTTTTCACCCTCTAACGCCATATTTTTAAGCCTAAGTTTAGAAATACGCAAATTACCGTCGTACTCCCAAATCAGGAGACCCGCGACTGCGGGGTCAGTTCCTTCGAGTAACGTTGCTCCCGTGGGAGGTGTTGGTGCCACCCACGGGGCCGTTCGGGGGCTGTTTCGAGTTTTCACCTTCTAACGCCATATTTTAAGCCTAAGTCTAGAAATACGCAAATTACCGTCGTATTCTCAAACTAGGAGACCCTCGACTGCGGGGTCAGTTCCTACGAGTTACGTTGGTCCCGTGGGAGGTGTTGGTCCCACCCACGGGTCCGTTCGGGGGCTGTTTCGAGTTTTCACCTTCTAATGCCATGTTTTTAAGCCTAAGTCTAGAAATACGCAAATTACCGTCGTATTCTCAAACCGAGAGACCCGCGGCTGCGGGGTCAGTTCCAGCGAGTTACGTTGGTCCCGTGGGAGGTGTTGGTGCCATCCATGGATCCGTTCGGGGGCTGTTTCGAGTTTTCACCCTCTAACGTCATGTTTTTAAGCCTAAGTCTAGAAATACGAAAATTACCGTCGTATTCTCAAATCGGGAGACCCGCGGCCGCGGGGTCAGTTCCTACGAGTTACGTTCGTCCCGTGGGAGGTGTTGGTCCCACACACGGGGCCGTTCGGGGGCTGTTTCGAGTTTTCACCCTCTAACGCCATGTTTTAGGCTTAATTCTAGAAATACGCAAATTACCATCGTATTCTCAAAGCGAGAGACCCGAGGCTGCGGGGTCAGTTCCTACGAGTTATGTTGGTCCCGTGGAAGGTGTTGGTCCCACCCACGGGGCCGTTCGGGGGATGTTTCGAGTTTTTACCCTCTAACGCCATGTTTTTAAGCCTAAGTCTAGAAATATGCAAAGTATATTCGTATTCTCAAACCGGGTGACCCGCGACTGCGGGGTCAGCTCCTACAAGTTACGTTGGTCCCGTGAGAGGAGTTGGTCCCACCCACGGGTCCGTTCGGGGCCTGTTTCGAGATTTCACCTTCTAACGCCATGTTTTAAGCCTAAGTCTAGAAATACGCAAATTACCGTCGTATTCTCAAACTGGGAGACCCGCGGCTGCGGGGTCAGTTCCTACGAGTTACGTTGGTCCCGTGGGAGGTGTTGGTGCCACCCACGGGGCCGTTCGGGGGCTGTTTCGAGGTTTCACCTTCTAACGCCATGTTTTAGGCTTAAGTCTAGAAATACGCAAATTACCATCGTATTCTCAAAGCGAGAGACCCGAGGCTGCGGGGTCAGTTCCTACGAGTTATGTTGGTCCCGTGGAAGGTGTTGGTCCCACCCACGGGGCCGTTCGGGGGCTGTTTCGTGTTTTCACCTTCTAATGCCATGTTTTTAAGACTAAGTCTAGAAATACGCAAATTACCATCGTATTCTCAAACCGGGAAACCCGCGGCTGCGGGTCAGTTCCTACGAGTTACATTGGTCTCGTGGGAGGTGATGGTGCCACCCACGGGGTCGGTCGGCGGTTGTTTCAAGTTTTCACCCTCTAACGCCATGTTTTTAAGCCTAAGTCTAGAAATACGCAAATTACCGTCGTATTCTCAAACCGGGAGACCCGCGGCTGCGGAGTCAGTTCCTACGAGTTATGTTGGTCTCGTGGGAGGTGTTGGTGCCATCCACGGGGCTGTTCGGGGGATGTTTCGAGTTTTCACCCTCTAACGTCAGGTTTTTAAGCCTATGTCTAGAAATACGCAAATTACCGTAGTACTCTCAAACCGGGAGACCCGCGGCTGCGGGGTCAGTTCCTACGAGTTACGTTGGTCCCGTGGGAGGTGTTAGTGCCACCCACGGGGCCGTTCGGGGGATGTTTCGAGTTTTCACCTTTTAACGCCATGTTTTATGCCTAAGTCTAGAAATAAGCAAATTACCGTCGTATTCTCAAATCGGGAGACCCTCGACTACGAGGTCAGTTCCTACGAGTTACGTTGGTCCCGTGGGAGGTGATGGGGCCACCCGCGGGGCCGTTCGGTGGTTATTTCGAGTTTTCACCCTCTAACGCCATGTTTTTAAGCCTAAGTCTAGAAATACGCAAATTACAGTCGTGTTCTCAAACCGGGAGACCCGCGACTGCGGGGTCAGTTCCTACGAGTTACCTTGGTCCCGTGGAAGGTGTTGGTGCCACCCACGGGGCCGTTCGGTGGCTGTTTCGAGTTTTCACCCTCTAACTCAATGTTTTGCTTAAGTCTAGAAATACGTAAATTACAGTCGTAGTCTCAAACCGGGAGACCCGCGGCTGCAGGGTCAGTTCCTACGAGTTGCGTTGGTCCCGTGGGAGGTGTTGGTGCCACCCACGGGGCCGTTCGGGTGCCGTTTCGAGTTTTCACCCTCTAACGTCATGTTTTTAAGCCTAAGTCTAGAAATACGCAAATTACCGTCGTATTCTCAAATCGGGAGACCCGCGGCTGCGGGGTCAGTTCCTACGAGTTACGTTCGTCCCGTGGGAGGTGTTGGTGCCACCGACGGGGATGTTTCGTGTTTTCACCCTTTAACGCCATGTTTTAAGCCTAAGTCTAGAAATACGCAAATTATCATCGTATTCTCAAACCGGGAGACCCCCGGCTGCGGGGTCAGTTCCTACGAGTTATATTGGCCTCGTGGGAGGTGATGGTGCCACCCACGGGGCCCTTCGGCGGTTGTTTTGAGTTTTCACCCTCTAACGCCATATTTTTAAGCCTAAGTTTAGAAATACGCAAATTACCGTCGTACTCCCAAATCAGGAGACCCGCGACTGCGGGGTCAGTTCCTTCGAGTAACGTTGCTCCCGTGGGAGGTGTTGGTGCCACCCACGGGGCCGTTCGGGGGCTGTTTCGAGTTTTCACCTTCTAACGCCATATTTTAAGCCTAAGTCTAGAAATACGCAAATTACCGTCGTATTCTCAAACTAGGAGACCCTCGACTGCGGGGTCAGTTCCTACGAGTTACGTTGGTCCCGTGGGAGGTGTTGGTCCCACCCACGGGTCCGTTCGGGGGCTGTTTCGAGTTTTCACCTTCTAATGCCATGTTTTTAAGCCTAAGTCTAGAAATACGCAAATTACCGTCGTATTCTCAAACCGAGAGACCCGCGGCTGCGGGGTCAGTTCCAGCGAGTTACGTTGGTCCCGTGGGAGGTGTTGGTGCCATCCATGGATCCGTTCGGGGGCTGTTTCGAGTTTTCACCCTCTAACGTCATGTTTTTAAGCCTAAGTCTAGAAATACGAAAATTACCGTCGTATTCTCAAATCGGGAGACCCGCGGCCGCGGGGTCAGTTCCTACGAGTTACGTTCGTCCCGTGGGAGGTGTTGGTCCCACCCACGGGGCCGTTCGGGGGTTGTTTCGAGTTTTCACCTTCTAACGCCATGTTTTAGGCTTAATTCTAGAAATACGCAAATTACCATCGTATTCTCAAAGCGAGAGACCCGAGGGTGCGGGGTCAGTTCCTACGAGTTATGTTGGTCCCGTGGAAGGTGTTGGTCCCACCCACGGGGCCGTTCGGGGGCTGTTTCGTGTTTTCGCCTTCTAATGCCATGTTTTTAAGACTAAGTCTAGAAATACCAAAATTACCATCGTATTCTCAAACCGGGAGACCCGCGACTGCGGTGTCAGTTCCTACGAGTTACATTGGTCCCGTGGGAGGTGTTGGTGCCACCCACGGGGCCGTTCGGGGGCTGTTTCGAGTTTTCACCCTCTAAGGCCATGTTTTAAGCCTAAGTCTAGAAATACACAAATTACCTTCGTATTCTCAAACCGGGAGACCCGCGGCTGTGGGGTCAGTTCTTACGAGTTACGTTGGTCCCGTGGGAGGTGTTGGTCCCACCCACGGGGCTGTTTCGATTTTTCACCTTCTAACGCCATGTTTTTAACCCTGAGTCTAGAAATACGCAAATTACTGACGTATTCTCAAATCGGGTGACCCGCGGCTGCGGGGTAAGTTCCTACGAGTTACGTTGGTCCCGTGGGAGGTGTTGGTGCCACCCACGGGGCCGTTCGGGGGCTGTTTTGAGTTTTCAGCCTCTAACGCAATGTTTTGCTTAAGACTTGAAATACACAAATTACCGTCATATTCTCAAACCGGGAGACCCGCGGCTACGGGGTCAGTTCCTACGAGTTGCGTTGGTCCCGTGGGAGGTGTTGGTGCCACCCACGGGGCCGTCCGGGAGCTGTTTTGAGATTTCACCTTCTAACGCCATGTTTTAAGCCTAAGTCTAGAAATACGCAAATTACCATCGTATTCTCAAACTGAGAGACCCGCGGCTGCGGGGTCAGTTCCTACGAGTTACGTTGGTCCCACCCATGGGGCCGTTCAGGGGCTGTTTCGAGTTTTCACCTTCTAACGCCATGTTTTAGGCTTAAGTCTAGAAATACGCAAATTACCATCGTATTCTCAAACCGAGAGACCCGCAGCTGCGGGGTCAGTTCGTACGAGTTATGTTGGTCCCATGGGAGGTGTTGGTCCCACCCACGGGGCCGTTCGGGGGCTGTTTCGATTTTTCACCTTCTAACACCATGTTTTTAAGCCTAAGTCTAGAAATACGTAAATTACCATCGTATTCTCAAACCGGGAGACCCGCGGCTGCGGGGTCAGTTCCTACGAGCTACGTTGGTCCCGTGGGAGGTGTTGGTGCCACCCACGGGGCCGTTCGGGGGTTGTTTCGAGTTTTCACCCTCTAACGCCATGTTTTTAAGCCTAAGTCTAGAAATACGTAAATTACCATCGTATTCTCAAACCGGGAGACCCGCGGCTGCGGGGTCAGTTCCTACGAGCTACGTTGGTCCCGTGGGAGGTGTTGGTGCCACCCATGGGGCCGTTCGGGGGTTGTTTCGAGTTTTCACCCTCTAATGTCATGTTTTGCTTAAGTCTAGAAATATGCAAATTACCGTCGTACTCTCAAAGAGGGAGACCCGCGGCTGCGGGGTCAGTTCCAACGAGTTACATTGGTCCCGTGGGAGGTGTTGGTACCACCCACGGGGCCGTTCGGGGGCCGTTTCGAGTTTCCACCCTCTAATGTCATGTTTTTAAGCCTAAGTCTAGAAATACCCAAATTACCGTCGTATTCTCAAATCGGGAGACCCACGGATGCGGGGTCAGTTCCTACAAGTTACGTTCGTCCCGTGGGAGGTGTTGGTGCCACCGACGGGGCCGTTCGGGGGCTGTTTCGATTTTTCACCCTCTAACGCCATATTTTAAGCCTAAGACTAGAAATACGCAAATTACCGTCGTATTCTCAAACCGGGAGACCCGCGGCTGTGGGGTCAGTTCCTACGAGTTACGTTGGTCCCGTGGGAGGTGTTGGTCCCGCCCACGGGGCTGTTTCGAGTTTTCACCTTCTAACGCCATGTTTTTAAGCCTAAGTCTAGAAATACGCAAATTATCATCGTATTCTCAAACCGGGAGACCCACGGCTGGGGGGTCAGTTCCTACGAGTTACATTTGTCTCGTGGGATGTGATGGTGCCACCCACGGGGCCATTCGGCAGTTGTTTCGAGTTTTCACCCTCTAACGCCATATTTTTATGCCTAAGTTTAGAAATACGCAATGTACCGTCGTACTCCCAACTCGGGAGACCCGCGACTGCGGGGTCAGTTCCTGCGAGTAACGTTGGTCCCGTGGGAGGTGTTGGTGCCACCGACGGGGCCGTTCGGGGGATGTTTCGAGTTTTCACCTTTTAACGCCATGTGTTGCTTAAGTCTAGAAATATGCAAATTACCGTCGTATTCTCAAACTGGGAGACCCGCGGCTGCGGGGTTAGTTCCTACGAGTTACGTTGGTCCGTGGGAGGTGTTGGTGCCACCCACGGGGCCGTTCGGGGGCTGTTTCGAGTTTTCACCTTCTAACGTCATGTTTTAGGCTTAAGTCTAGAAATACGCAAATTACCATCGTATTCTCAAAGCGAGAGACCCGCGGCTGCGGGGTCAGTTCCTACGAGTTATGTTGGTCCCGTGGAAGGTGTTGGTCCCATCCACGGGGTAGTTCAGGGGTTATTTCAAGTTTTCATCCTCTAACGCCATGTTTTTAAGCCTAAGTCTAGAAATATGCAAATTATCATCGTATTCTCAAAGCGGGAGACCCACGGCTGTGGGGTCAGTTCCTACGAGTTACATTGGTCTCGAGGGAGGTGATGGTGCCACCCACGGGGTCGTTCGGCGGTTGTTTCAAGTTTTCACCCTCTAACGCCATGTTTTTAAGCCTAAGTCTAGAAATACGTAAATTATCGTCGTATTCTCAAACCGGGAGACCCGCGGCTGCGGAGTCAGTTCCTACGAGTTATGTTGGTCCCGTGGGAGGTGTTGGTGCCATCCACGGGGCTGTTCGGGGGATGTTTTGAGTTTTCACCCTCTAACGTCAGGTTTTTAAGCCTATGTCTAGAAATACGCAAATTACCGTAGTACTCTCAAACCGGGAGACCCGCGGCTGCGGGGTCAGTTCCTACGAGTTACGTTGGTCCCGTGGGAGGTGTTAGTGCCACCCACGGGGCCGTTCGGGGGATGTTTCGAGTTTTCACCTTTTAACGCCATGTTTTATGCCTAAGTCTAGAAATAAGCAAATTACCGTCGTATTCTCAAATCGGGAGACCCTCGACTACGAGGTCAGTTCCTACGAGTTACGTTGGTCCCGTGGGAGGTGATGGGGCCACCCGCGGGGCCGTTCGGTGGTTATTTCGAGTTTTCACCCTCTAACGCCATGTTTTTAAGCCTAAGTCTAGAAATACGCAAATTACAGTCGTGTTCTCAAACCGGGAGACCCGCGACTGCGGGGTCAGTTCCTACGAGTTACCTTGGTCCCGTGGAAGGTGTTGGTGCCACCCACGGGGCCGTTCGGTGGCTGTTTCGAGTTTTCACCCTCTAACTCAATGTTTTGCTTAAGTCTAGAAATACGTAAATTACAGTCGTAGTCTCAAACCGGGAGACCCGCGGCTGCAGGGTCAGTTCCTACGAGTTGCGTTGGTCCCGTGGGAGGTGTTGGTGCCACCCACGGGGCCGTTCGGGTGCCGTTTCGAGTTTTCACCCTCTAACGTCATGTTTTTAAGCCTAAGTCTAGAAATACGCAAATTACCGTCGTATTCTCAAATCGGGAGACCCGCGGCTGCGGGGTCAGTTCCTACGAGTTACGTTCGTCCCATGGGAGGTGTTGGTGCCACCGACGGGGCTGTTTCGTGTTTTCACCCTTTAACGCCATGTTTTAAGCCTAAGTCTAGAAATACGCAAATTATCATCGTATTCTCAAACCGGGAGACCCCCGGCTGCGGGGTCAGTTCCTACGAGTTATATTGGCCTCGTGGGAGGTGATGGTGCCACCCACGGGGCCCTTCGGCGGTTGTTTTGAGTTTTCACCCTCTAACGCCATATTTTTAAGCCTAAGTTTAGAAATACGCAAATTACCGTCGTACTCCCAAATCAGGAGACCCGCGACTGCGGGGTCAGTTCCTTCGAGTAACGTTGCTCCCGTGGGAGGTGTTGGTGCCACCCACGGGGCCGTTCGGGGGCTGTTTCGAGTTTTCACCTTCTAACGCCATATTTTAAGCCTAAGTCTAGAAATACGCAAATTACCGTCGTATTCTCAAACTAGGAGACCCTCGACTGCGGGGTCAGTTCCTACGAGTTACGTTGGTCCCGTGGGAGGTGTTGGTCCCACCCACGGGTCCGTTCGGGGGCTGTTTCGAGTTTTCACCTTCTAATGCCATGTTTTTAAGCCTAAGTCTAGAAATACGCAAATTACCGTCGTATTCTCAAACCGAGAGACCCGCGGCTGCGGGGTCAGTTCCAGCGAGTTACGTTGGTCCCGTGGGAGGTGTTGGTGCCATCCATGGATCCGTTCGGGGGCTGTTTCGAGTTTTCACCCTCTAACGTCATGTTTTTAAGCCTAAGTCTAGAAATACGAAAATTACCGTCGTATTCTCAAATCGGGAGACCCGCGGCCGCGGGGTCAGTTCCTACGAGTTATGTTCGTCCCGTGGGAGGTGTTGGTCCCACCCACGGGGCCGTTCGGGGGCTGTTTCGAGTTTTCACCTTCTAACGCCATGTTTTAGGCTTAATTCTAGAAATACGCAAATTACCATCGTATTCTCAAAGCGAGAGACCCGAGGCTGCGGGGTCAGTTCCTACGAGTTATGTTGGTCCCGTGGAAGGTGTTGGTCCCACCCACGGGGCCGTTCGGGGGCTGTTTCGTGTTTTCACCTTCTAATGCCATGTTTTTAAGACTAAGTCTAGAAATACCAAAATTACCATCGTATTCTCAAACCGGGAGACCCGCGACTGCGGTGTCAGTTCCTACGAGTTACATTGGTCCCGTGGGAGGTGTTGGTGCCACCCACGGGGCCGTTCGGGGGCTGTTTCGAGTTTTCACCCTCTAAGGCCATGTTTTAAGCCTAAGTCTAGAAATACACAAATTACCTTCGTATTCTCAAACCGGGAGACCCGCGGCTGTGGGGTCAGTTCCTACGAGTTACGTTGGTCCCGTGGGAGGTGTTGGTCCCACCCACGGGGCTGTTTCGATTTTTCACCTTCTAACGCCATGTTTTTAACCCTGAGTCTAGAAATACGCAAATTACTGACGTATTCTCAAATCGGGTGACCCGCGGCTGCGGGGTAAGTTCCTACGAGTTACGTTGGTCCCGTGGGAGGTGTTGGTGCCACCCACGGGGCCGTTCGGGGGCTGTTTTGAGTTTTCAGCCTCTAACGCAATGTTTTGCTTAAGACTTGAAATACACAAATTACCGTCATATTCTCAAACCGGGAGACCCGCGGCTACGGGGTCAGTTCCTACGAGTTGCGTTGGTCCCGTGGGAGGTGTTGGTGCCACCCACGGGGCCGTCCGGGGGCTGTTTTGAGATTTCACCTTCTAACGCCATGTTTTAAGCCTAAGTCTAGAAATACGCAAATTACCATCGTATTCTCAAACTGAGAGACCCGCGGCTGCGGGGTCAGTTCCTACGAGTTACGTTGGTCCCACCCATGGGGCCGTTCAGGGGCTGTTTCGAGTTTTCACCTTCTAACGCCATGTTTTAGGCTTAAGTCTAGAAATACGCAAATTACCATCATATTCTCAAACCGAGAGACCCGCAGCTGCGGGGTCAGTTCGTACGAGTTATGTTGGTCCCATGGGAGGTGTTGGTCCCACCCACGGGGCCGTTCGGGGGCTGTTTCGATTTTTCACCTTCTAACACCATGTTTTTAAGCCTAAGTCTAGAAATACGTAAATTACCATCGTATTCTCAAACCGGGAGACCCGCGGCTGCGGGGTCAGTTCCTACGAGCTACGTTGGTCCCGTGGGAGGTGTTGGTGCCACCCACGGGGCCGTTCGGGGGTTGTTTCGAGTTTTCACCCTCTAACGCCATGTTTTTAAGCCTAAGTCTAGAAATACGTAAATTACCATCGTATTCTCAAACCGGGAGACCCGCGGCTGCGGGGTCAGTTCCTACGAGCTACGTTGGTCCCGTGGGAGGTGTTGGTGCCACCCATGGGGCCGTTCGGGGGTTGTTTCGAGTTTTCACCCTCTAATGTCATGTTTTGCTTAAGTTTAGAAATATGCAAATTACCGTCGTACTCTCAAAGAGGGAGACCCGCGGCTGCGGGGTCAGTTCCAACGAGTTACATTGGTCCCGTGGGAGGTGTTGGTACCACCCACGGGGCCGTTCGGGGGCCGTTTCGAGTTTCCACCCTCTAATGTCATGTTTTTAAGCCTAAGTCTAGAAATACCCAAATTACCGTCGTATTCTCAAATCGGGAGACCCACGGCTGCGGGGTCAGTTCCTACAAGTTACGTTCGTCCCGTGGGAGGTGTTGGTGCCACCGACGGGGCCGTTCGGGGGCTGTTTCGATTTTTCACCCTCTAACGCCATATTTTAAGCCTAAGACTAGAAATACGCAAATTACCGTCGTATTCTCAAACCGGGAGACCCGCGGCTGTGGGGTCAGTTCCTACGAGTTACGTTGGTCCCGTGGGAGGTGTTGGTCCCGCCCACGGGGCTGTTTCGAGTTTTCACCTTCTAACGCCATGTTTTTAAGCCTAAGTCTAGAAATACGCAAATTATCATCGTATTCTCAAACCGGGAGACCCACGGCTGGGGGGTCAGTTCCTACGAGTTACATTTGTCTCGTGAGATGTGATGGTGCCACCCACGGGGCCATTCGGCAGTTGTTTCGAGTTTTCACCCTCTAACGCCATATTTTTATGCCTAAGTTTAGAAATACGCAAAGTACCGTCGTACTCCCAACTCGGGAGACCCGCGACTGCGGGGTCAGTTCCTGCGAGTAACGTTGGTCCCGTGGGAGGTGTTGGTGCCACCGACGGGGCCGTTCGGGGGATGTTTCGAGTTTTCACCTTTTAACGCCATGTGTTGCTTAAGTCTAGAAATATGCAAATTACCGTCGTATTCTCAAACTGGGAGACCCGCGGCTGCGGGGTTAGTTCCTACGAGTTACGTTGGTCCGTGGGAGGTGTTGGTGCCACCCACGGGGCCGTTCGGGGGCTGTTTCGAGTTTTCACCTTCTAACGTCATGTTTTAGGCTTAAGTCTAGAAATACGCAAATTACCATCGTATTCTCAAAGCGAGAGACCCGCGGCTGCGGGGTCAGTTCCTACGAGTTATGTTGGTCCCGTGGAAGGTGTTGGTCCCATCCACGGGGTAGTTCAGGGGTTATTTCAAGTTTTCATCCTCTAACGCCATGTTTTTAAGCCTAAGTCTAGAAATATGCAAATTATCATCGTATTCTCAAAGCGGGAGACCCACGGCTGTGGGGTCAGTTCCTACGAGTTACATTGGTCTCGAGGGAGGTGATGGTGCCACCCACGGGGTCGTTCGGCGGTTGTTTCAAGTTTTCACCCTCTAACGCCATGTTTTTAAGCCTAAGTCTAGAAATACGTAAATTATCGTCGTATTCTCAAACCGGGAGACCCGCGGCTGCGGAGTCAGTTCCTACGAGTTATGTTGGTCCCGTGGGAGGTGTTGGTGCCATCCACGGGGCTGTTCGGGGGATGTTTTGAGTTTTCACCCTCTAACGTCAGGTTTTTAAGCCTATGTCTAGAAATACGCAAATTACCGTAGTACTCTCAAACCGGGAGACCCGCGGCTGCGGGGTCAGTTCCTACGAGTTACGTTGGTCCCGTGGGAGGTGTTAGTGCCACCCACGGGGCCGTTCGGGGGATGTTTCGAGTTTTCACCTTTTAACGCCATGTTTTATGCCTAAGTCTAGAAATAAGCAAATTACCGTCGTATTCTCAAATCGGGAGACCCTCGACTACGAGGTCAGTTCCTACGAGTTACGTTGGTCCCGTGGGAGGTGATGGGGCCACCCGCGGGGCCGTTCGGTGGTTATTTCGAGTTTTCACCCTCTAACGCCATGTTTTTAAGCCTAAGTCTAGAAATACGCAAATTACAGTCGTGTTCTCAAACCGGGAGACCCGCGACTGCGGGGTCAGTTCCTACGAGTTACCTTGGTCCCGTGGAAGGTGTTGGTGCCACCCACGGGGCCGTTCGGTGGCTGTTTCGAGTTTTCACCCTCTAACTCAATGTTTTGCTTAAGTCTAGAAATACGTAAATTACAGTCGTAGTCTCAAACCGGGAGACCCGCGGCTGCAGGGTCAGTTCCTACGAGTTGCGTTGGTCCCGTGGGAGGTGTTGGTGCCACCCACGGGGCCGTTCGGGTGCCGTTTCGAGTTTTCACCCTCTAACGTCATGTTTTTAAGCCTAAGTCTAGAAATACGCAAATTACCGTCGTATTCTCAAATCGGGAGACCCGCGGCTGCGGGGTCAGTTCCTACGAGTTACGTTCGTCCCATGGGAGGTGTTGGTGCCACCGACGGGGCTGTTTCGTGTTTTCACCCTTTAACGCCATGTTTTAAGCCTAAGTCTAGAAATACGCAAATTATCATCGTATTCTCAAACCGGGAGACCCCCGGCTGCGGGGTCAGTTCCTACGAGTTATATTGGCCTCGTGGGAGGTGATGGTGCCACCCACGGGGCCCTTCGGCGGTTGTTTTGAGTTTTCACCCTCTAACGCCATATTTTTAAGCCTAAGTTTAGAAATACGCAAATTACCGTCGTACTCCCAAATCAGGAGACCCGCGACTGCGGGGTCAGTTCCTTCGAGTAACGTTGCTCCCGTGGGAGGTGTTGGTGCCACCCACGGGGCCGTTCGGGGGCTGTTTCGAGTTTTCACCTTCTAACGCCATATTTTAAGCCTAAGTCTAGAAATACGCAAATTACCGTCGTATTCTCAAACTAGGAGACCCTCGACTGCGGGGTCAGTTCCTACGAGTTACGTTGGTCCCGTGGGAGGTGTTGGTCCCACCCACGGGTCCGTTCGGGGGCTGTTTCGAGTTTTCACCTTCTAATGCCATGTTTTTAAGCCTAAGTCTAGAAATACGCAAATTACCGTCGTATTCTCAAACCGAGAGACCCGCGGCTGCGGGGTCAGTTCCAGCGAGTTACGTTGGTCCCGTGGGAGGTGTTGGTGCCATCCATGGATCCGTTCGGGGGCTGTTTCGAGTTTTCACCCTCTAACGTCATGTTTTTAAGCCTAAGTCTAGAAATACGAAAATTACCGTCGTATTCTCAAATCGGGAGACCCGCGGCCGCGGGGTCAGTTCCTACGAGTTATGTTCGTCCCGTGGGAGGTGTTGGTCCCACCCACGGGGCCGTTCGGGGGCTGTTTCGAGTTTTCACCTTCTAACGCCATGTTTTAGGCTTAATTCTAGAAATACGCAAATTACCATCGTATTCTCAAAGCGAGAGACCCGAGGCTGCGGGGTCAGTTCCTACGAGTTATGTTGGTCCCGTGGAAGGTGTTGGTCCCACCCACGGGGCCGTTCGGGGGCTGTTTCGTGTTTTCACCTTCTAATGCCATGTTTTTAAGACTAAGTCTAGAAATACCAAAATTACCATCGTATTCTCAAACCGGGAGACCCGCGACTGCGGTGTCAGTTCCTACGAGTTACATTGGTCCCGTGGGAGGTGTTGGTGCCACCCACGGGGCCGTTCGGGGGCTGTTTCGAGTTTTCACCCTCTAAGGCCATGTTTTAAGCCTAAGTCTAGAAATACACAAATTACCTTCGTATTCTCAAACCGGGAGACCCGCGGCTGTGGGGTCAGTTCCTACGAGTTACGTTGGTCCCGTGGGAGGTGTTGGTCCCACCCACGGGGCTGTTTCGATTTTTCACCTTCTAACGCCATGTTTTTAACCCTGAGTCTAGAAATACGCAAATTACTGACGTATTCTCAAATCGGGTGACCCGCGGCTGCGGGGTAAGTTCCTACGAGTTACGTTGGTCCCGTGGGAGGTGTTGGTGCCACCCACGGGGCCGTTCGGGGGCTGTTTTGAGTTTTCAGCCTCTAACGCAATGTTTTGCTTAAGACTTGAAATACACAAATTACCGTCATATTCTCAAACCGGGAGACCCGCGGCTACGGGGTCAGTTCCTACGAGTTGCGTTGGTCCCGTGGGAGGTGTTGGTGCCACCCACGGGGCCGTCCGGGGGCTGTTTTGAGATTTCACCTTCTAACGCCATGTTTTAAGCCTAAGTCTAGAAATACGCAAATTACCATCGTATTCTCAAACTGAGAGACCCGCGGCTGCGGGGTCAGTTCCTACGAGTTACGTTGGTCCCACCCATGGGGCCGTTCAGGGGCTGTTTCGAGTTTTCACCTTCTAACGCCATGTTTTAGGCTTAAGTCTAGAAATACGCAAATTACCATCATATTCTCAAACCGAGAGACCCGCAGCTGCGGGGTCAGTTCGTACGAGTTATGTTGGTCCCATGGGAGGTGTTGGTCCCACCCACGGGGCCGTTCGGGGGCTGTTTCGATTTTTCACCTTCTAACACCATGTTTTTAAGCCTAAGTCTAGAAATACGTAAATTACCATCGTATTCTCAAACCGGGAGACCCGCGGCTGCGGGGTCAGTTCCTACGAGCTACGTTGGTCCCGTGGGAGGTGTTGGTGCCACCCACGGGGCCGTTCGGGGGTTGTTTCGAGTTTTCACCCTCTAACGCCATGTTTTTAAGCCTAAGTCTAGAAATACGTAAATTACCATCGTATTCTCAAACCGGGAGACCCGCGGCTGCGGGGTCAGTTCCTACGAGCTACGTTGGTCCCGTGGGAGGTGTTGGTGCCACCCATGGGGCCGTTCGGGGGTTGTTTCGAGTTTTCACCCTCTAATGTCATGTTTTGCTTAAGTTTAGAAATATGCAAATTACCGTCGTACTCTCAAAGAGGGAGACCCGCGGCTGCGGGGTCAGTTCCAACGAGTTACATTGGTCCCGTGGGAGGTGTTGGTACCACCCACGGGGCCGTTCGGGGGCCGTTTCGAGTTTCCACCCTCTAATGTCATGTTTTTAAGCCTAAGTCTAGAAATACCCAAATTACCGTCGTATTCTCAAATCGGGAGACCCACGGCTGCGGGGTCAGTTCCTACAAGTTACGTTCGTCCCGTGGGAGGTGTTGGTGCCACCGACGGGGCCGTTCGGGGGCTGTTTCGATTTTTCACCCTCTAACGCCATATTTTAAGCCTAAGACTAGAAATACGCAAATTACCGTCGTATTCTCAAACCGGGAGACCCGCGGCTGTGGGGTCAGTTCCTACGAGTTACGTTGGTCCCGTGGGAGGTGTTGGTCCCGCCCACGGGGCTGTTTCGAGTTTTCACCTTCTAACGCCATGTTTTTAAGCCTAAGTCTAGAAATACGCAAATTATCATCGTATTCTCAAACCGGGAGACCCACGGCTGGGGGGTCAGTTCCTACGAGTTACATTTGTCTCGTGAGATGTGATGGTGCCACCCACGGGGCCATTCGGCAGTTGTTTCGAGTTTTCACCCTCTAACGCCATATTTTTATGCCTAAGTTTAGAAATACGCAAAGTACCGTCGTACTCCCAACTCGGGAGACCCGCGACTGCGGGGTCAGTTCCTGCGAGTAACGTTGGTCCCGTGGGAGGTGTTGGTGCCACCGACGGGGCCGTTCGGGGGATGTTTCGAGTTTTCACCTTTTAACGCCATGTGTTGCTTAAGTCTAGAAATATGCAAATTACCGTCGTATTCTCAAACTGGGAGACCCGCGGCTGCGGGGTTAGTTCCTACGAGTTACGTTGGTCCGTGGGAGGTGTTGGTGCCACCCACGGGGCCGTTCGGGGGCTGTTTCGAGTTTTCACCTTCTAACGTCATGTTTTAGGCTTAAGTCTAGAAATACGCAAATTACCATCGTATTCTCAAAGCGAGAGACCCGCGGCTGCGGGGTCAGTTCCTACGAGTTATGTTGGTCCCGTGGAAGGTGTTGGTCCCATCCACGGGGTAGTTCAGGGGTTATTTCAAGTTTTCATCCTCTAACGCCATGTTTTTAAGCCTAAGTCTAGAAATATGCAAATTATCATCGTATTCTCAAAGCGGGAGACCCACGGCTGTGGGGTCAGTTCCTACGAGTTACATTGGTCTCGAGGGAGGTGATGGTGCCACCCACGGGGTCGTTCGGCGGTTGTTTCAAGTTTTCACCCTCTAACGCCATGTTTTTAAGCCTAAGTCTAGAAATACGTAAATTACCGTCGTATTCTCAAACCGGGAGACCCGCGGCTGCGGAGTCAGTTCCTACGAGTTATGTTGGTCCCGTGGGAGGTGTTGGTGCCACCCACGGGGCCGTTCGGGGGCTGTTTCGAGTTTTCACCCTCTAACGTCATGTTTTGCTTAAGTCTAGAAATATGCAAATTACCGCCGTACTCTCAAAGCGGGAGACCCGTGGCTGCGGGGTCAGTTCCACCGAGTTACATTGGTCCCGTGGGAGGTGTTGGTGCCACCCACGGGGCCGTTCGGGTGTCGTTTTGAGTTTTCACCCTCTAACGTCATGTTTTTAAGCCTAAGTCTAGAAGTACGCAAATTACCGTCGTATTCTCAAATTAGGAGACCCGCGGCTGCGGGTTCAGTTCCTACGAGTTACGTTCGTCCCGTGGGAGGTGTTGGTGCCACCGACGGGGCAGTTTCGAGTTTTCACCCTCTAACGCCATATTTTAACCCTAAGTCTAGAAATACGCAAAATTATCATCGTATTCTCAAACCGGGAGACCCCCGGCTGTGGGGTCAGTTCCTACGAGTTACATTGGCCTCGTGGGAGGTGATGGTGCCACCCACGGGGCCCTTCGGCGGTTGTTTCGAGTTTTCACCCTCTAACGCTATATTTTTAAGCCTAAGTTTAGAAATACGCAAATTACCGTCGTACTCCCAAATCGGGAGACCCGCGACTGCGGGGTCAGTTCCTACGAGTAACGTTGCTCCCGTGGGAGGTGTTGGTGCCACCCACGGGGCCGTCCGGGGGCTGTTTCTAGTTTTCACCTTCTAACGCCATATTTTTAGCCTAAGTCTAGAAATATGCAAATTACCGTCGTATTCTCAAACTAGGAGACCCTCGACTGCGGGGTCAGTTCCTACGAGTTACGTTGGTCCCGTGGGAGGTGTTGGTCCCACCCACGGGTCCGTTCGGGGGCTGTTTCGAGTTTTCACCTTCTAATGCCATGTTTTTAAGCCTAAGTCTAGAAATATGCAAATTACCTTCGTATTCTCAAACCGAGAGACCCACGGCTGCGGGGTCAGTTCCAACGAGTTACGTTGGTCCCGTGGGAGGTGTTGGTGCCATCCATGGAGCCGTTCGGGGGCTGTTTCGAGTTTTCACCCTCTAACGTCATGTTTTTAAGCCTAAGTCTAGAAATACAAAAATTACCGTCGTATTCTCAAATCGGGAGACCCGCGGCTGCGGGGTCAGTTCCTACGAGTTACATTCGTCCCGTGGGAGGTGTTGGTCCCACCCACGGGGCCGTTCGGGGGCTGTTTCGAGTTTTCACCTTCTAACGCCATGTTTTTAAGCCTAAGTCTAGAAATACGCAAATTATAATCGTATTCTCAAACTGGGAGACCCACGGCTGGGGGGTCAGTTCTTACGAGTTACATTGGTCTCGTGGGAGGTGATGGTGCCACCCACGGGGCCGTTCGGCGGTTGTTTCGAGTTTTCACCCTCTAACGCCATGTTTTTAAGCCTAAGTCTAGAAATACCCAAATTATCATCGTATTCTCAAACCGGGAGACCCGCGACTGCGGTGTCAGTTCCTACGAGTTACATTGGTCCCGTGGGAGGTGTTGGTGCCACCCACGGGGCCGTTCGGGGGATGTTTCGAGTTTTCACCCTCTAACGCCATGTTTTAAGCCTAAGTCTAGAAATACGCAAAATTACCTTCGTATTCTCAAACCGGGAGACCCGTGGCTGTGGGGTCAGTTCCTACGAGTTACGTTGGTCCCGTGGGAGGTGTTGGTCCCACCCACGGGGCTGTTTCGAGTTTTCACCTTCTAACGCCATGTTTTTAAGCCTGAGTCTAGAAATACGCAAATTACTGACGTATTCTCAAATCGGGTGACCCGCGACTCCGGGGTAAGTTCCTACGAGTTACGTTGGTCCCGTGGGAGGTGTTGGTGCCACCCACGGGGCCGTTCGGGGGCTGTTTCGAGTTTTCACCCTCTAACGCAATGTTTTGCTTAAGTCTTGAAATACACAAATTACCGTCATATTCTCAAACCGGGAGACCCGCGGCTGCGGGGTCAGTTCCTACGAGTTGCGTTGGTCCCGTGGGAGGTGTTGTTGCCACCCACGGGGCCGTCCGGGGGTTGTTTCGAGTTTTCACCCTCTAACGCCATGTTTTAAGCCTAAGTCTAGAAATACGCAAATTATCATCGTATTCTCAAACCGGGAGACCCACGGCTGGGGGGTCAGTTCCTACGAGTTACATTGGTCTCGTGGGAGGTGATGGTGCCACCCACGGGGCCATTCGGCGGTTGTTTCGTGTTTTCACCCTCTAACGCCATATTTTTAAGCCTAACTTTAGAAATTCGGAAATTACCGTCGTACTATCAAATCGGGAGACCTGAGACTGCGGGGTCAGTTCCTACGAGTAACGTTGGTCCCGTGGGAGGTGTTGGTGCCACCCACGGGGCCGTTCGGGGGCTGTTTCAAGTTTTCACCTTCTAAGGCCATATTTTAAGCCCAAGTCTAGATATACGCAAATTACCGTCGTATTCTCAAACCAGGAGACCCTCGGCTGCGGGGTCAGTTCCTACGAGTTACGTTGGTCCCGTGGGTGGTGTTGGTCCCACCCACGGGTCCGTTCGGGGGCTGTTTCGAGTTTTCACTTTCTAACGCCATGTTTTTAAGCCTAATTCTAGAAATACGCAAATTACCGTCGTATTCTCAAACTGAGAGACCCGCGGCTGCGGGGTCAGTTCCTACGAGTTACGTTGGTCCCACCCATGGGGTCGTTCAGGGGCTGTTTCGAGTTTTCACCTTCTAACGCCATGTTTTAGGCTTAAGTCTAGAAATACGCAAATTACCATCGTATTCTCAAACCGAGAGACCCGCAGCTGCGGGGTCAGTTCGTACGAGTTATGTTGGTCCCATGGGAGGTGTTGGTCCCACCCACGGGGCCGTTCGGGGGCTGTTTCGATTTTTCACCTTCTAACACCATGTTTTTAAGCCTAAGTCTAGAAATACGTAAATTACCATCGTATTCTCAAACCGGGAGACCCGCGGCTGCGGGGTCAGTTCCTACGAGCTACGTTGGTCCCGTGGGAGGTGTTGGTGCCACCCACGGGGCCGTTCGGGGGTTGTTTCGAGTTTTCACCCTCTAACGCCATGTTTTTAAGCCTAAGTCTAGAAATACGTAAATTACCATCGTATTCTCAAACCGGGAGACCCGTGGCTGCGGGGTCAGTTCCTACGAGCTACGTTGGTCCCGTGGGAGGTGTTGGTGCCACCCATGGGGCCGTTCGGGGGTTGTTTCGAGTTTTCACCCTCTAATGTCATGTTTTGCTTAAGTCTAGAAATATGCAAATTACCGTCGTACTCTCAAAGAGGGAGACCCGCGGCTGCGGGGTCAGTTCCAACGAGTTACATTGGTCCCGTGGGAGGTGTTGGTACCACCCACGGGGCCGTTCGGGGGCCGTTTCGAGTTTCCACCCTCTAATGTCATGTTTTTAAGCCTAAGTCTAGAAATACCCAAATTACCGTCGTATTCTCAAATCGGGAGACCCACGGCTGCGGGGTCAGTTCCTACAAGTTACGTTCGTCCCGTGGGAGGTGTTGGTGCCACCGACGGGGCCGTTCGGGGGATGTTTCGATTTTTCACCCTCTAACGCCATATTTTAAGCCTAAGACTAGAAATACGTAAATTACCGTCGTATTCTCAAACCGGGAGACCCGCGGCTGTGGGGTCAGTTCCTACGAGTTACGTTGGTCCCGTGGGAGGTGTTGGTCCCGCCCACGGGGCTGTTTCGAGTTTTCACCTTCTAACGCCATGTTTTTAAGCCTAAGTCTAGAAATACGCAAATTATCATCGTATTCTCAAACCGGGAGACCCACGGCTGGGGGGTCAGTTCCTACGAGTTACATTTGTCTCGTGGGATGTGATGGTGCCACCCACAGGGCCATTCGGCAGTTGTTTCGAGTTTTCACCCTCTAACGCCATATTTTTATGCCTAAGTTTAGAAATACGCAAAGTACCGTCGTACTCCCAACTCGGGAGACCCGCGACTGCGGGGTCAGTTCCTGCGAGTAACGTTGGTCCCGTGGGAGGTGTTGGTGCCACCGACGGGGCCGTTCGGGGGATGTTTCGAGTTTCCACCTTTTAACGCCATGTGTTGCTTAAGTCTAGAAATATGCAAATTACCGTCGTATTCTCAAACTGGGAGACCCGCGGCTGCGGGGTTAGTTCCTACGAGTTACGTTGGTCCGTGGGAGGTGTTGGTGCCACCCACGGGGCCGTTCGGGGGCTGTTTCGAGTTTTCACCTTCTAACGTCATGTTTTAGGCTTAAGTCTAGAAATACGCAAATTACCATCGTATTCTCAAAGCGAGAGACCCGCGGCTGCGGGGTCAGTTCCTACGAGTTATGTTGGTCCCGTGGAAGGTGTTGGTCCCATCCACGGGGTAGTTCAGGGGTTATTTCAAGTTTTCATCCTCTAACGCCATGTTTTTAAGCCTAAGTCTAGAAATATGCAAATTATCATCGTATTCTCAAAGCGGGAGACCCACGGCTGTGGGGTCAGTTCCTACGAGTTACATTGGTCTCGAGGGAGGTGATGGTGCCACCCACGGGGTCGTTCGGCGGTTGTTTCAAGTTTTCACCCTCTAACGCCATGTTTTTAAGCCTAAGTCTAGAAATACGTAAATTACCATCGTATTCTCAAACCGGGAGACCCGCGGCTGCGGAGTCAGTTCCTACGAGTTATGTTGGTCCCGTGGGAGGTGTTGGTGCCATCCACGGGGCTGTTCGGTGGATGTTTCGAGTTTTCACCCTCTAACGTCAGGTTTTTAAGCCTATGTCTAGAAATACGCAAATTACCGTAGTACTCTCAAACCGGGAGACCCGCGGCTGCGGGGTCAGTTCCTACGAGTTACGTTGGTCCCGTGGGAGGTGTTAGTGCCACCCATGGGGCCGTTCGGGGGATGTTTCGAGTTTTCACCTTTTAACGCCATGTTTTAAGCCTATGTCTAGAAATAAGCAAATTACCATCGTATTCTCAAATCGGGAAACCCTCGACTACGAGGTCAGTTCCTATGAGTTACGTTGGTCCCGTGGGAGGTGATGGGGCCACCCGCGGGGCCGTTCGGTGGTTATTTCGAGTTTTCACCCTCTAACGCCATGTTTTTAAGCCTAAGTCTAGAAATACGCAAATTACAGTGGTGTTCTCAAATCGGGAGACCAGCGACTGCGGGGTCAGTTCCTACAAGTTACCTTGGTCCCGTGGGAGGTGTTGGTGCCACCCACGGGGCCGTTTGGTGGCTGTTTCGAGTTTTCACCCTCTAACTCAATGTTTTTCTTAAGTCTAGAAATACGGAAATTACAGTCGTATTCTCAAACCGGGAGACCCGCGGCTGCGGGGTCAGTTCCTACGAGTTGCGTTGGTCCCGTGGGAGGTGTTGGTGCCACCCACGGGGCCGTTCGGGGGCTGTTTCGAGATTTCACCTTCTAACGCCATGTTTTAAGCCCAAGTCTAGAAATACGCAAATTACCGTCGTATTCTCAAACTGGGAGACCCGCGGTTGCGGGGTCAGTTCCTTAGAGTTACGTTGGTCCCACCCACGGGGCCGTTCGGGGGCTGTTTTGAGTTTTCACCTTCTAACGCCATGTTTTAGGCTTAAGTCTAGAAATACGCAAATTATCGTCGTTTTATAAAACCGAGAGACCCGCAGCTACAGGGTCAGTTCCTACGAGTTACGTTGGTCCCGTGGGAGGTGTTGGTCCCACCCACGGGGCCGTTCGGCGGTAGTTTCGAGTTTTCACCCTCTAACGCCATGTTTTTAAGCGTAAGTCTAGAAATATGCAAATTATTGTCGTATTCTCAAACTAGGAGACCCGCAGCTGCGGGGTCAGTTCCTACGAGTTAGATTGGTCCCGTGGGAGGTGTTGGTGCCACCCACAGGGCCGTTCGGGGGTTGTTTCGAGTTTTCACCCTCTAACGTCATGTTTTGCTTAAGTCTAGAAATATGCAAATTACCGCCGTACTCTCAAAGCGGGAGACCCGTGGCTGCGGGGTCAGTTCCAACGAGTTACATTGGTCCCGTGGGAGGTGTTGGTGCCACCCACGGGGCCGTTCGGGTGCCGTTTCGAGTTTTCACCCTCTAACGTCATGTTTTTAAGCCTAAGTCTAGAAGTACGCAAATTACCGTCGTATTCTCAAATTAGGAGACCCGCGGCTGCGGGTTCAGTTCCTACGAGTTACGTTCGTCCCGTGGGAGGTGTTGGTGCCACCGACGGGGCAGTTTCGAGTTTTCACCCTCTAACGCCATATTTTAAGCCTAAGTCTAGAAATACGCAAATTATCATCGTATTCTCAAACCGGGAGACCCCCGGCTGTGGGGTCAGTTCCTACGAGTTACATTGGCCTCGTGGGAGGTGATGGTGCCACCCACGGGGCCCTTCGGCGGTTGTTTCGAGTTTTCACCCTCTAACGCTATATTTTTAAGCCTAAGTTTAGAAATACGCAAATTACCGTCGTACTCCCAAATCGGGAGACCCGCGACTGCGGGGTCAGTTCCTACGAGTAACGTTGCTCCCGTGGGAGGTGTTGGTGCCACCCACGGGGCCGTCCGGGGGCTGTTTCTAGTTTTCACCTTCTAACGCAATATTTTTAGCCTAAGTCTAGAAATATGCAAATTACCGTCGTATTCTCAAACTAGGAGACCCTCGACTGCGGGGTCAGTTCCTACGAGTTACGTTGGTCCCGTGGGAGGTGTTGGTCCCACCCACGGGTCCGTTCGGGGGCTGTTTCGAGTTTTCACCTTCTAATGCCATGTTTTTAAGCCTAAGTCTAGAAATACGCAAATTACCTTCGTATTCTCAAACCGAGAGACCCACGGCTGCGGGGTCAGTTCCAACGAGTTACGTTGGTCCCGTGGGAGGTGTTGGTGCCATCCATGGAGCCGTTCGGGGGCTGTTTCGAGTTTTCACCCTCTAACGTCATGTTTTTAAGCCTAAGTCTAGAAATACAAAAATTACCGTCGTATTCTCAAATCGGGAGACCCGCGGCTGCGGGGTCAGTTCCTACGAGTTACATTCGTCCCGTGGGAGGTGTTGGTCCCACCCACGGGGCCGTTCGGGGGCTGTTTCGAGTTTTCACCTTCTAACGCCATGTTTTTAAGCCTAAGTCTAGAAATACGCAAATTATAATCGTATTCTCAAACCGGGAGACCCACGGCTGGGGGGTCAGTTCTTACGAGTTACATTGGCCTCGTGGGAGGTGATGGTGCCACCCACGGGGCCGTTCGGCGGTTGTTTCGAGTTTTCACCCTCTAACGCCATGTTTTTAAGCCTAAGTCTAGAAATACCCAAATTATCGTCGTATTCTCAAACCGGGAGACCCGCGACTGCGGTGTCAGTTCCTACGAGTTACATTGGTCCCGTGGGAGGTGTTGGTGCCACCCACGGGGCCGTTCGGGGGATGTTTCGAGTTTTCACCCTCTAACGCCATGTTTTAAGCCTAAGTCTAGAAATACGCAAAATTACCTTCGTATTCTCAAACCGGGAGACCCGCGGCTGTGGGGTCAGTTCCTACGAGTTACGTTGGTCCCGTGGGAGGTGTTGGTCCCACCCACGGGGCTGTTTCGAGTTTTCACCTTCTAACGCCATGTTTTTAAGCCTGAGTCTAGAAATACGCAAATTACTGACGTATTCTCAAATCGGGTGACCCGCGACTGCGGGGTAAGTTCCTACGAGTTACGTTGGTCCCGTGGGAGGTGTTGGTGCCACCCACGGGGCCGTTCGGGGGCTGTTTCGAGTTTTCACCCTCTAACGCAATGTTTTGCTTAAGTCTTGAAATACACAAATTACCGTCATATTCTCAAACCGGGAGACCCGCGGCTGCGGGGTCAGTTCCTACGAGTTGTGTTGGTCCCGTGGGAGGTGTTGTTGCCACCCACGGGGCCGTCCGGGGGTTGTTTCGAGTTTTCACCCTCTAACGCCATGTTTTAAGCCTAAGTCTAGAAATACGCAAATTATCATCGTATTCTCAAACCGGGAGACCCACGGCTGGGGGGTCAGTTCCTACGAGTTACATTGGTCTCGTGGGAGGTGATGGTGCCACCCACGGGGCCATTCGGCGGTTGTTTCGTGTTTTCACCCTCTAACGCCATATTTTTAAGCCAAACTTTAGAAATTCGGAAATTACCGTCGTACTATCAAATCGGGAGACCTGAGACTGCGGGGTCGGTTCCTACGAGTAACGTTGGTCCCGTGGGAGGTGTTGGTGCCACCCACGGGGCCGTTCGGGGGCTGTTTCAAGTTTTCACCTTCTAAGGCCATATTTTAAGCCCAAGTCTAGATATACGCAAATTACCGTCGTATTCTCAAACCAGGAGACCCTCGGCTGCGGGGTCAGTTCCTACGAGTTACGTTGGTCCCGTGGGTGGTGTTGGTCCCACCCACGGGTCCGTTCGGGGGCTGTTTCGAGTTTTCACTTTCTAACGCCATGTTTTTAAGCCTAATTCTAGAAATACGCAAATTACCGTCGTATTCTCAAATCGGGAGACCCGCGGCTGCGGGGTCAGTTCCTACGAGTTACGTTGGTCCCGTGGGAGGTGTTGGCGCCATCCATGGAGCCGTTTGGGGGCTTTTTTGAGTTTTCACCCTCTAATGTCTTGTTTTTAAGCCTAAGTCTAGAAATACGCAAATTACCGTAGAACTTTCAAACCGTGAGACCCGCGGCTGTGGGGTCAGTTCCTACGAGTTACGTTGTTCCTGTGGGAGGTGTTGGCGCCACCCATGGGGCCGTTCGGGGGATGTTTCGAGTTTTCACCTTTTAACGCCATGTTTTGCTTAAGTCTAGAAATACGTAAATTACCGTCGTATTCTCAAACCGGGAGACCCTCGGCTGCGGGGTCAGTTCCTACGAGTTGCATTGGTCCCGCGGGTAGTGTTGGTGCCACCCGCGGGGCCGTTCGGGTGCTGTTTCGAGTTTTCACCCTCTAATGCCATGTTTTTAAGCCTAAGTCTAGAAATAGACAAATTATCGTCGTATTCTCAAACCGAGAGTCTCGCGGTTGCTCGGTCAGTTCCTACGAGTTACATTGGTCCCGTGGGAGGTGTTAGTTCCACCCAAGGGGCAGTTCGGGGGTTGTTTCGAGTTTTCACACTCTAACGCCATGTTTTTAAGCCTAAGTCTAGAAATATGGAAATTATCATCGTATTCTCAAACCGGGAGACCCACGGCTGTGGGGTCAGTTCCTACGAGTTACATTGGTCTCGTGGGAGGTGATGGTGCCACCCACGGGGCCGTTCGGCGGTTGTTTCGAGTTTTCACCCTCTAACGCCATGTTTTTAAGCCTAAGTCTAGAAAGACGCAAATTACTGTCGTATTCTCAAACCGGGAGACCCGCGACTGCGGGGTCAATTCCTATGAGTTACATTGGTCCCGTGGTAGGTTATGGTGCCACCCACGGGGCCGTTCGCGGGCTGTTTCGAGTTTTCACCCTCTAACGCCATGTTTTTAAGCATAAGTCTAGAAATACGCAAATTACTGTTGTATTCTTAAACCGGGAGACCCGCGGCTGCGGGGTCAGTTCCTACGAGTTACGTTGGTCCCCTGGGAGGTGTTGGTGCCACCCACGGGGCCGTTCAGGGGCTGTTTCGAGTTTTCACCCTCTAACGCAATGTTTTGCTTAAGTCTAGAAATATGCAAATTACCGTCGTATTCTCAAACCGGGAGAACCGAGGCTGCGGGGTCAGTTCCTACGAGTTGCGTTGGTCCCGTGGGAGGTGTTGGTGCCACCCACGGGGCCGTTCGAGGGCTGTTTCGATATTTCACCTTCTAACGCCATGTTTTAAGCCTAAGTCTAGAAATACGCAAATTACCGTCGTATTCCCAAACTGGGAGACCCGCGGCTACGGGGTCAGTTCCTACGAGTTACGTTGGTCCCGTGGGAGGTGTTGGTGCCACCCACGGGGCCGTTCGGGGGCTATTTCGAGTTTTCATCTTCTAACGCAATGTTTTAGGCTGAAGTCTAGAAATACGCAAATTATCATCGTATTCTCAAACCGAGAGACCTGCGGGGTCAATTCCTACGAGTTACGTTGGTCTCGTGGGAGGTGTTGGTCCCACCCACGGGGCCGTTCGGGGGCTGTTTCGAGTTTTCACCTTCTAACGCCACGTGTTTAAGCCTAAGTCTAGAAATATGCAAATTACCATCGTATTCTCAAACCGGGAGACCCGCGGCTGCGAGGTCAGTTCCTACGAGTTGCGTTGGTCCCGTGGGAGGTGTTGGTGCCACCCACGGGGCCGTTCGGGGGCTGTTTCGAGTTTTCACCCTCTAACATCAAGTTTTGCTTAAGTCTAGAAATATGCAAATTACCGTCGTACTCTCAAAGCGGGAGACCCGCGGCTGCGGGGTCAGTTCCAACGAGTTACACTGGTCCCGTGGGAGGTGTTGGTACCACCCACGGGGCCGTTCGGGGGCTGTTTTGAGTTTTCACCCTCTAACGCCATGTTTTTAAGCCTGTGTCAAGAAATATGCAAATTACCATCGTACTCTCAAACCGGGAGACCCGCGGCTGCGGGGTCAGTTCCTACGAGTTACATTGGTCCCGTGGGAGGTGTTGGTGCCACCCACGGGGACGTTTGGGGGCTGTTTCGAGTTTTCACCCTCTAACGCCATGTTTTGCTTAAGTCTAGAAATATTCAAATTACCATCGTATTCTCAAATAGGGAGACCCGCGATTGCGAGGTCAGTTCCAACGAGTTACATTGGTCCCGTGGGAGGTGTTGGTGCCACCCACGGGGACGTTTGGGGGCTGTTTCGAGTTTTCTCCCTCTAACGCCATGTTTTTAATTCTAAGTCAAGAAATATGCAAATTATAGTCGTATTCTCAAACCGGGAGACCCGCGGCTGCGGGGTCAGTTCCTACGAGTTACATTGGTCCCGTGGGCGGTGTTGGTGCCACCCACGGGGACGTTCGGGGGTTGTTTCGAGTTTTCACCCTCTAACGCCATGTGTTTAATCCTAAGTCAAGAAATATGCAAATTATCGTCGTATTCTCAAACCGGGAATTCCGCGACTGTGGGGTCAGTTCCTACAAGTTACATTGGTCCTGTGGAAGTTGTTAGTACCACCCACGGGGCCGTTCAGGAGCTGTTTTGAGTTTTCACCCTCTAATGCCATGTTTTGCTTAAGTCTAGAAATATGCAAATTACCGTCGTACTCTCAAAGCGAAAGACCCGCGGCTGCGGGGTCAGTTCCTACGAGTTAGATTGGTCCCGTGGGAGGTGTTGGTGCCACCCACGGGGCCGTTTGGGGGCTGTTTCGAGTTTTCACCCTCTAACGTCATGTTTTTAAGCCTAAGTCTAGAAATATGCAAATTACCGTCGTACTCTCAAACCGGGAGACCCGCGGATGTGGGGTCAGTTCCTACGAGTTACATTGGTCCCGTGGGAGGTGTTGGTGCCACCCACGGGGACGTTCGGGGGTTGTTTCGAGTTTTCATCCTCTAACGCCATGTTTTTAAGCCTAAGTCAAGAATTATGCAAATTATCGTCGTATTCTCAAACCGGGAGACCCGCGGCTGTGGGGTCAGTTCCTACGAGTTACATTGGTCCCGTGGGAGGTGTTGGTGCCACCCACGGGGCCGTTCGGGGACTATTTCGAGCTTTCACCCTCTAACGCCATGTTTTTAATCCTAAGTCAAGAAATATGAAAATTATCGTCGTATTCTCAAACCGGGAGTCACGCGACTACGGGGTCAGTTCCTACGAGTTACATTGGTCCCGTGCGAGGTGTTGTTGCCACTCACGGGGCTGTTCGGGGGCTGTTTTGGGTTTTCCCCCACTAACGGCATGTTTTTAAGCCTAAGTCTAGAAATATGCAAATTATCGTCGTATTCTGTGTACCTTGCTGCTCGTTGCTTCTAGTATTTTCATTACTTTTGTTGTAATGTTATGCCCTTGAAATGGATATTGTAATGTGCTTCTAGTACTTTAATTCTAACTATGTTGCTTTCGTTGTAATGTAAGGTTGTGTAATTTTCGGATATATGTTTATGTAATCGCCAATTCTGGATATTATAAGTTTATGTTGATGTCATTATGATATGTATGTATACTAAAAATGTATCATCTAGTGCTACTGAAATATGTATACTAAAAATTTATACTAAAATACGTATACTAAAAATGTATACTAAAATATGTATACTAAAAATGCCAATTCTGGATATTATAAGTTTTCGAATACACTGAAATATGTATACTAAAAATGTATACATATTGTGCTACTGATTCACTGATCTGGTGCTACAGATACCTGGTGCTACATAATGGTAGTGAAATGAAATGTGAGACAAATTAGTTAGTCAATTAAACATGCTACACATATTATACATGCTGCACAGATTAATTATTTGATGCTAATCTGTTATCTGATGCTACTTAATACTAAAAATGTATAGATTAGCACCAGATCAGTTATCTGATGCAATAGATTAGCACCAGATCTATACTCATTAACTGATTAGTTATCTGATGCAATAGTTATCTGAAGCAATAGTTTTATCAGAGATCCGTTACATCAGTGATCAGTTACATCGATTATACATATTGATCAGTTACATCAGTGATCAATTACATTTACATATTTATCAGTTATATCAGTTATACTACTCAATTATAATACTCATGTATTCTCAATTATACTCAGTCATATTGATCAGTTATACTACTCAGTTATACATGATCAATTATACATGACATGAGATCAGTTATACATGATCAATTATACTACTCATTTATTAGTGATCAGTTATTCTACTGACATAAGTTATACTAACTCATTTATCAGTGACCAGTTATTCTACTCAGTTATACCAACTCATTTATCAGCTAGGGTGCTGCACAGATTACAGACATATGTAAGAAGAGTATGTAAATGGTTCATTTGATCTGATCTGTGCTATCATTTTCTGTGTTAGTATGTAAATGGTTGTGAAGATACCTTTCATTTACTCATTTAAATGGTTGTGAAGATACCCTTCATTTTCTGTGTTCATGTAAATGGTTCATTTATCAGTTATACACTACTCGTTTATCATTTTTTGTACTTGCATTATACACTACTCATTTTCTGTTTTCTGTGCTAGCATTATTTTTTTTTTGTGCTACTCTATTTTCTGTGCTTCCTCTGCATTGTGCTAGTATTTACTCTCTTTTTATACATGCTTAGCAGGAATGCAGAACCAAAACTTTCCACCGCTCCGCCCACCAAAACCACATAGTACCAATGTCATTCTAGTTGGCCTGCGATCTCATAAGGTCGATGGAAATAAAAAGAAATCCCATCTGCGATGGAACGAGCTAATGGATGGGTTCCTAATCCATTCTCTTTGTGCCCAGGTGCTCGGACGCATCAGAGGGTTGACAATGGTTTCACTGTCACCTAGATAAAAGTCGTAATAGATACTGTTGAAGTCGTAATAGATACGTATTTTGGATTTAAACTTAATGGGGGAGCTCATTACATCTTTATATGCAGTCGTAATGTAAATTATGGTATTAATGGTATTTGACAACACAGTCTTCCCCACACACTGTATTACCCATATCTAAGTCTAGATATTTTCACATAATCATCGTATTCTCAAACTAGGGGTCCCGTGATCGCGCGATCAGT
Source organism: Sambucus nigra (assembly GCA_949130495.1). Taxonomy (NCBI): domain Eukaryota; kingdom Viridiplantae; phylum Streptophyta; class Magnoliopsida; order Dipsacales; family Adoxaceae; genus Sambucus; species Sambucus nigra. The sequence goes on from OX422216.1 coordinate 203,027,281, forward strand.
TCCTACGAGTTACATTGGTCCCGAGCGAGGTGTTGGTGCCACTCACGAGGCCGTTCGGGGGCTATTTCGGGTTTTCCCCCACTAACGCCATGTTTTTAATCCTAATTCAAAAAATATGCAAATTATCGTCGTATTCTCGAACCGAGGGTCCCATGATCGCGTGGTCAGTTCCTACAAGTTACATTGGTCCCGAGCGAGGTGTTGGTGCCACTCACGGGACCGTTCGGGGGCTGTTTCGGGTTTTCCCCCACTAACACCATGTTTTTAAGCCTAAGTCTGGAAATATGCAAATTATCGTCGTATTCTTGAACCGGGGGTCCCGTGATCGCGCGATCAGTCCCTACGTGTTACATTGGTCCCGTGAGAGGTGTTGGTGCCTCTCACGGGACCATACGGGGCTGTTTCGAGTTTTCACCTTCTAACGCCTTATTTTCAAGCTTAAGTCCTTATATTTTCAAATTATCGTCATATTCTCAAACCGGGAGTCCCGTGATCGCGCTGTTAGTTCCTACGAGTTACATTGGTCCCATGAAAGGTGTTGGTGCCTCTCAGAGGACCGTACGGGGGTTATTTCATATTTTCACCCTCTAATGCCTTGTTTTCAAGCTTAAGTCCTCATATTTTCAAATTATCATCGTATTCTCAAACCGAGAGTCCCATGATCGCACGGTCAGTTCTTACGTGTTACATTGGTCTCGTGAGAGGTGTTGGTGCCTCTCACGGGACGGTACGGGGGCTGTTTCGTGTTTTCGCCCTCTAACGCCCTGTTTTCAAGCTTAAGTCCTCATATTTTCAAATTATCATCGTATTCTGAAACCGAGAGTCTTGTGATCGCGCGTTCAGTTCCTACGAGTTACATTGGTCCCGTGAGAGGTGTTGGTGCCTCTTACGGGACCGTACGGGGGTTGTTTCGTGTTTTCACCCTCTCACAGGTTCGTTTGTGGGATGTTTCGGGTTTCTCCCCTCTAACGCCATGTTTTTAAGCTTATGTCTAGACATTAGCAAGTTATCGTCTTATTCTGAAACTGGGAGTCTAAAATATTTTCAACATATTATCCAACAATCAAACCAAAAATTATTCCGTATTCCTTCTAATTATCCCGTATTCCTTCTAATTATCCCATACTCCTTCTAACATACTATCCAACAATAAGCCAACAACCAATAATTATCCAACAACCAAACCAAACCAATAATTATCCCGTACTCCTTCTATCATCTAAAAGATTTAATAGATAATGTATATCAATTATATAACTACTTTAGTTAAAGTAAAGAGTACCTGGTGTGTAATGAAGAACTGGTATGTAATGAAGAACAGGTATCTAATTGGTTAGATCTGCAATACGTAAACAACGTTTTATGAAGAACGGGTATGTAAAATTAAAGAAAGTACCTCACAAAACCACTGAAGAAATAGATTTGCTGCCTATAATATGTCGTAGATTTACATATGACGCAGATTTATTCCCCAATTTTAACACCGTAATTCAAACGAACGTGAGCAACCTGTTGCCTATAATATGTAAAGAAAAGTACACAAAGGCAAAGGAGAACAAAAATCTATAATATCAACCCGGTGCCTATAATGTCAATGTAGTTGTGATTATTACGCTTCCATTTTAAGGTTTTAAAATACATATCCAATCAAGTTGATCACAACAAATCTCAAACTAAAACAGAACTGTATGAAATCAACAAAATTATGGCATACATGTCAAGTTAAAATATGAATGAACGAAATCAAGTTGTATTTGTTCCATGTCAAGTTGTAACCTCCTAATATCTTGACGTAAACGTCAAAAAATGCACATTAATCGCAAGATATGTGATATACTTTTTCATAGGCAAATCAAGAGCACACCCAACAAATTTAATAACATGTACATTTATCGACACTAGTATCAATTCAATAAATTCAACATAGTATCCAACAACCAAGCCAACAATATCTCACTATAGTAATGTGCACACATGTTTGTGACTCGTATGTCAAAAAAATCATTTAATTATATTTTCTCAAAAAAAAACAAGACAAGCATATTTTGTAAAAAAAAATACACACATATACAATCTAGGGTTTATTGACATAATCTATACATACACACACATACAATCTAGGGTTTATTGACATAATCTATACACACACACACATACTATTTAGGGTTTACTAAACCCTAATATTTTTTTTGACATAAATCTATACATACACACACATACAATCTATACATACACACACATACACACATACAAACATAAATCTACAAATACATACACAAAAATTAGGGCTTTAGATAGAAATCAAGAAATCCAAATGAATCAATACATACCAACTGAAATCGATATTAGACAGGACGAGATGACTGAACAAAAATACAATAGAAGAATAGAGCAATTTTGGTTTGAAAAAAGGGACAAAATGATCCATATTGGAATTTCCCAAAAACTACCTTAATATCTAAAAGAAGTAAATGCTTCGGCTTTGATGCTCCATCAACTAGCGGCGTTGCAATTGGAGATAATGGTTGAGTAATGTGGAAACAAAAACCTCGAACTTCCTGCATCAATAAAAACATTATTGCACACTTTAAAAGAGGCTCTATAACAGAACAAATTATTGAAGAAGCCTACATTTCTCCAAAACATAGCGAATTCATAGTTGAAGAAAATTTCTATGATGTTGAAGTACATTTCATCTTTGAGAACCACTAAATGGCCCAGCTCTGGACGTCAAGTGGACAGTCTTTGCGCTGCGATAGCGTATGACAGTCTCTGGACGTCAAGTGGACAGCCTAAGTGGTACCCATGGTCAGCTAAATAATGTCTCAATCAATTATTATATTTCTAATTTAGACTGGGTGGGCTTACTTCAATTGATACGGCAAACATAAACTAAATGGAATTAGTTATATTTTATTTCTAATTTAAATTTGTTAACCCTAAGATGAGAGGTCTCTTAAAAAGGTATCAACAAATTTAAACTTTTTTGTCTCTCCTTAGTTAGTGTTTATATTTCTCTCAGGATCATACGACTAAATTTTTATGATTTCATGTTTAATTGTTAATCTGCATTCAAATTGGGTGGAAGTCGTTTATCCAAATTACATATAATTGAACCGAAACTATAATTTCAAACTCCAAATACCTTATTTAAAAACACTACCGTCAACTCACAGAACATATAATTGAAACCCCCAAACAACATCGAACATTTTTTTTAAACTAAACTAACATACAAATCAAATGAAAAAATAAATAAACTTTAGTAGAGAAATAGAGAAAGATCATATACATGGATAGTGGTACCTAAAATTACTTAGATTTGCAAAATAGAAAAAAAAAATTAACAAATTAGAACACAATACACGATGCACGAATAAAAATGAGCTCCGAAATAATAGAATTCGAACATTCTATACCCTTGAGAGATCATAATCCAAATTGAGCTTTGAAATAATAAAATTCACCATAACCTAACTATAATTGGACTAATCACCATAACCTAACCTAAATTGGAGCCCAATATATTGAACTAATCACCATAACCTATCCTCATTTTTTATTTGTCCATTCTAAGACCCCATGAGGAGTTACATGACAATACAGTTAGTTACCATTCAAGTAAGTGTGACTATAATATATACAGTAATTTTTTAAGAACCATGCTCTGGATTAGCAAAACAAAAAAAAAATTAAAAAGAAAATTTATTACATGAGCAGATAGACACAAATGACAATTTTTTAAGGTATGTTACACATGAAACTAAATCAATTATTGAAAGTTAACGATAAAACTTACACTAACCGAAACTCAACTGATGTAAATCTGTGCGAATATAATTTCATCTCATAGTCATATCCCATTTTCATTTAACCGAAACTACTCAAGATGATGCCCAATTGACCAACTCTGGTTAAATTACCAGCCAACAACCAAGCAATACCCAAAATGAAATCCTAAATTAGAAACACGATAAAAGAAGGGGCGTACCTGGAAATGGAAAGATGAGAACGAAGATGGAAACCTCTACAGAGAAGCACAAAAAGGGAATCACTCACTCTTTGCACATTTTTGTGCGTGGTAGCACAAAAATGGGAGGCGACAATGGTCTTTGACGAGAGAGACGGGCCATCAATGATAAGGGGCGGGGAAATGAAATATGAGAGGCGCCTTTTTTATTTTAAGAATGACCTGGTCACGGCCTAGATCCGTGACCCACAAATCGCGACCAATTAATGAAGTTAAGCTGCGTGGTCTACTGCCTACTGGTCACGGCCCATAGCCGTGACCCATGCCAAGAAATGGTCACGGCCTCCAGCCGTGACCCCATATGTATGTGTGTTGTGCTTCGTCATACCTATGGTCACGGTCCAAGTCCGTGACCCATCCGCGACCATGTTTGGAGGGAATTTTGGCGCGAATTTAGCGCCAAAATGGTCACGACCTGGTCATGGCCCAAGTCCGTGACCCACAGTGGTCAGGGATTTGGGACGTGACCACCTCCAGAGCATCCATGACTCAGTGTGGTAATGAATATGGTCACGCCAAAAATTGAGATGGTCACGGCCCAAGTCCGCGACCAGCTGGTTAGGGACTTGGGCCGTGACCAACTGGGCATGACCATTCGCAGGATTTGGTGTAGTGATTGCGCCTTTCACCAAACTGTTGGCCATACCACCAACCAATGCTTTCACCTTCGAAACATAATCCAAGGTCTAATTGACCGGGGTACCATTGCCCCACCAGCCAATCCTAAGCCAAACACTACTCACATCCCATTCCCAAATCATACCAATGCTATTTTCCTAGAAATGGACCCAGAATTTGATCCCTCAACTCAAATCACACCCATACACTCTCCCAAGCCTCTCTAAACTTGCCCATATTTCCTCCTACACCCTGTTAGCCTCTTTGATCAGGCACTATCACCCCTCACCAGAGCATGCATCATTTTCCGTACCCATTCTGAAGATGGAAGTATGGAATTATCATAAGTGTTAAACCAACTCCTAGAGTTCGGGCTGAAATTGCCCTCACAGATGATCATTGATTGCCAGAAGTTCAGTACGCTATTCTTGGAAGCAGAGAAATGGGTCCGAAAGTCAGGCGGTTGGGTGGTACTAACAGATGAAGTCAGCCTAGATGACGTTGTCCAGATCATGGCAGAATCATTCAGGCAAACCAATGATATTCGCAGTATGACCGAGTTACTTGATACTCTAAAGTTACAAGGGCTCCTGGTCCCTTTACCCTTACTTATCCCCATATAATGGGAAGATATGTATGAAGAAGCCATTAAAGTTGTGGAATGCATTGACTTTACATGGAAAGACAGAATTGTTTCCACCGAATGGGGGGAGGAATTTGAAGATTCAAATGAAGAGCAAGCTTTCGAGAAAACTGGCCCGATAGATGACATCTGTGGGATGATATCATTTTAGGAGATCCTCGAAGAAATAAACAAGATGGCAGAACAACCTGCCAATGACAAGATGAAGAAATAAGGTTCATGTTCTTCCTTTCTTTAGTAAATCATATAACCAGATCAGTGAGGCATTACCAGATCCGAAGCCCACTACCAGCCAATGACAAAGGTAAGGGCGTTGAAAACCTTCCTATGCCCGAAATGACCCTCGAGGAAAGCAAGATCCTCGATTAACTGAAGAAAACTCAAGATAATATCACTCTATGGGGTTTTTTCATGTCTTCCCAGCTGCACATAAATTCTTTGATCAAATTGCTCATCGAACCCACAGTTCCTCCTTCTACCACACCAAAAGAAGCGATAAATTTATCGGATCCTTGACCTCTACCCGAATGCTATCCTTTTCCGAAAAAGAAATCCCCAGAATTGGGATAAACCATAGTCACGCACTCAAGATCTTTGTCGAAGTTATGGGGAAAATCATACCACTCTCTCTTATCGATAATGGATCCGCCTTGAATGTCTTCCCATTAAGAACCTTCAAATGCTTAGGACTGGAAGAAAGTGACATCGCTCCAACCACCGTTGCTATACGTGCCTACGATAGTACCCATCCGGAGATGATGGGGTCCATAAAACTCGTAATAGGGGCTGGCCCTATAGACCCTATCGTTGAATTATAAGTTACTGACATCCCAGCTTGTTTCAACCTGTTGCTCGGACGACCTGGGATCTATAGTATCAAAGGTGTATCTTCCTAACTCCATAAGAATCTAAAGTTCTTCATCGATGGATACGTCGTCACCATTTTGGGTGAAGACGACAATACCGAGGGTGCAATCACCAGTAGCCCAATCCTTGAGATACAACACGGGTTAAATGATATGCTCCTATCGGGATTCTGAGTTCAACTATTTCTACTCTCGGCAGGGAACGATTTCAAGGAAAGGGTTTATCCTGAATACGACCCTCATAGTAATGTTAATGTGATTAAGATGTTCAGAAACATGCAATTCATGCCCAAACTGGGGCTAGGGCAAAGACAACAAGGGATACTTGAGCCCATTGAACTGAAGAAAGCTTTCCCTCCTTATGGTTTGGGGTATCAACCATCAGACCAAGAGCTCAAAATGATTCGCCAGTCTCGACCAAATAGAAGACTAAACTGCATCTAGACTATCCCAGGTGACTCCTTGAATGGACGATTCATCAAAGAGGGCGAGGAATTCCCCTTTTGCGGTTTCGAAACCCTGGTATGACCATACAGGCAAGCAGATGAAGCCTGGAATGGAGATCTTTTTTCCAAGACAGTTACCCATGGGCCAAAAGTTCCTAACACCATGTATAACCGCTCATCAAAGATACCGAAGATTCTGAGGGAAGTGACTCCGAAGACTCCTTCAACTTACAGACACTGGGGCTGACACTCTGCATGGTTCATTCAGGCCCTACATCACTGGATGCATCCCACCTAATTAAAGTTGTTGATACACCTCTCCTCAACTGGCATGCTGCGCCAGTTCTACCTGTTGAAATCCAACCTAACCCCAATGTTTACCCCATTTCTTCTTTTGTTGTCTATCCTTGCTCAAATGTAATCGAGACCTCCTTTGGTGAGGTTCTCAATGATATTTTTCCTATCAATGAAATAAATGAAGATTTTGAGTATCTTATTGTGCCTTACATTAATTGTTTAGATTCTAATCAAACTTTTGATGATGATGATTTTGCAAATGAACAATTCTTAACTGATCTAAATAAGGTGAATAACAAATAACATAATCGTGTTCAAGTTAATGAAGAAGAGACTGATATTGTCAACCTCGATTCCAGTGGCCAACTGTGCGAGATTAGGATAGGGGCTACCCTTGATGAGCGTGAGCGCGCATAACTCGACGAATTATTAAAGGAGTTTTTGGATGTCTTCGCATGGTCCTACGACGATATGCCTGGAATTGATACTAAAATAGCTCAACATGAGATCCCCACTCTTCCAGATTACAAGCCGGTTAAACAAAAGCTGAGAAACCTCCGCACCGAATAGTCGCTCAAAGTCAAAGAAGCAAACAGGTAAACATGGGTTTCATTCGTGTGATCGAATATCCCACGTGGCTAGCTAATATAGTACATGTGCCAACATTAAGAGGGAAAGTTTGAATGTGTGTAGACTATCAGGACTTTAACAAAGCCTCTCCAAAGGATGACTACCCGCTACCCAATATCGACATGATCGTGGACAACACAGCTAGTCATGCTCTCAACTCATTCATCGACGGGTTTACCTGATACAACCAAATCAAAATGCACCCAGATCATCAAGAAAATACAACATTCATCACCCCATGGGGAACCTTTTGCTACACTGTTATGCCATTTGGTCTCAAGAATCCTGGGGCTACCTACCAAAGGGATGCCACAACCATCCTGCATGATCTGATTCACAATGAAGTCGAGGTCTATGTAGATGATATGATTATCAAGTCCAAACCTAGAAAAGGTCATGTTCCCGCTCTTCGAAAGTTCTTCGAACGACTGCGACGATATCAGATGAGACTTAATCCACCGAAATGTGTCTTCGACATTACAAAGGGAAAACTCTTGGGATTCATGGTCAGCGAAAAAGGGATAGAAGCAGATCCTGCCAAGCTAAAAGACATACTTGATATGCCACCTCCCCGAATGAAGAAAGAAGTCAGTGGTTTCCATAGGAAATTGTAATACATCAACCGGTTCCTCAGCCATCTAACCTCCGTCTGTGAATCAATTTTCAAACTCCTCCGAAAGGATTCAACCTAAGTTTGGAACGAGGCCTGCCAAGAAGCTTTTGACCGCCTCAAATAATACCTAACTCAATCTCCGGTACTCATGCCACCACAACCTGGTCTCCCCTTGCTTCTATACATAACCATAACCGAAACTGTAACTGGGGCTTTACTAGCCCAATGCTTTGAGGATTCTCGCAAAGAAAGATCCATGTATTATGCCAGTCACAAAATGGTTAAGTACAAAGTCAACTACACTACTTTGGAAAAAGCATGCGTCGCACTTATTTGGGTCACCCAAAAGTTACGACACTACATGCTCACCTTCCCTATTAAGCTTGTATCCCGAATGGACCCCGTCAAGTACCTACTTGAGAAACTCGCCTTATCCATCCGAATGGATTGATGGTTGATGCTCCTAGCCGAGTTTGATATCGTGTACATCATACAAAAATCCATGAACGGAAGAGCCATCTCTAACTACCTCGCTGACTACCCCATGGAAGAAGTTGATGTCTGGATCTCTGAATTCCTAGATAAAAATACCCTCTGCACTGCTCAAGATGACCTTCGATGGCAAATGTTCTTTGATGGAGCGACCAACAAAAAGGGATATGGCATTGGGATACTTCTGATAGCCCTAGATGATTCCCACACTCCCATCGCCATCTAATTGGATTGCCCCTGCACTAACGACATGACTGAATATGAGGCGTGTATGGTAGGCCTCAAAGTTTCTCTCCAAAAAGGTATTTAATGCCTATATGTCTTTGGGGATTATGCCCTCATCATTGGTCAAGTACTCAAAAAATAGAAAGTCAAGGATAAGAAACTCCAACCATCCCATGCCCACCTAGAAGAACTAGCCTCTCAATCCAAGACATCACCTTCCACTACCTACCTCGAGCAAAGAATAACCTAGCCAGTGCCCTTGCTACCTTGGCCTCCATGGTCGACATACCCGAAGGAATAACAATGGCCCTTTTCCTAGTCCAAAAGCAAAACAAACCAACCCACTGCTACCACATTGAGCTCATCACCAAAGAGGCTCACGAGCTAGCTAATTGCTGGTATTATGATATCTAGCACCTCCTAAAGCATGGTAGGGATCCCGAGGGTTCTAATAAGAAAGACCGAATAACCCACCGAAGACTGGCCGCCCAGTACATCATCTGTCACAAAGCACTGTTTAAGAGAAATTTCGATGGAACCCATCTACACTGCATCGCAGGGGCTGACATTGAAGAGGTAATGCAGAAAATCCAGAGAGGGGGATGTGGACCCCACATGAATGGTCACTTGATTTCCAAGAAGATCATGGTATAAGGCTACTACTGAACCACCATGATCCAGGATTGCACCGCCTGTGTCCGGAGATTCCTCAAATGCCAACAGTTTTCCAACCTTCAACACTTGCCTCCGTAAGAATTATACAACATGAATTCTCCCTGGCCGTTCTCCACCTAGGGTATCGACATCATAGGGAAAGTTACACCCAAGGCCTCCAATAGGAATGATTTCATTCTAGCTGCCATTGATTACTTCACCAAATAGGTCAAAGCTGAGTCATACGCAGTTCTGAATGCCAAGAAAGTGGCCCAATTCATCGAGAAAAACATCATCTACCGATATGGGGTCCCACACGAGCTAGTGTCAGATAATGGGTTGCATTTCGAGGAAGAAGTCACATAAGTGGTCAACGAGTATGGGATTCATAGAAACGAATCTTCTCCCTACCGACCTCAGACCAAGGGTGTAGTCCAAGCTGCCAATAAAAACCTCAAAGCCATCATCAGTAAGATGACCGAAAGTTGTCGAGATTGGGATGATCGAATACCATACGCCCTCTAGCGCTATCGAACCTCAATCCTAACCTCTACTGGGGCTACCCCTTACTCTCTATCTACGGCATGGAAGTAGTCCTACCCGTGGAGATAAAAGTCCCTTCACTTCGTGTCATGCTTGAAAGCCAAGTTAGTGAGGAGGACTGGTAATAAAGCCGTCTCGACGAGCTGTCACTCTTGGATGAGAGGATATTAAAAGAGATGTATCACATATAAGGGTACCATTGCCGAATAGCGCGTTCATTTAATAAGAGAGTCAAGGATTGTGGTGTCCGAGAAGGGAATTTATCCCTCAAAGAAATAATAGAGCCCATTTGGGACCAGGGAGGGAAATTCAAGCCCAATTGGAGTGGCCCATACATCGTGAAGAAAATCTTGTCCGGCGGTGCCGCCATTCTCACCGACCAAGATGGAGAAGATATGACTCGTCCAGTCAACCTGGACTGTCTCAAAAAGTTTTACCCCTAGTTCGAAATCTCGGCGCGCTATGACTCTTCTCACCTCCTTTCTTTTCTAAAAAAAAATCTTCATTTCCCTCTATCCAAAACTGCGTGGGCCTGATCCTCTGCAAAAATCATTCTCGAAAAAATTAAAATTTTCAACAAGCCCCAGAGGTACGTAGGCAGCTCATACATCTTACATGAGCACGACCCTTTCTTTTTCACAAAAAACTATTCCTTTCTTATCTCCGAGAACAACAGTTTATTATAACTTATACTTGAACAAAAGGATTATGTATACCTTAGCTATCAGTATAGATAATTCAAAATACAAAATTCATCAAAAGGCACAGTTGGATGATCAAAAACTTGTTTATTTCACTAATAAGAAATTACAGTGCAATTACATAAAGGAACGGATAACTCCCTTCCCCTACCTTCCTAGAAAGCCAAATAAAACTCCAAATTTATTCCCCATTACAAAAACAAACTCTCCAAGAGCCCTACCCACAGCTACCAGAGGAGGCCGCTCCATCATCATCATCAACATCCTGGGGTCCCCAAGCTTCCCAGCCTGAACGAAATGCTGCAGATGCTCCATAAATCGATAAGCTCGAACCAGTCTCAGAAAAACTAACACACCCCCTCCATCGTATCAGATAAAATAAAACACCTTTGACTAGTCTCCACTACCAACATCTTACTGACTACTCTTCTCTACAACCACTTCATATAATCCCCAGGGATGTGCCAAACTCTCCCAACAGACTGAGAGGGACGGATCGATGGACGTCGACTCTACCATAAAGAGCCAAGTCGCGTGTGCAAACGCTCCGTTAAATCTTCTACTGGAAAGAAGTCTAGTGTACTAGGTGGCACGATTTTCTCCCAGCCAAATTGGCGCAGAAGCCGCCAAGGGAAATAAAAAGAGGTCTGTCTGAGACCAACCCTCTGGACGTACGGGTATCCTCCCAGTTCCAGAATAGGTAGCAGCTGCCCCCACTAAAACTGACCGGTAAAGATTTAGAGCCCTATGCTCCGCGAACCAGTTCTCCCAGCTCTCAATATCCAAACCCACACTGATTAAATGGCGAGAAAAGAAGTTGGGTATAGTAGACAACAGGTATTCTGGAGGAGCCACCTGGCGGAATCGTTTAGACAACCACATGAACAACATCATAAGGCTACCCCTCAAAAACTCAGAACGACCTTCTCACCAGGTATCCAGGCCATTTAGAGTCTCTGCCAGTATCACCGCTGCATGATTGAGACGGTAGGACATCCATGAAGTAATAGTTACAAGTTGCGGGTCTACTAGTAGCTCCCCGATCACCAGTAATAATTTTGAAACCAAGCCCAGATCGACGGCTCCGGCATATCTAGCATCACCAACCTTCTGCAAATGTACGAACGGCAACACCGCCGTAAGGGAGATGATACCTCCAGCCACCAGTGATCTAGCCGCCGAGGATAAAGAAACCCAGCCAACAAATCCCTAGGAGAACAAAAAAATTCAGGTAGAGCCGCAACAACACTGGGATTTATCCCCATTATGGCAGAAAATTCCTCGTAGGTAGGACAAATCTCATTCAACCCGAAGTAGAAGACATGATCCTCGGGATACCAAAACTCGACAGCCTCCATCGGCATATTCCACTCTATGGGTCGATTACACCATAAAGAAACTTTACGCATGTTGCAAGAATCTTAGTCGACGTTATAGGAGCACATCACCTCCAAAGTCTTGAGGTAGTTGGCAAACTCAATACTACTAGGGAGAGCCATCTCATAGAATAAGAAAGTCAGGATCTGAAGGTGTGATGAAAACACTCCACCCTTACCCATTTTTATACTTGAAAACCACCACAAAAGACATAACCCCTGCAGAAATTGAAGGAATTCCTACCCCACTAGGTACCAAAGGCTGAAGAGGGTACCAATTAAAGTTTTGAATTGATGGGACTGGACTATCCTGTCGATAGGCATGATAAGGTAATTGTCGATCGAAAACCTAATATTTTTAGAAATTTTCCTTTTTCTCTTTTGTCAAAATTAGAAAACCCAATAAAAATACATTAATATTCTCAACAGAATTTCCTAATACCTTTTCATCTTTATAAATAAAAATCTCCTTCAAAATATCAAAAATATTTCTTTTTACGGTCTTAGCAGCAAAGTAAAAAGCGAATGTTCATGCATTCATTCATTCATCATTAACAGAAGATAATAAAAAAATCTCATTGCATTACATAGATATGTTTCTTTGTTACATCATTTTTCCAGGAAAATAAAGAAAAGAAAAAACAACGGGACTCAGCCCGAACCCACATTCTCTTTCTCTCTCACTTGCCCTTTTCCCTCTCTCTCCTAAGATCTTCCACCCATGCGACGCTCTCTCTTTCCCCTGCGGCGAGATGACGCACCATCGCTACCCGAACTAGACTCCTCCCCGGATGAGGCCGATGGCACCAATAAAGAAGGAACAGGAACTGCGTCCCGAATATGGGCAGTTGCCGAAGATATCCAGTCCCTAATGTCCCTCAGCCAAGTGGTGGAGACCCGGACTTACTGCAAGAAAAGGGAAAATCGGTATCAACCAGAAAAGATCAAAATAAATCAAAAAGAAACCAAGAGAAGAACATAAAGATATACCAAAGGACGAAGAACCTCCTCTGTCAAGCCCAACTCCTCCGGGTCCATCGCATGAGGACGATGCAACATAGGCACCATCCCTCCATCAGCCCGTGGGATGTTGTATGAAGGAGTATGCAACCGCACAAAGGGGACCTCTGAGGTCATCGTTGTCGCAGATGTTGATGGATCGCCACCATTGTGGGAGGACCCCACTGGTCGATTCGAACCTGTAGGAGGGAAGGGCAGTGCATCATATATCTTGGGTGCCATCGGCCACCGCGTCACAAAGTCTATATAATCATATGGCGCAGCCGTATTGGTGTACAGCAGGTAGGACTCGCCAATCATCGCCGTAATCCTCGCATCCTCTGGCAGCATCCTTTCCCGTCTCATAGACATAGGGGGGCCTCGCAGGTGGCACCACCACCTCCTCCTCAGCAATCTATTGAACCACCCTGTCCCCGAGATACCAAGAGTGGCCAAGCTCATGCGCCAGAAAATGCCTCATCTGCGCATTCACCCCAGTCAATCCCGTGTCCTGAACGATCATCCTCTAAGGGTAAAAAGTCAACTAAAAAATCCCCAACAAAAAGATGAGGAAATACAGAGTCAGAGCACCCAAAGGTCTTAGACTGAAGAAAGGAAAAGTCTTACCCTATCACTGGTCAGGCTATTCAAGACCAGACGCATCTCCTCCAGAGAAAGAGGCCTCGTCGATTGGCCTTCCGCCACCGATACAACCGACAAAAGTCCCTAATAGTAGCGTCCTTCAAAGCGATCAGCTAGGTATTACACCCAATCACCTCATAGAACCACTTCTGCTAAAGACAAAAATCCGCAATAAAAAAGAGACGCATAAGGGAAATGCGAATGCATGAAAGAAAAATGCACAAATTAAAGAATACCTCAAGAATATACATGGCTCTAATGAAAGACTACCGGCAGCACCGGCTGAGTGCATCCAGAGAAAAATAAAGGGTCACCAAAGTTAGGCTCCCCCAATCATAGAGAGGAATGTTCGAAAACATCCTCAGATATGGTAAAACCATAAGTGGACAACGTCGCCGCTCGACGCCACCAGAAATCCCCCCAGCACCAGCAAAATAAACAATTGGGCCATCTGTCTCACCTGCAACCCATCCTCCACATCAATCACCCTGCCCAATAAAACATCCTTTAGAAGCGACAAACGAATGGAGTCCCCAGACACTATCCTCCCCACATCACCAAGCGTTGCATGCATCGCCTCCGGCCTCACCTGCAAAGAGCAATCCACCTCTATATCCTCTCAATCGCAATCCAGCCCCAGTAGCTACTGCACGTCTATGGGAGTCACAGTCATCTCCCTGAAATAAAAATGAAAGGTATGGTAGTGTACCACCACCTATCCCCAGAGCGCATAAGACCTCCTTCGAACGAGGCATCTTATCCAGCACAGACGCCAACCTCCCAAAGCCTGTTGAGGATACCACCCAACGCACCAAATATGAAAGATGCTCCCAGACATCCTTATGCCCCGTCGTCCCGCGGGGACGCATAGTCGACAAAGAAACATCAAACTGCTAAAAGAGAAAAAACTTGTCAAAATCCAAGAAAAAAGGAAAACCACAAAAAAGAATGCCAAAAGTCATTTTACTTACATAACTGCCAGGGTTCACCACCCTCGAAGAGAGATGATGTGAGGGCTCACGCAACAAAGTCCATTCATCCGCAACCGGCTCAAATGCGTCAAAAGAGTTCTCACTCCCCAAAGCAAGAGGCGCCCTGGACCTCCACTCCACGTTCGCCCAGTCATCAACAGCCAACCACTCCTGGTGTACTGCGGTGCTCACAAAAGAGACCAATTTTTAGATTGCAAAATGCTAGAACAATTCGCAAAAGAAAATTGTAGAAAGAGAGAAGGCAAGAAGCTGTGAAAAATGAGGGGAACCCGCCCCTTTTTTATACGATGCCAAGGGTCATGCCGATCGGCACTGCACCCCCACCTACCGATTGGCACTGACCCTTTTCCTTCTCGCGGGAACTCAAAAGTCCGTGCCACTACCGAATAGCACCCTCCACACCATGCCGACCGGCACCCCCCTTAATTTTTCATTCAAAAAATACCAAAAAACCCTGAAACATCCTCAAAACATTCCTAAAAATTCCGAAAAGGATTTAGAACATGTTCAATAAGAAAATTTCGCACTTCCTCAAGCGGAACCCCTATTTCTCCAGAAAAACTCTCAAAAGACAATCTCCTCCCGACAACGTCCCCAGAGGACCTCTAAAGTATCCCAAACTTCAGGATCATCTCCTATTCCCCAAATGTCTCAAATTTCCTCGAGAAATACGTCCAAACCCTGGACCACCTAATCACTTCCCCAGCATCAAATTGGCTATTTCACCAATAAAGTCTCCAAAATACACGAGGATTTCCCCAGTAATCAGCTCCCCAACTCGAATAAAAACCACAAGGTAATTTCCCCAGCAGAGTTCCCCGAGAACATCACACTTAATCCCTCGAAATTGGCTTCGACCCACAGAATTGGTCATCTCAATTTAAGCCTGCAGAATTGGTCATCTCAACTTAAGCCCGTATAATTTTCTTTGACCCAAAGAATTGGTCATCTCAATTTAAGCCCTCATAATTGGCTTCGACCCGCAGAATTGGTCATCTCAACTTAAGCCCGTAGAATTGGCTTCGACCCGTAGAATTGGTCATTTCAAACTTAAGCCCGCAGAATTGGCTTTGACCCGCATAATTGGTCACCCTCATTGTAAGCCCTCAGAATTAGCTTCGACCCGTAGAATCGGTCACCCTCATCTTCAAGCCCTCATAATTGGCTTTGACCCACAGAATTGGTCATCTCAACTTAAGCCCGCAAAATTGGTCATCTCAACTTAAGCCCGCAAAATTAGCTTCGACCCGCAGAATTGGTCATCTCATCTTAAGCCCTCAGAATTGGCTTCGACCCGCAAAATCGATCACCCTTATCTTGAAGCCCTCAGAATTGGCTTCGACCCGCAAAATCGGTCAACCTCAATTTAAGCCCTTAGAATTGGCTTCGACCATCAGAATCGGTCATCTCAACTTAAGCCCTCAGAATTGGCTTTGACTCGCAGAATCGGTCAACCTCATCTTTAAGCCCTCAGAATTGGTCACCCTCATCCTAAGCCCTCAGAATTGTCTTCAACCCACATAATCGATCACCCTCATTAATCCCTCAGAATTGGCTTTGACCCGCAGAATCGATCATCCTCATCCTTAGGTCCTCAGAATCGACCTCGACCCTCTGTTCATCCTCTTTCAAAGGCATCATGTGGTGTCTATTCGACGGCTATCGTTTCTTCCAAACTCACCCGTCAAGGGGCTCTGTAGACACCCCATTCTAATACCCTTTAACCTCTTCTTAGGTCCCTATCACCTCCCTTCATCATTACAAACCCAAGTCATCCCCGAGTACTGACCTAAAGGCCATCAGGCACTCTCAGGCTCTATTTGACCAAAAGTCAAACTCTTCAGCTCGAATGAGACTGAATGAATCATCAAAGGACACTAAATCCCCTTTCCAACAGTCCAACCCATGCGCAATTTTGACTTACGGTATGGACAAACGATCTGTTATCCCCCGAAACTCTATCAGGAGGTCACCGGATGCTCCCAGACTCCATTTGACTAAATTCAACTCTTTAATTGAACTGAGACTTAATGTATCTTCAAAGGGCACTAACAACCCTTTCCAACAGTCCTCCTCGTGTATGATTCTAACTTACGGTACGGACGAATGATCCGTTTTACTCCGAAAGGTCACCGAACACTTTTAGGCCCCGGTTGACCAAAGTCAACTCCCAAATCGAGTCAAACTCTTTGGAATGTCGAAGTACATCTCCTAACATTTCCAACGGTCTTCCATGTGCATGATTCTGACTTACCATGCGGACAAATGATCCATTTGTGTTCGATAATTCCCCGTCCAAAGGACCAAAGAACGTTTTCGAGCCATATTTGACCCAAAGTCGACTCCCAGACCGGGAGCAGTCTTAAAGACTTTCTAAGGTATCTGAAGTAACTTTCCAACGGTTCTCCCCATGCACAATTAGAATCAACAGTTCGCGCTCTATGACCTATTTTCAGAAGGAACCTGAAAGAGGCTGCCAAACGGCAGGTTCCAAACCCTGCCTATCGGCAGTGTGCCTAAACCCACCTGCATATTGGCAGGACTAGGTCTATGTCGATCTTCAATGCGCTAGTACTATAAAAAACTAGGGCCTAACCTCATTTAAAGTAGGAGAAGATATGAAAACCTATCACTCTCAGCAAGCTCGGAAAACCCCTCTCGAAGTTAGCGTGATTTCCACATCCAAATCCCTTTCCAACCTTCACTTTTCATCATCCTTTTCATCAAACATGGTTAATAAAGTACCCTCCATCATCACCCAAGTGCAAGGGATGCTCTCCAACATCCAAGATCAACCTCAAGATCTTCAAGAAGGTCCAACTTTCTCAACTCTCTGTTTAAATTCCCCTAAATTCCATTAATTTGTTTTATTACTTAGCACTTTTATTCTCTCATCTCACATATCCTAATATACTTTTTATTTAGTATTATTGCACATCTCTTATTTTCATATAAATAAAACCCAAAAAAATAAGAAAAAGAGGGTTTACGCATAAATTCCAAACGGGAATTCTCACACTTTTCCCACACTTTTCTCACGACTAAAACACTTTTTTACACACACACACACACACACCCATATAAGAGAAGTCCCCAATTGGATTTATGGGATAAATCCCACCCCTCATTTTACATACGAACTACGTGGACTTTGATGCCTCTATAGGTTACGTAGGCGTCTCGTGGTAAAACCCGAGACTCGAGTCCTTTTCCTAGTTCTTTTTTATTTTTCCTATATTCTTTAAACTTAACTCTCTTGGATTATATATGTTTATATATACATATATTGTTCTTAGTGGCGTATTATTCCGTATGCATTATCATTCCATTATAATGATCAACGCTAGGATAATCGCGTAAATCCTATTTTCTAATATTACTTTTATGAACATTCCTACGGATGACTCGCTTTATCTCTTCCATGATGCATGTCAACGATTCTTATCTTCACTACATATACACATGCACACATATCACGGAGAAATAAAGGAAAATAGCAATAACCTATGAGAGACCGTAAGGGCGGAATGGGTGCCTAACACCTTCCTATTTCGTAACTTAGCCTCCGAACCCTTTTTGAATTATTTTTGGTTTCGTATGTATCAGTATGTCTTTGGATGCTGTCCTTTGGCATGGATCCTTTTTCCTTTGTCTGTTTTGAGTTAAATAGACTGGCGACTCCATCTCTCTACATTCTTCACCTCATCATCCACGTCGGCCGAAGCGATCTCGAGAGGGATGCGCAGGACCAAGATCCTCTCGAGACGAAGGGGACAACCCCTATCTTCTTCATCTCTCTCACCGCGAGGATAGGAGGGGATGGCCACAATGTATTAATGACTGAGTTGCCTCGGGAGTGGTGTGTGGGGCTATTTAAGGACCCCAACCACCTCTGGGGAGATGATGTTCTTTTTTGAGAGTTCAGAAGTCATTACTAGAGAGAATATACATCAGAGAGAGATTTATTACGAACCAGAGAGTTTACTCACCCACCATTGTCATTTATTACAAAGATCTAATACTTGACAAAGATCATTGAGGGTGGTGATGGTGTTTGGTTGTCTGCCAAGGTGTATCTAGGGTGCTCATTTTCTCTCTCCCTCTAAGTAAAGTTTCTTCTAACTTCATTATTACCTTCTCAGTTATATACGAGATATTTGTGAGTTTAAACTGAGTCTATATTCACTAACTTATGTTAGCGTGTCTTGTAGTTAAGTGATGGCATAATTGGTTAACTTATTATTACTATACTAAAAAAGGGGTTACGCCTCCATCTAATCTGAACTACCCTCTTACATTTGGCGACTCTGCTGGGAAGGCATTATTCTAAGCAAGGAGTATGGCGCAGGATAACGTCAATCGAAGTCTTAACTTTGATGACATTCAACACAATAAAGAACAGGCAGCGAGAGAGCTGGAGGCTTCAAGGGACGGAGCCCCTCGATTAGAGGTACCTCTAGTTCAAACGGCAACAGGTGTCCCAGGGGTGACACAAGCTTCTACGAGCGTTAGGTTAGGACCAACCCAAGTGACGCTCGTCATGAATAAATTTTATGAGTTTTTACAAACTCCCATAGCTTCAACGGTGTTGGGGGGATTTGAGGCCAACTCTTTCGTGACATCAGGGGCAGCCCCAATTTCCCCACCAAGTGTAGTTCTAACAAGAACGGTCCCAGAAAGTATACCCTCTATTATAAATTCAGCAGTGGGAACTCTAGTATTATCAATGGCTCCAACTGTGATGATTCTTCTAGCTACAATGGTAACTTCACCTATGGTCCCTCTGGTCGCTCCTTCAACGGCATCAGCTATGGAGGAGATGAGGAAAGAGATGCTGAAATTCATGCAAGATTCATCACAATTTACGGGCGAGGTAGCTTCGGTCTATGAAGACTTTCGAACGCCTTACCCCCAGGAATACAACGATGAGCCCTACCCAAAAGATTATATTCCTCCTATCTTTGAAAATTTTACAGGAAAGGGTGGGAACCCTAAAGACCACATTAAACGCTTCGTTAAACACTTGGGGGCGCATTGCAATAACAAGAAACTCATGTTGAGGAAATTTTCTAAATCCTTAACCGATAAAGCATATACCTGGTATTCTAACCTAGCCCCCAAGAGTGTTTCCACGTGGGAGGAGAAGCACGTTTTGTTCATCTAACGAGTTTACCTTGACCCAACTGGGGAGAGAGAAGCAACGACCCGGGGAAGAAGTATTGGCTTACGTTCGAAGGTTCAGGGAAACGTCCCTCGATGTGAGGGAGGAGGCCAAAGAGTCCAAGCTACTGCAGATCTATGCGGATGGACTTCTTCCTGAGTACATTTGCCATTTTTATAATGAGACGCGCGAGGGGACTTTTACGGCATTCCTAAAATCAGTAAGGAATATCTCGTTAGTTGTATGACTAATCCCAGTGGTGGTACCCATGATGTTCAGGCAGCCGATACAACCTGTGGGATGGAGGTCTCAGCCCCCACGGGTAGGATATACCGAAGGAGGAGATGGGATAAAGCTAGCGAAGGAGGACAGCAAGCGAAAGTTTATAAGAGACAAGGAAGACCCACCACCGTTTCCTTCTACAGTAGAAGAGGCTATCAGCTATTATAATACAATGGTTCAAGGAGGAACAATGTACTAACCAAAGGTCATCCCCATTGGGGAACCAAACGTTACAACTAGGGCGGATGCCAAATATTGCCAGATTCATCGATAGATCCAACATCCAACGGAGAGCTATTTCACGCTAAAAAGAATCATTGACAAATATGTAAAGGCAGGAACATTGCAAATGTCTCTGCATAATGTTAACAACAACCCACTACCAGTGCATGAGGCCAATCTCGTGGTGGCCTACGATGAGGAGGCGAAGAAAGAAGAAAGGGAGCTAACGACGAAGCAGGAGAAGTTTGAAGAAGATTTGGAATATTATACTAGGGGAATGGCTAACATAGTGTTAGATTTCGATGAAATGGGTGATAAAGATGTGCAGGACATATATAGCATTGACGGTGAGGAAGCAGACCAATCCGTAGAACACTGTTCAATTTCAAAATCCCCAAAGTTTGTCTGGTTCTTCGACCAGGTAGGGATACCAAGGGAGAGTAGATTAGAGATAACCCAGGCAATCCTTGATATTTAGAGGAATAATGTAGTCCCTTCGCTGAGATGGAAGGGACCCATGGCCAGGTTGGTAAAGAGGTTTGTGTCAGAGATAACTTTTAGCGATGCAGATAGGGCCGTGAGATTCCCTCTTAATAAGTCATTATATGTGACTGCTAGCATCAACGGGGTTAGATTTGAAGGGATCTTATGGATGGGGGTGATTCCATTAATATCATGCCAATCAACTCTTTCCATACAGCTAATATTCCTGAGGAGAGATTGGTCCTCATGCCTTTGGTGATTTCTGGTTATGGCAACCAGTCCTCCAAGTCCATTGGTTATGTGAACATTGGGATTGTGATGGGAAATCAGAGTTCCCACATCAAATTCCACGTAATAGAGAGTGCAACTTCCTACCATTTACAGATAGGAAGGGTGTGGATGCACAACCAAGGGTTAGTTCCTTCAACATATCACCAATGCTCCAAGGCGAATATTAAGGGGACGAAGGTGACCAATAGAACTACGAAGAGGCCCTTCGCTGTCGGAGAAGCTCACCTGGTAGACGCAGACTTTTATATAGAATTGGAGGAGGAAGTCAGAGCCCTAACGAGAAGAATGGAGGGAGCCTGGGTTTTCTCGATCAATGAAAGGATGGGGCCCTTGAATGATCATAATAACGAAGTTACAAGTAGTAAAGGAGTGATGATAGAAGAACCCTACCAGGTGATCCCTCGACCCCAAAACATCTCGTAGCAAATCAAAGATAGGATGAGACCTAGAGTGGATCTAATGGAGTATGAGGTCAAATAACAAAGTGTGTTGAGCCAATTTTCAGGAGGAAGAGTGGCTGGGGCTTCTAGAGAGAAGAAGAGGAAGGCAATAGTGACTACCAGCAGACAGTATAAAAGGTGATTACCAAAGAAAGAAAAGTGGTGTATCATTTATAATGGTGTGAATGGGCGACCGAAGAAGCTGATAATGAGGCTGACCTGATATATAAGTTATTTTGGTGGATCAATGGGGGCAATGTATGGTGATATACAACTCCAATATACAGGAGCTCGTGGAAGATGTCACCGAAGAACCAGATTACATGGCAGATCAACCCAAACCATAGGCACAAGAGTTAGAGTAGTTGAACCTGACAAAAGAAGGGGAGGATCCAAGGCTCATTTTTATCTCGAAGGATCTCAGTAAGGAGAAACGAGAGGCCTTGGTTGAGTTGATTCGGTAGTTCATAGACATTTTTGTGTGGAAGTACACAAATATGGAAGGGCTGGATGAGGAAGTTAGCTACCACAAGTTGAACGTGATGCCTTCAGCCATCCCGGTGAAGAAATCAACGAGAACATACAAGCCTAAGCTGGACTTGAAGATCAAAGAAGAGGTCCAATGTTTATTGACAGCAGAGTTCATCAAACCGATACATCATCCACTCTCGCTATCTAGCATTGTCCCGGTGGGAAAGAAAGATAAAAATCAAATAAGGATCTTTGTGGATTTTAGAGATTTGAATGGGGCCTTCCTTAAGGATGAGTTCCCTCTAACCTCCATCGATAGTTTGATAGATGCAACAGTGGGTCATGAGATGTATATATTTATGGATGGGTATGTAGGGTACAACCAGATCAAGATGGACCCCACGGATGAAAAGAAAACGACATTTAGAACCCCATTGGGAAACTTTATGTACAAATTTAACTCAAGAATGCTGGGGCTACTTACCAAAGAACAATGATAGCTATTTTCCATGACTTATTTCACAAATTTGTGGAATTCTATGTGGATAATTTTATCATCAAATCGAGGAAGGAGGAGTCCCATCTGATCAATTTGAGGAAAGTGTTTGCCCGATGCAAGAAGTATAAGCTGAAAATGAAGCCACTGAAATGCATCTTCGGAGTAACAAGTGGAAAGTTCCTAGGTTTTGTGGTTGATTGACAAGGGGTGCAGATGGACCACGACAAACAGCGAATGATCTTGGAGATGCTAAGTCAAAGAACGGCGAGGGAGCTGAAGAGTTTCCTCGTCAAAGTTTCCTACCTTAGGAGATTCTTGTCAGGATTGGCCGAGATAACACACCCATTGATACAACTTTTGCGAAAGAATACAAAATTCAAATGGGAGGAGGTTCACCAGGAGTCTCTCGCTGGACTGAAGAAGATGTCCTTTTCACCACAGACTATGGTTCCCCCACGGGCCAAAATACCATTGCAGCTATTCCTCACATCCACCACGAGGTCTGTTGGATCTCTACTGGCACAAGAGATTGACGGGAAAGAACAACCAGTATACTATCTCAGTAGAATCATACATAGGCCAGAGGTCAGGTATAGTAGCTTGGAGAGGCACTGCTTAGCCTTAGTCTTTGTAGCGCAAAAATTTAGACATTATATGCTATCTTTTACAATTCATATTGCAACCAGATGTGATCCTATTAAGTATTTACTGGCAAGAATTATATTAATTGGTAGGGTAGATAGGTGCTTCCTCATCCTCTATGAATATGACTTGAAGTGTGTGGTTTCTCGCGCGATCAAGATCCAGGCGTACGCTGACCTATTGATAATCTTCCCATCTGGGACGTTTGAGACACCTAATGAAAGCATTTCAGGAGATGACTTACAGGCCAATTACTTAGATGCAAGTGATGAAGAATGGATGATGCAGTTTAATGGATCTTTGGCAGAAAAGAAAGGAGGAGAAGGGGTTATTATTTCAAAAGGAATGGACGAGATTTGTCTTTCCTACAAGTTAGATTTCCCTTGTTCCAATAATAAATTAGTGTATTAAGCGTTAGTAATTGGGTAGCTGGAGGCCTTTCGAAGGAGAATTCATTCACTTTGCATCAAGGGTGATTCAAACTTGGTAATTCAACAAGTGAATGGAGAATATGCATTGAAACACCTGAGACTGGCACTATACCGAACAATCATTCAGAGGATTCTCAATCAGTTCCATCAAATCAAAATTAAGAGACATCCTCGAATGATAAACTGCCATCCAGACGCCTATGCCACCACTGCTCAGAAGATTGTCATAAGGTACGATACAAATACAGTTGTGATCGAATGAAGGACTGCTCCCTCGGTGGTACAGTCAATTATGCCGATGGAGGACTATTTGGCTCGAGGGGAGATATTAAAAACAACTAGAATCAGGGGAAGGAGCATGGAGCTGAGAGAATTAGCCCAATACGTTACAAATCAGGGAAATCTTTATTTCAAAAATGCGGGAGGATGGTTGTCAAGATGCATCGGCCCAGAAGAAGCAGAGCAGAGGTTGAAGAAAACACACAAAGAGCATTGTGAAACAACTGAGATACCTCTTTACAGGAGAATCCAAAGAGAGGGATATTTCTGGCCTAGAATAAAGCAAGACGCAACAGAGGTCCAACAGAAGTGTGATAAGTGACAGTTATTCTTTGAGGTGGTTGAATATTATTTTGTTGAAGCTCAACCTAACTGGAGGAAGCCCTATATTGACTTCATTAAAGATGGAGTTGTCCCAATAGAGAAAATTGATGCGATGGGACTAAAATGAAGGGCCCCGAGGTTCTACGTTCAGAAGGGGTAGCTTTAATGAAGGGGTTACTTCAATAGGCCATTGTGTTGCATCATGAAGGAAGAAGTAGTAGAGGTCCTCAAATAAGTTCATGATCCAGCTCACATAGGAGGGGCCAAATTATATGACCAGTTGATGGTGTTGGGGTATTATTAGCCAATAATGGAGAAGGACTCTACTGAGTTCGTTTGAAAATGCAAGGCTTGCCAACTTCATGGAAATATGATCCATGCCCCATCGGTGGACCTACATTCCCTAGCAACGTCTTATTCTTTTCACACTTGGGTGTTTGACCTTGTAGGGGAAATACATCCTTCTTCTAGTGGAAAGATATGGATACTAGTAGAAACGGAGTTCTTTACAAAGTGGGCTGAAGCGATACCACTAAGAAGAGCAACGGAAGGGGTGGTGAGCAACTTCATCAGAGAATACACAATTTTCCATTTTGGGATTCCAAATGTTATTCTCTTAGATAACAAAACCCCCTTCGTTAATTCAGAAGTAATAATGCTCATAGACAAGTGCTCCATTATTCATCATACTTCAACGGTGCCATACCCAAAGGGAAATGGTCAAGATGAAGCGACTAACAAAACCTTGGTCAATAATTTTTCCAAAATGATGGAGAATTTCCTAGGATCGTGGGATGATAATATACCATTTATATTATGGGCCTATCGAACAATCAAAAGAAAGCCCACAGGGTATACTTCGTTCTCCCTTATTTATGGGGCTGAGGCGATTCGTCCGATAGAGTTGGAAGTTCCCTCTTCTCGATATGCCTTGCAAAATAGCATTCTCCCTAAGAATAGGCATGTGCAGTTGGAAGCGTTGGATGAACACAAAGATAATGTAATGCATCACTTTTAAATGTATATGAAGCAGCTCTCTAGGGAATATGATAACTTGGTGAGACCAAAGAAGTTCGTGGAAGGAGACCTCATTTTGATGGCAGCAGTGAAGCACATAAGGGGGCTTCCTCTACCTAAGTTTGCAGTGAATTGGGAGGGACTTTTCATTGTAAAAGAATCTCAAAATTCAGGTTATTGCTTAATTTCTAAGATGGAAGAAGACAAGCCATGCAAGATTAATAATAAATGGTCGCAAGTCTATCATGTGTAAGCAATTAAGTTTAGACTATTTTTGTATCTAGCTGTTGTTATGAATATACAAGTTATTTTTTATAACTATTATTGCAACTCGAGTAGAGATGGAAGAATTATAGAACTCCATAGTATACGTAAACAGTGACAACACAAAGAAAATGGCATGAGAAAACATATATCTTTTTCATTTATTCACAAACTTTGGGGTATTACAAAATTGGGAGCTACTGCCCAAGAATTACATACGAAGTAAAAGAAAAATGTATACAAAAGTTCATTGGCCTAAGAGGAACCACAGATCAGAAGTAGAGAAAAAATCTTCGGGCATGCCTGAGGAAGCTGCTAGGCAAGACTGTTGGGCATTAATAGAAACCTCCAATCTTGTTTGCGCTTGTGTACGCTCGATAAGAAGTTTCTCTCATATCAGCTTCACCAGACGCAAAGCCTCTTCGAAGTCCTCCACCTCCTTGTTAGAATCTTTAAGCAGAGGCGCTAGCTCAGCCAACTTAGCTTCCTCAGTTCGTTGAGTCTCCCGATATTTCTGCAGCAGTTCCCTCTGACTATCCAGTCATTGGCTCTTTAAAGTTTTTAAGTGCGCAATCATCCAGTCAAAATAGAAGCCATCTCAACCTAACTCCCTCAGATAGCCCATGAATTGGTTAAGAAGAGGTCTAGTAACGTTCGTCGTAGGTGTACTAACGATATCATCAATAATGGTCTCCATGCCCTGAAGCCTATAGCTCATCACGGAGATGTTGCAACGCAGGGAATCCATAGTAAAAGTCTAAGGATGGTGGCTTGCAAGCTACTCAATCACCAAATAATAACTGGAAGACATTTAAGGAGAACACTGAAGGACCGTGAGGCAAAATTCGTGAGGAGCTAAGTCGGGCAGAGGAAGCTCACAACTAGATTCGTTGTCAGTGACAACACCCATCGTGGAACCTTGGTCATTGTCACTAGAATCTTCTGAAATAGCAGGTTCCCGATGGGGCGAGGCAATGGGCAAAAGAACTAGTGGATATTTCTCTCCTGCCAGAAAAGATTCACATGCAACCTGAGAACAGGTAGAAGAAACAATGAGTGAAGTGGAAAAATCTTAACAAGTGTTTTCATTGTTAAGTCATCATTATAGGTGGAGTTTACGAAAAATCTTAACAGGTGTTTTCATTGTTAAGTCACCATTATAGGTGGAGTTTGCGAAAAATCTTAACAAGTGTTTTCATTGTTAAGTCACCGTTATAGGTGGAGTTTGTGAAAAATCATAACAAGTGTTTTCATTGTTCAGTCACTGTTATAGGTGGGGTTTGCGAAACATCTTAACAAGTGTTTTCATTGTTAAGTCACCGTTATGGGAGGATTTTGTGAAAAATCTTCACAAGTGTTTTCATTGTTAAGTCACCGTTACAGGTGGAGTTTGCAAAAAATCTTAACAAGTGTTTTTATTGTTAAGTCACCGTTATAGGTGGAGTTTGCAAAAAAGTTCAAATAAGTGTTTTCATTGTTAAGTCACTGTTATAGTTGAATCTTGAAAGATTGAGAAATGAGACTCTTCTCGATTATACATTGTCAAGAATAAAGGACAAACAACGAAAAACGAAGAGAGACTAGCGAAGTACCTCAGCAGTGGCTGGAGCAAGAATGTGACTCACCAAGGAGGCCGTAATGGAGGGAACTGTTGGGGGCAGGCTTACCTCCACAGAAGCCTTAATGGAACCCCCAACTAAAGAAGCCTCAACGGCCGATAAAGCTCCTTCGCCAACAAAAGGTACCAAGGCCAACACAGGAGCCTCAGCTGAGGAGGGCGTTTGACCTCCAAGTAATGCCCTAACATTGGTGGATGCAGAGGAACCACCACGCTGGGCATAAATTTCAGCCCTGGCCTTGGGAATAGGTAACCCACCAAGAGAGGAGGGTGGGTTAAGATCTAGAGAAAACTACAAAAAAAATGAAGCTAAGTGTTAGAAATGGGGAATAAGTACAGAAGAAATGAGAAATACATCTAAGTGTTACTTACCTCAGTTATGGCACCAAAGAGGGAAAATGAAGCTAGGGGTCTCGTCAGCACAGTGGGAAGAAGAATGTTTGCTAACAAAGACGCAATTTAAACCTAAGGCATCCCAACATATTAAAGTTCAACATATTAAATAGAAAAAAGGGATGGAGGAGAAAAAAGACGTGAGACCTAACAAGTAATTGATAATATGTTACCTTTGGGGAACTTTCTGCAGCTGGAATGATGGGCAAAAGAACCTCGGGCTGAGGTGATAGTTCAGAAGGGGTTGGGGAGTTCTCTCTAGTTGAGAAGATATTCCTACAGGCTCAACGGAATCACCCCCACAACAGCATCCTTCGCACATTGTGAGGCCGAACAGAGGGATTAAGTAAGCTCGGTGATGAGGGAATGGGGAGGAGTTACATAGGTTTGAGAGGAACCAAAACATCCCCCCACGAAAGGGCTCACAGGGGGTTGGGTCTTTCTTCTTCAACCTCCTGCACCAAAGTTGTTAAGAATTAAACATATGCAGCTTGCCTTAGAAAAATGGGAGTAAGAACAACAACACACATACATACCTCAAATCCAGAGGGAGAATGGGAGGATATAACCACTGGCGAAGGAAGAGAGGAGGCAGTAACAGAGGGAGTTGGAGAAAGATGAACATCTAGAGTTCATTTCCTTTGAGACTTGGTACCCGGAGTCTTCTTCCTTACACCCGCAGCACCAGTACTTTGAGGAACCTTTGAAATCTTCTTTCTCTTTGACCCTGGTTCTGTTGGATCAACCAAGATAATGGGGAAGGCAGTAGGAGGAGGAACGATGGGATCGTGTCATTGAAACTCAACATTTATTCGTGCCACCTCAGCCTGAACTTGCCTTCTCAATTCCTCACTCGCTTCTGCAGACGTAGGAGGAGGAATGGAGGCAATGGTAAATGCCTCCAAAAGAGTTTGGGGTTGATCTTAAGACTTAGACATGGAGGAATCCCCACTCTTGGACTTCCTTATCTTTTTGGCTGGTGGTTGAGAAGGTCCTTCGCCATAGTCTACCTCAGTTGAAACCCCTTCACTAGAAATACCTCCTGAAGGAGCAGGTTGTTTGGGTGTTGGGGCTTTTTTGGGCTTTGGGGTAGCAACAGGAATCATAAAGCAATGTGGAGGAAACTCAGTGGGAGGTTCCTTAGGAGTTTTGCTTAGAGGGAACTCAATATCAAGAATGAAATTACCTTTCAGCCCCAGCTCCAGAGCAGAAAATGAAAGAATGCGGGGATACATGGGATCCCCCTGGATGAACTCAGAAATTTGGGCCAGCTATCTCGGCCAGAACTTTATTGCAAATAGGGGGGTTACATCCCCTTGCCTTGTGATGCTAGGAATGGTGACTCACCCATCCATGGTAGAACTTACCCCCCATGCAGCAGTACATGAGAACAGGGAACATGCCTCCCTGAAAGAGACTTTAGGGTGATATAATTGGAAAACTGGGTGAGGAGCCCCCTGATCGAAACTAAATTGATGGCTGCATCGATTGGGATTGTAATGCTCACTGGTGTATCTCCACACGGTGTAGGAAGGAAATTACCCTGGTGAAAATATAAGGACCACATCTAGCGAAGGGTATTCAATGATAAGGTCCAAAGTAGTTGCCTGTACCACCCTTGCTCCATGTTGGAAAAAACCCCAAGTATGGAGGAAAACCTCCTCTCCGTATAGACTCATCACAAAACTCCCAGGTTGATCAATAACAGAGATCAACTCCTTTCGACTTTGTTTTTTGTGATAAACGAAGGAGCATCGAGGTGGAATTACTTCTCCCGAAGGAGGACGGTTGGTTTTAGCTGCTATAGCGAGGAAACGAACATAAAGGAAGCTTGTCAGATGGACACAGTTGGAAAAGTTAGCCAGGTTATAACGAACAAGAGATTATACCATGTTAGAAAGAGTTCTATCAAGCTAGGTGTAGAACATCCCAGGAATATTGCAGCCAGAGGAAACTTGATACCCCGGGCTAAAAGGAGAGAGATGTTGATGAGGTCCCTTCGAGGTTGGTCGTTAGGTTTCCCCATTAAAAGGAAATGAGAAAAAAGGACAAGGATGTAGACAGCAATTTCCAGCGATGTACCTTGACCAGGGGTAGCCTCAAAAGAACTATCTTCAAAAGGATCCTTGAAGAAATAGTTGATGAGAGGAGTGAAAGTGGCTTTGTTTGAAGAACCAATGCACCTTCAGCATATACGGTCCAACTCCAAATGATCAGTAGCCACTTGGACATCCAGGGCATCATTAGAATAGGGCTCATGGCCCATTACCTCAAGGCCCATAAGCTCACACATGTCTTCCAATGTTATTATAAACTCACCCGACGCAGCAATGAAGGTGTGAGTAGTAACGTTCCAACGAAACACCAGGACAGGAAGGGAAGAATTATTCTTGGACAGAGAAAACTCACCAAACCACTTAGCCCGATGAAGACCAATTTTGGTGAGGGTATCAGTGTGGGAACTCTGTATGTAGGAGTTCCAGGTAGGGAACTGATCAGGAGTACCCCCGGCCCTTCGAAGTCAATATGGGACCATGGGAAGTCCCCTCGCTCAAGACAAAATCAAAGAGTCCCCTCTGGGGGAGAAAGTCACAGTCAGCAAAACTTTCATCTTCATCACCAAGCGTCATGGCATCATACTTAGCGTTGAAAATGCAAGTTTTTCAAAACCCCAAAAAATCATCACCCTTGCCAAATATAGGGGACCGGCGGTAGAAACACAGCTGGTCTTGGAGGGCGGCACTCAAAGAGGTGGTAGCAGAGGTGGTGGAAGGTGGAGCATGGGTGGCAGACGTAGTAGGATTCTTGAGGAGTCCATTGAAGATGACATTAAAGATTAAAGAAAAGCTTAGAAAAGGCATCAGAGAAGTAACAATGGAATGGCTAAAAAGTGAGGGTGATTACATAAGAGAAAAGCTTGAGGAGAAAATCTTGGAAGCAATGGAGTTCTGGCAGAGTTTCTCTTTCTAAATTATACGGAAGTTTGAAGAATAAGAAGAAGAAAAAGAATAAGAAGAAGAAGAAGGGAGAAGTGTTTTGAAAAAATAGACGTTTGAAATCTTTAACTCGTCTTTTGAGTTTCCCACCACCACACGTGCGAAACTTCCTACAATCATTTCAAACAGACACGTGGAACTTCGAGAAGTGTCCTGACAGTTGAACGTACAACATTACATCATTAATGAAGCGACGCGTGGGGATGGAAAGGGTTTCTTCCAAGATAAGTTTTTGGGGTTTGGCGCCAAAATTTTTCTTTTATCAAACATATCTAATAACTCCAAACGAATAATTTGCCCCAATGGTTCAAAAAAGGTACGATGTCCCCTCACCACAAGTCCAAACGTTATTATGACTCCGCTACATCGGGAGAATTTCTACTTTTTCAAACCTGGCGAAACGTTACGAGGGAGAATTTCACAAGTCTCAATGATAGGGACAGTCCTAACGAAAACTCACTACCTACAACTATACTCCACAACAGCACAAATGGGAGAATTTCACTTCCCTAAAGTCAAAACGAGTATTTTAGAAAGTTAGTAGGTCTATCGGGAGAATTTCATATAGTCAAGCTACAACAGTTAAAACTCAGTAACAGGAAAAAGTTACGATGTCCCTTTGCCAAAGCACCAATAACCCACAGCACTTCGACTCTGGCACATTGGGGTGAATTTTACTTTTTCCTAAAGGCATTAACTGCAGTTGGTTGCAATGAAGGAAAAGATGCCTGAATTTTTTCACAGAGAAGGTTCATCGTATTGAGAAGTTTCTGTGCAGACATTTCTTGTTTCCACAACAAATCTCTTCACGAAGGGGAAAATGTAGAGGGGTCTTGAAGGTAATCCTGAGATTAGAGATAATCCCTCCATTAACAACAGTGTTCGGGATTAAGGCAGCCAGGCAACTCAGTGAGGAAGCTCATACTTAATCTTGTTGTGTTACTTAGTCATATTGTATCTTTGTTTATGTTGACTGTGGACTATAACGGTTGTAATGATGTAATGAGTATAATGATTTTTTATGCGAGGTCTAATGGTACTCGTGAGAGACCATGCTTGGTAGGGCCTGGGAGAGATTTCATGCTCTATCGAACGACCTCACTGTGGAAACTTTAGAGGGACTTGATTTGGAGGATTGAGAAGTGAGGCACCATTGGGGCTTGTCCTGACCATCTTAGATACACTTGGTAAAACACTAAAAGACCCTGACCGTGGAACCACGAGCAGAGAAACCTCGAGTTCCATCGGGTATTGAGTTATGGACCAAACAACCTTCTACTTAATGTCATATCTATTGTAGGTGATATCACTAGCCAGCTAGACAGTGTCAAATCTTCCCTTTAGTAAACCACCGTGGGATTTGGGGTTGTTAGACAGTTGGTGATCCATCTATGTGATGACATCCACCTGACACAGTGGTTAAGCAAAAGGAATATGTTGGCATTTAATGTTATGACGTGGAGATAACTAGTGCATTAGGCATTTAATGTTTGTGACATAAAGTATGAGGGATATCTTTCACATGTGCTAATGACTGAGTTGCCTCGGGAGTGGTATGAGGGCTATTTAAGGATCCCAACCACCTCTGGGGAGATGATGTTCTTTTTTGAGAGTTAAGAAGTCATTACTAGAGAGAATATACATCAGAGTGATTTATTACGAACCAGAGAGTTTACTCACCCACCATTGTCCTTTATTACGAAGCTTTAATACTTGACAGAGATCATTGACGGTGGTGAGGATGTTTGACTTCCTGCTAAGGTTTATCAAGGGTTCTTATGTTCTCTCTCCCTCTAATCAAAGTTGCTTCTATGTTCATTATTACCTTCTGAGTTATACACGAGAGATTTGTGAGTTCAAATTGAGTCTATCTTCACTAAGTTATGTTAGAGTGTCTTATACTTAAGTGATGGCGTGATTAGTTAACTTATCATTACTATACTCAAAAAGGGGTTACGCCTCCATCTAATCTAAACTACCCTCTTACACTTCGCTAAGATAATCTACCATAATGATGAGGAATATTATCATGCTATGTTAATTGATACTATGCCTACTGGTTTATCTGCATTATTGCTTGAGAATGTTGATAATGCTTCAAACATTGTGTGTGTGAGTCAAAGGGAATGCTCTATTGTTGATGTCAATGGGTGTGTGAGTCCTAAAAATGAACCGTTAGGGGACACTGCACACTACACACTTAGTGACTCTGACAATGATGACCGTCTTGACATTCACACACTGTACACAAAAACTCTCAAGAAAAGCACTAGGCTTGAAAAGATTGTCAAGGATCTTACCCAGAAGATAGAAACCCTAAGTCAGATGATCAAACAGAATGCTGAAGAGTACACTAGTCAATGTCTAACTCATGATAATGAAACTAAAAAAATTGGACAAAAACTAAAAGAGTTGTCTAACTCAAATGAAATTCTGGAAAAGAAATACAAAGGAACGTTGTTAAAATTTGAGCAAACAAAAGAAAATACATCCACAGTCTTCAAAAAGTTTGCAAAATTTTAAAATAATTCCAAATGTTTTGAAGATCATGTTGCTAAAAGTAAAACCAATTTTGATGACAGAACTGGAATAGGATTTTATCCCAATTCTAAGACCCAAACTAAAAACATTGAAACTATAAAGTTTGTGTTTGGTGGAAAAATACCTATTTAAACTTGTCCATATTTTCAGAGTTTGAAAAATGAGTTTGATAGAACACAACTGAAGATAGACATTGGTGAATTAAGAAACTCTAAGCATTCGACAAGCAGATTCGACATTTCATCTTGTGACACCTAGGAACAAGACTAGAACTCAAAACTTAGACAAAGCTTTGAATAATAATTTTCCTAAGGTTGTGAGTTCTACGTGCCATCTTTACTTCTCCCGTTGTGATGTCTATGGACATTCCCTTGATGGCTGTTATTCCAAATGTCTATGTAATCCAGTCTATAACTATCCTATTTACCATAACTTCAACTATTCTAGGAGAGGCCGAAACAACTATATCCATCCTAGATAGCCAAATGAGAATTTTAACTATCGTAATAAAAGGAAAATGACTCATACTAAAATACCATCATCAA
Source organism: Sambucus nigra (assembly GCA_949130495.1). Lineage (NCBI taxonomy): Eukaryota > Viridiplantae > Streptophyta > Magnoliopsida > Dipsacales > Adoxaceae > Sambucus > Sambucus nigra. The sequence goes on from OX422216.1 coordinate 203,060,947, forward strand.
TAAGGAATCCTATATTCTATTCTAGATCAATTGCTCAAACTATTTATAATAAAAATAAAAATGCGCAAAAATCTTTTAAAGAAAAGACATAAGCTCTCAAGTTTTATCAAATATGAGCTAATAAGTGCAAATTGAAAACTAGAGCAATTTGGGTTAGAAAAGATGATCTATTACCCCAGTTAAAATGCAACATTGTGATCAGTGCTTTTAGAGATGAACATACAACAACTGGATGGTATTTAAACTTAGGTTGTTCCAAACATATGACCGGGGATGATTCTAAATTTTCAAACGACACAAACTTCTCTGGAGGAAAAGTCTTGTTTGGAGATAGTGAATCAGCCCAGATCATTGGTAAAGGAACACTCCATGTAGAAGGATTACCCATTCTTAAAGATGTTCTCTTGGTAAAAGGACTTAAATCTAATTTACTAAGTATATCACAGTTTTGTGACTCAAACCATACTATCACTTTTTCAAAGAACAATTGCAAAATTTTAAATGAAAAAGGTGATTGCATTTTTACAGGACCCTGTACTATAGATAACTGTTACACAGTCCATCTAAGTACGGAGTTTTGTAACATTTCCAGAAAGGATGATAATGAGACATGGCATAATAGGTTGGGTCACATTAATTATGATAGTCTTGGCAAATTGTGCTCCTAAGAGATAGTTAGAGGTCTTCCTAAGATAAAACCAATTTTAAACATTGTTTGTGGTCTATGTCAAGAAGGGAAAATTATTAAGGCTCTCTATAAGAAAGTTAAAGAAGTTTTATCCACTAAACCTCTAGAACTCATCCATATGGGCCTAATGGGTCCTTCTTGTGCTGTTAGTCTTTGTGGCAACAATTACATGCTTGTTATGGTTGATGACTTCACTCGATTTACCTGGGTTTCCTTTTTAAAACATAAATCAGAAACCTTCCGTAAGTTTTTGAAATCATAGTTAGTATTGAGGATGAAAAGGACTCACAAGTAGATATAATTCGTAGTGATAGAGGAGGAAAATTCATAGATTCAGGCGTCATAGAATATTGTGACTATAATGGTTACAAACGTGAATTTAGTGTTCCTAAGACACCTCAACAAAATGGGATTACTGATTGGGCTAGTTGTACCGATGATAGTAAGATTACTTCCAGAGCGTGTTACTACATTGGTAACAATTTGGTAGGATGGAGTAGTAAGAAACAAAACTTCACTTCCTTATCTACTATCGAATCTGAATATCTTAGAGCAGGAAGCTATTGTGCTCAATTAGTTTGGCGAAAAAAAATACTGAAAGATTACGGTATAACTGAAGATAAGTTGCATCTCTATTGTGACAATCAAAGCGCGATTAATATTTTTAAAAATCCAGTTTATCACTCTCTTACCAAGAATATTAAAATCAGATAACATTTCATACGTGAGTTAGTTGAATCTAAGGAGTTGGAAATTAACCACCTAACTACTGAATTGCAATTAGCTGACCTGTTCACCAAATAATTAGACTTTCTTCAATTTGAATCTTTACGCAAATCTATTGGTATGGTTATTGATGATATGAGAAATCATCCACTTGTCGTTCTCGTACCAGCAAATCAAGTATAAAGTGTATAACAAGCAAATAAAGCAAGTAAAGAGAGATAAAAGACTAGATATAGAGTGGTTCAGCTATAAAATGAGCCTACGTCCACTTTAGTGCCTCATTCTCATTATATATGTTATTTGGTACATAGTAATCAGACCTAAAGAGGCGTACAAGCATGAGAATAGAGGAGAATACATGTTTATGAGGACTCCGGTGTGCCAGAGAGACGACTGAGATGCTAGAGAGAAGCCCCCAAGATGGACCGAATGGTCTGGAGTGCATCATGATCTTTGGTCTATGTATTGGCACTAGTAATGTAATCGGGTATCGGGTGAGGAATAATGAATGTGTTTGGTCCGGAGGAGGAAAAATGAATCTCTCTCTTATCTCGAGGTTTGGACCTCTATATATAGGTGTACGCATTGTACTGTTACTATGATGAGGAGATGTTGTGGCTAGCTGAAGGAGAGGCATAATTCGTGACATGTGCTATAAGGTGTCACAGTAATGTACGTTAAAGGGTTGCGACAGGTAATGGGTAAGGGGCCATGGCCTATATGTTAAGGGTTGCGACATGTGTGTAAGGCTCATTAAATAGCCTACAGGAGATAGGTCAACGGCAGTAAGACAACACCATTTTCTATACTGGACCCTCCGCGGCATGGGTATAATATATGTCGTATCAATAAGCCTCCAAGTCGTAGTGCTAAGAGCTTGTGATTGGGGTTACGACTGAGTAATCAAGTCTTCTTAAGATGCCGCGGTATTTCCAAGGTGATGCTTCGTCTTCCCGCGCCCTATTATATAAAATTGTATCGATCGTAGACTTCATTACTTTTCCCAAATCTTTGAGAGCATATCGAGAGAGAATTTATGAGCATTTGGCTCCTTCCATTTTTTGGCTATCTTTAGTAGCTGCGTGTGGTGGTTCTAAGGCAGTTGAAGGTTGTTTGAGGCTGAGCATTGGTGGTTTCTTCATTTCCAGGTAATTTCCCAAACATTTTTCACACTTCTGCGTTTCTGTTTCGAATCTACATATTGAATTTGATGGAAACTCTGTGGAATTCATTTTCTATCACATGATTTTCTGAGAAAACACCCACCTGATTAATAGGAACTTTAGGTTTTGGATTGATACACACTCATGTCTTTGCAAAAATAACTCTAACTTCTCCAAGAATTGAGCTTGCTTGAATGATTACTCATTATAACTTCGATTGCAAAAAATTGCTGCAACAATTGCTCTTGAATACAATTGTAGTAAATAATTTCTCTTGAACTTTGAATTGATCTTCGTATGATAGAAATAGGCTTCTGTAGATGAAATTTTCTGGCCAAATGTAGATTTTTAGGTTTCTGACTTTGTTTTTCATGTTCTTGAGAGGGACCTTTTGTATTCTAGGGATTTTGATCTTTGAATTATCCCAAATTAAATACTGACTTGTTTGAGTGAGCGGTTACGACACGATAAAATGTCCCTTTAGTAAATTAAGGCTGTCCTGAATCAATACAACCTTCAATTGGTTTAATAAACTTATGTGGCCTGTAGTAAGTAAAGGCTTCGGCATGTAAATATTTGGCTGCGGCCAGTCGAATATTCCTTCTTCCCTAGGTTCTCAGATTAGAGTCCGCGACATGGAAGAAGATAATTAAATTTTTCCCAATGAAGATAATTAACATATATCCTTCCCCAAAAACAATAAGTCGCGGCGACAATTAACTTCTAGGGCTTTAGAACCAAACACTTGGTACACTTGGCCAATTTTTCCTAAAATTTTTTATTTATCCTCAACTTGATATATCGTTATACCTATCGCGGCCTATGAGAGGCCTTAGGACCATATTGGATGTGGCGCCCAACTGCGAACTCTCTACTTTACAGGTATTACTGCAACCATATGAACATTGACCCAGACGAATTTCGAAGAGGCTTTTGGAACAAACATTTTAGATCCTCTCCTCCTGAACTTCCTTCAGTGAGTCCTTTGAGGACAATAGGTTCGTGCCAGTTGAGAGATTGCCCTAATTTTGTAGTGCTATATTCAGACTCAAATTTCGCGATCATGGAGGAAGAGGCTAATTCAAGTAATCATCCAATGGATATAGATGAGAATGCCACGGTAGAGGGTCCCTCTTAGGTTAGGGATATACCCGCTAGCACATTTGGGAGAGCTGAGAGACCTCTTATTGTACTTAGTGTCCACAGCACTATGACCCAAGAGTGGGTTGATTAGGTGGCTAAAGCCTTTAAATTTGTTAATAATTTGATGTGCTAAGCCCCTGTTGCAGAACAAAGGCCATGCACAGCACTTGCTGATGATGGGGTCTGCTTCCCCCTGCACGCTTTCACATATGGGTTGCAGCTGCCTGTCCCCATTCCAGTTAGAAGAATTTTCCAAACCATGAATTTAGCCCCAGACCAATTAGATCCTAATGGATGGAGGGCAATTCTTATAGCCATAGTGTTGTGGAAGACGAAATTTAAGAGAGACATTACTCTTATGGAGTTTTTCAACTTCTACCACCCAAAGGAAAACTCCGTCAAATTTATGGGGTACTATTACTTTTCTGTCCGCGACAGAGATAAGACCCTTTATTCTGGGAGGCCTACCAGTGTAAAGAACTGAAAGGGAAAATATTTTTTTCATTTCTGGAGAAGGGTGGGAGATCCACCCTTAAGAGACTGAGAGGGATAAATCCTTTAGTATGTCGTGGCTATGGGATGTCCCTCTAAGCTTGGTAAATATTTTTGAATAACGGTCGCATCCCCTTTTTATAGTTGCATATAATTCTCCATGTTTTGCTTTTGTACTCACCTTTGCATTTTTCTACCGCTCTTGACAATTTGCAGCTGAGTGAGCGGCAAGAGAAGAGGGTCACTAAGGTTGTGGCAGTTCCTGCTGATAAGAAGTAGTTCGTCACTCTTGTAACCTCTGCTTCAATCTACAAGCGAGGCTTATTTCCCAACAAATCTATTCCTAAATTGATGGGTGATGAAGGTAATACTATTTTCTTTAGTTTTTAATTCCATGATAATTGTCTTCAAGCTTTGAATATAGACCTTGCTTTATTTCTTCTCAGGTGATGAGATTGATAGATCTATGTTAGCATCTCAGCTTGCTGAGATGGATGAGGATGAGATTTTCCTCAATAATACTTCTAGGTAGATGAAAAGGAAAAGGACCAAGTCTAAATCTCCAGCCGTAGTCACTTCTAGTGACCAAGTTAAGCCTGCCGTGCCAACTATGAAGTCTACGGATCAGAATAATCATATCGCTCCCTCCAACCAGCTTGAGGGTCATACTAATACGACCGCGCCCCTAAATCAGGTTGTGGATCATATTATTCCGAATGCACCCCAAATCCAAGTTGAGGAGGAGACCTCTCATGAAAGTCCTGAGGGTAACTTTGACGATGACATTGGAGCTCACTTGGCCGCGACAGGTCTAATGTCATCTCTCTCTGATCAATGTGGTGGTGGCACTTCGCCCGGTAATGACATAAATTCTCCTCCCCCTCCATAAATAATTAATGTTAATGCAAATATTGTACAACCACAAAGCAGACATCTGTGGACATAATTACACAGGCCAGATCCTCACTCTTCATGGGACATAACTGCCCGTGCCAACATAGGATAAAAAAGGCGATGGATGGAGCCGACCTAGATCAGTTGGTGGATGAGTACCATGAGGACGTGGAGTCTTATGCTCTCCATAGTCTACTGAGAGTGAGTAATTTCAACCTTCCAATAATTCTTCTTTGTAGCTTCAGTTTTATTTTCTAACTTTCAACATATTTACAGGCTGCGGGAGCTGTGGTGACCACACACTCAAGTATGAAGGTCTATATAGGCTTAAGGAGGCCGCGAAGGGTGTTCACAGCGCTGATCTGGTGAAGGCAATAGCTAAGTCTTTTGAAGCTGGTAAGAAGTCTTATGACGCGACGCTAGAGTTATGTAAGATGAATGCAGCTACAGGTATTGAGGCTCTGAAAAAATCTAAAAATGATGTTGAGTTGAACTTCAACTAGGCCTTGGAGTCTCTGAAGGTTTCTCAAGCTCAGACTGCGGATGCTACTCAAGCTGCAAAACTTTCCAATAATAAACTTGTACTTCTTCAAAAGAAGTCTAAGTAGTTAGAAAGTAAGGTTGTTAATGATGCCCAAGCCCATACTGAGGCGATAAAGAAGATGGACGAGGATCATACCGCGACCATAAAGAAAATGGAGGAGGATCTTGCGGTGACCATTAAGAAGAAGGATGAAAATCATGTCTCGGCCCTCCAATTGGCCATTGATAGCACTATCGAGTCCTTTAAAGCCTCTAAAGACTTATTCCTAATCAACAATAAGGCCTACCTCCATGACTTCTAGGAACTGAGGCACAGGGACATCAAAAATTTCCCGGAGTCTAAAGAGCTAATCATGTCCTAGAAATTGGGTGATGCTGAGCATGACCAATGTGTGGCTGAGATTAGGGGTGCATCCAAAGAGAGAGCCAGGCTTAGGGCCGAGGCAGAGGCCGCGGTAGAAAAGGAGGAGACCGATACTGCTACCCAAGAAGAGGAAGGAAATTTAGAAGATAATGCAGCCAATTAGTCTTCTTTTCATTCTTAACATTGGGATGCGTCCCCTTTTTAAACTGATTTTGATATATATAAGGCTGCGGCCTTTTGTCTGTATAACTTTGATACATCAATTTTTTGCCAAGGCTTTAACCTTTGATCTTTCCATTTGTCTTAACTGCTCCTTTACTCTCTCCTTTTATTCTCTGCTTTGATATTGGAATTGCTTGCTTGAATGCATTAGAGTTTCCACTTTAATGATGCACTTGCTCCAATTTAACTAGAGAATAGGAATAAGGTTGAATGCATTTGTACTCTTAATAGCAGCAGTGAATATTAGGGAACAAGTCCCTTGTCACGGACCATTAAGTCTTTCCTTTGATGTTTGATTATTTGATTGAATGAGCTTGTAAATCTTAAATAGGAACTACATTGGGCATAAGGTCGCGACATCACTATATAAATTGTTTATCCAAACAGGTTGCGGTCTGTTGTTCTTTTCCATAGAGTTTTCACTTGTCTTTTGCCTTGGAAGACTTCAAATTTTTCCCCGGTCTATGGCTATCTTCCCCCATGCCGCGGTGCCAAAGAAAGATGGCTTTGGGGCTGCGTCTTGACAATAATAAATTTTTCTACCATTTTTCCAAGTCTAGATATTGTAGTTGAGTGGCTGCGTCCTTTTGGCAATTCAATGATGTGCCTTGTTTGTTGAATCCACTCTAAATGAATTATCTCTTTGAATGTCGCAACCATATTAATAGGGTTGTGGCTTCTTTCAAGCCCTTGGTAAGAAAATGATAACAGCATGCTGGGCTGAGGCCATCCTTCTGTAGCTTTGGCATGCTTCGTTATGTTAGCCTCACAGCATTCTGTAGCTTTGGGATCACCAAGTTAATAGTGTTTTGTTTTTATCCACCAAGTTAATGATGTTTTAGGGTTGAGATCACCAAATGAATGATGTTTATTCTCATATCCACTAAGTTAATGATGTTTTAGGGATGAGATCACCAAATGAATGATGTTTGCTGGGGGACTTATCTACCTAGGCTAATGACGCATCCTGAAAGCTATAAATGGGCATTGCAAGCCCTTGCAGCTAATGATGCATCCCGAAAGCTAGGGATGGGCACTGTAAGCCCTTGAAGCTAATGACGCATCCCAATAGATGTTATCTATAATCATCATATGCTGAGATATAGTCTCCATGTGTGGCGTTATAAGCCAATCTTTCCCGCGGCTCTCAATAGTTGCTTTCGCCATTTTCAAATATCATTCGCCTTCATATAGTCAGGTGCCACGGCGGGCTGATAGAAATAACTTTTGCGTGTATCTTTTTCTTCTGTCGTTGGTTGAAAAGTCCTTCTAATCAAAAACCTTATAATACCTACAAAATAATACAATCTAAAGTGTAGTGGTAAATAAGGGTATCAATCCACTTTCAAGGTTGTAAAGCAAAGGGAACATAAGTGTATTTGACTTTCTATTTCTTTTTGGGATTTTTTACTTTTTCTACTTTTTTTTTAGCTTTTTCAAATATTAAAACAAATGGTGAGTTGATGATTTTAAACTAAACTAAATTAAATGTGGGATAAAAACAACTAACTAGAAAGTGTGCTAGATAAGGACTGAGTAATAAAAGTAATATGAACTTAAATTTGAGAAATATTCAAGGAATGAAACTTTACCACCACAATATCAATTAAATGTGTTGATTATTCTAGTTTACTAATTTTCCAAATATTACTTTATCTTATCAATTAATTCTCATCACTTGACAAAAAAACTAATATAAATTTAGTTAATCTAATTTTCATTCCCACAACTCAATTGAATTATTGATCTAGAAAAATTATACTAATCACTCCCTAGAGTAGATTCAAATAATAAATCATAAATCCAACAAAGTTTTAATGTATGAGTATTATAAAATGTAATATACTCTAATTAGTGGGTCATTCTATCTCTAGTTTGAATCCACAAATTAAGATTATATTAGATTTTAATCCTTTCCCAAGGATAGTTTACCATTTCTCAATGCATAAACTCAAGTAGGAATGAAAAGAAAAATCAACTAAATGGAACAAGTAGACTAGATTAATTAATACATTCAACTGAATATTTGGGGCTTCATTTCACTCCTTGAATGGAGTGATTAGACAACCGTAGTCATAATTCACTTAATAACACTCTAATAAAATTTACTAAATGAAATTGAAAGGATGGAGAGAAGAAATTCAAACCAAAATGGGGGAGAAAAGAAATTGCACATGCATTAAATCCAAGCTTCTCTCAATTGTGTACAAACACTAACAAAATTAAATTAGAATTTAATTATCCTCTCTACAATATTTTTTTCTCTCGAATTTTCTCTATTTTTCTAGCCTAGTCTTTCTCTCTCTAGTCTTCCCTTCTCCAAAATCTCTCTCTTCCTTTAAATAGTAGGTGCCATGGAGCTAGGGTATTTTTGGAAGGTTTAATGGTGTAGGATAAAATGGGGAGAGGTTTTGGAGTAAAGGTGAGGGTAATTTAGGAATTAGAAGAGAGCATGTGGTTATGGTGAGGTCATGTGGGAAGGTGGGGGAAATGAGGTAATGGTGATAAAAAAAATAGATTTTCTTTATGAGGGTAATTTGGGTAAAGGTTAAAAGAGGTTAGTTGGGGTCATTATGGGAAAAAGGGAATAAAGGGGTAAATTGGTTTAATTGGCATGTGGGTTTTATTGAGTTTATTATTTGGTTTGTTTGGTTTTGGTTTGGCAGATCGTGGCTTGAATGGGAGAAATGGTGAAATGGGTTAAAGTTGGAAATAGGTCTTTGGGTTGGAGGTGGTTTTGGATGGAAGATGGATGAACTCGGGTTCGGAGTGCTCTCGGGTCGCCGGAAGTGGCTGGGATAGGCCGAGTTGGAGTCGCGGCTGGACGGGAGGGTTTTCAGCAGTTTGAAGGCGGGTCAAGGTTGATTAACGCCGACGGGTTGCTGGTGCGTGGCCAGTCGCGGACAGGTCTAGGGCAACGGGTCTACCCGGGTTGGTGTTAATGGGGACGCCGGGGTTGAGGTCGGCAGTACCGGCCAGAGAGGGTATCGGGTTGGAGCTTTTGTCTTGGGATATGGTTTCGGTTTCAGGTGGCTCCGGGTATTCGAAACGGGTTTACGGGTTGAGGTGGTAGGTAGGGGGTTGAGTTTGGGGAATTGTTAATGGAGGTTAGTTGGTGAGGAGAGAGGAGAGAGAAGGGTGGACGGTTGAAGATGGAGTGGTGTAGGATATGGTGTGCGTGGGTGTAGGTTAGTGGTATGAGGGTGAGGGTTGGTGTTTTGTGTAGTTTAGGTGTAGGTTAGTATGGTGTGTGTGTGTTAATGTGTGTGCTTAATTTGAACCCTATTAAAGAAAATACAAATAACTAAAATCCTAAAAATTAAAAATTAGTGAAAACTAAAATTAAAACTTCTAATCTATAAAGTAAAACTAAAATAAAAGAAATAATACTAAAAACCTAATAAAAATATAAAAAAAAAAATCTAAAATGTAATATATAAAAAAAAAACTAAAAATAAACTCTTAAAAAGAAAATGTAAAATCTAATAAAACTAATAAATAAATATAATCCTAAAAATTTCAATCCTAATAAAATAAGATAAAATAAAATAAAAACTAAAACTAAAAACATAATAAAATCAAAATAAAATAAAATAGAAAAATAGAAAATAAAACCTAAAAATTCTAAATAAATCTAAAATAATCCTAAAATTAAAATGACTCAAACTAAAAATCTAAAAAAAATAATAAAAGGGCACAAACTAACACACACGGGGTTCGGCTAGGTTTAGGCTCGGGTTTTGTAGGCTAGGGTTAAGGGATTGGTAATTAGCTCCATAAAACGCGCATTTGCCTCGATATATAGCTTTTGATACTGCAAACGGACATTTGACCTACAAGATAAACAGTAAAGCGCATAAGACCCAAATTGTCAAGAATTTGCAACTAAAGTACATCTATTCGGGGTATAAATTGTACAATTTTGGGTGCTTATCACACCACCCCCAAACAGAGCGTTGCTAGTCCTCGAGAAATAAGATAGAGAGAAAGAGAAAGATAAGAAACCAAAAGTGTACCACTTTCGCGGGCACTTGCGATTGCACTTAGAATGTGCAACAAGCCTTTAAACATATAAATTGCCCTACAGGACGAGTTGTGTCTCGTGAGGGTTTGCAGGGAATATACCCACAAAATTCTTATTTGCAATTTTTTTTTGAAAGACAGTCTATCTCTTATTAGACATAGAATAGTCGCACAATCCATCATGAGATAAATGATTTCAGAAATACAAGTTAGAATGCGTAAAAAATTTAGCTAAGTAAATACAGAAGGCACATCCTTCCTAGAACTCAACGTGTGTAGTGTGAATCAGTCAAAACGGGTCGAGAATCATAGGAGTAATTCCTAGATTGCCTTATCGGAATCAACGCTTCAACTTCAAATCTCACGGATATATCTCTCTCAAACGGACTCTCGAGATATGGTTAAGTGTATCGCTCTTATGTGTGAGGAGGTGAGTAAATGTAAGCAAGTTCAAATATCTCACACACACATAAGAAAGAACGAACAATATAGAAAGAAAAGTGATCTCATGAAAGAAATGCTAATCACTATAGTGAGAACGTCGAGTTATTCACCACGTTGACTATCATTTGCCCGAACACCTAGGAAAAAATATGGATGACTGGGTGGGGGGCAATTAAAATGGGAAGGATGGTATGAGGTGTGGTATGTAGGATGTAATGGTTATATGAATGATGATAAATGAATGTATATGATAGAAGAGTGTTCCATACTTTAGGCACAAATGTCTTTATTACACAAGAACTAACTACAAACTCTCATTCTTCTTTTTTTCTTTTCTCTCTTTTTTCTCTTTTTTTCTCTTTTTTTTCGAATTTTCTTTTCTTTTTCTCTTTTTTTCTTCTATTTTTGCTATTTTTATGTTTTTCTCTTTTTTCTTCTTTTTTTTTGTTTTTCTTTTTCTCTAACTTTTCAAACTAACAATGAAGACATTTACATTTGAAATCACACTCTTTTATTTGAAAATGAAAGATGGTATGGCAATGATAGGTGATGGTGTGGGGAAATATGTGAGAATATGGTAAGGTAATGGGTGAAATAAATGAGAAATGATATGAAAAACGGGTGAGTGTATGGATGAAAATCTAGTATTCGGGATAAATTTCAAGACACACATTTCTTACAACTCGAAATTGATGTCGTTCTCAGTGACCAAGACAAAAAAATTTAATAAAAAATAATGAGATCATACAACGATTAAAGTTCGGACCCCAAAAGAAGTTTAATCAACTTGTGACTCAGAGATTGCGTAAAACACTCTGAAATGGTGAAAGGCACAAATCTCACGGGCTAAAGTCTCTACTAGTGATCCTTAAGGCTCTCTTAAGAATTATAGTACTCCTCAATTCTTAACCGTAGTGACATGATAAGTGCGCAAATTTTGTTGAGTCTAGGAATTCATGGTGCAATATGCCTTGTTATGTATTACATAAGCTATTTAGAAAAATATAAATCCTCTATCTCGATTCCTAGGCTTAAAAAGATGGATGATTGAAAATTCACATCAATAAATGAGATGAAAGAAACTGCACGAAATTTTAAAAATCAGGTTTAAAAATCAATTTTTTTTCAAAAGAGGTATGATTTTGATCAAATTCCCCACCCCCAAACAAAAAGGAACATCGTCCTCGATGTTAAGTAAAATGATTTTTTTAAATTGAGATCATAAGGTAAGAAAGAGATTACCAGAATCAACCGCTAATGAAGTGGACAGATGAAGCCAAGAAAAAACCTGAATAAGAAGTGAGAAAAAAATGTGTACAAGTCTATAAGCATGGGAAGCGTTGGGTGATGTTGAAACACCACCCCCAAATAGGATGAGACTAGTACAAGAAATGCGGGCTGCCTCCCAGTAGCGCTAAGTTTAATGTCTTCAGCCAGACCGATGGAATCTCACCCTAAGGATAAGATCGATGAAAGCGCGGAGTGGTAGAAATATTGGGTGATGAGAATCACCCCCAAACAAGACTGAAGCGTCAGTCTTGTTGGAAACATGATAAAGTGGTCAATGCACTTGTATGGCAAAGTGCATCACATGATGCAAAGCATCGGTGGACCATGGGCGGGTGGGTATCAGGGTAAAAGTGAGAAAGGTATGGGTGATGAAGCATCAATCATGGGCCTTATTGAGCCGGAAGGTGAGGGCAACTAGGGCCCTATAAGCATGGTGCTCTAGTTGGTGAAGGAGGCGAAAAGGTGTATAAAGTGGAATGGAGTGGGGCTCATAAAAATCACACGATCGTTCTATAAATGGGGGATGATATTGGTCGTGCCGTAACACGCCAGGGATCTATCTCGGGAAGAAATCAACGCCACAAGGAAGTGTCGGGCATGGAGGAACAAGCTCGGTGTCACGAAAGTGGAGAGTAGCACTAAAAAGACTCTCATAGATGGTGGGTGATGGTTTCAGGTTAGGATCTAAAAATGTAGATGGAAACATGAAATGTGCAAAATCAAGATCCAAACCAGGTGGTGGGGTATAAGATATAATGGGTGGGTCGGGTGGGATAAACGGTGGATCGGGTGGGATAAATGGTGGAGGAAGATGATCCAACTCAAGAGTGGGAGACACACACTCCACGGGAGGAGTAAAGTAATACTCACAAGGGAGTGTGGTTTCTAAAGATGGAATTGTCAACTTCTCCAAAAAGGTATCATAGGAGAATGTGGTGGGCGAGTAAGACGAGGCACCAGGATCGGATATAGAGGAATCTCTAGAAATATCGAGCTCAAATGGATCCATGAATGTTGGAACAAGATCCATATCAAAATTGTTAGGAACTATCGTGGATTCTATCTCAGGAAAACGGTGAGCACTCATAGCTGAAGCTAACCTAGGATAAATTGGTTCCTCAGGAACATAGACAGTGGGCTCAATAGGTGTAGACTCGGGCATTATTTTGGAGATGACGGGAGTGGGAATAGGAACCTCAAAGTGGGGTTCAGGATGACATGGTGGGATTGGATCAGTCTCACTAATGAAAGGTAAGTCAACACAATTGTCGACTTGGGACCCGAACAATGGAATGGTCTCAACTTCAAGATTCTCAGGGTGATAGGGTTGGTCACACTCAAAATCCATGTCACAAGAGGACACATCATCATCACACTTGGTTGCAACGATGGGTGGATCCATGGGAATGTCCGACTCTCGCTTACACTCAGTTTCATTTAATCTTTGTTCAAGCCGTTGGAGGGCTTCATTTTGGATTTGAGTGGCTTGCTCTTGCTCGAGTATGAACTTTTGCAAGAGGCTTTCGAGAGCGGACGGGGAGGATGGTGGTGGTGGAGGTGGTTGAGGTGGACACAACTCGTTATGATCTTGACTATACGGAGAATACACGTATGAAGTGTGTGGGGTGGGGCCAAGTTCATCATACACAAAAGGATCGCTTTCGTGATGGACAAATGGTTGATACTCAATGGGTGCATAGTGAGGGAACTGATCGTGAATGGGTGCACAAGGTTTCCATGACGACTGTTGGAACGTGTGAGGATCCACAACATCAGGTTGGGATTCGTATTACCTGAAAGGTTGATCAGGCCTGTACGAATAGCTCGGGTACGCACACAACTCGAGATTAGGTATATCGGGGTAGTAGGCCGAGGTGGGTTCCGGAACAGTGTCATATGGATACACATATTCCATGGTGGGTTCAAATGGATATGACAAGTACGGACACTCATGGGACATGTGATCGGCATAATAACAGTGGGTGCACAACAAAGTACGTGATACGTCGACACTTGACACCGTGGGTGATGGAATAGGAGGTGCGTGCATAGATGGGTCAAGAGTACCAACGATAATCGTGAGAGAGCCAAAACCACAAAACATCTCATAAAAAGATGGCTCGGGATCACTCTCATATGTGCCACGTGACAATGGAAAATGACTAAAGTAGTCCCGTAAGGGGCATTCTTCGGCCATGAGGAGTGATAATATTTTTTTGGATTTTGTAAAAATTTTCAAAAGGAAAGAAAATATTTTTGGATTTTTTGAAAATGAAAGAAAGAAAATATTTTTGGAGTTTTCTAAAAAGGAAAAAAAGAAAATATTTTTGGATTTTTTTTTTTGGAAGAAAAGGTGGGGAAAAAATATGGACTCTTGATTGGACCAACTAACTAAAACCGACTACCAAAAAAACTTAAATTGGACACACACAAGTCAAGAAAATTTCCTAACTAGCACATAGCCAATTTTTATCTTTGAATTTAGTGAAAGGGTAGTCAAATTTTAATTAAGTCTGCGAGCGATAAAAAATTATGGAATAATATGAGTGATCACCTTTGAAAAATTATTCTCCTAGTGGGATACCTAGTTAATGGATTTTAAAATTAATGATTGCTAGGGTAGCACACAATGCCAAGAGAGTGAGTCGGGTGATGAAATCCCTTCTCGTGAGTGACCGAGCGTAGGTCTTAGTCAATTAATTCATCACACCATTCGAAAATAAATGCGAGAATAAAATCAAGTAAAAGCACACAAGCACACACAATAATTGAGTCGCTAACAGAAGAGGCGCGAAGGTTTGAGAAATGTACCTCCCATGGTTTTTATGCCGTGGGGTGCCGAAAAATTTGAGTCGACTGGGGGGAGATCACGCCTATCTCACTCGTCCCCAGGAGTCCTACCGACCCAATGTAGAGAGGCTTCTAAATCCTCGTCTTTGGATGCGCTCTCTCTACCTTGTCTGGTTTACCTATCACGCTTGTCTTCGATTATTACAATTTTTAAAATGAAAAATAAAATAAAGGTGTTTTTATGCACCGCAATACAAGCCAAGAATAAAATAATTCTAAATACAAACCTTCTAAAATAAAGAAAAAATGATACTAAAAACAACAAAGTGTGAAAAATAAATGAACTACAATATAAATTCGCTCCAAGTGCTTCATTTGATAACTTTGACTTTTCATCTCCCCATCAACGGCGCCATTTGATAGAAAAAACTTTTGCGTGTATCTTTTTCTTCTGTCGTTGCTTGAAAAATCCTTCTAATCAAAAACCTTATAATACCTACAAAATAATATAATCTCAAGTGTAGTGGTAAATAAGGGTATCAATCCACTTTCAAGACTGTAAAGCAAAGGGAACAAAATTGTATTTCACTTTCTATTTCTTTTTGGGATTTTTTACTTTTTCTACTTTTTTTTAGCTTTTTCAAATATTAAAACAAATGGTGAGGTGATGATTTTAAACTAAACTAAATTAAATGTGGGATAAAAGCAACTAACTAGAAAGTGTGCTAGATAAGGACTAAGTAATAAAAGTGATATGAACTTAAATTTGAGAAATATTCAAGGAATGAAACTTCACCACCACAATATCAATTAAATGTGTTGATTATTCTAGTTTACTAATTTTCCAAATATTACTTTATCTTATCAATTAATTCTCATCACTTGGCAAAACAAACTAATATAAATTTAGTTAATCTAATTTTCATTCCCACAACTCAATTCTCAATTGAATAATTGATCTAGAAAAATTATATTAATCACTCACTAGAGTAGATTCATATAATAAATCATAAATCCAACAAAGTTTTAATGCATGAGTAATATAAAATATAATATACTCTAATTAGTGGGTCATTCTATCTCTAGTTTGAATCCACAAATTAAGATTATATTAGATTTTAATCCTTTCTCAAGGATATTTTACCATTTCTCAATACATAAACTCAAGTAGGAATGAAAAGAAAAATCAACTAAATGGAACAAAGTAGACTAGATTAATTAATAAATTCAATTGAATATATGGGGCTTCATTTCACTCCTTGAATGGAGTGATTAGCCAACCATAGTCATAATTCACTTAATAACACTCTAATAAAATTTACTAAATGAAATTAAAAGGATGGAGAGAAGAAATTCAAACCAAAATGGGGGAGAAAAGAAATTGCACTTGCATTAAATCCAAGCTTCTCTCAATTGTGTAGAAACACTAAAAAAATTGAAGTACAACTTAATTATCCTCTCTACAATGGTTTTTTCTCTCTAATTTTCTCTATTTTTCTAGCCTAATCTTTCTCTCTCTAGTCTTGCCTTCTCCAAAAGCTCTCTCTTCCTTTAAATAGTAGGTTCCATGGAGCTAGGGTATTTTTGGAAGGTTTAATGGTGTAGGATAAAATGGGGAGAGGTTTTGGAATAAAGGTGGGGGTAATTTAGGAATTAGAAGGGAGCATGTGGTTATGGTGAGGTCATGTGGGAAGGTGGGGGGAATGAGGTAATGGTGATAAAAAGACAGATTTGGTTTATGAGGGTAATTTGGGTAAAGGTTAAAAGAGGTTAGTTGGGGTCATTATGGGAAAAAGGGAATAAAGGGGTAAATGGGTTTAATTAGCATGTGGGTTTTATTAAGTTTATTATTTGGTTTGTTTGGTTTTGGTTTGGCAGATCGTGGCTTGAATGGGAGAAATGATGAAATGGGTTAAAGCTTAAAATGGGTCTTTGGGTTGGAGGTGGTTTTGGATGGAAGATGGATGAACTTGGGTTCGGAGTGCTCTCGGGTCCTCAGAGGGGGCTGGGATAGGCCGGGTTGGAGTCGTGGCTGGACTGGAGGGTTTTCAGCAGTTCGAAGGTGGGTCAAGACTGACTAACGCCGACGGGTTGCTGGTGCGTGGCCAGTCGCAGACGGGTCTAGGGCAGCGGGTCTACCCGGGTTGGTGTTATTGGGGACGCCGGAGTTGAGGTCGGTAGTACCAGCCGGAGAGGGTATCGGGTTGGAGCTTTTGGCTTGGGATATGGTTCCGGTTTCAGGTGGCTCCGGGTATTCGAAACGGGTTCGCGGGTTGAGGTAGTAGGTAGGGGGTTGAGTTTGGGGAATTGTTAATGGAGGTTAGTTGGTGAGGAGAGAGGAGAGAGAGAGGGTGGAAGGTTGAAGATGGAGTGGTGTAGGTTATGGAGTGTGTGGCTGTAGGTTAGTAGTATGAGGGTGAGGGTTGGTGTTGTGTGTAGTTTAGGTGTAGGTTAGTATGGTGTGTGTTTGTTAATGTGTGTGCTTAATTTGAACCCTATTAAAATAATGAAAATACAAATAACTAAAATCTTAAAAAATAAAAATTCGTAAAAACTAAAATTAAAACTGCTAATCTACAAAGTAAAACTAAAATAAAAGAAATAAAAGAAATAATATTAAAAACCTTAAAAAAATCTAAAATGTAATATATAAAAAAAAACTAAAAATAGACTCTTAAAAAGAAAATGTAAAATCTAATAAAACTAATAAATAAATATAATCCTAAAAATTTCAATCCTAATAAAATAAGATAAAATAACACAAAAACTAGAACTAAAAACTTAATAAAATAAAATTATATTAATAAAAATAAAAAAGAAAAATAGAAAATAAAACCTAAAAATTCTAAATAAATCTAAAATAATCCTAAAATTAAAATGACTCAAACTAAAAATCTAAAAAAAATAATAAAAGGGCACAAACTAACACACACGGGGTTCGACTAGGTTTATGCTAGGTTTAGGCTCGGGTTTTGTCGGTTAGGGTTACGAGATTGGTAATTATCTCCATAAAACGCGCATTTGTCTCGATATATAGCTTTTGATACTACAAACGGACATTTGACCTACAAGATAAACAGTAAAGCGCATAAGACCCAAATTTTCAAGAATTAGCAACTAAAGTACGTCTATTCGGGATATAAATTGTACGATTTTGGGTGCTTATCACGGGCATTGTGGGCCCATTTAGATTTAAATTTTCTCGATATAATACGTCGTCTCTGTTTAGGATCTGTCTAAGACAAAAAGCCTTTTCATAATAAATCATTTAATGGAATCGAGAAATCAAAATATGGCACTATAAAGTGAACTTGATTTCATATATCTATTCATATATTCATGACTTTGTTGATTCAATACAAAGTTAATATGGAACTATTCAAAAGAGTTCACTAAGCACAGAAATAGATGAAACAAAAATATGGGCATAAAAAGAGGAATGTGGTATGTCAGACTAGGCTGGTCCCTTAGGCGTCCTTGAGGAAGTGCTGCAGCGTCCCCTACCTTATGAGCCTCTCAATTTCATCTTTCAAAGCATAGCACTGCTCGGTGTCGTGGTCGTGATCCTGGTGGAATTTGCATCACCTGGATTTATCCCTTTTGTGGGGTGGAGCCCTCAGCTTCTCTAGCCATCTGAACAGCTTGTCCTCCTTAATGGACTCAAAGATGTCTTCAATTGGGAAGGCCATGGGGTGTAAGCCCTAGAGATCTTGCTCTCTTCTGCCTTATCTGCTTTCCTTTTCTGGCTCTTGTTGACTGCTTCCGCGGTAGTAACATCTGTGACTATGGCAGCAAAACTAGGTGTCGCAGTCATTTTTGGTGAGGCTGCGGCCTCTAGCATGAGGACCCTCTGAGTCAAATAATTGACTTAGGTTTGGAGTGAAGCATGGATGTCATAGAGATGGTTGAGGTGATTGTACAATTGCACAATCTCATTTTTGACTTTTGCGCTCTGCCTGGATTCTCCTTCCATTTTCTGCTTTGTTAGTGTTTAAAAATATATATAATCTAAGACAAAACTAACAGAAGTGAGTGATCATAGAAATATAGGATGAACAGAGTGTAAGGTTGGGATGCAGCACTTGTACTACTGCATGGTATTGCTGCTGAGGCCGCAGTCAGTAAAGCACATAGGTATACTATAGTGGCCTTTGAATGATATTAACCAAGGTTAAGCTGGAGACCACCTAAGTCCATTCCCCGATGATTTGAAGCTGATGTAATACAACCGCACTAGTAGAGACTGTGACAAGAAAGGCAGTTTACCTACCAGGTCGCATCCTTAACTAGGCAGTGAAGGGATCAATCCCAAAATTGAAACCCAAAAACTGAGTTTTTCTCTCGAAACACACGGAGAGCATACCTACTAGGGTCTATCCATGAGAAAATACCCTCTGGGTGCACAAGAAGCACAATTCTAATGATAAACCCTAGATCATAGGTAAAGAGCAGCAAAAAGGGGTAAACATATCTCTTCCTTAATCACCCATCTTTAAGGGGCTAAATCCCATCATGCTTTCAGCATTATCTAGGTCAAGCGATATCACAGGGGTATGTAAAAATGGATTTAAGGTCATAAAATGGAGACCTAAGAGCAGATCTAAACATATAAAATACCCATTTATGGGTGTAAATATAAAATAGAGCTCAATAACCCAAATTTACCCATGAGATGATGATCCAAAGGATCCCTATAAATAAACTAAGGTGTTTAAGAACTCAAAACATAGAGAAACAAGATTGAAATACCTCGTTTTCCATAGACGGCGCCAAATTGATGATACGAGAAATCGTCCACTTGTGGTTTTCGTACCAGCAAATTAAGTGTAAAGTGTATAATAAGCCAATAGAGCAAGTAAAGAGAGATTAAAGACAAGATATAGAGTGGTTTAGCTATAAAAATGACCCTACATCCACTTTGGTGCCTCACTCTCATTATATATGTTGTTTGGTACATAGTAATCAGGCCTAAAGAGGCGTACAAGCATGAGAATAAAGGTGAATACATGTTTATGAGGATTCTGATGTGCCGGAGAGATGACTACGATGCTAGAGAGAATCCCCCAAGTCGGATCAAGTGGTCTGGAGTGCGTTGTGATCTCTGGTCTATGTATTGACACTAGTAACGTACCCGGGTATCAGGTGAGGAATAATAAATCTGTCTGGTCCGAAGGAGGAAAAATGAATCTCTCTCTTATCTTGAGGTGTGGACCTCTATATATAGGTGTAGGAATTGTACTGTTGTTGTGATGATGAGATACAGTGACTAGCTGAAGGACAGGCATAATCTGCTACATGTGCTATAAGGTGTCGCAGTAATGTACGTTAAAGGGTTGCGGCAGGTAGTGGGTAAGGGGCCGCAGCCTACATGTTAAGTGTTGTGGCATGTGTGTAAGGCTCATTTAATAGCCTACAGGAGATAGGTCTGCGGCAGTAAGACAACAGCATTTTCTATAGTGGACCCTCCACGGCATGGGTATAATATCTGTCGTATCAATTATGGAAGAACAATGATTTATTGTTTCATACATGTTTACTTTGCCCTTTGTCCATTTGAGACAAAATGGGGGAGAAATTTGAGTCCTCCTAGACATTTTGGTGTATTCTCAACTAAAATGCTTGATATTATTTATCTTATTTTCAGGAATCGGTACCTTTATTTGCATCAAATTTTTTATAGGGTAGTGGTCTGTAAATAGTTGAGTTATGTAATTTTCTCTTTCTAGGATATTAGGTAGATAGAATTTTTGTATAGGACGAATTTTTGTTATTCTTTGTATCCCTACGAGTCCTAGATTACGCAAAGGAGTTTTGTATCATATTTCCAAAGGGGGAGATTGAAGCACCCTATATCTTTGACCCACTTGAGTCTATATTATATAGGTACTCATCTAATTTGGAAATAGTGACAAAATTGAGTCATACCCTTTCAAACTAACAAGCCTTTAGACTCTTTATTTTGATTTCCTCTAATAGTCCAAAGGTATAAACACCAACACTACACCTAAGATCATTTATGTATTGCATATAAGATTGCATTCTTCATAATATGAGGGTGAGTGAGTTAAATCCCTTTAAAATAATATTTCCATAATTTTTGGGATATTTTAAATAATTTCTATGATTTTTTAAAATAATTTTTAGAAATTTAAAATTGGTTTTTAAAATTTTTTTGACTGTTGTGTAAATTTCATAAGGTGCTAAATCTATTCTTGGGTAGAAACCGAAAGCGCTTGAAAATATTATGGTGAGAATTTGTATTTCTAAGAGTACAAAAACATGCATTTTTCCAACCATCTCAGCCTTACATGTGTTCATTCCACAACGGCTAGATCTTTGCTTTTATACTCTCACATACCTATACTTACCTGAGTACCCTTGGATCTTTTTAATCAATGACTTGCATGTAATCTGAGATGATCCTTGTAATGTCTAGATCAACCAATAAGGGTTAGCTTATAAGCGGTGCGTTTTTAACCCTTAGATTTGCTTCGATCATTTAAAATCAATCTTGAGTGTTGATTTTCTTCGTGGTTCCAGAGCCTTCCATCACTTACTATAAATACATGCCATATGTTATACGATTACAATCTTTTACCAGTCTCACTTTTGAGAGAGAATAAAGAAAGAATAGAGAAGAGAGAGAGAGAGAGAGAGAGATAAGAAACCCTAAACTAAACTCCGACCAAATCTTACCAGAAAACCCTTTCTGAGAGTGAGTTAGTTTAAGATTTGAGAAGATCTATCTTCTTTTGTCCTTTATATCTCTCCCAACTTAATCACATTGATTCAATCTCATTTTCTTTCACAGAACTTTGAGATTTGATCACTCTGATACATATCACATAGATATTGCTTAGTTTTTATTTCTTCTTTCAAGAAATCTCATTTTGTTGGTTTTTTTTCAAACTGATATGTTATTTTCAAACCCTAAGCCAAAAAAATCTTTTCTGATTTCAGTTTCTTTCAGATCTAGTTGAGATCTTGATTGGGGATTTACACTTTCAAATATTTCACATTTTGTGAAATAGCTTGTACATTTTCAAAATAAGAAAGTGTTTAGGATATTGGCTCGTGTTTATAGCAAGATTCCCTCTTGATCTGCGGATATTTTAAAGATCCAAGGTCTAATAGTTTCGATTAAACTAATTTTTGAAATTCCTTTACATATTTGTGATATGTTTTGCATCCTATCTGTAATTAAGTGTGTGTGAGTTGCATGCATGTGATTTAGAGAACATCACCACTTACACCTTCACACTACTACACTGAAAAGTGTTGGTATTGAGATTTTGGACTTTTGAGTCAACGTAAAGCTAAAAGGAGTGGAGTTACAAAGCTGAGAGAACATCAACAACATCCGAGCCTTGGGAGAAGTCAAAAAATCTAGAGGAGTTGGTATATTTCTGAACTTAGAATTACGTCTGATTGTGTGTCTTGATTGTTATATAGTTTGTAAACTGTTACTTTATTTTAGTGAATTTTTACTTTTAAGGTGTAGAGACCTTCGTGGATGTTTTTCCAATTGGGTGGGGTTTTACTACGTTAAAATTGTACTTGTATACTTCATCTTCCTCTCATTCCTTTCTTGAGGCTGTGTTGATTCAAGTTCCTTAAGTTTTGTTTTTCAAAACTGGTAAACCTATACGTTAAGTAACTCGTTCATACTATTTTACACATCTTGTGTTAAAATTTTGTTTTAAGAAAAGAGTTTCTTCAACAAATTGTTTAGAGCCATTTAGATAGTTTAATTTTGAATTAAATGACTTAAGTGGTAATTTTTTCACAATCAACCTTTAAAATGACATGTTAATGTGGTTAGAACGACATGTCAATGTCGTTTGAACGACATCTCAATGTCGTTTGAACGACATCTCAATGTCATTTGAACGACATATACGATTTTTAAAACTCCACCTACAGAAAACTCAAATAACATTTTTATGTTTTTGAAACGCCTCTTTTTGATTAAATAAAATAGTTTGGAAAAGCATCCCAATACTTAGTAAAAAATATAAGTAACACAAAAAAAAATTCATACCAAAGTATACTTCGTGTCACGTAGATGTTGAAGATGCGTGATATTTGGATCCGTCTTCTTGAACTTGTAAACTTGAATTTACTTGACGATTCAAAAAGGATATGCCATACACGATGTAAATTAGGAACTAGGGACAAGATGAAAAATATGTCCTTAAAATGAGTGCCTTATGTTTAAATTAAGAACTAGGGTTCTCTCATTTGGCATGACTTCCATGATATACCTCTTTCCTATAAGGACAATCATTCATTGGTACGTGTGGATAAGACATTTGATGTACCTGAGTGTACGTGAATTACCTCACGATATACCTCATAGGAACGGTACATGTGAGAGTGAATTAGATATAATTAACGTGTTTAAATGAGTTCGTTATTATATACCTCCCATCGTGAGTTCGGTCAAGCGGTACAATAAGGGAGGAACCGTTCGATATATGTTGAAAACATGGGGCCAATGGAAGTTGAAAGTCATATCGCTTATCTTTTGGCTAAAATATAAGGACAAAATAAAAATCCCGTATCTGTCAGTTTGTCACACTTAGAAAGTGTGACTAATTTTTTCATGGATTTGGTGCATGACAAATGAGCGAACCGGTTCTTTTTTCTTGGGTTCGGTTCGGTTCCATCTTTAACAGTTTCTTCTTGGATTTCTTTCTCAACTTCAAATGGGCATAACTTCTTCACCGTAGCTTTGATTGAGGTGGAATTTTTTCCAGTGTTCTTGTAATTGAAATCTCTTCAACTTTCCAGTTGGCCCCACCTCCGGACTAAGGCTTCAAAATTACAAAAATGCCCTTTAACTCCCCCATTTCTTGGTTTTCTTTCACTGTTTTGAGTTCTCTTTGGCACTAACTTGCATGAAATACCTATAAAACACCTAAGAGATACACAAAATATGAAATACTTCCTAAAAAAGGTTAGTATCATAAATATGAGACAAATCCAAGATATTTAGATCTCACGGGATCATAAAAATACTCAAATTAAGGGGATAAATGTGAAGAATTTATGCCTTATCAAACCCCCCCTAACTTAGAACTTTGCACATCCCGAGTAATGTAAAAGAATGAGAATATGAGTTAAGGACCCTTCAAAAACTTTATTGGGATAGAATACCTTTTTCGCGGGCAAGCGATTGCATTTAGCGTATGCAATAAGCCTTTAAACTCCTAGGTTACCCTAGTAGGACGAGTGTTGTCTCGTGAGGGTTTACAGTGAATATACCCACAAAATTCTTTATTGACTCAAAGAAAAATTAAAATACTTAAAAAATTTACTATTTAAACTCCCCAAAACAGTCACCTTGAAGTCATATTTACAAGTCTCAAGTCATAGTGTGTGTGTGCGAAGCCAAAAATCGAACCGCTATCTTCCACCGATTGATCATTACATTACTTTCCGAAAATTCGTTTTGATTCAAATGCTCATGGGATTCTCTCTCAAACGAATCTCTCGGATTGTGGCTATTCTCTCGGTGTGCGGGATATAAAGAGTAAATATAATGGATGCAAAGTCACGCACACAAATTGAAAGATGAAAATATACGGTGAATAGATCTCATCATCGAAATACGGTCATTTGGAAACGGGAACATCGCCTCTTTGTCACACATTTAATCTCTTTTATTATATTTTGGCATCTTAGCTCTCCACGAGATAATTAATTTATCAATCCGGACTCGGTTAGGATTTTCTCGGGCTATAGGTGTATTGGGTAACATGGAAATGGTTGGGAAATTCGGAATTGAAATTTTTTTCTTATGATGTCCCTTAGTGCTTTTTCGGGATTTTGCTCATTTTCTATTCCTTTTCTCTATTTTTTCTGTTTTTCACGCTTTCTTTTCTTGCTATTTTTGTTGAGCATTTCTATTTTTTTCTTGCCCCTTCTTATACACTTTCTGGACTTTAATGAATATTCCATTTTCGCAATTCCAGGCTACTTGGGTTTTTCGGGTTACCAAACGAAAAGGATAGATTTTATTCGGCTCAATTGGGTTATCAAAGGGATAATTTTTCACATCTTTTTATGGCTAATGTTTTTGGGTAACAAACAATGGCCTACTTCATTGTCTGAATTACTTATTAATTTATCATATGCGTCTCGAGATTAATTTAATTTAGAGATATTTTAGTGCGCATTATTCAAGACAATATCTCACACATTTCGCATAACCGATCAAAACAATAAAATAGAGATCATCAACGACTTATTAAAATGCTGAAAAGAACATTGACTTAATCATAAACTCGGATTGATTTAAAAACTCGAAAATAATCGATAGGCTCAAAATCTCACCGGGTTGATTAATCGCCGCACTTATTCGTTAAGTCGTCAATTTTCGCTCAATTTCCATCTTTGGTCAATTTTGGCTTTGGGCATTTTGAATTTTACAATTTGAGACAGAAAAAATGTGACATTTTTTAAGCTTTTAAATTCCAATCTTTATTTATTTTGAAGAAAAATATTTTTGGCTTTTTTCAAAATTTTTCAATTTTTTTGTCTTTTCAACAATTTTCAATTTTTTTTTGGAAATGTTTGAAATTTTCTAAAAAAAACACACTTGGAAAGAACATGTGATCGAATCAATGAAACAAAACAATAAATGGGAAGAATATCCCACACCCCCTCACTTAAATGTTGCATTGTCCTCAATGCGAATCAAGAACACAACATAAAGAGAGGAAAAGAAAGATATTACCCAAAATGGAGCGATCCCCGAAAAGTACGATTCCATTGAATCTACAAAACATGTTAGAACCAAGCATAGCAAAAATAATAACAAAAACTCTAAACTAAAAAAAATAAGCTAACTATTGTACAACCTACGATTTTCAAATTCTAATAAGTTATACACTAGAAGTCGGAAAATTTGAGGGTCCACCCAAAATACAATATGACTTTGAGGGATTAATGGTGTACCCTCACTAGGATGCATGCCTCCCGAAATATAAGGATTCCATTTGAACAACGGAAGGCATGTGTGAGATGGAAAAAATGAACCATCACTAATTAAAAGTTTTAACGGGATGATGGGGGTTTTGAATGCTAGGTGGGACAAGTACAATTGAGATCCAAGAAAAATATAATCACCTCCAAAAGATTTTTCAAGAACTATGGGGAGAGAGGCACACAAAAAGGAAGAGTCCATATTAGAAAACAATTCTAGAAAAGTATCTTTGTAAGTAAAAGGTGTAAACGTTTCAGAATTTTCAACCGACTCATAGGAATATAGCGGTACTTGTAATGGTTCAATAACGGTGAACGAGAATGGTGATGAGATAAACTCAATCTCAAGTGATTCATCATCACTTGGAGATTGAATTTCAATGGGAAAAGACTCACTTTCAATGAGATGTTCTTCAAAATTTTGAGGTGACACATAAGTCTCAACCTCTTCTTTGTTTTCCAAAGAAGAATTAGTCTCCTTGCAACGTGTTTCAATTTCCCAATCATCACCAAGGATCATCTTCACCATTTGTATATAAAGATCGAAGCTTTCTTCCAAAGTAGGCTTCCTTGGCTCTAGAACCTCGAATTCCTCATTTGATTGAAAACATACCTCATCTTCTAAAATATCAGAAGAAAAATCATCGTTGGATTCAAATAGTGCATTCAATTCTTGCTCCCCAAAACGATTTTCTTCTTGATATTTATTTTCAAGCTTTTCATTCTCAAGATTTCGAATGGCCTCACCAGTGGTAGTAGGTCGAGGCGCGGGTTCTGGCACACAAAAATCTAGAGAACTACTCCCATACAAACGTAAGTTTTCAAGCCTTTCCTTCTGAATAATTCGAAGACCCTCACCAAGGGGAACAAGTCGAGGCCATTCGAATTCTTGAGAATAAAAATTTTGAAAACGATTCCCATATGAACCATTATAATTACCGAAGCCACTATAAAAAGGCATGATTATCGAATAGTTTGTAAATGGACAATCCACATAAAGAGGTGTGTGATTAAGGATTCCACATTTCTTGGTGCTCAATTGTGCAAGCCTGCAAAAAAAATTAAACAAGAAAATATAAAAGAAAAAATATCTTACGAAATAGTAAATCAATTATAATCTAACAAAACACTCCCCGACAGCGGCGCCATTTTGATCGTGTTATAAACCGAGCGTCCGTGTAAATACGCTAGTCGTTGTTGTCGGCTTTCGACCACAATACAAAAAAAACTAAACTTTAACTACACTCTTGCAGAGTATAGTGGCGAGTCTGGGTATCAAAACCATAGGGAATGTTTGATAGATTTTAATTGATTTATTACTTCAAAAAAATAAAGTGTAAAAGATGATGATTGAGTGAGAAAGGAAAAAGGGGAAAATAAAGAAGTTAACTAAAACTAATTGGAAAATTAAGGTAGGGACCCAATCCCCCAACCCTAGAGTATTGATGGTATAAAACTAATCATAAATTTAAGTGATTAATTAGACCCAGAATTTAGTACTCCCAAGCATTACATATATGAGGTTCAAGCCCGCACCATACATAATCAAAGGATAAGTAAATCGGTATTGCGATAGTTACACTCGAATTTCATTCTGAAGCATCCCGATTACCCTAAAGAAAATGAGATCAAAAGATCTACAACTGTCGCGTTTCTACACAATACGGTCATAATAAATCGTTAAATTTAGAGGACTAATTTTATACACATTCAACTACCACATCGGGTTGGGTTCATGCACCCCAACCTTTAAAAACCTAGCCTAACATGGTGAATTAATGAAAACTACGTTATCTACGTTGCATGAACTCATAATTTCTTGGAAAGAGATATGAAATATGAGAAATAATAATAAAAGTGCTGGAAATAAAAGTTACCAAGATTGAAGAACAAGAACATGCAAGAAGAAATCAAAGGTTGAAGAAAAACTGGAAAAGCTCTTGAATTAAAGGTGCAAAATATGTGAATCCTTCTTCTCGATGTTCCTACTTGTTATGGAGCTTTTACATAAATGAAATCTTAATATAAAGAGTCCTAATGACTAAATATATAGGCTAGAGGTCGTTTAGAAGAGTCCCCAAAACATAAAACTCTTTTGTCTAAAAGATAAGGACAAAATAAAAATCCCGTATGTGCCAATTTGTCACACTTAGAAAGCGTGACTAATTTTGTCATGGATCTGGTGCGAGAAAAATGGGCGAACCGGTTCTTTTTTCTCAGGTTCGGTTCGGTTCCATCTTTAACAGTTTCTTCTTGGATTTCTTTCTCAACTTCAAATGGGCATAACTTCTTTACCATAGCTCGAATTGAGGTGCCGTTTTTTCCAGTGTTCTTGTAATTGAAAGCTCTTCAACTTTCCAGTTGGTCCCACCTCCAGACTAAGGCTGAAAAATCATGAAAATGCCCTTTAAATCTCCATTTCTTGGTTTTCTTTCATTGTTTTGAGTTCTCTTTTGCACTAACTTGCATGAAATACATGTAAAACACCTAAGAGACACACAAAATACGAAATACTTGCCAAAAAGGGCTAGTAGCATAAATATGATACAAATCCAAGCTATTTACGCCGCACGGATCATAAAAGTACCGAAATTAAGGGGATAAATGTGAAGAATTTATGCCTGATCAACCAACACCCATCACAAAGTGACCCCTCAGTACGGGACAAAATTTTGGTTAATATTTTTGTGCTTCGGTAATGTAGTTTGCAAAAATGCATAAGTCTTAATTAGTATATTATGGAGAAAGGTTTATTTATTTATTTGCATGATGAGTAAAGGGAGTACCATACCAACGAGGGAGCATAAACAAGTGTTGTGAAAAGTAAATCTAGCATGAAGAATGAAGACTATACTAAGCATGGTGATAGGAAAGCATGTGGATATATACATGTGGGTGAGTGACATGTGAATATTTACAAGTGAGTGTGCATGGTAGCGAGACTATACATGGATCAACTACAAGTGGTGTGTGATATGTGAAAGTGAAAATGGAGATATATACAAGTGTGAGAAGTGTGGGTGTGTGTTAATGAAGCCTAAGCATGGATAATCTATGTGGTATGTGGAGCATGTGAGTAGAAGAGAAACTATATATAAGTGTAAGTGTTTGAGTGAGTGAACATGGAGAGTATATACAAGTATGTGAAATGTATAAGTGAGTAAAAAGTGATATATACATGAGGAGGGAGCATGATAAATATAAGCATAAGGTAGTATACTCAAAATAGAGGAGTAAAAGGGGACATACAGGTAGGAGCATATGCATACATGTAGAAAAGAATAACATCCATGTAGAATTAGAATCTCGTCCTCTTAAAATCCATCCCCAACAGAGTCGCCATAGTGGCCATCCCGAGGCCACCCCTTTCGAATTCCATCAAGCGTGCACCCGAGGTTGCGCCCTTTCTTGAGTCTCTCAATCGTCGTCAATGTGGGGGTTAACGTGATAGAGTCGCCAAGATATATTTCATTAAACAAGCAAAAGAAATGTCACTGCCTAGAGAGAACGACTTAGAGGACAATACTCATTCTTGCAGAGCCAAGTAATTCAAAGGTGTAATACCCCGTAATTTTATTGATTTTTATTTAAGGGATTAATTGAATTAAATGAGAATTAATTGGGAATTAATCCGGATATAAATACTAGCGAGATGTGAGTTGGTATTTGATTACAATGTTAAAATTGAATATTTCTGAGCATATATAGTAATATATGAGTATTGAAAATATTAAATTGTCGCGAGGCAGAAATACGATAATTTGGAAATTTAGTTGGGACGCACGTGTTAGTCGCGTCAAGAATGAAATTATTTAAATTAAAAAGTAAATTATATTATTATCAACCGAATGATCATTTTGAGTGCGCCAACGTGTCCGGAAGGGTCGAAATAGTCAGAAAACACTAGTCGGGGGTTTAGTTTGGGTCCCGGGGTATTTTTAGGCCAAACCGACAACCTAGAAGAGTATTTTGGTAATTTTAAAAATTAAGGGATTAAAACCCACGAATTTTAGAGTTAAATCAAATATTTTTAAAAGAGCCACTAAGGGCATTATCAGCCAAAAGTGAGAGAGTGGGCTACGGAAGTTTTGAGAGAAGTTAGAAGAGAGGCTAGAGGACCTATACCAAACCATCTCCCCATCATCACAATTGGAAAGGATTTGTGACCGGAAAGAAGAGAGAAAGCCAACCTTAATCATCAACAACGAACTAGAACATCGGATTTAAGGCAAGTGATTTGATATTTTTAATTGCAATGAATATTTTCTCCATGTTTAGTATAGAAACCTTATGTTGTGAATATTTTGGCAAAAACCTAATGGGATTGTTGTAGAAACCCTTAATATTGGTTAGGAATTTCATGTAAAATGATTATGGATGAAATTTGGTATTCAAAACTTAACTTTGATGATTTAAAAACGGATTTATGATGAGTATTTAGGCATAATAAAATTCCGGGTTCATATTCATGGGGTTTGGGGTAAATTTTAGGGATTTATGTTAATTGCATGTTGATTAGGAGGATTTGACCCCAATAATATGTTAAGAAGCGACCTAGGAGGACTTAGATTAGTTTACTAACAATAAAACTTAATTGGGATGATCTTAAAATGGATTTTTGAAAAGAGGAATTGAAGAAAAACGAGTTGGGAAATTTCAGGGCCTATTCTGCCATCTCGTTAAAAGACCCGCCCAGGTCGTTCGAACGACCTCATTCGAACGAGTTTCGAACGAGATGAAAGAATCCCTTCTAATGAGTTGATAGTTCGTTCAAAGCCATTCGTTCGAACGACACTCGTTCAAACGAGATTTCTAACGAGTTGACAGAATGGCCTTTTTAGGCCTGATTTTATTTCAAACTTCCAATAGACTTATTTAATTGAGTGCTAACCTTCCCTTGATGACTAGTGGGTATAGTTGTGAGATTGGAGTATGTTGAGGAGTAAAACTTAGAATTTTGTATTAAACGGAATGACATTTATGGGTTAGGAAACAAGTACCTAAAATTACGACGTGAGAAGGGTTGGTGTATATTATTCGGGGATTGGTAAACGTGCAACATTTAGTGACGGTATAAGAATGTAAAATATACCTCTATTAATATTATGGGATATCTAAGTTGTGTGAATGCTTAGCATATGTATTTATCTGTGTATAACATACCTACCATACTTGCTATCACGAGAGGTCGGCGTTCGATCAGGGCCATCTAATCTTTGTGTGCCTACGGGGGGATTTAGATTGGTAACTCGAGGACATAGGTCAGAGAAGGGCTTATTGAGGAGTTAATAAGTCTGCTGATCATGGGAGCGTAGGTTTGTACGTGACCCATGTGATGTGAGCTATGTTCGCCTCCAGTATGTGTGATTGTTGTTTATTGAAACGATTCTTGAGAGATTCGAAATACGTGGTCCTTATGTACGTGATGTACCGGGATTCGATAGCAGAGTATGTGTGCACCGCAGCTTAGTCTCGGGGTGCCAGTATTATATATTTATGATGAGATTAATATACTGTTAATTGAAATGAACTGTCATTATAACTGTAAGTGTGAATGTTCGTAACATTTTTAGTAAAGATAAAGATGGAAAAGTCTTAGTAATTTTTATGATAAATTTCGAAAAATAAAAAGGTAAGATCTTATGTTTATAATAAGATGTCGGGAATCGAACCGTGAATAGCATAGTGATGTTAGGTTGTGTATTGGACTAGATAGATAGTGAGATGACTAGAACGGGTACGAGAACGATAGGAGTGCACAATTAGTTGAAAGGTGAGGAACTCATATGAGTGCACGCACTATCATGTATTTTATATTCATTGTTTAATGATATTAAAAACTTGCTGTATTTTTTATTGTTTTCACAATCGGGCTCTGACCCGTTTGCTTTCAAATCTATTTTTTGTAGAAATCTTTTTAGGTGCCCAGCCACAAGGACACCAAGCATAGGAGTTCCATTCCAGTGACGTACTGTAGCTGCTGTGGAAGTTACAAGACCTCGATAGTAGACGCCTCCACTTTCTATCTTGACTCTACTTCAGATTTACTCATCTGTAGGGCATGTCGCCCCTTTTATTTTAGAGACATCTTACTGTAACACCCCGCCCGCCCGGAGAGACGAACGGAGCACTAATGCGATAAAATAAATCCAAATCCACAAGTGACAAGGTATAGAGCATCTAAGTCCCACAACAACAAAAGAGAAACTACAAATCTCAATCTCTTCAAATACAACAAGTCTCTCGAATAAAATACAACTAAAGTAAATCTCCAATGCTCTATACATAAAAATAATACAAATCCTCCAAAAATATTCTTCTCAAAATAATCCACGCTAAAATCATCCCAATTGGTCCAAAGCGCTCAAATCCACGCTAACCTGCCAACTAAAAGAAAATATGGGGAAGTACACAATATGACAAGAAAGATGCTCAACAAATTTATATTTGCGATGAATAAAACGTAACAACACGAGTACGAATATTCAAATCAAAATGCAAATCTCAATAGCATTTCATCATTATAATTTTTCAACAACACTTTAACCGGGTCACCAGGCCTCACCACATCCGTATATGCTTTATCAAGTCATAGTCCGAGAAACAGGAATTTTGGCGGGTGCCCAACCTCCGTGCCATATTAAAATCTCATGACAACGTGCTCATCAACAATATAATTATACCACATGAATCAAAATAATTTCAACAATTATTTTTCCAGATTTCAATGAACTTATCAATTCAAATATAAGTTCAATTAAACAAGAATTCAAATAGAATGACACTCGCGAGATTTAAGGAGCATATTGTGTAAAACCCCATACCTCAAACCATGATGAGAAACCAATGATCACATCCTCAAGATCAACTCAAAATATCTACAAAAGCTTCTCCAAGAACCTCCAACAAAATAGCCCCAAGAACACCTCTAATCTAAGGTTGGAACTCACAAATCTCAGGGGCCAATGTGTATATAAAAAGAAGAGGAATATAAAATATATTTGCTGCCAAAATTTGTACCAAAAGTATGTTAAAAGGTTACACACGAATTCCTTTTATAATGCAAAGAAATGAAGAGTTGGAATCCAAAAGACTCCTTTAAATAAGGTAAATAAATGAAGAGTTGGAAGTTAAAACAACTCCAAGAGTTAAAAATATTTAAAAATCATTTTAAAATCCGTTTTAACTCCGATTTCGAAACCGTTTGAAATTCTCGCCTTTAAAAATAATAACCAACATATTTGAGCAATAAAATTAATTTTATCAAAAACTTTATTTTCCTCCATTTTCCAGAAATTAATTAAAATAGCCCAAAATTATGCGGTTTGTTACACTTCCCCACTAACAATGAAATTTCGCCCTCAAAATTCGCCGACTGCCTAACTCTCAAAAAAATCAGGCCACTACACTAACGCCAAAAATAAATCACGTCTCCCAAAAATAAATTCCTCACCTCTAATCTCGAAACCTATCACGAATATCACCTAAAATTTTCTATCTCCAAAAATTGTTATCCACGCAATGAACCCAAAACCCAAGCCACGAGGGTTGCCGTATACCTAAGCTCTGATACCATTTGTAACACCCCGCCCGCTCGGGGAGAGCGAACGGAGCGCTAATGCGATAAAATAAATCCAAATCCACAAGTGACAAGGTATAGAGCATCTAAGTCCCACAACAACAAAAGAGAAACTACAAATCTCAATCTCTTCAAATACAACAAGTCTCTCGAATAAAATACAACTAAAGTAAATCTCCAATGCTCTATACATAAAAATAATACAAATCCTCCAAAAATATTCTTCTCAAAATAATCCACGCTAAAATCATCCCAATTGGTCCAAAGCGCTCAAATCCACGCTAACCTGCCAACTAAAAGAAAATATGGGGAAGTACACAATATGACAAGAAAGATGCTCAACAAATTTATATTTGCGATGAATAAAACGTAACAACACGAGTACGAATATTCAAATCAAAATGCAAATCTCAATAGCATTTCATCATTATAATTTTTCAACAACACTTTAACCGGGTCACCAGGCCTCACCACATCCGTATATGCTTTATCAAGCCATAGTCCGAGAAACAGGAATTTTGGCGGGTGCCCAACCTCCGTGCCATATTAAAATCTCATGACAACGTGCTCATCAACAATATAATTATACCACATGAATCAAAATAATTTCAACAATAATTTTTCCAGATTTCAATGAACTTATCAATTCAAATATAAGTTCAATTAAACAAGAATTCAAATAGAATGACACTCGCGAGATTTAAGGAGCATATTGTGTAAAACCCCATACCTCAAACCAATGATCACATCCTCAAGATCAACTCAAAATATCTACAAAATCTTCTCCAAGAACCTCCAAAAAAATAGCCCCAAGAACACCTCTAATCTAAGGTTGGAACTCACAAATCTCAGGGGCCAATGTGTAGATAAAAAGAAGAGGAATATAAAATATATTTGCTGCCAAAATTTGTGCCAAAAGTATGTTAAAAGGTTGCACACGACTTCCTTTTATAATGCAAAGAAATGAAGAGTTGGAATCCAAAAGACTCCTTTAAATAAGGTAAATAAATGAAGAGTTGGAAGTTAAAACAACTCCAAGAGTTAAAAATATTTAAAAATCATTTTAAAATCCGTTTTAACTCCGATTTCGAAACCGTTTGAAATTCTCGCCTTTAAAAATAATAACCAACATATTTGAGCAATAAAATTAATTTTATCAAAAACTTTATTTTCCTCCATTTTCCAGAAATTAATTAAAATAGCCCAAAATTATGCGGTTTGTTACACTTCCCCACTAACAATGGAATTTCGCCCTCAAAATTCGCCGACTGCCTAACTCTCAAAAAAATCAGGCCACTACACTAACTCCAAAAATAAATCACGTCTCCCAAAAATAAATTCCTCACCTCTAATCTCGAAACCTATCACGAATATCACCTAAAATTTTCTATCTCCAAAAATTGTTATCCACGCAATGAACCCAAAACCCAAGCCACGAGGGTTGCCGTATACCTAAGCTCTGATACCATTTGTAACACCCCGCCCACTCGGGGAGAGCGAACGGAGCGCTAATGCGATAAAATAAATCCAAATCCACAAGTGACAAGGTATAGAGCATCTAAGTCCCACAACAACAAAAGAGAAACTACAAATCTCAATCTCTTCAAATACAACAAGTCTCTCGAATAAAATACAACTAAAGTAAATCTCCAATGCTCTATACATCAAAATAATACAAATCTTCCAAAAATATTCTTCTCAAAATAATCCACGCTAAAATCATCCCAATTGGTCCAAAGCGCTCAAATCCACGCTAACCTTCCAACTAAAAGAAAATATGGGGAAGTACACAATACGACAAGAAAGATGCTCAACAAATATATATTTGCGATGAATAAAACGTAACAACACGAGTACGAATATTCAAATCAAAATGCAAATCTCAATAGCATTTCATCATTATAATTTTTCAACAACACTTTAACCGGGTCACCAGGCCTCACCACATCCGTATATGCTTTATCAAGCCATAGCCCAAGAAACAGGAATTTTGGCGGGTGCCCAACCTCCGTGCCATATTAAAATCTCATGACAACGTGCTCATCAACAATATAATGATACCACATGAATCAAAATAATTTCAACAATTATTTTTCCAGATTTCAATGAACTTATCAATTCAAATATAAGTTCAATTAAACAAGAATTCAAAGAGAATGACACTCGCGAGATTTAAGGAGCATATTGTGTAAAACCCCATACCTCAAACCATGATGAGAAACCAATGATCACATCCTCAAGATCAACTCAAAAGATCTACAAAAGCCTCTCCAAGAACCTCCAACAAAATAGCCCCAAGAACACCTCTAATCTAAGGTTGGAACTCACAAATCTCAGGGGCCAATGTGTATATAAAAAGAAGAGGAATATAAAATATATTTGCTGCCAAAATTTGTGCCAAAAGTATGTTAAAAGGTTGCACACGACTTCCTTTTATAATGCAAAGAAATGAAGAGTTGGAATCCAAAAGACTCCTTTAAATAAGGCAAATAAATGAAGAGTTGGAAGTTAAAACAACTCCAAGAGTTAAAAACATTTAAAAATCATTTTAAAATCCGTTTTAACTCCGATTTCGAAACCGTTTGAAATTCTCGCCTTTAAAAATAATAACCAACATATTTGAGAAATAAAATTAATTTTATCAAAAACTTTATTTTCCTCCATTTTCCAAAAATTAATTAAAATAGCCCAAAATTACGCGGTTTGTTACACTTACTTACTCAGTTCTATTTCAGATTTTGGGTTGTAATTAATTAATGGTTCAGGCTTTGTATTTTGTTTATTTCCGTATTCAGATTGTTGTGAGGTGTATTCCTCCAGATTCAGTTTATTACATTGTTATCTTATTGCGACTGTGATATGGTTGTGGTATCAGTATTTCATAATTTATTTTGGTTGTATGTAAATCAAATTCAATTAAAATTAACAAATGACTTTTTAAATATTAGGTGGCTAGTAATTATTAAAACGTTTTTCGACAGTGATGCTATGAACTGAACCAACGTGGCATTTTGTATTAATTTAATAAAGGAGTAGCTACCCGGTATTTAATTAGTCGGGGTGTCATAGGTGGTATCAGAGCATCAGGTTCTAGTATCCTTAGGATCTGTACATCTTGTTATATTTCTACATAGCTTTCTTCGATATAGAGCCCTATATTTTAGGATTGTTGTATTCTTTTGTGTATGTTTCGCCCTTCAACAATTTTGAGAAAATAACTGCGAACTTATAAGACTTTACTCTCATTTCAGATGCCTCCACGACGTGCACAGCGAGTTCCCAGGGATGCTCTGTCACACCCCGCCTAATTCTGGCATCGGCCGCCACCAAAACTAAGCCGGGCGTGAACTAAATGAAATACCATTCTTAGCATGAGACAGATATGAGACATAAATAAACCAGTCCATAAGGTACATAATTGAATTAATCTCAAATGATCATAAACAATTAAGCGATAAAAGATCCATCACATGCTAACTCCAAAATAAATCCATACTCCAACAATGATTAAATAAAATCTGAATAATCCCAACAGAAATCCTCTAAACAACTTTGGAACCAAATGGCCCAATAAAACTCCAATGAAGTCTCATAATACGACTGGAAAAGAAAGTCTAACTAAACTATGCCATAAAGTAAATAACTCCAGCTGCACCTCCAATGATAACTCCGATAAACTTATGCAGCTTCTCCAAATTAAATCCTAAAAAAGATTAGTCAACGCATGGGTCAGAGCCAAAGCCCCGAGAAAGAATACACACTACTCTCCTCAAATAGGATCCTTGAATCCAGACAGTAGCATTATACGCAATAAATATCACAATAGAATATTTTAAATTAAACGCGATAATTATAATCTACTAACTACCCGCAAAAATCCCCATTTATAAAGGCACGCCAATATGATTTTAAATTCCCAAGTCCCACGATGTTAATTTAATTAAATTAACCAACTTTTATTATTGTTCTCACTTTTTATTAAAGTGTCACACTTCCCCTTGTCAATCGCCCTCTGACCCGTTTACTGTCGGCCCCGACACATGACAAGGTAACCCTTGTCAATCACCCTCTGACCCGTTTACTGTCGGCCCCGACACATGACAAGGTTCCACACACGACACGACATAAATCGCCCTCTGACCCGTTTAAACTGTCAGCCCCGACACATTATGTCGCCACAAATTTTAATACCCGTTTTTATCTTAGGCATTAATTCTCAAGTTCTCAATTTATAATCACCCCACCCTTTTAATCGATGTGAGATCCTCAAAATACCCCTTAGTCCCATACCTAAGGGTCCCCAAGTTATCAATACGTCCTACCCTATGTATAGGAGGATTTTCTAACATAAATCTTAACTTAGTCTCGTACTTAGACTATCGTAACGACGATAAAGTAACAAAAATCAGCCCACCCTCAAGATGATAAAAAAACGCGATAATCTACCCTCACTAGTCCCATACCTAGAAGGCGTAAATCATCAAAAGGCATACCCACTAGTCCCATACCTAGAAGGCATCCTAAAATATAGGGAGAGCAAAAATTACCCAACAACCCGTCGTCACAATGATATTTAATAATACCAATAAGTCACACCAACAAGAATAATTAATCAATGTATAAAACAACGCATGATAGTCCAATAAAATTAAATCTTTAATTTAATTATCACAACGTCAACAATACCCAAATAATCTCATTTAATTGTTTTAAATTAAATATACCAGGTTTTCATCATGTACATACCCAAAACCAAATTTTATTATCTCTACATGTATTACATGAGTTATACGCACCCAAAAATTATTTATTTTAAAGCTAGGGTTTTTCTACATGCAACCTACACCAATAAAACCCAAAATCACTCATCAATCCTACGTACCCAAGGGTTATGAATATTATTCAGATTTAAAAGATTTAATAAAAACAGCCCCATAATTAGTGTCCACTTTTTCTAATTAAGTTACTAATTATTTTTAAGAAAACATGTAATTAATTGTTTAGGTGACACTTAAAACGCATAATACTAAAGGAAAAGAATAGAGTATTCATGCCTGTAAAGATCGTGTTGAAAATCTGATTAGAAATCTGGATTCCTCTCGAAAAATTAGCAAAAGAGTGTTCTTGAACGATCTTGATTAAACCCCAATTAAGCCTTCAAAAACTTGTGCCAAAACTTGTGACAAAAACTTGATTTTGTTGAAGGTTGATGATTATGAGTGAGAGGAAAAATATTTGGAAGTGTTCTCTGGTGAAAAACTGGAGAAAAAGTGATTATGAGAAGTCCCCCCACGGATTAACAAGGTTATATAGTGATTAGGAGTCCTAATCCTACACAAATTCTTAAAAAAATAGCTTACAGCGAACATTTTCTGGGAGGGT
This sequence comes from Sambucus nigra, assembly GCA_949130495.1. Taxonomy (NCBI): domain Eukaryota; kingdom Viridiplantae; phylum Streptophyta; class Magnoliopsida; order Dipsacales; family Adoxaceae; genus Sambucus; species Sambucus nigra. The sequence continues at coordinate 203,099,679 of OX422216.1, forward strand.
CGATCGATCTACCCCCCCGTCGATCGATCGATCACCCCGAAAAACTGACAGTTTGCCCCAAAAATTGTAAAATCAATATAAAATCCGTTTTAACTCTGATTTTAATTCCGCTTGAAGTTTTATTCTTCTAAAATCATAACCAACATATTTTGCCAATAAAAATTTTAAAATTCAAAAATTTATTTTTCTCGAAAATTCCAATTAATTAATTAAAATAATAAATAAAAACACGGGGTGTTACATACTTCCCCACTAGCAAAGAATTTCGTCCTTGAAATTAGACGAAGCATACTCATCAACGCATAAATCTCGCAAAAGAAAATAAGGCTCATATATGCCTACCCGTAGAATGTCATAATTGGGCGCCCATACACCCAATCCTACGCGCACCTACCCCACGAACAACAAAATAATATATATTGCCTATATACATACACATAACTATGAAAATAACGGCGTACCACATGCCCTCACAAATCCCCCACTCGATCCTATATCCGAAAGTCATCAAAATTCTAACTTCCTCAAATTAAATCTCAACATCAAAAATTGATGCATACGGTACCTAACATCTGTACTAAAATCTCCAAGAAAAATTTATCGTCTCCAAAATCCATTCTAAGGATCCCCACATCAAGCTTACTAATTCTAAACTCAATGTCTACACCGTCCTTAACTCAAAACTTCACATCTCCAAGAAACACATCTAAGACGTATGCTAGAACATCTACTTTAAGAAGTACGAATCACAAAGGGAATCAAAGATCGACAACGCGGAAACTAAACGGACTCATAACCTACAAGACCTAAGACCATGCTCTGATACCATCTGTCACACCCCGCCTAATTCTGGCGTCGGCCCCCACCAAAACTAAGCCGGGCATGAACTAAATAAAATACCATTCTTAACATGAGACAGATATGAGACATAAATAAACCAGTCCATAAGATACATAATTGAATTAATCTCAAATGATCATAAACAATTAAGCGATAAAAGATCCATCACATGCTAACTCCAAAATAAATCCATACTCCAACAATGATTAAATAAAATCTAAATAATCCCAACAGAAATCCTCTAAACAACTTTGGAACCGAATGGCCCAATAAAACTCCAATGAAGTCTCATAATACGACTGAAAAAGAAAGTCTAACTAAACTATGCCATAAAGTAAATAACTCCAACTGCACCTCCAATGATAACTCCGATAAACTTATGCAGCTTCTCCAAATTAAATCCTAAAAAAGATTAGTCAACGCATGGGTCAGAGCCAAAGCCCCGAGAAAGAATACACACTACTCTCCTCAAATAGGATCCTTGAATCCAGACAGTAGCATTATACGCAATAAATATCACAATAGAATATTTTAAATTAAACGCGATAATTATAATCTACTAACTACCCGCAAAAATCCCCATTTATAAAGGCACGCCAATATGATTTTAAATTCCCAAGTCCCACGATGTTAATTTAATTAAATTAACCAACTTTTATTATTGTTCTCACTTTTTATTAAAGTGTCACACGTCCCCTTGTCAATCGCCCTCTGACCCGTTTACTGTCGGCCCCGACACATGACAAGGTTACCTTTGTCAATCGTCCTCTGACCCGTTTACTGTCGGCCCCGACACATGACAAGGTTCCACACACGACACGACATAAATCGCCCTCTGGCCCGTTTAAACTGTCAGCCCCGACACATTATGTCGCCACAAATTTTAATACCCGTTTTTATCTTAGGCATTAATTCTCAAGTTCTCAATTTATAATAACCCCACCCTTTTAATCGATGTGAGATCCTCAAAATACCCCTTAGTCCCATACCTAAGGGTCCCCAAGTTATCAATACGTCCTACCCTATGTATAGGAGGATTTTCTAACATAAATCTTAACTTAGTCTCGTACTTAGACTATCGTAACGACGATAAAGTAACAAAAATCAGCCCACCCTCAAGATGATAAAAAACGCGATAATCTACCCTCACTAGTCCCATACCTAGAAGGCGTAAATCATCAAAAGGCATACCCACTAGTCCCATACCTAGAAGGCATCCTAAAATATAGGGAGAGCAAAAATTACCCAACAACCCATCGTCACAATGATATTTAATAATACCAACAAGTCACACCAACAAGAATAATTAATCAATGTATAAAACAACGCATGATAGTCCAATAGAACTAAATCTTTAATTTAATTATCACAACGTCAACAATACCCAAATAATCTCATTTAATTGTTTTAAATTAAATATACCAAGTTTTCATCATGTATATACCAAAAAGAAAATTTTATTATCTCTACATGTATTACATGAGTTATACGCACCCAAAAATTATTTATTTTAAAGCTAGGGTTTTTCTACATGCAACCTACACCAATAAAACCTAAAATCACTCATCAATCCTATGTACCCAAGGGTTATGAATATTATTCAGATTTAAAAGATTTAATAAAAACAGCCCCATAATTAGTGTCCACTTTTTCTAATTAAGTTACTAATTATTTTTAAGAAAACATGTAATTAAGTGTTTAGGCGACACTTAAAACGCATAATACTAAAGGAAAAGAATAGAGTATTCATGCCTGTAAAGATCGTGTTGAAAATCTGATTAGAAATCTGGATTCCTCTCGAAAAATTAGCAAAAGAGTGTTCTTGAACGATCTTGATTAAACCCCAATTAAGCCTTCAAAAACTTGTGCCAAAACTTGTGACAAAAACTTGATTTTGTTGAAGGTTGATGATTATGAGTGAGAGGAAAAATATTTGGAAGTGTTCTCTGGTGAAAAACTGGAGAAAAAGTGATTATGAGAAGTCCCCCCACGGATTAACAAGGTTATATAGTGATTAGGAGTCCTAATCCTACACAAATTCTTAAAAAAACAGCTTACAGCGCACATTTTCTGGGAGGGTCGATCGATCTACCCCCCCGTCGATCGATCGATCACCCCGAAAAACTGACAGTTTGCCCCAAAAATTGTAAAATCAATATAAAATCCGTTTTAACTCCGATTTTAATTCCGCTTGAAGTTTTATTCTTCTAAAATCATAACCAACATATTTTGCCAATAAAAATTTTAAAATTCAAAAATTTATTTTTCTCAAAAATTCCAATTAATTAATTAAAATAATAAATAAAAACACGGGGTGTTACATGCTCAACCTGAGCCACAGCCTGCACCAGTTCAGGGCTCCTTAAATGCCACAGAGGTTGCCATTTTTGTAGCCCAAGCGGTAAATGATGCCCTAGTAGTTGTACTGTAGGCACCGCCTTAGGTGCCGGTAGTCGCGCCAGTTCAGGCTCATGCATTCCCGTCTGCTTGGGAACGTGTTCGTGATGCTTTTCAGAAAGCACACCCTCCGGAGTTTGCAGGTAGCTCCGACGTCGTCGTGTCCAGTCAGTGGAAGAAGGACATCCAAAGGCACTTAAGGATTTATGAGTTCACGGAGGTACAGAAACAGATATTGGCTACTTTTAAGCTAGTAGGATCAGCGTTGCAGTGGTGGGAGTCCATTACCACCACGGGGGAGAGAGACATCCTTTCTATTCATGAGTTTTGGGTGCGGTTCGATCGCAAATATTTTCCATCAGCCGTTCACACCGAAATGAGGAGGAAGTTAACATACCTCAAGCAGGAGGGAAAGATGTAAGGACATATTTTCATAGGTCTGTTATCAATTTGTTATGTCATATACTGATACACCTTCGAAAATCATTCAAGAGCAATCTACATCAAAGACGGATCCGAATTATTCAAGTTCTTCATCATTCAAGGCTCCGCGAAGTTTACTTTAATAAGGTTATGTTTTAAATACCTTAACTTTTCACTTAGAGCTTTTGGGATATTTTTTACAAAATATTTTTCTAAAGATTTTGTTTTCGGACTCCTTTTCGTAGAAAAATCATAACTAATTCATAAAAAATCAGAATGATACGAAACTAGCGGCCACGCGTTCGTATCGAAATTTTCTACAAGTTCACGTGGAATCTCTCTTGATAGGTTGTTCGAACGACCTGCAATTGTTGTTCAAACAACATAGCATGTCGTTAGATGTCGTTCGAACGAGCTCGAATTTCGAGGTGGTGCATTTTTATATAAATACTCATTAAATGAGTCCGTTTTCATTAAGAAGTCATAGCGTTTTGACGAACAGAAATACTGTGAAAGCAGAATTCTTTTAGGCTTCTTCCTTTAGGGTTTTAATCCCTTTTTGTTTTCAATTCACAAAACTCCCATATGCCTTAGTGAATTGTTTTGGTTTTCAAGAACATACTTTGCTCTTGTTTATACTTTGTGGGGAGATCTCTACAACCGACAGTTGCATGCTATTGTGGAGGGAGTCCTTATAAAGTTTACTCTTGTGGAGAAGCCGTTTTTTTCTTCATTGTTGCCCTCCTGGAAAGGGAAAATTCCAGTCGTAACTTGTGGAGGAGTCGTCTTCTTCTTCACTGCTGCCCTCCTAGAAAGGGAAAGTTGCAGCCGAGACATCGAAACCGATACCTGCGGGTATTTCGTATGTCACCCTATTTCATTGTAATTCGTGTAAGCCGTTTTCTTACAAATTATAGTGAAATAAAAGGTTTTGCCCCTTTGGGGGATTTTTCCTGAAATTGTTTGTTTTATCCTGCATGCTTTATTTTATTGGATAAATCATCTAGATGTATGTTTTAGGATTTAACTAAAATTTGGGATTAATTAAAATTGGATTTTATTTGAGAAGTCGCAATATTTCCGCGGTATCGATTCTAAAAATTGGTATCAGAGCCTGTTGCACTATGTTATTGTGTTTTGATCCTGATTTTTTGCACAAAAAATGGCTTTTGATGGTTTTGATGATCTTCGATGTCAATTTTTTTAAAAAGTTAATTGGAAAATTCACACGAACTCTTGTTTTAAATCTTCTGTTGAAAACGAATCTGAGAGGTGTCCTTATTGTGAGGGTGTTGGTCACAGGTTAGATGAGTGTACCACAAATTTAAAGAAGAAATTGAATAAATCGATTTCTCATGTTTCTACCCTAAGTGATAGTGATTTCGGAAGAAGAAGTTTTTTATGCTTCTAGGCGAGAGCTTCCCATCCGTGTGATTAGTGATGAGAGTGAGGGTGAAAAGAGTGAGGAGGAAGAAGAAGAATTGAGTGAGTTGCAAGTTTCCTACAATAATTTGTATTTTGAATGTTTAAAGACAAAAAAGGCAAACTTAAAACTTGAAGCTCAATTGAAAGATTGTGCCTCAAAAATAATGATGTTTTAGTTTGAAGAACATAGGGCACGAGAGAAAATTTTGAAAGAGAAGCTTGAGTACGTTGAGGGTGAGAGAGATAGTCTTAGAGGGTTGATGGAGACTATGAAAAAGGAGCTTTTAGAGTTTGAGGATTCTAGATGTGTACTTGAATCTAGGATAGGTGAACTTGAGGTGAAATTAAAAGATTCAAGTAAAGTGAAATTTGATTTGGAGTCTAGGTCTGAAAAACTTGATAAGATTTTAGGCACCGTCGAGATAAAAAAGGATAGGGGTGGGATTGGTTTTGAAAAACATGTTGCACTCATTCCCACACGTGTGAAAGAGCCTCCTAGGATTGTCAAGAAAGAGGCACCTAAGATTGTTAGGAAAGAGCCCCCTAGGAACATCGTGAGAGTGCCTCCTAGGATCATTAGGAGGGAGACACCTAGGCAAATTCAGAGAGAGATACCTAGGAAATTGATAAGAGCACCACCTAGGAATTTGAGGAGAAGGCCGCCTTTAGGTAACACTCACCGCTCAATTTATACTTGCACAAATTGCGGTAGGCAAGGCCATCTTAGGATTTTCTACTATATGCTTTTGAATGGACCTAGGAAACATAAAGAGAGTGTCACACCGGTTCCCAAAGCCCCCACACGATGTTTCACATCGATTTGGGTTAGGAAATCGGATTTAGAGGGTTATGGTCTTTTTGTTCATGATTCTCATTTACTTGCACGTGATTCACCCCATGTGAGATCTTTTGGTTGATTGTGTTAGATGTTTGTCATACACTAGCGCCGCATCATGTTATACTCTTTGTAGTGCTATGACTCACTTTGATGTAGAGCGCATTGGTATATTTATTGCATTTGTGTGTTTCGCTACTAATTTAGCACTGTTTTGGATCTGCTTGCCCCTCCCAGGTACTGTTTTCAAAAAAAATTTGCACTGGGCAAAACTGTATGATTTTTTGGGAATACTGGGAATATTTTATTTTCTCGTTCGAGCGAGATGTATTGTCGTTTGAGCGACATCTCTATCTCGCGGGAAGTCGCATCTCGCGACATGCCCTTGTCGTTCGAGCGACAGAGCGATATCGTTTGAGCGACCTGTCTGAAAATTCTATTTTTGCTTCCCTTCTGATTCTCGTACACGGTGTTCATATGATTAGATTTTTGGTACTGATGGGTTTGCTTCTGGTCCTTTATATGCAGTTATTCTTGGTATCCATGCTTAATTAATAACACTACATTACTCATTTATCACATATGCGTTCATTGTGGATTCTCCTGTGTGATTACTGTTTGCTAGCATAGGATGTTGTGCATATCGATATTATATGCTTATTGCTGGTTGTATCATTTTGTAGTTATATTTTAAAAAAAAATACAAAAAGATTTTATTTTGATAAAATTTTTAAAAATCCAAAAACATTTTTGTATTTTGTCTACACCCTTTATGGATGAACACTTAGGATGACCGAGTCACAATTTCATTCCATTTATCCATGTGACTATTTGATAGTGTTTTGAGACAATAGATCAATTCATCCATGTGCTTTATAATGTTTGGAGTCATTAAGATGTAAATAAGTGTCACTTCCTACATGTTTGACTCATAATTTCCTTTATTGCACACATGCACGAATTTGTTTGATTATTGTGCTTGACTTATCACATGTTGGTTGGTTGTTTTCATCTCAATCCTGTCCTTAAAACGAACCAAGTGCAATAATATGAGAGTAATAAAAGTAGTGCATGTAAAAAACATTGCCCGTGAGGAATTTGTTTAGTTTAAAAAAATGATGAGTGGCACGGGAAAAGGCTGCGAGTGAACAATAATCACGTCGTGAAAGCCAGCGTTTGAAAGATCCCACACAAAAAAAATTAAGGCTATAAAAAGATGAAATATGCCAAAAATTTGGGCCAATAGGTTTTCTCTTAGTTGAGAATTTAGTACCTCTTCAGATATAAAGAATTGCATTATTATATATGAAGGAGTTTTGGATGGATATATCAATGGGTTTGCACGTCCTTTGAAAAGTTCTCAAAGCGGCACTAAATAGTTTGGGACGTTATTGGTGTGAAAATCATTTTAGACTTTGATTTGTTGATTTGATTAAGACGATGACATTTAAATTCAACAATTTTTACACCTAAGGATTCTTTTGATGTTCATTCGTTAGGGGTACACGTATGCATCGTGCACATATGATTGATTGAGTTGATATACCTATCGAATGTGTTCACACCCATTCATTTTGTTTCCATGTCTTGGTTGTTTGAGTTTAAATCCATGGTGTGATTTTTGTATCATATTTTTCAAAGTGGTATCTTATTTTTGTATGAAAAATTGAAAAATTCAAAAATAGTTTGTGAAATTTGTGAGATACTCCTTTGCATGCGCGTAACTTGATCTTTGTTTGCTATGCATTTTTATCGTGACACTCCATGTTTTGATTGTTTCTTCTTATCTGTCTATTTGGGGACATCATAAAAAGGGGGAGAAAGAATTATAAGTTATGGGTGATTTTTTGCATTATGGGGGAGATTTGATTTATTAATGCTTTATTCTTATATAATTTCAAACTCGATGCGTCACGAAGGTTTTTGCTTTATCTCATGTGTGTAGGTACAAAATTGAAGATTGATATGTTGCACATCCTGATGAGAAAAGCTTTGAGATTTGACAAACATGATTGAAGAACAATTTTGAAGTCCTGCAAATTTATTCATGGGAGGATAGATTTGTATAGGCAATTTGGTTTTTGATAATTCAGATTTTTTATGTATGTATCGGCATAGACATAGGGGGAAATTTGTAAGGACATATTTTCATAGGTTCGTTATCAATTTGTTATGTCATATACCGATACACCGTCGAAAAGCATTCAAGAGCAATCTACATCAAAGACTGATCCGAATTATTCAAGTTCTTCATCATTTAATGCTCCGCGAAGTTTACTTTGGTAAGGTTATGTTTTAAATACCTTAACTTTTCACTTAGAGCTTTTGGGATATTTTTTACAAAATATTTTTCTAAAGATTTTGTTTTCGGACTTTTTTTCGTAGAAAAATCATAACTAATTCATAAAAAATTAGAATGATACGAAACTGGTGGCCACGCGTTCGTATCGAAATTTTCTACAGGCACAAGTGAAATCTCGCTTGATAGGTCATTCGAACGACCTGCAATTGTCGTTCAAACGACATAGCATGTCGTTAGATGTCGTTCGAACGAGCTCGAATTTCGAGGCGGTGAGTTTTTATATAAATACTCATTAAATGAGTCCATTTTCGTTAAGAAGTCACAGCGTTTTGACGAACAGAAATACTGCGAAAGCAGAATTCTTTTAGGCTTCTTCCTTTAGGGTTTTAATCCCTTTTTGTTTTCAATTCACAAAACTCCCATATGCCTTAGTGAATTGTTTTAGTTTTCAAGAACATACTTTGCTCTTGTTTATACTTTGTGGGGAGAGCTCTACAACCGACAGTTGCATGCTATTGTAGAGGGAGTCCTTATAAAGTTCACTCTTGTGGAGAAGTCGTTTTCTTCTTCATTGCTGCCCTCCTGGAAAGGGAAAATTCCAGCCGTAACTTGTGGAGGATTCGTCTTCTCCTTCACTGCTGCCCTCCTGGAAAGGGAAAGTTCTAGCTGAGACATCGAAACCAACACCTGCGGCTATATTGTATGTCACCCTATTTCATTGTAATCCATGTAAGCCATTTTCTTACAAATTATAGTGAAATAAAAGGTTTTGCCCCTTTGGGGGATTTTTTCTGAAATTGTTTGTTTTATCCTGCATGATTTATTTTATTGGATAAATCATCTAGATGCATGTTTTAGGATTTAACTAAAATTTGGGATTAATTAAAATTGGATTTTATTTGAGAAGTTGCAATATTTCCGCTGTAGCGATTCTACAAAAGACCGTGGTCGAGTATGAAGTCGAATTCACTAATCTCTTGAACATTGTTCCCGATGAGATTCCGACCGAGGAGAAAAAGATTCAGAAGTTCATGGATGGGTTGACTTGGAGGATCCGTCAGCACTTGTTGGGTAATATCTCGTTGGCCACTTATTCTGATGTGGTTAACGCAACACTGCTTCACTGCCAGGACCATCGCTTTCACATGTCAGAGAGTAAGCGATCAGGAGAGTCCAGCCATCAGAGCATGACAGGGGGAAATGGTGCCAGCGGGGCACACTCTGCTCAGGGTCAGCATAGGCAGGGAGATCAGGGCTCCCAGTAGGGGGATTTTAAGAGGTTTAGATCTGGGGGTTTCAGAAATGGTCAGGGAAGTTTTCGTCAGGGCCAGCAGGGTCAGCATGGCCATCAGGGACAGCACGGCCAGGGGAGGAATGGCAATGGCCACCAGGGCCGTGGGCAGCAGGGTCAGATAGGGGGGAACTTTCTGGGGAAATGTTTCATTTATGGCAAGATTGGCCACAAGTGCCAGAAGTGTCCTTATAGGGGCAGGGCCCCACAGCAGCAGCAGCAGGGTGCTCGACATGAGCCCCAGAGACCTATGTTTCCCGCCGCCCTCCCAGCACCACCACAGATGCCAGCTTTGCCACCCATCCCAGCAGTCCCAGTCCAGCAGGGATAGCTACAGTACGGGCGAGTTTATCAACTCCAGCATGTCGCAGTCCCACAGGATCCACCTGCTATTGAGGGTATGCTCTCTATTCAGGGGACTATGGGGCGTATTTTATTTGATACGGGGGCCACACACTGTTTCATTGCCACGAGATTTGTACGCACTTTGGGGTTGTTAGACACTGCAGAGAGCACGATTACTTGCGTAGATTCACCGTTGAGTCGGGGTTTCGTGATTTCCCTTATTTGTAGATGTGTGGGTATAGAGATCGGGAGATTTACTTTACCTACTGATATGTTAGTATTAGAGATGACTGAGTACGATGCGATTGTTGGTATGGATTGGCTAGTTGCGTACCGAGCCATGATTGATTGTTTCAGTAGGAGTATAATTTTTTCCATTCCCGGGCAGGAGATGTTTTTCGTGGCGATGCCTCGCCCTGAGGGAGGATCGTCCACTCACTTTAACTATATAGAGGAGGAGACCTCTAAGGAAGTGGTGTTACCACTCGATTCGATTCCAGTTGTTAGGGAGTTTACTGATGTGTTTCAGGATATACCTGGACTACCTCCGAGTAGAGAGATAGATTTTGTTATCGATTTGACGCCGGGCACTCGGCCAATTGCCCGCGCACCTTACTGTATGGCTACAGCGGAAATGAGAGAGCTAAGGGATCAGATAGAGCAGTTGTTGGGTCAGGGGTTTATTCGAAGGAGTACTTTACCGTGGGGTGCTCCTGTGTTATTCATAAAGAAGAGGGATGAATCGTTGATATTGTGTGTAGATTACTGGGAGTTGAATAAAGTCACGATACGGAATAAGTATCCGTTGCCCCGAATCGATGACTTATTCGACCAGCTGAGAGGAGCTTCCTTCTTCTCAAAGATTGACTTGTGATCGGGATACCATCAGTTGTGTATCAGGGAACAGGACGTCTCGAAGACTGCCTTCTTGACGAGATATGGTTCCTATGAATTTCAGGTTATGCCTTTTGGCTTGACCAACGCTCCAGACGTGTTTATGGACTTGATGAATAGGGTGTTCAGAGAGTTCCTAGACCAGTTCGTCATCAGCTATATTGATGACATCCTGGTATACTCCCAGACAGAAGGGGAGCACACCGAGCATTTGAGGTAGGTTTTACAGACGTTGCGTCAGAACTAACTATATGCAAAGTACGAGAAATGTGGATTTTAGCTGAAGGAGGTTCAGTTTTTGGGGCATATCATTTCAGACCGGGGGATATCTATTGATCCGTGGAAGGTATCCGTGGTGAAGGAGCGGGGACAGCCCATGACACCAACTGAGATCCATAGTTTCTTAGGCCTAACAGGATACTACAGAAGGTTTATTCGGGGTTTCTCTAAGATAGCGGGTCCTTTGACACATATGACTCCTAAAGGTGTGCCATTCATTTGGAGTGATGCCTGCCAGTTGGCATTCAATGAGTTAAAGGACAAGTTAACCTCAGCGTCTGTGTTAGCATTGCCCAGACCGGGAGTTGAGTATCTAGTCTACACCGATGCATCCTTATAAGGACTTGGAGGTGTGCTGCAACAGGAGAGTCAGGCCATAGCTTATGCTTCCCGTAAGCTTAAGCCTCACGAGAAGAATTACCCCACCCATGACTTAGAGTTAGCGACAGTCATATTCGCTCTTCGAATTTGGAGACACTATCTATTAGGGGGACAAATTTCGATTGTTCACAGACCACAAGTCTCTACAATACCTCTTCACGCAGAAGGAGCTGAATATGCGTCAACGTCAGTGGCTTGAGTTTGTGAAGGATTATCAGTTTGATATCCAATATCACCCAGGGAAGGCTAACGTGGTAGCAGACGCGTTGAGCCGTAGGCCAGTAGATGAGGTGGCCGAGGTGTGGAAAGCTAAGTGGAAGGAGTTGGGACACCAGGATGCAGTGGCCCGACCATTCATGTTTGTGATGACTGTTACACCTTAGATTGTTACGAGAGTGATAAAGGACCAGGAAAATGACTCGTTCTGTCAGGAGAAGATAGTTCGATTACTAGCAGAGGGAGCCGAGTCCTATACCGTTAGTTCAAACGGGGGATTACGCTTCAATGGGAGGCTGGTTGTTTCGGAAGGGGAAGACTTATGACACGAGGTAATGGAAGAGTCGCACGGCTCACGGTTCGCGGTACACCCTGGTGGGGATAAGATGTACCAAGACATGACACGACAGTACTGATGGAGCGAGATGAAGAGAGATATCGCCGTGTTCATTTCTAAATGTGCCACTTGTCATCTAGTAAAAGTGGACCATCAGATTTCGGCAGGACTTCTACAGCCGTTAGAAGTTCCGATGTGGATATAGGAGAGCATATCCATGGACTTTATCACGGGGTTACATACGTCACAGAGGGGTCACGACTCCATATGGGTAATTGTGGATAGGTTGACCAAAGTTGCTCATTTTCTACCCGTGAGGACAGACTACACTACATGATAGTATGCCCAGATTTTTATTACGGAGATAGTGAGACTTCATGAGGTGCCTCTAAATATCGTGTCTAACCGAGATAATATATTTGTTTCACGATTTTAGGAAAGTTTCCAGGAGGCCATGGGTACGGAGTTGCGACTGAGTATGGCATATCACCTACAGACTGATGGGCAAATAGAGCGGACAAATCAAATGTTGGAAGACATGTTGCGTATGTGCATCCTAGACTTTGGAGGTTGTTGGGATCAGTACCTTCCACTGGTGGAGTTTGCTTATAATAACTCCTACCAGTTCACCATTGGCATGGCTCCTTTTGAGGCGTTGTATGGTAGACGTTGTCGTTCCCCAGCATGTTGGTTAGAGGTGGGGGATAACAAACTCCTTGGGCCGAAAGTGATTCAGGACACTTCGGCAAGGATAGAGATGATACGGAGACGCATTCGAGTAGCTCAGGACCGGCAGAAGAGCTATGCTGATGCCAAGAGGTTTTTCATAGAATTCAAGGTGGGGGACCAGGTGTTACTCAGAGTATCTCCTATGAAGGGGATCATGCGTTTTGGGAAGAAGGGGAAACTGGCACCAAGATACGTGGGGCCATTTCCTATCATCGAGAGGATTGGTCCAGTTGCGTATAGACTTGGGTTACCGGAGCACTTGCATAGGATTCATGACGTGTTCCATATTTCCTCACTAAGAAAATATCTTAAGGACGATTTGGCCATACTCACATTGCTTTAGAGGACATCGATCTTCATCCTGATAGTTCCTACGAGGAGGGTCCGATTGCTATTCAGGACCACAGCGAGAGGAAACTAAGGTCGAAGATAGTACCATTAGTACGCGTGCAGTGGCGGCATCATAATGGCGATGAGTCCACATGGGAGCGCGAGGATGAGATGCACGAATGTTATCCAGAGCTATTTTTACCAGGTATTCATTAATTCCGAATTTCGGGATGAAATTCTGTTATTAGGGGGGAAGTATGTAATACCCCGTAATTTTATTGATTTTTATTTAAGGGATTAATTGAATTAAATGAGAATTAGTTGGGAATTAATCCGGATATAAATACTAGAGAGATGTGAGTTGGTATTTGATTACAATGTTAAAATTGAATATTTCTGAGTATATATGGTAATATATGAGTATTGAAAATATTAAATTGTCGCGAGATAGAAATACGACAATTTGGAATTTTAGTTGGGACGCGTGTGTCAGTCGCATCAGGAATGAAATTATTTAAATTAAAAAGTAAATTATATTATTATCAACCGAATGATCATTTTGAGTGCGCCAACGTGTCCGGAAGGGTCGAAATAGTCAGAAAACACTAGCCGAGGGTTTAGTTTGGGTTCCGAGGAATTTTTAGGCCAAACCGGCAACCTAGAAGGGTATTTTGGTAATTTTAAAAATTAAGGGATTAAAACCCACGAATTTTAGAGTTAAATTAAATATTTTTAAAAGAGCCACTAAGGCCATTATCAGCCAAAAGTGAGAGAGTGGGCTACGGAAGTTTTGAGAGAAGTTAAAAGAGAGGCTAGAGGACCTATACCAAACCATCTCCCCATCATCACAATTGGAAAGGATTTGTGACCGAAAAGAAGAGAGAAAGCCAACCTTAATCATCAACAACGAACCAGAACATTGGATTTAAGGCAAGTGATTTGATATTTTTAATTGCAATGAATATTTCCTCCATGTTTAGTGTAGAAACCTTATGCTGTGAATATTTTGGGCGAAAACCCAATGGGATTGTTGTAGAAACCCTTAATCTTGGTTAGGAATTGCATGTAGAATGATTATGGACGAAATTTGGTATTCAAAACTTAACTTTGATGATTTAAAAACGTATTTATGATGAGTATTTAGGTATAATAAAATTCTGGGTTCATGTTCATAGGGTTTGGGGTAAAATTGAAGGATTTATGTTAATTGCATGTTGATTAGGAGGATTTGACCCCAATAATATGTTAAGAAGCGACCTAGGAGGACTTAGATTAGTTTATTAACAATAAAACTTCATTGGGATGATCTTAGAATGGATTTTTGAAAAGAGGAATTGAAGAAAAACGAGTTGGGAAATTTCTGGGCGTATTCTGCCATCTCGTTAGAAGACCTGCCCAGGTCATTCGAACGACCTCGTTCGAACGAGTTACTAACGAGATGACAGTATCCCTTCTAACAAGTTGGTAGTTCGTTCGAAGCCATTCGTTCGAACGACCTCGTTCGAAACGAGATTTCTAACGAGTTGACAGAATGGACTTTTTAGGCTTGATTTTATTTCAAATTTCCAATAGACTTATTTAATTGAGTGCTAACCTTCCCTTGATGACTAGTGGGTATAGTTGTGAGATTGGAGTACGTTGAGGAGTAAAACTTAGAATTTTGTAGTAAACGGGATGACATTTATGGGTTAGGAAACAAGTACCTAAAACTACGACGTGAGAAGGGTTGGTGTATATTATTCGGGGATTGGTAAGCGTGCAACATTTAGTGACGGTATAAGAATGTAAAATATACCTCTATTAATATTATGGGATATCTAAGTTGTGTGAATGCGTAGCATATGTATTTATCTGTGTATAACATACCTACCATACTTGCTATCACGGGAGGTCGGCGTTCGATCAGGGCCATCTAATCTTTGTGTGCCTACGGGGGGATTTAGATTGGTACCTCGAGGACATAGGTCAGAGAAGGGATTATTTAGGAGTTAATAAGTCTGCTGATCATGGGAGCGTAGGTATGTGCGTGACCCATGTGATGTGAGCTATGTTCGCCTCCAGTATGTGTGATTGTTGTTTATTGAAACGATTCTTGAGAGATTCGGAATACGTGGTCCTTATGTACGTGATGTACCGGGATTCGATAGCAGAGTATGTGTGCACCGCAGCTTAGTCTCGGGGTGCCAGTATTATATATTTATGATGAGATTAATATACTGTTAATTGAAATGAACTGTCATTATAACTGTAAGCGTGAATGTTCGTAACATTTTTAGTAAAGATAAAGATGGAAAAGTCTTAGTAATTGTTATGATAAATTTTGAGAAATAAAAAGGTAAGATCTTCTGTTTATAACAAGATGTCGGGAATCGAACCGTAAATAGCATAGTGATGTTAGGTTGTGTATTGGACTAGATAGATAGTGAGATGACTAGAACGGGTACGGGAACGATAGGAGTGCACAATTAGTTGAGAGGTGAGGAACTCATGTGAGTGCACGCAGTATCATGTATTTTATATTCATTGTTTAATGATATTAAACACTTGTTGTATTTTAAACTGTTTCACAATCGGGCTCTGACCCGTTTGCTTTCAAATCTATTTTTTTGTAAAAACCTTTTTAGGTGCCCAGCCACAAGGACACCAAGCATAGGAGTTCCATTCCAGTGACGTGCTGTAGCTACTGTGGAAGTTATAGGACCTCGATAGTAGACGCCTCCACTTTCTATCTTGACTCTACTTCAGATTTACTCATCTGTAGGGCATGTCGCCCCTTTTCTTTTAGAGACATACTTACTCAGTTCTATTTCAGATTTTGGGTTGTAATTAATTAATGGTTTAGGCTTTGTATTTTATTTATTTCAGTATTCGGATTGTTGTGACGTGTATTCCTCCAGATTCAGTTTATTACATTATTATCTTATTGCGACTGTGATGTGGTTGTGGTATCAGTATTTCATAATTTATTTTGGTTGTATGTAAATCAAATTCAATTAAAATTGACAACTCACTTTTTAAATATTAGGTGGCTAGTAATTGTTAAAACGTTTTTCGACAGTGATGCTATGAACTGAACCAACGTGGCATTTTGTATTAATTTAATAAAGGAGTAGCTACCCGGTATTTAATTAGTCGGGGTGTCACAAAAGGTCTGTGGACTAAGTTATGGAATGGGAAGGTGCTAAGCATGCATCTCTCCCTTTCGATCTCTCATGGACATGTGTTAATCTTATGTTGTCAGACTAAGTGAAGTGTGTGCTCATGTGCATAATATAGGTGAAGAATATAATCATTCAGCTTGCGTCATGGAAAATAATGGAATGAATTCATCCTTAGGAGTGTTATATGAGTGTTTGACTAATCACAAGTCTCTATGGAAGAATATATGTGTATATCAGATGAAACACAAGCATGTAAAAATATGAACTCATAAAGAATGTGTTTATATATATATGGTAGGAGGGAAACATATAAATATGCACAAAGGAGGACTCAAATATTCGAATTAACTCAAGACACCTACATAGCCCATGGGGTATCAAAGTTCAAGTAGTTCGAAGAAAACATAGGGTGGGGTTTAATCCATAAATCCAAATGAGGGATTTCTCTTATGTATGTATGTAGAGAAAATGTGCTTTAAGAGTGAGAATATGATATGAGAATCCCACTTTTGAAATTTATAGATAAACCCTATTTTTGTTATTTTTGTTATTTTTATGAAATAGGTTATGTGCAAATACCACTAATAAAGGCTTGAGATTAATATTTTTGATGTAATGAAAAAAAATTCTAAAGTGAAATTAAAGCAAATAATACTAAAATGAGAGAATTAAAAAAAAGGTGGAGATTAGACCTCCTTATGAATGCTTGATGTTGATCTTGGATGTAGATATGATGATCTTGAAATTGTATGAAAGTGGTATGGAAAGTTAAGCGGGAATTACCAAATGAGGTACGAAAGTGATGGAATGGAATGTGAAAAAATGGGTTTTTTAGGAAAAGGAACAACTCTGAATTCGAGAGACCGTTCTCTAAATTGCTGAGAGGGGTGCTCAAGGGTGCCTTTTAAAGTGAGGTCATGGCTTATGTTTATAGGGCCAAGGAGACTAAATATTAGCAGGGGTCTGGACCTTCCTATCGGCATAGCACCTCAGGCACACTACTGATAAACAACGTCCTTGGGGTGCCATTTGGCATTCGGGAACAGGTTTTTTAAAAAACATTCGTAAAATGCAAATCGTAAGTAAGAATCGTGAAGAGGCACACCGTTTATAAATTTATTCAAAGCCCTTACAGAATCCATTCAGACACTCTCGAGTCCGGAAGTTAACCAAGGAAAATGGGGCCTGAAAGCGCCCGTTGGTTACTGGATATGAAGTTTTTAGAGGAAAGTGGATCGTTCGTCTCAATCGTAAGTCTGATTCACACAAGAAATGGACCATTGGAAAGGGTATTTAGTGACCTTCGATAATTTATTTAGCTTCGTTCGGTTTGGAGAGTTGACCAAGGTCAAACAGGGCTCAAAAGTGCTCGGTGACCCTTTGAGGTAAAATGGGTCGTTCGTCTGTACCACAAGGTTGATCCATACATAGGGTGGATCGTTGAAAAGGTAATTCAGATCCCTTTAAAAATTCATTGAGCTTCGCTCAAGATGAATGGTTGATCGAATCAAACATGGCCCGAGAGTGCCCTTTGGCCTCTAGACCAGTTTTCGGACTGAAATGGATCGTTCATTCGAATAATAAGATCGATTGGCGGACGAGACAGACCAGTAGAAAGGGGATTCATATCCCTTAAGATATGCGTTGAGAGTCCTCTTAAGCGAGGGAGTTGACCGAAGTCAAAAGGGGCCCCGGGAGAGCCCGATGGCCTCTAGATCGGTACTCGGAGTATAACCTAGGGTTTATGATGAACGAGTAAGTACTAGGGACCTAAGGAGGTGCTTAGGGGGATCCTAGGATGGGTTGTCTACACCATCTCTTTCTTTGTATTGTGATAGTGAAGTTATATTGTCTAGAACATATAACAAAGTATATGATGGAAAATCTAGACAATTAAGTTTAAGAAATGAATATGTCAAACAACTAATAAGTGATGGAGGTATTAATATTATATATGTTCGAACAAATAAGAATCTAGCCAGCACTCTTACCAAATGATTCTCTAGAGAAAAGGATACATCTAGTGGAATAGGACTCAAACAATTTGTTTTTTAATAATCATCTGTAATGGTAACCAACTTTGTACTAGTATTACCACTATTCCAATGTTTAATGGGTACTAATAAGTTAATAATATGTGATTAGTTGTGCACTAAAATTTATTCAATTTCGTGTCTCTTCTCGGATGTTCAGTGCACATTCCTATGTTGAGAGGATGAGTTCAGCTCATAATAAAGTTCGTTGTCTAAAGTAGCAAGGACATGCAAGAGAATTTCACATATATGAATATAGGAAGTGATGTCGCTTATAGCAAGAGTTTGGGTTTACTCTTGTAAATATTCATGAAATCAAGATAGTGCACATGACCATAATAGGACTAAAACATATTGAACATCTCGTAGAGAATGCGATATTTCATGTGTGATATATATTCAGTTCAAAATAGTGAGACAACGTTTAATGCATAACACACCGTTGCCTTATTAGAAATTTGATATATATTCACTAAGTGAAGGTTTAAATCGAAAGATACCTTCTTGTATGCATGAGCATATCATAAGAAGAAATTGCATTGATATTAAAATTTAGTGGGGGTTTGTTAAATGATTTTAATATTAATGGGTTTTAATGGTTAGAGAAAGTAAAAGGTTAAAACTATTTGTCTGTCGGTGAATAGACACTATAACAGGCTATATATAGGAGGCTAAATTATGTCGTAATCCAATTTTGAAAATTTCTCTCTCTTATTTCTTCTTATCAATTTCACAAAGTGTTATGGGGTATTCTTCACTACTTGAAAACCCCCGTGAATTTATTATAATTTTGAAAGTAATTTGTAGCAAACTCCGTACAATGAGAGCAAATAATATATTAAGAACAATAATTTTTAAGCTTCAATTCCAATCAAAATTTTCGGCATTCCTAATTCGGCAACATGTAGGTCCATGCGCGTCTGGAAAACGCAACAGCAAGATCTATGATATCATCTTGTATTCAAATTATTGACCAACCTACTTGTATTCATAATTATTCAAAGGGCGTACAATCATACATATGGATAGTGAAGCAAACTTGCACAGTAATAAAAACAACAAAACCAAAGAAAACTAAAACACACATTATAGACTCGCAATAACTAAGATTACTAAAGACTACACTTCAACATCGTAAGCAATTCTGTCCATGACTTTAGCCACAACTTCCATAGAATCCTTGAGGAGAGTTATCCTTTTGTATAGTCTCTCACGGTTTTTTGCAATAGACGGCGACTCTTCAAGCATCCACTCCATCTCACCACCTTGAGCACCCATAAGCTCATTCATAATATAGATCTCCATCTCATAAGACAATTCATGAATGAGTTAATTTTAAATGCGCTAATTTACAATTTGGGGAACAACCAAACAGGCCCTAATAGTTTTTGCAAACTCAATAATAAGTGTAAAGCCACACTATCAACTAATCTCTTTAGGACAATCTTCCAGTAAGCTGTTATTCTCATTTTCATGTCGAATGCCTGATCTCTAACACTAGGATAATCCTTTAGATGCCCAACTTCAATGTCACCAAGACCTTCAATCTTTATAACTGAGCTAATCCAAGGAGTGCTAAAGTAATTTTCAAATACATTCCGTTGAGCCATAAGTTTACCCCAAACTGACATGTATTCTGGATCACAAGTATAATCCGCGAACTTTTCCATCTCTACAATCTCCATCACTCGATCTGTGGACTTCTCCTTCATTTCTGCGAAAAGATTTTGCGCAGTTCTTCTAGTAAATGATTGGACCTGCAAGTAACTTTCACAATGGCGCATCAAGACCACAACCACCACGTCTTCAACGTACTTCCATAAATCATCGACAAACTTAGCAGGCACTTCCGATATTGCTGTAACTCTTCTATGCAGGAGGGTGAGGAAGGCAGATCGGGGAAGGAAATTAGGGAGCTGAATTCCTTTAGCTTCCTCTAGAACACGAATCTCCTCCATTAGAAAATTCTCAGTGGAAAGAATCTCGCCATTCTTTTGAAGTTCTTGAGAGTACTTGTTGAGCATCTCAACCAATCTTGCAGTGCAATGCATGTTTTTTGCGTCTGGGTACTCATCAAACTCGCCTCTCAATAGGATTTTCCTAAGGGTCTCTTTGGATGCCCCAATAATCCGCATGAAAGCTGTAACTGCTTCTGGAACGGTCGACAGATGTTGAGGCATCATATTAAGCTGCGAAATACTTTCAGTTAGCTTGTCGTTGATCTTTCTTACAATCTCCGGCAAGCATTTTGAGATAATAGTTGCTTGAATTTGGATCAGCCTCTGTGCCAAAACGGGTACACCCACCATAGTTTTATTGATTTTTGATAGAAGTGGATTAGTTTCAAACAATCTGGCTTCTTCAACCCGAGCATCCTCATAGGACTCATCACCTATCCGATTCCTCACGCAGACATAACCCAACCCAATGTTCACATCATCAGCGGTAACCTTCTCCAGCAAACCATCTGGGGCTCTATCCGATTTTGTAACAACAGCTAAAGTCCTCAGACCGGTCTTATCCACCTGCTGTGACATTCTTATAGATTCACAAGTAGGAAAATCCACAGTTGCAGAGAGAACATTCAGAATTATACTCTCCTCTGGTTTGATGTATTCCATGATAATGCTTGATATTTGCTCATATATATCTTGAGGTTGGCCGTGAACAGGGACCCTAGTGATTCCCGGAAGATCAACCATAGTAAGATCAGGAACACCATTCTTTTTAACCACCAGAGTGAGTGGGGAGTTTGATATGCCCTTACCACTGCCCGCAATCTCATCAGTGGCTAGATTAATGGATTCTGCAATGTGGGCTTCATCGGTGGGTACTATCTTGTCGTGATACTCCAATTGAAGCTCTGGTTGAGGATGTGGGTGATGCTGTAGCCTCATAATGAGGGGTACCCTCGTGCAAATGCCTTGCCCGCGGGGTAGGTTGATGCCTGCTAGGGATTCGAGAACGCTGGACTTGCCAGAAGATTGGTCACCGACCACCACTATCGTTGGAAGTTGAATACCTTCCTGCATGACATTAAGCTGTCGGAGTTTGTCAACCGCATCAAGCAGTGGACGAATACGTTCATTGTAGGATGAGATTAGCGGCGCTTGGAAACTTTTACTGGAGGATTCTTCATGAATAACTACTAATGCAAGTGAATTCTCTGATTTGTTCATGCCTTTTTAAATTAGAGATAATCAGAGAGAGAGAGAGAGACAGAGACAGAGTTTGTGTATATGTATAATGGGAGGCTTAAGAGCTCAGATCGGTGGTATAATCAAAGGGTTGAATTGAACTCTCTGAATGAAACTAAGTAGAAAGCAGTGAGTGCATGAACTCTCAGAGAAGTTGTCTATATATAAATTCTTGCTGGGATAAGTACTTTTGCTGTTTTGATAGCTTTTGAGATTCTATGTATCTAAAGGAAACAATAAAAAGCAAACAAAGTGAAAGTTGTACTATGTAGTTCTTTCTTATTAGCATTCTGCTTTCTTCGTCACCAATATATTCTACAGTACTAATATGCGGTCCCAAATTGAGTCTTAATGTCGTATGATTGGTAGAAAATAAACCGCATCAAAACATTTCGTGTCCCAATTCTCCTTTAGGCCAATTGCATGTCTGCATTCCTTGGGGGCTAAGAATTATACGTACGGGTTTAGATACTTTCCTTGGACCAAGGGAGTAGTATTTAATTACTTCATGTCCAAGTCATAGTGTCCCTGCCAAAAAATGAAGTTTCTCTTTATTCTATAATTAATAGCTTGCAGCCGTACTTATAAAAACTATGTATGATCGTGTCGATAGAGTTCGTAAAACAATTATATTGATTAAATTAATATCAATTATGATAATATTATTTTAAATAAATGACACTTAATATTAAGCCAATATAAAATTTCATGAATGATATTGTTCTTTGTAGAAGTACATCATATCCGTAAAATGTAAGAACCAAAATACAATCCTGAGAAATTGAAGTGATAATTATAAATTCTCCTTATTTAAAAACAATATATCTCTTGCATGTGTTTGTATATCTTCATTCGACGGATTTATTACGTGGTAATATAATTAACTTACCAAATCAAATTTTGTCTTCATTGACCTCAATTATTTTATCTTCACTCTTATCCAAGCCATATAATGAATTTGAGAACATATTAGATAATATTGAGGTTTCTAAAAAGAAGTATCAAATAAATGATTGTAAACATCATAAAGCTTATTTCATAACAAAGTGCTAACAAACTCAACATGTCTCTCTCTTTAAATAAGTAAACATAGTAGAGAAGGTAAACCATTATTAAGAAAAACCATTATTTATCCTTATCAACAACAATATAGAAACAAAATAAAAAATATATAAACAACATTAAATACAACATGATAGAAGTAATGTACAAGAAGCCTATGGCTGTGTAGTAAGACTTTCGCTTGAACATTTACACAAACACATAAATGAAGAAAAAAAGTTATATCTTCTCATATGATTCCTTAATATTATACCTTTATCTTCAAGACATCACATATATATGTGGATTCGATTAATTTCCGAAGTAATTAAAAAAGTTGAATAAAAAGGTATTGATCCATGTACTGAAATTTTATAATCTCGTATGCCATATAACTTTATATAACTAACATAAAACACTAAAGTATAAAATTTTCAAAGAAAAAATAGTTGCATAAAAAAGAAATATATAGTACAAAATATCATACGAAAACTTTCGGTAATTTTTCCAAGTCCAAACATTTGACATCTTTAAATATTTTGGCATCTTTAAATCTAAATCAAACATGAGAAATGATGATTAAAAATTCAAGTGATACTTAACACATAGCCTAAAAACATTTCTTTTAAAAAACACATATATTCATTTAAAATTAAAATAAATTTGTAGTACATGGTGTAAAGGAATTAAGAGAGATTACTACATATTGTATATGGCGGTGTAAGAGACGGACGAATTGGTAAAGCACACATGACAGGTAGTTGGATTTGGAGTTCCTATTTGTTCTTTTTTCTTGTGTTTTTTTTTTCATTTTTCCATAAATTTTGTTACCTATATATAAATGCATCTCTCTTCAAGTCAGCGTTGCATTTCCTTTACTGGTCTATCTTATTTCCTCCATTGCAAACCAAGATTTCTTTCACGCAATTTTGATTTCTAAAATCACATCAGCTTCACCAAGATCTTTCATATCAAATTTTGATGATAGAAACTGTCACACCCCAAAACTCAAATATATTCTAATCATTTCATTTATATTATGATTAAATCATAATCTTTCGTCCATTCAAAATATAATTCATTTATCAACATTTTTTTTCATGTATAGTAAACATAATCATGTTCTTTGTACCATAACGTAATTAACATGAGAGTCATAATTAAACGAACATGTTATACTACGATTGACTATGATTAAATATTACAATCATCAAATCAACCCATGATAACTAAATATATAAGATGTGCGAGTGCAGTAAATCCTCAGTGTGACAATGACAAAATTCCCACGTCTAATCCCTAGATCCTTCTAACGATGCAACTCTCAAATCACTGATCATATGGTATCCTAACTGGCATCGTACAGACCAGAAAATGTTAAAATATAAACCGTAAGCATTAATCTTAGTGAGGTACTCCTTCCCTGAAACGAAATAATAGTTCTTTATCAGATATGTGGATATAAAATCCAAATAATCATGTCCTGCTATGAAATAGCAATATTATATCAAATATCTAGATATAAAATCCAAACAATCCTTCCCTACAATGAAATGACAATTCTATATCAAATATGTGGATATATAATCCCAGTAATAACAATTTTATATCAAATCAATGGATATGAAATCCAAACAATCCTGCCCATTGGAAATAACAAATCCTAGAACATAAGTTCCAACAAATCCTTGTCATAAGACAAATCAAATTATTGGATCTTTGTCCAATTCCAATCCTGGATCATAAGATCCAAACAAATCCTGGATATTTTAATATCCAAACAAATCCTGAATACCGAAGTATTCAAACCAATCCTGGATCATAAGACCCAAAAAATCATGAATATTTTAATATCCAAACAAATATTGAATACCGAAGTATTCAAACCAATACTGGATCAAAAGACCCAAACAAATCCTGGATAATTTAATATCTAAACAAATCCTGAATACCAAAGTATTCAAACCAATCCTGGATCATAAGACCCAAACAAATCCTGAATATTTTAATATCCAAACAAATCCTGAATACCTAAGTATTCAAACAAATCCGCTCTTAGAGCTATATCCATATTTATATATGAAACAAATCATAAGTACACTCACCTTGGAGATTTAATCTGGCTTTTTCCTTGCCTTTATCCGGTATTTGTTCAATCGATTCGTCTTCTCTTTCTATCTTTCTTACAATATTAGGATCATCATAAGAATATTAAAAATTCAAATAATAACTTGAAAATAACTCAACTCATAAGCATCATATGATTCTATTCAAATCATTCATCATAAATGAAGTTCCATCCAAATTCATGTTAATATATTTGTCATATCCAAATCATAGACTAAACATATATTCATTTATTCTTCGTAATTCAATCATTATCATATTATTATTACAATTCAAATTATGTCACATCATTTCAAGTTTTCTAGAGCAAGATAGTCCCATTGCTTTACTACATGGCAAATATGCCCTATAGGCTCTTTTATCGTTCATTCAACCTCCAGGAATTTTCATAATTTTTTTACATCATAACTTTCTATGATATTTAACCCAACATCAATAAACATATTGAGAAATACAAAATTAAAGTTTCATAACTTTTAAGGTTCATTTTCTATGTCAAGCAAAACATCGAATGTATGGCGTGCATAGTTTCACCCTTGGGGCAGATTTTATACCCGAACTTAAACTCTCACCAAAGATTCATTTCTTGGTATTTTCACATAATTTTAGTATATGCACACATATATGAGTCTGTTTTCATTTCCAATTTGAATCAATCAATTCCAGTAAGTATACAAAAATATATGGAAGGTTGAATAAACAAGGTTACTAAACGAAGAAATTTTAAGGGTTTGTACATTTAACTTAACTTAAACTTTCATCTAACCATACATATACATCAAGAGATGAAAGTTTAGTAAACAAATGATGATTTATATCATATAAATCAGTAATATAAGAAAAACAACAAGATTTGGGGTTAGGATTACCTTCGGGACTTTTACGTAATTTCCACGAATTTTTCTCCAAATTTTCTCCTCACTTTCTTCCTAAACATTCCAATTCTCTCTTCCTCTCAAGACAAACTCTTTAATGGCTAAGTTATGCTGAAGGAGGGGCTTATTTCAAGCCTTTAAATTCGTCCAAAACCAACCTCCTTCTTTAACCAATCAAAATCCACCATTTATTAGCCTAATAAGGGGAAATATCATTTAACAAATGGACAAATTTGTCCCTGCTTCGTTATTCCAGCATAACTTCTCGCTCGGACCTCCGTTTAACACACTGTTTATCGTGTTACAAACCTAACTCATATATCTACAAATATCTAGTTTATATCTCAAATCAATTATTATATTATGATGGTTAAAACTAGCCTCCAACATGAACATTCTTACCGAAAACTTCAAAATTCGGTGTTTGTAACTAATTCAATATTTCATACTTTATGAGGGTAGAATTAGACTAAATATAATGACTTAACATTATATATACTAATAACATATTATCCATAACACATAAGATAATCATGATTTAATCATAATTTATCATAATTATATTCGGGTTGTCACAATTCTCCCCCTGTTAGGAAACTTCATCCCTGAAATTGACATACCTCTGTTGTCCGAATCAAACAAATATGGATAAAGCATTTTCATGGCATCCTCACTCTCCCATGTAGCCTCTTCCATGGAATGCCTTCTCCACACAACTTTCACAAGTGAGATCACTTTTGATCTCAATATTTGTTCTTTCATATCGACGATTGCAAGTGGTTCTTCCACATAGCTCCAATCTTCCTTTAACACAATAGGTTGTTCCACCAATACATGTGAAGGATCCGATACATACTTTCTCAACATAGAAACATGGAAAACATCATGTAATCGAGCTAACTCCTGTGGTAACGCTAGCTTATAGGAAACCATCCCGACTTTCTCAAGAATTTCATAAGGTCCAATGTAGCGTGGACTTAATTTACCTTTCTTTTCAAAACTCATAACTCCTTTCCATGGAGATATATGAAGAAACACGTAATCCCCCTTCTGAAATTCTAAATATTTTCGTCACTTATCCGCATAACTCTTCACTTTTTCAGTGGTGACTTCAATCAACTCTGGACCCTTTATTTTCTTTTAACCAACTTCACCCCAACATACGGGTGTACGACACCATCTACCATACAACGCTTCATATGGCTCCATACCAATAGTATATTGAAAATATTGTTATATGCAAATTCTATCAAAGTCAAATATTCATCCCAATTTCCTTTAAAATCATGCACACAAGCTCTAAGCATATCTTCCAAAATTTGTATTGTCCTTTCAGACTGCCCATCTATCTGAGGATGAAAAGCCGTACTAAACTTTAAGTTAGTACCCATAGCATACTGCAAGCTATCCCAAAATCTGGATGTAAAAGTAGGGTCCCTATCTGAAACAATAGATATCGGTGATCCATGAAATCGAATAATCTCATTTACATATAATCTAGCATACTTATCAACTGTATACGTAGTCTTAACTGCTAGAAAATGAGCGGACTTGGTCAATCTGTCCACCACTACCCAAATCGAATCTGACCCCTTCTGAGATCGAGGAAGCCCAACCATAAAATCTATCATTACATGATCCCATTTCCATTCCGGTATTGGCAATGGCTGAAGAAGACTAGTAGGTTTCTGATGCTCCACTTTCAATTGCTGACATATCAGGCACCTAGCAACAAAATCAGCTATTTCCTTCTTCATATTATTCCACCAATAATGCTCCTTTAAATCCCTATACATTTTAGTACTACCAGGGTGCATAGTATAAATGGAATTATGAGCCTCATCTAAAATTTCCTCTTTCAATCCACACACATTAGGCACACATAACCGCTGCTTATATAATAAAGTTCCATCATTCATAATACAAAAATCTTCTGACTTACCATCTCAGACATCTTGCCGTTTCTTCTCAAGAAAAGGATATTGACTTTGAAAATCACAAATACGGGTAGCGAATAAAAGCCTCACGCTTACATGAGCAAAGAACCTGTCCCCATATGCTAGATTCAATTCTACTCCCATCAATCTCAACTCCATGATGTGGGCAACTCTAGCACACCGAATACAAGATAATCTGCTCGAATCCTTTCTACTCGGAGCATCTGCAACTACATTTGCCTTCTCCGAATGGTAGTGAATTGTACAATCATAATCTTTAATAAACTCCATCAACCACCTCTACCTCAAATTCAACTCCTTCTGAGTAAATCAATACTTAAGACTCTCATGGTCAGTAAAATTTCACATACTTCACCATATAAATAATGACGCCAAAATTTCAAAGCAAACACAATAGCAGTAAGTTCCAAATCATGTGTATGATAATTACGTTCATGTGTACGCAACTACCTAGAAGCATAAGCAATAACCTTATCACGCTGCATAAAAACACAACGCAACCCCTGGTGTGAAGCATCGGTATCAATAATAAGACCATCTCCACCATGTGGAATAGTAAGAACATGTGCAGTTACCAATCTCTTCTTCAATACTTCAAAAAATATTTTCGCAATAAGAATTTCATTCAAACTTAACATCTTTCCGGGTTAGTTTAGTCATTGGCAAGGCAATCGAAGAAAATCCCTTAATAAACCTTCTATAATGCCTAGCTAAACCCAAAAAACTCCTCACCTCAGTCACATTATTGGGCCTCTCCCATTTTACAATAGCTTCTACCTTTTTAGGATCAACACATATACCATCTCCATAAATAACAGGGCCTAAAAATACAACTTGTGATAGCCAAAATTCTTACTTGATAAACTTAGCATACAACTTCTAATCTTTCAACAGATTCAAAATAGTTATGAGATGCTTTTCATGTTCAACCATATCACGTGAATAAATCAAAATATCATCAATGAAAAATATCACAAATGAATCAACAAAAGGATGCAGTACCCGGTTCATATGATCCATAAATACAACTGGAGCATTAGTCACCCCAAAAGCCATCACTAGAAATTCAAAATGACCATACAGAGTACGAAAAGAAGTTTTAGAAATATCACTCTCCTTGACCCTCAACTGATGATAACCCGATCGCAAGTCTATTTTTTAAAACACTTTAGAACCTTGTAACAGATCAAACAAATCATCCATACGAGGTAAAGGGTACTTATTCTTAATTTTAGCTTTATTCAGTTGCCTATAATTAATACACAAATACATGGTACCATCTTTCTTCTTCACAAATAAAACTGGTACACCCCATGGAGATACACTATGTTGTATGAACCCTCTATTAAGTAAATCCTGCAACTTAATCTTTAGTTCGTTCAACTCAGCAGGTACCATTCTATACGGTTCTATAGAAATAGGGGTTTTCCCCGATGCCAATTCAATACTAAATTCAACTTCTCTCTCTGGGGGTAACCCCGAAAACTCACTAGGAAAAACTTCTGGAAAATCCCGTATAATAGGAACATCGACTAATTATAAAGCCCCTTCCTAGTGTCAAGAACATATGCAATAAAACCCTCACAACCCTTACTCAATAATTTCCTCGTCTGAATAGCAGAAATGATGCAACTGGGAACAATTTTCCTTTCCCCCACAAATTTAAATTCAGGCTCACCAGGCATATTATAAATAACTTCCTTACAGAAACAATCCATAGATGCATGATATTTAGATAACCAATCCATTCCCAGAATTATATCGAAATCATAAATATCCAGTGGAAGTAAATCTATAATTGTATCTCTAACCCCCATAGTAAAAACACAATCACTAAAACATATTTAACCACAACCATATCCACCATATGCATAGAAATACCCAACCCCACATCTAAACGAGTACACGATCTATTCAGGTATATAGCAAATGCATGGGACAAAAAAGAATGTGTGGAACCAAGATCAATCAAAACATAAACACTTCTATCAGTAACAAAAGGTGTACCTGTCACCACATCCGGGGTAATATGAGCCTCTTTCATCGTAAAGAGTCGCCCACCTGGCCTTGAACCACTGGTTTATCCTATGCCCCAGGCTCCATCTATAATAACCGATTTATGACAACCAACACAAACAATTTATAATACTAAATTATTGGTTAGTACATAAACAATTCATAAATATCATATCAAACCAACAACTGCCATCTAATCGCCACACACGTCCATAATTAATAACCTAAACGCTCTGATACCACTAATTGTCACACTCCAAAACTCAAATATATTCTAATCATTTCATTTATATTATGATGAAATAAAAATCTTCCGTCCATTCGAAATATAATTCATTTATCAATTTTTATTCATGTATAATAAACTTAATCATGTTCTTTATACCATAACGTAACTAACATGAGAGTCATAATTAAACGAACATGTTATACTACGATTGACTATGATTAAATATTACAATCATCAAATCAATCCATGCTAACTCAATATAAAAGATGTGCGAGTGCAGTAAAACTTCATTGTGATAATGACAAAATCCCCACGTCTAATCCCCAGATCTTTTTAACGGTGCAACTCTCAAATCACCGATCATATGATATCCTAACTGGCCGCGTACAGACTTGAAAATGTTTAAATATAAACCGTAAGTATTAAGCTTGGTGAGGTACTCCTTCCCTGAAACGAAACAACAGTTCTTTATCAGATATGTGGATATAAAATCCAAATAATCCTGCCCCTGTTATGAAATAGCAATATTATATCAAATATCTAGATATAAAATCCAAACAATGCTTCCTTACAATGAAATGATAATTCTGTATCAAATCTGTGGATATATAATCCCAGTAATAATAATTTTATATCAAATCAGTGGATATGAAATCCAAACAATCCTGCCTGTTGGAAATAACAAATCCTGGAACATAAGTTCCAACAAATTCTTGTCACAAGACAAATTAAATTATTGGATCTTTATCCGATTCCAATCCTGGATCATAAGATCCAAACAAATCCTGGATATTTTAATATCCAAACAAATCCTGAATACCGAAGTATTCAAACCAATCCTGGATCATAAGACCCAAATAAATCCTGAACATTTTAATATCCAAACAAATCCTGAATACCGAAGTATTCAAACCAATCCTGGATCATAAGACCCAAACAAATCCTTTATATTTTAATAACCAAACAAATCCTGAATATCGAAGTATTCAAACCAATCATGGATAATAGGACCCAAACAAATCCTGAATATTTTAATATCCAAATAAATCCTGAATACCGAAGTATTCAAACCAATATAGATCAGAAGACCCAAAAAAATCCTGGATATTTTAATATCCAAGCAAATCCTGAATACCTAAGTATTCAAAAAAATTCGCTCTTAGAGCTATATTCATGTTTATATACGAAACAAATCATAAGTACACTCACCTTGGTGATTTAATCAGGCTTTTCCCTTACCTTTATCCGGTATTTGTTCAATCGATTCTTCTTCTCTTCCTATCATTCTTATAATATTAGTATCATTATAAGAATATTAACAATTCAAAGAATAACTTGAAAATAACTCAACTCATAAGCATCATATGATTCTATTCAAATCATTCATCATAAATGAAGTTCTATCCAAATTCATGTTAATATATTTGTCATATCCAAATCATAGACCAAACATATATTCATTTATTATTTGTAATTCAATCCTTATAATATTAGTATTCCAATTCAAAAAAAGGCACATCATTTCAAGCTTTCTAGAGCAAGATAGGCCAATTTTTTTACTACATAGCAAATTTTCCCTATAGGCTCTTTTATCGTTCATTCAACTTCCAGGAATTTTCATAATTTTTCTACATCATAACTTTCTATGATATTTCACCCAACATAAATAAACATATTGATAAATACAAAATTGAATCTTCATAACTTTTAAGGTTCATTTTCTATGTCAAGAAAAACATCGAACATATGACGTGCATACTTTAACCCTTGGGGCACATTTTATACCCGAACTTCAACTCTCACCAAATATTCATTTCTTTGTATTTTCACATAATTTTAGGATATGTCACACATATATGAGTCTATTTTCATTTCCACTTTGAATCAATCAATTCCAGTAAGTATACAAAAATATATAGAAGGTTGAATAAACAAGGTTACTAAACGAAGCAATTTTAAGGGTTTGTACATTCAACTTAACTTAAACTTTCATCTAACCATACATATACATCAAGGGATGAAAGTTTAGTAAACTAATGATGATTTATATCATATAAATCAGTAATATAAGAAAAACAACAAGATTTGGGGTTAGGATTACCTTCGGGACTTTCACGTAATTTCCACGGATTTTTCTCCAAATTTTCTCCTCACTTTCTTTCTAAACTTTCCAATTCTCTCTTCCTCTCAAGCCAAACTCTTTAATGGATGAGTTATGCTGAAGGGGGGGCTTATTTGAAGTCTTTAAAGTCGGACAAAATCAACCTCCTTCTTTAACCAATCAAAATCCACAATTTGTTAGCATAATAAGGCGAAATATCATTTAACGAATGGACAAATTTGTCCCTGCTTCGTAATTGAAGCATAAATTCTCGTTCGGACCTTCGTTTAAGACACCGTTTATCGTGTTACAAACCTAACTCATATATCTACAAATATCTAGTTTTTACTTCAAGTCAATTATTATATTATAATGGTTAAAACTAGCCTCCAACATTAACATTCTTACCGAAAACTTCAAAATTTGGTATTTGTAACTAATTCAATATTTCATACTTTATGAAGGTAGAATTAGACTAAATATAATGACTTAAAATTATATATACTAATAACATATTATCCATAACACATAATCTAATCATGATTTAATCATAATTTATCATAATTATATTCGGCTTGTCACATAAACCATTTGGTTTCTTCAACATATTTGAGACAAGACCCAAATATTAACATGTCATCCATATACAAGCAAATAATAACACCAACACCGTTTTTAAATTTACTATATATACATTTATCGGCATCATTAACTTTATATCCATGGGACATTACAATATTATCAAACTTCTCATGACATTACATAGGAGCTTGCTTATGGCCATAAAGAGATTTAACCAATTAACATACTTTATTTTCTTGGCCAGGTAAAATAAACCCTTCGGGTTGTTCCAAATAAATATCTTCTTCTAAATCACCATTTAGAAAAGCAGTTTTGACATCCATTTGATGAATTACTAAATTATGAATAGAAGCAAGAGATATTAATATCCTAATGGAAGTGATTCGAGCAACATGAGCATATGTATCAAAGTAATCAATTCCATGCTTTTTTTATAGCCTTTAGCAAGTAATCTTGCCTTAAATTTATTTATAGAACCGTTCGAATTTAATTTCCTTTTAAATATCCATTTGCACCTAATCGGTTTAGCTTCGGGGGGAAGATCGAAAAGAACCTAAGCTTGATTTGACAAAATTGAGTTCATTTCATCATTGATTGCCTCTTTCCAAAAAAATAACATCTCTAGATTTTACCGCTTCATGAAATGTTATCGGTTCATCTTTAATATTAAGAACAAATTTTGTTTTATTTTTAGTTTCATTTAAATCCCCTTCAATCAAATAGATAATAAATTCTGGCCCATATTTTTTTCAGTTCTTTTTCTTTTACTTCTTCGCGGTTCAACGTCATTTATTATTTCTGAAGAAGATATTGTTTGTGAATTTTCTTCTGAAGGTGAGGAGTCAACAGTCGGATTATTATTTTCTAAACCTTGATTCAAAGTACTAAACTTTGTTAGATGTTAAAAGAATTGCACATCTACTGACTCAATGATTTCTTGAGTTTCAATATTTAAAAATCTATAAGTCGTACTGTTACTAGAGTATCCAATAAAAACACATTTGTAAGTCCTATTTCCTAGTTTAGGTCTTTTAGGTTCGGGTTTTCTTAAATAATCAAGACATCCCCAAACTTTAAGACGTTTAAGATTATGCTTACGATTAAACCATAGTTCGTATGGTGTAATATCCTTATTTTTCAATGGAACTCTATTTAAAATATAACATATGGATAAAACCGTTTCTCCCCACATCGACAACGGTAAACCAGAACTGATTAACATTGCGTTTATCATTTTAACTAAAGTCCTATTTTTCCTTTCCACCATTCCATTTTGTTGTGGCGTATAAGGCGTCGTAACTTAATGGATTATCTCATGAGTATTTAAAAATTGTATAAAATCACTCGGGTAATATTCACCACCCCTATCGAATCGTAGGACTTTAATTTTCCAATTTTGTTGAGTTTCAACTTCTGTTTTAAAAATTAGAAATTTCTCGAAAACTTTATCTTTACTTTTAAGCAAATATGTATATGCATACTTAGAGTAATCATCAATGAAAGTTAAGAAATATTTATTTCCACCACGAGTCATATTACTCTTCATATCACATACATCACTATGAATAAGATCAAGCATTTCGGATGTCCTCTCAACATATTTAATTGACTTTCTAGTTATCTTCGATTGAGCACAAATTTCACACTTAGAAAGGTTATCAAATTTACAATCCGAGATTAAACCGAGATCGGTCATATTTTTAAAACTTTTATAATTCACATGACCTAATCTACTATGCCATAAAGAAATAGACTCAACCATATAAGCAGAACTAATATCATTTTATCACATTAATTTTGATCATGCCGTTATAAGAGTACCATTTGCCAATAAATTGGCCATTCTTAGATAAGGCAAACTTATCAAACTCATACACAAGTTTGAAATCTCTCTTATTGAGAAGGTCCTCAGACACAAGATTTTTACACATATCAGGTACATAAGGTACGTCAA
Organism: Sambucus nigra; assembly: GCA_949130495.1. Classification (NCBI taxonomy): domain Eukaryota; kingdom Viridiplantae; phylum Streptophyta; class Magnoliopsida; order Dipsacales; family Adoxaceae; genus Sambucus; species Sambucus nigra. Next base: position 203,133,977 of record OX422216.1, read on the forward strand.
TTAAAGTAAGAATCTTTCCAGAAGTTAATTTCAATTCCACTGTGCCTTTCCCAACTATATTAGTGCGAAGATTATTTTCCATCTTCACTTCTTTTTCATCAATTTCTTGATATTTTTTGAATGAAGAGCGGTCTTTGCATATGTGGATTGTTGCGCTGGTATCAAGCCACCATCCACTTTCATTTTCAATTGAATTTGCTTCGCATACAGTAGCAATAAGATCTTCAACATTGTTGGTTTCCTTCGACCCTTATTTTTCCTTAAATGCCTTCTTTTTAAGATGACATTGTCGAGAATAATGGCACGGTTTGTCACATAAGAAACATTTTCCCTTCTTTTTCTTATTTGCACCTTAGATCTTGAATTTTGAATCAGTCTTTGCTTTAAATTTTGAGTCTTTGGCAATTTTGGATATTTGATCCTCAACCATATTGGCTTTTGAATGACCTTCACCTTGTTGATCCTTATTTTCGCGAATACGAGTATCATCTTCAATACGAAGGTGACGAAGAAGGGATTCCATACTATAAGTCTTTTCATTATGATTAATTTTCTTCTTAAAGCCATTCCAAGAGGATGGAAGTTTTGAAACAATCACCCCTACTTGAAATTCATCTTGAAGATTAATTCCAGCGTCTTTAAGGTCACCAATAATCTGTTGGAGTTAATGTGCTTGTGCAATGACAGATTTATCATTACTCATTCTAAAATTCATATAGCTTGAAATTGGAAACTTACGGTTGCTCGGTTCCTCATTTTGATACTTTATCTTCAAATCCTTCCATAATTCCTTTATCGTCGAAATCACTCAATGAACACTATAAATAGTTTAAGACAAAGCATTGAGTATCTGTCCTCGATACATAAATTCGTCTTCTTTCCTCTTCACACTTTTTTACTTTATTTCTTCGGTGTCTTCGGGTGTGGGCTTCGGAATTTGCTCAAGGTTGTCATCTAGAATGTATGCTAGTTTTAGTTATATAAGGAAGAACATAACTTTCTCTTGCCAATGGGTGAAATTTCTGCCATCAAAACGGTCGAGTCGGATTAAGTCTTGACTCATGACTTGGATCGATTGTGCCATTGTTCCTTCCATTTGAGTGGACTAATAAATTTTTTTGCCTAAGACTCTTGGAGTTTTGCTATGGAAAGAATGAAATACTTAAATTGATTTATGCAGGGCACATTCTGAGAACGCTGTCTTTTAGGTAAAATTTCTCCCAATCCGATTGAGACGGAATCGCGAGTACGCTATGGATTTTATAGAATCTGCCTTCAGGATACAATGCAGTGTATGAACAATTGTTTGATTCAAACTATGTACTGTTTGATCAAACCAATAACACTTTGAATTTATAATCTGATAATGCCAAAATGTAGAGGGCAAAGAGAAGAGAAATTAGCAATTTTCGGTGTCCAAAACAGAGGTCTGGAACTCTTTTTATAGCCATTTTGTGACTGTCCTTCAACACTCACAGCTCTTCATATAACGATTCAGCAGCCGTTGGATCGTGCCAGTTTGGAAGAGCTTTGATCAAACGGTTCAGATTAGGCATCCCATCATAAGCAAATGGACATCCCCTACACGAAACGCCACGAGTTCATCTAACGGTTCAGATCAAGTCCTTTCGGATTTTAAACCCTTTGATGAGATCGTTTAATCACCGTCGTTGATCTGTTTTACTTCGTCAAAACTTTAGGCTCACACGCTCCTAGCGTCAAAACTTTAGGCTCAAACGGTCCAAGTGCCAAGTGCGCGTCAAAGCGCGTAATGCTCCCTTAGTCGCCCAATCGCCCTTTTGTGCACCGCGTGTCGCATGTCGCGATTGGTGGTGCTTAAGCACCACCGTAATGTGTAGTATCATAGCCTCTTGTTTGACTTGTCAACTAAGAATCTTAGTTGTCCTTTAGTTGACATACCACTACTTTTTGTAGTAATCTTCCAATGTGGGACTTTGAGAACTCATATATCTTTCACACTCATTTGCTCATGTTTCCTTCTAAAAATAAAACCCAAACTAAGTTTAAAATAAAACACCAATTAATATAATAAAATTAACAACTAAATATTATATAATAATATATAAATGTTGAAATTTATCCAGCACCCATCGAATATTTCACCCACCACTTCCCTTATCACCATTAAAAATCTTCTATTTACACATTCCGCCCCTCAAAGACGACATTTTTCTCGCACCATTTTTTTAGTTGGCCCACTTCTCCCCTTATATCCTCCTAGTTCTAAATCACTATTAACTTTTCTTTCTTTTTTTTGTGCATTCGTGGGGTTTGTTTCCCAAATGCACATTGGCACATGAATGGAACATATTTTATTTTTATGTTTTCTAGGTTTTCCAACGGTTGGCAATCGCCTGGGGAGGGTTTTGTGTTAGACAAATGCAACCTATATTGGGATTGAGAAATGAAATGGGTCAGTTGAAGGTTTTTTTTTGTTGGACAAATCTATATTATTTTGAGATTGAGAAATTGAAAGGCTCTTGTTTAAAAAAAGGAAGAAGGTGAGAGTTAGGTTTTGCTTTTATGACTTGGACGTGTCATAGAGGGGAGAGAATTTTCTCATTTGTAAGGGGAGGAATGAGGAATAATTATTATATACACGTGTCATTATTGGGAGTGTTTGAGCTATAACTTTATATATACTAACGATATCTTGAAACATTCAATTCAAAACCAATTCATAGGGACTAAGACTTTAATTACCCAACATGGGCTTTATATTTCAACACTTAATAGTATATATATAGTTTGTGAAAAAGTATTATTTTTATTTTAAATAGTTTTAAAGATTTTTCCTACCAAAACAGTTTTTTATTTACTAATTTTTTTTATAAATTTTTTTAGAAAAATAGTATTTATAAAACGTTATAAAAAACTGTTATATTAAAAATTCACAAAAAAAGCATAAAAAGTAATAATATTTTTTTGATAGAAAGTTATAGAAAAGTGATAAAACTGTTTTGTAATTTTTTTTATTTAAGTTAATGACATTTTATTTGAAGAATTGAAAATAATTTTTTTTTATAAAAAACTGTTTTATAAAAAAAATTGTGAAAAATGTTTTATAAAAATATAATATATAATTCAAAAGATAGCTTTTTATTTATACAAAAGAGTTACTTATTTCTAAAATTATATTTATATATATAATAAAGGAGGAGGGCTTTTTTGGTCTCCCCCAACTGACGATTGAGATTAAATCTCATGAGTTTGGTCTCTATCAATTGATGGCTCAGATTTAATATTGGGAGTTTCAATCCAACGACTGGAAATGCTTTGATATTAAGAAGATTCTTTGGTCAAAGTGGGCATTTACACAAAGAGGACAAGGCTCGAGGTATTTACGTATTTATAGTGCACAAGGCTTGAGACTCTTTAAGTTGTTTGTACCCACTATCTAACCAAACTTCTCTCTCATACCCACTCAGCTTCATCAGATCTGAAAGGGTTCTTCGTTCTGCATAGGCGTTCTGCGTAAGTGTTCTCTCTTATACCCACATAGCCTCCTCGTTCTACATAGTTGTTCGCCACGCACCTGTTCGTATGTGTTTCGTTTTGCACAGGCGATCTAATTTTTTTTTCATTTCCTTTAGCAGGCGATCTAAGTTTTTTGGTGTGTTCTTTTTTTCTATTTCTTTAAACAGGTGCGTGGTCAGCAATTTTTCCCCCCATTTTGTTGTTGTTTTGAATCAGCAGATCTAATTTTTTTTGTTTTTCTCTTTCATTGTAGTTGTGGTTTTCTTATCGAACATGAGGCTAAGCTCTGGAGTTTGCAGGTTTTTTTTTCATTTCTTTTAGCAGGTGATCTAAGTTTTTGGGAGTTTTCTTCTTTGTTTTTTTTTTTCCATTTCTTTAAGCAAGTGCATGGCGAGCGATTTTTTTGTTCCATTTTGTTGTTATTAATCATATCTAATTTTTTTCTTTCATTGTAGTTGTGGTTTTGTTGCGGTGACATTCTTCTATTTTCCTGTTTCTCATGTTGGTTTCTTTACCTTCTTCTATTTTGTAATTGTGTTTTTTACAGGTTTCAAATGATGATGTCGTGTTTTTGCAGGTTTCTTCTTCTTCTTCTTCTTCTTCTTCTTCTATTTTGCAGGTGAGTATTTACACGATTTGTGTTATGTTGTGTGTTCATGGGTTTCTTAGAGGTTCTTCGGGACTACCCAGGGTCTCTCTTTCTCATTGTATTGTATTGTATCTTTATGAGATTCATTGTATTGTATCTTCACGAGTATTTAAACGATTTGTGTTATGTTAAAAATAATGGCTTTCTTACTGGTTTTTAAGCGATGGGTTTCAACTCGGAGATGGGTTTCAACCTCATAAGGGCGTGGGTTTTTTCAGCGATGGGTTTCTCCGGCGATTGTGGTGGATGTGTTGTCTTCACAGCGATGGGTTTCTCCGGTTTTTTCAGCGATGGGTTCATTTGTTTCTAAATTTAAATTTAAAATGGTAATTGTTTCTCCATTTTTTTCAGCAATGGGTTCATTTGTTTCGATGTGAAGGAGATGAACTGACTTCGTTTTGGAGCTTGGGGTGTTGGCACCTGCCAACATTATGACTAATTGAACTGACTGGTTTCTTGATTCAGTGAGGCAAAAACAAACACAACCGATGTTCTGAAGCAATTTTAGTTTTAGGTACCCAACTTGGGGGGTTGACATCGTGTCTGATTCTCGTATTTGGGTTTGTTATTATGTCCGATAAAGTTCTTTCTCCTCGGTCATTTCATAAAAAAATTGATTTTAATTTGTGTCAACGATATAATTAGATTCTTTCACTTTTTGTTGCTTTTATCTTCTGTAGCAATTTATGATGCAATGGAGGTCTGTGTTTTCGGTGTGGGGGAAGGCGCTTATATTCTGAGTCTGGGAGTTAATAATGGAGGTCTGGGTCTGAGTTAATATTCCAGGGGTCTAAAATAGTTGAAAAAAATACATAGGAATGTCAATGTTGGGAGTTGTATTGCATGAGTTAAAAAATAATTTGAGGCTATATGTAATGCTTTAAATTTAAATTTAAAGCATTACATATATGTAATTCAGGTATAATTTAAAGGATCAAATATTAAAAAGTTCTTCAAACATTTTTTAATACACACTTAGTTTAAGTCTTTTTATTTTACAATATTCATGTTATGTTTGGTATAACTTAGGTACAATGGTATTGCATTACTTTTTTGAGTTTTGTTTAATTTAATCTTGCAATGCTTCCAGTCATGTCATACACATGTACATTTGTGTTCGTGTATATTTATCATATAATTTTTTTATTCACTTTATGTCCAGTAGGTTCTTTTTTTTTTATTCTTTTTTATTGTGACTGGTACGAGCACACATGCTGTATTTATTGACATTTTGTGTGGCTCAAGTAAAGCACACAGTCGAACGTGATATAAGTGAAAAGACTCGGTCCTTATCCTGCAATCCAATTATACTTTTTTTTCTTTTTACTGTGTATGTGATAAAGTGGAGAAAATATTATTGTAGTCCTAAAGTTGTACTTTGCTAATATATATCTGAAGCCATAATGGATTGAACACTACGGCTGTAAGGCCTATGTCTTAGGTCCAACAATGACACTATGGAACTCTTTACTTATTTTACTTTCAACGCACCTAAAGGTACAAAATTTTGAAAGAAACTGAGTAAACTTACTCGAAATAAACTGCATACTCAAAATAAACAGTAAATGCTATTGAAATTTGAATCATGTATTTTTTGTAATACTGCAAACAAATAATAAACAAGTAGTACTTTAGAGATTTACGTGATTAACATTATAGAGCATAATTTCAAAGGAAAGTGTAGAACAAAAATCCCTTTTTTTGTTATTCAATCTTTAATACATCAAATTAAAGTGTTAAAACAACAACAGTAATATTTTTTCATACAACAAATATATTTATAAGCATTTTTAATTTAGTTTATAACAATTTTTGAATTATTTTTTATTTGAGATAAATATCTGCATGTATTTACCGTTTGCTGGTAATGTCAGGACTCTAACAAAATGGGGTTTGTAAAGTTATAAGGGGGCTTTAGGTAGTAGGTGAAACAAACTAATGGATTTGTAACATCGTCGGGTATTTTATCCCTCGAATAATTATGTGACGGAAGTGAAGTTAAGTTTAAATGATGGTAAATTAAAAAGTGTTATGTCATTAATACAACTACAAATTGAAAATATACAAAAATAGGCATGATAAAAACAATTAAGAACATCAGCTATTAAATCTTAATGATATATCATCGCTAATAGAAATGCATTGGGATAAAATTATAAGCGTGCTATTGGCACAGGCACAAAATTTTGTACGGGAACAAATTTATTGTCGTGCTAGCGACACGAGTACAAAATATCACGGGAACAAATTTATCATCGTGCCATCGGCACGGGTACACCCTAGTGTATATATATATGAAGAGAGAGAGAGAGAGAGAGAGAGAGAGATGAAAGCTCACCTACATTATCATCACACCTATTTCAAGGCTCTAAAAATTATTTTTTCAATTTTTTTTTTCACTTGAAATTAACCTTCCAATCAATCTATATTCAAAAAATTAAGTCAAAATACATTTTCTATCTATTTTTAAAAAATCAACAAAAAACTATTAGCGTAGATCAAGGTTCTAAAAAATGCGGGGCATGACTGAGGCGTAGAGGTCAAGCCTTAAGCCTTAGAATCCTAGGCGGCCTTAGGCATAAGAAGGCATGAAAGGGCGTCTAGGTCTTTTTAAATATATTTTAACATTTTTAACTATAACAAGGCAAATAAAAATACTAAAATGGTACATACTATAAAATATGTTTGAATATATGCAAACTAAAATACAATTTTTTTTAGATACTAAGAAAAAAACAAAAGAAAGAAAGAAAGAAAAACCGTACATTTTTTTTACGAGAGGGAGAGAGGTTTGGGATACCATTTGTCTTTTGATTGTTTTCAATGAGATATTGGTCCGATTTTTTAAAAAATGTCTTTAAAAGGCAATGTCGTTTTAGTAAAGCATTTTTGTTTTAAAAAAAATGCGCTTTAAGCCTTTTATCAAGAATAAGGGCTAAGGCGGGGTATTTCTCCCAAGCCTTAAGCCTAGGGGCGCCTTTTAGAAAACCGGTGCGTACTCTTATAAATAAAGTATTTTGATCAATTTTTTGTTGATTTTTTTAAAATAGCTACAAGTGTATTTTGACCTAATTTTGTAAATACGGGTTTATTTGAAGGTTAATTTAAAGGTAAAAAAAATTTAAATTTTTTTAGGGCTTACAACTAGGTGTGATATATAGAGCATGAAATAGGTGAGAATACACACACACACACACACACACACAGATAGAGAGAGAGAGAGAGAGAGAGAGAGAGAGAGAGAGAGAACAGTTAGACCAAATTTCATTAAAAACTCGACATAATGAAATGTTTAATAGTTGAAAATCCACCTATTTTTTTAAAGCATTTTTATAATTTTTTCTATATTTTTATAATTTTTTTGGTTAAATAGTTTTATTTAAAACAATATTTTATTAATATTTTTGTAACTTTTTTATGAAACATTTTTCATAATTTTTTTAGACTTTCTAATAAAATAGCTTTTCATATTGTTTTTATAAAACGGTTTTTATAAAATTTTGTAAATAATAAATTGTTTTAGTAAATAAAATTACTTTTAATTAAAAAAAATAAAAATAAAATAAATAATTTTGATCACGATATAAATAAAAAGTTAAATATTAACACAAATTAAATGTATATAATGTTAATTTTATATATATACTAGTGGATGCCCATGCTTAAAGTCATGGCTGAATTTTTTTTCAACATTCAACACACTTCAAGTGTGCAAGCGTAAGGGACAAAAAACACGACCGATGGACTCACCTATAGTAGACCAGTGGTCAAGTTAAAAATTTCCAGCACAAGTGGTGAGTCAGTTATTAGTCCACTATCAAACTTCAAATCTCATACTAATCCCAAAATTGAGGGCACATATATAGTTCATTATAAAGAATATAATTTTCTAGCTGCTTTAAAGATTTTGTAAATAACTAAATAAAAAAGTAAAGCTGGTGAGAAACCAAATCACAATAACATGAAAACTTCAGCCTTAAGTTAGTGATCCATATTTATGACATTGTCCTCTATAAAAAAATCGGTTATACAAGACGGACACTGAAATGAAACTAATACACAAAATCATTTTAAACAATAATGAGTTTTTTTTATCCAGTTAATGCGAAATTCCCCCAAATGGAAACTAACCTAACTATAATGACATTAGAAGGTATAAACTATCATCTAGTTATCCACTTCTTCACCCTCAAAGCAAAAAGGAGGGAAATTAATCATCACTCATAAATTCAATAATTTGAATAAGAAAGGTAGACATTAGAATGAATAAAATATAACTAACAACTTAAAGCAAAATGTATGTTGCACTAAAGAGTCAATATAATGTCAATAGTAAATATATCACAGTTTAGTAAAACTCTTCTTAAAAATTGAGAAGAAGTATACAACAAAGTGGCCAACACTATTCACAAAAACATATGGTTACAAAATCATCAACTAAAAACACACTATGTTGAATATATTATAAAATAAACATACATAATACACAAACATTTTCATGAAAAAATAATTTCAATTCGTAATTTTTAAAATATCTTCCAAACACCACTCAAGAGTTATTCCACATGATACTCCACCAACTCAGCATACATATTCTAGGCAAACAGTCCTTACTTTTATGGCATAAATGCTGGTCAATAATGTGTCAAAAATGGCATATGCCCCCCAAAAGTAATGGACATATAAAGATTACATGATGAATGTCATAAAAAGAATTCATCAAAGATAATAGCAAAGTGATCTATGCCGGTGACACTTCGCGGATTCTGGCAAGCGAGGTGGCTTGTCGCCACCACCAAACTGGGCTGGGCATCACTAAATAAGTTATCATTCTCCGCATGTGGTAGACATATGAGACATTAAATTTTTTTTACAAGATAATAATAAAATTTTATCCAATAAATATAAACATTCATGCCATATTAAATCCATCACCATGCTAATCTCCCAAAATAAATCCAACTCCAAAAAATATAAACTCAAATGAAATGATTCAACTGTAAATAACTGACTGAAACTATAAACAATTGTGGAACCGATTGGCCTACCAAATCCAGAAATGAAAGTCTCATAATAAGATAAACTAAAAGAAAAATAAATCTAATAACTTAAGCAAGTAAAATGAACCTCCCGCAGCACTCCCAAAAATATCTCCAATTACTCCAGTGTAGCTACTCCAGCAATATACTTGAAATATCAATCAACGCAATGAGTCAGAGCCCACCGCATGAATTCTAGTTACTCCTCCCAATTAGGGTCCGAAAATCCAAACAATAGCATTATACATGATAAATATCACAATAGAGTATTTTAAATTAAATGAGATATATATAAACAATGCGAGTAAAAATAGACTACCACTATCTATCCAAGTACTAAGCCACCCCACTTTTCAAGTCTGATTATGATATTTCGACAATAATTTAAATATTATCTCTCATCCTTACTTGATTTAGTTATCCAATTATTTATATTCGTGTGACACCATTATAGTCAGTCGACCCCTTATCAGTCCTGCACACACTCTTGGCACGCTGAAGTTCCAATACATCACACCCATTCTCTTCACTATACACACTTAACCCAATATCTTCCGGTTCTGCACATATTCGTGAGGTTCCATGCACGACACATCACTATAGCCAGTCGGCTTGTATCTTGTCAGCCCCGCACATGCACGTGACGCCAACACACACTCACGCCGCTATAGCTGGTCGACCCATATTCTATCAACCCTCGACATACTCACTACGCAAATTCATTTTAATATCCGTTTATTATCTTAGGCATTATTTATCAAGTTTCTCAACTTCTCATTATTTGCTATTAGCACCACCCGTTTATCGAGCATAAATTCTCCAACCTATCCCTAGTCCCATACCTAGAGGTCTCCAAAATGCAAGCATATCCTAGACTAACATTTAGGAAGAATGCATACCACTAGCTACAACCTTGTCTCGCACCTAGTCTCACGATTCAAGGGAAACGTTGTACAAATCAGCCCCACCCCGGAGTCATCCATTTATAAAAACCCACACTATCTAGTCATATACCTAGAAAGCATTACCAATACCTAAGGTCTGCCTACTAGTCCCATACCTAGCAAGCAACCTAAAAATAAGGTGAGAGCATTAACTACCCCAGCAATCTCGTCGTCCCCGCGGTGTCATTTATTAATAACATAACGAATCACAAATGACCTATTTTCAACTCATCACCACAATTCTTTAAATTAAGCGTAAGACCCTTATTTATCCAAATTATATTCTTCTAATTATAATATTAATTAAACAATTTATTTTCTCATCATCTTATCGAAAATTTATTCACACGCATAATTTAGGAACATACACCACTAAATCTCTACTCTATAAGATACACATAAATAACGTGATTTTACACGTCGAAAAAAACTTATAACATCCCTACAATTTATTCTACATGCGAACATAATAAATTCTAACGGAATACCAACCTGTAATCTACGCGTGCAAGGGTTTTGTAGATGAGAGAAAAGGAAATTATGGGAGGCAACTGATTTTTAAGAAAGCTAAAATTTATTTTAAAAATCCATAACCTGCCACTTTATGTTTATGCACTAAAAATAATTTAAGTCTTAATCAAACACAAACAATCATAAATACATCACGGATGATCGAACCGTTGAAATTGGCTGAAGTTTTGACATGTTGTAGCTGATGGCGAGACGAAATTGTTGTACAAAATTCAGGTCGTTCGGAGGGTCGAATTTTTATTTCTTCTTAGGCCAAATCCTCCCATGATTTTTATATAAAAGTTATAATTTCCAAATTTTAATCTCGATTTAAATTCCACTAAAAATCTTATTTTTTATATATAAAAACCAACATTTTTACATACCAAAATTAAATAGATTCCAAAAAAATTATTTTTTCAAAAATTTTAATTTAACAAAGATTTCATTTTATTATTTTTACGGCTAAAAAATCACGGAGTGTTACGTACTCATCCACTTATACCATAATTTTATCCTCGAATTCAACGAAGCGTAAACCTCAAACATAAAGTCACGAAAATAAAATAATACTTACATATGTCTACCCATAGAATGCTATAAATGGGAGCCCATACACGCAATCCTACTCGCACATCCCCCATGAACAAATATACAATATATATATATATGCTAACTTTATATATACGCATAACTATGAAAATAAAGGCGTACCACGCTCTCTTAGGAATCACCACTCGATTCTATCTCTAAAAGACATCGCAATCTTAAATCCTCAAATCAAATCACATAACTGCATCGATACTAGATATATCCAAAATTTATACTAACGATATGCCAAATAAATGTCGTTTTCAAAATCGACTCTAAGGATCCTTACATTGAGATTACTATTTCTAACCTCAATGCCTACAACGTCCTTAGCATAAAACTTCCTATCTCCAAGAAACACAACTAACATGTATGCTAGTCTGAATACGTTAAGGAGTAAGAATCAACAAAGGGGATCAAAGATCGGTAACGTGAAAGATAAATGGACTCACAACCTATGAGACCTAAGGCCATGCTCTGATACCATCTGTGACACCCCGTGCATTCTGACAAGCGAGGTCGTCAGCTACCGCAGCCAAACTACACCGAGCGTCATAAAATAAGTTATCATTCTCATCATGTGACAGTTATATGAGACATTTAATTTTTTTACACAAGATAATAATTAAATTTATCCAAAACTATAACCATTCATACCATATTAAATCCATCACCATGTTAATCTCCCAAAATAAATCCAACTTCAAAAAAATATATACTCAAATGAAATGATTCAACTGTAAATAATTGACTGAAACCATAAATAACTATGGAACCTATTGGACTATCGAATCAATAAATGAAAGTCTCATAATAAGTGAAATGAAAAGGAAAACTAATCTAATAACTAAAGCAAGTAAAATAAATCTCCCGATGCACTCCCCAAAATATCTCCAATTACTCTTGTGCAACCACTCCAGCACTAAACCTGAAATATTAGTCAACACAATGGGTCAAAGCCCACCGTGTGAATATTATCTACTCCTCCCAACTAGGGTCCGAAAACCTAGACAATAACATTATACATGATAATTATCACAATAAAGTATTTTAAATTAAACGATATATATATATATATATATATATAATGCAAGTAAAAATAGACTACCACTATCTATCCACATACTAAGCCACTGCATTGTTCAAGTCCGATTACGATATTTAAACAATAATTTAAATATTATCTCTTATCCTTATTTAATTTAATTACCGAACTATTTATATTTGTGTGATAATATTATAGCTAGTCGACCCCTTATCGGTTGCACACACTCTTGGCACGCTTAAGTTCTAATACATCAAACCCATTCCCCTCACTATAGCCACTTGATTAGGCATAAATTCTTTCGATTTATCACCTTAATTTAAAGGCCTTTATCACCTCGTACCATATAAAATGCGTTGATTTATCTCATATATTTGCTACTGACATTTGCTATATAGTGCATCGAGTTTCGTGTATTCTTTGTGCTTTTTACAGGTATTTTGTACAAGTGAAGAGAAGACAAAACTCAAAACCGAGAAACCAAGGAAGCAAAGTCAGAGGGAAAAAGAGTAACTTTACATCTGGAGTTTGGACGAGGAACCAAAATGAAAGTTGAAGATCTCGAGTCTACAAGCATGAAGGAGGAACAGGCATCCAAATCCGAGTCTTAGATGAGAAGTTATGAAGTCTCAAAGATAAGAGAAAATCCCAACAAGAGCACAAAGAAAAAGATCTCCAGACCGATCCGGTGTGAGCAAAAAAATGATCTGGAGAGATTTACGATCCTGAATAGAATGCACAACCGGACCGATCCGACTTCGTCTAAACATGTACTGGTCTGATACCTTATCATTTCCTACATAGATTAGAAGACCCTACCGATCCGATTTCAAATAAAAATGAACTGATCTAACTTGTACCAAACCAAACCGATAGCCCAGGCCAGACCAGTTCGGGTGATAAATTTCTGATTTTTTTTTTCAAATTTAGAGTTGTACCTAGATCAAACTCTTGTACTTTCGTAGGGTATTTATTCCAACTAATTACCAAACTTTTAGGAGTTCTCTTTTTGATAATTTTAGAGGACTTTTGCACCCAAGAACTCAAGGGATTTAATTTCTTCAACATTTCTTCCAGTTTTCAGCATTAATTCCAGAATTTTATCCATTTCAAGTATTAGTTACTATCTGCTTTCAATCACTTTTATATTTATGTTTAAGAATTCGTAGAAATTAGGTTGAACTTTCTATTTATGAGTTTCTTCCCAATTCTTCACGTAGCTATGAATTCATGCAAAATAGATTTTGTGTTCATGCTTAGTTTAATTATGTCTAGGTAAATTTCTAATGGTTGATGCGTGAACCCAACCCGATGTAATTTACATGAATTGAAAATAGGTTTTGAATTAAATTGTGATCGAATCATGTTGTGTAGTGATCACAACCATCGTAGGTGTTTTAACCTAGTTTGCCCCAGGTGACCGGGGTGTTTAAGAATGCGGCGTATGTGTTGGTTATGCGACGTATGTGTTGGCTATGATTACATATGATTACATATGTAACGCCACTTTGTTCATGCCTTTGATTACATATGATGTGGGCTAGTACCTTCATATATGTAATGGTTAAGATTAATAAAGACTAGGTTTAATCAAATATCTAATTCAAAAGATAGTATTTTATCCGATTATTTTACTAGGGTTTGGGGGATTGTATCCTAACCTGCTTTCCCTCATTCATATTTACTTAATTACAGTAGTTTTATTTCTGTGTACGTAGCTTAGTTCGTAATTTAAGTTTCATTTGCATTTAGACAGTGGAATTCAGTTCCACAATTAATCATCTTTTAGTTTCTTTTCTCAAATCAATTTAGGGTTAGTCGTATATTCCTCCATTGTTACGATCATTCGTCATTGTTCCCTGTGGATACGATTCCGACTTACTGGGTTATTCCTTACTCGGTAGTATTGCACTTGAGCCTATATTAGCACACACTTTAGATACACTTGAGCCTATATCAGCCGTTTGAAAAATCATACTTTGAGGCGTGCATCGAAGAAGCCAACACCATTTGGTTTTCGGACCCCATCTATGGGGATTGATTGAGAAGGACGAGAAGGTCATCTCACCCCCGATACATATGGGGTGATTCTTGTGTATAGTAGTTATGAGTAGGTTAGGGTAGTTAGGAGTCGGTAGGTATAAGTCACGAGAGGATAGGAGCGGGAGCACACACGCCGAGAGAGTGTATAGGGTTTCAAAATAAGTGATGGGAGGTCCTAGGTCAATCTTGCGTAGAAATAATTATGGTAACACTAGGTAAATTGAGAGAGAAGAGTTCTTTCTAAGTTAAGGAGAGAAGAAAGTTACAAGGAACCAGACTGCTCCACCCTTCGGGACCCGAATCTGTTCGGCTATGCAGAAAATAAAAAAAAAAGGACTAGATCGGATCGGTGTATGCATTTTTACCCCTTACCAAGATGCATCCCCCATTCACCCAATCCCTTATTTTCCCTCCATATCCGACTTTCCCCTCTTCCCCATACATCTTCCCTCTCAAATCAACCCCCTTTTCCCTCCAAAAGACACCCTTCCCTTCACCCACCACCTATAAATACACCTCCTTCCCACCTATTTCACCACCACTCCACTCACCCAAATATCTTATTATCTCTTCCATATTCTCCATTAAACCCACTTCATTACCATATGGCAAACAGGGCCCTCCCAGAAAAATATTCCTCCGTTGGAGTCCTCGCTGACGGAAATAGGGCGTTCCGTTCGCGCCAAGAGAAAATATGGAAAGAACACTTTTTTAGACTCCACATGGAGCGCCAAGTGAGCTGGAATGAGCTTCCCCAATCCTTCACTAAACTCTTCCTTCCGAGGGGGTGATTTTATTTTCTCAATGAGTCCCATGAGGCGGTGTGGGAGGCCAAGGTGCGTGACTTTTACGGCTCTCTCGTCCGCACAACTGAGTTCACATCTGAAGCTTATGTTGACGCCACATGCATCCCCTTCTCCTTAGAAATTATGCCTCAGAAGTTAGCGGCCAAAGGAGTCCCGAGACAAACCCAATTTATGTACCCCAACAATCTCTCCCCCCTTATGAAAGCCACATGCATGTCCCATATCCCACATCGCGATCGACGAACATTGGGGTACCGAGACATTCCCGATGGGCATGATGAATGACAAGGCCCACATAACCTTCCAAATTGTATGCTCCAATATCCTCCAAACCTCCAATGACTCCACTATGCGCCCCCATTAAGCTACCCTCATTTATCACTTTTCGACCCCACTACCCCTATCCAATTGGCCCGTATTCTCTATAAGAACATCTTCTTCGTGGCCTTGGATAAGAAAGGTACAACCCTTCTACCATATTCCCGACTCATCACTTTTATTTTAGCTGATACCGGCATTGCTCCTCACCAATAATTTGCTCGCCTTCCCAATCCTATTAGGTAGGGCACCCGCACTAAAAGTGAGAGGCAAATGGAAATCATTCGAGCACGGAGGGAGGAAGACGATGAGGATTATGACGAGGATGATGATGAGACGGATGCAGATGATGAGGAGGATGAAGATGACGAGGAAGAGGAGGACGTGGCTACGGATGTTGAAATGGGCGAGGGGGAGGAAGTAGAGTATGGTGAAGATGAAGATTCGAATTTGAGCCACCAGGAGTAGATTTTGATCATCACCATGCTGGAATCGTGGTTCGACAGTTTCATCAATGAATACCGCGCTGATCGCCAAGAGGATCGTCGGGTCTACTGGCATGATACTAGCATGATGCATCATCTCCAAGATGAGCTCTATCGCATGACTATGGGTCCACCACCAACGATCTACTTTTACGACCCATATAACCCGAATTCTCCCAGCGCATCTCATCCGCCACCTTAGTAGCATTTTTTGACTTGGATCTTTTGTGTAATATATCCATTTTCTATTTATACATGCTTGTAATCTGAATATATAATGGAAGATTTGCTTGCCTATCTTTGCATTTCTTATACCTTCTTGTTTTATTCTTGCATTTTGTACTTTGTTCATTTTCTATTCCTTCTCTCTTTAGTTTAGCTTTTAGTCCTTTTGCATCAGGACTTTTCATATGTCTAAGTTGGGGGGGGGGGGGGGGGGGGTACGCATGATCTTCATAAATTTCACAAAGATCAAAATGCCCAAAAACAAAAAGAAATTAGAAAATTTCCAAAAAATTGAAAATTTTGAAAAAATAAAAAAAATTGAGATTTAAAATTTTCAAAAATATCACAGAAATTTTGTTCAAAGTCTCAAATTTGTAAAAATCCAATTGCGCAAAGCCTAAATTGACCAAAAATAGAAATTTAGCGAAAATTGACGACTTAACGAACAAGTGTGGAGATTAATCAACCCAGTGAGATTTCGAGCCTATCGATTTTTTTGAGTTTTTAAATGAATCCGAGTTAACGGTTAACTCAAAGTTCTTTTCAGTGTTAAAATAAGTCGTTGAAGATCTTAATACCCTTGTTTTGATCTCTTACGGAAAATGTGTGAGATGTTGCCTTGAAAAGTGCTAACATATCTCTAAACTAAATTAATCTCGAGACGCATACGGTAATATGATTAGTAATTCGGACAATGAAGTAGGCCATCGTTTGTTACCCAAAAATATGAGCCATAAAAAGTTGTGAAAATGTATCCTTTTGCTACCCAATTTGAGCGTAATAAAATTTTCCCTTGTCGTTTGGTAACCCGAAAAACCCAAATAGCCCGGAATTATGAAAATTAGAAATTTCATGAATTATGTCCACGTGGTGCTATGAAAAGGGGCAAGAAAACAAAAATCCTCAACAAAAAATAACAAGAAAAGAAAAAATGTGAAAAAAATAGAAAACGAAAAGAAAATGAGCAAAAACCCAAAAAAACACTAACGAACATCATAAGAAAATTTTCCTATTCCAAAATTCCTAGCCATTCCCAATTTTACCCCAATTCACCTTACACCCGAAAAATTCCTAACCGGGTCCGAATTTTGAAATTAATTAACGTGTGGAGAGCCTAAGACACAAAAAGATAAAAAGAGAGGTTTATTGGTGTGAATAATAGGCGATGTTTCCTATTTCCCAATGACCGTATTCCGATAAAGAGATCTTTTCACTAATAAATTTTTGACTTTTAATTTTATGTGTGTGAATTTGGGTTCCATTACATTTACTCTTATAAATCACGCACACCTAGAGAAAATAGCCACAATCCGAGTTATTCGTTTGTGAGAGTATTTCGTGAGCATTTGAATCAAAACGAATTTTCAAAAAGTAACGTAATAACCAATTGTTGGAAATTTGCGGTTAAATTTCTGGCTTCGCACACACACAAAATAATTTGAGAATATGGAATATAAATTTGTGGTGATTATTTTTAGAAAAGTTTAAATTGTACAATTTATAGGTATTTTGAATTTCGTTTGAGTCAAAACCTAATTTTGTGAGTATATTCACTGTAAACCCTCACGAGACAAAACTCGTCTTACTAGAATAACCTAGGGATTTAAAGGCTTGTTACATACGCTAAATGAAATCGCTTGCCCGCGAAAGAGGTGTTCTAACCTAATAAAATGTTTTTCAAGAGTTGAGCCTTGTTTCGATTCTTTTACATTGCTCGGGACGATCAAAGTCCTAAGTTAGGGGGGTTTGATTAGGCATAAATTCTTCTGATTTATCCCCTTAATTTAGAGGATTTTATCACCTCCTACCACGTAAAATGTGTTGATTTATCTCATATCTTTTCCTTTGACATTTCCTATATAGTGCATTGAGTTTCGTGTATTCTTTGTGCTTTTTACATGTATTTCATACAAGTGAAGAGAAGAGGAAACTCAAAACTGAGAAACCAAGGAAGAAAGAAATGAAGAAAAGTCAGAGGGTAAAAGAGTAACTTTACGTCTAGATTTTGGACGAGGAACCAAAATTAAAGTTCAATACCTTGAGTCTACAAGCACATAAGAAGAAATGACATCCAAATCCGACTCCCGGATTAAAAGTTATGAACCGTCAAAGATGAGAGAAAATCACAACAAGAGTAGAAAGAAAAAGATCTCCGGACCGATCCGGTGTGAGCTAAAAACAAACCGATCCAGAGAGGTCTAAGATGATGAATAGAATGCACAATCGGGCTGATACCGCTTCATCCAAAAATGAACCGGTTCGATACCTTATAATTTCCTGCATATATCGAAAAATCGGATCGATCCGATTTTAAGTAAAAATGAACCGATTCGACATGTACCAAACCCAACCGATAGCCCAGGTCAGACCGGTTCGGGTGATAATTTTTTTATTTTTCTTTTTAAAATTTAAAGTTGTACCTAAATCAAACTCTTGTAATTTTGTAGGGTATTTATTCCAACTAATTACCAGACTTTTAGAAGTTCTCTTTTTGATAGTTTTAGAGGGCTTTTGCACCCAAGAACCCTAGGGATTTAATTTCTTCAACATTTATTCGTGTTTTCAACATTAATTTCAAAATTTTCTTCATTCCAAGTATTTTTTACTTTCTTCTTTCAATTTTTTTTATATTTGTGTTTGAGAATTCATAGAAATTAGGTTACAATTTCTATTTATGAGTTTCTTCCTAATTCTTCATGTACCTATGAATTCAAGAAAAAAAGATTTTGTGTTCATCCTTAGTTTAATTATTTCTAGTTAAATTTATATTGGTTGGGATGCATGAACCCAATCCAATGTAGTTTACATGAATAGAAAAGAGATTTTGAATTAAATTTGATCTAATCGTGTTGTGTAGTAATCACAACCCTCGTAGGTCTTTTAACCTCGTTTTCCCTAAGTAACTGGGGTGTTTAAGAATGCGATGTGCGTGTTGGCTATGCAACGCCGCTTTATTCTTGCCTTTGATTACGTATGATGCGGGCTAGTACCTTCATATATCTAATGCTTAGGATTAATAAATACTGGGTTTAATAAAATATCTAATTCAAAAGCTAGTATTCTATCAGGTAAATCTACTAGGGTTTGGGGGATTGTATCTTAACCTGCTTTTCCCTCATTCATATTTACTTAATTGTAGTAGTTTTATTTCCGTGCACGTAGCTTAGTTCATAATTTAAGTTTCATTTGCATTTAGACAGTAGAATTCAGTTCCACAATTAATCATCTTTTAGTTTCTTTTCTCAAATTAATTTATGGTTAGTCTTCTACTCCTTCGTCGTTACGAGCATTCGTCCTAGTTCCCTACGGATACGATCTTGACTTATCGAGTTATTACTTGCGCGACAGGCTTGAACTTAAGCCTATATCAGCACACACTTTAGACACATTTGTTGTCGCGTCACCACTCAACCCGATATCTCTCAGCTCTGCACATACCCATGAGGTTTCATGCACAACACATCACTATAGCCAGTCGACCCGTATTCTATCATTCCCACACATACTCGTGATTCCAGTACACACCCACGCCACTATATCCAATCAACCCGTATTCTGTTAGTCCTGCACATACTCACGATGCAAATTCATTTTAATACCAATTTATTATCTTGGGCATTATTTCTCATGTTCTCATTATTTCTATTAGCCTCACCATTTTATCAAGTATAAATTCCTCAACCTACCCCTAGTCCGATACCTAGAGGCCTCCAAAATGCAGAGTATCATAGCCTAACATTTATGAAAAATACCTACCACCTAGCCTCACACCTAGTCTCACGATTAAAAGAAAACGACGTACAAATCAACCCCACCCCGGAATCATCCATCCATAAAAATCCCAACTATTTATTCCCGTACCTAGAAAGCGTTACCAATTGTTAAGGCCTACCTACTAGTCCCATATCTATCAAGTAACCTAAACATAAGGTATGGGATTTAACGAAAATGACGTACAAATCAGCCCCACCCCAGAATCATCAATCCATAAAAATCCCAACTATCTAGTCCCATACCTAGAAAGCGTTACCAACGGCTAAGGCCTATCTACTAGTCCCATATCTATCAAGTAACATAAACATAAGGTGATAGCACTAACTACCCCAATAATTCCGTCGTCCCCGCGGTGTCAATCATTAATAACACAACGAATCACAAATGGCATGTTTTCAACTCATCACCATAATTCTTTAAATTAATCGCAAGATCACTATTTATCCAAATTATGCCCTTTTAATGATAATATTAATTAAAAAAATTCTCATCAACCTATCGAATTTCTATTCACACGCGGAACGTACAACACTAAATTACTACTTTAGAAGATACACATAAATAACGTGATTTTACATATCGAAAACAACTTATAACACTACTATAATTTATTCTACATGTGAACATCATAAAAGCTAACTACATACCAACCTCTAATCTATGCGTGCAAGGGTTTCAAGTCTTAATTCATGTTAAAGATTTGAATAAAAATAGTCCCAAATTTTGTTTCACTTTTCCTAATTAGTCTTTCTAGTTTATTTTTGAAAACAATGATTAATAGTGTTTAGGCAACATTTAAAATGCATAATAATAAAACAGAATAATAGAAGTATTCATGCCTGAAAAGCGTCGTTTGAAAAATCAGATTGGATGGTTGAGTTCCTCTAAAAAAACAATGAGAACGCGTTCTTAAACGATGTGTAGAAAACCCGGTTTAGCTCTCTGAAACTTGGGTTGAAAATTGTGTTCAATGGGGTTTAGGTTTTGTTGATGAGATAAAAGAAAATTATGGGAGGCTATTAATTTGTAAGAAGGCTAAAATGTATCTTAAAAGTCCTAAACCTGTCACTTTATGTTTATATACCAAAAATGTTTTTGTACTAATCAAACACAAATACTAAAAAATACACCGAATGATCGAACCGTTGAAATTGAATTTTGATATGTTGTAGCTGGTGGAGAGATGAAGTTGCTGTAGAAGATTCAGCTCGTTCAAATCGTCGAATTTTTTTTCTCCTTTTTCCAGATCCTCCCCTGATTTTTATATAAAAATTTATAATTTTAATCCCGATTTAAATTCTACTTAAAACCTTATTTTTTATATATAAAAACCAACATTTTTACATACCAAAATTAAATATATTTTAAAAAAATTATTTTTCCAAAAATATTAATTTAACAAAGATTTTTTTATGGATAAAAAATCACGTGGTGTTACAATGCCATTCAGTTTGGAAACTCATTTAATTAAATAATAGACCTTGTATTTGAATAAATTTCGTTAAACTTTCAGAACTCGGGAAGAAACCCAATTCTACTACGAAAACAAATGGGAGGGAGTTTATAAAGGAGTTTCACTACTATTTTTTCTCCATAGATAAGGCCAAAACAAAACATGAGTATTTCATTGTTCTCATCACTAAAACATGAATTATGGGTTTGAAACATTCATTCAGGAAATAGAAAAATTTGTAAAGTCCACTTAATCAAAGTTTGCATAGAGTATATCTGAGAGTGAGATATAGGACATTTAGGAGCAGCAATACAAAAATTTTAAGAAAAACAAAATTAGTAAATTGTAACCGAAAACAGATTCTTAAAACCACAAAATAACTTTAAAGTCCCAATTAAAAATATTTTGAAATGGATACATAAAATAAATAAATAAATAAACTCAATATAGTAATAAGATAAACCTGAGACTGTTAGAGATACGAAAAATGCTTTAAATCTTGGGAATGGATAAAAAATAAGATAAATAACTACTTGAAATGTGAAAAGAAATGTCTAGTGTTTTGAAAAAATATAAATATGGACTCTTAGAAAAGACAAGGTATTTCAGATAAAAGGAAAAGAAAGCAAATTTTTTTTTGCTTGTGAGGGAAAATAGATTAGCTTAGGTTTATTATTTTCTTTATTTGCTCCATGGGACATTTGGCATATCCCATTAAAAACCATCACATACCATCACTACAAACCGATTATAATATTCAATACTTTCCTACATCCTAAAAAGGTATAAAACAATTAGTGTTTAAAATTATACATAATCTTTATATGGGATGTTTATTATTTTTTTTATACAAACTAAGGCTGAATATTTAAATTTAAAAAAAAGAAAATTTAACCTGGTTCAAACGAGTTTGCTTTCTCGTTTGAATGAGTTTGTCTTTTTATTAGAAGTGTCGCTAGATTTTACATCGAACGAACATCCAACGAGGGTCTTCTATTTGAATTACTTTGGAGCTCGTTAAGTACTGGTTCAAACAAGAGTGGAGTCTTATTTGAATGAATTATGTTATTTTTCAAATGAAATGCCTTTCTCGTTCGAACGAACTTAGTTTTCATTCGAACGAATTTGTCGCCTCAAAATTTGTGATGCGTCTATAAATACTTATTTTGAGATCTTTTTTCATGGAACTTTAAAAATAATGTAATAAGAATATCTTTAACAATTTTTTTCCATTTTTGGCTTTTAAAACACCTTTTAATTCACAAGCACATCCCCAAATATAGTTTGTGAATCTTTTTTAACCTTAGTTGAGTTATACTCATTGTGGAAATATCATCTCTACAGCTAACTTTGAATCCAAAGGGATCATGATTAAAGAGTCAAGGCTGAAGGCTGAAGGCTGATCGGTGGTTATAAAGGATGGACCACCACCCGTGGACTGCTCTAGATCTGAGTGGTTGTCTTTAGAAAGTTTTATAAGTAAGTTGTCTAGTAAAATAATCTAGTGTGCATAAATAAAAGGGATTTTTCCTCATATCAGTTTGTGATTGCACACATAGTTTCTTTCCTGTAATTGGGATGATCATTATATGCAAACCTAATTTAATTATAAATTAAAATTTGGTAAATATAAGATCTGTGTGTTTGAAGGCATTTTAATAAATAAGTTAATTCATTAAGTTCTGACACACTCTGAAATTAGTATCAGAGCCTCTTTATGCTAACAAGTGGTATCGGAGCTTATTTCAGCCATAACAAGTGGTATCAGAGGATGTTATTCCAAATTATCATGTGATATTTTTTCATAAAA
Organism: Sambucus nigra; assembly: GCA_949130495.1. Taxonomy (NCBI): domain Eukaryota; kingdom Viridiplantae; phylum Streptophyta; class Magnoliopsida; order Dipsacales; family Adoxaceae; genus Sambucus; species Sambucus nigra. Next base: position 203,157,167 of record OX422216.1, read on the forward strand.
TTTTCCTTTGACATCAATTTCTGTAAAATATGATGATCTTGAAAAAGGCCATTTTTTAATGGATAAGTATATAATCGACTATCCATTTTTTATGGCTCTAACTATGCATATTTGAATGCTAGCATGAGGTCAGCCCTAAAAGCTATTGTTGAACGTGTTTGGCTAGTTTGTGAAAGAGGGTGGACACCACCCACTGTCAGCGTTGATAAGGTCGTCGGTCCCAAACCTATTTTTGCATGGACTGATGATGAGTTTAAGTGGAGTAATTTTAACTCTCGTAATTTGAGTGCCATCTCATGAGCCATCACCCTCAACGAGTTTTCCCGCATCATGATGTCCACAATTTCTAAAGAAGCTTGGGATACGCTCCATCTCACACAGGAGGGTACCAATGCTGTAAAAGCATATAAGCTTCAAAATTTGACCACCCAATTTGGGACCATTACCACACTAGAGTCTGAGTCTTTTGATGAGTTTTATGCCTATTTTCCAAACATAATTAATTCTAGTTTAAATTTGTGTGAGAAGATTTTGAAGACGAGAGTTACGAAAAACATTTTAATGTCACTCCCTGCCCGCTTTATTTCTAAGGTACTCGTACTAAATTCGTTAGGGATCCTAGACACTCGTAGGTTAAAAGAACTTGTAGGAGATATTCAAACATATGAAATTGATATGTTCCCTAAAACTATTAAACCAAAGGATATGTGGATTGATTTAAAGACTCAAACTTAGAAAAAGATTAAGGAGAAAGTTTGTGAGTTTGAATTCGAGGTTGATTTTGATTTTGATGACTTGAGCCGTTTTACAAAAAAATCAAAATCATTCTCAAATTTTCCAATGAAAAGATTTTTTAGAAAAATAAAAATAGGAATGGGGGTGCGAGAGAGGGTGAGAGAGGGAAGAGATAAGGTGTTATGCATGTGAGGTTAACAATAATAAGGAATATGAGTGTCCCGCTAGGATTAAGAGAAAGGAGAAGAAAGTTGCGAATAAAGCCACTCTTAGCAATAGTGACATCGAGTCGGTTGATTCAGGGGGAGAATCATCATATGGACCGTGTGTTGAATTCATGGCTAATCATGTTAGCACCTCTAGTTTGTCCCACGCCAATGAAGACATATTTAAATGTGAAATCCTAGATGGTGTTTTGAGTTATTTAGGAAACAATGAGAATAAAGATGAGATTCTGACTGAGGGAAAAGGTGATCTCCAAAAGCAATTTTGAGATCTTTACAAAGAGACTTTGAAAATAAAAAAAGGTTCATATGAATTGTGCTCTTAGGGTATTAGATTTAGAGAGAGAGGTTAAAGTTTTAAGAGAGTGTGATGTGTCGATGAGTCAACTCAAGAAGGTGAAGATTTCTTTATGTGTGCAGTTGATCGTTTTACTCCGAGAAAAGACCGATTTGACAAAAATCATGGCTAGTCTTCTGAGAGATCTTAAATATTCATGGGAGACTCGTGAGAAATTTAAAGCCCGTGTATCCCAACTCGAGAGTGATCTCGAATGCTCTTGGGAGGTCAAGGTCACTTTTTAGGATACATTTAAGAAGGTTATAAAGATGCTCTTAGGTCCCACATTAGTTAACGTCGAGAGGTAAGGAATACGTAATGACAATGCATCCACTTCCCATGACGCACCAGAGTTGATTCTCGAGTTTGTGTTGGATCGTTATGGACCTATACCTAAAAGTTTTAAGAGAGGTGGACCCAAACCCGTGTATATTTATTCCCATTACAAACAAAGAAATCACCTTAGAGAGCATTGTTTGAAGCTAGGGAGATGTCTCATATGTTGTTCCCCAGTCTGCTCCTACATGAGTTCTCACACGTACTCCCACACATGTTATTACGCATGCTCTCGCACATCACTTGAGATATTTTGAGATTTTTAGAGAGAAAGTATAGTATTTAATCAAGACTTCTCAAAATTTGATGGAGGAATTTCATAGGATGTCATCTCCTTTTAAGAGCTCCTCCGGACCTAATGATTGAGGTTGAGAGTTATTTCGAGAATATGGTGATTTTCTTGCTCATATCTTATACCCCCATTGCTAGAGTGTACTATCATTATATTTACATTTTTCATTTTGATATATTTTTTGAAAAATCTAAAAAGAGTTATGTTTTTCTTGAATTTTTTTGAAAAAATACAAAGATTTTTTGTTTCTTTTAAGAGAAAGTGAAAAAGGTAAAAAGATTTTATTCTGATAAAATTTTAGAAAAAGACAAAAAGCATTTTTTTATATTTTTTCACATTATATGGATGAACATTAAAGATGTTCAAGTCACCCATTCGTTTCATATCCATGTGACTGTTTTGTGGTGTTTTGAGATTCTTTATAATGTGTGGAGTTATTGTGATTTGATGATAACTTACTACATGTTTGACTCCTTGTTTCCCTTAATTCACACAAGCACGAGATTATTTGAGTATTTCACTTACCTATCACATGTCGATCATAGTGTTTTCATATCAATTTTTCTTTAAGACGAACCAAATGTAAAAAAATGAGATAAAAAGATGTGCATGTAAGAACCATTTCCTGATTTCCAATCATTTTTTAGAAAAATCGTTTAATATTAAGCAGTGAAAAGGGTCTACATAAGACAAAGTCTTTACATGAAAATCCACCATTTGCAATGAAAAGAGCCAAAAAGAATAAGGGCAAATTTAGAATATTGATGCTCTGCTACAAATGAGCATTAATTTCTTCAAAATAGTTGAGAGCATTATTGCTATATGTGAGTTTTTGATGGTGTTAAGTCGAAGATCAATGGATTTGCACAAACTATATAAATCTCGAGTTCATAATATTTTTGGGTGTTATTGGTGTGAAAATCACTTACGGCCTTGATTTATTGATTAACTTAAATCAATTTCACATGAGTTCATAATATTTTACACCTAAGGTAGACATTGAGATCATTCTTTAGTAGTATCTCAGTCCTTCATGCACATGCGTTATGTTTGTCTATGTTGATCAACATGTGGAATATGTTCGCACCCATACATTTCGCTTGCATGATTAGGATAATTTTGTTTTAATTCATGACGTGTTATATTTGTAAACTTTTATACTTGAGAAAAATGTTGAAAACTTTCAAAAATAATTTATAGAGACTTTGAGATTATCATTACCTATTTATTATTTCTATGTCTTTATGATGTTATCTTCTTCTTATCTGTGATGTTATCTATATGTCATGTTTGGTTTCTACTCCTTTATCTATTTCAGAAACCATAAGAGCGAGAACAAATTAAGGGGGAGTTAGATTTACGTGTTTTTATTTCAAACTTGATGCCTCACAGGTATTTTTCCTTGTTTCATGTGTGTAGGTATCCAATTGAAGATCATATTTCACTACATAAAGATAAAGTTGACCAAAGGGAAGATTAAGTGGAGATTAAAGACAAGGTTTATCTATGTCGTTCCATTTCTAGGGTTAGGGAAGGGTATTAGAATTTTATCATTTATAGGGATATTTTTTGTAATTTGGATTTTCATTAGGGTTGTATAGTTTTGTACCAGAATAGAAAAAGAGATAGATTTGTAAGGGCAAATGGTTTAGCTTAGGCTTATTATTCATTTATTTTCTCCATGGCACATTTGGCGTATCCCGTTACAAATCGTCGCATACCGTTATGACAATCCGACTCCAACATTCAAGACTTACCTACATCCCAAAATGGTAGAAAACAATTGGTGTTTAAAATTATTCATAAAATTTATTTGGGATGTTTATTTTTTATAAAAATCGAGGATCGATTTTTAAATTTAATTTTTTTAACCTTGTTCAAACGAGATTGCTAGCCCTTTCTAACAACTTTGTCTTTTCGTTAGAAGTGTCATTAGAACTTACATCGGCCAAAAATCCAAAGAGGGTCTTCTGTTTAAATTCATTTATAGCTAGTTAGAATATAGTTCAAATGAGATTGGAGTCTTGTTCGAATGCACTCTGTTTTTATTTAAACGAAATGCCTTTCTCATTCGAACGAATTTTCCGCCTCGAAATTTGTACTGTGTCTATAAATACAAGTTTTGAGTTCTTTTTTCGTGGGACTTTGGAAAAAACGTAATCAAAATATCTTTACCAAAGTTTTTCCATCTTATGGGTTTTAAAACTCGTTTTGATTCACAAAAACATCCCCAAATATACTTTGTGAATATTTTTTTAACCCTAGTTGAGTTATACACATTATGGAGAGATCATCAATATGACTTGCTTCTGAAGTCGGAGGGATCACGGCAGAAGACTGAAGATTAAAGGCTAATCGATGGATACCGATGGTTAACTGCCACATGTGGACTGTTCTAGATCTGAGTTGTTGTCTTTAGAAAGTTTTGTAAGTAATCTATCTTGTAAAACTATCTAAAGTGCAAAAATAAAGATTTTCCCCTGAAAAGGGATTTTTCCTCAAATATGTTTGTGATTGCTTGCGTAGCATATTTATCGTGATTGGGATGATCATCATATGAAAACCTAATTTAATCAGAAATTAAAATTTGATTAAAATTTGGTAAAAATTGGATTTGTGTATTTGAAGGAAGTAAATTAAATAAGTTCATTCATTAAGACTGGTCACAATCTGAAATTGGTATCAGAGCCTCTTTATGCTAAGAAGTTGTATTAGAGCCTATTTCATCCCTAACAAGTGGTATTAGAGCAGGTTATACCAAATTATCGTGTGATCTTTTTTCGCAAAATTTTCCTTTGATATCAATATTTTTTAAAATTGATAATCTTAAAAAACGACGAATTTTAATCGATAAATTATATAATCGATTGCCCATTTTTTATGCTTCCAACTATGCATATTGGAAATATAGAATGAGGTCAACCCTAAAAGTAATTGATGAATGTGTTTGTATAGTTTGTGAAAGAGGGTGGATACCAGCCACTGTCACCATTGATAATGTCGTCAGTTCCAAACCTATTTCTGCATGAACTGATGATGAGTTTAAGTGGAGTAATTTTAACACTCGCAGTTTGAGTGCCATCTTGGGAGACGTCATCTCGACGAGTTTCGTTGCATCGTGACGTGCACTACATCTCAAGAAGCTTGAGATACCTTCCATCCCACACACGAGGGTTCCAATGTTATAAAACTTCTAATCTTCAAAATTAGAACACCAAATTTTAGACCATTACTATGATAGAGTCCGAGTCTTTTGATAAGTTTTATGCGCATTTGTTAGACATAGTTAATTATAGTTTTAATTTGTGTGAAAAGATTTCGGAGATGAGTGTTATGAAAAGATTTTGAGGTCAATCCCTGCACGCTTTATTCCTCAAGTGGCCGCACTAAATTTGTTAGGGATCCTAGACATTCTTAGGTTAAAAGAACTTGTAGGAGATCTTTAAATATATGATATTGATATGTTCCTTAAAACTCTTAAACCTAAGGATATTGGGATTGCTTTGAAGACTAAAACTAAGAAAAAGAAGGAGGCGAATGTTTGTGATCTGAATTTGAGGTTGATTTTGATTTTGATCACTTGCCCCTATTTGTAAAAGTTTTCAAAAAGTTTGTCAAATTTGTTTCGTGTTTATAAATACATGTTTTGAGTTCTTTTTTCATGGGACTTTTGAAATAACGTAATCAGAATATCTTTAGTAAATTTTTTCCATCTTGTGAGTTTTAAAACTCCTTTTTATTCACAAGCACATCTCCAAATATACTATGTGAATCTTTTTGAACCTTAGTTGAGTTATACTCATTATGGAGAGATTATCTCTACCATTGACTTGTGAACCTGGAGGGATCATGGATGATAGCTGAAGGCTGAAGGATGATAGATGCCCCTTTGGACAGTTCTAGATCTGAGTGGTTGTATTTAGAATGTTTTGTAAGTAAGTTGTCTTGTAAAACTATCTACAGTCAAAAATAAAGATTTTTCCCTCAATAGGGATTTTTCCCCAATTTTTTTCGATTGCATGCATAGTTTTTTTTTTATTAGGATGATCATCATATGCAAACCTAATTTAATAAGAAATTAAAACATGAATAAAATTTGGTAAAGATTGGATTTGTGTTTTTGAAGGAATTAAATTAGATAAATCAATTCATTAAGATTGGGCACAGTCTCATATTGGTATCAGAGCCTCTTTATGCTAACAAGTGGTATCAGAGCGAAATTCAGCCTAACAACTGGTATCAAAGCATGTTATACCAAATTATCGTGTGATATTTTTTTGCAAAATTTTTGTTTAATATCAGTTTTTTTAAAATTGATGATCTTGAAAAAGGTCGGATTTTAATGGATAATTTGTATAATCGACTGCCCATTTGTTATGCTTCCAACTATGCATATTGGAATGCTAGGATGAGGTCAACCCTAAAAGTCATTGAGGAACATGTTTGGCTAGTTTGTAAAAGAGGGTGGACACAACCCACTGTCACTGGTGATAATGTTGTCAGTTCCAAACCTATTTCTTCGTGGACAGATGATGAGGTTAAGTGGAGTAATTTTAACACTCACGATTTGAGTGCCATCTGGAGAGACGTCACCCTCGATGAGTTTCGCCGCATCATGATGTGTACTACGTGTAAAGAAGCTTGAGATACCCTACAGCTCATACACAAGGGTACCAATGCAATAAAAGCATCTAAGGTTCAAACTTTGACCACCCAATATGAGACTATTACCATGCTAGTGTTCGAGTTCGAGTCTTTTGATGATTTTGATGCACATTTGTTGGACATAGTTAATTTAGTTCTAATTTGGGTGAGAAGATTATGGAGATGAAAGTTGTTGGAAAGATTTTAAGGTCACACCCTTCCCTATCTATTCCTAAGGTCACCATCCCAGGAGATCTTCAAACATAAAAGATTGATATGTTCCCTAAAACTATTAAATCTAAAGATATAGGGATTGCTGTAAAGACTCAAACTAAGAAAAATAAAAAGGAGGAAGTGTGTGAGTGTGAATCCGAGGATGATTTTGATTTTGATGACTTGGCCATTTTTGAAAAAAAAATCAAAATGTTTCTCAAATTTTCTAAAGAAGATTCTTCCAAAGAAAAGATTTTTGAGAAAAATAAAAATAAGAATGAGGGAACGAGCAGGGGTGAGGAAGAGTAAGTGATAAGGGGTTATGAATGTGAAGGTAAAGGTCACAAGGCATATGAATGTCCTACTCGGCTTAAGAGAAAGGGTAAGAAAGTTGCGAATAAAGCCACTCTTAGCGATAGTGACTTCGATTCGGTTGATTCTGGGGGAAATCACCACATGAACCGTGTGTTGCATTCATGGCTAGTCACATTAGCACTTCTAGTTTTTTCCATGCGATTAAAGACATATCTAAGCGTAAAAGCCTCGATGATTTTTCGAATCATTCAGGATATAGTGAGAGTGAGGACGAGATTTTGAGTGAGGGAGAAAGTGGTCTCCAAAAGGCATTTTGGGCTCTTTACACAGAGACTTTGAAAATGAAAAAGGTTAATAAGGTTTGGTCTCTTTGGGTATTAGATTTAGAGAGAGAGGTGAAAGTTTAAGAGACTGTGAGGCATCAATGAGTCAACTCAAGAAGGTGAAGATTTCCTTATGTGACAAGTTGATCGTTTTAGGCCGAAAAAATACCGATTTGACAAACACCGTGGCTAGTCTTATGAGAGATCTTCAATATTCATTGGAGACTTACGAGAAACTTAAAGACCATGTATCCCAACTCTAGAGTGATCTTGAACGTGCTCGGGAGGTCAAGGTCACTTAAAAGGACACATCTAAGAAGGTTGAAAACATGCTCCTCGGTCCCTCATTTCGTAACGTCAAGAGGCAAGGAATAGTTAATGAAAGTGCATCCACTTTACTGCCACAACCGATCCGGTTCTCCAATTTGTGTTAGATCCTAATGCCCCTCAACCTAACCCACTAAGAAGAGCTCGACCTAGACGTTTTAAGAGAGGTGGATCCAATCCCGTGTAAATTTATTCCTATTGCAAACAAAGAGTTCACCTTAGAGAGTATTATTTAAGTTAGGGAGAGTGTGTCATATGTATGTTCCCCGGTCTTCTCATACAGGAGTTCTCGCACGCACTCCCACACGTGTTACTACGCATGCTCTCACACTTCACTTGAGAGATTTTGAGAGTTTATTTTAGAGTAATTAGAGGATTTAGTCAACACTTCACAAAATTTGATGGATAAATTTCTCAGGATGTCATTTCCTTTTGACAACTCCTCTTGGCCTAATGATTGAGGTTGAGAGTTATTTTTAGAATAGGTTTATTTTCATGCTCAAATCTTTTATCGCTATTACTAGTGTGTACTATCATTGTACTTACATTTTTCATTTTGATATATTTTTTTGAAAAATCTAAAAGAGTTTTGTTTCCTTGAAAATTTTTGAAAAGTACAAAAAGATTTTCGATTTCTTTTGAGAAAAAGTTAAAAAGGAAAAAAAATTATTTTGATAAAATTTTTGAAAAATAAAAAAAGAGTTTTGCCTTTTTTCACCTTATATGGATGAACATTAAAGATGTTCGAGTCACCCATTCATTCCATATGCACGTGACTGTTTTGTAGTGTTTGGAGATGTGACATCATTTCATATATGTTCTTTATAATCTGTGGAGTAATTGTGATTTGGTGATAACTTGCTACATGTTTGACTCCTTGTCTCCTTTAGTGCACACGAGCACGCGCTTATTTGAGCATTACACTTACATGTCACATGTAGATCATAGTGTTTGTAACACCCCATATTTTTGTGCTTTTAATATTTAATTAATTCGGGAATTCAAAATTACTTGTGTGTCATAATTTTAATGGAATTAATTATGGCAATATATATTTAAATATTAATCGGGGACTGAATGGTTAATATTTAGGGAAATTTATTTACTAAGTGAATAGTAATAATTTATTTATGTCATTTTGGGTATTAAGGACGGGGTATGCACTTATCTCATCCGGGAGTCGGTATAGACTAAATTGGGTGTGAGATAAGGATTTTTATAAATTAATTCGGATGCCAATTCTGAGTGTACGGTTGAGTTCGAATGGGTCGAGATAGTCAGAAAAGTGTACCCGGGGGTAGTAAACGGGTCACGGGACATTTTTAGGCATAGCCAGGCCCACACGGGGACATTTGGGTCACTTGGGCTTGGCCTATTAGGCAAAAAACGGGATTTAGCCTAATTAAGCAATTATAAGAAATAAGGGAACGACTAAATTGAGTTTAGAAAAAGACTTAGTGGATTAGGAAACCCTAATAGCAGTGAAAGGCAAATTTGGGGATCAAAGGAGAGCCAAAACAAAGGGGTCATCTTCAACCTTGGGCATTCACAACTCCAAAATCAGACTCTACGAACTCTAAGGCAAGTGGTTAACTTGATTTAGCATTTTAATTGTATTTCAATTCATATTCATGTGATGTGTGAAATCAAAGAAATTCGTTTTGGGATTTAAAGGGTATAAACATGGTTTTTTTTTTGTAAACCAATATTCTGATTTCTGAATTGTGTAGACATTCATGCGTAATCTGAGAATAGTATAAATATATCTGGTAGGTGTGACACCCCTCCTAATTAATCCCGGGTGATCAGTCCTAAATCAAGTTAGAACAGGTTTCTTAGTTGGTCCATTCTTAGCATCACTGTCGTCTTTTTAATTACTAACCACCTAAGTGAGAAAAGTAGACTCGTTCCAATTTTTATCTTTCAATTAATTAAATTAAACTCATGCGGAACATAAAATAATACACAACCACAGTTAACTGCAATAACCATCCACAAATAAAATAACTAACTGATACGACGCAAATATTGCGTATTTCACCCGTTAACCTACGCGTTTTTAGCCCCCTCGGGTATCTTAATCACTATATTTATGCTCGTTAACCATACAACCTCGAATTTCTATGTTAACATGTTTTGCAGGGGTTAATTGAGCTTTTGTAGGTGTTTAGATGCTTAGTATGAAGTTCGGACGCATTCTGCTCGATTTCCGTACACTATCGCACGCGCAAGGGCAATCCGATCATTTCACAGTTTGGGCACCTGGCCCGACATCTACACGGAAGTTGTAGCTCTCCTCGCTAGTTTCACGTGGCCATGAACGGTGCGTGATTCCGAGTCCGTATGACATAGTTACGGCGATTTGAGCGACGATGGATTGTATGCCAATGCAGGGGAAATTGCAGGCTGCCACTGCTTGATCGATCGATCGAGCCTGAGGGTCGATCGATCGAGCCTTATTATTTTTTCCACGATTTACAATGTCGATCGATCGACCACAGGGGTCGATCGATCGATCCCCTGTTTTTCCCCTGCAGATATTTTCTTTCTTTTCTTTCTTCTGTTCTTTTATTCCAACTTACTATATAAGCTAGTTTTTGTTGTAATAAAAAGGAGACTCTCATATTCTGATTTAGATAGTTTTAGTTAGGGTTTGGTTTGGAGAGTTCATTTTCTCTTCTTCTTGGATTGACAACCCATGTGGTTTGTAAGATTGAACTATTCACTTCCTCTCCATTAATATAGTTTGTTCTTCATCTTTCCTTGCCTTGTAATTTAGTTTCCATGCTTTCTAACTAGTTTACATGCTTTAATTCTTGCTTTCCTAGTTTAATTAACATAATTTAGTTTAGTTCACTATGCACCCTTAGATAAATAGGGTCGGGATTTCATTTCCGCCATTTTCGGGCCCCGAGCTCCGAAAACTAGGTTTCGTGCAAAATCGCGTTTAATTGAAACCGCGTGTATTAAAGTTGGATTTTTATGGGTTTAACTTTATTTGTCACGCAACTTTAGTGTTTATAGCGACAATCCGAATTTAATCCGCGTACGACCATTTTCCATTAAATGTTTAATCTCGCAACTTTGGCTTAAATTCCTTATTGTGTGATGTTTATGCTTAATTGGATATGCTCGATTAAATTGCTTTCGAGCCTTAACTCTAGTTAGTAGCTGTTTCGATCCGTGTGGTAGGATGCGATCCCGATCCTTGCTTTCCTTTAATTTAGCGTTAACTTATTCTTTTCTTTTGTCACCATTTCCAACCTATCATCTTTTACACATTTATTCGTGAAGTAATTAAACAATTAACATCTAAAATTCAATAACTCCCTGTGGATTCTCGATACCCGACTTACCGCTCTACTTTCTTGTCAAGTGTAGTAGTAACTTAGGTTTATATCTTTTGTATCGCGGCGGCGAAACACACGACGATTGTGTCCTCACACGAACACACTTTTTCCGCCCGGTCACAAAATGGTGCCATTGTCGGGGAGTTTGTTTTAGATAATAATTGTTTTATTATTTCGTAGTATTTTTCCTTTTGTATTTTTATTCTTTGTTTTAACCTTTTCTGCAGGATAGCATATTTGAGCGCTAAGAAACTTTGATTCGTGGTTGCTCACTTTCTTGCTCGGATTCTCCATCTACAAACAACGAGGTAATCATGTCCTACTATTATAGTTATTACGGTCATTCTAATGATTCTTACTTTGGGGATAGTTTTCAAGTTTTCCATTTTGAAGAGTTTCTTGAGTTTGAAAAACTTGAAAACATTTATCGGAATGAAAATCGTTATTGGGATCTTGAGTTGGATTCATTATTCGAATCCAATGACGATTCTTATTTCATTACTTTCGAAGATGAGTTTCAACCAAATGAGGAGTCCGAGGCTCTTGAGCCGAGGAAGCCTACTTTGGAAGAAACTTTGCTTCTTTACTCCCAAGGTTTGGAAAGCCTAAATGATGCTGGAACGAGACTTGGTGCACTTTGCGATGAGATGAATTCTTATGCACAAAACAACGAGGAGGTGGAAACTTATGTTTCACCTCAATTTTTCAAAGAATTTCTCATCGAGTGTGCATCTTTCTCCTCCGAAATTCAATCTCCTTCCGACGATGAGTCGATTGAGATTGAATTTGTTTCATCACCATATTCGTTTTCCGTGATCGAACCATTAGAATTACCGGTTGATTCCTATGAGTCGGTAGAAACTTTTAAAACTTCTACACTTTTTGCCGATGAGGACTCTTTACCGGACTTGTTTTCGATGGATGGTATCCCGACGTGTGCACCATCTCCCATTCCGTTTGAAAAATCTTTGGGAGATGAGTTAACTTTTCTTGGACCTCAGGTGTACCTTTCCCCCTTGTTATCCAAATCCCCCATCGTCCGCCCAGAATTTCAAATTGGCGATGGTTCATTTCTTTTACCGCCCACATGCCTTCCGTTGTTCAAACGGAATTCCTATTTTCCGGGAGGCATGCATGTTCGGGAGGGTCCACCGTTGATCCGCCAAATTCAAATTGTGTTTTGGATGGACCCTCAAAAGTTTAAACTTTTGGTATATAGTTAATTGCACACCCTAAGTGTAGGTTGTATAAACTAACTTCTTTATTTTTGTTTTTCTTAATTTTAGCCTAGTATAATTAGTTAATCTCTTTTTATTTCTTTTTGTATGCTTGGTTCTAACTCTTTTGTAGGTTCAACGGACTTGAATTTGCGGAGACTATGCATCCCGGCCCACATTTCTTAAGAAAACAATCAAAAAAAAAATTCACAAAAACATTTTTTCCCTTGTTTTTCACACGCGCATTCTCACGCATTTGCATTTGTTTTTCTTTTTTATTTTATTTTATTTTTCATTATGTCGTGACCATGCGTGTGTGTTGCTCATTGTACATATTTTTATTTTTTTAGCATAGGCCTCTTTATGTGTGTATATTTAAGCCTAGGTGTAATTATTTTTATTTTATTTTTATTTTTATTTTTCTATTTTTATTTCATATTTTTATGTATATACATATATATATGCTATATATATAGTTATTTTATATTTAGACCCCATATTTATCCCTGAATTGCAATTTCCCCCCCCCCCCATTTAAAAAGGATGCAGTGTGCCTGGCCCTGCTTGATCGATCGATCGAAGGCCAGGCTCGATCGATCGATCGAGCAGGTTTAAGCCGAGGGCTGCTACTTTAAACCCCTCTTTTCTCTTATTCTCTCCTCTCCTCTCTCAAACCGATTTTGCCCTAGTTTTTTTCCCCACGCACATTTCTCTCTTTTTCTTCCAATTACTACACATCCAAGGTATAATCTTCATTACTCTTACATGATTTTGTAGTTTTTGTTAGAATTATGTCACTAATTCCATGTTTAAATCATTTTTTGACATTGTTTGAATGTGTTGTTTACCCCCCTGATTTCGTTTTGTTCCAACTGTATTTTCTCATGTTTCTTGTTGTAAATCCACTCATGAACAAGTATATATTGCTGCATTGTTGTTTGTTCATGAGTGGGGTGATTTAGTTGGTTCAATGCGGTATTTTCAAACCTTGACGCACATTGCGCACGCCAAGTGTTCGTCAAAATGCCTAAAACAGATTTCTATCCAATTTTTGACTCACACTTGGGTGATTTTCATGCCTTTTCACATTCCGACATTCTTCATCGCAATGTTGCATATTTTCACCTTGGTTTTGCGCACTTGCACCACCATTTCAACTTTTACACTACTAACGATAAATTGTGCTTACACTTTGCTTTGTATTGTGTAATTCATATTTTGTAGGATGAAATGGCACCAAAAAAATACTCTTCTACTAGGTGTGTGCCCGCCGGGGGCGTTGATGGCTTCCGCTCCGAGCAGGAGCGGGATTGGTTCCGTGCGCACTTTCATAGCTCCGAGTGACCGCTTGGTTTTCACTTTGCGTGGGTCCTTGAGGATATACCGAGGGAGGCGCGGGTTCTGTTGCTCCGTCAGGGGTGGGAGCCATTTCATACTACTAACGGGCGTGTCAACGAGGAATTGGTCCGATTATTCTACGCGACGTTAGTGGAGGTAAAGGGCAACAGTGGGCCGACTACATATGAGGCCATGGTTCGTGGGGTGAGGATTCCCTTCAGCTTATCAGATTTGGCAGATTTTATGGATGTTCCTCTCCCCGCGGATTCAGTCAGTTTTCTGGATGGGACTATTTTCGGTCGAGGGACATTGATAGAGGCCCTTGCACCGGGCGAGGCGTGGAAGAAGGGTGCTTTCCGCTCGGCTGCGATGGAGGAATTGCCTCGATTATTGCACTACATCAATGTTCATTCCTTCATGGTGACGAACAACCGGTCTGAGGTTCATCACAAGCATGCTGCATTGATCTACACGATGATTAATGGATTGGGCAGTATCAGCTTGCCCAGTATTTTTCTAGACATGATGTGCGCGACTGCGAAGGAGATCGCTTGGAGATATTCCCTTCCTTTTCCTGCCCTCATCACGAGGATATGTACTTCTCACGGTTGCCCGTAGTTGGACGCTGACCGTAGGCATGACCCAATCGGGCTTCTCTCTAAGGACAACATCTCGAAAATGCTAAAGCACGAGTGGGGGCAACCGGCGGGTAAGAGACAGAGGGAAGAGATGGCTGATGTGCCTGACGACGAGGAGGATGAGATCAGGGAGATGGAGAGGGTTCTCACGCGCCACACACCGATGATGATGCCCGCTTTGCGGCATTTCAGGCCATGCAGAACCAGCGCTGGGAGGAGACCCAGCTCAGGTGGGCGACTTGGGAGTCCCGACTGGACCAGCAGCAGGCTCAGAAGGAGCAGTTTTATGCCGAGCAGCGGCATGAGTGGGCCATGCAGAGGCAGGCGAGGGCACAACACAGACAGGATTACCGGATGATGCAGCGGATGATGAGAGATCTTTATCTGCAGCGCAGTGATTCCGACACACCGATGCCTCCTCATTTTCGGGACCCCTATGATCCTAGTGGTTCTGGCCACTAGGCTGTTGTTGTACTGGGTTATTTTTGTATTCTGGGATCGGATAGTATATTGTACTTTTTATTTTTATTTTTATTTTCATTTCTTTTATTTCAGGAGTTGTAATGTATTAAGTGATTTTGTATTGAACTTATGAAATGAGAAATGAAAATGTAGTTTGTGGTTGTTTATTGGATTTTGATGTGTGTGACCTTCCATTTTATAAAATCAAAAAGTTCACCATCAATTTATCTAGTATTTGCACTTCATCCCCTCTATATTATTGTGACTTGTGACATAGATTCTCTTAACTTAATACATCGGTACATATTCTTCATATGCTTTGTACTAACTTGTTTTCCAGCTTCATTTGGACTTGTACTTATGGAGATCGCTCCACATGTGGGTAATATCATTCTTTTCCTAACTTTGTGTTGTGTTCTTTAATGGACGCATTGGGGCCAATGCAACATTTAAGTTAGGGGGTGTAGGATATTCTATCCATTTTGCTGTTTAGTCCTTGGATTTGATTACAATTTAGTTACAAAGCATGTTTTTGTTAAAAATTTGAAAAATTTCAAAGATATTTTCTTTCTTTTTTCTCCTTTATTGGGCATTTTGCCCTTGTTTCCGATGATAAATTTTAATAATTGCCCGATCAAATAGACAATTCAACGATGCATGTTCTCGATTTTAGAAGTTATTAGATTTTAGTCCCTAAATCATTGATATTATGAATAACTCAATGAATTAAACTTTTTTTCGTGAGCACATGCACCATTCTTGTTATATTGATTTGGTTTAAGATTTTTATAACTCGGTATGCTTTTGTTGCATTGTATATACTTACACCGAGTGAGATTAGAGACTTATCTTCATTTGTGAGTGTATACACTATTCTTTGCTCTTTGAAAACGTTGAATTCGTCGGTAATCTCTTTATTCTTTCATTGACCGTTCATTAATTGAGTTCATCCTTGAAATGTGTTACTTGAGCATGATTTTCATATATTGTTTTGACTCGAGAATTGCGTATGCTTTGTGAAATGATCATAGGCCCTCTTTGTTTTATCGCCCATATGACCTTGACCTCACCTTTTATATGTTCCCTAGTCAACCCACTTGAGCCTAAATACTAGCCTTTCTTTTCATTACCCAAAATCCCATAACCAACTCCAAATTGGAGTTTTATACCATATATATTACCTTACATACCCTTGTTTGGATTGTTGCTTGGAATTGAATGTTATTATTGTTGTGTGGTTGCAATTTGAGTATGAAAAGAGTAAGAAGTGAGAAGAAAAAGAAAGAAAAAGAGTTAAAAAGAGAAAGTAGAAAACAAAAGAAAACAAAAGAAAAAGTGAGAAAAAGGAAGAAAAGAAAGAGAAAGAGAAAGTTGTTTATAGTGTTTGTAGTGTTTCAATAAGCTTTGATTACTCTCTCGATTGTTATATCTAATGCTCATTTGGACATCTTTGTCCAACTTTTGATATTGCCCACTTTTTCCATTATTCTGAGTTTCATCCCCAAACACTTTGAATCCGTATACACATCCCTTTCATTTCGTGCCTTAACCTAGCCATACATTACAACCCTATTACAAGTCCTATGTGATCTTAAGTTGATATAATTCAAATGTTTAAATAGTTTTGATAATCTGTGAAAATGCATTTCGCCTCTTTTATATGTGCGGTATCCTTTCACTGAGATTGCAATTTTTATTTCCTATATAGCGTTCTTCATTTGTGACATGCCAGCGGCCTAGTTTCCCTTTACATTTACTCCTTATGCCCGCATGTCCCATGTGTTACCTCCCTGTTTCAAGTGAATTCATTTGATGAGTGTAATGCCCGTGAGGATTGAATTTATGCTTGCGTTGATTAGTATCCGGTTTATTTAAGTTTTTCGCCAAATCATACCTTGCATATGCTCACTCCCCTCCCACATGTTAGAGTTTCAATTCATTGAGGTGCATTCGATAATGTTAATAACTACGGACTTCTCATGCGAATTCATTTCCTATGCTAATAACATGTTGAAATCTTGTTCGCACCGATGAGTTTGTCTTACTTGACTGGGCATATTTTGAGGAAACTTTATGATTTTTGTGGGTTCCATCACTGAAAACCCTCACAAGACGACACTCGTCCACTAGGATAACCTAGGGGTTTAACGGCTTATTGCATACGCTAAATGCAATCGTTCGCCCGTGAAAGTGGCCTTATCTTTTTATTGCTTTTATACCATACTTTTGTACTCTCTCCTGTGTTGGTTTACTTGTTCTTCTTGTTGCATCCTATTTCATTGCTAGGGACTAGCAATGTGTAAGTTAGGGGGTGTGATACGACGCAAATATTGCATATTTCACCCGTTAACCTACGCGTTATTAGCCCCCTTGGGTATCTTAATCCCTATATTTATGCTCGTTAACCAGACAAGCTCGGATTTCTATGTTAACATGTTTTTCAGGGGTTAATTGAGCTTTTGTAGGTGTTTGGATGCTTAGTATGAAGTTCGGACGCATTCCGCTCGATTTCCGTACACTATCGCACGCGCAAGGACAATCCGGTCATTTCACAGTTTGGGCACCTGGCCCGACATCTACACGGAAGTTGTAGCTCTCCTCGCTAGCTTTGCGTGGCCGTGAACGGTGCGTGATTCCGAGTCCGTATGACATAGTTACGGCGATTTGAGCGACGATGGATTGTATGCCAATGCAGGGGAAATTGCAGGCTGCCACTGCTTGATCGATCGATCGAGCCTGAGGGTCAATCGATCGAGCCTTATTATTTTTGCCACGATTTACAATGTCGATCGATCAACCACAGGGGTCGATCGATCGATCCCCTGTTTTTCCCCTGCAGATATTTTCTTTCTTTTCTTTCTTCTTTTCTTTTATTCCAACTTACTATATAAGCTAGTTTTTGTTGTAATAAAAGGGAGACTCTCATATTCTGATTTAGATAGTTTTAGTTAGGGTTTGGTTTGGAGAGTTCATTTTCTCTTCTTCTTGGATTGACAACCCATGTGGTTTGTAAGATTGAACTATTCACTTCCTCTCCATTAATATAGTTTGTTCTTCATCTTTCCTTGCCTTGTAATTTAGTTTCCATGCTTTCTAACTAGTTTACATGCTTTAATTCTTGCTTTCCTAGTTTAATTAACATAATTTAGTTTAGTTCACTATGCACCCTTAGATAAATAGGGTCGGGATTTCATTTCCGCCATTTTCGGGCCCCGAGCTCCGAAAACTAAGTTTCGTGCAAAATCGCATTTAATTGAAACCGCGTGTATTAAAGTTGGATTGTTATGCGTTTAACTTTATTTGTCACGCAACTTTAGTGTTTATAGCGACAATCCGAATTTAATCCGCGTGCGACCATTTTCCATTAAATGTTTAATCTCGCAACTTTGGCTTAAATTCCTTATTGTGTGATGTTTATGCTTAATTGGATATGCTCGATTAAATTGCTTTCGAGACTTAAATCTAGTTAGTAGTTGTTTCGATCCGTGTGGTAGGATGCGATCCCGATCCTCGCTTTCCTTTAATTTAGCGTTAACTTATTCTTTTCTTTTGTCACCATTTCCAACCTATCATCTTTTACACATTTATTCGTGAAGTAATTAAACAATTAACATCTAAAATTCAATAACTCCCTGTGGATTCTCGATACCCGACTTATCGCTCTACTTGCTTGTCAAGTGTAGTAGTAGCTTAGGTTTATATCTTTTGTATCGCGACAGCGAAACACACGGCGATTGTGTCCTCACACGAACACACTTTTTCCGCCCGGTCACTAACCGAATAAACCATCGGTCCCAAATATAAAATAAAGACAAGTAATAAATCTCAACAAGTCTGACAGTAACTAAGTGAACTGTGAGCGACATGCTCGAAATAACTGATAAAAGTCTCTACACTATAATGAAAGAAGGAGGAGTCTATCAAAATTCACGCAACATCCACATATGCTGCAGCAACGGGTTTCCTGGAATAGAGTCAAGCCTGGCGTCCCTGTGGTTGGACACCTAAAAGGTTTTTAAAATTTTTATAGCAAGGGTTAGTACCCAAAAACATTTGAAAAATATTTAACAAATGATTAACTTGCAGTAATAAATAAATATGCATGCTCTCCATATTTTAGTTAGTGTCGTACTCCCTTGAGGACATCCTCACCCCTCCTCTAATGTGCACTACTAACGCCTTAAATAATTCACCTAGTTGTTCATCTTATGACTAGAAAATTGTAAAGCCTTTTGTAAACACCCTACTCTAACCGAGTATACCTTAATTATGATTTATAAGTTATTCTCGTCATTAACTTAATCAAAATCATTTCCCTTTTTATTTTCATATAACTTTCACATCTGTTATACATATAATACAACTCATGCTTTGTATTAATTAGCCCGTATATAATTATTTACCTAATTATATACTCAGTCACATTACAGGATTCATAATCATACTAATATAACATTTAATAATAGTATTTTTTTTTCCCGAGTAAAGTCTCACCGGGTAAAATTCCTCTAAAGGCTATCCCACTAGGTATGTTCACCGGACCTAGTTACCCCAAGTCAGAATTTCTCCCTAACTTGGTTATTACATAAATATTGGAGGCGGTAATATTCCTTTCCTGAAAGTGAGATTCCCCTCACCCATATAACGGACGCTATGACCTGGGATTATACTCACCCTACTCCTCAAGCTAGGGGATTCATCCACTACACGCAACCTCCCCCTATAGCACTAGAGAATATAATAATAATAGTAATAATAATAATAATAATAATAATAATAATAATAATAATAATAATAATAATAATAATAATAATAATAATATCTATCACTGATATTATAGCACACCCATATACATACATATACTATCGCACACCGTATATATATATATATATATATATATATATATATATATATATCCCGGCTATACCGTGTACTGTCCGTGACACAAGCCTATTCCATTAAATAATGAGTTTGTGGCCCAACTCGAAGTATTAATTAATTTTCACATTAATTTCTTTTGGTATCACCCTATCCAATATATCCGGACTTACTTTCGTGGCCCGAATTAACATTACCCGAGTCTCAATCCCCGACTCTAAATTATCTAGCCTATGCCTAAATAAAATTTATATCTCGGTATTTCTCAATTGTTACTCCCGAACTTGTTCACTAAATCCATAATTAATTCTTTCGAACAAACTTCCCATAATTCAATCTTAGTGTGTCACACCTAATTTATCCAAAACCTTTTTTTTTAAATTATGATGTCACACTATGTCGTCTTCAACTCCTAATTAATTTTATTATCTATTAATTAGATTTTTAAAACCATGTATTAAGTACTCATCAAATTTAAGACATGGAAAAATATTAAATTAAATTTATCTCCATATAAAGGAAAACTGGGTGAACTGCCAGAATTTGCCGACCATCGATCGATCGACCCGAGACCTTCGATCAATCGATCGAGAAGGTCTTCGTCTTCTTCGCGAAGACAGATTCAGCCATGGACGAATTTTCTCAAACCCTAGTTTTCTCTACCAGCAACCTTAAGCCCTCCTAACATTAATACATGTTAGGAACCTTATTAGGAACCTCCAGAATGTCCACCAACATTATTAATTCATCCATTAACTACAATTTCTGAATTTGGGGAAAAAATCATCTTTAACCCTTTACCCATTTACACCCCAAATTCCTTCACCAAATTCATTTCTAATTATACAGATATCATCCTACCAGATATGTATCAGTTTATAATATCATAATTTTTACATGAATCCTCATTCAAATTCGAAAATCAAATTATTATTTTCAACAACCTCATGTTTATGCCATGAATACCCAAAACGAATTTTAATCAGTCACATCACATGAATATGAATTGAAAAACAGATTCAATACTATTGCAAGTTATCCACTTGCCTTAGGTTTCGTAGTGTCTGATTTGGAGATGAATTCCAAGGTTGAAGATGACCCTTGTTGGCTCTCTAGTGATCCCCAAAACTGCCTTTAACTGCTATTAGGGTTCCTTAACACACTTAACCCTTTTTTAAACTCCCCTCAGCCGTTTTCTTATTTCTTCTAATTTAATAATTAACTCAAATCCCGTTTTTACCTAATGGGCCAAGCCCAAGTGACCCAAATGCCCCCGTGTGGGCCCGACTATGTCTAAAAACGCCCCGTGACCCGTTTACTACCCCCGGGTACACTTTTTCGACTATCTCGGCCCATCCGGACTCAACTGTACCCCCAGAATTGGCATCCGAAGTAATTTATAAAAATACTTATCACCCCACCCCTTTTTAGTCAACATCGACTCCCGGTTGAGATAAGTGCATACCTTGTCATTAATACTCGAAATGACATAATTATAATATTAGTATTCACTTAGTAAATAAGTTTTCCTTAAATATTAATCATTCACTTCCCGATTAATGTTTAAATAAAATTTTCCTAATTAATTCAATTAAAATTACGACTCACAAGTAATTTTCAATTCCCGAATTAATTGTGAGGGAAATTAACTGGGAGTTGGGAGAAATTTAGGTGTGGCACACTATGATTAAATTGTGACAATAATATTTCAAAAATGGTTACAGATGGATTTAGTGGGTAAGTCCGGGGTTATTGGTTGAGCGATACCAAGACGATAAATTTATTTAGGTGAAAGCTAAATAATTTAGAGTCGGGAATATATATATATCTATATAATATGGGAGAGGGGTGTTTGAATAGTGAAACGATCCAACGGTTGAAATCAAATTTTTGGGTGCAATCTAAGGGTGTGGTAGTTTGCCATGTCACCACTTACCATTGTGACATGGAAAATGTGAGAAAAAATCCTTGAATCCCAAACCCTCCCCCCGCTCATTAACTTTCGTTTCCCTCATTTATGCTCTCTACCCATTTCAATACAAACTCTTCTAACCCTAACCATACCCGTCGCTGCCATCCATGGACGCTTTCCACCGCCGCCCTCCATATCCTCCCTATGCCTCCAACTCTTCCGCCTCTAGGTAGTCTCTCTCACCTTATTACTCACACGCACACACCCCTTTGTCGACAACCTCTCACACAAACACGCACACACACACAAACTCTCATGCCTCCGCCCCCTTCCCCACCACATTTGCCTCCACTAGCGCCTTCACCTCTCGCCCTCTTACACACGCACACACAGATAAGGTAAATCGTTTGTTTTTTTTTCGATTTTATTTTGAAGATCTAATGTTTTGTTTGTGTTTTGTTTTGAAGATCTAATGGGATTTTTCAGATTTTGTTTTGAAGATCGATTCGGGTATGATTTCTTCTGTCTTTATGATTTTTTTTGTACATTTTAATGTTTTGTAAACCCTAATTTTTAGGGTTTTTTTTGGAATCATGTTTGATCTTTGAAACCAAGTTCTTATATTTTTAAGGGGCATCTTGATGATATTTTTGGTTTGTTTGTAGATTTCTCACTACTAGATTAACCAAACTGTGGCAGTGGCTCTGTGGTTGAGATGGAGGAAATATAAAACGGTTGGACCTCATATTGGTTAGTTTCTAATCTATTTTTAAGAAGTGGGTCTATTTGATTGCATGCCTACAAATTTAGGGGTCAAAGTGGCTTTATGGATTTGAGCTTATTTATTTTGGTTTTAAGATACTCAATTGGCTTCCGCAGTGGCTCTGTATTTGAGATGGAGGAAATATAAAACAGTTGGACCTCATATTGGTTAGTTTCTAATCTATTTTTAAGAAGTGGGTCTATTTGATTGCATGCCTACAAATTTAGGGGTCAAAGTGGCTTTATGGATTTGAGCTTATTTATTTTGGTTTTAAGATACTCAATTGGTTTCCTAGATGTAGATTAGAAAAACTTACATATATTTAGATGAATTAGTTTTGTGTGTTTTGAGTTGAAATTTTAGTTTATTAATTGGTTAAAGGGGGTTTTGGGGAAAGGTCCTCATAATGGTCAAAGTGTATAAAAATATGACACTACATATAATTTTATAAATTTAGTCCCCGTACTAAAAACACCATGAAAAAATAAATGTTATTATACCACAAGGGCTAGATTTATAAATATTATTGTACCACAAGGACTAGATTTTTAAACTTGAAAAGCATTATCCTAAAAATCCAAATATAGTAAGGAACATGACCTTTACCTTAATTCTCTATTGGTTAAATTATGCTGGATATCCTTCAGTTTGATTTTGGGCTACTTTTGAGCCCCAACCGTGTTCGTGTACACATTTACACATTTTGCGTATTAAAAAATCGAAAGAAATATTGAAAATTTTATCAATGGAATTTAGAGTTGGAGGATATTGTATTTTGTTGAAATTGATACGTGATCATATCAAAAATCGATTGATGTATAGTTGCTCCTTAATGCAACATGTTGATGAAGGCTATAGGAGTTCATGGTACGCAAATCGAGTTGATTCTTTAGCTATTTTCATGGTTATTTTTTTATGAATTTGATTATCTCAATCCATCGTATTTCATTTATGTGAGTTCACACATGTTACTAAATGGTTGATGAAATGCCTATAAAATGTCTATTATTTACTTGAGGTTGACTTTGGAAGTGATTATTTTATTTAATTCATAATCATAGGTTTTTGATCCTATGTATGGTGACATTATGAGAGCAGACTACACAGATAAAGTATGTGTTGGACATTTAATTTTCAGGTATACCTTCTTTCTCTTTATATTTTATTTTAAATTATGGCATACGTGGGATGCGATCGTGTTATAGGAAAGAATAGTATGGGGTAAAACTGTAATAGTGTAGGGAAGAGCACCTTATAGTGTACTCCAATTTGATGAAATACTTAGTAATAAGTTTTATGCTTCCAATTCAATGGTAGGGTTTGACAAAAAGTCTGCCAATTTTCTTAATATAAATTTCATGAATATTTTTTTTAACCTCTAACTGTTATTATGCATCTAACTTTAACTTTTTTCTATTGTTCTTCTACAGGCAGAAATTAGGGAAGCATGAAGTAAATGGGTTTTTTCTTATATTGGGCACTTAGTAAATACTATATGATGTGACAATTGAGGTAAACCCATCCCCGTGTAATTTTTGCATCTATTTGAGTTTAATGCGTAGCTTTGAACTTGAACTCTCAATCACCGTGTGACTAAATATGTACACTTTGGTGACTTTTTTTTTGCATACAACCCTCTTCATCTCCTCTATTATTTGTGTATTTTGTTTTAAATCCATAGTAAGAATTGTTTTTGCCTTTCATGCTTACTAGAATATTGTGGTGTAATCTGAGTTTTGAATTGCAATAGAGTTTAAATTACTCCATTCAAAATAAATATAGATTCTACTAAGATCTGCCATTTTGGTGCTCTGTTGATATGATATGATACGAAAAGCGTGAACATAATTTTATGTTTTGTCTGTATGATCATTTTAAACGCTTCAAATGAGTTTGGGTTCTGTTTTTTAGTTTATTACCCACGTTCTTATTTGTCCCGATGCTTTCATTCAATTTTTCGTGCCTTTGGATTCATATTTTTGTTTCCGGGGATTTTCAAAGAGCGAACGTCCATTTTGAACATGTTGGTTTCATAAAAAGTCTTCAAAATGCGTCAAAATGCTTCGTTTCTTGGAGTTTTTTTAGCCGTTTGTATACTTAATTTGTTGGTGTATGAAAAATCAAAATCTGTATTTATATATTTGTATTATATAGAATACTGGAAAGCTAAAATGATTGGGTTATGGATTGTATTACAGTGCTAAATATGCACTTAGGTATGTGCACTTGGGTTATGGATTGTATTACCCACGTGTTTGTTCATTTTGTGTTGAATTGATAAAAAATATATAACAAGGTATGTGCATTTTTGGGGCGTCCCACTATTTCACAGAGCTCAGTAGGTTATGTGAGTTGCGTTTTAGGAGCGTCCTCAGATTGACTTGGTGTAGTATCTTTTATTTTTGCATTACGATCCCCTTAGTGAGTCCCCCCTCACCCCCACCCCCACCCTACCCCACCCCTCCCCACCCCACACACACCAGTTTTAGTGTTATTTTTGATTTGGTTCTTCAAACTGCAAGCTTATGTTTTTAGTGTGAATTCAATTTCTTGGGTTTAAACTTATGGCGTGATTCTAAATCTTGGTTTCTACACTTTTGGAATGCCCTAAAATAACAATGATGCTGTCTTTTATTTTTAGTGTGAATTCATTATTTTGTTTATTTATTTTGTTACCTGATGAACCTGATGAACAATCATTGTTATTTTAGGGGAGGAGGCAGGTGTTTTCCCCAAACCAGTATAGCAACGGGGCAGAGGACCAAGCAGTTCCCTACTGCCTTCCAAAACTCTTTTGAAGATGAAACAAACCAATGGTTCTAAAATGGTTTCCATCACTTATCTGTTACCTTATCTTTGTATGTGATGTATGTGCTTATAGTAAAGTAGTGTTTCTAATGACAGAGCAGGTGCATGTTGTGAATGACATAACATTTACATATTGTGAATGACCTCGAGACACCAATGCCTCTAATTTTGCTGCTGACTTGGTCTTATTTTATGTGCATAGATCGGTGTATAATTGACGATACGATTCAGTAGGTCCATTGGAACAGGAATACACTAGATGTCATTGAGGAGTGATCGATGGAGATTTAATCCCATAGATATTCTCTTAAAGATACGAGGTATTTTATTGTGACATCTTTAGTTCTGTGTTTTTCAATTTGCCTATTTTAAATAGAAGGCTTTGAATTTGCCTATTTTAGATATGCTCGAAATGCTCAATAATACTTCTAGGAAGTTGAAAATAAGTTTTGGAACTGTTTTGCAGGATTAAAGTAGAGAGTCATAAGCCGATTAGCAGGACGTTCTTCATCGACATCTGAAACCTCAGAAGAACCTGCTGATAGATCGTCATACCAATGCACTAAAGTATAAGTGCAAATATAAAGTATGTTCTGTTTTTTTCTTTTCGATCATTTCAAAATATATGTGCAAATATATGTCGGGGGAACGAAATTTTTGTTGTTTTGTAATGTTGTACTTTGAAAATTATTTTTATGATTCAGTTTCTATAATTACTTTTGCAAATAAAAAGTTGTTTCATGATTTCTTATATTGCTGTCAACGATTCCTCCCTCTTATTTAATTATATTACTTTCATGATTTTATTTTTGTGATTTTGTTATTTTTCAGATCTGACAACTATAATTTTGGGTATTTGTGGGTTTGTATTTTGTGGTCTAACTAATATTGTGTTTCTTTTGTTTTATATTCACTTTATCTTTTACATTTCTGCAGTTTAATCCTAAATGCAGAGTCATTTTGCTTAAAGATTTGAGTTTGGCGAAGTGAGTTGTTGTCATGGTCTGTGAATTGTTGTATGTAGGCTAAAAATGTTGAGACATGGGTTTTACCCCTAATAGTACCACATCAACTATATGACCATATTTATTTTTAGTGGGAATATGATATCTTTTGTTAACATTTTCAGATTGCAAGGTGAATCAATTTATCTACTTTTTAACGTGGTAGCATTTGATTGTCATATTGAGTGTTCTGTTAATCCTCATCTAGAACTGTTAATGCACTTTACTGTTGTATGAGTGTTCTGATCAATTGCACATCCTAACGAGGTTTGAAAGTAGTAGTTTTCTTACCTAATTTATGAAATTTTAAAGAAAGTATTCGAAAGTATAACGAGGTCTGCAGTTTGAAATTGAGGTCGTAATGTTATTTATCACAAGTGTTCGGCAGACACACTGCTGACTATCCTACAACAGTCGTAGCTTGGTGGTACCTCTCTTGGTGGTCCACCCATATCAACTGCACTTGGTGTGCAGATCTGCTTCAGTTATGCAGACTTTCATGCTGCTAAACTTATTTTATCCACTCTATAGATGCTCAATCCATGCCATTCATGAGATCTCACACCAATGTATGTGGTGGACCTTCCTATTCCTCTATGAATGCTCATGCCCCTTCCTTATTCCTCACTTTGGATGTTTATGACCCCGCCACTGCAGCCAGGTACCACGCTCTGTTCAGACCCTCTGTTCAGACCGATCCATCGAGTCATCCGCTGGAGCCAGAGGATGTCACCCTCTGAATAGACGATGCTTCAAGTACAAATGAGTTAGTAGCATTGGATCATCAGAGCGCGGAGCAACAGAAGTCAGAGCATCGGGGCTGAGAAACGCAACTTGAACAAAAATCCCATACATCAGAGGAGGTAATTATACATACATAGTATCTCATGTGTGTATTTGTATACTAAATAGTCTAAATATAAAAAAAAATCTAAGAGAACAAAATGTAAGGTATGCCATTAGATTTTTGATTAGTTTGAGAAAATGTCTCTATTACATTTACTATATAAACCCATTTCTAATATGTCTCTATCACATTGAACTTTTCAGTTGTTTTCAACACTCGATAGGTTTGTGTTGATATTTTATTTCTTATGATTATTATTTTTATATATATGGAGATGGAACGAGGAAATTCATTGTGAACATTGGTTGGAACATCTGATAAGTCTTTACAAAGCATCCTTACTTCTATTGAATGAGATAAATGATATCATTATGCATCATAGACCTGTATAGTAGTGTGTTTATATTAGAAGGATGAGAAATAAATCCGTTCGAAAAGTAGTTTGATTCAATTACTTTAATACCCCATTTTAAATAGTAGTGTGCATCATCTTTGAATGCAACTCGGATGATTATTGTCGAATACGATCATAATATTGATTAACTAAGTATTCTTCTTCCTCTAAAAGATCTATGAGATATTTTTGATCCATGGTTCAACACACGTTTTGGTCTAGGACGAAATACCCATTTTGTATTGGTTTCGGGCTTGGTTTCAGGCGAGACGAAACTATACATGTTTTAGAGTATATCAAATTGAAAAAAAAATAAAAATTAGATATTTTTCACAATTGAGTGCAATGTTCTGATAGTCAAGGCCAATATCAATTTTTTTCCATCTTCTCACAAGACATCAAATTACGACATAGTGACATACACATATTTTGGCCTATCTTCTATTTGTATCTGATTCTTTCTTCTTTGGCTTTAACCTTACTTACATATTTTGAATCAGAGACGTGGCTAAGACTACGCTGTTGAGATTGAAGAAAAAGTCAATTGAAGCACTGCCAGATCATTGTAAAGTAGCAGTATTGGTCCCAGATCTAGCGCCATTTCCAGCAAATCGATTCAAGTTAAAGAATGTATTCAAACTATACAACTTCCAAACATTATTGGAACTATTATTTTTGTGAATTATTTTTGGGTTCTTTGAATATTGTTGGAAGTAGTGTTGTCCCTTAAGGGTGGATAGTCCAATAAACAAAGGAGACTATGTCCATTGTTTTTAAAAATTGACATTTTGTTTATTTGAGGTACAATGTGAATTCGGTTGATGAATAATGTATATTTCATGAATTGTATTGAATTGATGATATTGTTTGTACGATGTTTAAATTTCTATTTGATGGCTATGATGTTTATGCGAGGTCCAAGAAGGACTATTATTATTTTTGAATAGGGTGTATAGTCCTATAAATAAAGGAAAATTTGTCCAAATTTTCTAAATTGTTTTCACATTTGTGTTGTAAAAAATTAATGTAAATTGTTTACATATTTGTATACTTTAGACTGCACTATGTTTTGTCGGGGAATGAAATTTTTTCCTTTTTACAATTGCGTACTTAGAAATTTTTTGGCGTTTTGCGATTACGTATTTTGGAAAATTTTCGCCGTGCCTTCAGGCACGGGCATATACTAGTATATATATATATCCCAGCTATACCGTGTACTGTCCATGACACAAGCCTATTCCATTATATAATGAGTTTGTGGCCCAACTCGAAGTATTAATTAATTTTCACATTCATTTCTTTTGGTATCACCCTATCCAATATATCCGGACTTACTTTCGTGGCCCGAATTAACATTACCCGAGTCTCAATCCCCGACTCTAAATTATCTAGCCTATGCCTAAATAAAATTTATATCTCGGTATTTCTCAATTGTTACTCCCGAACTTGTTCACTAAATCCATAATTAATTCTTTCGAACAAACTTCCCATAATTCAATCTTAGTGTGTCACACCTAATTTATCCAAAACCTTTTTTTTTTTAAATTATGATGTCACACTATGTCGTCTTCAACTCCTAATTAATTTTATTATCTATTAATTAGATTTTTAAAACCATGTATTAAGTACTCATCAAATTTAAGAAATGGAAAAATATTAAATTAAATTTATCTCCATATAAAGGAAAACTGGGTGAACTGCCAGAATCTGCCGACCATCGATCGATCGACCCGAGACCTTCGATCAATCGATCGAGCAGGTCTTCGTCTTCTTCGCGAAGACAGATTCAGCCACGGACGAATTTTCTCAAACCCTAGTTTTCTCTACCAGCAACCTTAAGCCCTCCTAACATTAATACATGTTAGGAACCTTATTAGGAACCTCCAGAATGTCCACCAACATTATTAATTCATCCATTAACTACAATTTCTGAATTTGGGGAAAAAATCATCTTTAACCCTTTACCCATTTACACCCCAAATTCCTTCACCAAATTCATTTCTAATTATACAGATATCATCCTACCAGATATGTATCAGTTTATAATATCATAATTTTTACATGAATCCTCATTCAAATTCGAAAATCAAATTATTATTTTCAACAACCTCATGTTTATGCCATGAATACCCAAAACGAATTTTAATCAGTCACATCACATGAATATGAATTGAAAAACAGATTCAATACTATTGCAAGTTATCCACTTGCCTTAGGTTTCGTAGTGTCTGATTTGGAGATGAATTCCAAGGTTGAAGATGACCCTTGTTGGCTCTCTAGTGATCCCCAAAACTGCCTTTAACTGCTATTAGGGTTCCTTAACACACTTAACCCTTTTTTAAACTCCCCTCAGCCGTTTTCTTATTTCTTCTAATTTAATAATTAACTCAAATCCCGTTTTTACCTAATGGGCCAAGCCCAAGTGACCCAAATGCCCCCGTGTGGGCCCGACTATGTCTAAAAACGCCCCGTGACCCGTTTACTACCCCCGGGTACACTTTTTCGACTATCTCGGCCCATCCGGACTCAACTGTACCCCCAGAATTGGCATCCGAAGTAATTTATAAAAATACTTATCCCCCCACCCCTTTTTAGTCAACATCGACTCCCGGTTGAGATAAGTGCATACCTTGTCATTAATACTCGAAATGACATAATTATAATATTAGTATTCACTTAGTAAATAAGTTTTCCTTAAATATTAATCATTCACTTCCCGATTAATGTTTAAATAAAATTTTCCTAATTAATTCAATTAAAATTACGACTCACAAGTAATTTTCAATTCCCGAATTAATTAAATATTTAATGCATGAAAATACGGGGTGTTACAGTAGGATGTAATCTAGAGGAACTAGAAACGAATTTGAGGCTGAGATTTGATGTTTAAATGGGTTAAGGGTTAAAATTGGATTTTTCCCCAAATTACGAAAATAGTAGAGAATAGACAATTTAATGATGTTTGTGGACATTATGAGGGTCCCTTATAAGGTTTTTTATATGTGTTATTGATGAGAAGGCTTGGTTTTACTGATAGAAGGAGTTAGGGTTTTTAGATTTTCGTCCATGACTGAAACAGACCACTCTGAGAAGATGATTACCTATTCGATCGATCCATCGAGGGTCGGGGGTCGATCGATCGAAGGTGAGAAATTTATGGCAGTTCGGCCAGTTTGTTTACATAAGGGAAAATTAAGTTAAATCTTTTACCATGCCTTATGAAATGAAAAAAATATATGGAGTTACAAACTAATTAATTGTGAGGGAAATTAACTGGGAGTTGGGAGAAATTTAGGTGTGGCACACTATGATTAAATTGTGACAATAATATTTCAAAAATGGTTACAGATGGATTTAGTGGGTAAGTCCGGGGTTATTGGTTGAGCGATACCAAGACGTTAAATTTATTTAGGTGAAAGCTAAATAATTTAGAGTCGGGAATTTAGACTCGGGTGTTGTTTTTATTTTGGGCCACGAGAGTAAGTCCGAATATATTGGTTGGGGCGACACCAAAAGTAATTAATGTGCAAATTAATTAATAATTAGATTTGGACCATAAACTCATAATAATTTGAATAGGCTTGTGTCACGGACTTAGTACACGGTGTAGCCGGGATGTTTATATTTATATATATGCGGTGTGATAGTATATATATGGTGTGTACATTAATATCAGTGGTTATATATTATTATTATATACTCTAGTGCTATAGGTAGAGGTTGCGCATAGTGGATAAATCCCCTAGCTTGAGGAGTAGGGTGAGTATATTCCCAGGTCATAGCGTCCATTATATGGGTGAGGGGCATCTCACTTTCAGGGAAGTAATATGACCGCCTCCAATTGTATGTATTAACCAAGTTAGTGAGCAATTCTGACTTGGGGTAACTAGGTTATGTGAATATACCTAGTGGGATAGCACTTTAGAGAATTTATATCCTGTGAGTCTTTACTCGGGTGGATGCTATTATTAAATGTATTTCAGTATGTTTGTGAATGTTGTAATATGACTATAAGTATATAATTAGGTAATTAATTAAATACGGGCTAATTAATACAAAGCATGAGTTGTATTATATGTATAACAAGTGTGGGAGTTATATGAATTTAAAATGGGAAATGATTAATTAAGTTGATGTTGCTAATAACTTAAAAATCATAATCATGGCACACTCGGTTAGAGTAGGATGGGTGCAAGGAGGTTTTATTAATTATCTAGTCATGAGAGAAATAACTAGGTGAATTAATTAAGGCGTTCGTAATGCACATTAAAGG
Source organism: Sambucus nigra (assembly GCA_949130495.1). Taxonomy (NCBI): domain Eukaryota; kingdom Viridiplantae; phylum Streptophyta; class Magnoliopsida; order Dipsacales; family Adoxaceae; genus Sambucus; species Sambucus nigra. The sequence goes on from OX422216.1 coordinate 203,188,797, forward strand.
AGGGGTGAGGAAGTCCTCAAGAGAGTGCGGCACTAACTAAAATATGGAGAGCATGCATATTTATTTATTACTGCAAGTTAATCATTTACTAAATGCTTTTCAAATGTTTTGGGTACTAACCCTTGCTATAAAAACTTTTAAAAACCTTTTAGGTGTCCATCCACAGGGACGCCAGGTGTTGATACCAAATTTAGTCTGCTGATATGGCTCAATCGAATGAAGACACGTGGCAATCTACGTGGCAACAACAAACACTTCCGAGGAACTCAGACGCTCCGAGGAACCATACTACAACGAGGAACACTGCTTCCCCGAGGAACTCAGACGCTCCGAGGAACAAGAACTCTATGAGGAACTCTTGAGTACCAAGCAACTCTTGAGTACAGAGTAGCTTAGGCGGTCCGAGCTGCACCTCGAACAAAGCATTAATAGCAGGATAACCAACAGTTTGACTGTTCATTAAATGCTTATGCTTATCATTCAGATGTATACACTTAAGGGGCATTGAACGTATTACCCTTTCACATGTACAGCATTTAATGTATTACCCTTTCACATTACAGCCTTAGGGTTATAAATACATTGTATTACCCTCATTGTAAGGGGACCGAAATTTCTTGAGAAAACTTGTAATCGAGAATTCCCAAACAGTCAGCAATAACAAAAACAGTGGACGTAGGCCATTCTTATAAGGCTGGACCACTTTAAAAGTTCTTTGTCTCATTTTATTTATCTGTGATTAAATAATTAGATATCATCTAATTTTTTACATCAACAAATTAGCGCCGTCTGTGGGAAGCGACTGGTAATATCGTTTTTCATCGAAAACAATTCATCACAAATGACTGATATTCCAGAATCCAGCAATCGAAATGCTGGAAGCCCTCCAAGTCCATCTGCTCCGCCAAATATTCCAGATCTGGCTGGAATAATAACAAATTTGGCTCAGGGCAAGACAGTCATGCAAGAAACTATGCGATAACTCATACAAACCCTCCATGGCGGTGCACCAACCCATTCAGGACCGTGAAGTATTCAAAGAAATACCCGTGCACCTTATTCGCGTACTAGGCGTACCGATTCATATCGTAATGAGGAGTCTGAAGATTTTTCTTATCAACCTGGATGAACTTCGTCAGTGCGAGCCACAGATACTGAACAACGTATCACTCTCTCTCCAGAAAGGACTAGTGCGCTAGAGAGGTTAAGCAGGGTATCACCTTTTGATTGATTAGGACCTAGAAGGAGTAGAAGTCCTCCTAAAGTCGTATCGAGGAGTTTTCGACGACCATCAGATTTAAGGGAAGGATCTGCCCAGTCACGACCAGCTGCTCGTCAAGATAGATCCCAGGAAGCCACATCAACGCGATCAGTTGCTCGAACCAACAGGCCCGGGGAAGGAAATGATGCATGGAAAGGCTCTATTCAGAGGCTAAAGGTTAGATTAGGGAAAATGGCTGAGGCCAAGAACCCTCTACAACTAACTTTTGTTCAAGAAACACCTTTTGTCCAGGCCATTGTAGATTTTCCAACACCATCAAAGTTCAAAGCTCCTGTTGTGACCACCAAATATGATGGAAAGACCGACCATGTCCTTCATATAGAACAATACCAAGCTGCAGCCGACATCTATGTTGTTCCAGATGAGATGAGATGAGATGCAGAGCATTCTCGGGAACTCTTACCGAATCATCTCAAATATGGTATAATAATCTTCCTCGGGGTAAGATCTCAACTTTCTTTCAACTGGCCGAGTTATTCATTGGGAATTTATATTTTGGGGCAAATCCAGTTAAACGAGTAGCGCATTTGTTAAGTGTTAGACAAAAAGCTGGTGAAAGTACCAGAGATTATATAACTCGTTTTAATAACGAGAAGCTCGAAGTCATTAATTGTGAGGAAAAGATAACTATTACCACCTTGATGAGTGGACTACTGCCCAACAAGTTGTACTAAACTTTGGCCAAAGATCCACCTAGAACCATGTAAGATCTGATGGGAAAAGCGGCCAAGATTATGAATGCTGAGGAGGCTATGACTGCAAAGAAGAATATGGATGCCAAAGAAACTAAGGTGGAAGGTGATAAAGCTAAGAAGAAAGAGAATAAGAACAATGGTAGTGACAAACATTCATGAACAAGGTCGTCATGGGAAGTATTGAGAAAATTTGATAATTATACTCCTTTGAAGAAAGACATCAACCATGTTCTAGAAGAAATCAAGAATAACGAGGAATTAAGATGGCCAGAGAAAATGAAGGCAGACCCTGACAGGAGGAATAAGGCAAAATATTGCGAGTTTCACAAAGATCATGGCCATATGACTAAAAATTACATAGCTCTTCAGAATGAGATTGAAAAACTCATCAGACGAGGAAACCTGGCAAAGTATGTTGATCGGAGGAATGATAGAAGAAACAACGACCGAGCAAGAGAGAGGTCTAGATCTCCTCATCGAGTAGAGGAGAATAAGAAAAGAGACCATGAAGTTGATCCAGAAGATGATCCCGATCTTCCCAAGAGACCAAGGCAGCCAGAACGTGAGGTATTTTCCATACGCTTTGGGTCATTTGACTTTAATGTTATTACAGGTGGAGATGCAGGAGGAGGAGACCTTACTGCGGAGATAAAAGCATACCTCTGTGAGGCTCAAGCTTGCTCATACATCAATGAATAAATCTAGCTGAGGAGGATCACCCGAGAAAGGTGAACAAAGAGAAATTGGTCATTGGTTTCTCAAAGAACGACCTCGCAGGTGTTCTATATCCTCATGATGACCCATTGGTGATCAAAATGAGGATGAAGGAGGTAATGATTTCAAGAGTACTGGTCGATAATGGTAGATCGGAAGACATCATGTTCTACTCGTGCTTCGACAGTTTAAATCTAAAGCTATCTCAACTGGAGCCTTATCATAGACCCCTCCTCGGTTTTGCTGGCAAGAAAGTATTTCCACTTGGGATGATCAAATTGGAAATATTCATTGGTACGTGGCTTGCTTGTCGAACAGAAAGAATATACTTCTTCGTGATGGATAAGAATGTTCAATCATCATACAATATCATCATGGGAAGAATAGGATTGAAGAAGTTCGAGGCTGTACCATCTACGGTACATCAATGCCTAAAATTTCCAACAAATTTTGGAGTAGGAGTTGTGAAAGGTGATCAGAAAGTAGCTCGGGAATGCTATTATTCATCCGCCGAGCAAGAGGAACTAGAGGAATCAAGGAAAAAGACTACTACCTATCAAGTGGATGAAGGTGCAGAAATTGAAACATTGGATCCTAGAGATGAGTCGCAACTCGTGAAGGGTCAAGTGGTGGAAGCTACTGAAAACATCATTCTGGACGACGAGCACCCTGAGAGAACTACTCAAGTAGGTTCGTCGTTGGAAGCCTCACTAAAACATAAATTGATAACTTTCCTAAGAAGCAGAAAGCAAACTTTTGCATGGAGTCATGAGGATATGCCTGGGATATACCCAAATTTCTTATTTCACGAACTCAATGTGAATAAGGAGATCAAGCCTGTGAAACAGAGAAGAGTATTTAGTCCCGAGAAGAATCAAGCTATACAGGAGGAAGTCGAGAAGCTCCAGAAAGCTTGTTTTATTGAAGATGTTAAATATCCAGACTGGTTAGCAAATGTGGTGATGGTGAAAAATAAGAACAACAAATGGAGGATGTGTGTAGAATTCATCGACCTCAACAAAGCATGCCCAAAGAATCACTTTCCGCTGCCCCGAATTGATCAACTAGTGGATGCTACCTCGGGACACGAGCTGCTGAGCTTCATGGATGCTTATTCTGGTTACAACCAGATTAAAATAAAACCTGAAGACATGGAGAGTACTTCTTTCATTACCCCTAGGGGAACTTATTATTATAATGTTATGCCTTTTGGTTTGAAAAATGCAGGTGCAACATATCAGCGGCTGATGAACAAAGTGTTTGCAGAACAAATCAGTTGCAATATGGAAGTCTATGTTGACGATATGCTGACAAAGAGCAAGAAAGCTGCTGATCATTTAGTTGACTTAAGCCAGACTTTTGATCAACTAGATAAATATCAGATGAAGTTGAACCCGACGAAGTGCATATTTGGAGTACGAGAAGGCATGTTTCTCGGGTACATTGTCAATCAGCGAGGCATTGAAGCTAACCCTGAAAAGATCAAAGCTCTGTTAGGGCTGCGATCCCCAATGGAGAAGAAAGAGGTACAAAGTCTTACAGGACGAGTAGTAGCACTCAACAGATTTGTATCGCGAGCAACTGATCGATGTCTCCCATTCTTCAAGACGCTCAGAAAAACTTTTGAGTGGAATGATGAATGTGAGAAGGCTTTCCAAGACTTGAAGAAATACTTGGGAACACCTCCACTATTATCCATGCCAGTGATGGGAGAAAAACTATACTTGTATCTGGCAGTGTCCGAGAATGCAGTTAGTTCGGCATTGATAAGAATGGAGAATGGAATACAAAAACCAATCTACTACATAAGTAAGGCCTTCCGAGGAGCAGAGATCAGATATCCAAAGCTGGAAAAATTGGCACTAGCATTGATCGAGGCAAGTAGAAGAATGAAGCCATACTTCCAGGCTCATACTATAGTAGTATATACTGATATGCCATTGAGGCAAGCCCTTCATAAACCAGAGAAATCAGGAAGATTGATGTGCTGGGAAATAGAACTTGGTGAATATGATATAGTTTATGAACCCAGATCATCACTAAAAGGGCAAGCTGTAGCAGACTTTATAGCTGAGTTCACCTATCCTGATACCCCCGAGGAGAAAAAGTTGCTCGCTGATCAACCTGTGGATGTTACAGGATCATCAAATGCAAGCCCAGACCAACTTAGCTTGGTAAAAGGGCAAGTAGATGTTACAGGATCATCAAATTCAAGCCCAGACCAGCTTAGGTTGGTAAAAGGGCAAGAAAAGATGATCGACGAACAGCAAGAAAAATCAGGAGATGGTGAAAGAAAGTAACAAATTTTCCACCGAGGAACTCTGTCAGATTATAAAGTTGAAGATGAGTTACCTATATGGAGTCTGTATATGGATGGTTCATCTTGCACTATAGGATGTGGCGCATGGATAGTTTTGCGCAGTCCAGACGAGGTCAACATGGAATACGCCCTACGTTTCCAATTCAAAGCTTCGAATAATGAGGCTGAATATGAAGCCATGATTGCAGGTCTTAGTTTGGCAAAAACCATGGGGGTGGAACAAGTTATTATCTTCAGTGATTCGCAACTGGTCATAAATCAAATGATGGGAGTATATGCAGCCAAAGGTGAATTAATGATCAGATATCATGCAAAGGCAAAGGAACTGGTGTCGGAATTTGCTGCTATTCAGCTGGTCAGAATACCAAGAATGAAGAATGCGAGAGCAGACGCCCTAGCTCGATTAGCATCAGCTACTCGTACCGAGCTACGAAGAACAATCCCAATTGAAGTTTTAGATGGTCGGAGTATAGATGAAGATCTGACGATGAACTTTATTACCCTCGATTTAGGATCATCATGGATGGATCCCATCAGGGCATATATTGAGAAAGGGGAATTACCAATTGACAAACTGGCAACCAAGAAACTGAAGTTTAAGGCTGCTCGTTATGTACTGACCAACGGTATTCTATACAGACGAGGAATTATAGCAGGTTTGCAGAGATGTGTGCATCCCACCGAGGTGAAAGATTTAATTGAAGAGGTCCATGAAGGGTCCTGTGGAGCCTATGTAGCAGGTCGGACTCTTTTACAAAGGGTGATGACGCAAGGATACTACTGGCCAACGATGAGGGCTGATTGTATAGCCTACGCTAAGAAATGTGACAAGTGTCAGCGTTTCTCTTCCATTCGAAGAACTCCCCAAGCATTATTGACTCCCATTACTTCCCCTTGGCCATTTTCCATATGGGGAATATATTTGGTCGGGCCACTGCCGACGACCAGAGGAAGATTTAAGTATCTCTTGGTCGCTGTGGATTATTTTACTAAATGGGTTGAAGCTGAGCCTCTCATTGATATGACGTACGACAAGGTGTACTAATTTATTTGGAAAAACATCATCTGTCGATATGGTCTTCCTCATGCTTTCATCACAGACCATGGAACACAATTTGACAACAAGGAGTTCGCTGCCTATTGTCAGCAGTCAAATATTTTGAAGATCCACTCAGCACGAGGCCATCCTCAAAGCAATGGACAAACTGAAGTAACAAACAGAACGCTGCTGAATGGCTTGAATAAAAGACTGGATGATGCGAAAGAAAATTGGATCAACGAGCTACAATCAGTACTATGGGCTTACCAAAATACTCCTCGAGTAGAAACAGGGGAATCTCCATATATGCTAGCATTTGGAAGTGAAGCTGTTATACCCGCCGAATTGGGTCTCCCAACACACAGAATACTGAATTTCAATTCCCTTGTCAGCAATTTAATGAGAAGGTTAGACTTGGACATGCTCGAGGAGGTTAGGGAAGAAGCAGCCATTAGAAATGCTGCTTACCAGCAGCGAACAACTTTGTTCTACAACAAGAGAGTGAAGAAGTGTGACTTGAAAGAATGAGACTATGTGCTAAAGAAGGTGATTCAAAAGCACAACAAACTGGAAGCAAACTGGCATGGACCCTACCGAGTTAAAGAAGTTGTTCGGCCAGGGACATACAGAATAGAAACTTTAGAGGGGGAGGAGTTTAAGAATGCATGGAATGCAGAACACTTGTGCAAATATTATCAGTAATGTAAACTCTCATGTAATGCAGTTTCATCAGTATGAATAAAGTGACAACCTTCTGCCGAGTTCTTTCCTTTTGTTGGAAATTTTTTGCGGAATACTAGTTCTACACACTACTCAGCAAAACTCGGACTACTCAAATCTATTCTCGAAAACGCCAACTAAGGTTGGTCGGAAAACCCGAAAACGCCAACTAAGGTTGGTCGGGAAATAAATGTATTCCTAAAAATGCCAACTTATGTTGGTTAGGAAGTAAATGTATTCCTACGGGAAGTAAAACTATTCCTAAAAATGCCAACTTATGTTGGTTAGGAAATGTATTCCTAAAAATGCCAACTTATGTTGGTTAGGAAGTAAATGTATTCCTACGGGAAGTAAAACTATTCCTAAAAATGCCAACTTATGTTGGTTAGGAAATGTATTCCTAAAAATGCCAACTTATGTTGGTTAGGAAGTAAATGTATTTCTACGGGAAGTAAAACTATTCCTAAAAATGCCAACTTATGTTGGTTAGGAAGTAAATGTATTCCTAAAAATGCCAACTTATGTTGGTTAGGAAGTAAATGTATTCCTCGGGAAGTAAAAGTATTCCTAAAAATGCCAACTAAGGTTGGTCAGGAAGTAAATATATTCTCAAAAAGCCAACTAAGGTTGGTCGGGAGGTACAACTATTCCAAAAAGGGCCAAAGTTGCTCGTTAAGAAAAAATTCACTAACTATGGCTGGTCGGGAATAAAAACCCACTAACTGTAGTTGGTCGAAAAGGAAAATTTACCGACCTTAATTGGTCGGAAACAGTTTATGAATACGAAAAAGTGATCGAGAAAATTTTTGATACTCGTAATTTTTTAAATTACTACTAAGTTGGTCGAGAAACAAAACATCATTTTTTGTCAAATGATTACCACAAATTCAAACTAGTCGACGATAAGTTGATCAACAAATAACACAATATTATTATCTTTTTAACAGATACACATGCACAAATGTAAAGTGTTACAAGATAGTGGCAGTCAAGATTTGCAAATAAAATTATTTCATTAAATGTAGAACAAAATACAGCAGGAATGAAATACAAATTTATTACATCAATATTCCTATTCTATTGGTTTCTTCCCCTCTGCTTTTGAAACAGGCTCCTCGCCAGCAGGTGGATCATTTAAAGCAAGAGGAGAATTTATGAAGTTAAGATCTTTTAACATCCTGATATTCATCATAGATGGTCGATCTAGTAGGTGCTCGGGACGAGATATCTTGACATTGGAGTGGAGATTGTAATCGCCGAGGTATTTGGAAATCAGACATCGAGGGATGGCCCGAGCAGGGATCCAACTCATATCAAGCTTGAATGGTGGAACTGGTAGGTCAAGCAGTCCAGGATTATGGTAATCCCACAGGTAATGACCCTGTTCCAGTTGCAGCACACCTAAGGCATTCAACCATCCCTGTTTGTAGCCCTCATTATTTGCATTTTGGATACGATCGTCCAAGTGGTAGAGAGCCTCGTTGTATCCAGGCATCCAGAACTCTCTGGGCTGTTTGTGAAATTGATATGTCAATCTTTCCAGTTGCTCGTGGAGATTTTTTATGAAGAGCTCTTTATTCTCCAAAATAGATTTCTGCGCAGAAAGTTGCTTGTCCAAATTCCTGACCTTCTTAGACAGCTCAGCCAATGCCTGGTTCTTTGCCATCAGTTGGAAGGCCTGGTTCTCTAGAGCAGATTGAGTTCTCTGTTCTTTGACAGAAACCCGAGCAGCTCTTGGTCGTCCACGAGGAGCTCTTGCTCGTCCCTGAGAAGATGTAGAAGGGCCAGCTCTCTTCAAGGTCTCCAATTCGTCCCTTAGCTTGGCGTTTTCAACCTCCAAGAAAGAGAATCCCTCATCATTCATAGGAACCAAAGCATTTGAGGTGGAGGCAATAAATTTTAATTGAGATATTTCTCTTTGCAAGTTGTTATTTTCTTGCTCCAACAACTCGGCTATTTGCCTGTGCTCCTCGACCTCGGCTTTCAAAGTTGTTTCCCTCACATTATATGCAGCAAATCGTTTATCATATCCCTTGTCGACAATGATTTGCTGATACTTCTTCTCGTACCCCTCGTGCAAAAGGGCAGTGGATTCCTTATATTGTTGCTGAAGTTCTTCAAGAGTGCCTTGGAGATCCTCAATCATATCATAATAAGCTACATTATTGGCCACTGCACGATCAAGCAGACACTTCAAATATTTGTAGGCTTCGATTGCCTGTTTCGAAGCATCTTGGCCGAGGATGTCGACGATTTGTGCCGCACTCAGATCTGTGTGATCGTCCTTAAAATATTCATTGCATTGCCGTAACAGCTTTATATCATGAGCAAACAATAATTCCATCATGGCCATAAACTATTAGAGGAAGAAAAAGCAATAATCAATAAGAGTACCAACAGAGCATGAAGAGGAGAAACAACAGTATGCATAAACAAAAGTTCAAATTTTATTATATCACAAAGTTCAGAGTGACATGTTCAGGGTTACATGACAAAGAAAAATAAAATAGAGAGAAACCCGAACAACTCTAGACCTTTTCCTTGTCTCCCAAAACTTTCTCGGGAGGCTGGGACGAGGAGGTAGGTTGCTCGAAGGGAACAGAAAGTTGCACGGGGAGCGATGGCAATTGCTCGAATGAAGTAGCGAGTTGTTGAAGTTCCTCATTAGTAGGCTGGATGGCTGGGGGATGAGAATCTTGATCTCCCATCACCATGGAAGACTCCTCAGAGGCAGCTTCGTCCTCTTCTTCGTCTTCAGGAGTTGGAAGGGGACCAGGGATGTGCCGCTGAAATAGTTCAGAAGTTTCATCAACTTTCATCTCTTGTAGAGCAGCGACCCACCCATCTCTCAAGTATTTGAGGCTGCCATATTCTACTTGCGACATCATGGCAGCCAAGCCTTTGTTCCACCCTTTATCCCTGCCAACGCTGAAAGATTTCTTCACAGCCAATTTCCTCTTAAACTTCTCCGAGGAAAGCTTCTCGGACAGAAGATTTTCAGCAGCCTTCTGTTTATTCTCAACTTCCTCCTTCTGCCGACTTACTTCCCGAAGTTGACCCAACTCCTCCTCAGCAACCTTGAGCTTAATTTCAAGCTCCTCAGCATTTTTGAGCTTCCCTTCGAGCTCTTTATTCTTCTTCTCCAAATTATTTATCTTTTTCTCCAACCCCTTGGAGACTTCAACAACTTGAGCCTTCTCCTGCTCGGTTGAGGTAAGTTTCTTCTCCCAAGCAGCCTTGTCAGCATCATGCTTCTGACGAGAATCTTCCAAAGACCGCGTCAGACCCATCAGAGATTCCTCCACACTAGATGAGGAGATTGAAGATTTAATAGCTTCATCTTTCTTTAAAATTGTATTAAAGTAGTTCACCAACTGTGAAAAGAAAATAAAAGCAAGTCAGAGACAAATATAACAAGGGAAAGATGAAAAGTTCAAAACAATAAGACTTACAAAAGCAATATGGCGAGCAACCAATGAGGTAACCATGTCCCGAGAAAGGTTTTCTTCAATACCTTGGATCTCAGGAATGATCCAAGTCTTCACCGAGCTCATGGCAGAGCTCGGGGGAACAAAAGTAGGAACACCAGTTCCAGTAGTTGGGGGCTGAGAGATGGTTTCAGCCAAATTGACCGAGGAGCTTTTCTTCAGCTTCCTTGGGGGAACAGGAATAGTTTCGACCAAGGAGGAACTCTTGGTCGGTGATATGAAAATCACTTCTTTTGGAGCATCAGTCTTGCTTGGGGCCACTGGGGGCTTCTCGACAACCTTCACAGGACCAGCCGGAGGGGGTGCATCAATTTTCTTTGTCCCCTCTCCTGGGACGTCAATCTTACTTCTTTTTGCCTCTCCAGCACCAGAGGAAGGTTTCTCAAAAAGGGTGGGAGGTCTTATTTTCTTCATCCTTTCACTCAAAGGAATATGTGATTCAGGTGAAGAACTTGTAGAGGCAGGTATTGGCTCTGCGTCGCTTATCACCGGACGAGCAGTGAAAGAGGAGGTGTAACTCTTGTACTGCAGCAAATATGAAGCTGACCTAATGTGCTCATCGGCAACAGTCTGATGCAAACTCCAGATAAGTTTCAAGTGCCTTATATTAACGTCTGCCTCTTTTGGACACTTTCTTTTGTTGTTAACTGCAAATAAATCAAAATTAAAATATCAGTGGCACATTTGATCAAACATAAAGGAAGTATAATCTCAAAATAAATAAAATGAAATAAAAATAACCTATACCATTGCCATAGGGAGGGCATCTGGGACCCTGATACACTTCATCTCCAGATAAAGGAGCATGTTGCCAATTTTTTATAACAACCCCGTGCTCAAAATAGTCCCTATTGGCATCCGGGAGATTGACCACTAAAGCCCTATTTAAAAATCTAGTTTTTAAATAAAAAATATTATCACCAACAGCCCATCTATAACAAAACATGATTTCTGGAATTCCTATGCGAGTTCCATGAATTTGATTTAGTCTATGAACCCCATTAACTATTCTCCATGTATTGGGGGCTATTCTTACAGGAACAACGTCAAAATATTGACAGAATTCCAGACATAAAGGATTTGGCGGAAAAGAAAAGCCACATTCAGCAATAAAGAGGCTGGGGAACCAATATCCCTCAGCCAAACAGAAATAATCGGAAGGTTCTAAAAGTTCCTCCAGAACAACCCATGAAGGAATAGAAAAATCAGAACGAAATTTATCAAGAGATCTAACAAGGTAAACCATGATGAATAAAGGAAATGAAGAAGAAGGAAGAAGATCTTACAGAAAAAGAGTGGATCTGTTGACAACGAACGATGAAAAGGATGAACGCATAAGAGAGTAAGACAATGGAAAACTCGAAGATACGAATTTGAAAAAGTAGAAGACGATGGGATTGTTTGTGATGCTTAAATACCTTATCTTGGCAAATGGTAAAGTTAATGATTAGAAAAAGAAACGATTACGCTACCGGCGGCTAGAAGGACAAAAAGTACGCAGAGATCGAGGCGGTTATAAAAATTCAAAAATGCCTGATTCTACGAATTTGGAAGGAAAAATAAATACAAAGGAAACACTCCTAAAAATCAGGAGGACCATTTAAAACTACCATATTCCGAGAAAGAATGTTCCACACTCCTAAAATTTCGAACTATGAAACATTGGGGGCTTCTGTTGATACCAAATTTGACATGGCTCAATCGAATGAAGACACGTGGCAACAACAAACACTTCCGAGGAACTCAAACGCTCTGAGGAACCATACTACAACGAGGAACATTGCTTCCCCGAGGAACTCAGACGCTCCGAGGAACAAGAACTCTACGAGGAACTCTTGAGTACCGAGCAACTCTTGAGTACAGAGAAGCTTAGGCGGTCCGAGCTGCACCTCGAACAAAGCATTAATAGCAGGATAACCAACAGTTTGACTGTTCATTAAATGCTTATGCTTATCATTCAGATGTATACACTTAAGGGGCATTGAATGTATTACCCTTTCACATGTACATCATTGAATGTATTACCCTTTCACATTACAGCCTTAGGGATATGAGTACATTGTATTACCCTCATTGTAAGGGGACCAGAATTTCTTGAGAAAACTTATAATCGAGAATTCCCAAACAGGCAGCAATAATAAAAATAGTGGACGTAGGCCATTCTTATAAGGCTGAACCACTTTAAAAGTTCTTTGTCTCATTTTATTTATCTGTGATTAAATAATTAGATATCATCTAATTTTTTACATCAACACCAGGCTTGACTCAATTTCAGGGATCCGTTGCTGCGGTATATGTGGATGCTGCAGGAGTTTGATAGACGCTTCATTCTTTCATACCTAGTATAGAGACTTCTTATCAGTTATTCGAGCATGTTGCTCACAGATTAATTTTTAATTGTCAGACCTGTTGGGTTTTGTTTATTGTCTTTACTTTTGTTGGATTTTTGAACCGATGGTTTATTCGGTCAGTTAATTAGTTGTGAATGGTTGTTTCAGTTAACTGTGATTATTATATTATTTTATTTCTGCATGAGATTTTCATTTAAATTAATGAAAGATAAAACTTGGCACCAGTCTATTTCTCACTTAGGTGGTTAGTAATTAAAAAGGCGACAGTGATGCTAAGAATGAACCAACTGAGAAACAAGTTCTAACTTAATTTAGGACTGATCACCTGGTCTTAATTAGGCGGGGTGTCACAGATGGTATCATAGCATCAGGTTCTAGTGTCCTTAGGATCTTTGCGGCTTACTACGTTTCATCGTAGCGTTCGGTTGTTATAGAGCCCTATTATTAGGACTGTTGATTCATTTTCGCTTGTGAGAAATAATATCTTTCTGCTATTAGTTTTTGTATAAATTGTGTACTTATACAATTCAATATATTTTCAGATGCCACCAAAGAGGCAAAGAGCAGAGAGGGCTGAGGCTAGAGATGAGCTCAGGGAGGCTCATCAGGAGCCACAAGTACTGCCACCACCACCACCACCCGAGTTAATCTCCACTACTCAGGTGGTAGTGATAGTGGCCCAGGCGGTCGAGATAGCGATGCGAGCTATGGGAGATCATTTTCCATAGCCCCAGGCACCGCCCCCAGTGGCACCAGCAGTTCAGGCTCTAGTGGGGCCACCGTCTTAGCAGTGAGTTAGGGAGACCTTTCAGAAGTGTCACCCACCTGAGTTTCGGGGTAGCATCGATGTAGTAGAGTCTTGTGACTAGAAGAAGAACATTCAGCGCCATCTGTGCATGCTGGAGTGTACCGATGTGTAAAAACAGATGCTTGCTACCTTTCATCTGTCGGGGGAAGCCTTACAGTGGTGGGAGACAGTTACCACCATTGAGGAGCGGGATTTGATGACAATAGCAGAATTCTGGGTGCGGTTTGACCGTAAATACTTTCCACCAGCGGTAGAGGCTGAGATGAGGAAGAAGTTCAGTGATTTAGTACAGGGTGACCGGTCAGTGGCAAACTATGAGGAAGAGTTCACCCGTTTGGTAAACTTTGTGTCAAATGAGGTGAGCGATGAGGAGCAGAATAAGTCGAGGTTCATAGATGTCTTAGCCTGGAGTATCAGGCAGCATTTGATTTGGAATCCGGCATAAGTGACTTATATAGATGTCATTAATGCCGCCCTTGTACATTGTCAGGATCATCGCTTCCATACGAAGGGGAGCAAGAAAGTAGGGGAGCCGAGCCAGCAGGGCAAGGCAGTTACTAGTGGTGACACGAGTGGTACTCAGTAGTAGACTAGCAGTCAGCAGGGTAATTAGGCTAAGAAATTTAGGCCTGGTGGGTTCCGACCGGGAGGACAGGGGTTCAGGCAGGGGTAGCCGGGCCTGAATTAGCAGTAGCAGGTTCTTCAGGGCCGTCAGGGCCAAGGGAACAATGGGGGAGGCCAGCAGGGCCAGCTACGTTAAGGCCAACAGGGCCAACGATAGGGGGACGGTCAAAAATGCTGTTTTATTTGTGGCCAGCCAAGTCACTTCAAGAGGGAGTGCCCGCAGATGGGCAGAGGTCATTAGCAGGGGGGCCAACAGGGGCAGATGCCGACAGCAACACCAGCTCCACCCGCCCCACAATAGCAGGGGAAAATGCACTACGGGTGTGTGTATAACGTCCGGGATGTTTCCAATCCTCCAGCATAGCAGGCGCCACCAGCAGTTAAGGGTATGTTTCTCATTCATGGTCATGAGGGTAGTATACTTTTTGACACGGGAGCATCGCATTCATTCATTAAATCTAATTTTTCTAAACGGGCCAGGTTACTAGAGACCGCGGGTAGTCTTCAGATGTGTGTAGAGTCTCCAGTAGGCAGCGGGGCATTAATTCACTCGATTTGTCGGGGGGTGGACATTTTGATTAAAAGGCTTAGTTTAGCAGCGGACCTCTTAGTGTTAAATATGGAGGGGTACGATGTCATCTTGGGTATGGATTGGTTAGCAAGTTATCGAGCAATGGTGGATTGTTATGAGAGGACAATCGTGTTCTCCATTCCAGGACAGGAGATATTCTTGATAGAGATGTCGTTATCTGAGGGAGGGTCACGCATGCACCTGTATTACATCGAGGAGGAAACCTCATAGGAAGTGGCCATTCCATTGGACTCAATACCAGTAGTGAGGAACTTTGCGTATGTATTCCAGAAAATATCAGGGTTGCCACCCAGCAGGGAAATCGAATTTGTAATCGATTTAGCACCGGGGACGAGGCCTATTACCCGAGACCCATACCGTATGGCCCCTTCAGAGATGCGTGATTTGAGAGAGCAGATTCAGCAGCTTCTGGGTCAGGGTTTCATTCGGCAGACTACATCGCCGTGGGGTGCACCAGTGTTGTTTGTGAGGAAGAGGGATGGTTCACTCTGGTTATGCGTGGACTATAGGGAGCTGAACAAGGTGACGATACGGAATAAGTATCCATTACCTAGGATTGATGATCTATTTGACCAATTGAGAGGGGCGTCTTACTTTTCCATGGTCGACTTGAGGTCAGGGTATCACCAACTAAGTATCCGAGTGGAGGACGTTCCTAAGATCGCTTTCCTATCGCGGTATGGATCATACGAGTTCAGTGTGATGCCATTTGGGCTCACCAATGCACCAGCGGTGTTCATGGACCTCATGAATAGGGTTTTCAGGGAATTTATCGATCAGTTTGTCATCGTGTTCATTGATGACATCCTGTTCTACTCGCTCACCAAGGAGGAGCACGCAGAGCATCTGTATAGGGTTATACAGACACTGAGAGATCACCAACTCTATGCCAAATTCGGGAAGTATGGATTTTGGCTGTGGGAGGTATAGTTTCTGGGCCACGTTGTGTCAGACCGGGGTATTACGGTGGATTCGAGTAAGGTGTCGACAGTGAGGGAGTGGGGGCAACCCACAACACCGATCGAGGTTCGCAGTTTTCTGGGATTGGCTGGTTATTATAGGCAGTTCATCAAAGGATTTTCAAAGATTGTGGACCCTTTGACGAATCTGACTCGAAAAGGGGTACTTTTCACTTGGAGTGATCATTGTCAATTAGCTTTCGATGAGCTAAAGGACAAGTTGACAGCTGCACCTGGTTTTGCTTTGCTAAAGGGAGGACTAGAGTATCGGGTTTACACTGACGCATCCTTACAGGGACTTGGGGGTGTGCTTCAGCAGGAGGAAAGGGCTATAGCAAATGCATCCAAGAAGCTAAAGCCCAACGAGAGGAATTACCCCACTCACGGCCTGGAGCTAGCAGCGATCATTTTTTCTTTGAGGATATGGAGACATTACCTTCTAGGAGAGAAGTTCACTTTATTCATGGATCACAAGTCACTTCAGTATCTCTTCACACAAAAGGATCTGGATATGAGGAAGAGGCGGTGGCTAGAATTCGTGAAAGACTACCATTTTGATATTCAGTATCATCCTGGTAAGGCTAATGTGGTGGCAAAAGGCATTGAGATGGAGACCGACTGGGGAAATATCGTAAGTCTAGAAAGCCAAGTGGAGAGAGCTTCTATATGAGGATGATATAGCCAGGGCCTGTATGTCAGCATTATCCATCACACCTGAGATCATTATGCATGTGGTGAGGGATCAGGCAGAAGATCAGATCTGTCAAGATAGGGTGAGCCAGTTGTTAGCTGAGGGAGCAGAGGGTTACTCAATCAGCTCGAAAGGAGGCCTACACCTTAATGGGAGGTTAATTGTGCCAGAGGATGAGGAGTTGAGGCACGCGATTATGACAAGGTCGCATGGTTCGAGATTCGCGATACATCCCGATGGGGATAAAATGTACCAGGATATGAGGAGGCAGTATTGGTGGGCAGGAATGAAATGGGACATAACAGAGTTCGTTTTGACATGTGCCACATGTCAGCTTGTGACACTTGACCACCAGAGACGATCAAGGATGCTACAGCCGCTGGAAATTCTCATGTGGAAGTGGGAGATCATCTCCATGGACTTCATTACAGGGTTACCTGCATCGCAGAGAGGTCACGATTCCATATGGGTCATTGTGGATCGGTTGACCAAGGTGGCCCACTTCCTGCCGGTTCGCACATACTTTGAGACGATGCATTATGCGCAGCTATTCATAGCAGAGATTGTTAAGCTGCACGGGGTGCCGGTTAATATTATGTCCGATAGAGACAAAATCTTTGTGTCCCACTTTTGGTAGAGCTTTCAGGAGGCCATGGGTACGGAGTTACGTTTGAGTAAATCCTATCACCCACAGACCGACGGGTAGACTGAGAGATTCCATCAAATGTTGGAAGATATGCTCAGAATGTGCATAGTAGACTTTGGGGGATGTTGGTAGAAATATCTCCCTTTGGTAGAGTTCGCGTATAACAACTCTTACTAATTCATGATCGGTATGGCACCGTTCGAGGCACTATATGGGAGACCTTGTCGTTCACCCGCTTGTTGGTTAGAGGTGGGGGACAACAAGCTATTGGGGCCGGAGATTGTTCAGGAGACGTCTGCCAAGATAGAGTTGATCCGAGGGTGGATTCGGATAACTCAGGATAGGAAGAAGAGTAACGGTGATGCGTCACGGATACATGTGGAGTTAAAAGTTGGGGACCAGGTATTAGTCCCGATATCCCATATAAAAGGGGTGTTGAGGTTCGGCAAGAAGGGTAAGTTATCACCGAGGTACATGGGATCTTTTCCTATTATCGAGAGGGTGGGACCGGTAGCATATAGACTGGGGTTGACAGAACATCTTCAGCGGATACACGACGTGTTCCATGTGGCATCGCTGAAGAAATATAGAAGGAGCGAGAGAGACTTTTGGCACATTCCACTCGACGAAATTGATTTGCAGCCAGACATCTCGTGTGAGGAGAGACCGGTGGCCATTTTGGACTGTAGTGAGCGAAAGCTACGATCCATAGTTATTCCACTAGTTAGAGTACAGTGGGGTCATCACAATGTTGACGAATCTACCTGTGAGCGGGAGGAGGATATGCGGGAACAATATCCAGAGCTTTTCACCACAGGTACGACCTAATTTCGGGGACAAAATTCCTTTGTAAGGGGGGGAGTATGTAACACCCCACATTTTTGTGAATTTAATATTTAATTAATTCGGGAATTCAAAATTACATGTATGTTGTAATTTTAATTGAATTAATTATGGCAATATATATTTATATATTAATCGGGGACGGAATGGTTAATATTTAGGGAAATTTATTTACTAAGTGAATAGTAATAATTTATTTACCTCATTTCGGGTATTAATGACGGGGTATGCACTTATCTCAGCCGGGAGTCGGTATAGACTAAATTGGGTGTGAGATAAGGATTTTTATAAATTAATTTGGATACCAATTCTGAGTGTATGGTTGAGTCCGACTGGACTGAGATAGTCAAAAAAGTGTACCCGGGGGTAGTAAACGGGTCACGGGACATTTTTAGGCGTAGCCGGGCCCACACGGGGACATTTGGGTCACTTGGGCTTGGCCCAATAGGAAAAAAATGGGATTTATCCTAATTAAGCAATTATAAGAAATAAGTGAACGACTGAATTGGGTTTAGAAAAATACTTAGTGGATTAGGAAACCCTAATAGTAGTTAAAGGCAAATTTGGGGATCAAAGGAGAGCCAAAACAAAGGGGTCATCTTCAATCTTGGGCATTCACAACTCCAAAATTAGACTCTATGAACCCTAAGGAAAGTGGTTAACTTTTGTAGCATTTAAATTGTATTTCAATTCATATTCATGTGATGTGTGAAATCAAAGAAATTCGTTTTGGGATTTAAAAGGTATAAACATGTTTTTTTTTTTTTGTAAACCAATATTCTGATTTCTGAATTGTGTAGAAATTCATGCATAATATGAGAATAGTATAACAATATCTGGTAGGATGTAATCTGGAGGAACTAGAAATGAATTTGAGGCTGAGATTTGATGTTTAAATGGGTTAAGGGTTAAAATTGGATTTTTCCCCAAATTACGAAAACAGTAGAGAACGGACAATTTAATGATGTTTGTGGACAGTATGAGGGTCCCTTATGAGGTTTTTGATATGTGTTATTGATGAGAAGTCTTGGGTTTGCTGGTAGAAGGAGTTAGGGTTTTTAGATTTTCGTCCATGGCTGAAACAGACCACTCGGAGAAGATGATGACCTGTTCGATCGATCGATCGAGGGTCGGGGGTCGATCGATCGAAGGTCAGAAATTTCTGGCAGTTCGGCCAGTTTGTTTACATAAGGGAAAATTAAGCTAAATCTTTTACCATACATTATGAAATGAGAAAAATATATGGAGTTACAAACTAATTAATTGTGAGGGAAATTAATTGGGACTTGAGAGAAATTTAGGTGTGGCACACTATGATTAAATTCTGAGAATAATATTTCAAAAACGGTTATAGATGGATTTAGTGGGTAAGTCCGGCGTTATTGGTTGAGTGATACCTAGACGTTAAATTTATTTAGGTGAAAGCTAAATAATTTAGAGTCGGGAATTTAGACTCGGGTGTTGTTTTTATTTCGGGCCACGGGAGTAAGTCCGAACATATTGGTTGGGGCGACACCAAAAGTAATTAATGTGCAAATTAATTAATAATTATAGTTAGACCATAAACTCATAATAATTTGAATAGGCTTGTGTCACGGACTAAGTACACGGTGTAGCCGGTATGTTTATATTTATATATATGCGGTGTGTGATAGTATATATATATATATATATATATATATATATATATATATATATATATATATATATATATATATATATATATGGTGTGTACATTAATATCAGTGGTTAGATATTATTACTATATACTCTAGTGCTATAGTGGGAGGTTGCGCGTAGTGGATGAATCCCCTAGCTTGAGGAGTAAGGTGAGTATATTCCTAGGTATTAGCGTGCATTATATGGGTGAGGGGCATCTCACTTTCAGGGAAGGAATATGACCGCCTCCAATTGTATGTATTAACCAAGTTAGTGAGCAATTCTGACATAGGTTAACTAGCTTATGTGAATATACCTAGTGGGATAGAACTTTAGAGAATTTATATCCTGTGAGTCTTTACTCGGGTGGATGCTATTATTAAATGTATTTCAGTATGTTTGTGAATGCTGTAATATGACTATAAGTATATAATTAGGTATTAATTATATACGGGCTAATTAATACAAAGCATGAGTTGTATTATATGTATAACAAGTGTGGGAGATATATGAATTTAAAAATGGAAATGATTAATTAATTTGATGTTGCTAATAACTTAAAAATCATAATCATGGCACACTCGGTTAGAGTAGGATGGGTGGAAGGAGTTTTTATTAATTATCTAGTCATGAGAGAAATAGCTAGGTGAATTAATTAAGGCGTTCGTAGTACACATTAAAGGAGGGGTGAGGAAGTCCTCAAGAGAGTGCGACACTAACTAAAATATGGAGAGCATGCATATTTATTTATTACTGCAAGTTAATCATTTGCTAAATGTTTTCCAAATGTTTTGGGTACTAACCCTTGCTATAAAAACTTTTAAAAACTTTTTAGGCGTCCAGCCACAGGGACGCCAGGCTTGACTCAATTTCAGGGATCCGTTGCTGCAACATATATGGATGTTGCGTGAGTTTGATAGACGCCTCATTCTTTCATACCTAGTATAGAGACTTCTTATCAGTTATTCGAGCATGTTGCTCACAGATTAATTATTAATTGTCAGACCTGTTGGGTTTTATTTATTGTCTTTACTTTTATTGAATTTTTGAACCGATGGTTTATTCGGTCAGTTAATTAATTGTGAAGGTTTGTTTCAGTTAACAGTGATTGTTATATTATTTTATTTTCGCATGATATTTTCATTTAAATTAATGAAAGATAAAACTTGGCACCACTCTATTTCTCACTTAGGTGGTTAGTAATTAAAAAGGCGACAGTGATGCTAAGATGAACCAACTGAGAAACATGTTCTAACTTAATTTAGGACTAATCACCCGGGGTTAATTAGGCGGGGTGTCACAATGTTTTCATACCAATTTTTTTTAAAACGAACCAAATGTGAAAATGAGATAAAAAGATATACATGTAAAAACCGTTGCCCAGATTTTAATCATTTTTTTGGAAAAGTTGTTTAATATTAACCAATAGAAAAGGGCTACGAAAGACAAAGTTTTTACCTGAAAAGCCACCATTTGCAATGAAAAGAGCCAAAAATCTTAACGGCACATAAAAACAGAAGTGGCAAGCTAAATTTTGAATATTGATGGTTCGCTACAAATGAGCATTAATTTCTTCAAAATAATTGAGTGTATTATTTCTATGTGTGAGATTTTCAGGGAGTTAAGTTGAAGTTTAATGGATTTGCACAAACTATATAAATCTTGAAAAAAAATTCATAGTTTTGGGGCGCTATTGGTGTGAAAATCACTTACGGTCTTGATTTGTTGAATAGCTTAAATCAATTTCACATAAGTTCATAATAGTTTTCACCTAAGGTAGACATTGAGATCATTCTTTAGTAGTATATGAATCCTTCGTGCTTATGTGATATGTTTATCTAAATTGATTAACCTATTAAATATCTTTACACCCATACATTTCTCTTCCATTATTCAGAGATCTTGTGCGAATGCATGGTGTGTTATATCTGTAAACTTTTATACTTGAGAAAAATTTTCAAAATTTTCGAAAATAGTTTATGGAGCCTTTGAGATATCATTACATATTCGTCATTTCTACATCTTTGGGATTATATCTTCTTCTTATCAGTGATGTTCTCAATATGTTATGTTTGATTTCTACTCCTTTGTCTATTTCAGACACCATAAGAGGGAGAACAAATTAAAAGGGAGTTTTATTAACATGTTTTTATTTCAAACTCGATTCTTCATGGGTATTTTTCTTTGTTTCATGTGTGTAGGTATCCCATTGAAGATAATATTGTTCAACTTAAAGAAAAAGTTGACCAAAGGGAAGATCAAGTGCAGATTGAAGACAACATTTATCCATGTCATTCCATTTCTAAGGTTTGGGAAGGGTATTAGAATTTTGTCATTTATAGGGATATTTTTTGTACTTTGGATTTTGGTTAGGTTTGAATAGTTTTGTACAGTCATGACAAACCAACTCCAACATTTAAAACTTCCCGTTTAGGCTTGTTATTCATTTTTTTTGCTCCATGGCACATTTGGTGTATCCCGTTACAAACTGGCACGTACCGTCATGACAAAATCACTCCAACATTCAAGACTTTTCGACATAACACAAAGGTATAAAACAATTGGTGATTAAAACTATTCATAAAATTTATTTGGGATGTTTTTTTAATAAAAATTGAATCTCAATTTTTAAATTAATTTTATTTTATCCTCGTTCAAACGGTATTGCTATCTCGTTCGAACGACTTTAGCTTTTCATTAGAAGTGTTGTTAGATCTTACATCGAATGAACATCCAACAAGGGTCTTCTGTTTGATTTCGTTTGAAGCTCGTTAGAATCTAGTTCAAATGAGATTGGAGTCTCATTCGAATGAACTATGTTTTTGTTCACACGAAATGCCTTTCTAGTTCGAACGAGCTTAGTTTTTGTTCGAATGAATTTTCCACCTCGAAATTTGTTCCGTGTCTATAAATACATGTTTTGAGTTCTTTTTTTGTGGGGCTTTGGAAAAACATAATTTGTATATCTTTATCAAAGTTTTTTCATCTTATGGGTTTTAAAACTCCTTTTGATTCACAAACACATCCCCAAATATACTTTGTTAATCCTTTTAAACCTTAGTCGAGTTATACTCATTATGTAAAGATGATCTCTATAGCTGACTTATGAAGTTGGAGGGATCATGAGTGAAGACTAAAGGTTGGAGGCTAGAGGATCGATGGATACCTGCTACCTGTGGATTGTAATGGATCTGAGTTGTTGTCTTTAGAAAGTTTTGTAAGAAAGATATCTTGTGAAACTATCTAAAGTGCAAAACTAAAGATTCTGCCCTGAAAAAGGATTTTTCCTCAAATCTGTTTGTGATTGCATGCGTAGTTTCTTTTCTGTTATTGGGATAATCATCATATGCAAACCTAATCTAATCAGAAATTAAAATTTTATTAAAATTTGGTGAAAATTGGATTTGTGTGTTGGAAGGCATTAAATTAAATAGGTTAACTCATTAATATTGGGCACAATCTCAAATTGGTATCATAGCCTCTTTATGCTAACAAGTAGTATCAGAGCCTATTTCATCCCTAACAACCAATCTAATTATTGAACAAAAGCAGTGTTAAGTCTAATATCATGTTAAAAAATTGGGGTTTTATCAAAATAGCCCATCTCAAAATAGTAATTACAGTTGCTTTTATAATAAAAAGGTACTTTATAATAATTCAAAGTAAGTACAATGTTGTTTAATCGTTCCTAAATCCTGATAATTTTAAATATGCCGCAACATCGAATAACAAATTATTACTCGCACAAAACTTGAAATGCATATAAATTATGGGGGTGTGGGAAGGAAAGTCAATAGGATCGAATATACACTCTATGTGAATTCCACATACTCCCGCATGAACATATATAAGAGTGTATGAATATGAACACTTAACTAAAATCACAAGATCATTTGAAAATGCACTTCTATAGGGAATGGTCTAAACAAAAGCCAAATTTGAATTTTTTTAAACAAAATATTAAACTTAATGAATTTAGCGTAAAGTAAATTTATCACTAGTTTTAAATAAGTTGTGATGAAACATATAAACCATTTTTTATCTTAACCTAATACTTGTCTAGGTTAGTGCAAGATAAAATAAAGTAAATCAATCACAACACCTGATGTACGAGGAAAATCGAAATGGGAAAACCTCAGACGGCCCAACCATGCAAATTCACTAGATAAAGGGTTTATAAAAGTCAACAAATGACTTACACAATGACTCAACGCCCTCGTAAGCCTTGACATGTCTTTGATCTTCAATCTCTCCTCCACAACCATAACGTAGGAATCCATCCACGCAACTGCCATAACTTGTGAGTCTACACATGCCTCGGTATCTACCGAATACCTCAGCAATCATCACACAATATGGAGTCCATTGTTTGTAAACAAATTCGGCATCTAATCCATTGCACGAAGCTTTTTTCTATCAAAGATGATGGGAGAATAATCTTTAGTGCCCACGAACTAAATCTCAAAGCATAGTATAATGAATCTTAGATCTAAAACTATTTGGGTGTAAACATAATGTTTAGGTAAAAGAAGAGATCTTTTTCGTAGAGTTTGGTAGCTCAAAATATAAGAATTTGTCTTTTAATAAAATGTTTTTGCGCACTCCTATTTATAGGAGATTTTCTAAAATCGAGATAAGGATGAAAATGAGTTTGAAAAATCTTGAATTTTACAAAAACTTATGGGCTTGTTCAAACATGGTACATCACGGTCGAGCAAAGTACCTCATCTCGTTCGAAGCAGATCCAAACAAGTCTTCCAATGAGATTATAGAAAAAATAAGAAATCGATCGTTCGAAGTTCATTGGAACCCTGTTCTAACGAGATAAGGTATCTCGTTCAAATCACATACCAAGTCATTCGAACATCCTCTCGAGAAATAAAAAAAAAATCTTCTAAAATGTACTAAAAGAGATAAAATCTCTGTTAAACAATTTTTTATAAAAAGCCAACTCCCAAGTATTAAGTTCCAAGAATCCAAATATATGTATTCATACTTGAGAGATCCTTGGAACATGATGATGAAAACTCAACACGAAACTTACCATGATGATTAACATAATATCTTGGAAATTACGTCTTCAAACAAATACAGCATAGGCTTAAAGGGAAACACCAACCCTAACTTATGACACCAAATATTTTATCCATAATTAATCCACTACTTACAAATTGACTTTTTGGAAACTTGACCTTACGAATATCCCACTTTGACTATTCATTGACAAAACTAAAAATAAAAAGTCATATGAACCATTAAGATCATCTAAAAGACTCAATCCTCAACTTCAAAAGGAAAAAGTACAACTCGACTGACTCATAAACTTGAGTAGCCTTGCTTGCTTGAAAAATTTAACGCAATTTGCAAACTGACACACTTAAACACACCTTTAAATGCAAAGATAATATAACAATATATACAATTTGTGAAAGAATAAAACTCCCATACGTCTCATGATCCCCTACTAGATAAGACGTCTCCTCCAAGATAAAATTATCGTCTTAATGCTAAAGTGAAAAAACCATTTCTTCCCACTTTTTGTTCATGAATAGACAAAGAAAGAATGCATAATAAACTATTTCTCCCTCGTAAACCATATCTCCCTTAAAAGTGAGAACATGTGATATCAATTGGAAATATAGAGGAAAGAATAATATCATGCAATGGCGTAAAATGCAACACACACAACATGGCAACACAAGTTCAAATAATCCAAACAATGATCAATCAATATTAATATTAATTAAACAAATGATACCAAATTGAATACATAATATGATCATATTGTTTGACAATATGAGTCAAAGATAAAGAACAAGAAAACATGGATTAAATTGAAACAAAAAAACTCAAAATAGACGATACCATATATATAAATACGCAAAATATAAAAATGACATACATGCACACATATATTTATAGGTATAAAAAACTCACAAAACAACACAAAACACATAAGCGTTACACACTAGCACAATATTGATGCGTCTAAACATGTGGGATGGGGTGAACAGCTTATGAACTAAAAACAAATGAATTATGACCCAATCACTCAAAAAATGTTCAAGAAGTTCTACTTGATTGCATTAAATTAATCAAACAATGATCTAGCTTTTTAGTGATAGATAAAATGAACTCTTAAATGGACAAATAAGCACACTGCACACTAGCCTAGAAAATATTGATGATTCTCAAATCAATATAGACAAATATGAAATAACTGAGATTCATTTGTGCAAACCCATGGATATTCAACTTATGACACCCATGGATATATAATTTTTTCACTCTCATGTTTGAAGGTAACAACTTAATTGAAGAATAAATGACATAAAATCTGGCCTTGACACTATTTTTTTTTCTTTGGCCTCTCAATTTTGTAAGCTCTTCCCAATGGTGACCTTTCATGCAAAAAACAGTTCTCCCTTCGTAACCATTTCACGTGCATACTTATTTTTTCAATAAAAGCACAAACTCATGGGAATAGGTTCTTACATGCTCAAATCCCCCAATCAAATATCTATATAATATGGGACAATGCTCTTATGAATAGTAACATCTTATCTCATCTTATATACGTAATCAAAGGGTCTATATTTTGCCACGTGTAGAATTCAAGGGCTAAGATTAAAAATGCTCCATTCTCGCAAGCAAAATCCTCGGTGGGTATCCCGTTTCCAAATCAAACCCTTATTTCACTTTCCACACACAATCAACAAAAACCCTGGCACACGATGTTCCAAACCTTCTCCATGGATGCGAACCCCCACTCAGATCTCCATCACCGTTGCCTCACGCATCCCTTATCTCCGCCCCCTCTCATCTCTACGTCGCCCTTCCCCACTACAAAACTACACCACGCCCTCACCCTCTGAGCTCCTCTCTCCCGCCTCAACTCCGTGTTGCCTCCCTCACCACCAGCCTCATCTGAAAGGTAGTCTTTGTTTATTAGATCTATTTCGATTTTGTTCATTTGGTTTAAATCTATTTACATGTATGTTTATTTTTTGGGTTGTAATTATTTATTGTGTTTTGTTATTTATTTTTTCTTTTCTAGGTGACATGATTATACTTGAACACCCTAAACAAGTATACTCCATTTCATTTTTATTGTTCTAAAGATTTTTATTGTTTATATTTTTATTATGTCTAAATATTTAGGGTTTTAGCAGATTTAGTTATTTGGCCCTAAATTAAGTGGAAAGTGTTCTTGAAAATGGTCCACTGATATTCAATTAGGCCATGAGCTACCTTTTTTTCATCGCAATTAGACCTCAATTTTTAATCGGGTTGTTATAGTTCTTATATATGGGTTTTTTGATATACGTATTTAAGTTCATTTATTGAGATGTTTTATGGAATTTTTTCTGTCATTTTCCACTCTCTAGCTCTACTTTGTTGTGGTAATGCTATTTACTTGGTATACTAAATCAAGATGATTTGTTCTTTTTCCTTAGTTTTTGCAATGAGTTAACAAATTTGATGTAGCCCATGTTGGATGTTATGAATCTCAAGTTGGTAAGTTTTGATGTTGTAATCAAATTATGTTATAATTTCAATATTTGAGTTGTTAATTTGATGTAGCCATATAAATGTATGCTAATTTTTTGCTTTGCAGTTTGGGTTGTTTCAAAACAAGTGAGCATATTGTATTCTCAAGAGGAGACAAACTTCTTTCTGGAATTTTAGTTTTTAATTGTCATTAATAAGTTTTGGTTCCTACTGAAATGGTTGTGATTTATTTCTCCTTTGTTTCAGAAGTTTTGGTACCATATTGTGTGAGATATTCATAAGGTAATATTAGCGAGAACTTCATATTTTAATTATTTTTCATTACAATTTCTTTGTTGTTGTGTTAAAAATAGCATTTTTGTCGATTCATAGAATAAGACGTAGATTAATAAGGGAAATGGTTGTTGATAAATCATAGGAGTTCTCTGGTGTATATCCTCCTAAATCACAAGCATTTCCAGTTTTTCCTTAAGCTTTGGGGTAGAAATTTAACTAATTTGAATTTATCTTTAATTTTATGGGAGACGGGTGTTTGAATAGTAACAACGGTGGTGGTGCGATCCAAGGGCATGATCTAAGGGTGCCATGTCATATGGAAGACATATGACACGGAAAAATTGGGTAAAAACATGTGTGAAACCAAAACAAAACCATACCTCACCCATGTCCCTCTTACTCATCTTCTTAGACACTCTTTTACCCTCGCACGCTGCCCCCTCCCACGCTCCTACAATGACACCCTCTCCCCTACTACGCTCACACCATTTTCCCTCTCCCACGCTACTACTTTATTCAACCACAAATTGGTATTTTAGATTTATCCTTCTCTTTTTTGTTTCTATTTTTGGGGTTTTACATAGCACTGATTTCTTGCTACTTATTTGTTGTTTATGTTTTATTTTTTAGGCCAATTAGAGAGTGCATATCATTGATTTGTGTTATGTTCTTTTTTCAGGTTAGTTTGAGGCGCATAACACTTATTTGCATACCCAAACCTAATTTAAGTTTATATATCTTATTTCTCACATTTTGTGCATGGCAATCCTAATTCACATCATGGAATCTCCCATCTCCCACCTTTTATGGTATACCTTTTATTCATACCCTAACCTTATTGAAGTTTATTGTTGAAGATAGAATATGATTTGTGAGTCTTTGATTTCAGAGTTTGTGCTACTGTTATCATGTGAGTGCATAGTTAAGATATAATATTGTATAGGTCATAATGAACAAAAAATGGTGCAACTCTTTGGGGAAAAAAATCTCTTATTTATTCTCACCTAGGGCCTGTCTCGCCGAACATTAAAATACTTGCTTATATATTTTAAGTATGACACTGAAATTAAAATGGTTGTTCATTTATTAATTATGTGCAGCTGTACATTGTCGTGAGCACGGGACTTGCCTTGGACCAAGAAATAACAATATCATGTCGACACATGGGCCATGCTCTTGGTGTTGATCATATGTCGACCCAAAGGTCCTAGAACCAAAGGTGTTTGGTGATCTCTCAGAGGTAGACATCATGCCTATTTTTTTAAAAATCTTTTATTTGTATTGTTTTAAATTCAAATACTGAGTTGATCTATGTTTAGCATTGCAATGTTGGCATCCTTAACGTTACCATAAGGCAGCCACTCCACACTACATTGTCTCTCAGCCTATTTTTTTCTTCGCTTCACCTAATGTGTCACATTAAAGACTCTCCATTATCTATTTTCCTCGAAGTTGTTTTTCCCCTCTTACATATCTATTTTGATAGCGTGTCAGGTAATGTTCTGACCCATGGGTTAATTTCATGGGTTAAATTGAATTTAGCTTCAAGTTCTAGGAAATTTCTAAAATTTTAAAGCTTTAGCATTATGCTTAAACTGGAAACCTTCAACTTTGTCAGGGCATTGTTTTAGCATTACCAGTTTTATATCCAAAGAAAGATATGAGAATACTATAGTAATTTAGATTTTGTTGGTTCATTAACTCTTAGAGCATTATTTTAGTTTTAATAATACTTTAGTAACTTTTTTGTTTGATTATTCTTTTCATTTCTGGATTGTGTGCTGGAAATTTCATTTGTAATTAGATATTTTCAATATGTGAAATTCAACTTTGTTTAGATCCAAAGTTGGTAATATTTTTTTAACTCTACATTCCAATTTATTGATTTTTTGCCTATTGTGTGATATTGCAATTTTGTTTGATGAAAAATTATTTTTTCCCTATACAAGAGGCGTGTAAGGAATGGATGCATTTTTTCCCTATATGTACCAATATGTATCCCGCTATCACCTATGGAATGAGAAGTGTGAACAAGAAGTTGCTGCGCTTTCTAAGGGTGGATACTCTGCTATTTCAATTGTACATTAGTACAAGGACTGAACAATTGGGAGAGCTTTATGAGTCACTCTTAGCTGCTAAAACTTGCCCGCAATCTAGAATGCCTTCAGTTGTAGAATTATAGGTCCACGATAGATTATAAAGTATTGATTGCTGAATTAAACTTATTTTTCCACAAACAAGGCTGATTTAAACTGATGATGTGTAATTAACTTCTTACATCAACATGGGATTTTTTTGAACTCTAGATCATTCAAAATATATGTTCTATTTTTTCTTCTTTTATTTGTTCCGTTTCATTTTTTAAGTTAGAAGATTATGGACTATATATGTGAAAATATATGTTCTGTTTCATTTTGTTTAAGTTAGAAGTTTTTTTCCATTTTTTTCCTTCTTCTATTTGCAAATATATGTGCAAATATAAAGTATGTTCTGTTTTTTTCTTTTAGATCATTTCAAAATATATGTGCAAATATATGCTCTCTTTTTATTCTTTTATTTGTTATGTCCCACAGCAACAGGGGATTTTAAAATGTGCATTTGAATGCATTTTTTTTCTTTTTTTTATAAAAATTCGTACAAATTTAGGACTGTGTACATGTGTACATAGTTTCTTTACATTCGTACTGTTTATTTCTTTGCATTCTTTACAGATTTAGGACTATGTACATAGTTTCTTTACATTCGTACATATTTTTTTTAAACAGTACGAATTCGTTTCTTTATTATTTTGATTAATCTATGTACCGCTGAGTTTTTTGGTATCCAACAAGTAGATGACTGAAAGCTTTGAAGATTTTGGTTCCCACGTGAGCTGGTGAAGTGTGCTTTGAATCACCAATTTTACTGTTTCAAAAACTCTTGACCTGTTTAATTTACCAAAATAAGCCAAAGGCATAAGGTCAGTCGTACTTTTAAAAATTCTTGACCTCTTCAATTTACCTAATGGCACAAATTATTTGTGCTCCGAACTGAAAAAGAGTACAAACTACTTGAGAAGCTTAATGGATGTGATTTGTCAACGAATATTGAATTTTTGTTGGTTTACAAGGTTTGTTTTTAATTAGTATCTAATGACAATGCAAGAAATTTTTTTTTCAACTTGCTATGCAGTTATTGTGACAATTACTAACATAGTGCTCGAGTGTTCTGGCCAAAAATAGTTTCAGCATATTGCATAACACAAAGATTGGGTGGTAATTTTTCCCCATGCCTCTAATCCATTGATAAATAAAATAGTTTACAAGTAAAAAAATTCAAGCGACATGATTCACATGTGTTCTTTCTAGCTCGATGCTTGATGTCCTATAGAAATTGCACATTGCACACCAAATTGTGGTGCCCACGCTTATGCAAAAGAAGATATGTTTTATTATGTTAGCAGTGCTAAAAGTCTCACTAATGTCATGTATTTGTTTTGGGTTATAGTCTTTAATATCTTAAGTTAGGACATTGCATTAGAGGTTTGCATTACTATGATTGGTCTGAATTTTTAACACGATATTTATTTGAGCATCGAGTTGAATAAGAGTTGACAATTAACTCCTGTTTGAGAAATTTTGTTATGTACAATCCTTCTCTTGATTTCTCTTTTCAAGCTCCACACAAGTGGAAATACTTTTACTAGGTAGCTATTTTTTTACTGTTTTTACTCATTTGAAGTTTTTTCTAGCAGGTGGAATACTTTGCACTGAAAATGGTGTTGCGTAGGAGTTGATGAATTTAGTCCTTACATTTTATTTGTGCACCTTTCAACTTAAAAAGGTCATGGATCCCCCAAAGTTTCGAGGAAAGGTAAATTATGATTCAGATGCCTTAGAGCAGTAGAGGCGAGGGAGTTTCCATTCATTTACTTGATATTTCTGTCATTATATTTAGGGTGTGATTATGCACGATTCTTTGTAGAACGCCCATAGTAGATGAAATTTCTTACATAGTTTTGTCCCCATGCATATTCAGTTTACATATCTACTGTGACATGGAACTCTTCCAATTTTTTATTCATCCTTTTTATTATGATATATTTTTATTATATGCCTTTCAATTTCATGTTGAAAGGTGGTAACTATAGTATGCACCTTTAAAGTATGATAACTCGGTATTTTTATCTTGAAATTAGGGATTTCTGCATTGAATACACCCCTCTTCAATCAAGTATCCAATATTGGAGTACTTTAACCAATGATGTGTGATAATAATTTTATTTCAACCATATGTAAGGTCAAACGACCCATGTACTTTATGAATGCGGTACCGACAATATATCTTTATTGTTAGTTATTATGATTCGTGGATCATATTGCAATACAATGCCATTGGCACGGGAATTCATGGATTTTTTCTCCGTAGAAGCTTGAGAATTTATTATATGTACAATTGTACGAGTACTAATGAATTTCACCCAAAGTGCATTAAATAATGTGGCGGTGCATTGTAATGTTATAAAGTAACAGTTTATTGCTCTTTGGGTCTTATTTCGTAGTGGGAAAATCATCTTTATAATTTTATTCATGAAACTTATCTATGTGTTTAAATTATACCCGAATTGACATTCAGGGGAAAATCATCTTTATAATTTTATTTTTATTTTATCTAATAAGCACTTTTGCATAATGATATGTTTGTTTGTCAACAATACTCGAGAAAACATTGAGTAGTTAGGCTTTTGCATTCACTCAACTCCACAATGAATTATGAAAAGATATATGTTATGTATAGTAGCAGACTATCAGTGTTGGGAGTTCCACAAGTCATGGCACCTTTACTCTTTTACTAATTTAATTGGGTTGTATTAATGTACTGTATATTGTTGATTGACACTATTATTTGCAGGTAAAAGAAATTAATGTAATATATATTGTTTCGAAAGTTGGGCAGTCCTACTACTGAGACAAACCAATATTAGGGTTTCTTATATCATGACTTTAGTTTAAGTCAAGCTTTGAATCTTATATTTTATTTTTTTTATCGCTGGTAGATATGCTTCAACCATGATTTATGGGAGAAAAAATCATTAAAACACAACTACAAAATAGGAGGGGAACAAACTGCAAAATCATTTCTAAACAATGTAGTTTCTAAACCCCATAATTTTAATTCACTTGTGTCCCCCATAATGCATTTAGCAATGGAACACACAAAAGTTTATGTCCAGTGTTTTTTATGCAACTGATTCTAATAGGGAGGGAGCGACCCTTATTTGGACATAAGTTGGATTATATAGTCTTTTAAGTAGAGAATGCGAAAGTCCGTCATCTTGCTATTAATTATAATTTTTCTTTTGTAAATTTTCTTCAATAACAGTACTGTGACATGGGTAATATTCTATTGTGATGAACTATTAATTTCATATTTACATTCACATGAATTGAAGGTTTAGGCAGCCTATTAAATTTATAGGTTTAGGCAGGTTTTGATCTCCTGGAATAAGGATATTAAATTTGCAGGTTTTGATCACCAAGTTTCCTACTTTGCAAGACGATGGTCCAGGAAACAATAACCATGGAAGGTTTCTGAATAGGGATATGTCGTCTCCAGGAGGTTTAAGGGGGCGCAGGGGTTCCAGTAGATCCCAGTTTCTGAATAGGGATATTTGCTTGGTGTTTATTGTGAACAATTTGATTATTGAACTCTAGGGGTCATATGATAACTAAATGTGAAAAAAAGAATCTTTTCATGAACAATGGTGTGTTGTAATGATTTTTTTATGTAGTGACATACTCCATTTTCTTATGTGTATAATTTGTTTATGTTAGTTTATGTTATTGAGTTGTTTCAATCCCGGCCCATATGTAGCGCTGACTCTGGATAATGTCTACAGTTTGTCTGTGTAATTTGGAAACTATTCTTGGTGCCTTAAGGGTGGATAGTCCTATAACAAAATGAGGTTATGGCCATTTTTTAAATTATACTTAGTTTTGTTTGGGAACGAAATTTTTTACATTTCGCAATAACTTTGAAATATTTTGTCGTTTTACGATTATGTATTTTAAAAAATTTCACTGTGCCTTTAGGCACGGGCATACACTAGTATATGTATATGATAAGATTATTAGGAGAGCATCTCACCTATCTCATGTAGCATATGCAGTTAAAATTCAAACATGCTCATACAAGTGTGTGATGAGGAATATGTAGAGTGAATTCATTAAGCAAGTAATTTTTAAACTATTCTATGCAAGCATGATTAATAACAATATAATTATTGAAAATCATAATCAAATGTCCTGTACGCAAGGAGCCATGGAAGGAAGCGAAGTCAAACATACCAATATTCCACACAAGATCTCTAAAACTAAGCTACACATAAACCAAAAATCTTTTTGAGTGTTTTAATTATTTTTTAAAATGATACCAAGTTATCATAAACAACTCAAATGAAAAATAAAATCTTTTTGTATTTTTCACAATGAGACTCAATAAAAGGAAAATCAAAATACTAAAGGATACACATCATGAAAAAACCACAATTTTAGTTTGGATCAAATTTGTGATGAACTCCCTCTCTCTCTCTCTCTCCCCCCCCCCCCCCCCCCCCTTTCTTATCCTGTATTTTACTCTTAGCTAAAAATAATTTTTAGAATTTTAAAACTTAGTGTAATATTTTTGATTTAACTGGTTTAATATTTAAACAGTTTTTGTAAATATACATTTTATATGTATTTTAACTCAAATGTTTTATATATTTTAATTTATTAGTTTAATTATTTTTCGTAATTTATAAAATATTTTTTGTATGTTTATATAATTTTTAAAATATTTAAAATATTAAATTAAACATCTGATTAAACACTTTTTAATAGTTTAATTAAATAAAAATTAAACAACATCAATCCTTAGGGTTTATTTTGGGTTGATCCTTATGATCCGGTTTTTCGAATGGGATTCATGCATTCAGCTCATGCGATTTGAGAACGAGTGAGCTAACAGGACTATTTGCACGTGTCTATTTGGCCCTGGTTGTTTTGACTCTGATTCCTCATATATGGGCTAGAAAATTATTCATGTAACCCCACCGAACATTATTTCTCGTTTTGTCTTTTATGCCCTTTATCCCTCTATGCTCTTTTATCCCTATGCCCTTTAAGTTCCTGGAATTATGGTTGAACCCCAGGGTCCTTCTTTGAGCCTATCAATACGAGGTTTGGGGTTGAGTTTTTGCGAGAGCCATTTTTTATTCAAAAACATAGTGTTATGCTATCAAAATTATTTCCCATTTTCTCTCTAAAAATTTCCTAACTATTCTACCATTTCTAAGAGTTTACCTCCCTAATCTCTACACCTAAACACTTTCTCTGTTTGTTATAAAAACATTATGATTTTTGAGTGTTTAATTTCATGTGTAAGGTTCGAGAGGTTGTTGGGCTTTTTCGGTTTGAAAATTTTTAGTATTTGTTCTGAAAGTTTAATTTCTTTATACTTTCTTGACTACATTTCTTTGGAGCTATTTCATGTGTCTTGTTGTGGTGGTCTAATATAAGTTTTTTTGGAGCTCAAAAGTTCACTTATGTGATTTTTGGAGTCTTTGAGAGTTCATCTCTTGAGTAACTTTTCTCTACTGGTGTGTGTATATATATATAATTAGAGTTTACGGTTCTGTGTTGAGTTGCATGCCTTTAATCTCTACTTCTCGTAGATCTAAACTGACCTAAATATTTTTATCATAAACTGGTTTGACTTAGTTTAATTGATATTCTTTGAACTCCTGTGGTTTTAAGATACCAACTAAATTTTAGTTTATTTATTGTGTAAAACTTATTTTGAGAAAGTATGGGGCCTCTGCATGTTATCTCTGCCCCAAAATCTAGTTTGAACAAGACTATCTGTTTAGAAATAATAACCTGATTTTTTTGTTTAATAAGATTTGTTTAGAGGTGTTATTAAAATTATTGTTCTCCTTCAATGTTTAACTATAATTGTTTTTCGGGAACTTAATTTTTGTTTAAGCTTTTAAGCATTTGAAATTAGACTTAAGTTGTTTCATTTTAGTGTTTGTGTTTTTTCTGCCATATCATATTCTTTGCTAATCGTCTTGTCATTATAAAAAAAATTGAATTTTTATGTTTATTCACTTCCGTTGATTTTAAACTACTAAAGAATGAGTTTAATTTGTCCGATGATTTAGTGTTTATAATAATTTCTATCGTTTTAAACCAAACTTGACGTTATTATTATATTGTGTTCATCGTCCCTGGTACTCTGGTTTTGAGTGTGTAGCTTTGAGTGTGTTTCCTAAGTTGTCACTACCTTGGGCTTTTTAGTTAAATTCAGTAGTTGTGGGGTTTTGTAGTTTGAAAATGGGCATACTCTTTGTATTGGCTAGACTATTTAATCTACACATTGTAATCTATAATTCGTGCTTAAACATTGGTTATATTGGACTTGGGTGTGTGCGTGGTCTTAGAATTAAGGGACCCAGGGTTTTCTTGTTAGTTGATTTCCTCGTGATCAAGCACCTCTTTTCCTCATCACATTCTAATTCAAATTTTATTGACTATAAAGGACGTCACACCCAATAAGTAAACTTTTTTTTGTGTGTGTATTTCAACAATTGAAATTTAAAAAGGGTTTTACCAAAGAGTTAAAAGAGTTTTAAATGATCTTAACTCATTAGAGTATTAGATTATTTCAAGTGGTATTAGAGCAACACGATTATTTTTTCTTAAAGTTTTTATTGACTCTTTATGATCCTAAAATCTTTCAAAACCTAATTTTAAATGGAACACCGTAATGGATGTTCCATGCATCCTCCCATGTTTGATGGTGCTAAATTTTCTTACTGGAAAGTAAGGATGGTTGCGCACATCCAACAACTGAGAGATAAGGTATTGGATATGGTTGAAACCATTTTTACTATGCCTACTAAACCTAATGGTGAAGGTGATGCCCAAAATTTTGTAAGAAACCCCCTTCCTATATGGAAAAAAGTGGAAAAACAAAATTCACAATATCCTAATAAAGGCAGAAAGACCATTTTTCAAGTTATGGTAATCTCAGCATGCACTTCATCGAAGTCAGTTTGGGATATTCTTATGTCTACCCATAAAGGGGACACTAGGGTTAAAAGGGATAAATAACAACTTTAAGTACACTTATATGACACAATGTTCATGAAAGATGATGAGAAGTTTGATGATTTATATCCTAGACTTCAAGACATAGTTAATTAATCGCATGCTAATGGAATTGTGTATGCTGATTCAGAAATATGTGCTTAGATACTTAAGTCTTTACCTATTACTTTTAATATGAAAATACATGCTATATATGAAATGGATGATTATAGTATGAATCTTCAACTGTTGTGTAGTAAACTTAAAACCTATTAATTACAAACTACCTTGATAAAAATCAAAGAGGTAAAGTACATGCACACACTACACAACCATCTTTAGTTTTAAATCTAGTGTAAATAGCCTTGCATTTGTATCTTCACTATCTAATTTAGATGACTCTTATGTCTTCCTTTAGTCATTTGATAATAAAATTTTCCTTTTATCTAAACAATTTAAGAAATTTGTTAAATATAGGAAGAAATCTGCTTCTAGAAAAGGCCAACCTAGTTATACTAACATGCCTCATGAAAAAAATTTGAAAAGACAAAATAATAAATAAATTAGTCATATTCAATGTAGGAAGTGTAATGAATTGGGTCATTATGCTAATATACGTTTTTCAAAGCATAATGGCAATCCTCGAATAAGGCCCATATATTTAAAACATGTGATGATAGTTCAAATAGTGGAAGTAGTGAAGGGTATAATAACGTTATGGTCTTTACTTTTGTGTGTGTTAATGAGTCTAAAAATGAGGTTGATATAAACTGTCTACCATGTCTAATGATTCTGACCTTTTTGTAGACAACAATGTGTTATTTTTTATAACGTTTCTTTAGCTACTAGGACTCGTAAACACAAACACACTACTGC
The DNA here is from genome assembly GCA_949130495.1 of Sambucus nigra. NCBI lineage: Eukaryota > Viridiplantae > Streptophyta > Magnoliopsida > Dipsacales > Adoxaceae > Sambucus > Sambucus nigra. The sequence continues at coordinate 203,226,002 of OX422216.1, forward strand.
CACTATTTCTAAAACCATTTATGATTGTAACTCGATTTGGGATAATAAAACTGGTTTATATAATGAATTATCAACTCAGACTGAATTTGACAATAACAATCATAATGATTATTTAAATTTTATGAAATTATACAAAACAAATTTCAAGAAGTGCACACAGTTAAGCAAAATCAATTATAGGTTGTTATATAAAATTCATGTCTTAAATAACCAAATTCGCTTAATTTCGGATGAATTAGCTATGCAAATGGTAGATCTTGAATCTAATAATCTCTTAGTCGAGAAAAAAATTTCTAAATTAAAATAAAGCACTTCTCTATAAAAATCAAACATTAGGCTGTCTTAAATGACTTTAATGAATTACAACTTCAGTTAAAAGAAACTGCTAAAAAATTGAATGCTTATATGACATCTAGCCTTTTTGTTGAACATATGGTTTGTTCTGTAAATACTCATATGGAAAAAGACGAAATTGGATTTAATGGAGAAGTTTTTCTGAATTTTTTTTTGTTAACTGTATTGAAGATTATCCAGAATCATCCATTATTCGTATGTCTATTCCACATGTCAAAAATCAAACTCAAACTTAAGCCAACTATTCTGCGAGCAAGATTTATTCATGTAGATTTTGTTCTAAATTTAGTCATTTAGAAAAATTTTGTTTTAAATGTTTAAATCTAAACAGTATAGGTGCCAATACTATTAGACGCATGATGCCTTTTAAAAACAGACCTGCTAATAGGACGCTATATCATTATGATTTATGCCATAAAGTTGGCCAATTAAAAAACTTTTGTTATAAATGTCAAAACTTGAATATAAAATGAAGGAATTCTAATACACCTAACGCACCTATAAAGACCAAATCTATTAAGAAGCCCACACCTAATAATCTAATGCCTTTGATATCTAAAAATATATTTTTTAAACTAAGGTAATTTGGATGAGGAAAGACGATTTAAATTACCAATTGAGATGTAATGTGTTGTACCAACATTAAACGATTCATATAAAAACATTTAATAGTGCTTATATTCGTACAGTTCTAGGCATATGACTGGGGGAAAGAAAGAATTTCCTCCTTAAAAACTTTTATTGGAGGAAATATGGCTTTTGGATATGGTAAAACATCCTGGATCATATACAAAAGAACAATTATGGTTGGTGGGATCCCTAACTTGGATGAGGTTTTACCCGTTGAGGGACTTAAATTCAACTTTCTTACTATAAGTCAATTTTGCAACACATACCACACTGCTAGTTTTTCTAAATATGAGTGCAAAATTATTAATTTAGAGGGTAAAACAATTCTTTGTGGTGTAACAACATCCGATAACTGTTATGCTATTATTCAAAACAAAGGTGTTGAAAATTGTTTATCCGCTCGGTGAAATGAGTTAAACTTATGGCATGAAAAACTAGGACGCATTTACTATGTTAACTTGCCTAGATTAACTAGTCAACAGCTTGTTTGTCATCTACCAAAAACTCCCAAAGTTAAACACTCTATTTGTGGATCATGTCAAGTTGGTAAGATGCACAAATCCGCTCACAAAAAGTAAAAGTTATTTTAACCTCTCAACCTTTGTAATTACTTACCATGGATTTAATAGGTCCCACTAGGACTACTAGTATGTGTGGCAATTTTTACATTCTTGTCAATGTCGATGATTATACTAGATTTACTTAGGCAGCTTTCATGAAAGAAAAATCCGACACTTTTCAATTTTTTTACAAATTCTAGTAAAAATTGAAAATGAGAAAGACATCCAAGTAACAAGGATCCGTGGTGATAGGCTGAGATAATTTAAGGACACGAGAATTGTAGAATACTATATAGGAAATAGGTATCAACATGAGTTTAGTGCAACCCAAACCCCTCAACAAAACGGTATTTCGAAAAGGAAGAACCAAACCATATAAGAAATGGATCATGTGCCACTTCACGCTAAAAATTTACTGAAATATTTTTGAGTTAAGGCTACTCAAACTTGATGTCACGTTACAAATCAGGTGTATTTAAGAAAAAAATAGCAAACGAACCTCTTCTGAAATTTGGTATGACAAACAACCAAATCTGAAATATTTTGGGGCCTTTGGTAGTGATTGTTATGTTTGTAAAGATAGAGAACTACTTTCCAAATTTGACATTAGGGGATATAAAGCTATCTTTTTTAGGTTATTCTTAGAATAGTCCTCCTTATCTTGTGTAAAACCTAAAAACAAAAACAGTTATGGAATCCATTGATGTTGTTGTAAATGATAGTGTTTCCCGTTACTTGGAAGAAAGTGAGAATACCTACCTATTGACAATACGGATAATGAAGATTTACAAAAACAGTCAACAGATAGTGATTTAGACACTCTACTACCTAATGAAAACGATGTCCCTAATTGGGTTAAGGCAAATCACTTGAAGAAAAACATCTTAGGAGATTTTAGAGAACCAATAAGAATTAGATCCCAATCTATAAAAGCCCTATTTTCTTCTTATGTGTGTTTAGTTGAACCTAAATATATAAAAGAAGATTTAATAAATGAGTCGTAGTTAATTTCTATGTAAGAAGAACTAAGATAATTTAAACTACATGACATATGGTACTTATTGCCTCATCCCACTCATATTAACGTAATAGGAACAAAATGGATATTTAAAAATAAGTGCGATAAATCTGGTAATGTCTTAAGAAACAAAGATAGACTAGTTGCAAAAGGATATTCTCAAATTGATGGAATTGATTTTGATGAAACATTTTCTCTTGTTGACATATTAGAATCTATTATATAGTGACTTGCTATTTATTGACATTTAAACTTTAAATTATATCAAATGGATGTAAATTTGCATTTTCAAATGGTAATGTAAATTTGCATTTTCAAATGGTAATGTAAATGAGGAGGTGTATGTTGAACAACCTAAAGGATTTCTTGATCCTTTCTTTCCTAATCATGTCTTTATACTTAAGAAAGCACTTTATGGTTTAAAACAAGCCCCCCATGCTTGATATGAGAGATTAGCAACTTTCCTAATGGAAAATGGCTTTAACTGAGGGGGAGTAGACCAAATAATGTTTATCAAACGTAACAAAAAATTGTTTCTTAATTGCTCAAGTTTACGTTGACGACATAGTTTTTGGGTCCATATCTCCCTTGGAAGATGAAAACTTTACTAATATCATGAAATATTAATTTCATATGTCTATGATTGGGGAATTGTAATTCTTTTTATGACTCCAAGTAGCACAAAAACCAGACTACATATTTATCTGCAAATCTAAATATGCTTTAGATTTAATTAAACATTTTGGTTTGACTATAGTGAAAACTGCTAGAACTCCTATGAGTTTGTTTGTCAAACTTTCTAATGACCTATCTGATAAATTGATAGATATTATGTTATATTGTAGTATGATAGGCAGTCTCCTTTATTTAACCATTAGTAGACTCGATATTATGGATAACATGTATGTTTCTGCTAGATATTAATGTTAACCTAAAGGTTCAACTTACATGCCATTAAACGCATTTAAAAATACATAAGCGGAACAATAAATTATGGTATTCTATACACTTTTGACACTGACTTTAAAATTATTGGATATATGGATGATGACTAGGCAGGTTGTATTGATAATAGTAAAAGCATCTCTGGTGGCTGTTTTTACTTAGGATACAACCTTCTCTCGTGGTCCTCTAAAAAGTCAAATGACGTTTCTCTTCCATCGACCGAAGCCAAGTACATTTCCTCTAACAATTGTTGTACTCATCTTCTACGGATAAAGAAAATACAGAGTGACTATAGCGTAAATGATTCTTCTGACTTGATTCTTTCCGATAATCAAAGTTCCATAAGTATTTCTAAAAATCCGTTTTTCATTCACGAACAAAACATATTAAAATCAAATAACACTTCATCCATGAATTAATCGAGAAAAACATACATAAGTATCTCAACATGAAAGACCAATTAGTAGATTTATTTACAAAACCTTTAGACAACTATCATTTTGAAACACTTTGAACGTCTATTGGTGTTTGTGCCTATCCAACATAATTTCTTAGTGGACCTTTCCGTAAGTATATTTATCTTTATATATTGTGATATTAACATTTATTTTGTATGATTATTCCCTACTCTTTGTCCCTTTGAAAGAAACATGGGGAGATTTTGAGACTCTTTGCTTTGTAACTCCTATCTTTTATATTTTTTGTATGTATTTGAGTTGCATGACTTTATGTTGTTAGTTGAGTTTATACTCTTCTCTATTAGGACACATGTTGTTAGTTGAGTTATGTACTTTTCACCTTCAGGAGTTTTGTGTATAGTTGAGTTAGGTATTTGCTTGAGTTTATTTCTTTTAGATTCTCACTTTAGTTTGTCTCAAAATTGGCCAAAGGGGGAGATCAAAAATACCTTATTTTAATTTGGCTCAATTTTGTGACAAACTCATTTCTCTCTCTCTCTCTCTCTCTCTCTCTCTCTCTCTCTCTCTCTCTCTCTCTCTCTCTTATCATGCATTTTACTCTTGGATAAAAATAATTTTTATATTTTGAAAACCTAATATAATATTTTTGATATAATTGGTTTAATATTTAAGCTATTTTTGTAAATATACATTTTTATATATATTTTAACTCAAATATTTTTTATATTATAATTTAATAGTTTAATTATATTTAAGAATTTATAAAATATTTTTATACGTTTTTATAATTTTTTATATATTTTATAACGTTAAATTTAACATTAGATTAAACATTTTTAATCATTTAAATTAATAAAAAATTAACCAACATCAAACCTCCGCTTTTTAATTATTTAGGGGTCGTTTTGGGTTGATCTTTGTGATTTGATTTTGGCCAACGGGGTTCATGCGTTCAACTCACGCCGTTTGATCATGCGTAAGCTGACATGGCTATTTGCACGCATCTATTTGGTCTAGTTTTTTTTTAACTCTTTTGCCCTCATTTATGGGCTAGCAAATTATGCATGTAACCCCTCGAATGTAAATTCTTGTGTTGTCTGTTATTCCCTTTATCCTCTGTTGTTTTTTACCCTTATGCCCCTTTAAGTTGCTGGAATTACGATTGAACCCCATGGTTCTTCTTCGAGCCTATAAACATGAGGCTTGGGGTTAAGTTTTTGCGAGAGCCATTTTTTATTCCAACACACAGTGTTATGCTGCCGAAATTATTTCTCATTTTCTCTATTTAAAAATTCCTAGGTGTTCTACCATTTTTGGGAGTTTTCCTCCCTAATCTTTACACCTGAATTCCTTCTCTGTTTGTCATAAAAACATCATGAGTTTTAAGTGTTTATTTTCGTGTGTAAGATTTGATAAGTTGTTTGGCTTTTCAAGTTTGAAGATTCAGAGCATTTATTTTGAAAGTTTATTTCCTTTAAACTTTCTGGATTGGGTTTCTTTGGAGATCTTTCATGTGGCTTACTGTGGTGGCCTAATATAAGTTTGTTTGGAGCTCAAAAGTTCATCTATGTGATTTTCGGGATTTTTTAGAGTTCATATATTTGGTAACTTTTCTCTACTGATTTATACACAAAATGAGACATTGTAGACACCACATTATAGGACCCCCTAAGTCTCTCCATATGTCCCTAGAACCTCCCCATTTCACTACAAAACCTAGGTCATACTTCGAGTATCGATCTAGAGGCCATTCGATGGTCTCGAGCCTTTTTTTTACTCCGATCAACTCTATCATCAACATAAAATCTCATTGAATCTTCTAAGGGCTCTTAATCACCTTTCTAAGAGCCCACCTCGTGCACAAATCGGCATCCCGATTCAGACAAACGAACCATTTTACTACCGCAAATCAATTTGGAGGCCACCAGGCCATCTCGGACCCCAATTTGACCCTATTCAACTTCATTGTCAGAGAGAAATCTCTCTAAATCTTTGAAGGGAAATAAAATCCTTTCCAATGGTCCGTCTCATGCGTGAAACGACATTACTGTCAATTTTCCCCTGAAAATTGATCTGGAGGCCACCGGGAAATTTCGGGATCCGTTTGGCCAAGATCAACTCTTATGCTCGAATGAGACTAAATGAATATATGAAGGGCACTTAATACCTTTTCCAACAGTTTGCCATGTGCACGATTATGACTTACGAACGGATGAATGATTTGTTTTACTCTAAGAGGTCACTAGGCACTTCCGGGCCCCAGTTTACAAAGGTAAACTTTTTGAACCAATCAAAGCTCTTTGGAATGTCGAAGTACATCACCTAAGATTTCCAACGGTCTACCCCGTGCGCAATTCTGACTCACCATTCGGACGAACGATCCATTTCTGTCCGACGATCTCTCGTCCAAAGGACCGATGTGCTCTTCCGAGCCACATTTGACCTTAAGTCAACACCCGAACCCAGGAGATGTCCAAAGGACTCTTGAAGGTATCTTAATTAACTTTCTAACGGTATGCCCCATGCATGATTTGGATCAATAGATTTTGTTCTACGACCTTTTTTCCATAAAAAATCTATACAAGACTGCCAATTTGGCATGACCTCTCTCCCAAATCACACCTCAGATCCATGAGCATCAGTGATCTTAGAAACATTCTCTCAAAATTGGTGAAGTTTCTTCATATGAAATTCCATTCAATCTTACATTCCCATCCTTCTCATACCCAATTTGGCAAAATCTCTTTCTCTCCCATCTAACATTCATCTCACGTTCAAAATCAAAGATCAAGATTCAAAGAAGGTCCAAATCCTTCCTTGTCACTTTAAATTTCTTATTTTTTCATAAAATTCATTAGATTCATAATTTAGTTTTACTTTAGTTCATACATATTAACATCTTACATTTTTATTAGTATATTGCACATACCTTATTTTCTATAAAAACCTAAACAAACAAACAAAAGGGTTACGCCTATAAATTCCAAAGGGGTTTTTCCATCACACGTTTTCAAAACTAAAAACACATTTTCTACAATGCACATATAATAAAACCCCATTCAATTATATGGGATAAACCCCACCTTTATGCCGCACGCGAACTATCTGGACTTTGATGCCTTTATAGGCTACGTAGGCGTTTTGGATTAATATGCGAAACTCGAGTCTAATTTTCCAATTTTCCAATTTTCCCAAATTACCCATTTTTAGCTTTATCATATTCTTGCATTATTATACATATTATATTGTGATCTTCGTTAGCGTTCTATCCAAAATATATTATCGTTTCACCATAAGGACCAATATTGTGACATACGCTTAAAATCGTATTTTATATAGAATATTTTGGGAACATTCCTATGTATGACCTCACTCTATCTTTTCTATGATATGAGTTGGGATTTTTCGATTTCCAATATATATACACGCACACACACTTCACGGAGAAATAAAGAAAAATAATAACACAAGCCCATGAGAAATCGAAAAGGCGGGATGGGTGCCTAACACCTTCCCATTCTGTAACTTAGCCCCCAAACCCTTCAAACTATTTCTTTCGTAATCATCAGTTTATCTTTAATGCCGCTCTCTCGGGGCGGCGACATGTTCTTTTGCCAATTTTGTGTAAAATAGGTTGGCGACTCCATCTCTTTACATTCACCCCACACCAACGACGACCGAAGCATTCCAAGAGGGCACGAGACCTTTTTTCATCCCCCTTTTTCTTTTCCCAAACCCCGTTCATGGGAGGAAGGAGAGAGAGAGAGGGAGGACATCGCGAAAATTGGGATGGCCACACACAAAGACACAGACACACATAAAATCAAAGTTTATGGTTTCTTAAGTTTCATGCCTTGAATCTTTACTTTCCGTAAATATAAATTGACCTAAACTTTTTTTTTTATCATATATTGGTTTCACTAAATTTAACTGATCTTGTTTATTTTACACCAAACTCTCGTGCCTTTGAGATCTAAACTGATTTTTAGTTTATTTGTTGTGTAGAACTTATTTTGAGAAAGTTTGGATCCTGTTTAGGTTATCTCAGCCCCAAAATCTAATTCTAAAAAACTATCTTTTTAAAAATCATAACCTAATTTTCTTCTTTAATAAGATATGTTTAAATGTGCTGTTAAAATTATTGTTCTCCTTGCATGTTTAACTAGATTTATTTTTTGTGAACCTAATTCTTGTTTAAGATTTTAAGCTTTTGAAAATTGACTTAGGTTGTTTCATTCACTAATTGAGTTGTTTATTCCCCGTCATATTTTTTCCTGATATCATCTTGGCATTAACACAAAACTTACTTTTTAGGTTTATTCACTTAGGTTCATTTAAAACTACTAAATAAGGACTTTAATATGTCTAATAATTTAGTGTTTATAATTTTTTTTGTTCTGATTAAACCAAACCTTGCATTATTATTTTGTTATGTTCACCCTCAGTGGTACTCTAGTTTTGAGTGTGAAACTCTGAGTGTGTTTCCTAAGTTGCCACTGCCTTGGGTTGCTTAGTCGAATTCATTAGTCGTGGGGTTGTGTAGTTTGAGCATGGTTATACTATTTATATTGCCTAAACTATTTCATTTATGCTTTGTAATGTGAAATTTGTACTTAAACATTGGTTATACTGGACTTGGATGAGTGCAGGTTCTGGGAACTAAGGGACATGGGGTTTCCCAATTAGCTGGTTTCCTCATGATCAAATATTTTGTTTGCATCTATGTTCCTTATTCCATTACAATTCAAATTTAATTGACTATAAAAGACATCACACCCAACCTGTAAAATTTGTGTGTGTGTATGTGTTTAACCTATTGAAATTTAAGAAGGTTTTTACCAAAGAGTTAAAAATGTTTTAATTAATCTGGACACATTAGTGTATTAGATTATTTCACATCATACAACTTGAAAGTAGATATAACATTAAGTACAAAATCTAGTGTATGAAAAATATGCAAGCAATCACGCATAAGATATTGCTTGTGAAGAATCACATGAAAACTTATGATAATCAACCAGTATAATATTTATTTTCTCCAAGATGTATTTCCTAACCCAAATAGATGAATACCTAATGCCACAGGTTTTATCAACCATGGTTACAAGAGATGTAGACTTCCTAAGACCTCTTCCATGACCGTAACAAAACACCTTAGCGTGACCTTTCCTACCACAATGCGAACAGATGTAGACATGAGGAATGTCACCTACGAGTTGACCTTTTCTAACATCATGGTCAATGGTTGACATGATAAACAAACGTTGGCTATGGATTTAGGCACATAAGCATTTGTATTATCAAAGACACTACTGAAACAACCAACACTACTTAACTCTCATAGATCATCTTCTAACTTCAAAATTCTAGAGTCAAGAAAAAAATTACCCTCTTTAAAGTTTATGGATTCATTCTTAATATTTTTAATCATTCCTAGAAAGTTATATCTCTCCCCATCAATTCAAGCGAACTTATCCATAAGAGTCTTCCCACGTGCCCTCAATTTTTTTATCAGTTAATCAATATCCTCAGTGACATGTTCACTAAGCCTAGAAACAAACATCTTTGTGTCTTGTTATTCATTATCTAAAACTCAAAATCTATCATCACTCTCTTTCTTAGACACTTCTAATGTTTTAAAATAATGATTCTTATGTGATAGGACATATTTTTGTAATATATATTGTTATTTCAAAAACTGTTAATAAAAAATTCTTTTGGTACCTACAAATACACTAAAACATGTATATGAATAAGTAATGGTCAATCCGTGCTTCTTAATGTGGACAAGAGTAAAGTGAAGACTTAGTAATGATTTTTAAAATAATGGTTAAGGGATGTTTATACTATTAGTGATGAACTAATAGTTGAACTAAATTAATTAATATAAACTAAAATAAGAATTGAGTTAAATTAATAAATATGAGAACAAATAAGGGAAGAGAATTCACCTCCATGATTTAATTATTTATTTTAATTAGGTGACTTTTAATTTTAGAATACTCCAAAATATATTTAAATTAAAAATTGACTCTCGTTACAAATGTGATACAAATAAAATCTTCTTTAGAAAATTAATTCTAGACTTTCGTTAAACACTAAAAAAATAAGACTCAAACTTTTCTAATAAACCACCCGTTAGGGATCATTTTTTAAATTATCTAAGTCCTTACAAATTAGTTTTAGAGTTAGAAATTTTTAAAACAACATTTAACTTAACAAATGCCTATCTCTAGTCTAATTCTTAATAAAATGATGTAATAAAAATGATGGGATTTTTCTTAATGACAAGATCACCCCATCTCTCATCGGAGGGGAATTTTTTATTCATTAAAAATAAATCACCTTCTCTCAAAGCATGACTAGAACCGAATGCTTTCTCTCTAAATACACTTTGATATGTAAAAGTATAATATCTATTTTCACATAAACATAATAAAATTAGAAATTTTAAAACTAAATTAAATAGAAAAAGAACATGAAAGTTTTATCTCTCCCCTTGAATGGGGGTATTTAGCCTAACATGTGAATTATTTTTGGATATAAAATTTAAAAACAATTCACTAAAGGCATAAAAGAAAGAATAAGATATGAAGAGAACAATACATAAACCAAGTCTTCTTGTAATTTCATCGACCCTCCAAGCTTAGGAATTGAAGAGTACCGAGAAATATGAATTTTATGATAATATTAACCTTTAAAAATATATTGTAAGGACATTGTCTGTCACAATTTAGTATGTCGTATACCGCTACAAGTTGCTACAAGTTGTCAAAGTATTGAGAAGCTTACATCTACCAAAGACGAATCTGAATTACATGAAGACTTCAACATTCAAGCCCAACACGAATGAATTCGGTAAAATGTGTTTAAGTTTCATTTACATTTCACATTAAAAGTGTTGGGATATTTTTTATAAATGTTCAAATGGTTTTTGGAATTATTAAAAAATGTTTTTTATTTTTCAAAAAACATTTTATCATAAAAATTTAGGATAAACCTTTTCTGATATCGTAAATAGTTAAACAGTCTTAAGTTTTGAGGTTTCCAAGACATATAAAAGAATGAAGATTTTTTTAAGTTGCGTGTATGATGTCGTTCGAACGACATTGTACCTGGTTCGAACGAGATCGTACCTGGTTCGAACGAGATCGTATCTCGCTCAAACGACAGCATATGTCGTTCGAACGAGATGTGGTTTAAGCTGACACGTCACTGCCTTGATTATTATTATAAATAAGGGTGTCAGGCTTCTGATTTTCTTCTAGAGAAAAACTGGTTTTGACAGAATACATTTTCATAATATTCTCCAACGATTTTGAGGGTTCATTACTTTTGTGTTTACAATTCACAATCCCAATAGCTTTTGTGTGAGTTGTTTTTGTGGAACCCAAAACATAGTTTGCTATTGTTCATTCTTTGTGGGGATATCTCTACAACTGAGCGCTGCGTGCTATTGTGGAGTGAGTCTCGACAGAGTTTTGTGACTACGTGTCATTAGGTAGTGTTGCGGTGTTCCTGGGTTGAAGACTGGACTACGATTCATGTAGGTTCGCTGAGTGTATTTGAGTGTTAAACTATATTTGAGTGTTAAACTATATTTCATTGTAACCGAGTAAGTTACGATTCACAATTACAACGAAATAAAAAGGTTTTTCCCTGAGGGGATTTTTCCTGAACTTTGTGTCACATATTTTATTCATGTTGATTTGACACTTGCACGCACGTTGTTATTTGAGTTTAAGGGCTGAATTGTTTTGATTCATAAATTGACTCTAATTAAATAAGTTTGTGATTGAAATTTGTGCAACTATTTAAATCAGTATCATACACATAAGGCTTTCTCAAATTGGTACCAGAGTAGGTTATGCCAATTTATCGCGTATTCCCATCTTTCGCAAAAAAAAAATTGTGATATTGATTTTTTTGAAAAATTCATATTTTTTAATTTTTTACAATGTTTCCAAGTGAAAACTTATATAATCGGTTGCCAATTTTTTACGGGTCAAAAGCCCAAATGAAATTCCATTTAAAAACAATCGATGAAAGAGTTTGGATCTTTTGTGAAGGAGGTTGGAATCCTCCCACTGTCACCGCAAATAACGTCATGAATTTAAAACCTGTGTCAGACTGGACTGAGGAAGAGTTTACGTGGAGTTCTTACAATTCATGGGGGCTTAATGAAATTTTCGGACACATCACCCCTGACGAGTTCCGACTTATTATGACGTGCACCACGTCTGAAGAAGCGTGGGATATTTTGCAACTCACCCACGAGGGTACTAACGCGATCAAAGAGTCTAAAATACAAACTTTAACCACTCAATTTGAGACAGTCACTATGTTAGAGAATGAGTGTTTTGACGAGTTTTATGCACATTTTTCTGATATTGTCAACGCTAGTTTAACCTAGGTGAGCCTATACTTGATGCGCGAGTGGTTTAAAAGATTTTAAGATCACTGCCTAAAGGTTTTATCCCTAAAGTGACTATTTTGAATACCTTAGGAAATTTGAATCGTCTTAAATTGGAAGAGTTGGTAGGAGACTTACAAACGTATGAAATTGACATGTTTCCCGACACTGTAAAACCTAAGGATAGAGGGTTAGCACTTAAAACCCAATCTAAGAAAAAGAAAGTGGGTTTTTGTGAGTCCGAGTTCGAGCCTGAGTCTGAGTCTGATTTTGACATGGCCCTTCTTGCAAAGAATTTTAAAAAATTTCTCCAGTTTTTGAAACAAAATTCTTCCAATAAAAGATTTTCGGAGAAAAACAAAAAGAAAGACAAGGCCAAAGAAATCGGTGAGAAAGACAAAGAGAAAGAGGGTGAAGAAAAGTTTGCAAATTTAAAATGTTTTGAGTGTGAGGGGAAATGGCATAAGTCGTTTGAGTGTCCCACTAGGCTTAGGAGAGAGGGGAAGAAAGTTTCCATGCCCACCACACTTATTGATAGTGAGAGAGATGAGGACGATGAGTCCAATAAAAGTTTAGCACATGAGATGTGTGTAGCTTTTCGAGTCGTGTGAGCACACTGTAACAACCTGTGACTTTGGAGACTGAGAAATTAAATTTTGGGAAATAAAATTTAATTAAATTAGAGAATTTTCAAATTTGGAAATTGAGGCCCAAAAATAGTGAACATTTCAAAGTATTTCGGATGATGATTTTGAGAGTACCATCGATCCCGGAAGGGTCGAGATTGTCAAAATGACTGTCATTGGATTTTATTTCGGCTTCGGAATATTTTTAAGTCAGTTTGACTCGAATTGGAGTGAACGAATCATTTAAAGTGTGTATTAACATTTAAAATTGGGTTTATTGTTTTAAAGGATTAAGAGGCTTACGGATGACACCTTCTCATTAGACAAAGAGAGAAATAGAAGGAAAAGAGAGAAAAGAAGAGAGAAAGAAGAAGAAAGAAAGAGAGAGAGGAGAAAAAGCTTGGAGATTCCGACCCAAACGCGATCCCGGGGATGATCCATCCTCTACAAATCTGAGGCAAGTGTTTAATCTTGCTAAATAAGTCATTTGTGTATTTTATTTCATAATTTGTGGTTTAAAGAAATGGTTTTGGGTATAAATATCAAAACCTAGATTTTTGGGTTTAATCTTGAAATCAATGTTTAAATATGGGTTTAATGGTGTAAAAATGGTTGGGATCAACTTTGGGTTGATTTATTGGCTTAGAATCATGTGGTGATAAAGATTTGGAGGTTAGAATAGAAATTTTAGGGTTTAGAATTCGTGGGTTCAATGAAGAAGAAGAACCCTTCAAATTCTGTAGACCCGAATCGATTCGCCCCTTACTCGAATCGATTTGGCCTAGGAAAAATTGGCAGGTCTGCATGACCGAATCGATTCGGACCCAAGGAGAATCGATTCGGTTTGGGACAGAGTCCCAGGTCCTTTGGACCGAATCGATTCGCAGTTGGAGCGAATCGATTCTCCCTTGAGACCAAATCGATTCGGGCTGGGCCGAATCGATTCGAAAACATGGCTGTTTTAGAGGATTTTTCTAGGATGATATCTAACCCTTTTCGGTTGGGTTTATTGGTTTGGGGCCTTATATTATGATGTAAGAGATATGTTTTGGAGACACACAAGGGGTTTCTCACAAATTGTGATTATGGGGACTCATGGGACAATTTGGGAAAAATATCCATGTGTACTTTTGGAGTCGTGTATAGATATTGTGGGGAAACCCCATTGGGATTGAGAATCCTACTTATAGATCCAATGTAAGTATAGATGTGAGGGGAGGCTAAGAACTCTTAGAGAGATTTGTGAGGGTATGTTGTGAAATTTCCGGGCCGACATTTATATCGAATCGTTATAAGGATAGAATATTATTAAGATACAATTAGCGGCCAAATGGAAGAGAGTGGTCGCATACCCTTAGAAATGATAAAATTTAAGGAATAAATCGGAGAGGTGTTGGACTAAGGGATTCATGAAGGTGATTGAATCCGTAGTCGAAATCGAGAGTGATGCGATCATATTTCCAACTAGAGTAGAGTGTGAAAATATAGTTGGAGTAGATGTTGTTTATCGGTGTGTGAGTTACAACGGGTATTTTCCCTAAGTAATGGGATTATTTGATGAATGTAAGATTGAGCTTGAGGTTTATAGACTATTAGTTATGTGTATACCAGTAGTCGAAATTATTACTAGATGCATCAATGTGCTCTCGGATATAGATGGTATGTGTAATGATGGTTTCCTACACTAAACTTTGGGTGATAACCCAATGGTTGAATATAAACATATGTTTTTGGCAGACTATTCATCATAGGAAATATGGATGAATATGGTTCAAGTGAGGGATCGTATTCACATATCGAGGTAAATTAAATGAGTTTTTAGTGATGGCTTGTATATCGAGGATTATGTATACTTATAGCCGAGTTTATATATCTTATACTTATGAACGAGAATTAGTTCGTATATATAGATATATGGATATGTGAATCTATGTATATGTATCTATATGGATATGATTATATGGATATATTTATGTTGTGAATATCTAAACCTTATGTGATGGTTTAATATTTGATCATATGATGGGATCATATGGATGTGTATATATTGTGCATGTGAACGATATATATACTTATGTGGTTAAGCATACCCCGCTCATGCTATCATTGGGAAGTTTTCGCGCAGAGGGTGAGCACCCTGGCTTGAGGAGCAGGGTGTGGATATTCCCCAGGTCATAGTCGTCCAGTGTGTTATTATGTGATATATATTTTTGGGGTGGGACGTGGTGGGTATGTCTCGTCTCATTGACCGGTTAGGAGCTATGACCGCTTTCCGGGACGTCGTGTGCATGAGTTTATCACGAGGTGGGTGTCGTTGATCCCCACCAGGTGGTCCCCAGTATTGCTACGTGAGCCGGGCACTGGGAAGATGATAGCATGGTGCATTTTATCGGCGATATATATAGCCGGGTATATTTGCATGGCCTTTGTACATCATATGTAGTATGTACACTTGGTCATCGGAATGGATGATTGGTATATATATATATATGGTTAGAATAAATGCATATATATATATATATATATATTTATATATATATATATATATATATATATATATATATTTATATATCCTATAGATGAAAGGATATGGAATTTTATGGAGTACATCTTGGATGCTTATGGTGTACTAGATGATTGGGGGTTGATGTATCGCATTTAAGGAATATTTCGGTTACATCATCCCAAGGATATCATTTGGAGACTTTGAGTTGTTCTCATATGGTAATCTATATTTAGTAGTATTGTATGTATGGCATAATGGATCTCTATGATAGACGTTGACAAGGAGTAGTGTAACGGGGTGGTTCCTTGTTTGGATTTCTGTTTGCGAGACACCCCATGCACGAAACGTAGTGCAATGTTGAGATTGGAGAAAAGTTTTGTCTCTAATTAGGTATGGCATAATTGATCTCTAGGATCGACGTTGACAAGGAGTAGGGTAATGGGGTGGTTTCTTGTTTGGATTTCGCTTTGCCAGACACCCCACGCACGAAACGTAGAGTAGCATTGAAATTGGAGAGAAGTTTTGTCAATAACAATTTTGTATGCCTATTATTTAGAAATTTAATCATATGTTTCAACCCAAATGTATATGGTAACTTATTAAGAATTATAATTGATTAAATTATAAACCGGAATCCATTAAGCCTAGTGTGGCATATATGTTTGAAAATAAATAACTTAAGTTTGTTTTGAAATAGTGGATTCTTGGGTTATGATAGGAAGGCATATCTCGTGGGTATAGGCTAGGCCTATAATAAGTTAGGTTGTCCTATAGTTGGGGTAATTTAACTAAAATCTCAGGACGCGAATAGGTGCGCGCCGTTAGATGAGAGGTGAGTTGGGGTTTCACGAGAGTGCGATTCCACTTTAATTATGAAATAAGTGCATCGATATTTATTGTGCACGGTTAACACACTTGCTAAATATTTTCACAACTCGGGCTCTGACCCGTTTACTTTTCTTTCCTTCCTGTATACATATATATATATATATTACTACAGGTGTCCTATCGCATGGATGTCGAATGACCTTCTATCCAGAGTCTTTGGAGTCGTGACAGGTGTGGACTGTTGCGGGACGTATAATGTAGTCGCTTCCAACTTCTTTAAAAATCTAGGTAGGATTCATGTTGTATATTGGGTTTGTACCCAAGGGATATTAATATACATGTTTATATTTATTTCATTTCAGTTATTGTTTTGGCTGTGACCCGACAATTTATTCGGGTTTATCTCCTTCTGGCATATTCAATTGTAGTTATTAATTTTATTTATCATCATTCTAGTATGCATCTTTCCTTTCTTTGTTAGTAGTTATAGTGTTGGTTCATTATCTCTTGCATATTTTATTTAATTTTATCATCTCGCTTATATGATATCGGGTAGTTAGTCGTATATTATGTAGTACGGACAGTTGATGTTGAGACTGAGCCATCTGAGACTCCTGATTTAATATAGTATAGGGCTGGCCACTCGTTATTATTTTAAGCGGGGTGTTACAGATGGTATTAGAGCATCATGTTGTAGAGTCTTTGGGATCTGTGCGAGTTTTCTGCATTCTTCCGTTAACGCTCTTGATATAAAGCCCTACTATTAGGTATGTTATGTTCACTGCGCTTATCCTCTTCTGTGAAGTGTATTCACTTGATCGACGTTTTGATAAGAGTTTCTCTCGTTTCAGACGTCACCTAGATTATGTCGTCTAGGAAATGACAAAATTAGAGATACGATACCCATAACAGATTTTGGGTACGCTTTGATCGGGGACATTTGTTTCTCCTGATTTCGGCGAAGATATAAGAAAGAGAACTCGAGCAGTGGTTCAGGGTGTCCTATCGGTGGTTGAGTATGAAAGGGGAAAACCTACTCGAATCGAGAATCTTGGACTTGGTAAGGTAAGTCTGAGGAGAGGTATATAGTATAGTCCTTGGGAGGTTTAGATTGAGAAACCTGTCAACCTTTGTTAGGAAACCTGGTGTTAGTGACTTTTCCCGATGTGAGGTATGTGGAGTTGTCCCAATATCGGGAGTATTGCCTTCTGGGAAGAGGGAGTAAGAAATTGGAGACTCAGTTTCGTTAAGTAGAACTGAGGGAGTTTTCGGTAGTCGTAATTGCGTTTTGTCCTTCAAATGGTTAGGAAGGACTTTGAGGAAGGTGTTTCTCTTATGGAGAAATAGGTTTAGGAAGAACGGTGGTCCTGGAAGGAATAGAGGACTTTAAAATAAGGATCCAAGGATGAAGTAAAGCAATTGGATTATGGAAGTATAAGGTAAAATACCTTTCTTTGGGTTTAAGTCATGCTTTGTGCGATATCGGGAACGTCGAGAGTTATAATATTGAATTCTGGAGGTGCGGAATGTTAAGGTTTGTTGAGTAGCGATTATAAGGTTATTGTCTTATGGGTAGGTTAGGGTGTGTAATTATAGTGTTCCAAGGAGGGAAGGACTTGCTTTGAACGGTGTTTTGGTGTGATGTTTAGGAATGGTATAACTGAGAGGTTCAAAGTTTGGTAGATTTATTTTGAACGGAGAATTTAGCCCATAGTTGTGCTAGTTTTGAGAACTAGGTATTGACTAGAGTGTTGTATTTGTTGAGGCCTTGTGTCCTAAACATAAGGTGTTTGTTTGGCGTGTCAAAAGACGCAGAATTTATTTATATATCATATTGTTACATAGGCCTTCGGGTGATATCCAAAATATGAAAATCTTTTTATAAAAACTTAACCCTGGTTTGACTAATCTCAATCCCTGACCTAGCTACACAGTAGTGTATTGGGAGGGTTCCTTGTTTGGATTTCGCTTACGAGACCTCCCCCGCACGAAGGTAGCTAGTGTCAAGAATTGAGGAGAGTTCAACCATTGAAAATTTTCAAACTTATATATATTTAGTATGTTGTTATAGATTATATTGCTGAGGGTTATATTATGAGTTGAGGCTAATGGAGACTGATTATTATTCTACGAGTGGAAGCTCGGATACGGGGTGTATGGGCGCCCCGGGTAGTTAGTTTGCTTTAAAGTCTATATGGTTCAACGTGAGAACTAGAAAGGATCGGTATAGTGATCCTGAGAGTTGATGTGAGGACTAGATAAGATTGAGGTCCTAGGCACATCTTAAATTTTGCGGGCGAAATTTTTGTAAGGGGGGAAGTATGTAACAACCCGTGACTTTGGAGACTGAGAAATTAAATTTTTGGGAAATAAAATTTAATTAAATTAGAGAATTTTAAAATTTGGGAATTGAGGCCCAAAAATAGTGAACATTTCAAAGTATTCCGGATGATGATTTTGAGAGTACCATCGATCCCGAAAGGGTCGAGATAGTCAAAATGACTGCCATTGGGTTTTATTTCGGCTCCGAAATATTTTTAAGTCAGTTTGACTCGAATTGGAGTGAACGAATCATTTAAAGTGTGTATTAACATTTAAAATTGGGTTTATTGTTTTAAAGGCTTAAGAGGCTTACGGATGAAGCCTTCTCATTAGTCACAGAGAAAAATAGAAAGAAAGGAGAGAAATGAAGAGAGAAAGAAGAAGAAAGGAAGAGAGAGAGGAGAAAAAGCTTGGAGATTCCGGCCCAAACGCGTTCCCGAGGATGATCCATCCTCTACAAATCCGAGGCAAGTGTTTAATCTTTCTAAATAAGTCATTTGTGTATATTATTTCATAATTTGTGGGTTAAAGAAATGGTTTTGGGTATAAATATCAAAACATAGATTTTTGGGTTTAATCTTGAAATCAATGTTTAAATATGGGTTTAATGGTGTGAAAATGGTTGGGATCAACTTTGGGTTGATTTATTGTCTTAGAATCATGTGGTGATAAAGATTTGGAGGTTAGAATAGAAATTTTAGGGTTTAGAATTCGTGGGTTCAATGAAGAAGAAGAACCCTTCAAATTCTGCTGACCCGAATCGATTCGCCCCTTACACGAATCGATTCGGCCTAGGAAAAAGTGGCAGGTCTGCATGACCGAATCGATTCGAACCCAAGGCGAATCGATTTGGTTTGGGATAGAGTCCCAGGTCCTTTGGACCGAATCGATTCGCCCTTGAGACCGAATCGATTCGGGCTAGGCCAAATCGATTCGGAAACATGGTTGTTTTAGGGGATTTTTCTAGGATGATCTCTAACCTTTTTTTGTTGGGTTTATTGGTTTGGGGCCTTCTCTTATGATGTAAGAGATATGTTTTGGAGACACATAAGGGGTTTCTCACACATTATGATTATGGGGACTCTTGGGACAATTTGGGAAAAATATCCATGTGTGCTTTTGGAGTCGTGTATAGAGATTGTGGGGAAACCCCATTGGGATTGAGAATCCTACTTATAGATCCAATGTAAGTATAGATGTGAGGGGAGGCTAAGAACTCTTAGAGAGAGTTGCGAGGGTATGTTGTGCAATTTTTGGGCCGACATTTATATCGAATCCTTATAAGGATAGGATATTATTAAGATACAATTAGGGGCCAAATGGAAGACAATGGTCACATACCCTTAGAAATGATAAAATTTAAGGAATAAATTGGAGAGGCGTTGGACTAAGGGATTCATGAAGGTGATTGAATCCATAGTCGAAATCGAGAGCGATGGGATCATATTACCAACTAGAGTAAAGTGTGAAAATCTAGTTGGAGTAGATGTTGTTTATCGGTGTGTGACTTACAACGGGTATTTTCCCTAAGTAATGGGATTATTTGATGAATGTAAGATTGAGCTTGAGGTTTATAGACTATTAGTTATGTGTATACCAGTAGTCAAAATTATTACTAGATTCATCAATGTGCTCTCGGATATAGATGGTATGTGTAGTGATGGTTTCCTACACTAAACTTTGGGTGATAACCCAATGGTTGAATATAAACATATGTTTTTGGGAGACTATTCATCATAGGAAATATGGATGAATATGCTTCAAGTGAGGGATCGTATTCACATATCGAGGTAAATTAAATGAGTTTGGGGTGACGGCTTGTATATCGAGGATTATGTATACTTATAGTCGAGTTTATATATCTTATACTTATGAACGAGAATTAGTTCGTATATTTAGATATATGGATATGTGAATATATATATGTATCTATATGGATATGATTATATGGATATATTTATGTTGTGAATATCTAAACCTTATGTGATGGTTTAATATTTGATCATATGATGGGATCATATGGATGTGTATATATTGTGCATGTGAACGATATATATACTTATGTGGTTAAGCATACCCTGCTCATGCTATCATTGGGAAGTTTCCAGGCAGAGGGTGAGCACCCTGGCTTGAGGAGCAGGGTGTGGATATTCCCCAGGTCATAGTCGTCCAGTGTGTTATTATGTGATATATATTTTTGGGGTGGGACGTGGTGGGTATGTCTCGTCTCATTGACCGGTTAGGAGCTATGACCGCTTCCCGAGACGTCGTGTGCATGAGTTTATCACGAGGTGGGTGTCGTTGATCCCCATCAGGTGGTCCCCAGTATTGCTACATGAGCCGGGCACTGGGAAGATGATAGCATGGTGCATTTTATCGGAGATATATATAGCCGGGTATATTTTGCATGGCCTTTGTACATCATATGCAGTATGTACACTTGGTCATGGGAATGGATGATTGGTATATATATATATATATATATATAGTTAGAATAAATGCACATATATATATTTATATATCCTATAGATGAAAGGATATGGAATTGTATGGAGTACATCTTGGATGATTATGGTGTACTAGATGGTTGGGGGTTGATGTATCGCCTTTAAGGAATATTTCGGTTACATCATCCCAAGGATATCATTTGGAGACTTTGAGTTGTTCTTATATGGTAATCTATATTTAGTAGTATTGTATGTATGGCATAATGGATCTCTATGATCGACGTTGACAAGGAGTAGTGTAACGGGGTGGTTCCTTATTTGGATTTCGCTTTGCGAGACACCCCACGCACCAAACGCAGTGCAATGTTGAGATTGGAGAAAAGTTTTGTCTCTAATTAGGTATGGCATAATGGATCTCTATGATCGACGTTGACAAGGAGTAGGGTAACGAGGTGGTTCCTTGTTTGGATTTCGCTTTGCGAGACACCCCACGCACGAAACGTAGAGCAGCATTGAAATTGGAGAGAAGTTTTGTCAATAATAATTTTGTATGCCTATTATTTTGAAATTTAATCATATGTTTCAACCCAAATGTATATGGATAACTTATTAAGAATTATAATTGATTAAATTATAAATCGGAATCCATTAAGCCTAGTGTGGCATATATGTTTGAAAATAAATAACTTAAGTGTGTTTAGAAAGAGTGGATTCTTGGGTTATGATAGGAAGGCATATCTCGTGGGTATAGGCTAGGCCTATAATAAGTTAGGTTGTCCTTATAGTTGGGGTAATTTAACTAAAATCTCAGGACGCGAATAGGTGCGCGCCGTTAGATGAGAGGTGAGTTGGGATTTCACGAGAGTGCGATTCCACTTTAATTATGAAATAAGTGCATCGATATTTATTATGCACGGTTAACACACTTGCTAAATATTTTCACAACTCGGGTTCTGACCCGAGACCTTGAAAACAAAGAAATATAATAGAGATTTAGGTCATCGGGTTTTAGATTTGGAAAGAGGGAAGGAAGTTTTAAGGAGGGAAAAGTGTGACTTGACCGACACGGTGTCTAGTTTCATGACACGTGTATCCCAACTCGACAGTAATCTCGAACGTGCCCGCGAGGTCAAAGTCCCTTTAGAGAATGCATCTAAGAAAATTGAAAAGAGGGTTATTGATCCCGTTTTGGGTGGTGGTGAGTGTTTAGGAAAAGGTCATGACGGTGTATCCAATTCTATTGTTGCACCCGAGCCAGTTCCCACTTTAGTGACTCGACACAACCCACCTAGGCATCCCATACCAATTAAGAGAGATCATCCTATAGTTTTTGAGAGATGTGTACATAGGCTGGTTTATGTGTGCTCCCATTGCAAAAAGAGAGGACACCTTAGGAAATTTTGTTTTAAGTTAGGTAATGCGTCACGGTTATTTTCTACCCATGCTCGCACACATGCACCCTCCCATAATACTTTGCTTGCATATAATGATTGAGAGCTTGCACATATTCGAGAGCAAGTAAAGTTTTTGGTTAAGACTTCTCATGATTTGATGGTGTTGTTTCAAAAGATGTCATCGTCTTTGGAAAACTCCACCGCACCTACTGGATGAGGTCTAGACATATTTTTGCTAGCAAAGGATAATTCACATAATAACACTTTTTCCTATTGCTAGTATGTACCATTCGTTTTATACCTTATTAGCATTTTTCGTTTGCTTTTCTTAGTTTTGGTACTATTTTAGCATTGTTTTAGATATGTTTGCCCATTCCAGGAACTGTTTTCCCAAAAAATTTCCCACTAGACAAAACTGCATCATTTTCTGGGGTTACTATGTTCTCGTTCGAGTGAGATCACATGTCGCGTGATGTTGTCGTTATAACAACAATTGTTTTCGTTCGAGCAACTCTGTGTTTCGTTTGAACGACATGATTGGGTCCTCTGGATTTATCTATTTGCAGTTCTCTATTTCACATTGATATATTATTTGGTACTGATGGGTTGTTTCTGAACAGTGTTCAAAAAAATACAAAAAGATTTTCTTTTTTATAAAATTTTGAAGAATCCAAAAAGAATTTTGTATTTTCTTTGCACCTTTTATGAATTGACATTTAGGATGACCAAGTCACAACTTCATGCCATATCCATTTGACTATTTGATAGTGTTTTGAGACACTATGTTGGGTCATTCATGTGCTTTACAAAGTTTAGAGTCTTTGAGATGATATAGTGTTTCTATCTACATGATTGACTCTGTTTGTCCTTTATTGCACACATACATGGATTTTTTTGACTTTTCTTCTTATCTATCACATATTGGTTGAGTGTTTCCATCTCAATTCTGTCTATACAATGAACCAAATGCGATATATCTTGACAAAAGGTAGTGCATGATATAAATCATTTGTGAGTTTTGTGTATTTCATTTTGAAAAATGGGGAAGGACTATGAAAGGTACTCATTTATCCTTTGCGATTAAACCACCGTTTAAATGGACCTAAAAAGTGAGGAGTTGAAAATTATCCAGGGTCCAATGAGGTTTAAAAGAGCCTGAAAAAAATTGAAAGGCAATAAAAAGAAAATTATGCCAAAAATGGGCCAATAGGTTTTAGTTTCATCACCTCATAAGAAAAAATAAAAAGCATTATCTTTTAATGAGGGACTTTGGATGGAATTTATAAAATTGTTTACACGTCCTTGAAAGTCATGAAAAAGGATTACATAGTTTTGGACCCTATCGGTGTGGAAATCATTTATACTTTGATTTGTTGATATGATTAAGACGATGTAATCTAAATTCAATAATTTTACACCAAAGGACTGTTTTTTATGTTCATTCGTTAGGAGTACACTTATGCACTGTGCACATATGATATGATTGAGTTTATTTTCCTATCGAATCTGTTCACACCCATTCATCCCGTATCCATGATTTGGTTGTTTTAGTCTAAATTCATGGTGTGATTTTTGTAACATCATTTTTTGCATTTTTGTATAAAAAAATCTGAAAAATCAAAAATAGTTTGTTTACGTGACACCTTGATTTGATTTATGTGGTTTATTCTTTTCTTTGTCTATTTTGGTCAAATAAAAAGGGGGAAAATGAATTACGATTTTATGGGGGAGTTTTAGTATGGGGAGATTTGATTATAATTTCATATTTATGTTTATATCATTTCAAACTTGATACGTCATGAGGTTTTCTCTTTGTCTCATGTGTGTTGGTACAATTGAAGCACATTATGTTGCACACCCTGATGAGAAAAACTTGGAGTTTTAAAAAGTTGATTGATGAAGCATCATTTGAAAAGTTTGAAGACTTGATAGTTTATCTTTCCATGTTTGAGTTTATGGGAGGGTATATTTGTATAGGTATTTTAATTTTGATAATTCGGATATTTTTATTATGTACCAGCATAGACATAGGGGGAGATTTTTAAGGACATTGTCCATCACAATTTAGTTTGTCCTATACCTATACAAGTTGCTACAAGTCGTCAAAGGATTGAGAAGCTTACATCTACAAAAGACGAATTAGAATTACAAGAAGACTTGAACATTTAACCCCAACAAGGACAATTTTGATAAAATGTGTTTAAGTTTCATTTACATTTCGCATTAAAAGTGTTGGGATATTTTTTATAAAAGTTAAAATGATTTTTTGAATTTTTAATAAATGGTTTTTTTATTTTTCAAAAAACATTTTATCATAAAAATTTAGGATAAACCTTTTCTAAACTCGTAAATAGTCTTAAGTTTTGACGTTTCCAAGATATATAAAAGACTGAAGATTTTTTTTTAAGTTGCGTGTATGATGTCGTTCGAACGACATCATACCTGGTTTGAATGATATCGTATCTCGCTCAAACGACAACGCATGTCATTCGAACGAGATGTGGTTTAAGCTGACACGTCACCGCCTTGATTTTTATTATAAATAAGGGTGTTAGGCTTCTGATTTTCGTGTGGAGAAAAACTGGTTTTGACATAATACGTTTTCATAATATTCTCTAACCATTTTGAGGGTTCATAACTTTTGTGTTTATAATTAAAAATCCCAATAGCTTTTGTGTGAGTTGTTTTTGTGGAACCCAAAACATAGTTTGCTATTGTTCATACTTTATGGGGAGATCTCTACAACCGAGGGTTGTGTTCTATTGTGGAGTGAGTCTCGACGGACTTTTGTGACTGCGTGTCATTAGGGAGTGTTGCGGAGTTCCTAGGTTGAAGACTGAACTGCGGTTCATGTAGGTTCGCTGAGTGTGGATTCGAGTGTCAAACTGTATTTCATTGTAACCGTGTAAGTTGCGATTTATAATTATAGTGAAATAAAAAGATTTTGCCCTGAGGGGATTTTTATTGAACTTTGTGTTGCATATTTTATTTATGTTGGTTTCACACTTGCACACACGTTGCTATTTGAGTTTAAGAGCTGATCTTTTTTTATTCATAAATTGACTCTAATTAAATAAGTTTGTGATTGGAATTTGCACAACTATTTAAATCGGTATCATACACATAAGGCTTTCTCATATATCTCACAAACTCTCAATTTGCATCTCGGAATATAATTTATTTCACACAATTCTCTAAAAATTACAAAAGAAATAAAAAGATTAAAACTACACTAATCTAATTTAAACCTATAAATATGAACTCAGGGATGCATAAGTTTTCCCTTTAAATGAAGACCAAATCCACTTTTTATAGTTGGAATTTAGGGTTTAAGGGCAATTTGGTATTTTACAAAAAGATTTTTTAATAAATTAAATAATAAAAAGGGGTTATCGGTGAGGAATTATTTTACTAAAAGGCTAGGGCTGCTAATAATTGAGGTGTGGGAAAAATAATAATTTTTGTCCCTTTTAAAAAAAAGAAATTTAGAACAAAGGAAAAATAGTGGAGGTTTTATAAAGAAATAAAGAAATGGGGTGGAAAGTGGAATAATTGGAAAAATATAATCGGCTTAACATGGCTCGACAGGACACACGCGAGTGGCGCACAAAAGCGCGTTTCTCCACGAATGGATGGGTTGTATCTAACGCCTGAATCATTAAAGCGTGGACTGCCCAAATGGTGCTACGTGGCGCCATCAGTATTTTAACAAAAACTGGGGTAATCCCCCTCCCCCATGAGAATAAAAAGTGGGACCATTATGGGTTGCAAAACAATCCTTAACACTGAGCCACCATGGGCTCAGTAAATCTAACTCCCAAAAATATACTTATGCCTTACATAATTCTTGATTTTCCTTTCTAAATAAACTCCAAATGTCAATACCTTTCACATACGACCTCCAAATGGCGAACCACAAAAACCGACATGACCCACATTTTGAAGCCGAAAAATTACAATAATGCTCAAGTCATGGGGTTTGACTTTGGGTATAACCCAAATCTTTTACTTTGACTGTCCTCGACTAACCCACTGTAACAACTCTCACTTTTGAGAACCTATTTTATATTTATTTGCTAGGTATAGTAATTAGATATAAAATGTTGGCATGTGGAGTAAGTATTAATTTAAGGAAGAAAAGTTAATATTTACCAAGTTACTGCATATTTACCTTATGTGTGGGTGAATATCACCATGATGTGTTTTATTGTGTCATAAGATTTAAAATGACATTTTGGCTAAAAATGAAACCGAAACTTAAAATGAGTTATAAAATTTCCAAATGATAATTTGCAGGGCGTAGTTAGCTCCGGAAGGTGCGAGGTAGTCAAATTATGTGCCATATTGTATTTTGAGGTTTCGGGCACTTTTGACTGGTTTTAGCTTAAATGTGTAGTTGCGTATTATTTATCGCGATATTGATCACTTAAGTTGGATGTTTGGACTAAGACCACTATTTAGTCTCCCTAAGTCTTCTATATTCCCTAATTGTATTCCTAAACCTAGAGAGAAAAGAGAGAAGAGAACTTTGGGAGAAAAGAGAGATTGAAAACTTGGAGATTGATCTTGTCTACAACTTCATCAAATCTGAATTAGCAAGATTGAGGAAAGTTTTATACTTGCTATTATATGATTTAAGTGGAATAATTAGTGTTGATAGTTGTGGTTATGTATAGTTTAAGAAAGTTAGGGTTTTTATTTGATTTATGGGCTTTGAATCTTTGGAGATGGATTTAATTGGACATTGGTGTAAATTATGGTTGTTGGATGCATTTATAATGAGTTGGTGGTAATAAATGATAAGGGTTTGGTTGGTTAAAGTTGGGAGAGATTTGGAGTCCAAGACTCCCTAGCCAAACTTGGCAAATCTGCAGAACCGAATTGATTCAGCCTGGCCGAATCGATTCGCCTTGAGACAGCTTCCAGGTCTGAGTCGACCGAATCGATTCGGCTCGTCCGAATCGATTCGGCAATTATGCAAAAATTCATTTCCCCTGACCGAATCAATTCGTCTAGTTCGAATCGATTCTCTTTTCTGAACCCAAATTGATTCAGCTAGTCCGAATCGATTCGGAAATCCTGTATTTTTTTTCTTTTGTTTTTCTTTTTAATTTTAACCCCTTTTCTTTAAGCTTAGGACCTAGGAACCTTCTTGAATGAAGTAAACTTAGAGTCCTAGAGTTTTAGTTGAGTTTGGTCGTTACCCTAGAGTTGAATGGGTTCACTTGGGGTTCATTCCATGGGTACAAAAAGTGATGTTTAGGCATTACTTTTTATTTTACAAATTATTAGGAATTTAGAGTTATAAGCCCATACTTGGAGATGTTAGGGGACCTATTGATGTATATAACACCTTAGGACTCATAAGATTTCGGTGATCATTTGGGAAACAATTCGGGACATAAATATGATGAATATTAATGAGAAATATTCAAGGATTATGGTTTCAAATAAAATGAAACACACATGTGATTAATGGTAATGATAATGAGATTTAATTGGTAAATGTTAATTTAATTAAACACACCTATCTAAGTGCTATCATAAGGGAAGCTCGCGCATGAGGTGATGTCCCCTGACTAGTGAATGCAGGGAGACTATAGTCCTCGGCCATAGGCGGGATTTTTATATGTTTTTCTGCGCTAGTGAGGTAATTCCGGGTGTGGTTATGATTCACTCGCAGGCTTATGACCACTTCCCGACGTGCGTTAGGTGCCCAGGTTGTCTTGTATAGATAGGCCCTGGAAGATGATAGTCATTTAGGGGCGCGCCCAGTGGGGAAACTCGGAGGGGTGGTCTTAGAATCGTTATATGTATAAGAATATAACCTTTCTAAATTAAGTGGGACTTGATATTTGTAAATTTCCATAAGAAAAGATGATGGTAATTATATTCCTGTTAAGGAATGGAAAATGAAAAGACATGATGAATAATGATGTTAAAATTTATTCTCTTGTATAAGTTTATAACTGCTAGGATCATTTAAATTGTCTTAACATGTTTTGTAATTAGGTTGCTAGATCTTCATCCATTTCATTCATGATAACTGTCCATATCTATCATGCTTATTGTTCTTCTGGTAATCATATATAAACCGGGCCCTGACCCGTTCATTTTCCATGTTGTGCATGTTATTGTATCCGCTCAGGTGCTCCTCCGCAAGGCCGTCCGTTGTGATATTCCTATTCCAAATACTTTCGAGGAGTTATGAGATATTGCAGATTATTACAGGATATTTTGTTATCCACTTCTCTTTCTGAATTCTAGATATGATCGGGTCTTTTCATTCAGCCGTGTGTGGCCCAACTTTTGTAATTGCTTAATGGATGTATTATGTAAATTATTGAGCTGTTGTTATACCTCGGATGTAACTATTGACCAACAGATTATTCAGTCCTTTTATTGTATGTTGTTTCCGTATTAATATAAGTTTCTTTGGAATTCCACTTTCTTATTAGATTGGGTTATATAAATTATCTTCTTCTCTTTTAATCAAATTAAAATTTGGCAACCCGTTCTCTGATTTATTGGGTGGTTTTTCCCGTATACCTATTTTATTGTTTTGATGCTGACAATGATTTCCATCCATGATTCCGTTATGTTGAGGTATCGGGCTGGCCACCCCTTATTTTGGATCACAGTTGTCACACATGGTATCAGAGCATCAGGTTATAGAGTCCTTAGGAATCTGTGCGGACGCCTTATATCTTCAGCGTTGCTTTTGATTTGACATTGAGCCTTAGGATTAAGATCGTTGATTTTTCTTAGGAAATTTCATTTTTAAATCATGAGGTAGGACCCATATAATCTTTTGCGCATTCGTGTGAGATTCGTAGGTCGATTGAAGAAGGACGCCAAGGAAGGTGGTTGTGAAGGCGTCATGAGAGGGGACTACTAGGAACTGTAAGTTGTGGTCAGAGATGAGGACTGCCTTGGAGGTCGCTCCCTTTTTGTAGCATATTTTTATATTGCTACTGCGATCGCTAGTTATAGTAGATATAGTTTTCCAAGTACTGCTTGAAGTAGAGAGTGATACTAAGCTTGGGACTCCAAGTGATGTTAAAATTTAAGTGGGGAAGAGCCCGTGGCGAGGGCCACATGTTGAAGTAAGATGGAAGTGATGCGTCCTCATTTGGTGGATGCACAAGGTCCAGGAGTTTCGCCTAGAGGAGGGGTATAAAAGTGCCCAGGTTATAAGGATGGAGGAAAATCCTTCACCCATTGGAGTAGTATTGAAATGGTGGGAACGTGGTTGCAATAATTTTGGGTACAGGAAATTTTGTCCATGGAGAAGCCCGGTGGATACTTGCAACAGCGAGTTTCTCTGGGATAACTGGACTGATGCGAAGGTGGATTCTCAAATGTTCACACAAGGTTCGGTCGGAGGCCAACAGTGAATAAAGAGTTGTACGGTTAGGGAGGCCGTGCACAATAATACGATTGGTATAAGGAAGAAAGAGCCCTTCGGTTGAACGGTAGGCTCCAAAATAAGTGTTGTTAACACTTCTGAAGGATCAGTGTTCATGAAACCCCTTTTGGTGGACATCCGCCCGGGGAGGATTCATTGAACTAACGAAGGGGAGGCCGGTAGCTTGCTCTCTTTTGTTGAGAAAGAAAAAGGGACTGCGTCGGTAATTATTTACCCAGACTTAGCCGATATACTCCCTTTTCGAGTGTAGTCATAAGTGTAGGTTTTTTGTATTAAGGCGGTGAACAGAAAACAACGATCGGTGTTTGACGCGCGCTACTTTTCACCCTTAATCAAATATCTCTGTTGAAGTTATGGGAAAAATTATCCCCCTCGCTCTCGTTGACAACGAATTAGCCCTCAATGTTTGCCCATTAATAAACCTTAATTTCCTGGGATTGAAAGTGAGAGACCTTGCTCCAACCTCTACTGCCGTGCATGCCTATGACAACAGCCGCCGAGAAGTAATGGGATCTATCAATCTTTCAATAAGGGCTGGACCTATAAATCCTGTTGTTGAATTCCAAGTCATCAACATCCTAGCTTGTTTCAAACTA
Organism: Sambucus nigra; assembly: GCA_949130495.1. NCBI lineage: Eukaryota > Viridiplantae > Streptophyta > Magnoliopsida > Dipsacales > Adoxaceae > Sambucus > Sambucus nigra. Next base: position 203,256,489 of record OX422216.1, read on the forward strand.
TTTCTCGGATGACCATGGCTCCACAGTATCAAAGGGGTGTCTTGTTCCCTTCATCAGAAATTGAAGTTATTTGCCAATAGACAAGTTATCACCATCTTGGGAGATAATTAAAACACCGAGAATGCAAGCACCAGTAATCCGGTACTCGATATACAACATAAGGGGATGACTTCAAAGGCATGGTTTATCTAGAATATGATCCCCATGGAAACGTCAATGTAATCCAAATGTTCAAGAACATGCACTTCATGCCCAGACTAGGGCTAGTTCAAAGATAACAAGGGATAAATGAACCTATTGTGTTGAAGGAGGCCTTTCCTCCCTGTGACTTGGGCTATTAACCATCAAAAGTAGAACTTAGATTGATCCGACAGCCTCGACTGAAGAGAAAGTTAGAATGCTCCAGAACTATCTCGAGAGATTCCCTAAATGGAAGATTCACCAGAGAGGGTGAAGATTTCCCCTTCTGCGGCTTCCCTGAACCTTTATATAACCATGTAGACAAGAAGATAAAACCAGGAATGGAGATCTTTTTTCAAGACAGCTACCCAAGGGATGAAAGTTCCCAGCGCTATGTACAACCACTCACTGAAGAGACCATAGCTGATACCAGGGATTCTGAAGACAATGACTTTGAGGATTCATTCAACTTATAAATATTGGGGTTAACACTCTGCATTATCCACTCAGGGACTACATCATCCATTCCATCATACCTCATCAAAGATGCTAATATACCTCTTCTCAACTGACATACTGTACCTATGCCACCTGTTGATATTCAACCTAACCCTAATGTTTATCCCCTTTCCCCTTTAGTTGTTTCCTCTCACTCTAATGTAATTGAGACCTCTTTCGATGAGGTTCTCAATTCAATTTTACCTATCAATGAAATAAATGAAGATTTTGAGTATCTTGTTGTGCCTTACATTAATTATCTTGATTCTAATCAAACTCTTGATGATGATGACTTTGCAAATGAACAATTCTTAATTGGTCTAAACAACATAATCGCATTCAAGTTAATGAAAATGAAACTATTATTATTAATCTCGGTTCTAGTAGCTAAATGTGCAAGATTAGGATAGGGGTTACCCTTAATGAGCACGAGAGCTTGCAACTCGAATAGCTACTGAAGGAATTCGTGGATGTCTTCTCATGGTCCTACGGTGATATGCCCAACATTGACCCTAAGATAGCACAATATGAGATTATAACTTTACCAAAATGTTAACTAGTCAAACAGAAGATGCGAAAGCTTCGCACCGAATGGTTACTCAAAGTGAAAGAAGAGGTAGTCAAGAAATTGAACGTGGGATTCATTCGAGTAATAGAGTATCCCACATGTCTATCTAATATCCTACCCATGCCTAAATCAGGAGGTAAGGTCTGTGTGTGTGTCGACGATCGAGACTTGAACAAGGCCTCTTCGAAGGATGATTACCCACTACCCAACATTGATATGATTATGGACAACACAGCCAGTCACGCTCTCAAGTCATTTATTGATGGGTTTTCCAGATATAACCAGATCAAGATGCACCCTGATCATCAAGAGAAAATAACATGCATAACCCCTTGGGGAATCTTTTGCTACACTGTCATGCCATTTGGTCTAAAAACTGCAGGGTCTACCTACCACAGGGCTATCATAACCATTCTACATGATCTGATACACAAGGAAGTCAAGGTGTATGTAGATGACATGATTATCAAGTCCAAGACTAGAGAAGGTCATGTTCCCTCTCTTTAGAAATTATTTGAACGACTACGACAATACCAAATGCGTCTTAACCCACACAAATGTGTCTTCGGCGTTACCAAATGGAAACTCTTGGGATTCATGGTCAGTGAGAAAGGGATAGAAGCAGATCCTTCTAAGCTAAATCCATACTTGAGATGCCACCTCCTCGAACGGAGAAAGAAGTCCGAAGATTCCTTGGGAAATTACAATACATCAGCCAATTGACTTCCATATGTTAACCCATCTTCAAACTCCTCTGAAAGGATTCAACCAAAGTCTTGAATTAAGTGTGCCAAGAAGCCTTTGACTGAATTAAGAAATACCTAACACGTCCTTCGGTGCTTATGCCATCGTAGCCTGGTCTTCCTCTACTCATATACCTAACCGTGACTAATACTATACCTGGGGCTTTGCTAGTCCAATATCTTAAAGAAACCCGCAAGGAGAAAGACATCTACTATGCCAGTTAAAAATTGGTCAGTTATAAAGTTAACTACACCACCTTAGAAAAAGCATTGGTCGCTCTTGTCTGGGTTACCCAAAAGTTATGAAACTATATGCTCGTCTTCCCCATCAGACTCATATCCTGGATGGATCCCAGCAAGTACCTACTCGAGAGGCCCACCCTATCCAGTCGAATGGTCTATTGCTTGATGCTTCTAGCCAAGTTTGATATCACCTATATCACACAAAAAGCCATGAAAGGAAGAGCCATCTTTGATTACCCGCTGACTACCCGATAGAAGAATTCGATATCTAGATTTTTGAATTCCAAAATGAGAATAGCCTTTGTGCCTCCCAAAAAGATCTTCGATGGTAAATGTTCTTTGACAGTGCTGCCAACAAAAAATGATATGGCATTTGGATCCTCCTAATTTCCCCTGATGACTCCAACACACCCATTGCCATCAAATTGGATTTCCCATGCACTAACAACATGAATGAATATGAGGCATACACGGTAGGCCTCAAAGTTGCCCTCAAGAAAGGAATTTGATACCTCGATGTCTACGGGGATTCATCCCTCATCATCGGTCAAGTACTTCGAAAATGGAAAGTCAAGGATGAGAAACTCTTTTTATGCCCACCTTGAAGAACTAGCTTCCCAATTCCAAGAAATCACATTCCCCTACCTTACCCGAGAAAAAAATAACATGGCTGATGCTCTTGCCATCTTAGCCTCCATGATTGACATGCTTGAAGGAATAACCATGGCCCCTTTCCTTGTCCAAAAATAAGACAAACTAACCCACTACTACCACATCGAGCTCAGCACGATGGAAGAACCCAAAATAGCCGACTGCTGGTACTATGACATTTGGCACCTCCTCAAACATAGTAGGTACCCCTAAGGATCCAATAAGAAAGACCGATCAACTCTCCGCCGACTGCCAACCCAATACATTGTCTGTGATAAAGCACTATTTAAGAGAAACTTCGATGGAACCCATTTACACTGTATTACAGGGGATGACATTGAAGAAATGATGTAGAAAATCCACAGTAAGGAAAAGGGACCCCACATGAACGGTTGTATGCTCATCAAAAAGATCATTTGACAGGGGTAGTACTGGACTACCATGGTTCAGGACTGCACAACTTACATTCAAAGATGTCTCAAATGCCAACAGTTCTCCAACCTATAACACTAGCCTCCGTGAGAATTATACAACATGACCTCTCCCTAGCCGTTTTCCACATGGGGCATCGACATCATAGGGAAAGTTACACCAAAGGCATCCAATGGGCATGAGTTCATCCTAGTTTCTATTGACTACTTCACTAAATGGGTCAAAGTCGAGTTATATGCAGTTCTGAATGCCAAGAAAGTGGCTAAATTCATCAAGAAAAACATCATCTACCGATATGGGGTCCCACACGAGCTGGTATCAGACAATGGGTTACATTTTGAGGTGGTGGTTACGGAAGTGTTCGAGGAGTATGGAATTCCAAGATACAAATCCTCTCCATACCGACCTCAAAGCCATCATCATCAAGATGACCGAGAGTTATCGTGATTGGGATGACAGGATACTTTACGCCCTCTAGGGCTACCACACTTCAGTTCTAACCTCTATTGGGGCTACCCCTTTACTCTCTAGTCTATGACATGGAAGAAGTCCTACCCATCGAGCTGAAAATACCTTCACTGCACGTCATGCTTGAAAGCAAGGTCAGCGAAGAAGATTGGTACCGAAGCCGTCTTGACAAGCTATCCCTCATAGACGAATGGAGATTGAAATCTATATATCACATACAAGGGTACCATATCCATATAAATTGATCCTTTAATAAGAGAGTTAAGGACCACGATGTCTGAGAAGGGGACTTAGCCCTCAAAGAAATAGTAGAGCCCATCTGGGACCCCAGAGGGAAATTCAAGCCTAATTGGAGTGGCCCCTACATTGTGAAGAAAATCCTATCGGGCGGTGCCTCTATTCTCATCGACCTCAATGGAGAAGAAATGGATCGTACAGTAAACCTAGATCATCTCAAGAAATTCTACCCCTAGTCCGAAATCTCGACGCGCTACGACTCTTCTCATCTCCCTTCTATTCTAAAAAAAAATCTCTTCTTTTCCCCTTACCGAGAACTACGTGGGCCTAATCTTGTAAAAACATTTTTTAAAAATGAAATTCAATTTTTTTTTAAAAAAAAGAAAAACCTCCGAGGTACATAGGCAACTCATCACTTCACATGAGCACGACCGCCTTCTTTTTCACAAAATCATATTCTTTTCTAATCCCCGAGAATGGCTATTCATTTTAACATATAGATGAACAAAAGGATTATGTATGCCTTAGAGATTGGTATGGATAATTCAAAATGCAAAAAGTCATCAAGAAGCACAACTAGATGATCAAAAACTTATTTATTTCATTATCTAAAATTTCTGAATGATTACATCGGGATAAGGAGTCAAACCACTTCCCTTGCCATCACTACACCTACTAAAAAACCCAGATAATAACAAGACCCATTACTCCTAAAAAAACACCCTCCAATTATGCCCATAAAAGCAAAAAAACATCCATTATAAAAAGCTTCCCAAATCCTTACCCGCATCTGCCAGAGGAACCAGCACCATTATCACCTGCATCCTGGACTCTCTAAACCTCTCCTTCTTGAATGGATTATCGCAGAAGCTCCATAGAGAAATAAGCCCAGACTAAACTGGGGTAGACTACGACACCTCCCTCTATGGTGTCAAATATGGCAACCCACCTTTAACCAGTCTCCACAGCCAGCATCCTGACCACAACCTTCTTCTACAACCACTTCATGTAGTCTCTAGAGTCATGCCAAACTCTCCCAGTAGACTAAGAAGGACGGGTAGAAGGACAACAATTCTCCCACAGAGAACAAGGTCGCATGCGCATACGCTCTGTTAGGTCCTCCGCGTGAAAGAGGTTCGGTGTTTGTGGTGGCATGACTTGCTCCTAACCAAATTGGCACAGCAGCCGCTAGGTAAAGTAGAAAGAGGTCTATTTCAGGCCTACTAACCGGACATATTGGTACTTCCCGAGTTCCAGAATGGGCAGCAGCTCCCCCCACCAAGGCACAGACCAGCATAAGCCTCGAGCCCGATGCTTTACAAACCAATTCCCCTAACCCTCAAGGTCCAAGCCTGCGCTAATGAAATAGCGTGAGAAAAAGTTTGGCACCGGTGACAATGGATAGTCAGTTGGGACCGCCATATGAAACCTCTCTGACAGCCACATCGACAATATCATGGGGCTACCCTTCAGAAAGTCAGAACGACCCTCCCTCTAGGCATCTAGGCCATTCAAGGTCTCCACCAGTACCACCCCCGCAGGATTGCGATGGTATGACATCTAAGAAATAATAGCATCCAGTTGGGGTTCCACTAGCATCTCCCCAGTCACCAACAGAACTTTTGAAACAAGGCCTAGGATGATGGCCCCGGCATATATGGCATCACCCACGTCCTGCGAATGCACGGACTGCAACACTGTCGGAAGAGAAATCATTCCCCCGTAACCAATGGCCTAGCCATCGAAAGAAAATACGAAGAAGCCCATCAAACAATTCCCTAGGAGAATGGGAAAAATCGGGCAGAGTCGTAGCAATGCTGGGATTTATCCCCAGCATGGTATAAAATTCCTCGTAGGTAGGACAAATCTCATCCAACCAGAAGCAAAAGACATGATCCTCAGGATACCAAAACTCAATAGCCACCATCAGTATGTTCCACTCAATGGGTTGGTTGCGCCACAAAGAGACTTGCCGCATGTGAAAAGCATCATAATCAACATTGTAAGAACACATTGCTTCCAAGGCTTTGAGGTATTTAGGAAACTCAATGCTACCAGGGATAGCCATCTTGTAAAGAGATAATAAGCAAGTAAGAATATGAAAAATAAAGAACATGAAAAGTGTTAGGAGGAAAGCCCCATTCACACCCCTATTTATACTTGGAAACTCTCAATAAAGGATAAGAAACCCTGCAGAAATCGGAGTAAAACTTGCCCCACCAAGTACCAAGAAATTAAAGTAAGTGTAATAAAAGCCTTGGATTGATTGTACTATATTGATATGCTAGTAGTCAGGATAGGGGGCATTCCGATCGACAACCCCCTATTTTGGGAAAATCCCATTTTTCCTCTTTTGTCAAAATAAAAAAACCCAATAAAAATAATTTTGATCGTAAGGAAATTCCGAACTTCCTTTATACTTATATCGTTACTAATCTATTTTTAAAAATAAAATCCTTCTCAAATCAATTTTTAAAATTATTTTTACGGTCTCAGTAGTAAAGTAAAAAGAGTGTGTGCATTAATCACTAAACAAAGAAAATTAACAAAAAAAATCATTCTTCATTTGCATATATTTTGCTGTATTACATTGATATTTTGCAAAAAAAGAAGAAAAAACAATGGGACTCAGCCTGAACCCAATTTCTCTCTCTCTCTCAATCTCTCTCTTTCTCTCTTTATATCTCTCTCTCTTTTCTCTCTCTCTCTCTCTCTCTCTCTATAAGATCCCACATCCCTGCGGTGCACCCTCTTCCCCCTGTGACGAGATGATGTGCCACCACTTCCAAAGCTCGACCCTTCCCTAGATGAGGTAGACGGCACCAAGCAAGAAGGAATCAAAACCGCCTCACGAATATGAGTAGTAGCCAAAGATATCCCGTCCCTGATGTCCTTCATCCAGGTGGTCGAAACACTGATATGCTGCGAGGAAGAATGGAAAAGATTAAATCATTCAAGTATGAGGAAAGAGAAAGAAATCAAGGAAATAAAAAAAGACATACCACAGGCCGAAGGACCTCATCCATCAGACCCAAATCCTCCTGGTCCATCGCATGAGGGCGATGCTGCAGTCGCACATATCCCACATCAGTTCGTCAAAGGTTATAACTAGGAGAATGCAGCCTCACAAAAGAAGGCCCTGACATTGTCATTGCCACCACTGAAGTGGATGCACCACTGCGCTATGAGAAGAACCCGCCTACTCGAGCCTGCCCTAGGGAGAGGCATCATCCAACTCAAGATGAAGTCCAAATAGTCATACATCACTGTTATGTCAGTATAGAGAGAGTATGGTTCTCCCATCATCGCAGCCACCCGGGCATCATTAGAAATATCCCACACGCGCCTTATGAACATAGGGGGACTCACCGACGGCACCGCAAACTCCTCCTCCATAATCTTTCGGACTACCATCTCCCCAGGATACTAGGAGTAGCCGAACTCATGCACCAGCAGGCACCGCATTTTTTCATGTCCACCCATCAACCCAGTGTGCTTAACAATCGTCCCCCAAGGATAAAAGGTCACCTGAAAATTCCCAACAAAAGCAAAGGATGAGTTACGATAAAATATCATCAAAGGAAAAGAACAGTCTTAAAGGAAAAATAATGCTTACCCGCTCGCTCGTCAGGACATTCAAGACCTGACGCACGGTCTCCAGAGAAAGGTTCTTCTTCAATTACCGATTATACCTCCGCCATCGGAACATCTAACATAAGTCCCCCACATGATCCTCCTTCAAAGAAATCATTTGGGTGTCCAACCCAATCACATCATAGAACCACGTCTACAAAGGACAAGGATCAACATTCAAGAAATTAAAAATAAATGCATGAATGGAAAATGCGAATGCATAAAGGAAAATGGGCAAAATAAAGAATACCTCCAGAAGATATGTGGCCCCAGTAAAAGTCGGCCGACGTCACTAGATGAATGCATCCCAAGAATAGTAAATGGTCGCCAAAGTTAGGCTTCCCCAATGATAGAAGTGGATGTTCGAAAACACCCTTAGAAATGAAAAAAACCTCAAGTGGACGACATCGCCACTCATCGCCACCAGATTACCTCCCAACACCCGTAAGATAAATAAGCAGTCCATCTGACGCACCTCTTGCCCGTCATTCTCATCAACCCTCCTCCTTAACAAAATCTCCCTCAAAGAACACAAACACATGGAATCTCCAAAAACAACCCTCTCCACATCACCCAAAGCCTCCATCACTGCCTCCGATGTCACCCTCAGTGTCCTGTCCACCTTAATTTGGGCACCCTCATAGTCCATCCCCAGCAACTACTGAACATCAATGGGAGTCACCTTCATCTCCCGAAAGCCAAAAATGGAAAGTGTGGGTAGTATCCCACCACCTCTCTCCCAAAGCGCATAGAACCACAGTGAAGCGAGGCGTCTCATCTAAAGCTGACACTAGCCTCCTAACAAATGTAGAGGACACCAACCACTTCACCATAGCAAGAAGGTGCTCCCCAACATCCTTAAGCCCTATCGTGTCACTGGCATGAGTAGTCAACATGGAGACGCCAGACTATTAAGAAATGAAGAAAATCCTTATCAGATTCAAGAAATAAAGCAATCTCGTCAAAAAAAGAAGAAAGGAATACCAAGAGTCATGAAATACTAACATAGCCACCATGGTTCACCACCCTTGAAGAGAGATGACGCGAAGGCTTACGCAGAAGAGTCTGATCATTCTCCACCGGCTCAATTGAGTCAGAAGAGTTCTCGCTACCCAATGCAAGGGGCACCATATCCCTCCACTCTAACCCTGCCTAGTCATCGGCATTAAGCCATTCCATATAGGTCGCACTGCTTGAGAAATCAACCATTTCGAATGCTAGGACTATTTGTAGAGGTTTATAGAAGAATAAAAGAAATTAAAAAGTTGAGCAAAATGAGGATAACACGCCACCTTTTTATAAGAGGCTAAGGGTTATGCCGATCAGTAGTCCCCTCCATCCATCGATCGACACTGAGCCTTTCACCTGCTCGAGGTATCCTAAAAGTCTGTGCCAATGCTGATTGGCACACCTCCATCTATGCCGGTCGGCACACCCTTTAAAATTTCCTACAAAAAGTTTAAAAAAATACAAGAAAAATCCCAAAAAATTCTTGAAAATTTCCTAAAATTACCAATTCCATTCTAGCACCTTGTTCACCAAGGAAAACTTTTTTTACACCCTAAGAAGAATTCTAGAAAATCATTCTCCCCAACAACGTCTCCAAAGGACACTCCAAATTTTCCTCCCAGCTACAAAATCCTCAGATCATTCACTATTCCCTAGCTGAACCTAAAATCCAATCATCATCCCCAGTGGAATCCCCAAATTCCCTGAAGGAAAAGTAAACCTCTTTTAGGTCATAATTGATCTCGGTCTTAGATCATCACCTCAGTTATGTTATAATTGACCTTAGTCCTCAGTCATCACCTCTTTTAGTTCAGAATTAACCTCGATCTTGGATCATCACCTCAGTTCAGTCAGAATTGACCTCGGTCCTTGGTTGTCAACTTATTTAGGTTAGAATTGACCTCGATCTTGGATCGTCACCTCAGTTAGGTCAAAATTGACCTCGATCCTTGATCCCCACCTCCTTTAGGTCAGAATTGACCTCGATCTTGGATCGTTACCTCAGTTAGGTTAGAATTGACCTCGATCCTCGGTCGTCACCTCTTTTAGGTCAGAATTGACTTTGGTCTTCGATTGTCACTTCAGCTAGGTTAGAATTGACCTCGATCCTCGGTCGTCACCTCTTTTTGGTCAGAATTGACCTCGGTCTTAGATCGTCACCTCAATTAGGTCAGAATTGACCTCAATCCTCGATCGTCACGTCTTTTAGGTTAGAATTAACCTCGATCTTGGATCCTCACCTCAGTTAGGTCAAAATTGACCTCAGTCCTCAGTCGTTACCTCTCTTAGGTCAGAATTGACATTGGTCTTGGATCATTAATTCAGTTAGGTCAAAATTGGCCTCGGTCCTCGGTCGTCACCTCTTTTAGGGAAGAATTGACCTCAGTCTTGGATCGTCACCTCAGTTAGGTCATAATTGACCTCGATCCTCGATTGTCATATCTTTTAGATCTGAGTTGACCTCAGTCGTGGATAGTCACCTCAGTTAGGCCAAAATTGACCTCGATCCTCGATCATCACCTCTTTTAGGTCAGAATTGACCTCGGTCTTAGATCGTCACCTCAGCTAGGTCAGAATTGACCTTGATCATTGGTTGTCACCTCTCTTAGGTCAAAATTGACCTCGATCTTGGATCGTCACCTCAGTTAGGTCATAATTAACCTTGGTCCTCGATCGTCACCTCTCTTTGGTTAGAATTGCCCTCGGACTTGTATCGTCACCTCAGTTATGTCAGAATTGACCTCAGTCCTCGGTCGTCACCTCTTTTAGGTCAGAATTGACCTCAATCTTGGATAATCACCTTAGTTAGGTCAGAATTGACCTCAGTTCTTTGTCGTCACCTCTTTTAGGTCATAATTAACCTCGGTCTTAGATCGTTACCTTAGCTAGGTCATAATTGACCTCGGTCCTCGATCATCACCTCTCTTAGTTCCGAATTAATCTCAATCTTGGATTATCACCTCAGTTAGGTCAAAATTGATCGCAATCCTTGGTCGTCACCTCTTTTAGGTCAGGATTGACCTCGGTCTTAGATCGTCACCTCAGTTAGATCATAATTGACCTCGGTCTCGATCGTCATCTCTTTTAGGTTAGAATTAACCTCAATCTTGGATCATCACCTTAGTTAGGTCAGAACTGACCTCAGTTCTCATTTATCACCTCTTTTAGGTCAGAATTGACCCCAATCCTCTGAATTCGTCATCCGCATCCCATAGGTCCGCAAAACTGGCCCCCCTGCATCATGTGGTGTCTATTCGATGGCCATAACGTATTCAAAGCTCACCCATCGAGGGCATATGTAGATACCACATTCTAGGACCCCTAAGTCTCTCCTTAGCCCACTAGCACTTCCCATTTCCACCGCAAACACAGATCGTAGTCTGAATACCGATCTAGAGACCATTGGGCGACCCCAGGCCCCATTTGACTCTGTTCAACTCTATAGTCATAGTAAAAACTATTTAAAACTGTGAAGGGATACGAATACCCTTTCCAACGGTCCTCCCCGTGTGCGAATCGGCATAACTATTTAGACGAACGAACTATTTCACTAACAAAAACTGATTCAGAGGCCATCGGGCGCGACCTCAATCAACTTCACCATCAAAGCGAAAGATCTTTGAATATTCGAAGGGCAGTGAAACCTCTTTCCAACGGTCGTCCTCGTTCATGAAACAACATAACCGTTCGAACGAATGATCAGTTTTCCACCAAAAAATTGACCTTAAGGCCATCGGGCACTCCAGGACTCCATTTGACCAAAGTCAACTCTTTAGCTCGAATGAGACTGAATGAATCTTTGAAGGACACTGAATACCCTTTCTAACTATCTGAGTCGTGCGCGATTCTGACCTACGGTATGGACGAATGATCTGTTTTACTCTGAGAGGTCACCGGACGCTTCCCGCCCCCGTTTGACCAAGGTGAAATTTTTGAACCAAGAGAAACTCTTTGTAATGTTAAAATACATCTTCTAATATTTCCAACGGTTCACCCATGCGTGATTCTAACTTACCATACAGACGAACGATTCATTTGCGTCCGATGATCTCCCGTCTAAAGGACCGACATGAGCTTCCGAGCCACATTTGACCTAAAGTCGACTCTCTAACTCGGGATAAGTCCAAAGTAATCTCGAAGGCCTCTTAAATACCTTTCTAACGGTATTTCCCGTGCACGATTCGGATCAATGGTTTGTGCGTTATAGTAATTTTTCCAGAAAAGTCTGCATGATACTGCCAATTGGCACGTCCTGAACCCTGCCTATCGGCACAGTGTCAAGGGTGACCTGCCGATAGGCACCTCTTGGGGTACACAGATTGGTACACACCTTTTTCCCTATAAAAATGGGCCATGACCTCATTCCCAAGAGAAAAAAAATCCATCAGCATTAGTGATGTCAATAATATTCTCTCGAAATCAGCAAAGTTCCACATGAGAAGTTCCATTCAAGCCTAAATACCCATCCTTTTCACACCTAATTTGGAAAATATCATTCTCTCTCATATACATCCATCAACATTTAAAGGAGTTTATCTAAGATCTAAGCTCAAGCTCCAAGGAAGGTCCAACTCTCTTTTAATAGTTTGTTTTTGCATAAGTTACATTAGATTCATAATCTAGTTTCACTTTAGTTCATACACATTAACATCTACGCTTTATTTAGTATATTGCACATACTCTATTTTTCATAAAAAAAATAAAAATAAAAGAGGGTTACACCCATAAATTCCGAACGAAATTATCCATCAAACATTTCCAAAACCAAAAAAACACATTTTCTACACGTACACACATAAGCGTACACACATAGGCTACATAGGCGTCTTGGATTAAAATCCGAGACTCGAGTCCAACTTTTCAATTTTTGTGTTCTCAAAATCCCTCATTTTTATCATATATATACATATAATATGCTTGTTCGCGTTTCATCCCACACATATTATCTGTTCCCAATAACGATCAATATCCCGATGAACGCTCATATTCTATCTTCTACATTTATTACTATTTTGGGGATATTCTCGTGGATGACCTCACCCTATCTTTTCCATGGTATGGGTCGAACGATTCCAATATCCATTATATAAACACATGCACACACTTCACGGGGATAAAGAAAAATATTAACATTTGCCCGTGAGAGATCGAAAGGGAGGGATAGGTGCCTAACACCTTCTCATTCCGTAACTTAGCCCCCGAACCTCCGATCTATTAGTTTCATATGCATCAGTTTGTCCTTGATGCCGCTCTCTCGAAGTGGCAACGTGTTCCTTTGCCTATTTTGTGCAAAATAGTCTGTCAACTCTATCTCTTTACATTCACCCCGATGATGGTCGAAGCACCTTTCGAAGAGAGAGGGTGTCGTACCATGGTGCAGTTCTTCCTTGAGGGATCCTCCACCTTCCCCCCAGAACGAACGCCGCGTGCCGCTTGGGATTTCCACAGGGATGCCCGAATTGTTCTATTCTAGGGTTACGCAGCTACGACATATGTGGATGTTGCAAGACTTTGCCTTAGCCATTTGAGTCATTTCATTCCTAGAGTAGGATGCATTCATTATTCCAATTGGGAATGGCGCCCTAGTTTTTCCATTTTGTTCCATCCAGATGATGTTCTCATTTTACTATTCTTTTAGTTTATATTTTTGTATTTTGTTTGCAGTCAATGGTTTTCTCGACAAAGAATGTAATTATTTATGTTTTGCATTGTTTAATTCAATGAGTGTGTGAATGGTTTATTATATATTTTTTTGCATGTTGTTAGTGATGTTTAACAAAAAGATAAAATTTGACACCGTTCCTTTTCGAATACTGGGTGTTTAGTAAGTTTTAAAAAGGTTTTCGACAGTTATGCTAAGAATGAAATAGATGAAATTCCTGTTTAGTTTGATATATGACTGATGGCCCGATATTTTATTAGGCGGGGTGTCACAGATGGTATCAGAGTATCAGGTTCTAGTGTCTTTAGGATCTGTGCAACTTTTCACATTTTACCGTAGCGTTATTTGATATGGAGACTATTATAGGATTGTTGTATTACTTTATGTATGCGACTTACTTTCTCTTTTTGTAATGTTTAGTTGATGTGATTCATATACGCTTTCGATTGAGGATGGCAGATCCAACATTATTGAATGATAAACATGAGATGTTAGAAGGATTTCAGGAGGGAGGGCTCAACAGAAGACATAAAGTATATTGGAAATAGTGATGCGGTACGAGTCACCATATTTTTCAAGCAATTGAAGTTAGAGTAACCGTTGGGACATAGTAGTTACCCAAGAACCTTCGTGAAGGACGATGGTCCAGAGTTAAAACCCCAAGTGTAGACAACAAGGGGAAAGGATAGAAGAAGATTTTTATTTCAAAAGAACCATCCGCTAGAATTCGAGGAAGGTGAAGAAGAGTGGTTTACAAATGGATGGAGAACATCCAATTGGGATCACATGGGGTGACTGTAGTGATGCAATAAAGTCACTATAATGTATTGGTACTAGATTCGCGTGAGAAACGGGTTTAGTAGAGGTATCATTAGTATCACTGGTATGTGCACATTTATCGTTGTGTAGTGCGACTCTCTTTAGTTCCACCTGCAGGGAAGCGGGGGTAGACACTGAGATGGTATATTTTTTTAAGGTAATCCCATAATGAGAGGTGATTATGTGCTTATGGTTTTATCTTGGGTACGGATGAATTCGCGATGGTGGCGGTTATAGCAAGGCTTTCGTATTTATTGTTCAAGTAAGGGATGCATATTCTTTTTGTAACGATTCACCTGAAAGAGGGTCAAAATCACGATAATATTTTTTAAAGTATACTTCAGAGTGTATAGTTGTCTACCTATAATGGATCCCAATTTGTAGGAACTCTTACTGGTGAGATTCAGGGTATATCGGGTTACCATGGAGTAAAGAGATTTAGATCGTTACTAATTTAGCGCTGAGGAATGATTCCCTTAGAGACACAAGAATCAATGATAAAACTTATGAGTATAGGGACAGAGGTTGAGTGTCCCGGGTGTATGCTTTGGGTTCTACAAAAATTGAGGACCAACTATGTTGTGAAATAGTGCATTGGGAAAAAGTTCTTTTGGGCTTTGATGTGAGGTATTACACGCATGAGACTTAAAAAATATCGAAAGTGTGAAGACATTATTGGATTCTAGGTCATCGGATATAATAACAATTAGTGAACGAGTGGAAAAAATACGTTGAGCAGAGAGCCCACTAAGAGATAGGTCCAGTGGAGCCGAGAAATGTTGCAAAAGAAACAGTGCGAGGATTTACACCACGAGTTGATAGGTGGGCCAATATCGAGGAGAATTGAATAGTAATTAGTAAGGTCATCGAAAATATTCTGAGGATATATGAACGCCGAGAATGAGGGAGAACAACTTGAGATAAATATATTACGTATGTGATGATCTAAGGTTTGCGCAAATATGCGCAAAATATAGGGTGTATGGGCACCTTGGGTGGAGCTAGATTCTCTCCTTGTCAGATGGCTAGCAGCTTTGGGAGTAAACGCAAGGGCAATGATTTTGGATATTTCGAAAATAGGGGAATAAATTATCCTTAAAAATATGAAATGTTGACCGTGGATATGTGTGGAGTGACATTAGTTGCGTTACAACCTAATATTGTTATCACTAGGATTCGCGAGTGAAACGAATCTACTGGGCGCGTGAGCTCTGATAGGCGTATTTTATATATAAGTATCGTGGGATAGCGGGATTTTTTTATGCTAACCACGAGAGGGTGGGAGCTACACTAAGAGGATGGTTGTATTATACGAGAGATTTCTACTTTCGAGAATTATGGAAGTAGGGGAGATGATTTTTCAAGTTTCAACTGGTTACTGATAGTTTTGTAATATAGTGGATAGTTATAGTAAGACTGGGTGTTTGCGATGCTAGGGTATGAGTTGTCTTTTCTAGGTCTCACCTGAGATAGGGTCTAGCGTACATATACGAGTGTATATGATTATGAGGTGTTACATAATATAATGTTAAGATTATTAATTGGGATACCGGGGAGGGGGACATTACTGAGGTGATTCAGGTTGGGTTAACTTATTATTGAGCTGGGAGATATAGTACGGGATTTACTTTCGCGCAAGGAAACTAGTGACAATAAGGACACGGTATTGTACGTGATTTTTATAGCATAAGAGTGAATGTGTATAGTTTTAAGTCAAGAGAAGGGTATTTGGGGGTGTTATAACTATGAGATTGGAGTTATATTATAGTTTAAGGATGGTAACAGTCGGGTGTTATTTTGTGCGATTAAGCACGGGTATAGTGTGTATGGGCGCTCTGGTTAACTACATTCACTTAATAAATATGTGTAGCAATGCTAAGGGTGCTTGATCAGGGAGCTAGTCGAGGCTGAGAGTACTAGGCTTATATGAATTTCGAAGACGAAATTTCATAGTAAGGGGGGAAGTATGTAACACCACAAAAATTCAAGGACCTTTAATTTAATTATTTTTGGGAGAAAATGAATTTTTTTTACTAGGAGAAATTAAATTCATGATTCGGGACATTTTTAAATTGGAGGATTTATTTAAATTGGCAAGTTGAGATTTAATTGTTCGGATTGTTTTTGTGTCGCATTATTTAGGTAAAAAATTGGAAAATGTTATAAATTAATTCGGATGGGAATTCTGAGTGCACAGTTAAAATAGTTAGAAAAGAGTATCCAGGGGTAGTAAATGGGTCTCGAGGCATTTTTAGGCACATTTGAACCCACGTGAGAGTGTTTGGGCCCTTTTTATAAGTCCCACCAGTCTAAAAACTGGACTGAGTTATTAAACCCTAAATGTGAGAGGGTGTGGAACCCATAACACGTTTTAGAAAACCCCTTTTAGAGAGATAAAGTGGGTGCAAGTGGGAGAAGGCATGGGAGCCAAAATGAATAAGAAGAAGTGTGTGGGTTCATCATCAAATCAACAAATTTAGACCCTATGAACCCTAAGACAAGTGGTTGAACTTGATTTTAAATTAATTACATTTTCCCTATTCACATCATAGTGGGTGTGAAGTAAATAAGATGTTAGGGTTAGTTTTATAAATTAATAATTTGGGGATTTCTATGGTTTTTGATTAAAAATTTGTAAAGGATTTAAAATTTGATTTATAAACCCCCAATCAATATGGATGTTTTATTTTGATTGAAGATCTTGAATTGGGAGATTTAGTGTAAATCTTAAAGGGTTTTATGAGAAAAATCAGTGCAGAAAATGAAGTTTTGGCACAGCAATGACGGATGCGTTTTCTGGTTTAACGATGAAGGAGAGAGAGAACCAGGGTTGTTCGAACGACCTGGTATCTCTTTCGAACGATGGCTAAAGTCGTTCAAATGACAGGCCTTGTAGTTCAAACGAAATCACTTTTTCTGACATTTCTCCCCCTCCCCTATTTCTACACTAAGTGTTAAATTCTTGGTGAGGGATTTCATTTTGGGTGAATTTGAATATTGGTCTATAATTATGGGTTTGAATTGTGGAAATCATCCATGGATTATTACGGAGTAAATCCAAAAAGGGACTTAAGGTTCAATTTGAGTGAATTAAGAACCTTATATTTTAAATGAGCAAACTTAATTGAAAGAAGTTGTATAATAATTCGGGGATGTTCATTTTTGGGCCAAGCGAAAGAGTCTGGGTATATTTTGTTGAGTGACACCAAGGTAATAAAGTAAATTAATGCGTGATTGATACAATTGAGTCGGGACATTGACTCGGGTATAATTTTGGGGCTAGTGCTCCAAGGGCTTAGGCACGGATTTAGCCAAATTAATTTATTATAGGGTTATATAATAAATTTTAGAATATTTAAAATAAAAAGGTATGTTAACCTTAATATGTGAAATTTGGGGAATAAGTTCTACAAGATGAAATCTCGGACCGAATGAGAAAGTTTGGGAAGTTTAATTGGGTGACACAACTCGAGTGATAAATAGATAATTGTGGGAATTATTTAAATATCAAGTTGGTATATAAACTTGGGATTGTTTGGCTAGTGTTACGATAGTTGTGAACGGGTAGCCTGGATTAATTGAATATATATATATATATATGTGTGTGTGTGTGTGTGTGTGTGATTTATAAATATTTGTGTGAATAATATTTATAGGAAAGCATACCCCTCTACTGCTATCATAGGAGGTTGCGCGACATGGGTGAATTTTCTAGATTGAGGAGTAGGGTGAGTATAGTCCCTAGGTCATAGCGTCCGTATTATTAGGGGTGAGAGTTCTTGGGTATGAGTCAGACTTATTTCTGGGTGGAACTATGACTGCGACCACTACATTTATTTTGTGTTACTGATTCGGGGAGCTAACCGTGTCAGGGGGTCCGGGTGGATGAGTATACCTGAAAATGATAGAATTTCATATAGCATCTAGTGAGTGTCTACCCGGGTGGGTGGATATATATTTATGACATGTGTGTAAATGTTGTGATATGATAATATGTATATATGGTGTAGATATTTATATACGGGTAAAATACATGATGTCAATTGTATTGATATTTCATATAACTTGTGAGAAAGTTATACGGTTCCAAAAGAAATGATTAATTAAGTTAATGCGATAAAAAACTTATAAAATGTATATTAAACATACTCGGGCTAGAGCAGTGAGGCAAGAAGGATATCATCGATAACTAGTTACGGGGTAGGCGACTAGGCAGGTTATATAGAAATGCCTTAGGTGTGCACAGTAGTTGAGGGGTGATCCGGTCCTCAAGGGAGTGCGACACTAGCTTAAATATAAAGAGCATTCATGCATTTTAATTTACTGCAATTTAATTCTCTTGCTAAATATTTTCTAAATATTTTGGGTTCTCACCCTTGTTATAAAATATTTTCAAAACCTTTTAGGTGTCCAGTCACAGGGACGCCATAATTTTTCTATTCGAGGGTTACGCAGCTGCGACATATGTGGATGTTACAGGACTTTGACTTAACCATTTCAGTCATTTCATTCCTAAATTAAGATGCAGTCAGTATTCCATTTCGGCATGTCGCCCTAGTTTTTTCATTTTGTTCTAGCGAGATGATGTTCTCATTTTACTATTATTGTAGTTTATATTTTTGTATTTGGTTTGTAGTCATTCGTTTTCTCGACAAAGATTGTAATTATTCATTTTCAGCATTGTTTAATTCAGTGAGTTTGTGAATGGTTTATTATATATTCTTTCGCATGTTGTTAGTAATGTTTAATAAAAAGATAAAATTTGACATCGTTTCTTTTCAAATAATAGGTGGTTAGTAAGTTTTAAAAAGGTTTTAGACAGTGATGCTAATAATGAACCGGACGAGATTCCTGTTTAATTTAATATAGGACTAATGACCCGGTATTTTATTAGGCGGGGTGTCACAGATGGTATCAGAGCATCAGGTTCTAGTGTTTTTAGGATCTATACAGCTGTTCACATCTCAGCGTAACATTATTTGATATAGAGCCTTATTATATGATTGTTGTATTACTTTACGTAAGTGGCTTACTTTCTCCTTCTACAATGTTTAGTTGATGTGATTTATATACAATTTCGATTGAGCGTGGCTAATCTAACATTATAGAATAACAAACGTGAGATGTTAGAAGGATTCCAGGAGGGAGGGATCAACAGAAGCCATAAAGTATATTGAAAATAGAGACGCAATATGAGTCACCATATTGTTCCAAAAATTGAAGTTGGAGTAATCGCTGGGGCATAGTAGTTACCCTAGAACCGTCGTGAAGGACGATGGTGCAGAGTTAAAACACCAAGTGTAGAAGATAAGGGGCAAGGATCGAAGATGATTTTTGTTTCAAAATAACAATTCGTTAGAATCCGAGGAAGGTATAGAAGAGTTATTTACATATGGATGGAGAACAACCAATTGGGATCACATGGGGTGAGTGTAGTGACACCCATGACAAAGTTTCGAAAAAAGATGTTTGCTCTTGGAAGCAGTATGGGGTGATGGGAAACAATCACCACGTCCATGGGGAGATACCATGAATAAAGAGGAAATTTGCGGTGCAAATTATTACGGATCCTCTCACTAAAGGGTAAATTGAGTGGCAAGGGAAATTTCAATAATTTTTTGAAAAAGGGTCGTGCATTTTCCAGATGTGAGGGAAGCTTAGTTGGAGAATACAAGAGCAGATAAGAAATTTGGCTAGGATGACTGGTGTCATTGTCATCAAGGTTGTACATTTACAACTTGTACCAATGCTCTTTGGAGAGGGGAGCTAAGGTAGTTGGAGAATCTATCATATGGGTAAGACTGGATTTTTAGTGCTAGTGAGGCACCTAAGGAAGGGATACCCAATAGAGGACTCAAATTAATGATCGAAATCAATAGAATTTCTACCCAGTGACGGTGGGTTCAGTTAGGGTCGTCTATACCATCAACAAGTCCCATGGGACCAGCGAATCCAAAGGAACATTAAGGGTAGAAATCGAGGTCAAAGCTACATGGGCCATAAGAAGGACAACCCTAGCATGGAAGGTGGGGCTGGAGAAAGGAAAATAACACATAAATGTGTCTTACGTGTAAAAGAGTAGAAACACATGGGTGGATCTTGTTTGTAGCGAGTCAAGGGATAGGAGTGGGAATTCTAGCAAGGGCAACACTTAGAGAAGTTTTTGGTTTAGTTCGAACAAGTATGTTAAGTCCAGGAACCATTTGAACTACGAGTGTTATTGGCAATTCAAAGTATAGGTTTTATCTTGAGATAAGTGGGGCTTGTTTTGTGTGACGCGATCAAGTCGCAGTAATGTATTGGTACTAGATTCGCATGAGAAATGGGTTTAGTTGAGGTATCATTAGTATCACTGGTATGTGCATATTTACCGTTGCGTAGCGAAACTCTCATTAGTTCCACGTGCAGGGGAGAGGATGTGGACACTGAGAGGGTATATTTTTTAAGGTAATACCATAATGAGAGGTGATTATGTGCTTATGGTTTTATCGTGGGTACGAACGGATTCGCGATAGTGGCGGTTATAGAAAGGATATCGTGTTCGTTGTTCCAGTGCATGATGTATATTCTTTTTGTGATGTCTCACCTGAAAGAGGGTCGAGATCGCGATGATATTTTATAAAGTATACTTCAAAGTGTACAGTTATCTAGTTATAATGGAAACCGATGCGTAGGGACTCTTGTTGTTGATATTCAGGGTATATCGAGTTGCCGTGGTGTAGAGAGATTTAGCTCGTTATTAATTTAGTGCTGAGGACTTAGTGTTAGGGCGAGCGCAGTAGTATATGGTTCCTTTATAGATGCAGGAATCAATGATAAAACTTATGAGTATAGGGACAGAGGTTTAGTGTCCCGGGTGTATGCTTTGGGTTCTGTAAAAATTGAGGACCGACTGTGCTGAGAAATAGTGCATTTGGAAAAGGTTTTTTCGGGCTTAAATGTGAGGTGTTATATGAATAAGCCTTAAAAAATGTCGAAACTGTGAAGACGTCATT
Source organism: Sambucus nigra (assembly GCA_949130495.1). NCBI lineage: Eukaryota > Viridiplantae > Streptophyta > Magnoliopsida > Dipsacales > Adoxaceae > Sambucus > Sambucus nigra. The sequence continues at coordinate 203,277,627 of OX422216.1, forward strand.
GGATTCTAGGTCATCGGATATAATGACAATTAGTCAACGTGTGGAAAAAATATGTTAAGCAGAGATCCCACTAAGAGATAAGGCCAGTGGAGCCGGGAACTGTTGCAAAAGAAACACTGCGAGGATTTACACCATGAGTTGATAGGTGGGAAAATATTGGGGAGAATTGAATAATAATTAGTAAGGTCATCGAAAATATCCGAACGATATATCCACACTGATAATCAAGGAGAGGAACTTGAGATAAATATGTTACGTATGTGATGATCTCAGGTTTGTGCAAATATGCACGAAATTTAGGGTGTATGGCCACCTTGGGTGGAGCTAGAGTCTCTCCTAGTCAAATTCCTAGAATCTTTGGGAGCAAACACAAGGGAAATGATTTTGGATATTCCGTAAATAGGGGAGTAAGTTGCCCCTCAAAATATGAGATGTTGAGCATGGGTATGTGTGGAGTGACATTGGGTACGTTACAACCTAAGATTGTTATCACTAGGATTCGCGAGTGAGACGAATCTAGTGGGTGTGTGAGTTGTGATAGCCATGTTTTATATATAAGTATCCTGGGGTAGCGTGATTATTTGGTGCTAACCATGATAGAGTGGGAGTTACACTAAGAGGATGGTTGCATTATATGAGAGATTTCTACTTTCGAAAATTATGGAACTAGGACAGATGATTTTTCAAGTTTCAACTAGTTAGTGATAGTTTGGGGTTATAGTGGATAGTTATAGTAAAACTGGGTGTTCGCGGTACTAGGGTAGGTGTTACATATTAGAATGTTAAAATTATTAATTGGAATCCCGGGGAGTAAGGATGTTACTGAGGTGATTCAGGTTGGGTTGACTTATTATCGAGCGGGCATATATTGCATGGGATTTACTTTCGCGCAAGGAATCTAGTGACAATAAGGGCGCGAAACTGTATGTTACTTTTATAGCATAAGAGTGGATGTGTATAATTTTATGTCAAGAGAAGGGTATTTGGGGGTGTTATAACTGTGATATCGAAGTTATATTACAGTTTAAGGATGGTAAAAGTCGGGTGTTATTTCGTGCGGTTAAGAACGGGTATAGGGTATATGGGAACTCTGGTTAACTACATTCGCTTAATAAATATGTGTAGCAATGCTAAGGGTGAGTGATCAGGGAGCTAGTCGAGGCTGAGAGTACTAGGCTTATCCGAATTTCGAAGACGAAATTCCATTGTAAGGGGGGAAATATGTAACACCCCGAAAATTCAAGACCCTTTAATTTCATTATTTTTTAGAGAAAAGGAATTTATTTTATTAGGAGAAATTAAATTCATGATTTGGGAAATTTTTAAATTAGAGGATTTATTTAAATTGACAAGTTGAGATTTAACTATTCGGATTATTTTTGTGTCGCATTTTTTAGGTAAAAAATTGGAAAATGTTATAAATTAATTCGGATGGGAATTCTGAGTGCACGGTTGAGTCCAGATGGGTCAAAATAGTTGAAAAAGAGAACCTCGTGGTAGTAAATGGGTCTCGGAGCATTTTTAGGCACATTTGAACCCACCTGAGAGTGTTTGGGCCCTTTTTATAAGTCCCACGCATTTAAAAACTGGACTGAGTTATTAAACCCTAAATGTGAGAGGGTGTGGCAGCCATAACACATTTTAGAAAAACCCTTTTTAGAGAGAGAAAGTGGGTGCAAGTGGGAGAATCCATGGGAGATAAAATGAAGATGAAGTGTGTGAGTTCATCATCAAATCAACGAATTCCGACCCTATGAACACTAAGGCAAGTGGTTTAACTTAGTTTTAAATTAATTTCATTTTTCCTATTCATATCATAGTGGATGTGAAATAAATAATATGTTAGGGTTAGCTTTATAAATTGAAAATTTGGGGATTTCAATGGTTTTTGATTAAAAATTTGTAGAGGATTTAACAATGTGATTTATAAACTCCTAATCTGTATGGATGTTGTATTTTGATTGAAGATCTTGAATTGGGGGATTTAGTGTAAATCTTGAAGGGTTTTATAAGGAAAATTAGTGCAAAAAAATGAAGTTTCGGCACAACAATGGCGGATGGGTCTTATGGGTTAATGATGAAGGAGAGAGAGAACCAGGGTCGTTCGAACGACCTGATATCTCATTCGAACAACGACCTAAGTCGTTCAAACGACAGGCCATGTCGTTTGAAAGACGTCGCTTTTTCTGACAGTTCTCCCCTTCCCCTATTTCTACCTTGAGTGTTAAATACATGGTGAGAGATTTCGTTTTGGGTGAATCTAAATATTGGTCTATAATTATGGGTTTTAATTGTGGAAATTATCCATGGATTTTTAGGGTGTAAATCCAGAAAGGGACTTAAGGTTTAATTTGAGTGAATTAAGAACCTTATATTATAAGTGAGAAAACTTAATTGAAAGAAGTTGAATAATAATTCAGGGATCTACATTTTTGGGCCAAGCGAAAGAGTCCGGGTATATTTGGTTGAGTGACACCAAGGTAATAAAGTAAATTAATGCGTGATTGATTCAATTGAGTCGGGACATTGATTCGGGTATAATTTTGGGGGTAGTGCTCCAAGGGCTTAGGCATGTATTTAGCCGCATTAATTTATTATAGTGTTATATAATAAATTTTGTAATATTTAAAATAAAATGGGGTGCTAACCTTAATATGTGAAATTTGGGGAATAAGTTCTACAAGATGAAATCTTGGACCGAAGGAGAAAGTTTGGGAAGTTTAGTTAGGTGACACAACTCGAGTGATAAAAAAATAATTGTGGAAATTATTTAAATATCAAGTCGGTATATAGACTTGGGATTATTAGGGTAGTGTTACGATAATTGTACAGGGGTAGCCTGGATTAATTGAATATATATATGCAGTGATGTGTAGTGTGTGTGTGTGTGTGTGTATATATATATATATATATATATATATATATATATGTATTGATTGTCATACCCTGCAAAATCCGACACACAGGGTGGCCAGCCACCGCCGTCGAACCTGTGTCGGGCATGAGTAAATAAATACCATTCTTAGCATGAGATAGATGTCAGACATAAACAAATCAATCCACAAGATAAATAATTGAATAAATCTCAAATGATAATAACAACTGAGCGATAAAATATCCATCACATGTTGAAACTCCAAGTAAAACCAATCTACAATAAGGATTGAATAAAATCTAAATAATAAACCAACTATAAATAATTCAACTGAAATTCACTAACAACTTTTGAACCGACTGACCCAAAAAAATCCAAATGAAGTCTCATAATGAAATACGACTGACAAAAAAGTCTAACTAAATAAAGCAATAAAAAGAATGAACTCCAGCTGCACCTCCAAATGATAAACTCTGATAATCCTATGCATCTTCGCCAATACTTATCCTGAAAAGTTATTCAATGCATGAGATTAGAGCCCCGAGCATCAATACACACTAATCCGCTCAAATAGGATCCTTGAATCAAGACAGTAGCATTATTACGAGATAAATATCACAGTAGAATATTTTAATTAAAAGAGATAATTAAATGCGATAAATATAAAACTAACTACCCTCATAAATTCCCATTTCGAAAACACACCAATATGATTTTAAATTTCCAAGTCCCACTTTGTTAATTTAATTAAATTAACCCAAATTTATTGTTGTTCTCACTTTTTATTATGGTGGTCCTCCTGTCCCGGGTTGTAATCCACCAAAGTGTCACACTTCCCCTTGTCAAATGGCTACTGATCCATTTAAACTGTCGACCCCGCCCCATGACAAGGTTCACACATGACACGACATAAATCATCTACTGACCTGTTTAAACTATCGGTCCCTGACACATTATGTCGCCACAAATTTTAATGCCCATTTTTATCTTAGGCATTAATTCTCATTTTCTCAATTTCTCAATTTATAAATTACCCCACCCTTTAAATCGTTGTGAGATCCTCAAAATACCCCTTAGTTCCATACCTAAGGGGGCCTAAGTACACATGTGTCATATCCTACATATATGATGAATCAACAATATAAAACACGTCCTATGCACATGCCTAGGCTTAACGAAAAGGCAACATAATGTAAAAATCTGCCCCACCCTGAGATATAAAATCCCCATGAATTTACACTAACTAATCCCATACCTAAAAAGTATAAATTTTACCCAAGCCCTACCCACTAGTCTCATACCTAGTAATCATCCTAAAATAGAGGTGAGCAATATACTACCCAAAAGTCCCTCGTACTCGCGATGGAAAAAGTGAATAATAATAATCCACACAATATCATAAATCATAAACACAATATGACAATATAATCATAAAGTCCCAATTTAATTGAATGCAATTAATATCACCATCGTTATTTTCAACATAATTCTTTCTATTCAATAATATTAAATTATTCAACATGCGATATTATTCAATATGACAAAAACGTTCTCTTTTATAAGCCATCTAATTTTTATAATTGTGAGCACGTCCCATTAATCATATAAATAATCCCATAAAAAGTCAACATGAGAACTTATACCCAAAACCATAAAACCCATAAATCTAACCTATGCACCCAAGGGTTTTAAAGATTAAATCATATTCAAAACTTTCATAAAACGAGTCCCAAAATTTAACTGTCCATTTTCTCTAATTAAGTTACTAATTAATTTTAATAAAAAATGCATGATTAAGGGTTTAGGCGACACTTTAAACACATAATACTAAAGGAAAGGAATAGAGTATTCATGCTTGAGTGAAGATCGAATTGAAAATTCGATTAGAAATCTAGACTCCTCTCGAAAAATTAGCAAAGAGTCATTCTTGGACAAACTTAATTAAACTCCAAAATTAAGACTTCAAAACTTGTGACAAAAACTTGATTATGTTGGAGGTTGATGATTAAGGTTGAAAGGAAAAATATTTAGGAGTGGTCTCTGGAGAAAAACTTGTGAAAAAATGATTATGAGAAATCCCTCTACGGAGTATTAGTCTTATATACTAATTAGGAATCCTAATCCAATTCCAACTCTACAAAATAACTCACCGACTCAAAATCTGGGCATAATCGATGATTGACCCTACAGGTCTGGCGACAATACCCCCACAAAATGCCTATAAGCAAAAAATAATTAAAAACTCAATTAAAAATCCATTTTAATTTCGATTTCAATTCCGCTTGAAGTTTTATTCTTCTAAAATCAAAACCAACATATTTATTTAATAAAAATCATTAAATTCAAAATTTTATTTTTCTCGAATATTCTAATTAATTAATTAAATTAACTAATAAAAACACGGGGGGTTACATATATATATATATATATATATGTGTGTGTGTGTGTGTGTGTGAATAATATTTATTAGAAAGCATACCCTTCAAGTGCTATCATAGGAGGTTACGCGATATGGGTGAATCTCCTGGCTTGAGGAGTAGGGTGAGTATAGTCTCCTGATCATAGCATCCGCATGATTAGGGGTGAGAGGTCTTGGGTATGAGTCGGTATCATTTTCGGGGGGAACTATAACCGCCTCCATTGTGTTTATTTTGTGTTACCGATTCGGGGAGCTAACCGTGTCAGGGAGTCCGAGTGGATGAGTATGCCTGAAAATGATAGCATTTTAAAGAACATCCAGTGAGTGTTTACTCCGGAGGATAGATTATATATTTGCGACATGTGTGTAAATGTTATGATATGATGATACATATATATTATATAAATATTTATATACGAGTAAAATACATGATGTGAATTGTATTGATATATCATATAACTCGTGAGAATGTTATATGGTTCCAAAAGAAATGATTATTTAAGTTAATGTGATAAATAACTTATAAAACGTACATTAAACTTACTCGGGCTAAAGTAGTATGGCAAGAAGGATATCATCGAGAACTAGTTACGGGGTAGGTGACTAGGCAGGTTATATAGAAAAGCGTTAAGTGTGTACAATAATTGAGGGGTGGTCCGGTCCTCAAGGGAGTGCGACATTAGCTTAAATATGAAAAATATTCATGCATTTTAATTTACTGCAATTTAATTTACTTGCTAAATATTTTCAAAATGTTTTGGGTTATTACTCTTGCTATAAAATATTTTGAAAACCTTTTATATGTCCATCCACAAGGACGCCAGAATTGTTCCAGTCCAGGGTTATGCAGCTGCGACATATGTGGATGTTACAAGATTTTGACTTAGCCGTTTTTGTCATTTCATTCCTAGAATATGATGTAGTCAGTATTCCATTTGAGCATATCACCCTACTTTTTCCATTTTGTTCCAGCCAAATCATGTTCCCATTTTATTATTCTTGTAGATTATATTTTTGTATTTGGTTTGTAGCCGGTGGTTTTCTCGTTAAAGATCGTAATTATTCATTTTCAGCATTGTTTTATTCAGTGACTGTGTGAACGGTTTATTATATATTCTTTTGCATGTTGTTAGTGATGTTTGATAAAAAGAAAAAATTTGACACCGTTCCTTTTCGAATACTACGTGGTTAGTAAGTTTTAAAAAGGTTTTCGGTAGTGATGCTAAGAATGAACCGGATGAGATTCCTGTTTAATTTGATACATGACTTATCACCCAGTATTTTATTAGGCAGGGTGTCACACATAGACCTTAAATATCTCTCACTTAAGCAAGTTGTTAGAAGAGAAAATTTTCTCATTGAATACATAAGCACCGATCTAATGGTTGCAGATATTTTTAGGAAAGCACTACCTCCAAAGACATTTCAGAGATATACTGAAAGCATGGGTCTTGAAGACAGTTACTAGTTATTTCTTTTCTGCAATTTATTATTATGCTTGTATTTGACTTTTATTGAGCTCTTAATAAGAATTCTTCATCCATTCTATTTTGTTTTACATTGTGTACACATATTATTATTGGATAAATTATAAAAGAAAACTGTATTTTACAAGACATTATGGGACCATTAAGTAAACTTCAAATTATGGCCTAGTTAAGAAGGTTGTCAATGTAGTACATGGAAGGGATCATGTTGCATAATGGTATGTGACAATTATGACTCTCATTGACTATTGGACTAACCAAAGCACTTATGAAAACCAGTGATTGAAGGATTTGGTATATTATGCGCACCTTATGATTCTCAGTTAAAAACATTTATGGAATAACCTAACGAGCAAGTGAGAGACTATTAGGAAATTATTATATAAACCTTTGGTTTATTTCCTTCCCCGAAATGTGGTCTTCATTAATTCGTTATTAACGAAGAATACATGTTATATCCTGTATAAATGGTTCGTATTCCACACGAAATAAATAATAACAACGAATTAAAATTCAACTTAATCTCAACCTTTATGGACCGTTGGGATTAATTGACATTAGAAATTTAGGCCCTCTCACCACCTATAAATAGATGTATTTCGTCAATTAGAAATCATCCCAATTAAAACACATACCTAAAGGTTTATAGGCAAGGAGAGAGAAGCCAAATTCTTCCTTAAAGGATTGCTAAGGCGATCACGCCGGCGACACTCGACGTTGACGTTCAACAGCGGGACTGAATCAATGGCGTTGAACGAAAGTAAATAAAATTAATCTTTTCACATATCTATTGACGTGATTATCATATTTTTCAAAGATCTTAGGAATCATGTATAAAATATAACTTACATAGCACTCTCCTCATTGTTACAATTGCTAAGGTATTCTTAGCAATAGAGCCCCATAAGTTACTACAAAAACCTCAATCTATGGGATGCATTAATACAAAAAAGGATAAGTTATATAAGAAGAAACTTTATAAACTTTTAAAGAAAATCATAGAAGTCAGGATTGCTTGAGTAATTGTTTATGAATAGCAATAACAAGCTAAATCCTCACTTTTCAGGGTGATTCAATTACAAAATATATAGAACACATGTTTACAACCCATATGATGGGTGGATATTGTATAATGTTATTTTTTTAAGTAAGAAAGTAAAATTAAAGAAAAAATAAAGTCTTAAAAGTGAATTAATTATAATCATAAAAAAATCATCTTTTTATAATTACTTTCTTTAAGTTAAATAAAAAAATTAAAAAATAATAATTTTAAAGTTAATTTATTATGATCTTAAAAAAATAATTTATTTATTATTGTGATTTGAGAGTGAAAAAGGTAGAATAAATATAAAGGTATATATATAACACAAATAGTGTACACATATATTTTAGTCTGCAAATTCGTGTAGAAGCAAAAAGGTATAAAACAATATTAAGACTAAAAAATAGTCATGGTTGATTTTTCCCCAAAAAACTTAGGGTCGAGGAAAAATTGTACTGTAAATCATAGTCTTCCAATGCCTTGTAAAAATGATGATGTTTAATAAAATGATATTAGTTTTTTTCTTAATGAGAAAGGTATATGTTTTTGTGAGAATAGTAGTTTTACGAACCAAATATTATGGGTGTTTATTGAAAGGAGTTAAATGCGAAAAATCATATTTGCTATTGTATGTATGAGTTTATTTCTATTTCTCCCTATAGCACAAGCCAAACTCTTCTATTATATTATAATAAGCGATGAGTGTGATTAATTTGATGAAAATTACAAATTGTAAGAGAGTTTCTCTTGTTTATAGGCTCTTGGATTGCTTTTCCATATAGTTTGAATTTTGGGATTTCATTATAAAATGATTTGTGTAATACGAATGCATACGCATGTGCCTCTTGGGTGCTCCCTTGAGGCATTTTCATCTACCCATTGGGGACCTCTTTAAATGAGGGCAATCCCCACTTTGTGCGTGTAACTCATCTTTCTTCTTCGTGTGTTTAAGGGTTGAGAGACTTTACACCTCTACGTTTTTAAAATAAAATAAATATTAATGGATATGGCCCATTGAGAGCCAACTTTTTCCAATTATAATCATATTTAATTCACTAAAAATTTCTCGCATGTGTTGAATTACGTGGTCATGGATTGTCAGAGCCTTCATTCCGTTTAAATGGTAAGTTGACTGATTATGTTCTTCCTTTTATCAAACAAAATTGTTTGTTTGAGATCATGATTATTACGCCCATTGATGCATACAGTAGGACTTTATTTTCTGGCTAAAAATGTTTGTCAAATTTAATGTTCCCTTTAAGTTTATGTGGTAGAATGAAAATTAGAAAAGACAATTAACTACGGCCTCTTGGATTGCTTACTCCCTCCATTACACTGACCTCATTTTACAAAACTGGATGTGCCAACGTAGGTGGCACGCGCGACCATATCCAGGTTGTCAATCTAAGCTATAAAAGTAGAGAACAAGGCATTATAAGTAGAGATATCCATTACTACCTAAAAAATTTGTACCAATTGTATTAAATTATTGGTAAATATGTATAAAATATTGTAATCAAAATAAATTCATGTGGAGATGAATAGCAATACATTTTGAACATGAATTAATTTCAAAACTTAACCAGCAGAAAGTCATAAAAAACAAGAATGCAAAATATCAACAAAAGGTGAATTTCAAAGAGGAATAAACTATATGGACTCTTAGCAAAGCATTAGATTGTATAGAGGATTAAAAACACAATGGTTAGATTTAGAAAGTGTATCAGGGATGAGTGGTCCTGTGATAATGTTGGTGTCATCTAACATTGAGCATGTAAGAGCATGAAAATCAAGAATGATAAATTAAACCAAGCTGATAAATTTTCTTGGTATACACGGTGCTAATCGACAAGGATTCCTAAGAGATAAAACCAAAAATCACATTTTAAAAAAGTTTAAAAAAATCACCAAATAATTAAAATAGTACCATATATAATAATTAGACGTGACACAAAAACTCATAGTGAAACAGCACTTTCATGTTTTGAAGTTCATGAAAATTACCATACAAATCTCATTTGAAGAATTGTAACTAGAGGCATTCCCAAAATGAGTGAATATCGGGAAAAAAATGACCACTTATCTATTTGTAGCTCAGTTATTGCATTCTATTAATAACTGGACACAAATCTTATACGACTTGTAATGCCCGATGCACAAAATACCGATATAATCAACCCAACTACTATTGAGGGTGTTATTTATTTTATTAAAATTGAAAAATGTCAAGAAATTGTATATGAAATAGTAACAATAGTAGTATTCCAAGAAATAGTAAATAGGCTTGAAACAACAATGGTAACCATATAACATTTTCAAATTGATAAATTAAAAGTAGTTGTTATTAAAACATTGAGATGAAGAATCCTAGGCACGAAGAATTGTTTGGAATTAATATTTAGCTGAATATTGATAAAATAGAGGCATTATCCGTGGTAGTACTACCTTGTTTCATAACAGTTTATTAAAAAGGATAATGACAGACTACCTAATATTATCCAACAACTAAATTAAAAGCTTTATTCTTGGTTTAGGTTGCCAATGAGTAGTAGTGCCTCGAGTAAATGTCTGAGATGGAGGAAGATTTCACCATTGTCAATGTCATACATTGGTAGTGTGACTAAGTTGCTCTATTCTGGTGTTTAGAAAAACATGGAAAGATGACTACTTTTTGTTTGGTTGGTGCTATGCAATGAATACGACAAAAAGTAAGTCATTGGAACTGAATTTATTTCATAGTGCAATGTATAAAATCTTAATATTAATATTTTACGACAGTGTTTTATCTTGACCTTATCCAAGCTGACTTTACTTTTGATTCTAAACTTCTCATTCATATGCAACGTAAAAAGTTCTCCCTGTGGTTTAATATTCTATTCTAGGAGCTAAGAAAGAGTAAGCAATAATCAATTTACTCACACCCATTGACACCAATATTACAGTAAAAATGTATCCAAAGACGCCTTTATAGCCTACTTCATGGAATATATCTTAAAGATAATTGCATATGAGGAAAACAATGTGCCTAGAACTATATTATCACTTTTAAAGTTTTTGATCATCTAAATCTAAAGTTCTCTCATAAACACTTCTTATCAGCAACATTTAAGACAAATATTTTGTGTAGTCAGTTTCACAAAATTGTGTGTTTGTGTGGATTAGTTTATAAGATTGATAAAGTACTTATGTTTAGACCCACACCAACAAACTAATGCTAGCTGAGATTTTATTGCACTTCAACCTATTTTTTTTATCTCAATGAACTGTAACCTTTTATCACTTTTACATCAGAAACTATGTTTTTGTCATTTCATTTGTGAGTGCCTTTTAAATTCTTGAAGGCAATATCTTAAATAACTATTACTTGAAATAGGGTGCATATATATGAACTAAAGATTATCCTATTGATAACCAAACAAATTGTGAATATGAATTCCACTAAAATGTTTATAAAATTACTAAAGTACCTGTATTTAGTAAAATGTATTGAGTACATAGACCCAAATTAGGAAACTGTGCACCCAAAAGAAACTTTTGTAACTTGGAGTAAATTGTTTAACATGGATAATTTGGTGATAATTTTAAACAATTTAGAGTGTTATTTTATTTTGTATTACATATCCTCTAATAGTTTTTATTCACCATCTATGACAGATCTACTTATATTGTAATTTTACAAGAAAGGGCGGAGCCAAGTGTGGGCAGACATAGGCTGTTGCCCAACCCACCGTAAAAATAGAAATCACGATCTTGTTTATATTCTTAAAAATCAAAGCATGCAGTTAAAATAAAAAAAAAAAAGAAAAACAGAAAATGGGAACATAAAAAGGGGAAGTACCTATAGCAGAAGTTTTCTAGATTCCTTAAAAAGTTCTTTTTTACGACTGATATGAAGTTTAGAATAAACTTTAGGATCTTGGACATTGATTCATGTTCTCTATGTATTAAGACGATTTCAATGGAAATGAGCCAATTCCTGATGATATCGCCAAACAAAGTGAACAGAGGGACTAAGCCAAAATGACGAGTAAGAGGTGGTAATTCTTACTTAGGGTCCGTTTGGTTCGTGGTGAAATATTTTTTACCGCGTTAAAATAAAATTTACCTAGGTAAAATATGTGTTTGGTTGGGCATTTAACACGGTGAAATAAAATGAATATGGTGAAAACTGAGGTGAAACTTTAACCATTTTAAACCATGGGTAAAGTGAATAATTTAACAGGTGAAAACAATGAAATTTATCTTATTACCAAAGTAACCTTTCTTATTTCCACTTACAATTATCACACATTCATTTCTCCCTCTCAATTAATACGATCATCAAATATTCATTTTAAAAAAATATTTTTTTTCTAAATTTCATTTTTTATTTTAAAAAATTAAAAAAAATTAAATAATTTAAATAATTAAAAATTAAAAAAAAAAATAAGAAATAGAATAGCTATTCCTACACCCTCTATGTCTTTCCCCACACCCTTTTTAATATTTAAATACTAAAAGATCAAAAGACCCTCTATGCAAATATGATTTGAGCAAATATAATCTTTTGCCCAAAAATCTATTATTTAAAAAAAAAAAGGTAATATTAAGAAAAAATAAAACATAATATTTTGAAAATAAAAATCCTAATATTCTAGAAAATTAAAATTTTAATATTCTGAAAATATAAAAATTATAAAAGTTATTTTTTCATTTAAAAAATATTATGTTATTTATAAAAAAACATATTACTTTTTATTTAAATGGACGTTGATAAAAAAACTATTTCGTTATTTATTTTTTCAGTTAAAAACTATTTTTTTTCTATTTTAAAATAATCTTTTTACTATACAAAAAAATGGTCCGCGTCAGCGGTATGTATAGGCAGTTCGACCACTTATACATACCGTTGGCGCGGACCAACATATTAGACAAAAATGCTCCGCGCCAGAGGTATGTATAGGTGGTCAGACCGCCTATACATACCGCTGCCGCAGATAATATTTTTTAAAAATAGTAAAAAGATTATTTTTAATATAGTAAAAAAAACAGTTTTTAACCAAGAATAAAATTTGTAAATAAAAAATAAAACACTTTTTAAGAAAAGAGTTTCTTAAGAAAAATAAATTTTACGTTTTATATACAGTTTTTTAATAAAACAAATAGATAAGATTTTACGTTTTATAAACAGTTTTTTTTATTATTACTTATAAAAAACAATTTTTTTTATTGAAAATATATTTTTTTTGTTTTTATCAAATGTAATTATTTTAGTTGGAGGTGAAAAAATTGGACATTTTGCTTTTATAAATTTAAGGGCGCAATTGTCATTTATTATTCAAAGGGTGTGGGGGAACATATAGAGGGTGTGAGAATATCTATTCCCATAAAAAAAATGAATATTTGTTTGGTGCATGGTAATGTGTTGGGAATTTAATTACTAATTGGGACGGTTTCATAGTTGGGAACTATTTTTTTTTTAAAATTCTTTTAATTGGAACACTTTTTTTTTATAGTTGGGACTTTTTTTTTTTTAATTGGGATTGCTTTTTTTTCAATGTTGAAAACTTTTCTTTTATTTGGGACTGTTTTTTCATTGTTGAGAACTTTTTTTTTTATTATGGACTACTGTTTTTATAGTTGGCTCTTTTTTTTTTTAACTGTAATTTTTTTTTTACAAATGACAGTTTTTTTTCATTGTTGGAATTTTTTTTTTTAAATTGGGACTGTTTTCTTTTTTAATAAGGACTTTATTTTTAATTGGTATTGTTTTTTTACTTATTTGTCTTGCGTAGCGAAATATGACTAGTTGTGTGTGTGGGGGGGGGGGGGGGGGGGGGTGATTATGTCAAATTTTAGTTTGGGGTAAATGCATATTTTTTAATGGCCATTGACACTTGTGTGATGAAAATCAAAATAGTTATATGCATTTGAAGTATGTGGGTAATATGGTCATTTTATTTTTTCACCATATTAATCTTGACCATCCAAACAACAAATGGTGAAAAAGTTAAAATTTTCACCTAGTGAAAACTCGACCATCCAAACGGAGATGGTGAAAACAAAATCACCGCACTAATAATTCACCTTTTACTTTTAACACGGTGAAAAGTATTTCACCACGAACCAAACGGACCCTTAAATTGTAACTTGTCTCCTCTGCAAAATAAAATTGTTTGAAATGTGTGAGATGGTTTTTAGGATTGTGACAGCCATGCATAGACAGGTTTTGGAGTGGGTAGTCTCCATTGTACCTTAAAACCCAAAGCCTATCAATTACTTCAATAGTGAAATCCACAAAAATACAAACCATAATGCACAAAAAAAAGACGACAAAAAATTTAAAGTATATGAGACATATAAACTACAGAGATGAGTTGGTCGACATACAAATTTGACATAATTGGTGCGACGCATTGACGTGCCACACTGATATTGACTCGTGTTCAGAATCCACATACGCCCATATTAGTGGACCAGACACGAGCTAATATGGGTACGACGCGTCAGTGTCACACCAAATATGTCATATTTGTGTGGTGGCATAGAATAATCCTATATGGAAAATGTTAGACACACCGGGTGTTAGTACCGGTTTGTACCGGTACTACTTTATTTGTTTGTACTATGGTGTGGATCCCGCCAAAAAATGTTGTAAATCCCATCAATGTACAATAAAATAAAGCGCATTTGGTACTAAATCGATACTTGGATCCTGTAAGAGTATCATTACTCATCCTATATATATGGAGAGAGTACCATAAAGATGGCTAGTGTTGAGGTCAGCGATGAGAACTTTGTCACCAGGTTAACCGATCAGGGTTTGGCACATGGGAATCAGGTCTGGGCCAGTTAAACGGAGGATCTTTTGTTGGTCAGTAACGGAAACATAGGTATTGCTAGAAAACTCGTAGGCGGTAAACATGATAGTGTTTTCAGTACATTGTCAGAGAATCTGTTACAGCCCAAAGAGATGTTGAAATCCTATAGATATGGTACAAATAAGAGGAGCTTTGGTAGCGAGAGATAGATGTGTTTGTATCCCTGGCAAGAACCGTATATAATGATGGGAAACTAGATGATGAGATTAGAAGGGCGTGGACATAAAAAGTTAGGGAGAGTGAAATCGTTAACTTGGTATTAAAAATGGATATATAGATGAAGGGACAAAAGAGTTCATAGGGTCTAAAGATTAGAAGGTTCAAATAAAAGAGATTAAGAAAGGAGGTACGTGTACAAGGGAAGGAAATAAAAGAAGAGGGTAAAAATAATTGGGGTTGAGTTACAAAAATAATTGAACAATGGCCACTTGAATAAAGGTAGAGATAGAGATACATATACAAATACAGATACAGATCGTAAAGCATATTTAATTGGGATTGAGTTGTAAAAATAATTGAACAATCGCCACGTGGTTTTTGCAATGTGCATATTCGTTGTCTTTATGAACCAAATTCACAAATGCAACGTACATATGTTTCGACTAGTTTATGAAAAAGATAATAAGCATGTTTATTAGCTTTCAATGTTATTCTTATCACACTCACTAGGAAGTGTCACTTGCAGAATCATGTAGTGTTGGATGATTTTAATATTAATTGGTTTTACTAATTAGAGAAAGTGAAAGGCTAAAACCATTAATTAGTTGAAATGGGAAAAGATAAAGGGAAGTAGGAAAACCAAAGTACCACATTGGAGAAGTGTGAAAAATTAAGTGGGTTAATAAAAGCCTTTATGTCTTAAGAGATTACTTGTGTGTATTGAAGGGTATGCTACTACTGTACACCTTAGGTCCAATGATGGTGATTTGTACAGTCCGCAATGTGATTTGGCATTTAGGGTGCTTTGGGCGCTTTAGAGGTGCACTTTGCACTTCGCTCATCGCGAAGAGCAGTAGGAACCTTTGATTTTTGACAAAGTTAAAAAATCAAACGGTCAAGATTAAAACACACAAAATCATAGCACAAATCAATCTGAACGGTTGAATATTAGTGCCACTTCGCTAAAGACTAATTCATATAGCCACACTCTTTTGTACAAATCTGTAGCATTAAATATGTAGTTATATATCTAAGGGTTATGATTACATGACCTTTGGAGAAGTTCTTATTGGTGACCAGACATCACAACAGGCTATATATAGGAGGCTAAATCATATTTCAAGCCAATATCAAAAATTTATTTCTCTCTCTTATTTATTCTTAACAACTTTATAGAGTGTTATGGGGTTATTCTTCTTATTTGCTACTTGAAATAACCTGTAGATTTGTTGTATCTTGGAGGTAATGTGCCTATACTTAGTGGAAAACTCTATACGAGTGGGGGAAAATAACACCTTAAGGACAGTAGTTTTTACACCTCAAGGCACAGTAGAAGAAATGTGAAGAACACAAATTGGTGTGTCATGGACATATTCTGAGTACACTATCCGACTGGTTATATGTTCTTTGTAACTGCATATAGTCTCCGCCAGAAATCTAGAATGCTCTTGAATACAAATACAAAATAGAGAAAGAAGGTATAGATAAATTTTTAATTCTGAAATATTTCAAATTGAAAATAAGTGATAACCAAACTAATTTAGACCAAGTACATGACTTGCAAATTCTTGTCACAAAGCTTCATGAATTGAACGTGGAAATTTCTGAATCATTTCAGGTTGCTACGATTATTGAAAAATTACCGCCAAGTTGGAATGATTGTCATAAGAAGCTCCTACATATGAAAGATGATATGAGTTTGGAGAAATTACTGACATATTTAAGAATTAATGAAGAAAGTAGATCCCATGATCAAATAAATGTTTCTAAGAATTCCACTAAAGTTAACTTTATTGAAGGAAAGAAATATCATAAGAATTTTAAACTAATGGTAGGAAGTTCAAGGAAAAAATTCCAATAAGAAAAAGTCCAATAGGGCATGTTTCAATTGTGACAAAAATGGCCAATATGCTTGTGATTGCAAAAATAAGAAATGAAAGATAGATGTCACTAAATCCAATAATATAAACAATACTAATATGGTGGAAAATAAGATCGAGGATATTATAGCAATGGTGTCAGATTTGCAAATTGGTATGATTACTGAATTGAACATGGAGGCAATAACGAAGTCTTCTGATTGGTGGATCGATTCCGCGTCTACCATACGTGTCTACAATGATAAATCATTGTACTCCGCATATGAAAAAGAAGAGTATGATTAAGAGATTCTAATGGGGAATCATAATTCTACCAAGGTTCTGGAAAAAGGAAATGTTGAACTACAATTCACATCTGGGAAGAAATTGATACTGAAAAATGTTCTATATGTATTATAGATTCAAAAAAATCTAGTGTCTACAAGTCTGCTTTATAAAAGAGGCATCAAAGTCGTCTTTTAGTCTAATAAATTAATTATGTCCAATAATGGGGCATTTGTTGGGAAAGGGTATTCTTGTGATGGAATGTTCAAACTCAGTATTGTTATTAATAAGATGAATAGTTCTGCTTATATTGTTGAGTCTTTTGATGTTTGGCATACTAGATTAGCGTCTTTAATTTTCGATCGTCAAAATACATGTCTAAACATAAATTAACATCTTGTGATAATACAACTCATACTAAATGTGAAATCTGTATTCAAGCAAAAAGAACAAAAAGATCTTTTCCTAAAGTTAAACAAAGTACTAAATTATTAGAATTAGTTAAGTTTGATATATGTGAAAATATTAGCCTTTTAACTAGAGGCGAAAAAAGATACTTTATCACATTCATTGATGATTGTTGTAAACTCACATGTGTATACTTGATAAGACATAAGGATGAAGCCTTTTCAATGTTTAAACAGTTCGAGGTAGAAGTTGAAAATCAAAAGAAAAAGAAAATTAAAATTCTTCATTGTGATAGTGGGGGAGAGTATTTTCCAAATCAATTTAACTCCTTTTGTGAAGAACATGGAATAATACATCAAAGAACTGCCCCGTATACCCCCCAAAAAATGGTTTGGCTGAAATAAAGGATATTAGTGTTACTAATATGATTAACTATCTGTTGATTAATTCAAAATTACGAAATAATTTGTGGTGAGAAGCTCTTCTCACCTCTTGTCATTTACATAACTGAATTCCATCAATGAAAACCCATGTTTCTCCATACGAGGTGTGGAAGAATAAAAAACCCAATCTAAACTACCTAAGGGCTTGGGGTTATTTGGATTTCTATAGAGTTCATGACCCAAAAATTTCAAAGTTGGGTGCTAGAGAAATTAAAAGTGTTTTCATAGGATACACGTGATAATTCTAACGAATATAGATTGTTGGACTTAAAGTCTAATGTTGTAATTAAATCAAGAGATGTTGAATTTATTGAAAATAAATTTTATAAAGATTCTTATCTTGAATTAGATATCTTCCCTGATATATCCATTGGTTTGATTCCTAGTTCATCAATTAATGATAATGGAAGGAATCTAAAACAAATAGAACTTAGAAGAAGTCAGCGTACTAGAAAAGAAAAATCTTTTGGCCTTGATTTTATTTCTTCTCAAGCCTTAGCCTTTTTGGTTGAAGGAGATAAAGATAATATTCTTAATAAAATACGAGTTTTAGATAACATAGAAGAAAATCCTATTACCTTTAACGAATCAATGACTTCAAGAGATGCTTCCTTTTGGAAAGAAGTTATTAATAATTAGATGGATTCAATTGTATCTAAGGAAATATGGGTTTTAGTGGACTTGCAACAAGGATCACAACCTATTCATAGTACATGGGTATTTAGAAAAATATATAATACTGATGGTTCTATTCAAACCTTTCAGTCCAAATTGGTAAAAAAGGTTTTAAACAAAGAAAGGGGATTGCCTATTTCGATACTTATGCACTTGTTTCTAGAATTATATCCATACATGTTTTAATGGCAATTGCATCTTCTTATAATTTATTTGTGTATCAAATGGATGTTAAAATAACAATGGTGAATGGTAACCTAGATGAAGAGGTATATATAGAACAACCTGGAGGGTTTGATTTGCATGGAAATAAACAGAAAGTTTATAAATTAATTAAGTTAGTTTAATGTTTGAAACAAATGCCAAAGTAGTGGCATTAAAAGATTAATACATTCTTTCAAATGGTTTCAGAAATAACAACATTGATAAATGCATTTATTCTAAATTAACCAATGATTATGGTGTAATAATTTGTGCATATGTTGATGACTTATTAATTTTTGGTACAAACATAAGAAGCTTATTTAAGACTAAGAAGTATCTTACTATAATACCCCGTAATTTTATTAATTTTTATTTATGGGATTAATTGAATTAAATGAGAATTAATTGGAAATTAATCCAGATATAAATACTAGCGAGATGTGAGTTGGTATTTGATTACGATGTTAAAAATTAAATATTCCTGAGTATATATGGTAATATATGAGTATTGAAAATATTTAAATTGTCGCAAGGCAGAAATAAGACAATTTGGAAATTTAGTTGGGACGCGCGTGTCAGTCGCGTCAGGAATGAAATTATTTTAATTAAAAAGTAAATTATATTTTTATCAACCGAATGGTCATTTTGAGTGCGCCAACGTGTCCGGAAGGGTCGAAATAGTCAGAAAACACTAGCCGGGGGTTTAGTTTGGGTCCCGAGGCATTTTTAGGCCAAACCGACAACCTAGAAGGGTATTTTGGTAATTTTAAAAATATGAGAATTAAAACCCACGAATTTTTGAGGTAAATTAAAGATTATTAAAAGACCCATTAAGTCCATTATCAACCAAAAAGGGAGTTAGTGAGCTATGGGAGTTTAAGGGAGAGTTTGAAGAGGTTCCAAAAGAAACCTCCAACCACCATCACCATCCTTGGGAGAATTCTGGAGAGAAAGGGGAGAAATCAGACTTCATTCACCAACATCAATTCAGAAGAACAAATCTAAGGCAAGTGTTTTGATGTCGTTATTTGCATTGAATATTTCCTCCATGTGTAGTGTAGAAAACTGTTTATATCTTGGAAATTTTGAGGAAGAACACCCAATGGAATTATTGTGAAACTTGTGGTTTTGGGTAGGAATTTGCATGTAGAAAGATAATGGACGAATTTCATATACAAAACATAACTTTTGATGATCTAAAAATGGATTAATAAGGAGTTTTTAATTGCATTTAAACTTTAGGTTCATGTTTATAGGGTTTGGAGTAAAAAATTGGGAATTTATGTAAATTGCATGTTGATTTGGAGTATTTGAACCCAAAAATATGTTAAGAAACGACCTAAGAGGATTTAGAGTGGTTTAGGAATATTAAAATGCTATTGGGATGACCTTAGGGTGGATTTAGAGAATAGAAGAATGAAGAAAAACGGATTTTGGGATTTTCTGGGCGTAGTCTGCCATCTCGTTAGAAGACCTGCCCAGGTCATTCGAACGACCTCGTTCGAACGAGCTTCTAACGAGATGACAGTACCCCTTCTAATGAGTTGGTAGTTCGTTCGAAGCCATTCGTTCGAACGAGACTTCTAACGAGTTGACATAATGGCCTTTTAGGCCTGATTTTTATTTCAAATGTACCGTAGACTTATTTAATGGAGTAATAACCTTCCCTTATTAACGAGTAGGTACAATTGTGAGATTGGAGTACATTGAGGAGTAAAACTTAGATTCTTGTAGTAAACCGGATGACACTTGTGGATTAGGAAACGAGTACCTAATTACGATGTGAGAAGAGTTGACAACTTTAATGTATATAAATCGGGGACTTGTAAACGTATAACACTAAATGATGGTATAAGAACGAGAAGTATACCTCTATTAATATTTTGAGATATCTAAGATGTGCGAATGCTTAGTATAAGTGGTTATCTGTGTATAACATACCTACCATACCTGCTATCATGGGAGGTCGGTGTTCGATCAGGGCTATATAATCTTTGTGTGCCTACAGGGGGGTTTAGATTGGTACCTCGAGGACATAGGTCAGAGAAGGACTTATTGAGAAGTTAATAAGTCTGCTGATCATGGGAGCGTAGGTATGTGCGTGACCCATGTGATGTGAACTATGTTCGCCTCCATATTTTGTGCGATTGTTGTTATTTGAAAACGATTCCCGAGTGATTCAAAATGCGTGGTCCTTTTGTACGTGATGTACCGGGATTGGATAGTAGAGTATGTGTGCACCGCAGCTTAGTCTCGCGGTGCTAGTATTGTATACTTATGATGAGAATAATATACTATTGATTGAAATGAACTGTCATGTATAAATGTGAGTATAAATAATAGCTACGTTCTGTAAAGATAAAATGGAAGATCCCTAGTAATTGGTATTACTAATATGGGAAATTGTGAAGAAAAGTCAAACTCTCTGTTTAAATGAAGATGTCGGGAATTAAATCGTGAATCGTATAGTAATGTTAGATTTTGTATTGGACTAGTTAGATATGTGAATAACTAGAATAGGTACGGGTACGATAGGAGTGCACACTTAGTTGAGAGGTGAGGAACTCATGTGAGTGCACACACTATCATGTACTTTATATTCATTGTTTAATGATATTAAACACTTGCTATTTTTAAACTGTTTTCACAATCGGGCTCTGACTCATTTTCTTTCAAATCTATTTTTGTAAAACCTTTTAGGTGCCCAGCCACAAGGACACTAAGCATAGGAGTTCCATTCCGGTGACGTACTGTAGCTACTGTGGAAGTTACAGGACCTTAACAGTATACGCCTCCACTTTCGATCTTGACTCTATATGATCAGATTTTCTTATCTGTTGGGCATGTCGCCCCATTTCTTTTAGAGACACTTTATCTGTTCAGTTATTTCAGATTTTGGGTTGTAATTAATTTAGTGATGCAGACTTGGTATTTATTTATTTCAGCATTGGGATTGTTGTGAGGAGTATTCCTCCAGATTCATTAGTATTTTATGATTATTCTATTGTGACTGTGTTGTGGTGGTTACGTTAGCATTTCATAATCTACTTATTGCATGTTAATCGGATTTAATTAAAATTGACAACTCACTTTTTAAATATTAGGTGGCTACTAATTGTTAAAATGTTTTTCGACATTGATGTTATGAACTGAACCAACTTGACATTTTGAATTAATTTGAATAAAGGAGTAGATACCCGGTATTTAATTAGTCGGGGTGTCACAGGTGGTATCAGAGCATCAGGTTCTAGTGTCCTTAGGATCTGTACGGCTTGTTATGTTTTCGATGAGCTTTCTTTGATGTAGAGGCCTATATTTTAGGACTGTTGTATTTTTTTGTATATGTTTTGCTCTTCAGCTATTTTGAGATAATAACTGCGAACTTATAAGACTTTACTCTCATTTCATATGCCTCCACGACGTGCACAACGTGTTCCAAGGGATGCTCAGCCCGAGCCACAGCCTACACCGGTTCAGGGCTCCTTGAATGTCGCAGAGGTTACAGCTATTGTAGCCCAAGCGGTAAATGCCGCCCTAGCAGTTGTGCAGTAAGCACCACCCCAGGCACTGGTAGTCGCGCCAGTTTAGGCTCATATATTCCCTTCTTCTTGGGAACGCGTTTGTGGTGCTTTTCAGAAAGCACACCCTCCGAAGTTTGCAGGTAGCTCCAATATTATTATGTCCAGTCAGTGGAAGAAGGACATTAAAAGGCACTTAAGGATGTACGAGTGCACGGATGTTCAGAAGCAGATACTGGCTACTTTCAAGCTAGTAGGATCAGCGTTGCAGTGGTGGGAGTCCGTTACCACCACGGAGGAGAAGGACCCCCTTTCTATTCAGGAGTTTTGGGTGCGGTTCGACAACAAATATTTTCCATCAGCCGTTCACACTGAAATGAGGAGGAAGTTAATGAACCTCAAGCAGGAGGGGAAGACCGTAGCCGAGTATGAGGCTGAGTTCACTAATCTCTTGAACATCGTTCCTGATGAGATTCCAACCGAGGAGAAGAAGATTCAGAAGTTCATGGATGGATTGACTTGGAGGATCCGTCAACAATAGTTGGGAAATCTTTCATTGGCCACTTATTCTGATGTGGTTAACGCATCACTGCTTCACTGCCAGGATCACCACTTCCACATGTCTGAGAGTAAGAGATCAGGAGAGTCCAGCCATCAGGGCAGGACTGGGGGAAATGGTGCCAGCGGGGTACAATCCGCTCAGGGTCAGCACTGGCAGGGGGATCAGGGTTCCCAATAGGGGGATCCTAAGAGATTCAGATCTGGGGGGTTTCAGAAATGGACAGGGAGGTTTTCGTCATGGCCATCAGGGTTAGAACGGCCATCAGGGCCAGCATGGTCAGCAGCAGTAGTTTCAGCAGGGCCATCATGGTCAGGGTAGGAATGGTAACGGTCATCAGGGCCGTAGGCAGCCGGGACATCGAGGGGGAAACTTCCCAGGGAAGTGCTTCGTTTGTGGCAACATTGGTCACAAACGCCAGGATTGTCCTGATAGGGGCAGGGCCCCACAGCAGCACTAGCAGGGTGCTCGACACGAGCTACAGAGACCTATATTTCCCGTCGCCCTCCCAGCACCATCACAGATGGCAGCATTACCACCCATTCCAGCGATCCCAGTTCAGCAGGGACAACTTCAGTATGGGAGAGTGTATCAGCTCCAGCAGGCTGTCGTTCCACAGGATCCACCTGCTATTAAGGGTATGTTCTCTATTCAGGGGACTATAGGGCGTATTTTATTCGATACGGGGGCCACACACTGTTTTATTGCCACAAGATTTGCACGCACTTTGGGGTTGTTAGACACTGCAGAGAGCACGATTACTTGCGTAGATTCACCGTTGAGTAGGGGTTCTGTAATTTCCCTTATTTGTAGAGGTGTGGGTATAGAGATCGGGGGATTTACCTTACCTGCTGATATGTTAGTATTATAGATGACTGAGTACGATGCGATCGTTGGTATGGATTGGCTAGTTGCGTACCGAGCCATGATTGATTGTTTTAGTAGGAGTATTATCTTTACCATTCCCGGGCAGGAGATGTTTTTAGTGGCGATGCCTCACCCTGAGGGAGAATCGTCCACTCACTTGTACTATATAGAGGAGGAGACCTCTAAGGAAGTGGTGATACCACTCGATTCGATTCCAGTAGTGAGGGAGTTTGCTGATGTATTCCAGGATATACCTGGATTACCGCCTAGTAGAGAGATAGATTTTGTGATCGATTTGATGCTGGGCACTCGGCCAATTGCCCGCGCACCTTACCGTATGGCTCCAGCAGAGATGAGAGAGCTAAGGGATCAGATAGAGAAGTTGTTGGGTCAGGGGTTTATCTGAAGGAGTACTTCGCCATGGGGTGCCCCTGTGCTATTTGTAAAGAAGAGGGATGGATCGTTGAGATTGTGTGTAGATTATCGGGAGTTGAATAAAGTCACGATACGAAATAAGTATCCGTTGCCCCGAATCGATGACTTATTCAACCAGCTGAGAGGAGCTTCCTTCTTCTCAAAGATTGACTTGCGATCGGGATACCATCAGTTGCGTATCAGGGAACAGGACATCTCAAAGACGGCTTTCTTGACGAGATATGGTTCCTACGAGTTTCAGGTTATGCCTTTTGGCTTGACCAACGCTCCAGTCGTGTTTATAGACTTGGTGAATAGGGTATTCAGAGAGTTCCTAGACCAGTTCGTCATTGTCTTTATTGATGACATCCTGGTATACTCCCAGACGGAAGGGGAGCACGCCGAGCATTTGAGGCAGGTTCTGCAGACGCTGCGTCAGAATGAACTTTATGCAAAGTACGAGAAATGTGGATTTTGGCTGAAGGAGGTTCAGTTTTTGGGGCATATCATTTCAGACCGGGGGATATCTGTTGATCCGGGGAAGGTATCCACGGTGAGGGAGTGGGGTCAGCCCACGACACCGACTCAGATTCGTAGTTTCTTGGGCCTAGCAGGATACTACAGAAGGTTTATTCGGGGTTTCTCAAAGATAGCGGGTCCTTTGACACATCTGACTCGCAAAGGTGTGCCATTCATCTGGAGCGATGCTTGTCAGTTGGCATTCGATGAGTTGAAGGACAAGTTGACCTCAGCGCCTATGTTAGCATTTCCCAGACCAGGAGTTAAGTATCTAGTCTACACCGATGCGTCCTTATAAGGACTTGGAGGTGTGCTACAGCAGGAGAGTCAGGCCATAGCTTATGCTTCCCGTAAGCTTAAGCCTCACGAGAGGAATTACCCCACCCACGACTTGGAGTTAGCGACAGTCGTATTCACTCTTCGGATTTGGAGACACTATCTCCTGGGGGAGAAATTTCGATTGTTCACAGACCACAAGTCTCTACAATACCTCTTCACGCAGAAGGAACTGAATATGCGTCAACGTAGGTGGCTTGAGTTTGTGAAGGATTATCAGTTTGATATCCAATATCACCCAGGGAAGGCTAATGTGGTAGCAGACGCATTGAGCCGTAGGCCAGTAGATGAGGTGGCCGAGGTATGGAAAGATAAGTGGAAGGAGTTGGGACACCAGGATACAGTGGCCCGATCATTCATGTTTGTGATGACTGTTACATCACAGATTGTTACGAGAGTGATAAAAGCCCAGGCAAACGACTCGTTCTGTCAGGAGAAGATAGTTTGATTGCTAGCAGAAGGAGTCGAGTCCTATACTATTAGTTCAGACGGGGGATTATGCTTCAATGGGAGACTGATCGTTCCAGAAGGGGAAGACTTGCGACATGAAGTAATGACAGAGTCGCACGGCTCACGGTTCGCGGTACACCCTGGTGGGGATAATATTTACCAATACATGAGACGACAATACTGGTGGAGGGGGATGAAGAGAGATATCGCCGTGTTCGTTTCTAAATGCGCCACCTGTCAGCTAGTAAAGGTGGATCATCAGAAACTGATAGGACTTCTACAACCATTAGAGGTTCCGACGTGGATATGGGAGAGCATATCCATGGACTTTATCATGGGGTTACCTACGTCACAGAGGGGTCACGACTTCATATGGGTAATTGTGGATAGGTTGACCAAGGTTGCTCATTTTCTACCCGTGAGGACAGACTACACTACGGGACAGTATGCCCAAATTTTTATTGCGGAGGTAGTGAGACTTCACGGGGTGCCTCTAAATATCGTGTCTGACCGAGATAAGATATTTTTTTCACGATTTTGGGAGAGTTTCCAGGAGGCCATGGGTACGGAGTTGCGGTTGAGTACGACTTATCACCCGCAGACTGATGGGCAAACAGAGCGAACAAATCAGATGTTGGAAGACATGTTGCGTATGTGCATCCTAGACTTTGGAGGTGGTTGGGAGCAGTACCTTCCACTGGTGGAGTTTGCTTATAATAACTCCTACCAGTTCACCATTGGCATGGCTCCATTTGAGGCGTTGTATGGTAGACCTTGTCGTTCCCCAGCATGTTGGTTAGAGGTGGGGGATAACAAACTCCTTGGGCCGAAAGTGATTCAGGATACTTTGGCAAGAATAGAGATGATACGGAGCCGTATTCGGGTAGCTCAGGACCGGTAGAAGAGCTATGCTGATGCCAAGAGGTTCTTCAAAGAATTCAAGGTGGGGGACCAGGTGTTAGGGATTATGCATTTTGGGAAGAAGGGGAAACTGACACCAAGATATGTGGGGCCGTTTCCTATCATCGAGCGTTTTAGGCCAGTTGTGTATAGACTTGGGGTTACCGGAGCACTTGCATAGGATTCATGATGTGTTCCATATTTCCTCGCTAAGGAAATATCTTAGGGACGATTTGTCCCATACTCATATTGCTTTAGAGGACATCGATCTTCAGCCCGATAGTTCCTATGAGGAGGGTCCGATTGCTGTTTGGGACCAAAGCGAGCGGAAACTGAGGTCAAAGATAGTACCATTAGTACGTGTTCAGTGGCGGAAACATAATGCCGAGGAGTCCACATGGGAGCGCGAGGATGAGATGCACGAGCGTTATCCAGCGTTATCCGGACGAAATTCTGTTATTAGGAGGGAAGTATGTAATACCCCGTAATTTTATTGATTTTTATTTATGGGATTAATTGAGTTAAATGAGAATTAATTGGAAATTAATCCGGATATAAATACTAGCGAGATGTGAGTTGGTATTTGATTACGATGTTAAAAATTAAATATTCCTGAGTATATATTGTAAGATATGAGTATTGCAAATATTTAAATTATCGCGAGGCAGAAATAAGACAATTTGGAAATTTATTTGGGACGCGCGTGTCAGTCGCGTCAAGAATGAAATTATTTAAATTAAAAAGAGAATTATATTTTTATCAACCGAATGGTCATTTTGAGTGCGCCAACGTGTCCGAAAGGGTCGAAATAGTCAGAAAACACTAGCCGGGGGTTTAGTTTGGGTCCCGAGGCATTTTTAGGCCAAACCGACAACCTAGAGGGCATTTTGGTAATTTTAAAATTATGGGAATTAAAACCCACGAATTTTTTAGGTAAATTAAAGATTATTAAAAGACCCATTAAGTCCATTATCAGCCAAAAAGGGAGTTAGTGGCCTACGGGAGTTTAAGGGAGAGTTTGAAGAGGTTCCAAAAGAAACCTCCAACCACCATCACCATCCTTGGGAGAATTCTGGAGAGAAAGGGGAGAAATCAATCTTCATTCACCAACATCAATTCAGAAGAACAAATCTAAGGCAAGTGTTTTGATGTCATTATTTGCATTGAATATTTCCTCTATGTGTAGTGTAGAACACTGTTTATATCTTGGAAATTTTGAGGAAGAAGACCCAATGGAATTATTGTGAAACTTGTGGTTTTGGGTAGGAATTTGCATGTAGAATGATAAATGGATGAATTCAATATACAAAACATAACTTTTGATGATCTGAAAACGGATTAATAAGGAGTCTTTAATTGCATATAAACTTAAGGTTCAAGTTCATAGGGTTTGGAGGGAAAAATTGGGAATTTATGTAAATTGCATGTTGATTTGGAGTATTTGAGCCCAAAAATATGTTAAGAAACGACCTAAGAGGATTTAGAGTGGTTTAGGAACATTAAAATGATATTGGTATGACCTTAGGGTGTATTTAGAGAATAGAAGAATGAAGAAAAATGGATTTTGGGATTTTCTGGGCGTAGTCTTCCATCTCGTTAGAAGACCTGCCCAGGTCTTTCGAACAAGCTTCTAACGAGATGACAGTACCCCTTCGATCGAGTTGGTAGTTCGTTCAAAGACATTCGTTCGAACGACCTCATTCGAACGAGACTTCTAACGAGTTGACAGAATGGCCTTTTAGGCCCGATTTTTATTTCACATGTACCGTAGACTTATTTAATGGAGTAATAACCTTCCCTTATTAACGAGTAGGTATAATTTTGAGATTGGAGTACGTTGAGGAGTAAAACTTAGATTCTTATAGTAAATCGGATGACACTTGTGGATTAGGAAACAAGTACCTAATTACGATGTGAGAAGAGTTGACAACTTTAATGTATATAAATCGGGGACTTGTAAACGTATAACACTAAATGATGGTATAAGAACCAGAAGTATACCTCTATTAATATTTTGAGATATCTAAGATGTGCAAATGCTTAGTATGTGTGGTTATCTGTGTATAACATACCTACCATACTTGCTATTATGGGAGGTCGGCGTTCGATCAGGGCCATCTAATCTTTGTGTGCCTACGGGGGGATTTAGATTGGTACCTCGAGGACATAGGTCAGAGACGGACTTATTGAGAAGTTAATAAGTCTGCTGATTATGGGAGCGTAGGTATGTGCGTGAGCCATGTAATGTGAACTATGTTCGCCTCCATATTTTGTGTGATTGTTGTTATTTGAAAACGATTCGTGAGAGATTCAGAATGCGTGGTCCTTTTGTATGTGATGTACCGGGATTGGATAGCAGAGTATGTGTGCATCGCAGCTTAGTCTCGGGGTGCTAGTATTGTATATTTATGATGAGAATAATATACTGTTAATTGAAATGAACTGTCATGTAGAAATGTGAGTATAAATAATAGCTACGTTCTGTAAAGATAAAATGGAAGATCCCTAGTAATTGGTATTACTAATATGGGAAACTGTGAAGAAAAGTAAAACTCTCTGTTTAAATGAAGATGTCGGGAATTAAATCGTGAATCGTATAGCAATGTTAGATTTTGTATTGGACTAGTTAGATATGGGAATAACTAGAATGGGTACGGGTACGATAGGAGCGCACACTTAGTTGAGAGGTGAGGAACTCATGTGAGTGCACACACTATCATGTACTTTATATTCACTGTTTAATGATATTAAACACTTGCTATTTTTAAACTGTTTTCACAATCGGGCTCTGACCCTTTTGCTTTCAAATCTATTTTTGTAAAACCTTTTAGGTGCCCAGCCACAAGGACACTAAGCATAGGAGTTCCATTCGGGTGACATACTGTAGCTGCTATGGAAGTTACAGGACCTTGACAGTAGACGCCTCCACTTTCGATCTTGACTCTATATGATCATATTTTCTTATCTGTTGGGCATGTCGCCCCATTTCTTTTAGAGACACTTTATTTATTCAGTTATTTTAGATTTTGGGTTGTAATTAATTTAGTGATGCAGACTTAGTATTTGTTTATTTCAGCATTCGGATTGTTGTGAGGAGTATTCCTCTAGATTCATTAGTATTTTATGATTATTCTATTGTGACTGTGTTGTGGTGGTTACGTTAGCATTTCATAATCCACTTATTGGATGTTAATCGGATTTAATTAAAATTGACAACTCACTTTTTAAATATTAGGTTGCTAGTAATTGTTAAAATATTTTTCGACAGTGATGCTATGAACTGAACCAACTTGACATTTTGAATTAATTTGAATAAAGGAGTAGCTACCCGGTATTTAATTAGTCGGGGTATCCCACTTACTTCACAATTTAAGATGAAAGATCTTACTAAAGTAAATACTATCTTAGGTTTTAAATTTAAGAAACATAGTGGGGGTTATGAAGTATGTCAATCTCATTACATTGATAAAGTTCTTCTCAAATTCAATCACTTGAAAATAAAAGAAGAAAATACCCCATATGAATTTGATATAAAATTATTAGAAAATTCTGGCAGAGTAGTTGTGCAACTTGAATATGCTAGTGCAATTGGAAGTTTATGTATGCGATGCATTTTACAACGCCAGATATTACATTTAGTGTAAGTAAAATGTCAAGATACACTAATAACCCATGTGTGGATCATTGGAAAGCAATTGGGAGGATAAATAATTACCCGAAGAAGCAAAAGAATTGGGACTATTTTACTATGACTTACCAACAGTTCTTGAAGGGTATTCTGATGCTAGTTGGGTAGCTAATGCTAGTGATAATAAATCCACATCTCGATGCATATTCACCTTGGCGGGTGAGGCAGTATCTTGGGCATCCAAGAAATAAACTTGAATTATACATTCAACAATGGAATATGAGTTTATAGCGCTGGGAGCAGCCAGAAAAGAAGTATAATGACTAAAAAATTATTAATGAATATAAAGTTATGGCCAAAACCAATACAATCTATGGCTATCCCGGGGCCTCCCTTTCTGGACTTGTTCCGGGGCATGCGCGGGGATGTGCCCATTCTCGGGGTGCTTGACCGTCGTCAATGTGGGGGATAATATGATAGAGTCGCCAACCTATTTTTGTACAAAACATGCAATAAAATTGTCTCCACCTAGAGAGAGAGACATCGAGGATAATACTGATGCTTGTGAAACCAAGAAATTCAAAGGTCTGGGTACTAAGTTACGCAATGAAAAGGTGTTAGACACCCATCCTGCCCTTTCGCTCTTTCATGGGCATGTGTTAATCTTATCCTGTTAGACTCAGTGAAGGGTGTGCTCATGTGCATAATATAGGTGTAGAATTGAATAATTCAACTCTTGTTATAGAAAAGGACCGAGTGAATTTATCCTTAGGAGTGTTCGCAAAAAGAATAATTCAAAATATAATATGAAGTTTTTTGAATCACAAGTCTCTATGGAAAAGCGAATGTGTATATCGGACAAAACATAAGCCTGTAAGAATATGAACTCATACTGAATATATATATATATATATATATATATATATATATATATATATATATAATGGGAGAGGGGTGTTCGAATAGTAAAGTGATCCAACGGGTGTGAATTGTTCTCCTGATGTAATCTAATGGTGTCACATTTTCCCATGTCATAATGGGAGACATATGACATAGCAAATGAGAGAAGACACAACCCCCTTCCAAACCCTCTCCTGTTTTTCACTCCCCCCCACATCACAAATCCCTCACAACATCCCCTTTCAAACCCTCCCATGCTTATGACCTTGACTGCTACCTTTCTCCCGCCCGCCTCCTATCAGCCTTTGCCTGCCGACGCCTCATCCAATAGGTATACTCTTAGGGTATTGTGTGTTTGAACGTTTGGATTTTATTTATGATTTTTAGGGCTTTGTGTGTTTCATGTTGTATACTCTTAGGGCTTTCTCATCCTCTTCCTCTTCCTCTCTCCAACACAAAGACTCCTCCTACATGTAATCTCCTTGACACGCACATAGACACACACACACACTTACAATTTGATTTTGGTTCATTTTAGGGCTTTGTTCATTTTGATTTAGGTTAAGATCTATTTTGATTTTATTCATTTTGTTTTATATCTATTTACATGTATTCTTATGTGTTGGGATCTAATTATTTTTTTATATTTTTTTTCTTTTACTGGTTACTGATTATACTTGGAATAGACTAAACAACTCTACTCCTTTCTTTTCTTTATTATGTGTCTATTTATAGATTTTAGGTAATATTTTTAGGTGCTAAAATGCATCTTTTAAGTTTTGGCAGTCCAAACATTAGGAAAAAAGTTTATTTAACAATGGTTCACTTAAATGCGGTGGTGGGTTGGCTTTCAATATTTAGAGATTTGGTTTAATTAGGGTTTTCGGTGTATGAAAAATTTCAAGTTATTATTTTTGTTCTTCGTCTTCATCCTAATTTGATTTTGGTTCTCACGTGAGATATTTTAGTGTTCTCAATTAAAGTTATTTCTTTTATTTTTGGTGTGGTCATTTGGTACTATTTCAGTATTTGAAAATACATTTTGTTGGTTCATGGTATTTGGTATTTTAGATAGTGAAGACATACATTTTTTTCATCTCTATGATATATTATTCATTATTCAATATATTTATGTATTTTGGTTAATCAATCGTCACTTTAATTACCGTCTTAAATTAATGGATTATTAATGAAAGGTCGTATGTTATGTTCTTGATTGTCAATGCATTAACGCTAATGATTTTTACTTTATGTCTTTAGCTATGAATATTAATGATTTGAGCCATGTGCGTATTGGTTACTACAACATTTCATGTTCCTTGATTATTGTTATATTTTTTTTTCTCTTTTTTTGTTATATTTCTCAGTTGCCTCTTATTAGCATTGATTTTAAGTTTCCATTTCGTCATTGGTTTTCATATATTTATTTCATATGAACTACGATCTTGAAATTACTGCCAAACAACTCGGTTTTGGTGCCAAATATCAGCATTGTTCTTCCAAACAACTCTGTTTTCTTTCATTAAATTAATGTGCACTATTTTATATCCAATTAACTGTCATTTGCATTTTGGTTATCTTTAAACATGGGTGAATTATTTATATCCATTTAAATGTTGTCATATTTAGTTTATGATTGCGAATTGCACAATTTAAGCTTTGATTGCACAAGCGAACCTATGCTTTATGCCTGCGCTGTATTTGTGAAAATCTACAGGTCTGACTTATCTAACGGTACATGAATAGACAACTGGCCATGCAAGGTAATCACAATAGATGTCTGGTGAGCAGATCTACGTCTGGAATTGAACTTGCTAATATCGCATCGGTGGAGTGCCCACAACCGGACGAGAACTAGAACAACTTTGAATTATCTATTTGGCCATTTATTTGATAACTATGAATTGTTTATTTGTTTCATTTCACATTAATCCACACTCACATTAATCCAAATCCAAGGCAATATTTTGTTCATTTCATGAGAGTATGCAACTAACATTTGTACATTTTAGTACATAGATTCATGACTGATGTTTGGCTTAAACTATGTGTCCAATATGTACCATGCATATATCGTATCAGTATTTATCTTCATTTTACACCTATGTAGGTGAAACCAACCTGCATAAATAATATGTACCATATTTTTCTTTTTACTAAAAGATGGTTTTTATTGCGTTAGATACATAAGGAGAGGTCAGCCAGATGTTGGTTTTGGTCTTTTTGAATTTGAGAAATTAAAATGACCTGGTTTTATTAAGCTTGATGATGTAAATGGGAAAATAATCACTTATTATGCTATCACATTGAACTTTTGAGTTGTTTTCAACACTCTATAGAGAAACAATAATCTCAGATCACTGTGTTTATTCTTAAAATTCAGTATTTGTAGGGTCCACAAGATTGACAAAGTGTCTGCAAAATTTGCAAAGCTATATTACCGAAAAGCAAAGGTATATTTCCTAGGTTGTGATAATACTTCTAATAACCTCTTTGAGATACATAACATATAATCTTTTGTGTAACAAGTTTCTGCAAACTATTGTGGATTGGGGTATATATGTTGTGTTGGCTGGATTGGATGACATTTGAATTAAGGAAGGATTGAACATTTTTATTTACTACTCAAGGTAAACTACACTATCTTGAAATATAGGTGATTGGGTCTAAAAACTGTAATTTATTTATTCTTTCTACTTACTACATTATATGACACCACTTTCCTATTTTATATTTTTCGATTGAGATCACTTTGTTGTTTGTGAGTTTATATTGTGCGTGCGTGAGTGTGTGGAGGTTGGGTGTGCACGTGAGAGCTCGGATGAATGAGATTTGGGTTATATATTTCGTACTGATATTAATTTAAAAAAATTATGGTCTTTTAAGTCACAGCATCCTTAAAATTATTAATAAATCCACTTTACAAATTTGCCTTGTAAACAACTATTGTTGTAATAAATCATTTGTGGCTATTTTACAGATTCTAAATAAAAATTCGAAAGATATAAACGTTGAGTTCTATTTATCTACATTTTTTGCAGGAACTTAAATAATGGACAATCAATAGTGAACTACTATAACAATACACATTTGATCCCGTGTGTTTAAGTGGCATATATCAGGTATGATGTAAGTGCATGCCTTAATGTTATGAACACATCGTATTGGGATGCACTAGATGACCAACACCGAATAACATATAGAAATTTAAATATTTCATTATAAGTTATTTTTCTTTCTTTGTAAATGATTCTTGGATAATCTATAATTGTGTTGTTATATTATTGAATATGTAAATTATATTTAAACTGCCCGAGTTTAAATTGTGTTGTTATTTTATTGAAGATGCTAAACTTAAATTGACTATATAATTTATCTTATTGAAGAACGTCCCTTTTCAAAAAAAGTTACACAGCACAAATAATATCAGATTGTTTGCCCGCCAATGGAGCCTTCTTCAAGCGAGGATTTTAAAGTATGGAGTGATATGACCAATATGGTCTCCTGCCGTGGACTTAAATGACTGAAGGTTGTTGCCTTGGAACTTGGATTTCGTGGCCTCCATACTTATATGGTTTTCCTCTTTTCAGCCACAGTCTCATGCCTCTATAATATGTCCCCCCTGCCACGGCAACCTACAACCATAATATAGCTTGGGGCTATACATCTACCTTGTAGACCTCACCCCGGCCTGATCGGAATCGCTATAATCATGTATTTTCCCCTATTAATTCTATTGTACGCCTATCCTGTCAATGTAATCTTGTACTATGATATGTAAATAATGAGAGTGGAGGCAACAAAGTGAACGTTGGCTCATTTTAGTAGCCGAACCACTCTATATCTTGTGTTTTGTCTCTCTTTACTTTCTTTACATGTTTGATGCTTATTTTATACTTGATATACTGATATGAGAACTATGTGTGTCCGATTTCTCAAAGCAACAATCTAGAACCGTCTGTGGGAATTGAGGTATTTCTATCTTGTTACTTTACATTTTAGGTTCTTAGCACATTATTTCACTCATGGGCCCCCCTGGGTCATCATCCAACGGGTGAGGTATGGAATTTGAGGTCGAATTTTGCACATACACACTTAGCTGGGTATTGCATATTTTTAGATCTATTCCTTGGTCTCCTTTTTTATGACCTTGAATCTTTTTTGTTTACCCCGATGATACTACCTTACCTAAATTGTGTTGGAAAGCGCAAAAAGGCAATATCCTTACAATGGTGGGGAGCTAGGGATGGGATTCTGCCTGTTCACTACTTTCTTAACACACGATCTAAGATTTTATACCATAATTGTGAAATTCTTTGCACTTGAAGACTGTTTGTCCCTGGTAGACCCCTACTAGGTGTAGTTTTCATATTATTAGATGGATTAAACTTAACTCATGGGTCCAACATTGGAATTGCACTGCGCTGCATCAAGAAGGATGCAACCTGGCATGTAAACTGCTTGAGCGCGCAACCCTTTTTAGGGAGGATGTAGCATAGCTTCATTACATCACCGGGGAGAAGTCATAGTAAAACTGTCAGATCTAATTGTGGTGATTTCCCTTGGAAAGGCCACAACCACATAAGCATATATTAGCAAAATTGTCAACGACTATATCCTTATTACTATACTTGGTTATTTACTCTGCAATCTTGATTTCTCACCGTTGTTTAGTTCATCTCAGAGTACATCTCTAAAGACTAACAAAACACAAATGGAAGGAGATTCCATCCAAAGTGAAGAAATGAAGGATGAGGTCGATCAGTTGTACAGGCACTTCAACCATCTATATGACATCACTCCAAACTCGGGTTAACTTCTTGACCAAAGGGTTCTTATGCTAGAATCTCAAACAGCAGCAATGGCTGCTATCCCATTAGCTGCGATCGCAACCATAGAGATCGCAGCACCACTGGCTGCGGACAAGAACCAAAAGATGAAGATGAAGAAGGCAGAAAAAGGCCTTGAAGTCTACACCACATTGACTTGTCAAATTGAAGATATTTTTGAGTTCATCGAAGTAGACAAATTTCTCAAGTGGTCTGAGAAGATGAAGGCTCCTTCCTATAGAAGGAACTGAGACCAGTGGTGTGATTTTCACTAAGACCATAACCACAACACTGACAAATGCTTCTCACTAAAATATGAAATTGAAAGGTTTGTGAGGTAGGGAATGCTCTAATAATTACTAAAGGCATCATGAGGGATGCAGCAACCCTAAGAATCACTATGCCCGATTGACTGATAGGTCACATGCCTAATATCTTCCTTAGTTTCCACTCTATGTTTTTCTATTTTATCTTTGAAAAACTCTTTTTACATATTTTCTTCATACTTTCTATTTTTCTAACAATGTCATTAATACATGAATGTACGAAATAGGGCTTCTTTTATCGTATCTCATTTATTTTGTCTTCATTATCTGTTAACTCATAAAAGGCTTTCATCTTAAATAGAATTAAAATGAAGAAAACATGTTATCTCGGGAATAACTATCTTAATTGTCTCACAATGTCCCTCATGGAGCCTATGCATATGAAGGGATATGATAATTAAAATCGTAAAGGCAGATATTGGGATGATTCGACTAGCCACATGGGCTTATATTTCCCGTTCTCAGTTGTCGGCATGCATCATTTAGCCACGGGGACTTACAATGCCCGTTCTCAGCTGTCGGCATGCATTATTTAGCCACGGGGGCTTACAATGCCCGTTATTCGCTTATGGGATGCTTCAATTAGTCAGGGATGGCTTAATATATATATCAAATAATAGCTTGGGGAAACTTTATAATACCTAGCCTGGGGAGGCCTGATAATAACCCAATTAAAGTGTCTAAAAGAAGATGTGGAAGAATTTCCATGCGATTAAAGTTACAGAGAGAAAGTGGTCGCGATAGGCACACAACCCAGTTGCAACCCTAAAATCATTTTCTCGGATTCCAACCACAACTTGAGGGCTCATAATGAAATGAAGAATCGTGAGAAAAACAAAGGTAAAAATAAACTGTCGCAACCCTGTTCAAGAATCCTTTTAATGAGAAGTTACCGAGGCTCCATGTTCTATATATTCATTATTGAACAAGAATAGTCAATAGTTTCATTGTTATGTTTTGAAATAGTCAAGATCATTCAAGCAGTCAAAGAAAATTAAATAATTCAAACATTTAAGTATTTAAGAGGCAGAGACAAAAGAAGCATACGGAGAAAAATTAAATATATTAATTATGGATAGAGTTGATAAAAAATGGCGCAACACTATCTAAGAAAAGTTAGAAGAATGGTCATAGCCATGTATGAAGTTTAATTCAAGAATTAGTTCATTACAACCCAAAAATGATCAATAGATTAAAAATTTATGATGCTGCATCATCGTCTTCATCTTCTTCTTCGCCATCCGCAGCCGTCTCAGTTTCATCATCACTTGCTGCAGCCTCTACTTACAACTGCTGCTTGGACCCTGCCTTTATCGCGGCCCTTATCTCCTCTACGGATGCATGATGCTCAGCATCTCCTAAATTCCAAGACATGATGAGTTCCTTAGAATTCGGGAAATTCTTGACCACCCTATGCATGTCCTCTTGAAAGCCACAGAGATAGGATTTGCTATTTTTCAAATAGAAATCCTTGGATTTCTTATACGTAGCTACGACATCGTATGCGGCTTGAGTTAAGGTTGCAGCATGAGACTCTTTCACCTACTGAAGGACTATGGCATGATCATTATCTTTTTGTTGGAGCAAAGATGTGTTGCACTGATCCAGTTGTTCATAGTTTTATTGAATTGCTTTAGTTGGCTTACGAAGTCGTTGGCCTGTCTAGCATCCTCCATAGCCTTGGCCTTAGAAGCCTAAAGAGATGATGCATTTATGGTAAGGTTCTATTCGAACGCGTCCTTTGCCTTGATGACAGCCTCTAAGTCCACCTGTGTATCTTTGAGTACCACAATAGAAGATTATTTGCCTACCTCAAAGGATAAAGCCCTATTATTCCCCAAGTCAGCCACGGGAACTTTCTTCGTGGCCTCCCTTATCTTATATAGTCCTTCATATTTGAGCCTTTGGGACATGACAACGTCCGCGGCTTGAAAATCTTATGTTAGAACATGACATATTGCAGAAAAATAAAGTGAAAGGAAATGAAATAGTCCTTACTCATAGCAGGCTGTGGAGGGCGTACTCCTCCAAGTGTTTGTGGTCTTCATCCACAAGGCGGTCCAGGTCAATATTGTCTAGTACCCTCCGCATCTTATGGACAACCCTCGTAGTTGTATCCCAGGAAGTCTGAGGGTTTGGAGTCCTCAACTAAGGCCACAGATGGCAATCAGGGCCAACACTTTGTCTACTTTGGGGAGGTGGCAAGTTGGCATTCATGGCCATGATAGTCTACGGAGGGAGAGATTTGGAAAAAACATTTGAAGGGACACGTCCAACTTAGAGCTCAGACTCAGATGGTAACAAGACTTCTGTGTCCAAATGATCACCAATGTCATCATAAAATTGGCCCTCTCTCTCAGTGGACTCAACATCATCAGTGTGTGATGAATCACGTGTAGAGGGAACGTCCCCCCAGCTGTAGCATTTTTCTGAACTGCCATTGCATCACTATCACCAGGTGCAACAGTTTTCTTAGCCGCAGCCTGTTTACCCTTTTGGGATCTCTTCCTTTTTCTTCCCATCTTGGTGGCATTATTGAGGGCAGCGACATCCTCATCCATTTCTGCCAACTAGGCAGCCAAAATTTCTCTATTTATCTCCTCTCCTGAAAAATAGTAGCAAAGTAAGAATTATATGAAAGTACATTCCGCGAAAAGTTAAGGAGTATATATTCTCACCTTATGCGGCCATTATTTTTGGAAAAAGAATTTTGGGAAAGTAGCATCCCTCAAAAATAGATGCGAAAGAGACCAAAGTAATGGAATTTTTTTCCTCACCGCTAAAGATCGCGACCTTCCTAACTCGCATTTCTTGTATCTCGCTGAGTGGTAGATGATCAAGGGTTGAACAAATGATCAATATTAGTATATAACACAATAAATTCTATAAAAATGTGCAACTGCAGAATGAAACACGACATGATATAGAGGCTATAGCATATACAAACCTAGCATTGATGGTCATCCCAACTGCCACGACATTTAATGAGATTTCTCTCTCTTCAATTCTTCGAATGAGTTTCCCATCCTTCTTCAGAAACATAAAAGTATTTCCCTTCCAATTCTTTACACTGGAAGGTCTCCCAGTACATAAAACCTCTTCATTATTTTAAAGAGCCAAGTAGTAGTACCACGCAAACTTAACAGAGTTCTCCTTTGGCCGATAGAAATAGAAGAATTCCGTGGGAGTGACATCTATGTTGAACTTGTCTTTCCAAAGCACCAACGAGGGAAGAGTTTCTGTCCATTCATTTGGATCCAATTGGGCTGGGGCCAACTTCATAGAACTAAAAATCTTCCTAACTGGGACAATTATTGGCAACCGCATCCTATAGACAAAAGCATGAAGAGGGAAGCAAATCCCATCGTTAGGGACCATAAAACACAATCTCTGGTCTGTGAAAGGGGATGCACAAATTACACCACTAGAAAATTCAATGTTTTAAACACTTGATTAACCCACTCCTCTGTCATTATGCAGTGAAAGTTTAAGGCTGCGGGAGCTCTTTCAACTCTGTTAGATGGGCTAGCTGGTGTATCTCTGGCCTCAGAAGGCCCAACTGTTATGGCCTCCGATTCAATAGGATGATTGCTGGAATTGGTATCTTCCTCCATAGTTATAGCCTCAGTAGTTTCCCTACAGGTAGTAGAGTCTGCAGAATCAGAGTCAATCAAAGCCCTATCGAAAGGAATTTCAGGAGGTGAAATTCCGAAGTGAGTCTTCTAGAAACTCTTGAGGGTTCCAACTTATAGGGTCACAGTAGGTCTTGAAAAGCAGAAAGTCTCCACTATTAGGTTTCCATAACAACTATGGTCAGAAAAGCCTCAAATAGAGGTCGCGACGTATACGAAATATATATATAGAAATATAAAAGTGCAAAAATTTGAAATTTCAAATGACTCTCAAAGGTTGCAACCAACTGAAATAAGTTTTAGCCCCAGCCTAAAGTCTGTAACCAAGTAAAATTACTACTACCAAGTGAGCCATGGGCCATTAAGAAAGTCTAACTCCATGTACAGGCACTGCACATCGCGACATGCAATTTAATTGGGAACAGAGAACATCTATTATAAGTATACATGCTGCAGCCCTTCAAATCAAGAATGAAGGACTACAACTAATCAGTTCAAAACCAAACACTGATGTCAAAGGAACTATAATTATAAGTATTGGCACATTACCGCAATAAAGTAGCACAAGTTGTAATACTAGTAGCGGCCAGATACACAAATAGGTAAATGTTGGAATTCATTAAACCTAAACATTGAAAACCTTAAATCCAAATATTCTGACCAAGAACACGAAGAACATCAAGGACAAGGCCAACAATAGTATGGTTTTAACTTACGAAAGCCATGTTCCTAACCCAGAAACTTGAAAACCCAAATCTATTATAGCAACATTACATATTGGGGGTTTATATTAGAGAAATTGTAGAAATTTATCCAAGAAAAATTATTAAAACCCTAGCTTCTACACAAGTCCAAGAAAATCAAATTCCACAACAGTTGATTCAAGTATAAAGGGGTTCAGTTTAAGCAATTTATAAAAATCATGGATTCAAGCAGAGATAAAAAAACATTTAGCCAAACAAGAATTCCAAAAAATACTAAAGAAAAATGTGTTTTTTGATTTGAAAAGTTACCTGGAAGTCAGAAGAAGATGGCTGCATAGCCTCCAATAGCAACAAATCGCCTTGAAATCTCGCCTGAAAATAGGAATGCAAAATGACAGAGTAGAGATTTCGATTTTCGCTTAAGGTAATGGACAACGTAATGAAATCCATGACATCCAAGCAGTTATATAAAATGGCATTGGAAGTTAAGGGGTCACAATCTAGGAGTCGCGACTCTTTACAAAAGTCTTGAACAATTACACTACATCATAATGTTTTGCTGTAGCATACATTCCTGCCACAATCCCAACTCATCAACGCTTGGCACTACGGCTTGGGGGCTTATTGATATAACCAATATGGTCTCCTAGCGCAGACTTAACTAACTAAAGGCTACTTTCTTGGAACTTGGAGTATGTGGCCTCCATACTTATCAACCGCGACCTCAGGCCTCTATAATATGTCCCCCCTGCTGCGGCCACCTACAGGGTTGATCCGCCTATTAAGCCACAATTCCTT
Organism: Sambucus nigra; assembly: GCA_949130495.1. NCBI lineage: Eukaryota > Viridiplantae > Streptophyta > Magnoliopsida > Dipsacales > Adoxaceae > Sambucus > Sambucus nigra. Next base: position 203,318,723 of record OX422216.1, read on the forward strand.
AGACTAACTACTGCCTGGTGTCAAACAGGCCACAACCCTTGCTCACATAGATGCTACCCTTCCAAAGGGATTACTCTTTAGACTTGTTTACATGTCATGTGCTTAGGGCACGTGACATAGCTTACATACCTCTTATAAATAGAGGTCAGGTCCATACCTCAAGGTAGTGGGTTCCAGTTCTAGATCTCGAGACAATCACCCTTGGCGAAGCCCTGTCAAACTCTCTACACAATTACAATAGAACTTGGGGGCTTTACATCTACCTTGTAGACCTCACCCTGACCTGCCCAGAATCGCTATGATCATGTATTCTCCTCTATTAACTCTATTGTATGCCTATCATGGCAATGTAATCTTGTAATATGACGTGTATATAATGAGAGTGAGGGGGGGGTGGGCAACAAAATGGATGTAGTCTCGTTTTAATATCCAAACCACTTTATATCTTGTGTTTTGTCTCTTTTTACTTGCTTTACATGTTTGATGCTTATTCCATACTTGATATGCTGATATGCTAACGACATGTGTTCGATTTCTCGTATCAACATGGTGGGCATCCCATTAGGAGCATATGATTATAAGCAGCCTACTCGTAACTTTTGAATATTTTCTGCCCCTTGTGAGACAAAATCGAACCCCTACTTCTGCCTCATAATCAAGATCAGTTTAATAGGTCCATCAGGTGATGAAAGGCCGTGAAGATTCTACCCCCACTACTTATCACAATCCCGGTAAAGAAAAACTAATAACTTTCTATAATAATGGTACATGCACGCACATTGTGTATAAGAGAAAGCTCATTTAGGGTGAACAAATATAACATATATATAGGGTGCACAAATATAACATGTATAATGTTTACATGAGAAAGTTGATTCTTTTTAGGAATCACTACACCAAAAAGGCCAAATTATCACCTTTGAGCGGGCCAGCCTTGTCACGGTCATTGACAGTGATAAAAAGACACGCATTTTTTTATCACGTCCAATGATCGTGATAACTTTAGAAAGATGTCACGTTCAAAGACCTTGACAAGTCCGTGACAATTCTTTCGACTAAAATCATATTCCCCTATTTTTTTCCACTATTTTTATTTCCCACCAATTCTCTCTCTCTCTCTATATATATATATATATATATATACTTTCAGGTTCATTTTTTCTCTTTCTATGTTTCCTTTCTCTCTATACTACGGGCACGGTACTTTAGTAAGACTCCCAGAGTCCATTCTGAGACTACGTGACACCGTCCCCCCGAAGGATCTGATCTCATTAGCACAGTGGCAAAAGTTTATCGATAATGAGAATGATGAGCAGTAATTGGCATCTCGCCAATCAGGGAGAAATACCCGGGCAAAAAGGTTGGATATGCACTACTCAGGTGGACGTCTTATGCCGAGGTGGAGCACAGTATGGTAAGTTTTTATTTTTCTTTCATTTTAATTATTCTAATTTTATATTACTTTGAGTTACTTACTAATTCTGTATTATTTTATTTCAGGACAGGGCGAGTGGCCCTGGGGGTAGGCCATAAGATCGATGCCTATGTGGCAATTCAGACGAAAAAGGGGAAGGACAAGGAGGAGGCCCCGAGCATCACAACCACCATTGTAAGTTATAAATGTTTATTTTTTTTAATTACGTTATAATTTTTTTATTTACTTAATTAACTAATCGTGTAGATTTTGTCTTTTCAGTCAAAGCTTAAGGAAGTGCATGAGTCGTAGTTCGATGCCGACAAAGAATCTTTAGCTTTGGACGCACTCAGCCAAGTGCTCGGGACGAATTGCGGGAGGACTAGGGGTGAGCTCGTGGGTAGGGATGTTTAGGATCATCAAAATGGAGACGAGAAACAGCGAGCTAGCACATAAGGTGGACGACCATAACGAGAAGCTATCAAGGTTGGAGGTGATGGTCTTAGATATGTATGCCTTCATGAAGTGTCAGTTGGGTAAGGGTAATGGCAAGGTAAAGGGAAAGGAGAGGGAGGTAGAGGTAGAGGTAGACGAGGATAAGGACGAGGACGTCACTAATTCATCGCCGATACGCACAGACTCGGTGCCATATGATGATCCATTTCCCATCACAACCCCCATCCAGCGGGCTATATCAAAAATTGGTTGGTTGAGAGTGTGTCTACTCGACATATATGGGATACAATAGAAAGGGGGTTGAGGAATCTGAGCTTCCTCCCGTGTATGCTGGTTCATGAACGTCCCCTCCAAGATATTGAGGCAATAGTGCACGTCACACATGTGGTGGAAGGAAAGGAGAACTCACCTTTGTGGTCGTGCGAACAATGCGGCGTTCAACATATTGAGGGGTGTATCAATCCATATGTCGCGTGGCCTTCCAAACTCCTTCAACCTACTCCTTCTTCATGACATTATTTCTATCTTTTTATTTGGATATTGGATTGTATTTATATTTTTTTGATTTTAGTACATGCTGGTTTGGATATGATGGATATTTGCATTTCTATTTTATTTGGATATGGATTATATATGCCACGATTTGGTCTATTATTTATATTTTATTTGGATATATGTTGTTTAGAAAGGTACAATTTTGCTATAACAAGTACAAATATACTACTGGGCAGTGGCAGTGCCATATTTCCCAATAGTTTGTTTTTAATTTCTGCACAGAATTGTCACGGTCAAAGACCGTGATAAGTCCTTGACAAAGTAACTTGTCACGGTCTTTGACCATGACAAATTTTTTATTTTTGTCATGGCTTGTCATGGTTAAAGACCGTGACAAAACTTATCAAGGTTAAACATCGCGATAGGACTGTGATAAGTCTAATGAACTTATCACGATCAAAGATCCTGATAAGTACGTGAAAAAATAGTTGTCATCCCCAGACTTTTCACGGTCATTGACCTTGAAAAGTTGGACTTATCACGGTTAAATATCGTGACAAGTCAATAATTTTGGTGTAGTGAATGCAATAGGTTGTTATGTTGGACTGAAGCAAGGATATAATACTGTATGGTTTGGAGCATAATTATAAAAGGCAATAGTTGTTTTAATTTAAAAGTGAAGAGGTACTTTGAGGAGTCTTTTCAACCCATGTAGTTAACGCTTTCAGTTTTTCTAAAGTTGAGCCACATCTTTTTTACACTCTCTCATATTTTCTTCGTGATTAACATTGCCAATACTGCTAACATGATGATATATCCCATGTAATTTATTCATGACGATTATACTGAACATCAATGATCTTACAGTATAATTATAAGAAATAAATGATCTTATATATTACAATATGATTATAGGAAATGAATGATCTTATTGATTATAGGAGATGTATTATCTTACTGATTTTATTGAATTTTCTATTTTGTATTTCAAGATCTAATCTTTTTTATTTACTTTTAGTTCTTTTTGGTTCCAAATAGCTATAGGTGCAGGCGTAGAATTCATTGATGGATTTCCATATATGGACGATGAATACGGGGATCCCAAAGTGAAATCGAAAAAACCCTCCAACTTTCTTAAAGACCTCCTTCCCTTTCCCAACTTCAACTTCAACTTCCAGAATCATCTAATGCATTCTAGGGAGTATGTGAGGGTGAGAGTTCAGAAGCCACCGACATTCCATCCATGAATAAATGGAATGACGTAGTTTCCTGGAAACAATACAACCAATGATTGGAAGCATTCTTGACCAGAATGCAAGCACAAGCTGCAGAACTAAATGAAAAGATAGAAGTTGTGGACATCTGATATGCAGGATGATGGGGGAGATGAGATCAAAGAAACACTAAAATATGAGGATGAATAGCAGTGAAGTTGGTTGTAATCTTCAATTAATTTTTCCCGTTTCTTTGAGTTTTTAGACCAGCTAAGAGTTGGACGTGTTTGAAATAAAATGGTTCATGTAATTTGATATTGGAGAATTTAATATTCATCTACATCTACATCCTCCAAAAGTGTTACTCCAACCCTGTTGAACCTTTTCATCAATTTGGATTCACCTATTATAGATATATCATTTCATGTATTCTTTTTTTGTTTTACTACATTGCATTGGAAAACCGGGTTTGATCGGGCATCGCTTTATCTTTTCTCATGACACAGACATGTTAATAAGCTGCATTTGAGAAAAAAGCACAAGCACAGTGGTTTCATTTGATTTGTTTCATAATGTTAATCAAATCATAATATGTCGGTTATGGATTTGTCCTATGGTGTATTAGTAGGTGGAATATGAGTGTAGCCACTATAGATGTACAAAGCGGCTTCTAACTTAAAACCAAAAATTGATATATAAGTTCTCATCACATTTGCAACTTAATGAATCAATTTGCATTTGTAAAATATTTGTGGAACCCAAACATTTATATATTGGTGTTATTCTTCTGGAGATGTTTCTTCACTGCAAATGTTGTGATACTTGAGGGTATTCACTACTGAAGGAGGAGGACGGAGGTTTTTTTGGTTCTTGAGGGAATTATTGGTTGAAGGCTGCAATTTTTGTGAGTTCTCGTGGGAATTCATTATTTTATTTCTCTATTGTGCTGTAAGTTGCAACTTGCAAACTTTAGTTAAATAAAATGTTTTGCCCTATGGGGATTTTTACTGAAATTTATATTTCTTTACATGCTTATTTTGAATCACTACATGTTTATAAAAAATAGAATTTGTTTGTGGGTTGTACATCTAATTAAATAAGTTTAATCCATCGGAGAATCGTACACTCTCAAATTGGTATGAGAGCTTATTGCACAAATTTACTGTGTTAGTTTTTTTTGTAAAATTTTTCTGAGATACTAATTGTTTTGATGAAATGATTTTAAAAAAATGAAAATTTTCTGACAGATAACTTATGTAATCGAATGCCCGTCTTTCATTGAAAAAATAATTCATCTTGGAAATCTCATATGAGATCTTGTTTAAAGGCTATTGATGAAATATTCTGGCTCGTATGTGAAAGAGGGTGGACTCCTCGCACTATCACCATTAGGAATGACATTAATCCCAAACCTATTTCTGATTGGACTAATGATGAGTTTAAGTGCAGTGCCTACAACTCCCACGAACTTAGTACTAATTCTGGATCCATAACCCCTGAAGAGTTCCATCACACCATGATGTGCACTACGTGAAAAGATTCATGGGATACCCTCCACCTCACTTATGAGAGTACAAGCTTTGTTAAGGCATCTAAGCTCCAAAATTTGACCACCCAGTTTGAGACTATCACTATGTTAGAATCCGAGAGTTTTGATGAGTTTTATGCTCGATTGTCGAACGTTCTTAACATGAGTTTTCATTTGGGTGACAAAAACTACGGAGTAGAGAGTTGTGAAAAATATTTGAAAGTCACTCCCATCCTGATTTATTCTTAAGGTTATTGTTTTTAACTCATTAGGGATGTTAGATTTACTTTGGTTAGAAGAACTCGTAAAAGAGCTTCAAACTTATGAGATCGATATGTTTCCCCAAAAAATTAAGCCTAAGGATAAAGGGATATCTTTAAAGACTCAAATTAAGAAAAAGAAAAAAGAGAGAGATTGTTAGTCTGATTCAGAGGGTGAGGTTGATTTTGATGACTTGGCCTTATTTGCAAAATTTTTTAAAAAATTTCTCAAAATTTCCAAAAATAATTTTTCCAATAAAAAGATTTTTTAGAAAAAACAAAAGGAAGAATGAGGTCAAGGATAGCGGTTTGAAAGAGGAAGATATAAGCTGTTTTGATTGTGAGGGAAAAAGGCATAAGGAGTTTGAGTGTCCCACTATGATAAAGAGAAAGGGCAAAGAGATTGCTAATAAGTCCACCCTTAGTGATAGTGACATCGAGTTGATGATTCAGGGGGAGAATCACCACATGAAAAGTGCATTGCTTTCATGGATAGCCGTGTGAGTACATATAGTTTGTCCCCATGACGATGAGGACACTTGTATATGTGAGTGCCTCGATGATATTTCAAACCATTCGAGTGAGTGTGAGAATGAGATTAGAAGTGAGGGTGAAGGTGATCTCCAAAAATCTTTTGGTGATTTGTACACTGAGACATTGTAGGCGAAAAAGATCAATAAGGAGTTGTATCTTAGGGTGATAGATTTGGAGATAGAGGTTGAAGTTTTGAGTGTATGTGAGGTGTTGGAGAGTCAAATCGAGTAGGTTAAAGTTTTCTTATGGCTCCCAACCTAACTTACCTAGGCGCCCATTTCCCATAGGAGAGAGAGCGTCATAGAAGTTTTGAAAGAGGTGTTCCTAAGACCATTTATGTTTGTTCCCATTGTAAGTTAATATGACACCTTAGGGAATTTTGTTTTAAGTTGGGTAGTATGTCACATAGGTATATTCCATAATATTCTATAATACGTGTTCCCACACGCACTCCCACACATGTTACTCTACATGCTCCCACACATTACATGAGAGATTTTGAATGTTTTGGAGAGCAAGTTGAGTATTTAGTCAATACTTTACATGATGTGATGGATGTTTTTCAGATGATATCACCTCATTTGGAGAACTCCTCCAGACCTAATGATTAAGGTTTAGACTTATTTGCTAGCATATAATGTTTTCATGCTTATATCATTCATGCCTATTGCTAGTGTATACTACTATTGTATATAGCTTTTTCCCATTTTGATATATTTTTTGAAAAATCCAAAAAGAGTTTTGTTTTTCTCTAAAAATTTTGTGAAAATATAAAAGGATTTTCGGTTTCTTTCTAGAAAAAGTTAAAAGCCAAAAAGTTTTTATTTTGATAAAATTTTTGAAAAAATCCAAAAGGATTTTTGTATTTTGTTTACACCATATATGGATGGACAGTTAGGATCACCAAGGCATAATGTCATTCCATTATCCACGTGACTTTTTGGTAGTGTTTTGAGACACAACATCATTTCATTTATGTGCTTTATAATGTTTGGAGTCATTCAGATGTGATTAGCCTTACTTTCTACATGTTAGACTCATTGTCTCCTTTGATGAACACATGCACAAATTTATTTGAGCATTGCACTTGTCTATCACATGTTGGTCAAAAGATTTTCATCTCAAAACGAACCAAATGCGATGAAACGAGATAATGAAAGTAGCGCTTGTAAGAACCATTGCCCGAATTGGAAAAACTTTAATTTATATCTCCGGTAAATGTGTTAATTTAATGCACTGGCTCAGGATGCAAAAATATAAAGGTCTTTACGTGAATAACCACCATTTGCAAAAGAAAAGATCCTAAAAGATTAAAAGAACTAAAAGATTAAAAGTCCAAATTCAAAGAATATCAATGATTCGCTACATATGAGGATTGATTTCTTAAAAAAAGATTTGAGAGAAAAAAATTCTATACGTAATTTTTGAGGGAGTTTAGTCGAAGACCAATAGGCTTTCACATCATGAAAAATTATCATAAAATCACTACATAGTTTTGGGTGTTATTGGTGCGGAAATCATTTTAGACTTTGATTTTTTTATTAGATTGAGTCAATATCATATGAATTCAACATTTTTACACCCGAGGACAATTTTGTGGTCATTCATTAGGAATATCAAAAATACACTGTGCACATATATTATTATTGTTTGAGTTGATTTTCCAATCAAATTAGTTCACACCCATTCATTCTACTTCCGTGATTTGGTTATCTTAGTGTTAGTTTATGGTGCATTAAAAATTTTGAAAAATCAAAAATTGTTTGTGGAGACTTTTGAGACTTTCCTTGCATGAGATTATTTGATATATGTTTGGGATGAGTTGTTATGATTTTTGTGACTCACTCTGGTTTATTATTTTTTTATTCTTTTCCTTATATATTTTGAATAAATAAAAAGGGGGAGAACAAATTATGAATTATGGGGAGTGAGAGTTTGAATTATGGGGAAGATTTGGTTTGATTTATGAGATTTATCTTATTTCAAACTTGATATGTCATGAAGGTATTTTCTTTGTCTATTGTGTGTTGTTACACTTTGATGAAGCAATTGAAAATCAAAAATTTGACAGAGCTTCCAAAATAAGGTCAGGAGAAAGTAGGAAGATTTAAAGATTTGAATGTTGGAGATTATGAAGACTTACATATTTAGTATCTTTTCATTTTTGGGCTTTTGGGAGGATATTAGATTTGTATAGGTATTTGTCAAATAATTTGGATTTTTTTTTGTACCAGAAAAGCCATAGGGGGCGATTTGTAAGGGAAAAATTTCCATCATTGCCCCTAGCATATAGGACTTATCCATAAAGTCTAGTTTACACAGAGTATGGCATATCCCATTACATCCTCCATAGCAATTCAAGTTCACAAGTTCAAGAAGACGGATCCGAATATTAAGAAACTTCAACATGTTATATGACTTGACGTAATATTTTGTGTGGATTTTGTTTTGTATTTCGTAGATTTTTTACTTGGTATTTGGAAATTTTTCTAAACTTATTTTTATCAAAATTAGGCATTTTCAAACAATTTTTGAAAAAGTTTTTACAAACCTATAATATCTTTTTTTATCAGTCTCGTTTAAATGAGATTTACATATCTTTAGAATGACTTGGTGACGTCATTTTACATGTCATTTGATAGTCTGCTTCTAATACGGTTCAAACGAAGGCGTGTTATTTTAGTTTTTGAATGTTGTTTGATGGGTTGTTAGATAGTTGCTTCTAATGAGATCGACATCTCATTTAAACTATTTGATGATCTCATTCTAATGAATTTCCTATAAATACCTAGTTTTGTGAAGAAATTTGTTAAGAATTTTTATTTACAAAAACTGTAAACATGCTGCAAATAGTCTTCGGTTTTTATTAGGGCAAAACAATTTTTAATTCACACAATCAATCCCAAATACTTATGTGAATCATGTTTGGAACCCAAACACTTCTATATTGAATTTATACTTTTGCAGAGATATCTTAACTGTTGATCTTGTGATAGTTGAGGGTATGCAATGTTGAAGGTAGAAAACTAAGGTTCTTGTGGTTCTCGAGAGAATAATTATTGGTTGAAGGTTGTGGTCTTTGTGAGATCTCATGGGAATTCATTGCTATATTTTTCTATTGTGTTTTAAGTTGTGATTTGCAAACTTTAGTGAAATAAAAGGTTTATGCCCTGTCGGGATTTTTCCTGAAATTTAAATTTGTTGTTTTTATTTTAAATCACATAGTTTCATGTTTAGGGTTTAACAAAAATTGGAATTTATTTTTAGATTTGAAGTGTAATTAAATAAGTTTAATCCGTCTGGGAATCGTGCGCTCTCAATGTCTGTTGATGTCAGAGTGGCAGCGATGATAGGTGAGCGTTATATTCACTACATGGATATGGTGGCGAGTTACGATTATTTAGACTTCATAATGAACTAGTTGATGTCCTCTGGTATCAATGGCGTGGACAATATTCCTCAACCATCCACTTCTTTGGGTAGGAGTGCCAATGTTCCGGTGGGATCGACCCACAGTGATAGCTTGCTTTTTGTGTGTCGTTGTTGAAAGCCAAGACAATCAAAACCTCAATTACCTACAAAATATAACAATCTCAAGTGTAGAGGTAAGTAAGAGTATCAATCCACATCAAGGGGTAAGCTAGAGACAAACTCAATTGTAGTTCAATTTTTATTTTATTTTTGGGCTTTTGCTTTTTCTATTTTTTTTTATCTTTTCAAATATTAAAACAATTAGGTGAGGTGAGGATGTGAAATAACACTAAACTAAAATGAAATATCAAATTACAAACTAAAAAGTGACTAAAATGAAAAATAAAGTCTAACACTAAACTATGAGATAAATGAGATAAATAAATGTGAGAACAATCAAGGAGTGGGATTACACTACAAATTTTAGCTATTCTAATTAATTAATTTGAATAATTGAATTCTGCCAAATTAATATCAAACTTACAAATCACCTCTCATTGCAAATGTAATTTTAATAGTAACCTTTTAGAAAATTAAGTTTAACACCCCACAACTCTAGAAAACAGATCTACACTCCTTTTAATTAATCACCCGCTAGGATCGATCAATTAAAATTTATGTAATTCTTAGAAAATAAATTAGAGTTGAAATTCAAGTAATAATACCCCATTTAAGAAACCACTATCTCTATTTCGAATCTAAAATGGTTATTATTACTAGAATTTCGATTTTCTCTCGAAAATCATTTACCCTCTCTCGAGGCGTAAATTTAAGGGTGAGTGATCAAAATTAACATTCAAAGGGAATTTTTGAGTAATCAAACTAATTAAATTAAAATAACATCAAATAAGGGTTCACCCCACCCCTTGAAAGTGGATTTATCCTAACATAATATAAAGCATGATAATCAAATAATCAATAGGCATTTAATATAAAAGAGAAAAGAGAAGAACAATCAAACCAATCTCTTGAATTTAATTGACTCCAAACCTCCAATTTGAAGTATACAACACTCTTAATTGAGAAATTAAGTAGTTTGCAATAATACCCACTCAATTAAATCTCATACAAAATTTCTCCTCACAAATCTCTAAAAAAAATAAAACTAAAACTATTTACAAAATGTTTCTCTACCTAATTTATTTTCACTATAACTACTACTCTCTATTTTCTATGATATGATCTCCCCTCAAATGGGGTCTTGAATCTTCTTTTATAGTAGATGCATGGCACACATGGAGCTAAGGGGTGTTTTTGGGAATTGTCTTAAGTGTGCATGGAAACGATGAGAGGAGTGTGAGGTCATGTGGGTAAGGGGTGAATGAGGGTATTTAGGGAAGTTGGGTTAGAATAGGTAGTTGGGGGAATTTTGGGTAAAAGGGGTTAAATGGGTTTAATGGCATGTGGGCATTTAGACTTATTTGTCTTTGGTTTATTTGTTGGCAGGTAAAATCGTGGAGATCGGGCATGGTGGAATGGGTAGTGGGTATAGGGTTATCGGTATGGCAGATCTGGGTAGGGAGTGTAGTGGGTTGAAGAGGTGCTGGCCAAGTTCGGTGGTTGAGGATCCCTGCAGATGGGTCGACGAAGGGGCCCGGGTTTTGGGTGAGTTCATGTCCGTGTTGGACCACCGGCAGTTGGTGGACAGCGTCGGGTTTGGGCAGGGGGATTCCGGCAGTCGCGAGTTAGGGCTGTAGCCGGACTAGAGGTCGCGGACCTGAGAGAGGGAACATGAGGTACTGCTGTCCGTGGCGAAGGGTTATTGTGTGACCAGAGGTAAGTTAGTAGGTGGAAGGGGTTGTGGTGGCAGTTTGGCAGGGCGACGGCAGCGGGGGTTCACGGGTTTGCTCGCTGACATTTTCGGGTAAGGGGGAAGAGGATCGGGTATGGGTTTGTTTGGGTAAGAGAGAGAGAGAGAATGTGTGTGGGTTAGGAGTTTAATGGTGGGAGGAGAGAGAAAGAGGTTGATGGGGAAGAAGGTGACTTGGGGGTGATATGGTGTGGTGAGGTGTAGGGCGGATGAATGTGGGTGAGAGAGTGTTTAGGTGTATGGGAGTGTGTGGTAATTGGGGTGTGAGTGAGTTGTGTGTGTGTTTAATTTGGACCCAACTAAAATAATAAAGACTCAACTAAACTTAATAAAACTAAAACTAAAAATATAATCTAACTAAAAATAACACAAATTAAAAACAATAAAAATATTAAAACTTAAAAAAAATAAGATCCTAAGCTATATAAAAAGTAAAATGAAATAAAAACTTAAAATCTAAATGAAAACTAAAGTCCTAAAAAATAATCTAATAAAACTAAAAAAAAAACTAATCCTAATAAAACTAAAAACTAATAAAAATCAAAATAAAATAAAATAAAATTATAAAAATAAAATAGAAAAATAGAAAATAAACCAAAATAAATCTAAACTAAAACCTAAAAATAAAAAAAAAATGACTCAAACTAAAAAAATAAAGATATAAATAAAATACAAAAGGGAACAAATCAAACACACACGGGTCAGGACTGGGTTTACGTAGGTTTAGGGACAGGTTTAGGCTAGTGTTATGGGATAAGGTATTTAGCACAATTTTTGCACAATTGTCTTGATTTAAGCATTTGAACTCTGCAATGCACATTAGACCTACAAAACAGACAATAAAGCGCATAAGACCAAAATTACTGAGAATTAATAACTAAAATACATCTATTCGGGGTATGAAATGTACAATTTTGGGTACTTATCACACCACCCCCAAACAGAGCGTTGCTAGTCCTCGAGCAATATGATAGAGAGAAAGATCAAGATAGGAAACCAAAAGTGTACCACTTTCGCAGGCACTTGCGATTGCACTTAGCTTGTTCAACAAGCCTTTAAACCTATAGGTTGCCTTACAGGATGAGTTGTGTCTCGTGAGGGTTTGCAGGGAATATACCCACAAAATTCATTATTTGTAAAAATTTATTGAAAGACAGTCAATCTCTTATTAGACGTAGAATAATCGCACAATCCATCATAAGAGAATATTTTCAGAAACACAAGCTAGTTAGTGTAAAAATTTTAGCTAAGTAAATACTCAAGGCACATCCTTCCTAGAACTCAACGTGTATGGTGTGGATCAGTCAAAACGGGTCGAGTATGTAACAACCCTCGCTTTAAGGAGGCTAATTTTATATTAATTTTACCACATGAGGTAATTATATAAAATGTTGGAACTGGAGTAAATATTAATTTAATGAGTTGAAAGTTGATATTTACTAGATCGTTGCATATTTACTGCATGTGAAAGTAAATATCATTCGATTGTATGTTTTATGGTGTCATATGATTTAAATGACATTATGATTTAAATGAGATCGGAACTTGAAACTATTTATAAAATTATCGGATGCCAATTTAGAGGGCGTAGTCAGTCCCGGAATGTGCGAGACAGTCAAAATAAGTGTCATATTGTATTTTTAAGTTTGGGGCACTTTTACCTAGTTTTAACTTAAACGCGTATTTGGGAGTCATTTTAATGTGGTATCAACCACTTAGGTTGGGAGACTTGTGTTAAGCCCCGATTTTAGTCTTCCAAATCCCTTAATTTCCCTATTATATGTCTTAAACATAGAGAGAATAAGGAGAGAAAGAGAGAGGACGAGAAAAGTGGAGAAAGAAGAGAGATTTGGAGATTGAAGATTAGGATTGCTTCTACCCAAAAGAAATCTGAGATTTCAACTCTAAGGTAAGTTTTCTACTTGCTAATATGTGATTTAAGATGAACAATATGTGTGATACTTATGTAATTGCATTTGGGGATCAAAAATGGAAATTATGGTATTTAAACCTAGATTTTGGGTTATGATGATGAAATTGGGGATTATAGTAGTTAATAATCACGTAGGATGATTTTGGGTAGATTAGTGATGTTGGATGCGCATAAAACTGGAAGATATTTGAGTTTGGGAAAAATCTAGGGTTTATAACCCGTAAGCCATTGTTGGCAAATTCGCAGGGGCGAATCGATTCAGCCCTAGGGTGAATCGATTCGCCAAAGGGTCACCTTACAGTTCTGATTGGACCGAATCGATTCGACCAGGCCAAAACGATTCGGTAGGTTACAGAATCCCAGGTTTTCTTGTCCGAATCCATTCGCTTTTTGGGCGAATCGATTCGCTAGCCCGAATCTATTCGACCCTTGGGAGAAACGATTCATTTTCCTGCTATTTTTGAGTTAATTTTATAACTCAATTCCAATCCATTTTCTTGAGGCATAGAACTTAGGAACCTTCTTCTATGAAGTAAACTTAGAGTCCTAGAATTTTAGATGAGTTAGTTGACCACCCTACATTAGAAATGGGTTATGTGGGGGCTTTTCCGGGGATATGCCAATTGATGTTAGGGCATCCTTTTCTTCTAGTTGATTATTATGAAACTAGGAGTCATAGTGTTATGTTTGGGAGACTTTAGAAGCTCAATTGAGCTATATTAGTCTTGATGGTTTATATTATCACCACAAAAGAATGTTGGGAGAATAACTTGAAAGTTTATTCATTCTTTGAGGTTACAATGATGAGATGTATTAGGTATAGCTCCAGAGAAAATGTAATGTAGTTTACAAAAATATAAATGATTATGGTTTCCTATAAATGGAACATACATATGATAAATGGAAATGAAAATAAAATAGAAATGGTAATGATTTTGGTAAATGATAATTTACTAAATTATGAATATGGTAAATGATTTTTTTTTTCTGAAACACACCCTCCCTAAATGCCATCATAAGGGAAGTTCGCGCGTGAGGTGTAGCCCCCTGGCTAATGAATGCAGGGTGGATATAGTCCTAGGCCATGTGAGCATTTGTTGTGGTATATTTTTATGCCATAGGTAGGTAATTCCGAATGTGGTTATGACTACCCCGCAGGCACATGGCCGCTTCCTGACATCCTGCGTTTTAGGTTCCCAGGTGTCGTAATTGATAGGCCCTGGAAGATGATGGTCATTTAGGGGCGCGCACAGTGGGGAAGCCCGGACGGGCGGTCTTCGAATCGTTATATAAATATAATTATAACTATTCTTAATCAAGTGGGACTTGATGGATTATCTATGCCATAAAGAGCATAATGAAGTGCCATAAAGAGCACCTTGAAATGCCACAAAGAGCATTTGAAAATGATTATTTTCCTAATAAGGAAAGGATTTTCTTACAAAATGTATAATTGAGCTAATGATACCATAAAGTGCATATAATGGTGAATATATATTTTCCTGTTAAGGAATAGATATATGAAAAGAATAAGTGTACGTGATGAAGGTTGTAATGAATGTTAATCATCTTTGTCTTCTTGTTTAACTAAATTGAATTTTATGTTTAAGTGAATTATCCTAGTTTGTGCATAGAATTGTGTAGGTAGATTCTTATTACTATTAGTCCTGATTTTCTGTGCATAAACTGTCATACTTTTTATTCATCTGGTTATCACATAAAATCGGGCCCTGACCCGTTCATATTTCTTGTTGTGCATGCATCTTGTATCCGTTCAGGTGGCTCCACCGTAAGGACGCATGTTTTGTCTTTCCTATTCCGGTGTTTTTGGTGAGCCGTGATGCTTTGCGGGTATTACGAGACATATTGCAATAGACGCCGTCATTCTTGCTCTCTAGTTAAGATCATGTCTTTTACTTGGGCATGAGGCTCAAGCTTTTGTAATTGTCTAATGTAATGTAATGTATTATATGATTGATTGAATTTGTTTAACACTATTGTAGAGTCTGTTGACCGACTGCATATCCGGTCCTTTATTGTATATTTGTTGCTATTGTAATATATATATTCTTGGGGTTTCCCCTTTCTTTTCAGTATTGGGTTGTTTAATTACTTTCTTTAACTTTACAACAAAATTTTTGGCAACCCGTTTTTTGAAATATTGGGTGGTTATCCTGGATACTTTTTGATATTGTTGTGTTGCTGAGAATGATTCCATCCTTAATTCCTGTTATATTAGAGTATTGGGCTGGCCACCCCTTATTTTTGTGAGCGGGTTGTCAAAGATGGTATCAGAGCATCAGGTTATAGAGTCCTTAGGAATCTTTGTGGACGCCTTATGTTTTCAGCGTTGACTTTGATTTGACATAGAGCCCTAGGATTAAGATCATCGATCTCTTTTGTGAGATTTTGTTTCTCCTTCCATGAGGTAGAACCCACAAAATCTTTTACGTACTCGTGTGAGATTCTAAGGTCGATTGAAGAAGGACGCCAGAGAAGGTCGCCGCGAAGGCGTCATGAGAAGGATTACTAAGAACTGTAAATTGTGGTCTGGGATGAGGACTGCTTTGGAGGTCGCTCCCTTCTGTAGCATTTTCTTATCTTGCTACTGCGACTACCAATTACAGTGGATGTAGATTTCCCAGTACCGCTAGAAGTAGAGAGTGGTACTAAGCTTGGGACTCCAAGCAACGTTAAATTGAAGTGAAGAGGTACCCCTGACGAGGGCCACATGTTGAAATAAGTTGGAGGAGATGCATCCTCATTCGGTGAATACGTAGGGTCCAGGAGATTTGTCCCTAAGGAAGGGGTATAGAGCTGCCCAGATAAAAACTATGGGGGAAAATCTTTCACCCGTAGGAGTAGTGTCAAAATTGTGGGAACTTAGTCACAATAATTGTGGGTGCAGGAAGTTTTGACCATGAAGAAGCCCGGTGGACACTTGCAACCGCGAGTTTCTCTAGGATAACGGGACTGAGAAGAAGGTGGATTCTCAAACATTCACACGGGGTTCGGTCATAGGCCGACAGTGAATAAAGAGTTACGGTTAGGGAGGCCATAGATATAAGAGAAACGACCCTTCAGTGGAATGATAGGCTCCCGAATCAGTGTTGATAACACTCCTGAAGGAATTGTGTTCATGAAACCACATTGGTAGATATCCGCCCGGGGAGGATTCATTGAACTAACGAAGGGGAGGCCGGTATCGTGCTCTCTTTTATTGAAGAAGAAAAAGGGATTGCGTGGGAAATTATTTGATAGCCAGGGTCAGAACAATGACTATGACGTGGAGTGTAGAACCACTCATTTTAATTCTGTTGATTGGGGATCAAGGGAAAAGATAAAGTACCTAGTTGGGGAGTGGACGGAAGTAATATTGGTTCGGATAAGACTCTAATAGGGTGTTTGAGAACCATTAGTATTTAACCCAAGGTGATTAGTAAGAATGTTGGTGGGAATTCAACCTTGGTAGTGGGTAGTGCATCCCCCATGGTAAGATAGATTAGCGTTGTGTTTATTCTAGATTCGGGTGTGTATATCGAGCTTGTAATGGTATCGACACTATTATAGAAAGGGTAATAATATGACTTCCGTGGTAAGGAAGTTTTTTATTTTCTTCACTCGTTATGAAGCGAGTGAAAATATTTTAAATGTATATGTGTAATATGTGTTACTTGCATTATGTGTTACCTTGTTTGAGTGTTTGGTTGTTTGTTTGCATTGTATGTGCTTGTTATGCCCTATCTCCACGATCAACAAGGTTAAGTAGTAATGCATAGAAGGGGTTTCTTGTTTGGATTCTGCTTTTGCGAGACGCTCCACGCATGAACCTTAACGACGTTGGGAGTGGAGAAATGCTATTTTTCCTTTCTCTTATTTTATCTTATTTTGTTGTTAGAAGTTGAGTTGAAAGGGTTAGCCGAGAATCACGTAGTTGAGTGATTAAGGGCTACTAAAGTGCGAGATAGAAGCACTATATATAGTTCTCTCCTCTAATCGATGTGAGGGAGACTGAGATATGAAGTCGAATTGAGACATCTGGTTATGCCTTGATGAGAAGGCTATTTAGTAAGATATGTATATAATGGGAGAAATATTTGAAATACTTTACATAAAGTAAATATCCGAATTGTTGAAATCCTTTAATTATTTGAAATGGTAAGACATAGAAGTGGAATCTTATTAGTAGGGTTGTAAGTTAGAATTTTACTGGTCCCGATCATGTGTCTTAGACCGTTATATCTTGATGACCGATGATGCGAGGTAGTAGTGTAACGGGAGGGTTCCTTGTTTGGATTTCGCTTCGGCGAGACGTCCCACGCATGAAACCGAGCGAATGTCAGAAGTTGAGAAAGGTCTTGGGCACTAGGGATATATTTAGTATTATACGCATACGACTTAGATAGGATATATAGATATAGATCAATTTTAGAATTATTAGGACGCAAGGCCTTTAGGGCATGTGACGTTGATTTAGGAAGCTGTAGGGAGTCGACCACGAATAGATTGTGGGTTAACTCAAAGAGGAATTAGGTCCCCAGGAACGAGAAGTATGGAATCTCAAGAGGTTTGGAAGGTTAGGCCAAAGGAGATGAGGCCCCTATGAGATGGAGGGTTATGTTGGTAACTTAACTTTCGGGGAGTAAATTGAGGAGTTAATTTTTCTCCCGAGCCCATGTTGTTAAGATCGAGAGTGAATTTAACGAACAAGTCTCTGCCAGGAATGGGGAGTAATAATACTGGAGCATGGACCCATTGTTTATGCGTCTCGAAAGCTTAAACTTTGTGGGAATTATTATTCCACGCTTGATATAAAATTCAATGCGGTAGAGATTGCCTTAAAGAAAAAAGGCACTACTTCCTGGGCAGGAAATTTGGCCTTTTTCGCGAGCAACAAGTTGTTGCAATATGTTGTGGGAGGAATCGAGTTGGTGTATAAAGTTCATAAAGGACTATCGATGAGATATTCCCTTTCACTAAGGGAAAGAGATTTGGCTAGTAGATGTGACATGTAGAAAACTCGTCGGAAAATTAGTGAAGGCATGGAAAGCCTAGTAGAACTCGCATAACTATGGAGACTTTGTAGCAAGTGCATTCACGTTTATGACTGACCATTTCACCTACTCGTGTGAAGAAGAGTCGTAGTGCAACGAAGAAAGGTATATTCAAAGATGTTTTCTTTGAATTGCCGACACCAAACTGGTCATGATCCTATTTGAGAAAATTGTTGATCGTTAGACCAAATTGTTGCTTTTCCGGCCTTATGGGTGGACTATATTTAGAAGAGTACACCCTTCTCTATATGAAAGAATGGTAGAACCATATGAGGTGCCTATCACTAACGGTGGACCGAGACTAGATATCCATATCGAAGGTTTGGTAAAGTTTTCGTGAAAAAATGGGAACCGTATGGAAATGGAGTATATCTTACCACCCTAAAGTGGATGGATGAATGGAGGAAGTTAACTTAATGCCGAAAGGAATATCTTGAATGTGCGTCATAGGATACATAACTGATGGAGCAGTAGTTTGTATGGATGGAAATTCCCATACAATAATTGGGCTTTTTGAGTGGCCTTATGGATCATTTCCTAAGGCATGGCACCGTGAATGGCCTAGCGTGGCCGGTTGAGTAATTCGCATACTCGTTGGATGAAGCCAACGAATCATATGTTCCTTGGACTTGGGATAGTTACGGAACATTTCTTTAAGGATTTGGCTTTTGAGTCGTATGATTTGAAGGAATACGCCTATGCGAAGAGAAGTTGAGTGGTGTTGGGGTTAAGCCTTTAGCGTTGGTGTAGGTATCCCCGAGGTGGGATGTAACATGATTTTGGAAGTAAGGCAATTTATGCCGAGTTATGTGGGAATCTTCTTTCGCTGTAGATAGGTAGGATTGATAGTTCGTGATGAATAATCTGGTGCTATGCCAGAGCATAAAGAATGTAGACTGAGATCGGTATATACGACCTTAGTCCGAGCCCATTTGGGACGCCACAATAATGAGGGTTTGTTAAGGGTTATAGAATGATAGTTTAGAATAGTATACCCTTTATATGATGAGGGTATGCTTGAATTTTTAGGGCAAAACTCCCTCATAAGGGGGGGAGTATGTAACAACCCTCGCTTTTAGGAGGCTAATTTTATATTCATTTTACCGCATGAGGTAATTATATAAAATGTTGGAACTGGAGTAAATATTAATTTAATGAGTTAAAAGTTAATATTTACTAGATTGTTTCATATTTACTGCATGTGAAAGTAAATATCATTCGGTTGTATGTTTTATGGTGTCATATGATTTAAATGACATTATGGTTTAAATGAGATCGGAACTTGAAATAATTTATAAAATTGTCGAATGCCAATTTAGAGGGCGTAGTCAGTCCCGGAATGTGCGAGACAGTCAAAATAAGTGCCATATTGTATTTTTAAGTTTGGGGCACTTTTACCTAGTTTTAACTTAAATGCGTATTTAGGAGTCATTTTAATGTGGTATCAACCACTTAGGTTGGGAGACTTGTGTTAAGCCCCGATTTTAGTCTTCCAAATCCCCTAATTTCCCTATTATATGTCTTAAACATAGAGAGAATAAGGAGAGAAAGAGAGAGGAAGAGAAAAGTGGAGAAAGAAGAGAGATTTGGAGATTGAAGATTGGGATTGCTTCTACCTAAAAGAAATCTGAGATTTCAACTCTAAGGCAAGTTTTCTACTTGCTAATATGTGATTTAAGATGAATAACCTATGTGATACTTATGTAATTGCATTTGGGGATCAAAAATGGAAATTATGGTATTTAAACCTAGATTTTGGGTTATGGTGATGAAATTGGAGATTATAGTAGTTAATAATCATCTAGGATGATTTTGGGTAGATTAGTGATGTTGGATGTGTATAAAACTAGAAGATATTTGAGTTTGGGAAAAATCTAGGGTTTATAACCCATGAGCCATTCTTGGCAAATTCACAAGGGCGAACCAATTCACCCCTAGGGCGAATCGATTCGCCAAAGGGTCAGCTTACAGGTCTGATTGGACCGAATCGATTCGACCAGGCCGAATCGATTCGGTAGGTTACAGAATCCCAGGTTTTCTTGTCCGAATCGATTCTCTTTTTGGGTGAATCGATTCGCTAGCGCGAATAGATTCGGCCCTTGGGCGAATCGATTCGTTTTCCTGCTATTTTTGAGTTAATTTTATAACTCAATTCTAATCCATTTTCTTGAGGCATAGAACTTAGGAACCTTCTTATATGAAGTAAACTTAGAGTCCTAGAATTCTATATGAGTTAGTTGACCACCCTACATTAGAAATGGGTTATGTGGGGGCTTTTTCGGGGATATGCCAATTGATGTTAGGGCATCCTTTTCTTCTAGTTGATTATTATGAAACTAGGAGTCATAGTGTTATGTTTGGGAGACTTTAGAAGCTCAATTGATCTATATTAGTCTTGATGGTTTATATTATCACCACAAAAGAATGTTTGGAGAATAACTTGAAAGTTTATTCATTATTTGAGGTTACAATGAGGAGATGTATTAGGTATGGCTCGGAAGAAAATGTAATGTAGTTTACAAAAATATAAATGATTATGGTTTCCTATAAATGGAACATACATATGAAAAATGGAAATGAAAATAAAATGGAAATGGTAATGATTTTGGTAAATGATAATTTACTAAATTATGAATATGGTAAATGATTTTTTTTTTCTGAAACACACCCTCTCTAAATGCCATCATAAGGGAAGTTCGCGCGTGAAGTGAAGCCCCCTGGCTAATGAATGCAGGGTGGATATAGTCCTAGGCCATGTGAGCGCTTGTTGTTGTACATTTTTCTGCGATGGGTAGGTAATTCCGGATGTGGTTATGACTACCCCGCAGGCACATGACCACTTCCCGACGTCTTCCGTTTTAGGTGCCCAGGTGTCGTAATTGATAGGCCCTGGAAGATGATGGTCATTTAGGGGCGCGCACAGTGGGGAAACCCGGATGGGCGGTCTTAAAATCGTTATATAAATTTAATTATAACTATTCTTAATCAAATGGGACTTGATGGATTATCTATGCCATAAAGAGAATAATGAAGTGCCATAAAGAGCACCTTGAAATGCCACAAATAGCATTTGAAAATGATTATTTTCCTGATAAGGAAAGGATTTTCTTACAAACTGTATAATTGAGATAATGATGCCATAAAGTGCATATAATGGTGAATATATATTTTCCTATTAAGGAATAGATATATGAAAAGAATAAGTGTACGTGATGAAGGTTGTAATTAATGTTAATCATCTTTGTCTTCTAGTTTAACTAAATTGAATTTTTTGTTTAAGTGAATTATCCTAGTTTGTGCATAGAATTGTGTAGGTAGATTCTTATTACTATTAGTCCTGATTTTCTATGCATAAACTGTCATACTTTTTATTCATCTGGTTATCACATAAAATCGGGCCCTGACCCGTTCATATTTCTTGTTGTGCATGCATCTTTTATCCGTTCAGGTGGCTCCGCCGCAAGGACGCATGTTCTGTCTTTCCTATTCCGGTGTTTTTGGCGAGCCGTGATGCTTTACGGGTATTATGGGACATATTGCAATAGACGTCATCATTCTTGCTCTCTAGTTAAGATCAAGTCTTTTACTCGGGCGTGAGGCCCAAGCTTTTGTAATTGTCTAATGTAATGTATTGTATAATTGATTGAATTTTTTTAATACTGTTGTAGAGTCTGTTCACCGACTGCATATCCGGTCTTGTATTGTATATTTGTTGTTATTGTAATATATATATTTATTCTTGGGGTTTCCCCTTTCTTTTTAGTAGTGGGTTGTTTAATTACTTTCTTTACCTTTACAACAAAATTTTTGGCAACCCGTTTTCTGAAATATTTGGTGGTTATCCTGGATACTTTTTGATATTGTTGTGATGCTGAGAATGATTCCATCCTTGATTCCTGTTATATTGGAGTATTGGGCTGACCACCCCTTATTTTGGTGAGCGGGTTGTCACAGAGTATCACAAGAGTAATTCCTAGATTGCCTTGTCGGAATCAACTCTTCAACTTCAAATTTCACGGATATATCTCTCTCAAATGAACTCTTGAGATATGTGTTAGTGTATCGCTCTTGTGTGTGAGGAGGTGAGTAAATGTAAGCAAGTTCAAACGTCTCACACACACATAAGAAAGAAAGAACAATTAGAAGGAAAAATGATCTCATGAAAGAAATGCTAATCACTATAGTGAGAACGTCGAGTTATTCACCATGTTGACTTTCATTTGTCCGAACACCTAAGGTAAATATGGATGTATATGGGTGAGGGGGAAATGAAATGAGAAGGATGTGATTTCAGGTTGGATAAGATGGATGTGTGAAATGATGGATGTAAAATGGATGCGAAATGGATGGATATGCGATGGAGAGATTGTATAGCACTTTTGGCTCAAATGTCTTATTTACAAAAGAACTCACTACAAAACTACAAACTTTTTTTTCCTTCTTTTCTTTTCTTTTTCTCTATATTTTTTTTTCTTTTTCTTTTTTCTATTTCTGCTATTTTTTTTCTCTCTTTTTTTTTTGTTTTTATTTTTTCTCTCTCTTTTCAAACTAACAATGAAGACATTTAACATTTGGAATGAACACTCTTTTATTTGAAAATGAAAGATGATATGGAGATGATAAGTGATGGTGTGGGGAAATATGTGAAAATAAGGTTGAATATGGTAATGTAATGGGTGAAGTGAATGGGTAAATGGTAGGTGTACAGACGAAAAATTAGTGATCGGGACAAATTTAAAGACACATGTTTCTTACAACTCGAAAGTGATGTCATTCTAAGTGATCAAGCCAAAACTTTAGTGAAGAATAATGAGATCATGCAAGAATTTAAGTGCGGACTAAAAGAAAGTTGAATCAACTTATGACTCGGAGATTGCGTAAAACACTCTGAAAGGGTGAAAGTCACAAACCTCACAAGCTAAAGTCTCTACTAGTGATCCTTAAGGATTTCTTTTGAATTGTAGTACTCCTCAACTCTAACCGTAGTGACTTGATAACTGCGCAAATTTTTTTGAGTCTAGAAATTCATAGTGCAACATACCTTGGGACGTATTACATAAGCTATTTAGAAAAAAATATTCCTCTAGCTTGATTCCTAGACTTTAAAAGATGGATGATTGAAAATTCACATCAATGATTGAGATGAAAGTAACTGCACGAAATTTTAAAAATCAGGTTTTAAGATCAAAATTTTTCAAAAGAGGTACGATTTTGATAAAATTCCCCACCCCCAAACAAAAAGGAACATCGTCCTCGATGTTAAGTAAAATGATTTTTAAAATTGAGAGCATAAGGTAGGAAAGAGATTACCAGAATCAACTGCTAATGAAGTGGAAAGATGTAGCCAAGAATAAACCTGAATAAATGATAAGAGAAAAAAAGGTGTACAAGTCTATAAGCATGATAAAGCATGGGGTGATGTGAAACACCACCCCCAAACAGGATGAGACTAGTATAAGAAACAATGGGCTGCCTCCCGGTAGCGCTAAGTTTAATGTCTTCAGCCAGACCGAAGGGATCTCACCCTAAAGATAAGATATATGATGGCATGGGGCGGCATAAAAAGCGGGTGATGATAATCACCACCAAACAAGACTGAAGCGCCACTCTTGTTGAATAAAGGCTAAAGAGGGTCAATGCACTTGTATATCAAAGTACATCACACGATGCAAAGCATCAGTGGACCATGAGTGAGTGGGGACTAGGGTAAGGGTGAAGAGGTATCAGTCTCGGGCCTTATTGAGCTTAAAAGTGAGGTCAACTAGGACCCTATATGCATGGTACTCTAATTGGTGAGGGAGGCAGAATGGTGTAGAAAGTGGAATGATGTGGGGTTCATAGAAATGACACGACCGTTCTATAAAGGGACGATGATAATGGGCGCGCCGTGATATGCCAGGGAGCTGTCGATGGGAAAAATCAACACCACAAGAGAGTGGAGGGCATGGAATAACAAGCTCGGTGTCACGGAAGTGGATAGTATCACCACATATACTCTCGTAGATGGTGGATGGATTTAGGTGAGGATCTAAAAAGGTAGATGGAAATATGAAAGGTGGAAAATCCAGATCCAAACCAGGTGGTGGGGTGGAAGGGACAATGGGTGTGTCGGGTGGGATAAAAGGTATAAGAACATAATCCAACTCAAGCGTGGGAAACACACACTCATTGGGAGGAGGAAAGGAATACTCACAAGGTAGTGTGGTTTCTAAAGATGCAGTGATCAACTTCTCCATAAGAGTAGCATTGGTAAATGTCGCGGGTGGGTAAGACGAGGCACCAAGATCTAAGATAGAGGAATCACTATAAATATCGAGCTCAAATGGATCCATGCATGGGGGGACATCATCCATATCCGGATAGGTAGGGACTATCACGGATTCTATCTCGAGAAAATGGTGAGCACTCATAGCCGGAGCTAACCTGAAAGATATGGGCATGTCACAGACATATGCAATTGGGGCATAAGGTAAAAGCTCGGGCATATTTTTGGATATCTCGGGAGTGGAAACCTCAAGGTGGGGTTCAGGTGGACATGGTGGGATTGGATCAGTCTCATTATCGAAAGGTAAGTCAACACAATTGTCGTCTTGGGGCCCGAACCATGGAATGGTCTCAACGTCAAGATTCTCAGGGTGGTAGGGTTGGTCACACTCAAAATCCGTGTCACAAGAGGACACATCATCATCACACTCGGTTGCAATGATGGGTGGATCCATAGGAATGTCCGACTCTCTCGCACACTCCAATTGATTAAGGCGTTGTTCAAGCCGTTGGAGGGCTTCATTTGGGATTTGAGTGGCTTGCTCTTGCTCGAGTATGAACTTTTGCAAAAGGCATTTGAGAGCGATGTGGATAGTGGAGTGACGGGTGGTGGAGGTGGAGCCAATTCTCTATGATCATGACTATATGAAGAATACTCAAATGAAGTGGGTGGAGTGGGGCCAAGTTCATCATACACGAAAGGATCTCTTTCGTGATGGACAAATGGTTGATACTCATGGGGTGCGTAGTGAGGGAACTGATCGGGAACGGGTGCACAAGGTTTCCATGACAACTGTTGGAGCGTGTGAGGATCCACAACATCGGGTTGGGATTCATATTGCGTGGAAGGGTGATCAGGCCTCCACGAATGACTCGGGTACTCACAGAATTGGGGATTAGATACATCAGGATAGTAGGCCGAGGTGGGTTCCGAAATAGTGTCATATGGATACACATATTCCATGGTGGGTTCGGATGGATATGTAATGTAAGGTAACTCATGGGACATGTGATCGGCATAAGAACACTGGGTGCACGACAATATTGGCAACCCGTTGACACTCAACATCCGAGGCGATGAAATATGAGGTGCGTGCATAGATGACTTAATAGTACCAACGGTACTAATGAGAGAGGTGAAACCACTAAGGATATCATAAAGAGACGACTCAGGATCACTCTTATGCGTGTCGCGTGATAATGGAAAATGACTAAAGTAGTCCCGTAAAGGACGTTCTTCGGATATGAGGAGATAAATATTTTTTGGAGTTTTTGAATTTTTTTCCAAAAGGAACGAAAATATTTTCGGATTTTTCGAAAAATGAAAGAAAGGAAATATTTTTGGACTTTTATAAAAGTAATAGAAGAAAATATTTTTGGATTTTTTGGAAGAAAAGGTGGGGAAAAATATGGACTCTTTGAATGGACGAACTAACTAAAATTCGACTATCAAAAAATTAAATTGGACACACACATCAAGAAGAGTTCCTAACTAGCAAATAGCCAATTTTTATCTTTGAATTTAGTGAAAGGGGTAGTCAAATTTTAATTAAGTCCGTGGGCGATACAAATTCACGGAAAGTGGGCTACCAAGTTGATTGATTTTAAATTTAGTGATGTCTAGGGTAGCACACAATTGGTAAGCGAGTGAGTCGGGTGATGAAATCCCTTCTCGTGAGTGACTGGGTGTGGGTCTTATTCAATTAATTCATCACAATATTCGAAAGCAAATGCGAGCATAAAATCAAGTAAGAGCACACAAAGCACACAAAAGAATTGACTCGCTAACAAGAGAGGCGCGAGGGTTTGAGAAATGCACCTCCCACGGTTTTTAGGCCGTGGGGTGTCAAAAAATTTGAGTCGACCGGGGGGAGATCATGCCTATCTCAGTCAGCACCGGGAGTCCTACCGATCCAAGGTAGAGAGGCTTCATTTCCTCTCCTTTGTACGCCCTCTCTCTACCATGTTCGGATTCCCTATCACGCTTTCTTCGATTATTACAATTTAAATGAAATATAAAATAAAGGTGTCTCTATCCACAACAATACAAGCCAAGAATAAAATAATCCTAAATACAAGCCTTCTAAAATAAAGAAAAAAATGGTACTAGAAAAAAATAACAAAGTGTGAAAAATGAACTACAAGTTGTAATCCGCTCCAAGTGCCTCACGCTCTCAAGAATGACAACGGCGCCATTTGATAAAGTTGACTTTTTTTATCCCCGCAACGGAGCCATTTGATAACTTGCTTTTTGCGTGTCGTTGTTGAAAGAAAAGTCAATCAAAACCTCAATTACCTACAAAATATAACAATCTCAAGTGTAGAGGTAAGTAAGGGTATCAATCCACATCAAGGGGTAAGCTAGAGACAAACTCAATTGTAGTTCAATTTTTATTTTCTTTTTGGGCTTTTGCTTTTTGTATTTTTTTTAGCTTTTCAAATATTAAAAAAATTAGGAGAGGTGAGGATGTGAAATAACACTAAACTAAAATGAAATATCAAATTACAAACTAAAAGGTGACCAAAATGAAAAATAAAGTCTAACACTAAAATATAAGATAAATGAGGTAAACAAATGTGAGAACAATCAAGGAGTTGGATTACACCACAAATTTTAGCTATTATAATTAATTAATTTGATTAATTGAATTCTCCCAAATTAATATCAAACATACAAATCAACTCTCGTTGCAAATGTAATTTTAATAGTAACCTTTTAGAAAATTAAGTTTAACACCCCACAACTCTAGAAAATAGATCTACACTCCTTGTAATTAATCACCCGCTAGGATCGATCAATTAAAATTTATTAAAATCTTAGAAAATAAATTTATAGTTGAAATTCAAGTAATAACACCCCACTTAAGAAACCCCTATCTTTAGTTCGAATCTAAAATGGGTATTATAACTAGAATTTCAATTTTCTCTCGAAAATCATTTACCCTCTCTCAAGGCGTAAATTTAAGGGTGACAGATCAAAATTAACATTCAAAGGGAATTTTCAAGTAATCAAACTGATTAAATTAAAATAACATCAAATAAGGGTTCACCCCACCCCTTGAAACGGGATTTAGCCTAACATAATATAAAGCATCATAATCAAATAATCAATAGGAATTTAATATAAAAGAGAAAAGAGAAGAACCATCAAACCAATCTCTTGAATTTAATTGACTGCAATCCTCCAATTTGAAGTATACAACCCTCTTAATTGAGCATCCAAGTAGTTTGAAATAATACACACTCAATTAAATCTTGTACAAAATTTCTCGTCACAAATCTCTAAAAAAAATAAAACTGAAACTATTTACAAAATGTTTCTCTACCTAATTTATTTTCTACTCTAACTATCTCTCTCCATTTTCTATGATATGATCTCCCCTCAAATGGGGTCTTGAGTTTTATTTTATGATAGATGCATGGCACGCATGGGGATAAGGGATATTTTTGGGAATTGGCTTGAGTGTGCATGGAAATGCTGAGAGGAGTGTGAGGTCATGTGGATGAGGGATGAATGAGGGTATTTAGGGAAGTTGGGTTAAAATAGGTCGTTGGGGGCATTTGGGGTAAAAGGGATTAAATGGATTTAATGGAACGTGGGCATTTAGACTTATTTGGCTTTGGTTTATTTGTTGGCACATAAAATCATGTGAGGCTTGGGTTGGAGATTGGGCATGGTGGAACGGGTAGTGGGTATATGGTTATTGGTTGGCAGATCTGGGTAGGGAGAGCAGCGGGTTGAAGAGGTGCTGGCCGGGTTCGGTGGTTGAGGATCGCCGGAGATGGGTCAATGAAGGGGCTCGGGTTTTGGGTGAGTTCAAGTCCCTGTTGGACCGCCAGCAGCTGGTGGACAGCGCCGAGTTTGGGCAGGGTGATTTCGGCAGTCGCGATTTGGGGCTGTAGCCGGACCAGAGGTCGCAGACCTGAGAGAGGGAACATGAGGTACTGCTGTCGGTGGCGACAGTTTTTTTGCGTGACCGGAGGTAAGGTCGCAGGTGGAAGGGGTTGTGGTGGTGGTTTGGAAGGGCGAATACGACGGGGGTTCACGGGTTTGCTCACCGGCGTTTTTGGGTAAGGGGGAGAGGATCAGGTATGGGTTTGTTTGGTTAAGAGAGAGAGAGAGAGAGTTTGTGGGTTAGCAGTTTAATGGTGGGAGGAGAGAGAAAGAGGTTGATGGGGAAGAAGATGACTTGGGGGTGATATGGTGTGGTGAGGTGTAGGGTGGATGAGTGTGGGTGAGAGAGTGTTTAGGTGTATGGGAGTGTGTAGTCATTGGGGTGTGAGTGAGTTGTGTGTGTGTTTAATTTGGACCTAACTAAAATAATAAAGACTCAACTAAACTTAATAAAACTAAAACTAAAAATAAAATCTAACTAAAAATAACACAAACTAAAAGCAATAAAATTATTAAAACTTAAAAAAATAAGATCCTAAGCTATATAAAATCTAAAATGAAATAAAAACTTAAAATCTAAATGAAAACTAAAGTCCTAAAAAATAATCTAATAAAACTAAAAAAAACTAATCCTAATAAAACTAAAAACTAATAAAAATCAAAATAAAATATAAAAATAGAAAATAAACCTAAATAAATCTAAACTAAAACCTAAAAATAAAAAAAATGACTCAAACTAAAAAAATAAAAATATAAAATAAAATACAATAGGGAACAAATCAAACACACGCGGCTCGGGACAGGGTTTAGGTAGGTTTAGGGACAGGTTTAGGCAAGGGTTAGGGTAGGCTAGGGTTATGGGACAAGGTATTTAGCACCATTTTTGCACAATTGCCTTGATTTAAGCGTTTGAACTCTGCAATGCACATTCGGCCTATAAAACAAACAATAAAGCGCATAAGACCCAAATTGTCGAGAGTTAACAACTAAAATACATCTATTTGGGGTATAAAATGTACAGTTTTAGGTGCTTATCACTTGGAGACCAAGAAATAAAGTAAGCTCACCTACCATACTCATCTCAAATTCACTTTTCATCTCCTCCTCAAAGTGGTGATCATGCTGGGAGCACGTGGATCCAAAGACTATGTCGTCCACATAGACCTAGGCAACCAAAATAACACCGTCATCTCTCCTGACGAATAACGTCATATCAACTCCCCCTTTCTTGAAGCCACGGGCTAAGAGATAGGAAGTAATCCTTTCGTACCAAGCACGGGGTGATTTCTTCAAACCATACAAGTCTTTACTCAGATAATAAACGTGCTCAGGGTGCTTAGGGTCTTCAAACCCTTTTGGTTGTTCCACATAAACCTCCTCCTGTAGAATGCCATTCAGGAAGGCACTCTTGACATCCATCTGATATAACTTAAAGTGCAGATGACATGTGATGGTGAGTAGTAAGCGGATGGACTCAAGCCTCGCAACAGGAGAAAATGTCTCCCCAAAGTCGACACCCTCTATCTGCATGTAGCCTTGAGCGACCAACCTAGCCTTATTTCTGATTATGGTACCATTTTCATCCATTTTATTCTTAAAAATCCACCGGGTACCTATCACATTAGTCTCACTAGGTCGGGGGACTAGTTCCCAGACATTGTTCTTTTTAAACTGAAGCAACTCATCCTGCATAAAAGATATCCAGTGTTCATCCTTGAGTGCTTCTTTGTGATTCTTGGGCTCGACTTTGGACGTGTAGCAAAAGTGGCTAATGAAGTTCTCTAGCTGGGCACGAGTCTTGACCCCAAGAGTGGGATCACCTAAAATGGAGGCAGGGTCATGACTCTTGTGAACCTAAGAAGGTGTGTCCCCTAGCACAGGAGTAGGGTCCACAAAGTGTGGGTGCGGGACAAGTAAATCACTGCCAAAAAAGTCCTCATCCTCACACTGAAGGTTAGGATCAATAACCGTTGGAGGTTCTTCATCTTGCACGGTGTTGTTTATTAATTCCATAACCTTAGATCTCTTCAGGTTAAAACTCGGTACGCTCTACTATTCGATGAATATCCCAATAATATTCCCTCGTCGCTCCGGGAATCAAACTTTCCTAATTGCTCTCTAATCCGTAGAATGTAGCATTTACTCCCCAAAACACGGAAATATGCAAGGTTGGGTTTCTTTCCAGTCCACAACTCATAAGGCATCTGACATGTGTGTGGACGCAGGTAAACCCTATTCACCGTGTGGCATGCAGTAGATACTGCCTCTGCCCATAATCTCCTAGAAACATTACGACCTAGAAGCATAGATCTAGCCATTTCCTAGGTCGTCTTATTCTTTCTCTCAATAATCCCATTTTGCTGAGGAGTCTTCACAGCAGAAAACTCATGTTTGATCCCAAGGCTATCACATTTTGCTGAGGCATCTGACATGTGTGTGGACGCAGGTAAACCATATTCACCATGTGGCATGCAGTATATACTACCTCTGCCCAAAATATCCTAGAAACATTACGACCTAGAAGCATAGATCTAGCCATTTCCTAGATCTTCTTATTCTTTCTCTCAACAATCCCATTTTGTTGAGGAGTCTTCACAGCAGAAAACTCATGTTTGATCCCAAGGCTATCACAGTAGAGATCTATCTTTGCTTCCTTAAATTCTGTGCCGTTGTCACTACGGATCCTATTAATAGTGACTCTATGTTGATTTTGTAGGACACGACACTTGGTCTTCAAAAACTCCACAGCATCAGATTTCTCCCTCAGAAAACCTACAATAGAATATATGGAGAAATCGTCTACCATCACGAGGATATACCTCTTACCACCCAAACTCTCAGTACGAGTAGGACCCATAAGATCCATGTGAATCATCTCAAGTACTCGTGAGGTGGTAATGGAATGCAACTTCCCATGAGGGCTCTGAATTTTCTTTCCCAACTGACAGGGTCCATAAACCATGGAAGTTGACTTTCCAAGAGATGATAAGCCACGTACTAGGTCCTTTTTGGCTAACTTAGTCAACTCTCTAACGTTCACGTGACCTATACGTTGGTGCCACAAATCCATAGAAATGATCGTGGCGCTGTTGCAGACAAGTGAGGACATGGGCTCAGTCCCATAGCAATTATCCTTGGTCCTCACCCCTTGCACTAAAAGTTTACCGGCTTGATTGTAGACATTACACGCGTCCCGGTCAAACTTTACTGCAAAGTCAGCGTCGCACAGCTGGCTAATGCTGAGAAGGTTTGCTTTCAAACCTTTGACGTACAAAACATTCTCTAGCTTAGGAAATCCTGGTAACTCTACCGTACCTCGTCCTATAATGATAGACTGGCTCCCGTCTCCAAAGGTGACCTTAACATCATTCTAATCCTCAAGGTAGGTAAAAAATGTGGCATCACCTGTCATGTGTCTGGATCACCCACTATCAAAATACCACTGTGAGGTATTATGAGCTTTGAGAGCGACATGGACAACAAGGGCTTTCTTATCTTTCTTTGGCACCCAAAAAGTGGTAACCTTTTGTTTACCTTTGTTGTTGTTGGTTTTAGCCGGAATGTGAGAATCATTCACTTACGGTAAAGACATCTGTCAGAATTCCATCATCAAACTCTGAGACGTGGCAGCTAAAAACTCAACTCTCTCTCTCAGACTGGTAAAATCATCAGTATGCTGTGGTGGAGCAGTAGTATGTCATGTCCGACCCATACTATAACAAAACTTCCTGAGGTGGCCTTTTCTTTTGCAATATGTACAAAAGAACACAGTCAAAGGCGGACCTTGGTTTGCTTTTCTTGGACGAAATCTCCTTCGAGGTTTTTGACGATGGACAAAAGGAGTCGTAGTAAACTCAGGAACTAGTTCAGGTGCAATTTGGGACGTAGAGGCACCATCATAACCTATTCCCTGCCTATCACCAAAACCTAAAGCAAGGCCGACGAGCATCTTTCCCATCTTTCCAGATCTGTCCTCAATTTGTACCTTGACTTCCCGTGCTCTCTACAGATCATGCGTAAGCTGGGAAACAAGGGCTTCAAGTTTCTTTCGAGTCTCCACGGAGGAATGAAGCTCACTCGTAAGACTAGCCACTTGTTTAGTCAAGTCCCCATTCTCTTTCTCAAAACAACTCTCTCTCTCTAAACAAACTCTCTTTCTCAACACATGCATACTCTCTCTCTATCATGATGGTGCAGGTGGAGGACTCTATCTCTCTTGCTTCTTCTAACTCTTATTCTAAAGCAGTGATCCTAAGGACTAATGCTTTGTTATGCCTTTTATTTTTAAATGACTCATTATATAACTCGGCGTAGGCGCGTTGAAGATTACTCTTGCTCTCACTTGCGTCATCCTCCCCCTCACTCACATCGATCTCACTGTCGAGGTGTTCCTGTGAAGAAGCATCCTCGTCGTCGTGAGGAGAACTAGAAGTACTCACATGACTAGCCATGAATGCGGTGAAGTTACACTCATGCGGTGACTCGTCTCCAGAATCCACCGACTCGACCTCACTGTCGTCGCTAAGGGTAGCATTAAGGACAACTTTGCCCTTTTCTTTGTTCAGCCGTGTGGCACACTCAAAGGCTCTATGACTCCTACCGTCGCTCTCAAAGCATCTCTCACTTTATTTCTTGGGAGGATCTTTAAAAACTTTTTCATTTTTCTTTTCAGACTTATTTTTCTCAAACTTCTTTTTATCTTTAACATTACCATTTTTCTTGAATTTGAGAATTCTCTTGATTTTTTTTGCAAATAGGGCCAAATCATCTAAGTCAAAATCACACTCAGAATCTGACGTGTTAGTCTCTCTCTTCCTAGACGACTCTCCCCTTTTTCTTGCCATCCCTTCACTCTTTCTTTCCTGGGCCTTAAGTACAATTCCCTTATCCTTAGACTTGACAGTTTTAGGGAACATATCAATTTCATATATTTGCAAGTCTCCTATAAGTTCCTCTAATTTTAGCGTATTTAAATTACCCATAGAATTTAACACGGTGACTTTAGGGATAAAACGCTTAGGAAGGGAACGAAGAATCTTTTTAACAACTCTAGCATTAGGAATATGTTCACCAATATTAAAGCTAGTATTAACAATGTCAGATAGCCAAGCATAAAAATTATCAAAACATTCAGTTTCATGCATGGTGATGGTTTCAAATTGAGTTGTTAAATTTTGCAATTTAGACTCTTTTACATCATTAGTTCCTTCATGGGTAAGTTTCAAAACATCCCATGCCTCTTTTGACGTGGTGCACGTCATGATACGTCGGAACTCATCAGGAGTGATGGATCCTAAAATAGCACTTAAACCTTTAGAATTAAAATATGACCATTTAAATTCTTCTTCAGTCCAAGTGGTGACAGGTTTTAAATTGGTCACATTTTCAATAGTCACGGAGGGAGGAGTCCATCCTCTTTCAGCTAAAATCCAGACACGTTCATCTATGGCCTTTAAAGCAGACTTCATGCGGGCTTTCCAGTATGCATAGTTTGTCCCGTAAAAAACTCGCATTTTATTATATGATTTCTCCATTGAACACGCTCTTTTTCAAAAATAATTTTTTTTAGAAAATTGATATCTTAGAAAATTTTTGTGGAAAATTAGGAATACGCGATAGATTAGCGTAACCTGCTCTAATACCAATTTGAAGAGGTGCGCTTGCATTCAAATTAAGAAATTATATAATTAAACTCAGTGTTACCCAATTAAACCCTAAACATGCATCTAGGTGTGATTGAATAAGATGTAAATCATGCAAGAAGATTCAAACACACACATGTGAGGAAAAATCCCCCAAAGGGGCAAAACCATTTATTTTCATTATAATATTGTAACATACAATTTCTCGGATT
Source organism: Sambucus nigra (assembly GCA_949130495.1). Classification (NCBI taxonomy): domain Eukaryota; kingdom Viridiplantae; phylum Streptophyta; class Magnoliopsida; order Dipsacales; family Adoxaceae; genus Sambucus; species Sambucus nigra. The sequence goes on from OX422216.1 coordinate 203,352,905, forward strand.
ACAATGAAAATACGGTGACACAGAAATACCCGCAGGCGTCGGATCTATAGTCGGCGGCTGGAACTTTCCCTTTCCAAGAGGGCAGCGATGAAGAAGAAGGACGGTCTTCTCCACAAGGGTATAGACACACGATAGTGTTCTTGGGTTGCAAACAGATTCACAAGGGTTTAGAAAGTTATGTGAATCAAAACATGAGTCTTGGGACGCACAAAGATGAAGACTTGGAGTATTTAGGACTCTGAAAATAGTCTATGAAAGTATTCCTAAACAAATCCCCGAAGTTGGTTTATAAAAGAAAACTGGCCCTAAAAAATATGAACACGATCTGCACGATTTTATCTTAGGCGGACCGGTCCGCTTCTGATCTGGATTGGTCCGATGTTGGATCGGTTCATTTTTGAAAAGGTTCTCTTCAGTTCGCAGCCGGTTTGAGGTATACTAATTTGCTGCAAAGAGGATCGGTCCGGGTAGAGGCGGATCAGTTCGGAGGCAAATCGGTTCTTTTTCCAAACTGGTGGATCGGTCCGTGGCGGACCGATTCCTTTTTAAAACAGGTGGACCGATCCGGTTACAGAAAACTTGATTCCATGAATGCTTTCATATTCGGATCCATTGATGAAGATGCGATCTGAAATTTCTTCAACAATGTAACGACATATGACATATAAATAGAAAATGAACAAAAATGTCCTTACAGTTTCTCTATATTTCCCTTTCAGTGTCTCGAACATTGGTTCATGGAGGGATTATTTTTCTTCCTGGTGTTATGCATTCAGTGCCTCATAGGAGCTTTAAAGATGGTGGCCTTATCAAAGATGTTGCTTTAGGCCTAACTACGAGGATATTACTAGTGACAAGGGACTTGAAATCTGATCCCCGAGTGGTTGTGATAACGACATGAATGTCATACTGTCGTAGTCCTATTGCGGTGGTGATGACGGAGACCCTGAACGATTTTAATTCTTGGAAAGAGGACCATTCCGATTTTCTGAGGGGGAGACCAATGATGTTGTTCATGTAGCCTGTAGAGAGGTTTAGTCTGGTGGCTCCTCCTGAGTACCCCTTGGTAGGTTTGCCTAATTTATTTGTTCTATCTTTCTTCAGTTTTGACCCATCGACAGAGAACTGATTCAACTAATTTGTGGAGCACATTACTCGATGTCTTTGTTGGTCAGTGCCATGGTGTGGAGACTTGCAGGCTATTTTATTACTAGCAGAGTACCGTTATGTGAGATTGGTTGGCCTACAGGAGACCTCCTTTTATTTCCCTAGGAGGCTTCTATGACAAGCTGGGTGGAAATAAATAGTGCCTCCGCGCATAACGAACTTCTTTTTGAGGGAGGAACTGACTGAATCATTACGGATGATACTGGGTTCCTTGTTGCAACATCCCCGATTATCTACCATGCTTCATAATCTGTGGGAGGAGCCTAACATGTGTCTGGGGATTACCTGAAGTGGTTGTGTAAGTGGGTAGTGTAGAAGATTATGGAAGATGAGACTGGGCAAATGTGTCTTCTCGTCTTCGACAGCATGGAGGAGGGTGTTGTGGTTTTATCCCAACTTCTTTGGGTGCATCTCTCCATGGAGCGCATATGAATTGTTAACCATAAGTGGAAGACTTACGGACCTTTAAAGGCACGGAATGATGATGAAGCGGGATCGTCTGGCAGTTGAGGACAAAATCTATGAAACTAGGGTAACATTTTGTGAAGATGGGATAATTTGTGTTTTGGTGATTTTGGTGTTTTCTATGGGGTTAGGAATATTTTTTGTAAAGATGGTATGGAATAGGTAGGTTTGTTTAAGATGGTTTTTTTTAGTAAAAGTCAAGGGGGTGGGGTCTATTTAACGCCCTTCATTGATACTTCATGTAATAATTGTATCACTTTATTAGAAATAAAAATAATTTTGATTATATTTTGTTGTACCTCTTGATGTGTTTTGTATTTGAATCATATGTACTAATCGCTAAGTCATACATAATCATTTTGTTCATGTAAATGATAAGATGGATCGCCGTTCTCAGGGATTAGAAAAGAACAATATTTTATGAAAAATAAGTGGACCGTGCCCATATTTGGCATATTGTCTTCGTATGTACCACTTGGGATCTTGAAAATTTTTGTGAGTTTTATTTTTAAAGAAAATGTTTTGAGAGGATCAGGTCCCACATAGTACTGGGTAGGAGGAAATGAAGAGATTTTTTTTAGAATTGAATGGGGATAATAAGAGTCCTAGTGTGTCGAGAATTCGGACTAAGGGTAAAATTTCTTGAGATGGTCCAAGTTGACTGGACGTGCCATCTTTTTTCCGTCGAGGTCTATGAGCATAGTGCCACTTCCTTGCATAATTCTATTCATGATGTAGTAGTCGTTACAATTCAGTTTGAATTTCCCTCTGGGGTCCTAGACCTGTTCTACGATCTCTTTGATGGAAAGGTATCCTTCCTGGACACCGCGATCCTTGAATTTTCTGTTGAATGATCGGGCTATTCGATAATGATATCCCTATATATGATATTGATCGTTAAGTATCTTTTCATCCAAGAGTGAGAGCTCATCATTGCGGTTTTGATGCTAATCTTCTTCGTTAACTTTGCTCTTGAGCATGACATAGAGGGAAGTATTTTTAGCTCAATGGGTAGTACAACTTCCATATCGTATACTAGATAATAAGGGGTAGCACTAGTAGGTGTTCTGATAGAAGTGCAGTAGCCCTAGAAGGCATATGGGATTCGATCGACCCAATCTCTACAACTCTCCGCCATCTTGCACATGATGGTTTTGAGGCTTTTATTAGTGCCTTCTACATCACCATTGGTTTGGGTCGATAATAATAATATTTTTGTCTTTGAATCCCATACTCTTCGACCAATTCTGTGACCTCATCTTTGAAGTGGATTCCATTATCTGATACTAACTCATGGGGAACTCCGTATCGATAAATGATGTTCTTTCTAATAAATTTGGCCACTTTCTTGGCATTCAGCACTGCATATGAATCGACTTCAACCCATTTGGTGAAATAATCAATGGCGACTAGGATGAATTCGCGACCGTTAGAATCTTTGAGAGTGAACTACCTATGATGTCAATGCCCCAGGTGGAGAAAACTTGGGGAGAAGTAATGTTATATAGTTCTTGAGTAGGCAAGTGTAGGAGAATTACAAACTGCTAGAATTTATGGCATTTGCGAACACAGGCAGTGTAATCTTTAACCATGGTGGTACAATAGTACTCTTGACGGATGATTCTCTTAGAAAGCATGTGGTTGTTCATGCGGGGCTACCATTTCCTACTATGGATCTTCTCCATCATTCCTTCAATATCACCTGTGATATATAATACAATGGGTTCCATTGAAATTTCTTTTGAAAAGTGCTTTATCACAGATGATGTACTGGGCATCAAGTTTGTTAAGGGTCGAACTATCTTTCTTGTCCAGTCTTGGAGATACCTACCATGTTTGAGGAGGCTCCAAATTTCATAGTACCATTACCCTGCCATGTCGAAGTCTTTCTCAATGACGAGCCCGATCTGGTAGAACTGAGTGGTTATATCATGTTTCCGAATGAAGAATGGGGCCATTCTTATTCCCTCGAGCATGGTGACCATGGAGGCCAAGGTTGGGAAGTCATTGACTAGGCTATTCTTTGAACAAAGCAGGTAGTGGAAGGTGACATCTTTGAACTAGGAGGTTAGCTCTTCTAGGTGGGCGTGGAAGGGTTAGTAGCATCTTGTTTTTTACCTTCCATTTTTTAAGGATTTGGACTACAATGAGGGAGGAGTACCCATAAGCATTTCGGTGCTTGATACCTTTCTTGAGGGAGATTTTAAGGCCTATAGTGCATGCCTCATACTCAGTCATGTTATAGGTGCAAGGGATGTCTAGTTTGATGGAAATAGGGGTGTGAGAGTCATTAGAGTTAATCAGGATTATCCCAATGGCATATCTTTTGTTATTCCCAACTCTACCAAAGAACATTTTTCATATAATGTCTTCCTAAGAGGTGAAGGGAATATCTTCACCCGGGAATTCAGAGACCCAAACATTGGTTCCTTCCATGGGGGTAATTAGTAAGGTAGTTGGAGATGTCTCTATCTTTTATAGCTTTCTGCGTGAAGTACACAATATCAAATTTGGCTAACAACATCAACAACGGGCTATTCATCTAGACAAAGCGGAATTTTTTAGAAGTTATTTGATGGAATCCATTTAGGATACTAGTTTTATGGGAAAGGCAAGTGATTAAGGGTGAAAAGTGGCACGTGTCAAAATGCTGATCATTGTTTTCTATTCACCGCCTCAATACAAATAAATAAACTTATGACTACACTCAACGGGTGAGTAAAGCGGCCAAGTCCGGGTATCGAAATCCATAAAGACGAGTTGCTAGAAGTTATAAGGTTTAATATTCCTAAATAAATGTGTAAAAGATGATTATACACAAAAAGGAAAAGATTCACAAAAGGGAAACACTAATCTAGGCGAGTGTATTTAAACTAGATTAACAAAAGTATTAAAAACTATAGGCTGCGTCGAATATCCCTCACCCGAGTTAATTAGTATAAAATGGTTACATGGGTCGACTAGTTATTTAGACTGCGTCTCATTTCGGACTACACCAAATCCTGCGAATGGTCACGCTCAGTGGGTCACGGACTTGGGCCGTGACCAGCTAGTCGCGAACTTGGGCCGTGACCCACTTAATATTTGGCGTGACCATATTTATTACCACACTAAATTATCCATGCTCTGGAAGTGGTCACGGACTAAATCCCTGACCACAGTGGGTCACGGACTGAGACCGTGACCTGGGCGTGACCAGCTTGGCGCTAAAATTCGCGCCAAAATTCCCTCCAAACTGGTCAGGGATTTAGGCTTAAAAACATGACGTTAGAGGGTGAAAACTCGAAACAACCCCCTAACGGCCCCGTGGGTGGCACCAACACCTCCCACAGGACCAATGTAACTCGTAGGAACTGACCCCGCAGTCGCGGGTCTCTCTGTTTGAGAATACGACGGTAATTTGCATATTTCTAGACTTAAGCAAAACATGGCGTTAGAGGGTGAAAACTCGAAACAACCCCCGAACGGCCCCGGCTCCGTGGGTGGCACCAACACCTCCCACGGGACCAATGTAACTCGTAGGAACTGACCCCACAGTCGCGGGTCTCCCGATTTGAGAATACGACGATAATTTTTATATTTCTTCACTTAGGCTTAAAAACATAGCGTTAGAGGGTGAAAACTCGAAACAGCCCCCGAACGGCCCCGTGGGTGGCACCAACACCTCCCACGGGACCAATGTAACTCGTAGGAACTGACCCCGCAGCCGCGGGTCTCCCGATTTGAGAATACAACGATAATTTGTATATTTCTATACTTAGGCTTAAAAACATGACATTAGAGGGTGAAAACTAGAAACAACCCCCGAACGGCCCCGTGGGTGGCACCAACACCTCCCACGGGACCAATGTAACTCGTAGGAACTGACCCCGCAGTTGCTGGTAATTTGCATATTTCTACTTGGTTACTGATGATTTTAACTCATATATGCAATTTTTCAGCTTGATTAAGTTTTTTGTTAAACTATTTGGTTATTGATATTTTTTTTATGTATCCTATCATTTGTAGGATTTTTGCACGCGAAGCAAATGAAGGATGCAATGGTCTACAGCATGAAGATTGTTTATATGTTGTGGACATTCAAGATTTTATTTTTTGTGTTTCAGCCGTGCGGGCTTTTATTATTTAGTTTTATGGCCGTGCGGGCTTTTATAATTTGATTGTAGAATTTTATGGCCGTGCGGGCTTTATAATAAGTAGGCTTTACATTTACAGGTTTTGGAATGTCAAGAAAATAGAGGAAACTCTGCCCAATTTTTTTTGGTCTGTGAATTATTAAGACGTTTAATATTTATAAGTTTGTATATATATTTGTTTATTAACAACGTTCTCGATTCGCAGTTTGTGATTGGACCCCCAATTTTAGGTGCACTCATAGGACCCCTAATTTTAGGATTGGACAAAAAAAATACATTTTTTTAAAAATTATAATTAAATATGGCCATGGACTTTGTCCATGACCATTTTAATTTTTTTCGTCACGCATAAAAATGGTCTCGAACTTGGGCCGCGACCATTTTTTTTTATATTTTTGGTCATGGTTATGGGTCACGGCCAAAGCCCGTGACCATTTTTTTCCTTTTTTTTCGTCACGGTCATGGGTCATGGACTTAGACCGCGACCAATTTTTTAATTTTTTTTGTCACGGTTGTGGGTCGCGGACTTTGGCCGCGACCAATTTGTCACGGTTGTGGGTCACGGATGAGGACCGCGACCAATTTTTTTTTTGTCACGGTCGTGGGTCGCGGACTTTGGCCGCGACCAATTTGTCACGGTTGTGGGTCACGGATGAGGGCCATGACCCGTCATGGCATGGGTCACGGCCCAAGTCTGCGACCATCTGCCGTGACCCCCTCTCGGCCGTGACCATTTTTTGGTCACAGACTTAGGCCGCGACCCACGAAAATGGTCACGCCCGACGTGGTCACGGCCTAAGTCTGCGACCCACAGTTTTGGTTAGGGATTTTGGCCGTGACCAATCGCCAGTTTTGGTGTAGTGTCGACAGTTAATTAAATCAAGAGTTATCACACCCCTAAATTCGCATAACAGTCTAATATGATTTTGGCGTCAACAAATACCCCAAAAATTACGCACGCAAGGTCGTAAGCACAAAGCATACATGATATGCCCCATCAAATATCCTAGGTGTAATAACTAGTACAACACACTCGAAATAGACCCATAAGCTCCATCACCAAAGCAAAGCAACAAGTCAACCCAAAATTAGTTCAATCCGACACAACCTAGACTAAATTAGCTAGAAAGCATATTAAAAATGCGCTAAATGAAAGCGGTAAATAAATGCAATAAAACTACACTAGAAATCAAGTAAGTGAAAACAAGTAAATAAAGCAAGTAAACTAACTACAAAGCAAGAATTAAGTAAATACAAACTATATTAATAAAGAGGGAAGATGAAAGTATAAGTTACAAACCCTAATGGGTGTCAAACCAAGAGAGGAAGAAAAATGAGATCTCAACCCCCAAACCCTAAGCTATTCTATCTAAAATATAATTATATCTATCTCTATTGATTATTACAACAAAAAAACTTTATATAGTAAGTTGGAATTAAATTAGAAAAGAAAAGGAAAAAGAAAAAAAAAAGGAAAATATTTGTAGAAAACAAGGGATCGATCGATCGATTGATCAGATATGAGCCCACTGCCTCCCACGATGAATGAAAATTAAGGGATTGATCAATAGATCCTTCTGATCGATCGATTGATCGATCAAGCAGGTCTGCATCAATCTTCCTCTTGTTTTGGTGTAGTTGGAAATCTTTTCCGCCAAAAGTATCGTAACTTCTTCGTTAGGGATCGGAATCGCGCACCGTTTGCCACCACGCGAAGCTTACGAGGAGGGATACGAATTTTGTGAAGATGTTGATCTAGGTGAAATGGAAAGACCGAATTTCCCTTGAACGTGAGATTGCGTACGGAACTTGAGCGAAATGCGTCCAAACTACATACTTGGTACCTAAATACCTAAAAAAGCCCAATTATACCTCATATAGCATGTTAACAATATAAAACAGAGGTTGTCTCATTAACGGGAACAAATATAGAGATTAAAGCACCCGAGGGGGCTAAAATGAGTAGTTTAGGGGGTAGAAATATGCAATATTTGGTACGAATCAGCAAACATGTAGTTTCGCAACTTTTGAGTGACCCAAACTAAGGCGACACTTGCTTTTTCCAAAGTAGTGTAGTTGAATTTGTACCTAGTGTACTTTTTTAGTGGCATAATAGATGGCCTTTCCCTTGCATAATTCTTCAATATATTGGGCTAGCAAATCCCCTGTAGCGGTGTCTGTAACGGTCAAGAATAATAGGAAAAGGATACCTGGCTCTGGAGGAATTAGTGTCGGAGGTCGGGTGAGGTATCTCTTGATTTGCTCAATGTCTTCTTAGAAGGCCTCATTCATGACTTTAGTTAAGTCCTTTCAGAGAAGTTCAAAAATGGGTTCGTAGATGGAGGTCAGCTGACTGATGAACTGACTGATGTATTGTAGTTTACCCAGGAATCCTAAGACTTCATTCTCCATACATGGTGGTGGCATCTCAAGTATGGATTTCATCTTGGCAGGGTCTACTTCGATTCCTTTCTCATTAACCATGAATCCCAAGAGTTTTCTTTTAGTGACACCAAAAACACACTTTTGTGGATATAACCGCATCTGGTATTTGTGACACCCCACCAAATTAATTATCGGGTGATCAGTCCTTAATTAATTCATTTAAGAATATCAAGTTGGTTCAAATAATGCATCACTGTCGAAAACTCAAATTTTAATTTAATAAAAACTAACCACCTAATATTTAAAAAGGTTGGTGTCAAAATTTTATCTTATTATTAACCATCATCATTAAAGGGTAATATCTAAACATCACCATACATCAAAATAGTATAAGGTAAGAACTAACTAAAATAAAATAAAGAACTGGAGTAAACACATCCAGTCAAAATTCCATACAATAATCGAATAACATGACATCAAAGTCTAATGATAGAATAAAAACAACCCTAATCTATGAAAGTAAAATAGAAGGGACGACATGTCCAATTGAAATGAAATGACTGATGGATAAGGAGAAATAGACTCAGAAACGTCTACTAGCAATATCCTGTAGCTTCCACAGCAGCTATTGCTTGACAAATGAATGGAATCTCCTAAGTCTGGTGTCCCTGTGGCTGAGCACCTAAAATAATAGAACAAGACAAGAGATTTGCAGAAAACGGGTCAGAGCCCGAGTAGAAAATTGTTTAAATACAACAAGTACTTAAATTGATTTAATTAGCACATATATTATCCAAGTTAGTACCGAGCATAGAAAAAACAAATAACAAAGAGTTAACTAATTACACTAGACATAATTAAAAGAAAGAAAGAATAAAAATCTAACTATATACAACCTACTATTTAGGCTTCACACTAACAATAGACTACAAGTCTAAATAGTTGAGGGTCCACCATGAGAACGATTTGACTTTGGAGGATAATCGGTGTACCCTTACTCTCAAGGATGCCTTATGAAAAATATGAATTATGTTTGAACAACGGAAGACATGTGTAATGTGGAAGAAAGGAACCATCGCTAATTAAAAGTTTTGGAGGGACGATGTGGGATTTGGATTGAACGGGTGCCAAAAACATGTGGGTACCGAGCAAAGAAGAATATCCTCCCAAGGATTTTGAAATTGGAATGGGATAGGGCGCACATGAAGGCAAATATGCGTTCATGGGGAGGAAATAAATTCAAACTCAAGAGATGCATCATCATCGCTTGAATATTGAGTTTCGAAGGAAAAAAGATCATTTTCAATGAAATGTTCTTCTTTGGGGGACAAAGAAGAAATCATTTCATTGGAAATAGATATTCCTTCCATTTCATCCTCACTTGAAATATATATTACGCGATGGGCAAAGTCAAAAAGGGTTTGTTCCAAAGTAGGCACGAAGTCCTCATTTGGTTCAAAACATTCCCCGACTTTAAAAGTCTTGGAAGAGAAATCGTCGTCGGATTAAAATAATAAATCTAATTCATGTTCCCACAAATGATTTTCTTCTCGATAACGATTTTCAATTTTCTCATTCTCATACATACGCAAGCCCTCGCCAAAAGTCGTAGGCCGAGGTGCGGATTCTTGAAAATGCAAAAATTGAAAATTGCCATCGGACTTAAACTTAAACTCATTATTATAAGAATTTTGAAAACTATTGCAATTCGTTTCAAAATTCTTATTATAAGTAATTAGAGGCCCACAATCATTATCATCATCATCAAAATTCCAATAACCCAAGTTTTGACTTTTGTTATACTCGCCCAAAGTCATTTTTGAATTTGTAAATTTTTGGGACTCTAAGTATTGTCCGAAAGTCATAGGATTATGAGCATTTTAAGAATTATAACAATGATTACCGAAAGAATTGGAATAACACATGCTTACCCCAAAAATGGCTCAAAGTGGCGAATTCCAAAAAGTATATGTGCGCGGGAAATTCAAGCGTTTCTTGCTGCTAAAATGTAGAAGTCCTACAAAAATGTTAGGAAAATAATACAAATAGAAAGAAAATACTACGAAATACTAAATCAAATAAATTCTAAAACAAACTCATCCCCGACAACAGTGCCATTTTGATTAAGGATGAAAAGTGGCGCGTGTCAAAATGCCAATCATTGTTTTTTGTTTACCGCCTCAATACGAAAAGATAAACTTATGACTACACTCAACGGGTGAGTATAGCGGCCAAGTCCGGGTATCAAAATGCACAAAGACAAGTTGCCAGAATTTATAAGGTTTAATATTCCTAAATAAAAGTGTAAAAGATGATTATACACAAAAAGAAAAAGATGCACAAAAGGGAAAGATTAATCTAGGCTAGTGTATTTAAACTGGATTAACAAAAGCGGTAAAAAATATAGGTTGCGTCGAATATTCCTCACCCGAGTTAATTAGTATAAAATGGTTATATGGGTCGACGAGTTATTTAGACTGCGTCTCATTTCGACAGTTAATTAAATCAAGAGTTTTCACACCCCTAAATTCGGATAGCAGTCTAATATGATTTTGGCGTCAACAAATACCTCAGAAATTACGCACGTAAGATCGTAAGCACGGATCATACATGATATACCCTGTCAAATCTCCTAGGCGTAATAACTAGGACAACGCACTCGAAATAGACCCGTAAACTCCATCACAAAAGAAAAGCAACATGTCAACCCGAAATGAGTTCAATATGACACAACTTAGACTAAATTAGGTAGAAAGCATATTAAAAACGCGGTAGATGAAAGAGGTAAATAAACACAATAAAAAAACACTAGAAAGCAAGTAAATGAAAGCAAGTAAACTAACTACAAAGCAATAATTAAGGAAATACAAACTATATTAATGGAGAGGGAAGTTGAAAGTACAACTTACAAACCCTAATGGGTGTCAAACCAAGAGAGGAAGAAGAAATGAGATCTCAAACCCCAAACCCTAAGCTATTCTATCTAAAATATAATTATATCTATCTATATTGATTATTATAACAAAAAACTTTATATAGTAAGCTGGAAGTAAATTAGAAAAGAAAAGTAAAGGAAAATAAAAGGGAAAATATTTGCAGAAAATAGGGGATCGATCGATTAATCCCTTTGATCGATTGATCGATCGATCAAATATAAGCCCACTGCTTCCCATGATGAATGAAAATTGAATGATCGATCGTTGATCGATCGATCAAGCAAGTCTGCATCAATCTTCCTCTGTTTTGGTGTAGTTGGAAATCTCTTACGCTAAAAGTACAGTAAATTCTTCGTCAGGGATCAGAATCGTGCACCGTTTATGGACACAAGAAGCTTGAGAGGAGGGCTACGACTTTCGTGAAGATGTTGGGTCAGGTTCCCAAACTGTGGAAAGACTGAATTGCCCTTGAACGTTCGATTGCGTACGGAACTTGAGCAGAATGCATCCAAACTCCATACTTGGTCCCTAAATACCTACAAAATCCCAATTATACCTCAAATAGCATGTTAACTATTTAAAACAAAGGTTGTATGGTTAACGGGCATACATATAGAGATTAAGGCACCCGAGGGGGCTAAAATAGGTAGGTTTGAGGGTAGAAATATGCAATATTCGGTATGAATCAGCAAGCATGTAGTTTCGTAACTTTTGTGTGACCCAAACTAAGGCGACGCATGCTTTTTCCAAAGTAGTGTAGTTGACTTTGTACCTAGTGTACTTTTTTAGTGGCATAATAGATGGCCTTTCCCTTGCATAATTCTTCAATATATTGGGCTAGCAAATCCCTTGTAGCGGTTTCTGTAACGATCAAGAATAATAGGAAAAGGATACCTGGCTCCGGAGGAATTAGCATCGGTGGTCGGGTGAGGTATCGCTTGATTTGGTCGAGGGATTCTTAGAAGGCCTCATTCCTGACTTTAGTTAAGTCCTTTCAGAGAAGTTCAAAAATGGGTTCGTAGATGGAGGTCAGCTGACTGATGAACTGACTGATGTATTGTAGTTTACCCAGGAATCCTAAGACTTCATTCTCCATACATGGTGGTGGCATCTCAAGTATGGATTTCATCTTGGCAGGGTCTACTTCGATTCCTTTCTCATTAACCATGAATCCCAAGAGTTTTCTTTTAGTGACACCAAAAACACACTTTTGTGGATATAACCGCATCTGGTATTTGTGACACCCCACCAAATTAATTATCGGGTGATCAGTCCTTAATTAATTCATTTAAGAATATCAAGTTGGTTCAAATAATGCATCACTGTCGAAAACTCAAATTTTAATTTAATAAAAACTAACCACCTAATATTTAAAAAGGTTGGTGTCAAAATTTTATCTTATTATTAAAAATCATCATTAAAGGGTAATATCTAAACATCATTATACATCACAATAGTATAAGGTGAGAACTAACTGAAGTAAAATAAAGAACTAGATTAAACACATCCAATCAAAATTCCATATAATAATCCAATAACATGACATCCAGGTCTAATAGTAGAATAAAAACAACCCTAATCTATGAAAGTAAAATAGAAGGGACGACATGTCCAATTGAAATGAAATGACTGATGGATAAGGAGAAATAGACTCAGAAACGTCTACTAGCAATATCGTGTAGCTTCCACAGCAGCTATTGCTCGACAAATGAATGGAATCTCCTAAGTCTGGTGTCCCTGTGGCTGAGCACCTAAAATAATAGAACAAGACAAGAGATTTGCAGAAAACAGGTTAGAGCCCGAGTAGAAAATTGTTTAAATACAACAAGTACTTAAATTGATTTAATTAGCACATATATTATCCAAGTTAGTACCGAGCATAGAAAAAACAAATAACAAAGAGTTAACTAATTACACTAGACATAATTAAAAGAAAGAAAGAATAAAAATCTAACTATATACAACCTACTATTTAGGCTTCACACTAACAATAGACTACAAGTCTAAATAGTTGAGGGTCCACCATGAGAACGATTTGACTTTGGAGGATAATCGGTGTACCCTTACTCTCAAGGATGCCTTATGAAAAATATGAATTATGTTTGAACAACAGAAGACATGTGTAATGTGGAAGAAAGGAACCATCGCTAATTAAAAGTTTTGGAGGGACGATGTGGGATTTGGATTGAACGGGTGCCAAAAACATGTGGGTACCGAGCAAAGAAGAATATCCTCCCAAGGATTTTGAAATTGGAATGGGATAGGGCGCACATGAAGGCAAATATGCGTTCATGGGGAGGAAATAAATTCAAACTCAAGAGATGCATCATCATCGCTTGAATATTGAGTTTCGAAGGAAATAAGATCATTTTCAATGAAATGTTCTTCTTTGGGGGACAAAGAAGAAATCATTTCACTGGAAATAGATATTCCTTCCATTTCATCCTCACTTGAAATATCTATTACGCGATGGGCAAAGTCAAAAAGGGTTTGTTCCAAAGTAGGCACGAAGTCCTCATTTGGTTCAAAACATTCCCCGACTTTAAAAGTCTTGGAAGAGAAATCGTCGTCGGATTAAAATAATAAATCTAATTCATGTTCCCACAAACGATTTTCTTCTCGATAACGATTTTCAATTTTCTCATTCTCATACATACGCAAGCCCTCGCCAAAAGTCGTAGGCCGAGGTGCGGATTCTTGAAAATGCAAAAATTGAAAATTGCCATCGGACTTAAACTTAAACTCATTATTATAAGAATTTTGAAAACTATTGCAATTCGTTTCAAAATTCTTATTATAAGTAATTAGAGGCCCACAATCATTATCATCATCATCAAAATTCCAATAACCCAAGTTTTGACTTTTGTTATACTCGCCCAAAGTCATTTTTGAATTTGTAAATTTTTGGGACTCTAAGTATTGTCCGAAAGTCATAGGATTATGAGCATTTTAAGAATTATAACAATGATTACCGAAAGAATTGGAATAACACATGCTTACCCCAAAAATGGCTCAAAGTGGCGAATTCCAAAAAGTATATGTGCGCGGGAAATTCAAGCGTTTCTTGCTGCTAAAATGTAGAAGTCCTACAAAAATGTTAGGAAAATAATACAAATAGAAAGAAAATACTACGAAATACTAAATCAAATAAATTCTAAAACAAACTCATCCCCGACAACAGTGCCATTTTGATTAAGGATGAAAAGTGGCGCGTGTCAAAATGCCAATCATTGTTTTTTGTTTACCGCCTCAATACGAAAAGATAAACTTATGACTACACTCAACGGGTGAGTATAGCGGCCAAGTCCGGGTATCAAAATCCACAAAGACAAGTTGCCAGAATTTATAAGGTTTAATATTCCTAAATAAAAGTGTAAAAGATGATTATACACAAAAAGAAAAAGATGCACAAAAGGGAAAGATTAATCTAGGCTAGTGTATTTAAACTAGATTAACAAAAGCGGTAAAAAATATAGGTTGCGTCGAATATTCCTCACCCGAGTTAATTAGTATAAAATGGTTATATGGGTCGACGAGTTATTTAGACTGCGTCTCATTTCGACAGTTAATTAAATCAAGAGTTTTCACACCCCTAAATTCGGATAGCAGTCTAATATGATTTTGGCGTCAACAAATACCTCAGAAATTACGCACGTAAGATCGTAAGCACGGATCATACATGATATACCCTGTCAAATCTCCTAGGCGTAATAACTAGGACAACGCACTCGAAATAGACCCGTAAACTCCATCACAAAAGAAAAGCAACATGTCAACCCGAAATGAGTTCAATATGACACAACTTAGACTAAATTAGGTAGAAAGCATATTAAAAACGCGGTAGATGAAAGAGGTAAATAAACACAATAAAAAAACACTAGAAAGCAAGTAAATGAAAGCAAGTAAACTAACTACAAAGCAATAATTAAGGAAATACAAACTATATTAATGGAGAGGGAAGTTGAAAGTACAACTTACAAACCCTAATGGGTGTCAAACCAAGAGAGTAAGAAGAAATGAGATCTCAAACCCCAAACCCTAAGCTATTCTATCTAAAATATAATTATATCTATCTATATTGATTATTATAACAAAAAACTTTATATAGTAAGCTGGAAGTAAATTAGAAAAGAAAAGGAAAGGAAAATAAAAGGGAAAATATTTGCAGAAAATAGGGGATCGATCGATTAATCCCTTTGATCGATTGATCGATCGATCAAATATAAGCCCACTGCTTCCCATGATGAATGAAAATTGAATGATCGATCGTTGATCGATCGATCAAGCAAGTCTGCATCAATCTTCCTCTGTTTTTGGTGTAGTTGGAAATCTCTTACGCTAAAAGTACAGTAAATTCTTCGTCAGGGATCAGAATCGTGCACCGTTTATGGACACAAGAAGCTTGAGAGGAGGGCTACGACTTTCGTGAAGATGTTGGGTCAGGTTCCCAAACTGTGGAAAGACTGAATTGCCCTTGAACGTTCGATTGCGTACGGAACTTGAGCAAAATGCATCCAAACTCCATACTTGGTCCCTAAATACCTACAAAATCCCAATTATACCTCAAATAGCATGTTAACTATTTAAAACAAAGGTTGTATGGTTAACGGGCATACATATAGAGATTAAGGCACCCGAGGGGGCTAAAATACGTAGGTTTGAGGGTAGAAATATGCAATATTCGGTATGAATCAGCAAGCATGTAGTTTCGTAACTTTTGTGTGACCCAAACTAAGGCGACGCATGCTTTTTCGAAAGTAGTGTAGTTGACTTTGTACCTAGTGTACTTTTTTAGTGGCATAATAGATGGCCTTTCCCTTGCATAATTCTTCAATATATTGGGCTAGCAAATCCCTTGTAGCGGTTTCTGTAACGATCAAGAATAATAGGAAAAGGATACCTGGCTCCGGAGGAATTAGCATCGGTGGTCGGGTGAGGTATCGCTTGATTTGGTCGAGGGATTCTTAGAAGGCCTCATTCCTGACTTTAGTTAAGTCCTTTCAGAGAAGTTCAAAAATGGGTTCGTAGATGGAGGTCAGCTGACTGATGAACTGACTGATGTATTGTAGTTTACCCAGGAATCCTAAGACTTCATTCTCCATACATGGTGGTGGCATCTCAAGTATGGATTTCATCTTGGCAGGGTCTACTTCGATTCCTTTCTCATTAACCATGAATCCCAAGAGTTTTCTTTTAGTGACACCAAAAACACACTTTTGTGGATATAACCGCATCTGGTATTTGTGACACCCCACCAAATTAATTATCGGGTGATCAGTCCTTAATTAATTCATTTAAGAATATCAAGTTGGTTCAAATAATGCATCACTGTCGAAAACTCAAATTTTAATTTAATAAAAACTAACCACCTAATATTTAAAAAGGTTGGTGTCAAAATTTTATCTTATTATTAAAAATCATCATTAAAGGGTAATATCTAAACATCATTATACATCACAATAGTATAAGGTGAGAACTAACTGAAGTAAAATAAAGAACTAGATTAAACACATCCAATCAAAATTCCATATAATAATCCAATAACATGACATCCAGGTCTAATAGTAGAATAAAAACAACGCTAAATCTCTGAATGTAACATAGGAGGGACGACATGTCCAACTGAAATAAAATGACTAATGGATAAGGAGAAATAGACTCAGAAACGTCTACTAGCAATATCTTGTAGCTTCCACAGCAGCTACAGCTCAGCAAATGAATGGAATCTCCTAAGTCTGGTGTCCCTGTAGCTGAGCACCTAAAATAATATAACAAGACCATAGATTTGCAGAAAACGGGTCAGAGCCCGAGTAGAAAATAGTTTAAATACAACAAGTGCTTAAAAGTTTTTAATTAACACATATATTATCCATGTTAACTTAGCGTACTCGCTTGAGATTCTCACCTCTCATCTAATGTGCAAACCTAGTGAGTATAACTACCCATACTAGTCTCGTCACTCTACCTGACTATATGTAGGATACTCACTATGTTGGATACAATATCTAAATAACCCGAGACCAATATATTAATAATATTTAGGAATAGGTTCAAGGGTGTAATAACTCTTTCTCATAGTATTCTTTATTCCCAACTGGTGACCCAATAAGTATATACTTTAATAAAGTAGCCAACAAGAAACACAGAATAGGAATTCAGTATACATATATAAAATCTCACTATGTATACATACGCATATATCAATAAAACACCCATGGTTAAGAAACCCCTGGTGCTAGGCATACTCAACTATCTATTCCCACTGCAACGCTCATGCATAAAGGACAACAAGTTCAATCTCTCAAGAACCAATAAAACATTACACATATTGGAGGCGAACATAGTCCCAAGCCGATGGGCTACGCACATACTTATGCACCCATACGACTGTCTACACTATCATTCTCATAGATAACCCATACCTAGGTTCCATGCTCTAGTGGTACGATTAGAAATCCCCCAAAAGGCACACAAGATAAGGTCGTCCATAATGTGTTAACTCCCGTTCGATAGCCAATAGCTAGGTATGTCATGATATTCCAAGTAATAAGCATGCACACAACTTATATACATTAATAGGTAATCACATATCCCGAATACTGTAATCCGTAAGTAATATTAATGCCCATACTCTCCACGATATCCGTATATATATATCCTCTCTAGGACTTACATTATCTCCTATGTGTTCACACAAATTCAATACCCCTAGGACCATTACACCCTTAATTCCCTAACACTGTGGAATTTAAGCCCTCCGTTACTCACGTAGGTTAATACACTCGCTTGGATAACCCTAGGCTAGTTTTTAACTCGAACGGACCCAAAATACTCATTCTGGAATCTCGTTAGAAGTTCGAGGATTCTCGTTCGAATGAGGATGTTCGAACGAAGTTCCCACTTCGAATGAACTCAGAAACTCGTTAGAAAGGTCATTGGAAATCTTGTTAGAAGGTTCGTTCGAACGAGTTTGTTCAAACGACCTGGGCAGGTCTTCGAATGAGAATTCCAGACAGACCCAGTTCTTCCAAATTTTGATTTTTCTCAACATTCCAAACCTCAAACTCAATCTAACTTTCGTCCAACATCAGTTTAAATGTTTCTAAACTAACCCTAATCATTATGGGGCTATTTCTAACACAAATTAGTATTCAAATCTTTATGTTTTCAAAAGGGAAAATAATAATTTCTAAAATCTCTATGAATCCTTATATAATGAACCCATCACTTTAGTTATTTCAAATCCTTAAATTCAATTCGTGATTTGTACATAAAATCTCCAGATTTAATAGTATACAAATTGGGGTAAATCCTCTACATGCAACACAACACCAAAATCTAATGTTCTTCTACGATTAAACCTAATGAAACCCAAATTTCCATCATATGATGTCTAGATTATTAACAGAGTTTAATAAGAACAATATATGCTAAATAAACTAGCAAGATAAACACTTGCCTCGGAATGAACTTCTGATTCTTGGACTGAAATTGGTATGGGAACGATCCTCTTGACATGATCTATGCGCTGGTGTAATTTTTTTGTGTGAAAGCTTGAGTTCTTGGCTTAAGGCTCCAATAGAGTCTTCTTCTTCCTTGGTTCTCTCTCTTTCTCATGTAACTTGAAACTGACAAACCACTAACCCTAAATTCTTCTAATTAAACCCAATTTTTGTCCATTTAATTACCCAAAAATCCTAAAAGACCAAAATACCCCTCCGGGGTGTTGTTTTGGGCTAAATTGCCCCGAACTCCAAATAAAATACCCGAGTAGTGTTTTCTAACTATTTCAACCCTTCCGAAGACTCTAGCGCACTCAAAATAGTCATTCGAGTTATATAAAAATAATTTACCTTTTTAATCCCCAAATACATACCGGTGACGCGACTCATACGCGGGTCCCAAATAATTATATCATGACTGCCGTGTATCTCATCCCTGCCATAATATTATTTCAATAACAACTAACTCTCGCCACACTAGTAATTATTACCATTAAATCAAATTAATTACAAATTAAATTTTTCCCTTTAAATTAATTAATCCCCATTTTCCATAATTTCATAATAAAATAAATGTGTAAAAATAAGGGGTATTACTGTATTGTCACAGTCGTTCGAAAAATATTCGGAGGGAAAGAATATAACCTTCTCGAATCTTAAATTTAATTTTCACATCGTCCACATAAATCTCGACCTCCTTGTGAATAAGGTTGTGTAGGATGGTTGTGGCAACCCTTTGGTAGGTAGCCCCGGTGTTCTTAAGTCTGAATGGCAAGATATTATAGCAAAAGGTTCCCCATGGGGTGATGAAGGTGGTTTTCTTCTGATGATCTAGGCGGATCCTGATCTGGTTATATTCGGTGAATGCATCAATAAACTATTTCAGGGCGTGGCTAGCCATGTTGTCCACGAACATGTTGATGTTTGGTAATTAATAATCGTCCTTTGGGAATGCTTTATTCAAATATCGATAGTCAATGAACATGTGGACTTTTCCTTCTAACTTCATCACGGGAATGATGTTGGCGAGCCTTGTTGGGTATTCTACTATGCGAATGAAGCCCACGTTCAATTGCATGACCAATTCCTCGTTGACTTTGAGTGATAACTCGGTACAGAGTTTTCTCAACTTCTGTTTGATCGGCTTGCATTATGAGAATGTCAGGATCTCATGTTGAGCTATTTTCGAGTCAATGCTGGCATGTTATCATAGGACCATGCAAAGACGTCCATGAATTCTTTCAGTAGTTCCTCAAATTATGCACACTCATGCTCGTTAAGGTTGGAACCTTTCCTAATCTCACACTGGTAGCTACTAGAACTGAGATCAACAACAACAGTCTCATAACCATTAATTTTAATATGATTATGTTGTTGTTATTTCCTTTTCAAGATCAATTAAGAATTGTTCATTTACAAAATCAACATCATCAAAAGTTGGATTAGAATCAAGAAAATTATTATAAGGCACAATAAGATACTCAAAATCCTCATCTATTTCATTTTTAGGGAAAACAACATTGAGAACCTCATCAAAATAGGTCTTGGTTACATTCATATCCGAAAGAGGAAAAACAAGAATAAGTTAAGAGACTTAAAGAGGGTAAACAACAGGGTTGGGTTAAATTTTAGCAGGATGGACTGGTACGACATTGCAGTTGAGGTGAGACGTGTCAGTAGTCGTGATCTTAGCGGAAGGGTCCGATGGCATGACATCTGAGTGGATCATGTAGAGACTCATCCTAGTGTCTACAAGTTGAATGATTCTTTGAAGTTACATTCCTTGGAATTTTCAGCGATTGCCAAGGTTTTCTTAGCGAGATGATGCACTTCATATTTTGAGTCTCCATCCCAAATGTGGTTGTTTTGAAAGAAGATCTCCATCCCAGTCTTCATCTTCTTATCAATAAGGTCGTACCACGGTTCGAGGAATCCACATAAGGGGAAGTCTTCATCTTCTTTGGCGAATCATCCACTCAAAGAGTCTTCTAAAATAGTCTATTCATTTTGTAGGTATCTTTTTGTTCACGATCGATGGAGTGCTTTGAGTTCATTCGATGAAGGTTGGTAACCCAGGTCATATGGGGGAAATGCCTATTTTAGTAATATGGACTCAAGGATTCCTTGCTGACATTATCTTAGGCTCATACTAGGCATGAAGCCCATGTTCTTGAACATCTAAATCACATTAACAATGACATGAGGGTTGTGTGGACAAACTCGGTCATTAAAGTTATCCGTTGTCGGTATGGGGATCATATCAATTTTAAAACTGAAGAGAAGCATGTCATTGGTCCCATGTTGAATTTATAATATTGGGTTAGTCGTGCTTACATTGTTTGCGCTGTCATCATCCCCCAAAATACTGATAACCTGACCTTTGGCAAAGAACTTCAATTTTTTATGACGAGAAGAAGACAACCCTCAGATGTTATGGAGCTAAGGGAAAGTAAGGAGTAGATTAAAGCATGCAGGTATGTCGATGACTTGAAATTTTATGAGAGGATGCCCCTAGTGTATTACTTCTCGAAGAGTTTTGTTATAAGCACGCACGGTGGCAGAGGTAGGAGTGAGATCACTGACTTTCAGTCCCAAACAGTTAAAGGTTATGATCGGACAAACATTGAGAGAAGATTGTAACAACCCGTATTTTTGGTACATTTAAAATTTTTGGTACAGTTAAAATTTAATTAATTCGGAAATTCTAAATTACTAGTGTGTTGTAATTTAATGAATTAATTATGGTAAAATAATATATAAATATTAATCTGGGATTAAATGGTTAATATTTAGGGAAATTTATTTACTAAGTGAATAGTAATAATGTAATTTCGTCGTTTCGAGTATTAATGACGAGGTATGCACTTATCACATCCGGAAATCGGTATAGACTATATTGGGTGGGGGATAAGTATTTTTATAAATTAATTCAGATGCAAATTTTGAGTGTACAGTTGAATCCGGATGGGCCGAGATAGTCGGAAAAGTGTACCCGGGGGTAGTAAACGGGTCACATGACGTTTTTAGACATAGACGGGCCCACTCGGGGGCATTTACGTCGCTTGGGCTTGGCCCATTAGTCAAAAAACGGGATTAGGGTAATTAACCTAATAAAAAGAAATAAGGGCATGGCTGAGCTTAATTAGAGAGAAGAATTAAAGGATTAGAAAACCCTAACAGCAGCCAAAGCCATTTGGGGATCTCAAAAGAGCCAACAAAGGTCATCTTCAACCTTGGAATCCATCTCAAATTCAGACACTACGAAACCTAAGGCAAGTGAATAACTTGCAATAGTATCAAATCTGTTTTTCAATTCATATTGGTGTGATGTAATGAATTAAAATTCGTTTTGGGGTTTCATGGCATAAACATGGGGTTTTAAAAAAAGAAAGAATATATTA
The DNA here is from genome assembly GCA_949130495.1 of Sambucus nigra. Taxonomy (NCBI): domain Eukaryota; kingdom Viridiplantae; phylum Streptophyta; class Magnoliopsida; order Dipsacales; family Adoxaceae; genus Sambucus; species Sambucus nigra. The sequence goes on from OX422216.1 coordinate 203,374,897, forward strand.
ATCTGATTTGCCAAAATTTACGAGGATTTATGTGAAAATCTGATATTGGAATATTGATGTGTATCTGTTAGAATGATATCCGGATAAATTAGAACGAGTTTGATGAAGAAATTTGGGGGTGTAAATGTGTTTAAGGATAAAGATAGATTTCTCCCCAAAATTATGAATCAGTAGTTTATGGACGAATTGATGATTGTTCTGGACTTTCTGGGGGATCCTAATAAGGTTTCTAATATGTACTTGTGATAAGAAGGCTTGTAATTCATGTTAGAAGAGATTAGGGTTTAAGCAAATTCGTCCATGGCTGCCCTGTCTTCGCGAAGAAGACAAAGACCTGTTCGATCGATCGATCGACGGTCTGGGGTCGATCGATCGACGGTCGTCAGATCTTGGCAGTTTCGCCAGTTAATTATATAAAAAGGGAAATTCATATAAAAATCTTATGTAATTAATTATGGAGAAATTTAAATACATGAGTTTAAATATAATTAATTGTAAATAAATTAATTAAGGTTTGAGGCACAAAATTTGTTGTCACGTCATGATGAAATACGGAGCTATTGTCAAGTCCGGGGATATTGGTTGAGCGAAACCGAAAGGTAATAATTTAATTAGACAGAGGCTAATAAATTAGAGTCGGGGATTTTGACTCGGGTAAATTCATTTTGGGCTACGAGAGTAAGTCCAAATTTATGGTGGGGGCGACACCAAAAGTAACTTAATTAATTAAGGTGCAATTCAATTAATATTTAGAGTTGGACCATAAACTCTTAATAATTTTAATAGGCTTGTGTTACGGATTTAGAGCACGGTATAGCCGGGACTTTTATATTTATATATACGGATGTGATAGTATATATATATATGGTGTGTACATTAATATCAGTGATTAGATATTTTATATTATAGTGCTATAGGGGGGAGGTTGCGCGTAGTGGATAAATCCCCTAGCTTGAGGAGTAGGGTGAGTATATTCCCAAGGTCATAGCGTCCATTATATGGGTGAGGGACATCTCACTTTCAGGGAAGGAATATGACCGCCTCCAATTATTTATTTTTATCAAGTAGGTGTGAAATTCCGACTTGGGATAACTAGGCTATGTGATTGTACCTAGTGGGATAGCACTATATAGAATTTACATTTTGTGAGTATTTTACTCGGGTGGATGCAAGTTGTTAAATATATTACAGTATGGTTGTGGATGCTGAAACATGATTATAAGTATATAATTGGATAATTAATTATGTACGGGTTATTAATGCAAAAATAGGTGTTGTTTCATAAGTATAACAAGTGTAGAAGTTATATGAATTTAAAAAGGGAAATGTTTTAGTTAAGTTGATGTTACTAATAACTTGAAAATCATAATCACTATATACTCAGTTAGAGTAGGGTGGGTATAAAGGAACTTTGTTAATTATCTAGTCATGAGATGAATAACTCGGTAATTTAATTAAAGTGTTAGTAGTGTACATTAGAGGAGGGGTAAGGAAGCCCTCAAGAGAGTGCGATACTAACTAAAATATGAATAGCATGCATATTTATTTATTACTGCAAGTTAATCATTTGTTAAATTTTTTCCAAATGTTTTGGGTACTAACCCTTGCTATAAAAAAAAAACCTTTTAGGTGTCCAGCCACAGGGACGCCAGCCTTGACTCAATTCTAGGGATTCGATGCTGCAGCAAATGTGGATGTTGCGGGGTTTTGATAGACGCCTCATTCTTCATTCTTAATGTAGAAATTCATGATTAGTTATTCAAGCATGTTGCTCACATTCCGTTTATTTATATTAGACTTGTTGGGAGTTCATTCTTGTCTTTACGGGATTTATTATTTGGACCGATGGTTTATTCGGTTAATTATTTTTACTTGTGGATGATTAATTCAGTTATCTGTGATTGTTATATTGTTTTATTTTACGCATGGGTTTTTGTTTAAATAATGAAAGATAAAAATTGGCACCAGTCTATTTTTCTCACCTAGGTGGTTAGTAATTTAATAAGATGACAGTGATGCTAAGAATGGACCAAATGAGAAACCTGATCTAACTTGATTTAGGACTGATCACCCGGGATTATTTAGGCGGGGTGTCACAGATGGTATCAGAGCATCAGGTTCTAGTGTCCTTAGGATCTGTGCGGCTTTCTACGTTTCAGCGTAGCGTTCGGTTGTTATAGAGCCCTATTATTAGGACTGTTGATTATATTTTCCGCTTGTGAGATATCGTATTCCCGCTATTAGTTTTTGTATAAATTGTGTACTTATACAATTCAATCTATTTCAGATGCCACCAAAGAGATAGAGAGCGGAGAGGGCTGAGGCTAGAGATGAGGTGAGGGAGGCTCGCCAGGAGCCACAGATACTGCCACCACCACCCCCACCCGAGTTGATTTCTACCACTCAGGTGGCAGTGATAGTGGCCCAAGCGGTCAAGACAGCGATGCGAGCTATGGCAGCTCATTTTCCACAGCCCCAGGCACCGCCTCCAATGGCTCCAGCAGTTCCGGCTCCAGTGGGACCACCGTCTTGGAAGCGAGTGAGGGAGACCTTTCAGAAGGGTCACCCACCTGAGTTCCGAGGTAGCACCAATGTGGTGGAGGCTTGTGACTGGAAGAAGAACATTCAGCGCCATATACGCATGTTAGAGGGTACAGAGGTGCAGAAACAGATGCTGGCTACCTTTCGTCTGTCGGGGGCGGCCTTACAGTGGTGGGAGTCTGTAACCACCGCTGAGGAGCGGGATTTGATGCCGATTTCTGAATTCTGGGTGCGGTTTGACCGCAAGTACTTCCCTCCAGCAATAGAGTCTGAGATGAGAAAGAAATTCAGCGAGTTGGTACAGGATGACAGGTCAGTGGCAGAATATGAGGAGGAGTTCACCCATTTGGAAAACTTTGTGCCAAATGAGGTGAGCGATGAGGAGCGAAAGAAGTCAAAGTTCATGGATGGTTTAGCCTGGAGGATCAGGCAGCACTTGATTGGAAATCCGGCGTTAGTGACTTATACAGATGTCGTTAATGCCGCACTTGTACATTGCCAGGATCATCGTTTCCATGCTAAGGGGAACAATAAGGCAGGTGAGCCGAGCCAGCAGGGTAAGGCGGTTACTAGTAGTGAGATAAGTGGCACACAGCAGCAGGTCATCATTCAGCAAGGGAATCAGGCTAAGAAGTTTAAGCCTGGTGGGTTCCGACCGGGAGGACAGGGGTTCAGGCAGGGGCAGCCAGGCCCTAATCAGCAACAGCAGGTTCCTCAGGGCCGTCAGGGCCAAGGGAACAACGGGGGAGGCCAACAGGGCCAGCAGGGCCAACGGCAGGGTGACGACCAGAAACGCTGTTTCGCCTGTGGCCAGCCAGGACAATTCAAGAGGGAGTGCCCGCGGAGGGGCAGAGACCATCAGCAGGGTGCCCAGCAGGGGCAACAGGGTCAGATGCCGCCAGCAGCACCAGCTCCACCCACCCCACAGCAGCAGGGGCAGATGCACTACGGACATGTGTATAACGTCCGGGATGTTCCCAACCCTCCAGCACAGCAGGCGTCGCCAGCGGTTGAGGGTATGTTTTTCATTCATGGGCATGAGGGTAGCATTCTTTTTGACACAGGAGCATCACATTCGTCCATTAAATCTAATTTTGCTAAATGGGCTGGGTTATTAGAGACAGCGGGTAGCCTCCGTATGAGTGTAGAGTCGCCAGTAGGCAGCGGGGCTTCGATTCGCTCGATTTGTCGAGGAGTAGACATTTTGATCGGGAGACTTAGTTTAGCAGCAGACCTCTTAGTGTTAGATATGGAGGGGTATGATGTCATCTTGGGCATGGATTGGTTGGCAGGTTACCGGGCTACGGTGGATTGTTATGAGAGGACAATCGTGTTCTCCATTCTGGGACAGGAGATGTTCCTAATAGCAATGCCACTTCCTGAGGGAGGGTCGCGCACTCACTTATATTACATTGAGGAGGAAACCTCACAGGAGGTGGTAGTCCCTTTAGACTCTATTCCTGTAGTGAGGGACTTTGAGGATGTATTCCAGGAGATACCAGGGTTACCACCCAGCAGAGAAATCGAATTTGTTATCGATTTGGCACCGGGGACGAGGCCGATTGCTCGGGCACCTTACCGTATGGCCCCTTCAGAGATGCGTGAATTGAGGGAACAGATTCAGCAACTACTGGGTTAGGGTTTTATTCGTCGGAGTACATCACCGTGGGGTGCGCCGGTGTTGTTTGTAAAGAAGCGAGATGGTTCACTCCGCTTGTGCGTGGATTATAGGGAGCTGAACAAGGTGACGATACGGAATAAATATTTGTTACCTCGAATTGATGATTTATTTGACCAATTGAGAGGAGCGTCTTACTTCTCCAAGGTCGACTTGAGGTCAGGGTATCATCAACTGCGTATCCGAGAGGGGGATGTTCCTAAGACCGCTTTCTTGTCGCGGTATGGATCATATGAGTTCAGGGTGATGCCCTTCGGGCTCACCAATGCACCTGCAGTGTTCATGGATCTCATGAACAGGGTTTTCAGGGAGTACCTAGATCAGTTTGTCATCGTGTTCATTGATGACATCCTAATCTACTCGCGCACCGAGGAGGAGCACGCAGAGCATCTGCGCATGGTTTTACAGACACTGAGGGATCATCAGCTCTATGCCAAATTAGGGAAGTGTGGATTCTGTCTATGGGAGGTACAGTTCCTTGGTCACGCCGTGTCAGATCAGGGTATTGCAGTGGATCCGAATAAGGTGTCGGCGGTGAGGGAGTGGGGACAGCCCACGACACCAACCGAGGTGCGCAGTTTTCTGGGTTTGGCCGGTTACTACAGGCGATTCATTAAGGGATTCTCTAAGATTGCAGGACCTTTGACGAATCTGACTCGGAAAGGGGTACCTTTCAAGTGGGATGATAATTGTCAATTAGCGTTCGACGAGCTAAAGGACAAGTTGACATCTGCACCCGTGCTTGCATTGCCAAAGGGAGGGCTAGAGTATCGGGTTTACACAGACGCATCCTTACGGGGTCTTGGGGGTGTGCTCCAGCAGGAGGAAAGGGCTATAGCTTATGCTTCCAGGAAGCTAAAGCCCCACGAAAGGAATTTCTCCACTCACGACCTAGAGTTGGCAGCGGTCATTTTTGCTTTGAGGATATGGAGGCATTATCTTCTAGTAGAGCAGTTTACTCTATTCACGGATCACAAGTCACTTCAGTATCTCTTCACACAGAAGGATCTGAATATGAGGCAGAGGCGGTGGCTAGAATTCGTGAAGGACTACCAGTTTGATATTCAGTATCATCCTGGTAAGGCCAATGTGGTAGCAGACGCATTGAGCCGAAGACCGACTGGGGAGATATCAGAGGTATGGAAAGCGAAGTGGAGAGAGCTTCGATATGAGGATGACGTAGCCAAGGCTTGCATGTCAGCATTATCCATCACACCCGAGATCATTATGCGAGTTGTGAAGGCTCAGGCAGAGGATCAAATTTGCCGGGATAGGGTGGGCCAGTTGTTAGCTGAGGGAGCAGAGGGTTACTCAATTAGCTCAGAAGGAGGCCTACGCTTTAATGGGAGGTTAATGGTGCCAGAGGATGAGGATTTGAGGCACGCTGTTATGACAGAATCCCATGGTTAGAAATTTGCGGTACATCCCGGTGGGGATAAAATGTACCAAGATATGAGGAGGCAGTATTGGTGGGCAGGGATAAAACGGGACATAGCGGAGTTTGTTTCGAAATGTGCCACGTGTCAGCTTGTGAAAGTTGACCACCAGAGACCATCAGGGATGCTACAGCCGTTAGAAATTCCCGTGTGGAAGTGGGAGAGCATCTCCATGGACTTCATCACAGGGTTACCTGCATCGCAGAGGGGTCACGACTCCATATGGGTTATTGTGGATCGGTTGACTAAGGTGGCCCACTTTTTTCCGGTACGCATAGACTTTGAGACGATGCGTTATGCACAGCTATTCATAGCAGAGATTGTTAAGCTTCATGGGGTACCAATAAATATTGTATCCGACCGAGACAAAATCTTTGTCGCCCACTTTTGACAGAGCTTTCAGGAGGAAATGGGCACGGAGTTGCGCTTGAGTACAGCGTATCACCCACAGACTGACGGACAGACTGAGAGAGTTAATCAGATGCTGGAAGACATGCTCAGAATGTGCATTTTGGACTTCGGGGGAGGATGGGAGAAATATCTCCCTTTGGTAGAGTTTGCGTATAACAACTCTTACCAATTCACGATTGGCATGGCACCGTTTGAGGCACTGTACGGGAGACCTTGTCGTTCACCCGCTTGTTGGTTAGAGGTGGGGGACAACAAACTCTTGGGGCCGGAGATTGTCCAGGAGACATCTGCCAAGATAGAGTTGATTCGAGGAAGGATTCAGATAGCTCAGGACAGGCAGAAGAGTTATGCTGATGCTTCTCGAAGACATGTGGAACTAGAAGTTGGGGACCAGGTTTTAGTCCGGGTATCCCCTATGAAAGGGATGATGAGGTTCGGCAAGAAGGGTAAGTTAGCACCGCGGTACATAGGACCTTTCCCTATTATTAGGAGGGTGGGACCGGTGGCGTATAAGCTTGGGTTACCAGAACATCTTCAGCGGATACACGATGTATTCCATGTGGCATCGCTGAAGAAATATCGAAGGAGCGAGAGAGCCTTTTGGCACATTCCACTCGAGGAGATCGACTTACAGCTAGACATCTCGTATGAGGAGAGGCCGGTGGCTATTCTGGATCATAGTGAGCAGAAATTATGATCCAAGGTTGTTCCACTGGTTAGAGTACAGTGGGGTCATCACAATGTTGACGAGTCTACCTGGGAGCGGGAACAATATCCAGAGCTTTTCACCGCAGGTACGATCTAATTTCGGGGACGAAATTCCTTTGTAGGGGGGGGGGAGTATGTAACACCCCGTATTTTTGGTACATTTAAAATTTTTGGTACAGTTAAAATTTAATTAATTCGGAAATTCTAAATTACTAGTGTGTTGTAATTTAATGAATTAATTAAGGTAAAATAATATATAAATATTAATATGGGATTAAATGGTTAATATTTAGGGAAATTTATTTACTAAGTGAATAGTAATAATGTAATTTCGTCGTTTCGAGTATTAATGATGAGGTATGCACTTATCACATCCGGAAGTCGGTATAGACTATATTGGGTGGGGGATAAGTATTTTTATAAATTAATTCAGATGCAAGTTCTGAGTGTACAGTTGAGTCCGGATGGGCCGAGATAGTCGGAAAAGTGTACCCGGGGGTAGTAAACGGGTCACAGGACGTTTTTAGACATAGACGGGCCCACTCGGGGGCATTTAGGTCACTTGGGCTTGGCCCATTAGTCAAAAAACGGGATTAGGGTAATTAACCTAATAAAAAGAAATAAGGGCATGGCTGAGCTTAATTAGAGAGAAGAATTAAAGTATTAGAAAACCCTAACAGCAGCCAAAGCCATTTGGGGATCTCAAAAGAGCCAACAAAGGTCATCTTCAACCTTGGAATCCATCTCAAATTCAGACACTATGAAACCTCAGGCAAGTGAATAACTTGCAATAGTATCAAATCTGTTTTTCAATTCATATTGGTGTGATGTAATGAATTAAAATTCGTTTTGGGGTTTCATGGCATAAACATGGGGTTTTAAAAAAAGAAAGAATATATTAATCTGATTTGCCAAAATTTACGAGGATTTATGTGAAAATCTGATATTGGAATATTGATGTGTATCTGTTACAATGATATCCGGATAAATTAGAACGAGTTTGATGAAGAAATTTTGGGGTGTAAATGTGTTTAAGGATAAAGATAGATTTCTCCCCAAAATTATGAATCAGTAGTTTATGGACGAATTGATGATTGTTGTGGACTTTCTGGGGGATCCTAATAAGGTTTCTAATATGTACTTGTGATAAGAAGGCTTGTAATTCATGTTAGAAGAGATTAGGGTTTAAGAAAATTCGTCCATGGCTGCCCTGTCTTCGCGAAGAAGACAAAGACCTGTTCGATCGATCGATCGACAGTCTGGGGTCGATCGATCGACGTTCGTCAGATCTTGGCAGTTTCGCCAATTAATTATATAAAAAGGGAAATTCATATAAAAATCTTATGTAATTAATTATGGAGAAATTTAAATACATGAGTTTAAATCTAATTAATTGTAAATAAATTAATTAAGGTTTGATGCAGAAAATTTGTTGTGACGTCATGATGAAATACGGAGCTATTGTCAAGTCCGGGGATATTGGTTGAGCGAAACCGAAAGGTAATAATTTAATTAGACAGAGGCTAATAAATTAGAGTCGGGGATTTTGACTCGGGTAAATTCATTTTGGGCTACGAGAGTAAGTCCAACTTTATGGTGGGGGCGTCACCAAAAGTAACTTAATTAATTAAGGTGCAATTCAATTAATATTTAGAGTTGGACCATAAACTCTTAATAATTTTAATAGGCTTGTGTTACGGATTTAGAGCACGGTATAGCCGGGACTTTTATATTTATATATACGGATGTGATAGTATATATATATGGTGTGTACATTAATATCAGTGATTAGATATTTTATATTATAGTGCTATAGGGAGGAGGTTGCGCATAGTGGATAAATCCCCTAGCTTGAGGAGTAGGGTGAGTATATTCCCAAGGTCATAGCGTCCATTATATGGGTGAGGGACATCTCACTTTCAGGGAAGGAATATGACCGCCTCCAATTATTTATTTTTATCAAGTAGGTGTGAAATTCTGACTTGGGATAACTAGGCTATGTGATTGTACCTAGTGGGATAGCACTATATAGAATTTACATTCTGTGAGTATTTTACTCGGGTGGATGCAAGTTGTTAAATATATTACAGTATGGTTGTGGATGCTGAAACATGATTATAAGTATATAATTGGATAATTAATTATGTACGGGTTATTAATGCAAAAATAGGTGTTGTTTCATAAGTATAACAAGTGTAGAAGTTATATGAATTTAAAAAGGGAAATGTTTTAGTTAAGTTGATGTTACTAATAACTTGAAAATCATCATCACTATATACTCAGTTAGAGTAGGGTGGGTATAAAGGAACTTTGTTAATTATCTAGTCATGAGATGAATAACTCGGTAATTTAATTAAAGTGTTAGTAGTGTACATTAGAGGAGGGGTAAGGAAGCCCTCAAGAGAGTGCGATACTAACTAAAATATGAAGAACATGCATATTTATTTATTACTGCAAGTTAATCATTTGTTAAATGTTTTCCAAATGTTTTGGGTACTAACCCTTGCAATATAAAAAAAAACCTTTTAGGTGTCCAGCCACAGGGACGCCAGCCTTGACTCAATTCCAGGGATCCGATGCTGCAGCAAATGTGGATGTTGCGGGGTTTTGATAGACGCCTCATTATTCATTCTTAATGTAGAAATTCATGATTAGTTATTCGAGCATGTTGCTCACATTCCGTTTATTTGTATTAGACTTGTTGGGAGTTCATTCTTGTCTTTACGGGATTTATTATTTGGACCGATGGTTTATTCGGTTAATTATTTTTACTTGTGGATGATTAATTCAGTTATCTGTGATTGTTATATTGTTTTATTTTATGCATGGGTTTTTGTTTAAATAATTAAAGATAAAAATTGACACCAGTATATTTTTCTCACCTAGGTGGTTAGTAATTTAATAAGACGACAGTGATGCTAAGAATGGACCAAATGAGAAACCTGTTCTAACTTGATTTAGGACTGATCACCCGGGATTATTTAGGCGGGGTGTCACAAAGATTCGTAGTCAGTAAGTGATAGTGGGACTGTCTTTCTCAATACCTTGACAGAGATGTTGAGAGTATAATTGTGATCAGGGCCGAACTTTTAAACTGGCAACTGGACTAGCCTCTTCATGATTTGAACCACCTTCTAAATTGTCAAAGTTACCCCCATCCAGTGATGACTATGTATTCTTTGAAAGAGTAATGAATACACTTAACAACCTCAACTGCTTCATCCTATAAGTCTTCCCATTTAGTGAGGAAATGCAAGAGTGATGGGACCAACCATCCCTGAAGTTTCAAAGCAGTGAGTAACTCAGAGATATTGAATATTTCCTCTATCTTGCGCAACATATTGGCCATGGTATGTACCACATCATCTAGACTAACTTTTTAAATAAGCACTACACATTCTTCTGATTCTCGAGCCCACTTTTGGGCTTCCATGAACAAGCTGCTAAATTTTTAATAATTGACATAATATCGATGGGCAATTTGATCCCAAACTCTAAGAGTTGGTTCAACACAGCAGGTATCTCCATGCCTCCCCCTCGGATTGGGTAAGTATGGTAATACATGACCTCATAAGGAGTGACAGATCTTGGTCAGTAAGACATAAAGGGTGCAAGAGGAATGATGAGAAAACTTTAAGAGGTTTAAGTGAGACTGTGGGGAGAATGGGTATTTTGATGGGCGTGATTTGAGTAGACGGGTAAAATTCTCGATCACTTTCTAGAAAGATGGCATTGGTATGTGCTGGAAGTGGTTTGTAAGTCATATTATAATACCCTGTCCTAATAATCCAATAAATTATATATAAATTATTCTGAAGAGGGATAATGATGATTATAAGAGAATCGTGGGTAAAAAATTGAATAAATAAAAGAGAGGAAAATATAAAAAGGTTATTCAAATGGCATTAAAGGGTCGTTAGAAGAGAGGTAGGATGTCGGGCAAAGGTTGTGAATAGCAGGACTTCAAACGAGATGCCATTACTTTAAAGTGGCATGTCGCGCGAACGGTACAAGAAGTCAAGCTTCAAACGTGGTGGAGATGCCGTTCGAGCGGGATGGTCTTATCGTTCGAATGACGTGGATCAATTTTTTATCTGATTTCCCTTATGTGCTATCACATTTTTGGACCATGATTTGGTGTGCTATGAAGCCCAGATCTGCCCAGATTGGGAAACACGGGGATTTTAGGCTTTAGAGGGTTTTTAAATGGTTGTTTGGAATCATTTGTTGGAAAAAATGGAAAGAAGAGGGATAAAGAGAGAGGTAAGAGGTTGGTATTCGTCCATATGAGGTCTTCTCCCACCATTCATGAACCATTCTTCCATTATGAAACACCATTTTTTTATGTATTCCACCATGTCTGAAGTGTATACACTAATTTCCACCATTGTTGAGGAAGAGCTACGAATTTTGGAGAAGTGTTGGGGGATTTTTGGAGAAGAGAATGAAAGCTTCCATGGAGTTTGAAGTGGGTCTTTCTGGGAAGCATGGATGGAGCACATTTGGATCATTTGGGGGATACATTTGGTAACCCCTCGAGGCCACCTTTGAGGTAGGGCTTTCTCCTCCTACATCAACACTTGTACCATCATTGGAGCCTTTAGAGGTGGTAAAATCTTATTCTTAGTATTAAAACTCCATTTTTTCATAATTTGTAGTCTTATAGTTAGATTACATGAGTAGTGTGCATTTGATTAGATGATGAAATTAACGTGTGGAAATAATAGACATTTATATGAAATAAAAATGTTGGCAATTTATTATTTTTGTTCAAAATAAACAATGAATAAATATTTCAAGGTTTTGAAATATTAAAAGTTGGTATTTTATGAAAATGGTGTATTTTCTAGAAAGATTGATCTTAAACATTTTATCGAGTGAAATGCTTGGAAGTGATGGGTTTCTTTGTTAAATATTGGTGAAATAATGTTTTCAAGTTTCTTGCAAAAATGAAGATTTTGTGAAAATGGACATTTTGTTGAGTTTGAAGAAATTAAATGTCCTTTATACTTTAAAAATGTACTTTTGCAAGAAGGAGGAATTTCTAAACTGAAAATATGTTTAACCCATTCAATAGGATTTTAAGGCTTAAAATCCATTTTCTCATGCATATCAACTTGTAGTATTTTGGCACTAAGTGTATAAACAAGTTTAAAGGAGATTTTGTTGGGTTAAAATATGAAATAATGAAAAGTAGAAATTCTTTTCTTCAAGTGTTTTAAAATAGAATTAAAGGTAAAGTGAACATAAGTTTGTAAGACTACATTGGTGATAAAAAGAAATACTAATTTCTTATAAAAATGGTCTTTAAGTGTAATTATATTTCTTGAGTAAAGAAAGTAAAGAAATGACTAATTTAGAAAAATGGTTAATAAAAGGTTGAACAAGTGCTAATGGCTAAATATTGGAACGTTGGTGTGTATAACTTAATAATGTTGCAAAAGATTAACACTTATGAAATTGGAAAGGAAATAATGAGGTAAAGGTGTTTCCAATTAAGGAGAATAATACTCCAAGGTTGAAAGGGTGTTAAGGTGTTTAAACACTTAAGAAGTTAGTCTGGGTAACTTAATAGTGTTTTTTGGAAAAATTAACATTTTCATAAATGGAGTAAAAAGTGAGATTGAAAACAAATGGGTAAAATGGTACTTTTATTTAAAGTGGAACATTTTTATGAGATAAAAATGTTGGAAAAGGTGTTACATAAATTGGTACTAAATGAATATGATTTTTAGAATAAAATCATGGTTAAAGTGTATAGAACACAGGTTGGGGTGTAACCCGAGGTTTGGCTTCAACGGGGTAAAAGGGGAAGAAGGAATAATGTGGACATTTGCAACATGTTAAAACACATGTAAACGAACTTAGATGTCACCGGGATGAATTAGGATGTCTCGGAGACCTAGGATAAAGCACCCAAAATAACTGGCCATAGCATATGGTTCGTATGACTGATAATGTGGAGCCCGTTGAAGTATGCGGTATTTGGAAGATTGTGGGAAAAGATAAAGGAATAAGGAACATGTCAAGAAATGGGTTGTGTGGTCAAATGTGTTAATACAACCTAACTCGAATGAATTAATAAATGTCATAATAAAGATTAAAATGGAATGTAAATGTGTAATACATGTAAGAACTTTCTTTATTTTTTTACGTTAGAAGCTTTTACGCTTGGACTTCGGGGTTCTCCCCATGGATCCCTCACGTAGTTTAATTTGAAATTGGAATCGCATGTTAAATAAGTAAATTGTTAATTAAAATAAAACTAGACTTAAACATTATATAGGTTGTTTCATTGCACTTCACACCTAATGCTCGAGTTGGACCAGGTTGACTACGAGTAAACAATAAATTCGAGCCGAGGTGTTACAAATGGTATTAGAGCTCTAGGTTCAAGGTTCCTTCTGGGAGTGACGTGGTGATGTTAGTATTGGATCTTTGAACATCGGTGTTGGTTTGGTAAAGTCATGCTAGTTTGGTGACGGTTTAGTCCATGGCCTCGACGGTATAGCCAAAGAGGTTAGCACGACAAGTAATTTGGTGCTAAGTGTATTGGATTTAAATTGTTATCTATTAATCACTTCTGCACTTCTTCTTAGAGTTGTTAGCGATTTAAAGGTGTCCATTAAACCCAATAGTGGAGGCACTATGGTTGTTAGTGTGAGGTGCTTATGTTCCAGTTCTTGATAGCGTAGAGCCTTTTGAGATGCTAATAGAGTGAGATGACGCCCATTAGGCTAGTGGCATGAGTTGCATATAGTCAACGATAGAGGTTGATGGTTAAGGTGTCATGATAAGCATTGGTGATTAGAAGTATATAGCCCTTAGGTGAGGCTCTTGGGAGTAGTTAACGCTAGTAATGTAATTAAGAAAATTCTATCCTTGGGGTGATATCGCAATGGATGGTAGTCCGGTGGACATATGAAGTCATGTAGGTGAATAGTGGAAACTTCATGATATTATGTGTGAGGTGTATTATGTGATAACTTTGATGATGAGAGTAACCTTAGTAGTGTCAATAGTGAGTACTGTTCTTGGAGACCTAGCTATAAAGGTTGTTTATTTCATGTATGGAGACTAGATGACTGAGTGGCATTCATAAGTATTTATCCCGTGGTTATAAAGTATTTGGGTTCCTTGGTTAAGGATTTGGGTTTAGTGTATCTTGATTATAATATTGTATTGGGAAATAAGATCATGTGTAGCATCTGCGGTGTGGGCATTGGTATTTATAGGCAATAACCGACGTCCCGTATCCTACTAAGATCTGTATAGTTGTGTTAAGTTGTAAAATAGCACATGGTGATATGTTACATAGTGATACAATTTAGTTACCGTGGTTAAAAATTCATTGAGGATTAGGTGAGGTAGACCTTGAGGCTTATAGATTCCATTCTAGTCCGTAGGAGCATTGGTTATAGTTTGTACGTGGCTTATGTTCACGACCATTTGGAGAAAAGATAAGATTATTATATAAGTGTAGAGACTCGCTTTAACCACCGAGGTAATGTCTAGGTGTGAGGTAATCCTAGTGTGAGAGTAGTTCATATGCACTTTGAGGTGCCTATAGGAAAAATTGTATCTGGCGTCATTAAGGATAAATATCGAATGTGGTGACTCGTTGAGGTGTTTGATAGCTAAGGCGCACTATAGGTAGAAGATCATAGAATGATGTCTTTGAGAGCATCGAGTAATCGTGATGTGGGTCTTGATGGTTTGTAGAGCGCATCTACAATGACAAAGGTATAGATGGTGGAATCTTGTCGAGTTTTTGGACATTAACATGGGATGTGTTTAATGTCCTTAGTAGCCTAATTATGTTCGGTATAAATAATCATTATCATCCTAGAAATTTATGTTGAGGGTCAGGAGATGATCCTGGGTTGCTTGTCGTATAGCATATGTGCCGAGGTGGCTTCCTAAATCAGCATAGATGGGTAGTGTAGTCCCTAAGGTAGATCGATAGTTGTGTTATTGTAGGAATGATGCTCTGATGTCATGAGATGACTAGTATAGATGTGGTTATACTCGGTTTCAGGATGCACTAGGAAATGTATTCGAGACTTAGAGTGATGACGTCATGTCGAGACTTGAAAAAATCAACCGAGGTGGGTAACATCGAAACATAATTATAATGTCGGCATATTTCAAAAGTAAATGCTAGGGTAGCCTTAGCAATGTAAGGAATATTACATGGCACATCTTGTCAAGCTAGTTAGGATTAAAAGATGTAGCCCTACGTGATATTTACTACCCTTAGAATGCCAATGGCGGAGGATGTGGTCTGCACATAAATTCTGTGTGGGTTGAAAGTAAGTTTGGTTGACATCTCGTGTGGTCAAAAGACACGATAAACTAAGTGTCTCGCTTGAACTAAGTAATGACTATGGATGTTTGGTATTTCGATCACGATATGATAAGACATATGATAACCTAGGTATGGTAAGTTGGTGACGTCGTCACTAGTAATTGGACAAGGTCAATGCAGAAAAAGGCATGAGGTATCTGCCAGTCAGAAGAGTTCATGTATGCCAAGTATGTCAAGGGTAGGACCATTCTACTAAAGAGGGAAGTTTGGCATTAACTTCCTAGAGAACTACCAATTCGTGTGTTGACCTCGTGTTGAGGTAATGAATGGTTAAGATTCGATTCATCATGGCTAGTAACCCAAGCCAGGGTATGTGGCTAGGATTTGTGCTCTGTGCGAATGTTGGGAATGAGTGACGTGACTTCAAGCATATAGGTTTGCTTTCATAAATCATAATCGGACGCTTATGGGAAAAATTTCTCAAGATTCTTGATTTCTCCTTCTGACTCTCGTGTGCCCCTTTCGATTTCAATAATTAGGGACCGATATTCTCACCTAGTGGTGACTCATATTGATTTCATGTCATGGTAGGATGCGGTTGGTACTAGGAGAGTACGGTGGATTGGGTATGATCAATGGAACTCGGTAACTGGGTGCGCCCTATCTGAGGTATTCTTAATATTGTATAAAGTTCTGTGTGCTAGTGGTTGCACTTGAGACCACATGATTTACTTATAGTATTGACCTTTCTTAGGATTAGTGGACTTTTGACTGGCCGACATGGCAGTCAATGGCACAGGTTGCGAAGAGCGGGATGATGACTTGAGGATATGGTATAGTGTTGGAATTCGAGGAAAACTTATCATACAATGTTTCTGTACGATATTGAGTGGGTTAGAATGAGGCTCTAGAGAGTACTCAAGGATGAGACACCTAGGGTAGTAATAATTTCATTAGAGTGATGCAGAAAAATGTGTAAGACTAGTGCACGGTGATGATTTAGTAAGAATATTACTTCTTGAAGTGAGAAATTAGCGTAGTATGGTTATTGGCAAGTTCTTGCGAGTTGTGAAGTTTGAATTGCCTGAAAATTTATGGGACGTGGGAGGTGCAGTTCTAAGATGGAATTGACTTTGGTGATGAATACGATGATTAGTTGTATCATGGTTCACGTTGGCTAGGTGTTGATCGCTATAAAGGATTTGCCCGTGGAGGGACTGATATGACTTAGGTAATAGCTTGGGTAGTTCTATAAATTATTTGGACATAATCATCAAGTCAGTGGAGGCTCGGAGTCGATTGTGTGAAGCTCATGGTTAACGGGATAATGAGCATTTAACATGTTGACCTCAGTATTGAGAACTTCGATGATTTTGTTTTGCAGGATTTCTATGGCTTAGAATGGAAGTTGGTGAACCCCATAAGCTTAAGGATTAACGGACCGATAATTTTGGGGACAAAATTCCCCAAGGAGGGAAATTTGTAATACCCTATCCCAATAATCCAATCAAATTATATATAAAGTATTCTGAAGAGAAGTTAATGATGATTATAAGAGAATTGTGGGTCAAAATTGAATAAATAAAAGAATGAAAAATATAATAAGGTCATTTAAACAACATTGGAGGGTCATTGGAACGAGGTAGGATACTGCGTGAAGGTCGTGCAAAGTAGGGCTTCAAACGAGATGCCACTTTTTTACAGTAGCATGTCCCACGAAGCCAAGCTTCAAGTGAGGTGGAGATGGGCTTGTTATTCAAATAATGAGTATCGACATTTTTTATGAGATTGCCCTTACACGCTATCACATTTATGGCCCTTGATTTGGTATGTTGTCAAGCCCAGATCAACCCAGATTAGGCAAAAAGGGAATTTTAGGCTTTGGAGGGTTTTTAAATCGCTGTTTTTGGCTCATTTGTGGATCAAAAATTCAATAAGAGAAAGAGAGAGAGAGGGAATAAGGTGGTCTTCTTACTTGGGATGGCTTCTCCCACCACTCCTCCACCATTTTACAACGATAAAACACCACTTTCCTTATGTATTCCACCATGTTTGAAGTATATACACCCATTTCCACCATTGCTGAGGAAGAGCTATAAATTTTGGAAAAGTGTTAGGGATTTTTGGAGAATTTAATGAGTCCTTCCATGGAGTTTGAAATGGGTTTTACTTAGACGCTTTGATGGATCATATTTGGAGAATTTTGGAGGATATATTTGGTATCCCCTTAAGGACACCTTTGGAGGTGAGTGTTGCTTCTCCTACACCAACATTTCTACCACCATTGGAGCCTTTAGAGGTGGGGAAATCTTACTCTTAGTATTAAGACTCTATTTTCTCATAGGGTTCAAACATGAAATAATGAAAAGTAGAAATTATTATCTTCCAGTGTGTGAAAATAGGATTAAAGGTAAAATGAACATAAGGTTGTAAGAGTACGTGGATGATAAAAAGAAAGTGTCTTTCTTATAAAAGTGGTCTTTAAGTACAATTAGATTTATTGAATAATGAAAGTAAAAGAATGACTAATTTGGAAATTTAGTTAATAAATGGTTGAATAAGAGTTAGTGATTAAACATTGGAAAGTTGGTATGTATAACTTAACAATGTTATAAAAGATTAATACTTATAAAATTGGAAAGGAAATAATAAGGTAAATGTGTTTCCAATTATGGAGAATATTACTCCAAGGTTGAAAGGGTGTTTAGGTGTTTGTAGACCCACATTCAAAGACCCCCTAACTCTCTCATTAGGAACCTAACACCCACCAATCCACTACAAACACTATATCATACTCTAAGTATCGATCTAGTGGCCACCGGGCGCTCCCA
Source organism: Sambucus nigra (assembly GCA_949130495.1). Lineage (NCBI taxonomy): Eukaryota > Viridiplantae > Streptophyta > Magnoliopsida > Dipsacales > Adoxaceae > Sambucus > Sambucus nigra. Next base: position 203,392,810 of record OX422216.1, read on the forward strand.
AGCCCCGATTTAACCCCAATCAACTTCACCGTCAGAGTGAAAGCTCAACGAATCCTCGAAGGGAACTAAAACCCCTTTCCAACGGTCCACCCCATGTGCAAAATGACATAACAATTCAGACGAATGATCCGTTTTCCCTCAAAAACTGATCTGGAGGCCACTGGGCACTCTCGGGCTCCATTTGACCAAGGTCAACTCTTCACATCGAATGAGACTGAATGAATATTCAAAGGGAACTAAATACCTTTCCAATAATTTCCCCGTATGTGAATCAACTTTACGGAATGCACAAATGACTCATTTTACTCTGAAAGGTCACCGGGCGCTTTTGAGCCCCTATTGACCAAAGTCAATACTTCGAACCAAGCAAAGATCTTTTAAAGATCCAAGTTCCTCTCACAACCTTTACAAAGGTTCGCCCCGTGCACGATTCTGACTTTTAGTTTGGATTAACGATCCATTACTGTCTGATGATCTCCTATCTAAAAGAACCGAAGGGCAGTTCTATATCCCATTTTATCCAAAGTGAACTCCCGAACTCGCGAGTGGCCTAACTTTCTCTTAAAGATATATAAATTACCTTTCTAACGGTATTCCCCATGCACAATTTGGATTTACGAATTGTGTTTTACGACCATTTTTTTGAAAAATCTGCACGAGACTACCAATTAGCTGGTTCATTTCCCTACCTATAGGTAGTGTGTGATAGGGCTAGGACTATGTCGATCGGTAGTCCCCTACCCTATATAAGGAGAGAATGAGATCACTTCCAAGAGATACCTCAGATCCATCATTACCAGTGATCTTATCAACATTCTTTTGTAATCAACAAAGTTCCTTGTGTGAAATTCCTTTCCATCATCCATTCCCATCATTTTCATACCCAATTTAGCAAAAATATCCTTCTCTCTCATCCAGCATTCATCGTAAGTTGCAAGGAAGGTCATCAAGGATCAATATCAAGCCTCGAGTCTCCAAAGAAGATCCAAATACCCTTTTCCCTCTCTAAATTTCTTTATTTTTGCATTAGTTATATAAATTCTCACCTTTTCTTTTACTTTAGATCATACACATTAACATCTCATCCCTTATTAGTTATATTGCACATACTTTATTTTCAATAAAAAAATAGAAACAAAGAAAAAGTGGGTCACACCTATAAATTTCGACGGGATTATTCGCCACATTTTCCCAAAACTAAAAATATCCTTTTTACACACACATAAAATAAACTCCCGTTTGAACCTTGTGCGTCATGCGAACTACGGGGAATTTGATGCCTTTATAGTCTACGTAGACATTTCAAGCTAAAACCCCATACTCAAATCCAATTTTCCAATTTTCTAATTTTGTTATTTTCATGCATTACTCATATATACCATACTATGATTCATACTTGCATTTTATCTAAAAAATAGTATCGTTCCATTATAACGATCAATATGTCGATAAGCGCATACATCATATTTTATAATTATTATTTTTGGAACATTCCTTTGGATGACCTCACTCTTTCTTTTCTATGATATGAGTCGAAAGATTCCGATCTCCATTTATATATACACATGAACAAAGTCTACGAAGAATTTAAGAAAAATAGTAACATAAGCCCATAAGAGACCAAAAGGGAGGGATGGGTGACTAGCACCTTCCCATTATGTAACTTAGCCCACAAACCTCTGAACTATTGGTTTCGTGAGCATCAGTTTGTCTTTAATGATGCACTCTCGAGGCGGTAACATGTTCTTTTGTCTGATTGTGAAAAATAGGGTGGCGAATCCATCTCTTTACACCACCCCACATCGACGACGACTGAAGCACTCCTAGAAAAGGGTGTGATACCTTCTCTCCCTCTCCAACTACGTGTGTGCGAGAGCCAGTCCCCGAGACGGAGGAAAATTCGGAGGGATGGCTACAGTGACGACTCCGCCTGGGAATGACTTAAGAGGGATAGACTCTATTTGCATGGAAGTTATCATTTTCTAATTGTGTTCGTATGAACCCTTTTTCTCTCTATTATGTCTTGTATATATCTACCTCAAACTTGTATCATTCCTCACTCACACACTTGCAGATACTTTCCATGTACACTTCACACTACTTACACGTAGGATCACTTATACTCATATGTTTCACACACCACTTAGAATATCCATGCTTAGGTGTCACTAACGCACACCTCCACTTATCACACTTGTATATATCCATTCTCACTCACACCTACCACACACCACTTGTAGTTGATCCATGCTTAGGTTTACTACCACACACTCACTTATAGATATTGACACATCACTCACTCTTACATATCCATAATTAGTGTCATCTTCATGCTCCATGCTAGAAATAATACTTGTACATTCTTCCTTATTAGTATATTACTCATTCCAAATAAGAAATAATCCCTCCATAATATACTAATCAAGAATCATGCATTTTACACACTACACCACTAAGAGAATGGCTATTAACAAAAAAATTATCCCGTACTGGGGCGTCACTTTGTGATGGACGCTGGTTCGCTAGGTCACAGTTAGCCTAAGCAATATGACTCTTACCTTCCATTGGCCAAGAACCTTCGATGTATATCGAATGGTTCCCCCCACATCGTACCACTTGACCGAAGTCATGATGGGAGGTATATAGCAGGAAACTCGTTCAAGTTCGTCGAGTATATCAAATTCTCTCTCAGACATACTGTCCCCACGAGGTATATAGTGAGGCAATTCATGTACACTCAGATATATCAAATGGCTTGTCCACACATATCGATTGCCCTAAAAATGTATATCGTGGAAGCCATACCAAAGGAGGGAATGTTTCCACTAACACAACAACTGCATACCCTCATATAGGCATCAAACCTAGGGCACTTATATATAGATTGTCGGTTACTACTCGAAACTGTGTCGAAATGACGAGTCGGCATGTCGCCCAAATTTTTATGCGATTTCGCCTTTTTCAAAATTGGATCCTGTCCATGAGGCTGGAAACAAGTCAAACCACGTTTTACATATTTTTCAAACCCATTTTTCCCAGGCTCAGGTCCCGTCCAAAATTTCTTTTTGCATTTAGGTAAACCTAATACAAGTGAAAACATAATAATAATAATAATAATAATAATAATAATAATAATAATAATAATAATAATAATAATAATAATAATAATAATAATAATAATAATAATAATAATAATAATAATAATAATGCTGAGACCCTTTTCTCACTTCCCCTCTTTTCTCTCCTTTTATCAAAATACCAAAAATATTTTGTCCTCCCATTTTCAAGATGCTGTCAAAAACATTTTCCTCTTTTCCAAAAAAGAATATTCTTCCTTTTCTCATTCAAAAATAAATTTGAATCTTTTTCCCTCTCAGGTCAATCGCATACCCGACTGCCTGGATCCCTATTGGATTCGGTCTTCCATCGAACCGCCTAAATCTCCGTCAGTTCTCCCACTACTTCTTCTAAGTCTGGAATTCACCTTCACCAGCTTTCCGTGGAGAACACTGGACAAGTATTGAATGTATAGCCTGATTTAATGACGGTCCTAGTCCAACTTACTGCCAAGATTGACAACCTTCAAACCGAGGTTTAGGCGATGTAGCATTATCGAGTCCACATTCTGAAAGATCCCAGAGTCCTCTTCCCTTGTGCCATAGGTCCACCCGCACCTGACCCTCTTTAGTTTCGAGCGATAATGGGAAGATAATATTACCCCCATTTTCAAGCCCTCCGGGAAGCATGAGTGGAAGTCAAGGATGGTCTTGCCAAGACAGAAGATGGGACAAAGAAAGTATCTGGAAAATTCAATCCAAGAAAGTATGAGAAGCCTTAACATTTCACAGTCTGCTACCTCCTGGGTGCCCGAAAGTCATGCCAACCCATTCAGAAAAGAATACACCGAGTTTCATGCTCCCCTCTCTAAAGTATACCAAGCCCTATTGAGATGAAATCTTAATCAATCCATTGGACCCTCGTCCATTACCAAACCCACTTCCTAAAAATATCAAACCCGACGCCCATTATGATTTCCAATAAAATGTTGGCCATACCACTGATCAGTGCTTTCATCTCCGAAATGTCATCGAAGGTCTGATTGACCGGGGTATTATCACCCCCCAACCAATCCTAAACCAAACACCACTCACAATCCACTCCCAAATAATGTGAATGCTATCTTCCTAGAAAATGACCCAGAATTTGATCCATTTACCCAGATTGTACCCAATAAATCACCCATCATACTCGTATATTCACCTAAACCTCTAAAAGTTTGCCCATATTTTCTTTTACACCCTACCTATTTTGTCGACCATGCCCTGTCACTTCTTACAAGAGCCTGTATTACCATTTGTACTTATTCTGGAGGGAAAGATGTGGAATTTCTAGTAGTACAGAACTAGCTCCTTGAGTTTGGGATAAAATTTCCCTATAAAATGACCATTGACTGCCAAAAGTTTAGTACACTATTCATAGAAGCCTAGAAGTGGGCTCGAGAGTCAGATAATTGGGTGGTTCCCACCGTTGAAGTCAATTTAGATGATGTCGTCCAGATTACGATAGACATATTCCAACAGATTGGTGAAATTTGAAATATGTTTGAGTTACTCGATGCCTTGAAACTATAAGGATGGTTGGTACCTTTGCTTCTGTATCTCCCCATTGAGTGGGAGGATCTATATAAATAGGTCGTTGAGGTTGTAGAATCCATTAACTTCTTATGGATGGATGACATCGTTGCCACCGGATGGGGGGAGGAATTTGATAATTCAAATAAAGAACTAAGCCTAATGATTAATGTATATGGGATGATATGATTTGAAGATCTGCTAGGCGAGATCAATAAAGAGGCCGAACAACCTGAGATAGATGAAGAAACAGGGTTTCTATTCTTCCCTTCTTTTGTGAATCATATGATGAGATCTGAAAGGAATTACCATATTCTGAACTGTCAATCAACAATGATAGATAAAGGAAAAAGTGTTGTCAAGAAACTCCCCATGCCGAAAATGACCATCGAGGAGAGTAAGGTCCTCGACCAATTGAAGAACACTAAGGCTAACATCACTTTATGGGGACTATTCATGTCTTCCCCGCTATAGCAAAATGACTTTGTTAAATTGCTTACCGAGCCCACAGTTCCTCCTTCCACCAATCCAGAATAGGCCGTGCACTTGGTCAGGTCCTTAACCTCTACTAGAATGATCTCCTTCTCAGAGGAAGAAATCCCTTTGTTTGGTCCAAATCACAACTATGCTCTTAATATCTCTATCAAGGTGATAGGGAAGACAGTTCCACTTTCACTCGTCGATAGCGGATTGACACTTAATGTATGCCTGTTTAGGACATTCAACTGCTTAGGTTTTAAAGTAAGCGACCTTACTCCAACTTCCATCATGGGCGTGTTTATGACAACACTCGTCGAGAGGTAATGGGATCCATAAAGCTTACTATTGAGGTTGGTCCTGTAAATTCCATTTCTGACTTCCAAGTCATCAACATATCGGCGTATTTCAATCTACTTCTCAGTCGACCGTGGCTTAATATCATCCATGGGTTATCTTCCTATATCCATCAGAAATTGAAGTTCTTTGCCAAGGGGAAGGTCATCACCATTTTGGGCGATGATAATAACACTGAGAATGCAAGAACCAATAATTCGTTATTAGAGATACAATATGGAGAGAATGAGATGCTTCTACCGGTTTCTGAGTCGAACCACTTCCACTCCTAGCAGGGGATGATTTCAAAGATAGAGTATGTCCAGAGCACATCCCTCATGGTAATTTTAACGTGATAAAGATGTTAAAAAATATGCACATCATTCCCGGACTGGGGCTGGGACGATAACAATAGGGGATACTAGAACCCATTGTGTTGAAGAAGTCCTTTCCTCATGTGGACTGGGTTATCAACCATTTTCAGAGGAACTAAAATTGCCTCCAACCACAATTAAAAATATGGTTAGAAGTACCAAAACAATTTCGAAGGACTCCTTGAACGGAAGATTTGTTAAAGAAGGTGAGGATTTTCCCTTTTGTGTCTTTCTCGAACCGTTGTATGATCACATGGATAAGAATATGAAGTCAGAGTCGGAGATCTTCTTCCAAGACAGTTACTCATCGGTTAAAAGTTCTCAGCATCATGTAAAACCACTCATTGAAAATACTATAGTTGTTACTGAGGTTTTCAAAGGAAGTGACTCCAAGGAGTCATTCACTTTGTGGATATTGGGGATGGCACCCTGCATGATCCACTCGAACGCTACATCAACAGATCCATCCATCTTGATCAAAACTACTGATGTAACCCTCCTCAACTGGAATATTGTACCAGTTCCACTCGCTGAAATGCAATCCAACCCAAATGTTTATCCTATTTCTTCCTTTTTAATTATTCCTCATTATTCTGATCATAATGTAATCGATACCTCCTTTGATGGGATTCTCAGCTCTTTTTTCAAGAATGAAATAATGAAAATTTTAAGTATCTTGTTGTGCCTTACATCAATCGTCTGGATTCTAAGAAAACTCTTGATGATGATGATTTTGCAAATGAACAATTCGTAACTGATCTTAATAAGGTTAATAATAAATAACATAATCACGTTCAAAGTAATGAGCATGAAATTGTTATTATTAATATCTATTCTAGTAGCCAATTACGAGAGATTAGGATAGGGTCCACCCTTGATGAGCGTAAGCACACGCTACTCGAAGAATTATTGAAGAAATTTCTAGACGTCTTCGTATGGACCTATGATTACATACCCGGTATCGATATCGAGTTCGCCCAACACGAGAATCTAATTCTCCAAAAATGTAAAACTGTCGAACAAAAACTACAAAGACTCTACATTGAACAGTTGCTCAAGGTTAAAGAGAAGTAGTCAAACAGTTAAGTATAGGCTTCATTCGAGTGATCGAATAGCCCACACGATTAGCTAATGTCATACCCAAGAAAAAATTAGGAAGAAAGGTTCGCATGTGCTTTGATTAACGAGATTTGAACAAGGCCTCTCCGAAAGATGATTACCCGCTACCCAATACGGATATGATTATGGACAACACGTCTAGTCATGATCTTAAGTTATTCATTGATGGGTTTGTCGACTATAATCAGATCAAGATGCACCCTGATCATCAAGAAAAAATCGCATTCATCACCCCTTGGGGAACCTTATGTTACAAAATTATGTCATTTGGTCTCAAGAACACAAGGGATACCTCATAAAGGGCTTCTACAACCATCTTGCATGATCTAATACACAAATAGGTTGAGATCTATGTGGATGATATGATTATTAAGTCTAAAACTCTTAAAGGTCATGTTCCCGCTCTTCAAAAGTTCTTCGAATGACTGCGACGATACCAAATGTGACTTAAACCATAGAAATGTATTTTTGGTGTTACTAAAGGAAAGCTTTTGGGTTTCATGGTTAGCAAGAAGCGGATCGAAGCACATCCTGTCAAATTAAAAGCCATACTCATAATGACACCACACCGAATGGAGAATAAAGTTCGGGAATTTTTATGAAAATATAGTATATCAACCGGTTCATCAGCCAGCTGACTTCTATTTGTGAATCCATCTTCAAACTCCTGTGAAAAATTCTACCAAAATTAAGAACAAAGCTTGTCAGAAAACCTTTGACCGAATCAAACAGTATCTAACCCGACCTCCGGTACTCCTACCTTCGCAACCTGGTCTCCCCCTACTCCTATACTTGACCGTAAAAGACACCGCAATTGGGGTTTTTCTATCCCAATACCTTGAAGAAACCCACAAAGAGAGGTCCATTTACTATGGCAATAATAAATTGTCCAGGTATGAAGTCAACTACACTGCTTCTGAGAAAGCATGTGTCACCCTTGTCTGGGTCACTCAAAAATTACGACATCACATGCTCTCTTTTTCCATTAGACTTGTGTCCCAAATAAATCCTATTAAATACCTTCTCTAGAAACCTGATATGTCTAGCTGAATGCCCCCCGATGGTTAATGTTGTTATCTGAGTTTGATATTGTGTATGTCGAGGAGAATTCCATGAAATAGAGAACCATCTCTGACTACCTTGTTTATTACCCCATGGAAGAAGTCGGCATTTGGATATCAAAATTCAAAGATGAAGATTTCCTTTACACCTATCAGAAAGATCTCTGGGGGAAATTGTTCTTTCCCAGGACTACTAACAAGAAAGGATAAGGCATTGGGATACTCCAGATTGCCCCTGATGACTCTTACACTCCCATTGCCATCAAGCTAAATTTTCCCACACCAACAACATGACTGAATAATAGGCATGCATCGTATCCCTCAAAGTAGCTCTAAAGAAAGTAATCCATTATTTGGATGTCTATAGGGATTCATCCCTCATCATCGGTAAGGTCCTTAAAAGATGGAAAATCACGGATGAGAAGCTCTTACCCATCCACACCCACCTAGAAGAGCTAGCCTCCGAGTTCCGAGATATCACCTTACACTACTTTCCCCGAGCGAGGAATAACTTGGACAATGCCCTTGCTACCTTGGACTCCATGGTTGACATGCCCGAGGGAATAACGATGGCCCTTTTTTTAGTCTAGAAACAACCTAAACCAACCCATTGCTACCATATTGAGCTCATCACAGAAGAGGATCCTGATATGGCTAAGTGCTGGTATTCCGATATTTGGTGCCTCCTCAAGCACGGTAGGTACCCCAAGGATTCCAACAAGTAAAAATGAGTAACCCTTCACAACCTATCTGGCCATTACATTGTCTGCGATAAGGCACTAATTAGAAAAATCTTTGATGGAACCCACTTACACTTCATCACAGGCATTGGCATTGAAGAAATAATGCAGAAAATCCACAGTGGGGAATGTGAACCCCACATGAATGGCCATATGCTTGCCAAGAAGAGTAATAAAAATGGGTATTATTAGACTACCCTGGTACAATATTACACTGCTTATGTTCGAAGATGCCTTAAATGCTAATAGTTTTTCAATCTCCAGCACTTACCTCCATTAGAATCATATAACATGACCTCTCCCTAGCCATTCTCCATATAGGGCATCGATATCATTGGGAAAGTCACCCCTAAAGCTTCCAATGGGAACGATTTCATCTTGGTTGCCATTGATTACTTCACCAATTGGGTCAAAGATGAGTCATACCCAGTATTAAATGCCAAAAAAATAGCCAAGTTCATCCAAAAGAACATTATCTGTCGATACGGGGTCCTACACGAGCTAGTGTTAGATAAGGGTTTACATTTCAACGCAGAAGTCATAGAATTAGTCGACGAGTATGGGATTCATGGACACAAATCTCCTCCCTACTGACCACAAACCAACGGTGCAGTTGAAGATTCTAATAAGAACCTCAAAGAAATCATTACCAAGATGACCGAGAGTTGGAGAGATTGGTCTGATTGAATCCCTTATGCCCTCTGGGGCTTCCACACTTTTGTCCGGGTATCTACTGGGGCTACCCCTTACCCTCTGGTATACGGTATGGAATTAGTCCTACCTGTTAAAATAGAAATAATTTCACTATGTTTCATGCTTAAAAGAAAGGTCAAAGAAGGAGACTGGAATTAGAGCCATCTTGATGAGTTGTCGCTTTAAGACGAAAGGAGGCTAAAGTCTCTATATCATACACAGAGATACCATTTCCGGAAAGCACGACCGTTCAACCAAAGAATCAAGGATCAATGTGTCTGAGAAGGGGATTTATCCCTTAAAGAAATTATAGAACCCGTTTGGGAACTTAGAGGTAAATTTAAGACAAACTAGATTGGCCCCTACATCTTGAAGAAAATCCTGTCCGATGGCGCCACTATGCTCACTGACCAGGACAGATGAGAGATGGCCCGACTAGTTAACGTGGATCGTCTTAAGAAATTCTAGCACTAGTACAAAATCACAGCGCGTTATGACTCCTCTCACCCCCTTCCGTTCTTAAAAAAATCTTCATTCACTCTACTCAGAACTACGTGGGATCTGATCCTCTAAAAATCATTTTTCTTTCAAAAATAAAACAAGATTTTTTTTAAAACTCCCAAAGGTACGTAGGCAGCTAATATGTTGAGCATGGGCACAACCCTCTTATTTTTAACAAAATGTTATTCTTTTCTTCACCCTGAGAATGATAGGTCATTTTATCATTGACATAAACAAAAAGGATTATGTATGCCATAGCAATTGGTATATATAATTAAAATGTAAAACTCATCAAGGGGCACAACAATATGATTAAAGTCCTTTTTATTCACTTTGGGAAAATAAGACACGATTATCGAAAATATCAGTGTAGGGAATCAAACAACTACCCCCGCCAACCTTACTATCCTAAAAACAAAATCAAACTAAGATACCCCTAAAAAATCTAACCAAACCTTCCCAGATTATTTCCCCCTGAAAACAATACAGAATAAAACACATGAAAGCTTCACAAATATCACTAGCTTCATAAAAGAGCCTACCCACAGCTTCCAGAAGATCCAGCCCCATCATTATCCACATCTTCAGTTCACCAAACTTCCTCTTCTTGGATAGTATGCCGAAGGCGCTCCATGGAATAGTACGCCCTAGAAAGCCAATACGCCCCCTCTGTAGTGTCAAATAAGGAAAGCCTTCCCTGGCTGGCCCTCTTCCATAACCATTTCATATAATCTCTGGACACATGACAAACTGTACAAATAGATTAGGAAATACGGGTTGACGATCAACGACTCTCCCATAAAGAGATCAACCACAGGCTCATGCCTTTCGTTAAATCCTCTACAAGAAATAAGTCCAGGGTATGGGAGGGAACAATCTTCTCCCATTCAACTTGATGCAGGAGCCTTCAAGGAAAATAGAAGGAGGTCTTACAGAGACAAACTAACTGAACATATTGGTATTCCCCAAGTTCGAGAATAAGGTGCAACTCCCTCACCAAGGCACTAACCAACGTAAACATAAAGCCCTATGCTCCATAAACTAATTTACCCAGTTCTCGATGTTCGGGCCAAAGCTGATGAAATAGCGAGTGAAGAAATTTGGCACAGCTACCAACAGATATTAAGGGGGCCTTTAAACAAAATTTCTCAAATAGTCACATGAACAGCATGACAGGGGTTCCTCTAAAAAAAATAGAACAACCTTTTCGCCAAGAGTCTAGATCGTTCAGGGTATTTGCCAGTACCGCCACCGTAGGATTGCGATGATATGACATCCACACAGTAATGGCAGCCAATTGAGGGTCCACCACTAGGTCCTCGGTCACAAGAAGTAACTTCAAAGTTAATCCAAGGACAATGGCTCTAGCATGGACCACATCTTTAAGATCTCGTAGATGCATAGAGTACAAAACAATTGGGAGGAAGATCATTCCTCTAATGACTAGTGGCCGAACCACCGACGGAGATATGTGGAGAAGTCTTGCTAACATCTCCCGAGGAGACCGAGAGAATTTAGGCATGGCCACCGCCGCATTGGGATTTACCCTTAATATACAAGAAAACTCCTCATAGGTCGAGCAGACCTCGTCCAAGACAAAATGAAAAACATGATCCTTGGGGTACCAGAATTGTGTTGTCGTCATTAGCATATTCAGTCAACGGCCCAGTTACACCATAAGGAGACCTGATGCAGGTTAAAGGATTCATAGTCTACATTATACGAACACACAGCCTCAAAATTTTCAAGATAAGAAGTAAGTTTCACACATACGGGAAGGGACATTTTGGAAAATAACAAAACACAAGACAAGAAATAAGAAAGTGAAAGAAAATATGAATGGGTGAAGAAACCTCTCCACTTTCCCCCCTTTTTTATACTTGAAAAACTTTGCTAAAAATAAGGAGCTTACAAAATGTGGATAGAACACTATCCCGTCAAGGACAAAGTAGCTCAAGAAAGTGCAATCAAAGCTCTGCGTTGATTTGACTGCGCTGGCCTGCCCCCATTTTTAGAAAATTCCATTTTTCCTTTTTTCTCAAAACCAAAAAACTCAATAAAAATAATTTTTATTCCAAATGAATTCAGAATTTTTCTCTCCTCATATTTAACTCATCCTGTTTAAAAATAAATTCTCTTTTAAGTAAGTATAATCCTTTTTACGTTCTCAGCAAACAAAGTAAAAAGTGCATGCAGATTAAGTCATTTAAAGAGAAGATGTATAAACAAATCCCCATTTATTTCATATATATTTCTATCATTATGTATTTTTGCAGAAAAGAAGAAAAACAACGGGACTCAACCCAAATCCCCAAACTTTCTTTTTCTCTCTCTCACTTTATCTCTTTATATGATCCCTCATCCATGTGATGCGCACGCTTCCCCCGATGATGAGCTAAGGAACCTCCGCTACCCGATCCAGATCCCTCCTTAGACAAAGGAGATGGCACAAAATAAGAAAGAACCAAGATCGAATCCCGATTATATGAGCTATTACAAAAGCCACCCAGTCTCGAATGTACCGCCGCCAATGTTACCCTCAGGGATAGATCCACCTCTATTTACATCCCCTTGTAGTCTATCCCCAGCAGATGTTGTACGTAAATGGGACTCACTATCATCTGCCCAAAACACAAATGTACAGTGAGGGTAATATCCCAGCACCTTTCCCCCAGAGAACACAGAACAACCGCTGAGCAGGACGTCTCATCCAATGTAGATGCTAAACGACCGAAACCCATGGAAAAAACCATCCAATGCACCACTGCATGAAGGTGCTCCCACACATACCTAAATCATGTCGTCCCTCGGGAGTGAAGACTCGTTGCAACAATGTCAGTCTGTCAAAACAAAAGAGAAATGTTTTGTCAAAATTTAAAGGAACAAGAAAATGCAAAAAAAATGACAAAATGAATGACAAAAGACACGCTATACTTACATAACACTCAGGGTTACTCAACTTATACGATCAATGGTGTCAAGGCTCATGAAAAAGAGTCTATTTATTGGCAATAGGCTCGAATAAATCAAAAGCGTTCTCATTGCGCAACTAAGGGTACCCTGACCCACCACTCCATGTTCTCCCAATTGTCAACACCTAGCCACGAAATGTGGGTCTCGGTACTTGAAAAATCCACCATTTTCTAATCTCAAATGAGGAAAGAATGCATAAGTAGATCACAAAAGAGAGAAGCAAAAGAAAGAAAAGCTGGAAGCTGTGAAAAATGAAGAGAATTTGCCCCTTTTTTATAAGAGGCTAAGGGGTAAGTTGATTAGTAGTCCCTTGACACCCACCAATCGGTACTGTACCTTCCCTTGGAATTATTGAAGGCCATCACGTCCATTTGGAAACCCTCACAACCTGTCGGTCGGTAATTCCCTGAAATTGCATACAAAAAATCCTAGAAAATTCCAAAAATTTCTCGAAAAATTCTTAAAATTGCAAAATAAATATTGGAACATTTCTTAACCAAGAAAATAATTTTTTAAGTTCCCCAAATCCCCAACAGGATTAATAACACATTTATCCCAAACTTAAAACCCTAAAAATTAGCGCATCCATTACCCCTCCCTAGCGGAATCTCAAAAATTTCATTTTCAGCAGAAATCAAGTACCTCCTCAACAGAGCTACTCATTTTCTAGAAGGAATGCTCGAATTAAACTTTTTCCCAGTAAAATTACATTTCCCCCAAGTAGAGTTAGAAGCCCTAAACAGACATATCTCCCAAGCAACACATTCCTCAGTGGAATCCCAAAACATCAAGTCATTACATAGTTTCCCCAAAGGGGAATTTCAAGACTTTTTCAGCTCTTCTCAAAAGGACATCATTCCCAGACAAATGTCTCTTATCCAATAAAGTCTACAAGAAATGAAAATTCAAAATTCCCTAGGAAAGGTATCTCGCACATTAAGTCCTGAAAATTGACCTCGACCCTCAAAATCAGTCGGCTGAACTTAAGGTCCTCAGAATTGACCTCGACCCTTAGAATTGGTCGCTCCAACTTAAGGTCCTTAATAATTGACATAGACCCTCAGAATTGGTTAATCCAATTTAAGGTCCTCAGACTTGACCTCGACCCTCGTAATTGTTCACCCTAACTTAAGGTCCTTAGAATTAACCTCCGCCATCTGAATTGGTCGCTCCAACTTAAGGTCATCAGAATTGACCTCGACCATCATAATTGGTTGCTCCCTAACTTAAGCTCCTCAGAAATTATCACATCCTTACTTAAGGTTCTCAAAATTAACCTCGAGCCTCAGAATTGGTCGCTACAACTTAAGGTCCGCAGAATTGACCTCGATCCTCATAATTGGTCACCCAAACTTAAGGTTCTTAAAATTGACCTCCACCTTCAAAATTGTTCGTTCCCTTACTTAAGGTCCTCAGAATTGATCTCGACCGTCAAAATTGGTCGCCCCAACTTAAGAACCTCATAATTTACCTCGGCCCTTAGAATTAGTCTCTCCCACTTAAGGTCCTCAGAATTAACCTCGACCCTCAGAATTGGCCGCTCCAACTTAAGGTCCTCAGAATTGACCTCGACCTTGAGAATTTGGTAGCTTTAACTTAAGGTCCTTAGAATTCACCCCAACCATCAGAATTGGTCGCTACCACTTAAAATCCTCATAATTGACCTCGCTCCACAAAATTGGAAATCCCTAGCATTACCTTAGGTCCTCATAATTGACCTCGACCCTCTTAATTAGTCATCTTTATCCTTTTTGGTCCTCAGAATTAACATATTTCCTATACATCATGGGGTGTCTATTCGATGACTTTCACTTGCTCTAAGCTCACTTGTCGAGGGGCTTTGTAGACACCACATTCTAAGACCACATAAGTATCTCCTTAGGACCTTAGCACCTCCCCAATTCACTACAAACCCTAGATCATACTCTGAGTACCGATCTAGTGGACACCAGGCGCTCTCAGGGCCCAATTTAACCCCAATCAACTTCATCATCAGAGAAAAATCTCAATTAATCCTCGAAAGACACTAAACCCCCTTTCTAACGGTACTCCCCATGCCCAAAATAGCATAATGGTTCAGACGAACGATCCGTTTTCCCCCAAAAACTAATTGGGAGGCCATTGGGTGCTCTCGAGCTCCATTTGACCAAGGTCAACTCTTCAGCTCGAATGATACCAAATAAATCTTCAAAGGTCACTAAATACCCTTTCCAACGGTCCTCCACATGTGCAAATCAACTTTACAATATGAACGAATGATCCATTTTACTTCGAAAGTTAATCAGGCGCTTTTGGGCCCTAGTTGACCAAATTTAACTGTTCGAACAAAGCAAAGATCATTGTAACATAGAATTTCCTCACATAACCTTTCCAATGTCCCACCCCGTGCACGATTCTGACTTATGATTTGGACGAACGATCCATTACCATCCGATAATCTCCTGTCTAAAGGATCGATGGGCCCTTTTGAGCCCTATTTGACCAAAAGTCAACTCCCAAACCAGGGAGCAGCACAAAGGACTCTTAAATATTTCTAAATTACCTTTCGAACGGTATGCCTCATATATAATTTGGATTAACGGATTGCATTTTACGATCATTTTTTTCAAAATATCTACAACAGACTATCAATTGGCAGGTCTATTTCCCTGCCTATCGGCAGTGTGTTTTGGGTCACCTACCGATTGGTAGGGCTAGGACTATGCCATTCATTAGTCCTCCTACCTATGTAAGGAGAGCATGACCTCACTTCTAGGACAAACCTCATATCCATCAATATTATTGATCCCAGCAACATTCTTCTACAATCAACAAAGTTTCCTTATGTGAAGTTCCTTTTCATCTTTCATTCCCATCATTTTCATACCCAATTTAACAAAAATTTCCTTTTCTTTTCATTTTTTAATACATTAGCCATATATACCATACTTGTTATTAATATTTTCATTTTATCTAACAAATATTATCGTTCCATTATAACGATCAATAGCTCGATAAGTGTATACATCATATTTATAATTATTATTTTGGTAAAATTCCTTTAGATGGCCTCGCTCTATCTTTTCCATGATATGCGTCGAACTATTACAATATCCATTTATATATACATGCGCACACAATTCACGGAGAAGTGAAGAAAAACAGTAACATAAGCCCATGAGAGACCGAAAGGTCAGGATGGGTGCTTAACACCTTCCCAATCGCGCGCGCGAGCCCGGCCCTCGAGAAGAAGGAAAATCCGGAGGGATGGCCAAAGTGTTTAAACACTTGAGAAGTTAATGTGGCTAACTTAATAGTTTTTTGGGGGAAAATTAACACTTGCATAAAAGGAGTAAAAGGTTAATTTGGAAATAAATGGTTTAAATGGTAATTTTACTCAAAGTGGGACATTTTTCTGAGATAAAATTGTTGGAAATGGTGTTACACAAATTGGTCTGAAATGAATATGATTTTTGGAATAAAATCAAGGTTAAAGTGTAAAGGACATGAAAAGGTAAATTTTAAAGTGTAACACAAGTTGGGGGGTAATCCCATATTTGTCTTCGATTGGGTAAAAGTGGAAGATGGAATAATGTAGATATTTGCAAAATATTAAAACACGTGTAAATGAACTTGGATGACACCGGGATAATTAAAGAGGGCCCGGCTCCCTGGGGTGAAATATCCAAAATAATTGTCCAGAGCATATGGTGCGCATAACTGATAGTGTGGAGCCCGTCAAAGTATGCGATATTTGGAAGATTTTGAGAAAAAGATAAAGGAATAAGAAACATGTCAAGAAATGGGTTATATGGTGAAATGTGTTAATACAACCCAACTCGAATGAATTAATAAATGTTCCGATAAAGATTAAAATGGATAGTAAATGTGTAATTGATTAATGTCCATAAGGTAAGGAAAAAAGTAAAGTAAGTGGGTAAATGGGTGGTTAAGCAACCTAAGTGGTTAAACCTATAATTAAGATAAGAATGTGTTGTAAAAGGTTTTCAAAGGCTAAATGTGTATTTTCTAACATGGTAAACGAATGTGTTGAATGAGTGGTTTTCAACAAAAATACTTTTGTGCAGTGGATAAAATAAAAAGGGTGATTTCGGTAAAAATATTATTTATGTCAAATCAAGTGTAGGGGTTTCAAGGATTGAACCGTGTACGTTAAATAAAGCGAGAAATACTAAAATGAGGAAAAATGATGTCTTCTATAAGATTGAGGTAAAATTAATCTGGATAAATCGAGGTTTTCGAAAATAAAACTATTTTATGCATATATATATAAAGGAGGAGAGACTTTTGATATTTCCCAACTGATGGTTGAGATTGAAAGTTGTTGAGTTTGCTCTTTATCAATTGACGACTCAGATTTAATGTATTTAAGGATTCACGATGCTACACATGGTACAAGTCTAACGGTTGAGAAGGATTACGTGAAAAATTAATAAAATTACGTAGAGTCTCTGTACACATTTTTTACTCAGGTATTCATAAGGCTCAAGAAAATGTCCCTCTCATTTCTGTTCAGTCCACTGCCACCCACATTCTCATCCCTCTCCTGCACACCGCATAGCTCAGTCGGTTGATAGCAACACCGGATAAAGCCTTCACTATTTTTTCTTTCCTAACATGTTAACGCTATTTTTTGCAAATCTGTAAGCACCACCGGGTAAAGACTTCGCTGTCTTTTCATTAACCCGGAGAAAGAGGGTTTATCCATGTTTGAAAGGACTTTTGGTTTTTGGCCGATAGATAGAAACACCGGGTACATATATCTTTTCTTTTTTTCTTAAATTTATTTTGAAGGGTCTAACGTCTGTAGGTGACTCCGATGAGGAATATTGGCATGGTGGGGTTTTGTCATAATATCCCATCTTTGGATGTGTTCTCAATAATCATAAGAAATTGGTATAAGACCTTTCTCTCTCTCTATCTCTATCTCTCAAACCCTCACTATTCGATGAGCCTTATTCTATATTCGAAAGAGAACTATCTCACCTAATTAAACTTATTTTTTATATTAATGTGTTGAAATCTTTTTGATTGCAGATAAGGTTAAAAATATTTTACTGTCCATAGTGTTCAATGCCTTTTGAGACTCAATACAATGATAGGGTACATACGCCAGACGCGAGGGTCAATCACGTGGTGCCACCTGAGGTGGAGTGTATCTTGGGAGAAGGAGAGATTGGATGGTGAGATGGTGTAGAGGGTGGAGTAGAGTTATTTTATGGGGCTATGTCGGTGAACCGAAGGTTTTTTAAGATTTGTTGATTTTTTTATGTTGATTTTAGCATCTAAAAACCATAGTGTTTGCTGCCATGTATCGATTGTATTCCTTTTGTATCTCTATTTAGGAATAGTGGAGATCTGATTTATGCATTTTGTATCGATTTTTAGTATCTCTAGTTTCTTCAAGAACTAAAAATGTCATTTTGATTCCATTGTAGAGTTTTCAGTTGTTGTTTGACCAATTTTTTTATTCATTTATGTGTACACATCTTCAACAAAGTCCATGTTGACACATGGATGTTTAACCTCATTGATGATGGGGTTATCACTATCAAGTTTTATGATTATTACAGGTTTAACATATGTGTAGGTTCGGCTTCAGCATCAACTCATATGCACTGTGTGCGTGGTGTGAGCCTATGGGTTTACACTTAACAATTATCGGTGAAAATGGGTTGTATTAGGTGAGGTTTCCCAGTTAAAATGGGTTTACCCTTCATCGTCTATGGAAAATGGAAGTTTGGTTTTGGTATTTTTTTAATTTAATTTTTTTATGTAGAAACTCATTAAACATTAAACGAGTGAAAGTAACACAATGCTTTCAAGGTGTAATCAAGTCAGATCAGGGAGTATTGTTATTGCTAAAGTGAGGCATTAGCTTATATATGTTCATGTAAGTTATTTTGATAGTCTTTGTGACTAAAGTTTGATAAATGTGACTATGTGGATAACTGAAGTTTTGGTAATGTGAAAAATAATTTATGGAAATTTTATATTTCGAGCTAGGTTCTAATACTACATGATATTTGTAGTATTTAAAAAAAATACTGGAATTAAAATATTTTAGAAAATTTTCAGGGTTTAATTATTGATTTGTGAAAGATCAGATTTGGTGGTGATGGTTTCAAACTTATGTCTGTGTATATGTCAAAATCAACGAGTAGGAAGAAGAGAATGATGTGATCTCTATAAGAATAGATTGGATATTGGCTCATGGCTCAAAGACCTTTATTGAAAATTGAATTTTTTATTGTTGAATTTATGATTACCTACATTCAGATAATTTTCATTCTCATTGTTGAGTTAGCTCAATGTAAAGTTTCCACTTGTTTCAAGTTAAATATTTTCAGTTTTATGAAAAAAGTTCGTATTTATAAAAAAAGTTTTATTTTAACTTTTTTATAATACTTTTTATTTATAAAAAAACTCGCAACCATTAACTTTTTTAAAAAATTATAAAATAAATTGTATCATAAAATAGTTATAGATAAATTTTATTTAGACTCCACTCCAATGTTTATAAAGTTATAAGGGCACTTTAAGTAGAGGGTGAAACAAACTAATGGATTTGTAACATCGCCATACATTTTCGCGTCGAATAATTAAGTTTAAATGACCTTATATTAAAAAGTGTTATGTAATTGGCGACACGTTTTAAATGCAAAATATCATGGTAACATATTTATCACGGGAATATATTTATCGTGGGGCCATCGGAATGAGTACAAAATATCACGAGAACAAATTTTTTTCCGTTCTAATGGCACGGGTACACCCTAGTGTGTGTGTGTGTGTGTGCATATATATAATAAGGAGTAGAATTTTGGTTACTATTCCATAAGTTGATAACTTAAGTATAGGTGAGGATGAAGCCACCTAGGAAAGAAATGAAGGGTGAGATCAACATATACGCAATAATGTTATATACCTTACCACACTTCATTTTCTACTCTAACTGTATTTACCATTTTATCCCATTAAAATTTATTCCCCCCCCCCCCCCCCCCCATTTTACACTTTCAAATTTTACTTTAATTCAAATATGAGGGTTAGTTTTGTAACACACCAAAAAAGGAGACGTGATTTCATTTAGTATTTTCTAACATCCCGACCATAAGAATCTCGCCTCTTTGCTACTTTAATTTGAATTTTTTTCAAGAGCCACACATCTAGACTCCCATTTCTCTCTCTAACCAGCACCATCTCTCCAAACCTGCTGTACGAGCTGAAGGACGAAGCACGTCGTCAATTCATCGGCTAAACCAACTGTAATCCCCCGTATTTTCATGGCTTTTAAATTTAAGGATTTCTTAAATTTAATTGAGATAAATTAATTTAATTTTAATCCGGAATGTTGTTTTAAATATTTACTAGCGTGACGAGAGTTAGTAATTATTGGAAATTTGTTATTTGTTGAATATTACTGGATGAGTATAGTAATATATGATATTTATTTTTATAATATTGTCACGTGTGAATAAAATGACAATTGTGTAAATTTAAGTCGGGACGTGCCTGTGTCGTGTCGGGACTAAATGTGGATTAATAAAAGTGAATATTTTATAAGTTGTTCGTATGGTCGTTTTGAGTGCGCCAACGCGTCCGAAAGGGTCGAGATAGTCTATACCCGGGGGTTTAGTTTGGGTCTCGGGGCGTTTTTAGGCCTAATTAGTACCCCGGGAGGGCGTTTTGGACATTTTGCAATTATGGGTAATTAAACCAACGAATTTTATAGGGTTATATCAGGTGGGAAATGTCATCTTTTAGGGTTAACACAACCTAATTCTAATGACGTCCATTGGAGAGGAAGAGGGAAGCTCTCCAAGGAGTTCTAGGCCAAGAACACCTCCGATTGCACCGCTGTCACCACCAACGCGTAGATCACGCGACGGGGAACAACCACATCAAAATCGTTCGCAAATCAGAACTGAGAATTTTCCAGGCAAGTATCTATCTTTCTTTTATCAAGTTAGTGCATCCTTTTATGTTAGTCTTAGGTTGATTAGATTAATATTCTTGAAGAAAAAACATAAATTGGTGACATAAATTGCATGTTATAATGTTAGAAATCATATTTCTGGAAACCCATTTCACATAAAGAGGATGAGCCACGAAATTCCATGATATTAGAGATAGAAAATCTGGAAAAAGAATGAAAGAGATTAAGTTAAAGGAAAGATTAGGGTTTATAAGAATTATGTAGAATTTTCCCTTTTTAACCCATAATTCTTGAAGAAAATTCGCATGTGTTACGTAGGAAATCGTTTAAATGGGTATACAACACTTATAGTATAATTGATTGGGAGTTTGGGACTGTAACATGATGATTTGGAGGAGTGTGGGGTGAGAATCCCATAACTGGGTTGGCTGCAGAATCTGCATAACTGCTTGATCGATCGATCGAGCCTAGAGCATCGATCGATCGAAGGTTCGATCGATCGACCCCTTTCATCGATCGATCGACCCTCCTGGGAAAAACTACATTTTTGCTCGTGTTAGCTTAATCCGATTTTATGCATAGTAAACCTTGGTTAGGGTTGCTAGAATATAATGGAACATAAAGAGGACCAGTAGGGTCAAGAGAAAAATCCCATAAAGTGGAACTTTAATGTGTGGAAGTAAAGGGTAAATGGGGAGACTTTCAGACTTAAGAAATCTTACGTGTGGTGATTAAATAATCGGAACATCTATTAAGTTGGATTAGAAGGCAAGATAGGGCCTACTGAAATTTGCACTTAGATATAATAAATACTTCGAGAGACGAGAAGTGAGTTAAAAATGACTTAATTATGAGAATAAAAGGAATGAGGCCGTTTTATGATATAATTGAGTAATATGTGTAATAACGGACAATTATAATTTATGGGTGGTGAGCACACCTAATTTTAATAATGTGGATGTGCATATATATATATGATTGGGTGATTATGCATATATTATATCTGTGTGAAAAACATGCCCACGCTACTTGCTATCCCTGAGGTTGCCGCGCTGGGACGATCTTATCATGTGTTGCCTTATGGGGGATATTGACTCGTACCCTAGAAGATAGATATCCTTGGTACAGGCTATCAAAATGATAGTTCAGACGGTTCTAAGAGATGCGGGTATGTGCTTTCCTCTTAGAGACTTAGAATCTATGCTTCGCCTCATCGTGTTTGTGTATAGGTATCCTTGATACAGGCTATCGCAGCGATAGTTCAGACGGTCCTAAGAGACTTGGAACCTATACTTCGCCTCAATATTGTTTGAGTATGTGTTAATACAATTCGAGAGTGATTCCGACTTTGTATTCCCCTTAATATGAGTGATATGGGGTTTGGATAGTAGAGTATGCCCGCACCATAGATTTTATGTGGGGTGCTGTTAGTATATATATAATTTATGAGTGATTGGTATATATATACTTATATATGGAAGTCTAGCACCATAGATTTTATGTGGGGTGCTGTTGGTATATATATATATTATACGAGAAATAAATATATATATACGTGTAACTATATGAGAACTTTCTACTGAGTAAAATAGTAGTTAAGGAAAGTATGAAATTTAATCAGCTTCATTATAAGCATTCGGAACGTTATAATAATACGGAATTATTCTGAATAACGTAAGAATTCTTGAAGAGTTAGATTTTCTAAATGTGAATAGCATAACCTTAATTCCACGTGTTAAAACTTATGGAGAATAAGTTAGAGAGAGAGATGGGGTTCATTAGTACGATAGATGTGCACACTAGAAAAGAGGTGAGAATTCTCAAGAGAGGGTCGCATACTAATATGACTGTTGCATTAGCCGGTAGCATTTTAAATACTTGCTAAACTATTTTTTTAAACTGCTTCACATTCGGGCTCTGACCCGTTTGTTGTCACCTCTTCTCTCTTGTGTATATATATATATGTATTACAGGTGCCCAGCCACAGGGGCGTCTTACTTGGAATTCTTGGGATGGAACGCGCTGTAGCTTTTGTGGGAGTTGCAGGCCATTGATTAGACGACCTCATTATTGACTCTACTCCTAGTTCGGTTTTATCCAGCAGGGGCATGTGTCGCCCTCTTTATATTATTTAGTTGGTATTGTCAGAGACTGTAATTCTTTTTACTTCCAGCATCTTTATTTCGGGATTTATTATTGTCAGGATGTTTTCCTTTAGTGTTTTAAATGTTGGGATTATTTATTGATGGTTCAATTCTGGAATGTTCATTACTATTCTCATTATTATTGTGGGACTCTTAAAAATGTAAATGGCTAAAGGTTTTATAATTGGATTTAATAGAATGGAAATAAGGTTTTAAATGGTTTTGACACTTAGCTTAATTATTTTGGGTGTTTAAATTGGAAAAGTATTTTTACGACAGTGATGCTAAGAATGAACCAACTGCTCACCTTGATTTTAATTTAATAAAGGAGTGATCGCCCGGTATTTAATTGGGCGGGGTGTCACAGGTGGTATCAGAGCATCAGGTTCTAGTGTCCTTAGGATCTGTACGGCTTATTATGCTTTCAGCGTTGCTTTGTTTGTCATAGAGCCCTATGTTTAGGATTGTCGATTCCTTAGACGAGATTTCGTTCTCCTGCTATGATGTGTATACAATAGTGAATTCTAATTTCGTTCGGATGTGTGCGTGTGCCGAGCGATGACGGATATCAGAAGAGGACCGTTAAGCGTACATCAGGAGGCAGGGCTCAGTTGAGATTATGAAATATATCCAAGGATGATGACCGTAGTCGAGGTCACCTCCATTATGGCACGAGAAGCCACGACTAGAAAGGCGACTAAGGTGCAGCAATGATTTTCAAATGCTGTTATAGTCAAATGAGGTGCGAGGGTAAACTTACCCAACGTATTAAAAAAAAAACGTGTAGAGACTGTCAGTGGGAAATTTTAGAAACGCGAAAATTGTATGTGTTTACCAAAGGAGGTAAAGTATCCAAAGGCTTAAATATAGGATGGAGTGTGGCAAACTGAAACTAAAAATTTAGAGAAAATTTTCTTGGCTTTCGGGACGAAATTTTAATGGTTGGAGTCAACCAAAAATTTTAGAAGTGGAATGCTATGCCTATAGGAGAACCTTAGGTACAGTGTTGACCGTATGTTCCTTCCTCAACTGTTCAGGATGAGAAGCAAACGTGGTTCTGAACTCATCGCAGGAGGGCAAGACAGAAGTCCAATTGTGGATATGAATCTTAACCGTTAGCGAATTTTGTATCGAAAGATGTAGATACAAGTGGGGGAAACAACTCCGAGTGGGAGATCGACACGTAGTATAGTTGATAACACTCAAAGAAGTAATTTTGATGGACGGTTGATTCAGAGGTTGACAATGTCATATTTTGTCAATATAGATGATAACACTTCTTTGTGGGGGAAGTTAAAGAAATCGAAAAATTTGAATAAGACTGAATACAACGGTGGTGGTATAGCACCACAAGAGGATGCGGATACACATCAGGGAAACCATTTAAATGCTGCAGATAGTTAAATTCTTACCAAGTGATGGTAAATTCAGTAAGTACTATTATAGATAGTAACATGATCTTTATGGCCTAAAAAGCTAAGGGAACAATCGGGATGGCTAACGGGAATCGAGTTTACTAAAGTCCGAGAGAAGGACAATCCTAACCTGGTTAGCAGTACAGGTGATAAGTGGATTATGTGTTGAGATATTTTGGTGCGGAGTGAAATTGCTCGCGATAATATGATCCAAAGTGAGAAAAAGGGACAAGAATACGGTGCCTAGTAAGACAACGATTAAAAATAACTTTGTTTTGGTTTGGGCAGACGTTTTACGTCTGAAAACCATTTGCGCAGTCAAGACGATTGCCAGGATGGAAGTGTAAATTGTATCCTCAGAGGATGCGACGTGTTTATGTGACACGAGCGAGTCACTATATTTTGTTCCTTGCTAGTTTAGCATGTGAGACGAGCTTAATGCATATAATTATGAATGTTACTATTATGTGAATATTTTTCCCTAGTGTAGCGGGATTTTTTTTTCTTTAGTGCTATCCGCGGAGGATGAATGAGTATATTAACAGTGTTTTATAATTTATTGAGGTTACTCGTTGTAGTGATGCGATACACGAGTATGATATTATCTTTGTTAAAATGTTATAGAAATGGGTAATATGATAGAGGGAATTTATTGCAAGGCTATCGGAGTAGTTGCATTGGTGCAACATGTTTTATGTTTGTTTTGGTGAGGCTTTACCTGTAAGAAGGTTGGACTTGCACTTATATTATCTATCCAAGAGACTTCGGAGGAGATAGTGGGCTCGAGATATTCGATGCCAATGTATGTATAGACTTTGTCAGTATGATTCGGTATGTATCGGGACTTACCGTTGAGCGAAAAGATTTGACGCAGTGTTATGTTTAGCACTCCGTACTTAGTGATAGGAAGAGTGCATTGTTATATTTATCCTTTAGAGATGTGGGAGTTAGTAGTTATACCCCTATTATTAGGGAAGGGAATTTCGAGAATTCCGATCGTATGTATCTGAGGTTTATAGAATGTAATTACCATCAACCAATACGGTAGTGAAATTGGTGAAACGTTCTTTATTAAGCATAATTACGGGAGAAATTGTAACTTTTCTGTCAAGGGACGGAATAAAGGGGTATATACTATGGACGGAGGACCTAACGGATTTCGATAACCGACAATACTAGGCAGTAGTGTATCGGGGGGGTTCCTTGTTTGGATTTCGCTTTGCGAGACATCTCACGCATGAAACTTAGTATAAGGTTGGAAATAGGGAGACGTCTGGTCACTATTCCATGTGTTCGGTACCCTGGTCAAATGGGATCAAGTAATTATGTATGTATGTTGGAAGTTGAATTTTTTCTTAAAGCTATTGGAAGCCGGATCTTATGGTAAGAAAGCATTGAAAGTTACCCCACGAGTTGAGGGGTGGAACGATGATAAGGAAGATTTAAAATTTTGATTTTTTTAGTGTGATTAGAGTGTTGTAATCACGCTGCAAGCACCAGGGAAAACAAAGAATTTGTTTATTAGTATGGAGCGTATGTGATGCTTACGCTAGTATGCCCTGTTTAGAGGGTGTGTAGACATCCTGGTTAACTGATGTTAAAACTCGTCGTCCGAGATGAAGGGGCGTGGCAATGGACGTGTGGAAAATGTGTTGGTGGGGCTAACAGAAGGAAGTGGAAGTGATATAGTGGATTAAACGTCACATGAGGGGCGATAATCCATACATAGGTGTGTAATTAGAATAGCACACCCAAATTTGAATTGGAAGACGGTGGGAAGTCATTTAAGAAGAGTATTCCTTGAATGGAGCAGAATTAAATGATTATGAAGAACACTCGGAGCGGAGTTGTTAGTAGGAAAGTATGAGAGCGACTTGCACATACAAAGGGTGATGATGTTAGTATAGTATAAGAGATCTAGAAGTGCGCTTCGTGGAGAGAAGAGCACGGGTGGAACTTTCGGCATACTACAAGGAAGGAAGGGGAGTATTACGTGTCACTTAATGTGAGACATTTCAAGGGAAGAATCAATGTTTAGCGAGACGTAGCGAGTAGTTTCTACATGTACTGCCCATAGGTAAGGTTTGGTTGAAAGAGGACAATCAACCAAAGAATTTTGTGTTTATCGAAAATTTCTGAAATTGGAAGAGGTTGGTAAAGTCGGTAAAGTTATGGGATGAGTTGCCATCTTCAATACAAGATCAAGGGTTTATCCCGAACATGTGAATTAAGTCACCGAGAAGGAAGTGATTGATGTTCCTTTGGGCTGGCTTACAATATTAACTAGTATGCCCCAGACTTCCTTTGAAAGGAAGGATCACGCCAGTGCATGGTCCGGCGCAGTATAAATTTCTGAATCGGGATGAGATTGGTGAATCCCACCTTTGATATGGGGTTTCAGGAACCAGCGGAGATAAGATTTAGTTTCGAGTAGGATGTATCACCCTTAGCCAGGGAATAAGCGCATGGTGATTAAAGATTAGTGGAGCCACGTGAAGGAGATTTTGGAATCTTGGTACGATGATTTCAAGAATACTCTGTAGAAGCGCTCATACCTGTTTGTCGCGTACGAGGTACTTATTAAGGTTTTGTTATGGAAGAACCTCGACTATTCTCCTTCCGTATGTTTAGAGGAGAGTAGATAATCAGAATTTTTGGATCGGTCGAGAAAATATCCGATAACTATGGTGGAATTCCACGACTGTTTTAGGCAGTCAGGAGTGGTCAAATGTTCGTATGATCTTCTCATAATGGGATTTTTGTGTATGAACAAATACGAGTAGTTTGTCATGTAGTGAGGTGCGGCCTCCTAATGATAGTGAGATAAGGAAATTATAACGTATAGGCGTGACCTATGCGAATGTTGTCGGGTGGGAGCACAACGCGAAGTGTCTCCAATGAGAATGTAAAACAATGTTGCTGTGAGGAAAAAGCTATAGTGATTGAACGTCGTACTATGTAGATAGTTTGCGTACTGACAAGGATATCCAGAATTGTGCTACCTGGTAGGCCTTATTTTCCGAATTTCGGGACGAAATTCCGTTATTAGGGGGGAAGTATGTAATACCCCGTATTTTCATGGCTTTTAAATTTAAGGATTTATTAAATTTAATTGAGATAAATTAATTTAATTTTAATCCGGAATGTTGTTTTAAATATTTACTAGCGTGACGAGAGTTAGTAATTATTGGAAATTTTTTATTTGTTGAATATTACTGGATGAGTATAGTAATATATGAGATTTATTTTTATAATATTGTCACGTGTGAATAAAATGACAAATGTGGAAATTTAAGTCGGGACGCGCTTGTGTCGTGTCGGGACTAAATGTGGATTAATAAAAGTGAATATTTTATAAGTTGTTTGTATGGTCGTTTTGAGTGCGTCAACGTGTCCGAAAGGGTCGAGATAGTCAGAAAAGTATACCCGGGGGTTTAGTTTGGGTCTCGGGGCGTTTTTAGGCCTAATTAGTACCCCGGGAGGGCGTTTTGGACATTTCGCAATTATGGGTAATTAAACCCACGAATTTTATAGGGTTATATCAGATGGGAAATGTCATCTTTTAGGGTTAACACAACCTAATTCTAATGACGGCCATTGGAGAGGAAGAGGGAAGCTCTCCAAGGAGTTCTAGGCCAAGAACACCTCCAATTGCACCGCCGTCACCACCAACGCGTAGATCGTGCGACGGGGAACACAACCACATCAAAATCGTCCACAAATCAGAACTGAGAATTTTCCAGGCAAGTATCTATCTTGCTTTTAACAAGTTAATGCATCCTTTTATGTTAGTCTTAGGTTGATTAGATTAATATTCTTGAAGAAAAAACATAAATTGGTGACACAAATTGCATGTTATAATGTTAGAAATCATATTTCTGGAAACCCATTTCACATATAGAGGATGAGCCACAAAATTCCATGATATTAGAGATAGAAAATCTGGAAAAAGAATGAAAGAGATAAAGTTAAAGGAAAGATTAGGGTTTATAAGAATTATGTAGAATTTGCACTTTTTAACCCATGATTCTTGAAGAAAATTCGCATGTGTTACGTAGGAAATCGTTTAAATGGGTATACAACACTTATAGTATAATTGATTGGGAGTTTGGGACTGTAACATGATGATTTGGAGGAGTTTGGGGTGAGAATCCCGTAACTGGGTTGGCTGCAGAATCTGCATAACTGCTTGATCGATCGATCGAGCCTAGAGCATCGATCGATCGAAGGTTCGATCGATCGACCCCTTTCATCGATCGATCGACCCTCCTGGGAAAAACTACATTTTTGCTCGTGTTAGCTTAATCCGATTTTATGCGTAGTAATTCTTGGTTAGGGTTGCTAAAATATAATGGAACATAAAGAGGACCAGTAGGGTCAAGAGAAAAATCCCATAAAGTGGAACTTTAATGTGTGGAAGTAAAGGGTAAACGGGGAAACTTTCAGACTTAAGAAATCTTACGTGTGGTGATTAAATAATCGAAACATCTATTAAGTTGGATTAGAAGGCAAGAGAGGGCCTACAGAAATTTGCACTTAGATAAAGGAAATACTTCGAGAGACGAGAAGTGAGTTAAAAATGACTTAATTATGAGAATAAAAGGAATGAGGCCATTTTACGATATAATTGAGTAATATGTGTAATAACGGACAATTATAATTTATGGATGGTGAGCGCACCTAATTTTAATAATGTAGATGTGTATATATATATATATGATTGGGTGATTATGCATATATTATATCTATGTGAAAAACATGCCCACGCTACTTGCTATCCCTGAGGTTGTCGCGCTAGGACGATCTTATCCTGTGTTGCCTTATGGGGGATATTGACTCGTACCCTAGAAGATAGATATCCTTGGTACAGGCTATCAGAATGATAGTTCAGACGGTCCTAAGAGATGCGGGTATGTGCTTTCCTCTTAGAGACTTGGAATCTATGCTTCGCCTCATCGTGTTTGTGTATAGGTATCCTTGGTACAGGCTATCGCAGCGATAGTTCAGACGGTCCTAAGAGACTTGGAACCTATACTTTGCCTCAATATTTTTTGAGTATGTGTTAATACAATTCGAGAGTGATTCCGAATTTGTATTCCCCTTAATATGAGTGATACGGGGTTTGGATAGTAGAGTATGCCCGCACCATAGATTTTATGTGGGGTGCTGTTAGTATATATATAATTTATGAGTGATTGGTATATATATACTTATATATGGAAGTCTAGCACCATAGATTTTATGTGGGGTGCTGTTGGTATATATATATATATTATACGAGAAATAAATATATATATACGTGTAACTATATGAGAACTTTCTACTGAGTAAAATAGTAGTTAAGGAAAGTATGAAATTTAATCAGCTTCATTATAAGCATTCGGAACGTTATAATAATACGGAATTATTCTGAAAAACGTAAGAAATCTTGAAGAGTTAGATTTTCTAAATGTGAATAGCATAACCTTAATTCCACGTGTCAAAACTTATGGAGAATAAGTTAGAGAGAGAGATGGGGTTCATTAGTACGATAGATGTGAACACTAGACGAGAGGTGAGAATTCTCAAGAGAGGGTCGCATACTAATATGACTGTTGCATTAGCCAGTAGCATTTTAAATACTTGCTAAACTATTTTTTTAAACTGCTTCACATTCGGGCTCTGACCCGTTTGTTTTCACCTCTCCTCTCTTGTGTATATATATATATGTATTACAGGTGCCCAGCCACAGGGGCGTCTTACTTGGAAT
Organism: Sambucus nigra; assembly: GCA_949130495.1. Taxonomy (NCBI): domain Eukaryota; kingdom Viridiplantae; phylum Streptophyta; class Magnoliopsida; order Dipsacales; family Adoxaceae; genus Sambucus; species Sambucus nigra. The sequence goes on from OX422216.1 coordinate 203,422,962, forward strand.
TCTTGGGATGGAACGCGCTGTAGATTTTGTGGGAGTTGCAGGCCATTAATTAGACGACCTCATTATTGACTCTACTCCTAGTTCGGTTTTATCCAGCAGGGGCATGTGTCGCCCTCTTTATATTATTTAGTTGGTATTGTCAGAGACTGTAATTCTTTTTACTTCCAGCATCTTTATTTCGGGATTTATTATTGTCAGGATGTTTTCCTTTAGTGTTTTAAATGTTGGGATTATTTATTGATGGTTCAATTCTGGAATGTTCATTACTATTCTCATTATTATTGTGCGACTCTTAAAAATATAAATGGCTAAAGGTTTTATAATTGGATTTAATATAATGGAAATAAGGTTTTAAATGGTTTTGACACTTAGCTTAATTATTTAGGGTGTTTAAATTGGAAAAGTATTTTTACGACAGTGATGCTAAGAATGAACCAACTGTTCACCTTGATTTTAATTTAATAAAGGAGTGATCGCCTGGTATTTAATTAGGTGAGGTGTCACACCAACTGGCTCCATATGACCCCCAACATCAAGGCACCATCGATCGCCAAAAATAGTGATGGGTTTGGTGGATTTGGGGTGCCTGTGAGGGGTTTTGTTGGGATTTCAGGCACACCTACGTTCGCATGGGGTTTCAAGAAATGGTGATGGGTTTCCATATGGTTTTAGGTAATTTCTTACTTTGGGAACACATGGTTTTCAATTTTTATTTATGAAATTCCTACGATTGTTTAGATTCTATGCATTTGTGTTCTTTTACCCTCTCACACAAATTTTCACAGATCTAATTGAAAAATGCAGGTATACTGTCTTAGGCGATTTTTTTCTGTCACGGTATGTAACGAGTTTCCACTTTATCTTTCATATTATTATTCTTTTTGGTTTTTGATTGTGTTGCTTTTCAGGACTGAAATGAAATACCATTTTCACAGGAAAAGGTATGAATTTTTTCATTTAGATTTAAACTTTCTTGAAACATTTGGTTTATTTTTTTGGTGAAATCAGTTTTTTTGGGATTAATTACTGATAAATTTAATCCATTGTGTTAATATGTTTGCATTTATCTATTTTTTTGTAGATATTTATATAATCAGTCTCACTCACATTTTTCTCTCTCTACATAATTTTGGCGTTATGTTGATGTATTTGGGGTTCAAAGTCTCCACTATGTCTACTCTATCTTTGTGTATATGTATTTTCTAAGAATTTTTAGTGGTTGGTTTATGTATTTTCTCTTATGTTTTGTTTTGTTTGAGGGTTGTTTTTTCAACATGGTATCTTTTTTGCCTTGAATTAGTGTGCGTATACTACATCTTTCTCAAATTTTAGATGTAAATGATATTTGAACTATATGGTCTTCTCACCCAAATTATTTTTAAAAGCATTGTGTTAACCCAATTTTTTAGATCATGTTAACCCCATCTTCATACCTTTTTGAAGTTATTTGCAATTCCACGGCTTCTCTGAAAGATCCACGTGAAAATTTTGGGCTAAAGATGTTATCTACAGGTGCTCCAGATTGTATCTGGAGATTAAAATCTATAGATGCTCCAGATTGTAAGTGTAGTTAGAGATTAACTATAGCAGGTGTCCACATTGTAAGTGCAGTTCTATTCTCTCCCCCCGACACATACACACACGCGCGCGCGCACAAAAAAACATGGGTATTTCATAACATCGAGATCTCATAAATGGCAGCTATTGGCATATTAAATAGACTCCAGGATATTGGAAGTTTTTGGCATATTAAAGAGACTCGGGACGTTCCACCAAGTGAGATCTCAAAAATGGCATACAAAGCTTTTTAGTAGTACATAAGTCTTCAAGTGCTTCAACAGACGTTCCTGACAGTAGAGTCTGCAGATTTCCCACTAGCTTAGGGACATCTGTCTTGACGATGTCTAAATCACCATTTGGGACGTAGTTCCTGAGGCCAAAGAAGGGCTCTGGTGTGTTGTGATTGCACTCGGAGTTAGAAGTCTCCTGTTCACGGCCTGCCTCATTTGAAGGTCTCTGATATTCAACATTTAGAGTATTGTTTTGGTTCAGATTTATTGTTTTGTTCATTTCTAGCACATAAATTGGTTCAGTTTTAGTGTTTTTACAGTGGATATTTATATTTTTAGGACTTCACTTCAAATTTTAGGGATTTTTATAAAAACATTTGTTTCTTTGTGTTTTCCGTTTTTGTTGGATAGTAGCGGTAGTAAAATCATGAATAGCTAGTCATTATCATAGTATTCATTTTGTTTATGAATAAGTATGCATTATCTATGTCTCATTTTGATGACCTATGCCAAATCTCTGTCCCATTTAATGGCCTTCATTTTCCAAATCAATGTCATTGATTCTCACATTAATGGTAGTGATACCTATTGATCCTGGACATTGTTTGATGTATTTTTAAACAGGAACATGAACTATTGTTTACTAATTTTTGACAGGAGCACAACATAACTATTTCATATTCACACACACACACACACACACACACACATGCATATATGTGCATACACGTGCAAAGGTACACTCCTTCAATCTCTTACACATTCACACACACACACACACACACACACACATGCACATGTACACTCCTTAAATCTCTTACACACACACACATGCACACACAGATCTATGATTTTCACATACATGCACAAAGATCTGAGTTTCATATTAGATTTTTCAATTATACACGTATAATGTTTTTAACATTTAATTGTTGTTTGGTGATTGTTTTTCTTGAAACCACCTACTATTTTGAACTGTTATTACAGGGAAGGGACTTTATATTAGGTATCTATGTTATGTTCTATATAACTTATTAAAAGTTTGCGATAAAAGTCTTAAATATTAAAAAAATTCTATCACTATATATAGATTGGGGGTTCTTTATGCAATAAAAGTGTAGGAGGGTAGTGAGACTGGGGTCTATGAATAACTGGAAAGGGTGAGGCGTGACCCACTCCAATGGACGCTGCCTGCAAGGTCTTCAAGGTCTCCTGGTGCAACTTCTGAAGAAAACTTCTCTTTCTGGTAACAATGGAACTCAAGCTTCAACTCACTCCCTGCAAGAAGATGAACTTTCACAGCAAAAATAGTAATTTTCTCAAGGGAAACACCTGAGAGTGATGGCTGTCAGTGGGGAGTGAAGGAACAAGGCACTCAGCACTAAGAGAATGAGCAGGGAGAGAATACTAGGTAGGTCTGGCTATATTTTAGCAGAGTAACAGTGCAATTTCTATTGTCTATCTCTATCTATCTATGACCTTGCCCAGGGGTCCTATTTATAATTGGGCACTAAGGCTGGGTTGGCACTTTTGGTGCCAAAACTTAGAGGATTGGTGAGGGACAAAGTCTACAGTGTACTATTTGTCCCTACCTGCAGGCAGTTCTCCAGTCCCCTCTGGCAGATGCCCCCTGGCGCCGACCAAAGTTCAAAAGCAAATATGTCTTCTAATGGAGACAAAATATCTGATTTGCTAAATATATTTTGAAACGGTAACTTTGATACAAACTTTGTAAACTTGAGGGGGGGGGGGGGGGGTCTCGAGGACCACCTCCTCTAAAATATTTGCAAGCTTGAGGGGGGTCTCGAGGACCCCCTTCTAAAATAATTTTTCTTGAGAGGGGTTTAGAGGACCCTCTCCTCTAAAATCATTTTATAAAAAGTTCTTTTCTTGTGAGCAGCCAGCCCTTTGGCTGCTCACTTCACTTGTGACTAAGTGTGAGGTGTGTGAGGACTGGGTGACCCTAGGGTCTCCTACTAGTATTCTCTCAATCCTATAGTGATAAGTGGTTGACCTTGCTCAACATACCTTGTCCCTCAATCGCCAAGCCAAAACTCCCGGGAGGTCCCAACGCGCCTGTTCGAGCCCTGCTTGCTCGACTAAGCAACCTGTACAAGAAAGTAAAGTGTTAGTGATGTTGTTCATTTAGAGACTGATGTTTCATGATGAGGAGTTGCTTGTGATAGCTACTCCCTCAATATGAGTTTCTGCCAAAACCCTTGTAGCGTAACTTCTCGAATAACATTTCTGCAGTGACCCTTGCTGTAGTGGCGCTGACGCTTGCAGTAGCGCTGACCCTGGTGGCGCTGACCCTTGCAGCGGTGTTGACACTTGCAGCGGCGCTGACACTTGCAGCGGCGCCGACACTTGAGGCGGCACTGACCCTTGCATCGGCGCAAACACTTGCAGCGGCACTGGTCCTTGCAGCGGCGCAGACACTTACAGCGGCGCTGGCGCTTGAAGCGGCGCTGACCCTTGCAGCGGCGCAGAAACTTGCAGCGGCGCTGACCCTAGTGACGCTGACTCTTACAGCGGCGTTGAAATGTGCAGCGGCGCTGACAGTGGCAACGGCGCTGACACTTGAAGCGGCGCTGACCCTTGAAACAGCGCTGACACTTACAGTGGCGCTGATCCTTGCAGTGGCGTAGACACTTGCAGCGGCGCTGGCACTTGAAGTGGCGCTGACCCTTACAACGGTGCCGACACTTGCAGCGGCGCTGGCCCTTGCAATGGCGCAGACACTTGCATCGGCGCTGGCACTTGAAGTGGCGTTGAACCTTGCGGCGGCGCAGACCCTTGCAGCGGCGCAGACACTTGCAGCGGTGCTGGCACTTGAAGCGGTGCTGACCCTTGCGGCGGCGCAGACACTTGCAGCGGCGCTCACCCTTGCAGTGGCGCTGACCCTAGTGACGCTGACTCTTGCAGCGGCGTTGACACTTGCAGCGGCGCTGTCACTTGAAGCGGCGCTGACCCTTGAAGCGGCGCTGACGCTTGTAGCGACGCTGACGCTTGCAGAGACGCTGACGCTTGCAGCGATGCTGATGCTCGCAGCGGCGCTGACGCTCGCAGCGGCGCTAACACTTACAGTGGATCGCCGCTCGGTGCTGACACTTTCAGCAACGCTGACCCTTGAAGAGGCACTGGCGCTCGCAGCAGCGCTGATGCTCGCAGTGGCGCTGACACTCGCAGCGGCGCTGACACTTTCAACGGCGCTGACACTTACAACGGCACTGACACTTTTAGTGACGCTGACCCTTGCAGCGGCGTAAATACTTACAGTGGCGCTGGCACTTGAAGCGGCACTGACCCTTACGGCGGCACGGACACTTGCAGCGGCGCAGACACTTGCAGCGGCGCTGGCACTTAAAGCGGCGCTGACCCTTGCGACGACGCAAACACTTGCAGCGGCACTGGCGCTAGTGACGCTGACTCTTGCAGCGGCGCTGGCACTTGAAGCGGCACTGACCCTCCCAGCGACGCTGACGCTCGTAGCGGCGTTGACGCTCGCAGCGGCCTTGGGGGTTCCTGCTGAATATGAGTTTCTGTCGGGACCCTGGGGTGGTTCCTTCTCAATTATGCATTTCTGCCGGGACCCTAGGTGGGTTCCTTCTTAATACGAGTTTTTGTCGTGTCCCTGGGAGGTTCCTGCTCAATATGAGTTTCTGTCGGGACCTTAGGGGGTTCCTGCCCAATATGAGTTTCTGCCGGGACCCCAGGGGGGTTCCTGCTCAATATGAGTTTCTGTCGGGACCCCGAGTTTCTTCTCAGTATTTCTAATAAAATAATATTTTTACTTTTTTTATAGGTAGATACCCTTCTACATTAGCCCCTCGTGCAAAAAAAAATTTAGGTTGGGTAGACCAAAAAAGCTTTGTAAGCCATAAAGTCGATTTTTATTTTTTTATTTTGGGGGACCCTAGGGTTCCTTCATCATTCCCCCTTAGGGTCATTAAATGTCCTGACACTTCATCCCAAGTTTTGTAGATGAGGCCACTTATAGTGGACCTCCTTATCTGGGTATCAACTTAGGCGGAGGGATTACTCGCGGTGAGCCCCTCGCTCTTGGCCTACTTCTGTGGCCTTTTTTCTAGGGCGTAGGGGTTGCGCGCCGTGAGCCCCTCACCCTTGGCCTTCTTCTGTGGCCTTCCATCTTGGGCGGAAGGGTTGCTCGTGGTGAGCCCCTCGCCCTTGGCCTTCTTCTGTGACCTTCTATCTTGGGCGGAGGGGTTGCTCGCGGTGAGCCCCTCGCCCTTGGCCTTTTTCTATGGCCTTCTATCTTGGGCGGAGGGGTTGCTCGCGGTGAGTCCCTCACCCTTGGCCTTCTTTTGTGTCCTTCCATCTTGGGCAGAGGGGTTTCTCACCGTGAGCCTCTCGCCCTTGGCCTGCTTCTGTGGCCTTCCATTTTGGGCAGAGTGGTTGTTCGCGCTGAGCCCCTCGCCCTTGGCCTTATTCTGTGGCCTTCTTTCTTGGGCAGAGTGGTTACTCACGGTGAGTCCCTCGCCCTTGGCCTTCTTCTGGGGCCTTTCATCTTGGGCGGAGGGGTTGCTCGCGGTGAGCCCCTCACCCTTGGCTTTCTTCTGTGGCCTTCTATCTTGGGCGGAGAGGTTACTCGCAGTGGGCCCCTCGCCCTTGGCCTTCTTCTGCGGCATTTTATCTTTGGCGGCGGGGTTACTCGGTGGACCCCTCGCCCTTGGCCTTCTTTTGTGGCCTTCTATCTTGGGCGGAGGGGTTACTCGCGGTGGGCCCCTCTCCCTTGTCCTTTTTCTGCGACCTTTCATCTTGGGCGGCGGGGTTACTCGCGGTAAGCCCCTCGCCCTTGGGCCTTCTTCTGTGGCCTTCTATCTTGGGCGGAGGGGTTACTCGCGGTGAGCCCCTCACCCTTGGCCTTCTTCTGTGGCCTTCTATCTTGGGCGGAGGGGTTACTCACGGTAAGCCCCTCGCCCTGAGTTCTTTTCTGTAGCATTAAGTTTGGGAAGAGAGGGCACTCAAGGTGGATCCCCTCGCCCTAGGCTATTTTCTATCAAACTTGCAATCTTGGGCAGGTGGAGCCACTATAAGTGGATCCCCACACTCCATGCTATTTTACTATTTGTTCACTTGCTTGAGGACTTTTCAATATTAGCCCCCTCGTGCAGAAGTGTCTTGTAATGTCGAGAGACTTGTGCACAAAACTGTCGTACCTTTTATTTATACTTGGCAGTTGCTCAAGACTGTGAGCACTCTGGTGCCCTTGGATCCTTAGGTGCTAAACTCTCGCACTTTATATATATACTTGACGCTTACTCAAGACTGTGAGCGCTCCGGTTCCCTTAGAGCCTTAGGTGCTAAACTATCGCACTTTATATTTATACTTGGCATTTTCTCAAGACTGTGAGCGCTCCGGTGCCTTTGGAGCCTTAGGTTCTCATCTGGAGCACCTTACATTTGTACGTGGCATTTGCTCAAGACTGTGAGCATTCCGATGCCCTTGGAGCCTTAGGTGCTCAACTGGCGCACCTTATATTTATACTTGACGCTTGCTCAAGACTGTGAGCGCTCCGGTGCCCTTAGAGCCTTAGGTGCTAAACTGTCGCACTTTATATTTATACTTGGCATTTGCTCAAGACTGTGAGCGCTCCGGTGCCCTTGGAGCCTTAGGTGCTCATCTGGAGCACCTTACGTTTGTACGTGGCATTTTCTCAAGACTGTGAGCACTCCGATGCCCTTGGAGCCTTAGGTGCTCAACTGACCTTATATTTATACTTGGCACTTGCTCAAGACTGTGAGCGCTCTGGTGCCCTTGGAGCCTTACGTTTATACTTGGCATTTGCTCAATACTGCGAGCGCTCCGATGCCCTTGGAGCCTTAGGTGCTCATCTAGAGCACCTTATGTTTATACTTGGCACTTGCTCAATACTGCGAGCGCTCCGATGCCCTTGGAGTCTTTGGTGCTCATCTGGAGCACCTTATGTTTATACTTGGCACTTGCTCAAGACTGTGAGCACTCCGGTGCCCTTAGAGCCTTACGTTTAGACTTGGCATTTGCTCAATACTGTGAGCGCTCCGATGCCCTTGGAGCCTTAGGTTCTCATCTGGAGCACCTTCTGTTTATACTTGGCACTTGCTCAATACTGTGGGTGCTCCCATGCCCTTGGAGCCTTAGGTGCTAAACTGTCGCACATATACTTATACTTGGCAATTGCTCAATATTATGAGCGCTCCGATGCCCTTGGAGCCTTAGGTACTAAACTGTCATACCTTATATTTATATGTATATTTGGCACTTGCTCAAGATTGTGAGCGCTCTGGTGCCCTTGGAGCCTAAGGTGCTCATCCAGAGCACCTTATGTTTATATTTGGCCCTTTCTCAAAACTGTGAGCACTCTGGTGCCCTTAGAGTCTTAGGTACTAAACTTTCGTACCTTATATTTATACTTGGCAGTTGCTCAAGACTATGAGCGCTCCAGTGCCCTTGGAGCCTTAGGTGCTAAACTGTCGCACCTTATATTTATACTTGACACTTGCTCGAGACTGTGAGTGCTCCGGTGCCCTTGGAGCCTTGAGGCACAAAAACTGTCGTACCTTTTATATAATGGAAATGAATTCTTATCTTATTTGCGCCTTCATTTTCTGTGTTATGTTAAGATATGCTTTTATTGTTTTGTGAAACCTCTTTATTCTGCGAAGTACCCACTTATGGACTAGTGCTGCTCCCTTTTTCCTGTGGGAGTACTTGCTTATAATTGTGCATGTTAATTGAAGCATAACTGCATGTATTTCTGTGGGACTTCCTGTTCTATGCCTATTATTTTCCTCAATAATTTTTTTAATATTTGAATCAAAACAAAACTTAGAGGGAGGTTGAGTCCACTCAACATTTAAAAAAAAAATTTGATTCATAACTTATAGGGGGGTGAGTCCCCTCAACATTTTTTTGAAATTTGATTCATAACTTTGAGGGTTGAGTCCCCTCAACTTTTTTTCAACATTTATATCGAAACATAATTTAGAGGAGTTTGAGTCCCTCAACATTTTTTCAAAGTTTTGGGCAAGATCCTCTACTTTTTTTCTTTGGCTCGAAATTTTTTACAACTTCTAGTCCTCAACTAGATTTTTATGTTACTTTTTTTTTGTACTGTTTGGACATAGTTATTTCTCATTTTGGGTTCCTCCCCCACTTACTTTTTTAAACCCATGCTACTTCTTTTTACTTGCAAAAAGTATTTGCTAGGATGCAACATTTGCTACAGAGTAATCCATACGATTCTCATTTTTCTTCTGTTTTGAGAGCTCTAACTCGCAAAATGGGTCTTGATCGTCATATGGCTATCCCTTTTAGGTTCGAACTCATTACATCTCCTCTGCAACATCTTATTCATTTCTGGAAAAAAAGTGGAAATTTTATATTTCTCCATGTCAAGCTTCTCTTATACTCTGCTTACGCGAGTTTCTGATAAAGCTATTAAGAGAACTTAGTTTTTTTACACCAAATGATAATGGTTGGATTGAGAGATCAATATCCTCGCAGACTTTTTATGAAAGCTTTGGGTCTGTTACTCTTTTTCTATCACTGCCTACGACATCAACACCCGGAGCCACCGCCGCAACCATTACCATCGGCGACCCCGCTGTACCTTTCTCCTGTGCCTCATTTTTTATGGATGACGGTGTGAAGGAAAACGATGCCTTATTCTGTCGATGAGTTACTTATTATGGATCTATTGGAAGTTGCGAATCTTAAAAGTTGGCCCGTTTTTGGGGTCGAGGACCTCTAGGGACTCCTCGACGCCGGACATGGCACCAGGGGTTACTCGCCCACGTTGTCAAGTTTGGGGAACATCCCCAAACATCAGGTATGATTGTTGAGCTAGAGGGGAGTTCCTCGCGATCTGTGTTGGTCGAAAAGGGTTCCTCGCGACCCTTGTTAACTGAGGATAGTTTGAGATCTGTGGATTCCTTATCGAAAATAAATTTTTATGAGGGTCCCTCGTGACCGCTGTTGGTTTTCAATTTGAGGGTTCCTCGACTGATTCTAATGAGTCTTTGATTCTTGTATTCCCTCAATGCTCAGAGGTTCCTCGCCTGTTGGGATCCTCGCCGCTAGCGAGGGTTCCTCATCTGTACGCATCCCCTCAATGCTTGGGGTTCCTCACGCGCGACTGGGTTATGATTTATGGGTTGTTCGTCGAACATAACTTTAACTATGGGACCCATTGTCAAGGGTCCCTCGCTAATAACTACTGTTGCCATGGGTTCTTCGTGATGAATTTTTAGACACGAGGGTATGGGGGTTCCTCGTCAGACACCGGTTCTAATTCCGCGTTAGAGGTATTTCTCATTTGGAAGGGGGATATTGGTGATAAATTGACCAGGGTACTTGGCGATAGGTTGGCTAGTGGGTCTTTTGTTTAACTATCGAGCAACCCAAACTAGGCTCAGCTGGTTTTATATTTTATTTAATTGTCAAGCAACTCAACCTTTTGTGATAAAGCATCTTGACAGAGGATATCTATAAAGCCGCTAACATTTATTTTTAATCATCTTCTGTATACTTTTTAGACTTGTCTCAATACATGGTATTATTATGAGTATAATAAATTTACTCTAAAAGCTATATGTAATTACACCAATGCTTGCCATAATCAACGGATGATTCCACTTGAATCGGTCTTTGCCTCTCTATTTTATATTATTTTATTTATCATAATATAAATAAAATAATAAACAGTATGCTCTGACTGTCCTTTTTAAGATTCATAATATTTAATAAGAGGACATGTGACTGTAGAAAATATCAAACATTTATGTGGATAAAATCCATAAAATTAATTATGGATTTTTTTTTAGTGAGCTATACCAACAAAGAACTATTATGGATGTTCTTGAATTTTATCATTGGGCATCTCAAGAAATTATAGCATGTGTGACTTTTTTTTTTACCAACTAAATCATTTGGCATATATATGAAGTGCTTAGTAAAACATAAACAAAGACTTGTGAAATGAACATATTTAACAAGTTATAAAGCAAGGTAGTTTACATAGCTGATGGGGAGTAAGATATGTCCTCCAAGTGAGTAGTCTCTATTTTAAGGTGTCTTTGAATTTTTTTTAGGAACAGGGGTCTCGGCCTATGACAGTATGGTGACCTCTCGTCAGCGGCCGGGGTCTCGTGACCTGGCCTCGCGTCTACGGGTCCCTCATCACTGCAAGGGGGTTTCTCGTCATCTTGTCATGTCGAGGGTTCCTCGACTCAGGTTGTCTCGACCCTTTGTGATGTTGATGATTTTTTGACTGGTCATGTTAGGTTTGGGGAGATCAGCGATTTGCTATTTGTTTCTGGTGGGGGGTCTCGACCTCCTATCACGTCGAGGGTTCCATGACCCAGGGTGTCTCACCCATTGTTGGCGTCATGGAGAATATGCTACTGCTGCCATGGACACTTTATTAACGACGAGAGGTACCCAGGGCTCCTCGCCCCTGGGTCCTTAGTGATTTGTTGTTTCTACAGGGGTCGCCACTTTCACTCCCATCTTGGCGGCGGGGTGTGTGTCGCCGACTGTTGGTACTATGGGGGTGTGCTGCTGGCCGCGGGTTCCTCGTGATCCCCTTTCCAGTGAGTTCATCGCGACCCCCTCGCTAGTTAGAGGTTTTCTATCTTTTGGGATTTTTACTATGGGACCCACTGCCGAGGGTCCCTCGTCATTAGCTGCTACTGCCATGGGTTCTTTTCTTAAGGGTTTCTCATTGTTATCAATGAGCGAGAGGAGTTCCTTGCCATACACTTAGGTTTCCGGGGGTTCTGCCAGTGAACTTGACGATTGTCACAACTTGCTCCAACGCCGTCCTTTGCGGCTGAGCTACTTTTGCCGGAATCGCTGCCGGAACGGCTGCCCCTCTAGAGGGGGTTGCTGCTGGTGTTACACAATCTTAACCCAAACTTGCCAAGTCTCAAAAAACATACTCATAAGCCTCTACCACCGGAGCTGCTGCCAGTGAGCTGGTCTGCCCTCCCGGAGGAGCAGGTACCTTTGCTCCGGTCACCACCACATCCACCTGAGTGGCCTGTCTCTTTGAGATCCATTTCCAGATGGAATGTCTTCAAACACTAGCTGCCTAGAAACATTAAAACCTTCTTTGTCCATGGAAGTGAGGATACCTCCCCAGCAGAGTCGCCAAATGTAGGAGGGTAGTGAGACTGGGGTCTATGAATAAATGGAAAGGGTGAGGCGTGACCCACTCCAATGGACGCTGCCTGCAAGGTCTTCAAGGTCTCCTGGTACAACTTCTGAAGAAAACTTCTCCTTCTGGTAACAATGGAACTCAAGATTCAACTCACTCCCTACAAGAAGATGAACTTTCACAGCAAAAATAGTAATTTTCTCAAGGGAAACACCTGAGAGTGATGGTTGTCAGTGGGGAGTGAAGGAACAAGGCACTCAGCAGTAAGAGAATGAGTAGGGAGAGAATACTAGGTAGGTCTGGTGATATTTTAGCAGAGTAACATTGCAATTTCTATTGTCTATCTCTATCTATCTATGACCTTGTCCAGGGGTCCTATTTATACATGGGCACTAAGGCTGGGTTGGCACTTTTGGTGCCAAAACATAGAGGGCTGGTGAGGGACAAAGTCTGCAGTGTACTATTTATCCCTACCTGCAGGCAGTTCTGCCTGTCCCCTCTGGCAGATGTCCCCTGGTGCCGACCAAAATTCAAAAGCAAATATGTCTTCTAATGGAGATAAAATATATGATTTGCTAAATATCTTTTGAAACGGTAACTTTGATACAAACTTTTTAAACTTGAGGGGGGTCTCGAGCACCACCTCCTCTAAAATATTTGCAAGCTCGAGGGGGGTCTCGAGGACTCCCTTCTAAAATCATTTTTCTTCAGTGGGGTTTAGAGGACCCTCTCCTCTAAAATCATTTTATAAACAGTTCTTTTCTTGTGAGCAACTAGCCCTTTGGCTGCTCACTTCACTTGTGACTAAGTGTGAGGTGTGTGAGGACTGGGTGACCCTAGGGTCTCCTACTAGTATTCTCTCAATCATATAGTGCTAAGTGGTTGAGCTTGCTCAACATACCTTGTCCCTCAGCCGCCAAGCCAAAACTCCCGGGAGGTCCCAACGCACCTGTTCGAGCCCTGCTTGCTCGACTAGGCAACTTGTACAAGAAAGTAACGTGTTAGTGATGTTGTTCATTTAGAGACTGATGTTTCATGATGAGGAGTTTCTTGTGATAGCTACTCCCTCAATATGAGTTTCTGCCGAAACCCTTGTAGCGGCACTTCTCGAATAACATTTCTGCAGTGACCCTTGCTGTAGTGGCGCTGACGCTTGCAGTAGCGCTGACCCTGGTGGCGCTGACCCTTGCAGCGGCGCAAACACTTACAGCGGTGTTGGCCCTTGCAGCGACGCAGACACTTGCAGCGGCACTGGCGCTTGAAGCGGCGCTGACCCTTGCAGCGGCGCAGACACTTGCAGCGGCGCTGACCCTAGTCATGCTGACTCTTGCAGCGGCGTTGACACTTGCAGCGGCGCTGACACTGGCAGCGGCGCTGAAAGTTAAAGCAGTGCTAACCCTTGAAGCGGCGCTGACACTTGCAGCGGCGCTGACACTTGCAGTGGCGTAGACACTTGCAGCGACGCTGGCACTTGAAGCGGCGCTGACCCTTGCAACGGTACAGACACTTGCAGTGGCACTGGCCCTTGCAGTGGCGCAGACACTTGCAGCGGCGCTGACCCTTGCGGCGGCGCAGACACTTGCAGCGGCGCTGGCCCTTACAGCGGCGCAAACACTTGCAGCGGCGCTGACCCTTGCAGCGGCGCTGACCCTAGTGACGCTGACTCTTGCAGCGGCGTTGACACTTGCAGCGGCGCTGGCACTTAAAGCGGCGCTAACGCTCGCAGCGGCGCTGACCCTCGCAGCGGCGCTGACGCTCGCAGCGGAGGCGCTGACACTTGAAGCGGCGCTGATGCTCGCAGCGGCGCTGACCCTCGCAGCGGCACTGACACTTTTAGCGGCGCTAACCCTTGCAGCGGCGCAAACACTTGCAGCGGTGCTGACCCTTGCAGCGGCGCTGACGCTAGTGACACGGACTCTTGCAGCGGTGCTGGCACTTGAAACGACGCTGACCCTTGAAGCGGTGCTGACGCTCGCAACGGCGCTGACACTTCCAGCAGCGCTGACACTTGCAGCGGCCCTGGGGGTTCCTGCTGAATATGAGTTTTTGTCGGGACCCTGAGGTGGTTCCTTCTCAATTATGCATTTCTGCCGGGACCCTAGGTGGGTTCCTTCTTAATACGAGTTTCTGTCGGGACCCTGGGGGTTCCTGCTCAATATGAGTTTCTGTCGGGACCCTGGGGGGTTCCTTCCCAATATGAGTTTCTGCCGGGACCCCGGGGGGGTTCCTGCTCAATATGAGTTTCTGCCGGGACCCTGGGTTTCTTCTCAGTATTACTAATAAAGTCATATTTTTACTTTTTTATAGGTAGACACCCTTCTACAAAGAGAATATTTCAAAGGGTAGAGTTTATAAGTAAAAGGTTCTTATGCATGAGGCACAAGACAATAATTTTTCGGAGTATGTTGAGCTTATATTGTTTTCCTATATTAAGACCTTTTTAACTGATTTTTAATTACTAATAATATACTAGAAATGAGTTTGAAATTTTTATGTGTTCAATCAGCTATGGGAACTCTATAGCGTCATATTAGCGACATGGTGTATTTGCTAAATAATTAATAATTAGCTATGTTTATATAATATTTGACTAGCTCTTTCAATTTACTAACTATATTTTCTTTTTTGTATCAGGTCGCATTTTGAAAAGAACGTACAATCATTATAGTGGAGTCTAATGATTTGGACTTCCATCAATATATATTTCTTTTTTTAATATCTTTGTTTCATTGAATCTTTTATTAGACGAATTTGGGATTTTTTTAATATTGTTGGATTTGTCATTGTCCCTTAAGTAGGGTGGATAGTCCAATAAACAAAGGAGACTTTGTCCAATTTTTTTTTTTAAATTGACACTTTGTATTTTTGAGACACAATGAGAATTCATATGATGAATATTGTATATTTCATATTATATGTGAATTTGTTTGATGAATTTAGAGTATTTGAATGTTGTTGGACTATTCATTGTTGTTGTTTGTTAAGTAGGGTAAATAGTTTATAAACAAAGGAGATTATGGTTAGTTGTTTTAAAATTACACTTTGTTTTGTTAGGAACGATATTTTTGTCATTTTGCAATTACGTACTTCGAAAATTTTTGTCGTTTTATAATTACTTGCTTTCAAAATTTTTGTCGTGCCTTCAGGCATGGGCATTTCGCTAGTGTGTGTATATATATATATATATAATAAGGGATAAAAATTATGCACTATTCATATGATGTCACAAGATGATTTTTCCTATAATACCCATTTTACCCCTTAAAATTTTGGACTCCCCCTCTTTTGAGACTCTCTAATTTATTTCCTCCTTTTGTTCAAAATTCAAAATCGTGGTAATTTGGTAAACTTAACTCAACCAAACTCTCTCCCATACTATCCAACCACACAAAATACACCCAAACCCTCATCTTCTCCCCTACTCATCTGATTGCCTCCTTCTTCTTCTACCTATGCATCTCTCTCTGACACGTGCATGAGTAATCTCCCTCTTAAATTTTAAACTCTCTCTTATTCAAAATGGTTCAAAGATTTACAAGTTATTTTAGGGTGAGAGTTTCAAGATTTTTTTTTTAACTTTGAAGATTCAGTTTTTTTAATCTGAAAGAGTAATCAATTTCTTCCATAGATTATGAAAATCATGTTGGTGCTTTACATTAGAGCATACGTCTTTATCCAATATTAAAGTTTTTGTGTTTTTTATTTGGGCATTCTAGGGTACAAAGTACCAGATCTATGGTTCTCTCTCTAGATCTATTTTTTACGATCTTAATCACTGTAACTCCATCTATCACGCGAACCTTAAGTTTCACAATTGTTGGAGATTTTGGGGTTTAGTATACGATTTTGGAAGGTGACAACACGATTTTTTTTGTGATAATACAGTTTATCCAATATTAGTTGTTGTTTTTTTATTCAATTAAATTACATTGCAATAGAAAAAATAGGGGTTTGGGTAGAGGATCTGTTCGAGTTGAGGTTCATATTTTAAACACTTCGATAATCTTGATCTTGATCTCTCCTAAGTTGCATAGAAGATCTTGATCTTGATCTCTTCTAAGTTGCATACAAACTAGGCATGCCTTTGACCTGACACTGGACATCACTGAATATGTGATGTTTATTTCGTGTCGGCAACCCATTATTTTTTAGGAATTTCTTGACATTTGGCTTCTATTTTAATAGTTCTGAATTTATGACAAATCTTATTCTATTAGTGTAAACTCATAAAGTATTAGTTTTCCATAGTGTCTAATGTAGAAGAATGGCACGTTCATTGAATGAAGTTTTGTTGTTGGATCATTTCATATACATGGTTATTTTTTATTCCTTAAAACAAGTGGAAAGTCTTATAAACAAATAATACTTTGCCCAAAATTTCTAAAATAGCGTACAATTTTTTATTATAATATAAACTATTTTACAAAAAAAATTGGTTGATTCATTACTTTGGAAGTATTCGTCGTGCCTTAAAGAAAATTGAACCCGATTGATACTATAATATAAAAATTTTATGACTTAACTACAATTAGTACTTGAGAAAATAGTCGTCATGCCTTCAGGCACGGGGATACCCTGGAATATATATATATATACAAGGTAATTGCATGTGCACGTAGGCAAAATATGTTTGAGCCTTCTTTTCGCCATTTGATTCTATACTGCATTTTTATATTTTCCACTGAGCATTTGGTTCACACCCTCTCTTTGTTATGGCAGGTTGGGAGCGATTTCGTATTTTGAGAGTGTTATACAGGTAAGTACTTTCATTATTTTTTTACATTAGAAGCTCTGTATGCTTGGACGTTGGGGTGCTCTTCATAGGTCCCTCACGTAGTTAAATTTGAAATTGAAATCCCATGCTAAATAAGTGAAATGTTAATTAAAATAAAAATGGACTAGCAATACTATATAGGTTGTTTCATTTCACTTCACACCTAGCATTCAAGTCGGACCAGGTTGACTACGGGTAATCCATAAATCCAAGTCTGGGCGTTACAGGTATTGAGTTTAGGATTTGCTGGTGGGAAATGATACCTTTGTCGATTAGGCTTTGGATCACATTTCTAAGGGGGAATCATTGGTCGGTGGTATGACCTGCAGATTGGTGAAAGTCACAGAGGGTATTAGCCTTGAAGTTTTAAGGGAGTGGATTTGGTAACGGTCGAGGTTCCAATGGCTTGATGAGATTTCGACTTAACTAGGCCTGGTCAACTTTGGACATGGGAGCATGGAGATCGACGTACTCTTTCTAACAGGATTAGGGCGGATTTTTAGTGCCCAAGAGGTAGATGGTTGGGAATGGTTGAGACTGTAGAACTAGCAAACTTTTCATACTTTCGGGGGGTGAACTGTCCAGTCACATTTTTCAGTTTAGATTCTACTTTACTGACACCTTCTTCAATTTCTACACCTTCTTTGATCTTCAACTTTAGATAAAGCTACTAATTGATTCTCTAGGGTTTTGCTTGATCAGTTCTAAGTCTTGATGCATGACCTCTAACTCTTCATTATACTTATATTGAGACATGAATTCTTGAGCCACATCTTTCTAACTATGCATCCTAGATTCTTAAAGAGATAGGAAGTATCAAAGGAAACTTTCTTTCAAGATATGTAAAAAAAATTGGGCCATTATCCCTTGAGAGGCACCAATGAGGGTCATGGCCCGGAGATAGCTTTGAAGGTGCACAATTAGGGTCCCATTTTCCCCAAACTTCTTGATGTCCGGAATCTAGAATTTCTCTAGAAGTTTAACTTTGGGATGAGGAGAAATATGGATATAGTCCATATAGTTCCTGCATATCTTGACTTGATCAAACTTCTTCGATAAAATTTTGAGGTCATCATTGACCTTGTTCAGTTCCTCCTCTTTGGGCTACGAATATTGGCATATTATACCTTGGTTGGGAAAGGTTTCGAAATCAGAAGCTGAACGAGTGGTGGACCATTAGCAGGTGAGGCACGCGATACATGTTGGTACTCTTCTAGGATCTAGACAGGCTTGGAAGGGGGTTGTTCCATAGCATGAGGAAAGAGAACCTTGAGTTCTTTGGGAATCTGGTCTCGGTGTCACTGCATTTCATGGACCTTAGTTTAAATGTTGTCAATCTTGGTGCTGAGTTAGGATAGGATGGTCATCAGATCTGTTTGAACATTCGATGCTTAGTTAGTGTTTTCCATGAAGAGTTCGTGGAGGTATATTCCAAACTCAAACGAAGTAGTAGAAGAATCGGCGGAGCTTCGGGGTGGTTCGACGAAAGACCCAATAGAGGGACAGGTCAAAATCGGATATGTTATCGTCCTCAGAGGGAAAATGGTTCAAATTTATTTTTGAAAGGAGGGATAATTTTTTTGGGGAATTTTGGAAGGAGGAGAAAAATGTTGTTCGTATTTCGATTTTTTGAAAAAGAGGGAAAAAAGAGTGGAATATCATCATCATCATCATCATTATTATTATTATTATTATTATTATTATTATTATTATTATTATTATTATTATTATTATTATTATTATTATTATTATTATTATTATTATTATTATGTTTCACTTGTATTAGGTTTGCCTAAATGCAAGAAATATGTCGAACAGGACCCGAGCCTGGGAAAATAGGGTTTGAAAATACGTAAGACATGGTTTGACTTATTTCCAGGCTCAGGGACAGGGCTTGTCTTGAAAAAGGGCGAAATAACGCGAAAATTCAAGCAGTATGCCGACCTAAGATTTCAACAGAGTTTCACATGGTAACCGACAAACTAAATATGAGTGAGAGTGGGCTATGGTTCAATGGTTAAACTTATTTAATTATAAGTAAACTTTTAACTAGTTCTAAACCCTAGTTCATGCCTTATTTTATTAAAAACATTAAATCATATAATCATGTAACCAAACAAATTTCAAGAAAAATTCTCGCATGGCAAAACCTTCATTTCACTAATAACATGTAAATCACAACTTATAAACTTACAATTGAAACTACAATAAATTCCCGCAAGAACCCACAAAAATTGCAGCCTTGAACCGGCAATGACTCCCTCGAGAATCACAAGAACTGTAGTTCCTTCTTCAGCAGTGAATACCCTCGAGTATCCCCAAGATTAGAAGTAGAAACAACACTCCACAAGAATAAACTTTGTTACAAAAGTGTTTTGGGTTCCAAAGATAATTCACAAAAGTAACCGGGATTGATTTGTGCGAATCAAAAACAAGTTTTGCCTAAAAAGTGAAGACTATTTTCCAACTGTTCTGCAGTTTGCGTAAAATAAAAGCGTAATGAAAAAGCTTCACGATATAGGTTGTCAGAGACAAAAAAATTTTGAGACGGTGAAAAATCGTTCAAATAAGATCTTAATGTCGTTAGAACGAGATGGACATCTCGTTAGAAGTGGCTTCGAACGACCTATCAAACGACGTTTAAAACCTGAAACAATACGCGCTCGTTTAATCCATATGAGAACCTGGACTTTAAACTGAAGTACCCTATACCTTTGACTCACTTTAGTCTATATTATATAGGTGCTCATCTATTTTGGAAATAGTGGAAAAATTGAGTCATACCCTTTCAAACCAATAAGCCTTCAGACTCTTCATTTTGATTTCCTCTAATAGTCCAAAGGTATAAACACCAACACTACACCTAGGATCATTTATGTATTGCATATAAGATTTCATTCTTCATAATATGAGGGTGTGTGAGTTAAAACCTTTAAAATAATATTTCCATAATTTTTGAGATATTTTAAATAATTTTTATGATTTTTTAAAATAACTTTTAGAAATTTAAAATTGATTTTTAAAACTTTGTTGATTGTTGTGCAAATTCCATAAGCTGCTAAACCTATTCTTGGATAGAAACCGAAAGCACTTGAAAATATTGTGGTGAGAATTTGTATTTCTAAGAGTTCAAAAACATGCATTTTTCTAGCCATCTCAACCTTACACGTGTTGATTCCACAACGGCTAGATTTGTGTTTTTATGCTCTCACGTACATGTTCTTACTTGAGAACCCTTGGATCTTCTTAATCAATGACTTGCATGTAATCTGAGATGATCCTTATAATGTCTGGATCAACCAATAAGGGTTAGCTTATAAGCGGTGCATTCTTAACCCTTAGATTTGCTTCGATAATTTAAAATCAATATTGAGCATTGATTTTCTTCGTGGTTCTAGGGCCTTCCATCACTTACAATAAACACATGCCATATGTTATAAGATTACAATCTTTTACCAGTCTCACTTCTAAGAGAGAATAAAGAGAGAAGAGAGAAGAGAGAGAAGAGAGAGAGAGAGAGAGAGAGAGAGAGAGAGAGAGAAGAAACCTTAAACTAATCTCCGGCCAAATCTTACTTTAAAACCCTTTCTGAGAGTGAGATAGGTTGAGATTCGAGAAGATCGATCCTCTTCTGTCCTTTATCTCTTTCCCAACTTAATCACGTTGATTAAATCTCATTTTCTTTCATAGAACTTTGAGATTTGATCTGTGTGATACATATCACTT
Source organism: Sambucus nigra (assembly GCA_949130495.1). Classification (NCBI taxonomy): domain Eukaryota; kingdom Viridiplantae; phylum Streptophyta; class Magnoliopsida; order Dipsacales; family Adoxaceae; genus Sambucus; species Sambucus nigra. The sequence continues at coordinate 203,443,412 of OX422216.1, forward strand.
AGACATTGCTTACTTTTGATTTCTTCTTTCGAGAAATCTCATTTTATTGGTTGTTTTCAAACCCTAAGACAACAAAATCTTTTCTGACTTCAGTTTCTTTGAATATTCAGACTTAGATCTAGTTGAGATATTGATTGGGGATTTGCACTTTCAAATATTTCACATTTTGTGAAAGAGTTTTTATATTTTCCAAATAAGAAAGTGTTTAGGATATTGGCTCGTGTTTATAGAAAGATTCCCTCTTGATCTGTGGATATATTAAAGATCCAAAGTCTGATAGTTTCGATTAAACTGATTTTGGAAATTCCTTTACATATTTGGGATCTGTTTTGCATATTGTCTGTAATTAAGTGTGTGTGAGTTGAATGCATGTGATTTAGAGCACATCACCACTTCACCTTCACACTACTACACTGAAAAGTGTTGGTATTGAGATCTTGGACTTTTGAGTCGACATAAAGCTAAAAGGAGTGGAGGTACAAAGCTGAAAGAACATCAACAACATCAGAGCCTTGGGAGAAGTCAGAAAATCTAGAGGAGTTGGTATATTTCTGAACTTAGAATTAGGTCCGATTGTGTGTCTTGATTGTTATATAGTTTGTAAATTGTTACTCTATTTTTGTGGATTTTTAGTTTGGAGGTGTAGAGACCTCCGTGGATATTTCCGCAATTGGGTGGGATTTTACACATTAAAATTGTACTTGTATACTTCCTCTTCCTCTCATCCCTTTCTTGAGGTTATGTTGATTTAAGTTCCTTAAGTTTCGTTTTTCAAAACTGGTAAACCTATACCTTAAATAACTCGTTCATACTGTTTTACACATCTTGTGTTAAAAAAGAGTTTTAAAAAAAGAGTTTCTTCAACAAACTGTTCAGAGCCATTTAGATAGTTTAATTTTGAATTAAACGACTTAAGTGATATTTTTTTCAATTGGTATCAGAGCTTTGGTTTGTCAAAAATTCTTTAAATCTTGAGTTTCTGAAATAGTTTTCTCAAAACAAATTATGGACGAGAAATTTGAGAGACTAGGTAACCTGTTCAGGCCCCCTCTCTATGATGGAACTAACTTTCCTTACTGGAAGGTAAGGATGGTTGCCTTCATCCAAGGGACATTAGGAGATGATGTCTGGGAAGTTATTGAAAATGGTTACACTTTTCCTACGAAACCAGTCACTGAAGGAAGTACTTACTGTGAGGATCAAAAAGTTACTAAGTGAATTCACTAAAGAAGAGAAACACATTTCCCTTAACAATAATAGAGGCAAAAATGCCATATTCATCTATCAATAAACACGAATTTAAGAGGATATCATTTTGTTCTACCTCTAAGGAAGCATGGGACACCCTAGTGACTACACATGAGGGTGATACTAGAGTTAAAGTTGCTAAAACACAAATGTTAATTCAGTAGTACAACTCCTTGATCACGACTGATACTGAGTCATTTGATGACTTATATATTAGACTGATAGACATTGTGACAAAATTGCATGCTAATGGGATTGTTTGTGATAGAAAGGAAAATATCTCTAAAATACTAAGATCACTTCCACAAAAAATTGATAATAAGAAATATGCAATTGAGGATATAGATGATCAAAATCTCACACCTGAACTCCTCAGTAGAAAATTGAGAACTTTGGAAATGGAATTATAAGTTAAGAAACAATTAACCCAGTCCCAAAAGAGACAGTCTGCCTCCACTATTATTTTTTCATCTGAGTTGACCACACTTGAAATTAGCATACCTAACATTGACTTAGACTCTGATGAGGACCGTAATTTAGATACTTTAAATAATTAGATTGCCTTAATGTCTAAACAATTTAAGAAAATTGTGAACTTTCGAAATAAAATAGAAAAAAAACGAGGCAAACCTACTTATCCAAATCAATCTAACAATAGGCCTCATGAGAGAAGATAAGACAAACACCAGACTAACAACCAAAAGTGACCTGAGAAAGATCGTAAAAATGTTGAATGCTATAGATGTGGGAATTTAGGACACATGGCTAGTGAATGTAGAGTTAACTTAGACAAAATTCACAAACATAATAGGGTTCAGATAAGCAAGACTTGGGATGACTCAAGTGACTCTAAAAATGATGAACCAGAGTTATCTAACGCTTTTGACCCTTATATGTCATTCTTTGTGTAGAGGAGGCTTGAAGGTAATCCTAATATTAGAGATAATCCTCCCATTAACAACAGTGTTTGGGATTAAGGCAACCAGGAAACTCAGCAAGGCAGCTTAGCGTGGCAGCTCATACTTTAGCTTGTTGTGTTACTTAGTCACACTGTATCTTTCTTTATGTTGAATGTGGACTATAACGTTTGTAATGATGTAACAAGTATAATGATTTTTAGTGCGAGGTCAAATGGTACTCGCGAGAGACCATGCTTGGCAGGGCCTGGGAGATTTTTTAGGCTCTATCAAACGACCTCCCCGTGGGAACTTTAGAGGGACTTGGTTTGGAGGATTGAGAAGTGAGGAACCATTGGGACTTGTCCTGACCATCTTAAATACACTTGGTAAAACACAAAAATACCCTGACCGTGGAACCTCGGGTGGGCAGGCCTCGAGTTCCATCGAGAGTTGAGTTGGGGACCAAACAACCCTCTACTTAATGTCACATCTACTGTAAGTGATGTCACTAGCCAGCTAGACAATGTCAAATCTGCACTTGAGTAAACCACAGTCGTATTTGGGGTTGTCAGATAGTTAGTGAGCCACCTCTATGACGACAGCCACCTGACACACAGTGATTAGGCAAAAGGCATGTCTTGGCATTTAATGTTTATGATGTGGAGATAACTAGTGTATTAGGCAATTAATGTTTGTGACTTAAAGTATGATGGATACGTTTCACACATTGTATACACCCCATTATAATACTCCCTAACCTCTCATTAGGTCTCTAGCACATCCCTTCATCATTACAAACCCAAGTCACCCCTCGGGTACTAACCTAAAAGCCATCGGGCACTCCTAGGCTCCGTTTGACCAAAAGTTAAACTTTTCATCTCGAATGAGACTGAATGAATCTTCAAATCGCACTGAAAACCCTTTATAATGGTTCGTCACGTGCGCAATTCTGACTTACGGTATGGACGAACGATCCATTTTCCCCCCAAAACTCGATCAGGAGGTCACCGAACGCTCACAGGCTCTGTTTGACCAAAGTCAACTCTTCAGCTAAATTGAGACTGAATGAATCTTCAAAGGGCACTGAAACCCCTTTCCAACGATCCACCTCATGTGTGATTCTGACTTATGGTACGGACGAACGATCCGTTTTACTCCAAAAGGTTACCGAACGCTTCCAGGCCCCAGTGGACCAAAGTTAACTCCCCAAACTGAGTCAAACTCTTTGGAATGTCAAATTCCATATCCTAACCTTCCAACTGTCCACCCCATGTGTGATTATGACTTACCATGTGGACGAACGATCTGTTTGCGTCCAATAATTCCCCGTCCAAAGGACGAATGAACGTTTCTGAGCCACATTTGGCCCAAAGTCATCTCCCGGACCTGGGAGCAGTCCAAAAGACTTTTGAAGGTCTCTGAAGTACCTTTCTAATGGTTCACCCTGTGCATGATTCGAATCAATGGTTCGCACTCTACGATCGATTTTCTGAAGGAACCTGAAAGAGACTGCCAAATGGCAGGTTCCAAACCCTGCCTATCAACAGTGTGCCTAAACGCACCTGCTGATTGGTAGGACCATGGATATGCCGATCGGAAATGACCTGGTCCTATAAAAAGGAGGGACTAATCTCATTTGAAGGAGGAGAATATCTGAAAACCTATCACTCTCAGTAAGCTCAGAAAACCCCTCTCGAAGTTAGCGTGATTTCCACATCCAAATCCCTTTCCAACCTTCACTTTTCATCATCCTTTTCATCAAACTTGGTGAATCAAGTACCCTCCATCATCACCCAAGTGCAAGGGCTACTCTCCAACATCCAAGATCAAGCTCAAGATCTTCAAGAATGTCTAAATTTCTCAACTCTCTCTTTAAATTCCCCTAAATTCTCATTAATTTGTTTTATTACTTAGCACTTTTATTCTCTCATCTCACATATCCTAATATACTTTTTATTTAGTATTATTACACATCTCTTATTTTCATATAAATAAAATCCAAAAAATAAAAGAAAAGGAGTTTATTCGTAAATTCCAAACGGGAATTCTCACACTTTTCCCACACTTTTCTCACGACTAAAACACTTTTTTACAAACACACACACACACATATAAGAGAAGTCCCCGATTGGATACGTAGGCGTCTCGGGGTAAAACACGAGACTCGAGTCCTTTTCCTACTTTTTTTCTATTTTTCCTATATTCTTTAAACTTAAATCTCTTAGATTCTATATGTTTATATATACATATATTTGTTCTTAGTGGAGTATTATTCCGTATGCATTATCATTGCATTATAATGATCAACGCTAGGATAATCGCGTAAATCCTATTTTCTAATATTTCTTTTAGGAACATTCCTACGGATGACTCGCTTTATCTCTTCTATGATACAAGTCGACGATTCATATCTCCACTAAATATACACCTGCACACATATCATGGGAAAATAAAGGAAAAAAGCAATAACCCATGACAGACCGTAAGGGAAGAATGGGTGCCTAACACCTTCCCATTTTGTAACTTAGCCTCCGGACCCTTTTTGAATCATTTTTGGTTTCGTATGTATCAATATGTCTTTGGATACTGTCCTTCAGGATGGGTCCTTTTTCTTTTGTCTGTTTTGAGTAAAACAAACTGGCAACCCCATCTCTCTATATTCTTTACCTCATCATCGACGTCAACCGAAGCCCTCCCGAGAGGGATGCGCGGGACCAAGATCCTCTCGAGACGATGGGGACACCCCCCCCATCTTCTTCGTCTCTCCCGCCGCGAGGATCGGAGGGGATGGCGACTCCGTTGGGGACTTTTATTTTAAGGACTAGACTCTATTTACATGGGTGTTATACTTTTTTATATTGTCCCCTATTTTGCGTATTCTCCTTTACTATTCATGTGTACCTTATGATTATGTTTCTATTCACACACTTATAGAAAATTCTCCATGTACACTTCACACCACGTGCACCTAGGATCACATATATCCCCATGTTGCACGCATCACCCATGATAAAACAAGATACTCTCATAAGATACTAATAAGAGAATCATGCATGATTCACATGATATCACCAAAGAGCATTGCGATCGACCAAATTTTGTTCAGTAAATAGAGGGTCACTTCGTGATGGGTGCTAGTCCGATAGGGCGTAGTTTGCCTAAGAGATATGACTCTCACCTTCTATTGGCCAAGTACCTTCGACGTATATCGAACGGTTCCCCCACATCTTACCGCTTGACCGAAGTCATGATGGGAGGTATATCGCAGGGAATTCGTTCACGTACGCTGAGTATATCGAAGTCTCTCTCACATGTACCGTCCCCACGAGGTATATAGTGAGGCAATTCACGTACACTCAAGTATATCAAATGGATTTTCCACACGTACCGATTGACCTCAAAAGAAAGATGTATATTGTGGAAGCCACGCTAAAGGGGGAACCCTTTCTGATTGACCCAACTAACTACATACCCGCATATAGGTGTCAAGCCTAGGACACACATGTTAGATTGTCGGTTTCAACCCGAAACTCTGCCGAAATTTCAGGTCGGACTACCGCTGAAACTTTTGATCATTTTTAAAATCGGACCCTGCCCGTGAGCCTGGTCACAAGTCCATCCATAGCTTTGCATATGTTACAAACCAACTTTTCCAGGCTCGGGACCCGTACAGAATTTCATTTTGCATTTAGGATAATTTAATACAAGTGAGAACATAATAATAATAATCATGCTGAGACCCGTCTCCAAAATATTTCTCCTTCCTTTATCAAAAATCCAAAAACATCTTTCCTTTCTTTATCAAAAATCCAAAAAACATTTCTCCTTTTTTTTATCAAAAATCCAAAAATATTTTGTCTTTTAATCTTAAAAAGAAAAAATGTCAAAAAATATTTTCATCCTTTTTTTGTCAAAAATAAATCCCATTTTACGCCTTCTCAAGTCGATCGCACACCCTTGGCTTGGCTCCTTATTGTCTTCGATCTTAAGTCAAATCACCCCGGAGATCCATTCGTTCCCCTTCTACTTCTTTCGAGTTCGGTATCCATCCACTTTCCATGGAGAACATAGATCAAGTACTAGTCGTGCAGCTAGATCTGACGGTAGTTTTAGCTCAGCTCGTGTCCAAGATTGACAACCTTCGGACCGAGGTCCGAGAGATGCAACGAAACCAGGTTCCTATTCCTCAACAGCTCGAGGCCCAATTTCTTCATGTTATGGGTCCACCCGAGCCTATGGAGGCTCCAAAAGAGTATCATCACGCTCTGCGTGACCCTCCTGTTAATGGGCCGCTGCCTGCCCAGCTTCCTATATCGAACCTTACCTAGGCTGGGGCTAACTTGCCTATGATCGTTGATCCGAAAGAGGAAGAATTGAAAAAGTTCAAAGAAGATCTCAAGATGCTGACTAAGAAGTTCGACCAAGTCCGAATCTCTAGAAATTATATGGACTACACCCATATGTCTCCTTATCCTAAGACAAGGTTACTCGAGAAGTTGAGGATGCAAAATATCGAGAAATTCGGAGGAAGTGGACCCCCGATTGTTCATCTTCGCAGTTATCACCGTTCCATGACTCTCCTAGGGGATTTTGAAGAAGTGATGGCCCAATTATTTCAGCAAACTTTGAAGGATAGCGCAATCCGATGGTTTTTGTCCCTCGAGGAATCCAGAATCCGTAGCTGGGAGGATGTAGCCAATGAATTCATATCACAGTACAAATACAACGAAGAGATTGAGGTCACCCGCCATGATTTAGAACTACTCAAACAGAACTTTGGGGAATCAGTCAATAACTTCATAGCTCGATGGAGGGAAAAGGAAGCCACTATGACCAATCGGCCATCCAAGGAAGAACAAGTCAACATAGTGAAGAACAACTTCTTACCCCATGTTCGAGCAATAATGGGAGGACAATAATATCCCCACTTCTGAGCTCTCAGAGAAACAGGAGTAGAAATCGAGGAAGGTGTTTCTAAAATAGAGGTTGAACCAAAAAAGGTGTCCGAACAGTTCACCCCCAGAAAATATGACAAACCTGTCAGTGCTACAGTCTCAACCATCAACAACATCTCTCAGCCAACCACTTTGTGGGCACCAGAAAACCACCCTGTTCCAGTCCGAAAAGAATACACTGAGCTCCATGCTCCCCTCTCCAAAGTTTATCAATCCCTATTAATCTGAAACCTCATCAAACCTTTGGACCCCCGTCCATTTCCAAATCCACTTCCAAGAAACATCAAGGCAGATGCCCATCCACTACACCAAAACTGGCGATTGGTCATGGCCAAAATCCCTGACCAAAGTTGTGGGTCGCGGACTTGGGCCCTGACCATTTCGGGCGTGACCATTTTCGTGGGTCGCGTCCCATGTCCGTGACCAAAAAATGGTCACGGACGAGAGGGGTCACGACAGATGGTCGCAGACTTAGGCCGTGACCCATGTCGTGACGGGTCGCGGCCCTCATCCGTGACCCACAACCGTGACAAATTGGTCCTGGCCAAAGTCCGCGACCCACAACCGTGACAAAAATTTTTTTAAAAAAATGGTTGCGGCCCTTATCCGTGACGCACAACCGTGACAAATTGATCTCGGTCAAAGTCCGCGACTCATTACGGTGACAAAAAAATATAAAAAAAATGGTCGCGGTCCTAATCCGTGACCCACAACCGTAACAAATTGGTCGCGGCCAAAGTCCGCGACCCACAACCGTGACAAAAAAAATAAAAATAAAATGGTCGCGGCCCAAGTCCGTGACCCACAACTGTGACGAAAAAAATGGTCGCGGACTTTGGCCGCGACCATTTTTATGCGTGATGAAAAAATAAAAATGGTCATGGACAAAGTCCATGGCCATATTTAACTATAATTTTAAAAAAAATGTATTTTTTTGGTCCAATCCTAAAACTGGGGGTCCTGTGAGTGCACCATCAGTTGCTACATGTAACGTTTGACGCGTACGAGGTGTTACAAATATTTATTATTGGCAAAACAATAAAAAAAATCACAAATTGCGAATCGAGAACGTTGTTAATAAACAAATATATATACAAACTTATAAATATTACACGTCTTAATAATTCACAGACCAAAAAAAAAAAAATTGGGCAGAGTTTCCTCTATTTTCTTGACATTCCAAAACCTGTAAATGTAAAACCTACTTATTATAAAGTCTGCACGGCCATAAAATTCAACAATCAAATTATAAAAGCCTGCACGGCCATAAAACTAAACAATCAAAGCCCGCATGGCTGACAAAATCCTGATTGTCCACAACATATAAACAATCTTCATGCTGTAGACCATTACCTCCTTCGTTTGATCCACGTGCAAAAATCCTACAAATAATAGGATACATAAAAAAAATATCAGTAACCAAGTAGTTTTACAAAAAAATTAATCAAGCTGAAAAATTGCATATACGAGTTAAAATTATCAGTAACCAAGTAGAAATATACAAATTATCGTCGTATTTTCAAACTGGGAGTCCCGCGGCTGTGGGGTCAGTTCCTACGAGTTACATTGGTCCCGTGGGAGGTGTCGGCGCCACCGAGGGCGCCGTTCGGGGGCTGTTTTGGATTTTCACCCTCTAACGCCATGTTTTTAAGCCTAAGCCTAGAAATATGAAAATTACCGTCGTATTCTCAATCCGGGAGTCCCGCGACTGCGTGGTCAGTTCCTACGAGTTACATTGGTCTCGTGGGAGGTGATGGTGCCACCCACGGGGTCGTTCAGGGGTTGTTTAGAGTTTTCACCCTCTAACGCCTCGTTTTTAAGCGTAAGTCTACAAATATGCAAATTATCGTCGTATTCTCAAACCGGGAGACCCGCGGCTGCGGGGTCAGTTCCTACGAGTTACATTGGTCCCGTGGGAGGTGTTGGTGCCACCCACGGGGCCGTTCGGTGGCTGTTTTGGGTTTTCACCCTCTAACGCCATGTTTTTAACCCTAACTCTATAAATATGCAAATTATCGTCGTATTCTCAAACCGGGAGACCCGCGGCTGCGGGGTCAGTTCCTACGAGTTACATTGGTCCCGTTGGAGGCGTAGGTGCCACCCACGGGGCCGTTCTGGGGTTGTTTCGAGTTTTCACCCTCTAACGCCAAGTTTTGCTTGAGTCTAGAAATATTCAAATTATCATCGTATTCTCAAACCGGGAGTCTCGCGGTTGCGTGGTAAGTTCCTACGAGTTACATTGGTCCCGTGGGAGGTGTTGGTTCCACCCACGGGGCAGTTCGGGGGTTGTTTCGAGTTTTCACCCTCTAACTCCATATTTTTAAGCCTAAGTCTAGAAATATGCAAATTATCATCGTATTCTCAAATCGGGAGACCCACGGATGTGGGGTCAGTTCCTACGAGTTACATTGGTCTCGTGGGAGGTGATGGTGCCATCCACGGGGCCGTTCGGAGGTTATTTTGAGTTTTCACCCTCTAACGCCATGTTTTTAAGCCAAAGTCTAGAAATATGCAAATTACCATCGTATTCTCAAACCGGGAGATCCGCGACTGCGGGGTCAGTTCCTACGAGTTACATTGGTCCCGTGGGAGGTGTTGGTGCCACCCACGGGGCCGTTTGGGGGCTGTTTCGAGTTTTCACCCTCTAACACCATGTTTTTAAGCTTAAGTCTAGAAATAAGCAAATTACTGTCGTATTCTCAAACCGGGAGACCCGCGGTTGCGGGGTCAGTTCCTACGAGTTATGTTGGTCCCGTGGGAGGTGTTGGTGCCACCCACGGGGCCGTTCGGGGGCTGTTTCGAGTTTTCACCCTCTAACGCAATATTTTGCTTAAGTCTAGAAATACACAAATTACCATCATATTCTCGAACAGGGAGACCCGCGACTGTGGGGTTAGTTCCTACGAGTTACGTTGGTCCCGTGGGAGGTGTTGGTGCCACCCACGGGGCCGTTCGGGGGATGTTTCGAGTTTTCACCTTCTATCGCCATGTTTTAAGCCTAAGCCTAGAAATATGCAAATTACCGTCGTATTCTAAAACTGGGTGACCCGCGGCTGCGGGGACAGTTCCTACGAGTTACGTTGGTCCCGTGGGAGGTGTTGGTGCCACCCACGGGACCGTTCGGGGGCTGTTTTGAGTTTTCACCTTCTAACGCCATGTTTTAAGCCTATGTCTAGAAATACGCAAATTACCATCGTATTCTCAAATCGGGATACCCGCGGCTGCGGGGTCAGTTCCTACGAGTTTCGTTGGTCCCGTGGTAGGTGTTGGTCCCACCCACGAGGCCGTTCGGGGGCTGTTTTGAGTTTTCACCTTTTAACGCCATGTTTTTAAACCAAAGTCTAGAAATACACAAATTACCGTCGTATTCTCAAACCGGGAGACCCGCAGCTGCGGGGTCAGTTCCTACGAGTTGCGTTGGTCCCGTGGGTGGTGTTGGCACGGGGCCGTTCGGGGGCTGTTTCGAGTTTACACCCTCTAACGTCATGTTTTTAAGCCTAAGTCTAGAAATTCGCAAATTACCGTAGTACTCACAAATCGGGAGACCCATGGCTGCGGGGTCAGTTCCTACGAGTTACATTGGTCTCGTGGGAGGTGATGGTGCCACCCACGGGGCCGTTCGGGGGATGTTTCGAGTTCTCACCTTCTATCGCCAGGTTTTAAGCCTATGTCTAGAAATATGCAAATTACCATTGTATTCTCAAACCGGGATACCCGCGGCTGCGGGATCAGTTCCTACGAGTTACATTGGTCCCGTGGGTGGTGTTGGTCCCACCCACGAGGCCGTTCGGGGGCTGTTTCGAGTTTTCACATTTTAACACCATGTTTTTAAGTCTAATGTAGAAATACGCAAATTACCGTCGTATTGTCAAACCGGGAGACCCGCGGCTGCGGGGTCAGTTCCTACGAGTTACTTCGTCCCGTGGGTGGTGTTGGCACGGGGCCGTTCGGGGACCGTTTCGAGTTTACACCCTCTAACGTCATGTTTTTAAGCCTAAGTCTAGAAATACGCAAATTACCGTAGTACTCTCAAATCGGGAGAACCGCGGCTGCGGGGTCAGTTCCTACGAGTTACGTTGGTCTCGTGGGAGGTGTTGGTGCCACCCACGGGGCCGTTCGAGGGATGTTTCGAGTTTTCACCTTTTAACGCCATGTTTTCCTTAAGTTTGGAAATACGCAAATTACCGTCGTATTCTCAAACCGGGAGACCCTCGGCTGCGGGGTCAGTTTCTACGAGTTACATTGGTCCCGTGGGTGGTGTTGGTGCCACCCACGGGGCCGTTCGGGAGCTATTTCGAGTTTTCACCCTCTAACGCCATGTTTTTTAGCCTAAGTCTAGAAATATGCAAATTATCATCGTATTCTCAAACCGGGAGACCCACGACTATGTCGTCAGTTCCTACGACTTACATTGGTCTCATGGGAGGTGATGGTGCCACCCACGGGGCCGTTCGGCGGTTGTTTCTATTTTTAACCCTCTAATGCCATATTTTTAAGCCTAAGTCTGGAAATACGCAAATTACCATCGTATTCTCATACCGGGAGACCCGCGACTGCGGGGTCAGTTCCTACGAGTTACATTGGTCCCGTGGGAGGTGTTGGTGCCACCCACGGTGCCGTTCGGGGGCTGTTTCGAGTTTTCACCTTCTAACGCCATGTTTTAAGCCTAAGTCTAGAAATACGCAAATTACCATCGTATTCTCAAACCGGGAGACCCGCGGCTGCGGGGTCAATTCCTACGAGTTACATTGGTCCCGTGGGAGGTGTTGGTCCCACCCACGGGGCCGTTCGGGGGCTGTTTCGAGTTTTCACCTTCTAACGCCATATTTTTAAGCCTAAGTCTAGAAATACGCAAATTACCATCGTATTCTCAAACCGGGAGACCCTCGGCTCTGGGGTCAGTTCCTACGAGTTACATTGGTCCCGTGGGGGGTGTTGGTGCCACCAACGGGGCCGTCTGGGGGCTGTGTCGAGTTTTCACCCTCTAACACAATGTTTTGCTTCAGTCTAGAAATACGCAAATTATCGTCATATTCTCGAACAGGGAGACCCGCGGCTACGGGGTTAGTTCCTATGAGTTACGTTGGTCCCGTGGGAGGTGTTGGTGCCACCCACGGGGCCGTTCGGAGGATGTTTGGAGTTCTCACTTTCTATCGCCAGGTTTTAAGACTATGTCTAGAAATATGCAAATTACCATCGTATTCTCAAACCGGGATACCCGCGGCTGTGGGGTCAGTTCCTACGAGTTACGTTGGTCCCGTAGGAGGTGTTGGTGCCACCCACGGGGCCGTTCGGGGGCTGTTTCGAGTTTTCACCCTCTAACGCAATGTTTTGCTTCAGTCTAGAAATACTCAAATTACCGTCATATTCTCGAACAGGGAGACCCGCGGCTACGGGGTTAGTTCCTATGAGTTACGTTGGTCCCGTGGGAGGTGTTGGTGCCACCCACGGAGTCGTTCGGGGGATGTTTCGAGTTCTCACCTTCTATCGCCAGGTTTTAAGCCTATGTCTAGAAATATGCAAATTACCATCGTATTCTCAAACCGGGATACCCGCGGCTGCGGGGTCAGTTCCTACAAGTTACGTTGGTCCCGTGGGAGGTGTTGGTCCCACCCACGGGGCCGTTCGGAGGTTGTTTCGAGTTTTCACCTTCTAACGCCATGTTTTTAAGCCTAAGTCTAGAAATATGCAAATTACCATCGTATTCCCAAACCGAGAGACCCGCGGCTGCGGGGTCAGTTCCTACGAGTTACGTTGGTCCCGTGGGTGGTGTTGGCACGGGGCCGTTCGGGGGCTGTTTCGAGTTTACACCCTCTAACGTCATGTTTTTAAGCCTAAGTCTAGAAATACGCAAATTACCGTAGTACTCTCAAATCGGGAGACCCGCGGCTGCGGGGTCAGTTCCTACGAGTTACGTTGGTCTCGTCGGAGGTGTTGGTGCCACCCACGGGGCCGTTCGAGGGATGTTTCGAGTTTTCACCTTTTAACGCCATGTTTTCCTTAAGTTTGGAAATACGCAAATTACCGTCGTATTCTCAAACTGGGAGACCCTCGGCTGCGGGGTCAGTTCCTACGAGTTACATTGGTCCCGTGGGTGGTGTTGGTGCCACCCACGGGGCCGTTCGGGAGCTATTTCGAGTTTTAACCCTCTAACGCCATGTTTTTTAGCCTAAGTCTAGAAATATGCAAATTATCATAGTATTCTCAAACCAGGAGACCAACGACTGTGTCGTCAGTTCCTACGAGTTACATTGGTCTCATGGGAGGTGATGGTGCCACCCACGGGGCCGTTCGGCGGTTGTTTCGAATTTTAACCCTCTAACGCCATATTTTTAAGCCTAAGTCTGGAAATACGAAAATTACCATCGTATTCTCATACCGGGAGACCCGCGACTGCGGGGTCAGTTCCTATGAGTTACATTGGTCCCGTGGGAGGTGTCGGCGCCACCCAGGACGCCATTCGGGGGTTGTTTGTGATTTTCACCCTCTAACGCCATGTTTTTAAGCGTAAGAGTAGAAATATGCAAATTACCGTCGTATTCTTAATCCGAGAGTCCCGCGACTGCGTGGTCAGTTCCTACGAGTTACATTGGTCTCGTGGGAGGTGATGGTGCCACCCACGGGGCCGTTCGGGGGTTGTTTCGAGTTTTCACCCTCTAACGCCATGTTTATAAGCGTAAGTCTAGAAATATACAAATTATTGTCGTATTATCAAACCAGGAGACCTACAGCTGCGGGGTCAGTTCCTATGAGTTACATTGGTCCCGTGGGAGGTGTTGGTGCCACCCACGGGGCCGTTCGGGGGCTGTTTTGGGTTTTCACCCTCTAACGCCATGTTTTTAAGCCTAACTCTAGAAATATTCAAATTATCGTCGTATTCTCAAACCGGGAGACCCGCGACTGAGGGGTCAGTTCCTAGGAGTTACATTGGTCCCGTGGGAGGTGTTGGTTCCACCCACGGGGCAGTTCGGGGGTTGTTTCGAGTTTTCACGCTCTAACGCCATGTTTTTAAGCCTAAGTCTAGAAATATGCAAATTATCATCGTATTCTCAAACCGGGAGACCCACGGCTGTGGGGTCAGTTCCTACCAGTTACATTGTTCTCGTGGGAGGTGATGGTGCCACCCACGGGGCCGTTCGGGGGATGTTTCAAGTTCTCACCTTCTATCGCCAGGTTTTAAGCCTATGTCTAGAAATACGCAAATTACCATCGTATTCTCAAACCGGGATACCCGCGGCTGCGGGGTCAGTTCCTACGAGTTACGTTGGTCCCGCGGGTGGTGTTGGCACGGGGCTGTTTCGAGTTTACACCCTCTAACGTCATGTTTTTAAGCCTAAGTCTAGAAATATAAAAATTATCGTAGTACTCTCAAATCGGGAGACCCGCGGCTGCGGGGTCAGTTCCTACGAGTTACATTGGTCTCGTGGAAGGTGATGGTGCCACCCACGGGGCCGTTCGGGGGTTGTTTCGAGTTTTCACCCTCTAACGCCATATTTTCAAGCGTAAGTCTAGAAATATGCAAATTATTGTCGTATTCTCAAACCAGGAGACCCGTAGCTGCGGGGTCAGTTCCTACGAGTTACATTGGTCCCGTGGGAGGTGTTGGTGCCACCCACGGGGCCGTTCGGGGGCAGTTTTGGGTTTTCACCCTCTAACGCCATGTTTTTAAGCCTAACTCTAAAAATATTCAAATTATCATTGTATTCTCAAACTGGGAGACCCGCGGCTGCGGGGTCAGTTCCTACAAGTTACATTGGTCCCGTGGGAGGTGTTGGTTCCACCCACGGGGCAGTTCGGGGGTTGTTTCGAGTTTTCAACCTCTAACGCCATGTTTTTAAGCCTAAGTCTAGAAATATGCAAATTATCATCATATTCTCAAACTGGGAGACGCACGGCTGTGGGGTCAGTTCCTACAAGTTACATTGGTCTCGTGGGAGGTGATGGTGCCACCCACGGGGCCGTTCGACGGTTATTTTGAGTTTTCACCCTCTAACGCCATGTTTTTAAGCCAAAGTCTAGATATACGCAAATTACCATCGTATTCTCAAACCGGGAGACCCGCGACTGCGGGGTCAGTTCCTACGAGTTACAATGGTCCCGTGGGAGGTGTTGGTGCCATCCACGGGGCCGCTCAGGGTCTGTTTCGAGTTTTCACCCTCTAACGCCATGTTTTTAAGCCTAAGTCTACAAATAAGCAAATTACTGTCGTATTCTCAAACCGGGAAACCCGCGGCTGCGGGGTCAGTTCCTACGAGTTACGTTGGTCCCGTGGGAGGTGTTGGTGCCACCCACGGGGCCGTTCGGGGGCTGTTTTGAGTTTTCACCCTCTAACGCAATGTTTTGCTTAAGTCTAGAAATACGCAAATTACCGTCATATTCTCGAACAGGGAGGCCCGCGGCTACAAGGTTAGTTCCTACGAGTTACGTTGTTCCCGTGGGAGGTGTTGGCGCCACCCACGGGGCCGTTCGGGGGATGTTTCGAGTTCTCACCTTCTAACGCCATATTTTTAAGCCTAAGTCTAGAAATACGCAAATTACCATCGTATTCTCAAACCGGGAGACCCTCGGCTCTGGGGTCAGTTCCTACGAGTTACATTGGTCCCGTGGGGGGTGTTGGTGCCACCAACGGGGCCGTCTGGGGGCTATGTCTAGAAATATGCAAATTACCATCGTATTCTCAAACCGGGATACCCGCGGCTGCGGGGTCAGTTCCTACGAGTTACGTTGGTCCCGTGGGAGGTGTTGGTCCCACCCACGGGGCCGTTCGGGGGTTGTTTCGAGTTTACACCCTCTAACGCCATATTTTTAAGCCTAAGTCTAGAAAAACGCAAATTACCATCGAATTCTCAAACCGGGAGACCCGCGACTACGGGGTCAGTTCCTATGAGTGACATTGGTCCCGTGGGAGGTGTCGGCGCCACCCACGACGCCGTTCGGGGGCTGTTTGTGATTTTCACCCTCTAACGCTATGTTTTTAAGCGTAAGCCTAGAAATATGCAAATTATCGTCGTATTCTTAATCCGGGAGTCCCGCGACTGCGTGGTCAGTTCCTAAGAGTTACATTGGTCTCGTGGGAGGTGATGGTGCCACCCACGGGGCCGTTCGGGGGTTGTTTCGAGTTTTCACCCTCTAACGCCATGTTTTTAAGCGTAATTCTAGAAATATGCAAATTATTGTCGTATTCTCAAACCAGGAGACCCGCAGCTGCGGGGTTAGTTCCTACGAGTTACATTGATCCCGTGGGAGGTGTTGGTGCCACCCACGGGGCCGTTCGGGGGTTGTTTTGGGTTTTCACCCTCTAACGCCATGTTTTTAAGCCTAACTCTAGAAATATTCAAATTATCGTCGTATTCTCAAACCGGGAGACCCGCGGCTGCGGGGTCAGTTCCTACGAGTTACATTGGTCCCGTGGGAGGTGATGGTGCCACCCACGGGGCCGTTCGGGGGATGTTTCGAGTTCTCACCTTCTATCGCCAGGTTTTAAGCCTATGTCTAGAAATACGCAAATTACCATTGTATTCTCAAACCGGGATACCCGCGGCTGCGGGGTCAGTTCCTACGAGTTACGTTGGTCCCGTGGGAGGTGTTGGTCCCACCCACGGGGCCGTTCGGGGGTTGTTTCGAGTTTTCACCTTCTAACGCCATGTTTTTAAGCCTAAGTCTAGAAATATGAAAATTACCATCGTATTCTCAAACCGAGAGACCCGCGGCTGCGGGGTCAGTTCCTACGAGTTACGTTGGTCCCGTGGGTGGTGTTGGCACGGGGCTGTTTCGAGTTTACACCCTCTAACGTCATGTTTTTAAGCCTAAGTCTAGAAATATGCAAATTATCGTAGTACTCTCAAATCGGGAGACCCGCGGCTGCGGGATCAGTTCCTACGAGTTACATTGGTCCCGTGGGAGGTGTTGGTGCCACCCACGGGGCCGTTCGGGGGCTATTTCTAGTTTTCACCCTCTAACGCCATGTTTTTAAGCCTAAGTCTAGAAATATGCAAATTATCATCGTATTCTCAAACCGGGAGACCCACAGCTGTGTGGTCAGTTCCTACGAGTTACATTGGTCGCATGGGAGGTGATGGTGCCACCCACGGGGCCGTTCGGCGGTTGTTTCGAGTTTTCATCCTCTAACGCCATATTTTTAAGCCTAAGTCTAGAAATACGCAAATTACCATCGAATTCTCAAACCGGTAGACCCGCGACTGCGGGGTCAGTTCCTATGAGTTACATTGGTCCCGTGGGAGGTGTCGACGCCACCCACGACGCCGTTCGGGGGCTGTTTATGACTTTCACCCTCTAACGCCATGTTTTTAAGCGTAAGCCTAGAAATATGCAAATTACCATCGTATTCTTAATCCGGGAGTCCCGCGACTGCGTGGTCAGTTCCTAAGATTTACATTGGTCTCGTGGGAGGTGATGGTGCCACCCACGGGGCCGTTCGTGGGTTGTTTCGAGTTTTCACCCTCTAACGCCATGTTTTGAAGCGTAAGTCTAGAAATATGCAAATTATTGTCGTATTATCAAACCAGGAGACCCGCAGCTGTGGGGTCAGTTCCGACGAGTTACATTGGTCCCGTGGGAGGTGTTGGTACCACCCACGGGGTCGTTCGGGGGCTGTTTTGGGTTTTCACCCTCTAACGCCATGTTTTTAAGCCTAACTCCAGACATATTCAAATTATCGTCGTATTCTCAAACCGGGAGACCCGCGACTACGGGGTCAGTTCCTACGAGTTACATTGGTCCCGTGGGAGGTGTTGGTTCCACCCACGGGGCAGTTCGGGGGTTGTTTCGAGTTTTCAACCTCTAACGCCATGTTTTTAAGCCTAAGTCTAGAAATATGCAAATTATCATCGTATGCTCAAACCGGGAGACCCACCGCTGTGGGGTCAGTTCCTACGAGTTACATTGGTCTCGTGGGAGGTGATGGTGCCACCCACGGGGCCGTTCGGGGGATGTTTCGAGTTCTCACCTTCAATCGCCAGGTTTTAAGCCTATGTCTAGAAATATGCAAATTACCATTGTATTCTCAAACCGGGATACCCGCGGCTGCGGGGTCAGTTCCTACGAGTTACGTTGGTCCCGTGGGAGGTGTTGGCCCCACCCACGGGGCCGTTTGGGGGTTGTTTCGAGTTTTCACCTTCTAACGCCATGTTTTTAAGCCTAAGTCTAGAAATATGAAAATTACCATCGTATTCTCAAACCGAGAGACCCGCGGCTACGGGGTCAGTTCCTACGAGTTACGTTGGTCCCCTGGGTGGTGTTGGCACGGGGCCGTTCGGGGGCTCTTTCGAGTTTACACCCTCTAACGTCATGTTTTTAAGCCAAAGTCTAGAAATATGCAAATTACCGTAGTACTCTCAAATCGGGAGACCCGCGGCTGCGAGGTCAGTTCCTACGAGTTACATTAGTCCCGTTGGAGGTGTTGGTACCACCCACCGGCCCGTTCGGGGGATGTTTCGATTTTTTAACTTTTAACGCTATGTTTTTCTTAAGTCTAAAAATACGCAAATTACCATCGTATTCTCAAACCGGGAGACCTTCGGTTGCGGGGTCAGTTCCTACGAGTTACATTGGTCTCGTGGGAGGTGATGGTGCCACCCACGGGGCCGTTTGGGGGTTGTTTCGAGTTTTCACCCTCTAACGCCATGTTTTTAAGCGTAAGTCTAGAAATATGCAAATTATTCTCGTATTCTCAAACCAGGAGACCCGCAGCTGCGGGGTCAGTTCCTACGAGTTACATTGGTCCCGTGGGAGGTGTTGGTGCCACCCACGGGGCCGTTCGGGGGCTGTTTTGGGTTTTCACCCTCTAACGCCATGTTTTTAAGCGTAACTCTAGAAATATTCAAATTATCGTCGTATTCTCAAACTGGGAGACCCGCGGCTGCGGGTTCAGTTCCTACGAGTTACATTGGTCCCGTGGGAGGTGTTGGTTCCACCCACGGGGCAGTTCGGGGGTTGTTTCGAGTTTTCACCCTCTAACGCCATGTTTTTAAGCCTAAGTCTAGAAATATGCAAATTATCATCGTATTCTCAAACCGGGAGACCCACGGCTGTGGGGTCAGTTCCTACGAGTTACATTGGTCTCGTGGGAGGTGATGGTGCCACCCACGGGGCCGTTCAGGGGATGTTTCGAGTTCTCACCTTCTATCGCCAGGTTTTAAGCCTATGTCTAGAAATACGCAAATTACCATCGTATTCTCAAAACGGGATACCCGCGGCTGCGGGGTCAGTTCCTACGAGTTACGTTGGTCCCGTGGGAGGTGTTGGTCCCACCCACGGGGCCCTTCGGGGGTTGTTTCGAGTTTTCACCTTCTAACGCCATGTTTTTAAGCCTAAGTCTAGAAATATGAAAATTACCATCGTATTCTCAAACCGAGAGACCCGCGGCTGCGGGGTAAGTTCCTACGAGTTACGTTGGTCCCGTGGGTGGTGTTGGCACGGGGCCGTTCGGGGGCTGTTTCGAGTTTACACCCTCTAACGTCATGTTTTTAAGCCTAAATCTAGAAATATGCAAATTACCGTAGTAGTCTCAAATCAGGAGACCCGCGGCTGCGGGTTCAGTTCCTACGAGTTTCATTGGTCCCGTGGGAGGTGTTGGTGCCACCCACGGGGCCGTTCGGGGGATGTTTCGAGATTTCAACTTTTAACACCATGTTTTTCTTAAGTCTGGAAATACGCAAATTACCATCGTATTCTCAAACCGAGAGACCCTCGGCTGCGGGGTCAGTTCCTATGAGTTACATTGGTCTCGTGGGAGGTGATGGTGTCACCCACGGGGCCGTTCGGGGGTTGTTTCGAGTTTTCACCCTCTAACACCATGTTTTTAAGCGTAAGTCTAGAAATATGCAAATTATTGTCGTATTCTCAAACCAGGAGACCCGCAGCTGCGGGGTCTGTTCCTACGAGTTACATTGGTCCCGTGGGAGGTGTTGGTGCCACCCACGGGGCCGTTCGGGGGCTGTTTTGGGTTTTCACCCTCTAACGCCATGTTTTTAAGCCTAACTCTATAAATATTCAAATTATCATCGTATTCTCAAACCGGGAGACCTGCGGCTGCGGGGTCAGTTCCTACGAGTTACATTGGTCCCGTGGGAGGTGTTGGTTCCACCCACGGGGCAATTCGGGGGTTGTTTCGAGTTTTCACCCTCTAACGCCATGTTTTTAAGCCTAAGTCTAGAAATATGCAAATTATCATCGTATTCTCAAACCGGGAGACCCACGGCTGTGGGGTCAGTTCCTACGAGTTACATTGGTCTCGTGGGAGGTGATGGTGCCACCCACGGGGCCGTTCGGGGGATGTTTCGAGTTCTCACCTTCTATCGCCAGGTTTTAAGCCTATGTCGAGAAATATGCAAATTACCATCGTATTCTGAAACCTGGATACCCGCAGCTGCGGGGTCAGTTCCTACGAGTTACGTTGGTCCCGTGGGAGGTGTTGGTCCCACCCACGGGGCCGTTCGGGGGTTGTTTCGAGTTTTCACCTTCTAACGCCTTGTTTTTAAGCCTAAGTCTAGAAATATGAAAATTACCATCGTATTCTCAAACCGAGAGACCCGCGGCTGCGGGGTCAGTTCCTACGAGTTACGTTGGTCCCGTGGGTGTTGTTGGCACGGGGCCGTTCGGGGGCTGTTTCGAGTTTACACCCTCTAACGTCATGTTTTTAAGCCTAAGTCTAGAAATATGCAAATTACCGTAGTACTCTCAAATCAGGAGACCCGCGGCTGCGGGGTCAGTTCCTACAAGTTACATTGGTCCCGTGGGAGGTGTTGTTGCCACCCACGGGGCCGTTCGGGGGATGTTTCGAGGTTTCAACTTTTAACGCCATGTTTTGCTTAAGTCTGGAAATATGCAAATTACCGTCGTATTCTCAAACCGGGAGACCCTCGGCTGCGGGGCCAGTTCCTACGAGTTACATTGGTTTCGTGGGAGGTGATGGTGCCACCCACGGGGCCGTTCGGGAGTTGTTTCGAGTTTTCACCCTCTAACACCATGTTTTTAAGCGTAAGTCTAGAAATATGCAAATTATTGTCGTATTCTCAAACCAGGAGACCCGCAGCTGCGGGGTCAGTTCCTACGAGTTACATTGGTCCCGTGGGAGGTGTTGGTGCCACCCACGGGGCCGTTAGGGGGCTGTTTTGGGTTTTCACCCTCTAACGCCATGTTTTTAAGCCTAACTCTAGAAATATTCAAATTATCATCGTATTCTCAAACTGGGAGACCCTCGGCTACGGGGTCAGTTCCTACGAGTTACATTGGTCCCGTGGGAGGTGTTGGTTCCACCCACGGGGCAGTTCGGGGGTTGTTTCGAGTTTTCACCCTCTAACGCCATCTTTTTAAGCCTAAGTCTAGAAATATGCAAATTATCATCGTATTCTCAAATCGAGAGACCCACGGCTGTGGGGTCAGTTCCTACGAGTTACATTGGTCTCGTGGGAGGTGATGGTGCCACCCACGGGGCCGTTCGGCAGTTATTTCGAGTTTTCACCCTCTAACGCCATGTTTTTAAGCTAAAGTCTAGAAATACACAAATTACCATCGTATTCTCAAACCGGGAGACCCGTGACTGCGGGGTCAGTTCCTACGAGTTACATTGGTCCCGTGGGAGGTGTTGGTGCCATCCACGGGCCCGCTCAGGGGCTGTTTCGAGTTTTCACCCTCTAACGCCATGTTTTTAAGCCTAAGTCTAGAAATAAGCAAATTACTGTCGTATTCTCAAATCGGGAGACCCGCGGCTACGGGGTCAGTTCCTACGAGTTACGTTGGTCCCGTGGGAGGTGTTGGTGCCACCAAAGGGGCCGTTCGGGGGCTGTTTCGAGTTTTCACCCTCTAACGCAATGTTTTGCTTAAGTCTTGAAATACGCAAATTACCGTCATATTCTCGAATAGGGAGACCCGTGGCTGCGGGGTTAGTTCCTACCAGTTACGTTGGTCCCGTGGGAGGTGTTGGTTCCACCCACGGGGCCGTTCGGGGGATGTTTCGAGTTCTCACCTTCTATCGCCAGGTTTTAAGCCTATGTCTAGAAATACGCAAATTACCATCGTATTTTCAAACCGGGATACCTGCGGCTGGGGGTCAGTTCCTACGAGTTACGTTTGTCCCGTGGGAGGTGTTGGTCCCACCCACGAGGCCGTTCAGGGTTTGTTTCGAGTTTTCACCTTCTAACGCCATGTTTTTAAGCCTAAGTCTAGAAATATGCAAATTACCATCGTATTCTCAAACAGAGAGACCCGCGGCTGCGGGGTCAGTTCCTACGAGTTACGTTGGTCCCGTGGGTGGTGTTGGCACGGGGCCGTTCGGGGGCTGTTTCGAGTTTACAACCTCTAACGTCATGTTTTTAAGCCTAAGTCTAGAAATATGCAAATTACCATAGTACTCTCAAATCGGGAGACCCGCGGCTACGGGGTCAGTTCCTACGAGTTACATTGGTCCCGTGGGAGGTGTTGGTGCCACCCACGGGGCCGTTCGGGGGATGTTTCGAGTTTTCACCTTTTAACACCATGTTTTGCTTAAGTCTGGATATACGCAAATTACCATCGTATTCTCAAACTGGGAGACCCTCGGCTGCGGGGTCAGTTCCTACGAGTTACATTGGTCCCGTGGGTGGTGTTGGTGCCACCCACGGGGCCGTTCGGGAGCTATTTCGAGTTTTAACCCTCTAACGCCATGTTTTTTAGCCTAAGTCTAGAAATATGCAAATTATCATAGTATTCTCAAACCAGGAGACCAACGACTGTGTCGTCAGTTCCTACGAGTTACATTGGTCTCATGGGAGGTGATGGTGCCACCCACGGGGCCGTTCGGCGGTTGTTTCGAATTTTAACCCTCTAACGCCATATTTTTAAGCCTAAGTCTGGAAATACGAAAATTACCATCGTATTCTCATACCGGGAGACCCGCGACTGCGGGGTCAGTTCCTATGAGTTACATTGGTCCCGTGGGAGGTGTCGGCGCCACCCAGGACGCCATTCGGGGGTTGTTTGTGATTTTCACCCTCTAACGCCATGTTTTTAAGCGTAAGAGTAGAAATATGCAAATTACCGTCGTATTCTTAATCCGAGAGTCCCGCGACTGCGTGGTCAGTTCCTACGAGTTACATTGGTCTCGTGGGAGGTGATGGTGCCACCCACGGGGCCGTTCGGGGGTTGTTTCGAGTTTTCACCCTCTAACGCCATGTTTATAAGCGTAAGTCTAGAAATATACAAATTATTGTCGTATTATCAAACCAGGAGACCTACAGCTGCGGGGTCAGTTCCTATGAGTTACATTGGTCCCGTGGGAGGTGTTGGTGCCACCCACGGGGCCGTTCGGGGGCTGTTTTGGGTTTTCACCCTCTAACGCCATGTTTTTAAGCCTAACTCTAGAAATATTCAAATTATCGTCGTATTCTCAAACCGGGAGACCCGCGACTGAGGGGTCAGTTCCTAGGAGTTACATTGGTCCCGTGGGAGGTGTTGGTTCCACCCACGGGGCAGTTCGGGGGTTTTATTCGAGTTTTCACGCTCTAACGCCATGTTTTTAAGCCTAAGTCTAGAAATATGCAAATTATCATCGTATTCTCAAACCGGGAGACCCACGGCTGTGGGGTCAGTTCCTACCAGTTACATTGTTCTCGTGGGAGGTGATGGTGCCACCCACGGGGCCGTTCGGGGGATGTTTCAAGTTCTCACCTTCTATCGCCAGGTTTTAAGCCTATGTCTAGAAATACGCAAATTACCATCGTATTCTCAAACCGGGATACCCGCGGCTGCGGGGTCAGTTCCTACGAGTTACGTTGGTCCCGCGGGTGGTGTTGGCACGGGGCTATTTCGAGTTTACACCCTCTAACGTCTTGTTTTTAAGCCTAAGTCTAGAAATATAAAAATTATCGTAGTACTCTCAAATCGGGAGACCCGCGGCTGCGGGGTCAGTTCCTACGAGTTACATTGGTCTCGTGGAAGGTGATGGTGCCACCCACGGGGCCGTTCGGGGGTTGTTTCGAGTTTTCACCCTCTAACGCCATATTTTCAAGCGTAAGTCTAGAAATATGCAAATTATTGTCGTATTCTCAAACCAGGAGACCCGTAGCTGCGGGGTCAGTTCCTACGAGTTACATTGGTCCCGTGGGAGGTGTTGGTGCCACCCACGGGGCCGTTCGGGGGCAGTTTTGGGTTTTCACCCTCTAACGCCATGTTTTTAAGCCTAACTCTAAAAATATTCAAATTATCATTGTATTCTCAAACTGGGAGACCCGCGGCTGCGGGGTCAGTTCCTACAAGTTACATTGGTCCCGTGGGAGGTGTTGGTTCCACCCACGGGGCAGTTCGGGGGTTGTTTCGAGTTTTCAACCTCTAACGCCATGTTTTTAAGCCTAAGTCTAGAAATATGCAAATTATCATCGTATTCTCAAACTGGGAGACGCACGGCTGTGGGGTCAGTTCCTACAAGTTACATTGGTCTCGTGGGAGGTGATGGTGCCACCCACGGGGCCGTTCGACGGTTATTTTGAGTTTTCACCCTCTAACGCCATGTTTTTAAGCCAAAGTCTAGATATACGCAAATTACCATCGTATTCTCAAACCGGGAGACCCGCGACTGCGGGGTCAGTTCCTACGAGTTACAATGGTCCCGTGGGAGGTGTTGGTGCCATCCACGGGGCCGCTCAGGGTCTGTTTCGAGTTTTCACCCTCTAACGCCATGTTTTTAAGCCTAAGTCTACAAATAAGCAAATTACTGTCGTATTCTCAAACCGGGAAACCCGCGGCTGCGGGGTCAGTTCCTACGAGTTACGTTGGTCCCGTGGGAGGTGTTGGTGCCACCCACGGGGCCGTTCGGGGGCTGTTTTGAGTTTTCACCCTCTAACGCAATGTTTTGCTTAAGTCTAGAAATACGCAAATTACCGTCATATTCTCGAACAGGGAGGCCCGCGGCTACAAGGTTAGTTCCTACGAGTTACGTTGTTCCCGTGGGAGGTGTTGGCGCCATCCACGGGGCCGTTCGGGGGATGTTTCGAGTTCTCACCTTCTAACGCCAGGTCTTAAGCCTATGTCTAGAAATATGCAAATTACCATCGTATTCTCAAACCGGGATACCCGCGGCTGCGGGGTCAGTTCCTACGAGTTACGTTGGTCCCGTGGGAGGTGTTGGTCCCACCCACGGGGCCGTTCGGGGGTTGTTTCGAGTTTACACCCTCTAACGCCATATTTTTAAGCCTAAGTCTAGAAAAACGCAAATTACCATCGAATTCTCAAACCGGGAGACCCGCGACTACGGGGTCAGTTCCTATGAGTGACATTGGTCCCGTGGGAGGTGTCGGCGCCACCCACGACGCCGTTCGGGGGCTGTTTGTGATTTTCACCCTCTAACGCTATGTTTTTAAGCGTAAGCCTAGAAATATGCAAATTACCGTCGTATTCTTAATCCGGGAGTCCCGCGACTGCGTGGTCAGTTCCTAAGAGTTACATTGGTCTCGTGGGAGGTGATGGTGCCACCCACGGGGCCGTTCGGGGGTTGTTTCGAGTTTTCACCCTCTAACGCCATGTTTTTAAGCGTAATTCTAGAAATATGCAAATTATTGTCGTATTCTCAAACCAGGAGACCCGCAGCTGCGGGGTTAGTTCCTACGAGTTACATTGATCCCGTGGGAGGTGTTGGTGCCACCCACGGGGCCGTTCGGGGGTTGTTTTGGGTTTTCACCCTCTAACGCCATGTTTTTAAGCCTAACTCTAGAAATATTCAAATTATCGTCGTATTCTCAAACCGGGAGACCCGCGGCTGCGGGGTCAGTTCCTACGAGTTACATTGGTCCCGTGGGAGGTGATGGTGCCACCCACGGGGCCGTTCGGGGGATGTTTCGAGTTCTCACCTTCTATCGCCAGGTTTTAAGCCTATGTCTAGAAATACGCAAATTACCATTGTATTCTCAAACCGGGATACCCGCGGCTGCGGGGTCAGTTCCTACGAGTTACGTTGGTCCCGTGGGAGGTGTTGGTCCCACCCACGGGGCCGTTCGGGGGTTGTTTCGAGTTTTCACCTTCTAACGCCATGTTTTTAAGCCTAAGTCTAGAAATATGAAAATTACCATCGTATTCTCAAACCGAGAGACCCGCGGCTGCGGGGTCAGTTCCTACGAGTTACGTTGGTCCCGTGGGTGGTGTTGGCACGGGGCCGTTCGGGGGCTGTTTCGAGTTTACACCCTCTAACGTCATGTTTTTAAGCCTAAGTCTAGAAATATGCAAATTATCGTAGTACTCTCAAATCGGGAGACCCGCGGCTGCGGGATCAGTTCCTACGAGTTACATTGGTCCCGTGGGAGGTGTTGGTGCCACCCACGGGGCCGTTCGGGGGCTATTTCGAGTTTTCACCCTCTAACGCCATGTTTTTAAGCCTAAGTCTAGAAATATGCAAATTATCATCGTATTCTCAAACCGGGAGACCCACAGCTGTGTGGTCAGTTCCTACGAGTTACATTGGTCGCATGGGAGGTGATGGTGCCACCCACGGGGCCGTTCGGCGGTTGTTTCGAGTTTTCATCCTCTAACGCCATATTTTTAAGCCTAAGTCTAGAAATACGCAAATTACCATCGAATTCTCAAACCGGTAGACCCGCGACTGCGGGGTCAGTTCCTATGAGTTACATTGGTCCCGTGGGAGGTGTCGACGCCACCCACGACGCCGTTCGGGGGCTGTTTATGACTTTCACCCTCTAACGCCATGTTTTTAAGCGTAAGCCTAGAAATATGCAAATTACCATCGTATTCTTAATCCGGGAGTCCCGCGACTGCGTGGTCAGTTCCTAAGATTTACATTGGTCTCGTGGGAGGTGATGGTGCCACCCACGGGGCCGTTCGTGGGTTGTTTCGAGTTTTCACCCTCTAACGCCATGTTTTGAAGCGTAAGTCTAGAAATATGCAAATTATTGTCGTATTATCAAACCAGGAGACCCGCAGCTGTGGGGTCAGTTCCGACGAGTTACATTGGTCCCGTGGGAGGTGTTGGTACCACCCACGGGGCCGTTCGGGGGCTGTTTTGGGTTTTCACCCTCTAACGCCATGTTTTTAAGCCTAACTCCAGACATATTCAAATTATCGTCGTATTCTCAAACCGGGAGACCCGCGACTACGGGGTCAGTTCCTACGAGTTACATTGGTCCCGTGGGAGGTGTTGGTTCCACCCACGGGGCAGTTCGGGGGTTGTTTCGAGTTTTCAACCTCTAACGCCATGTTTTTAAGCCTAAGTCTAGAAATATGCAAATTATCATCGTATGCTCAAACCGGGAGACCCACCGCTGTGGGGTCAGTTCCTACGAGTTACATTGGTCTCGTGGGAGGTGATGGTGCCACCCACGGGGCCGTTCGGGGGATGTTTCGAGTTCTCACCTTCAATCGCCAGGTTTTAAGCCTATGTCTAGAAATATGCAAATTACCATTGTATTCTCAAACCGGGATACCCGCGGCTGCGGGGTCAGTTCCTACGAGTTACGTTGGTCCCGTGGGAGGTGTTGGCCCCACCCACGGGGCCGTTTGGGGGTTGTTTCGAGTTTTCACCTTCTAACGCCATGTTTTTAAGCCTAAGTCTAGAAATATGAAAATTACCATCGTATTCTCAAACCGAGAGACCCGCGGCTACGGGGTCAGTTCCTACGAGTTACGTTGGTCCCCTGGGTGGTGTTGGCACGGGGCCGTTCGGGGGCTGTTTCGAGTTTACACCCTCTAACGTCATGTTTTTAAGCCTAAGTCTAGAAATATGCAAATTACCGTAGTACTCTCAAATCGGGAGACCCGCGGCTGCGAGGTCAGTTCCTACGAGTTACATTAGTCCCGTTGGAGGTGTTGGTACCACCCACGGGGCCGTTCGGGGGATGTTTCGAGTTTTTAACTTTTAACGCTATGTTTTTCTTAAGTCTAGAAATACGCAAATTACCATCGTATTCTCAAACCGGGAGACCTTCGGTTGCGGGGTCAGTTCCTACGAGTTACATTGGTCTCGTGGGAGGTGATGGTGCCACCCACGGGGCCGTTTGGGGGTTGTTTCGAGTTTTCACCCTCTAACGCCATGTTTTTAAGCGTAAGTCTAGAAATATGCAAATTATTCTCGTATTCTCAAACCAGGAGACCCGCAGCTGCGGGGTCAGTTCCTACGAGTTACATTGGTCCCGTGGGAGGTGTTGGTGCCACCCACGGGGCCGTTCGGGGGCTGTTTTGGGTTTTCACCCTCTAACGCCATGTTTTTAAGCGTAACTCTAGAAATATTCAAATTATCGTCGTATTCTCAAACTGGGAGACCCGCGGCTGCGGGTTCAGTTCCTACGAGTTACATTGGTCCCGTGGGAGGTGTTGGTTCCACCCACGGGGCAGTTCGGGGGTTGTTTCGAGTTTTCACCCTCTAACGCCATGTTTTTAAGCCTAAGTCTAGAAATATGCAAATTATCATCGTATTCTCAAACCGGGAGACCCACGGCTGTGGGGTCAGTTCCTACGAGTTACATTGGTCTCGTGGGAGGTGATGGTGCCACCCACGGGGCCGTTCAGGGGATGTTTCGAGTTCTCACCTTCTATCGCCAGGTTTTAAGCCTATGTCTAGAAATACGCAAATTACCATCGTATTCTCAAAACGGGATACCCGCGGCTGCGGGGTCAGTTCCTACGAGTTACGTTGGTCCCGTGGGAGGTGTTGGTCCCACCCACGGGGCCCTTCGGGGGTTGTTTCGAGTTTTCACCTTCTAACGCCATGTTTTTAAGCCTAAGTCTAGAAATATGAAAATTACCATCGTATTCTCAAACCGAGAGACCCGCGGCTGCGGGGTAAGTTCCTACGAGTTACGTTGGTCCCGTGGGTGGTGTTGGCACGGGGCCGTTCGGGGGCTGTTTCGAGTTTACACCCTCTAACGTCATGTTTTTAAGCCTAAATCTGGAAATATGCAAATTACCGTAGTAGTCTCAAATCAGGAGACCCGCGGCTGCGGGTTCAGTTCCTACGAGTTTCATTGGTCCCGTGGGAGGTGTTGGTGCCACCCACGGGGCCGTTCGGGGTATGTTTCGAGATTTCAACTTTTAACACCATGTTTTTCTTAAGTCTGGAAATACGCAAATTACCATCGTATTCTCAAACCGAGAGACCCTCGGCTGCGGGGTCAGTTCCTATGAGTTACATTGGTCTCGTGGGAGGTGATGGTGCCACCCACGGGGCCGTTCGGGGGTTGTTTCGAGTTTTCACCCTCTAACGCCATGTTTTTAAGCGTAAGTCTAGAAATATGCAAATTATTGTCGTATTCTCAAACCAGGAGACCCGCAGCTGCGGGGTCTGTTCCTACGAGTTACATTGGTCCCGTGGGAGGTGTTGGTGCCACCCACGGGGCCGTTCGGGGGCTGTTTTGGGTTTTCACCCTCTAACGCCATGTTTTTAAGCCTAACTCTATAAATATTCAAATTATCATCGTATTCTCAAACCGGGAGACCTGCGGCTGCGGGGTCAGTTCCTACGAGTTACATTGGTCCCGTGGGAGGTGTTGGTTCCACCCACGGGGCAATTCGGGGGTTGTTTCGAGTTTTCACCCTCTAACGCCATGTTTTTAAGCCTAAGTCTAGAAATATGCAAATTATCATCGTATTCTCAAACCGGGAGACCCACGGCTGTGGGGTCAGTTCCTACGAGTTACATTGGTCTCGTGGGAGGTGATGGTGCCACCCACGGGGCCGTTCGGGGGATGTTTCGAGTTCTCACCTTCTATCGCCAGGTTTTAAGCCTATGTCGAGAAATACGCAAATTACCATCGTATTCTGAAACCTGGATACCCGCAGCTGCGGGGTCAGTTCCTACGAGTTACGTTGGTCCCGTGGGAGGTGTTGGTCCCACCCACGGGGCCGTTCGGGGGTTGTTTCGAGTTTTCACCTTCTAACGCCTTGTTTTTAAGCCGAAGTCTAGAAATATGAAAATTACCATCGTATTCTCAAACCGAGAGACCCGCGGCTGCGGGGTCAGTTCCTACGAGTTACGTTGGTCCCGTGGGTGTTGTTGGCACGGGGCCGTTCGAGGGCTGTTTCGAGTTTACACCCTCTAACGTCATGTTTTTAAGCCTAAGTCTAGAAATATGCAAATTACCGTAGTACTCTCAAATCAGGAGACCCGCGGCTGCGGGGTCAGTTCCTACAAGTTACATTGGTCCCGTGGGAGGTGTTGTTGCCACCCACGGGGCCGTTCGGGGGATGTTTCGAGGTTTCAACTTTTAACGCCATGTTTTGCTTAAGTCTGGAAATATGCAAATTACCGTCGTATTCTCAAACCGGGAGACCCTCGGCTGCGGGGCCAGTTCCTACGAGTTACATTGGTTTCGTGGGAGGTGATGGTGCCACCCACGGGGCCGTTCGGGAGTTGTTTCGAGTTTTCACCCTCTAACGCCATGTTTTTAAGCGTAAGTCTAGAAATATGCAAATTATTGTCGTATTCTCAAACCAGGAGACCCGCAGCTGCGGGGTCAGTTCCTACGAGTTACATTGGTCCCGTGGGAGGTGTTGGTGCCACCCACGGGGCCGTTAGGGGGCTGTTTTGGGTTTTCACCCTCTAACGCCATGTTTTTAAGCCTAACTCTAGAAATATTCAAATTATCATCGTATTCTCAAACTGGGAGACCCTCGGCTACGGGGTCAGTTCCTACGAGTTACATTGGTCCCGTGGGAGGTGTTGGTTCCACCCACGGGGCAGTTCGGGGGTTGTTTCGAGTTTTCACCCTCTAACGCCATCTTTTTAAGCCTAAGTCTAGAAATATGCAAATTATCATCGTATTCTCAAATCGAGAGACCCACGGCTGTGGGGTCAGTTCCTACGAGTTACATTGGTCTCGTGGGAGGTGATGGTGCCACCCACGGGGCCGTTCGGCAGTTATTTCGAGTTTTCACCCTCTAACGCCATGTTTTTAAGCTAAAGTCTAGAAATACGCAAATTACCATCGTATTCTCAAACCGGGAGACCCGTGACTGCGGGGTCAGTTCCTACGAGTTACATTGGTCCCGTGGGAGGTGTTGGTGCCATCCACGGGCCCGCTCAGGGGCTGTTTCGAGTTTTCACCCTCTAACGCCATGTTTTTAAGCCTAAGTCTAGAAATAAGCAAATTACTGTCGTATTCTCAAATCGGGAGACCCGCGGCTACGGGGTCAGTTCCTACGAGTTACGTTGGTCCCGTGGGAGGTGTTGGTGCCACCAAAGGGGCCGTTCGGGGGCTGTTTCGAGTTTTCACCCTCTAACGCAATGTTTTGCTTAAGTCTTGAAATACGCAAATTACCGTCATATTCTCGAACAGGGAGACCCGTGGCTGCGGGGTTAGTTCCTACCAGTTACGTTGGTCCCGTGGGAGGTGTTGGTTCCACCCACGGGGCCGTTCGGGGGATGTTTCGAGTTCTCACCTTCTATCGCCAGGTTTTAAGCCTATGTCTAGAAATACGCAAATTACCATCGTATTTTCAAACCGGGATACCTGCGGCTGGGGGTCAGTTCCTACGAGTTACGTTTGTCCCGTGGGAGGTGTTGGTCCCACCCACGAGGCCGTTCAGGGGTTGTTTCGAGTTTTCACCTTCTAACGCCATGTTTTTAAGCCTAAGTCTAGAAATATGCAAATTACCATCGTATTCTCAAACAGAGAGACCCGCGGCTGCGGGGTCAGTTCCTACGAGTTACGTTGGTCCCGTGGGTGGTGTTGGCACGGGGCCGTTCGGGGGCTGTTTCGAGTTTACAACCTCTAACGTCATGTTTTTAAGCCTAAGTCTAGAAATATGCAAATTACCATAGTACTCTCAAATCGGGAGACCCGCGGCTACGGGGTCAGTTCCTACGAGTTACATTGGTCCCGTGGGAGGTGTTGGTGCCACCCACGGGGCCGTTCGGGGGATGTTTCGAGTTTTCACCTTTTAACACCATGTTTTGCTTAAGTCTGGATATACGCAAATTACCATCGTATTCTCAAACTGGGAGACCCTCGGCTGCGGGGTCAGTTCCTACGAGTTACATTGGTCCCGTGGGTGGTGTTGGTGCCCCCCACGGGGCCGTTCGGTGGCTATTTCGAGTTTTCACCCTCTAACGCCATGGTTTTAAGCCTAAGTCTAGAAATATGCAAATTATCATCATATTCTCAAACCGGGAGACCCACGGCTGTGTGGTCAGTTCCTACGAGTTACATTGGTCACATGGGAGGTGATGATGCCCCCCACGGAGCCGTTCGGCAGTTGTTTCGAGTTTTCATCCTCTAACGCCATATTTTTAAGCCTAAGTCTAGAAATACGCAAATTACTGTCGTATTCTCAAACCGGGAGACCCGCGACTGCGGGGGCAGTTCCTACGAGTTACATTGGTCCCGTGGGAGGTGTTGGTCCCACCCACGGTGCCGTTCGGGGGTTGTTTCGAGTTTTCACCTTTTAACGCCATGTTTTAAACCTAAGTCTAGAAATACGCAAATTACCCTCGTATTCACAAACCGGGAGTCTCGCGACTATGGGGTCAGTTCCTACGAGTTACATTGGTCCCGTGGGAGGTGTCGGCGCCACCCAGGACGCCGTTCGGGGGCTATTTTTGATTTTCACCCTCTAACGCCATGTTTTTAAGCCTAAGCCTAGATATATGCAAATTATCATCGTATTCTTAATCCGGGAGTCCCGCGACTGCGTGGTCAGTTCCTACGAGTTACATTGGTCCCGTGGGAGGTGTTGGTGCCACCCACGGGGCCATTCGGGGGATGTTTCGAGTTCTCACCTTCTAACGACATGTTTTAAGCCTAAGTCTAGAAATACGCAAATTACCATCGTATTCTCAAATCGGGAGACCCGCCGCTGCGGGGTCAATTCCTACGAGTTACATTGGTCCCGTGGGAGGTGTTGGTCCCACCCACAGGGCCGTTCGGGGGCTGTTTCGAGTTTTCACCTTCTAACCCCATGTTTTTAAGCCTAAGTATAGAAATATGCAAATTACCGTCGTATTCTCAAACCGGGAGACCCGCGGCTGCGGGGTCAATTCCTACGAGTTACATTGGTCCCGTGGGAGGTGTTGGTCCCACCCACGGGGCAATTCGGGGGCTGTTTCGAGTTTTCACCTTCAAACGCCATGTTTTGAAGCCTAAGTCTAGAAATACACAAATTACCGCCGTATTCTCAAACCGAGAGACCCTCGGCTACGGGGTCAGTTCCTACGAGTTACATTGGTCCCGTGGGGGGTGTTGGTGCCACCCACAGGGCCGTCCGGGGGCTGTGTCGAGTTTTCACCCTCTAACGCCATGTTTTTAAGCCTAAGTCTAGAAATACGCAAATTATTGTCGTATTCTCAAACCGGGAGTCTCGCGGTTGCGCAGTAAGTTCCTACGAGTTACATTGGTCCCGTGGGAGGTGTTGGTTCCACCCACGGGGCAGTTCGGGGGCTGTTTCGAGTTTTCAACCTCTAACGCCATGTTTTAAGCCTAAGTCTAGAAATACACAAATTACCGTCGTATTCTCAAACTGGGAGACCCGCGGCTGCGAGATCAGTTCCTACGAGTTATGTTGGTCCCGTGGGAGGTGTTGGTCCCACCCATGGGGCCGTTCGGGGGATATTTCGAGTTTTCACCTTCTAACGCCATGTTTCATGCCTAAGTCTAGAAATACGCAAATTACCGTCATATTCTCAAACCGGGAGTCTCGCGACTGTGGGGTCAGTTCCTACGAGTTACATTGGTCCCGTTGGAGGTGTCGGCGCCACCCACGACGCCGTTCGGGGGCTGTTTTTGATTTTCACCCTCTAACGCCATGTTTTTAAGCCTAAGCCTAGATATATGCAAATTATCGTCGTATTCTTAATCCGGGAGTCCCGCGACTGCGTGGTCAGTTCCTACGAGTTACATTGGTCCCGTGGGAGGTGTTGGTGCCACCCACGGGGCCATTCGGGGGATGTTTCGAGTTCTCACCTTCCATCGCCAGGTTTTAAGCCTATGTCTAGAAATACGCAAATTACCATCGTATTCTCAAACCGGGATACCCGCGGCTGCGGGGTCAGTTCCTACGAGTTACGTTGGTCCCGTGAGAGGTGTTGGTCCCACCCACGGGGCCGTTCGGGGGTTGTTTCGAGTTTTCACCTTCTAAAGCCATGTTTTTAAACCTAAGTCTAGAAATATGCAAATTACCATCGTATTCTGAAACCGAGAGACCCGTGGCTGCGGGGTCAGTTCCTACGAGTTACGTTGGCCCCGTGGGTGGTGTTGGCACGGGGCCGTTCGGGGGCTGTTTCGAGTTTACACCCTCTAACATCATGTTTTTAAGCCTAAGTCTAGAAATATGCAAATTACCGTAGTACTCTCAAATCAGGATACCCGCGGCTGCATGGTCAGTTCCTACGAGTTACATTGGTCCCGTGGGAGGTGTTAGTGCCATCCACGGGGCCGTTCGGGGGATGTTTTGAGTTTTCACCTTTTAACGCCATGTTTTGCTTAAGTCTGGAAATACGCAAATTATCGTCGTATTCTCAAACCGGGAGACCCTCGGCTACGGGGTCTGTTCCTACGAGTTACATTGGTCCCGTGGGTGGTGTTGGTGCCACCCACGGGGCCGTTCGGGGGTTGTTTCGAGTTTTCACCTTCTAAAGCCATGTTTTTAAACCTAAGTCTAGAAATATGCAAATTACCATCGTATTCTCAAACCGAGAGACCCGTGGCTGCGGGGTCAGTTCCTACGAGTTACGTTGGCCCCGTGGGTGGTGTTGGCACGGGGCCGTTCGGGGGCCTCTAACATCATGTTTTTAAGCCTAAGTCTAGAAATATGCAAATTACCGTAGTACTCTCAAATCAGGAGACCCGCGGCTGCTTGGTCAGTTCCTACGAGTTACATTGGGCCCGTGGGAGGTGTTAGTGCCATCCACGGGGCCGTTCGCGGGATGTTTCAAGTTTTCACCTTTTAACGCCATGTTTTGCTTAAGTCTGGAAATACGCAAATTACCGTCGTATTCTCAAACCGGGAGACCCTCGGCTGCGGGGTCAGTTACTACGAGTTACATTGGTCCCGTGGGTGGTGTTGGTGCCACCCAAGGGGCCGTTCGGGGGCTATTTCGAGTTTTCACCCTCTAACGCCATGGTTTTAAGCCTAAGTTTAGAAATATGCAAATTATCATCGTATTCTCAAACCGGGAGACCCATGGCTGTGTGGTCAGTTCCTACGAGTTACGTTGGTCGCATGGGAGGTGATGGTGCCACCCACGGGGCCGTTCGGCGGTTGTTTCGAGTTTTCACCCTCTAACGCCATATTTTTAAGCCTAAGTCTCGAAATACGCAAATTACCATCGTATTCTCAAACCGGGAGACCCGCGACTGCGGTGTCAGTTCCTACGAGTTACATTGGTCCCGTGGGAGGTGTTGGTGCCACCCACGGTGCCGTTCGGGGGTTGTTTCGAGTTTTCACCTTTTAACGCCATGTTTTTAAGCCTAAGTCTAGAAATACGCAAATTACCGTCGTATTCTCAAACCGGGAGATCCACAGCTGCGTGGTCAATTGCTACGAGTTACATTGGTCCCGTGGGAGGTGTTGGTCCCACCCACGGGGCCGTTCGGGGGCTATTTCGAGTTTTCACCTTCTAACGCCATGTTTTTAAGCCTAAGTCTAGAAATACGCAAGTTACCTTTGAATTCTCAAACCGGGAGACCCTCGGCTGCGGGGTCAGTTCCTACGAGTTACATTGTTCCCGTGGGAGGTGTTGGTCCCACCCACGGGGCCGTTCGGGGGCTGTTTTGAGTTTTCACCTTCTAACGCCATGTTTTGAAGCCTAAGTCTAGAAATACGCAAATTACCTTCGAATTCTCAAACCGGGAGACCCTCGGCTGCGGGGTCAGTTCCTACGAGTTACATTATTCTCGTGGGAGGTGTTGGTCCCACCCACGGGGCCGTTCGTGGGTTGTTTCGAGTTTTCACCTTCTAACGCCATGTTTTTAAGCCTAAGTCTAGAAATACGCAAATTACCTTCGAATTCTCAAACCGGGAGACCCTCGGATGCGAGGTCAGTTCCTACGAGTTACATTGTTCCCGTGGGGGGAGTTGGTGCCACCCACGGGGCCGTCCGGGTGCTGTATCGAGTTTTCACCTTCTAATGCCATGTTTTAAGCCTAAGTCTAGAAATACGCAAATTACCGTCGTATTCTCAAACCGGGAGACCCGCGGCTGCGGGGTCAATTCCTACGAGTTACATTGGTCCCACCCACGGGGCCATTCGGGGGCTGTTTCGAGTTTTCACCTTCTAACGCCATGTTTTGAAGCCTAAGTCTAGAAATACGCAAATTACCTTCGAATTCTCAAACCGGGAGGCCCTCGGCTGCGGGGTCAGTTCCTACGAGTTACATTATTCCCGTGGGAGGTGTTGGTCCCACCCACGGGGCCGTTCGGGGGTTGTTTCGAGTTTTCACCTTCTAACGCCATGTTTTTAAGCCTAAGTCTAGAAATAGGCAAATTACCTTCGAATTCTCAAACCGGGAGACCCTCGGCTGCGAGGTTAGTTCCTACGAGTTACATTGTTCCCGTGGGGGGAGTTGGTGCCACCCACGGGGCCGTCCGGGGGCTGTATCGAGTTTTCACCTTCTAATGTCATGTTTTTAAGCCTAAGTCTAGAAATATGCAAATTATCGTAGTACTCTCAAATCGGGAGACCCGCGGCTGCGGGGTCAGTTCCTACGAGTTACATTGGTCCCGTGGGAGGTGTTGGTGCCACCCACGGGGCCGTTCGGGGGCTATTTCGAGTTTTCACCCTCTAACGCCATGTTTTTAAGCCTAAGTCTAGAAATATGCAAATTATCATCGTATTCTCAAACCGGGAGACCCACAGCTGTGTGGTCAGTTCCTACGAGTTACATTGGTCGCATGGGAGGTGATGGTGCCACCCACGGGGCCGTTCGGCGGTTGTTTCGAGTTTTCATCCTCTAACGCCATATTTTTAAGCCTAAGTCTAGAAATACACAAATTACCATCGAATCCTCAAACCGGTAGACCCGCGATTGCGGGGTCAGTTCCTATGAGTTACATTGGTCCCGTGGGAGGTGTCGACGCCACCCACGACGCCGTTCGGGGGCTGTTTATGACTTTCACCCTCTAACGCCATGTTTTTAAGCGTAAGCCTAGAAATATGCAAATTACCGTCGTATTCTTAATCCGGGAGTCCCGCGACTGCGTGGTCAGTTCCTAAGATTTACATTGGTCTCGTGGGAGGTGATGGTGCCACCCACGGGGCCGTTCGGGAGTTGTTTCGAGTTTTCACCCTCTAACGCCATGTTTTGAAGCGTAGGTCTAGAAATATGCAAATTATTGTCGTATTCTCAAACCAGGAGACCCGCAGCTGTGGGGTCAGTTCCGACGAGTTACATTGGTCCCGTGGGAGGTGTTGGTACCACCCACGGGGCCGTTCGGGGGCTATTTTGGGTTTTCACCCTCTAACGCCATGTTTTTAAGCCTAACTCCAGACATATTCAAATTATCGTCGTATTCTCAAACCGGGAGACCCGCGACTGCGGGGTCAGTTCCTACGAGTTACATTGGTCCCGTGGGAGGTGTTGGTTCCACCCACGGGGCAGTTCGGGGGTTGTTTCGAGTTTTCAACCTCTAACGCCATGTTTTTAAGCCTAAGTCTAGAAATATGTAAATTATCATCGTATTCTCAAACCGGGAGACCCACCGCTGTGGGGTCAGTTCCTACGAGTTACATTGGTCTCGTGGGAGGTGATGGTGCCACCCACGGGGCCGTTCGGGGGATGTTTCGAGTTCTCACCTTCTATCGCCAGGTTTTAAGCCTATGTCTAGAAATATGCAAATTACCATTGTATTCTCAAACCGGGATACCCGCGGCTGCGGGGTCAGTTCCTACGAGTTACGTTGGTCCCGTGGGTGGTGTTGGCACGGGGCCGTTCGGGGGCTGTTTCGAGTTTACACCCTCTAACGTCATGTTTTTAAGCCTAAGTCTAGAAATATGCAAATTACCGTAGTAGTCTCAAATCAGGAGACCCGCGGCTGCGGGTTCAGTTCCTACGAGTTACATTGGTCCCGTGGGAGGTGTTGGTGCCACCCACGGGGCCGTTCGGGGGATGTTTCGAGTTTTCAACTTTTAACACCATGTTTTTCTTAAGTCTGGAAATACGCAAATTACCATCGTATTCTCAAACCGAGAGACCCTCGGCTGCGGGGTCAGTTCCTATGAGTTACATTGGTCTCGTGGGAGGTGATGGTGCCACCCACGGGGCCGTTCGGGGGTTGTTTCGAGTTTTCACCCTCTAACGCCATGTTTTTAAGCGTAAGTCTAGAAATATGCAAATTATTGTCGTATTCTCAAACCAGGAGACCCGCAGCTGCGGGGTCTGTTCCTACGAGTTACATTGGTCCCGTGGGAGGTGTTGGTGCCACCCACGGGGCCGTTCGGGGGCTGTTTTGGGTTTTCACCCTCTAACGCCATGTTTTTAAGCCTAACTCTATAAATATTCAAATTATCATCATATTCTCAAACCGGGAGACCTGCGGCTGCGGGGTCAGTTCCTACGAGTTACATTGGTCCCGTGGGAGGTGTTGGTTCCACCCACGGGGCAATTCGGGGGTTGTTTCGAGTTTTCACCCTCTAACGCCATGTTTTTAAGCCTAAGTCTAGAAATATGCAAATTATCATCGTATTCTCAAACCGGGAGACCCACGGCTGTGGGGTCAGTTCCTACGAGTTACATTGGTCTCGTGGGAGGTGATGGTGCCACCCACGGGGCCGTTCGGGGGATGTTTCGAGTTCTCACCTTCTATCACCAGGTTTTAAGCCTATGTCGAGAAATACGCAAATTACCATCGTATTCTGAAACCTGGATACCCGCAGCTGCGGGGTCAGTTCCTACGAGTTACGTTGGTCCCGTGGGAGGTGTTGGTCCCACCCACGGGGCCGTTCGGGGGTTGTTTCGAGTTTTCACCTTCTAACGCCATGTTTTTAAGCCTAAGTCTAGAAATATGAAAATTACCATCGTATTCTCAAACCGAGAGACCCGCGGCTGCGGGGTCAGTTCCTACGAGTTACATTGGTCCCGTGGGTGTTGTTGGCACGGGGCCGTTCGGGGGCTGTTTCGAGTTTACACCCTCTAACGTCATGTTTTTAAGCCTAAGTCTAGAAATATGCAAATTACCGTAGTACTCTCAAATCAGGAGACCCGCGGCTGCGGGGTCAGTTCCTACAAGTTACATTGGTCCCGTGGGAGGTGTTGTTGCCACCCACGGGGCCGTTCGGGGGATGTTTCGAGGTTTCAACTTTTAACGCCATGTTTTGCTTTAGTCTGGAAATATGCAAATTACCGTCGTATTCTCAAACCGGGAGACCCTCGGCTGCGGGGCCAGTTCCTACGAGTTACATTGGTTTCGTGGGAGGTGATGGTGCCACCCACGGGGCCGTTCGGGGGTTGTTTCGAGTTTTCACCCTCTAACGCCATGTTTTTAAGCGTAAGTCTAGAAATATGCAAATTATTGTCGTATTCTCAAACCAGGAGACCCGCAGCTGCGGGGTCAGTTCCTACGAGTTACATTGGTCCCGTGGGAGGTGTTGGTGCCACCCACGGGGCCGTTAGGGGGCTGTTTTGGGTTTTCACCCTCTAACGCCATGTTTTTAAGCCTAACTCTAGAAATATTCAAATTATCATCGTATTCTCAAACTGGGAGACCCTCGGCTACGGGGTCAGTTCCTACGAGTTACATTGGTCCCGTGGGAGGTGTTGGTTCCACCCACGGGGCAGTTCGGGGGTTGTTTCGAGTTTTCACCCTCTAACGCCATCTTTTTAAGCCTAAGTCTAGAAATATGCAAATTATCATCGTATTCTCAAACCGAGAGACCCACGGCTGTGGGGTCAGTTCCTACGAGTTACATTGGTCTCGTGGGAGGTGATGGTGCCACCCACGGGGCCGTTCGGCAGTTATTTCGAGTTTTCACCCTCTAACGCCATGTTTTTAAGCTAAAGTCTAGAAATACGCAAATTACCATCGTATTCTCAAACCGGGAGACCCGTGACTGCGGGGTCAGTTCCTACGAGTTACATTGGTCCCGTGGGAGGTGTTGGTGCCATCCACGGGCCCGCTCAGGGGCTGTTTCGAGTTTTCACCCTCTAACGCCATGTTTTTAAGCCTAAGTCTAGAAATAATCAAATTACTGTCGTATTCTCAAATCAGGAGACCCGCGGCTACGGGGTCAGTTCCTACGAGTTACGTTGGTCCCGTGGGAGGTGTTGGTGCCACCAAAGGGGCCGTTCGGGGGCTGTTTCGAGTTTTCACCCTCTAACGCAATGTTTTGCTTAAGTCTTGAAATACGCAAATTACCGTCATATTCTCGAACAGGGAGACCCGTGGCTGCGGGGTTAGTTCCTACCAGTTACGTTGGTCCCGTGGGAGGTGTTGGTTCCACCCACGGGGCCGTTCGGGGGATGTTTCGAGTTCTCACCTTCTATCGCCAGGTTTTAAGCCTATGTCTAGAAATATGCAAATTACCATCGTATTTTCAAACCGGGATACCTGCGGCTGGGGGTCAGTTCCTACGAGTTACGTTTGTCCCGTGGGAGGTGTTGGTCCCACCCACGAGGCCGTTCGGGGGTTGTTTCGAGTTTTCACCTTCTAACGCCATGTTTTTAAGCCTAAGTCTAGAAATATGCAAATTACCATCGTATTCTCAAACAGAGAGACCCGCGGCTGCGGGGTCAGTTCCTACGAGTTACGTTGGTCCCGTGGGTGGTGTTGGCACGGGGCCGTTCGGGGGCTGTTTCGAGTTTACAACCTCTAACGTCATGTTTTTAAGCCTAAGTCTAGAAATATGCAAATTACCGTAGTACTCTCAAATCGGGAGACCCGCGGCTACGGGGTCAGTTCCTACGAGTTACATTGGTCCCGTGGGAGGTGTTGGTGCCACCCACGGGGCCGTTCGGGGGATGTTTCGAGTTTCCACCTTTTAACACCATGTTTTGCTTAAGTCTGGATATACGCAAATTACCATCGTATTCTCAAACCGGGAGACCCTCGGCTGCGGGGTCAGTTCCTACGAGTTACATTGGTCCCGTGGGTGGTGTTGGTGCCCCCCACGGGGCCGTTCGGTGGCTATTTCGAGTTTTCACCCTCTAACGCCATGGTTTTAAGCCTAAGTCTAGAAATATGCAAATTATCATCATATTCTCAAACCGGGAGACCCACGGCTGTGTGGTCAGTTCCTACGAGTTACATTGGTCACATGGGGGGTGATGATGCCCCCCACGGAGCCGTTCGGCAGTTGTTTCGAGTTTTCATCCTCTAACGCCATATTTTTAAGCCTAAGTCTAGAAATACGCAAATTACTGTCGTATTCTCAAACCGGGAGACCCGCGACTGCGGTGTCAGTTCCTACGAGTTACATTGGTCCCGTGGGAGGTGTTGGTGCCACCCACGGTGCCGTTCGGGGGTTGTTTCGAGTTTTCACCTTTTAACGCCATGTTTTAAGCCTAAGTCTAGAAATACGCAAATTACCCTCGTATTCACAAACCGGGAGTCTCGCGACTGTGGGGTCAGTTCCTACGAGTTACATTGGTCCCGTGGGAGGTGTCGGCGCCACCCAGGACGCCGTTCGGGGGCTGTTTTTTATTTTCACCCTCTAACGCCATGTTTTTAAGCCTAAGCCTAGATATATGCAAATTATCATCGTATTCTTAATCCGGGAGTCCCGCGACTGCGTGGTTAGTTCCTACGAGTTACATTGGTCCCGTGGGAGGTGTTGGTGCCACCCACGGGGCCATTCGGGGGATGTTTCGAGTTCTCACCTTCTAACGACATGTTTTAAGCCTAAGTCTAGAAATACGCAAATTACCATCGTATTCTCAAACCGGGAGACCCACCGCTGCGGGGTCAATTCCTACGAGTTACATTGGTCCCGTGGGAGGTGTTGGTCCCACCCACAGGGCCGTTCGGGGGCTGTTTCAAGTTTTCACCTTCTAACCCCATGTTTTTAAGCCTAAGTCTAGAAATATGCAAATTACCGTCGTATTCTCAAACCGGGAGACCCGCGGCTGCGGGGTCAATTCCTACGAGTTACATTGGTCCCGTGGGAGGTGTTGGTCCCACCCACGGGGCCATTCGGGGGCTGTTTCGAGTTTTCACCTTCAAACGCCATGTTTTTAAGCCTA
Source organism: Sambucus nigra (assembly GCA_949130495.1). Taxonomy (NCBI): domain Eukaryota; kingdom Viridiplantae; phylum Streptophyta; class Magnoliopsida; order Dipsacales; family Adoxaceae; genus Sambucus; species Sambucus nigra. Next base: position 203,485,616 of record OX422216.1, read on the forward strand.
AGTCTAGAAATACACAAATTACCGTCGTATTCTCAAACCGAGAGACCCTCGGCTACGGGGTCAGTTTCTACGAGTTACATTGGTCCCGTGGGGGGTGTTGGTGCCACCCACAGGGCCGTCCGGAGGCTGTGTCGAGTTTTCACCCTCTAACGCCATGTTTTTAAGCCTAAGTCTAGAAATACGCAAATTATTGTCGTATTCTCAAACCGGGAGTCTCGCGGTTGCGCAGTAAGTTCCTACGAGTTACATTGGTCCCGTGGGAGGTGTTGGTTCCACCCACGGGGCAGTTCGGGGGCTGTTTCGAGTTTTCAACCTCTAACGCCATGTTTTAAGCCTAAGTCTAGAAATACGCAAATTACCGTCGTATTCTCAAATCGGGAGACCCGCGGCTGCGAGATCAGTTCCTACGAGTTACATTGGTCCCGTGGGAGGTGTCGGCGCCACCCACGGTGCCGTTCGGGGGTTGTTTCGAGTTTTCACCTTTTAACGCCATGTTTTAAGCCTAAGTCTAGAAATACGCAAATTACCCTCGTATTCACAAACCGGGAGTCTCGCGACTGTGGGGTCAGTTCCTACGAGTTACATTGGTCCCGTGGGAGGTGTCGGCGCCACCCAGGACGCCGTTCGGGGGCTGTTTTTTATTTTCACCCTCTAACGCCATGTTTTTAAGCCTAAGCCTAGATATATGCAAATTATCATCGTATTCTTAATCCGGGAGTCCCGCGACTGCGTGGTCAGTTCCTACGAGTTACATTGGTCCCGTGGGAGGTGTTGGTGCCACCCACGGGGCCATTCGGGGGATGTTTCGAGTTCTCACCTTCCATCGCCAGGTTTTAAGCCTATGTCTAGAAATACGCAAATTACCATCGTATTCTCAAAGCGGGATACCCGCGGCTGCGGGGTCAGTTCCTACGAGTTACGTTGTTCCCGTGAGAGGTGTTGGTCCCACCCACGGGGCCGTTCGGGGGTTGTTTCGAGTTTTCACCTTCTAAAGCCATGTTTTTAAACCTAAGTCTAGAAATATGCAAATTACCATCGTATTCTGAAACCGAGAGACCCGTGGCTGCGGGGTCAGTTCCTACGAGTTACGTTGGCCCCGTGGGTGGTGTTGGCACGGGGCCGTTCGGGGGCCTCTAACATCATGTTTTTAAGCCTAAGTCTAGAAATATGCAAATTACCGTAGTACTCTCAAATCAGGAGACCCGCGGCTGCTTGGTCAGTTCCTACGAGTTACATTGGGCCCGTGGGAGGTGTTAGTGCCATCCACGGGGCCGTTCGGGGGATGTTTCAAGTTTTCACCTTTTAACGCCATGTTTTGCTTAAGTCTGGAAATACGCAAATTACCGTCGTATTCTCAAACCGGGAGACCCTCGGCTGCGGGGTCAGTTACTACGAGTTACATTGGTCCCGTGGGTGGTGTTGGTGCCACCCAAGGGGCCGTTCGGGGGCTATTTCGAGTTTTCACCCTCTAACGCCATGGTTTTAAGCCTAAGTTTAGAAATATGCAAATTATCATCGTATTCTCAAACCGGGAGACCCACGGCTGTGTGGTCAGTTCCTACGAGTTACGTTGGTCGCATGGGAGGTGATGGTGCCACCCACGGGGCCGTTCGGCGGTTGTTTCGAGTTTTCACCCTCTAACGCCATATTTTTAAGCCTAAGTCTCGAAATACGCAAATTACCGTCGTATTCTCAAACCGGGAGACCCGCGACTGCGGTGTCAGTTCCTACGAGTTACATTGGTCCCGTGGGAGGTGTTGGTGCCACCCACGGTGCCGTTCGGGGGTTGTTTCGAGTTTTCACCTTTTAACGCCATGTTTTTAAGCCTAAGTCTAGAAATACGCAAATTACCATCGTATTCTCAAACCGGGAGATCCACAGCTGCGTGGTCAATTGCTACGAGTTACATTGGTCCCGTGGGAGGTGTTGGTCCCACCCACGGGGCCGTTCGGGGGCTATTTCGAGTTTTCACCTTCTAACGCCATGTTTTTAAGCCTAAGTCTAGAAATACGCAAGTTACCTTTGAATTCTCAAACCGGGTGACCCTCGGCTGCGGGGTCAGTTCCTACGAGTTACATTGTTCCCGTGGGAGGTGTTGGTCCCACCCACGGGGCTGTTCGGGGGCTGTTTTGAGTTTTCACCTTCTAACGCCATGTTTTGAAGCCTAAGTCTAGAAATACGCAAATTACCTTCGAATTCTCAAACCGGGAGACCCTCGGCTGCGGGGTCAGTTCCTACGAGTTACATTATTCTCGTGGGAGGTGTTGGTCCCACCCACGGGGCCGTTCGTGGGTTGTTTCGAGTTTTCACCTTCTAACGCCATGTTTTTAAGCCTAAGTCTAGAAATACGCAAATTACCTTCGAATTCTCAAACCGGGAGACCCTCGGCTGCGAGGTCAGTTCCTACGAGTTACATTGTTCCCATGGGGGGAGTTGGTGCCACCCACGGGGCCGTCCGGGGGCTGTATCGAGTTTTGACCTTCTAACGCCATGTTTTAAGCCTAAGTCTAGAAATACGCAAATTACCGTCGTATTCTCAAACCGGGAGACCCGCGGCTGCGGGGTCAATTCCTACGAGTTACATTGGTCCCACCCACGGGGCCGTTCGGGGGCTGTTTCGAGTTTTCACCTTCTAACGCCATGTTTTGAAGCCTAAGTCTAGAAATACGCAAATTACCTTCGAATTCTCAAACCGGGAGACCCTCGGCTGCGGGGTCAGTTCCTACGAGTTACATTATTCCCGTGGGAGGTGTTGGTCCCACCCACGGGGCCGTTCGGGGGTTGTTTCGAGTTTTCACCTTCTAACGCCATGTTTTTAAGCCTAAGTCTAGAAATACGCAAATTACCTTCGAATTCTCAAACCGGGAGACCCTCGGCTGCGAGGTTAGTTCCTACGAGTTACATTGTTCCCGTGGGGGGAGTTGGTGCCACCCACGGGGCCGTCCGGGGGCTGTATCGAGTTTTCACCTTCTAACGCCATGTTTTAAGCCTAAGTCTAGAAATACGCAAATTACCGTCGTATTCTCAAACCGGGAGACCCGCGGCTGCGGGGTCAATTCCTACGAGTTACATTGGTCCCACCCATGGGGCCGTTCGGGGGCTGTTTCGAATTTTCACCTTCTAACGCCATGTTTTTAAGCCTAAGTCTAGAAATACGCAAATTACCGTCGTATTCTCAAACCGGGAGACCCGCGGCTGCGGGGTCAATTCCTACGAGTTACATTGGTCCCGTGGGAGGTTTTGGTCCCACCCACGGGGCCGTTCGGGGGCTGTTTTGAGTTTTCACCTTCTAACGCCATGTTTTTAAGCCTAAGTCTAGAAATACGCAAATTACCTTCGAATTCTCAAACCGAGAGACCCTCAGCTGCGGGGTCAGTTCCTACGAGTTACATTGTTCCCGTGGGGTGAGTTGGTGCCACCCACGGGGCCGTCCGGGGGCTGTTTCGAGTTTTCACCCTCTAACGCCATGTTGTCGTATTCTCAAACCAGGAGTCTCGCGGTTGTGCAGTAAGTTCCTACGTGTTACATTGGTCCCGTGGGAAGTGTTGGTTCCACACACGGGGCAGTTCGGGGGTTGTTTTGAGTTTTCACCCTCTAACGCCATGTTTTTAAGCCTAAGTTTAGAAATATGCAAATTATCATCATATTTTCAAACCGAGAGACCCACGACTATGGGATCAGTTCCTACGAGTTACATTGGTCTCGTGGGAGGTGATGGTGCCACCCACGGGGCCGTTCGGCGGTTGTTTCGAGTTTTCAACCTCTAACGCCATGTTTTTAAGCGTAAGTCTAGAAATATGCAAATTATTGTCGTATTCTCAAACCAGGAGACCCGCAGCTGCGGGGTCAGTTCCTACGAGTTACATTGGTCCCGTGGGAGGTGTTGGTGCCACCCACGGGGCCGTTCGGGGGATGTTTCGAGTTTTCACCTTTTAACGCCATATTTTGCTTAAGTCTGGATATACGCAAATTACCATCGTATTCTGAAACCGGGAGACCCTGGGCTGCGGGGTCAGTTCCTACGAGTTACATTGGTCCCGTGGGTGGTGTTGGTGCCACCCACGGGGCCGTTCGGGGGCTATTTCGAGTTTTCACCCTCTAAAGCCATGGTTTTAAGCCTAAGTCTAGAAATATGCAAATTATCATCGTATTCTCAAACTGGGAGACCCACGGCTGTGTGGTCAGTTCCTACGAGTTACATTGGTCGCATGGGAGGTGATGATGCCCCCCACGGGGCCGTTCGGCAGTTGTTTCGAGTTTTCATCCTCTAACGCCATATTTTTAAGCCTAAGTCTAGAAATACGCAAATTACTGTCGTATTCTCAGACCGGGAGACCCGCGACTGCGGTGTCAGTTCCTACGAGTTACATTGGTCCCGTGGGAGGTGTTGGTGCCACCCACGGTGCCGTTCGGGGGTTGTTTCGAGTTTTCACCTTTTAACGCCTTGTTTTAAGCCTAAGTCTAGAAATACGCAAATTACTGTCGTATTCTCAAACCGGGATACCCGCCGCTGCGGGGTCAATTCCTACGAGTTACGTTTGTTCCGTGGGAGGTGTTGGTCCCATCCACGGCGCCGTTCGGGGGCTTTTTCGAGTTTTCACCTTCTAACGCCATGTTTTTAAGCCTAAGTCTAGAAATACGCAAATTCCCTTCGAATTCTCAAACCGGGAGACCCTCGGCTGCGGGGTCAGTTCCTACGAGTTACATTGTTCCCGTGGGGGGAGTTGGTGCCACCCACGGGGCCGTCCGGGGGCTGTTTCGAGTTTTCACCTTCTAACGACATGTTTTAAGCCTAAGTCTAGAAATACGCAAATTACCATCGTATTCTCAAACCGGGAGACCCGCCGCTGCGGGGTCAATTCCTACGAGTTACATTGGTCCCGTGGGAGGTGTTGGTACCACCCACGGGACCGTTCGGGGGCTGTTTCGAGTTTTCACCTTCTAACGCCATGCTTTTAAGCCTAAGTCTATAAATACGCAAATTACCGTCGTATTCTCAAACCGGGAGACCCGCGGCTGCGGGGTCAATTCCTACGAGTTACATTGGTCCCGTGGGAGGTGTTGGTCCCACCCACGGGGCCATTCGGGGGCTGTTTCGAGTTTTCACCATCAAACGCCATGTTTTTAAGCCTAAGTCTAGAAATACACAAATTACCGCCGTATTCTCAAACCGAGAGACCCTCGGCTACGGGGTCAGTTCCTACGAGTTACATTGATCCAGTGGGGGGTGTTGGTCCCACCCACGGGGCCGTCCGGGGGCTGTGTCGAGTTTTCACCCTCTAACGCCATGTTTTTAAGCCTAAGTCTAGAAATACGCAAATTATTGTCGTATTCTCAAACCGGGAGTCTCGCAGTTGCGCAGTAAGTTCCTACGAGTTACATTGGTCCCGTGGGAGGTGTTGGTTCCACACACGGGGCAGTTCGGGGGTTGTTTTGAGTTTTCACCCTCTAACGCCATGTTTTTAAGCCTAAGTTTAGGAATATGCAAATTATCATCGTATTCTCAAACCGAGAGACCCACGACTGTGGGATCAGTTCCTACGAGTTACATTGGTCTCGTGGGAGGTGATGGTGCCACCCACGGGGCCGTTCGGCGGTTGTTTCGAGTTTTCACCCTCTAACGCCATGTTTTTAAGCCTAAGTCTAAAAATACGCAAATTACCGTCGTATTCTCAAACCGGGAGACCCGCGACTGCGGTGTCAGTTCCTACGAGTTACATTGGTCCCGTGGGAGGTGTTGGTGCCACCCACGGGGCCGTTCAAGGGCTGTTTCTACTTTTCACCCTCTAACGCCATGTTTTATGCCCAAGTCTAGAAATACGCAAATTACCGTCGTATTCTCAAACCGGGAGACCCGCGGCTGCGAGATCTGTTCCTACGAGTTATGTTGGTCCCGTGGGAGGTGTTGGTCCCACCCACGGGGCCGTCGGGGGATATTTCGAGTTTTCACCTTCTAACGCCATGTTTCAGGCCTAAGTCTAGAAATACGCAAATTACGGTCGTATTCTCAAACTGGGAGTCTCGCGACTGTGGGGTCAGTTCCTACTAGTTACATTGGTCCCGTGGTAGGTGTCGGCGGCACCCACGACGCCGTTCGGGGGCTATTTTTGATTTTCACCCTCTAACGCCATGTTTTTAAGCCTAAGCCTAGATATATGCAAATTATCGTCGTATTCTTAATCCGGGAGTCCCGCGACTGCGTGGTCAGTTCCTACGAGTTACATTGGTCCCGTGGGAGGTGTTGGTGCCACCCACGGGGCCATTCGGGGGATGTTTCGAGTTCTCACCTTCTATCGCCAGGTTTTAAGCCTATGTCTAGAAATACGCAAATTACCATCGTATTCTCAAACCGGGATACCCGCGGCTGCGGGGTCAGTTCCTACGAGTTACGTTGGTCCCGTGGGAGATGTTGGTCCCACCCACGGGGCCGTTCAGTGGTTGTTTCGAGTTTTCACCTTCTAACGCCATGTTTTTAATCCTAAGTCTAGAAATATGCAAATTAACATCGTATTCTCAAACCGAGAGACCCGTGGCTGCGGGGTCAGTTCCTACGAGTTACGTTGGCCCCGTGGGTGGTGTTGGCACGGGGCCGTTCGGGGGCTGTTTCGAGTTTACACCCTCTAACGTCATGTTTTTAAGCCTAAGTCTAGAAATATGCAAATTACCGTAGTACTCTCAAATCGGGAGACCCACGGCTGCGGGGTCAGTTCCTACAAGTTACATTGGTCCCGTGGGAGGTGTTGTTGCCACCCACGGGGCCGTTCGGGGGCTGTTTCGAGTTTTCACCCTCTAACGCCATGTTTCAGGCCTAAGTCTAGAAATACGCAAATTACCGTCGTATTATCAAACCGGGAGACCCGCGACTGCGGTGTCAGTTCCTACGAGTTGCGTTGGTCCCGTGGGAGGTGTTGGTGCCACCCACGGGGCTATTCGGGGGCTGTTTCGAGATTTCACCTTCTAACGCCATGTTTTTAAGCCTAAGTCTAAAAATACGCAAATTACCGTCGTATTCTCAAACCGGGAGACCCGCAGCTGCGGGGTCAATTCCTACGAGTTACATTGGTCCCGTGGGAGGTGTTGGTCCCACCCACGGGGCTGTTCGGGGGCTATTTCGAGTTTTCACCTTCTAACGCCATGTTTTTAAGCCTAAGTCTAGAAATATGCAAATTACCTTTGAATTCTCAAACCGGGAGACCCTCGGCTGTGGGGTCAGTTCCTACGAGTTACATTGTTCCCGTGGGAGGTGTTGGTCCCACCCACGGGGCCGTTCGGGGGCTGTTTCGAGTTTTCACCTTCTAACGCCATGTTTTGAAGCCTAAGTCTAGAAATACGCAAATTACCTTCGAATTCTCAAACCGGGAGACCCTCGGCTGCGGGGTCAGTTCCTACGAGTTACATTATTCCCGTGGGAGGTGTTGGTCCCACCCACGGGGCCGTTCGGGAGTTGTTTCGAGTTTTCACCTTCTAACGCCATGTTTTTAAGCCTAAGTCTAGAAATACGCAAATTACCTTCGAATTCTCAAACCGGGAGACCCTCGGCTGCGAGGTCAGTTCCTACGAGTTACATTGTTCCCGTGGGGGGAGTTGGTGCCACCCACGGGGCCGTCCGGGGGCTGTATCGAGTTTTCACCTTCTAACGCCATGTTCTAAGCCTAAGTCTACGCAAATTACCATCGTATTCTCAAACCGGGAGACCCGCGACTGCGGGGTCAATTCCTACGAGTTACATTGGTCCCGTGGGAGGTGTTGGTCCCACCCACGGGGCCGTTCGGGGGCTGTTTTGAGTTTTCACCTTCTAACGCCATGTTTTTAAGCCTAAGTCTAGAAATACGCAAATTACCTTCGAATTCTCAAACTGGGAGACCCTCGGCTGCGGGGTCAGCTCCTACGAGTTACATTGTTCCCGTGGGGGGAGTTGGTGCCACCCACGGGGCCGTCCGGGGGCTGTTTCGAGTTTTCATCCTCTAACGCCATGTTTTTAAGCCTAAGTCTAGAAATACGAAAATTATTGTCGTATTCTCAAACCGGGAGCCTCGCGGTTGCGCAGTAAGTTCCTACGAGTTACATTGGTCCCATGGGAGGTGTTGGTTCCACACACGGGGCACTTCGGGGGTTGTTTTGAGTTTTCACCCTCTAACGCCATGTTTTTAAGCCTAAGTTTAGAAATATGCAAATTATCATCATATTTTCAAACCGAGAGACCCACGACTGTGGGATCAGTTCCTACGAGTTACATTGGTCTCGTGGGAGGTGATGGTGCCACCCACGGGGCCGTTCGGCGGTTGTTTCGAGTTTTCACCCTCTAACGCCATGTTTTTAAGCGTAAGTCTAGAAATATGCAAATTATTGTCGTATTCTCAAACCAGGAGACCCGCAGCTGCGGGGTCAGTTCCTACGAGTTACATTGGTCCCGTGGGAGGTGTTGGTGCCACCCACGGGGCCGTTCGGGGGCTGTTTCGAGTTTTCACCCTCTAACGCCATGTTTCAGGCCTAAGTCTAGAAATACGTAAATTACCGTCGTATTCTCAAACCGGGAGTCTCGCGAATGTGGGGTCAGTTCCTACGAGTTACATTGGTCCCGTGGGAGGTGTCGGCGCCACCCACGACGCCGTTCGGGGGCTGTTTTTGATTTTCACCCTCTAATGCCATGTTTTTAAGCCTAAGCCTAGAAATATGCAAATTATCATCGTATTCTTAATCCGGGAGTCCCGCGACTGCGTGGTCAGTTCCTACGAGTTACATAGGTCTCGTGGGAGGTGATGGTGCCACCCACGGGGCCGTTCGGGGGTTGTTTTGAGTTTTCACCCTCTAACGCCATGTTTTTAAGCGTAAGTCTATAAATATGCAAATTATTGTCGTATTCTCAAACCGGGAGACCCGTAGCTGCGGGGTCAGTTCCTTCGAGTTACATTGGTCCCGTGGGAGGTGTTGGTACCACCCACGGGGCCGTTCGGGGGCTATTTTGGGTTTTCACCCTCTAACGCCATGTTTTTAAGCCTAACTCTAGAAATATTCAAATTATCGTCGTATTCTCAAACCGGGAGACCCGCGGCTGCGGGGTCAGTTCCTACGAGTTACATTGGTCCCGTGGGAGGTGTTGGTTCCACCCACGGGGCAGTTCGGGGGTTGTTTCGAGTTTTTAGCCTCTAACGCCATGTTTTTAAGCCTAAGTCTAGAAATATGCAAATTATCATCGTATTCTCAAACCGGGAGACCCACGACTGTGGGGTCAGTTCCTACGAGTTACATTGGTCTCGTGGGAGGTGATGGTGCCACCCACGGGGCCGTTAGGCGGTTATTTTGAGTTTTCACCCTCTAACGCCATCTTTTTAAGCCAAAGTCTAGAAATACGCAAATTACCATCGTATTCTCAAATCGGGATACCCGCGGCTGCGGGGTCAGTTCCTACGAGTTACGTTGGTCCCGTGGGAGGTGTTGGTCCCACCCACGGGGCCGTTCGGGGGTTGTTTCGAGTTTTCACCTTCTATCGCCATGTTTTTAAACCTAAGTCTAAAATATGCAAATTACCGTCGTATTCTCAAACCGAGAGACCCGCGGCTGTGGGGTCAGTTCCTACGAGTTACGTTGGTCCCGTTGGTGGTGTTGGCATGGGGCCGTTCGGGTCTCAAATCGGGAGACCCGCGGCTGCGGGGTCAGTTCCTACGAGTTACATTGGTCCCGTGGGAGGTGTTGGTGCCACCCACGGGGCCGTTGGGGGGATGTTTCGAGTTTTCACCGTTTAACGCCATGTTTTGCTTAAGTCTGGAAATACGCAAATTATCGTCGTATTCTCAAACCGGGAGACCCTCGGCTACGGGGTCTGTTCCTACGAGTTACATTGGTCCCCTGGGTGGTGTTGGTGCCACCCACGGAGCCGTTCGGGGGCTATTTCGAGTTTTCACCCTCTAACGCCATGTTTTTAAGCCTAAGTCTAGAAATATGCAAATTATCATCGTATTCTCAAACCGGGAGACCCACGGCTGTGTGGTCAGTTCCTACGAGTTACATTGGTCGCATGGGAGGTGATGGTGCCACCCACGAGTCCGTTCGGTGATTGTTTCGAGTTTTCACCCTCTAACGCCATATTTTTAAGCCTAAGTCTAGAAATACACAAATTACCGTCGAATTCTCAAACCGGGAGACCCGCGACTGCGGGGGCCATTCCTACGAGTTACATTGGTCCCGTGGGAGGTGTTGGCGCCACCCACGGTGCCGTTCGGGGGTTGTATCGAGTTTTCACCTTTTAACGCCTTGTTTTAAGACTAATACTAGAAATACGCAAATTACTGTCGTATTCTCAAACCGGGAGACCCGCGGCTGCGGGGTCATTTCCTACGAGTTGTGTTGGTCCCGTGGGAGGTGTTGGTGCCACCCACGGGGCTATTCGGGGGCTGTTTCGATATTTCACCTTCTAACGCCATGTTTTTAAGCCTAAGTCTAGAAATATGCAAATTACCTTCGAATTCTCAAACCGGGAGACCCTCGGCTGCGGGGTCAGTTCCTACGAGTTACATTGTTCCCGTGGGGGGTGTTGGTGCCACCCACGGGGCCGTCTGGGGCTGTGTCGAGTTTTCACCCTCTAACGCCATGTTTTTAAGCCTATGTCTAGAAATACACAAATTATCATCGTATTCTCAAACCAGGAGTCTCGCGGTTGCGCGGAAAGTTCCTACGAGTTACATTGGTCCCGTGGGAGGTGTTGGTTCCACCCATGGGGCAGTTCTGGGGTTGTTTCGAGTTTTCACCATCTAACGCCATGTTTTTAAGCCTAAGTTTAGAAATATGCAAATTATCATCGTATTCTCAAACCGAGAGACCCACGACTGTGGGGTCAGTTCCTACGAGTTACATTGGTCTCGTGGGAGGTGATGGTGCCACCCAGGGGGCCATTCGACGGTTATTTTGAGTTTTCACCCTCTAACGCCATGTTTTTAAGCCAAAGTCTAAAAATGCGTAAATTACCATCGTATTCTCAAACCGGGATACCCGCGGCTGCGGGGTCAGTTCCTACGAGTAACGTTGGTCCCGTGGGAGGTGTTGGTCCCACCCACGGGGCCGTTCGGGGGTTGTTTCGAGTTTTAACCTTCTAACGCCATGTTTTTAAACCTAAGACTAAAAATATGCAAATTACCGTCGTATTCTCAAACCGAGAGACCCGCGGCTGCGGGGTCAGTTCCTACGAGTTATGTTGGTCCCGTGGGTGGTGTTGGCATGGGGCCGTTCGGGTCTCAAATCGGGAGACCCGCGGCTGCGGGGCCAGTTCCTACGAGTTACATTGGTCCCGTGGGAGGTGTTGGTGCCACCCACAGGGCCGTTCGGGGGATGTTTGGAGTTTTCCCCTTTTAACGCCATGTTTTGCTTAAGTCTGGAAATACGCAAATTATCATCGTATTCTCAAACTGGGAGACCCTCGGCTGCGGGGTCTGTTCCTACGAGTTACATTGGTCCCGTGGGTGGTGTTGGTGCCACCCACGGGGCCGTTCGGGGGCTATTTCGAGTTTTCACCCTCTAATACCATGTTTTTAAGCCTAAGTCTAGAAATATGCAAATTATCATCGTATTCTCAAACCGGGAGACCCACGGCTGTGTGGTCAGTTCCTACGAGTTACATTGGTCGCATGGGAGGTGATGGTGCCACCCACGAGGCCGTTCGGCGGTTGTTTCGAGTTTTCACCCTCTAACGCCATATTTTTAAGCCTAAGTCTAGAAATACACAAATTACCGTCGAATTCTCAAACCGGGAGACCCGCGACTGCGGGGGCAGTTCCTACGAGTTACATTGGTCCCGTGGGAGGTGTTGGTCCCACCCACGGTGCCGTTCGGGGGTTGTTTCGAGTTTTCACCCTTTAACGCCATGTTTTAAGCCTAAGACTAGAAATACGCAAATTACCGTCGTATTCTCAAACCGGGAGACCCGCGGCTGCGGGGTCAATTCCTACGAGTTACGTTGGTCCCGTGGGAGGTGTTGGTCCCACCCACGGGGCCGTTCGGGGGCTGTTTCAAGTTTTCACCTTCTAACGCCATGTTTTTAAGCCTAAGTCTAGAAATACGCAAATTACCTTCGAATTATCAAACCGGGAGACCCTCGGCTGCGGGGTCAGTTCCTACGAGTTACATTGTTCCCGTGGGGGGTGTTGGTGCCACCCACGGGGCCGTCCGGGGGCTGTGTCGAGTTTTCACCCTCTAACGCCATGTTTTTAAGCCTATGTCTAGAAATACGCAAATTATCGTCGTATTCTCAAACCGGGAGTCTCGCGGTTGCGCGGTAAGTTCCTACGAGTAACATTGGTCCCGTGGGAGGTGTTGGTTCCACCCATGGGGCAGTTCGGGGGTTGTTTCGAGTTTTCACCCTCTAACGCCATGTTTTTAAACCTAAGTCTAGAAATATGCAAATTACCGTCGTATTCTAAAACTGGGAGTCCCGCGGCTGCGGGGTCAGTTCCTACGAGTTACATTGGTCCCGTGGGAGGTGATGGTGCCACCCACGAGGCCGTTCGGCGGTTGTTTCGAGTTTTCACCCTCTAACGCCATATTTTTAAGCCTAAGTCTAGAAATACACAAATTACCGTCGAATTCTCAAACCGGGAGACCCGCGACTGCGGGGGCAGTTCCTACGAGTTACATTGGTCCCGTGGGAGGTGTTGGTCCCACCCACGGTGCCGTTCGGGGGTTGTTTCGAGTTTTCACCCTTTAACGCCATGTTTTAAGCCTAAGACTAGAAATACGCAAATTACCGTCGTATTCTCAAACCGGGAGACCCGCGGCTGCGGGGTCAATTCCTACGAGTTACGTTGGTCCCGTGGGAGGTGTTGGTCCCACCCACGGGGCCGTTCGGGGGCTGTTTCAAGTTTTCACCTTCTAACGCCATGTTTTTAAGCCTAAGTCTAGAAATACGCAAATTACCTTCGAATTATCAAACCGGGAGACCCTCGGCTGCGGGGTCAGTTCCTACGAGTTACATTGTTCCCGTGGGGGGTGTTGGTGCCACCCACGGGGCCGTCCGGGGGCTGTGTCGAGTTTTCACCCTCTAACGCCATGTTTTTAAGCCTATGTCTAGAAATACGCAAATTATCGTCGTATTCTCAAACCGGGAGTCTCGCGGTTGCGCGGTAAGTTCCTACGAGTAACATTGGTCCCGTGGGAGGTGTTGGTTCCACCCATGGGGCAGTTCGGGGGTTGTTTCGAGTTTTCACCCTCTAACGCCATGTTTTTAAGCCTAAGTCTAGAAATATGCAAATTATCATCGTATTCTCAAACCGGGAGACCCACGGCTGTGAGGTCAGTTCCTACGAGTTACATTGGTCTCGTGGGAGGTGATGGTGCCACCCACGGGGCCGTTCGGCGGTTGTTTCGAGTTTTCACCCTCTAACGCCATGTTTTTAAGCCTAAGTCTAGAAATACGCAAATTACCGTCATATTCTCAAACCGGGAGACCCGCGACTGCGGTGTCAGTTCCTACGAGTTACATTGGTCCCGTGGGAGGTGTTGGTGTCACCCACGGGGCCGTTCGGGTGTTGTTTTGAGTTTTCACCCTCTAACGCCATGTTTTAAGCCTAAGTCCAGTAATATGCAAATTACCGTCGTATTCTCAAATCGGTAGACCCGTGGCTGCGGGGTTAGTTCCTACGATATATGTTGGTCCCGTGGGAGGTGTTGGTCCCACCCACGGGGCCGTTCGGGGGTTGTTATGACTTTTCACCTTCTAACGCAATGTTTTTAAGCCTAAGTCTAGAAATACGCAAATTATCATCGTATTCTCAAACCGGGAGACCCACGGATGGGGGGCCTTTCCTACGAGTTACGTTGGTCTCATGGGAGGTGATGGTGCCACCCACGGGGCCGTTCGGCGGTTGTTTCGAGTTTTCACCCTCTAACGCTATATTTTCAAGCCTAAGTTTAGAAATACACAAATTACCGTCGTACCCTCAAATCGGGAGACCCGCGGCTGCGAGATCAGTTCCTACGAGTTACGTTGGTCCCGTGGGAGGTGTTGGTCCCACCCACGGGGCCGTTCGGGGGCTATTTCGAGTTTTCAACTTCTAACGCCATGTTTGTAAGCCCAAGTCTAGAAATACGCAAATTATCGTCGTATTCTCAAACCGGGAGACCCTCGGCTGCGGGGTCAGTTCCTACGAGTTGCATTGGTCCCGTGGGTGGTGTTAGTGCCACCCACGGGGCCGTTCGGGGGCTGTTTCGAGTTTTCACCCTCTAACGCCATGTTTTTAAGCCTAAGTCTACAAATACACAAATTATCGTCGTATTCTCAAATCGGGAGTCTCGCGGTTGCGCGGTAAGTTCCCTACGAGTTACATTGGTCCCGTGGGAGGTGTTAATTCCACCCACGGGGCAGTTCTGGGGTTGTTTCGAATTTTCACCCTCTAACGCCATGTTTTTAAGTCTAAGTCTAGAAATATGCAAATTATCATCGTATTCTCAAACCGGGAGACCCAGGACTGTGGGGTCAGTTCCTACGAGTTACATTGGTCCCGTGGGAGGTGATGGTGCCACCCACGGGGCCGTTCGGTGGTTGTTTCGAGTTATCACCCTTTAACGCCATGTTTTTAAGCCTATGTCTAGAAATACGCAAATTACTGTCGTATTCTAAAACCGGGAGACCCGCGACTGCGGGGTCAGTTCCTACGAGTTACATTAGTCCCGTGGGAGGTGTTGGTGCCACCCACGGGGCCGTTCGACGGTTGTTTCGAGTTTTCACACTCTAACGCCTTGTTTTTAAGCCTACGTTTAGAAATACGAAAATTATTATCGTGTTCTCAAACCGGGAGACCCGCGACTGCGGGGTCAATTCCTACGAGTTACGTTGGTCCCGCGGGAGGTGTTGGTGCCACCCACGAGGCCGTTCGGGGGTTGTTTCGAGTTTTCACCCTCTAACGCAATGTTTTGCTTAAGTCTAGAAATACGTAAATTACCGTCGTATTCTCAAACCGGGAGACCCGCGGCTGCGGGGTCAGTTCCTACGAGTTGCGTTGGTCCCGTGGGAGGTGTTGATGCCACCCACGGGGCTATTCGGGGGCTGTTTCGAGATTTCACCTTCTAACGCCATGTTTTAAGCCTAAGTCTAGAAATACGCAAATTACCGTCGTGTTCTCAAACTGGGAGACCCGCGGCTATGGGGTCAGTTCCTACAAGTTACGTTGGTCCCATGGGGGGTGTTGGTGCCACCCACGGGGCCGTCCGTGGGCTGTGTCGAGTTTTCACCCTCTAACGCCATGTTTTTAAGCCTATGTCTAGAAATACGCAAATTATCATCGTATTCTCAAACCGGGAGTCTCGCGGTTGCGCGGTAAGTTCCTACGAGTTACATTGGTCCCGTGGGAGGTGTTGGTTCCACCCATGGGGCAGTTCGGGGGTTGTTTCGAGTTTTCACCCTCTAACGCCATGTTTTTAAGCCTAAGTTTAGAAATATGCAAATTATCATCGTATTCTCAAACCGAGAGACCCACGACTGTGGGGTCAGTTCCTACGAGTTACATTGGTCTCGTGGGAGGTGATGGTGCCACCCAGGGGGCCGTTCGGCGGTTATTTTGAGTTTTCACCCTCTAACGCCATGTTTTTAAGCCAAAGTCTAGAAATACGCAAATTACCATCGTATTCTCAAACCGGGATACCCGCGGCTGCGGGGTCAGTTCCTACGAGTAACGTTGGTCCCGTGGGAGGTGTTGGTCCCACCCACGGGGCCGTTCGGGGGTTGTTATGACTTTTCACCTTCTAACGCAATGTTTTTAAGCCTAAGTCTAGAAATACGCAAATTATCATCGTATTCTCAAACCGGGAGACCCACGGATGGGGGGCCTTTCCTACGAGTTACGTTGGTCTCATGGGAGGTGATGGTGCCACCCACGGGGCCGTTCGGCGGTTGTTTCGAGTTTTCACCCTCCAACCCTATATTTTTAAGCCAAAGTTTAGAAATACACAAATTACCGTCGTACTCTCAAATCGGGAGACCCGCGGCTGCGAGATCAGTTCCTACGAGTTACGTTGGTCCCGTGGGAGGTGTTGGTCCCACCCACGGGGCCGTTCGGGGGCTGTTTCGAGTTTTCAACTTCTAACGCCATGTTTGTAAGCCCAAGTCTAGAAATACGCAAATTACCGTCGTATTCTCAAACCGGGAGACCCTCGGCTGCGGGGTCAGTTCCTACGAGTTGCATTGGTCCCGTGGGTGGTGTTGGTGCCACCCACGGGGCCGTTCGGGGGCTGTTTCGAGTTTTCACCCTCTAACGCCATGTTTTTAAGCCTAAGTCTACAAATACACAAATTATCGTCGTATTCTCAAATCGGGAGTCTCGCGGTTGCGCGGTAAGTTCCCTACGAGTTACATTGGTCCCGTGGGAGGTGTTAATTCCACCCATGGGTCAGTTCTGGGGTTGTTTCGAATTTTCACCCTCTAACGCCATGTTTTTAAGTCTAAGTCTAGAAATATGCAAATTATCATCGTATTCTCAAACCGGGAGACCCGCGGCTGCGGGGTCAGTTCCTACGAGTTACGTTCGTCCCGTGGGAGGTGTTGGTCCCACCCACGGGGCCGTTCGGGGGTTGTTTCGAGTTTTAATCTTCTAACCCCATGTTTTTAAACCTAAGTCTAAAAATATGCAAATTACCGTCATATTCTCAAACCGAGAGACCCGCGGCTGCAGGGTCATTTCCTACGAGTTACGTTGGTCCCGTGGGTGGTGTTGGCATGGGGCCGTTCGGGTCTCAAATCGGGAAACCCGCAGCTGCGGGGTCAGTTCCTACGAGTTACATTGGTCCCGTGGGAGGTGTTGGTGCCACCCACAGGGCCGTTCGGGGGATGTTTGGAGTTTTCACCTTTTAACGCCATGTTTTGCTCAAGTCTGGAAATACGCAAATTATCGTCGTATTCTCAAACCGGGAGACCCTTGGCTACGGGGTCTGTTCCTACGAGTTACATTGGTCCCGTGGGTGGTGTTGGTGCCACCCACGGGGCCGTTCGGGGGCTATTTCGAGTTTTCACCCTCTAACGCCATGTTTTTAAGCCTAAGTCTAGAAATATGCAAATTATCATCGTATTCTCAAACTGGGAGACCCACAGCTGTGTGGTCAGTTCCTACGAGTTACATTGGTCGCATGGGAGGTGATGGTGCCACCCACGAGGCCATTCGGCGGTTGTTTCGAGTTTTCACCCTCTAACGCCATATTTTTAAGCCTAAGTCTAGAAATACACAAATTACCGTCGAATTCTCAAATCGGGAGACCCGCGACTGCGGGGGCAGTTCCTACGAGTTACATTGGTCCCGTGGGAGGTGTTGGTCCCACCCACGGTGCCGTTCGGGGGTTGTTTCGAGTTTTCACCCTTTAACGCCATGTTTTAAGCCTAAGACTAGAAATACACAAATTACCGTCGTATTCTCAAACTGGGAGACCCGCGGCCGCGGGGTCAATTCCTACGAGTTACGTTGGTCCCGTGGGAGGTGTTGGTCCCACCCACGGGGCCGTTTGGGGGCTGTTTCGAGTTTTCACCTTCTAACGCCACGTTTTTAACTCTAAGTCTAGAAATACGCAAATTACCTTCGAATTCTCAAACCGGGAGACCCTCGGCTGCGGGGTCAGTTCCTACGAGTTACATTGTTCCCGTGGGGGGTGTTGGTGCCACCCACGGGGCCGTCCGGGGGCTGTTTCGAGTTTTCACCCTCTAAAGCCATGTTTTTAAGCCTAAGTCTAGAAATATGCAAATTATCATCGTATTCTCAAACCGGGAGACCCACGGCTGTGTGGTCAGTTCCTACGAGTTACATTGGTCGCATGGGAAGTGATGGTGCCACCCACGAGGCCGTTCGGCGGTTGTTTCGAGTTTTCACCCTCTAACGCCATATTTTTAAGCCTAAGTCTAGAAATACACAAATTACCGTCGAATTCTCAAACCGGGAGACCCGCGACTGCGGGGGCAGTTCCTACGAGTTACATTGGTCCCGTGGGAGGTGTTGGTCCCACCCACGGTGCCGTTCGGGGGTTGTTATGAGTTTTCACCCTTTAACGCCATGTTTTAAGCCTAAGACTAGAAATACGCAAATTACCGTCGTATTCTCAAACCGAGAGACCCGCGGCTGCGGGGTCAATTCCTACGAGTTACGTTGGTCCCGTGGGAGGTGTTGGTCCCACCCACGGGGCCGTTCGGGGGCTGTTTCGAGTTTTCACCTTCTAACGCCATGTTTTTAAGCCTAAGTCTAGAAATACGCAAATTACCTTCGAATTCTCAAACCGGGAGACCCTCGGCTGCGGGGTCAGTTCCTACGAGTTGCATTGGTCCCGTGGGTGGTGTTGGTGCCACCCACGGGGCCGTTCGGGGGCTGTTTCGAGTTTTCACCCTCTAACGCCATGTTTTTAAGCCTAAGTCTACAAATACACAAATTATCGTCATATTCTCAAATCGGGAGTCTCGCGGTTGCGCGGTAAGTTCCCTACGAGTTACATTGGTCCCGTGGGAGGTGTTAATTCCACCCACGGGGCAGTTCTGGGGTTGTTTCGAATTTTCACCCTCTAACGCCATGTTTTTAAGTCTAAGTCTAGAAATATGCAAATTATCATCGTATTCTCAAACCGGGAGACCCAGGACTGTGGGGTCAGTTCCTACGAGTTACATTGGTCTCGTGGGAGGTGATGGTGCCACCCACGGGGCCGTTCGGTGGTTGTTTCGAGTTTTCACCCTTTAACGCCATGTTTTTAAGCCTATGTCTAGAAATACGCAAATTACCATCGTATTCTAAAACCGGGAGACCCGCGACTGCGGGGTCAATTACTACGAGTTACATTGGTCCCGTGGGAGGTGTTGGTGCCACCCACGGGGCCGTTCGGCGGTTGTTTCTAGTTTTCACACTCTAACGCCTTGTTTTTAAGCCTAAGTCTAGAAATACGCAAATTACTATCGTGTTCTCAAACCGGGAGACCCGCGACTGCGGGGTCAATTCCTACGAGTTACGTTGGTCCCGCGGGAGGTGTTGGTGCCACCCACGAGGCCGTTCGGGGCTGTTTCGAGTTTTCACCCTCTAATGCAATGTTTTGCTTAAGTCTAGAAATACCTAAATTATCGTCGTATTCTCAAACCGGGAGACCCGCGGCTGCGGGGTCAGTTCCTACGAGTTGCGTTGGTCCCATGGGAGGTGTTGGTGCCACCCACGGGGCTATTCGGGGGCTGTTTCGAGATTTCACCTTCTAACGCCATGTTTTAAGCCTAGGTCTAAAAATACGTAAATTACCGTCGTGTTCTCAAACTGGGAGACCCGCGGCTATGGGGTCAGTTCCTACAAGTTATGTTGGTCCCGTGGGGGGTGTTGGTGCCACCCACGGGGCCGTCCGGGGGCTGTGTCGAGTTTTCACCCTCTAACGCCATGTTTTTAAGCCTATGTCTAGAAATACGCAAATTATCATCATATTCTCAAACCGGGAGTCTCGCGGTTGCGCGGTAAGTTCCTACGAGTTACATTGGTCCCGTGGGAGGTGTTGGTTCCTCCCATGGGGCAGTTCGGGGGTTGTTTCGAGTTTTCACCCTCTAACGCCATGTTTTTAAGCCTAAGTTTAGAAATATGCAAATTATCATCGTATTCTCAAACCGAGAGACCCACGACTATGGGGTCAGTTCCTACGAGTTACATTGGTCTCGTGGGAGGTGATGGTGCCACCCACGGGGCCGTTCGGCGGTTATTTTGAGTTTTCACCCTCTAACGCCATGTTTTTAAGCCAAAGTCTAGAAATACGCAAATTACCATCGTATTCTCAAACCGGGATACCCGCGGCTGCGGGGTCAGTTCCTACGAGTAACGTTGGTCCCGTGGGAGGTGTTGGTCCCACCCACGGGGCCGTTCGGGGGTTGTTTCGAGTTTTAACCTTCTAACGCCATGTTTTTAAACCTAAGTCTAAAAATATGCAAATTACCGTCGTATTCTCAAACCGAGAGACCCGCGGCTGCGGGGTCATTTCCTACGAGTTACGTTGGTCCCGTGGGTGGTGTTGGCATGGGGCCATTCGGGTCTCAAATCGGGAGACCTGCGGCTGCGGGGTCAGTTCCTACGAGTTACATTGGTCCCGTGGGAGGTGTTGGTGCCACCCACCGGGCCGTTCGGGGGATGTTTGGAGTTTTCACCTTTTAACGCCATGTTTGGCTTAAGTCTGGAAATACGCAAATTATCGTCGTATTCTCAAACCGGGAGACCCTCGGCTACGGGGTCTGTTCCTACGAGTTACATTGGTCCCGTGGGTGGTGTTGGTGCCACCCACGGGGCCGTTCGGGGGATATTTCGAGTTTTCACCCTCTAACGCCATGTTTTTAAGCCTAAGTCTAGAAATATGCAAATTATCATCGTATTCTCAAACCGGGAGACTCACGGCTGTGTGGTCAGTTCCTACGTGTTACATTGGTCGCATGGGAGGTGATGGTGCCACCCACGAGGCCGTTCGGCGGTTGTTTCGAGTTTTCACCCTCTAACGCCATATTTTTAAGCCTAAGTCTAGAAATACACAAATTACCGTCGAATTATCAAACCGGGAGACCCGCGACTGCGGAGGCAGTTCCTACGAGTTACATTGGTCCCGTGGGAGGTGTTGGTCCCACCCACGGTGCCGTTCGGGGGTTGTTTCGAGTTTTCACCTTTTAACGCCATGTTTTAAGCCTAAGACTAGAAAGACGCAAATTACCGTCGTATTCTCAAACCGGGAGACCCGCGGCTGCGGGGTCAATTGTTACGAGTTACGTTGGTCCCGTGGGAGGTGTTGGTCCCACCCACGGGGCCGTTCGGGGGCTGTTTCGAGTTTTCACCTTCTAACGCCATGTTTTTAAGCCTAAGTCTAGAAATACCCAAATTACCTTCGAATTCTCAAACCGGGAGACCCTCGGCTGCGGGGTCAGTTCCTACGAGTTACATTGTTCCCGTGGGGGGTGTTGGTGCCACCCACGGTGCCGTCCGGGGGCTGTGTTGAGTTTTCACCCTCTAACGCCATGTTTTTAAGCCTATGTCTAGAAATACGAAAATTATCGTCGTATTCTCAAACCGGGAGTCTCGCGGTTGCGCGGTAAGTTCCTACGAGTTACATTGGTCCCGTGGGAGGTGTTGGTTCCACCCATGGGGCAGTTCGGGAGTTGTTTCGAGTTTTCACCCTCTAACGCCATGTTTTTAAGCCTAAGTCTAGAAATATGCAAATTATCATCGTATTCTCAAAATGGGAGACCCACGGCTGTGGGGTCAGTTCCTACGAGTTACATTGGTCTCGTGGGAGGTGATGGTGCCACCCACAAGGCCGTTCGGCGGTTGTTTCGAGTTTTCACCCTCTAACGCCATGTTTTTAAGCCTAAGTCTAGAAATAAGCAAATTACCATCGTATTCTCAAACCGGGAGACCCGCGACTGCGGTGTCAGTTCCTACGAGTTACATTGGTCCCGTGGGAGGTGTTGGTGCCACCCACGGGGCCGTTCGGGTGCTGTTTTGAGTTTTCAACCTCTAACGCCATGTTTTAAGCCTAAGTCTAGAAATACGCAAATTACTATCGTATTCTCAAACCGGGAGACCCGCGGCTGCGGGGTTAGTTCCTACGAGATGTGTTGGTCCCGTGGGAGGTGTTGGTCCCACCCACGGGGCCGTTCGGGGGTTGTTTTGACTTTTCACCTTCTAACGCCATGTTTTTAAGCCTAGGTCTAGAAATACGCAAATTATCATCGTATTCTCAAACCGGGAGACCCACGGATGGGGGGTCCTTTCCTACGAGTTATGTTGGTCTCATGGGAGGTGATGGTGCCACCCACGGGGTCGTTCGGCGGTTGTTTCGAGTTTTCACCCTCTAACGCCATATTTTAAGCCTAACTTTAGAAATACACAAATTACCGTCGTACTCTCAAATCGGGAGACCCGCGGCTGCGAGATCAGTTCCTACGAGTTACGTTGGTCCCGTGGGAGGTGTTGGTCCCACCCACGGGGCCGTTCGGGGGCTGTTTCGAGTTTTCAACTTCTAACGCCATGTTTTTAAGCCCAAGTCTAGAAATACGCAAATTACCGTCGTATTCTCAAACCGGGAGACCCTCGGTTGCGGGGTCAGTTCCTACGAGTTGCATTGGTCCCGTGGGTGGTGTTGGTGCCACCCACGGGGCCGTTCGGGGGCTGTTTCGAGTTTTCACCCTCTAACGCCATGTTTTTAAGCCTAAGTCTACAAATACACAAATTATCGTCGTATTCTCAAATCGGGAGTCTCGCGGTTGCGCGGTAAGTTCCCTACGAGTTACATTGGTCCCGTGGGAGGTGTTAATTCCACCCACGGGGCAGTTCTGGGGTTGTTTCGAGTTTTCACCCTCTAACGCCATGTTTTCAAGTCTAAGTCTAGAATTATGCAAATTATCATCGTATTCTCAAACCGGGAGACCCAGGACTGTGGGGTCAGTTCCTACGAGTTACATTGGTCCCGTGGGAGGTGTTGGTGCCACCCACGGGGCCGTTCGGCGGTTGTTTCGAGTTTTCACACTCTAACGCCTTGTTTTTAAGCCTAAGTCTAGAAATACGCAAATTACTGTCGTGTTCTCAAACCGGGAGACCCGCGACTGCGGGGTCAATTCCTACGAGTTACGTTGGTCCCGCGGGAGGTGTTGGTGCCACCCACGAGGCCGTTCGGGGGCTGTTTCGAGTTTTCACCCTCTAACGCAATGTTTTGCTTAAGTCTAGAAATACGTAAATTACCGTCGTATTCTCAAACCGGGAGACCCACGGCTGCGGGGTCAGTTTCTACGAGTTGCGTTGGTCCCGTGGGAGTTGTTGGTGCCACCCACGGGGCTATTCGGGGGCTGTTTCGAGATTTCACCTTCTAACGCCATGTTTTAAGCCTAAGTCTAGAAATACGCAAATTACCGTCGTGTTCTCAAACTGGGAGACCCGCGGCTATGGGGTCAGTTCCTACGAGTTACGTTGGTCCCGTGGGAGGTGTTGGTGCCACCCACGGGGCCGTTCGAGTGCTGTTTCGAGTTTTCACCTTCTAACGCCATGTTTTAGGCTTAAGTCTAGAAATACACAAATTACCGTCGTATTCTCGAACCGGGAGACCCTCGACTGCGGGGTCAGTTCCTACGAGTTACGTTGGTCCCGTGGGAGGTGTTGGTGACACCCACGGGGCCGTTCGGGGGCTGTTTCGAGTATTCACCCTCTAACGTCATGTTTTGCTTAAGTCTAGAAATATGCAACTTACCGTCGTACTCTCAAAGCGGGAGACCCGCGGCTGCGGGATCAGTTCCAACGAGTTACATTGGTCCCGTGGGAGGTGTTGGTGCCACCCACGGGGCCGTTCGGGGGCCGTTTCGAGTTTTCACCCTCTAACGTCATGTTTTTAAGCCTAAGTCTAGAAATACGCAAATTACCGTCATATTCTCAAACCGGGAGACTCGCGGCTGCGGGGTCAGTTCCTACGAGTTACGTTGGTCCCGTGGGAGGTGTTGGTCCCACCCACGGGGCCGTTCGGGGGCTGTTTCGAGTTTTCAACTTCTAATGCCATGTTTTTAAGCCTAAGTCTAGAAATTCGTAAATTATCATCATATTCTAAAACTGGGAGACCCACGGCTGGGGGGTTAGTTCCTACGAGTTACATTGGTCTCGTGGGAGGTGATGGTGCCACCTACGGGGCCGTTCGGCGGTTGTGTCAATTTTTCACCCTCTAATGCCATGTTTTTAAGCCTAAGTCTAGAAATAAGCAAATTACCGTCGTATTCTCAAACCGGGAGACCCGCGACTGAGGTGTCAGTTCCTATGAGTTACATTGGCCCCGTGGGAGGTGTTGGTGCCACCCACGGGGCCGTTCGGGGGCTGTTTCGAGTTTTCACCCTCTAATGCCATGTTTTAAGCCTAAGTCTAGAAATACGCAAATTACCGTCGTATTCTCAAACCGAGAGACCCGCGGCTGCGGGGTCAGTTCCTACGAGTTATGTTGGTCCCGTGGGAGGTGCTGGTCCCACCCACGGGGCCATTCGGGGGCTGTTTTGAGCTTTCACCTTCTAACGCCATGATTTTAAGATTAAGTCTAGAAATCTGCAAATTATCATCGTATTATCAAACCGGGAGACCCACGGCTGGGGGGTCAGTTCCTA
This sequence comes from Sambucus nigra, assembly GCA_949130495.1. Classification (NCBI taxonomy): domain Eukaryota; kingdom Viridiplantae; phylum Streptophyta; class Magnoliopsida; order Dipsacales; family Adoxaceae; genus Sambucus; species Sambucus nigra. Next base: position 203,509,698 of record OX422216.1, read on the forward strand.
CAAGTTACATTGGTCTCGTGGGAGGTGATGGTGCCACCCATGGGGTCGTTCGGCGGTTGTTTCGAGTTTTCACCCTCTAACGCCAAATTATTAAGCCTAAGTTTAGAAATACGCAAATTATCGTCGTACTCTCAAATCGAGAGACCCGCGACTGCGGGGTAGGTTCCTACGAGTTACATTGGTCCCGTGGGAGTTGTTGGTGCCATCCACGGGGCCGTTCGGGGGATGTTTCGAGTTTTCACCCTCTAACGTCATGTTTTTAAGCCTAAGTCTAGAAATACTCAAATTACCATAGTACTCTCAAATCGGGAGACCCGCGGCTGCGGGGTCAGTTCCTACGAGTTATGTTGGTCCCGTTGGAGGTTTTGGTGCCACCCACGGGGCCGTTCGGGGGTTGTTTCGAGTTTTCACCCTCTAACGTCATTTTTTGCTTAAGTATAGAACTATGCAAATTATCGTCGTACTCTCAAAACGGGAGACCCGCCGCTGCGGGGTCAGTTCCAACGAGTTACATTGGTCCCGTGGGAGGTGTTGGTGCCACCCACGGTGCCGTTCGGGGGCCGTTTTGAGTTTTCACCCGCTAACGTCATGTTTTTAAGCCTAAGTCTAGAAATACGCAAATTACCGTCATATTCTCAAACCGGAAGACCCGCGGCTGCGGGGTCAGTTACTACGAGTTACGTTGGTCTCGTGGGAGGTGATGGTGCCACCCACGGGGCCGTTCGGCGGTTATTCCGAGTTTTCACCCTCTAACGCCATGTTTTTAAGCCAAAGTCTAGAAATACGCAAATTACCATCGTATTCTCAAACTGGGAGACCCGCGACTGGGGGGTCAGTTACTACGAGTTACATTGGTGTCGTGGGAGGTGATGGTGCCACCTACGGGGCCGTTCGGCGGTTGTTTCGAGTTTTCACCATCTAACGCCATCTTTTTAAGCCTAAGTCTAGAAATACGCAAATTAGCGTCATATTCTTAAACCGGGAGACCCGCGACTGCGGTGTCAGTTCCTACGAGTTACATTGGTCCCGTGGGAGGTGTTGGTGCCACCCACGGGGCCGTTCGGGGGCGGTTTCATGTTTTCACCCTCTAATGCCATGTTTTAAGCCTAAGTCTAGAAATACGCAAATTACCGTCGTATTCTCCAACCGAGAGACCCGCGGCTGCAGGGTCAGTTCCTACGAGTTATGTTGATCCCGTGGGAGGTGCTGGTCCCACCCACGGGGCCGTTCGGGGGCTGTTTCGAGTTTTCACCTTCTAATGCCATGTTTTTAAGACTAAGTCTAGAAATCTGCAAATTATCATCGTATTATCAAACCGGGAGACCCACGGCTGGGGGGTCAGTTCCTACGAGTTACATTGGTCTCGTGGAAGGTGATGGTGCCACCCATGGGGTCGTTCGGCGGTTGTTTCGAGTTTTCACCCTCTAACGCCAAATTTTTAAGCCTAAGTTCAGAAATACGAAAATTACCGTCGTACTCTCAAATCGGGAGACCCGCGACTGCGGGGTCAGTTCCTACGAGTAACATTGGTCCCGTGGGAGGTGTTGGTGCCATCCACGGGCCGTTCGGGGGCCGTTTCGAGTTTTCACCCGCTAACGTCATGTTTTTAAGCCTAAGTCTAGAAATACGCAAATTACCATCATATTCTCAAACCGGAAGACCCGCGGCTGCAGGGTCAGTTCCTACGAGTTATGTTGATCCCGTGGGAGGTGCTGGTCCCACCCACGGGGCCGTTCGGGGGCTGTTTCGAGTTTTCACCTTCTAACGCCATGTTTTAAGCCTAAGTCTAGAAATACGCAAATTACCGTCGTATTCTCAAACCGGGAGACCCTCGGCTGTGGGGTCAGTTCCTACGAGTTACGTTGGTCCCGTGGGAGGTGTTGGACCCATCCACGGGGACGTTCGGAGGCTGTTTTGAGTTTTCACCCTCTAAAGTCATGTTTTTAAGCCTAAGTGTATAAATACGCAAATTACAGTAGTACTCTCAAACCGGGAGACCCGCGGCTGCGGGGTCAGTTCCTACGAGTCACGTTGGTCCCGTGGGAGGTGTTGGTGCCACCCACGGGGCCGTTCGGGGGATGTTTCAAGTTTTCACCTTTTAACGCCATGTTTTAAGCCTAAGTCTAGAAATACGCAAATTACCGTCGTATTCTCAAACCGATAGACCCTCGGCTGCGGGGTCAGTTCCTACGAGTTATGTTGGTCCCGTGGGAGGTGTTGGTCCCACCCACGGGGCCATTCGGGGGCTGTTTCGAGTTTTCACCTTCTAACGCCATGTTTGTAAGCCTAAGTCTAGAAATACGCAAATTACCATCGTATTCTCAAACCGGGAGACCTGCGGCTGCGGGGTCAGTTCCTACGAGTTACGTTGGTCCCGTGGGAGGTGTTGGGGCCATCCACGGGGCCGTTCGGGCGATGTTTCGAGTTTTCATTATCTAACGTCATGTTTTTAAGCCTAAGTCTAGAAATACCGAAATTACCGTAGTACTCTCAAACTGGGAGACCCGCGGCTGTGGGGTCAGTTCCTACGAGTTACGTTGGTCCCGAGTAAGGTGTTGGTGCCACCCACGGGGCCGTTCGGGTGATGTTTCGAGTTTTCACCTTTTAATGCCATGTTTTGCTTAAGTCTAGAAATACGCAATTTACCATCGTATTCTCAAACCGGGAGACCCTCGGCTGCGGGGTCACTTCCTACGAGTTGCATTGGTCCCGTGGTTGGTGTTGGTGCCACCCACGGGGCCGTTCGGGGGGTGTTTCGAGTTTTCACCCTCTAACGCCATGTTTTTAAGCCTAAGTCTAGAAATACACAAATTATCGTCGTATTGTCAAATCGGGAGTCTCGCGGTTGCGCGGTAAGTTCCTACGAGTTACATTGGTCCCGTGGGAGGTGTTAGTTCCATCCACGGGGCAGTTCGGGGTTTGTTTCGAGTTTTCACCATCTAACGCCTTGTTTTTAAGCCTAAGTATAGAAATACGTAAATTATCATCGTATAATCAAACCGGGAGACCCACGACTGTGGGGTCAGTTCCTACGAGTTACATTGGTCTCGTGGGAGTTGATGGTGCCACCCACGGGGCTGTTCGGCGGTTGTTTCGAGTTTTCACCCTCTAACGCCATGTTTTTAAGCCTAAGTCTAGAAATACACAAATTACCGTCGTATTCTCAAACCGGGAGACCCGCAACTGTGGGGTCAGTTCCTACGTGTTACATTGGTCCCGTGGGTGGTGTTGGTGCCACCCACGGGGCCGTTCGGGGGCTATTTCGAGTTTTCACCCTCTAACGCCATGTTTTTAAGCCTAAGTCTAGAAATATGCAAATTATCATCGTATTCTCAAACCGGGAGACCCACGGCTGTGTGGTCAGTTCCTACGAGTTACATTGGTCGCATGGGAGGTGATGGTGCCACCCACGAGGCCGTTCGGCGGTTGTTTCGAGTTTTCACCCTCTAACGCCATATTTTTAAGCCTAAGTCTAGAAATACACAAATTACCGTCGAATTCTCAAACCGGGAGACCCGCGACTGCGGGGGCAGTTCCTACGAGTTACATTGGTCCCGTGGGAGGTGTTGGTCCCACCCACGGTGCCATTCGGGGGTTGTTTCGAGTTTTCACCCTTTAACACCGTGTTTTAAGCCTAAGACTAGAAATACGCAAATTACCGTCATATTCTCAGACCGGGAGACCCGCGGCTGCGGGGTCAATTCCTACGAGTTACGTTGGTCCCGTGGGAGGTGTTGGTCCCACCCACGGGGCCGTTCGGGGGTTGTTTCAAGTTTTCACCTTCTAACGCCATGTTTTTAAGCCTAAGTCTAGAAATACGCAAATTACCTTCGAATTCTCAAACCGGGAGACCCTCGGCTGCGGGGTCAGTTCCTACGAGTTACATTCTTCCCGTGGGGGGTGTTGGTGCCACCCACGGGGCCGTCCGGGGGCTGTTTCGAGTTTTCACCCTCTAACGCCATGTTTTTAAGCCTAAGTCTAGAAATATGCAAATTATCATCGTATTCTCAAACCGGGAGACCCACGGCTGTGTGATCAGTTCCTACGAGTTACATTGGTCGCATGGGAGGTGATGGTGCCACCCACGAGGCCGTTTGGCGGTTGTTTCGAGTTTTCACCCTCTAACGCCATATTTTTAAGCCTAAGTCTAGAAATACACAAATTACTTCGAATTCTCAAACCGGGAGACCCGCGACTGCGGGGGCAGTTCCTACGAGTTACATTGGTCCCGTGGGAGGTGTTGGTCCCACCCACGGTGCCGTTCGGGGGTTGTTTCGAGTTTTCACCCTTTAACGCCATGTTTTAAGCCTAAGACTAGAAATACGCAAATTACCTTCGAATTCTCAAACCGGGAGACCCTCGGCTGCGGGGTCAGTTCCTACGAGTTGCATTGGTCCCGTGGGTGGTGTTGGTGCCACCCACGGGGCCGTTCGGGGGCTGTTTCGAGTTTTCACCCTCTAACGCCATGTTTTTAAGCCTAAGTCTACAAATACACAAATTATCATCGTATTCTCAAATCGGGAGTCTCGCGGTTGCGCGGTAAGTTCCCTACGAGTTACATTGGTCCCGTGGGAGGTGTTAATTCCACCCACGGGGCAGTTCTGGGGTTGTTTCGAATTTTCACCCTCTAACGCCATGTTTTTAAGTCTAAGTCTAGAAATATGCAAATTATCATCGTATTCTCAAACCGGGAGACCCAGGACTGTGAGGTCAGTTCCTACGAGTTACATTGGTCTCGTGGGAGGTGATGGTGCCACCCACGGGGCCGTTCGGTGGTTGTTTCGAGTTTTCACCCTTTAACGCCATGTTTTTAAGCCTATGTCTAGAAATACGCAAATTACCATCGTATTCTAAAACCGGGAGACCCGCGACTGCGGGGTCAGTTACTACGAGTTACATTGGTCCCGTGGGAGGTGTTGGTGCCACCCACGGGGCCGTTCGGCGGTTGTTTCTAGTTTTCACACTCTAACGCCTTGTTTTTAAGCCTAAGTCTAGAAATACGCAAATTACTATCGTGTTCTAAAACCGGGAGACCCGCGACTGCGGGGTCAATTCCTACGAGTTACGTTAGTCCCGCGGGAGGTGTTGGTGCCACCCACGAGGCCGTTCGGGGGCTGTTTCGAGTTTTCACCCTCTAATGCAATGTTTTGCTTAAGTCTAGAAATACCTAAATTACCTTCGTATTCTCAAACCGGGAGACCCGCGGCTGCGGGGTCAGTTCCTACGAGTTGCGTTTGTCCCGTGGGAGGTGTTGGTGCCACCCACGGGGCTATTCGGGGGCTGTTTCGAGATTTCACCTTCTAACGCCATGTTTTAAGCCTAGGTCTAAAAATACGCAAATTACCATCGTGTTCTCAAACTGGGAGACCCGCGGCTATGGGGTCAGTTCCTACAAGTTATGTTGGTCCCGTGGGAGGTGTTGGTGCCACCCACGGGGCCGTCCGGGGGCTGTGTCAAGTTTTCACCCTCTAACGCCATGTTTTTAAGCCTATGTCTAGAAATACGCAAATTATCATCGTATTCTCAAACCGGGAGTCTCGCGGTTGCGCGGTAAGTTCCTACGAGTTACATTGGTCCCGTGGGAGGTGTTGGTTCCACCCATGGGGCAGTTCGGGGGTTGTTTCGAGTTTTCACCCTCTAACGCCATGTTTTTAAGCCTAAGTTTAGAAATATGAAAATTATCATCGTATTCTCAAACCGAGAGACCCACGACTATGGGGTCAGTTCCTACGAGTTACATTGGTCTCGTGGGAGGTGATGGTGCCACCCACGGGGCCGTTCGGCGGTTATTTTGAGTTTTCACCCTCTAACGCCATGTTTTTAATCCAAAGTCTAGAAATACGCAAATTACCATCGTATTCTCAAACCGGGATACCCGCGGCTGCGGGGTCAGTTCCTACGAGTTCATTGGTCCCGTGGGAGGTGTTGGTCCCACCCACGGGGCCGTTCGGGGGTTGTTTCGAGTTTTAACCTTCTAACGCCATGTTTTTAAACCTAAGTCTAAAAATATGCAAATTACCGTCGTATTCTCAAACCGAGAGACCCGCGGCTGCGGGGTCATTTCCTACGAGTTACGTTGGTCCCGTGGGTGGTGTTGGCATGGGGCCGTTCGGGTCTCAAATCGGGAGACCTGCGGCTGCGGGGTCAGTTCCTACGAGTTACATTGGTCCCGTGGGAGGTGTTGGTGCCACCCACCGGGCCGTTCGGGGGATGTTTGGAGTTTTCACCTTTTAACGCCATGTTTTGCTTAAGTCTGGAAATACGCAAATTATCGTCGTATTCTCAAACCGGGAGACCCTCGGCTACGGGGTCTGTTCCTACGAGTTACATTGGTCCCGTGGGTGGTGTTGGTGCCACCCACGGGGCCGTTCGGGGGCTATTTCGAGTTTTCACCCTCTAACGCCATGTTTTTAAGCCTAAGTCTAGAAATATGCAAATTATCATCGTATTCTCAAACCGGGAGACCCACGGCTGTGTGGTCAGTTCCTACGAGTTACATTGGTCGCATGGGAGGTGATGGTGCCACCCACGAGGCCGTTCGGCGGTTGTTTCGAGTTTTCACCCTCTAACGCCATATTTTTAAGCCTAAGTCTAGAAATACACAAATTACCGTCGAATTCTCAAACCGGGAGACCCGCGACTGCGGAGGTAGTTCCTACGAGTTACATTGGTCCCGTGGGAGGTTTTGGTCCGACCTACGGTGCCGTTCGGGGGTTGTTTCGAGTTTTCACCTTTTAACGCCATGTTTTAAGCCTAAGACTAGAAATACGCAAATTACCGTCGTATTCTCAAACCGGGAGACCCGCGGCTGCGGGGTCAATTCCTACGAGTTACGTTGGTCCCGTGGGAGGTGTTGGTCCCACCCACGGGGCCGTTCGGGGGCTGTTTCGAGTTTTCACCTTCTAACGCCATGTTTTTAAGCCTAAGTCTAGAAATACACAAATTACCTTCGAATTCTCAAACCGGGAGATCCTCGGCTGCGGGGTCAGTTCCTACGAGTTACATTGTTCCCGTGGGGGGTGTTGGTGCCACCCACGGTGCCGTCCGGGGGCTGTGTCGAGTTTTCACCCTCTAACGCCATGTTTTTAAGCCTATGTCTAGAAATACGAAAATTATCGTCGTATTCTCAAACCGGGAGTCTCGCGGTTGCGCGGTAAGTTCCTACGAGTTACATTGGTCCCGTGGGAGGTGTTGGTTCCACCCATGGGGCAGTTCGGGAGTTGTTTCGAGTTTTCACCCTCTAACGCCATGTTTTTAAGCCTAAGTCTAGAAATATGCAAATTATCATCGTATTCTCAAACCGGGAGACCCACGGCTGTGGGGTCAGTTCCTACGAGTTACATTGGTCTCGTGGGAGGTGATGGTGCCACCCACAGGGCCGTTCGGCGGTTGTTTCGAGTTTTCACCCTCTAACGCCATGTTTTTAAGCCTAAGTCTAGAAATACGCAAATTACCATCGTATTCTCAAACCGGGAGACCCGCGACTGCGGTGTCAGTTCCTACGAGTTACATTGGTCCCGTGGGAGGTGTTGGTGCCACCCACGGGGCCGTTCGGGTGCTGTTTTGAGTTTTCAACCTCTAACGCCATGTTTTAAGCCTAAGTCTAGAAATATGCAAATTACCGTCGTATTCTCAAACCGGGAGACCCGCGGCTGCGGGGTTAGTTCCTACGAGATATGTTGGTCCCGTGGGAGGTGTTGGTCCAACCCACGGGGCCGTTCGGGGGTTGTTTTGACTTTTCACCTTCTAACGCCATGTTTTTAAGCCTAGGTCTAGAAATACGCAAATTATCATCGTATTCTCAAACCGGGAGACCCACGGAAGGGGGGTCCTTTCCTACGAGTTACGTTGGTCTCATGGGAGGTGATGGTGCCACCCACGGGGCCGTTCGGCGGTTGTTTCGAGTTTTCACCCTCTAACGCCATATTTTTAAGCCTAAGTTTAGAAATACACAAATTACCGTCGTACTCTCAAATCGGGAGACCCGCGGCTGCGAGATCAGTTCCTACGAGTTACGTTGGTCCCGTGGGAGGTGTTGGTCCCACCCACGGGGCCGTTCGGGGGCTATTTCGAGTTTTCAACTTCTAACGCCATGTTTTTAAGCCCAAGTCTAGAAATACGCAAATTACCGTCGTATTCTCAAACCGGGAGACCCTCGGCTGCGGGGTCAGTTCCTACGAGTTGCATTGGTCCCGTGGGTGGTGTTGGTGCCACCCACGGGGCCGTTCGGGGGCTGTTTCGAGTTTTCACCCTCTAACGCCATGTTTTTAAGCCTAAGTCTACAAATAAACAAATTATCATCGTATTCTCAAATCGGGAGTCTCGCGGTTGCGCGGTAAGTTCCCTACGAGTTACATTGGTCCCGTGGGAGGTGTTAATTCCACCCACGGGGCAGTTCTGGGGTTGTTTCGAGTTTTCACCCTCTAACGCCATGTTTTTAAGTGTAACTCTAGAATTATGCAAATTATCATCGTATTCTCAAACCGGGAGACCCAGGACTGTGGGGTCAGTTCCTACGAGTTACATTGGTCTCGTGGGAGGTGATGGTGCCACCCACGGTGCCGTTCGGTGGTTTTTTCGAGTTTTCACCCTTTAACGCCATGTTTTTAAGCCTAAGTCTAGAAATACGCAAATTACCGTCGTATTCTCAAACCGGGAGACCCGCGACTGTGGGGTCAGTTCGTACGAGTTACATTGGTCCCGTGGGAGGTGTTGGTGCCACCCACGGGGCCGTTCGGCGGTTGTTTCGAGTTTTCACACTCTAACGCCTTGTTTTTAAGCCTAAGTCTAGAAATACGCAAATTACTGTCGTGTTCTCAAACCGGGAGACCCGCGACTGCGGGGTCAATTCCTACGAGTTACGTTGGTCCCGCGGGAGGTGTTGGTGCCACCCACGAGGCCGTTCGGGGGCTGTTTCGAGTTTTCACCCTCTAACGCAATGTTTTGCTTAAGTCTAGAAATACGTAAATTACCGTCGTATTCTCAAACCGGGAGACCCGCGGCTGCGGGGTCAGTTTCTACGAGTTGCGTTGGTCCCGTGGGAGGTGTTGGTGCCACCCACGGGGCTATTCGGGGGCTGTTTCGAGATTTCACCTTCTAACGCCATGTTTTAAGCCTAAGTCTAGAAATACGCAAATTACCGTCGTGTTCTCAAACTGGGAGACCCGCGGCTATGGGGTCAGTTCCTACGAGTTACGTTGGTCCCGTGGGAGGTGTTGGTGCCACCCACGGGGCCGTTCGAGAGCTGTTTCGAGTTTTCACCTTCTAACGCCATGTTTTAGGCTTAAGTCTAGAAATACACAAATTACCGTCGTATTCTCGAACCGAGAGACCCTCGGCTACGGGGTCAGTTCCTACGAGTTACGTTGGTCCCGTGGGAGGTGTTGGTGACACCCACGGGGCCGTTCGGGGGCTGTTTCGAGTTTTCACCCTCTAACGTCATGTTTTGCTTAAGTCTAGAAATATGCAACTTACCGTCGTACTCTCAAAGCGGGAGACCCGCGGCTGCGGGATCAGTTCCAACGAGTTACATTGGTCCCGTGGGAGGTGTTGGTGCCACCCACGGGGCCGTTCGGGGGCTGTTTCGCGTTTTCACCCTCTAACGTCATGTTTTTAAGCCTAAGTCTAGAAATACGCAAATTACCGTCATATTCTCAAACCGGGAGACTCGCGGCTGCGGGGTCAGTTCCTACGAGTTACGTTGGTCCCGTGGGAGGTGTTGGTCCCACCCACGGGGCCGTTCGGGGGCTGTTTCGAGTTTTCAACTTCTAACGCCATGTTTTTAAGCCTAAGTCTAGAAATACGTAAATTATCATCATATTCTAAAACCGGGAGACCCACGGCTGGGGGGTCAGTTCCTACGAGTTACATTGGTCTCGTGGGAGGTGATGGTGCCACCTACGGGGCCGTTCGGCGGTTGTGTCAATTTTTCACCCTCTAATGCCATGTTTTTAAGCCTAAGTCTAGAAATACGCAAATTACCGTCGTATTCTCAAACCGGGAGACCCGCGACTGCGGTGTCAGTTCCTATGAGTTACATTGGTCCCGTGGGAGGTGTTGGTGCCACCCACGGGGCCGTTCGGAGGCTGTTTCGAGTTTTCACCCTCTAATGCCATGTTTTAAGACTAAGTCTAGAAATACGCAAATTACCGTCGTATTCTCAAACCGAGAGACCCGTGGCTGCGGGGTCAGTTCCTACGAGTTATGTTGGTCCCGTGGGAGGTGCTGGTCCCACCCACGGGGCCGTTCGGGGGCTGTTTTGAGTTTTCACCTTCTAACGCCATGATTTTAAGATTAAGGCTAGAAATCTGCAAATTATCATCGTATTATCAAACCGGGAGACCCATGGCTGGGGGGTCAGTTCCTACAAGTTACATTGGTCTCGTGGGAGGTGATGGTGCCACCCATGGGGTCGTTCGGCGGTTGTTTCGAGTTTTCACCCTCTAACGCCAAATTATTAAGCCTAAGTTTAGAAATACACAAATTACCGTCGTACTCTCAAATCGAGAGACCCACGACTGCGGGGTAGGTTCCTACGAGTTACATTGGTCCCGTGGGAGTTGTTGGTGCCATCCACGGGGCCGTTCGGGGGATGTTTCGAGTTTTCACCCTCTAACGTCATGTTTTTAAGCCTAAGTCTAAAAATACTCAAATTACCATAGTACTCTCAAACCAGGAGACCCGCGGCTGCGGGGTCAGTTCCTACGAGTTATGTTGGTCCCGTTGGAGGTTTTGGTACCACCCACGGGGCCGTTCGGGGATTGTTTCGAGTTTTCACCCTCTAACGTCATTTTTTGCTTAAGTATAGAACTATGCAAATTATCATCGTACTCTCAAAACGGGAGACCCGCCGCTGCGGGGTCAGTTCCAACGAGTTACATTGGTCCCGTGGGAGGTGTTGGTGCCACCCACGGTGCTGTTCGGGGGCCGTTTCGAGTTTTCACCCGCTAACGTCATGTTTTTAAGCCTAAGTCTATAAATACGCAAATTACCGTCATATTCTCAAACCGGAAGACCCGCGGCTGCGGGGTCAGTTACTACGAGTTACGTTGGTCTCGTGGGAGGTGATGGTGCCACCCACGGGGCCGTTCGGCGGTTATTCCGAGTTTTCACCCTCTAACGCCATGTTTTTAAGCCAAAGTCTAGAAATACGCAAATTACCATCGTATTCTCAAACTGGGAGACCCGCGACTGGGGGGTCAGTTCCTATGAGTTACATTGGTCTCGTGGGAGGTGATGGTGCCACCTACGGGGCCGTTCGGCGGTTGTTTCGAGTTTTCACCATCTAACGCCATGTTTTTAAGCCTAAGTCTAGAAATACGCAAATTAGCGTCATATTCTCAAACCGGGAGACCCGCGACTGCGGTGTCAGTTCCTACGAGTTACATTGGTCCCGTGGGAGGTGTTGGTGCCACCCACGGGGCCGTTCGGGGGCTGTTTCATGTTTTCACCCTCTAATGCCATGTTTTAAGCCTAAGTCTAGAAATACGCAAATTACCGTCGTATTCTCAAACCGAGAGACCCGCGGCTGCGGGGTCAGTTCCTACGAGTTATGTTGATCCCGTGGGAGGTGCTGGTCCCACCTACGGGGCCGTTCGGGGGCTGTTTCGAGTTTTCACCTTCTAATGCCATGTTTTTAAGACTAAGTCTAGAAATCTGCAAATTATCATCGTATTATGAAACCGGGAGACCCACGGCTGGGGGGTCAGTTCCTACGAGTTACATTGGTCTCGTGGAAGGTGATGGTGCCACCCATGGTGTCGTTCGGCGGTTGTTTCGAGTTTTCACCCTCTAACGCCAAATTTTTAAGCCTAAGTTCAGAAATACGAAAATTACCGTCGTACTCTCAAATCGGGAGACCCGCGACTGCGGGGTCAGTTCCTACGAGTAACATTGGTCCCGTGGGAGGTGTTGGTGCCACCCACGGGCCGTTCGGGGGCCGTTTCGAGTTTTCACCTTCTAACGCCATGTTTTAAGCCTAAGTCTAGAAATACACAAATTACCATCGTATTCTCAAATCGGGAGACCCTCGGCTGTGGGGTCAGTTCCTACGAGTTACGTTGGTCCCGTGGGAGGTGTTGGACCCATCCACGGGGCCGTTCGGGGGCTGTTTCGAGTTTTCACCCTCCAACGTCATGTTTTTAAGCCTAAGTGTATAAATACGCAAATTAGAGTAGTACTCTCAAATCGGGAGACCCGCGGCTGCGGGGTCAGTTCCTACGAGTCACGTTGGTCCCGTGGGAGGTGTTGGTGCCACCCACGGGGCCGTTCGGGGGATGTTTCAAGTTTTCACCTTTTAACGCCATGTTTTAAGCCTAAGTCTAGAAATACGCAAATTACCGTCGTATTCTCAAACCGATAGACCCTCGGCTGCGGGGTCAGTTCCTACGAGTTATGTTGGTCCCGTGGGAGGTGTTGGTCCCACCCACGGGGCCATTCGGGGGCTGTTTCGAGTTTTCACCTTCTAACGCCATGTTTTTAAGCCTAAGTCTAGGAATACGCAAATTACCGTCGTATTCTCAAACCGGGAGACCTGCGGCTGCGGGGTCAGTTCCTACGAGTACCGTTTGTCCCGTGGGAGGTGTTGGGGCCATCCACGGGGCCGTTCGGGGGATGTTTCGAGTTTTCATTATCTAACGTCATGTTTTTAAGCCTACGTCTAGAAATACGCAAATTACCGTACTACTCTCAAACTGGGAGACTCGCGGCTGTGGGGTCAGTTCCTACGAGTTACGTTGGTCCCGAGTAAGGTGTTGGTGCCACCAACGGGGCCGTTCGGGTGATGTTTCGAGTTTTCACCTTTTAACGCCATGTTTTGCTTAAGTCTAGAAATACGCAAATTACCGTCGTATTCTCAAACCGGGAGACCCTCGGCTGCGGGGTCACTTCCTACGAGTTGCATTGGTCCCGTGGTTGGTGTTGGTGCCACCCACGGGGCCGTTCGGGGGGTGTTTCGAGTTTTCACCCTCTAACGCCATGTTTTTAAGCCTAAGTCTAGAAATACACAAATTATCATCGTATTGTCAAATCGGGAGTCTCGCGGTTGCGCGGTAAGTTCCTACGAGTTACATTGGTCCCGTGGGAGGTGTTAGTTCCATCCACGGGGCAGTTCGGGGTTTGTTTCGAGTTTTCACCCTCTAACGCCTTGTTTTTAAGCCTAAGTATAGAAATACGTAAATTATCATCCTATTCTCAAACCGGGAAACCCACGACTATGGGGTCAGTTCCTACGAGTTACATTGGTCTCGTGGGAGTTGATGGTGCCACCCACGGGGCTGTTCGGCGGTTGTTTCGAATTTTCACCCTCTAACGCCATGTTTTTAAGCCTAAGTTTAGAAATACCCAAATTACCGTCGTATTGTCAAACCGGGAGACCCGCAACTGCGGGGTCAGTTCCTACGTGTTACATTGGTCCCGTGGGAGGTGTTGGTGACACCCACGGGGTCGTTCGAGAGCTGTTTCGACTTTTCACCTTCTAACGCCATGTTTTTAAGCCTAAGTCTAGAAATACGCAAATTACTGTCGTATTATCAAACCGGGAGACCCGCGGCTGCGGGGTCAGTTCCTACGAGTTATGTTGGTCCCGTGGGAGGTGTTGGTACCACCCACGGGGCCGTTCGGGGGCTGTTTCGAGTTTTCACCCTCTAACGCAATGTTTTGCTTACGTCTAGAAATACGCAAATTACCGTGGTATTCTCAAACCAGGAGACCCGCGGCTGCGGGGTCAGTTCCTACGAGTTGCGTTGGTCCCGTGGGAGGTGTTGGTGCCACCCACGAGGCCGTTCGGGGGCTGTTTCGAGATTTCACCTTCTAACGCCATGTTTTAAGCCTAAGTCTGGAAATACGCAAATTACTGTCGTATTCTCAAACTAGGAGACCCGGGGCAGCGGGGTCAGTTCCTACGAGTTAGGTTGGTCCCGTGGGAGGTGTTGGTGCCACCCAAGGGGCCGTTCGGGGGCTGTTTCGAGTTTTCACCTACTAACGCCACCTTTTTAAGCCAAAGTCAAGAAATACGAAAATTACCATCGTATTCTCAAACCGGGAGAGCCGCGGCTACGGGGTCAGTTCCTACGAGTTACGTTGGTCCCGTTGGAGGTTTTGGTGCCACCCACGGGGCCGTTCGGGGGTTGTTTCGAGTTTTCACCCTCTAACGTCATTTTTTGTTTAAGTCTAGAAATATGCAAATTACCGTCGTACTCTCAAAGCGGGAGACCCGCCGCTGCGGGGTCAATTCCAACGAGTTACATTGGTCCCGTGGGAGGTGTTGGTGCCACCCACGGGGCCGTTCGGGGGCCATTTCGAGTTTTCACCCGCTAACGTCAGGATTTTAAGCCTAAGTCTAGAAATACGCAAATTACCGTCATATTCTTAAACCGGGAGACCCGCGGCTGCGGGGTCAGTTCCTACGAGTTACGTTGGTCCCGTGGGAGGTGTTGGTCCCACCCACGGGGCCGTTCGGGGGCTGTTTCGAGTTTTCAACTTCTAACGCCATGTTTTTAAGCCTAAGTCTTGAAATACGTAAATTATCATCGTATTCTAAAACCGGGAGACCCACGGCTGGGGGGTCAGTTCCTACGAGTTACATTGGTCTCGTGGGAGGTGATGGTGCCACCTACGGGGCCGTTCGGCAGTTGTTTCGAGTTTTCACCCTCTAACGCCATGTTTTTAAGCCTAAGTCTAGAAATATGCAAATTACAGTCGTATTCTCAAATCGGGAGACCCGCGACTGCGGTGTCAGTTCCTACGAGTTACATTGGTCCCGTGGGAGGTGTTGGTGCCACCCACGGGGCCGTTCGGGAGCTGTTTCAAGTTTTCACCCTCTAATGCCATGTTTTAAGCCTAAGTATTGAAATACGCAAATTACCATCGTATTCTCAAACCGAGAGACCCGCGGCTGCGGGGTCAGTTCCTACGAGTTATGTTGATCCCGTGGGAGGTGCTGGTCCCACCCACGGGGCCGTTCGGGGGCTGTTTCGAGTTTTCACCTTCTAACGCCATGTTTTTAAGACTAAGTCTAGAAATCTGCAAATTATCATCGTATTATCAAACCGGGAGACCCACGGCTGGGGGGTCAGTTCCTACGAGTTACATTGGTCTCGTGGAAGGTGATGGTCCCACCCATGGGGTCGTTCGGCGGTTGTTTCGAGTTTTCACCCTCTAACGCCAAATTTTTAAGCCTAAGTTCAGAAATACGCAAATTACCGTCGTACTCTCAAATCGGGAGACCCGCGACTGCGGGGTCAGTTCCTACGAGTAACATTGGTCCCGTGGGAGGTGTTGGTGCCACCCACGGGCCGTTCGGGGGCCGTTTCGAGTTTTCACCTTCTAACGCCATGTTTTAAGCCTAAGTCTAGAAATACGCAAATTACCGTCGTATTCTCAAACCGGGAGACCCTCGGCTGTGGGGTCAGTTCCTACGAGTTACGTTGGTCCCGTGGGAGGTGTTGGACCCATCCACGGGGCCGTTCGGGGGCTGTTTCGAGTTTTCACCCTCTAACGTCATGTTTTTAAGCCTAAGTGTATAAATACGCAAATTACAGTAGTACTCTCAAATCGGGAGACCCGCGGCTGCGGGGTCAGTTCCTACGAGTCACGTTGGTCCCGTGGGAGGTGTTGGTGCCACCCACGGGGCTGTTCGGGGGATGTTTCAAGTTTTCACCTTTTAACGCCATGTTTTAAGCCTAAGTCTAGAAATACGCAAATTACCGTCATATTCTCAAACCGATAGACCCTCGACTGCGGGGTCAGTTCCTACAAGTTATGTTGGTCCCGTGGGAGGTGTTGGTCCCACCCACGGGGCCATTCGGGGGCTGTTTCGAGTTTTCACCTTCTAACGCCATGTTTTTAAGCCTAAGTCTAGAAATACGCAAATTACCGTCGTATTCTCAAACCGGGAGACCTGCGGCTGCGGGGTCAGTTCCTACGTGTTACGTTGGTCCCGTGGGAGGTGTTGGGCCATCCACGGGGCCGTTCGGGGGATGTTTCGAGTTTTCATCCTCTAACGTCATGTTTTTAAGCCTAAGTCTAGAAATACGCAAATTACCGTAGTACTCTCAAACTGGGAGACCCGCGGCTGTGGGGTCAGTTCCTACGAGTTACGTTGGTCCCGAGTAAGGTGTTGGTGCCACCAACGGGGCCGTTCGGGTGATGTTTCGAGTTTTTACCTTTTAACGCCATGTTTTGCTTAAGTCTAGAAATACGCAAATTACCGTCGTATTCTCAAACCGGGAGACCCTCGGCTGCGGGGTCACTTCCTACGAGTTGCATTGGTCCCGTGGTTGGTGTTGGTGCCACCCACGGGGCCGTTCGGGGGGTGTTTCGAGTTTTCACCCTCTAACGCCATGTTTTTAAGCCTAAGTCTAGAAATACACAAATTATCATCGTATTGTCAAATCGGGAGTCTCGCGGTTGCGCGGTAAGTTCCTACGAGTTACATTGGTCCCGTGGGAGGTGTTAGTTCCATCCACGGGGCAGTTCGGGGTTTGTTTCGAGTTTTCACCCTCTAACGCCTTGTTTTTAAGCCTAAGTATAGAAATACATAAATTATCATCCTATTCTCAAACCGGGAAACCCACGACTATGGGGTCAGTTCCTACGAGTTACATTGGTCTCGTGGGAGTTGATGGTGCCACCCACGGGGCTGTTCGGCGGTTGTTTCGAATTTTCACCCTCTAACGCCATGTTTTTAAGACTAAGTCTAGAAATACCCAAATTACCGTCGTATTGTCAAACCGGGAGACCCGCAACTGCGGGGTCAGTTCCTACGTGTTACATTGGTCCCGTGGGAGGTGTTGGTGACACCCACGGGGTCGTTCGAGAGCTGTTTCGACTTTTCACCTTCTAACGCCATGTTTTTAAGCCTAAGTCTAGAAATACGCAAATTACTGTCGTATTATCAAATCGGGAGACCCGCGGCTGCGGGGTCAGTTCCTACGAGTTATGTTGGTCCCGTGGGAGGTGTTGGTACCACCCACGGGGCTGTTCGGGGGCTGTTTCGAGTTTTCACCCTCTAACGCAATGTTTTGCTTACGTCTAGAAATACGCAAATTACCGTGGTATTCTCAAACCAGGAGACCCGCGGCTGCGGGGTCAGTTCCTACGAGTTGCGTTGGTCCCGTGGGAGGTGTTGGTGCCACCCACGAGGCCGTTCGGGGGCTGTTTCGAGATTTCACCTTCTAACGCCATGTTTTAAGCCTAAGTCTGGAAATACGCAAATTACTGTCGTATTCTCAAACTAGGAGACCCGCGGCAGCGGGGTCAGTTCCTACGAGTTAGGTTGGTCCCGTGGGAGGTGTTGGTGCCACCCAAGGGGCCGTTCGGGGGCTGTTTCGAGTTTTCACCTACTAACGCCACCTTTTTAAGCCAAAGTCAAGAAATACGAAAATTACCATCGTATTCTCAAACCGGGAGAGCCGCTGCTACGGGGTCAGTTCCTACGAGTTACGTTGGTCCCGTTGGAGGTTTTGGTGCCACCCACGGGGCCGTTCGGGGGTTGTTTCGAGTTTTCACCCTCTAACGTCATTTTTTGTTTAAGTCTAGAAATATGCAAATTACCGTCGTACTCTCAAAGCGGAAGACCCGCCGCTGCGGGGTCAATTCCAACGAGTTACATTGGTCCCGTGGGAGGTGTTGGTGCCACCCACGGGGCCGTTCGGGGGCCATTTCGAGTTTTCACCCGCTAACGTCAGGTTTTTAAGCCTAAGTCTAGAAATACGCAAATTACCGTCATATTCTCAAACCGGGAGACCCGCGGCTGCGGGGTCAGTTCCTACGAGTCACGTTGGTCCCGTGGGAGGTGTTGGTCCCACCCACGGGGCCGTTCGGGGGCTGTTTCGAGTTTTCAACTTCTAACGCCATGTTTTTAAGCCTAAGTCTTGAAATACGTAAATTATCATCGTATTCTAAAATCGGGAGACCCACGGCTGGGGGGTCAGTTCCTACGAGTTACATTGGTCTCGTGGGAGGTGATGGTGCCACCTACGGGGCCGTTCGGCAGTTGTTTCGAGTTTTCACCCTCTAACGCCATGTTTTTAAGCCTAAGTCTAGAAATATGCAAATTACAGTCGTATTCTCAAATCGGGAGACCCGCGACTGCGGTGTCAGTTCCTACGAGTTACATTGGTCCCATGGGAGGTGTTGGTACCACCCACGGGGGCGTTCGGGAGCTGTTTCGAGTTTTCACCCTCTAATGCCATGTTTTAAGCCTAAGTATTGAAATACGCAAATTACCATCGTATTCTCAAACCGAGAGACCCGCGGCTGCGGGGTCAGTTCCTACGAGTTATGTTGATCCCGTGGGAGGTGCTGGTCCCACCCACGGGGCCGTTCGGGGGCTGTTTCGAGTTTTCACCTTCTAACGCCATGTTTTTAAGACTAAGTCTAGAAATCTGCAAATTATCATCATATTATCAAACCGGGAGACCCACGGTTGGGGGGTCAGTTCCTACGAGTTACATTGGTCTCGTGGAAGGTGATGGTCCCACCCATAGGGTCGTTCGGCGGTTGTTTCGAGTTTTCACCCTCTAACGCCAAATTTTTAAGCCTAAGTTCAGAAATACGCAAATTACCGTCGTACTCTCAAATCGGGAGACCCGCGACTGCGAGGTCAGTTCCTACGAGTAACATTGGTCCCGTGGGAGGTGTTGGTGCCACCCACGGGCCGTTCGGGGACCGTTTCGAGTTTTCACCTTCTAACGCCATGTTTTAAGCCTAAGTCTAGAAATACGCAAATTACCGTCGTATTCTCAAACCGGGAGACCCTCGGCTGTGGGGTCAGTTCCTACGAGTTACGTTGGTCCCGTGGGAGGTGTTGGACCCATCCACGGGGCCGTTCGGGGGCTGTTTCGAGTTTTCACCCTCTAACGTCACGTTTTTAAGCCTAAGTGTATAAATACGTAAATTACAGTAGTACTCTTAAACCGGGAGACCCGCGGCTGCGGGGTCAGTTCCTACGAGTCACGTTGGTCCCGTGGGAGGTGTTGGTGCCACCCACGGGGCCGTTCGGGGGATGTTTCAAGTTTTCACCTTTTAACGCCATGTTTTAAGCCTAAGTCTAGAAATACGCAAATTACCGTCATATTCTCAAACCGATAGACCCTCGGCTGCGGGGTCAGTTCCTACGAGTTATGTTGGTCCCGTGGGAGGTGTTGGTCCCACCCACGGGGCCATTCGGGGGCTGTTTCGAGTTTTCACCTTCTAACGCCATGTTTTTAAGCCTAAGTCTAGAAATACGCAAATTACCGTCGTATTCTCAAACCGGGAGACCTGCGGCTGCGGGGTCAGTTCCTACGAGTTACGTTGGTCCCGTGGGAGGTGTTGGGGCCATCCACGGGGCCGTTCGGGGGATGTTTCGAGTTTTCATCCTCTAACGTCATGTTTTTAAGCCTAAGTCTAGAAATACGCAAATTACCGTAGTACTCTCAAACTGGGAGACCCGCGGCTGTGGGGTCAGTTCCTACGAGTTACGTTGGTCCCGAGTAAGGTGTTGGTGCCACCCACGGGGCCGTTCGGGTGATGTTTCGAGTTTTCACCTTTTAACGCCATGTTTTGCTTAAGTCTAGAAATACGCAAATTACCGTCGTATTCTCAAACCGGGAGACCCTCGGCTGCGGGGTCACTTCCTACGAGTTGCATTGGTCCCGTGGTTGGTGTTGGTGCCACCCACGGGGCCGTTCGGGGGGTGTTTCGAGTTTTCACCCTCTAACGCCATGTTTTTAAGCCTAAGTCTAGAAATACAAAAATTATCATCGTATTGTCAAATCGGGAGTCTCGCGGTTGCGCGGTAAGTTCCTACGAGTTACATTGGTCCCGTGGGAGGTGTTAGTTCCATCCACGGGGCAGTTCGGGGTTTGTTTCGAGTTTTCACCATCTAACGCCTTGTTTTTAAGCCTAAGTATAAAAATACGTAAATTATCATCGTATTCTCAAAGCGGGAGAACCACGACTGTGGGGTCAGTTCCTACGAGTTACATTGGTCTCGTGGGAGTTGATGGTGCCACCCACGGGGCTGTTCGGCGGTTGTTTCGAGTTTTCACCCTCTAACGCCATGTTTTTAAGCCTAAGTCTAGAAATACGCAAATTACCGTCGTATTCTCAAACCGGGAGACCCGCAACTGCGGGGTCAGTTCCTACGTGTTACATTGGTCCAGTGGGAGGTGTTGGTGACACCCACGGGGCCGTTCGAGAGCTGTTTCGACTTTTCACCTTCTAACGCCATATTTTTAAGCCTAAGTCTAGAAATACGTAAATTACTGTCGTATTATCAAACCGAGAGACCCGCGGCTGCGGGGTCAGTTCCTACGAGTTATGTTGGTCCCTTGGGAGGTGTTGGTACCACCCACGGGGCCGTTCGGGGGTGTTTCGAGTTTTCACCCTCTAACGCAATGTTTTGCTTACATCTAGAAATATGCAAATTACCGTGGTATTCTCAAACCAGGAGACCCACGGCTGCGGGGTCAGTTCCTACGAGTTGCGTTGGTCCCGTGGGAGGTGTTGGTGCCACCCACGAGGCATTTCGGGGGCTGTTTCGAGATTTCACCTTCTAACGCCATGTTTTAAGCCTAAGTCTGGAAATACCCAAATTACTGTCGTATTCTCAAACTAGGAGACCCGCGGCAGCGGGGTCAGTTCCTACGAGTTAGGTTGGTCCCGTGGGAGGTGTTGGTGCCACCCAAGGGGCCGTTCGGGGGCTGTTTCGAGTTTTCACCTACTAACGCCACGTTTTTAAGCCAAAGTCAAGAAATACGAAAATTACCATCGTATTCTCAAACCGGGAGAGCCGCGGCTACGGGGTCAGTTCCTACGAGTTACGTTGGTCCCGTTGGAGGTTTTGGTGCCACCCACGGGGCCGTTCGGAGGTTGTTTCGAGTTTTCACCCTCTAACGTCATTTTTTGCTTAAGTCTAGAAATATGCAAATTACCGCCGTACTCTCAAAGCGGGAGACCCACCTCTGCGGGATCAATTCCAACGAGTTACATTGGTCCCGTGGGAGGTGTTGGTGCCACCCACGGGGCCGTTCGGGGGCTGTTTCGAGTTTTCAACTTCTAACGCCATGTTTTTAAGCCTAAGTCTTGAAATACGTAAATTATCATCGTATTCTAAAACCGGGATACCCACGGCTGGGGGGTCAGTTCCTACGAGTTACATTGGTCTCGTGGGAGGTGATGGTGCCACCTACGGGGCCGTTCGGCAGTTGTTTCGAGTTTTCACCCTCTAACGCCATGTTTTTAAGCCTAAGTCTAGAAATATGCAAATTACAGTCGTATTATCAAATCGGGAGACCCGCGACTGCGGTGTCAGTTCCTACGAGTTACATTGGTCCCGTGGGAGGTGTTGGTGCCACCCACTGGGCCGTTCGGGGGCTGTTTCGAGTTTTCACCCTCTAATGCCATGTTTTAAGCCTAAGTATTGAAATACGCAAATTACCGTCGTATTCTCAAACCGAGAGACCCGTGGCTGCGAGGTCAGTTCCTACGAGTTATGTTGGTCCCGTGGGAGGTGCTGGTCCCACCCACGGGGCCGTTCGGGGGCTGTTTCGAGTTTTCACCTTCTAACGCCATGTTTTTAAGACTAAGTCTAGAAATCTGCAAATTATCATCGTATTATCAAACCGGGAGACCCACGGCTGGGGGGGTCAGTTCCTACGAGTTACATTGGTCTCGTGGGAGGTGATGGTGCCACCCATGGGGTCGTTCGGCGGTTGTTTCGAATTTTCACCCTCTAACGCCAAATTTTTAAGCCTAAGTTTAGAAATACACAAATTACCGTCGTACTCTTAAATCGGGAGACCCGCGACTGCGGGGTCAGTTCCTACGAGTAACGTTGGTCCCGTGGGAGGTACTGGTGCCACACACGGGGCCGTTCGGGGGCTGTTTCGAGTTTTCAACTTCTAACGCCATGTTTTAAGCCTAAGTCTAGAAATACACAAATTACCATCGTATTCTCAAACTGAGAGACCCGCGGCTGCGGGGTCAGTTCCTACGAGTTATGTTGATCCCGTGGGAGGTGCTGGTTCCACCCACGGGGCCGTTCGGGGGCTGTTTCGAGTTTTCACCTTTTAACGCCATTTTTTTTAAGCCTAAGTCTAGAAATATGCAAATTATCGTCGTATTCTCAAACCGGGAGACCCGCGGTTGTGGGGTCAGTTCCTACGAGTTACGTTGGTCCCGTGGGAGGTGTTGGTGCTATCCAAGGGGCCGTTCGGGGGCTGTTTTGAGTTTTCACCCTTTAACGTCATGTTTTTAAGCCTAAGTCTAGAAATACGCAAATTACCGTAGTACTCTCAAATCGGGAGACCCGCGGCTGCGGGATCAGTTCCTACGAGTTAAGTTGGTCCCGTGGGAGGTGTTGGTGCCACCCACGGGGCCATTCGGGGGATAATTCGAGTTTTCACCTTTAAACGCCATGTTTTGCTTAAGTCTAGAAATACGCAAATTACCGTCGTATTCTGAAACCGGGAGACCCTCGGCTGCGGGTTCAGTTCCTACGAGTTGCATTGGTCCCGTGGGTTGTGTTAGTGCCACTCACGGGGCCGTTCGGGGGCTGTTTCGAGTTTTCACCCTCTAACGACATGTTTTTAAGCCTAAGTCTAGAAATACACAAATTATCATCGTATTCGCAAACCGGGAGTCTCGCAGTTGCGCGGTAAGTTCCTACGAGTTACATTGGTCCCGTGGGAGGTGTTAGTTCCACCCACGGGGCAGTTCGGGGGTTGTTTCGAGTATTCACCCTCTAACGCCATGTTATTAAGCCTAAGTCTAGAAATTTGCAAATTATCGTCGTATTCTCAAACCCGGAGACCCAGGGCTGTGGGGTCAGTTCCTACGAGTTACATTGGTCTCGTGGGAGGTGATGGTGCCACCCACGGGGTCGTTCGGCGGTTGTTTCGAGTTTTCACCCTCTAACGCCATGTTTTTAAGCCTAAGTCTAAAAATAAGCAAATTACTGTCGTATTCTCAAACCGGGAGACCCGCGGCTGCGGGGTCAGTTCTTACGAGTTACGTTGGTCCCGTGGGAGGTGTTGGTGCCACCCACGGGGCCGTTCGGGGGTTGTTCTGAGTTTTCACCCTCTAACGCAATGTTTTGCTTAAGTCTAGAAATACGCAAATTACCGTCGTATTCTCAAACCGGGAGACCCGTGGCTGCGGGGTCAGTTCCTACGAGTTGCGTTGATCCCGTGGAAGGTGTTGGTGCCACCCACGGCGCAGTTCGGGGGCCATTTCGAGATTTCACCTTCTAACGCCATGTTTTAAGCCTAAGTCTAGAAATACACAAATTACCGTCATATTCTCAAACCTGGAGACCCTCGGTTGCGGGGTCAGTTCCTACGAGTTACGTTGGTCCCGTGGGAGGTGTTGGTGCCACCCACGGGGCCGTTCGTGGGCTGTTTCGAGTTTTCAACTTCTAACGTCATGTTTTTGGCCTAAGTCTAGAAATACGCAAATTACCGTCGTATTCTCAAACTGAGAGACCCGCGGGTGCGGTGTCAGTTTCTACGAGTTATGTTGGTCCCGTGGGTGGTGTTGGTGCCACCCACGGTGCCGTTCGGGGGCTGTTTTGAGTTTTCACCCTCTAACGCAATGTTTTGCTTAAGTCTAGAAATACGCAAATTACCATCGTATTCTCAAACTGGGAGACCCGCGGCTACGGGGTCAGTTCCTACGAGTTACGTTGTTCCCGTGGGAGGTGTTGGTGCCACCCACGGGGCCGTTCGGGGGCTGTTTCGAGTTTTCACCTTCTAACGCCATGTTTTAGGCTTAAGTCTCGAAATACCCAAATTACCATCGTATTCTCAAACCGAGAGACCCGCGACTGCGGGGTCAGTTCCTACGAGTTACGTTGGTCCCGTGGGAGTTGTTGGTCCCACCCACGGGGCTGTTCGGGGGCTATTTCGAGTTTTCACCTTCTAACGCCATGTTTTTAAGCCTAAGTCTAGAAATAAGCAAATTACCGTCGTATTCTCAAACCAAGAGACCCGCGGCTGCGGGGTCAGTTCCTACGAGTTACGTTGGTCCCGTGGGAGGTGTTGGTGCCACCCACGGGGCCGTTCGGGGGCTGTTTCGAGTTTTCACTCTCTAACGTCATGTTTTGCTTAAGTCTAGAAATATGAAAATTACCGTTGTACTCTCAAAGCGGTAGACCCGCGGCTGCGAGGTCAGTTCCAACGAGTTACATTGGTCTCGTGGGAGGTGTTGGTGCCACCCACGATGCCGTTCGGGGGCTGTTTCGAGTTTTCACCCTCTAATGCCATGTTTTTAAGCCTATGTCTAGAAATATACAAATTACCGTCGTACTCTCAAACCGGGAAACCCGCGGCTGCGGGGTCAGTTCCTACGATTTACATTGGTCTCGTGGGAGGTCTTGGTGCCACCCACAGGGACATTCGGGAGCTGTTTCGAGTTTTCACCCTCTAACGCCATGTTTTTAAGCCTATGTCTAGAAATATACGAATTACCGTCGTACTCTCAAACCGGGAAACTCGCGGCTACGGGGTCAGTTCCTACGAGTTACATTGGTCCCGTGGGAGGTGTTGGTGCCACCCACGGTGACGTTCGGGGATTGTTTCGAGTTTTCACCCTCTAACGCCATGTTTTTAATTCTAAGTCAAGAAATATGCAAATTATGGTCGTATTCTCAAACCGGGAGACCCGCGGCTACGGGGTCAGTTCCTACGAGTTACATTGGTCCCGTGGGCGGTGTTGGTGCCACCCACGGGGACGTTCGGGGGTTTTGTCGAGATTTCACCCTCTAACGCCACGTTTTTAATCCTAAGTCAGGAAATATGCAAATTATCGTCGTATTCTCAAACCGGGAATTCCGTGACTGTGGGGTCAGTTCCTACGAGTTACATTGGTCCTGTGGAAGTTGTTAGTGCCACCCACGGGGCCGTTCGGGAGCTGTTTCGAGTTTTCACCCTCTAATGCCATGTTTTGCTTAAGTCTCAAAATATGCAAATTACCGTCGTACTCTCAAAGTGGAAGACCCGCGGCTGCGGGGTCAGTTCCTACGAGTTACATTGGTCCCGTGGGAGGTGTTGGTGCCACCCACGGGGCCGTTCGGGAGCTGTTTCGAGTTTTCACCCGCTAACGTCATGTTTTTAAGCCTAAGTCTAGAAATATGCAAATTACCGTCGTACTCTCAAACCGGGAGACCCGCGGCTGTGGGGTCAGTTCCTACGAGTTACATTGGTCCCGTGGGAGGTGTGGGTGCCACCCACGGGGACGTTCGGGGGTTGTTTAGAATTTTCATCCTCTAACGCCATGTTTTTAAGCCTAAGTCAAGAAATATGCAAATTATCGTCGTATTCTCAAACCGGGAGACCCGCGGCTGTGGGGTCAGTTCCTACGAGTTACATTGGTCCCGTGGGAGGTGTTGGTGCCACCCACGGGGTCGTTCGGGAGCTGTTTCGAGTTTTCACCCTCTAACGCCATGTTTTTAATCCTAAGTCAAGAAATATGCAAATTATCGTCGTATTCTCAAACCGGGAGTCACGCGACTACGGGGTCAGTTCCTACGAGTTACATTGGTCCCGTGCGAGGTGTTGTTGCCACTCACGGGGCCGTTCGGGGGCTGTTTTGGGTTTTCCCCCACTAACGGCATGTTTTTAAGCCTAAGTCTAGAAATATGCAAATTATCGTCGTATTCTTTGTACCTTGCTGCTCGTTGCTTCTAGTATTTTCATTACTTTTGTTGTAATGTTAGGCCCTTGAAATGGATATTGTAATGTGCTTCTAGTACTTTAATTCTAACTATGTTGCTTTCGTTGTAATGTAAGGTTGTGTAATTTTCGGATATATGTTTATGTAATCGCCAATTCTGGATATTATAAATTTATGTTGATGTCATTATGATATGTATGTATACTAAAAATGTATCATCTAGTGCTACTGAAATATGTATACTAAAAATGTATACTAAAATATGTATACTAAAAATGCCAATTCTGGATATTATAAGTTTTCAAATACACTGAAATATGTATACTAAAAATGTATACATATTATGCTACTGATTCACCGATCTGGTGCTACAGATACCTGGTGCTACATAATGGTAGTGAAATGAAATGTGAGACAAATTAGTTAGTCAATTAAACATGCTGCACAGATTAATTATGTGATGCTAATCTGTTATCTGATGCTACTTAATACTGAAAATGTATAGATTAGCACCAGATCAGTTCTCTGATGCAATAGATTAGCACCAGATCTGTACTCATTAACTGATCAGTTATCTGATGCAATAGTTATCTGAAGCAATATTTTTATCAGTGATCTGTTACATCAGTGATCAGTTACATCGATTATACATATTGATCAGTTACATCAGTGATCAATTACATTTACATATTGATCAGTTATATCAGTTATACTACTCATTTATAATACTCATGTATTCTCAATTATACTCAGTTATATTGATCAGTTATACTACTCAGTTATACTACTCAATTATACATGATCAATTATACATGACATGAGATCATTTATACATGATCAATTATACTACTCATTTATTAGTGATCAGTTATTCTACTGACATAAGTTATACTAACTCATTTATCAGTGACCAGTTATTCTACTCAGTTATACCAACTCATTTATCAGTTAGGGTGATGCACATATTACAGACATAAGTAAGAAGAGTATGTAAATGGTTCATTTGATATGATCTGTGCTATCATTTTCTGTGTTAGTATGTAAATGGTTGTGAAGATACCTTTCATTTACTCATTTAAATGGTTGTGAAGATAACCTTAATTTTCTCTGTTCATGTAAATGGTTCATTTATTCATTTATCAGTTATACACTACTCGTTTATCATTTTTTGTGCTTGCATTATACACTACTCATTTTTTCTGTTTTCTGTGCTAGCATTATCATTTTTTGTGCTACTCTGTTTTCTGTGCTTGCTCTGCATTGTGCTAGCATTTACTCTCTTTTTATACATGCTTAGCAGGAATGCAGAACCAAAACTTTCCACCGCTTCGCCCACCAAAACCACATAGGACCAATGTCATTATAGTTGGCCTGCGATCTCATAAGGTCGATGGAAATAAAAAGAAATCCCATCTGCGATGGAGCGAGATAATGGATGGGTTCCTAATCCATTCTCTTTGTGCCCAGGTGCTCGGGGGCATCAGAGGGTTGACAATGGTTTCACTGCCACCCAGATAAAAGTCGTAATAGATACTGTTGAAGTCGTAATAGATACGTATTTTGGATTTAAACTTAATGGGCTAGCTCATTACATCTTTATATGCAGTCGTAATGTAAATTATGGTATTAATGGTATTTGACAACACAGTCTTCCCCACACACTGTATTACCCATATCTAAGTATAGATATTTTCACATAATCATCGTATTCTCAAACTGGGGGTCCCGTGATCGCGCGGTCAGTTCCTACGAGTTACATTGGTCCCGGGCGAGGTGTTGGTGCCACTCACGAGGCCGTTCGGGGGCTGTTTCGGGTTTTCCCCCACTAACGCCATGTTTTTAAGCCTAATTCAAGAAATATGCAAATTATCGTCGTATTCTCAAACCGAGGGTCCCATGATCACGTGGTCAGTTCCTACGAGTTACATTGGTCCCGAGCGAGGTGTTGGTGCCACTCACGGGACCGTTCGGGGGCTGTTTCGGATTTCCCCCACTAACGCCATGTTTTTAAGCCTAAGTCTAGAAATATGCAAATTATCGTCGTATTCTTGAACCGGGGGTCCCGTGATCGCGCGGTCAGTCCCTACGTGTTACATTGGTCCCGTGAGAGGTGTTGGTGCCTCTCACGGGACCATACGGGGCTATTTCGAGTTTTCACCCTCTAACGCCTTGTTTTCAAGCTTAAGTCCTTATATTTTCAAATTATCGTCATATTCTCAAACTGGGAGTCCCGTGATCGCACGGTTAGTTCCTACGAGTTACATTGGTCCCATGAGAGGTGTTGGTGCCTCTCAGAGGACCGTACGGGGGTTATTTCATGTTTTCACCCTCTAATGCCTTGTTTTCAAGCTTAAGTCCTCATATTTTCAAATTATCATCGTATTCTCAAACCGAGAATCCCATGATCGCACGGTCAGTTCTTACGTGTTACATTGGTCTCGTGAGAGGTGTTGGTGCCTCTCACGGGACCGTACGGGGGTTGTTTCGTGTTTTCGCCCTCTAACGCATTGTTTTCAAGATTAAGTCCTCATATTTTCAAATTATCGTCGTATTCGGAAACCGGGAGTCCTGTGATCACGCGTTTAGTTCCTACGAGTTACATTGGTCCCGTGAGAGGTGTTGGTGCCTCTTACGGGACCGTATGGGGGTTGTTTCGTGTTTTCACCCTCTCACGGGTTCATTTGTGGGATTTTTCGGGTTTCTCCTCTCTAACGCCATGTTTTTAAGATTATGTCTAGACATTAGCAAGTTATCGTCGTATTCTGAAACTGGGAGTCTAAAATATTTTCAACATATTATCCAACAATCAAACCAAAAATTATCCCGTATTCCTTCTAATTATCCCGTATTCCTTATAATTATCCCATACTCCTTCTAACATACTATCCAACAACAAGCCAACAACCAATAATTATCCAACAACCAAACCAAACCAGTAGTTATCCCGTACTCCTTCTATCATCTAAAAGATTTAATAGATAATGTATATCAATTATATAACTACTTTAGTTAAAGTAAAGAGTACCTGGTGTGTAATGAAGAACTGGTATGTAATGAAGAACTGGTATCTAATTGGTTAGATCTGCAATACGTAAACAATGTGTTATGAA
Source organism: Sambucus nigra (assembly GCA_949130495.1). Taxonomy (NCBI): domain Eukaryota; kingdom Viridiplantae; phylum Streptophyta; class Magnoliopsida; order Dipsacales; family Adoxaceae; genus Sambucus; species Sambucus nigra. Next base: position 203,538,464 of record OX422216.1, read on the forward strand.
GAACGGGTATGTAAAATTAAAGAAAGTACCTCACAAAACTAGTGAAGAAATAGATCTGCTGCCTATAATATATCGTAGATTTACATATGACGCAGATTTATTCCCCCATTTTAACACCGTAATTCAAACGAACGTGAGCAACCTTTTGCCTATAATATGTAAATAAAAGTACACAAAGGCAAAGGAGAACAAAAATCTATAATATCAACCCGGTACCTATAATGTCAATGTAGTTGTGATTATTACGCTGCCATTTTAAGGTTTTAAAATACATATCCAATAAAGTTGATCACAACAAACCTCAAACTAAAACAGAACTGTATGAAATCAACAAAATTATGGCATACATGTCAAGTTAAAATATGAATGAACGAAATCAAGTTGTATTTGTTCCATGTCAAGTTGTAGCCTCCTAATATCTTGACGTAAATGTCAAAAAATGCACATTAATCGCAAGATATGTGATATACTTTTTCATAGGCAAATCAAGAGCACACCCAACAAATTTAATAACATCTACATTTATCGACACTAGTATCAATTCAATAAATTCAACATAGTATCCAACAACCAAGCCAATAATATCTCACTATAGTAATGTGCACACATGTTTGCGACTCGTATGTAAAAAAAATCATTTAATTATATTTTCTCAAAAAAAAAACAAGACAAGCATATTTTGTAAAAAAAAATACACACAAATACAATTTAGGGTTTATTGACATAATCTATACATACACACACATACAATCTAGGGTTTATTGACATAATCTATACATACACACACATACTATTTAGGGTTTACTAAACCTTAATATTTTTTTTGACATAAATCTATACATGCACACACATACAATCTATACATACACACATATACACACATACAAACATAAATCTACACATACATACACAAAAATTAGGGCTTTAGATAGAAATCAAGAAATCCAAATGAATCAATACATACCAACTGAAATCGATATTAGACAGGACGAGATGACTGAACAAAAATACAATAGAAGAATAGAGCAATTTTGGTTTGAAAAAAGGGACAAAATGATCCATATTGGAATTTCCCAAAAACTACCTTAATATCTAAAAGAAGTAAATGCTTCGGCTTTGATGCTCCATCAACTAGCGGCGTTGCAATTGGAGATAATGATTGAGTAATGTGGAAACAAAAACCTCGAACTTCCTGCATCAATAAAAACATTATTGCACACTTTAAAAGAGGCTCTATAACAGAACAAATTATTGAAGAAGCCTACATTTCTCCAAAACATAGCGAATTCATAGTTGAAGAAAATTTCTATGATGTTGAAGTACATTTCATCTTTGAGAACCACTAAATGGCCCAGCTCTGGACGTCAAGTGGACAGTCTTTGCGTTGCGATAGCGTATGACAGTCTCTGGACGTCAAGTGGACAGCCTAAGTGGTACCCATGGTCAGCTAAATAATGTCTCAATCAATTATTATATTTCTAATTTAGACTGGGTGGGCTTACTTCAGTTGATACAGCAAACAAAAACTAAATGGAATTAGTTATATTTTATTTCTAATTTAAATTTGTTAACCCTAAGATGAGAGGTCTCTTAAAAAGGTATCAACAAATTTAAACTTTTTTGTCTCTCCTTAGTTAGTGTTTATATTTCTCTCAGGATCATACGACTAAATTTTTATGATTTCATGTTTAATTGTTAATCTGCATTCAAATTGGGTGGAAGTCGTTTATCCAAATTACATATAATTGAACCAAAACTATAATTTCAAACCCCAAATACCTTATTTAAAAACACTACCGTCAACTCACAGAACCTATAATTGAAACCCCCAAACAACATCGAACATTTTTTTTAAACTAAACTAACATACAAATCAAATGAAAAAATAAATAAAATTTAGTTGAGAAATAGAGAAAGATCATATACATGAATAGTGGTACCTAAAATTACTTAGATTTGCAAAATAGAAAAAAAAATATAACAAATTAGAACACAATACACGATGCACGAATAAAAATGAGCTCTGAAATAATGGAATTCGAACATTCTATACCCTTGAGAGATCATAATCCAAACTGAGCTTTGAAATAATAATATTCACCATAACCTAACTATAATTGGACTAATCACCATAGCCTAACCTAAATTGAAGCCCAATATATTGAACTAATCACCATAACCTATCCTCACTTTTTATTTGTCCATTCTAAGACCCCATGAGGAGTTACATGACAATACAGTTAGTTACCATTCAAGTAAGTGTGACTGTAATATATACAGTAATTTTTTAAGAACCATGCTCTGGATTAGCAAAACAAAACAAAAATGAAAAAGAAAATTTATTACATGAGCAGATAGACACAAATGATAATTTTTTAAGGTATGTTACACATGAAACTAAATCAATTATTGAAAGTTAACGATAAAACTTACACTAATCGAAACTCAACTGATGTAAATCTGTGCGAATATAATTTCATCTCATAGTCATATCCCATTTTCATTTAACCGAAACTACTCAAGATGATGCCCAGTTGACCAACTCCGGTTAAATTACCAGCCAACAACCAAGCAATACCCAAAATGAAATCCTAAATTAGAAACACGATAAAAGAAGGGGCATACCTGGAAATGGAAAGATGAGAACAAAGATGGAAACCTCTACAGAGCAACACAAAAATGGGAATCACTCACTCTTTGCACATTTCTGTGCGTGGTAGCACAAAAATGGGAGGCGACAATGGTCTTTGACGAGAGAGACGGGCCATCAATGATAAGGGGCGGGGAAATGAAATATGAGAGGCGCCTTTTTTTATTTTAAGAATGACCTGGTCACGGCCTAGAGCCGTGACCCACCAACCGCGACCAATTAATGAAGCTAAGCTGCGTGGTCTACTGCCTACTGGTCACGGCCCATAGCCGTGACCCATGCCAAGAAATGGTCACGGCCTCCAGCCGTGACCCCATATGTATGTGTGTTGTGCTTCGTCATACCTATGGTCACGGTCCAAGTCCGTGACCCATCCGCGACCATGTTTGGAGGGAATTTTGGCGCTAATTTAGCACCAAAATGGTCACGACCTGGTCATGGCCCAAGTCCGTGACCCACAGTGGTCAGGGATTTGGGTCGTGACCACCTCCAGAGCATCCATGACTCAGTGTGATAATGAATATGGTCACGCCAAAAATTGAGATGGTCACGGCCCAAGTCCGCGACCAGCTGGTCAGGGACTTGGGCCGTGACCAACTGGGCGTGACCATTCGCAGGATTTGGTGTAGTGATTGCGCCTTTCACCAAAACGTTGGCCATACCACCAACCAATGCTTTCACCTTCGAAACATAATCCAAGGTCTAATTGACCGGGGTACCATTGCCCCACCAGCCAATCCTAAGCCAAACACTACTCACATCCCACTCCCAAATCATACCAATGCTATTTTCCTAGAAATGGACCCAGAATTTGATCCCTCAACTCAAATCACACCCATACACTCTCCCAAGCCTCTCTAAACTTGCCCATATTTCCTCCTAAACCCTGTTAGCCTCTTTGATCAGGCACTATCACCCCTCACCAGAGCATGCATCATTTTCCGTACCCATTCTGAAGATGGAAGTATGGAATTATCATAAGTGTTAAACCAACTCCTAGAGTTCGGGCTGAAATTGCCCTCACAGATGATCATTGATTGCCAGAAGTTCAGTACGCTATTCTTGGAAGCAGAGAAATGGGTCCGAAAGTCAGGCGGTTGGGTGGTACTAACAGATGAAGTTATCCTAGATGACGTTGTCCAGATCATGGCAGAATCATTCAGGCAAACCAACGATATTCGCAGTATGACCGAGTTACTTGATACTCTAAAGTTACAAGGGCTTCTGGTCCCTTTACCCTTACTTATCCCCATATAATGGGATGATCTGTATGAAGAAGCCATTAAAGTTGTGGAATGCATTGACTTTACATGGAAAGACAGAATTGTTTCCACCGAATGGGGGGGGGGGGGGGGGAATTTGAAGATTCAAATGAAGAGCAAGCTTTCGAGAAAACTGGCCCGATAGCCGACATCTGTGGGATGATATCATTTTAGGAGCTCCTCGAAGAAATAAACAAGATGGCAGAACAACCTGCCAATGACAAGATGAAGAAATAGGGTTCATGTTCTTCCCTTCTTTAGTAAATCACATGACCAGATCAGTGAGGCATTACCAGATCCGAAGCCCACTACCAGCCAATGACAAAGGTAAGGGCGTTGAAAACCTTCCTATGCCCAAAATGACCCTCGAGGAAAGCAAGATCCTCGATTAACTGAAGAAAACTCAAGATAATATCACTCTATGGGGTTTTTTCATGTCTTCCCAGCTGCACATAAATGCTTTGATCAAATTGCTCATCGAACCCACAGTTCCTCCTTCTACCACACCAGAAGAAGCGATAAATTTAGTCGAATCCTTGACCTCTACCTGAATGCTATCCTTTTCCGAAAAAGAAATCCCCAGAATTGGGATAAACCACAGTCATGCACTCAAGATCTTTGTCGAAGTTATGGGGAAAATCATACCACTCTCTCTTATCGATAATGGATCCGCCTTGAATGTCTGCCCATTAAGAACCTTCAAATGCTTAGGACTGGAAGAAAGTGACATCGCTCCAACCACCGTTGCTATATGTGCCTATGATAATACCCATCCGGAGATGATGGGGTCCATAAAACTTGTAATAGGGGCTGGCCCTATAGACCCTGTCATTGAATTCTAAGTTACTGACATCCCAGCTTGTTTCAACCTGTTGCTCGGACGACCTTGGATCTATAGTATCAAAGGTGTATCTTCCTAACTCCATAAGAAATTAAAGTTCTTCATCGATGGATGCGTCATCACCATTTTGGGTGAAGACGACAATACCGAGGGTGAAATCACCAATAGCCCAATCCTTGAGATACAACACGGGTTAAATGATATGCTCCTATCGGGATTCTGAGTTCAACTATTTCTACTCTCGGCAGGGAACGATTTCAAGGAAAGGGTTTGTCCAGAATACGACCCTCATAGTAATGTTAATGTGATTCAGATGTTCAGAAACATACACTTCATGCCCAAACTGGGGCTAGGGCAAAGACAACAAGGGATACTTGATCCCATTGAACTGAAGAAAGCTTTCCCTCCTTGTGGTTTGGGGTATCAACCATTAGAACAAGTGCTCAAAATGATTCGCCAGTCTCGACCAAATATAAGACTAAACTGCATCTAGACTATCCCAGGTGACTCCTTGAATGGACGATTCATCAAAGAGGGCGAGGACTTCCCCTTTTGCGGCTTTTCGAAACCCTGGTATGACCATACAGACAAGCAGATGAAGCCTGGAATAGAGATCTTTTTTCCAAGACAGCTACCCACGGGCCAAAAGTTCCTAACACCATGTATAACCGCTCATCAAAGATACCGAAGATTCTGAGGGAAGTGACTTCGAAAACTCCTTCAACTTACAGACACTGGGGCTGGCACTCTGCATGGTTCATTCAGACCCTACATCACTGGATCCATCCCACCTGATTAAAGTTGTTGATACACCTCTCCTCAACTGGCATGCTGCGCCAGTTCTACCTGTTGAAATCCAACCTAACCCCAATGTTTACCCCATTTCTTCTTTTGTTCTCTATCCTTGCTCAAATGTAATCGAGACCTCCTTTGATGAGGTTCTCAATGATATTTTTCCTATTAATGAAATAAATGAAGATTTTGAGTATCTTGTTGTGCCTTACATTAATTGTTTAGATTTTAATCAAACTTTTGATGATGATGATTTTGCAAATGAACAATTCTTAACTGATCTAAATAAGGTGAATAACAAATAGGATAATCGTGTTCAAGTTAATGAAGAAGAGACTGATATTGTCAACCTCGATTCCAGTGGCCAACTGCGTGAGATTAGGATAGGGGCTACCCTTGATGAGCGTGAGCGCGCATAACTCGATGAATTATTAAAGGAGTTTGTGGATGTCTTCACATGGTCCTACGACGATATGCCGGAATTGATACTAAAATAGCTCAATATGAGATCCCCACTCTTCCAGATTACAAGCCGGTTAAACAAAAGCTGAGAAAGCTCCGCACCGAATAGTCGCTCAAAGTCAAAGAAGAGGTGGTCAAACAGCTAAACATGGGTTTCATTCGTGTGATCGAATATCCCACGTGGCTAGCTAATATAGTGCATGTGCCAACATCATGAGGGAAAGTTTGAATGTGTGTAGACTATTGGGACTTTAACAAAGCCTCTCCAAAGGATGACGACCCGCTACCCAATATCGACATGATCGTGGACAACACAGCTAGTCATGCTCTCAAGTCATTCATCGACGGGTTTACCAGATACAACCAAATCAAAATGCACCCAGATCATCAAGAAAAGACCGCATTCATCACCCCATGGGGAACCTTTTGCTACACTGTTATGCCATTTGGTCTCAAGAATCCTGGGGCTACCTATCAAAGGGATGCCACAACCATCCTGCATGATCTGTTTCACAATGAAGTCGAGGTCTATGTAGATGATATGATTATCAAGTCCAAAACTAGAAAAGGTCATGTTCCCGCTCTCCGAAAGTTCTTCGAACGACTACGACGATATCAGATGAGACCTAATCCACCGAAATGTGTCTTCGACATTACAAAGGGAAAACTCTTGGGATTCATGGTCAGTGAAAAAGGGATAGAAGCAGATCCTGCTAAGCTAAAAGACATACTTGATATGCCACCTCCCCTAACGAATAAAGAAGTCCGTGGTTTCCATAGGAAATTGCAATACATCAATTGGTTCATCAGCCATCTAACCTCCGTCTGTGAATCTATTTTCGAACTCCTCTGAAAGGATTCAACCAAAGTTTGGAATGAGGCCTGCCAAGAAGCTTTTGACCGCCTCAAACAATACCTAACTCAATATCCGGTACTCATGCCACCACAACCTGGTCTCCCCTTGATTCTATACATAACCATAACCGAAACTGTAACTGGGGCTTTACTAGCCCAATACTTTGAGGATTCTCGAAAAGAAAGAGCCATGTATTATGCCAGTCACAAAATGGTTAAGTACAAAGTCAACTACACTGCTTTGGAAAAAGCATGCGTCCCGCTTATTTGGGTCACCCAAAAGTTACGACACTACATGCTCACCTTCCCTATTAAGCTTGTATCCCGAATGGACCCCATCAAGTACCTACTTGAGAAACCCGCCTTATCCAGCCGAATGGATTGATGGTTGATGCTCCTAGACGAGCTTGATATCGTGTACATCATACAAAAATCCATGAATGGAAGAGCCATCTCTAACTACCTCGCTGACTACCCCATGGAAGAAGCTGATGTCTGGATCTATGAATTCCTAGATAAAAATACCCTCTGCACTGCTCAAGATGACCTTAGATGGCAAATGTTCTTTGATGGAGCGACCAACAAAAAGGGATATGGCATTGGGATACTTGTGATAGCCCTAGATGATTCCCACACTCCCATCGCCATCAAATTGGATTGCCCTTGCACTAACGACATGACTGAATATGAGGCGTGTATGGCAGGCCTCAAAGTTTCTCTCCAAAAAGGTATTTAATGCATAGATGTCTTTGGGGATTCTTCCCTCATCATTGGTCAAGTACTCAAAAAATAGAAAGTCAAGGATAAGAAACTCCAACCATCCCATGCCCACCTAGAATAACCTAGCCAATGCCCTTGCTACCTTGGCCTCCATGGTCGACATACCCGAAGGAATAACAATGGCCCTTTTCCTACTCCAAAAGCAAAACAAACCAACCCACTGCTACCACATTGAGATCATCACCAAAGAGGATCACGAGCTAGCTAATTGCTAGTATTATGATATCTAGCACCTCCTAAAGCATGGTAGGTATCCCGAGGGTTCTAATAAGAAAGACCGAATAACCCGTTGAAGACTGGCCGCCCAGTACATCATCTATCACAAAGCACTTTTTAAGATAAATTTCGATGGAACCCATCTACACTACATCGCAGGGGCTGACATTGAAGAGGTAATGCAGAAAATCCAGAAAGGGGAATGTGGACCCCACATGAATGGTCACATGATTACCAAGAAGATCATGGTATAAGGCTACTACTGGACCACCATGATCCAGGATTGCACCGCCTGTGTCTGGAGATTCCTCAAATGCCAACAGTTTTCCAACCTTCAACACTTGCCTCCGTAAGAATTATACAACATGAATTCTCCCTGGCCGTTCTCCACCTAGGGTATCGACATCATAGGGAAAGTTACACCCAAGGCCTCCAATAGGAATGATTTCATTCTAGCTGCCATTGATTACTTCACCAAATAGGTCAAAGTTGAGTCATATGCAGTTCTGAATGCCAAGAAAGTGGCCCAATTCATCGAGAAAAACATCATCTACCGATATGGGGTCCCACACGAGCTAGTGTCAGATAATAGGTTGCATTTCGAGGAAGAAGTCACAGAAGTGGTCAACGAGTATGGGATTCATAGAAACAAATCTTCTGCCTACCGACCTCAGACCAACGGTGTAGTCCAAGCTGCCAATAAAAACCTCAAAGCCATCATCAATAAGATGACCGAAAGTTGTCGAGATTGGAATGATCGAATACCATACGCCCTCTAGCGCTATCGAACCTCAATCCTAACCTCTACTGGGGCTACCCCTTACTCTCTATCTACGACATGGAAGTAGTCCTACCCGTGGAGATAAAAGTCCCTTCACTTCGTGTCATGCTTGAAAGCCAAGTCAGTGAGGAGGACTGGCAATAAAGCCGTCTCGACGAGCTATCACTCTTGGACGAGAGGATATTAAAAGAGATGTATCACATATAAGGGTACCATTATCGAATAGCGCGTTCATTTAATAAGAGAGTCAAGGACTGCGGTATCCGAGAAGGGAATTTATCCCTCAAAGAGATAGTAGAGCCCATTTGGGACCACGGAGGGAAATTCAAGCCCAATTGGAGCGGCCCATACATCGTCAAGAAAATCTTGTCCGGCGGTGCCGCCATTCTCACCGACCAAGATGGAGAAGAGATGACTCGTCCAGTCAACCTGGACTGTCTCAAAACGTTTTACCCCTAGTTCGAAATCTCGGCGCGCTATGACTCTTCTCACCTTCCTTCTATTCTAAAAAAAAATCTTTATTTCCCTCTATCCAAAACTGTGTGGGCCTGATCCTCTGCAAAAATCATTCTCGAAAAAATTAAAATTTTCAACAAGCCCCAGAGGTACGTAGGCAGCTCATACATCTTACATGAGCACGACCCTTTCTTTTTCACAAAAAACTATTCTTTTCTTATCTCCGAGAACAACAGTTTATTATAACTTATACTTGAACAAAAGGATTATGTATACCTTAGCTATCAGTATAGATAATTCAAAATACAAAATTCATCAAAAGGCACAGTTGGATGATCAAAAACTTGTTTATTTCACTAATAAGAAATTACAGTGCAATTACATAAAGGAACGGATAACTCCCTTCCCCTACCTTCCTAGAAATCCAAATAAAACTCCAAATTTATTCCCCATTACAAAAACAAACTCTCCAAGAGCCCTACCCACAGCTACCAGAGGAGGCCGCTCCATCATCATCATCATCTACATCATGGGGTCCCCAAGCTTCCCAGCCTGAACGAAATGCTGCAGATGCTCCATAAATCGATAAGCTCGAACCAGTCTCAGAAAAACTACCACACCCCCTCCATCGTATCAGATAAAATAAACCACCTTTGACTAGTCTCCACTACCAACATCTTACTAACTACTATTCTCTACAACCACTTCATATAATCCCCAGGGATGTGCCAAACTCTCCCAACAGACTGAGAGGGACGGATCGATGGACGTCGACTCTCCCATAAAGAGCCAAGCCGCGTGTGCAAACGCTCCGTTAAATCTTCTACTGGAAAGAAGTCTAGTGTACTAAGTGGCAGGATTTTCTCCCAGCCAAATTGGCGCAGAAGCCGCCAAGGGAAATAAAAAGAGGTCTGTCTGAGACCAACCATCTGGACATACGGGTATCCTCCCAGTTCCATAATAGGCAGCAGCTACCCCCACTAAAACTGACCGGTAAAGATTTAGAGCCCCATGCTCCACGAACCAGTTCTCCCGGCTCTCAATATCCAAACCCACACTGATTAAATGGCGAGAAAAGAAGTTGGGTATAGTAGACAACGGGTATTCTGGGGGAGCCACCTGGCGTAATCTTTTAGATAACCACATGAACAACATCATAGGGCTACCCCTCAGAAACTCAGAACGACCTTCTCACCAAGTATCCAGGCCATTTAGAGTCTCTGCTAGTATCACCGCTGCATGATTGCGACGGTAGGACATCCATGAAGTAATAGTTACAAGTTGCGGGTCTACTAGTAGCTCCCCGATCACCAGTAATAATTTTGAAACCAAGCCCAGATAGACGGCTCCGGCTTATCTAGCATCAGCAACCTTCTGCAAATGTACGAACGGCAACACCGCCGTAAGGGAGATGATACCTCCAGCCACCAATGATCTAGCCGCCGAGGATAAAGAAACCCAGCCAACAAATCCCTAGGAGAACAAAAAAATTCAGGTAGAGCCGCAACAACACTGGGATTTATCCCCATCATGGAAGAAAATTCCTCGTAGGTAGGACAAATCTCATCCAACCCGAAGTAGAAGACATGATCCTCGGGATACCAAAACTCGACAGCCTCCATCAGCATATTCCACTCTATGGGTCGATTACACCATAAAGAAACTTGACGCATGTTTCAAGAATCATAGTCGACGTTATAGGAGCACATCACCTCCAAAGTCTTGAGGTAGTTGGCAAACTCAACACTACTAGGGAGAGCCATCTCACAGAATAAGAAAGTCAGTATCTGAAGGTGTGATGAAAACACTCCACCCTTACCCCTTTTTATACTTGAAAACCCCACCAAAAGACATAACCCCTGTAGCAAATGAAATAAATCCTACCCCACTAGGTACCAAAGGCTGAAGAGGGTACCAATCAAAGTTTTGAATTGATGGGACTGGACTATCCTGCCGATAGGCATGATAAGGTAATTGTCGATCAAAAACCTAATATTTTTAGAAATTTTCCTTTTTCTCTTTTGTCAAAATTAGAAAACCCAATAAAAATACATTGATATTCTCAACAGAATTTCCTAATACCTTTTCATCTTTATAAATAAAAATCTCCTTCAAAATACCAAAAATATTTCTTTTTACGGTCTTAGCAGCAAAGTAAAAAGCGCATGTGCATGCATTCATCATTAACAGAAGATAATAAAAAAATCTTATTGCATTACATAGATATGTTTCTTTGTTACATCATTTTTCCAGGAAAATAAAGAAAAGCAAAAACAACGGGACTCAGCCCGAACCCACATTATCTTTCTCTCTCACTTGCCCTTTTCCCTCTCTCTCCTAAGATCTTCCACCCATGCGACGCTCTCTCTTTCCCCTGCGGCGAGATGACGCACCATCGCTACCCGAACTAGACCCCTCCCCGGATGAGGTCGATGGCACCAAGAAAGAAGGAACAGGAACTGCGTCCCAAATATGGGCAGTTTCTGAAGATATCCAGTCCCTAATGTCCCTCAGCCAAGTGGTGGAGACCCGGACTTACTGCAAGAAAAGGCAAAATTGGTATCAACCAGAAAAGATCAAAAGAAATCAAAAAGAAACCAAGAGAAGAACATAAAGATATACCAAAGGACGAAGAACCTCCTCTGTCAAGCCCAACTCCTCCGGGTCCATCGCATGAGGATGATGCAACATAGGCACCATCCCTCCATCAGCCCGTGGGATGTTGTATGAAGGAGTATGCAACCGCACAAAGGGGACCTCTGAGGTCATCGCTGTCGCAGATGTTGACGGACCGCCACCATTGTGGGAGGACCCCACTAGCCGATTCGAACCTGTAGGAGGGAAGGGCAGTGCATCATATATGTTGGGTGCCATCGGCCACCATGTCACAAAGTCTATATAATCATATGGCGCAGCCGTATTGGTGTACAGCAGGTAGGACTCGCCAATCATCGCTGTAATCCTTTCATCCTCTGGCAGCATCCTTTCCCGCCTCATAGACATAGGGGGGCCTCGCAGGTGGCACCACCACCTCCTCCTCAGCAATTTATCGAACCACCCTGTCCCCGAGATACCAATAGTGGCCAAGCTCATGCGCCAGAAAATGCCTCATCTGCGCATTCACCCCAGTCAACCCCGTGTCCTGAACGGTCATCCCCTAAGGGTAAACAGTCACCTAAAAAAGCCCCAACAAAAAGATAAGGAAATACAGAGTCAGAGCACCCAAAGGTCTTAGACTGAAGAAAGGAAAAGTCTTACCCTATCACTGGTCAGGCTATTCAAGACCAGACGCATCTCCTCCAGAGAAAGAGGCCTCGTCGATTGGCCTTTCTCCACCGATACAACCGACAAAAGTCCCTAATAGTAGTGTCCTTCAAAGCGATCAGCTAGGTATTACACCCAATCACCTCATAGAACCACTTCTACTAAAGACAAAAATCCGCAATAAAAAAGAGACGCATAAGGGAAATGCGAATGCATGAAAGAATAGTGCACAAATTAAAGAATACCTCAAGAATATACATGGCTCTAATGAAAGACTACCGGCAGCACCGGCTGAGTGCATCCATAGAAAAATAAAGGGTCGCCAAAGTTAGGCTCCCCCAATCATAGAGAGGAATGTTTGAAAACATCCTCAGATATAGTAAAACCATAAGTGGACAACGTCGCCGCTCGACGCCACCAGAAATCCCCCCAGCACCAGCAAAATAAACAATCGGGCCATCTGTCTCACCTGCAACCCATCCTCCATATCAATCACCCTGCCCAATAAAACATCCTTTAGAAGCGACAAACGAATGCAGTCCCTAGACACTATCCTCCCCACATCACCAAGCGTCGCACGCATCGCCTCCAGCCTCACCTGCAAAGAGCAATCCACCTCTATATCCTCTCCATCGCAATCCAGCCCCAGTAGCTACTGCACGTTTATGGGAGTCAAAGTCATCTCCCCGAAATAAAAATGAAAGGTATGGGTAGTTTACCACCACCTATCCCCCAGAGCGCATAAGACCTCCTTCGAACGAGGCATCTCATCCAGCACAGATGCCAACCTCCCAAAGCCTGTTGAGGATACCACCCAACGCACCAAATATGAAAGATGCTCCCAGACATCCTTAAGCCCCGTCGTCCTGCGGGCACGCATAGTCGACAAAGAAACATCAAACTGCTAAAAGAGAAAAAACTTGTCAAAATCCAAGAAAAAAGGAAAACCACAAAAAAGAATGCCAAAAGTCATTTTACTTACATAACTGCCAGGGTTCACCACCCTCGAAGAGAGATGACGTGAGGGCTCCCGTAGCAGAGTCCATTCATCAGCAATCGGCTCAAATGCGTCAAAAGAGTTCTCACTCCCCAAAGCAAGAGGCGCCCTGGACCTCCACTCCACGTCCGGCCAGTCATCAACAGCCAACCACTCCTGGTGTACTGCGGTGCTCACAAAAGAGACCAATTTTTAGATTGCAAAATGCTAGAACAATTCGCAAAAGAAAATTGCAGAAAGAGAGAAGGCAAGAAGCTGTGAAAAATGAGGGGAACCCGCCCCTTTTTTATACGATGCCAAGGGTCATGCCGATCGGCACTGCACCCCCACCTACCGATTGGCACTGACCCTTTTCATTCTCGCGGGAACTCAAACGTCCATGCCACTACCGAATAGCACCCTCCACACCATGCCGACCGGCACCCCCCTTAATTTTTCATTCAAAAAATACCAAAAAACCCTGAAAAATCCTCAAAAAATTCCTAAAAATCCCGAAAAGGATTTAGAACATGTTCAATAAGAAAATTTCGCACTTCCTCAAGCGGAACCCCTATTTCTCCAGCAAAACTCTCAAAAGCCAATCTCCTCCCGACAACGTCCCCAGAGGACCTCTAAAGTATCCCAAACTTCAGGATCATCTCCTATTCCCCAAATGTCTCAAATTTCCTCGAGAAATACGTCCAAACCCTAGACCACCTAATCACTTCCCCAGAATCAAATTGGCTATTTCCCCAATAAAGTCTCCAAAATACATGAGGATTTCCCCAGTAATCAGCTCCCCAACTCGAATAAAAACCACAAGGTAATTTCCCCAGCAGAGTTCCCCGAGAACATCACACTTAATCCCTCGAAATTGGCTTCGACCCACAGAATTGGTCATCTCAATTTAAGCCTGCATAATTGGCTTCGACCTGCAGAATTGGTCATCTCAACTTAAGCCCGTATAATTGTCTTTGACCCGCAGAATTGGTCATCTCAATTTAAGCCCTCATAATTGGCTTCGACCCGCAGAATTGGTCATCTCAACTTAAGCCCGTAGAATTGGCTTCAATCGGTAGTTCTTTATGAACTTCATACACCAACTCAATTCCTCCCACTACACCTTGCAAGAATTTATCGCCTGCGAGAAGACTAAATTTCCTGCCCAGGAAGTAGTGCCTCATTTCTCTATGGCGATCACTACCGTAATGAATTTTAAATCAAGCGTGAAATAATACTTCCCATAAAATCTTAAGCTTGTGAGATGCATAAACAAAGGGGTCCATGCTCCAGTATTATTACTCCCCATTCCTGGCAGAGACTTATTCATTAAATCTACCCTCAAGCTTTACAACATGGGCTCAGGAGCAAAAGTCAATTTATCCTTTCAACTCCCCGCGAATTAAGTTACTGACGTAACACTTTATCTAAGAAAGGCCTCATCTCCTTCGGCCTAAACTTTCAAACCTCTCGAGATTCCATACTACTCGCTCTTAGGGACCCAATCCCTCTTAAGGTTAACCCACAATCCATATGTGGTCCACCCCCTACCGCTTACCTACATCAACGTCACATGCCCTAAAGGCCATACATCCTAATAAACCTAAGATCGATCTATATTTATCCTATCTAGGTCGTATGCGTATAATACTAAATATATCCCTAGTGCCCAAGACCTTTATCAACTTCCGACATTCGCTCGTTTTCATGCGTGGGACGTCTCGCCGAAGCGAAATCCAAACAAGGAACCCTCCCGTTACACTACTACCTCGCATCGCGGGTCATCAAGATATAGCGGTCTAAGACACATGATTGGGACTGATAAAATTCTAACTCGCAACCCTACTAATAAAATTATACGTCTATGTATTTCCATTCTCATAATTAAGGATCTCAACAAATCTAACATTTACTTTCTGTAAAGTGTTTCAATTATTTATCCCACTATACACGTATCTTACTAAATGGCCCTCTCCTCAAGGCATAACCTGAAGTCTCAATTCGACTTCATATCTCAGTCTCCCTTGCATCGATCAGAGGAGAGAACTATACACAGTGCTTCTATCTCGCACTTTAGTAGCCCTAAATCACTCAACTACGTGATTCTCGGCTAAACCTTTCAACCCAACTATAATAACAATTTAAAATAAATGAATAGATGAAAATAAAACAAAATAAAATAAATAAAGAAGGATTAACATCCCTCCACTTCCAATGTCGTTAAGGTTCATGCGTGGAGCGTCCCGCAAAAGCGGAATCCAAACAAGGAACCCCTCCTATGCATTACTACTTAACTAGTTGGTCGCGGAGATAAGGCATAACAAACACAAACAAAGTAAACAAACAGTCAATCACTCAAGCAAGATAACTAAACAAATAACGAAAATTTCTTACCTACCTCGATCTACCTCTATAAAGTCTCAACCTGTATCTAGGAGAGATATTATAGAACAACTAGTTCCATTTTGAAACTAGAAGTGAGATAGCCTCGCAATATATTTTCTTGCTATCACCCCAATCAAGCCAAAATATCTTTACTCGCATTATATACATAATACAAGTAGTACATAACACACATAATACTTTTAAAAAGTATCGTCACTCGCCTTATAACGAGTGAAGGAAAAGATAGAACTTCCATACCACGGAAGTCATATAATTACTCTATTTATAATAGCATCAATACTACCGCAAACTCTATATACACACCCGAATCGAGAGCAAACACAATACTACTCTAACTTATTATGGGGGATGCACCACTCACTACAAAGGTGGAATTCCCACCAACATTCTTGCTAATCACTCCGGGTTAATACTAATGGTTCTCAGACACCGCATTCGAGTCTTATCCGAACCAATATGACTTCCATCATCACCCCGACTAGGCACTTTATCTTTTCCATTGTTCACCAATCAACAAAATAAAAAAGAGTGATTCTACACCCCACGTTATAGCCATTTTTCCAACCCTGACTGGAAAATAATTGCCCACGCAGTTCCTTTTTCTTTCTCAACAAAAGAGAGCATGCTACCGGCCTCCCCTTCGTTAGTTCAATGAATCCTCCCCGGGCAGATGTCCACCAAAAGGGGTTTCATGAACACTGATCCTTCAGAAGTGTTAACAACACTTATTTTGGAGCCTACCGTTCAACCGAAGGGCTCTTTCTTCCTTATACCAATCGTATTATGGTGGACGGCCTCCCTAACCGTACAACTCTTTATTCACTGTTGGCCTCCGACCGAACCTCGTGTGAATATTTGAGAATCCACCTTCGCATCAGTCCAGTTATCCCAGAGAAACTCGCTGTTGCAAGTATCCACCGGGCTTCTCCATGGACAAAATTTCATGTACCCAAAATTATTGCGACCACGTTCCCACCATTTCAATACTACTCCTATGGGTGAAGGATTTTACTCCATCCTTATAACCCGGGCACTTCTATACCCCTCCTCTAGGCCAAACTCCGGGACCTTGTGCATCCACCAAATGAGGACGCATCACTTCCATCTTACTTCAACATGTGGCCCTCGCCACGGGCTCTTCCCCACTTAAATTTTAACATCACTTGGAGTCCCAAGCTTAGTACCACTCTTTACTTCAAGCAGTACTTGGAAAACTATATCTACTGTAACTAGCGGTCGCAGTAGCAATATAAAAATATGCTACAAAAAGGGAGCGACCTCCAAGGCAGTCCTCATCTCTGGCCACAACTTACAGTTCCTAGTAGTCCCCTCTCATGACGCCTTCACAACGACCTTCCTTGGAGTCCTTCTTCAATCAACCTACGAATCTCACACGAATGCGCAAAAGATTCTATGGGTCCTACCTCATGGTAGAAAAATGAAATTTCCCAAGAGAAATCAACGATCTTAATCCTAAGGCTCTATGTAAAATCAAAAGCAACGCTGAAGACATAAGGCGTCCACACAGATTCCTAAGGACTCTATAACCTGATGCTCTGATACCATGTGTGACAACCGTGATCCGAAATAAGGGGTGGCCAGCCCGATACCTCAACATAACGGAATCATGGATGGAAATCATTCTCAGCATCAAAACAATAAAATAGGTATATGGGAAAAACCACCCAATAAATCAGAAAACGGGTTGCCAAATTTTAATTTGATTAAAAGAGAAGAAGATAAATTAAACAACCCAATCTGATAAGAAAGTGGAATTCCAAAGAAACTTATATTAATACGGAAACAGCATACAATAAAAGGACTGAATAATCTGTCGGTCAACAGTTACATCTGAGGTATAACAACAGTTCAATAATTTACATAATACATCCATTAAGCAATTACAAAAGTTGGGCCACACACGCCCGAATGAAAAGACCCGATCATATCTAGAATTCAGAAAGAGAAGCGTCTAACAAAATATCCTGTAATAATCTGCAATATCTCATAACTCCTCGAAAGTATTTGGAATAGGAATATCACAACGGACGCCCTTACGGAGGAGCACCTGAGAGGATACAATAACATGCACAACATGGAAAATGAACGGGCCAGGGCCCGGTTTATATATGATTACTAGAAGAACAATAAGCATGATAGATATGGACAGTTATCATGAATGAAATGGATGAAGATCTAGCAACCTAATTACAAAACATGTTAAGACAATTTAAATGATCCTAGCAGTTATAAACTTATACAAGAGAATAAATTTTAACATCATTATTCATCATGTCTTTTCATTTTCCATTCCTTAACAGGAATATAATTACCATCATCTTTTCTTATGGCAATTTACAAATATCAAGTCCCACTTAATTTAGAAAGGTTATATTCTTATACATATAACGATTCTAAGACCACCCCTCCGAGTTTCCCCACTGGGGGCGCCCCTAAATGACTATCATCTTCCAGGCCTATCTATACAAGACAACCTGGGCACCTAACGCACGTCGGGAAGTGGTCATAAGCCTATGAGTGAATCATAACCACACCCGGAATTACCTCACTAGCACAGAAAAACGTATAAAAATCCTGCCTATGGCCGAGGACTATAGTCTCCCTGCATTCACTAGTCAGGGGACATCACCTCATGCGCGAGCTTACCTTATGATAGCATTTAGATAGGTGTGTTTAAGTAAATTAACATTTACCAATTAAATCTCATTATCATTACCATTAATCACATGTGTGTTTCATTTTATTTGAAACCATAATCCTTGAATATTTCTCATTAATATTCATCATATTTAAGTTTGAATTGTTTCCCAAATGATCACCGAAATCTTACGAGTCCTAAGGTGTTATATACCTCAATAAGTCCCCTAACATCTCCAAGTATGGGCTTATAACTCTAAATTCCTAATAATTTGTAAAATAAAAAGTAATGCCTAAACATCACTTTTTGTACCCATGGAATGAACCCCAAGTGAACCCATTCAACTCTAGGGTAACGACAAAACTCAACTAAAACTCTAGGACTCTATGTTTACTTCATTCAAGAAGGTTCCTAGGTCCTAAGCTTAAAGAAAAGGGGTTAAAATTAAAAAGAAAAACAAAAGAAAAAAATACAGGATTTTCGAATCGATTCGAACTAGCTGAATCGATTTGGGTTCAGAAAAGAGAATCGATTCGAACTAGCCGAATTGATTCGGTCAGGGGAAATTAATTTCTGCATAATTTCCGAATCGATTTGGATGAGCCGAATCGATTCGGTCGACTCAGACCTGGAAGCTATCTCAAGGCGAATCGATTCGGCCAGGCCGAATCAATTCGGTTCTGTAGATTTGCCAAGTTTGGCTAGGGAGTCTTGGACTCCAAATCTCTCCCAACTTTAACCAACCAAAACCCTTATCATTTATTACCACCAACTCATTATAAATGCATCCAACAACCATAATTTACACCAATGTCCAATTAAATCCATCTCCAAAGATTCAAAGCCCATAAATCAAATAAAAACTCTAACTTTCTTAAACTATACATAACCACAACTATCAACACTAATTATTCCACTTAAATCATATAATAGCAAGTAGAAAACTTGCCTCAAGCTTGCTAATTCATATTTGATGAAGTTGTAGACAAGATCAATCTCCAA
Organism: Sambucus nigra; assembly: GCA_949130495.1. Classification (NCBI taxonomy): domain Eukaryota; kingdom Viridiplantae; phylum Streptophyta; class Magnoliopsida; order Dipsacales; family Adoxaceae; genus Sambucus; species Sambucus nigra. Next base: position 203,557,866 of record OX422216.1, read on the forward strand.
GTTTTCAATCTCTCTTTTCTCCCAAAGTTCTCTTCTCTCTTTTCTCTCTAGGTTTAGGAATACAATTAGGGGAAATAGAAAACTTAGGGAGACTAAATCGTGGTCTTAGTCCAAACTTCCAATTTAAGTGATCAATACCACGATAAATAATACGCAACTACACATTTAAGCTAAAACCAGTCAAAAGTGCCCGAAACCTCAAAATACAATATGGCACATAATTTGACTACCTCGCACCTTTCGGAGCTAACTACGCCCTGCAAATTATCATTTGGAAATTTTATAACTCATTTTAAGTTTCGGTTTCATTTTCAGCCAAAATGTCATTTTAAATCTTATGACACAATAAAACACATCATGGTGATATTCACCCACACATAAGGTAAATATGCAGTAAGTTGGTAAATATTAACTTTTCTTCCTTAAATTAATACTTACTCCACATGCCAACATTTTATATCTAATTACTATACCTAGCAAATAAATATAAAATAGGTTCTCAAAAGCGAGAGTTGTTACAGTGGGTTAGTCGAGGACAGTCAAAGTAAAAGATTTGGGTTATACCCAAAGTCAAACCCCACGACTTGAGCATTATTATAATTTTTCGGCTTCAAAATGTGGGTCATGTCGGTTTTTGTGGTTCGCCATTTGGAGGTCGTATGTGAAAGGTATTGACATTTGGAGTTTATTTAGAAAGGAAAATCAGGAATTATGTAAGGCATAAGTATATTTTTGGGAGTTATATTTGATGAGCCCATGGTGGCTCAGTGTTAAGGATTGTTTTGCAACCCATAATGGTCCCACTTTTTATTCTCATGGGGGAGGGGGATTACCCCAGTTTTTGTTAAAATACTGATGGCGCCACGTAGCGCCATTTGGGCAGTCCACGCTTCAATGATTCAGGCGTTAGATACAACCCACGCATTCGTGCAACAACGTGCTTTCGTGCGCCACTCGCGTGTGTCCTGTCGAGCCATGTTAAGCTGATTATATTTTTCCAATTATTCCATTTTCCACCCCATTTCTTTATTTCTTTATAAAACCTCCACTATTTTTCCTTTATTCTCCATTTCTTTTTTTAAAAAAGGACAAAAATTATTATTTTTCCCACACCTCAATTATTAGCAGCCCTAGCCTTTTAGTAAAATAATTCCTCACCGATAACCCCTTTTTATTATTTAATTTATTAAAAAATCTTTTTGCAAAATACCAAAATGCCCTTAAACCCTAAATTCCAACTATAAAAAGTGGATTTGGTCTTCATTTAAAGGGAAAACTTATGCATCCCCGAGTTCATATTTATAGGTTTAAATTAGATTAGTGTAGTTTTAATCTTTTTATTTCTTTTGTAATTTTTAGAGAATTGTGTGAAATAAATTATATTCCGAGATGCAAATTTAGAGTTTGTGAGATATATGAGAAAGCCTTATGTGTATGATACCGATTTAAATAGTTGTGCAAATTCCAATCACAAACTTATTTAATTAGAGTCAATTTATGAATAAAAAAAGATCAGCTCTTAAACTCAAATAGCAACGTGTGTGCAAGTGTGAAACCAACATAAATAAAATATGCAACACAAATGTTGATGTAAAAAATTAGATCGCTCTAATTATTCAATCACAGATAAATAAAATGAGACAAAGATTTTTAAAGTGGTTCAGCCTTATATGAATGGCCTACGTCCACTGTTATGTTATTGCTGAGTGTTTGGGAATTCTCGATTACAAGTTCTCTCAAGAAATTCCAGTCCCTTTGAATGAGGGTGATACAAGGTATTTATAGCCCTTAGGTTGTACATGAAAGGGTGTTACATTAAATGATACACATATGAAAGGGTAATACATTTAATGTAGCGTGTGCGTCAAGATAATAAGCATTCAATGAATAGTTGAACTGTTGATTATCTGGCAATCAATGTTGGGGCCGAGATGCAGCTCGGGCCACCTTAGTTGCTTGTTGCTCAGGAGTTCCTCGGAGAGCTGGAGTACCTCGAAGTGCTAAAGTTCCTCGGTGTATCCTTGTTGCTCGGAGAGAACATGAGTTGGTCGGGGAAATGAACTTCCTCGTTGCTATTGTGCCACATAGATTGACACGTGTCTTCGTATTATTCGTCCATATCAGCATACTAATTTTGGTATCAACAGAAGCCCCCAATGTTTCATATTTCGAACTTTGAGGAGTATGGAACATTCTTTCTCGGTATATGGCGATATTAAATGACTTTCCTGGGTTTTAGGAGCCTTTTCTTCATATTTGAATTTCCTTCCAAATTCACAGAATCCGCCATTTTGCATTTTTATAGGCGCTTCGATCTTCGAGCCTTTTTTTTTCCTTTTAGCCGCCGGTAGCGTAATAGTTTCCTTTTTGTAATCATTTCTTTCGCCGTTTCCCAAGGCAAAGTATTTAAGCTTCAGAGGCAATCCCATAGTCTTCTACCTTTTCCATTTATGCTTTCGAGTTATCTAAAGCTTTTCTCTCTCTTGTGCGTCATTCTCTCCTTCGTTTGTTTGTCAACAGATCTCCTTTTTCCTGTAAGATTTTCTTTCTTCTTCTTCATTTCTTTTTATTCACCATGGTTTATATTATCAAATCTCTTGAGAAGTTCCGTTCTGACTTCTCTATTCCTTCTTGGGTAACCTTGGAGAGTCTTTCTGAGCCTTCAAGTTATTTTGATTTGGCTGAGGGACACTGGTTCCCTAGCCTATTTATTGCTGAATGTGGATTTTCTTTTCCACCAAATCCGTTGTGTTTAGAATTCTGTCAGTATTTCGATGTTGTCCCTGCAAAAATAGCCCCCAACACATGGAGAATAGTTAATGGGGTGTATAGGTTAAATCAAACTCATGGAACTCGTATAGGAATTCATGAGATTATGTACTGTTATAGATGGGCTGTTTTAGACAATGTTTTTTATTTAAAAACTAGGTTTTTAAATTGGGCCTTAGTAGTCAACCTCCCTGATGCAAACAGGGATTATTTTGAACATGGGGTAGTTATAAAAATTTGGCAACATGCCCCTTTGATTGGAGATGCAGTATATGAAGGTCCCAGATGCCCCCCATATGGCAATGGGATAGGTTGTTTTCATTTTATTTCATTTCTGAAATTATGATTTCATTGTGTTTGACAAAATGTATGACTGATATTTCATTATGTATTTGTTTGCAGTTGACAGTAAGAGAAAAACTCCAAAAGAATCAGAAGTAAATATCATGCATTTAAAACATATCTGGAGTTTGCATCGAAGAGTTGCAGACGAGCATATCAGGTCTGCATCATATTTGTTGCAGTACAGGAGCTACACATCATCCTTTACTGCTCGTCCTGTGGTCAGCATTAGTGACCTATTTCCAGCTTCCGAGGAATCTTCACCAGAATCTCACATTCCTATAAGTCAGAAGATGGGCAAGAGAAGAGTTCCTGCTATCTTCGAGGAAACTTCCTCTGCCGGGGATGGAAAGAGGAACAAGGCTGAAGTCCCAAAGGGGACTAAGAAAATTGATGTTGTTCCCTCTGTTGCTGTTCAGAAGGCTGCCGAAAAACCTCCAATGGCTCCGAGCAAGAGAAATACTTCTGTGGAAGTGGTCACCATTTCCCCTATCAAAGGTTCTTTGGCTAAAACTGCTGAAGTACCACTGAGGAGATTGAAGAAATCCTCCTCAGTCACTCTGACTGAAACCATTCCCCAGCTCCCAGCTAGTGGAGCTGGTGTCCCAACAATTATTCCTCCGAGTTCTGCAATGAGCTCGGTAAAGACTTGGACTATTCCTGAAGTCCAAGGAATTGAAGAAAGTATGTCTAGGGATATGCTGACCTCCCTAGCTACTCGTCACATCGCTTCAGTAAGTTTCTCTTATCTTGAATTTTTTCTTTCCTTCAATCAATATATGTATCTCGGTACTGACTTATCATTACCTTCTCTTTTCAGCTGGTGAGTTGTTTTAACACCATTGTGAAGAAAGATGAAGCACTCAAGGCTTCTAGCTCCTCGTCTGGGGTGGAGGATGCTTTTCTGGGTTTGGCCCAATCCCTGAAGGAATCCCGTCAAAGATACGACGAGGATAAAGGTGAATGGGAGAAGAAACTGGATGCATCTGAAGCAGAGAAGGTGCAGTTGGGAAATAAAGTGAAGGACTTACTTGATAGAGTAGTGGACAATAACGTGGCTTACTATGACATGATCGAGGAGCTTCAATATACTTTAGAAGATCTTCAGACTCAGTACAAGGAGTCAACTTCCTTGCTGCATGAGGGGTATGAAAAGAAATATCAACAGCTTTCTGCCGAGAAAGGCTACGATAAACTCCTTGCTGGGTATGATGTCAGGGAGAGGACCCTAAAGGGAGAAGTTGAAGCTTGTAGAGAAATTGCTGAACTGCTGGAGCAAGAGAATAATAATTTGCAGAAAGAACTAGCACAATACAAGTCTGCAGCCTCTTCTTCAACAGCGGTAATCCCAGTGACCGGTGAGGGATTTTCCTTCTTAGAGGTTGAAAATGACAAATTAAGGCAAGAGTTGGATACCCTGCGAAGATCTGGTACTTCTACTTCTACTCGGGGATGAGGAAGAGGTTCTCGTGGGCGAGGTAGAGTTGCCCAGGATGTTGTCGAGGAGCGAAGTACTCCAGCTGCTCGGGGTCGATCAAGAACTCCTCGTAGTATTGAAGAAGCACGTACTCTGTCAACATTGGAAACCCAAGCGTACCAACTGAATGCCAAAGATCGGGCTTTGTCTGAAATGTCCAAGAAAATCTTAACTTTGGAAGATCAACTTGCATCAGCAAAATCTGCTCTGGATACTAAGGATGCTCTTGCCAAGAATTTTCATGAGCAATTAGAGAAATTAACTTTCCAATTTCACAAACAACCTCGCGAGTTCTGGATGGCAGGCTACAATGAGGCCCTTTATCACTTGGATACTCGCATTGAAAATGCCAATAATGAAGGTTATAAGCAGGGATGGTTGAACGCCCTGGGTGTATTAAAATTGGAGCAAGGGCATTATTTATGGGATTATCATGCTCCTGGGTTACTAGACTTGCCCGTGCCACCTTATAAATTGGACATGGAATGGATCCCTGCTCGTTCCATACCTCGGAGCTTAATTTCAAAATACCTTGGTGATTATAATCTTCATTCACAAGTCGAGGTATCTCGTCCTGAGCATCTATTGGACACACCTTTTGTGATGAACGTCAGAATGCTCAGAGATATTAACTTCATTAATTCTCCTCTTTGCCTGGAAGATCCTCCTGCTGGCGAGGAGCCTGTTTCAAAAGCTAAGGGAAAGAAACCAATAGAGTAGGGATCTCAATGTAATAGTTAGTACACATGTAATTTGTAATTCATTTTGACTTTAATGAAAGAATTTCATTTTTGTTTGCAAATTTGTATTGCTATTGTCTTGTGCTTGTCAAATACTGCGTATGTATCTGTTAAAAAGATAACAATTTTGTGCTGTTCATCAACCAACTTAGTAATAAACAGTTACAAGTATAAAAATTGTTGCTCGATCACTTAATAATAAAGTAATGAGTATAAAAATGTTTAAAATTTTTCCAACCAACCAAGGTTGTTAAATTGTGCTCGTCGACCAATTAGAATTAGCGAGAGTTTTTATCCCCGACTAACCATACTTGGTAAATTTTTTTCATAAAATGTGTCCGACCAACCAAAGTCGCTAATTTTATCCTCGTCGACCAACTACAGTTAGTGGATTTTTATCCCCGACCAACCATACTTGGTTCAGTTTGGAATATTTTGTATTTTCTGGAATAGTTTTACCTTCCGACCAACATAAGTTGGCATATTTTGTTTCTTAACCAGCCAAAATTGGCATTTTTAAGAATGTTGTTCTTGCCTTTTAAGCAACCGGAGTTGGTCATGGGTTTGAACCATCATGTCCACTAACTCTTTTACCAACCGAAGTTGATCACATTAGCGTATGCCTCCTCACCAAAGGAGTATAGTTTGTTCTCGCTATTTTACCAATCGAAGTTGATCACGCTCGAACTATCAGTATCCACTAGTTATTTTACCAACCGGAGTTTGTCACGCTAGTGTACGCCTCCTAACCAAAGGAGTATAGTTTGTTCTCGCTATTTTACCAACCGAAGTTGATCACGCTCGAACTATCATTGTCCACTAGTTATTTTACCAACCGGAGTTGGTCACGCTAGTGTACGCCTCCTAACCAAAGGAGTATAGTTTGTTCTCGCTATTTTACCAACCGAAGTTGGTCACGCTCGAACTATCATTGTCCACTAGTTATTTTACCAACCGGAGTTGGTCACGCTAGTGTACGCCTCCTAACCAAAGGAGTATAGTTTTTTCTCGCCCTTTTACCAACCGGAGTTGGTCGTGGGTTTGAACTATCGTCTTCTTTTTGCTGTTGAGCAGTGTAGTGTACAACACTAGTATTCCCCAAAAAACATTCAAACAAAGGAGAGAAAAATGGTGAAACATCATCGTTTTATTCATATTGATGGACCTGTTGTACATTTTACATCACTGATAATACTTGCGAAGGTGTTCAGCATTCCAAGCATTCTTGAATTCCTCTCCTTCTAGAGTTGCTATTCGGTAAGTTCCTGGTCGAACAACTTCTGTAACTCGGTAAGGTCCATGCCAATTTGCTTCCAATTTATTGTGCTTCTGAATGACCTTCTTTAGCACATAATCTCCTTCCTTTAAATCGCATTTCTTCACCCTCTTGTTGTAGAACAAAGATGTTCGTTGTTGATATGCAGCATTCCTAATGGCTGCTTCTTCTCTAACCTCCTCGAGCATGTTCAAATCTAATCTTCTCATCAAGTCACTGACTGGGGAATTGAAATTCAGCACTCTGTGTGTTGGTAGACTCAACTCGGCAGGTATTACAGCCTCACTTCCAAATGCCAGCATATATGGGGACTCTCCAGTTGCTGCTCGGGGAGTTGTTCTGTAAGCCCATAATACTGACTGTAGCTCATTAATCCAATTTGCTTTAGCCTCATGTAACCTCTTCTTCAAACCATTTAATAATGTTCTGTTTATCACTTCAGTCTGTCCATTGCTTTGAGGATGGCCTGGTGCTGAATGAACCTTCAAAATGTTTGACTGATGACAATAGGCGGCAAATTCCTCGTTATCGAATTATGTTCCATGGTCTGTAATGAAGGCATGAGGGATACCATACCGGCAGATGATATTCTTCCAAACAAACTGGTACACCTTCTCGTATGTCATATCAATAAGTGGCTCAACTTCTACCCACTTAGTAAAATAATCCACTGCAACGACGAGGTACTTGAATCTTCCTCGGGTTGTTGGCAGTGGTCCAACCAAATCAATTCCCCACATGGAAAATGGCCAAGGAGAAGTTATGGGTGTCAATAATGCTTGTGGAGTTCGTCGGATGGAGGAAAAACGTTAGCACTTGTCACACTTCTTGGCATAAGCTATACAATCAGCTCTCATCGTTGGCCAGTAGTATCCCTGTGTCATCACCCTTTGCAAAAGTGTCCGACCTACTACATGGGCTCCACATGACCCTTCATGGATCTCTTCAATCAATTCTTTTACCTCGGAGGGATGTACACATCTCTGCAAACCTACCATAATTCCTCGTCTATACAAAACACCATTAGTTAGTATATACCGAGCAGCTTTAAACTTCAATTTCTTTGCCACGAGCTTATCCTCCGGCAATTCTCCTTCTTCAATATATGCCCTGATGGGATCCATCCAAGATGGTCCTAAATCAAGGGTAATAACATTCATCGTTAGGTCTTCATCTATGCTCCGACTTTCCAGTACTTCAATTGGTATTATTCTTCGTAGCTCGGTACGAGTAGCTGATGCTAATCGGGCCAGTGCGTCTGCTTGTGCATTTTCTATTTTGGGTATTCTGATCAACTGAATGGCATCAAATTCTGCCAACAATTCCATCACCTTTTCCTGATACTTGATCATTAATTCTCCTTTAACTGCATATGTTCCCATCATCTGATTCACAATTAATTGAGAATCACTGAATACTATCACTTGTTGTGCTTCCATAATCTTTGCTAAATTAAGACCTGCTATCATGGCCTCATACTCAGCTTCATTATTGGAGGCTTTGAATTGGAATCGCAAGGCATATTCCATATCAATCTCGTCTGGAGTGCTCAGAACTATTCCAGCGCCACATTCCGCAGTGCAAGATGACCCATCTACGTATAACCTCCATATAGGTAATTCATCTTCAAATTTCTTATCTGACAAAGTTCCTCGGTGAAATATTTGCTGTTTTGTTTCATCCTCCCCTGGTATTTTTCGCTCCTCGTCGACCATCTCTTCTCGCCCTTTTACCAACCGGAGTTGGTTTGGGTTTGAATTTGATGATCTTTCTACATCCACAAGCCTTTTTACCAACTGGAGTTGGTCTGGACTTCTGTCTGTTGATTCTGTAACATCCACAGGTTGGTCAGCGAGCAACTTTTGTTCCTCGGGGGTATCAGGATATGTAAATTCTGCTATGAAGTCTGCTACAGCCTGCCCTTTCAATGACGATCTGGGTTCATACACAATATCATATTCACCGAGCTCTATTGCCCAGTACATCAGTCTCCCTGATTTTTCTGGCTTATGAAGGGCTTGTCTTAATGGCATGTCGGTATACACGATGATGGTATGGGCCTGGAAATATGGCCTCATTCTTCTACTTGCCTCAATTAATGCCAAGGACAATTTTTCTAACTTTGGGTACCTGATCTCTGCACCTCGAAAAGCCTTCCTTGTGTAATAAATTGGCTTCTGGACTCCATTCTCCAATCTGATCAATGCCGAGCTAACTGCATTCACTGATACTGCCAGGTATAAGTACAACTTTTCTCCCATTACTGGTCTGGACAGCAGTGGAGGTGTTCCCAGATATTTCTTCAAGTCTTGAAAGGCTTTTTCACATTCATCATTCCACTCGAAAGTTTTTCAGAGTGTTTTGAAGAATGGAAGGCACCTATCAGTTGCTCGAGATACAAATCTATTGAGCGCTGCAACTCGTCCTTTAAGACTCTGTACTTCTTTCTTTGTTGTTGGAGATCGCAACCCTAAAAGAGCTTTGATCTTTTCTGGATTCGCTTCAATGCCTCGCTGGTTGACAATGTACCCGAGGAACATTCCTTCTCGTACTCCAAATGTGCACTTCGTCGGGTTGAGATTCATTTGGTATTTATCTAATTGATCAAAGGTCTGACTCAAATCAACTAGATGATCATCAGCTTTCTTGCTTTTTGTCAGCATATCATCGACATAGACTTCCATATTGCAACTGATTTGTTCGGCAAAAACCTTGTTCATCAGCCGCTGGTATGTCACTCCTGCATTTTTCAAACCAAAAGGCATAACATTATAACAATAAGTACCCCTAGGGGTAATAAAAGAAGTACTTTCCCTGTCTTCAGGTAATATCTTGATCTGGTTGTAGCCAGAGTAAGCATCCATGAAGCTGAGCAGTTCGTGTCCCGAGGTAGCATCCACTAGTTGATCAATTCTGGGCAATGGAAAGTGATCTTTTGGGCATGCCTTGTTGAGATCGGTGAAATCAACACACATTCTCCATTTATTGTTTTTCTTCTTTACCATCACCACATTTGCCAACCAGTCTGGATACTTCACATCTTCAATGAATTGGGCTTTCTGGAGCTTCTCGACCTCCTCTTGTATGGCTTGATTCTTCTCGGGACTAAACACTCTTCTTCTCTGCTTCACAGGCTTGATCTCCTTATTCACATTGAGCTCATGACATAAGAAGTTTGGATCTATTCCTGGCATGTCTTCATGACTCCATGCAAAAGTTTTCTTCCTGTTTCTCAAGAAAGTTATCAACTCCTGTTTTATTGAAGCATCCAACGATGAACCTATTTGGGTTACTCGTTTAGGGTGCTCGTCGTCCAGAATAACATTTTATGTAGATTCCACCACCTGTCCTTTTACAAGTTGGGATTCATCTCTGGGATCGAGAGTTTCAATTTCTGTATCTTCTTCCACCTGATAGGTAGTAGTCTTTTTCCTTGACTCTTCAAGCTCCTCTTGCTCGGCAGATGAATAATAGCATTCCCGAGCTACTTTTTGATCACCTTTCACAACTCCTACTCCAAAGTTTGTTGGGAATTTTAAACACTGATGTACTGTAGATGGAACTGCCTCGAACTTCTTCAAACTAACTCTTCCCATGATAATGTTGTAAGCTGACTGCACATTTTTATCCATCACAAAGAAGCGCATTCTTTCTGTTCGGCAAGCAGGCCAAGTTCCAATGAATATATCCAACTTGATCGTCCCAAGTGGAAAAACTTTCTCGCCAGCAAAACCCAGAAGGGGTCTGTGATAAGGTTCCAGTTGAGATAATTTCAAATTCAAGCTGTCAAAGCATGAATAGTACATGATGTCTGCCGAACTACCATTGTCTACCAACACCCTTGAAATCACTACTTCATTCATCCTCATTTTGATCACCAAAGGGTCGTCGTGAGGGTAAAGAACACCTGCCAGGTCGTTTTTTGAAAAGCCAATGACTAGCTTCTCTTTGTTTACCTTCCTCGGACGATCATCCTCGGCCAGATTTATTCGCTGAATATATGAGCAAGCTTGAGCCTCTCCGAGGTAAGCTTTTCTTTCTGCAGTAAGGTCTCCTCCTCCTGCATCTCCTCCTGTAATAACATTACAATCAATAGACCCAAAACGTATGGAAAATACCTCTCGTTCTGCTGCCTTGGCTTCTTTGGAAGATCGGGGTCTTCATCTGGATCATCTTCATGGTTTCTTTTCTTTTTCTCCTCTGTTCAGCGAGGAGTCTAGACCTCTTCCTAGCTCGGTCATTATTTCTTCTTTCACCTCCCCGATCAACATACTTTGCTAGCTTTCCTCTTCGGATGAGTGTTTCAATCTCGTTCTGAAGAGCTATGCAATTTTTAGTCATATGGCCATGATCTTTGTGGAACTCGCAATATTTATCCCTGTTCCTCGCATCAGGATCTGACCTCAATTTCTTTGGCCACTTTACCTCCTCGTTATTCTTGATTTCTTCCAAGACATGATTAATACCCATTTTCAAAGGAGTATAATTATCGAATTTCTTCAGGACTTCCCATGATGACTTATTATTTCTGGAACGCTTGTCACCGCCATTGCCCTTATGCTCTTTATTTTTAGATTTGTCGACCTCCACCTTGGTGTCTTTATCCATATTCTTCTTTGCAGCCATAGCTTCCTCGGCATTCATGATTTTGGCTGCTTTTTCCATCAATTCTGACATAGTTTTAGGTGGATCTTTCGCCAAGGTGTAATATAATTTATTAGGCAACAACCCACTCATCAAGGCGGTGATTGCTGTCTTCTCTTCGTAATCTATGACTTCCAGCTTCTCGTTATTGAAACGAGTTATGTAATCTCTAGTACTCTCACCAGATTTTTGTCTAACACTTAACAAGTGTGCTACTCGTTTTACTGGATTTGCTCCAAAACAAAAATTGCCAATAAATAACTCGGCCAACTGAAATAAAGTTGAAATCTTACCTCGAGGAAGATTATTGTACCATATCTGGGCAGATCCAGTAAGAGTTCCTGAGAATGCTCTGCATCTCATCTTGTCGGGGACAACATAGATGTCGGCAGCAGCTTGATATTGCTCTATGTGAAGAACAGGATCTGTCTTTCCATCATACTTGGGAGTCACCACGGCTGCTTTAAATTTCGATGGTGTAGGAAAATCCACAATGGCCTGTACAAAAGGTGTCCCTCGAACAAAAGTTCATTGTAGGGGGTTCTTTGCTTTAGCCATTTCTCCCAATCTATCCTCTAACCGCTGAATGGAACCTTTCCACGCATCATTTCCTTCCTCGGGCTTGTTAGTTCAAGCAATTGATTGCTCTGAAGTGGCCTCATGAGATCTATCTTGATGCGCAACTGGTCGTGATTGTGCTGATCCTTCTCTTAGATTTGATGGTCGTCGAAAACTCCTCGACATGGTCTTAGGTGGACTTCTATTCCTCCTAGGTCCTAATCGACTGAAAGGAGACACCCTACTCAGTCTTTCCAAGGCACTGGGTCTCTATGGAGAGAGAGTTATACATTGATCTGTATCTGTAGCCCTTATTGACGAAGTTCGCCCAGGTTGATAAGAGAAATCATCAGACTCCTCATTACGATATGACCCAATACGCCTGGATCGTGAAGAAAGTAAATAAGTTTGCCTCTGATCACTTTGCTGTCCTGAACGTGCAGGTGCACCGCCATGAAGGGTCTGTATGAGTTGTCGCATTATTTCTTGCATGGCGTTTTGTCCCTGAGCCAGATTCGTCATAATCCCAGCCAGATCTGGAGGTGCAGAGGGATTTGGAGGGTTTCCAGCATTTCCAGCGTTTCGATTGCTGGATTCCAGGTTATCTTCCATTGATGATGAATGATTTTTGGTGAAAAACGATAATAACAATCGTTCCCACAGACGGCGCCAATCTGTTGATGTAAAAAATTAGATTGCTCTAATTATTCAATCACAGATAAATAAAATGAGACAAAGATTTTTAAAGTGGTTCAGCCTTATATGAATGGCCTACGTCCACTGTTATGTTATTGCTGAGTGTTTGGGAATTCTCGATTATAAGTTCTCTCAAGAAATTCCAGTCCCTTTGAATGAGGGTGATACAAGGTATTTATAGCCCTTAGGCTGTACATGAAAGGGTGTTACATTAAATGATACACATATGAAAGGGTAATACATTTAATGTAGTGTGTGCGTCAAGATAATAAGCATTCAATGAATAGTTGAACTGTTGATTATCTGGCAATCAATGCTGGGGCCGAGATGCAGCTCGGACCGCCTTAGTTGCTCGTTGCTCAGGAGTTCCTCGGAGCACTGGAGTACCTCGGAGTGCTAAAGTTCCTCGGTGTATCCTTGTTGCTCGGAGAGAACATGAGTTGGTCGGGGAAATGAACTTCCTCGTTGCTATTGTGCCACGTAGATTGACACGTGTCTTCGTATTATTCGTCCATATCAGCATACTAATTTTGGTATCAACAACAAAGTTCAAGAAAAATCCCCTCAGGGCAATTTTTTTTTATTTCACTATAATTATAAATCGCAACTTACACGGTTACAATGAAATACATTTTGACACTCGAATCCACACTCAGGGAACCTACATGAACTTCAGTTCAGTCTTCAACCTAGGAACTCCGCAACACTCCCTAATGACACGCAGTCACAAAACTCCGTCGAGACTCACTCCACAATAGCACACAACCCTCAGTTGTAGAGATCTCCCCATAAAGTATGAACAATAGCAAACTATGTTTTGGGTTCCACAAAAACAACTCACACAAAAGCTATTGGGATTTTGAATTATAAACACAAAAGTTATGAACCCTCAAAATGGTTGGAGAATATTATGAAAACGTATTATGTCAAAACGAGTTTTTCTCCACACGAAAATCAGAAGCCTAACACCCTTATTTATAATAAAAATCAAGGCGGTGACGTGTCAGCTTAAACCACATCTCGTTCGAATGACATGCGTTGCCGTTTGAGCGAGATACGATATCATTCGAACCAGGTACGATGTCGTTCGAACGACATCATACACGCAACTTAAAAAAAAAATCTCAGTCTTTTATATATCTTGGAAACGTCAAAACTTAAGACTATTTACGAGATCAGAAAAGGTTTATCCTAAATTCTTATGATAAAATGTTTTTTGAAAAATAAAAAAACCATTTATTAAAAATTCAAAAAATCATTTTAACTTTTATAAAAAATATCCCAACACTTTTAATGCGAAATGTAAATGAAACTTTAACACATTTTATCAAAATTGTCCTTGTTGGGGTTAAATGTTCAAGTCTTCTTGTAATTCTAATTCGTCTTTTGTAGATGTAAGCTTCTCAATCCTTTGACGACTTGTAGCAATTTGTAGAGGTATAGGACAAACTAAATTGTGATGGACAATGTCGTTAAAAATCTCCCCCTATATCTATGCTGGTACACAATAAAAATATCCGAATTATCAAAATTAAATTACCTATACAAATATACCCTCCCATAAACTCAAACATGGAAAGATAAACAATCAAGTCTTCAAACTTTTCAAATGATGCTTCAGCAATCAACTTTTTAAAACTCCAAGTTTTTCTCATCAGGGTGTGCAACATAATGTGCTTCAATTGTACCAACACACATGAGACAAAGAGAAAACCTCATGACGTATCAAGTTTGAAATGATATAAACATAAATATGAAATTATAATCAAATCTCCCCATACTAAAACTCCCCCATAAAATCATAATTCATTCTCCCCCTTTTTATTTGACCGAAATAGACAAAGAAAAGAATAAACCACATAAATCAAATCAAGGTGTCACGGTAAACAAACTATTTTTGATTTTTCAGATTTTTTTATACAAAAATGCAAAAAATGATGTTACAAAAATCACACCATGAATTTAGACTAAAACAACCAAATCATGGATACGGGATGAATGGGTGTGAACAGATTCGATAGGAAAATAAACTCAATCATATCATATGTGCACAGTGCATAAGTGTACTCCTAACGAATGAACATAAAAAATAGTCCTTTGGTGTAAAATTATTGAATTTAGATTACATCGTCTTAATCATATCAACAAATCAAAGTATAAATGATTTCCACACTGATAGGGTCCAAAACTATGTAATCCTTTTTCATGACTTTCAAGGACGTGCAAACCATTTTATAAATTCCATCCAAAGTCCCTCATTAAAAGATAATGCTTTTTATTTTTTCTTATGAGGTGATGAAACTAAAACCTATTGGCCCATTTTTGGCATAATTTTCTTTTTATTGCCTTTCAATTTTTTTCAGGTTCTTTTAAACCTCATTGGACCCTGGATAATTTTCAATTCCTCACTTTTTAGGTCCATTTAAACGGTGGCTTAATCGCAAAGGATAAATGAGTACCTTTCATAGTCCTTCCCCATTTTTCAAAATAAAATACACAAAAATCACAAACGATTTATATCATGCATTACCTTTTGTCAAGATATATCGCATTTGGTTCGTTGTATAGACAGAATTGAGATGGAAGCACTCAACCAATATGTGATAGATAAGAAGAAAAGTCAAACAAATCCATGTATGTGTGCAATAAAGGACAAACAGAGTCAATCATGTAGATAGAAACACTATATCATCTCAAAGACTCTAAACTTTGTAAAGCACATGAATGACCCAATATAGTGTCTCAAAACACTATCAAATGTGACACCCCGTGATCCAAAATAAGGGGTGGCCAGCCCAATACTCCAATATAACGGAATCATAGATGGAATCATTCTCAGCATCTCAATAAAAATATAGATTATCAAGGACAACCACCCACTATTTCAGAAAACGGGTTGCCAAAATTTTTAAATTGAAAGTAAATAAAAGAAAACAAACAACCCATTTCCTGAAAAGATAAGGGAAACCACAAGGATGTACATATATCTATAACAACAGATAAAAAATAAGAGGACCGAATATATTATCGGTCCGCTGATTCATACAACATTATTAAACAATTTCAATAAATTTATATATTATATTACATTAATCAATTACAAAAGCTTGGGCATCGCCCGAGTGAAAGAGACTCGATCTTAACTAGAATACAAAAAAATGAAACGTTTATACCAATTGTATCCCGTAATACCCGCAATGCATCATGGCTTGCCGAAGACATCAGAATAGGAATTCAAATCAGGTATCCTTGCAGCGGAATACCTGAGCGGAGACAAGATGCACATGCAACAAGAAATGTAAACGGGTCAGGGCCCGGTTCTATATGATTACCAGATGAATAAAGAGTATGACATTTATGAATGATGAATCATGATGAGAGATATAACTATCTAACTACACAATTTAAAACATAAACTAAGCAGGAAGATAAAACAACTAACATTAATCTGAAAACTTATCATGTGTACCAATTATCTCATATATCTTTCCCTAATAGGAAATATATGTGAAATCACAATGTTATGCTCTTTATGGCATTTTTATCTTACTTTTACATTTTTGTAAAGATCTTTTCCTTATCAGGAAAATAATCATTTTCAAATGCTCTTTGTGGCATTTATATGTGCTCTTTGTGTCACTACAGTATGCTCTTTATGGCATATAATCCATCAAGTCCAACTTGATTATAAATAGTTATCTTTATATATATATAATGATTCTAAGACCGCCCGTCTGGGTTTCCCCACTGTGCGCGCCCCTAAATGACCATCATCTTCCAGGGCCTATCATAAGACAACCCGGGCACCTATAACGCAAAACGTCGGGAAGCGGCCATGTGCCTGCGGGATAGTCAAGACCACACCCGAAATCTCCTACCCATCGCAGAAAAATATACAATAATAAACGCTCACATGGCCTATGGACTATATCCACCCTGCGTTAATTTGCCAGGGGGCATCACCTCACGCGCGAACTTCCCTTATGATGTCATTTAGAGGGGTGTGTTTAAACCATTTTATTTAACATTTTCAAAATCAAGTAGATTATCATTTACCAGTTTCATGATTAAGTAAATTATCATTTACTAAAATCAATACCAATTCCATTTCATTTCATTTCCATGTATATGTTTCATTTTATCCGAAACCATTACTATTTACTTCTTGTAAATAACATAACTTATTATCCGGAGCCATACTATAGCTTATATCGACACTACAACCTCAAAGGAGTAAATAACCTCTTGATTATCTCCAAGCATTTTAGGGTATTATTTTAAAACCCCAAGATTATCATCTTTCAAAGGAATGAATGAACTTTCAATTTATTCTCCAAACTCACCTTTATGGTGTTATTATGAACCACCAAGGTTAACATAGCTCAATTGAGCTTCCAAAATCTCCCAACAATCTTTTAGGGTGATAATATAAACCATCAAAACTAATATAGTTCAATTGAGCTTCTAAAGTCTCCCAAACATAATACTACATCTCCTAGTTTTATGAAAATCAACTAGAAGAAAAATGCCCTAACTTCAATTGGCATATCCCCGGAAAACCCCACCAAAACCATTTCTAATCTAGGGTAGTATCTCAACTCATCTATAACTCTAGGACTCTAAGTTTACTTCATTCAAGAAGGTTCCTAGTCCCCATCGAGAAGAAAAATCTAGGAAACAAAAATAAGTTTTATAGTGGAAAACAGGGGACCGGTCGACCGGTCCCGAGACCGCGGTCGACCGCGTCTCAAGGTTTTGCCTATGGAGGAAAGCAGAAAGCTCAAAATGATATAGCCGGTTGACCGGTCAAAAGACCGCGGTCGACCGCGCAAGAATTTTATGCCTTTGTGGGAAAGCAGTAAGCCTGCCCCGAAGGCCCGGTTGACCGGTTAGGGGACCGCGGTCGACCGGTCGTAGCAGACCTAGGGTTCTTTCACCTTAAAAAACTACACCCAAATGATGATTTACATTTTCCCAAATCTCAAACCTTGTCCATCTTAAACTCAACCAACAATATTTATCTACCCAAAGATTTTCCTATATGATTTATAACCATCAAGACCCAAAATTTCTTTAACATAAATCAAGATTAGGGTTTAAATCCCACAAATTCCACATTTGAACCATAAATGAAAATACACAACTATCATACAATTCATACATCTTAAATCACATATTTGCAAGTAAAATACTTGCCTTGATGTAGAAAATATCAGATTTCTTTGAGTAGGAGCATCAATCCATCTTCAATCTTCATTTTTCTCTTCTTTCTCCTCTTTTCTCTTCTTCTTTCTTTCTTTCTTTTTTCTCTATGTGTTCAAGACATAAAATGGGAAAAATAAGGGGTTTAGGAAACTAAAATCGTGGCTTAAATTAAAACTCCCAACTTAAGTGGTTAATACCTCATTAAAATGACTCACAAATACGCGTTTGAGTTAAAACCAGGTAAAAGTGCCCGAAACTCAAAACTACAATATGGCACTTATTTTGACTGTCTCGCATATCCCGGGACTATCTACGCCCTCTAAAATGGCATCCGAAAATTTTCTAAACCACTTTAAATTCCAGTTTCAATTAAACCATAATGTGATTTAAAACACATAACACTATAAAACATACAATATAATGATATTTACTTTCTCATGCAGTAAATATGCAATAACCCAGCAAATATTAACTTTCATTTCATTCAATTAATATTTACTCCAGTCCCCACATTTTATATAATTACCTTTTGCGGTAATATTAGTATAAAATGAGGCCTCCCAGAATCGAGGGTTGTTACATACTCCCCCCCTCAAGAGGGAATTTTTCCCCCAAAATTCGGGCATACCCAAATCTCATAAAGGGTACACTACTCTAAACTAGGATTCTACCATCCTAAACAAACCCCTCGTCATCACAGTCATCCTAAATGGACCCGGACTAAGGTCGACTTTATCGATCTCAGCCTACATCATTTGTGCTCTAGCGTAGCACAAAGCGGTCTTCACTAACTATTGATTCTACCATCTTATAACGGAAGAAGATACCCTCATAACTCGGCATAGACCGTTTTACTCCCCCCCCCCCCCCTCGGGGATGTTTATACCAACTCTAATCGGTTTAACCCCAACACTACCCAACTTTTCTTCGCATTAGTAGGTGAAATGGTTGATCACAGACCGGAATTCTCTCGTTACAGAGTCTTTCGAGTCATGCTCGTTTCATTTGGCTTTCCATGCCAACACAAATATCTCCGACGAGTTTCTTACTCGACGCATCTACTACCCCAATCGCATTTCCTTAGCGAATGAGAAAATACCCAATCACTAGTTCTTCTGAAATCCGAGCACTAACTCGATTTCTCCCACGACCTATTGCAACAACTTTTTGCTTCGCGAGAAAGACTAAATTTCTCTGCCCAGGAAGTAGTGCCTCCATTTCTTTAAGGCAATTTCCACAGCAATGAATTTTAAATTCAAGCGTGGGATAATACTTCCCACAAGTTTAGGCTTGTGAGACGCATAGACGACGAGTCCATGCTCCAGTATTAATACTTCCCGCTCCTGGCAGAGACTTATTCATTTAACCCACTCTCGATATCACTATCAATAGCTCAGGAGTGAAGGTCAGCCCGTCCCTTAACTCCCCGTAAGTAAAGTCACCACGTAGCAACATATCTAAAAAAGGCCTTATCTTCTTCGGCCAAACCACCCAAACCTCCCGAGACCCCATAAATCTCGTTCCTAGGGATCTAATCCCACATAGAATTAACCCACAACTCATTCGTGGTCAACTCCTTACCGCCTTCCTAAATCAACATCACCTGCCCTAAGGGCCTTATGTTCTAATAAACCTAAGGTCGATCTACAAGTATACATCCTACCTAAGTCGTAGATAGAAAATACTAAATATATCCCTAGTGTCCCAGACCTATCTCAACTTCCGACAATTCGTTCGGTTTCATGCATGGGACGTCTCGCCGAAGCAAAATCCAAACAAGGAACCCTCCCGTTACACTACTACCGCGCATCGTTGGTCATTAAGATGTGACGGTCTAAGACACATGATCGGGATCGGTACAATTCTAATTTACAATCCTACTTACCATAGCATCTTTTAAAGATCTTAACTGATCAGACATTCACTTCCTGTGGAGTCTTTTAAATACATATCCCCCTTATAAAAACATGGCCTTCTTATCAAGGCACAATCCCGAAGTCTCAATCCGACTTCGTATCACAGTCTCCCTCACATCGATCAGAGGAGAGAACTATATACAGTGCTTCTATATCGCACTTTAATAGCCCTTAATCACTCTTCTACATGATTCTCGGCTAATCTTCCAATCCCACTTCCAACAACAAAATAAATAAAGTAAAAGAGAAAGAAAAGGATAGCGTCTCTCCAATCACAACATCGTTAAGTGTTCATGCGGCAGAGTGTCTCGCCGAAGCGAAATCCAAACAAGAAACCACTCCGACACATGACTACTTAACTAGTTGATCATGGAGATAAGCGTAACATGCATAAACAAGACAAACAAACAATCACACACTCACACAAGATAAGTAAACGAATAACAAAATCTCCTACCTACCTCGATTCACCTCTATAAAGTCTCAACCTGTATCCAGGGGAGAAATCATAGAACAACTAGTTCCATTTTGAACTAGAAGTAAGATAGCCTTACAATTTTATTTTCTTGCTATCACACCAAATCGACCAAAATATATTTACTCGCATAATGTACATAAAACAAGAGAAAGGAAAAAAAAATATCATCTCTCCACTCCCAACGTCGTTAAGGTTCACGCGTGGAGCGTCCCGCAAAAGCGAAATCCAAACAAGGAACCCCTCCTATGCATTACTATTTAACTTTGTTGGTCGTGGAGATAAGTCATAACTGTAAGGACACAAATTTCTAATTGATTCCATATATAGTTTTGGCTCAATTCCGGACAAAAACATTTATTCATAGGATAGTATTTAATTGTAATATTTTCAAACCTATGAAGTGTTTGTTGAAGACGTAGCGGCAAAGAGTATAAAGCTTCATCAAATATGCCGGTTTGCGTGCCTCTTTTCTACATCATCAATCATAGTTCCATGCTCCCAAGGTATGAATGCAATATTATATATATAGAAGCTTGGAACAAGTTTATTGGATGTTAGGTTTTATAAAAACTGCGTTTTGTTTTAAGAAAGAATTAATTAAAACTTTAAATAAATGTTTATAAAGTTTTCTGGGCTTAAACAAGAATATTAAAACTTTCTGGTTTTTCGTTCGATAGAGTCGTTCGAACGAGATTGTCGTTCGAACGAAAATGTCGTTCGAACGAACCTGCCAACGAGTTCCCATATTAGGCCACTGGAATGTCGTTCGATATGTCGTTCGAACGAACCTTCTGTTCGAACGAGATATCCAACGAGATTCTAACGATTTCAATCTGGAACGTCATTAGAAGTCTCGTTCGAACGAGATTTCGTTCGAACGAAATGTCGTTCGAACGAGATTTCGTTCGAACGAAATGTCGTTCGAACGAGATGCCAGGCGGGAACAGTTTTTGGCAGTTTTTTGGCAGTTTTCCCACTAAGTTTGTAACCAACTTTTTTAGTCTTTATCATTAGCGGGAATAACATTTTCCAAAGTAACTTTTCCATCCTACTTTATCTCTTAGAGAGAGTTTGAGAGCTAAAATTGTTTAAGGAAAATGTTCAAGTTTTGAGTGCTATTTTTCAAGAGAAAATATTTTATCACTCTAGTTTTACACCCATATTGTTTATCCAAGTTCACATATATACATATCAATTGCTTGGAGTTTGGCACCGGTTTATCTCTTCCGTTTCAAAGAGAAGTTTTTGGTTTGCTTCTACATCCATCAAAGAAGAAGACGTTTTGTTGCGATTCTACCCACTTGGAGAAAGGCTCCATGTACGGATGACGGTGACCATATAAAGTCCTATCGGTGGATTCCGAGACCGCGGTGGTGTTCCAAGGTTATCCGCTAGGAAGAGGTGTCTACAAGAAGAAGCGTCGAGGCTTGAGAGGGATCGAGTCGTGCATTGTAAGCCTTTCTATCTTGTACTTGTAATTCCGTATGTAGTGGATTTGTGGCTAGGGTCGTCCGAAGTTGTTTCCCGTCTTGGGTTTTTCCTCGTACATCGCGACGTAGTGTGATTGGTTTATTTTATCTTGCAAAATAACGTAGAACGCATGCTTAGAATAATTCAAGATAAAATTTGGTTTAAATTATCATACTCATTTAATTTGGTGCTAAATTAAATATTGGGTAAAGTTTATTTAATTCAAGTCATTTGCTAGAATTTGGTTTCGCCTAATTTCCTAATATTGATAAATATGACTTAGGCAAATTCTAGGACTTGAATTAATTAATTGGTTTAAGTGAATATATTAATTGTTCAATTTTACTTCACTTGGTTTAATTTTAATTTTCTTTAAGAAATTAAAATTTCTTGTTTTAAAGTTGAACCATCACATTCCACCGCTTCCGCATCGAGATTTAGTTTACATAAAAAGGAAATTATAATTGTTTTTTATTGTGAAAATTAAAACCGGGGATCCATAACATTTTCAATAACATCCACATACAATGCAATTTACACATACTACATGCACATTTTAGAATATCATCACTCGTTTCATAACGAGTGAGGAAAAAAAAATAGAACTTCCATACCAAGGAAGTCATATAAGTACTCTTCATATAATGACGTCAATACAACAACAAGCTCAATACACACACTTGAATCTACAATAGATATAATACTACTAAGTATTATAATAGGGAATACACCACCCACTAATAAGGTGGAATTCCCATCCACATTCTTGCCAACCACCCCGCATCCTAGCCCTTACTCCGACTCTGGTCGACAACAATTACCCACGTAGTTGTGACACCCCGACTAATTAAATACCGGGTAGCTACTCCTTTATAAAATTAATTCAAAATGCCAAGTTGGCTCAGTTAATAGCATCACTGTCGAAACATTTTATTATTACTAACCACCTAGTATTTAAAAAGCAAGTTGCCAAATTTTAATTTAAGTCTGATTAACATGCAACAAGTGTAATGAAGAATTAAATAACACCATTCACCATACTGAAGTAAAACGAATAACCACCACAATAGAGTAAATACAGTCTGGAGGAAAACTCCTCACTACAATCCCATACTGAAATAAATAAACTGAAACAATACATGCTAAAGTCTGAAAACTGAAATGTAAAAGATGCTCTAAATAGAAATGGGCAACATGCCCTACAACTGATAGATAGTGACTCTGGAATCCAAAAGATAGAAGCGTCTATAAGCAATTCCCTGTAGCTTCCACAAACAGCTACAGCTCGTCACCTGAATGAGAATCCTATGCTTGGTGTCCCTGTGGCTGGGTACCTAAAATGGTTTTACAAGAAAAAGATTTGAAAAGCAAACGGGTCAGAGCCCGAATGTGGAGTTATATTTTAAAAACCTGCAAGTGCTTTAAAAACATTTAAAACAATAAATGCAAAGTACATGTTAGGACGTTCACTCACATGATATTCTCACCTCTCTTCTAACTGTGCACTCCTAACGGAAGTACCCATCTATAACGACCCATACCACTAGCTAAGTGACAACATATCTAGCTAGACTGCCAAAGGTTCTACCCATATTACTCGGTTTCATTAACATACTAACGCTCGTAAATAAATAGGGCTTTAACGTAAACTCATATACTCCATATGCATTATATATAACTATCGGTTAACTCGTTATATTTCTCGAAACAATAACGTAATATATATTCACAACATTAACATGAGAATTCCCATTAATTTAATGTATATTATTCATATCATAAATATACAATACAAGCACCCCGCAATCTAAGCTATGGTGCACACATACTCTGCTATCCATCCCGGTACATCACGTACATAAGGATCACACATTCCGAATCTCTCAGGAATAGTTCAGATAACATAAATCACAAATAGTGGAGGCGAACACAGTCACCATCACGTGGGTCACGCACATACCTACGCTCCCACGGTCAGCGGACTTATTAATATCACAATAAGTCTTTCTATGACCTATGTTCATCAAGGTACCAGTCTATATCCCCCCCGTAGGCACACAAGGATTAGAGGGTCCTAAGCGAACGCAACCTCCCGTGATAGCAAGTATGGTAGGTATGTCATACATACAATCCATATACCAATACTAAGTAAACACACATCTTAGTAATACCGTATCTTAATCGTAGTACATATTGCACTCTCGTACTAAGTATAATTATCACAATTCGTACTATTCCGGTTTATAATTATACGCGCCATAATTCCTCACGTCGTAATAGACACTCACGTCTCATCCCAAACCGTCCATGTAATACAACTCTCGTATATAATTTACTTCTCATAAATGCCCAAAAGTCCCAAATCTATCCTCACATCAATAAAGGAAGGTCATCTATATCCTCGAACAAGTTTACGGGACTCCAAAAATCAAAACAGTCCAAAAAGGACCAAACTGTCAACTCGTTAGAAGTCTCGTTCGAACGAGACTTCGAACGAGTTTGGACTGTCAGGTCGTTAGAAGTCTCGTTCGAACGAGGCTGTTCGAACGAGATCCAGTTCGTTCGAACGAACTGTCCCTTCTAACGATATCTCGTTCGAATGAGATATCGAACGAAATCACTACTCGTTAGTAACGACTGGTCAACTCGTTAGAAGTCTCGTTCGAACGAGCTCATTCGAACGACCTGGGGGCTGCTTCTAACGAGCTACCAGTTTCGGCCCAGATTTCTCCCCAATTCGTTTTTCACCATTTTTATCACTTCTAATCTCTTCCAAGGTTCATCCCAATAACGTTTTAGGGTCTCTAATTCATCCTAAACATATTTACATCATCTCCTAACATGTTTCCAAGGATTGAATCATCATAACATCAACTAAATTTACAAATCTCTACACTTTTCCCAATTTCTCTAGAACATGAACCCTAGGTTTATATCATCATCAAATCCCAGAATTTATTTCGTTTTAATTCCTTCAAATCACACTTAATATAAGGGAAATCATCTACCTATCATACTACATGCAATTCTCTTCACAATTTCTCAAGTTCTATGATCTAAACTACATGGGTTTTCATATTTATCAAGAACAAACCATAAATCCGAATTTTCTAACATGGAAAGAACATTTGCTGAAATTAAACATAATTAAACCACTTGCCTTGGTTTGATTTCTGACTTTGGTGTAGGTTTGGTGAAGATTCTGCAGAGTTTCCTCTCTCTCTAAGTTCCTTCTCCAATGGTGGCTCAAGGTGGCTAGGGTTTGATTTGGGGAAGATTGTAAACCTAATATTAGCCTCCGTAGCTTAAAGGGTTAATATGGGTTGGTTATGGGCTTAGTGGGTCAATATCCACATCAGATTTAATTAACCAATTTTCGTCACTTTTAATTCCTCAAAATGTAAAATTACCAAAATACCCTTTATGGTGCCGGTATGGCCTAAAAATACCCCAGGACCCAAACTATACCCCCGGCTAGTGTTTTCTGACTATCTCGATCCTTCCGGACGCGTTGGCGCACTCAAAACGACCATACGGATTATAGATTTTAAATTCACATTTATCATCAAAATATTATACCGTGACGCGGCGGTCCCACGCGTCTCAACAAATATCTAAAATGCCGTATATAAATCTCACGACAAATTTCATAATACCAAATACATATATAATCATATATGCACATAATCAAATACCAATTCGCATCACATTAGTATTTATAACCCGGATTAATTATCAATTAATACGCATTTAATTAATTAATCCCAAAAATAAATATAGCCAAAAGTACGGGGTATTACAGTAGTCCCTCTTACTTCCTCAGTAAAAGAGGACACGCTCTCGGCCTCCTCTTCCTCAATTCATTGAAACCTCCCCAGGCGGATGTCCACCAACGGGGTCTCATGGATCTTTCTCCATTAGAAGTGTTAACGACACCTATCCTGGAGCCTATCATTTTCTGGTGCACGGTCTCCCTAACAGTACAAAACCTTATTCCCCATCGGTCTTTAACCGAACATTTGTGAACATTCGATAATCCACCTTCTCCTCAGTCCAGTTATCCCAGAGAAACTCGCCATTGCAAGTATCCACCGGGTTTCTCTATGGGCCAAACTTCCAGCACCCACGAATATGGTGACCATGTTCACCATCTCAGCACTACTTCTACGGGTGAAGGATTATCCTCCATCCTACTTCAGGGCACTTCTCTACTTCAATTTAACGTCGCTTGAATTCTCAAGCTTAGTACAACTTTCTACTTCTAGCGGTACTTGGTAAAACTACCTCAACTGTAATTAGTAGTCGTAGTAGCAAGACAAGGAAGTGCTACAAAAAGGGAACGACCTCCAAAGCGATCCTCATCCCCGACCACAATTTACAGTCCTTAGTAGTTCCTTCTCATGACGCACTTCTCCAATCAACCTACTGTTCTCACACGAATGCGCAGAAGATTTTATAAGTTCTACCTCATGGAAGAAGAGCGAGATCTCACTAGAGAAATCAACAATCTTAATCCTAAGGCTTTATGTCAAATCAAAAGCAACGCTGAAAACATAAGGCGCCCACACAGATTCCTAAGGACTCTAGAACCTGATGCTCTGATACCATCTGTGACACCCCGTGATCCGAAATAAGGGGTGGCCATCCCAATACTCCAATATAACGGAATCATAGATGGAATCATTCTCAGCATCTCAATAAAAATATAGAGTATCCAGGACAACCACCCACTATTTCCGAAAACGGGTTGCCAAAAATTTTAAATTGAAAGTAAATAAAAGAAAACAAACAACCCATTTCCTGAAAAGATAAGGGAAACCACAAGGATGTACATATATCTATAACAACAGATAACAAAGAAGAGGACCGAATATATTATCGGTCCGCTGATTCATACAACATTATTAAACAATTTCAATAAATTTATATATTATATTACATTAATCAATTACAAAAGCTTGGGCCTCGCCCGAGTGAAAGAGACCCGATCTTAACTAGAATACAAAAAAATGAAACGTTTATACCAATTGTATCCCGTAATACCCGAAATGCATCATGGCTCGCCGAAGACATCGGAATAGGAATTCAAATCAGGTATCCTTGCGGCGGAATACCTGAGCGGAGACAAGATACACATGCAACAAGAAATGTAAACGGGTCAGGGCCCGGTTCTATATGATTACCAGATGAATAAAGAGTATGACAGTTATGAATGATGAATCATGATGAGAGATATAACTATCTAACTACACAATTTAAAACATAAACTAAGCAGGAAGATAAAACAACTAACATTAATCTGAAAACTTATCATGTGTACCAATTATCTCATATATCTTTCCCTAATAGGAAATATATGTGAAATCACAATGTTATGCTCTTTATGGCATTTTTATCTTGCTTTTACATTTTTGTAAAAATTCTTTCCTTATCAGGAAAATAATCATTTTCAAATGCTCTTTGTGACATTTATATGTGCTCTTTGTGGCACTACAGTATGCTCTTTATGGCATATAATCCATCAAGTCCAACTTGATTATAAATAGTTATATTTATATATATATAACGATTCTAAGACCGCCCGTCCGGGTTTCCCCACTGTGCGCGCCCCTAAATGACCATCATCTTCCAGGGCCTATCATAAGACAACCCGGGCACCTATAACGCAAAGCGTCAGGAAGCGGCCATGTGCCTGCGAGATAGTCAAGACCACACCCGGAATCTCCTATCCATCGCAGAAAATATACAACAATAAACGCTCACATGGTCTATGGACTATATCCACCATGCGTTAATTTTCCAGGGGGCATCACCTCACGCGCGAACTTCCCCTATGATGTCATTTAGAGAGGTGTGTTTAAACCATTTTATTTATCATTTTCAAAATCAAGTAGATTATCATTTACCAGTTTCATGATTAAGTAAATTATCATTTACTAAAATCAATACCAATTCCATTTCATTTCATTTCATTTCCATGTATATGTTTCATTTTATCCGAAACCATTACTATTTACTTCTTGTAAATAACATAACTTATTATCCGGAGCCATACTATAGCTTATATCGACACTACGACCTCAAAGGAGTAAATAACCTCTTGATTATCTCCAAGCATTTTAGGGTATTATTTTAAAACCCCAAGATTATCATCTTTCAAAGGAATGAATGAACTTTCAATTTATTCTCCAAACTCACCTTTATGGTGTTATTATGAACCACCAAGGTTAACATAGCTCAATTGAGCTTCCAAAATCTCCCAACAATCTTTTGGGGTGATAATAGAACCCATCAAAACTAATATAGTTCAATTGAGCTTCTAAAGTCTCCCAAACATAATACTACATCTCCTAGTTTTATGAAAATCAACTAGAAGAAAAATGCCCTAACTTCAATTGGCATATCCCCGGAAAACCCCACCAAAACCATTTCTAATCTAGGGTAGTATCTCAACTCATCTATAACTCTAGGACTCTAAGTTTACTTCATTCAAAAAGGTTCCTAGTCCCCATCGAGAAGAAAAATCTAGGAAACATAAATAAGTTTTATAGTGGAAAACAGGGGACCGGTCGACCGGTCCCGAGACCGCGGTCGACCGCGTCTTAAGGTTTTGCCTATGGAGGAAAGCAGAAAGCTCAAAATGATATAGCCGGTCGACCGGTCAAAAGACAGCGGTCGACTGCGTAAGAATTTTATGCCTTTGTGGGAAAGAAGTAAGCCTGCCCCGAAGGCCCAATCGACCGGTCAGGGGACCGCGGTCGACCGGTCGTAGCAGACCTAGGGTTCTTTCACCTTAAAAAACTACACCCAAATGATGATTTACATTTTCCAAAATCTCAAACCTTGTCCATCTTAAACTCAACCAACAATCTTTATCTACCCAAATATTTTCCTATATGATTTATAACCATCAAGACCCACAATTTCTTTAACATAAATCAAGATTAGGGTTTAAATCCCACAAATTCCACATTTAAACCATAAATGAAAATACACAACTATCATACAATTCATACATCTTAAATCACATATTTGCAAGTA
The DNA here is from genome assembly GCA_949130495.1 of Sambucus nigra. Lineage (NCBI taxonomy): Eukaryota > Viridiplantae > Streptophyta > Magnoliopsida > Dipsacales > Adoxaceae > Sambucus > Sambucus nigra. Next base: position 203,586,478 of record OX422216.1, read on the forward strand.
GAGTACTTGCCTTGATGTAGAAAATATCAGATTTCTTTGAGTAGGAGCATCAATCCATCTTCAATCTTCATTTTTCTCTTCTTTCTCCTCTTTTCTCTTCTTCTTTCTTTCTTTCTTTTTTCTCTATGTGTTCAAGACATAAAATGGGAAAAATAAGGGGTTTAGGAAACTAAAATCGTGGCTTAAATTAAAACTCCCAACTTAAGTGGTTAATACCTCATTAAAATGACTCACAAATACGCGTTTGAGTTAAAACCAGGTAAAAGTGCCCGAAACTCAAAAATACAATAGGGCACTTATTTTGACTGTCTCGCATATCCCGGGACTAACTACGCCCTCTAAAATGGCATCCGGCAATTTTCTAAACCACTTTAAATTCCAGTTTCAATTAAACCATAATGTGATTTAAAACACATAACACTATAAAACATACAATAGAATGATATTTACTTTCTCATGCAGTAAATATGCAATAACCCAGCAAATATTAACTTTCATTTCATTCAATTAATATTTACTCCAGTCCCCACATTTTATATAATTACCTTTTGCGGTAATATTAGTATAAAATGAGGCCTCCCAGAATCGAGGGTTGTTACATCAAATAGTCACATGGATATGGCATGAAGTTGTGACTTGGTCATCCTAAATGTCAATTCATAAAAGGTGCAAAGAAAATACAAAATTCTTTTTGGATTCTTCAAAATTTTATAAAAAAGAAAATCTTTTTTTATTTTTTTGAACACTGTTCAGAAACAACCCATCAGTACCAAATAATATATCAATGTGAAATAGAGAACTGCAAATAGATAAATCCAGAGGACCCAATCATGTCGTTCAAAAGAAACACAGAGTTGCTCGAACGAAAATAATTGTTGTTAGAACGACAACATCGCGCGACATGTGATCTCGCTCGAACGAGAACATAGTAACCCCAGAAAATAATGCAGTTTTGTCTAGTGAGAAATTTTTTGGGAAAACAGTTCCTGGAATGGGAAAACATATCTAAAACAGTGCTAAAATAGTACCAAAACTAAGAAAAGCAAACGAAAAATGCAAATAAGGTATAAAACAAATGGTACATACTAGCAATAGGAAAAAGTGTCATTATGTGAATTATCCTATGCTAGCAAAAATATGTCTAGACCTCATCCAGTAGGTGCAGTGGAGTTTTCCAAAGACGATGACATCTTTTGAAACAACACCATCAAATCATGAGAATTCTTAACCAAAAACTTTACTTGCTCTCGAATATGTGCAAGCTCTCAATCATTATATGCAATCAAAGTATTATGGGAGGGTGCATGTGTGCGAGCATGGGTAGAAAATAAGCGTAATGCATTACCTAACTTAAAAAAAAAATTCCTAAGGTGTCCTCTCTTTTTGCAATGGGAGCACACATAAACCAGCCTAGGTACACTTCTCTCAAAAACTCTAGGATGATCTCTCTTAATAGGTATGGGATGCCTAGGTGGGTTGTGTCGAGTCACTAAAGTGGGAACTGGCTCGGGTGCAACAATAGAAGTGGATACACCGTCATGACCTTTTCCTAAACACTCACCACCACCTAAAACGGGATCAATAACCCTCTTTTCAATTTTCTTAGATGCATTCTCTAAAGAGACTTTGACCTCGCGGGCACGTTCGAGATCACTGTCGAGTTGGGATACACGTGTCATGAAACTAGACACCGTGTCGGTCAAGTCACACTTTTCCGTCCTTAAAACTTCCTTCTCTCTTTCCAAATATAAAACCCGACGAACTAAATCTCTATTATATTTCTTTGTTTTCAAGGTCTCGGTGTAAAAATACCTAAATACTTTTTGGAGCTCACTTTCATCTCCACTCTCAAACTCGCTCTCATCTCCACTAGAAACACTCGAGTCATTACCGTCACTCTTGTGAACACTATAACCGTGGTACAAAGTGGCTGTGTGTAACACCTCGCTTAAAATAATAATGGGTGGCCAACCCAATACTATATTAAATTAGGAGTCTCAGATGGCTCAGTCTCAACATCAACTGTCAATACTACATAATATACGACTAACTACCCGATATCATATAAGCGAGATGATAAAATTAAATAAAATATGCAACAGATAATGAACCAACACTATAACTACTAACAAAGAAAGGAAAGATGCATACTAGAATGATGATAAATAAAATTAATAACTACAATTTAATATGCCAGAAGGAGATAAACCCGAATAAACTGCCGGGTCACAGCCAAAACAATAACTGAAATGGAATAAATATAAACATGTATATTAATATCCCTTGGGTACAAGCCCGATATACAACATGAATCCTACCTATATTTTTAAAGAAGTAGGAAGCGACTACATACTACGTCCCGCAATAGTCCGCACCTGTCACGGCTCCCAAGAATCTGGATAGAAGGTCATCCGACATCCATGCAGTAGGACACCTGTAGTAATATATATATATATATATATACAAGAAGGAGAGAAAAGTAAACGGGTTAGATCCCGAGTTGTGAAAATATTTAGCAAGTGTGTTAACCGTGCATAATAAATATCGATGCACTTATTTCATAATTAAAGTGGAATCGCACTCTCGTGAAACCCCAACTCACCTCTCATCTAACGGCGCGCACCTATTCGCGTCCTGAGATTTTAGTTAAATTACCCCAACTATAAGGACAACCTAACTTATCATAGGCCTAGCCTATACCCACGAGATATGCCTTCCTATCATAACCCAAGAATCCACTCTTTCTAAACACACTTAAGTTATTTATTTTCAAACATATATGCCACACTAGGCTTAATGGATTCCGATTTATAATTTAATCAATTAAAATTCTTAATAAGTTACCCATATACATTTGGGTTGAAACATATGATTAAATTTCTAAATAATAGGCATACAAAATTATTATTGACAAAACTTCTCTCCAATTTCAACGTTGATCTACGTTTCGTGCGTGGGGTGTCTCGCAAAGCGAAATCCAAACAAGGAACCACCCTGTTACCCTACTCCTTGTCAACGTCGATCATAGAGATCCATTATGCCATACCTAATTAGAGACAGAACTTTTCTCCAATCTCAACATTGCACTACGTTTCGTGTGTGGGGTGTCTCGCAAAGCGAAATCCAAATAAGGAACCAGCCCGTTACACTACTCCTTGTCAACGTCGATCATAGAGAACCATTATTCCATACATACAGTACTACTAAATATAGATTACCATATAAGAACAACTCAAAGTCTCCAAATGATATCCTTGGGATGATGTAACCGAAATATTCCTTAAATGCGATACATCAGCCCCCAATCATCTAGTACACCATAATCATCCAAGATGTACTCCATAAAATTCCATATCCTTTCATCTATAGGATATATAAATATATATATATGCATTTATTCTAACCATATATATATATATATATATATATATATATATATATATATATATATACCAATCATCAATTCCCATGACTAAGTGTACATACTACATATGATGTACAAAGGCCATGCAAATATACCCGGCTATATATATCACCGATAAAATGCACCATGCTATCATCTTCCCAGTGCCCGGCTCATGTAGCAATACTGGGGACCACCTGGTGGGGATCAACGACACCCACCTCGTGATAAACTCATGCACACGACGTCCCGAGAAATGTTCATAGCTCCTAACCGGTCAATGAGATGAGACATACCCACAACGTCCCACCCCAAAAATATATATCACATAATAACACACTGGACGACTATGACCTGGGGAATATCCACACCCTGATCCTCAAGCCAGGGTGCTCACCCTCTGCGCGGAAACTTCCCAATGATAGCATGAGCGGGTATGCTTAACCACATAAGTATATATATCGTTCACATGCACAATATATACACATCCATATGATCCCATCATATGATCAAATATTAAACCATCACATAAGGTTTAGATATTCACAACATAAATATATCCATATAATCATATCCATATAGATACATATACATATATTCACATATCCATATATCTATATATACGAACTAATTCTCGTTCATAAGTATAAGATATATAAACTCGGCTATAAGTATACATAATCCTCGATATACAAGCCGTCACCACAAACTCATTTGATTTACCTCGATATGTGAATACGATCCCTCACTTGAAGCATATTCATCCATATTTCCTATGATGAATAGTCTCCCAAAAACATATGTTCATATTCAACCATTGGGTTATCACCCAAAGTTTAGTGTAGGAAACCATCACTACACATACCATCTATATCCGAGAGCACATTGATGAATCTAGTAATAATTTTGACTACTGGTATACACATAACTAATAGTCTATAAACCTCAAGCTCAATCTTACATTCATCAAATAATCCCATTACTTAGGGAAAATACCCGTTGTAAGTCACACACCGATAAACAACATCTACACCAACTAGATTTTCACACTCTACTCTAGTTGGTAATACGATCCCATCACTCTCGATTTCGACTACGGATTCAATCACCTTCATGAATCCCTTAGTCCAACGCCTCTCCGATTTATTCCTTAAATTTTATCATTTCTAAGGGTATGCGACCACTCTCTTCCATTTGGCCCCTAATTGTATCTTAATAATATCCTATCCTTATAAGGATTCGATATAAATGTCGGCCCGAAAATTTAACAACATACCCTCGCAACTCTCTCTAAGAGTTCTTAGCCTCCCCTCACATCTATACTTACATTGGATCTATAAGTAGGATTCTCAATCCCAATGGGGTTTCCCCACAATCTCTATACACGACTCCAAAAGTACACATGGATATTTTTCCCAAATTGTCCCAAGAGTCCCCATAATCACAATGTGTGAGAAACCCCTTGTGTGTCTCCAAAACATATCTCTTACATCATAAGATAAGGACCCAAACCAATAAACCCAACCAAAAAGGGTTAGAGATCATCCTAGAAAAATCCTTTAAAACAGCCCTGTTTTCGAATCATTTCGGCCCAGCCCGAATCGATTCGGTCTCAAGGGCGAATCGATTCGCTCCAACTACGAATCGATTTGGTCCAAAGGACCTGGGACTCTGTCCCAAACCGAATCGATTCGCCTTGGGTCCGAATTGATTCGGTCATGCAGACCTGCCAATTTTTCCTAGGCCGAATCGATTCACGTAAGGGGCGAATCGATTTGGGTCTGCAGAATTTGAAGGGTTTTTCTTCTTCATTGAACCCACAAATTCTAAACCCTAAAATTTCTATTCTAACCTCCAAAACTTTATCACCACATGATTCTAAGCCAATAAATCAACCCAAAGTTGATCCCAACCATTTTTACACCATTAAACCCATATTTAAACATTGATTTCAAGATTAAACCCAAAAATCTAGGTTTTGATATTTATACCCAAAACCATTTCTTTAAACTACAAATTATGAAATAAAATACACAAATGACTTATTTAGCAAGATTAAACACTTGCCTCAGATTTGTAGAGGATGGATCATCCCCGGGATCGCGTTTGGGCTGGAAACTCCAAGCTTTTTCTCCTCTCTCTCTTCCTTTCTTCTTCTTTCTCTATTCTTTTCTCTCTTTTCTTTCTATTTCTCTCTGTAACTAATGAGAAGGCTTCATCCGTAAGCCTCTTAAGCCTTTAAAATAATAAACCCAATTTTAAAAGTTAATACACACTTTAAATGATTCGTTCACTCCAATTCGAGTCAAACTGACTTAAAAGTATTTCGGAGCCGAAATAAAACCCAATGACAGTCATTTTGACTATCTTGACCCTTCCGGGATCGATGGTACTCTCAAAATCATCATCCGGAATACTTTGAAATATTCACTATTTTTGGGCCTCAATTCCCAAATTTTAAAATTCTCTAATTTAATTAAATTTTATTTCCCAAAAATTTAATTTCTCAGTCTCCAAAGTCACGGGTTGTTACATACTTCCCCCCTTACAAAAATTTCGCCCGCGAAATTTAAGATGTGCCTTGGACCTCAATCTTATCTAGTCCTCACATTAACTCTCAGGATCACTATACCGATCCTTTCTAGTTCTCACGTCGAACCATATAGACTTTAAAGCAAACTAACTACACGGGGCGCCCATACACCCCGTACCCGAGCTTCCACTCGTAGAATAATAATCAGGCTCCATTAGGCTCAACTCATAATATAACCCTCAGCAATATAATCTATAACAACATACTAAATATATATAAGTTTGAAAATTCTCAATGGTTGAACTCTCCTCAATTCTTGACACTAGCTACCTTCGTGCGGGGGAGGTATCGTAAGCGAAATCCAAACAAGGAACCCTCCCAATACACTACTGTCTAGCTAGGTCAGGGATTGAGATTAGTCGAACCAGGGTTAAGTTTTTATAAAAAGATTTTCATATTTTGGATATCGCCCGAAGGCCTATGTAACAATATGATATATAAATAAATTCCGCGTCTTTCGACACGCCAAACAAACACCTTATGTTTAGGACACAAGGCCTCAACAAATACAACTCTCTAGTCAGTAGCTAGTTCTCAAAACTAGCACAACTATGGGCTAAATTCTCCGTTGAAAATAAATCTACCAAACTTTGAACCTCTCAGTTATACCATTCCTAAACATCACACCAAAACATCGTTCAAAGCAAGTCCTTCCCTCCTTGGAACACTATAATTACACACCCTAACCTACCCATAAGACAATAACCTTATAATTGCTACTCAACAAACCTTAACATTCCGCACCTCCGAAATTCAATATTATAACTCTCGACGTTCCCGATATCGCACAAAGCATGACTTAAACCCAAAGAAAGGTATTTTACCTTATACTTCCATAATCCAATTGCTTTACTTCATCCTTGGATCCTTATTTTAAAGTCCTCTATTCCTTCCAGGACCATCGTTCTTCCTAAACCTATTTCTCCATAAGAGAAACACCTTCCTCAAAGTCCTTCCTAACCATTTGAAGGACAAAACGCAATTACGACTACCGAAAACTCCCTCAGTTCTACTTAACAAAACCGAGTCTCCAATTTCTTACTCCCTCTTCCCAGAAGGCAATACTCCCGATATTGGGACAACTCCACATACCTCACATCGGGAAAAGTCACCAACACGAGGTTTCCTAACAAAGATTGACAGGTTTCTCAATCTAAACCTCCTAAGGACTATACTATATACCTCTCCTCATACTTACCTTACCAAGTACAAGATTCTCCATTCGAGTGGATTTTCCCCTTTCATACTCAACCACCGATAGGACACCCTGAACCACTGCTCGAGTTCTCTTTCTTATATCTTCGTCAGAATCGGGAGAAACAAATGTCCCCGATCAAAGCGTACCCAAAATCTATTATGGGTATCGTATATCTAATTTTGTCCTTTCCTAGACGACATAATCTAGGTGACGTCTGAAACGAGAGCAACTGTTATCAAAACGTTGATCAAGTGAATACACTTCACAGAAGAGGATAAGCGCAGTGAACATAACAGTCCTAATAGTAGGGCTTTATATCAAGAGCGTTAACGGAATAATGTAGAAAACTCGCACAGATCCCAAAGACTCTACAACATGATGCTCTAAACCATCTGTAACACCCCACTTAAAATAATAACGGGTGGCCAGCCCTATACTATATTAAATCAGGAGCCTCAGATGGCTCAGTCTCAACATCAATTGTCCGTACTATATAAAATATGACTAACTACCCGATATCATATAAGCGAGATGATAAAATTAAATAAAATATGCAACAGATAATGAACCAACACTATAACTACTAACAAAGAAAGGAAAGATGCATACTAGAATGATGATAAATAAAATTAATAACTACAATTGAATATGCCAGAAGGACATAAACCCGAATAAACTGTCGAGTCACAGCCAAAACAATAACTGAAATGGAATAAATATAAACATGTATATTAATATCCCTTGGGTACAAACCCGATATACAACATGAATCCTACCTAGATTTTTAAAGAAGTTGGAAGCGACTACATTCTACGTCCCGCAACAGTCCGCACCTGTCACGGCTCCCAACACTCTGGATAGAAGGTCATCCGACATCCATGCGATAGGACACCTGTAGTAATATATATATATATATATATATATACAGGAAGGAAAGAAAAGTAAACGGGTCAGAGCCCGAGTTGTGAAAATATTTAGCAAGTGTGTTAACCGTGCATAATAAATATCGATGCACTTATTTCATAATTAAAGTGGAATCGCACTCTCGTGAAACCCCAACTCACCTCTCATCTAACGGCGTGCACCTATTCGCGTCCTGAGATTTTAGTTAAATTACCCCAACCATAAGGACAACCTAACTTATAATAGGCCTAGCCTATACCCACGAGATATGCCTTCCTATCATAACCCAAGAATCCACACTTTCAAAACACACTTAAGTTATTTATTTTCAAACATATATGCCACACTAGGCTTAATGGATTCCGGTTTATAATTTAATCAATTATAATTCTTAATAAGTTACCCATATACATTTGGGTTGAAACATATGATTAAATTTCTAAATAATAGGCATACAAAATTATTATTGACAAAACTTCTCTCCAATTTCAATGCTGCTCTACGTTTCGTGCGTGGGGTGTCTCGCAAAGCGAAATCCAAACAAGGAACCACCCCGTTACCCTACTCCTTGTCCACGTCAATCCTAGAGATCCATTATGCCATACCTAATTAGAGACAAAACTTTTCTCCAATCTCAACATTGCACTACGTTTCGTGCATGGGGTGTCTCGCAAAGAGAAATCCAAACAAGGAACCACCCCGTTACACAACTCCTTGTCAACGTCGATCATAGAGATCCATTATGCCATAAATACAATACTACTAAATATAGATTACCATATAAGAACAACTCAAAGTCTCCAAATGATATCCTTGGGATGATGTAACCAAAATATTCCTTAAATGCGATACATCAACCCCCAATCATCTAGTACACCATAAGCATCCAAGATGTACTCCATAAAATTCCATATCCTTTCATCTAAAGGATATATACATATATATATATATATATATATATATATATATATATATATATGCATTTATTCTAACCATATATATATATACCAATCATCCATTCCCATGACCAAGTGTACATACTACATATGATGTACAAAAGCCATGCAAATATACCCGGCTATATATATCGTCGATAAAATGCACCATACAATCATCTTCCTAGTGACCGGCTCACGTAGAAATACTGGGGACCACCTGGTGGGGATCAACGACACCCACCTCGTGATAAACTCATGCACACGACGTCTCGGGAAGCGGTTATAGCTCCTAACCGGTCAATGAGATGAGACATACCCACAACGTCCCACCCCAAAAATATATATCACATAATAACACACTGGACGACTATGACCTGGGGAATATCCACACCCTGATCCTCAAGCCAGGGTGCTCACCCTCTATGCGAAAACTTCCCAATGATAGCATGAGCAGGGTATGCTTAACCACATAAGTATATATATCGTTCACATGCACAATATATACACATCCATATGATCCCATCATATGATCAAATATTAAACCATCACATAAGGTTTAGATATTCACAACATAAATATATCCATATAATCATATCCATATAGATACATATACATATATTCACATATCCATATATCTATATATACGAACTAATTCTCGTTCATAAGTATAAGATATATAAACTCGGCTATAAGTATACATAATCCTCGATATACAAGCCGTCACCACAAACTCATTTGATTTACCTCGATATGTGAATACGATCCCTCACTTGAAGCATATTCATCCATATTTCCTATGATGAATAGTCTCCCAAAAACATATGTTTATATTCAACCATTGGGTTATCACCCAAAGTTTAGTGTAGGAAACCATCACTACACATACCATCTATATCCGAGAGCACATTGATGAATCTAGTAATAATTTTGACTACTGGTATACACATAACTAATAGTCTATAAACCTCAAGCTCAATCTTACATTCATCAAATAATCCCATTACTTAGGGAAAATACCCGTTGTAAGTCACACACCGATAAACAACATCTACACCAACTAGATTTTCACACTCTACTCTAGTTGGTAATACGATCCCATCACTCTCGATTTCGACTACGGATTCAATCACCTTCATGAATCCCTTAGTCCAACGCCTCTCCGATTTATTCCTTAAATTTTATCATTTCTAAGGGTATGCGACCACTCTCTTCCATTTGGCCCCTAATTGTATCTTAATAATATCCTATCCTTATAAGGATTCGATATAAATGTCGGCCCGAAAATTTAACAACATACCCTCGCAACTCTCTCTAAGAGTTCTTAGCCTCCCCTCACATCTATACTTACATTGGATCTATAAGTAGGATTCTCAATCCCAATGGGGTTTCCCCACAATCTCTATACACGACTCCAAAAGTACACATGGATATTTTTCCCAAATTGTCCCAAGAGTCCCCATAATCACAATGTGTGAGAAACCCCTTGTGTGTCTCCAAAACATATCTCTTACATCATAAGATAAGGCCCCAAACCAATAAACCCAACCAAAAAGGGTTAGAGATCATCCTAGAAAAATCCTTTAAAACAGCCCTGTTTTCGAATCATTTCGGCCCAGCCCAAATCGATTCGGTCTCAAGGGCGAATCGATTCGCTCCAACTACGAATCGATTCGGTCCAAAGGACCTGGGACTCTGTCCCAAACCGAATCGATTCGCCTTGGGTCCGAATTGATTCGGTCATGCAGACCTGCCAATTTTTCCTAGGCCGAATCGATTCGCGTAAGGGGCGAATCGATTTGGGTCTGCAGAATTTGAAGGGTTTTTCTTCTTCATTGAACCCACAAATTCTAAACCCTAAAATTTCTATTCTAACCTCCAAAACTTTATCACCACATGATTCTAAGCCAATAAATCAACCCAAAGTTGATCCCAACCATTTTTACACCATTAAACCCATATTTAAACATTGATTTCAAGATTAAACCCAAAAATCTAGGTTTTGATATTTATACCCAAAACCATTTCTTTAAACTACAAATTATGAAATAAAATACACAAATGACTTATTTAGCAAGATTAAACACTTGCCTCGGATTTGTAGAGGATGTATCATCCCCGGGATCGCGTTTGGGCCGGAATCTCCAAGCTTTTTCTCCTCTATCTCTTTCTTTTTTCTTCTTTCTCTCTTCTTTTCTCTCTTTTCCTTCTATTTCTCTCTTTGTCTAATGAGAAGGCTTCATCCGTAAGCCTCTTAAGCCTTTAAAACAATAAACCCAATTTTAAATGTTAATACACACTTTAAATGATTTGTTCACTCCAATTCGAGTCAAACTGACTTAAAAATATTCCGGAGCCGAAATAAAACCCAATGACAGTCATTTTGACTATCTCGACCCTTCCGGGATGGATGGTACTCTCAAAATCATCATCCAGAATACTTTGAAATGTTCACTATTTTTGGGCCTCAATTCCCAAATTTTAAAATTCTCTAATTTAATTAAATTTTATTTCCCAAAAATTTAATTTCTCAGTCTCCAAAGTCACGGGTTGTTACAATGTGCTCACACGACTCGAAAAGCTACACACTTCTCATGTGCTAAAATTTTATTGGACTCATTGTCCTCATCTCCCTCACTATCACTAAGTGTGGTGGGCATGGAAACTTTCTTCCCCTCTCTCCTAAGCCTAGTGGGACACTCAAACGACTTATGCCCTTTCCCCTCACACTCAAAACATTTTAAATTTGCAAACTTTTCTTCACCCTCTTTCTCTTTTTATTTCTCACCGGTTTATTTGACCTTGTCTTTCTTTTTGTTTTTCTCTGAAAATCTTTTATTGGAAGAATTTTGTTTCAAAAACTGGAGAATTTTTTTAAAATTCTTTGCAAGCAAGGCCATGTCAAAATCAGACTCAGACTCAGGCTCGAACTCGGACTCACAAAAACCCACTTTCTTTTTCTTAGATTGGGTTTTAAGCGCTAACCCTCTATCCTTAGGTTTTACAGTGTCGGGAAACATGTCAATTTCGTACGTTTGTAAGTCTCCTACCAACTCTTCCAATTTAAGACGATTAAAATTTCCTAAGGTATTCAAAATAGTCACTTTAGGGATAAAACCTTTAGGCAGTGATCTTAAAATCTTTTTAACCACTCGCGCATCAGGTATAGGCTCACCTAGGTTACAACTAGTGTTGACAATATCAGAAAAACGTGCATAAAACTCGTCAAAACACTCATTCTCTAACATAGTGATTGTCTCAAATTGAGTGGTTAAAGTTTGTATTTTAGACTCTTTGATCGCGTTAGTGCCCTCGTGGGTGAGTTGCAAAATATCCCACGCTTCTTCAGACGTGGTGCACGTCATAATACGTCGGAACTCGTCAGGGGTGATGTGTCCGAAAATAGCACTAAGCCCCCATGAATTGTAAGAACTCCACCTAAACTCTTCCTCAGCCCAGTCTGACACGGGTTTTAAATTCATGACGTTATTTGCGGTGATAGTGGGAGGATTCCAACCTCCTTCACAAAAGATCCAAACCCTTTCATCGATTGTTTTTAAATGGAATTTCATTTGGGCTTTCCAGTAAGCATAATTAGACCCGTAAAAAATTGGCAACCGATTATATAAGTTTTCACTTGGAAATATTGTAAAAAATTTAAAAATATGAATTTTTCAAAAAAATCAATATCACACAATTTTTTTTTTTGCGAAAAATGGGAATACGCGATAAATTGGCATAACCTACTCTGGTACCAATTTGAGAAAGCCTTATGTGTATGATACTGATTTAAATAGTTGCACAAATTTCAATCACAAACTTATTTAATTAGAGTCAATTTATGAATCAAAACAATTCAGCCCTTAAACTCAAATAACAACGTGCGTGCAAGTGTCAAATCAACATGAATAAAATATGTGACACAAAGTTCAGGAAAAATTCCCTCAGGGCAAAACCTTTTTATTTCATTGTAATTGTGAATCATAACTTACTCGGTTACAATGAAATATAGTTTAACACTCAAATATAGTTTAACACTCAAATACACTCAGCGAACCTACATGAATCGTAGTCCAGTCTTCAACCCAGGAACACCGCAACACTACCTAATGACACGTAGTCACAAAACTCTGTCGAGACTCACTCCAAAATAGCACGCAGCGCTCAGTTGTAGAGATATCCCCACAAAGAATGAACAATAGCAAACTATGTTTTGGGTTCCACAAAAACAACTCACACAAAAGCTATTGGGATTGTGAATTGTAAACACAAAAGTAATGAACCCTCAAAATCGTTGGAGAATATTATGAAAATGTATTCTGTCAAAACCAGTTTTTCTCTACAAGAAAATCAGAAGCCTGACACCCTTATTTATAATAAAAATCAAGGCAGTGACGTGTCATCTTAAACCACATCTCGTTCGAACGACATACGCTGTCGTTTGAGCGAGATACGATCTCGTTCGAACTAGGTACGATCTCGTTCGAACCAGGTACAATGGCGTTCGAACGACATCATACACGCAACTTAAAAAAAGCTTCATTCTTTTATATATCTTGGAAACCTCAAAACTTAAGACTGTTTAACTGTTTACGAGATCAGAAAAGGTTTATCCTAAATTTTTATGATAAAATGTTTTTTGAAAAATAAAAAAACATTTATTAATAATTCCAAAAACCATTTGAACATTTATAAAAAGTATCCCAACACTTTTAATGTGAAATGTAAATGAAACTTAAACACATTTTACCTAATTCATCCGTGTTGGGCTTGAATGTTGAAGTCTTCGTGTAATTCAGATTCATCTTTGGTAGATGTAAGCTTCTCAATACTTTGACGACTTGTAGAAACTTGTAGCGGTATACGACATACTAAATTGTGACATACAATGTCCTTACAATATATTTTTAAAGGTTAATATTATCATAAAATTCATATTTCTCGGTACTCTTCAATTCCTAAGCTTGGAGGGTCAATGAAATTACAAGAAGACTTGGTTTATGTATTGTTCTCTTCATATCTTATTCTTTCTTTTATGCCTTTAGTGAATTGTTTTTAAATTTTATATCCAAAAATAATTCACATGTTAGGCTAAATACCCCCATTCAAGGGGAGAGATAAAACTTTCATGTTCTTTTTCTATTTAATTTACTTTTAAAATTTCTAATTTTATTATGTTTCTTTGAAAATAGATATTATACTTTTACATATCAAAATGGATTTAGAGAGAAAGCATTCGGTTCTAGTCATGCTTTGAGAGAAGGTGATTTATTTTTAATGAATAAAAAATTCCCCTCCGATGAGAGATGGGGTGATCTTGTCATTAAGAAAAATCCCATAATTTTTATTACATCATTTTATTAAGAATTATACTAGAGATAGGCATTTGTTAAGTTAAATGTTGTTTTAAACATTTCTAACTCTAAAACTAATTTGTAAGGACTTAGATAATTTTAATAAATGATCCCTAACGGGTGGTTTATTAGAAAAGTTTGAGTCTTATTTTTTTAGTGTTTTACGAAAGTCTAGAATTAATTTTCTAAAGAAGATTTTATTTGTATCACATTTGTAACGAGTGTCAATTTTTAATTTAAATATATTTTGGAGTATTCTAAAATTAAAAGTCACCTAATTAAAATAAATAATTAAATCATGGAGGTGAATTCTCTTCCCTTATTTGTTCTCATATTTATTAATTTAACTCAATTCTTATTTTAGTTTATATTAATTAATTTAGTTCAAATATTAGTTCATCACTAATAGTATAAACATCCCTTAACCATTATTTTAAAAATCATTACTAAGTCTTCACTTTACTCTTGTCCACATTAAGAAGCACGGATTTACCATTACTTATTCATATACATGTTTTAGTGTATTTGTAGGTACCAAAAGAATTTTTTATTAATAGTTTTTGAAATAACAATATATATTACAAAAATATGTACTATCACATAAGAATCATTATTTTAAAACATTAGAAGTGTCGAAGAAAGAGAGTGATGATAGATTTTGAGTTTTAGATAATGAATAACAAGACACAAAGATGTTTGTTTCTAGGCTTAGTGAACGTGTCACTGAGGATATTGATTAACTGATAAAAAAATTGAGGGCACGTGGGAATACTCTTATGGATAAGTTCGCTTGAATTGATGGGGAGAGATATAACTTTCTAGGAATGATTAAAAATATTAAGAATGAATCCTTAAACTTTAAAGAGGGTAAATTTTTTC
Organism: Sambucus nigra; assembly: GCA_949130495.1. Taxonomy (NCBI): domain Eukaryota; kingdom Viridiplantae; phylum Streptophyta; class Magnoliopsida; order Dipsacales; family Adoxaceae; genus Sambucus; species Sambucus nigra. Next base: position 203,601,743 of record OX422216.1, read on the forward strand.
TTGACTCTAGAATTTTGAAGTTGGAAGATGATCTATGAGAGTTAAGTAGTGTTGGTTGTTTCAGTAGTGTCTTTGATAATACAAATGCTTATGTGCCTAAATCCATAGCCAACGTTTGTTTATCATGTCAACCATTGACCATGATGTTAGAAAAGGTCAACTCGTAGGTGACATTCCTCATGTCTACATATGTTCGCGTTGTGGTAGGAAAGGTCACGCTAAGGTGTTTTGTTACGGTCATGGAAGAGGTCTTAGGAAGTCTACATCTCGTGTAACCATGGTTGATAAAACCTATGGCATTAGGTATTCATCTATTTGGGTTAGGAAATACATCTTGGAGAAAATAAATATTATACTGGTTGATTATCATAAGTTTTCATGTGATTCTTCACAAGCAATATCTTATGCGTGATTGCTTGCATATTTTTCATACACTAGATTTTGTACTTAATGTTATATCTACTTTCAAGTTGTATGATGTGAAATAATCTAATACACTAATGTGTCCAGATTAATTAAAACTTTTTTAACTCTTTGGTAAAAACCTTCTTAAATTTCAATAGGTTAAACATATACACACACACAAATTTTACAGGTTGGGTGTGATGTCTTTTATAGTCAATTAAATTTGAATTGTAATTGAATAAGGAACATAGATGCAAACAAAATATTTGATCATGAGGAAACCAGCTAATTGGGAAACCCCATTTCCCCTAGTTCCCAGAACCTGCACTCATCCAAGTCCAGTATAACCAATGTTTAAGTACAAATTTCACATTACAAAGCATAAATGAAATAGTTTAGGCAATATAAATAGTATAACCATGCTCAAACTACACAACCCCACGACTAATGAATTCGACTAAGCAACCCAAGGCAGTGGCAACTTAGGAAACACACTCAGAGTTTCACACTCAAAACTAGAGTACCACTGAGGGTGAACATAACAAAATAATAATGCAAGGTTTGGTTTAATCAAAACAAAAAAGATTATAAACACTAAATTATTAGACATATTAAAGTCCTTATTTAGTAGTTTTAAATCAACCTAAGTGAATAAACCTAAAAAGTAAGTTTTGTGTTAATGCCAAGATGATATCAGGAAAAAATATGATGGGGAATAAACAACTCAATTAGTGAACAAAACAACCTAAGTCAAGTTTCAAAAGCTTAAAATCTTAAACAAGAATTAGGTTCACAAAAAACAAATCTAGTTAAACATGCAAGGAGAACAACAATTTTAACAGCACATTTAAACATATCTTATTAAAGAAGAAAATTAGGTTATGATTTTTAAAAAGATAGTTTTGTTAGAATTAGATTTTGGGGCTGAGATAACCTGAACAGGCTCCAAACTTTCTCAAAACAAGTTCTACACAACAAATAAACTAAAAATCAGTTTAGATCTTAAAGGCACGAGAGTTTGGTGTAAAATAAACAAGATCAGTTAAATTTAGTGAAACCAATATATGATAAAAAAAAAGTTTAGGTCAATTTATATTTACGAAAAGTAAAGATTCAAGGCATGAAACTTAAGAAACCATAAACTCTGATTTTATGTGTGTCTGTGTCTGTGTCTTTGTGTGTGGCCATCCCAATTTTCGCGATGTCCTCCCTCTCTCTCTCTCCTTCCTCTCCTTCCTCCCATGAACGGGGTTTGGGGAAAGAAAAAGGGGGATGAAAAAAGGTCTCGTGCCCTCTTGGAATGCTTCGGTCGTCGTCGGTGTGGGGTGAATGTAAAGAGATGGAGTCGCCAACCTATTTTACACAAAATTGGCAAAAGAACATGTCGCCGCCCCGAGAGAGCGGCATCAAAGATAAAATGATGATAACGAAAGAAATAGTTTGAAGGGTTTGGGGGCTAAGTTACAGAATGGGAAGGTGTTAGGCACCCATCCCGCCTTTTCGATTTGTCATGGGCTTGTGTTATTATTTTTCTTTATTTCTCCGTGAAGTGTGTGTGCGTGTATATATATTGGAAATCGAAAACTCCCAACTCATATCATAGAAAAGATAGAGTGAGGTCATATATAGGAATGTTCCCAAAATATTCTATATAAAATACGATTTTAAGCGTATGTCACAATATTGGTCCTTATGGTGAAACGATAATATATTTTGGATAGAACGCTAACGAAGATCACAATATAATATGTATAATAATGCAAGGATATGATAAAGCTAAAAATGGGTAATTTGGGAAAATTGGAAAATTGGAAAATTAGACTCAAGTTTCGCATATTAATCCAAAACGCCTACATAGCCTATAAAGGCATCAAAGTCCACATAGTTCGCGTGCGGCATAAAGGTGGGGTTTATCCCATATAATTGAATGGGGTTTTATTATATGTGCATGTGTAGAAAATGTGTTTTTAGTTTTGAAAACATGTGATGGAAAAACCCCTTTGGAATCTATAGGCATAACCCTTTTTTTGTTTGTTTAGGTTTTTATAGAAAATAAGGTATGTGCAATATGCTAATAAAAATGTAAGATGTTAATATGTATGAACTAAAGTAAAACTAAATTATGAATCTAATGAATTTTATGAAAAAACAAGAAATTTAAAGTGACAAGGAAGGATTTGGAGCTTCTTTGAATCTTGATCTTTGATTTTGAATGAACTCCCTTGAACGTGGTATGAATGTTAGATGGGAGAGAAAGAGATTTTGCCAAATTGGGTATGAGAAGGATGGGAATGTAAGATTGAATGGAATTTCATATGAAGAAACTTCACCAATTTTGAGAGAATGTTGCTAAGATCACTGATGCCGATGGATCTGAGGTGTGATTTGGGAGAGAGGTCATGCCAAATTGGTAGTATTGTATAGATTTTTTTTGGAAAAAAGGTCGTAGAACACAATCTATTGATCCAAATCATGCATGGGGCATACCGTTAGAAAGGTAATTAAGATACCTTCAAGAGTCCTTTGGACCTCTCCTGGGTTCGGGTGTTGACTTTAGGTCAAATGTGGCTCGGAAGAGCACATCGGTCCTTTGGATGAGAGATCGTCGGACGGAAATGGATCGTTCCTCCGAATGGTGAGTCAGAATCGCGCACGGGGTAGACCGTTGGAAATCTTAGGTGATGTACTTCGACATTACAAATAGCTTTGATTGGTTCAAAAAGTTTACCTTGGTAAACTGGGGCCCGAAAGTGCCTAGTGACCTCTCAGAGTAAAATAGATCATTCATCCGTACAGTAAGTCATAATCGTGCACAGGGCAAACTGTTGGAAAAGGTATTAAGTTCCCTTCATATATTCATTTAGTCTCATTCGAGCATAAGAGTTGATCTTGGCGAAATGGATCCCGGAATTGCCCGGTGGCCTCTAGATCTATTTTCAGGGGAAAATTGGAAGTAATGTCGTTTCACACATGAGACGGACCATTGGAAAGGGTTTTATTTCCCTTCAAAGATTTAGAGAGATTTTTCTCTAACAATGAAGTTGAATAGGGTCAAATTGGGGTCCGAGATGGCCCGGTGGCCTCCAAATTGATTTGCGGTAGTAAAATGGTTCGTTTGTCTTAATCGGGATGCCGATTTGTGCACGAGGCGGACTCTTAGAAAGGTGATTAAGAGCCCTTAGAAGATTCAATGAGATTTTATGCTGATGATAGAGTTGATCGGAGTAAAAAAAGGCTCGAGACCACCGAATGGCCTCTAGATCGATACTCGAAGTATGACCTAGGTTTTGTAGTGAAATGGGGAGGTTCTAGGGACCTATGGAGAGACTTAGGGGGTACTAGAATGTTGTGTCTACAATGTGTCATTTTGTGTATAAATCAGTAGAGAAAAGTTACCAAATATATGAACTCTAAAAAATCCCGAAAATCACATAGATGAACTTTTGTGCTCCAAACAAACTTATATTAGGCCACCACAGTAAGCCACATGAAAGACCTCCAAAGAAACCCAATCTAGAAAGTTTAAAGGAAATAAAGTTTCAAAATAAATACTCTGAATCTTCAAACTTGAAAAGCCAAACAACTTATCAAATCTTACACACGAAAATAAACACTTAAAACTCATGATGTTTTTATGACAAACAAAGAAGGAATTCAGGTGTAAAGATTAGGGAGGCAAACTCCCAAAAATGGTAGAACACCTAGGAATTTTTAAATATAGAAAATGAGAAATAATTTCGGCAGCATAACACTGCGTGTTGGAATAAAAAATGGCTCTCGCAAAAACTTAACCCCAAGCCTCATGTTTATAGGCTCGACGAAGAACCATGAGGTTCAATCGTAATTCCAGCAACTTAAAGGGGAATAAGGGTAAAAATAAATAGAGGATAAAGGGAATAACAGACAACACAAGAATTTACGTTCGGGGGGTTACATGCATAATTTGCTAGCCCATAAATGAGGGAAAAAGAGTTAAAAAAAACTAGACCAAATAGATGCGTGCAAATAGCCATGTCAGCTTACGCATGATCAAACGGCGTGAGCTGAACGCATGAACCCCGTTGGCCAAAATAAAATCACAAAGATCAACCCAAAACGACCCCTAAATAATTAAAAAGCGGCGATTTGATGTTGGTTAATTTTTTATTAATTTAAATAATTAAAAATGTTTAATCTAATGTTAAATTTAACGTTATAAAATATATAAAAATTTATAAAAACGTATAAAACTATTTTGTAAATTCTTAAAAATAATTAAACTATTAAATTATAATATAAAAAATATTTGAGTTAAAATATATATAAAAATGTATATTTACAAAAATAGCTTAAATATTAAACCAATTATATCAAAAATATTATATTAGGTTTTCAAATTATAAAAATTATTTTTAGCCAAGAGTAAAATGCATGATAAGAACGAGAGAGAGAGAGAGAGAGAGAGAGAGAGAGAGAGAGAGAGAGAATGAGTTTGTCACAAAATTGAGCCAAATTAAAATACGGTGTTTTCGATCTCCCCCTTTGGCCAATTTTGTGATAAACTTAAGTGAGAATCTAAAAGAAATAAACTCAAGCAAATACCTAACTCAACTATACACAAAACTCCTGAAGGTGAAAAGTACATAATTCAACTAACAACATGTGTCCTAATAGAGAAGAGTATAAACTCAACTAACAACATAAAGTCATGCAACTCAAATACATACAAAAAAATATAAAAGATAGGAGTTACAAAGCAAAGAGTCTCAAAATCTCCCCATGTTTCTTTCAAAGGGACAAAGAGTAGGGAATAATCATACAAAATAAATGTTAATATCACAATATATAAAGATAAATATACTTACGGAAAGGTCCACTAAGAAATTATGTTGGATAGGCACAAACACCAATAGAAGTTCAAAGTGTTTCAAAATGATAGTTGTCTAAAGGTTTTGTAAATAAATCTACTAATTGGTCTTTCATGTTGAGATACTTATGTATGTTTTTCTCGATTAAATCATGGATGAAGTGTTATTTGATTTTAATATGTTTTGTTCGTGAATGAAAAACGGATTTTTAGAAATACTTATGGCACTTTGATTATCGGAAAGAATCAAGTCAGAAGAATCATTTACGCTATAGTCACTCTGTATTTTCTTTATCCGTAGAAGATGAGTACAACAATTGTTAGAGGAAATGTACTTGGCTTCGGTCGATGGAAGAGAAACGTCATTTGACTTTTTAGAGGACCACGAGAGAAGGTTGTATCCTAAGTAAAAACAGCCACCCGAGGTGCTTTTACTATTATCAATACAACCTGCCTAGTCATCATCCATATATCCAATAATTTTAAAGTCAGTGTCAAAAGTGTATAGAATACCATAATTTATTGTTCCGCTTATGTATTTTTAAATGCGTTTAATGGCATGTAAGTTGAACCTTTAGGTCTAGCACAAACAGACATGTTATCCATAATATCGAGTCTACTAACGGTTAAATAAAGGAGACTGCCTATCATACTACAATATAACATAATATCTATCAATTTATCAGATAGGTCATTAGAAAGTTTGACAAACAAACTCATAGGAGTTCTAGCAGTTTTCACTATAGTCAAACCAAAATGTTTAATTAAATCTAAAGCATATTTAGATTTGCAGATAAAAATGTAGTCTGGTTTTTGTGCTACTTGGAGTCATAAAAAGAATTACAATTCCCCAATCATAGACATATGAAATTAATATTTCATGATATTAGTAAAGTTTTCATCTTCCAAGGGAGAGATGGACCCAAAAACTATGTCGTCAACGTAAACTTGAGCAATTAAGAAACAATTTTTTGTTATGTTTGATAAACATTATTTGGTCTACTCCCCCTCAGTCAAAGCCATTTTCCATTAGGAAAGTTGCTAATCTCTCATATCAAGCATGGGGGGGATTATTTTAAACCATAAAGCGCTTTCTTAAGTATAAAGACATGATTAGGAAAGAAAGGATCAAGAAATCCTTTAGGTTGTTCAACATACACCTCCTCATTTAAATTACCATTTGAAAATGCAAATTTACATCCATTTGATATAATTTAAAGTTTAAATGTCAAGAAATAGCAAGTCACTATCTAATAGATTCTAATATGTCAACAAGAGAAAAGGTTTCATCAAAATCAATTCCATCAATTTGAGAATATCCTTTTGCAACTAGTCTATCTTTGTTTCTTAAGACATTACCAGATTTATCGCACTTATTTTTAAATATCCATTTTGTTCCTATTACGTTAATATGAGTGGGACGAGGCAATAAGTACCATATGTTATGTAGTTTAAATTATCTTAGTTCTTCTTACGTAGAAATTAACTACGACTCATTTATTAAATCTTCTTTTATATATTTAGGTTCAACTAAACACACATAAGAAGAAAATAGGGCTTTTATAGATTGGGATCTAATTCTGATTGGTTCTCTAAAATCTCCTAAGATGTTTTTCTTCAAGTGATTTGCCTTAACCCAATTAGGGACATCGGGTTCATTAGGTAGTAGAGTGTTTAAATCACTATCTGTTGACTGTTTTTGTAAATCTTCATTATCCGTATTGTCAATAGGTAGGTATTCTCACTTTCTTCCAAGTAACGGGAAACACTATCATTTACAACAATATCAATGGATTCCATAACTGTTTTTGTTTTTAGGTTTTACACAAGATAAGGAGGACTATTCTAAGAATAACCTAAAAAAGATAGCTTTATATCCCCTAATGTCAAATTTGGAAAGTAGTTCTCTATCTTTACAAACATAACAATCACTACCAAAGGCCCCAAAATATTTCAGATTTGGTTGTTTGTCATACCAAATTTCATAAGAGGTTCGTTTGCTATTTTTTTCTTAAATACACCTGATTTGTAACGTGACATCAAGTTTGAGTAGCCTTAACTCAAAAATATTTCAGTAAATTTTTAGCGTGAAGTGGCACATGATCCATTTCGTATATGGTTTGGTTCTTCCTTTTCGAAATACCATTTTGTTGAGGGGTTTGGGTTGCACTAAACTCATGTTGATACCTATTTCCTATAAAGTATTCTACAATTCTCGTGTCCTTAAATTATCTCAGCCTATCACCACAGATCCTTGTTACTTGGATGTCTTTATCATTTTCAATTTTTACTAGAATCTGTAAAAAAAATTGAAAAGTGTCGGATTTTTCTTTCATGAAAGCTACCTAAGTAAATCTAGTATAATCATCGACAGTGACAAGAATGTAAAAATTGCCACACATACTAGTAGTCCTAGTGGGACCTATTAAATCAATGGTAAGTAATTAAAAAGGTTGAGAGGTTAAAATAACTTTTACATTTTGTGAGCGGATTTATGCATCTTACCAACTTGACATGATCCACAAATAGAGTGTTTAACTTTGGGAGTTTTAGGTAGATGACAAACAAGCTGTTGACTAGTTAATATAGACAAGTTAACATAGTAAATGCGTCCTAGTTTTTCATGCCATAAGTTTAACTCATTTCACCGAGCGGATAAAAAATTTTCAACACCTTTGTTTTGAATAATAGCATAACAGTTATCGGATGTTGTTTCACCACAAAGAATTGTTTTACCCTCTAAATTAATAATTTTGCACTCATATTTAGAAAAACTAGCAGTGTGGTATGTGTTGCAAAATTGACTTATAGTAAGAAAGTTGAATTTAAGTCCCTCAGCGGGTAAAACCTCATCCAAGTTAGGGATCCCACCAACAATAATTGTTCCTTTGTCTATGATCCAAGATGTTTTACCATATCCAAAAGTCATATTTCCTCCAATAAAAGTTTTTAAGGAGGAAATTCTTTGTTTCCCCCCAGTCATATGCCTAGAACAGTACGAATATAAGCACTATTAAATGTTTTTATATGAATCGTTTAATGTTGGTACAACACATTACATCTCAATTGGTAATTTAAATCGTCTTTCCTCATCCAAATTACCTTAGTTTAAAAAATATATTTTTAGATATCAAAGGCATTAGATTATTAGGTGTGGGCTTCTTAATAGATTTGGTCTTTATAGGTGCCTTAGGTCTATTAGCATTCCTTCATTTTCTATTCAAGTTTAGACATTTATAACAAAAGTTTTCTAATTGGCCAACTTTATGGCATAAATCATAATGATATAGCGGCCTATTAACAGGTCTGTTTTTAAAAGGCATCATGCGTCTAATAGTATTGGCACCTATACTGTTTAGATTTAAACATTTAAAACAATTTTTTTCTAAATGAATACATTTAGAACAAAATCTACAATAATAAATCTTGCTCGTAGAATAGTTGGCTTAAGTTAGAGTTTGATTTTTGACATGTGGAATAGACATGCGAATAATGGATGATTCGGGATAATCTTCAATACAATTAACAAAAAAAAAATTCAGAAAAACTTCTCCATTAAATCCAATTTCGCCTTTTTCCATATGAGCCATTACAGAACCAACCATATGTTCAACAAAAAGCCTAGATGTCATATAAGCATTCAATTTTTTAGCAGTTTCTTTTAACTCAAGTTGTAATTCATCAAAGTCATTTAAGACAGCCTAATGTTTGACTTTTTATAGAGAAGTGCTTTCTTTTAATTTAGAAATTTTTTTCTCGATTAAGAGATTATTAGATTCAAGATCTACCATTTGCATAGCTAATTCATCCGAAATTAAGCGAATTTGGTTATTTAAGACATGAATTTTATATAACAACCTATAATTGATTTTGCTTAACTGTGTGCACTTCTTGAAATTTGTTTTGTATAATTTCATAAAATTTAAATAATCATTATGATTGTTATTGTCAAATTCAGTCCGAGTTGATAATTCATTATATAAACCAGTTTCATTGTCCGAAATCGAGTTACAATCATAAATGGTTTTAGAAATAGTGGCAGTAGTGTGTTTGTGTTTACGAGTCCTAGTAGCTAAATAAACGTTATAAAAAATAACACATTGTTGTCTACAAAAAGGTCAGAATCATTAGACATGGTAGACAGTTTATATCAACCTCATTTTTAGACTCATTAACACACACAGAAGTAAAGACCATAACGTTATTTTACCCTTCACTACTTCCACTATTTGAACTATCATCACATGTTTTAAATATATGGGCCTTATTCGAGGATTGCCATTATGTTTTGAAACCGTATATTAGCATAATGACCCAATTCATTACACTTCCTATATTGAATATGACTAATTTATTTATTATTTTGTCTTTTCAATTTTTTTTCATGAGGCCTGTTAGTATAACTAGGTTGGCCTTTTCTAGAAGTAGATTTCTTCCTATATTTAACAAATTTCTTAAATTGTTTAGATAAAAGGAAAATTTCATTATCAAATGACTAAAGGAAGACATAAGAGTCATCTAAATTAGATAGTGAAGATACAAATGCAAGGCTATTTACACTAGATTTAAAACTAAAGATGGTTGTGTAGTGTGTGCATGTACTTTACCTCTTTGATTTTTATCAAGGTAGTTTGAAATTCATAGGTTTTAAGTTTACTACACAACAGTTGAAGATTCATACTATAATCATCCATTTCATATATAGCATGTATTTTCATATTAAAAGTAATAGGTAAAGACCTAAGTATCTAAGCACATATTTCTGAATCCGCATACACAATTCCATTAGCATGCGATTGATTAACTATGTCTTGAAGTCTAGGATAGAAATCATCAAACTTCTCATCATCTTTCATGAATATTGTGTCATATAAATGTACTTAAAGTTGTTATTTATCCCTTTTAGCCCTAGTGTCCCCTTCATGGGTAGACATAAGAATCTCCCAAACTGACTTCGATGAAGTGCATGCTGAGATTACCATAGCTTGAAAAATGGCATTTCTGCCTTTATTAGTATATTGTGAATTTTGTTTTTCCACTTTTTTCCATATAGGAAGGGGTTTTCTTACAAAATTTTGGGCATCACCTTCACCATTAGGTTTAGTAGGCATAGTAAAAATGGTTTCAACCATATCCAATACCTTATCTCTCAGTTGTTGGATGTGCACAACCATCCTTACTTTGCCGTAAGAAAATTTAGCACCATCAAACATGGGAGGATGCATGGAACATCCATTACGGTGTTCCATTTAAAATTAGGTTTTGAAGGATTTTAGGATCATAAAGAGTCAATAAAAACTTTAAGAAAAAATAATCGTGTTGCTCTAATACCACTTGAAATAATCTAATACTCTAATGAGTTCAGATCATTTAAAACTCTTTTAACTCTTTGGTAAAACCCTTTTTAAATTTCAATTGTTGAAATACACACACAAAAAAAAGTTTCCTGGTTGGGTGTGACGTCCTTTATAGTCAATAAAATTTGAATTAGAATGTGATGAGGAGAAGAGGTGCTTGATCACGAGGAAATCAACTAACTAGAAAATCCCGGGTCCCTTAATTCTAAGACCACGCACACACCCAAGTCCAATATAACCAATGTTTAAGCACGAATTATAGATTACAATGTGTAGATTAAATAGTCTAGACAATACAAAGAGTATGCCCATATTCAAACTTCAAAACCCCACAACTACTGAATTTGACTAAACAGCCCAAGGTAGTGACAACTTAGGAAACACACTCAAAGCTACACACTCAAAACCAGAGTACCAGGGACGATGAACACAATATAATAATAACGTCAAGTTTGGTTTAAAACGATAGAAAATATTATAAACACTAAATCATCAGACAAATTAAACTCATTCTTTAGTAGTTTAAAATCAACGGAAGTGAATAAACATAAAAAGTCAGTTTTTTTTATAATGACAAGATGATTAGCAAAGAATATGATATGGCAGAAACAACACAAACACTGAAATGAAACAACTTAAGCCTAATTTCAAATGCTTAAAAGCTTAAACAAAAATTAAGTTCCCGAAAAACAATTATAGTTAAACATTGAAAGAGAACAATAATTTTAATAACACCTCTAAACAAATCTTATTAAACAAAAAAATCAGGTTATTATTTCTAAACAGATAGTCTTGTTAAAACTAGATTTTGGGGCAGAGATAACATGCAGAGGCCCCATACTTTCTCAAAATAAGTTTTACACAATAAATAAACTAAAATTTAGTTGGTATCTTAAAAGCACAGGAGTTCAAAGAATATCAATTAAACTAAGTCAAATCAATTTATGATAAAAACATTTAGGTCAGTTTAGATCTACGAGAAGTAGAGATTAAAGGCATGCAACTCAACTCAGAACCGTAAACTCTAATTATATATATATACACACACTAGTAGAGATAAGTTACTCAAGAGGTGAACTTTCAAAGACTCCAAAAATCACATAAGTGAAGTTTTGAGCTCCAAAAAAACTTATATCAGACCACCACAACAAGACACATGAAATATCTCCAAAGAAATGTAGTCAAGAAAGTATAAAGAAATTAAACTTTCAGAACAAATACTAAAAATTTTCAAACCGAAAAAGCCCAACAACCTCTCGAACTTTACACATGAAATTAAACACTCAAAAATCATAATGTTTTTATAACAAACAGAGAAAGTGTTTAGGTGTAGAGATTAGGGAGGTAAACTCTTAGAAATGGTAGAATACTTAGGAAATTTTTAGAGAGAAAATGGGAAATAATTTTGATAGCATAACACTATGTTTTTGAATAAAAAATGGCTCTCGTAAAAACTCAACCCCAAACCTCGTATTGATAGGCTCAAAGAAGGACCTTGGGGTTCAACCATAATTCCAGGAACTTAAAGGGCATAGGGATAAAAGAGCATAGAGGGATAAAGGGATAAAGGGAATAAAAGACAAAACAAGAAATAATGTTCGGTGGGGTTACATGAATAATTTTCTAGCCCATATATGAGGGATCAGAGTCAAAACAACCAGGGCCAAATAGACACGTACAAATAGTCCTGTTAGCTCACTCGTTCTCAAATCGCATGAGCTGAATGCATGAATCCCATTGGAAAAAACCGGATCACAAGGATCAACCCAAAATAAACCCTAAGGATTGATGTTGTTTAATTTTTATTTAATTAAACTATTAAAAATTGTTTAATCAGATGTTTAATTTAACATTTTAAATATTTTAAAAATTATATAAACATACAAAAAATATTTTATAAATTACGAAAAATAATTAAACTAATAAATTAAAATATATAAAACATTTTAGTTAAAATACATATAAAATGTATATTTACAAAAACTGTTTAAATATTAAACCAATTAAATCAAAAATATTACACTAAGTTTTAAAATTCTAAAAATTGTTTTTAGCTAAGAGTAAAATACATGATAAGAAAAGGGGGGAGAAAGATAAATAGAGAGAGAGAGAAAGAGAGGGAGTTCATCACAAATTTGATCCAAACTAAAATTGTGGTTTTTTCATGATGTGTATCCTTTAGTATTTTGATTTTCCTTTTATTGAGTCTCATTGTGAAAAATACAAAAAGATTTTATTTTTCATTTGAGTTGTTTCTGATAACTTGGTATCATTTTAAAAAATAATTAAAACACTCAAAAAGATTTTTGGTTTATGTGTAGCTTAGTTTTAGAGATCTTGTGTGGAATATTGGTATGTTTGAATTCACTTCCTTCCATGGCTCCTTGCGTACAGGACATTTGATTATGATTTTCAATAATTATATTGTTCTTAATCATGATTGCATAGAATAGTTTAAAAATTACTTGCTTAATGAATTCACTCTGCATATTCCTCATCACACACATGTATGAGCATGTTTGAATTTTAACTGCATATGCTACATGAGATAGGTGAGATGTTCTCCTAATAATCTCATCATATACATATACTAGTGTATGCCCGTGCCTAAAGGCACAGTGAAAATTTTCAAAATACGTAATCGTAAAACGGCAAAATATTTCAAAGTTATTGCGAAATGTAAAAAATTTCGTTCCCAAACAAAACTAATTATAATTTAAAAAAATGGCCATAACCTCATTTTGTTATAGGAATATCCACCCTTAAGGCACCAAGAATAGTTTACAAATTACACAGACAAAACTGTAGACATTATCCAGAGTCAACGCTACATATGGGCCGGGATTGAAACAACTCAATAACATAAACTAACATAAACAAATTATACACATAAGAAAATGGCGTATGTCACTACATAAAAAAATCATTACAACACACCATTGTTCATGAAAAGATTCTTTTTTTCACATTTAGTTATCATATGACCCCTAGAGTTCAATAATCAAATTGTTCACAATAAACACCAAGCAAATATCCATGTTCAGAAACCGGGATCTACTGGAACCCCTGCGCCCCCTTAAACCTCCTGGAGACGACATATCCCTGTTCAGAAACCTTCCATGGTTATCGTTTCCTGGACCATCGTCTTGCAAAGTAGGCAACTTGGTGATCAAAACCTGCAAATTTAATATCCCTATTCCAGGAGATCAAAACCTATCTAAACCTATAAATTTAATAGGCTGCCTAAACCTTCAATTCATGTGAATGTAAATATGAAATTAATAGTTCATCACAATAGAATATTACTCATGTCACAGTACTATTATTGAAGAAAATTTACAAAAGAAAAATTATAATTAATAGCAAGATGATGGACTTTCGCATTCTCTACTTAAAAGACTATATAATCCAACTTATGTCCAAATAAGGGTCGCTCCCTCCCTATTAGAATCAGTTGCATAAAAAACACTGGACATAAACTTTTGTGTGTTCCATTGCTAAAGGCATTATGGGGGACACAAATGAATTAAAATTACGGGGTTTAGAAACTACATTGTTTAGAAATGATTTTGCAGTTTGTTCCCCTCCTATTTTGTAGTTCTGTTTTAATGATTTTTTCTCCCATAAATCATAGTTGAAGCATATCTACCAGCGATAAAAAAATAAAATATAAGATTCAAAGCTTGACTAAAACTAAAGTCATGATATAAGAAACCCTAATATTGGTTTGTCTCAGTAGTAGGACTGCCCAACTTTCGAAACAATATATAGTACATTAATTTCTTTTACCTGCAAATAATAGTGTCAATCAACAATATACAGTACATTAATACAACCCAATTAAATTAGTAAAAGAGTAAAGGTGCCATGACTTGTGGAACTCCCAACACTGATAGTCTACTACTATACATAACATATATCTTTTCATAATTCATTGTGGAGTTGAGTGAATGCAAAAGCCTAACTACTCAATGTTTTCTCGAGTATTGTTGACAAACAAACATATCATTATGAAAAAGTGCTTATTAGATAAACAAAAATAAAATTATAAAGATGATTTTCCCCTGAATGTCAATTCGTGTATAATTTAAACACATAGATTAGTTTCATGAATAAAATTATAAAGATGATTTTCCCACTACGAAATAAGACCCAAAGAGCAATAAACTGTTACTTTATAACATTACAATGCACCGCCACATTATTTAATGCACTTTGGGTGAAATTCATTAGTACTCGTACAATTGTACATATAATAAATTCTCAAGCTTCTACGGAGAAAAAATCCATGAATTCCCGTGCCAATGGCATTATATTGCAATATGATCCACGAATCATAATAACTAACAATAAAGATATATTGTCGGTACCGCATTCATAAAGTACATGGGTCGTTTGACCTTACATATGGTTGAAATAAAATTATTGTCACACATCATTGGTTAAAGTACTCCAATATTGGATACTTGATTGAAGAGGGGTGTATTCAATGCAGAAATCCCTAATTTCAAGATAAAAATACCGAGTTATCATACTTTAAAGGTGCATACTATAGTTAGCACCTTTTAACATGAAATTGAAAGACATATAATAAAAATATATCATAATAAAAAGGATGAATAAAAAATTGGAAGAGTTCCATGTCACAGTAGATATGTAAACTGAATATGCATGGGGACAAAACTATGTAAGAAATTTCATCTACTATGGGCGTTCTACAAAGAATCATGCATAATCACACCATAAATATAATGACAGAAATATCAAGTAAATGAATGGAAACTCCCTCACCTCTACTGCTCTAAGGCATCTGAATCATAATTTACCTTTCCTCGAAACTTTGGGGGATCCATGACCTTTTTAAGTTGAAAGGTGCACAAATAAAATGTAAGGACTAAATTCATCAACTCCTACGCAACACCATTTTCAGTGCAAAGTATTCCACCTGCTAGAAAAAACTTCAAATGAGTAAAAATAGTAAAAAAATAGCTACCTAATAAAAGTATTTCCACTTGTGTGGAGCTTGAAAAGAGAAATCAAGAGAAGGATTGTACATAACAAAAGTTCTCAAACAGGAGTTAGTTGTCAACTCTTATTCAACTCGGTGCTGAAATAAATATCGTGTTAAAAATTCAGACCAATCATAGTAATGCAAACCTCTAATGCAATGTCCTAACTTAAGATATTAAAGCCTATAACCCAAAACAAATACATGACATTAGTGAGACTTTTAGCACTGCTAACATAATAAAACATATCTTCTTTTGCATAAGCGTGGGCACCACAATTTGGTGTGCAATGTGCAATTTCTATAGGACATCAAGCATCGAGCTAGAAAGAACACCTGTGAATCATGTCGCTTGAATTTTTTTACTTGTAAACTGTTTTCTTTATCAATGGATTAGAGGCATGGGGAAAAATTACCACCCAATCTTTGTGTTATGCAATATGTTGAAACTATTTTTGGCCAGAACACTCGAGCACTATGTTAGTAATTGTCAAAATAACTGCATAGCAAGTTGAAAAAAAAATATCTTGCGTTGTCATTAGATACTAATTAAAAACAAATCTTGTAAACCAACAAAAATTCAATATTCGTTGACAAATCACATCCATTAAGCTTATCAAGAAGTTTGTACTCTTTTTCAGTTCGGAGCACAAATAATTTGTGCCATTAGGTAAATTGAAGAGGTCAAGAATTTTTAAAAGTACGACTGACCTGATGCCTTTGGCTTATTTTGGTAAATTAAACAGGTCAAGAGTTTTTGAAACAGTAAAATTGGTGATTCAAAGCACACTTCACCAGCTCATGTGGGAACCAAAATCTTCAAAGCTTTCAGTCATCTACTTACTAGATACCAAAAAACTCAGCGGTACATAGATTACTCAAAATAATAAAGAACGAATTCGTACTGTTTAAAAAAAATATGTACGAATGTAAAGAAACTATGTACATAGTCCTAAATCTGTAAAGAATGCAAAGAAATACACAGTACGAATGTAAAGAAACTATGTACACATGTACACAGTCCTAAATTTGTACGAATTTTTATAAAAAAAAAATGCATTCAAATGCACATTTTAAAATCCCCTGTTGCTGTGGGACATAACAAATAAAAGAATAAAAAGAGAGCATATATTTGCACATATATTTTGAAATGATCTAAAAGAAAAAAACAGAACATACTTTATATTTGCACATATATTTGCAAATAGAAGAAGGAAAAAAATGGAAAAAAACTTCTAACTTAAACAAAATGAAACAGAACATATATTTGCACATATATAGTCCATAAATCTTCTAACTTAAAAAATGAAACGGAACAAATAAAAGAAGAAAAAATAGAACATATATTTTGAATGATCTAAAGTTAAAAAAAAAAACCATGTTGATGTAAGAAGTTAATTACACATCATCAGTTTGAATCATCCTTGTTTGTGGAAAAATAAGTTTAATTCTGCAATCAATACTTTATAATCTATCGTGGACCTATAATTCTGCAACTGAAGGCATTCTAGATTGCGGGCAAGTTTTAGCAGCTGATAGTGACTCATAAAGCTCTCCCAATTGTTCAGTCCTTGTACTAATGTACAATTGAAATAGCAGAGTATCCACCCTTAGAAAGCGCAGCAACTTCTTGTTCACACTTCTCATTCCATAGGTGACAGCAGGATACATATTGGTACATATAGGGAAAAAATGCATCCATTCCTTACACGCCTCTTGTATAGGGAAAAAATAATTTTTCATCAAACAAAATTGCAATATCACACAATAGGCAAAAAAATCAATAAATTGGAATGTAGAGTTAAAAAAATATTACCAACTTTGGATCTAAACAAAGTTGAATTTCACATATTGAAAATATCTAATTACGAATGAAATTTCTAGCACACAATCCAGAATCTAAATTAAAATGAAAAGAATAATCAAACAAAAAAGTTACTAAAGTATTATTAAAACTAAAATAATGCTCTAAGAGTTAATGAACCAACAAAATCTAAATTACTATAGTATTCTCATATCTTTCTTTGGGTATAAAACTGGTAATGCTAAAACAATGCCCTGACAAAGTTGAAGGTTTCGAGTTTAAGCATAATGCTAAAGCTTTAAAATTTTAGAAATTTCCTAGAACTTGAAGCTAAATTCAATTTAACCCATGAAATTAACCCATGGGTCAGAACATTACCTGACACGCTATCAAAATAGATATGTAAGAGGGGAAAAATAACTTCGAGGAATATAGATAATGGAGAGTCATTAATGTGACACATTAGGTGAAGCGAAAAAAAAATAGGCTGAGAGACAATGTAGTGTGGAGTGGCTGCCTTATGGTAACGTTAAGGATGCCAACATTGCAATGCTAAACATAGATCAACTCAGTATTTGAATTAAAAACAATACAAATAAAAGATTTGTAAAAAAATAGGCATGATGTCTACCTCTGAGAGATCACCAAACACCTTTGGTTCTAGGACCTTTGGGTCGGCATATGATCAACACTAAGAGCATGGCCCATGTGTCGACATGATATTGTTATTTCTTGGTCCAAGGCAAGTCCCGTGCTCACGACAATGTACAGCTGCACATAATTAATAAATGAACAACCATTTTAATTTCAGTGTCATACTTAAAATATATAAGGAAGTATTTTAATGTTCGGCGAGACAGGCCCTAGGTGAGAATAAATCAGAGATTTTTTTCCCCAGAGAGTTGCACCATTTTTTGTTCATTATGACCTATACAATATTCTATCTTAACTATGCACTCGCATGATAACAGTAGCACAAACTCTGAAATCAAAGACTCACAAATCATATTCTATCTTCAACAATAAACTTCAATAAGGTTAGGGTATGAATAAAAGGTATACCATAAAAGGTGGGAGATGGGAGATTCCATGATGTGAATTAGGATTGCCCTGCACAAAATGTGAGAAATAAGATATATAAACTTAAATTAGGTTTGGGTATGCAAATCAGTGTTATGCGCCTCAAACTAACCTGAAAAAAGAACATAACACAAATCAATGATATGCACTCTCTAATTGGCCTGAAAAATAAAACATAAACAACAAATAAGCAGCAAGAAATCAGTGTTATGTAAAACCCCAAAAATAAAAACAAAAAAGAGAAGGATAAATCTAAAATACCAATTTGTGGTTGAATAAAGTAGTAGCATGGGAGAGGGAAAAGGGTGTGAGCGTAGGAGGGGAGAGGGTGTCATTGTAGGAGCGTGGGAGGGGGCAGCGTGCGAGGGTAAAAGAGTGTCTAAGAAGATGAGTAAGAGGGACATGGGTGAGGTATGGTTTTGTTTTGGTTTCACACATGTTTTTACCCAATTTTTCCATGTCATATGTCTTCCATATGACATGGCACCCTTATATCGTGCCCTTGGATCGCACCACCACCGTTGTTACTATTTAAACACCCTTCTCCCATAAAATTAAAGATAAATTCAAATTAGTTAAATTTCTACCCCAAAGCTTAAGGAAAAACTGGAAATGCTTGTGATTTAGGAGGATATACACCAGAGAACTCCTATGATTTATCAACAACCATTTCCCTTATTAATCTACGTCTTATTCTATGAATCGATAAAAATGCTATTTTTAACACAACAACAAAGAAATTGTAATGAAAAATAATTAAAATATGAAGTTCTCGCTAATATTACCTTATGAATATCTCACACAGTATGGTACCAAAACTTCTGAAACAAAGGAGAAATAAATTACAACCGTTTCAGTAGGAACCAAAACTTATTAATGACAATTAAAAACTAAAATTCCAGAAAGAAGTTTGCCTCCTCTTGAGAATACAATATGTTCACTTGTTTTGAAACAACCCAAACTGCAAAGCAAAAAATTAGCATACATTTATATGGCTACATCAAATTAACAACTCAAATATTGAAATGATAACATAATTTGATTACAACATCAAAACTTACCAACTTGAGATTCATAACATCCAACATGGGCTACATCAAATTTGTTAACTCGTTACAAAAACTAAAGAAAAAGAACAAATCATCTTGATTTAGTATACCAAGTAAATAGCATTACCACAACAAAGTAGAGCTAGAGAGTGGAAAATGACAGAAAAAATTCCATAAAACATCTCAATAAATGAACTTAAATACGTATATCAAAAAACCCATATATAAGAACTATAACAACCCGATTAAAAATTGAGGCCTAATTGCGATGAAAAAAAGGTAGCTCATGGCCTAATTGAATATCAGTGGACCATTTTCAAGAACACTTTCCACTTAATTTAGGGCCAAATAACTAAATCTGCTAAAACCCTAAATATTTAGACACAATAAAAATATAAACAATAAAAATCTTTAGAACAATAAAAATGAAATGGAGTATACTTGTTTAGGGTGTTCAAGTATAATCATGTCACCTAGAAAAGAAAAAATAAATAACAAAACACAATAAATAATTACAACCCAAAAAATAAACATACATGTAAATAGATTTAAACCAAATGAACAAAATCGGAATAGATCTAATAAATAAAGACTACCTTTGAGATGAGGCTGGTGGTGAGGGAGGCAACACGGAGTTGAGGCGGGAGAGAGGAGCTCAGAGGGTGAGGGCGTGGTTTAGTTTTGTAATGGGGAAGGGCGACGTAGAGATGAGAGGGGGCGGAGATGAGGGATGCGTGAGGCAGCGGTGATGGAGATCTGAGTGGGGGTTCGCATCCATGGAGCAGGTTTGGAACATCGTGTGCTAGGGTTTTTGTTGATTGTGTGTGGAAAGCGAAATAAGGGTTTGATTTGGGAACGAGATACCCACCGAGGGTTTTGCTTGCGAGAATGGAGTATTTTTAATCTTAGCCCTTGAATTCTACACGTGGCAAAATATATACCCTTTGATTACCTAGATAAGATGAGATAAGATGTTACTATTCATAAGAGCATTGTCCCATATTATATAGATATTTGATTGGGGGATTTGAGCATGTAAGAACCTATTCCCATGAGTTTGTGCTTTTATTGAAAAAATAAGTATGCACGTGAAATGGTTATAGGGAGAACTATTTTTTGCATGAAAGGTCACCATTGGCAAGAGCTTAAAAAATTGAGAGGCCAAAGAAAAAAAAATAGTGTCAAGGCCAGATTTTATGTCATTTATTCTTCAATTAAGTTGTTACCTTCAAAACATGAGAGTGAAAAAAATTATATATCCATGGGTGTCATAAGTTGAATATCCATGGGTTTGCACAAATGAATCTCAGTTATTTCATATTTGTCTATATTGATTTGAGAATCATCAATATTTTTTAGGCTAGTGTGCAGTGTGCTTATTTGTCCATTTAAGAGTTCATTTTATCTATCACTATAAAGCTAGATCATTGTTTGATTAATTTAATGCAATCAAGTAGAACTTCTTGAACATTTTTTGAGTGATTAGGTCATAATTCATTTGTTTTCAGTTCATAAGCTGTTCACCCCATCCCACATGTTTAGATGCATCAATATTGTGCTAGTGTGTAACGCTTATGTGTTTTGTGTTGTTTTGTGAGTTTTTTATACCTATAAATATATGTGTGCATGTATGTCATTTTTATATTTTGCGTATTTATATATATGGTATCGTCTATTTTGAGTCTTTTTGTTCGAATTTAATCCATGTTTTCTTGTTCTTTATCTTTGACTCATATTGTCAAACAATATGATCATATTATGTATTCAATTTGGTATCATTTGTTTCATTAATATTAATATTGATTGATCATTATTTGGATTATTTGAACTTGTGTTGCCATGTTGTGTGTGTTGCATTTTACGCCATTGCATGATATTATTCTTTCCTCTATATTTCCAATTGATATCACATGTTCTCACTTTTAAGGGAGATATGGTTTACGAGGGAGAAATAGTTTATTATGCATTCTTTCTTTGTCTATTCCTAAACAAAAAGGGGGAAGAAATGGTTTTTTCACTTTAGCATTAAGAGGATAATGTTATCTTGGAGGAGAAGTCTTATCTAGTAGGGGATCATGAGACGTATGGGAGTTTTATTCTTTCACAAATTGTATATATTGTTATATTATCTTTGCATTTAAAGGTGTGTTTAAGTGTGTCAGTTTGCAAATTGCGTTAAATTTTTCAAGCAAGCAAGGCTACTCAAGTTTATGAGTCAGTCGAGTTGTACTTTTTCCTTTTGAAGTTGAGGATTGAGTCTTTTAGATGATCTTAATGGTTCATATGACTTTTTATTTTTAGTTTTGTTAATGAATAGTCAAAGTGGGATATTTGTAAGGTCAAGTTTCCAAAAAGTCAATTTGTAAGTAGTGGATTAATTATGGACAAAATATTTGGTGTCATAAGTTAGGGTTGGTGTTTCTCTTTAAGCCTCTGCTGTATTTGTTTGAAGACGTAATTTCCAAGATATTATGTTAATCATCATGGTAAGTTTCGTGTTGAGTTTTCATCTTCATGTTCCAAGGATCTCTCAAGTATGAATACATATATTTGGATCCTTGGAACTTAATATTTGGGAGTTGGCTTTTTATAAAATTGTTTTACAGTGATTTTATCTCTTTTAGTACTTTTTAGAAGAATTTTTTTTTATTTCTCGAGAGGATGTTCGAATGACTTGGTATGTGATTCGAACGAGATACCTTATCTCGTTAGAACAGGGTTCCAATGAACTTCGAACGAGCGATTTCTTATTTTTTCTAGAATCTCATTGGAAGACTTGTTTGGATCTACTTTGAACGAGATGAGGTACTTTGCTCGACCGTGATGTACCATGTTTGAACAAGCCCATAAGTTTTTGTAAAATTCAAGATTTTTCAAACTCATTTTCATCCTTATCTCGATTTTAGAAAATCTCCTATAAATAGGAGTGCGCAAAAACATTGTATTAAAAGACAAATTCTTATATTTTGAGCTACCAAACTCTACGAAAAAGATCTCTTCTTTTACCTAAACATTATGTTTACACCCAAATAGTTTTAGATCTAAGATTCATTATATTATGCTTTGAGATTTAGTTCGTGGGCACTAAAGCTTATTCTCCCATCATCTTTGATAGAAAAAAGCTCCGTGCAATGGATTAGATGCCTGATTTGTTTACAAACAATGGACTCCATATTGTGTGATGATTGCTGAGGTATTCGGTGGATACCGAGGCATGTGTGGACTCACAAGTTATGGCAGTTGCGTGGATGGATTCCTACGTTATGGTTGTGGAGGAGAGATTGAAGATCAAAGACATGTCAAGGCTTACGAGGGCGTTGAGTCATTGTGTAAGTCATTTGTTGACTTTTATAAACCCTTTATCTAGTGAATTTGCATGGTTGGGCCGTCTGAGGTTTTCCCATTTGGATTTTCCTCGTACATCAGGTGTTGTGATTGATTTACTTTATTTTATCTTGCAATAACCTAGACAAGTGTTAGGTTAAGATAAAAATGGTTAATATGTTTCATCACAACTTATTTAGAAATAGTGATAAATTTACTTCACGCTAAATTCATTAAGTTTAATATTTAGTTTTAAAAAATTCAAATTTGGCTTTTGTTTAGACCATTCCCTATAGCAGTGCATTTTCAAATGATCTTGTGATTTTGGTTAAGTGTTCATATTCATACATATATGTTCATGAGGGAGTATGTGGAATTCACATGGAGTGTATATTCGATCCTATTGAGTTTCCTTCCCACACCCCCATAATTTATATGCATTTCAAGTTTTGTGCGAGTAATAATTTGTTATTCGATGTTGCGGCATATTTAAAATTATCAAGATGTAGGAACGATTAAACAACATTGTACTTACTTTGAATTATTATAAAGTACCTTTTTATTATAAAAGCAACTGTAATTACTATTTTGAGATGGTCTATTTTGATAAAACCCCAATTTTATAACATGATATTAGACTTAACACTGCTTTTGTTCAATAATTAGATTGGTTGTTAGGGATGAAATAGGCTCTGATACTACTTGTTAGCATAAAGAGGCTATGATACCAATTTGAGATTGTGCCCAATATTAATGAGTTAACCTATTTAATTTAATGCCTTCCAACACACAAATCCAATTTTCACCAAATTTTAATAAAATTTTAATTTCTAATTAGATTAGGTTTGCATATGATGATTATCCCAATAACAGAAAAGAAACTACGCATGCAATCACAAACAGATTTGAGGAAAAATCCTTTTTCAGGGCAGAATATTTAGTTTTGCACTTTAGATAGTTTCACAAGATATCTTACTTACAAAACTTTCTAAAGACAACAACTCAGATCCATTACAATCCACAGGTAGCAGGTATCCATCGATCCTCTAGCCTCCAACCTTTAGTCTTCAGTCATGATCCCTCCAACTTCATAAGTCAGCTGTAGAGATCATCTTTACATAATGAGTATAACTCGACTAAGGTTCAAAAGGATTCACAAAGTATATTTGGGGATGTGTTTGTGAATCAAAAGGAGTTTTAAAACCCATAAGATGAAAAAACTTTGATAAAGATATACAAATTATGTTTTTCCAAAGTCCCCCAAAAAAAGAACTCAAAACATGTATTTATAGACACGGAACAAATTTCGAGGTGGAAAATTCATTCGAACAAAAACTAAGCTCGTTCGAACGAGAAAGGCATTTCGTGTGAACGAAAACATAGTTCATTCGAATGAGACTCCAATCTCATTTGAACTAGATTCTAACGAGCTTCAAACGAAATCAAACAGAAAACCCTTGTTGGATGTTCATTCGATGTAAGATCTAACAACACTTCTAATGAAAAGCCAAAGTCGTTCAAACGAGATAGCAATCCCGTTTGAACGAGGATAAAATAAAATTAATTTAAAAATTGAGATTCAATTTTTATTAAAAAAAACATCCCAAATAAATTTTATGAATAATTTTAATCACCAATTGTTTTATACCTTTGTGGTATGTCGAGAAGTCTTGAATGTTGGAGTGATTTTGTCATGACGGTACGTGCCAGTTTGTAACGGGATACACCAAATGTGCCATGGAGCAAAAAAAATGAATAACAGGCCTAAACGAGAAGTTTTAAATGTTGGAGTTGATTTGTCATGACTGTACAAAACTATTCAAACCTAACGAAAATCCAAAGTACAAAAAATATCCCTATAAATGACAAAATTCTAATACCCTTCCCAAACCTTAGAAATGGAATGACATAGATAAATGTTGTCTTCAATCTGCACTTGATCTTCCCTTTGGTCAACTTTTTCTTTACGTTGAACAATATTATCTTCAATGGGATACCTACACACATGAAACAAAGAAAAATACCCATAAAGCATCGAGTTTGAAATAAAAACATGTTAATAAAACTCCCTTTTAATTTGTTCTCCCTCTTATGGTGTCTGAAATAGACAAAGGAGTAGAAATCAAACATAACATATTGAGAACATCACCGATAAGAAGAAGATATAATCCCAAAGATGTAGAAATGACGAATATGTAATGATATCTCAAAGGCTCCATAAACTATTTTCGAAAATTTTGAAAATTTTTCTCAAGTATAAAAGTTTACAGATATAACACACCATGCATTCGCACAAAATCTCTGAATAATGGAAGAGAAATGTATGGGTGTAAAGATATTTAATTGGTTAATCAATTTAGATAAACATATCACATAAGCACGAAGGATTCAGATACTACTAAAGAATGATCTCAATGTCTACCTTAGGTGAAAACTATTATGAACTTACGTGAAATTGATTTAAGCTATTCAACAAATCAAGACCGTAAGTGATTTTCACACCAATAGGGCCCAAAACTATGAATTTTTTTTCAAGATTTATATAGTTTGTGCAAATCCATTAAACTTCAACTTAACTCCCTCAAAATCTCACACATAGAAATAATACACTCAATTATTTTGAAGAAATTAATGCTCATTTGTAGCGAACCATCAATATTCAAAATCTAACATAACATATGCTTCCACATCCCTTCTTCCATCCGGGAAGTGTTACCGAAGCCACTTTATATATAACCCATTTCCCTTCCTATATCCAGGAAATGTATTTAAAGCAAATCCATTATTATGAACTGCTTTAATAAACGCGTTCTAAGACCGCCCGTCCGGATTTCTCCACTGTGTGCGCCCCTAAATGGCTATCATCTTCCAGGGCCTCCAAGACAACCTGGGATCCTATATCGAAAGACGTCGGGAAGCGACCATGTGCCTGCGGGATAGTCAAGACCACACCCAGAATCTCCTAACCAGCGCAGAAAATATAACAACAAACGCTCACATGGCCTATAGGACTATATCCACCCTGCATCATTAGCCAGGGGGCTTCACCATACGAACGCAACTTCCCATATGATAGCGATTTAGAGAGGTGTGTAATCCATATTTTATTAATTATGAAAAACATTTCTCTTTCCATTTTGAAAATATTCATTTATATATATTCAAAATCATTTCCATCATCATATATATATATATATATATATATATATATATACCTAAAACACACAGTATATACATATCCTATATATTCTTCCTAGAATATATATAAACGGCCTTAGTGGCCTATAGCATCTAGCGATGACTAAATATCCCAAAGATTCCCTCCAGGAATCATAATCATGCATTCATAGTTGCATGATTCTAAGTCCAAAGTATTTCTTACTTTAATAATCACTATATACTTCAATCATATTCTAAGGATTTATTGGATATCTCCAATGATACAATTCTCCTCAAAGTGAAGTATATATATATATATATATATATATATATACCCCCAAATTATCCTAATTGTCTCCTAGGATATACTTAATGATAATCGATATAATTATGCCTTCTATAAGCATAATTATATAGGCTTATATGCCTACGAGAATTATCCTCATGGTTTCTCTCATCCGAACAACCTTAAACTTAATGGGTTAAGGATTTCATTTCCTTAAACCCCAAGACTATACCTAGTCCAAATAATCTTTTAGAAGTCCCCAATTAAAGTTAGGAACCCTAATCCATCAATTTCTACAATTATTCTATTTTCCTCGAAAATATAGATTAAGGGTTATATACTTAAAACCCTAACTTTACCCTCCTCAATTATCTTAATTTATGGACCCTGAAGTCCTAAAACGTCCCTTAGGTTATTACCTAATTATCCTCAAAGCAAGATGAAATGGAATCTATCCCTTCCAAATCACCCTAAAGAAATTGTCCCTTTTCAGCAGAGGTCGATCGATCGACCCATGGCCTTCGATCGATCGAAGGCTTCGATCGATCGATCCCCGAGGCTCGATCGATCGATCAAGTCGGGCAGCTTCTTCTCCGAGAAGCTGTTTCGGCCATGGAAGCTTCCCCCAAGCTTCCATCTCTCCACCCAACGGCCTACAACTTCTACCAACAACAAATACACTTATAATACGGGTCCTAAACATCCCAGGACCCGGAATCACCCAATATATTTGGTTAATTACTAAAATCTCCAATTTACCAATTTTAGGGGTTTATTCGTTTTATCTCCCGAAAACCCGTTTTATTCACGAATACCCAACCCAAAATCATTAGGGTATGTTATACCAACAATGATATGAGATATTTATGCTCAAAAATAAATAAAGCAAGTAAACACTTGCCTCGTGGATACAATCCGATGTCCTCGAGCCGAATCCCGCGGAGGCCGGCCGGAATCTCCCCCTTTTTCTTCTTTTCTTCCCTCTCTCTCTCTCTTCCTTCTCTTCTTTCTTCTTTCTTTCCTCTCTTCCTCTATATATAGAGAGAAAAAGGGTTTTAACCCTAAAAACCCAAAAACGACTCGTTTACCCAATTACGAGCCTATTTAACTCCAAAATTACCCGGAACTTAATTTCGATAATCGGACACTCTTTTCCGACTATCTCGGACATTCCGAGACTCGTGGAGCAGTCGAAATTTCCATCCGAGGTACTTGACCGCAAATCACTATTCTAATCCAAAATAATTAAATGCGGTGTTCTACTCAAAATCTCACCTCTTTTGTCGCTATACTCCACGGCGACACATAAATAAAATATTTCGACCTATATGGTCCCAAAATAATTGATAACACCGTTCCAAAATCATTAAATCCTCGAGGATCCCAAAGATCACTATTCGAGAAATTCTCCAAATTCCCAAATTATACTTAATTATGGGATTTAATCGTCTCCAAAAGGGCGGGTTATTACATACTCCCTCCCTTACAACAGAATTTCGTCCTCAAAATTCAGATGTAACTTACACCCTCTAACTAGGATTACTACAAATCCTAAAACCTCAAGGAAAAATACTAACCTAATGGTTCCTAACCATACACTATGCGGCTACCGCAATCATAAAGTAACTCTAATACGTCACTCAATACCCATCCTCTAAAATGCCTCTTGGCATGGATTTCAATCTTGTGTACCACTCCTATCGTAACTAGGCGGTTTATCAAACAACCTTACCAAAGGTGCCCACACACCTTTCCAACTTGTGCATATCAGCACAAATATTACGAACGTCTGACACGCATCACTCTCTCCCAGTAAGGGTCTCCTTTCCTCGGTGTAATACTCACCTATGGGTCCTCCGAACCCGCGCATTTCAATATTCCTAACCTCGGCTCTGCTAATACTAGCGAACCTATATCCTAAAAATGCTACGATCTAAGCGTTACCCTACCTACACGAAACTAATATAATCCTAAGTATGTCCCTAGTGCCCAAGGCCTCTCTCAACTCCCGACAAGTGCTTGGTTTCATGCGTGGGACGTCTCGCCAAGGCGAAATCCAAACAAGGAACCCTCCCGTTACACTACTCCCTCGCGTAGTCGGTCATTGAGATATAACGACCCAAGGTACAGAAGCGGGACGTCCTAAATCCTACTAGGCTAGCCTATGAACGCATTCCTACTATCTTATCCTTCCGCCCATACAGAAGGAAACCTAACTAATCAAGTACCCACTTTCTGTAGAAAGTGTCACGAACATGATACCCAAAATGGAGCTCCTCAAAACTTGCCTTTTCATTAAGGCCTGACTATTGTCCTCAAATCAATTTCTCTAAGTCCAACCTCACCCACCCATTTGTGGCGAAGGGACCACTTTAGTGCTTCTCCATAGCACAATATTTCCATAAGCATATTAGCATTATGTGGCACATAGCCTATAGTGGTTCATCCACACTATAAGACCGTTCCACAAGATCAACACCCTTGCATCCCATAACAGCTCCCCACTCCCGACGCCGTTAAGAGTCATGTGTGGAGTGTCTCGCAAAGCGAAATCCAAACAAGGAACCCCTCCACACATTAACCCTTGACTTCGTTGGTTGTGGAGTTCAGTCATTTCAACATGCAACCGGGATAACCCCATCCCCTAATCCAACAAAAGGTGATTGGAACTCCTATCTCTAACTAAGAGTCATACCACCCTGCGCTCGCACTCATTCCTAAGTCCTTGCGCAAACTAATACTGAGCTAAATCTTACCGCTCAACAACGATTCTGTGGGCCTTAAATTATATCTATAAGGTTGCCACATATACCATTCAAAATAAGGAAGCCTTTGCTTATCGAGGTTCCATAAATCCATAATAACAAAGGTGTACTCAACCTGTATCAAGGTGAGACACCACTATAACAACCTGTTCCCTCCAGGAACTGCGGACACGATAGACTTGCCAGCATTAGCCTGCTATCGCTCCGTTACACCATATACTGTATACGTATATATATACAAAAATATAATCACCCGCCTCTATGGCGAATGAAGGGAAATAAAATTCCGCTATTGCGGAAAACACATAGCCATACATTATAATGTTATCAAGACCGCCACAACTCAAAATACACACACGAGTCTAGGGCTAACTAATACCGCGACTTTATCTAGTCACGCCAAATATACCTCCTCGATTGAGGTAAAACTCATAACAACATCTTCGTCCTTATTCACCATCGGCCTCTGGCTAAACCATAGGCGAAAAATTTTCAAAACGGCATTCTTCTCGTCCTGATGATTCATGGGGACTCACGGTTAGAACTATCCGTAAGATCCCTTTCTAATCCTTATCTCCACGGGGAAATCCAACTTTAGTACCACACTCTACTATGGCGGCACTATGGTACTCGTAACTACTATGCTTTAGTAGTCATTGAGATAATCCTTAACAATTACCATAGAGAGAGAACCTCTACTAAGGTACTCATCCCAACCTTCTACCAGCTAAGCCTCATCTCCTGCTGCCATCCAAGCTCCGCACACGATTCTCAAACAAGCGCGCAAAAGATTTCTATAATCTCATAATATGGCAGGAGAACGAAATCTCGCAATAGAAATCAACAATCCTATTCCTGAGGCTCTATAACAAATCGAGAGCAACGCTGAAAGCGTAGTACGTCCGCACAGATTCCTAAAGACACTAGAACCTGATGCTCTGATACCATCTGTAACAACCCGCCTAATAAGATACCGGGCGATCACTCCAATATTAAATTAAAACAGGAGTTTCATATGGATCATTCTTAGCATCACTGTCGAAAATCCAATTAATTACTAATATCCTATTAGGTGGCCGTTAAAAACTTTTATCTAACTACTCTTTTTAGCGCACAAATTAAAACATTCACAATTAAATGCATAATGAACTGAAATAGAAAAGAAAGGAACTTAAAATAACCGAACACTCGGTCCAAATAATACAACCATATCGAATGCTGTACTGAAAGAATAAATAAATGCAATTGAGCCATTGGCTCGACTGTTTATACAATAACTCCTATCTAGAGTACAAGGAAAGAAACGTCTACCGATAACCTGCAAGCATCCACAGCTGCTACAGCAGACGTCTGACTCGAAAGAGTTTCCATCCAGGCGTCCCTGTGTCTGGACACCTATATATATATAGTATAGAGAAAGAAAGGAGAGTAGACAAACGGGTCAGAGCCCGAATGTTTAGAAAATATTTTGCAAGTGCATAAATGCTTTATTTTTAGAAAAATAGTCTTATCTCATATTTAAATTGGTATCGCACTCTCGTGAGATACCCCTCACCTCTCCTCTAACAGTGCACTCCTAGCGGATCCCTTTAAACCTCCTAGTCATGCTACCCTGCTAAACTAATCCAATACCCAACCACTATCTAACCTAGATAGTCAAATAGATGTACTAAGGGCTAACTTCACTTTAATCTCGACGCTATGCCATGTTCGTGCGTGGGGTGTCTCGCGAAGCGAAATCCAAACAAGGAACCCCCCCGATACACTACTATGCAGCAAGGTCGATCTTTGAGATCCGCCAGTCCCTCAGTACAGAAAGATATATATAATATATATACCATAAACATTTAATAATATAAGAGCACTAAGGATTAAACTTCTCCCCAGTCTCAACACAGTGCCATATTCGTGCGTGGGGTGTCTCGCAAAGCGAAATCCAAACAAGGAACCCCCCCGATACACTACTATGCGGCACGGTCGATCGTCGGGATTCATTAGACCCTCGGCACCCAATTTATATATACATACATACAATATACTTCCGGATAATATAAATATCTCCCGGACTGAGGATTACTTGATACATAAAGTATTTATAAATACTTATTCTTTTCATTTCAAAACTTCCATTTCCCTTCTCATATCCAGGAAATGTATTTAAAAGCCAATTCATTATCATGAATTGCTTTAATAAATCATATACCTTTTAAAAGCCAGTTTTAGTATCATAAAATGCTTTTCCTTATCAAAATATCCCATTTCCCTTTTTATACTCAGGAAATGTATTCAAAGACATTTTCATTATCATAAAAATGCTTTGATCATAACATATGCTTCCACATCCCTTCTTCCATCCGGGAAGTGTTACCGAAGCCACTTTATATATAACCCATTTCCCTTCCTATATCCAGGAAATGTATTTAAAGCAAATCCATTATTATGAACTGCTTTAATAAACGCGTTCTAAGACCGCCCGTCCGGATTTCTCCACTGTGCGCGCCCCTAAATGGCTATCATCTCCCAGGGCCTCCAAGACAACCTGGGATCCTATATCGAAAGACGTCGGGAAGCGACCATGTGCCTGCGGGATAGTCAAGACCACACCCAGAATCTCCTAACCAGCGCAGAAAATATAACAACAAACGCTCACATGGCCTATAGGACTATATCCACCCTGCATCATTAGCCAGGGGGCTTCACCATACGAACGCAACTTCCCATATGATAGCGATTTAGAGAGGTGTGTAATCCATATTTTATTAATTATGAAAAACATTTCTCTTTCCATTTTGAAAATATTCATTTATATATATTCAAAATCATTTCCATCATCATATATATATATATATATATACCTAAAACACACAGTATATACATATCCTATATATTCTTCCTAGAATACATATAAACGGCCTTAGTGGCCTATAGCATCTAGCGATGACTAAATATCCCAAAGATTCCCTCCAGGAATCATAATCATGCATTCATAGTTGCATGATTCTAAGTCCAAAGTATTTCTTACTTTAATAATCACTATATACTTCAATCCTATTCTAAGGATTTATTGGATATCTCCAATGATACAATTCTCCTCAAAGTGAAGTATATATATATATATATATATATATATACCCCCAAATTATCCTAATTGTCTCCTAGGATATACTTAATGATAATCGATATAATTATGCCTTCTATAAGCATAATTATATAGGCTTATATGCCTACGAGAATTATCCTCATGGTTTCTCTCATCCGAACAACCTTAAACTTAATGGGTTAAGGATTTCATTTCCTTAAACCCCAAGACTATACCTAGTCCAAATAATCTTTTAGAAGTCCCCAATTAAAGTTAGGAACCCTAATCCATCAATTTCTATAATTATTCTATTTTCCTCGAAAATATAGATTAAGGGTTATATACTTAAAACCCTAACTTTACCCTCCTCAATTATCTTAATTTATGGACCCTGAAGTCCTAAAACGTCCCTTAGGTTATTACCTAATTATCCTCAAAGCAAGATGAAATGGAATCTATCCCTTCCAAATCACCCTAAAGAAATTGTCCCTTTTCAGCAGAGGTCGATCGATCGACCCATGGCCTTCGATCGATCGAAGGCTTCGATCGATCGATCCCCGAGGCTCGATCGATCGATCAAGTCGGGCAACTTCTTCTCCGAGAAGCTGTTTCGGACATGGAAGCTTCCCCCAAGCTTCCATCTCTCCACCCAACGGCCTACAACTTCTACCAACAACAAATACACTTATAATACGGTTCCTAAACATCCCAGGACCCGGAATCACCCAATATATTTGGTTAATTACTAAAATCTCCAATTTACCAATTTTAGGGGTTTATTCGTTTTATCTCCCGAAAACCCGTTTTATTCACGAATACCCAACCCAAAATCATTAGGGTATGTTATACCAACAATGATATGAGATATTTCTGCTCAAAAATAAATAAAGCAAGTAAACACTTGCCTCGTGGATACAATCCGACGTCCTCGAGCCGAATCCCGCGGAGGCCGGCCGGAATCTCCCCATTTTTCTTCTTTTCTTCCCTCTCTCTCTCTCTTCCTTATCTTCTTTCTTCTTTCTTTCCTCTCTTCCTCTATATATAGAGAGAAAAAGGGTTTTAACCCTAAAAACCCAAAAACGACTCGTTTACCCAATTACGAGCCTATTTAACTCCAAAATTACCCGGAACTTAATTTCGATAATCGGACACTCTTTTCCGACTATCTCGGACATTCCGAGACTCGTGGCGTAGTCGAAATTTCCATCCGAGGTACTTGACCGCAAATCACTATTCTAATCCAAAATAATTAAATGCGGTGTTCTACTCAAAATCTCACCTCTTTTGTCGCTATACTCCACGACGACACATAAATAAAATATTTTTACCTATATGATCCCAAAATAATTGATAACACCGTTCCAAAATCATTAAATCCTCGAGGATCCCAAAGATCACTATTCGAGAAATTCTCCAAATTCCCAAATTATACTTAATTATGGGATTTAATCGTCTCCAAAAGGGCGGGTTATTACACTGACCTCAAGTCGACCATGGAAAAGTAAGAATCCCCTCTCAATTGGTCAAATAGATCATTAATCCTAGGTAATGGATACTTATTTCGTATCGTCACCTTATTCAGCTCTCTATAGTCCACGCATAACCGGAGTGAACCATCCCTCTTCTTCACAAACAACACCGGTGCACCCCACGGCGATGTACTCTGCCGAATGAAACCCTGACCCAGAAGCTGCTGAATCTGCTCTCTCAAATCACGCATCTCTGAAGGGGCCATACGGTATGGGTCTCGAGTAATAGGCCTCATCCCCGGTGCTAAATCGATTACAAATTTTATTTCCCTACTGGGTGGAGACCCTGGTATTTTCTGGAATACATACTCAAAGTCCCTCACTACTGGTATTGAGTCCAATGGAATGGCCACTTCCTATGAGGTTTCCTCCTCGATGTAATACAGGTGCATGCGTGACCCTCCCTCAGATAACGACATCTCTATCAAGAACATCTCCTGTCCTGGAATGGAGAACACGATTGTCCTCTCGTAACAATCCACCATTGCTCGATAACCTGCTAACCAATCCATACCCAAGATGACATCGTACCCCTCCATATTTAACACTAAGAGGTCCGCTGCTAAACTAAGCCTTTCATTCAAAATGTCCACCCCCCGACAAATCGAGTGAATTAATGCCCCGCTGCCTACTGGAGACTCTACACACATCCGAAGACTAGCCGCGGTCTCTAGTAACCTGGCCCGTTTAGAAAAAATAGATTTAATGAATGAATGCGATGCTCCCGTGTCAAAAAGTATACTACCCTCATGACCATGAATGAGAAACACACCCTTAACTGCTGGCGGCGCCTGCTATGCTGGAGGATTGGAAACATCCCGGACGTTATACACACACCTATAGTGCATTTTCCCCTGCTGCTGTGGGGCGGGTGGAGCTGGTGCTGCTGGCGGCATCTGCCCCTGTTGCCCCTGTTGGCCCCCTGATGATGACCTCTGCCCCTCTGCGGGCACTCCCTCTTGAAGTGACTTGGCTGGCCACAAACAAAATAGCGTTTCTGACCATCCCCCTATCGTTGGCCCTGTTGGCCTTAACGTAGTTGGCCCTGCTGGCCTCCCCCATTGTTCCCTTGGCCCTGACGGCCCTAAAGAACCTACTGCTGCTGATTCGGGCCTGGCTGCCCCTGTCAGAACCCTTGTCCTCCCGGTCGGAACCCACCAGGCCTAAATTTCTTAGCCTGATTACCCTGCTGACTGATAGTCTGCTGCTGAGTACCACTCGTGTCACCACTAGTAACTGCCTTGCCCTGCTGGCTCGGCTCCCCTACTTTCTTGCTCCCCTTCGCATGGAAGCGATGATCCTGACAATGTACAAGGGCGGCATTAACCACATCTGTATAAGTCACTAATGTCGGATTCCAAATCAAATGTTGCCTGATCCTCCAGGCTAAGACATCCATGAACCTCGACTTATTCTGCTCCTCATCGCTCACCTCATTTGGCATAAAGTTTGCCAAACGGGTGAACTCTTCCTCATAGTTTGCCACTAACCGGTCACCCTGTACTAAATCACTGAACTTCTTCCTCATCTCAGCCTCTACCACTGGTGGGAAGTATTTACGGTCGAATCGCACCCAGAGTTATGCTATTGTCATCAAATCCCGCTCCTCAATGGTGGTAACTGACTCCCACCACTGTAAGGCTTCCCCCGACAGATGAAAGGTAGCAAGCATCTATTTCTGCACATCGGTACACTCCAGCATGCACAGATGGTACTGAATGTTCTTCTTCTAGTCACAAGACTCTACTACATCGGTACTACCCCGAAACTCAGGTGGGTGACACTTCTGAAAGGTCTCCCTAACTCGCTGCCAAGACGGTGGCCCCACTGGAGCCTGAACTGCTGGTGCCACTGGGGGCGGTGCCTGGGGCTGTGGAAAATGATCTCCCATAGCTTGCATTGCTGTCTCGACCGCCTGGGCCACTATCACTGCCACCTGAGTAGTGGAGATTAACTCGGGTGGTGGTGGTGGTGGTGGTGGCAGTACTTGTGGCTCCTGATGAGCCTCCCTGAGCTCATCTCTAGCCTCAGCCCTCTCTGCTCTTTGCCTCTTTGGTGGAATCTGAAAATATATTGAATTATATAAGTACACAATTTATACAAAAACCAATAGCAGAAAGATATTATTTCTCACAAGCGAAAATGAATCAACAGTCCTAATAATAGGGCTCTATAACAACCGAACGCTACGATGAAACGTAGTAAGCCACACAGATCCTAAGGACACTAGAACCTGATGCTATGATACCATCTGTGA
Source organism: Sambucus nigra (assembly GCA_949130495.1). NCBI lineage: Eukaryota > Viridiplantae > Streptophyta > Magnoliopsida > Dipsacales > Adoxaceae > Sambucus > Sambucus nigra. Next base: position 203,637,691 of record OX422216.1, read on the forward strand.
CACCCCGCCTAATTAAGACCAGGTGATCAGTCATAAATTAAGTTAGAACAGGTTTCTCAGTTGGTTCATTCTTAGCATCACTGTCACCTTTTTAATTACTAACCACCTAAGTGAGAAATAGACTGGTGCCAAGTTTTATCTTCCATTAATTTAAATGAAAATCTCATGCGGAAATAAAATAATATAACAATCACAGTTAACTGAAACAACCGTTCACAACTAATTAACTGACCGAATAAACCATCGGTTCAAAAATCCAACAAAAGTAAAGACAATAAACAAAACCCAACAGGTCTGACAATTAATAATTAATCTTTGAGAAACATGCTCTAATAACTGATAAGAAGTCTCTATACTAGGTATGAACGAATGAGGCGTCTATCAAACTCCTGCAGTATCCACATATACCGCAGGAATGGATCCCTGAAATTGAGTCAAGCCTGGCGTCCCTGTGGATGGACACCTAAAAGGTTTTTAAAAGTTTTTATAGCAAGGGTTAGTACCCAAAACATTTGAAAATCATTTAGCAAATGATTAACTTGCAGTAATAAATAAATATTCACGCTCTCCATATTTTAGTTAGTGCTGCACTCTCTTGAGGACTTCCTCACCCCTCCTCTAATGTGCATTACGAACGCCTTAATTAATTCACCTAGTTATTTCTCTCATTACTAGATAATTATTAAAACCTCCTTGCACCCATCCTACTCTAACCGAGTGTGCCATGATTATGATTTTTAAGTTATTAGCAACATCAACTTAATTAATCATTTCCCTTTTTAAATTCATATAACTCCCACACTTGTTATACATATAATACAACTCATGCTTTGTATTAATTAGCCCGTATTTAATTAATTACCTAATTATATACTTATAGTCATATTACAACATTCACAAACATACTGGAATACATTTAATAATAGCATCCACCCGAGTAAAGACTCACAGGATATTTAAATTCTCTAAAGTGCTATCCCACTAGGTATATTCACATAACCTAGTTACCCCAAGTCAGAATTGCTCACTAACTTGGTTAATACATACAATTGGAGGCAGTCATATTCCTTCCCTGAAAGTGAGATGCCCCTCACCCATATAATGGACGCTATGAGCTGGGAATATACTCACCCTACTCCTCAAGCTAGGGGATTCATCCACTATGCGCAACCTCGACCTATAGCACTAGAGTATATAATAATAATATATAACCACTGATATTAATGTACACACCATATATATATACTATCACACACCGCATATATATAAATATAAACATCCCGGCTACACTATGTACTAAGTCCGTGACGCAAGCCTATTCAAATTATTATGAGTTTATGGTCAAAATCTAATTATTAATTAATTTGCACATTAATTACTTTTGGTGTCGCCCCAACCAATATATTCGGACTTACTCTCGTGGCCCAAAATAAAAACAACACCCGAGTCTAAATTCCCGACTCTAAATTATTTAGCTTTCACCTAAATAAATTTAACGTCTTGGTATCGCTCAACCAATAACCCCGGACTTACCCACTAAATCCATCTATAACCATTTTTGAAATATTATTGTCACAATTTAATCATAATGTGCCACACCTAAATTTCTCCCAACTCCCAGTTAATTTCCCTCACAATTAATTAGTTTGTAACTCCATATATTTTTCTCATTTCATAAGACATGGTAAAAGATTTAACTTAATTTTCCCTTATGTAAACAAACTGGCCGAACTGCCAGAAATTTCTCACCTTCGATCGATCGACCCCCGACCCTCGATCGATCGATCGAATAGGTCATCATCTTCTCAGAGTGGTCTATTTCAGCCATGGACGAAAATCTAAAAACCCTAACTCCTTTTATCAGTAAAACCAATCCTTCTCATCAATAACACATATCAAAAACCTTATAAGGGACCCTCATACTGTCCACAAACATCATTAAATTGTCCGTTCTCTACTATTTTCGTAATTTGGGGAAAAATCCAATTTTAACCCTTAACCCATTTAAACATCAGATCTCAGCCTCAAATTCGTTTCTAGTTCCTCTGGATTACATCCTACTGTAACACCCCGTATTTTCATGCATTAAATATTTAATTAATTCGGGAATTGAAAATTACTTGTGAGTCGTAATTTTAATTGAATTAATTAGGAAAATTTTATTTAAACATTAATCGGGAAGTGAATGATTAATATTTAAGGAAAAATTATTTACTAAGTGAATAGTAATATTATAATTATGTCATTTCGAGTATTAATGACAAGGTATGCACTTATCTCAACCGGGAGTCGGTGTTGACTAAAAAGGGGTGGGGGGATAAGTATTTTTATAAATTAATTCGGATGCCAATTCTGGGGGTACAGTTGAGTCCGGATGGGCCGAGATAGTCGAAAAAGTGTACCCGGGGGTAGTAAACGGGTCACGGGGTGTTTTTAGACATAGCCGGGCCCACACGGGGGCATTTGGGTCACTTGGGCTTGGCCCATTAGGTAAAAAACGGGAGTTGAGTTAATTATTAAATTAGAAGAAATAAGAAAATGGCTGAGGGGAATTTAAAAAAGGGCTAAGTGTGTTAAGGAACCCTAATAGCACTTAAAGGCAGTTTTGGGGATCACTAGAGAGCCAACAAGGGTCATCTTTAACCTTGGAATTCATCTCCAAATCAGACACTACGAAACCGAAGGCAAGTGGATAACTTGAAATAGTATTGAATCTGTTTTTCAATTCATATTCATGTGATGTGACTGATTAAAATTCGTTTTGGGTATTCATGGCATAAACATGAGGTTGTTGAAAATAATAATCTGATTTACGAATTTGAATGAGGATTCATGTAAAAATTATGATATTATAAACTGATACATATCTAGTAGGATGATATCTGTATAATTAGAAACGAATTTGGTGAAGGAATTTGGGGTGTAAATGGGTAAAGGGTTAAAGATGAATTTTTCCCCAAATTCAGAAATTGTAGTTAATGGACGAATTAATAATGTTGGTGGACATTCTGGAGGTTCCTAATAAGGTTCCTAACATGTATTAATGTTAAGAGGGCTTAAGGTTGCTGGTAGAGAAAACTAGGGTTTGAGAAAATTTGTCCATGGCTGAATCTGTCTTCGCGAAGAAAACGAAGACCTGCTCGATCGATTGATCGAAGGTCTGGGGTCGATCGATCGATGGTCGGCAGATTCTGGCAGTTCACCCAGTTTTCCTTTATATGGAGATAAATTTAATTTAATATTTTTCCATGTCTTAAATTTGATGAGTACTTAATACATGGTTTTAAAAATCTAATTAATAGTGAATAAAATTAATTAGGAGTTAAAGACGACATAGTGTGACATCATAATTTAAAAAAAAGGTTTTGGATAAATTAGGTGTGACACACTAAGATTGAATTATGGGAAGTTTGTTCGAAAGAATTAATTATGGATTTAGTGAACAAGTTTAACAGTTGAGAAATACCGAGATATAAATTTTATTTAGGCATAGGCTAGATAATTTAGAGTCGGGGATTGAGACTCGGGTAATGTTAATTCGGGCCACGAAAGTAAGTCCGGATATATTGGATAGGGTGATACCAAAAGAAATTAATGTGAGAATTAATTAATACTTCGAGTTGGGCCACAAACTCATTATATAATGGAATGGGCTTGTGTCACGGACAGTACACGGTATAGCCGGGATATTTTTATATTTATATATATATATATATATATATATACAGTGTGCGATAGTATATGTATGTATATGGGTGTGCTATAATATCAGTGATAGATATTATTATTATTATTATTATTATTATTATTATTATTATCATTATTATTATTATTATTATTATTATTATTATTATTATTATTATATTCTCTAGTGCTATAGGGGGAGGTTGCGCGTAGTGGATGAATCCCCTAGCTTGAGGAGTAGGGTGAGTATAATCCCAGGTCATAGCGTCCGTTATATGGGTGAGGGGCATCTCACTTTCAAGAAAGGAATATGACCGCCTCCAATATTTATGGAATAACCAAGTTAGGAAGAAATTCTAACTTGGGGTAACTAGGTCCGGTGAACATACCTAGTGGGATAGCCTTTAGAGGAATTTTACCCGGTGAGACTTTACTCGGGAAAAAAAATACTATTATTAAATGTTATATTAGTATGATTGTGAATCCTGTAATGTGACTGAGTATATAATTAGGTAAATAATTATATACGGGCTAATTAATAGAAAGCATGAGTTGTATTATATGTATAACAGATGTGAAAGTTATATGAAAATAAAAAGGGAAATGATTTTGATTAAGTTAATGACGAGAATAACTTATAAATAATAATTAAGGTATACTCGGTTAGAGTAGGGTGTTTACAAAAGGCTTTAAAATTTTCTAGTCATAAGATGAACAACTAGGTGAATTTATTTAAGGCGTTAGTAGTGCACATTAGAGGAGGGGTGAGGATGTCCTCAAGGGAGTACGGCACTAACTAAAATATGGAGAGCATGCATATTTATTTATTACTGCAGGTTAATCATTTGTTAAATGTTTTTCAAATGTTTTTGGGTACTAACCCTTGCTATAAATTTTTTAAAAACCTTTTAGGTGTCCAGCCACAGGGACGCCAGGCTTGACGCTGTTCCAGGAAACCCGTTGCTGCAGCATATGTGGATGTTGCGGGAATTTTGATAGACGCCTCCTTCTTTCATTATAGTGTAGAGACTTTTATCAGTTATTTCGAGCATGTAGCTCACAGTTCACTTAGTTACTGTCAGACTTGTTGAGATTTATTACTTGTCTTTACTTTATATTTGTTGAATTTTGGGACCGATGGTTTATTCGGTTAGGTATTTTATTTGTGGATGGTTATTGCAATTAACTATGATTGTGTATTTATTTATGTTCCACATGAGTTTCATTTAATTAATTGAAAGATAAAAATTGGCACCAGTCTACTTTTCTCACTTAGGTGGTTAGTAATTAAAAAGATGACAGTGATGCTAAGAATGGACCAACTGAGAAACCTGTTCTAACTTGATTTAGGACTGATCACCCGGGATTAATTAGGAGGGGTGTCATACCTACCAGATATATTTATACTATTCTCAAATTATGCATGAATTTCTACACAATTCAGAAATCAGAATATTGGTTTACAAAAAAAAAACATGTTTATACCCTTTAAATCCCAAAACGAATTTATTTGATTTCACACATCACATGAATATGAATTGAAATACAATTTAAATGCTACATCAAGTTAACCACTTGCCTTAGGGTTCGTAGAGTCTGATTTTGGAGTTGTGAATGCCCAAGGTTGAAGATGACCCCTTTGTTTTGGCTCTCCTTTGATCCCCAAATTTGCCTTTAACTGCTATTAGGGTTTCCTAATCCACTAAGTCTTTTTCTAAACTCAATTTTGCCGTTCCCTTATTTCTTATAATTGCTTAATTAGGCTAAATCCCGTTTTTTGCCTAATGGGCCAAGCCCAAGTGACCCAAATGTCCCCGTGTGGGCCTGGCTATGCCTAAAAATGTTCCGTGACACGTTTACTATCCCCGAGTACACTTTTCTGACTATCTCGACCCATTCGGACTCAACCGTACACTCAGAATTTGCATCCGAATTAATTTATAAAAATCCTTATCTCACACCCAATTTAGTCTATACCGACTCCCGGCTGAGATAAGTGCATACCCCGTCATTAATACCCAAAATGATGTAAATAAATTATTACTATTCACTTAGTAAATAAATTTCCCTAAATATTAACCATTCAGTCCCCGATTAATATTTAAATATAGATTGCCATAATTAATTCAATTAAAATTATGACACACAAGTAATTTTGAATTCCCGAATTAATTAAATATTAAAAGCACAAAAATATGGGGTGTTACAAACACTATGATCTACATGTGACATGTAAGTGTAATGCTCAAATAAGCACGTGCTCATGTGCACTAAAGGAGACAAGGAGTCAAACATGTAGCAAGTTATCACCAAATCACAATTACTCCACAGATTATAAAGAACATATATGAAATGATGTCACATCTCCAAACACTACAAAACAGTCACGTGCATATGGAATGAATGGGTGACTCGAACATCTTTAATGTTTATCCATATAAGGTGAAAAAAGGCAAAACTCTTTTTTTATTTTTCAAAAATTTTATCAAAATAATATGTTTTGCCTTTTTCACTTTTTCTCAAAAGAAATCGAAAATCTTTTTGTACTTTTCAAAAATTTTCAAGGAAAACAAAACTCTTTTAGATTTTTCAAAAAAATATATCAAAATGAAAAATGTAATTACAATGATAGTACACACTAGTAATAGCGATAAAAGATTTGAGCATGAAAATAAACCTATTCTAAAAATAACTCTCAACCTCAATCATTAGGCCAAGAGGAGCTGTCAAAAGGAAATGACATCCTGAGAAATTTATCCATCAAATTTTGTGAAGTGTTGACTAAATCCTCTAATTACTCTAAAATAAACTCTCAAAATCTCTCAAGTGATGTGTGAGAGCATGCGTAGTAACACATGTGGGAGTGCATGCGGGAACTCCTGTATGAGCAGACCGGGGAACATACCTATGAGACACTCTCCCTAACTTAAATAATACTCTCTAAGGTGAACTCTTTGTTTGCAATAGGAATAAATTTACACGGGATTGGATCCACCTCTCTTAAAACGTCTAGGTCGAGCTCTTCTTAGTGGGTTAGGTTGAGGGGAATTAGGATCTAACACAAATTGGAGAACCGGATCGGTTGTGGCAGTAAAGTGGATTCACTTTCATTAACTATTCCTTGCCTCTTGACGTTACGAAATGCGGGACCGAGGAGCATGTTTTCAACCTTCTTAGATGTGTCCTCTGAAGTGACCTTGACCTCCCGGGCACGTTCAAGATCACTCTAGAGTTGGGATACATGGTCTTTAAGTTTCTCGTAAGTCTCCAATGAATATTGAAGATCTCTCATAAGACTAGCCACGGTGTTTGTCAAATCGGTATTTTTTTCGGCCTAAAACGATCAACTTGTCACATAAGGAAATCTTCACCTTCTTGAGTTGACTCATTGATGCCTCACAGTCTCTTAAACTTTGACCTCTCTCTCTAAATCTAATACCCAAAGAGACCAAACCTTATTAACCTTTTTCGTTTTCAAAGTCTCTGTGTAAAGAGCCCAAAATGCCTTTTGGAGACCACTTTCTCCCTCACTCAAAATCTCGTCCTCACTCTCACTATATCCTGAATGATTCGAAAAATCATCGAGGCTTTTACGCTTAGATATGTCTTTAATCGCATGGAAAAAACTAGAAGTGCTAACGTGACTAGCCATGAATGCAACACACGGTTCATGTGGTGATTTCCCCCTGAATCAACCGAATCGAAGTCACTATCGCTAAGAGTGGCTTTATTCGCAACTTTCTTACCCTTTCTCTTAATCCGAGTAGGACATTCATATGCCTTGTTCCCTTTACCTTCACATTCATAACCCCTTATCACTTACTCTTCCTCACCCCTACTCGTTCCCTCATTCTTATTCTTATTTTTCTCAAAAATCTTTTCTTTGGAAGAATCTTCTTTAGAAAATTTGAGAAACATTTTGATTTTTTTTTCAAAAATGTCCAAGTCATCAAAATCAAAATCATCCTCGGATTCACACTCACACACTTTCTCCTTTTTATTTTTCTTAGTTTGAGTCTTTACAACAATCCCTATATCTTTAGGTTTAATAGTTTTAGGGAACATATCAATCTTTTATGTTTGAAGATCTCCTAGGATGGTGACCTTAGGAATAGATAGGGAAGGGTGTGACCTTAAAATATTTCCAACAACTTTCATCTCCATAATCTTCTCACCCAAATTAAAACTAAATTAACTATGTCCAACAAATGTGCATCAAAATCATCAAAAGACTCGAACTCGAACACTAGCATGGTAATAGTCTCATATTGGGTGGTCAAAGTTTGAACCTTAGATTCTTTTATTGCATTGGTACCCTTGTGTATGAGCTGTAGGGTATCTCAAGCTTCTTTACACGTAGTACACATCATGATGCGGCGAAACTCATCTAGGGTGACGTCTCTCCGGATGGCACTCAAATCGCGAGTGTTAAAATTACTCCACTTAAACTCATCATCTGTCCACGAAGAAATAGGTTTGGAACTGACAACATTATCAACAGTGACAGTGGGTTGTGTCCACCCTATTTTACAAACTAGCCAAACATGTTCCTCAATGACTTTTAGGGTTGACCTCATCCTAGCATTCCAATATGCATAGTTGGAAGCATAACAAATGGACAGTCGATTATACAAATTATCCATTAAAATCCGGCCTTTTTCAAGATCATCAATTTTAAAAAAACTGATATTAAACGAAAATTTTGCAAAAAAATATCACACGATAATTTGGTATAACATGCTTTGATACCAGTTGTTAGGCTGAATTTGGCTCTGATACCACTTGTTAGCATAAAGAGGCTCTGATACCAATTTGAGACTGTGCCCAATCTTAATGAATTGACTTATTTAATTTAATTCCTTCAAAAACACAAATCCAATCTTTACCAAATTCTATTCATATTTTAATTTCTTATTAAATTAGGTTTGCATATGATGATCATCCTAATAAAAAAAAAGAAACTATGCATGCAATCGAAAAAAATTGAGGAAAAATCCCTATTGAGGGAAAAATCTTTATTTTTGACTATCGATAGTTTTACAAGACAACTTACTTACAAAACATTCTAAATACAACCACTCAGATCTAGAACAGTCCAAAGGGGCATTTATCATCCTTCAGCCTTCAGCTATCATCCATGATCCCTCCAGGTTCACAAGTCAATTGTAGAGATAATCTCTCCATAATGAGTATAACTCAACTAAGGTTAAAAAAGATTCACATAGTATATTTGGAGATGTGCTTGTGAATAAAAAGGAGTTTTAAAACTCACAAGATGGAAAAAATTTACTAAAGATATTCTGATTACGTTATTTCAAAAGTCCCATGAAAAAAGAACTCAAAACATGTATTTATAAACACAACACAAATTTGACAAACTTTTTGAAAACTTTTACAAAAAGGGGCAAGTGATCAAAATCAAAATCAACCTCAGATTCAGATCACAAACTTTCGCCTCCTTCTTTTTCTTAGTTTTAGTCTTCAAAGCAATCCCTATATCCTTATGTTTAAGAGTTTTAAGGAACATATCAATATCATATATTTAAAGATCTCCTACAAGTTCTTTTAACCTAAGAGTGTCTAGGATCCCTAACAAATTTAGTACGGTCACTTGAGGAATAAAGCGTGTAGGGATTGACCTCAAAATCTTTTTCATAACACCCATCTCCGAAATCTTTTCACCCAAATTAAAACTATAATTAACTATGTCCGATAAATGCACATAAAACTTATCAAAAGACTCGGACTCTATCATGGTAATGGTCTAAAATTTGGTGTTCTAATTTTGAAGATAAGAAGTTTTATAGCATTGGAACCCTCGTGTGTGGGATGGAAGGTATCTCAAGCTTCTTGAGATGTAGTGCACGTCACGATGCAGCGGAACTCGTCGAGATGACGTCTCCCAAGATGGCACTCAAACCGCGAGTGTTAAAATTACTCCACTTAAACTCATTATCTGTTCATGCAGAAATAGGTTTGGAACTGACGACATTATCAATGGTGACAGTGGTTGGTATCCACCCTCTTTCACAAACTATACAAAAACATTCATCAATGGCTTTTAGGGTTGACCTCATTCTAGATTTCCAATATGCATAGTTGGAAGCATAAAAAATGGGCAATCGATTATATAATTTATCGATTAAAATTCGTCGTTTTTTAAGATTATCAAATTTAAAAAATATCGATATCAAAGGAAAATTTTGCGAAAAAAGATCACACGATAATTTGGTATAACCTGCTCTAATACCACTTGTTAGGGATGAAATAGGCTCTGATATAACTTGTTAGCATAAAGAGGCTCTGATACCAATTTCAGATTGTGCCCAGTCTTAATGAATGAACTTATTTAATTTACTTCCTTCAAATACACAAATCCAAGTTTTACCAAATTTTAATCAAATTTTAATTTCTGATTAAATTAGGTTTTCATATGATGATCATCCCAATCACGATAAATATGCTACGCAATCATTCACAAACATATTTGAGGAAAAATCCCTTTTCAGGGCAAAATCTTTATTTTTGCACTTTAGATAGTTTTACAAGATAGATTACTTACAAAATTTCTAAAGACAACAACTCAGATCTAGAACAGTCCACATCTGGCAGTTAACCATCGGTATCCATCGATTAGCCTTTAATCTTCAGTCTTCAATTATGATCCCTCCGACTTCACAAGCAAGTCATATTGATGATCTCTCCATAATGTGTATAACTCAACTAGGGTTAAAAAATATTCACAAAGTATATTTGGGGATGTTTTTGTGAATCAAAACGAGTTTTAAAACCCATAAGATGGAAAAACTTTGGTAAAGATATTCTGATTACGTTTTTTCCAAAGTCCCACGAAAAAAGAACTCAAAACTTGTATTTATAGACACAGTACAAATTTCGAGGCGGAAAATTCGTTCGAATGAGAAAGGCATTTTGTTTAAATAAAAACAGAGTGCATTCGAACAAGACTCCAATCTCATTTGAACTATATTCTAACTAGCTATAAATGAATTTAAACAGAAGACCGTCTTTGGATTTTTGGCCGATGTAAGTTCTAACGACACTTCTAACGAAAAGACAAAGTTGTTAGAAAGGGCTAACAATCTCATTTAAACAGGGTTAAAAAAATTAAATTTAAAAATCGATCCTCGATTTTTATAAAAAATAAACATCCCAAATAAATTTTATGAATAATTTTAAACACCAATTGTTTTCTACCATTTTGGGATGTAGGTAAGTCTTGAATGTTGGAGTCGGATTGTCATAACGGTATGCGACGATTTGTAACGGGATACGCCAAATGTGCCATGGAGAAAATAAATGAATAATAAGCCTAAGCTAAACTATTTGCCCTTACAAATCTATCTCTTTATCTATTCTGGTACAAAACTATACAACCCTAATGAAAATCCAAATTACAAAAAATATCCCTATAAATGACAAAATTCTAATACCCTTCCCTAACCCTAGAAATGGAACGACATAGATAAACCTTGTCTTTAATCTCCAGTTAATCTTCCCTTTGGTCAACTTTGTCTTTATGTAGTGAAATATGATCTTCAATTGGATACCTACACACATGAAACAAGGAAAAATACCCATGAGGCATCAAGTTTGAAATAAAAACAGGTAAATCTAACTCCCCCTTAATTTGTTCTCGCTCTTATAGTTTCTGAAATAGATAAAGGAGTAGAAACCAAACATGACATATAGATAACATCACAGATAAGAAGAAGATAGCATCATAAAGACATAGAAATAACAAATAGGTAATGATAATATCAAAGTCTCTATAAATTATTTTTGAAACTTTTCAACATTTTTCTCAAGTATAAAAGTTTACAAATATAACACGTCATGAATTAACACAAAATTATCCTAATCATGCAAGCGAAATGTATGGGTGCGAACATATTCCACATGTTGATCAACATAGACAAACATAACGCATGTGCAGGAAGGACTGAGATACTACTAAAGAATGATCTCAATGTCTACCTTAGGTGTAAAATATTATGAACTCATGTGAAATTAATTTAAGTTAATCAATAAATCAAGGCCGTAAGTGATTTTCACACCAATAACACCCAAAAAATATTATGAACTTGAGATTTATATAGTTTGTGCAAATCCATTGATCTTCGACTTAACACCATCAAAAACTCACATATACCAATAATACTCTCAACTGTTTTGAAGAAATTAATGCTCATTTGTAGCAGAGCATCAATATTCTAAATTTGCCCTTATTCTTTTTGGCTCTTTTCGTTGCAAATGGTGGATTTTCATGTAAAGACTTTGTCTTATGTAGACCCTTTTCATTGCTTAATATTAAACGAGTTTTCTAAAAAATGATTGGAAATCGGGAAATGGTTCTTACATGCACATCTTTTTATCTCATTTTTTGCATTTGGTTCGTCTTAAAGAAAAATTGATATGAATACACTATGATCGACATGTGATAGGTAAGTGAAATACTCAAATAATCTCGTGCTTGTGTGAATTAAGGGAAACAAGGAGTCAAACATGAGTTATCATCAAATCACAATAACTCCACACATTATAAAGCATCTCAAAACACCACAAAATAGTCACATGGATATGAAACGAATGGGTGACTCGAACATCTTTAATGTTCATCCATATAATGTGAAAAAATATAAAAAACTCTTTTTGTCTTTTTTTAAAATTTTATCAGAATAAAATCTTTTTACCTTTTTCACTTTCTCTTAAAAGAAACCAAAAATCTTTGTACTTTTTCAAAAAAATTCAAAAAAAACATAACTCTTTTTAGATTTTTCAAAAAATATATCAAAATGAAAAATGTAAATATAATGATAGTACACTCTAGCAATGGGGGTATAAGATATGAGCAAGAAAATCACCATATTCTCGAAATAACTCTCAACCTCAATCATTAGGTCCGGAGGAGCTCTCAAAAGGAGATGACATCCTATGAAATTCCTCCATCAAATTTTGAGAAGTCTTGATTAAATACTATACTTTCTCTCTAAAAATCTCAAAATATCTCAAGTGATGTGCGAGAGCATGTTAATAACATGTGTGGGAGTATGTGTGAGAACTCATGTAGGAGCAGACTGGGGAACAACATATGAGACATCTCCCTAGCTTTAAACAATGCTCTCTAAGGTGATTTCTTTGTTTGTAATGGGAATAAATATACACGGGCTTAGGTCCACCTCTCTTAAAACTTCTAGGTATAGATCCATAACGATCCAACACAAACTCGAGAATCAACTCTGGTGCGTCATGGGAAGTGGATGCATTGTCATTACATATTCCTTACCTCTCGATGTTAACTAATGCGGGACCTAAGAGCATCTTTATAACCTTCTTAAATGTATCCTAAAAAGTGACCTTGACCTCTCAAGCGCATTTGAGATCACTCTCGAGTTGGGATACATGGGCTTTAAATTTCTCACGAGTCTCCCATGAATATTTAAGATCTCTCAGAAGACTAGCCACGATTTTTGTCAAATCGGTCTTTTCTCGGAGTAAAACGATCAACTGCACACATAAAGAAATCTTCACCTTCTTGAGTTGACTCATCGACACATCACACTCTCTTAAAACTTTAACCTCTCTCTCTAAATCTAATACCCTAAGAGAACAATTCATATGAACCTTTTTTATTTTCAAAGTCTCTTTGTAAAGATCTCAAAATTGCTTTTGGAGATCACCTTTCCCCTCAGTCAGAATCTCTTATTCTCATTATTTCCTAAATAACTCAAAACATCATCGAGGATTTCACATTTAAATATGTCTTCATTGGTGTGGGACAAACTAGAGGTGCTAACATGACTAGCCATGAATTCAACACACGGTCCATATGATGATTCTCCCCCTGAATCAACCGACTCGATGTCACTATTGCTAAGAGTGGCTTTATTCGCAACTTTCTTCACCTTTCTCTTAATCCTAGTGGGACACTCATATTCCTTGTTATTGTTAACCTCACATGCATAACACCTTATCTCTTCCCTCTCTCACCCTCGCTCGCACCCCCATTCCTATTTTTATTTTTCTCAAAAATCTTTTCATTGGAAAATTTGAGAAAGATTTTGATTTTTTTTGTAAAATGGGTCAAGTCATCAAAATCAAAATCAACCTCGAATTCAAACTCACAAACTTTCTCCTTAATCTTTTTCTAAGTTTGAGTCTTTTAAATCAATCCACATATCCTTTGGTTTAATAGTTTTAGGGAACATATCAATCTCATATGTTTGAATATCTCCTACAAGTTCTTTTAACCTACGAGTGTCTAGGATCCCTAACGAATTTAGTACGAGTACCTTAGAAATAAAGCGGGTAGGGAGTGACATTAAAATGTTTTTCGTAACTCTCGTCTTCAAAATCTTCTCACCCAAATTTAAACTAGAATTAATTATGTTTGACAAATAGGCATAAAACTCATCAAAAGACTCAGACTCTAGTATGGTCATGGTCCCAAATTGGGTGGTCAAATTTTGAAGCGTATATGCTTTTACAGCATTGGTACCCTCGTGTGTGAGATGGAGGGTATCCCAAGCTTCTTTAGACATTGTGGACATCATGATGTGGGAAAACTCGTCGAGGGTGATGGCTCATGAGATGGCACTCAAATTACGAGAGTTAAAATTACTCCACTTAAACTCATCATCAGTCCATGAAAAAATAGGTTTGGGACCGACGACCTTATCAACGCTGACAGTGGGTGGTGTCCACCCTCTGTCACAAACTAGCCAAACACGTTCAGCAATAGCTTTTAGGGCTGACCTCATGCTAGCATTCAAATATGCATAGTTAGAGCCATAAAAAATGGATAGTCGATTATATACTTATCCATTAAAAAATGGCCTTTTTCAAGATCATCATATTTTACAGAAATTGATGTCAAAGGAAAATTTTGTGAAAAAATATCACATGATAATTTGGAATAACATCCTCTGATACCACTTGTTATGGCTGAAATAAGCTCCGATACCACTTGTTAGCATAAAGAGGCTCTGATACTAATTTCAGAGTGTGTCAGATCTTAATGAATTAACTTATTTATTAAAATGCCTTCAAACACACAGATCTTATATTTACCAAATTTTAATTTATAATTAAATTAGGTTTGCATATAATGATCATCCCAATTACAGGAAAGAAACTATGTGTGCAATCACAAACTGATATGAGGAAAAATCCCTTTTATTTATTCACACTAGATTATTTTACTAGACAACTTACTTATAAAACTTTCTAAAGACAACAACTCAAATCTACAGCAGTCCACGGGTGGTGGTCCATCCTTTATAACCACCGATCAACCTTCAGCCTTTAGCCTTGACTCTTCAATCATGATCCCTTTGGATTCAAAGTTAGCTGTAGAGATGATATTTCCACAATGAGTATAACTCAACTAAGGTTAAAAAAAGATTCACAAACTATATTTGGGGATGTGCTTGTGAATTAAAAGGTGTTTTAAAAGCCAAAAATGGAAAAAAATTGTTAAAGATATTCTTATTACATTATTTTTAAAGTTCCATGAAAAAAGAACTCAAAATAAGTATTTATAGACGCATCACAAATTTTGAGGCGACAAATTCGTTCGAATGAAAACTAAGTTCGTTCGAACGAGAAAGGCATTTCATTTGAAAAATAACATAATTCGTTCAAATAAGACTCCACTCTTGTTTGAACCAGTATTTAACGAGCTCCAAAGGAATTCAAATAGAAGACCCTCGTTGGATGTTCGTTCGATGTAAAATCTAGCGACACTTCTAATAAAAAGACAAACTCATTCAAACGATAAAGAAAACTCGTTTGAACCAGGTTAAATTTTCTTTTTTTTAAATTTAAATATTCAGCCTTAGTTTGTATAAAAAAAATAATAAACATCCCAAATAAAGATTATGTATAATTTTAAACACTAATTGTTTTATACCTTTTTAGGATGTAGGAAAGTCTTGAATATTATAATCGTTTTGTAGTGATGGTACGATATGGTTTTTATTGGGATATGCCAAATGCCCCATGGAGCAAATAAAAATAATAATAAACCTAAGCTAATCTATTTTCCCTCACAAGCACAAAAATTTTTGCTTTCTTTTCCTTTTATCTAAAATACCTTGTCTTTTCTAAGAGTCCATATTTATATTTTTTCAAAACACTAGACATTTCTTTTCACATTTCAAGTAGTTATTTCTCTTATTTTTTATCCATTCCCAAGATTTAAAGCATTTTTCCTATCTCTAACAGTCTCAGGTTTATCTTATTACTATATTGAGTTTATTTATTTATTTATTTATTTTATGTATCCATTTCAAAATTACTTTTAATTGGGACTTTAAAGTTATTTTGTGGTTTTAAGAATCTGTTTTCGATTACAATTTACTAATTTCGTTTTTCTTAAAATTTTTGTATTGCTGCTCCTAAATGTCCTATATCTCACTCTCAGATATACTCTATGTAAACTTTGATTAAGTGGACTTTACAAATTTTTCTCTTTCCTGAATGAATGTTTCAAACCCATACTTCATGTTTTAGTAATGAGAACAATGAAATACTCATGTTTTTTTTTGGCCTTATCTATGGAGAAAAAATAGTAGTGAAACTCCTTTATAAACTCCCTCCCATTTGTTTTCGTAGTAGAATTGGGTTTCTTCCCGAGTTCTGAAAGTTTAACAAAATTTATTCAAATACAAGGTCTATTATTTAATTAAATGAGTTTCCAAAGTGAATGGCATTGTAACACCACGTGATTTTTTATCCATAAAAAAATCTTTGTTAAATTAATATTTTTGGAAAAATAATTTTTTTTAAATATATTTAATTTTGGTATTTAAAAATGCTGGTTTTTATATATAAAAAATAAGGTTTTAAGTAGAATTTAAATCGGGATTAAAATTATAAATTTTTATATAAAAATCAGGGGAGGATCTGGCCAAAGGAGAAAAAAAATTCGACGGTTCGAACGAGCTGAATCTTCTATAGCAACTTCATCTCTCCACCAGCTACAACATATCAAAATTCAATTTCAACGGTTCGATCATTCGGTGTATTTTTTAGTATTTGTGTTTGATTAGTACAAAAATATTTTTGGTATATAAACATAAAGTGACAGGTTTAGGAATTTTAAGATACATTTTAGCCTTCTGACAAATTAATAGCCTCCCATAATTTTCTTTTCTCTCATCAACAAAACCTAAACCCCATTGAACACAATTTTCAACCCAACTTTCAGAGAGCTAAACCGGGTTTTCTACACATCGTTTAAGAATGCGTTCTCATTGTTTTTTTAGAGGAACTCAACCATCCAATCTGATTTTTCAAACGACTCTTTTCATGCATGAATACTTCTATTATTCTGTTTTATTATTATGCATTTTAAATGTTGCCTAAACACTATTAATCATTGTTTTCAAAAATAAACTAGAAAGACTAATTGGGAAAAGTGAAACAAAATTTGGGACTATTTTTATTCAAATCTTTAACATGAATTAAGACTTGAAACCACTGCACGCGTAGATTAGAGGTTGGTATGTAGTTAGCTTTTATGATGTTCACATGTAGAATAAATTATAGTAGTGTTATAAGTTGTTTTCGATATGTAAAATCACGTTATTTATGTGTATCTTCTAAAGTAGTAATTTAGTGTTGTACGTTCCGCGTGTGAATAGAAATTCGATAGGTTGATGAGAATTTTTTTAATTAATATTATCATTAAAAGGACATAATTTGGATAAATAGTGATCTTGCGATTAATTTAAAGAATTATGGTGATGAGTTAAAAACAGGCCATTTGTGATTCGTTGTGTTATTAATGATTGACACCGCGGGGACGACGGAATTATTGGGGTAGTTAGTGCTATCACCTTATGTTTAGGTTACTTGATAGATATGTGACTAGTAGATAGCCCTTAGCAGTTGGTAACGCTTTCTAGGTATGGGACTAGATAGTTGGGATTTTTATGGATTGATGATTCCGGGGTGGGGCTGATTTGTACGTCATTTTCGTTAAATCCCATACCTTATGTTTAGGTTACTTGATAGATATGGGACTAGTAGGTAGGCCTTAACCATTGGTAACGCTTTCTAGGTATGGGAATAAATAGTTGGGATTTTTATGGATTGATGATTCCGGGGTGGGGTTGATTTGTACGTCGTTTTCTTTAAATCGTGAGACTAGGTGTGAGGCTAGGTGGTAGGTATTTTCATAAATGTTAGGCTACGATACTCTGCATTTTGGAGGCCTCTAGGTATCGGACTAGGGGTAGGTTGAGGAATTTATACTTGATAAAATGGTGAGGCTAATAGAAATAATGAGAACATGAGAAATAATGCCCAAGATAATAAATTGGTATTAAAATGAATTTGCATCG
The DNA here is from genome assembly GCA_949130495.1 of Sambucus nigra. Taxonomy (NCBI): domain Eukaryota; kingdom Viridiplantae; phylum Streptophyta; class Magnoliopsida; order Dipsacales; family Adoxaceae; genus Sambucus; species Sambucus nigra. The sequence continues at coordinate 203,655,741 of OX422216.1, forward strand.
TGAGTATGTGCAGGACTAACAGAATACGGGTTGATTGGATATAGTGGCGTGGGTGTGTACTGGCATCACGAGTATGTGTGGGAATGATAGAATACGGGTCGACTGGCTATAGTGATGTGTTGTGCATGAAACCTCATGGGTATGTGCAGAGCTGAGAGATATCGGGTTGAGTGGTGACGCGACAACAAATGTGTCTAAAGTGCGTGCTGATATAGGCTTAAGTGCAAGCCTGTCGCGCAAGTAATAACTCGATAAGTCGGGATCGTATCCGTAGGGAACTAGGACGAATGCTCGTAACGACGAAGGAGTATAAGACTAACCATAAATTAATTTGAGAAAATAAACTAAAAGATGATTAATTATGGAACTGAATTCTACTGTCTAAATGCAAATGAAACTTAAATTACGAACTAAGCTACGTGCACGGAAATAAAACTACTGCAATTAAGTAAATATGAATTAGGGAAAAGCAGGTTAGGATACAATCCCCCAAACCCTAGTAGATTTACATGATAGAATACTAGCTTTTGAATTAGATATTTTATTAAACCCAGTATTTATTAATCCTAAGCATTAGATATATGAAGGTACTAGCCCACATCATACCTAATCAAAGGCAAGAATAAAGCGGCGTTGCATAGCCAACACGCACATCGCATTCTTAAACACCCCAGTTACTTAGGGAAAACGAGGTTAAAAGACCTACGAGGGTTGTGATTACTACACAACACGATTAGATCAAAATTTAATTCAAAATCTATTTTCTATTCATGTAAACTACATCGGATTGGGTTCATGCATCCCAACCAATATAAATTTAACTAGAAATAATTAAACTAAGGATGAACACAAAATCTTTTTTTCCTGAATTCATAGGTACATGAAGAATTAGGAAGAAACTCATAAATAGAAATTGCAACCTAATTTCTATGAATTCTCAAACACAAATATAAAAACAATTGAAAGAAGAAAGTAAAAAATACTTGGAATGAAGAAAATTTTGAAATTAATGTTGAAAACACGAATAAATGTTGAAGAAATTAAATCCCTAGGGTTCTTGGGTGCAAAAACCCTCTAAAACTATCAAAAAGAGAACTTCTAAAAGTCTGGTAATTAGTTGGAATAAATACCCTACAAAATTACAAGAGTTTGATTTAGGTACAACTTTAAATTTGAAAAAGAAAAATAAAAAAATTATCACCCGAACCGGTCTGACCTGGGCTATCGATTGGGTTTGGTACATGTCGAATCGGTTCATTTTTACTTAAAATCGGATCGGTCCGGTTTTTCGATATATGCAGGAAATTATAAGGTATCGAACCGGTTCATTTTTGGATGAAGCGGTATCAGCCCGATTGTGCATTCTATTCAGGATCTTAGACCTCTCCGGATCGATTTGTTTTTAGCTCACACCGGATCGGTCCGGAGATCTTTTTCTTTCTACTCTTGTTGTGATTTTCTCTCATCTTTGAGGGTTCATAAATTTTAATCCGGGAGTCGGATTTGGATGTCGTTTCTTCTTACGTGCTTGTAGACTCAAGGTCTTGAACTTTAATTTTGGTTCCTCGTCCAATATCTAGACGTAAAGTTACTCTTTTACCCTCTGACTTTTCTTCATTTCTTTCTTCCTTGGTTTCTCAGTTTTGAGTTTCCTCTTCTCTTCACTTGTATAAAATACATGTAAAAAGCACAAAGAATACACGAAACTCAATGCACTATATTGGAAATGTCAAAGGAAAAGATATGAGATAAATCAACACATTTTACGTGGTAGGAGGTGATAAAATCCTCTAAATTAAGGGGATAAATCGGAAGAATTTATGCCTAATCAAACCCCCCTAACTTAGGACTTTGATCGTCCCGAGCAATGTAAAAGAATCGAAACAAGACTCAACTCTTGAAAAACATTTTATTAGGTTAGAATACCTCTTTCGCGGGCAAGCGATTGCATTTAGCATATGTAACAAGCCTTTAAACCCCTAGGTTATCCTAGTAAGACGAGTTTTGTCTCGTGAGGGTTTACAATGAATATACTCACAAAATTAGGTTTTGACTCAAACAAAATTCAAAATACCTATAAATTGTACAATTTAAACTTTTCTAAAAATAATCACCACAAATTTATATTCCATATTCTCAAATTATTTTTTGTGTGTGCGAAGCCAGAAATTTAACCGCAAATTTCCAACAATTGGTCATTACGTTACTTTTTGAAAATTTGTTTTGATTCAAATGCTCACGGAATACTCTCACAAACGAATAACTCGGATTGTGGCTATTTTCTCTCGGTGTGCGTGATTTATAAGAGTAAATGTAATGGAACACGAATTCACACACATAAAATTAAAAGTCAGAAATTTATTATTGAAAAGATCTCTTTATCGGAATACGGTCATTGGGAAATAGGAAACATCGCCTATTATTCACACCAATAAACCTCTCTTTTTATCTTTTTGTGTCTTAGGCTCTCCACACGTTAATTAATTTCAAAATTCGGACCCGGTTAGGAATTTTTCGGGTGTAAGGTGAATTGGGGTAAAATTGGGAATGGCTAGGAATTTCGGAATCGGAAAATTTTCTTATGATGTTCGTTAGTGTTTTTTTGGGCTTTTGCTAATTTTCTTTTCGTTTTCTATTTTTTTCACATTTTTTCTTTTGTTGTTATTTTTTGTTGAGGATTTTTTATTTCTTGCCCCTTTTCATAGCACCACGTGGACATAATTCATGAAATTTCTAATTTTCACAATTCCGGGCTATTTGGGTTTTTCGGGTTACCAAACGACAAGGGAAAATTTCATTACGCTCAAATTGGGTAGCAAAAGGATACATTTTCACAACTTTTTATGGCTCATATTTTTGGGTAACAAACGATGGCCTACTTCATTGTCCGAATTACTAATCAAATTACCGTATGCGTCTCGAGATTAATTTAGTTTAGAGATATGTTAGCGCTTTTCAAGGCAACATCTCACACATTTTCCGTAAGAGATCAAAACAAGGGTATTAAGATCTTCAACGACTTATTTTAACACTGAAAAGAACTTTGAGTTAACCGTTAACTCGGATTCATTTAAAAACTCAGAAAAATCGATAGGCTCGAAATCTCACCGGGTTGATTAATCTCCACACTTGTTCGTTAAGTCGTCAATTTTCGCTAAATTTCTATTTTTGGTCAATTTAGGCTTTGCGCAATTGGATTTTTACAAATTTGAGACTTTGAACAAAATTTCGGTGATATTTTTGAAAATTTTAAATCTCAATTTTTTTTATTTTTTCAATTTTTTTTGGAAATTTTCTAATTTCTTTTTGTTTTTGGGCATTTTGATCTTTGTGAAATTTATGAAGATCATGCGTACCCCCCCCCCCCCCCCCACCTTAGACATATGCAAAGTCCTGATGCAAAAGGACTAAAAGCTAAACTAAAGAGAGAAGGAATAGAAAATGAACAAAGTACAAAATGCAAGAATAAAACAAGAAGGTATAAGAAATGCAAAGATAGGCAAGCAAATCTTCCATTATATATTCAGATTACAAGCATGTATAAATAGCAAATGGAAAGATTGCACAAAAGATCCAAGTCAAAACATGCTACTAAGGTGGCGGATGATATGCGCTGGGAGAATTCGGGTTATATGGGTTGTAAAAGTAGCTCGTTGGTGGTGGACCCATAGTCATGCGATAGAGCTCATCTTGGAGATGATGCATCATGCTAGTATCATGCTAGTAGACCCGATGATACTCTTGGCGATCAGCGCGATATTCATTGATGAAACTGTCGAACCACGATTCCAGCATGGTGATGATCAAAATCTGCTCCTGGTGGCTCAAATTCGAATCTTCATCTTCACCATACTCTACTTCCTCCCCCTCGCCCATTTCAACATCCGCAGCCACATCCTCCTCTTCCTCATCGTCTTCATCCTCCTCATCATCTGCATTCGTCTCATAATCATCCTCATCATAATCCTCATCGTTTTCCTCCCTCCGTGCTCGGATGATTTCCATTTGCCTCTCACTTTTAGTGCAGGTGCCCTACCCAATAGTATTGGGAAGGCGAGCAAATTATTGGTGAGGAACAATGCCGGTATCAGCTAAAATAAAAGTGATGAGTCAGGAATATGGTACAAGGGTTGTAACTTTCTTATCCAAGTCCACGAAGAAGATGTTCTTATAGAGAATACGGGCCAATTGGATAGGGGTAGTGGGGTTGAAAAGTGATAAATGAGGGTAGCTTAATGGGGGCGCATAGTGGAGTCGTTTGAGGTTTGGATGATATTGGAGCATACAATTTGGAAGGTTATGTGGGCCTTGTCATTCATCATGCCCATCGGGAATGTCTCGGTACCCCAATGTTCGTCGATCGCGATGTGGGATATGGGACATGCATGTGGCTTTCATAAGGGGGGAGAGATTGTTGGGGTACATAAATTGGGTTTGTCTTGGGACTCCTTTGGCCGCTAAATTCTGAGTCATAATTTCTAAGGAGAAGGGGATGCATGTGGCGTCAACATAAGCTTCAGATGTGAACTCAGTTGTGCGGATGAGAGAGCCGTAAAAGTCACGCACCTTGGCCTCCCACACCGCCTCATGGGACTCATTGAGAAAATGACATCACCCCCTCGGAAGGAAGAGTTTAGTGAAGGATTGGGGAAGCTCATTCCAGCTCACTTGGCGCTCCATGTGGAGTCTAAAAAAGTGTTCTTTCCATATTTGCTCTTGGCGCGAACGGAACGCCCTATTTTCGTCAGCGAGGACTTCTACGGAGGAATATTTTTCTGGGAGGGCCCTGTTTGCCATATGGGAATGAAGTGGGTTTAATGGAGAATATGGAAGAGATAATAAGATAGTTGGGTGAGTGGAGTGGTGATGAAATAGGTGGGAAGGAGGTGTATTTATAGGTGGTGGGTGAAGGGAAGGGTGTCTTTTGGAGGGAAAAGGTTTTGGAGGGAAAAAGGGGTTGATTTGAGAGGGAAGATGTATGGGGAAGAGGGGAAAGTCGGATATGGAGGGAAAATGAAGGATTGGGTGAATGGGGGATGCATCTTGGTAAGGGGTAAAAATGCATACACCGATCCGATCTGGTCCTTTTTTTTTTTTCTGCATAGCCAAACCGATTCGGGTCCCCAAGGGCGGAGCAGTCTGGTTCCTTGTAACTTTCTTCTCTCCTTTACTTAGAAAGAACTCTTCTCTCTCAATTTACTGAGTGTTACCATAATTATTCCTACGCAAGATTGACCTAGGACCTCCCATCACTTATTTTGAAACCCTATACACTCTCTCGGCGTGTGTGCTCCCGCTCCTATCCTCTCGTGACTTATACCTACCGACTCCTAACTACCCTAACCTACTCATAACTACTATACACAAGAATCACCCCATATGCATCGGGGGTGAGATGACCTTCTCGTCCTTCTCAATCAATCCCCATAGATGGGGTCTGAAAACCAAATGGTGTCAGCTTCTTCGATGCATGCCTCAAAGTACGATTTTTCAAACGGCTGATATAGGCTCAAGTGTATCTAAAGTGCGTGCTAATATAGGCTCAAGTGCAATCCTGCCGAGTAAGTAATAACCCAGTAAGTCGGGATCGTATCCACAGGGAACAATGACGAATGATCATAACGATGGAGGAATATACGACTAACCCTAAATTGATTTGAGAAAAGAAACTAAAAGATGATTAATTGTGGAACTGAATTCCACTGTCTAAATGCAAATGAAACTTAAATTACGAACTAAGCTACGTACACAGAAATAAAACTACAACAATTAAGTAAATATGAATGAGGGAAAGCAGGTTAGGATACAATCCCCAAAACCCTAGTAAAATAATCGGATAAAATACTATCTTTTGAATTAGATATTTGATTAAACCTAGTCTTTATTAATCTTAAGCATTACATATATGAAGGTACTAGCCCACATCATACGTAATCAGAGGCATGAACAAAGTGGCGTTGCATAGCCAACACATACGTCGCATTCTTAAACACCCCGGTCACCTGAGGCAAACTAGGTTAAAAGACCTACGATGGTTGTGATCACTACACAACACGATTCGACCACAATTTAATTCAAAACCTATTTTCAATTCATGTAAATTACATCGGGTTGGGTTCATGCATCAACCATTAGAAATTTACCTAGACATAATTAAACTAAGCATGAACACAAAATCTATTTTGCATGAATTCATAGCTACGTGAAGAATTGGGAAGAAACTCATAAATAGAAAGTTCAACCTAATTTCTACGAATTCTTAAACACAAATATAAAAGTGATTGAAAGCAGATAGTAACTAATACTTGAAATGGATAAAATTCTGGAATTAATGCTGAAAACTGGAAGAAATGTTGAAGAAATTAAATCCCTCGAGTTCTTGGGTGCAAAAGTCCTCTAAAATTATCAAAAAGAGAACTCCTAAAAGTTTGGTAATTAGTTGGAATAAATACCCTACGAAAGTACAAGAGTTGATCTAGGTACAACTCTAAATTTGAAAAAAAAATTCAGAAAATTATCACCCGAACTGGTCTGGCATGGGCTATCGGTTTGATTTGGTACAAGTCAGATCAGTTCATTTTTATTTGAAATCGGATCGGTCGGCTCTTCTAATCTATGTAGGAAATGATAAGGTATCAGACCAGTACATTTTTAGACGAAGTCGGATCGGTCCGATTGTGCATTCTATTCAGGATCATAAATCTCTCCAGATCATTTTTTTGCTCACACCGGATCGGTCCAGAGATCTTTTTCTTTCTGCTCTTGTTGTGATTTTCTCTTATCTTTGAGGCTTCATAACTTCTCATCTATGACTCGGATTTGGATGCCTTTTCCTCCTTCATGCTTGTAGACTCGAGATCTTCAACTTTCATTTTGGTTCCTCGTCCAAACTCCAAATGTAAAGTTACTCTTTTTCCCTCTGACTTTTCTTCCTTGGTTTCTCAGTTTTGAGTTTTGTCTTCTCTTCACTTGTACAAAATACCTGTAAAAAGCACAAAGAATACACGAAACTCGATGCACTATATAGCAAATGTGAGTAGCAAATATATGAGATAAATCAACGCATTTTACATGGTATGAGGTGATAAAGGCCTTTAAATTAAGGTGATAAATTGAAAGAATTTATGCCTAATCAAGTGGCTATAGTGAAGGGAATGGGTTTGATGTATTGGAACTTAAGCGCGCCAAGAGTGTGTGCAACCGATAAGGGGTCGACTAGCTATAATATTATCACACGATTATAAATAGTTCGGTAATTAAATTAAATAAGGATAAGAGATAATATTTAAATTATTGTTTAAATATCGTAATCGGACTTGAACAATGCAGTGGCTTAGTATGTGGATAGATAGTGGTAGTCTATTTTTACTTGCATTATATATATATATATATATATATATATATATATATATATATATATATATATATATATATATATCGTTCAATTTAAAATAATTTATTGTGATAATTATCATGTATAATGCTATTGTCTGGGTTTTCGGTCCCTAGTTGGGAGGAGTAGATAATATTCACACGGTGGGCTTTGACCCATTGTGTTGACTAATATTTCAGGTATAGTGCTGGAGTGGTTGCACAGGAGTAATTGGAGATATTTTGGGGAGTGCATCGGGAGATTTATTTTACTTGCTTTAGTTATTAGATTAGTTTTCCTTTTCGTTTCACTTATTATGAGACTTTCATTTATTGATTCGGTAGTCCAATCGGTTCCATAGTTATTTATGGTTTCAGTCAATTATTTACAGTAGAATCATTTCATTTGAGTATATATTTTTTTAAAGTTGAATTTATTTTGGGAGATTAGCATGGTGATGGATTTAATATGGCATGAATGGTTATATTTTTGGATAAATTTAATTATTATCTTGTGTAAAAAAATTAAATGTCTCTTATAACTGCCACATGATGAGAATGATAACTTATTTTATGATGCTCGGTGTAGTTTGGCTGCGGTGGCTGGCGACCTCGCTTGTCAGAATGCACGGGGTGTCACAGATGGTATCAGAGCATGGTTTTAGGTCTCGTAGGTTGTGAGTCCATTTAGCTTTCACGTTACCGATCTTTGATCCCCTTTGTTGATTCTTACTCCTTAAGGTATTCGGACTAGCATCGTGTTAGTTGTGTTTCTTGGAGATAGGAAGTTTTATGCTAAGGACGTTGTAGGCATTGAGGTTAGAAATAGTAATCTCAATGTAAGGATCCTTAGAGTCGATTTTGAAAACGACATTTATTTGGCATATCGTTAGTATAAATTTTGGATATATCTAGTATCGATGCGGTTATGTGATTTGATTTGAGGATTTAAGATTGCGATGTCTTTTAGAGATAGAATCGAGTGGTGATTCCTAAGAGAGCGTGGTACGCCTTTATTTTCATAGTTATGCGTATATATATATATATATATATATATATATATATATATATATATATATATATATATATATATATATATATATATATATATATATATATATTGTATCTTTGTTCATGGGGGATGTGCGAGTAGGATTGCGTGTATGGGCTCCCATTTATAGCATTCTATGGGTAGACATATGTAAGTCTTATTTTATTTTCGTGACTTTATGTTTGAGGTTTACGCTTCATCGAATTCGAGGATAATTTTATGGTATAAGTGGATGAGTACGTAACACTCCGTGATTTTTTAGCCGTAAAAATAATAAAATGAAATCTTTGTTAAATTAAAATTTTTGAAAAAATAATTTTTTTGGAATCTATTTAATTTTGGTATGTAAAAATGTTGGTTTTATATATAAAAAATAAGATTTTTAGTGGAATTTAAATCGAGATTAAAATTTGGAAATTATAACTTTTATATAAAAATCATGGGAGGATTTGGCCTAAGAAGAAATAAAAATTCGACCCTCCGAATGAGCTGAATTTTGTACAACAATTTCGTCTCGCCATCAGCTACAACATGTCAAAATTTCAGCCAATTTCAACGGTTCGATCATCCGTGATGTATTTTTGATTGTTTGTGTTTGATTAAGACTTAAATTATTTTTAGTGCATAAACATAAAGTGGCAGGTTATGGATTTTTAAAATAAATTTTAGCTTTCTTAAAAAGAAGTTGCCTCCCATAATTTCCTTTTCTCTCATCAACAAAACCCTTACACGCGTAGATTACAGGTTAGTATGCCGTTAGAATTTATTATGTTCACATGTAGAATAAATTGTAGGGATGTTACAAGTTTTTTTCGACGTGTAAAATCACGTTATTTATGTGTATCTTATAGAGTAGATATTTAGTGGTGTATGTTCCTAAATTATGCGTGTGAATAAATTTTCGATAAGATGATGAGAAAATAAATTGTTTAATTAATATTATAATTAAAAGAATATAATTTGGATAAATAAGGGTCTTACGCTTAATTTAAAGAATTGTGGTGATGAGTTGAAAATAGGTCATTTGTGATTCGTTATGTTATTAATAAATGGCACCGCGGAGACAATGAGATTGCTGGGGTAGTTAATGCTCTCACCTTATTTTTAGGTTACTTGCTAGGTATGGGACTAGTAGGCAGACCTTAGGTATTGGTAATGCTTTCTAGGTATATGACTAGATAGTGTGGGTTTTTATAAATGGATGACTCCGGGGTGGGGCTGATTTGTACAACGTTTCCCTTGAATCGTGAGACTAGGTGCGAGACAAGGTTGTAGCTAGTGGTATGCATTCTTCCTAAATGTTAGTCTAGGATATGCTTGCATTTTGGAGACCTCTAGGTATGGGACTAGGGATAGGTTAGAGAATTTATGCTCGATAAACGGGTGGTGCTAATAGCAGATAATGAGAAGTTGAGAAATTTGATAAATAATGCCTAAGATAATAAACAAATATTAAAATGAATTTGCGTAGCGAGTATGTCGAGGGCTGATAGAATATGGGTCGACCAGCTATAGCGGCGTGAGTGTGTGTTGGCGTCACATGCATGTGCGGGGCTGACAAGATACAAGCCGACTGGCTATAGTGATGTGTCGTGCATGGAACCTCACGAATATGTGCAGAGCCGGCAAATATTGGGTTGACTGTGTATAGTGAAGAGAATGGGTGTGATGTATTGGAACTTCAGCGCGCCAAGAGTGTGTGCAGGATTGATAAGGGGTCGACTGACTATAATGGTGTCACACGAATATAAATAATTGGATAACTAAATCAAGTAAGGATGAGAGATAATATTTAAATTATTATCGAAATATCATAATCGGACTTGAAAAGTGGGGTGGCTTAGTACTTGGATAGATAGTGGTAGTCTATTTTTACTCGCATTGTTTATATATATCTCGTTTAATTTAAAATACTCTATTGTGATATTTATCATGTATAATGCTATTGTTTGGATTTTCGGACCCTAATTGGGAGGAGTAACTAGAATTCATGCGGTGGCCTCTGACTCATTGCGTTGACTGATATTTCAATTATATTGCTGGAGTAGCTACACTGGAGTAATTGGAGATATTTTTGGGAGTGCTGCGGGAGGTTCATTTTACTTGCTTAAGTTATTAGATTTATTTTTCTTTTAGTTTATCTTATTATGAGACTTTCATTTATGGATTTGGTAGGCCAATCGGTTCCACAATTGTTTATAGTTTCAGTCAGTTATTTACAGTTGAATCATTTCATTTGAGTTTATATTTTTTGGAGTTGGATTTATTTTGGGAGATTAGCATGGTGATGGATTTAATATGGCATGAATGTTTATATTTATTGGATAAAATTTTATTATTATCTTGTAAAAAAAAAATTAATGTCTCATATGTCTACCACATGCGGAGAATGATAACTTATTTAGTGATGCCCAGCGCAGTTTGGTGGTGGCGACAGGCCACCTCGCTTGCCAGAATCCGCGAAGTTTCATCAGCATAGATCACTTTGCTACTATCTTTGATGAATTCTTTTTATTACATTCATCATTTAATCTTTATATGTCCATTACTTTTGGGGGGCATATGCCATTTTTGACACATTATTGACCAGCATTTATGCAATAAAAGTAAGGACTGTTTGCCTAGATTATTTATGCTGAGTTGGTGGAGTATCATGTGGAATGACTCTTGAGTGGTGTTTGGAAGCTATTTTAAAAATTACAAATTGAAATTATTTTTTCATGAAAATGTTTGTGTATTATGTATGTTTATTTTATAATATATTCAACATAGTGTGTTATTAGTTGATGATTTTGTAACCATATGTTTTTGTGAATAGTGTTGGCCCCTTTGTTGTATATTTCTTCTCAATTTTTAAGAAGAGTTTTACTAAACTGTGATATATTTACTATTGTCATTATATTGACTCTTTAGTGCAACATACATTTTGCTTTAAGTTGTTAATTATATTTTATTCATTCTAATGTCTACCTTTCTTAATCAAATTATTGAATTTATGAGTGATGATTAATTTCCCTCCTTTTTGTTTTGAGGGTGAAGAAGTGGATAACTAGATGATAGTTTATACCTTCTAATGTCATTATAGTTAGGTTAGTTTCCATTTGGGGGAATTTCGCAATAACTGGATAAAAAAAACTCATTATTGTTTAAAATGATTTTGTGTATTAGTTTCATTTCAGTGTCCGTCTTGTATAACCGATTTTTTTATAGAGGACAATGTCATAAATATGGATCACTAACTTAAGGCTGAAGTTTTGATGTTATTGTGATTTGGTTTCTCAGCAGCTTTACTTTTTTATTTAGTTATTTACAAATACTTTAAAGCAGCTAGAAAATTATATTCTTTATAATGAACTATATATGTGCCCTCAATTTTGGGATTAGTATGAGATTGGAAGTTTGATAGTGGACTAATAACTGACTCACCACTTGTGCTGGAAATTTTTAACTTGACCACTGGTCTACTATAGGTGAGTCCATCGGTCGTGTTTTTTGTCCCTTACGCTTGCACACTTGAAGTGTGTTGAATGTTGAAAAAAAATTCAGCCATGACTTTAAGCATGGACATCCACTAGTATATATATAAAATTAACATTATATACATTTAATTTGTGTTAATATTTAACTTTTTATTTATATCGTGATCAAAATTATTTATTTTATTTTTATTTTTTTTAATTAAAAGCAATTTCATTTACTAAAAGAATTTATTATTTACAAAATTTTATAAAAACCGTTTTATAAAAACGATATGAAAAGCTATTTTATTAGAAAGTCTAAAAAAATTATGAAAAATGTTTCATAAAAAAGTTACAAAAATATTAATAAAATATTGTTTTAAATAAAACTATTTAACCAAAAAAATTATAAAAATATAGAAAAAATTATAAAAATGCTTTAAAAAAGTAGGTGGATTTTCAACTATTAAACATTTGATTATGTCGAGTTTTTAATGAAATTTAGTCTAACTGTTTTCTCTCTCTATCTATCTATCTCTCTATCTGTGTGTGTGTGTGTGTGTGTGTGTATTCTCACCTATTTCATGCTCTATATATCACACCTAGTTGTAAGCCCTAAAAAAAATTAAATTTTTTTTACCTTTAAATTAACCTTCAAATAATCCCGTATTTACAAAATTAGGTCAAAATACACTTGTAGCTATTTTAAAAAAATCAACAAAAAATTGATCAAAATACTTTATTTATAAGAGTACGCACCAGTTTTCTAAAAGGCGCCCCTAGGCTTAAGGATTGGGAGAAATACCCCGCCTTAGCCCTTATTCTTGATAAAAGGCTTAAAGCGCACTTTTTTTTAAAACAAAAATGCTTTACTAAAACGATATTTCCTTTTAAAGACTTTTTTAAAAAAATCGGACCAATATCTCATTGAAAACAATCAAAAGACAAATGGTATCCCAAACCTCTCTCCATCTCGTCAAAAAAATGTACGTTTTTTCTTTCTTTCTTTCTTTTGTTTTTTTCTTAGTATCTAAAAAAAATTTTATTTTAGTTTGCATATATTCAAACATATTTTATGGTATGTACCATTTTAGTATTTTTATTAGCCTTGTTATAGTTAAAAATGTTAAAATATATTTAAAAAGACCTAGACGCTTTTTCACGCCTTCTTATGCCTAAGGCCGCCTAGGGTTCTAAGGCTTAAGGCTTGACCTCTACGCCTCAGTCATGCCCCGCATTTTTTAGAACCTTGATCTACGCTAATAGTTTTTTGTTGATTTTTTAAAAATAGATAGAAAATGTATTTTGACTTAATTTTTTGAATATAGGTTGATTGGAAGGTTAATTTCAAGTGAAAAAAAAATTTTGAAAAAATAATTTTTAGAGCCTTGAAATAGGTGTGATGATAATATAGGTGAGCTTTCATCTCTCTCTCTCTCTCTCTCTTCATATATATATACACTAGGGTGTACCCGTGCCGATGGAACGATGATAAATTTGTTCCCGTGATATTTTGTACTCATGTCGCTAGCACGACGATAAATTTATTCCCGTAAAAAATTTTGTGTTTGTGCCAATAGCACGCTTATAATTTTATCCCAATGCATTTCTATTAGCGATGATGTATCATTAAGATTTAATAGGTGATGTTATTAATTGTTTTTATCATGCCTATTTTTGTATATTTTCAATTTGTAGTTGTATTAATGACATAACACTTTTTAATTTACCATCATTTAAACTTAACTTCACTTCCGTCACATAATTATTCGACGGCTAAAATACCCGACGATGTTACAAATCCATTAGTTTGTTTCACCTACTACCTAAAGCGCCCTTATAACTTTACAAACCCCATTTTGTTAGAGTCCTGACATTACCAGCAAACGGTAAATACATGCAGATATTTATCTCAAATAAAAAATAATTCAAAAATTGATATAAACTAAATTAAAATTGCTTATAAATATATCTGTTGTATGAAAAAATATTAATGTTGTTGTTTTAACACTTTAATTTGATGTATTAAAGATTGAATAACAAAAAAAGGGATTTTTGTTCTACACTTTCCTTTGAAATTATGCTCTATAATGTTAATCACGTAAATCTCTAAAGTACTACCTGTTTATTATTTGTTTGCAGTATTAAAAAAAATACATGATTCAAATTTCAATAGCATTTACTGTTTATTTTGAGTATGCAGTAAGTTTACTCAGTTTCTTTCAAAATTTTGTACCTTTAGGTGCGTCGAAAGTAAAATAAGTAAAGAGTTCCATAGTGTCATTGTTGGACCTAAGACATAGGCCTGCAAGCCGTAGTGTTCAATCCATTATGGCTTCAGATATATATTAGCAAAGTACAACTTTAGGACTACAATAATATTTTCTCCACTTTATCACATACACAGTAAAAAGAAAAAAAAGTACAATTGGATTGCAGGATAAGGGCCGAGTCTTTTCACTTATATCACGTTCGACTGTGTGCTTTACTTGAGCCACACAAAATGTCAATAAATACAGCATGTGTGCTCGTACCAGTCACAATAAAAAAGAACAAAAAAAAAGAACCTACTGGACATAAAGTGAATAAAAAAATTATATGATAAATATACACGAACACAAATGTATATGTGTATGACACGACTTGAAGAATTTCAAGATTAAATTAAACAAAACTCAAAAAAGTAATGCAATACCATTGTACCTAAGTTATACCAAACATAACACGAATATTGTAAAATAAAAAGGCTTAAACTAAGTGTGTATTAAAAAATGTTTGAAAAACTTTTTAATATTTGATCCTTTAAATTATACCTGAATTACATACATGTAATGCTTTAAATTTAAATTTAAAGCATTACATATAGCCTCAAATTATTTTTTAACTCATGCAATACAACTCCCAACATTGACATTCCTATGTATTTTTTTCAACTATTTTAGACCCCTGGAATATTAACTCAGATCCAGACCTCCATTATTAACTCAACTCAGGCCCAGACTCAGAATATAAGCGCCTTCCCCCACACCGGAAACACAGACCTCCATTGCATCATAAATTGCTACAGAAGATAAAAGCAAAAAAAAGTGAGAGAATCTAATTATATCATTGACACAAATTAAAATCAATTTTTTTATGAAATGACCGAGGAGAAAGAACTTTATCGGACACAATAACAAACCCAAATACGAGAATCAGACACGATGTCAAGCCCCCAAGTTGGGTACCTAAAACTAAAATTGCTTCAGAACATCGGTTGTGTTTGTTTTTGCCTCGCTGAATCAAGAAACCAGTCAGTTCAATTAATCATAATGTTGGCAGGTGCCAACACCCCAAGCTCCAAAACGAAGTCAGCTCATCTCCTTCACATCGAAACAAATGAACCCATCGCTGAAAAAAATGGAGAAACAATTACCATTTTAAATTTAAATTTAGAAACAAATGAACCCATCGCTGAAAAAACCGGAGAAACCCATCGTTGTGAAGACAACACATCCACCACAATCGCCGGAGAAACCCATCGCTGAAAAAACCCACGCCCTTATGAGGTTGAAACCCATCTCCGAGTTGAAACCCATCGCTTGAAAACCAGTAAGAAACCCATTATTTTTAACATAACACAAATCGTGTAAATACTCATGAAGATACAATACAATGAATCTCATAAAGATAAAATACAATACAATGAGAAAGAGAGACCCTGGGTAGTCCCGAAGTGTTGCGCTAAAGCAAGACTATCTCTAGCGACCAAGACGATAAAACTCACTCGGGAATTTTATCAAACACTTGGTGTGCGGAAAACACCCAAGACCTTGTTCCCAAAATGAACTAGTGTGCAAACTCCCAATCAATTCAACCAAGCATCAATGAAGAGACAATAAGAACATACAAGCAATCATCAAAGCAAAACAACAACGATATACCGTGGTTCACCCAAATTTGGGCTACATCCACCAAGGAGGATTTCTTCTTTCTATAGATAAATGGAGGAACCCAAAGGTTATACACACACACAATTTATCTCTCTTAGAAAGTCACTCACAACCTCACAAGAACTCACCCCTCAAATGGGAGCTCTATCTCTCTTTAGCTTTGATAACTCACAAAATAGCTCTCAAACTTGTCCTCTCTCAAAACCTAGAAATAACACTTGTATTTATAGATTTGAGCAAAAATGGCAAATTTGTAAATAAACCAAAACTGAAAAAATAGGAGAGCCAAAATCAACAAACTCCACCTTGGCGATCCTGACGATCCAACCAATCTCTATAATGCTGAAATTGAACCCGCTTGAAGACTGTCCCACCATCTACCAAGCTAATGCGATTCCCCCAGGCGATCCTCACGATCCAACCGAACTCGGAATGCAAACATCAAATCCGCTCTAAGATCATCCCGACATCTAACAAGCCAATATGCTCCACCCGACGCTAAGCCACCTCAAACTTCAACCATGAAGTGAGATACCGCAAGTCTTCACTCCAAGACTCCAAACGACTCCACCCGCCGAGGAACCAAGTTCTAAACTAAGAACTCCCCTGAATGCTTCCCATGTAACCATACGGTGAAGCTCGCTCCTCATGTAACCCGGTGAGTACACCCCCACACAATACATATAGCATACACCTTCTTTACACGAAACATTCAAACACATCAACACCATCTTCCACCTTGAGAAATAACCACGGATGAGAGGGAAAATTCCTCACCTCTCATACCCTCCAAATCTCACCCTCGAAAGATATACCAAGTCTTTGTCACGAAGAACTCCTGTTTGCCGATGCTCGCAAACAATAACTCATCGACCTTCCTTGAACTAGCTACACACACCTCGAATCCATCACAGTCCTACACCTCCTCGATTCGAATCGGCCAATGCATGTGTGCAACTAAACCGGGTCAACATCACCCGTTGGCCCTGGAGAGGGACTTCGATCCATCCCCTCCACTAGTAGGTATTCTCCCATCACTACCGTCTACTCTTGGAAAGCTAGCACCCAATGTCTCCACTTTGTTCACAAACGAGACATGCCTCGAACGTTCGATCACTTGTGCACACCGCTTCCCAATCTTCCTCGAAGTTTGATTTAGACGATACAACCCCTCTCTCTCCTCTCCCCTCGCTAGGACCATACAACCGCGTGTGACTTTCAAGACTCTACCCGCCACCGACACCCGGCAACCCTTGGAATCCAAACGGCTAATGGATATCAAATTCTTTCGCAACTTTGGGACATAGGCCACACCACCCAAAGTGCGTTCCACCCCATCGAACATCTTGAGTTTCACCGTCCCGACACCCTCAACGGAAACCTTCTCTCCGTTAGCCAAAGACATGGAACCTTTTCCATTTTCTGTGAAAGTCTCAAAATATTCCCTCTTGGAGCAAACGTGATCCGACGATCCTGAATCTAATATCCAATCATCTTGGGAAAGAGAGTTAACCTTGGAGATTGTGAGAAGTTCTCCAAGTTCATCTTCATAATTCACACTCGCTACCGTTGCCCTCTCGGAATCAACCTTGCCCTTAACCTTGTCGTTCCACAAAGGACATTCTCGGATCATATGACCCCATTCCCGACACTTGTAGCATTTCGGCCCTTTACCACCAACACCTCTCGATCTAGACCTACTACCGTCATTAAATCCCCGGTTGGAGTTCCTCCCGCCATTTTGCCCACCTCCGTCTCTCGCCATAAGGCCTTCATTATGGGAATACCCGTCACCTCCACCTTCCTTCTTTCTCATCGTGACATGAGATTGAATATCTTGCACAACCTCGTTGCACCGGAGCGTAGACTTCCCAAACATGAGCGTGGTCACAAAATGCTCGTATGAATCGGGTAATGATGCAAGCAACAACAATGCTCGATCCTCCTCAATGAATTGAACGTCTATCCGATTCAAGTCATTTATCAAGGCATTAAAACGTTGATATGCTTCATCATATCCTCACCCTCCTTCATCTCAAGCTTGAAGAGTTTCTTCTTGAGGAACAATTTATTTGACAACGACTTTCCCAAATAAATCTCTTCAAGCTTATCCCACATGCCTTTAGCCGTGGTCTCCGCTATCACGTTATTCAACACATCATCCGTGATAAGCATCTCAATACACGAAGCCGCTCTTTGATCAATGTCAATCCAATCGGCATCGGTCATGCCTACCGGTCGTCCCTCTACCCCCAACAATGCTAATTGCAACCTCTGTTGGACAAGAACGCCTCGCATTCGTCTTTGCCATAACCCGAAATTGATCTTCTCATCAAAAGCCTTCATGTCCGTCTTCATTGAGCCACTCGATCCATAACTCGGATCCCATCTCTTAGAGCCTCTGCTCGTAGAGGTTGATTCTCGAGTACTCTCCACATTTTCCGTCATTTGGAACAAAAGCAAAAGCTATGCCAAAATTGCCAAAATTGATTCAACCTCGAACCAAAAATACCGGGAAAACAATGCAACCAAAGCTCTGATACCACTTGTTGCGCTAAAGCAAGACTATCTCTAGCGACCAAGACGATAAAACTCACTCGGGAATTTTATCAAACACTTGGTGTGCGGAAAACACCCAAGACCTTGTTCCCAAAATGAACTAGTGTGCAAACTCCCAATCAATTCAACCAAGCATCAATGAAGAGACAATAAGAACATACAAGCAATCATCAAAGCAAAACAACAACGATATACCGTGGTTCACCCAAATTTGGGCTACATCCACCAAGGAGGATTTCTTCTTTCTATAGATAAATGGAGGAACCCAAAGGTTATACACACACACAATTTATCTCTCTTAGAAAGTCACTCACAACCTCACAAGAACTCACCCCTCAAATGGGAGCTCTATCTCTCTTTAGCTTTGATAACTCACAAAATAGCTCTCAAACTTATCCTCTCTCAAAACCTAGAAATAACACTTGTATTTATAGATTTGAGCAAAAATGGCAAATTTGTAAATAAACCAAAACTGAAAAAATAGGAGAGCCAAAATCAACACGAAGAACCTCTAAGAAACCCATGAACACACAACATAACACAAATCGTGTAAATACTCACCTGCAAAATAGAAGAAGAAGAAGGTAAAGAAACCTGCAAAAACACGACATCATCATTTGAAACCTGTAAAAAACACAATTACAAAATAGAAGAAGGTAAAGAAACCAACATGAGAAACAGGAAAATAGAAGAATGTCACCGCAGCAAAACCACAACTATAATGAAAGAAAAAAATTAGATCTGATTAATAACAACAAAATGGAACAAAAAAATCGCTCGCCACGCACCTGCTTAAAGAAATGGAAAAAAAAAACAAAGAAGAAAACACCCAAAAACTTAGATCACCTGCTAAAAGAAATGAAAAAAAAACTGCAAACTCCAGAGCTTAGCCTCATGTTCGATAAGAAAACCACAACTACAATGAAAGAGAAAAACAAAAAAAATTAGATCTGCTGATTCAGAACAACAACAAAATGGGGGGGAAAAATTGCTGACCACGCACCTGTTTAAAGAAATGGAAAAAAAAGAACACACCAAAAAACTTAGATCGCCTGCTAAAGGAAATGAAAAAAAAAATAGATCGCCTGTGCAGAACGAAACTCATACGAACAGGTGCGTGGCGAACAACTATGCAGAACGATGAGGCTATGTGGGTATAAGAGAGAACACTTAGAGCAACCCTTGCGGGGAAGTTAAATATACACTTGACTAGGGTATATTTAACTATAAAAAAAAGATGAAAACTGCTATGCGCAAGGGTAAAAATACAATACCTCAACCTAAATAAGGGAAACGGCGTCGTTTTTGGTAACAGATTTTGAAGCCTTGCGCGGAACATCATGTTCCGCGTAAGCTTCTTCGTATTTCCATTTTCCCCCCAAATGCTTTACAGCTTTTATCTTTCCCCCTCTAATTAATTACTCAACTACTCCACCTACATTTCAACTACAATATTAAATCTAACAACCTTATTTAAATCACCACCCGTAAATCTTTTTTTTAACCGTTGAAACAGTTGAAACCATTTGAAACAGTTGGGGGATGAAAGTGGAAATGTTGAAAATAGGGAAGTGCTTGGGCGGAACATGATGTTCCGCTTAAGCAAATAAATTTTTTTTTTTTTTTCTTCCTTGCGCGGAACATGATGTTCCGTTTTGGGTGCGGGTCCCACAAAAAACCAACTAAGCCAATTGCATCTTTGTTATTTTATAGCTTACGGATGGTTATATTTGGCATTTTGCCTTACCCATAGCATACGCATATAGGGTTTTATACATGTTTAGCATACCCGTAAGGGTTACTCTTACGCAAAACGCCTATGCAGAACGAAGAACCCTTTCAGATCTGATGAAGCTGAGTGGGTATGAGAGAGAAGTTTGGTTAGATAGTGGGTACAAACAACTTAAAGAGTCTCGAGCCTTGTGCACTATAAATACGTAAATACCCCGAGCCTTGTCCTCTTTGTGTAAATGCCCACTTTGACCAAAGAATCTTCTTAATATCAAAGCATTTCCAGTCGTTGGATTGAAACTCCCAATATTAAATCTGAGCCATCAATTGATAAAGACCAAACTCGTGAGATTTAATCTCAATCGTCACTTGGGGGAGAGCAAAAAAGCCTCCTCCTTTATTATATATATATATATATATATATATATATATATAGTGTTCTAAAAGATTTGTTATAAATATAATTTTAGAAATAAGTAACTCTTTTGTATAAATAAAAAGCTATCTTTTGAATTATATATTATATTTTTATAAAACATTTTTCACAATTTTTTTTATAAAATAGTTTTTTATAAAAAAAATTATTTTCAATTCTTCAAATAATGTTATTAACTTAAATAAAAAAAATTACAAACCAGTTTTTTATCACTTTTCTACAACTTTCTATCAAAAAAATATTATTACTTTTTATGCTTTTTTTGTGAATTTTTAATATAACAGTTTTTTATAACGTTTTATAAATACTATTTTTCTAAAAAAATTATAAAAAAAAATTAGTAAATAAAAAACTGTTTTGGTTGGAAAAAACTTTAAAACTATTTAAGATAAAAATAATACTTTTTCACAAACTAAATAAAAATTGGTGCAAATTTACTAAAGAGATTAAATATTAACACAAATTAAATATATATATATATATATATATATATATATATTTATTTATTTATATACTATTAAGTGTTGAAATATAAAGCCCATGTTGGGTAATTAAAGTCTTAGTCCCTATGAAGTGGTTTTGAATTGAATGTTTCAAGATATCGTTAGTATATATAAAGTTATAGCTCAAACACACCCAATAATGACACGTGTATATAATAATTATTTTCATTCCTCCCCTTACAAATGAAAAAATTCTCTCCCCTCTATGACACGTCCAAGTCATAAAAGCAAAACCCAACTCTCATCTTCTTCCTTTTTTTAAATAAGAGCCTTTCGATTTCTCAATCTCAAAATAATATAGATTTGTCCAACAAAAAAAAACCTTCAACTGACCCATTTCATTTCTCAATCCCAATATAGGTTGCATTTGTCTAACACAAAACCCTCCCCAGGCGATTGCCAACCGTTGGAAAACCTAGAAAACATAAAAATAAAATATGTTCCATTCATGTGCCAATGTGCATTTGGGAAACAAAACCCACGAATGCACAAAAAAAGAAAGAAAAGTTAATAGTGATTTAGAACTAGGAGGATATAAGGGGAGAAGTGGGCCAACTAAAAAAATGGCGCGAGAAAAATGTTGTCTTTGAGGGGCGGAATGTGTAAATAGAAGATTTTTAATGGTGATAAGGGAAGTGGTGGGTGAAATATTCGATGGGTGCTGGATAAATTTCAACATTTATATATTATTATATAATATTTAGTTGTTAATTTTATTATATTAATTGGTGTTTTATTTTAAACTTAGTTTGGGTTTTATTTTTAGAAGGAAACATGAGCAAATGAGTGTGAAAGATATAGGAGTTCTCAAAGTCCCACATTGTCCCACATTGGAAGATTACTACAAAAAGTAGTGGTATGTCAACTAAAGGACAACTAAGATTCTTAGTTGACAAGTCAAACAAGAGGCTATGATACTACGCATTACGGTGGTGCTTAAGCACCACCAATCACGACATGCGACACGCGGTGCACAAAAGGGCGATTGGGCGACTAAGGGCGCATTACGCGCTTTGATGCGCACTTGACACTTGGACCGTTTGAGCCTAAAGTTTTGACGCTAGGAGCGTGTGAGCCTAAAGTTTTGACGAAGTAAAACAGATCAATGGCGGTGATTAAACGATCTCATCAGAGGGTTTAAAATCCGAAAGGACTTGATCCGAACCATTAGATGAACTCGTGGCGTTTCGTGTAGGGGATGTCCATTTTCTTAGGATGGGATGCCTAATCTGAACCGTTTGATCGAAGCTTTTCCAAACTGGCACGATCCAACGGCTGCTGAGGCGTTATATGAAGAGTTGTGACTGTTGAAGGACAGTCACATAAATGGCTATAAAAAGAGTTCCAGACCTCTATTTTGGACACCGAAAATTGTTAATTTCTCCTCTCTTTGTCCTCTACATTTTGGCATTATCAGATTATAAATTCAAATTGTTATCGGTTTGATCAAACAATACATAGTTTGAATCAAACAATTGTTCATACACTGCATTGTATCCTGAAGGCAGATTCTATAAAATCCATAGCGTACTCGCGGTTCCGTCTCAATCGGATTGGAAAAATTTTTACCTAAAAGACAGCGTTCTCAGAATGTGCCCTGCATAAATTAATTTAAGTATTTCATTCTTTCCATAGCAAAACTCCAAGAGTTTTAGGCAAAAAAATTTATTAGTCCACTCAAATGGAAGGAACAGTGGAACAATTGATCCAAGTCATGAGTCAAGACTTAATCCGACTCGACCGTTTTGATGGCAGAAATTTCACCCGTTGGCAAGAGAAAGTTATGTTCTTCCTTATATAACTAAAACTAGCATACATTCTAGATGACAACCTTGAGCAAATTCCCCAGCCCACACCCGAAGACACCGAAGAAATAAAGTAAAAATGTGTGAAGAGGAAAGAAGACGAATTTATGTATCGAGGACACATACTCAATGCTTTGTCTTAAACTGTTTATAGTGCTCATTGAGTGATTTCGACGATAAAGGAATTATGGAAGGATTTGAAGACAAAGTATCAAAATGAGGAAACGAGCAACCGTAAGTTTCCAATTTCAAGCTATATGAATTTTAGAATGAGTAATGATAAATCTGTCGTGCACAAGCACATGAACTCCAACAGATTATTGGTGACCTTAAAGACGCTGGAATTAATCTTCAAGATGAATTTCAAGTAGGGGTGATTGTTTCAAAACTTCCATCCGCTTGGAATGGCTTTAAGAAGAAAATTAATCATAATGAAAAGACTTATACTATGGAATCCCTTCTTCGTCACCTTCGTATTGAAGATGATACTCGTATTCGGGAAAATAAGGATCAACAAGGTGAGGGTCATTCAAAAGCCAATATGGTTGAGGATCAAATATCCAAGATTACCAAAGACTCAAAATTTAAAGCAAAGATTGATTCAAAATTCAAGAACCAAGGTGCAAATAAGAAAAAGAAGGGAACATGTTTCTTATGTGACAAACCGTGCCATTATTCTTGAGAATGTCATCTTAAAAAGAAGGCATTTAAGGAAAAATAAGGGTCGAAGGAAACCAACAATGTTGAAGATCTTATTTCTACTGTATGCGAAGCAAATTCAATTGAAAATGAAAGTGGACGGTGGCTTGATACCAGCGCAACAATCCACATATGCAAAGACCGCTCTTCATTCAAAACATATCAAGAAATTGATGGAAAAGAAGTGAAGATGGAAAATAATCTTCGCACTAATATAGTTGGGAAAGGCACAGTGGAATTGAAATTAACTTATGGAAAGACTCTTACTTTAATTGACGTACCTTATGTACCTGATATGTGTAAAAATCTTGTGTCTGAGGACCTTCTCAATAAGAGAGATTTCAAACTTGTGTATGAGTTTGATAAGTTTGCCTTATCCAAGAATGGCCAATTTATTGGCAAATGGTACTCTTATACCGGCATGATCAAAATTAATGTGATAAAATGATATTAGTTCTTCTTATATGGTTGAGTCTATTTCTTTATGGCATAGTAGATTAGGTCATGTGAATTATAAAAGTTTTAAAAATATGACTGATCTCGGTTTAATCTCGGATTGTAAATTTGATAACCTTTTTAAATGTGAAATTTGTGCTCAATCGAAGATAACTAGAAAGTCATTTAAATCTGTTGAGAGGACATCCGAAATGCTTGATCTTATTCATAGTGATGTATGTGATATGAAGAGTAATATGACTCGTGGTGGAAATAAATATTTCTTAACTTTCATTGATGATTACTCTAAGTATGCATATACATATTTGCTTAAAAGTAAAGATAAAGTTTTCGAGAAATTTCTAATTTTTAAAACAGAAGTTGAAACTCAACAAAATTGGAAAATTAAAGTCCTACGATTCGATAGGGGTGGTGAATATTACCCGAGTGATTTTATACAATTTTGAAATACTCATGAGATAATCCATTAAGTTACGACGCCTTATACGCCACAACAAAATGGAATGGTGGAAAGGAAAAATATGACTTTAGTTGAAATGATAAACGCAATGTTAATCAGTTCTGGTTTACCGTTGTCGATGTGGGGAGAAACGGTTTTATCCATATGTTATATTTTAAATAGAGTTCCATTGAAAAGTAAGGATATTACACCATACGAACTATGGTTTAATCGTAAGCATAATCTTAAACGTGTTAAAGTTTGGGGATGTCTTGATTATGTAAGAAAACCAGAACCTAAAAGACCTAAACTAGGAAATAGGACTTACAAATGTGTTTTTATTGGATACTCTAGTAACAGTACGACTTATAGATTTTTAAATATTGAAACTCAAGAAATCATTGAGTCAGTAGATGTTTTGAATCAAGGTTTAGAAAATAATAATCCGACTGTTGACTCCTCACCTTCAGAAGAAAATTCACAAACAATATCTTCTTCAGAAATAACAAATGACGTTGAACCGCGAAGAAGTAAAAGAAAAAGAACTAAAAAAAATATGGGTCCGACTTTGTTATCTATTTGATTGAAGGGGATTTAAATGAAACTAAAAATAAAACAAAATTTGTTCTTAATATAAAAGATGAACCGATAACATTTCATGAAGCGGTAAAATCTAGAGATGTTATTTTTTGGAAAGAGGCAATCAATGATGAAATGAACTCAATTTTGTCAAATCAAGCTTGGGTTCTTTTCGATCTTCCCCCGAAGCTAAACCGATTGGGTGCAAATGGATATTTAAAAGGAAATTAAATTCGAACGTTTCTATAAATAAATTTAAGGAAAGATTACTTGCTAAAGGCTATAAGAAAAAACATGGAATTGATTACTTTGATACATATGCTCATGTTGCTCGAATCGCTTCCATTAGGATATTAATATCTCTTGCTTCTATTCATAATTTAGTAATTCATCAAATGGATGTCAAAACTGCTTTTCTAAATGGTGATTTAGAAGAAGATATTTATTTGGAACAACCCGAAGGGTTTGTTTTACCTGGCCAAGAAAAGAAAGTATGTTAATTGGTTAAATCTCTTTATGGCTATAAGCAAGCTCCTATATAATGTCATGAGAAGTTTGATAATATTGTAATGTCCCATGGATATAAAGTTAATGATGCCGACAAATGTATATATAGTAAATTTTAAAACGGTGTTGGTGTTATTATTTGCTTGTATGTGGATGACATGTTAATATTTGGGTCTTGTCTCAAATATGTTGAAGAAACCAAATGGTTTATGTGACAACCCGAATATAATTATGATAAATTATGATTAAATCATGATTAGATTATGTGTTATGGATAATATGTTATTAGTATATATAATTTTAAGTCATTATATTTAGTGTAATTCTACCTTCATAAAGTATGAAATATTGAATTAGTTATAAATACCAAATTTTGAAGTTTTCGGTAAGAATGTTCATGTTGGAGGCTAGTTTTAACCATTATAATATAATAACTGACTTGAAGTAAAAACTAGATATTTGTAGATATATGAGTTAGGTTTGTAACACGATAAACGGTGTCTTAAACGGAGGTCCGAGCGAGAATTTATGCTTCAATTACGAAGCAGGGAAAAATTTATCCATTCGTTAAATGATATTTCGCCTTATTAGGCTAACAAATTGTGGATTTTGATTGGTTAAAGAAGGAGGTTGGTTTTTTCTGACTTTAAAGACTTCAAATAAGCCCCTCCTTCATCATAACTCAGCCATTAAAGAGTTTGGCTTGAGAGGAAGAGAGAATTGGAAAGTTTAGAAAGAAAGTGAGGAGAAAATTTGGAGAAAAATCCGTGGAAATTATGTGAAAGTCCCGAAGGTAATCCTAACCCCAAATCTTGTTGTTTTTATTATATTACTGATTTATATGATATAAATCATCATTTGTTTACTAAACTTTCATCCCTTGATGTATATGTATGGTTAGATGAAAGTTTAAGTTAAGTTGAATGTATAAACCCTTAAAATTGCTTCGTTTAGTAACCTTGTTTATTCAACCTTCAATATATTTTTGTATACTTACTGGAATTGATTGATTAAAAGTGGAAATGAAAATAGACTCATATATGTGTGACATATCCTAAAATTATGTGAAAATACAAAGAAATGAATATTTGGTGAGAGTTGAAGTTCGGGTATAAAATGTGCCCCAAGGGTTAAAGTATGCACGTCATATGTTCGATGTTTTCTTGACATAGAAAATGAACCTCAAAAGTTATGAAGATTTAATTTTGTATTGATCAACATGTTTATTGATGTTGGGTGAAATATCATAGAAAGTTATGATGTAGAAAAATTATGAAAATTCCTGGAAGTTGAATGAACGATAAAAGAGCCTATAGGGCAAATTTGCTATGTAGTAAAAAAATGGGCCTATCTTGCTCTAGAAAGCTTGAAATGACGTGCATTTTTTTGAATTGGAATAATAATATTATAAGGATTGAATTACAAATAATAAATGAATATATGTTTGGTCTATGATTTGGATATGACAAATATATTAACATGAATTTGGATAGAACTTCATTTATGATGAATGATTTGAATAGAATCATATGATGCTTATGAGTTGAGTTATTTTCAAGTTATTCTTTGAATTGTTAATATTCTTATAATGATACTAATATTATAAGAATGATAGGAAGAGAAGAAGAATCGATTGAACAAATACCGGATAAAGGTAAGGGAAAAGCCTGATTAAATCACCAAGGTGAGTGTACTTATGATTTGTTTCATATATAAACATGGATATAGCTCTAAGAGCGGATTTTTTTGAATACTTAGGTATTCAGGATTTTCTTGGATATTAAAATATCCAGTATTTTTTTGGGTCTTCTGATCTATATTGGTTTGAATACTTCGGTATTCAGGATTTGTTTGGATATTAAAATATTCAGGATTTGTTTGGGTCCTATTATCCATGATTGGTTTGAATACTTCGGTATTCAGGATTTGTTTGGTTATTAAAATATACAGGATTTGTTTGGGTCTTATGATCCAGGATTGGTTTGAATACTTCGGTATTCAGGATTTGTTTGGATATTAAAATGTTCAGGATTTGTTTGGGTCTTATGATCCAGGATTGGTTTGAATACTTCGGTATTCAGGATTTGTTTGGATATTAAAATATCCCGGATTTGTTTGGATCTTATGATCCAGGATTGGAATCGGATAAAGATCTAATAATTTAATTTATCTTATGACAAGGATTTGTTGGAACTTATGTTCCAGGATTTGTTATTTCCAACAGGCAGGATTGTTTGGATTTCATATCCACTGATTTGATATAAAATTGTTATTACTGGGATTATATATCCACAGATTTGATACAGAATTGTCATTTCATTGTAAGGAAGCATTGTTTGGATTTTATATCTAGATATTTGATATAATATTGCTATTTCATAACAGGGGCAGGATTATTTGGATTTTATATCCACATATCTGATAAAGAACTATTGTTTCGTTTCAGGGAAGGAGTACCTCACTAAGCTTAATACTTACGGTTTATATTTTAACATTTTCAAGTCTGTACGCGGCCAGTTAGGATATCATATGATCGGTGATTTGAGAGTTGCACCGTTAGAAAGATCTGGGGATTAGACGTGGGGATTTTGTCATTATCACAATGAAGTTTTACTGCACTCGCACATCTTTTATATTGAGTTAGCATGGGTTGATTTGATGATTGTAATATTTAATCATAGTCAATCGTAGTATAACATGTTCGTTTAATTATGACTCTCATGTTAGTTACGTTATGGTACAAAGAACATGATTATGTTTATTATACATGAAAAAAAATTGATAAATGAATTATATTTCGAATGGACGGAAGATTTTTATTTCATCATAATATAAATGAAATGATTAGAATATATTTGAGTTTTGGAGTGTGACAATTAGTGGTATCAGAGCGTCTAGGTTATTAATTCTGGACGTGTGTGGCGATTAGATGGCAGTTGTTGGTTTGATATGATATTTATGAATTGTTTATGTACTAACCAATAATTTAGTATTATAAATTGTTTGTGTTGGTTGTCATAAATCGGTTATTATAGATGGAGCCTGGGGCATGGGATAAGCCAGTGGTTCAAGGCCAGGTGGGCGACTCTTTACGATGAAAGAGGCTCATATTACCCCGGATGTGGTGACAGGTACACCTTTTGTTACGGATAGAAGTGTTTATGTTTTGATTGATCTTGTTTCCACACATTCTTTTTTGTCCCATGCATTTGCTATATACCTGAATAGATCGTGTACTCGTTTAGATGTGGGGTTGGGTATTTCTATGCATATGGTGGATATGGTTGTGGTTAAATATGTTTTCGTGATTGTGTTTTTACTGTGGGGGTTAGAGATACAATTATAGATTTACTTCCATTGGATATTTATGATTTTGATATAATTCTGGGAATGGATTGGTTATCTAAATATCATGCATCTATGGATTTTTTCTATAAGGAAGTTATTTTTAATATGCCTGGTGAGCCTGAATTTAAATTTGTGGGGGAAAGAAAAATTGTTCCCAGTTGCATCATTTCTGCTATTCAGACGAGGAAATTATTGAGTAAGGGTTGTGAGGGTTTTATTGCATATGTTCTTGACACTAGGAAGGGGGCTTTATAATTAGTCGATGTTCCTATTATACGGGATTTTCCAGAAGTGTTTCCTAGTGAGTTTTTGGGGTTACCCCCAGAGAGAGGAGTTGAATTTAGTATTGAATTGGCATCGGGGACAACCCCTATTTCTATAGAACCGTATATAATGGTACCTGCTGAGTTGAAAGAACTAAAGATTAAGTTGCAGGATTTACTTAATAGGGGGTTCATACAACATAGTGTATCTCCATGGGGTGCACCGGTTTTATTTGTGAAGAAGAAAGATGGTACCATGTATTTATGTATTAATTATTGGCAACTGAATAAAGCTACAATTAAGAACAAGTACCCTTTACCTCGTATGGATGATTTGTTTGATCTGTTACAGGGTGCTAAAGTGTTTTAAAAAATAGACTTGCGATCGGGTTATCATCAGTTGAGGGTCAAGGAGAGTGATATTTCTAAAACTTCTTTTCGTACTCTATATGGTCATTTTGAATTTCTAGTGATGCCTTTTGGGGTGACTAATGCTCCAGTTGTATTTATGGATCATATGAACCGGGTACTGCATCCTTTTGTTGATTCATTTGTGATATTTTTTATTGATGATATTTTGATTTATTCACGTGATATGGTTGAACATGAAAAGCATCTCATAACTATTTTGAATCTGTTGAAAGATAATAAGTTGTATGCTAAGTTTATCAAGTAAGAATTTTGGCTATCACAAGTTGTATTTTTAGGCCATGTTATTTATGGAGATGGTATATGTGTTGATCCTAAAAAGGTAGAAGCTATTGTAAAATGGGAGAGGCCCAATAATGTGACTGAGGTGAGGAGTTTTTTGGGTTTAGCTAGGCATTATAGAAGGTTTATTAAGGGATTTTCTTCGATTTCCTTGCCAATGACTAAACTAACCCGGAAAGATGTTAAGTTTGAATGAAATTCTTATTGCGAAAATATTTTTTGAAGAATTGAAGAAGAGATTGGTAACTGCACATGTTCTTACTATTCCACATGGTGGAGATGGTCTTATTATTTATACCGATGCTTCACACCAGGGGTTGCGTTGTGTTTTTATACAGCGTGGTAAGGTTATTGCTTATGCTTCTAGGTAGTTGCGTACACATGAACGTAATTATCATACACATGATTTGGAACTTACTGCTATTGTGTTTGCTTTGAAATTTTGGCGTCATTATTTATATGGTGACGTATGTGAAATTTTACTGACCATCAGAGTCTTAAGTATTGATTTACTCAGAAGGAGTTGAATTTGAGGCAGAGGTGGTAGATGGAGTTTATTAAAGATTATGATTGTACAATTCACTACCATTCGGAGAAGGCAAATGTAGTTGCAGATGCTCCGAGTAGAAAGGATTCGAGTAGGTTATCTTGTATTCGGTCTGCTAGAGTTGCCCACATCATGGAGTTGAGATTGATGGGAGTAGAATTGAATCTAGCAGATGGGGACAGGTTCTTTGCTCATGTAAGCGTGAGGCCTTTATTCGCTACCCGTATTTGTGATTTTCAAAGTCAAGATCCTTTTCTTGAGAAGAAACGGTAAGATGTCTGAGATGGTAAGTCAGAAGATTTTTGTATTATGAATGATGGAACTTTATTATATAAGAAGCGGTTATGTGTGCCTAATGTGCGCGGATTGAAAGAGGAAATTTTAGATGAGGCTCATAATTCCATTTATACTATGCACCCTGGTAGTACTAAAATGTATAGGGATTTAAAGGAGCATTATTGGTGGAATAATATGAAGAAAGAAATAGCTGATTTTGTTGCTAGGTGCCTGATATGTCAACAAGTGAAAGTTGAGCATCAGAAACCTACTAGTCTTCTTCAACCATTGACAATACCAGAATGGAAATGGGATCATGTAATGATAGATTTTATGGTTGGGCTTCCTCGATCTCAGAAGGGGTCAGATTCGATTTGGGTAGTGGTGGACAGATTGACCAAGTTCGCTCATTTTCTAGCAGTCAAGACTACGTATACAGTTGATAGGTATACTAGATTATATGTTAATGAGATTATTCGATTGCATGGAGCACCGATATCTATTGTTTCAGATATGGACCCT
This sequence comes from Sambucus nigra, assembly GCA_949130495.1. Classification (NCBI taxonomy): domain Eukaryota; kingdom Viridiplantae; phylum Streptophyta; class Magnoliopsida; order Dipsacales; family Adoxaceae; genus Sambucus; species Sambucus nigra. The sequence continues at coordinate 203,686,934 of OX422216.1, forward strand.
ACTTTTACATCCAGATTTTGGGATAGCTTGCAGTAATCTATGGGTACTAACTTAAAATTTAGTACGACTTTTCATCCTCAGATAGATGGGCAGTCTGAACGGACAATACATATTTTGGAAGATATGCTTAGAGCTTGTGTGCATGATTTTAAAGGAAATTGGGATGAATATTTGCCTTTGATAGAATTTGCATATAACAATATTTTCAATCTACTATTGGTATGGAGCCATATGAAGCGTTGTATGGTAGATGGTGTCGTACACCCGTATGTTGGGGTGAAGTTGGTGAAAAGAAAATAGAGGGTCCAGAGTTGATTGAAGTCACCACTGAAAAAGTGAAGAGTTATGCGGATAAGTGACGGAAAGATTTAGAATTTTAGAAGGGGGATTACGTGTTTCTTCATATATCTCCATGGAAAGGAGTTACGAGTTTTGGAAAGAAAGGTAAATTAAGTCCACGCTACATTGGACCTTATGAAATTCTTGAGAAAGTCGGGATGGTTTCCTACAAGCTAGCGTTACCACAGGAGTTAGCTCGATTACATGATGTTTTCCATGTTTCTATGTTGAGAAAGTATGTATCGGATCCTTCAGATGTATTGGTGGAACAACCTATTGTGTTTAAGGAAGATTGGAGCTATGTGGAAGAACCACTTGCAATCGTCGATATGAAAGAACAAATATTGAGATCAAAAGTGATCTCACTTGTGAAAGTTGTGTGGAGAAGGCATTCCATGGAAGAGGCTACATGGAAGAGTGAGGATGCCATGAAAATGCTTTATCCATATTTGTTTGATTCGGACAACCAAGGTATGTCAATTTCAGGGACGAAGTTTCCTAACAGGGGGAGAATTATGACAACCCGAATATAATTATGATAAATTATGATTAAATCATGATTAGCTTATGTGTTATGGATAATATGTTATTAGTATATATAATATTAAGTCATTATATTTAGTCCAATTCTACCCTCATAAAGTATGAAATATTGAATTAGTTACAAACACCAAATTTTGAAGTTTTCGGTAAGAATGTTCATGTTGGAGGCTAGTTTTAACCATCATAATGTAATAATTGACTTGAGATATAAACTAGATATTTGTAGATATATGAGTTAGGCTTGTAACATGACAAACAGTGTGTTAAACGGAGGTCCGAACGAGAAGTTATACTGGAATAACGAAGCAGGGACAAATTTGTCCATTTGTTAAATGATATTTCGCCTTATTAGGCCAATAAATGGTGGATTTTGATTGGTTAAAGAAGGAGGTTGGTTTTGGACGAATTTAAAGGCTTGAAATAAGCCCCTCCTTCAGCATAACTTAACCATTAAAGAGTTTGACTTGATAGTAAGAGAGAATTGGAAAGTTTAGGAAGAAAGTGAGGAGAAAATTTGGAGAAAAATTCGTAGAAATTACGTAAAAGTCCCGAAGGTAATCCTAACCCCAAATCTTGTTGTTTTTCTTATATTACTGATTTATATGATATAAATCATCATTTGTTTACTAAACTTTCATTCCTTGATGTATATGTATGGTTAGATGAAAGTTTAAGTTAAGTTAAATCTACAAACCCTTAAAATTTCTTCGTTTAGTAACCTTGTTTATTCAACCTTCCATATATTTTTGTATGCTTACTGGAATTGATTGATTCCAATTGGAAATGAAAACAGACTCATATATGTGTGCATATACTAAAATTATTTGAAAATACTAAGAAATGAATCTTTGGTGAGAGTTTAAGTTCGGGTATAAAATCTGCCCCAAGGGTGAAACTATGCACGCCATGCGTTCGATGTTTTGCTTGACATAGAAAATGAACCTTAAAAGTTATGAAACTTTAATTTTGTATTTCTCAATATGTTTATTGATGTTGAGTTAAATATCATAGAAAGTTATGATGTAGAAAAATTATGAAAATTCCTGGAAGTTGAATGAACAATAAAAGAGCCTATAGGGCATATTTGCCATGTAGTAAAGAAATGGGACTATCTTGCTCTAGAAAACTTGAAATGATGTGACATCATTTGGATTGTAATAATAATATGATAATGATTGAATTACGAAGAATAAATGAATATATGTTTAGTCTATGATTTGGATATGACAAATATATTAACATGAATTTGTATGGAACTTCATTTATGATGAGTGATTTGAATAGAAGCATATGATGGTTATGAGTTGAGTTATTTTCAAGTTATTATTTGAATTGTTAATATTCTTACGATGATCCTAATATTGTAAGAATGATAGGAAGAGAAGAAGAATCGATTGAACAAATACCGGATAAAGGCAAGGGAAAAGCCAGATTAAATCTCCAAGGTGAGTGTACTTATGATTTGTTTCATATATAAATATGGATATAACTCTAAGAGCGGATTTGTTTGAATACTTAGGTATTCAGGATTTGTTTGGATATTAAAATATTCAGGATTTGTTTGGGTCTTATGATCCAGGATTGGTTTGAATACTTTGGTATTCAGGATTTGTTTGGATATTAAATTATCCAGGATTTGTTTGGGTCTTTTGATCCAGGATTGGTTTGAATACTTCGGTATTCAATATTTGTTTGGATATTAAAATATTCAAGATTTTTTGGGTCTTATGATCCAGGATTGGTTTGAATACTTCGGTATTCAGGATTTGTTTGGATATTAAAATATCCAGGATTTGTTTGGATCTTATGATCCAGGATTGGAATTGGACAAAGATCCAATAATTTGATTTGTCTTATGACAAGGATTTGTTGGAACTTGTGTTCCAGGATTTGTTATTTCCAATGGGCATGATTGTTTGGATTTCATATCCACTGATTTGATATAAAATTGTTATTACTGGGATTATATATCCACATATTTGATATAGAATTGTCATTTCATTGTAGGGAAGGATTGTTTGGATTTTATATCTAGATATTTGATATAATATTGCTATTTCATAGCAGGGCATGATTATTTGGATTTTATATCCACATATCTGATAAAGAACTGTTATTTCGTTTCAGGGAAGGAGTACCTCACTAAGATTAATGCTTACGGTTTATATTTTAACATTTTCAGGTCTGTACGATGCCAGTTAGGATACCATATGATCAGTGATTTGAGAGTTGCACCGTTAGAAGGATCTGGGGATTAGACGTGGGGATTTTGTCATTGTCACACTGAGGATTTAGTGCACTCGCACATCTTATATATTTAGTTAGCATGGGTTGATTTGATGATTGTAATATTTAATCATAGTCAATCGTAGTATAACATGTTCGTTTAATTATGACTCTCATGTTAATTACGTTATGGTACAAAGAACATGATTATGTTTATTATACATCTAAAAAAATGTTGATAAATGAATTATATTTCGAATGGACGAAAGATTATGATTTAATCATAATATAAATGAAATGATTAGAATATATTTGAGTTTTGGGGTGTGACCGTTTCTATCATCAAAATTTGATATGAAAGATCTTGGTGAAGCTGATGTGATTTTAGAAATCAAAATTGCGAGAAAGAATAATTCTTTAGCATTATCTCAATCTCATTATATAGAAAAAGTTCTTCAAAGATATAATCATTTTGAACTTAAGTCAGTTGCTACTCCAGTGGATCCCAGTATCAAATTAATAAAAAATATTGGGCGTGCTATGGACCAACTTAAATATACTAGTATTATTGGAAGTCTAATGTATGCCATGTATTGCACTAGACCAGACATTGCTTATGTAGTGAGTGTCTTGTGTAGATTTACAAGTAATCCAGGACAAGAGGACTGGAATGTGATTTCTAGGGTGCTTAGTTACCTGAAGATGACTTTGGATTATGGCTTATATTATGTAGGATATCCATCTATTTTAGAAGGATATGGTGATTCAAGTTGGAATAATCTTGAATCAAAATCCAAGTCAACTACTGGTTGAATTTTTACGCTAGGAGGAGCAACTATCTCTTGGGGATCCAAGAAACAAACATATGTGTCAGATTCAATGATGCAATCTGAATTTATAGCCTTAGCAGATGCATGTAAAGGAGCAGAATGACTTAGAAATGTGTTGTATGATATTCCTTTATGGAAAAATCCATCGCCTTCTATTATGATGAGTTGTGATAACCAAGCCACAATTTATAAAGTTTCGAACAAAGATTATAATGGAAAATCTAGACACATTAGTCTAAGGCATCAAATTATAAGAAAATTACTCAAGAATGAGTAATTACAGTCGACTATGTTAAAACGAATAAGAATTTAGCAGATCCTCTGACTAAAGGTCTTGTTAGGGAGATGATATATATCACCTCAAAAGGAATGGGACTAAGGTCTATTAAATAACACAACTATATTTAATGGGAACCTAAATCATATCTTGAAAATATAGATAGAGTTCAATGTGGTACAAACAAGTTAAATTATAGTTATGGAACACTAGGAATTTTATACAAAAGTTCCATTCCTATGTGCCTAGTGTTAGTTTTCTGTATGTTAGAGGATGAAAGTTACTTCTTAACAAATCATATAAGTGTGACTCGCAGAATCACTAAAGTTGATTTACCTATATGAGTGTCGAAAGTGTGGCCGCTTTCTATGGAATCAAAACCGTTCCTAAAGCGCTCATGAAATCAGGATTAGCACAAGGCCATAAATCGGCATGCTAGAAGAACACTTATAAACTCAGAAATCATTATGTGTGATAGTTTCGACTCATCTCAAAAAGGTCCTTGGTTCAAGATACGTTCACTACAGCACCTTGATAAAGCTCTAAATTGTCTACACTATATGGAAGTTCAAGTCCGGAAGACACTTCTCATTTATGTACTAGATTTTAGCGATAGTGTCAAAAGTTTTCTATTTTTGTTTTGTAATCGATCCTTTGTATTCTCTCTTGTGTATATTGAAATTGGTGGGGGAATGTTGAATAAATTTCAACATTTATGTATTATTATATAATATTTAGTTGTTAATTTTATTATGTTAACTGGTGTTCTATTTTAAACTTAGTTTGGGTTTTATTTTTAGAACGAAAAAACAGGAAAAAATGGGTGTGAAAGATATGGGAGTGCTCAAAGTCCCACATTGGAAGATTACTGCAAAAAGTAGTGGTATATCCACTAAAGGACAACTAAGATTCTTAATTGACAAGTTAAACAAGAGGCTATGATACTACGCATTGCGGTGGTGCTTAAGCACCACCAATCACGACGCGCGAAAGGGCGATTGGGCGACTTAGGGCGCATTGCGCGCTTTGACGTGCACTTGGCACTTCGCATTGTCTCTTGGAGCGTGGGAGCCTAAAGTTTTGACGAAGTAAAATAGATCAACGACCGTGATTAAACGATCTCATCAAAGGGTTTAAAATTCGAAATGACTTGATCTTAACCGTTAGATGAACTGGTGGCGTTTCGTGTAGGGGGTGTCCATTCCCTTACGATGGGACACCTAATCCGAACCGTTAGATAGAAGTTGTTCCGAACAGGCACGATCCAACGGCTGTTGAATCGCTACATGAATAGGTGTGACTATTGAAGAACAGTCACATAAATGTCTATAAAAAGAGTTCCAGACTTCTATTTTGGACACCGAGAATTATTAATTTCTCCTCTCTTCGTCCTCTACATTTTGGCATTATCAGATTACAAATTTAAAGTGTTCTCAGTTTGATCAAACAGTACATAATTTGAATCAAACAATTGTTCATACACTGCATTGTATCCTGAAGGCAGATTCTATAAAACCCATAGTTTACTCGCGATTTTGTCTCAACCGGATTGGGAGAAATTTTGCCTAAAAGACAGTGTTCCCAGAACGTTCCTTGCAGAAATTAATTTAAATATTTCGTTATTTCCATAGCAAAACTCCAACAATGGGGTTGTAAGGGGATTGAGAGACGAGTCTTGCATAGTTAGAAAGAAATCTTGGTTTGCAATGGAGGAAATAAGATAGAACAGTAAAGGAAATGCAACGCTGACTTGAAGAGAGATGCATTTATATATAGGTAACAAAATTTATGGAAAAATGAAAAAAGAAACACAAGAAAAAAGAACAAATAGGAACTCCAAATTCAACTACTTGTCATGTGTGCTTTACCAATTCGTCCGTCTCTTACACCGCCATATACAATATGTAGTAATCTCTCTTAATTCCTTTACACCATGTACTACAAATTTATTTTAATTTTAAATGAATATATGTGTTTTTTAAAAGAAATATTTTTAGGCTATGTGTTAAGTATCACTTGAATTTTTAATCATCATTTCTCATGTTTGATTTAGATTTAAAGATGCCAAAATATTTAAAGATGTCAAATGTTTGGACTTGGAAAAATTACCGAAAGTTTTCGTATGATATTTTGTACTATATATTTATTTTTTATGCAACTATTTTTTCTTTGAAAATTTTATACTTTAGTGTTTTATGTTAGTTATATAAAGTTATATGGCATACGAGATTATAAAATTTCAGTACATGGATCAATACCTTTTTATTCAACTTTTTTAATTACTTCGGAAATTAATCGAATCCACATATATATGTGATGTCTTGAAGATAAAGGTATAACATTAAGGAATCATATGAGAAGATATAACTTTTTTTCTTCATTTATGTGTTTGTGTAAATGTTCAAGCGAAAGTCTTACTACACAGCCATAGGCTTCTTGTACATTACTTCTATCATGTTGTATTTAATGTTGTTTATATATTTTTTATTTTGTTTCTATATTGTTGTTGATAAGGATAAATAATGGTTTTTCTTAATAATGGTTTACCTTCTCTACTATGTTTACTTATTTAAAGAGAGAGACATGTTGAGTTTGTTAGCACTTTGTTATGAAATAAGCTTTATGATGTTTACAATCATTTATTTGATACTTCTTTTTAGAAACCTCAATATTATCTAATATGTTCTCAAATTCATTATATGGCTTGGATAAGAGTGAAGATAAAATAATTGAGGTCAATGAAGACAAAATTTGATTTGGTAAGTTAATTATATTACCACGTAATAAATCCGTCGAATGAAGATATACAAACACATGCAAGAGATATATTGTTTTTAAATAAGGAGAATTTATAATTATCACTTCAATTTCTCAGGATTGTATTTTGGTTCTTACATTTTACGGATATGATGTACTTCTACAAAGAACAATATCATTCATGAAATTTTATATTGGCTTAATATTAAGTGTCATTTATTTAAAATAATATTATCATAATTGATATTAATTTAATCAATATAATTGTTTTACGAACTCTATCGACACGATCATACATAGTTTTTATAAGTACGGCTGCAAGCTATTAATTATAGAATAAAGAGAAACTTCATTTTTTGGCAGGGACACTATGACTTGGACATGAAGTAATTAAATACTACTCCCTTGGTCCAAGGAAAGTATCTAAACCCGTACGTATAATTCTTAGCCCCCAAGGAATGCAGACATGCAATTGGCCTAAAGGAGAATTGGGACACGAAATGTTTTGATGCGATTTATTTTCTACCAATCATACGACATTAAGACTGAATTTGGGACCGCATATTAGTACTGTAGAATATATTGGTGACGAAGAAAGCAGAATGCTAATAAGAAAGAACTACATAGTACAACTTTCACTTTGTTTGCTTTTTATTGTTTCCTTTAGATACATAGAATCTCAAAAGCTATCAAAACAGCAAAAGTACTTATCCCAGCAAGAATTTATATATAGACAACTTCTCTGAGAGTTCATGCACTCACTGCTTTCTACTTAGTTTCATTCAGAGAGTTCAATTCAACCCTTTGATTATACCACCGATCTGAGCTCTTAAGCCTCCCATTATACATATACACAAACTCTGTCTCTGTCTGTCTGTCTCTCTCTCTCTCTGATTATCTCTAATTTAAAAAGGCATGAACAAATCAGAGAATTCACTTGCATTAGTAGTTATTCATGAAGAATCCTCCAGTAAAAGTTTCCAAGCGCCGCTAATCTCATCCTACAATGAACGTATTCGTCCACTGCTTGATGCGGTTGACAAACTCCGACAGCTTAATGTCATGCAGGAAGGTATTCAACTTCCAACGATAGTGGTGGTCGGTGACCAATCTTCTGGCAAGTCCAGCGTTCTCGAATCCCTAGCAGGCATCAACCTACCCCGCGGGCAAGGCATTTGCACGAGGGTACCCCTCATTATGAGGCTACAGCATCACCCACATCCTCAACCAGAGCTTCAATTGGAGTATCACGACAAGATAGTACCCACCGATGAAGCCCACATTGCAGAATCCATTAATCTAGCCACTGATGAGATTGCGGGCAGTGGTAAGGGCATATCAAACTCCCCACTCACTCTGGTGGTTAAAAAGAATGGTGTTCCTGATCTTACTATGGTTGATCTTCCGGGAATCACTAGGGTCCCTGTTCACGGCCAACCTCAAGATATATATGAGCAAATATCAAGCATTATCATGGAATACATCAAACCAGAGGAGAGTATAATTCTGAATGTTCTCTCTGCAACTGTGGATTTTCCTACTTGTGAATCTATAAGAATGTCACAGCAGGTGGATAAGACCGGTCTGAGGACTTTAGCTGTTGTTACAAAATCGGATAGAGCCCCAGATGGTTTGCTGGAGAAGGTTACCGCTGATGATGTGAACATTGGGTTGGGTTATGTCTGCGTGAGGAATCGGATAGGTGATGAGTCCTATGAGGATGCTCGGGTTGAAGAAGCCAGATTGTTTGAAACTAATCCACTTCTATCAAAAATCAATAAAACTATGGTGGGTGTACCCGTTTTGGCACAGAGGCTGATCCAAATTCAAGCAACTATTATCTCAAAATGCTTGCCGGAGATTGTAAGAAAGATCAACGACAAGCTAACTGAAAGTATTTCGCAGCTTAATATGATGCCTCAACATCTGTCGACCGTTCCAGAAGCAGTTACAGCTTTCATGCGGATTATTGGGGCATCCAAAGAGACCCTTAGGAAAATCCTATTGAGAGGCGAGTTTGATGAGTACCCAGACGCAAAAAACATGCATTGCACTGCAAGATTGGTTGAGATGCTCAACAAGTACTCTCAAGAACTTCAAAAGAATGGCGAGATTCTTTCCACTGAGAATTTTCTAATGGAGGAGATTCGTGTTCTAGAGGAAGCTAAAGGAATTCAGCTCCCTAATTTCCTTCCCCGATCTGCCTTCCTCACCCTCCTGCATAGAAGAGTTACAGCAATATCGGAAGTGCCTGCTAAGTTTGTCGATGATTTATGGAAGTACGTTGAAGACGTGGTGGTTGTGGTCTTGATGCGCCATTGTGAAAGTTACTTGCAGATCCAATCATTTACTAGAAGAACTGCGCAAAATCTTTTCGCAGAAATGAAGGAGAAGTCCACAGATCGAGTGATGGAGATTGTAGAGATGGAAAAGTTCGCGGATTATACTTGTGATCCAGAATACATGTCAGTTTGGGGTAAACTTATGGCTCAACGGAATGTATTTGAAAATTACTTTAGCACTCCTTGGATTAGCTCAGTTATAAAGATTGAAGGTCTTGGTGACATTGAAGTTGGGCATCTAGAGGATTATCCTAGTATTAGAGATCAGGCATTCGACATGAAAATGAGAATAACAGCTTACTGGAAGATTGTCCTAAAGAGATTAGTTGATAGTGTGGCTTTACACTTATTATTGAGTTTGCAAAAACTATTAGATAATGAGATGGAGATCTATATTATGAATGAGCTTATGCGTGCTCAAGGTGGTGAGATGGAGTGGATGCTTGAAGAGTCGCCGTCTATTGCAAAAAAGCGTGAGAGACTATACAAAAGGATAACTCTCCTCAAGGATTCTAAGGAAGTTGTGGCTAAAGTCATGGACAGAATTGCTTACGATGTTGAAGTGTAGTCTTTAGTAATATTAGTTACTGCGAGTCTATAATGTGTGTTTTAGTTTTCTTTGGTTTTGTTGTTTTTATTACTGTGCAAGTTTGCTTCACTATCCATATGTATGATTGTACGCCCTTTGAATGGTTATTAGGGATGGCAACGGGGCGGGTTTGGGGCGGGTTTGTCCAAATCCGACCCCGACCCCGTTTATTGTCCCCCAAACCCGACCCCGCCCCAACCCCGTTTAGACCACCCCCAACCCCGCCCCCGCCCCGTTTAAAAACCCCGCGGGGCCCCGAACCCGTCCCATTTTTTTTTTGTTTTTTTATATAATTTTTTATATCCTATTGAAAATAACAATTTTGTCTTAACATGTCATAAAAATATAACTTTGGAACAACAAAGCAATCTGCATCATTTTGTTTACCTTAATAACAAGTGAAAAAACTTCAAATAAACTACCAATATCCAAATCATCCAAATCATCAATTACAAGTACTAAGCATCAAAGTGCCAAATGATCCAAATCATCAACAGACGAGCTCATAGAATCCAAATAAAAATATCCAAATGATAATAAACATTGAAGTGCCAAATCATCCAAATAAAAAACATGAAATATATCAACATCCAAATGAAAGTGCCCAATCATCCAAATGATTCAATTGCAAAATTCACCAAGAAACCAAGTCTCCCACCTCCTGCATATAAAATATAACAACAAGGTTGTTAGTGTTAAGTACTAAAAATTCTAAAATATATTTAAACAGAAGGTAAATAATCAAGTCTAAAAAATTTACCAAAAATCATGATATATAATGACTAGTCAACATCTTCCTCCTCATCATATATGGTGGAAACACAAGATGAACTATCGGTTGTAGAACAATTAGCTATACAAAACAAAATATATATTAGATATGAATGATAAAATAATTAATTAAATGAAATTTATTATTTACTCACCCTTTATTTCACTTCGTAACCAACTTTGTGAACACATCAATGCTTCCAAAGTATTCGGATGAAGTCTACTACGATGTGCGTTAATCAATCTACCACTAGTACTAAAAGCGGACTCGGATGCAACAGTCGAAACAGGAATTGCTAAAATATCTCAAGCCATCTTTTGTAAAGTGGGAAACTTGACTCCATTTGTCTTCCACCAACTTAAGACATCAAAATTTAGTGTCCTTGGCAACACACTTTCCTCCAAATAAAAATCCAACTCCGATTTAACCAAAGAAGTAGTAGAGGAGACATTGACAAATTTGTCAAAACTAGATAGTGGATCAACTTCCTCTACACCACCAAAATTAGTGATATCCGAACTAGAAGATAAAGATGACATGTTACAAGTATCAAACGACATCGACTTAGATTGGTATTCATGTAGCAAATCGTAGCAACTTTGCCGAACTTTTTGAACTTCCTCAATCGAATCATTACCATAAATTAGTGGAAAATAAAATTCCACCAACTTCATCTTGTATCTTGGATCCAAAACAACCGCCACCCCCATGATCACATGTATATCACTCCAATATTTCTCATACTTATCCAACATTTTCATTGTCATATCATGTATAACCGGATTAGGGCTCTTACTCCACTCAAATAATGCTAATGCTATGTCACATATTTTTGGAAAATAACAATTAGCAGTGGGATAAAGGGTGCGAGAAAACATTTCGGTTATATTAAAAAATAGTTTCAATTTTCCACAAATTTCGATGGCCAACTCCCACTCTTCATCCGTTGGTAAAGAAGTATATAGTTTCTCTCGTTGTTGCAATCGTGGAAACACATCTTTGTAAAAGATTGCGGTTTGAAGCATCAAATATGTTGAGTTCCATCGAGTTTTACAATCGAGTGTCAACTTCTTAGTGCAAGGGATATTTAATTGTTTAGCCGCCTCCTCAAATTTTTCAATCCTACTCCCCGTAGCCATCCAAAACAGAACACTATTTCGAACCTTTTCAACCGCCTCATTAATAACTTTTAAACCGTCCTTCACAATAAGATTCAATATATGGGCACAACAACGCATATGAAGTACATTTCCATCCAACATAAGATTTTTATTAGCGAGCTTGTCTAAAAGAACATTAATCACTGCATCATTCGTTGTACAATTGTCAACAGTGATTGTGGCTAATTTTCTATCAATGTTCCAATCAAATAATGTATCAAGAATAACATCAGAAATCACTTCTTTGTTATGTGGTGCGGGAACATAAATGAACCTGGAAAAATTATAACTTAAAATAAATAATAAAAAAATATAAAATGGTTGTCCATAATCCATGCATAAATAAACATAAAAAATAATATATTAAATTACCTCATTATGTGACTATGTTGAGTCCACTCATCATCAATGAAATGAGATGTGATAACCATAAAACCTTTCTTTGTATGTTTGGACGACCACATATCGGTGGTGATTGCTACTCTACATCCAAGTTTCCCCATCAAATGCATTACTTTTGCCTTCTCGCAATCAAAGATCTTGATAATGTCACTTTTCATGGTATTTCTCGAGGGTATTTTGAATTGAGGTTGAAGACTACTCACAAACTTTCGAAACCCAACATGATTTACAATTGATAAAGGGTACTCATGTAGAATAACCATACATGCAAGCTCATAACGTGATTTCTCTTGATCAAAATAATGATTATTAATGTCTACATTCCCATCCTTTCTTTTTTCACTAGCTCTCAACATTTGTTGTCGTATATCCATACTTTTAGTCTTATCATGTCTATCTCTATGATCACACAAGGATTTGGTCCCATTTTTACTATTTGCTTTGAGTTTACTTGAACAAGTATTGCAAATAGCAAAGTCCTCACCATCAACATTTATTTTCGTGAAATCTAACCAAACATCTGATGTACATTTTCTTTTTCTACCAAGAACAACACCACTAGTATTCTGATCATTTTGAGTTGAAGAAGGGTTACCTGACTCTAGATTGATAGAAGGTTGACTTTGATTTTCACCTTGCTCAGACATTTATCTGTTCAAAGCGCAAATTAAATATCGTAAAATCAGTAAACGTTCTGAAATCAGAATGTAAATAAAAATCTGTGTAAATTTGTGTAAATAAAAATCTGTGTAAATAAAAATCTGTGTAAATTTGTGTTAAAAATCTGTGTAAATTTGTGTAAATAAAAATCTGTGTAAATTTGTGTAAATAAAAATCTGTGTAAATTTGTGTTAAAAATCTGTGTAAATTTGTGTAAATAAAAATCTGTGTAAATTTGTGTTAAAAATCTGTGTAAATTTGTGTAAATAAAAATCTGTGTAAATTTGTGTAAATAAAAATCTGTGTAAATAAAAATCTGTGTAAATTTGTGTAAATAAAAATCTGTGTAAATTTGTGTTAAAAATCTGTGTAAATTTGTGTAAATAAAAATCTGTGTAAATTTGTGTTAAAAATCTGTGTAAATTTGTGTAAATAAAAATCTGTGTAAATTTGTGTAAATAAAAATCTGTTAAATAAACATCTGTGTAAATTTGTGTAAATAAAAAAAAAATTGTAAATAAATAAAATTTGTGTAAATAAATAAAATCTGTGTAAATAAAAAAGATTATCTGTGTAAATAAAAAATCTGTGTAAAGATTATCTGTGTAAATAAAATTTGTGTAAATAAAAAATCTGTGTAATAAAAAATTTGTGTAAATAGCTGTGATCACTGTAGCTGTGATTTGAGAAAGGAAAATAGCAGTTTACATTCCCATAGCTGTGTACATTCCCATAGCAGCAGTATACCTTTCTCTTACAAATCAGCAATATAAGTTTGAGATGAAAGGAAAATAGCAGGAAAATAGCTCGTTGTAAAAAAAAAGAAGTAAAATAGGTGGGTTCTTACCGGAGTAGAGGGGGAGATAGACCGGAAATAGCAGACCGGACGGAAATAGCAGACCGGAAATAGCAGACCGGAAATAGCAGACCAGACCGGACGGAAATAGCAGACCGAAAATACCAGACCAGACGGAAATAGCGATGAACAGCAGATCGTCAAAGGGAGTAGAGAGAGAGAGAGGATAGCTTGAGCGGCGGGGGAGGGAGTAAAATGTTAAACCCTAAGATTTTATTCTCTCTCTATATATATAAGGGTAAAATTGTAATAATACCCCTAAACGGGGCGGGTTCGGGGTTTTTGCATACTAAACCCGACCCCGACCCGAACCCGACGGATTTTTTTAATTTCAAACCCGACCCCGACCCCGAACCCGCCCCGTTTATTTATCCGAAATTGGCCCCATTAGGATCGGGGTCGGATCGGGTCCCCGCCAAAACCCGCCCCGTTGCCATCCCTAATGGTTATGAATACAAGTAGGTTGGTCAATAATTTGAATACAAGATGATATCATAGATCTTTCTGTTGCGTTTTCCAGACGCGCATGGACCTACATGTTGCCGAATTAGGAATGCCGAAAATTTTGATTGGAATTGAAGCTTAAAAATTATTGTTCTTAATGTATTATTTGCTCTCATTGTACGGAGTTTGCTACAAATTACTTTCAAAATTATAATAAATTCACGGGGGTTTTCAAGTACTGAAGAATACCCCATAACACTTTGTGAAATTGATAAGAAGAAATAAGAGAGAGAGAAATTTTCAAAATTGGATTACGACATAATTTAGCCTCCTATATATAGCCTGTTATAGTGTCTATTCACCGACAGACAAATAGTTTTAACCTTTCACTTTCTCTAACCATTAAAACCCATTAATATTAAAATCATTTAACAAACCCCCACTAAATTTTAATATCAATGCAATTTCTTCTTATGATATGCTCATGCATACAAGAAGGTATCTTTCGATTTAAACCTTCACTTAGTGAATATATATCAAATTTCTAATAAGGCAACGGTGTGTTATGCATTAAACGTTGTCTCATTATTTTGAACTGAATATATATCACACATGAAATATCGCATTCTCTACGAGATGTTCAATATGTTTTAGTCCTACTATGGTCATGTGCACTATCTTGATTTCATGAATATTTACAAGAGTAAACCCAAACTCTTGCTATAAGCGACATCACTTCCTATATTCATATATGTGAAATTCTCTTGCATGTCCTTGCTACTTTAGACAACGAACTTTATTATGAGTTGAACTCATCCTCTCAACATAGGAATGTGCACTGAACATCCGAGAAGAGACACGAAATTGAATAAATTTTAGTGCACAACTAATCACTTATTAGTACCCATTAAACATTGAAATAGTGGTAATACTAGTACAAAGTTGGTTACCATTACAGATGATTATTAAAAAACAAATTGTTTGAGTCCCATTCCACTAGATGTATCCTTTTCTCTGGAGAATCATTTGGTAAGAGTGCTGGCTAGATTCTTATTTGTTCGAACATATATAATATTAATACCTCCATCAGTTATTAGTTGTTTGACATATTCATTTCTTAAACTTAATTGTCTAGATTTTCCATCATATACTTTGTTATATGTTCTAGACAATATAACTTCACTATTACAATACAAAGAAAGAGATGGTGTAGACAACCCATCCTAGGATCCCCCTAAGCACCTCCTTAGGTCCCTAATACTTACTCGTTCATCATAAACCCTAGGTTATACTCCGAGTACCGATCTAGAGGCCATCGGGCTCTCCCGGGGCCCCTTTTGACTTCGGTCAACTCCCTCGCTTAAGAGGACTCTCAACGAATATCTTAAGGGATATGAATCCCCTTTCTACTGGTCTGTCTCGTGCACCAATCGATCTTATTATTCAAATGAACAATCCATTTCAGTCCGAAAACTGGTCTGGAGGCCAACGGGCACTCTCGGGCCATGTTTGATTCGATCAACCATTCATCTTGAGCGAATCTCAATGAATCTTCAAAGGGATCTGAATTACCTTTTCAACGATCCACCCTATGTATGGATCAACCTTGCGGTACAGACGAACGACCCATTTTACCTCAAAAGGTCACCAAGCACTTTTGAGCCCTGTTTGACCATGGTCAACTCTCCAAACCGAACGAAGCTAAATAAATTATCGAAGGTCACTAAATACGCTTTCCAATGGTCCATTTCTTGTGTGAATCAGACTTACGATTGAGACGAACGATCCACTTTCCTCTAAAAACTTCATATCCAGTAACCAACGGGAGTTTTCAGGCCCCATTTGCCTTGGTTAACTTCCGGACTCGAGAGTGTCTGAATGGATTCTGTAAGGGCTTTGAATAAAATTTATAAACGGTGTGCTTCTGCACGATTCTTATTTACGATTTTCATTTTACGAATGTTTTTTTAAAAAACCTGTTCCCGAATGCCAAATGGCACCCCAGGGACCTTGTTTATCAGTAGTGTGCCTGAGGTGCTATGCTGATAGGAAGGTCCAGACCCCTGCTAATCTTCAGTCTCCTTGGCCCTATAAACATAAGCCATGACCTCACTTTAAAAGGCACCCTTGAGCACCCCTCTCAGCAATTTAAAGAACGGTCTCTCGAATTCGGAGTTGTTCCTTTTCCTAAAAAACCCATTTTTTCACATTCCATTCCATCACTTTCGTACCTCATTTGGTAATTCCCGCTTAACTTTCCATACCACTTTCATACAATTTCAAGATCATCATATCTACATCCAAGATCAACATCAAGCATTCATAAGGAGGTCTAATCTCCACCTTTTTTTTAATTATCTCATTTTAGTATTATTTGCTTTAATTTCACTTTAGAATTTTTTTTCATTACATCAAAAATATTAATCTCAAGCCTTTATTAGTGGTATTTGCACATAACCTATTTCATAAAAATAACAAAAATAGGGTTTATCTATAAATTTCAAAAGTGGGATTCTCATATCATATTCTCACTCTTAAAGCACATTTTCTCTACATACATACATAAGAGAAATCCCTCATTTGGATTTATGGATTAAACCCCACCCTATGTTTTCTTCGAACTACTTGAACTTTGATACCCCATGGGCTATGTAGGTGTCTTGAGTTAATTCGAATATTTGAGTCCTCCTTTGTGCATATTTATATGTTTCCCTCCTACCATATATATATACACACATTCTTTATGAGTTCATATTTTTACATGCTTGTGTTTCATCTGATATACACATATATTCTTCCATAGAGACTTGTGATTAGTCAAACACTCATATAACATTTTGAATTATTATTGTCGAAAACACTCATAAGGATGAATTCATTCCATTATTTTCCATGACGCAAGTTGAATGATTATATTCTTCACCTATATTATGCACATGAGCACACACTTCACTTAGTCTGACAGGATAAGATTAACACATGTCCATGAGAGATCGAAAGGGCGAGATGCATGCCTAGCACCTTCCCATTCCATAACTTAGTCCACAGACCTTTTGTGACACCCCGACTAATTAAATACCGGGTAGCTACTCCTTTATTAAATTAATACAAAATGCCACGTTGGTTCAGTTCATAGCATCACTGTCGAAACACGTTTTAACAATTACTAGCCACCTAATATTTAAAAAGTGAGTTGTCAATTTTAATTGAATTTGATTTACATACAACCAAAATAAATTATGAAATACTGATACCACAACCACATCACAGTCGTAATAAGATAACAATGTAATAAACTGAATCTGGAGGAATACACCTCACAACAATCCGAATACTGAAATAAATAAAATACAAAGCCTAAACCATTAATTAATTACAACCCAAAATCTGAAATAGAACTGAGTAAGTAAGATGTCTCTAAAAGAAAAGGGGCGACATGCCCTACAGATGAGTAAATCTGAAGTAGAGTGAAGATAGAAAGTGGAGGCGTCTACTATCGAGGTCCTGTAACTTCCACAGCAGCTACAACACGTCACTGGAATGGAACTCCTATGCTTGGTGTCCTTGTGGATGGGCACCTAAAAAAGTTTTTACAAAAAAATAGATTTGAAAGCAAACGGGTCAGAGCCCGATTGTGAAAACAGTTTAAAATACAACAAGTGTTTAATATCATTAAATAATGAATATAAAATACATGATACTGCGTGCACTCACATGAGTTCCTCACCTCTCAACTAATTGTGCACTCCTATCGTTCCCGTACCCGTTCTAGTCATCTCACTATCTATCTAGTCCAATACACAACCTAACATCACTATGCTATTCACGGTTTGATTCCCGACATCTTGTTATAAACAGAAGATCTTACCTTTTTATTTCTCGAAATTTATCATAACAATTACTAAGAATTTCCATCTTTATCTTTACTAAAAATGTTACGAACATTCACACTTACAGTTATAATGACAGTTCATTTCAATTAACAGTATATTAATCTCATCATAAATATATAATACTGGCACCCCGAGACTAAGCTGCGGTGCACACATACTCTGCTATCGAATCCCGGTACATCACGTACATAAGGACCACGTATTCCGAATCTCTCAGGAATCGTTTCAATAAACAACAATCACACATACTGGAGGCGAACATAGCTCACATCACATGGGTCACGCACATACCTACGCTCCCATGATCAGCAGACTTATTAACTCCTCAATAAGCCCTTCTCTGACCTATGTCCTCCAGGTACCAATCTAAATCCCCCCGTAGGCACACAAAGATTAGATGGCCCTGATCGAACGCCGACCTCCCGTGATAGCAAGTATGGTAGGTATGTTATACACAGATAAATACATATGCTAAGCATTCACAAAACTTAGATATCCCATAATATTAATAGAGGTATATTTTACATTCTTATACCGTCACTAAATGTTGCACGCTTACCCATCCCCGAATAATATACACTAACCCTTCTCACATCGTAATTTTAGGTACTTGTTTCCTAACCCATAAATGTCATCCCGTTTACTAAAAAATTCTAAGTTTCGCTCCTCAACGTACTCCAATCTCACAACTATACCCACTAGTCATCAAGGGAAGGTTAGCACTCAATTAAATAAGTCTATTGGAAGTTTGAAATAAAATCAGGCCTAAAAAGGCCATTATGTCAACTCGTTAGAAATCTCGTTTCGAACGAGTGTCGTTCGAACGAATGGCTTCGAACGAACTACCAACTTGTTAGAAGGGATACTGCCATCTCGTTAGAAACTCGTTCGAACGAGGTCGTTCGAATGACCTGGGCAGGTCTTCTAACGAGATGGCAGAATACGCCCAGAAATTTCCCAACTCGTTTTTCTTCAATTCCTCTTTTCAAAAATCCATTCTAAGATCATCCCAATGAAGTTTTATTGTTAATAAACTAATCTAAGTCCTCCTAGGTCGCTTCTTAACATATTATTGGGGTCAAATCCTCCCAATCAACATGCAATTAACATAAATCCCTAAATTTTACCCCAAACCCTATGAACATGAACCCATAATTTTATTATGCCTAAATACTCATCATAAATCCGTTTTTAAATCATCAAAGTTAAGTTTTAAATACCAAATTTCGTCCATAATCATTCTACATGCAATTCCTAACCAAGATTAAGGGTTTCTACAACAATCCCATTGGGATTTCGCCCAAAATATTCACAGCATAAGGTTTCTACACTAAACATGGAGGAAATATTCATTGAAATTAAAAATATCAAATCACTTGCCCTAAATCCGATGTTCTGGTTCATTGTTGATGATTAAGGTTGGCTTTCTCTCTTCTTTTCGGTCACAAATCCTTTCCAATTGTGATGATGGGGAGATGGTTTGGTATAGGTCCTCTAGCCTCTCTTTTAATTTCTCTCAAAACTTTCGTAACCCACTCTCTCACTTTTGGCTGATAATGGCCTTAGTGGCTCTTTTAAAAATATTTAATTTAACTCTAAAATTCGTGGGTTTTAATCCCTTAATTTTTAAAATTACCAAAATACCCTTCTAGGTTGCCGGTTTGGCCTAAAAATGCCCCGGAACCCAAACTAAACCCTCGGCTAGTGTTTTCTGACTATTTCGACCATTTCGGACACGTTGGCGCACTCAAAATGACCATTCGGTTGATAATAATATAATTTACTTTTTAATTTAAATAATTTCATTCCTGACGCGACTGACACACGCGTCCCAACTAAATTTCCAAATTGTCGTATTTCTATCTCGTGACAATTTAATATTTTCAATACTCATATATTGCCATATATACTCAGAAATATTCAATTTTAACATTGTAATCAAATACCAACTCACATCTCACTAGTATTTATATCCGGATTAATTCCCAATTAATTCTCATTTAATTCAATCAATCCCTTAAATAAAAATCAATAAAATTACGGGGTATTACATACTTCCCCCCTAATAACAGAATTTCATCCCGAAATTCGGAATTAATGAATACCTGGTAAAAATAGCTCTGGATAACATTCGTGCATCTCATCCTCACACTCCCATGTGGACTCATCGGCATTATGATGCCGCCACTGCACGGGTACTAATGGTACTATCTTCGACCTTAGTTTCCTCTCGCTGTGGTCCTGAATAGCAATCGGCCCCTCCTCGTAGGAACTATCAGGATGAAGATCAATGTCCTCTACAGCAATGTGAGTATGGCCAAATCGTCCCTAAGATATTTTCTTAGTGAGGAAATATGGAACACGTCATGAATCCTATGCAAGTGCTCCGGTAACCCAAGTCTATACGCAACTGGCCCAATCCTCTCGATGATAGGAA
The DNA here is from genome assembly GCA_949130495.1 of Sambucus nigra. NCBI lineage: Eukaryota > Viridiplantae > Streptophyta > Magnoliopsida > Dipsacales > Adoxaceae > Sambucus > Sambucus nigra. Next base: position 203,707,461 of record OX422216.1, read on the forward strand.
ATGGCCCCACATATCTTTGTGCCAGTTTCCCCTTCTTCCCAAAACGCATGATCCCCTTCATAGGAGATACTCTGAGTAACACCTGGTCCCCCACCTTGAATGCTATGAAGAACCTCTTGGCATCAGCATAGCTCTTCTGTCTGTCCTGAGTTACTCGAATGCGTCTCCGTATCATCTATATCCTTGTCGAAGTGTACTGAATCACTTTCGGCCCAAGGAGTTTGTTATCCCCCACCTCTAACCAACATGCTGGGGAACGACAACGTCTACCATACAACGCCTCAAAAGGAGCCATGCCAATGGTGAACTGGTAGGAGTTATTATAAGCAAACTCCACCAGTGGAAGGTACTGCTCCCAACCACCTCCAAAGTCTAGGATGCACATACGCAGCATGTCTTCCAACATTTGATTTGTCCGCTCTGTTTGCCCATCAGTCTGCGGGTGATATGCCATACTCAGTCGCAACTCTGTACCCATGGCCTCCTGGAAACTGTCCTAAAATCGTGAAACAAATATCTTATCTCGATTAGACATGATATTTAGAGGCACCTCGTGAAGTCTCACTATCTCCGTAATAAAAATCTGGGCATACTATCCTGTAGTGTAGTCTGTCCTCAGGGGTAGAAAATGAGCAACTTTGGTCAACCTATCCCCAATTACCCATATGGAGTCGTGACCCATCTGTGACATAGGTAACCCTGTGATAAAGTCCATGGATATGCTCTCCCATATCCACATCGGAACCTCTAATGGCTGTAGAAGTCCTGCCGAAATCTGATGGTCCACTTTTACTAGATGACAAGTGGCACATTTAGAAATGAACATGGAGATATCTCTCTTCATCTCGCTCCACCAGTACTGTCATGTCATGTCTTGGTACATCTTATCCCCACCAGGGTGTACCGCGTACCGTGAGCCGTGCGACTCTTCCATTACCTCGTGTCGTAAGTCTTCCCCTTCCGAAACAATCAGCCTCCCATTGAAGCGTAATCCCCCGTCTGAACTAACGGTATAGGACTCGTCTCCCTCTGCTAGTAATCGAACTATCTGCTCCTGACAGAACGAGTCATTTTCCTGGTCCTTTATCACTCTCGTAACAATCTAAGGTGTAACAGTCATCACAGACATGAATGATCGGGCCACTGCATCCTGGTGTCCCAACTCCTTCCACTTAGCTTTCCACACCTCGGCCACCTCATCTACTGGCCTACGGCTCAACGCGTCTGCTACCACGTTAGCCTTCCCTGGGTGATATTGGATATCAAACTGATAATCCTTCACGAACTCAAGCCACTGACGTTGACGCATATTCAGCTCCTTCTACTTGAAGAGGTATTGTAGAGACTTGTGGTCTGTGAACAATCAAAATTTCTCCCCCCAATAGATAGTGTCTCCAAATCCGAAGAGAGAATATGACCGTCGCTAACTCTAAGTCATGGTTGGGGTAATTCTTCTCGTGAGGCTTAAGCTTACGGGAAGCATAAGCTATGGCCTGACTCTCCTGTTACAGCACACCTCCAAGTCCTTATAAGGACGCATCGGTGTAGACTAGATACTCAACTCCCGGTCTGGGCAATGCTAACACAGGCGCTGAGGTTAACTTGTCCTTCAACTCATCGAATGCCAACTGACAGGCATCACTCCAAATGAATGGCACACCTTTAGGAGTCAGATGTGTCAAAGGACCCGCTATCTTAGAGAAACCCCGAATAAACCTTCTGTAGTATCCTGCTAGGCCTAAGAAACTATGGATCTCAGTTGGTGTCGTGGTCTATCCCTGATCCTTCACCACGGATACCTTCCATGGATCAATAGATATCCCCCGGTCTGAAATGATATGCCCCAAAAACTGAACCTCCTTCAGCCCAAATCCACATTTCTCGTACTTTGAATATAGTTCGTTCTGACGCAGCGTCTGCAAAACCTACCTCAAATGCTCGGCGTGCTCCCCTTCTGTCTGGGAGTATACCAGGATGTCATCAATATAGATGATGACGAACTGGTCTAGGAACTCTCTGAACACCCTATTCATCAAGTCCATAAACACGGCTGGAGCGTTGGTCAAGCCAAAAGGCATAACCTGAATTCATAGGAACCATATCTCGTCAAGAAGGCAGTCTTCGAGACGTCCTGTTCCCTGATACGCAACTGATGGTATCCCGATCACAAGTCAATCTTTGAGAAGAAGGAAGCTCCTCTCAGCTGGTAGAATAAGTCATCGATTCGGGGCAACGGATACTTATTCCGTATCGTGACTTTATTCAACTCCCAGTAATCTACACACAATCTCAACGATTCATCCCTCTTCTTTATGAATAACACAGGAGCACCCCACGGTAAAGTACTCCTTCGGATAAACTCCTGACCCAACAACTGCTCTATCTGATCCCTTAGCTCTCTCATTTCCGCTGTAGCCATATAGTAAGGTGCGCGGGCAATTGGCCGAGTGCCCGACGTCAAATCGATAATAAAATCTATCTCTCTACTCGGAGGTAGTCCAGGTATATCCTGAAACACATCAGTAAACTCCCTAACAACTGGAATCGAATCGAGTGGTAACACCACTTCCTTAGAGGTCTCCTCCTCTATATAGTTAAATTGAGTGGACGATCCTCCCTCAGGGCGAGGCATCGCCACTAAAAACATCTCCTGCCCGGGAATGAAAAAAATGATACTCCTACTGAAACAATCAATCATGGCTCGGTACGCAACTAGCCAATCCATACCAACAATCGCATCGTACTCAGTCATCTCTAATACTAACATATCAGTAGGTAAAGTAAATCTCCCGATCTCTATACCCACACCTCTACAAATAAGGGAAATCACGGAACCCCGACTCAACGGTGAATCTACGCAAGTAATCGTGCTCTCTGCAGTGTCTAACAACCCCAAAGTGCGTGGAAATCTCGTGGCAATGAAACAGTGTGTGGCCCCCGTATCAAATAAAATACGCCCCATAGTCCCCTGAATAGAGAGCATACCCTCAATAGCAGGTGGATCTTGTGGGACTGCGGCATGCCGGAGTTGATAAACTCGCCCGTACTGTAGCTATCCCTGTTGGACTGGGACTGCTGGGATGGGTGGCAAAGCTGGCATCTGTGGTGGTGCTGGGAGGGCGGCGGGAAACATAGGTCTCTGGGGCTCATGTCGAGCACCCTGCTGCTGCTGCTGTGGGGTCCTGCCCCTATAAGGACACTTCTGGAACTTGTGGCCAATCTTTCCATAAATGAAACATTTCCTCGGAAAGTTCCCCCCAATCTGACTCTGCTGCCCACGGCCCTGGTGGCCATTGCCATTCCTCCCCTGGCCGTGTTGTCCTTGATGGCCATGCTGACCCTGCTGGCCCTGACGAAAACTTCCCTGACCATTTCTGAAACCCCCAGATCTAAACCTCTTAAAATCCCCCTGCTGGGAACCCTGATCTCCCTGCCTATGCTGACCCTGAGCAGAGTGTGCCCCGCTGGCACCATTTCCCCCTGTCATGCTCTGATGGCTGGACTCTCCTGATCGCTTACTCTCTGACATGTGAAAGCGATGGTCCTGGAAGTGAAGCAGTGTTGCGTTAACCACATCAGAATAAGTGGCCAACGAGATATTACCCAACAAGTGCTGACGGATCCTCCAAGTCAACCCATCCCTGAACTTCTGAATCTTTTTCTCCTCGGTCAGAATCTTATCGGGAACGATGTTCAAGAGATTAGTGAATTCGACTTCATACTCGGCCACGGTCTTTTGTAGAATCGCTACAGCGGAAATATTGCGACTTCTCAAATAAAATCCAATTTTAATTAATCCCAAATTTTAGTTAAATCCTAAAACATGCATCTAGATGATTTATCCAATAAAATAAAGCATGCAGGATAAAACAAACAATTTCAGAAAAAATCCCCCAAAGGGGAAAAACCTTTTATTTCACTATAATTTGTAAGAAAACGACTTACACGGATTACAATGAAATAGGGTGACATACGAAATACCCGCAGGTGTTGGTTTCAATGTCTCAGCTGGAACTTTCCCTTTCCAGGAGGGAAGCAGTGAAGGAGAAGACGGCTCCTCCACAAGTTACGGCTGGAATTTTCCCTTTCCAGGAGGGCAGCAATGAAGAAGAAAACGACTTCTCCACAAGAGTGAACTTTATAAGGACTCCCTCTACAATAGCATGCAACTGTCGGTTGTAGAGCTCTCCCCACAAAGTATAAACAAGAGCAAAGTATGTTCTTGAAAACTAAAACAATTCACTAAGGCATATGGGAGTTTTGTGAATTGAAAACAAAAAGGGATTAAAACCCTAAAGGAAGAAGCCTAAAAGAATTCTGCTTTCGCAGTATTTCTGTTCGTCAAAACGCTGTGACTTCTTAACGAAAATGGACTCATTTAATGAGTATTTATATAAAAATGCATCGCCTTGAAATTCGAGCTCGTTTGAACGACATCTAACGACATGCTATGTCATTTGAACGACAATTGCAGGTCGTTCGAATGACCTATCAAGCGAGATGTCACGTGTGCCTGTAGAAAATTTCGATACGAACGCGTGGCCACCAGTTTCGTATCATTCTAATTTTTTATGAATTAGTTATGATTTTTCTACGAAAAGAAGTCCTAAAATAAATTCTTTAGAAAAAAAATTTGTAAAAAATATCCCAAAAGCTCTAAGTGAAAAGTTAAGGTATTTAAAACATAACCTTACCAAAGTAAACTTCGCGGAGCCTTAAATGACGAAGAACTTGAATAATTCGGATCTGTCTTTGATGTAGATTGCTCTTGAATTCTTTTCGACGGTGTATCGGTATATGACATAACAAATTGATAACGAACCTATGAAAATATGTCCTTACAAATCTCCCCCTATGTCTATGCCGGTACATACATAAAAAATCTGAATTATCAAATACCAAATTGCCTATACAAATCTATCCTCCCATGAATAAATTTGCAGGACTTCAAAATTGTTCTTCAATCATGTTTGTCAAATCTCAAAGCTTTTCTCATCAGTATGTGCAACACATCAATGTTCAATTTTGTACCTACACACATGAGATAAAGCAAAAACCTTCATGACGCATCGAGTTTGAAATGATATAAGAATAAAGCATTAATAAATCAAATCTCCCCCATAATGCAAAAACTCCCCCATAACTTATAATTCTTTCTCCCCCTTTTTATGATGTCCCCAAATAGGCAGATAAGAAGAAACAATCAAAACATGGAGTGTCACGATAAAAATGCATAGCAAACAAAGATCAAGTTACGCACATGCAAAGGAGTATCTCACAAATTTCACAAACTATTTTTGAATTTTTCAATTTTTCATACAAAAATAAGATACCACTTTGAAAAATATGATACAAAAATCACACCATGGATTTAAACTCAAACAACCAAGACATGGAAACGAAATGAATGGGTGTGAACACATTCGATAGGTAAATAAACTCAATCAATCATATGTGCACGATGCATACGTGTACCCCTAACGAATGAACATAAAAAGAATCCTTAGGTGTAAAAATTGTTGAATTTAAATGACATCGTCTTAATCAAATCAACAAATCAAAGTCTAAAATGATTTTCACACCAATAACGTCCCAAACTATTTAGTGCCGCTTCGAGAACTTTTCAAAGGACGTGCAAACCCATTGATATATCCATCCAAAACTCCTTCATATATAATAATGCAATTCTTTATATCTGAAGAGGTACTAAATTCTCAACTAAGAAAAAACCTATTGGCCCAAATTTTTGGCATATTTCATTTTTTTATAGACTTAATTTTTTTTGTGTGGGCTCTTTTCAAACGGTGGCTTTCACGACGTGATTATTGTTCACTCGTAGCCCTTTCCCGTGCCACTCATCATTTTTTTAAACTAAACAAATTCCTCACGGGCAATGGTTTTTACATGCACTACTTTTATTACTCTCGTATTATTGCACTTGGTTCGTTTTAAGGACAGGATTGAGATGAAAACACCCAACCAACATGTGATAAGTCAAGCACAATAATCAAACAAATTCGTGCATGTGTGCAATAAAGGAAATTACGAGTCAAACATGTAGGAAGTGACACTTATTTACATCTTAATGACTCCAAACATTATAAAGCACATGGATGAATTGATCTATTGTCTCAAAACACTATCAAATAGTCACATGGATAAATGGAATGAAATTGTGACTCGATCATCCTAAGTGTTCATCCATAAACGGTATAGACAAAATACAAAAATCTTTTTGGATTTTTAAAAATTTTATCAAAATAAAATCTTTTTGTATTTTTTTTAAAATATAACTACAAAATGATACAACCAGCAATAAGCATATAATATCAATATGCACAACATCCTATGCTAGCAAACAGTAATCACACAGGAGAATCCACAATGAACGCATATGTGATAAATGAGTAATGCAGTGTTATCAATTAAGCATGGATACCAAGAATAACTGCATATAAAGGACCAGAAGCAAACCCATCAGTACCAAAAATCTAATCATATGAACACCGGGTACGAGAATCAGAAGGGAAGCAAAAATAGAATTTTCAGACAGGTCGCTCAAACGATATCGCTCTATCGCTCGAACGACAAGGGCATGTCGCGAGATGCGACTTCGCGCGAGATAGAGATGTCGCTCAAACGACAATACATCTCGCTCGAACGAGAAAATAAAATATTCCCAGTATTCCCAAAAAATCATACAATTTTGCCCAGTGCAAATTGTTTTTGAAAACAGTACCTGAGAGGGGCAAGCAGATCCAAAACAGTGCTAAATCAGTAGCGAAACACACAAATGCAATAAATATACCAATGTGCGCTACATCAAAGTGAGTCATAGCACTAGAAAGAGTACAACATGATGCGACGCTAGTGTATGACAAACATCTAACACAATCAACCAAAAGATCTCACATGGGGCGAATCACGTGCAAGTAAACGAGAATCATGAATAAAAAGACCATAACCCTCTAAATCCGATTTCCTAACCCAAATCGATGTGAAACGTCGTGTGGGGGCTTTGGGAACCGATGTGACACTCTCTTTATGTTTCCTAGGTCCATTCAAAAGCATATAGTAGAAAAGCCTAAGATGGCCTTGCCTACCGCAATTTGTGCAAGTATAAATCGGGCGGTGAGTGTTACCTAAAGGCGGCCTTCTCCTCAAATTCCTAGGTGGTGCTCTTATCAATTTCCTAGGTGGCTCTCTCTGAATTTTCCTAGGTGTCTCTCTCCTAATGATCCTAGGAGGCACTCTCATGATGTTTCTAGGGGGATCTTTCCCAACAATCTTAGGTGCCTCTTTCTTGACAATCCTAGGAGGCTCTTTCACACGTGTGGGAATGAGTGCAACATGTTTTTCAAAAACAATCCCACCCCTATCCTTTTTTATCTCGACGGTGCCTAAAATCTTATCAAGTTTTTCAGACCTAGACTCCAAATCAAATTTCACTTTACTTTAATCTTACAATTTCACCTCAAGTTCACCTATCCTAGATTCAAGTACACATCTAGAATCCTCAAACTCTAAAAGCTCCTTTTTCATAGTCTCCATCAACCCTCTAAGACTATCTCTCTCACCCTCAACGTACTCAAGCTTCTCTTTCAAAATTTTCTCTCGTGCCCTATGTTCTTCAAACTAAAACATCATTATTTTTGAGGCACAATCTTTCAATTGAGCTTCAAGTTTTAAGTTTGCCTTTTTTGCCTTTAAACATTCAAAATACAAATTATTGTAGGCAACTTGCAACTCACTCAATTCTTCTTCTTCCTCCTCACTCTTTTCACCCTCACTCTCATCACTAATCACACGGATGGGAAGCTCTCGCCTAGAAGCATAAAAAACTTCTTCTTCCGAAATCACTATCACTAAGGGTAGAAACATGAAAAATCGATTTATTCAATTTCTTCTTTAAATTTGTGGTACACTCATCTAACGTGTGACCAACACCCTCACAAGGACACCTCTCAGATTCGTTTTCAACAGAAGATTTAAAACAAGAGTTCGTGTGAATTTTCCAATTAACTTTTTAAAAAATTTGACATCGAAGATCATCAAAACCATCAAAAGCCATTTTTGTGCAAAAAATCAGGATCAAAACACAATAACTTAGTGCAACAGGCTCTGATACCAATTTGTAGAATCGCTACAGCGGAAATATTGCGACTTCTCAAATAAAATCCAATTTTAATTAATCCCAAATTTTAGTTAAATCCTAAAACATACATCTAGATGATTTATCCAATAAAATAAAGCATGCAGGATAAAACAAACAATTTCAGGAAAAATCCCCCAAAGGGGCAAAACTTTTTATTTCACTATAATTTGTGAGAAAACGGCTTACACGAATTACAATGAAATAGGGTGACATACGAAATACCCGCAGGTGTCGGTTTCGATGTCTCGGCTGGAACTTTCCCTTTTAAGGAGGGCAGCAGTGAAGAAGAAGACGACTCCTCCACAAGTTACGATTGGAATTTTCCCTTTTCAGGAGGGCAGCAATGAAGAAGAAAACGGCTTCTCCACAAGAGTAAAATTTATAAGGACTCCCTCCACAATAGCATGCAACTGTCGGTTGTAGAGATCTCCCCACAAAGTATAAACAAGAGCAAAGTATGTTCTTGAAAACCAAAACAATTCACTAAGGCATATGGGAGTTTTGTGAATTGAAAACAAAAAGGGATTAAAACCCTAAAGGAAGAAGCCTAAAAGAAATCTGCTTTCACAGTATTTCTGTTCGTCAAAACGCTGTGACTTCTTAATGAAAACGGACTCATTTAATGAGTATTTATATAAAAATGCACCACCTCGAAATTCGAGCTCGTTCGAACGACATCTAACGACATGATATGTTTTTTGAACAACAATTGCAGGTCGTTTGAATGACCTATCAAGCGAGATTCCACGCGAACTTGTAGAAAATTTCGATACGAACGCGTGGCCGCTAGTTTCGTATCATTCTGATTTTTTATGAATTAGTTATGATTTTTCTACGAAAAGGAGTCCGAAAACAAAATCTTTAGAAAAATATTTTGTAAAAAATATCCCAAAAGCTCTAAGTGAAAAGTTAAGGTATTTAAAACATAACCTTATTAAAGTAAACTTCGCGGAGCCTTGAATGATGAACAACTTGAATAATTCGGATTCGTCTTTGATGTAGATTGCTCTTGAATGCTTTTCGAAGGTGTATCAGTATATGACATAACAAATTGATAACGGACCTATGAAAATATGTCCTTACATCTTTCCCTCCTGATTGAGGTACGTTAACTTCCTCCTCATTTCGGTGTGAACGGCTGATGGAAAATATTTGCGATCGAATCGCACCCAAAACTCATGAATAGAAAGGATGTCTCTCTCCCCCGTGGTGGTAATGGACTCCCACCACTGCAACGCTGATCCTACTAGCTTAAAAGTAGCCAATATCTGTTTCTGTACCTCCGTGCACTCATACATCCTCAAGTGCCTTTGGATGTCCTTCTTCCACTGACTGGACACGACGACGTCAGAGCTACCTGCAAACTCCAGAGGGTGTGCTTTATGAAAAGCATCACGAACACGTTCCCAAGCAGACGGGAATGCATGAGCCTGAACTGGCGCGACTACCGGCACCTAAGGCGGTGCCTACTGTACAACTACTAGGGCAGCATTTACCGCTTGGGCTACAATAATGGCAACCTCTGTGGCATTCAAGGAGCCCTGAACTGGTGCAGGCTGTGGCTCAGGTTGAGTATCCCTGGGAACTCGCTGTGCACGTCGTGGAGGCATCTGAAATGAGAGTAAAGTCTTATATGTTCGCAGTTATTTTCTCAAAATAGCTCAAGGGTGAAACATACACAAAAGAATACAACAATCCTAAAATATAGGGCTCTATATCGAAGAAAGCTACGTAGAAACATAACAAGCTGTACAGATCCTAAGGATACTAGAACCTGATGCTCTGATACCACCTGTGACACCCCGACTAATTAAATACCGGGTAGCTACTCCTTTATTAAATTAGTACAAAATGCCACGTTGGTTCAGTTCATAGCATCACTGTCGAAAAACGTTTTAATAATTACTAGCCACCTAATATTTAAAAAGTGAGTTGTTAATTTTAATTGAATTTGATTTACATACAACCAAAATAAATTATGAAATACTGATACCACAACCATATCACAGTCGCAATAAGATAACAATGTAATAAACTGAATCTGGAGGAATACACCTCACAACAATCTGAATACTGAAATAAACAAAATACAAAGCCTGAACCATTAATTAATTACAACCCAAAATCTGAAATAGAACTGAGTAAGTAAGATGTCTCTAAAAGAAAAGGGGAGACATGCCCTACATATGAGTAAATCTGAAGTAGAGTCAAGATAGAAAGTGGAGGCGTCTACTATCGAGGTCTTGTAACTTCCACAGCAACTACAGTACGTCACTGGAATGGAACTCCTATGCTTGGTGTCCTTGTGGCTGGGCACCTAAAAAGATTTTTACAAAAAATAGATTTGAAAGCAAACGGGTTAGAGCCCGATTGTGAAAACAATTTAAAATACAGCAAGTGTTTAATATCATTAAACAATGAATATAAAATACATGATAGTGCGTGCACTCACATGAGTTCCTCACCTCTCAACTAATTGTGCACTCCTATCGTTCTCGTACCTGTTCTAGTCATCTCACTATCTATCTAGTCCAATACACAACCTAACATCACTATGATATTCACGGTTCGATTCCCGACATCTTATTATAAACATAAGATCTTACCTTTTTATTTTTCGAAATTTATCATAACAATTACTAAGACTTTTCCATCTTTATCTTTACTAAAAATGTTACGAACATTCACACTTACAGTTATAATGACAGTTCATTTCAATTAACAGTATATTAATCTCATCATAAATATATAATACTGGCACCCCGAGACTAAGCTGCGGTGCACACATACTCTGCTATCGAATCCCGGTACATCACGTACACAAGGACCACGTATTTCGAATCTCTCAAGAATCGTTTCAATAAACAACAATCACACATACTGGAGGTGAACATAGCTCACATCACACGGGTCACGCACAAACCTACGCTCCCATGATCAGCAGACTTATTAACTCCTCAATAAGCCCGTCTCTGACCTATGTCCTCGAGTTACCAATATAAATCCCCCCGTAGGCACACAAAGATTAGATGGCCCTGATCGAACGCCGACCTCCCGTGATAGCAAGTATGGTAGGTATTTTATACACAGATAAATACATATGCTAAGCATTCACACAACTTAGATATCCCATAATATTAATAGAGGTATATTTAACATTCTTATACCGTCACTAAATGTTGCACGTTTACCAATCCCCGAATAATATACACCAACCCTTCTCACGTCGTAATTTTAGGTACTTGTTTCCTAACCCATAAATGTCATCCCGTTTAATACAAAATTCTAAGTTTTACTCCTCAATGTACTCCAATCTCACAACTATACCCACTAGTCATCAAGGGAAGGTTAGCACTCAATTAAATAAGTCTATTGGAAGTTTGAAATAAAATCAGGCCTAAAAAGGCCATTCTGTCAACTCGTTAGAAATCTCGTTTGAACGAGGTCGTTCGAACGATTGGCTTCGAACGAACTATCAACTCATTAGAAGGGATTCTTTCATTTCGTTAGAAACTCGTTCGAATGAGGTCGTTCGAACGACCTGGGCAGGTCTTCTAACGAGATGGCAGAATAGGCCCTGAAATTTCCCAACTCGTTTTTCTTCAATTCCACTTTTCAAAAATCCATTCTAAGATCATCCCAATTAAGTTTTATTGTTAGTAAAGTAATCTAAGTCCTCCTAGGTCGCTTCTTACCATATTATTGGGGTCAAATCCTCCTAATCAATATGCAATTAACATAAATCCCTAAATTTTACCCCAAACCCTATGAATATGAACCCGGAATTTTATTATGCCTAAATACTCATCATAAATCCGTTTTTAAATCTTCAAAGTTAAGTTTTGAATACCAAATTTCATCCATAATCATTCTACATGAAATTCCTAACCAATATTAAGGGTTTCTACAACAATCCCATTGGGTTTTTGCCAAACTATTCACAGCATAAGGTTTCTATACTAAACATGGAGGAAATATTCATTGCAATTAAAAATATCAAATCACTTGCCTTAAATACGATGTTCTAGTTCGTTGTTGATGATTAAGGTTGGCTTTCTCTCTTCTTTCCGATCACAAATCCTTTCCAATTGTGATGATGGGGAGATGGTTTGGTATAGGTCCTCTAGCCTCTCTTCTAACTTCTCTCAAAACTTCCGTAGCCCACTCTCTCACTTTTGGTTGATAATGCCCTTAGTGGCTCTTTTAAAAATATTTAATTTAACTATAAAATTCGTGGGTTTTAATCCCTTAATTTTTGAAATTACCAAAATACTCTTCTAGGTTGTCGGTTTGGCCTAAAAATGCCCCGGGACCCAAACTAAACCCCCGACTAGTGTTTTCTGACTATTTCGACCCTTCCAGACACGTTGGCGCACTCAAAATTATCATTCGATTGATAATAATATAATTTACTTTTTAATTTAAATAATTTCATTCTTGACGCGACTAACACGCGCGTCCCAACTAAATTTCCAAATTATCGTATTTCTGCCTCGCGACAATTTAATATTTTCAATACTCATATATTACCATATATACTCAGAAATATTCAATTTTAACATTGTAATCAAATACCAACTCACATCTCGCTAGTATTTATATCCGGATTAATTCCCAATTAATTCTCATTTAATTCAATTAATCCCTTAAATAAAAATCAATAAAATTACGGGGTATTACACCTTTGAATTACTTGGCTCTGCAAGAATGAGTATTGTCCTCTAAGTTGTTCTCTCTAGGCAGTGACATTTCTTTTTCTTGTTTAATGAAATATATCTTGGCAACTCTATCACGTTATCCCCCACATTGACGACGACTGAGAGACTCAAGAAAGGGCGCAACCTCGGGTGCACGCTGGATGGAATTCGAAAGGGGTGGCCTCGGGATGGCCACTATGGCGACTCTGTTGGGGATGGATTTTAAGAGGACTAGATTCTAATTCTACATGGATGTTATTCTTTTCTACATGTATGCATATGCTCCTACCTGTATGCCCCCTTTTACTCCTCTATTTTGAGTATACTACCTCATGCTTATATTTATCATGCTCCCTCCTCATGTATATATCACTTTTTACCCACTTATACATTTCACATACTTGTATATACTCTCCATGTTCACTCACTCAAACACTTACACTTATATATAGTTTCACTTCTACTCACATGCTCCACATACCACATAGATTATCCATGCTTAGGCTTCATTAACACACACCCACACTTCTCACACTTGTATATATCTCCATGTTCACTTTCACATATCACACACCACTTGTAGTTGATCCATGTATAGTCTCGCTACCATGCACACTCACTTGTAAATATTCACATGTCACTCACCCACATGTATATATCCACATGCTTTCCTATCACCATGCTTAGTATAGTCTTCATTCTTCATGCTAGATTTACTTTTCACAACACTTGTTTATGATCCCTCGTTGGTATGGTACTCCCTTTACTCATCATGCAAATAAATAAATAAACCTTTCTCCATAATATACTAATTAAGACTTATGCATTTTTGCAAACTACATTACCGAAGCACAAAAATATTAACCAAAATTTTATCCCGTACTGAGGGGTCACTTTGTGATGGGTGTTGGTTGATCAGGCATAAATTCTTCACATTTATCCCCTTAATTTCGGTACTTTTATGATCCCGTGCGGTGTAAATAGCTTGGATTTGTATCATATTTATGCTACTAGCTCTTTTTGGCAAGTATTTCGTATTTTGTGTGTCTCTTAGGTGTTTTACATGTATTTCATGCAAGTTAGTGCAAAAGAGAACTCAAAACAGTGAAAGAAAACCAAGAAATGGAGATTTAAAGGGAATTTTCATGATTTTTCAGCCTTAGTCCGGAGTTGGGACCAACTGTAAAGTTGAAGAGCTTTCAATTACAAGAACACTGGAAAAAACGACACCTCAATTCGAGCTATGGTAAAGAAGTTATGCCCATTTGAAGTTGAGAAAGAAATCCGAGAAGAAACTGTTAAAAATGGAACCGAACCGAACCTGAGAAAAAAGAACCGGTTCACCCATTTTTCTCGCACCAGATCCGTGACAAAATTAGTCACGCTTTCTAAGTGTGACAAATTGGCACATGCGGGATTTTTATTTTGTCCTTATCTTTTAGCCAAAAGAATTTTATGTTTTGGGGACTCTTCTAAACGACCTCTAGCCTATATATTTAGTCATTAGGACTCTTTATATTAAGATTTCATTTATGTAAAAGCTCCATAACAAGTAGGAACATCGAGAATAAGGATTCACATATTTTGCACCTTTAATTCAAGAGCTTCTCCAGTTTTTCTTCTACCTTTGATTTCTTCTTGCATGTTCTTGTTCTTCAATCTTGGTAACTTTTATTTCCAGCACTTTTATTATTATTTCTCATATTTCATCTCTCTTTCCAAGAAATTATGAGTTCATGCAACGTAGATAACGTAGTTTTCATTAATTCACCATGTTAGGCTAGGTTTTTAAAGGTTGGGATGCATGAACCCAACCCGATGTGGTAGTTGAATGTGTATAAAATTAGTCCTCTAAATTTAATGACTTATTATGACCGTATTGTGTAGAAATGCGACAGTTGTAGATCTTTTGATCTCGTTTGCTTCAGGGTAATCGGGATGCTTCAGAATGCAATTCGAGTGTAACTATCGCAATACCGATTTACTTATCCTTTGATTATGTATGGTGTGGGCTTGAACCTCATATATGTAATGCTTGGGAGTACTACATTCTGGGTCTAATTAATCACTTAAATTTATGATTAGTTTTATACCATCAATACTCTAGGGTTGGGGGATTGGGTCCCTACCTTAATTTTCCAATTAGTTTTAGTTAACTTCTTTATTTTTCCCTTTTTCCTTTCTCACTCAATCATCATCTTTTACACTTTATTTTTTTGAAGTAATAAATCAATTAAAATCTATCAAACATTCCCTATGGATTCGATACCCAGACTCGCCACTATACTCTGCAAGAGTGTAGTTAAAGTTTAGGTTTTTTTTTGTATTGTGGTCGAAAGCCGACAACAACGACTAGCGTATTTACACGGACACTCGGTTTCCAACACGATCAAAATGGAGCCGTTGTCGGGGAGTGTTTTGTTAGATTATAATTGATTTACTATTTCGTAAGATATTTTTTCTTTTATATTTTCTTGTTTAATTTTTTTTTGCAGGCTTGCACAATTGAGCACCAAGAAATGTGGAATCCTGAATCACACACCTCTTTATGTGGATTGTCCATTTACAAACTATTCGATAATCATGCCTTTTTATAGTGGCTTCGGTAATTATAATGGTTCATATGGGAATCGTTTTCAAAATTTTTATTCTCAAGAATTCGAATGGCCTCGACTTGTTCCCCTTGGTGAGGGTCTTCGAATTATTCAGAAGGAAAGGCTTGAAAATTTACGTTTGTATGGGAGTAGTTCTCTAGATTTTTGTGTGCCATAACCCGCGCCTCGACCTACTACCACTGGTGAGGCCATTCGAAATCTTGAGAATGAAAAGCTTGAAAATAAATATCGAGAAGAAAATCGTTTTGGGGAGCAAGAATTGAATGCACTATTTGAATCCAACGATGATTTTTCTTCTGATATTTTAGAAGACGAGGTATGTTTTCAATCAACTGAGGAATTCGAGGTTCTAGAGCCAAGGAAGCCTACTTTGGAAGAAAGCTTCAATCTTTATATACAAACGGTGAAGATGATCCTTGGTGATGATTGGGAAATTGAAACACCTTGCAAGGAGACTAATTCTTCTTTGGAAAACAAAGAAGAGGTTGAGACTTATGTGTCACCTCAAAATTTTGAAGAACATCTCATTGAAAGTGAGTCTTTTCCCATTGAAATTCAATCTCCAAGTGATGATGAATCACTTGAGATTGAGTTTATCTCATCACCATTCTCGTTCACCGTTATTGAACCATTACAAGTACCGCTATATTCCTATGAGTCGGTTGAAATTTCTGAAACGTTTACACCTTTTACCTACAAAGATACTTTTCTAGAATTTTTTTCTAATATGGACTCTTCCTTTTTGTGTGCCTCTCTCCCCATACTTCTTGAAAAATCTTTTGGAGGTGATTATATTTTTCTTGGATCTCAATTGTACTTGTCCCACCTAGCATTCAAAACCCCCATCATCCCGTTAAAACTTTTAATTAGTGATGGTTCATTTTTTCCATCTCACACATGCCTTCCGTTGTTCAAATGGAATCCTTATATTTTGGGAGGCATGCATCCTAGTGAGGGTACACCATTAATCCCTCAAAGTCATATTGTATTTTGGGTGGACCCTCAAATTTTCCGACTTCTAGTGTATAACTTATTAGAATTTGAAAATCGTAGGTTGTACAATAGTTAACTTATTTTTTTTAGTTTAGAGTTTTTGTTATTCTTTTTGCTATGCTTGGTTCTAACATGTTTTGTAGATTCAATGGAATCGTACTTTTCGAGGATCGCTCCATTTTGGGTAATATCTTTCTTTTCCTCTCTTTATGTTGTGTTTTTGATTCGCATTGAGGACAATGCAACATTTAAGTGAGGGGGTGTGGGATATTCTTCCCATTTATTGTTTTGTTTCATTGATTCGATCACATGTTCTTTCCAAGTGTGTTTTTTTTAGAAAATTTCAAACATTTCCAAAAAAAAATTGAAAATTGTTCAAAAGACAAAAAAATTGAAAAATTTTGAAAAAAGCCAAAAATATTTTTCTTCAAAATAAATAAAGATTGGAATTTAAAAGCTTAAAAAATGTCACATTTTTTCTGTCTCAAATTGTAAAATTCAAAATGCCCAAAGCCAAAATTGACCAAAGATGGAAATTGAGCGAAAATTGACGACTTAACGAATAAGTGCGGCGATTAATCAACCCGGTGAGATTTTGAGCCTATCGATTATTTTCGAGTTTTTAAATCAATCTGAGTTTATGATTAAGTCAATGTTCTTTTCAGCATTTTAATAAGTCGTTGATGATATCTATTTTATTGTTTTGATCGGTTGTGCGAAATGTGTGAGATATTGTCTTGAATAATGCGCACTAAAATATCTCTAAATTAAATTAATCTCGAGACGCATATGGTAAATTAATAAGTAATTGAGACAATGAATTAGGCCATTGTTTGTTACCCAAAAACATTAGCCATAAAAAGATGTGAAAAATTATCCCTTTGATAACCCAATTGAGACGAATAAAATTTATCCTTTTCGTTTGGTAACCCGAAAAACCCAAGTAGCCTGGAATTGCGAAAATGGAATATTCATTAAAGTACAGAAAGTGTATAAGAAGGGGCAAGAAAAAAAATAGAAATGCTCAACAAAAATAGCAAGAAAAGAAAGCGTGAAAAACAGAAAAAATATAGAAAAGGAATAGAAAATGAGCAAAATCCCGAAAAAGCACTAAGGGACATCATAAGAAAAAAAATTCAATTCCGAATTTCCCAACCATTTCCATGTTACCCAATACACCTATAGCCTGAGAAAGTCCTAACCGAGTCCGGATTGATAAATTAATTATCTCGTGGAGAGCTAAGATGCCAAAATATAATAAAAGAGATTAAATGTGTGAAAAAGAGGCGATGTTCCCATTTCCAAATGACCGTATTTCGATGATGAGATCTATTCACCGTATATTTTCATCTTTCAATTTGTGTGCGTGACTTTGCATCCATTATATTTACTCTTTATATCCCGCACACCGAGAGAATAGCCACAATCCGAGAGATTCGTTTGAGAGAGAATCCCATGAGCATTTGAATCAAAACAAATTTTCAAAAAGTAATGTAATGATCAATCGGTGGAAGATAGCGGTTCGATTTCTGGCTTCGCACACACACACTATGACTTGAGACTTGTAAATATGACTTTAAGGTGACTGTTTTGGGGAGTTTAAATAGTAAATTTTTTAAGTATTTTAATTTTTCTTTGAGTCAATAAAGAATTTTGTGGGTATAGAAGATTTTTAATGGTGATAAGGGAAGTGGTGGGTGAAATATTCGATGGGTGCTGGATAAATTTCAACATTTATATATTATTATATAATATTTAGTTGTTAATTTTATTATATTAATTGGTGTTTTATTTTAAACTTAGTTTGGGTTTTATTTTTAGAAGGAAACATGAGCAAATGAGTGTGAAAGATATATGAGTTCTCAAAGTCCCACATTGTCCCACATTGGAAGATTACTACAAAAAGTAGTGGTATGTCAACTATAGGACAACTAAGATTCTTAGTTGACAAGTCAAACAAGAGGCTATGATACTACGCATTACGGTGGTGCTTAAGCACCACCAATCACGACATGCGACACGCGGTGCACAAAAGGGCGATTGGGCGACTAAGGGCGCATTACGCGCTTTGATGCGCACTTGGCACTTGGACCGTTTGAGCCTAAAGTTTTGACGCTAGGAGCGTGTGAGCCTAAAGTTTTGACGAAGTAAAACAGATCAATGGCGGTGATTAAACGATCTCATCAAAGGGTTTAAAATTCGAAAGGACTTGATCCGAACCATTAGATGAACTCGTGGCGTTTCGTGTAGGGGATGTCCATTTGCTTAGGATGGGATGCCTAATCTGAACCGTTTGATCGAAGCTTTTCCAAACTGGCACGATCCAACGGTTGCTGAGGCGTTATATGAAGAGCTGTGACTGTTGAAGGACAGTCACATAAATGGCTATAAAAAGAGTTCCAGACCTCTGTTTTGGACACCGAAAATTGTTAATTTCTCCTCTCTCTGTCCTCTACATTTTGGCATTATCAGATTATAAATTCAAATTGTTATTGGTTTGATCAAACAATACATAGTTTGAATCAAACAATTGTTCATACACTGCATTGTATCCTGAAGGCAGATTCTATAAAATCCATAGCGTACTCGCGGTTCCGTCTCAATCGGATTGGGAAAAATTTTACCTAAAAGACAGCGTTCTCAGAATGTGCCCTGCATAAATTAATTTAAGTATTTCATTCTTTCCATAGAAAAACTCCAAGAGTTTTAGGCAAAAAAATTTATTAGTCCACTCAAATGGAAGGAACAGTGGAACAATCGATCGAAGTCATGAGTCAAGACTTAATCCGACTCGACCGTTTTGATGGCAGAAATTTCACCCGTTGGCAAGAGAAAGTTATGTTCTTCCTTATATAACTAAAACTAGCATACATTCTAGATGACAACCTTGAGTAAATTCCCCAGCCCACACCCGAAGACACCGAAGAAATAAAGTAAAAATGTGTGAAGAGGAAAGAAGACGAATTTATGTATCGAGGACACATACTCAATGCTTTGTCTTAAACTGTTTATAGTGCTCATTGAGTGATTTCGACGATAAAGGAATTATGGAAGGATTTGAAGACAAAGTATCAAAATGAGGAAACGAGCAACCATAAGTTTCCAATTTCAAGCTATATGAATTTTAGAATGAGTAATGATAAATCTGTCGTGCACAAGCACATGAACTCCAACAGATTATTGGTGACCTTAAAGACGCTGGAATTAATCTTCAAGATGAATTTCAAGTAGGGGTGATTGTTTCAAAACTTCCATCCGCTTGGAATGGATTTAAGAAGAAAATTAATCATAATGAAAAGACTTATACTATGGAATCCCTTCTTCATCACCTTCGTATTGAAGATGATACTCGTATTCGGGAAAATAAGGATCAACAAGGTGAGGGTCATTCAAAAGCCAATATGGTTGAGGATCAAATATCCAAGATTACCAAAGACTCAAAATTTAAAGCAAAGATTGATTCAAAATTCAAGAACCAAGGTGCAAATAAGAAAAAGAAGGGAACATATTTCTTATGTGACAAACCGTGCCATTATTCTTGAGAATGTCATCTTAAAAAGAAGGCATTTAAGGAAAAATAAGGGTCGAAGGAAACCAACAATGTTGAAGATCTTATTTCTACTGTATGCGAAGCAAATTCAATTGAAAATGAAAGTGGATGGTGGCTTGATACCAGCGCAACAATCCACATATGCAAAGACCGCTCTTCATTCAAAACATATCAAGAAATTGATGGAAAAGAAGTGAAGATGGAAAATAATCTTCGCACTAATATAGTTGGGAAAGGCACAGTGGAATTGAAATTAACTTATGGAAAGACTCTTACTTTAATTGACGTACCTTATGTACCTGATATGTGTAAAAATCTTGTGTCTGAGGACCTTCTCAATAAGAGAGATTTCAAACTTGTGTATGAGTTTGATAAGTTTGCCTTATCCAAGAATGGCCAATTTATTGGCAAATGGTACTCTTATACCGGCATGATCAAAATTAATGTGATAAAATGATATTAGTTCTTCTTATATGGTTGAGTCTATTTCTTTATGGCATAGTAGATTAGGTCATGTGAATTATAAAAGTTTTAAAAATATGACTGATCTCGGTTTAATCTCGGATTGTAAATTTGATAACCTTTTTAAATGTGAAATTTGTGCTCAATCGAAGATAACTAGAAAGTCATTTAAATCTGTTGAGAGGACATCCGAAATGCTTGATCTTATTCATAGTGATGTATGTGATATGAAGAGTAATATGACTCGTGGTGGAAATAAATATTTCTTAACTTTCATTGATGATTACTCTAAGTATGCATATACATATTTGCTTAAAAGTAAAGATAAAGTTTTCGAGAAATTTTTAATTTTTAAAACAGAAGTTGAAACTCAACAAAATTGGAAAATTAAAGTCCTACGATTCGATAGGGGTGGTGAATATTACCCGAGTGATTTTATACAATTTTGAAATACTCATGAGATAATCCATTAAGTTACGACGCCTTATACGCCACAACAAAATGGAATGGTGGAAAGGAAAAATATGACTTTAGTTGAAATGATAAACGCAATGTTAATCAGTTCTGGTTTACCGTTGTCGATGTGGGGAGAAACGGTTTTATCCACATGTTATATTTTAAATAGAGTTCCATTGAAAAGTAAGGATATTACACCATACGAACTATGGTTTAATCGTAAGCATAATCTTAAACGTGTTAAAGTTTGGGGATGTCTTGATTATGTAAGAAAACCAGAACCTAAAAGACCTAAACTAGGAAATAGGACTTACAAATGTGTTTTTATTGGATACTCTAGTAACAGTACGACTTATAGATTTTTAAATATTGAAACTCAAGAAATCATTGAGTCAGTAGATGTTTTGAATCAAGGTTTAGAAAATAATAATCCGACTGTTGGCTCCTCACCTTCAGAAGAAAATTCACAAACAATATCTTCTTCAGAAATAACAAATGACGTTGAACCGCGAAGAAGTAAAAGAAAAAGAACTAAAAAAAATATGGGCCCGACTTTGTTATCTATTTGATTGAAGGGAATTTAAATGAAACTAAAAATAAAACAAAATTTGTTCTTAATATAAAAGATGAACCGATAACATTTCATGAAGCGGTAAAATCTAGAGATGTTATTTTTTGGAAAGAGGCAATCAATGATGAAATGAACTCAATTTTGTCAAATCAAGCTTGGGTTCTTTTCGATCTTCCCCCCGAAGCTAAACCGATTGGGTGCAAATGGATATTTAAAAGGAAATTAAATTCGAACGTTTCTATAAATAAATTTAAGGAAAGATTACTTGCTAAAGGCTATAAGAAAAAAATATGGAATTGATTACTTTGATACATATGCTCATGTTGCTCGAATCACTTCCATTAGGATATTAATATCTCTTGCTTCTATTCATAATTTAGTAATTCATCAAATGGATGTCAAAACTGCTTTTCTAAATGGTGATTTAGAAGAATATTTTTATTTGGAACAACCCGAAGGGTTTGTTTTACCTGGCCAAGAAAAGAAAGTATGTTAATTGGTTAAATCTCTTTATGGCTATAAGCAAGCTCCTATATAATGTCATGAGAAGTTTGATAATATTGTAATGTCCCATGGATATAAAGTTAATGATGCCGACAAATGTATATATAGTAAATTTGAAAACGGTGTTGGTGTTATTATTTGCTTGTATGTGGATGACATGTTAATATTTGGGTCTTGTCTCAAATATGTTGAAGAAACCAAATGGTTTATGTGACAACCCGAATATAATTATGATAAATTATGATTAAATCATGATTAGATTATGTGTTATGGATAATATGTTATTAGTATATATAATTTTAAGTCATTATATTTAGTGTAATTCTACCTTCATAAAGTATGAAATATTGAATTAGTTACAAATACCAAATTTTGAAGTTTTCGGTAAGAATGTTCATGTTGGAGGCTATTTTTAACCATTATAATATAATAACTGACTTGAAGTAAAAACTAGATATTTGTAGATATATGAGTTAGTTTTGTAACACGATAAACGGTGTCTTAAACGGAGGTCCGAGCGAGAATTTATGCTTCAATTACGAAGCAGGGACAAATTTATCCATTCGTTAAATGATATTTCGCCTTATTAGGCTAACAAATTGTGGATTTTGATTGGTTAAAGAAGGAGGTTGGTTTTTTCTGACTTTAAAGACTTCAACTAAGCCCCTCCTTCAGCATAACTCAGCCATTAAAGAGTTTGGCTTGAGAGGAAGAGAGAATTGGAAAGTTTAGAAAGAAAGTGAGGAGAAAATTTGGAGAAAAATCCGTGGAAATTATGTGAAAGTCCCGAAGGTAATCCTAACCCCAAATCTTGTTGTTTTTATTATATTACTGATTTATATGATATAAATCATCATTTGTTTACTAAACTTTCATCCCTTGATGTATATGTATGGTTAGATGAAAGTTTAAGTTAAGTTGAATGTACAAACCCTTAAAATTGCTTCGTTTAGTAACCTTGTTTATTCAACCTTCAATATATTTTTGTATACTTACTGGAATTGATTGATTAAAAGTGGAAATGAAAATAGACTCATATATGTGTGACATATCCTAAAATTATGTGAAAATACAAAGAAATGAATATTTGGTGAGAGTTGAAGTTCGGGTATAAAATGTGCCCCAAGGGTTAAAGTATGCACGTCATATGTTCGATGTTTTTCTTGACATAGAAAATGAATCTCAAAAGTTATGAAGATTTAATTTTGTATTGATCAACATGTTTATTGATGTTGGGTGAAATATCATAGAAAGTTATGATGTAGAAAAATTATGAAAATTCCTGGAAGTTGAATGAACGATAAAAGAGCCTATAGGGCAAATTTGCTATGTAGTAAAAAAATGGGCCTATCTTGCTCTAGAAAGCTTGAAATGACGTGCATTTTTTTGAATTGGAATAATAATATTATAAGGATTGAATTACAAATAATAAATGAATATATGTTTGGTCTATGATTTGGATATGACAAATATATTAACATGAATTTGAATTGAACTTCATTTATGATGAATGATTTGAATAGAATCATATGATGATTATGAGTTGAGTTATTTTCAAGTTATTCTTTGAATTGTTAATATTCTTATAATGATACTAATATTATAAGAATGATAGGAAGAGAAGAAGAATCGATTGAACAAATACCGGATAAAGGTAAGGGAAAAGCCTGATTAAATCACCAAGGTGAGTGTACTTATGATTTGTTTCATATATAAACATGGATATAGCTCTAAGAGCGGATTTTTTTGAATACTTAGGTATTCAGGATTTTCTTGGATATTAAAATATCCAGTATTTTTTTGGGTCTTCTGATCTATATTGGTTTGAATACTTCTGTATTCAGGATTTGTTTGGATATTAAAATATTCAGGATTTGTTTGGGTCCTATTATCCATGATTGGTTTGAATACTTCGGTATTCAGGATTTGTTTGGTTATTAAAATATACAGGATTTGTTTGGGTCTTATGATCCAGGATTGGTTTGAATACTTCGGTATTCAGGATTTGTTTGGATATTAAAATGTTCAGGATTTGTTTGGGTCTTATGATCCAGGATTGGTTTGAATACTTCGGTATTCAGGATTTGTTTGGATATTAAAATATCCCGGATTTGTTTGGATCTTATGATCCAGGATTGGAATCGGATAAAGATCTAATAATTTAATTTATCTTATGACAAGGATTTGTTGGAACTTATGTTCCAGGATTTGTTATTTCCAACAGGCAGGATTGTTTGGATTTCATATCCACTGATTTGATATAAAATTGTTATTACTGGGATTATATATCCACAGATTTGATACAGAATTGTCATTTCATTGTAAGGAAGCATTGTTTGGATTTTATATCTAGATATTTGATATAATATTGCTATTTCATAACAGGGGCAGGATTATTTGGATTTTATATCCACATATCTGATAAAGAACTATTGTTTCGTTTCAGGGAAGGAGTACCTCACTAAGCTTAATACTTACGGTTTATATTTTAACATTTTCAAGTCTGTACGCGGCCAGTTAGGATATCATATGATCGGTGATTTGAGAGTTGCACCGTTAGAAAGATCTGGGGATTAGACGTGGGGATTTTGTCATTATCACAATGAAGTTTTACTGCACTCGCACATCTTTTATATTGAGTTAGCATGGGTTGATTTGATGATTGTAATATTTAATCATAGTCAATCGTAGTATAACATGTTCGTTTAATTATGACTCTCATGTTAGTTACGTTATGGTACAAAGAACATGATTATGTTTATTATACATGAAAAAAATTGATAAATGAATTATATTTCGAATGGACGGAAGATTTTTACTTCATCATAATATAAATGAAATGATTAGAATATATTTGAGTTTTGGAGTGTGACAATTAGTGGTATCAGAGCGTCTAGGTTATTAATTCTGGACGTGTGTGGCGATTAGATGGCAGTTGTTGGTTTGATATGATATTTATGAATTGTTTATGTACTAACCAATAATTTAGTATTATAAATTGTTTGTGTTGGTTGTCATAAATCGGTTATTATAGATGGAGCCTGGGGCATGGGATAAGCCAGTGGTTCAAGGCCAGGTGGGCGACTCTTTACGATGAAAGAGGCTCATATTACCCCGGATGTGGTGACAGGTACACCTTTTGTTACTGATAGAAGTGTTTATGTTTTGATTGATCTTGGTTCCACACATTCTTTTTTGTCCCATGCATTTGCTATATACCTGAATAGATCGTGTACTCGTTTAGATGTGGAGTTGGGTATTTCTATGCATATGGTGGATATGGTTGTGGTTAAATATGTTTTCGTGATTGTGTTTTTACTGTGGGGGTTAGAGATACAATTATAGATTTACTTCCATTGGATATTTATGATTTTGATATAATTCTGGGAATGGATTGGTTATCTAAATATCATGCATCTATGGATCTTTTCTATAAGGAAGTTATTTTTAATATGCCTGGTGAGCCTGAATTTAAATTTGTGGGAGAAAGAAAAATTGTTCCCAGTTGCATCATTTCTGCTATTCAGACGAGGAAATTATTGAGTAAGGGTTGTGAGGGTTTTATTGCATATGTTCTTGACACTAGGAAGGGGGCTTTATAATTAGTCGATGTTCCTATTATACGGGATTTTCCAGAAGTGTTTCCTAGTGAGTTTTTGGGGTTACCCCCAGAGAGAGGAGTTGAATTTAGTATTGAATTGGCATCGGGGACAACCCCTATTTCTATAGAACCGTATATAATGGTACCTGCTGAGTTGAAAGAACTAAAGATTAAGTTGCAGGATTTACTTAATAGGGGGTTCATACAACATAGTTTATCTCCATGGGGTGCACCAGTTTTATTTGTGAAGAAGAAAGATGGTACCATGTATTTATGTATTAATTATTGGCAACTGAATAAAGCTACAATTAAGAACAAGTACCCTTTACCTCGTATGGATGATTTGTTTGATCTGTTACAGGGTGCTAAAGTGTTTTAAAAAATAGACTTGCGATCGGGTTATCATCAGTTGAGGGTCAAGGAGAGTGATATTTCTAAAACTTCTTTTCGTACTCTATATGGTCATTTTGAATTTCTAGTGATGCCTTTTGGGGTGACTAATGCTCCAGTTGTATTTATGGATCATATGAACCGGGTACTGCATCCTTTTGTTGATTCATTTGTGATATTTTTTATTGATGATATTTTGATTTATTCACGTGATATGGTTGAACATGAAAAGCATCTCATAACTATTTTGAATCTGTTGAAAGATAAGAAGTTGTATGCTAAGTTTATCAAGTAAGAATTTTGGCTATCACAAGTTGTATTTTTAGGCCATGTTATTTATGGAGATGGTATATGTGTTGATCCTAAAAAGGTAGAAGCTATTGTAAAATGGGAGAGGCCCAATAATGTGACTGAGGTGAGGAGTTTTTTTGGGTTTAGCTAGGCATTATAGAAGGTTTATTAAGGGATTTTCTTCGATTTCCTTGCCAATGACTAAACTAACCCGGAAAGATGTTAAGTTTGAATGAAATTCTTATTGCGAAAATATTTTTTGAAGAATTGAAGAAGAGATTGGTAACTGCACATGTTCTTACTATTCCACATGGTGGAGATGGTCTTATTATTTATACCGATGCTTCACACCAGGGGTTGCGTTGTGTTTTTATACAGCGTGGTAAGGTTATTGCTTATGCTTCTAGGTAGTTGCGTACACATGAACGTAATTATCATACACATGATTTGGAACTTACTGCTATTGTGTTTGCTTTGAAATTTTGGCGTCATTATTTATATGGTGAAGTATGTGAATTTTTACTGACCATCAGAGTCTTAAGTATTGATTTACTCAGAAGGAGTTGAATTTGAGGCAGAGGTGGTAGATGGAGTTTATTAAAGATTATGATTGTACAATTCACTACCATTCGGAGAAGGCAAATGTAGTTGCAGATGCTCCGAGTAGAAAGGATTCGAGCAGGTTATCTTGTATTCGGTGTGCTAGAGTTGCCCACATCATGGAGTTGAGATTGATGGGAGTAGAATTGAATCTAGCAAATGGGGACAGGTTCTTTGCTCATGTAAGCGTGAGGCCTTTATTCGCTACCCGTATTTGTGATTTTCAAAGTCAAGATCCTTTTCTTGAGAAGAAACGGCAAGATGTCTGAGATGGTAAGTCAGAAGATTTTTGTATTATGAATGATGGAACTTTATTATATAAGAAGCGGTTATGTGTGCCTAATGTGCGCGGATTGAAAGAGGAAATTTTAGATGAGGCTCATAATTCCATTTATACTATGCACCCTGGTAGTACTAAAATGTATAGGGATTTAAAGGAGCATTATTGGTGGAATAATATGAAGAAAGAAATAGCTGATTTTGTTGCTAGGTGCCTGATATGTCAACAAGTGAAAGTGGAGCATCAGAAACCTACTAGTCTTCTTCAACCATTGCCAATACCAGAATGGAAATGGGATCATGTAATGATAGATTTTATGGTTGGGCTTCCTCGATCTCAGAAGGGGTCAGATTCGATTTGGGTAGTGGTGGACAGATTGACCAAGTTCGCTCATTTTCTAGCAGTCAAGACTACGTATACAGTTGATAGGTATACTAGATTATATGTTAATGAGATTATTCGATTGCATGGAGCACCGATATCTATTGTTTCAGATATGGACCCTACTTTTACATCCAGATTTTGGGATAGCTTGCAGTAAGCTATGGGTACTAACTTAAAATTTAGTACGACTTTTCATCCTCAGATAGATGGGTAGTCTGAACGGACAATACATATTTTGGAAGATATGCTTAGAGCTTGTGTGCATGATTTTAAAGGAAATTGGGATGAATATTTGCCTTTGATAGAATTTGCATATAACAATATTTTCAATCTACTATTGGTATGGAGCCATATGAAGCGTTGTATGGTAGATGGTGTCGTACACCCGTATGTTGGGGTGAAGTTGGTGAAAAGAAAATAGAGGGTCCAGAGTTGATTGAAGTCACCACTGAAAAAGTGAAGAGTTATGCGGATAAGTGACGGAAAGATTTAGAATTTTAGAAGGGGGATTACGTGTTTCTTCATATATCTCCATGGAAAGGAGTTACGAGTTTTGGAAAGAAAGGTAAATTAAGTCCACGCTACATTGGACCTTATGAAATTCTTGAGAAAGTCGGGATGGTTTCCTACAAGCTAGCGTTACCACAGGAGTTAGCTCGATTACATGATGTTTTCCATGTTTCTATGTTGAGAAAGTATGTATCGGATCCTTCACATGTATTGGTGGAACAACCTATTGTGTTTAAGGAAGATTGGAGCTATGTGGAAGAACCACTTGCAATCGTCGATATGAAAGAACAAATATTGAGATCAAAAGTGATCTCACTTGTGAAAGTTGTGTGGAGAAGGCATTCCATGGAAGAGGCTACATGGTAGAGTGAGGATGCCATGAAAATGCTTTATCCATATTTGTTTGATTCGGACAACCAAGGTATGTCAATTTCAGGGACGAAGTTTCCTAACAGGGGGAGAATTATGACAACCCGAATATAATTATGATAAATTATGATTAAATCATGATTAGCTTATGTGTTATGGATAATATGTTATTAGTATATATAATATTAAGTCATTATATTTAGTCCAATTCTACCCTCATAAAGTATGAAATATTGAATTAGTTACAAACACCAAATTTTGAAGTTTTCGGTAAGAATGTTCATGTTGGAGGCTAGTTTTAACCATCATAATGTAATAATTGACTTGAGATATAAACTAGATATTTGTAGATATATGAGTTAGGCTTGTAACACGACAAACAGTGTGTTAAACGGAGGTCCGAACGAGAAGTTATACTGGAATAACGAAGCAGGGACAAATTTGTCCATTTGTTAAATGATATTTCGCCTTATTAGGCTAATAAATGGTGGATTTTGATTGGTTAAAGAAGGAGGTTGGTTTTGGAAGAATTTAAAGGCTTGAAATAAGCCCCTCCTTCAGCATAACTTAACCATTAAAGAGTTTGACTTGATAGGAAGAGAGAATTGGAAAGTTTAGGAAGAAAGTGAGGAGAAAATTTGGAGAAAAATTCGTGGAAATTACGTAAAAGTCCCGAAGGTAATCCTAACCCCAAATCTTGTTGTTTTTCTTATATTACTGATTTATATGATATAAATCATCATTTGTTTACTAAACTTTCATTCCTTGATGTATATGTATGGTTAGATGAAAGTTTAAGTTTAGTTAAATCTACAAACCCTTAAAATTTCTTCGTTTAATAACCTTGTTTATTCAACCTTCCATATATTTGTGTATGCTTACTGGAATTGATTGATTCCAATTGGAAATGAAAACAGACTCATATATGTGTGCATATACTAAAATTATTTGAAAATACCAAGAAATGAATCTTTGGTGAGAGTTTAAGTTCGGGTATAAAATCTGCCCCAAGGGTGAAACTATGCACGCCATGCGTTCGATGTTTTGCTTGACATAGAAAATGAACCTTAAAAGTTATGAAACTTTAATTTTGTATTTGTCAATATGTTTATTGATGTTGGGTTAAATATTAGAGAAAGTTATGATGTAGAAAAATTATGAAAATTCCTGGAAGTTGAATGAACAATAAAAGAGCCTATAGGGCATATTTGCCATGTAGTAAAGAAATGGGACTATCTTGCTCTAGAAAACTTGAAATGATGTGACATCATTTGAATTGTAATAATAATATGATAATGATTGAATTACGAAGAATAAATGAATATATGTTTAGTCTATGATTTGGATATGACAAATATATTAACATGAATTTGGATGGAACTTCATTTATGATGAGTGATTTGAATAGAATCATATGATGCTTATGAGTTGAGTTATTTTCAAGTTATTATTTGAATTGTTAATATTCTTACGATGATCCTAATATTGTAAGAATGATAGGAAGAGAAGAAGAATCGATTGAACAAATACCGGATAAAGGCAAGGGAAAAGCCAGATTAAATCTCCAAGGTGAGTGTACTTATGATTTGTTTCATATATAAATATGGATATAACTCTAAGAGCGGATTTGTTTGAATACTTAGGTATTCAGGATTTGTTTGGATATTAAAATATTCAGGATTTGTTTGGGTCTTATGATCCAGGATTGGTTTGAATACTTTGGTATTCAGGATTTGTTTGGATATTAAATTATCCAGGATTTGTTTGGGTCTTTTGATCCAGGATTGGTTTGAATACTTCGGTATTCAATATTTGTTTGGATATTAAAATATTCAAGATTTTTTGGGTCTTATGATCCAGGATTGGTTTGAATACTTCGGTATTCAGGATTTGTTTGGATATTAAAATATCCAGGATTTGTTTGGATCTTATGATCCAGGATTGGAATTGGACAAAGATCCAATAATTTGATTTGTCTTATGACAAGGATTTGTTGGAACTTGTGTTCCAGGATTTATTATTTCCAATGGGCATGATTGTTTGGATTTCATATCCACTGATTTGTTATAAAATTGTTATTACTGGGATTATATATCCACATATTTGATATAGAATAGTCATTTCATTGTAGGGAAGGATTGTTTGGATTTTATATCTAGATATTTGATATAATATTGCTATTTCATAGCAGGGCATGATTATTTGGATTTTATATCCACATATCTGATAAAGAACTGTTATTTCGTTTCAGGGAAGGAGTACCTCACTAAGATTAATGCTTACGGTTTATATTTTAACATTTTCAGGTCTGTACGATGCCAGTTAGGATACCATATGATCAGTGATTTGAGAGTTGCACCGTTAGAAGGATCTGGGGATTAGACGTGGGGATTTTGTCATTGTCACACTGAGGATTTACTGCACTCGCACATCTTATATATTTAGTTAGCATGGGTTGATTTGATGATTGTAATATTTAATCATAGTCGACTCTCATGTTAATTACGTTATGGTACAAAGAACATGATTATGTTTATTATACATCTAAAAAAATGTTGATAAATGAATTATATTTCGAATGGACGAAAGATTATGATTTAATCATAATATAAATGAAATGATTAGAATATATTTGAGTTTTGGGGTGTGACCGTTTCTATCATCAAAATTTGATATGAAAGATCTTGGTGAAGCTGATGTGATTTTAGAAATCAAAATTGCGAGAAAGAATAATTCTTTAGCATTATCTCAATCTCATTATATAGAAAAAGTTCTTCAAAGATATAATCATTTTGAACTTAAGTCAGTTGCTACTCCAGTGGATCCCAGTATCAAATTAATAAAAAATATTGGGCGTGCTATGGACCAACTTGAATATACTAGTATTATTGGAAGTCTAATGTATGCCATGTATTGCACTAGACCAGACATTGCTTATGTAGTGAGTGTCTTGTGTAGATTTACAAGTAATCCAGGACAAGAGGACTGGAATGTGATTTCTAGGGTGCTTAGTTACCTGAAGATGACTTTGGATTATGGCTTATATTATGTAGGATATCCATCTATTTTAGAAGGATATGGTGATTCAAGTTGGAATAATCTTGAATCAAAATCCAAGTCAACTACTGGTTGAATTTTTACGCTAGGAGGAGCAACTATCTCTTGGGGATCCAAGAAACAAACATATGTGTCAGATTCAAGGATGCAATCTGAATTTATAGCCTTAGCAGATGCATGTAAAGGAGCAGAATGACTTAGAAATGTGTTGTATGATATTCCTTTATGGAAAAATCCATCGCCTTCTATTATGATAAGTTGTGATAACCAAGCCACAATTTATAAAGTTTCGAACAAAGCTTATAATGGAAAATCTAGACACATTAGTCTAAGGCATCAAATTATAAGAAAATTACTCAAGAATGAGTAATTACAGTCGACTATGTTAAAACGAATAAGAATTTAGCAGATCCTCTGACTAAAGGTCTTGTTAGGGAGATGATATATATCACCTCAAAAGGAATGGGACTAAGGTCTATTAAATAACACAACTATATTTAATGGGAACCTAAATCATATCTTGAAAATATAGATAGAGTTCAATGTGGTACAAAAAGTTAAATTATAGTTATGGAACACTAGGAATTTTATACAAAAGTTCCATTCCTATGTGCCTAGTGTTAGTTTTCTGTATGTTAGAGGATGAAAGTTACTTCTTAACAAATCATATAAGTGTGACTCGCAGAATCACTAAAGTTGATTTACCTATATGAGTGTCGAAAGTGTGGCCGCTTTCTATGGAATCAAAACCGTTCCTAAAGCGCTCATGAAATCAGGATTAGCACAAGGCCATAAATCGGCATGCTAGAAGAACACTTATAAACTCAGAAATCATTATGTGTGATAGTTTCGACTCATCTCAAAAAGGTCCTTAGTTCAAGATACGTTCACTACAGCACCTTGATAAAGCTCTAAATTGTCTACACTATATGGAAGTTCAAGTCCGGAAGACACTTCTCATTTATGTACTAGATTTTAGCGATAGTGTCAAAATTTTTCTATTTTTGTTTTGTAATCAATCCTTTGTATTCTCTCTTGTGTATATTGAAATTGGTGGGGGAATGTTGAATAAATTTCAACATTTATGTATTATTATATAATATTTAGTTGTTAATTTTATTATGTTAACTGGTGTTCTATTTTAAACTTAGTTTGGGTTTTATTTTTAGAACGAAAAACCAGGAAAAAATGGGTGTGAAAGATATGGGAGTGCTCAAAGTCCCACATTGGAAGATTACTGCAAAAAGTAGTGGTATATCCACTAAAGGACAACTAAGATTCTTAATTGACAAGTTAAACAAGAGGCTATGATACTACGCATTGCGGTGGTGCTTAAGCACCACCAATCACGACGCGCGAAAGGGCGATTGGGCGACTTAGGGCGCATTGCGCGCTTTGACGTGCACTTGGCACTTCGCATTGTCGCTTGGAGCGTGGGAGCCTAAAGTTTTGACGAAGTAAAATAGATCAACGACCGTGATTAAACGATCTCATCAAAAGGTTTAAAATTCGAAATGACTTGATCTTAACCGTTAGATGAACTGGTGGCGTTTCGTGTAGGGGGTGTCCATTCACTTACGATGGGACACCTAATCCGAACCGTTTGATCGAAGTTGTTCCGAACAGGCACGATCCAACGGCTGTTGAATCGCTACATGAATAGGTGTGACTGTTGAAGAACAGTCACATAAATGTCTATAAAAAGAGTTCCAGACTTCTATTTTGGACACCGAGAATTATTAATTTCTCCTCTCTTCGTCCTCTACATTTTGGCATTATCAGATTACAAATTTAAAGTGTTCTCAGTTTGATCAAACAGTACATAATTTGAATCAAACAATTGTTCACACACTGCATTGTATCCTGAAGGCAGATTCTATAAAACCCATAGTCTACTCGCGATTTTGTCTCAACCGGATTGGGAGAAATTTTGCCTAAAAGACAGTGTTCCCAGAACGTTCCTTGCAGAAATTAATTTAAATATTTCGTTATTTCCATAGCAAAACTCCAACAATGGGGTTGTAAGGGGATTGAGAGACGAGTCTTGCATAGTTAGAAAGAAATCTTGGTTTGTAATGGAGGAAATAAGATAGAACAGTAAAGGAAATGCAACGCTGACTTGAAGAGAGATGCATTTATATATAGGTAACAAAATTTATGGAAAAATGAAAAAAGAAACACAAGAAAAAAGAACAAATAGGAACTCCAAATTCAACTACTTGTCATGTGTGCTTTACCAATTCGTCCGTCTCTTACACCGCCATATACAATATGTAGTAATCTCTCTTAATTCCTTTACACCATGTACTACAAATTTATTTTAATTTTAAATGAATATATGTGTTTTTTAAAAGAAATATTTTTAGGCTATGTGTTAAGTATCACTTGAATTTTTAATCATCATTTCTCATGTTTGATTTAGATTTAAAGATGCCAAAATATTTAAAGATGTCAAATGTTTGGACTTGGAAAAATTACCGAAAGTTTTCGTATGATATTTTGTACTATATATTTATTTTTTATGCAACTATTTTTTCTTTGAAAATTTTATACTTTAGTGTTTTATGTTAGTTATATAAAGTTATATGGCATACGAGATTATAAAATTTCAGTACATGGATCAATACCTTTTTATTCAACTTTTTTAATTACTTCGGAAATTAATCGAATCCACATATATATGTGATGTCTTGAAGATAAAGGTATAACATTAAGGAATCATATGAGAAGATATAACTTTTTTTCTTCATTTATGTGTTTGTGTAAATGTTCAAGCGAAAGTCTTACTACACAGCCATAGGCTTCTTGTACATTACTTCTATCATGTTGTATTTAATGTTGTTTATATATTTTTTATTTTGTTTCTATATTGTTGTTGATAAGGATAAATAATGGTTTTTCTTAATAATGGTTTACCTTCTCTACTATGTTTACTTATTTAAAGAGAGAGACATGTTGAGTTTGTTAGCACTTTGTTATGAAATAAGCTTTATGATGTTTACAATCATTTATTTGATACTTCTTTTTAGAAACCTCAATATTATCTAATATGTTCTCAAATTCATTATATGGCTTGGATAAGAGTGAAGATAAAATAATTGAGGTCAATGAAGACAAAATTTGATTTGGTAAGTTAATTATATTACCACGTAATAAATCCGTCGAATGAAGATATACAAACACATGCAAGAGATATATTGTTTTTAAATAAGGAGAATTTATAATTATCACTTCAATTTCTCAGGATTGTATTTTGGTTCTTACATTTTACGGATATGATGTACTTCTACAAAGAACAATATCATTCATGAAATTTTATATTGGCTTAATATTAAGTGTCATTTATTTAAAATAATATTATCATAATTGATATTAATTTAATCAATATAATTGTTTTACGAACTCTATCGACACGATCATACATAGTTTTTATAAGTACGGCTGCAAGCTATTAATTATAGAATAAAGAGAAACTTCATTTTTTGGCAGGGACACTATGACTTGGACATGAAGTAATTAAATACTACTCCCTTGGTCCAAGGAAAGTATCTAAACCCGTACGTATAATTCTTAGCCCCCAAGGAATGCAGACATGCAATTGGCCTAAAGGAGAATTGGGACACGAAATGTTTTGATGCGATTTATTTTCTACCAATCATACGACATTAAGACTGAATTTGGGACCGCATATTAGTACTGTAGAATATATTGGTGACGAAGAAAGCAGAATGCTAATAAGAAAGAACTACATAGTACAACTTTCACTTTGTTTGCTTTTTATTGTTTCCTTTAGATACATAGAATCTCAAAAGCTATCAAAACAGCAAAAGTACTTATCCCAGCAAGAATTTATATATAGACAACTTCTCTGAGAGTTCATGCACTCACTGCTTTCTACTTAGTTTCATTCAGAGAGTTCAATTCAACCCTTTGATTATACCACCGATCTGAGCTCTTAAGCCTCCCATTATACATATACACAAACTCTGTCTCTGTCTGTCTGTCTCTCTCTCTCTCTGATTATCTCTAATTTAAAAAGGCATGAACAAATCAGAGAATTCACTTGCATTAGTAGTTATTCATGAAGAATCCTCCAGTAAAAGTTTCCAAGCGCCGCTAATCTCATCCTACAATGAACGTATTCGTCCACTGCTTGATGCGGTTGACAAACTCCGACAGCTTAATGTCATGCAGGAAGGTATTCAACTTCCAACGATAGTGGTGGTCGGTGACCAATCTTCTGGCAAGTCCAGCGTTCTCGAATCCCTAGCAGGCATCAACCTACCCCGCGGGCAAGGCATTTGCACGAGGGTACCCCTCATTATGAGGCTACAGCATCACCCACATCCTCAACCAGAGCTTCAATTGGAGTATCACGACAAGATAGTACCCACCGATGAAGCCCACATTGCAGAATCCATTAATCTAGCCACTGATGAGATTGCGGGCAGTGGTAAGGGCATATCAAACTCCCCACTCACTCTGGTGGTTAAAAAGAATGGTGTTCCTGATCTTACTATGGTTGATCTTCCGGGAATCACTAGGGTCCCTGTTCACGGCCAACCTCAAGATATATATGAGCAAATATCAAGCATTATCATGGAATACATCAAACCAGAGGAGAGTATAATTCTGAATGTTCTCTCTGCAACTGTGGATTTTCCTACTTGTGAATCTATAAGAATGTCACAGCAGGTGGATAAGACCGGTCTGAGGACTTTAGCTGTTGTTACAAAATCGGATAGAGCCCCAGAGGGTTTGCTGGAGAAGGTTACCGCTGATGATGTGAACATTGGGTTGGGTTATGTCTGCGTGAGGAATCGGATAGGTGATGAGTCCTATGAGGATGCTCGGGTTGAAGAAGCCAGATTGTTTGAAACTAATCCACTTCTATCAAAAATCAATAAAACTATGGTGGGTGTACCCGTTTTGGCACAGAGGCTGATCCAAATTCAAGCAACTATTATCTCAAAATGCTTGCCGGAGATTGTAAGAAAGATCAACGACAAGCTAACTGAAAGTATTTCGCAGCTTAATATGATGCCTCAACATCTGTCGACCGTTCCAGAAGCAGTTACAGCTTTCATGCGGATTATTGGGGCATCCAAAGAGACCCTTAGGAAAATCCTATTGAGAGGCGAGTTTGATGAGTACCCAGACGCAAAAAACATGCATTGCACTGCAAGATTGGTTGAGATGCTCAACAAGTACTCTCAAGAACTTCAAAAGAATGGCGAGATTCTTTCCACTGAGAATTTTCTAATGGAGGAGATTCGTGTTCTAGAGGAAGCTAAAGGAATTCAGCTCCCTAATTTCCTTCCCCGATCTGCCTTCCTCACCCTCCTGCATAGAAGAGTTACAGCAATATCGGAAGTGCCTGCTAAGTTTGTCGATGATTTATGGAAGTACGTTGAAGACGTGGTGGTTGTGGTCTTGATGCGCCATTGTGAAAGTTACTTGCAGGTCCAATCATTTACTAGAAGAACTGCGCAAAATCTTTTCGCAGAAATGAAGGAGAAGTCCACAGATCGAGTGATGGAGATTGTAGAGATGGAAAAGTTCGCGGATTATACTTGTGATCCAGAATACATGTCAGTTTGGGGTAAACTTATGGCTCAACGGAATGTATTTGAAAATTACTTTAGCACTCCTTGGATTAGCTCAGTTATAAAGATTGAAGGTTTTGGTGACATTGAAGTTGGGCATCTAGAGGATTATCCTAGTATTAGAGATCAGGCATTCGACATGAAAATGAGAATAACAGCTTACTGGAAGATTGTCCTAAAGAGATTAGTTGATAGTGTGGCTTTACACTTATTATTGAGTTTGCAAAAACTATTAGATAATGAGATGGAGATCTATATTATGAATGAGCTTATGCGTGCTCAAGGTGGTGAGATGGAGTGGATGCTTGAAGAGTCGCCGTCTATTGCAAAAAAGCGTGAGAGACTATACAAAAGGATAACTCTCCTCAAGGATTCTAAGGAAGTTGTGGCTAAAGTCATGGACAGAATTGCTTACGATGTTGAAGTGTAGTCTTTAGTAATATTAGTTACTGCGAGTCTATAATGTGTGTTTTAGTTTTCTTTGGTTTTGTTGTTTTTATTACTGTGCAAGTTTGCTTCACTATCCATATGTATGATTGTACGCCCTTTGAATGGTTATGAATACAAGTAGGTTGGTCAATAATTTGAATACAAGATGATATCATAGATCTTTCTGTTGCGTTTTCCAGACGCGCATGGACCTACATGTTGCCGAATTAGGAATGCCGAAAATTTTGATTGGAATTGAAGCTTAAAAATTATTGTTCTTAATGTATTATTTGCTCTCATTGTACGGAGTTTGCTACAAATTACTTTCAAAATTATAATAAATTCACGGGGGTTTTCAAGTAGTGAAGAATACCCCATAACACTTTGTGAAATTGATAAGAAGAAATAAGAGAGAGAGAAATTTTCAAAATTGGATTACGACATAATTTAGCCTCCTATATATAGCCTGTTATAGTGTCTATTCACCGACAGACAAATAGTTTTAACCTTTCACTTTCTCTAACCATTAAAACCCATTAATATTAAAATCATTTAACAAACCCCCACTAAATTTTAATATCAATGCAATTTCTTCTTATGATATGCTCATGCATACAAGAAGGTATCTTTCGATTTAAACCTTCACTTAGTGAATATATATCAAATTTCTAATAAGGCAACGGTGTGTTATGCATTAAACGTTGTCTCATTATTTTGAACTGAATATATATCACACATGAAATATCGCATTCTCTACGAGATGTTCAATATGTTTTAGTCCTATTATGGTCATGTGCACTATCTTGATTTCATGAATATTTACAAGAGTAAACCCAAACTCTTGCTATAAGCGACATCACTTCCTATATTCATATATGTGAAATTCTCTTGCATGTCCTTGCTACTTTAGACAACGAACTTTATTATGAGTTGAACTCATCCTCTCAACATAGGAATGTGCACTGAACATCCGAGAAGAGACACGAAATTGAATAAATTTTAGTGCACAACTAATCACTTATTAGTAACTTATTAGTACCCATTAAACATTGGAATAGTGGTAATACTAGTACAAAGTTGGTTACCATTACAGATGATTATTAAAAAACAAATTGTTTGAGTCCCATTCCACTAGATGTATCCTTTTCTCTGGAGAATCATTTGGTAAGAGTGCTGGCTAGATTCTTATTTGTTCGAACATATATAATATTAATACCTCCATCAGTTATTAGTTGTTTGACATATTCATTTCTTAAACTTAATTGTCTAGATTTTCCATCATATACTTTGTTATATGTTCTAGACAATATAACTTCACTATTACAATACAAAGAAAGAGATGGTGTAGACAACCCATCCTAGGATCCCCCTAAGCACCTCCTTAGGTCCCTAATACTTACTCGTTCATCATAAACCCTAGGTTATACTCCGAGTACCGATCTAGAGGCCATCGGGCTCTCCCGGGGCCCCTTTTGACTTCGGTCAACTCCCTCGCTTAAGAGGACTCTCAACGAATATCTTAAGGGATATGAATCCCCTTTCTACTGGTCTGTCTCGTGCGCCAATCGATCTTATTATTCAAATGAACGATCCATTTCAGTCCGAAAACTGGTCTGGAGGCCAACGGGCACTCTCGGGCCATGTTTGATTCGATCAACCATTCATCTTGAGCGAAGCTCAATGAATCTTCAAAGGGATCTGAATTACCTTTTCAACGATCCACCCTATGTATGGATCAACCTTGCGGTACAGACGAACGACCCATTTTACCTCAAAGGGTCACCAAGCACTTTTGAGCCCTGTTTGACCTTGGTCAACTCTCCAAACCGAACGAAGCTAAATAAATTATCGAAGGTCACTAAATACCCTTTCCAATGGTCCATTTCTTGTGTGAATCAGACTTACGATTGAGACGAACGATCCACTTTCCTCTAAAAACTTCATATCCAGTAACCAACGGGAGTTTTCAGGCCCCATTTTCCTTGGTTAACTTCCGGACTCGAGAGTGTCTGAATGGATTCTGTAAGGGCTTTGAATAAAATTTATAAACGGTGTGCTTCTGCACGATTCTTATTTACGATTTTCATTTTACGAATGTTTTTTAAAAAACCTGTTCCCGAATGCCAAATGGCACCCCAGGGACCTTGTTTATCAGTAGTGTGCCTGAGGTGCTATGCTGATAGGAAGGTCCAGACCCCTGCTAATCTTCAGTCTCCTTGGCCCTATAAACATAAGCCATGACCTCACTTTAAAAGGCACCCTTGAGCACCCCTCTCAGCAATTTAGAGAACGGTCTCTCGAATTCGGAGTTGTTCCTTTTCCTAAAAAAACCATTTTTTCACATTCCATTCCATCACTTTCGTACCTCATTTGGTAATTCCCGCTTAACTTTCCATACCACTTTCATACAATTTCAAGATCATCATATCTACATCCAAGATCAACATCAAGCATTCATAAGGAGGTCTAATCTCCACCTTTTTTTTTAATTATCTCATTTTAGTATTATTTGCTTTAATTTCACTTTAGAATTTTTTTTCATTACATCAAAAATATTAATCTCAAGCCTTTATTAGTGGTATTTGCACATAACCTATTTCATAAAAATAACAAAAATAGGGTATATCTATAAATTTCAAAAGTGGGATTCTCATATCATATTCTCACTCTTAAAGCACATTTTCTCTACATACATACATAAGAGAAATCCCTCATTTGGATTTATGGATTAAACCCCACCCTATGTTTTCTTCGAACTACTTGAACTTTGATACCCCATGGGCTATGTAGGTGTCTTGAGTTAATTCGAATATTTGAGTCCTCCTTTGTGCATATTTATATGTTTCCCTCCTACCATATATATATACACACATTCTTTATGAGTTCATATTTTTACATGCTTGTGTTTCATCTGATATACACATATATTCTTCCATAGAGACTTGTGATTAGTCAAACACTCATATAACATTTTGAATTATTATTGTCGAAAACACTCCTAAGGATGAATTCATTCCATTATTTTCCATGACGCAAGTTGAATGATTATATTCTTCACCTATATTATGCACATGAGCACACACTTCACTTAGTCTGACAGGATAAGATTAACACATGTCCATGAGAGATCGAAAGGGCGAGATGCATGCCTAGCACCTTCCCATTCCATAACTTAGTCCACAGACCTTTTGTGACACCCCGACTAATTAAATACCGGGTAGCTACTCCTTTATTAAATTAATACAAAATGCCACGTTGGTTCAGTTCATAGCATCACTGTCGAAAAACGTTTTAACAATTACTAGCCACCTAATATTTAAAAAGTGAGTTGTCAATTTTAATTGAATTTGATTTACATACAACCAAAATAAATTATGAAATACTGATACCACAACCACATCACAGTCGTAATAAGATAACAATGTAATAAACTGAATCTGGAGGAATACACCTCACAACAATCCGAATACTGAAATAAATAAAATACAAAGCCTAAACCATTAATTAATTACAACCCAAAATCTGAAATAGAACTGAGTAAGTAAGATGTCTCTAAAAGAAAAGGGGCGACATGCCCTACAGATGAGTAAATCTGAAGTAGAGTCAAGATAGAAAGTGGAGGCGTCTACTATCGAGGTCCTGTAACTTCCACAGCGGCTATAGCACGTCACTGGAATGGAACTCCTATGCTTGGTGTCCTTGTGGCTGGGCACCTAAAAAGGTTTTTACAAAAAAATAGATTTGAAAGCAAACGGGTCAGAGCCCGATTGTGAAAACAGTTTAAAATACAACAAGTGTTTAATATCATTAAACAATGAATATAAAATACATGATACTGCGTGCACTCACATGAGTTCCTCACCTCTCAACTAATTGTGCACTCCTATCGTTCCCGTACCCGTTCTAGTCATCTCACTATCTATCTAGTCCAATACACAACCTAACATCACTATGCTATTCACGGTTTGATTCCCGACATCTTGTTATAAACAGAAGATCTTACCTTTTTATTTCTCGAAATTTATCATAACAATTACTAAGAATTTCCATCTTTATCTTTGCTAAAAATGTTACGAACATTCACACTTACAGTTATAATGACAGTTCATTTCAATTAACAGTATATTAATCTCATCATAAATATATAATACTGGCACCCCGAGACTAAGCTGCGGTGCACACATACTCTGCTATCGAATCCCGGTACATCACGTACATAAGGACCACGTATTCCGAATCTCTCAGGAATCGTTTCAATAAACAACAATCACACATACTGGAGGCGAACATAGCTCACATCACATGGGTCACGCACATACCTACGCTCCCATGATCAGCAGACTTATTAACTCCTCAATAAGCCCTTCTCTGACCTATGTCCTCGAGGTACCAATCTAAATCCCCCCGTAGGCACACAAAGATTAGATGGCCCTGATCGAATGCCGACCTCCCGTGATAGCAAGTATGGTAGGTATGTTATACACAGATAAATACATATGCTAAGCATTCACACAACTTAGATATCCCATAATATTAATAGAGGTATATTTTACATTCTTATACTGTCACTAAATGTTGCACGCTTACCCATCCCCGAATAATATACACCAACCCTTCTCACGTCGTAATTTTAGGTACTTGTTTCCTAACCCATAAATGTCATCCCGTTTACTAAAAAATTCTAAGTTTCGCTCCTCAACGTACTCCAATCTCACAACTACACCCACTAGTCATCAAGGGAAGGTTAGCACTCAATTAAATAAGT
Organism: Sambucus nigra; assembly: GCA_949130495.1. Classification (NCBI taxonomy): domain Eukaryota; kingdom Viridiplantae; phylum Streptophyta; class Magnoliopsida; order Dipsacales; family Adoxaceae; genus Sambucus; species Sambucus nigra. The sequence continues at coordinate 203,749,746 of OX422216.1, forward strand.
CTATTGGAAGTTTGAAATAAAATCAGGCCTAAAAAGGCCATTATGTCAAATCGTTAGAAATCTCGTTTCGAACGAGTGTCGTTCGAACGAATGGCTTCGAACGAACTACCAACTTGTTAGAAGGGATACTGCCATCTCGTTAGAAACTTGTTCGAACGAGGTCGTTCGAATGACCTGGGCAGGTCTTCTAACGAGATGGCAGAATACGCCCAGAAATTTCCCAACTCGTTTTTCTTCAATTCCTCTTTTCAAAAATCCATTCTAAGATCATCCCAATGAAGTTTTATTGTTAATAAACTAATCTAAGTCCTCCTAGGTCGCTTCTTAACATATTATTGGGGTCAAATCCTCCCAATCAACATGCAATTAACATAAATCCCTAAATTTTACCCCAAACCCTATGAACATGAACCCATAATTTTATTATGCCTAAATACTCATCATAAATCCGTTTTTAAATCATCAAAGTTAAGTTTTGAATACCAAATTTCGTCCATAATCATTCTACATGCAATTCCTAACCAAGATTAAGGGTTTCTACAACAATCCCATTGGGATTTCGCCCAAAATATTCACAGCATAAGGTTTCTACACTAAACATGGAGGAAATATTCATTGAAATTAAAAATATCAAATCACTTGCCCTAAATCCGATGTTCTGGTTCGTTGTTGATGATTAAGGTTGGCTTTCTCTCTTCTTTTCGGTCACAAATCCTTTCCAATTGTGATGATGGGGAGATGGTTTGGTATAGGTCCTCTAGCCTCTCTTTTAATTTCTCTCAAAACTTTCGTAGCCCACTCTCTCACTTTTGGCTGATAATGGCCTTAGTGGCTCTTTTAAAAATATTGAATTTAACTCTAAAATTCGTGGGTTTTAATCCCTTAATTTTTAAAATTACCAAAATACCCTTCTAGGTTGCCGGTTTGGATTAAAAATGCCCCGGAACCCAAACTAAACCCTCGGCTAGTGTTTTCGGACTATTTCGACCCTTTCGGACACGTTGGCGCACTCAAAATGACCATTCGGTTAATAATAATATAATTTACTTTTTAATTTAAATAATTTCATTCCTGACGCGACTGACACACGCGTCCCAACTAAATTTCCAAATTGTCGTATTTCTATCTCGTGACAATTTAATATTTTCAATACTCATATATTGCCATATATACTCAGAAATATTCAATTTTAACATTGTAATCAAATACCAACTCACATCTCGCTAGTATTTATATCCGGATTAATTCCCAATTAATTCTCATTTAATTCAATTAATCCCTTAAATAAAAATCAATAAAATTACGGGGTATTACATACTTCCCCCCTAATAACAGAATTTCATCCCGAAATTCGGAATTAATGAATACCTGGTAAAAATAGCTTTGGATAACATTCGTGCATCTCATCCTCACACTCCCATGTGGACTCATCGGCATTATGATGCCGCCACTGCATGCGTACTAATGGTACTATCTTCGACCTTAGTTTCCTCTCGCTGTGGTCCTGAATAGCAATCGGCCCCTCCTCGTAGGAACTATCAGGATGAAGATCAATGTCCTCTAGAGCAATGTGAGTATGGCCAAATCGTCCCTAAGATATTTTCTTAGTGAGGAAATACGGAACACGTCATGAATCCTATGCAAGTGCTCCGGTAACCCAAGTCTATACGCAACTTGCCCAATCCTCTCGATGATAGGAAATGGCCCACGTATCTTTGTGCCAGTTTCCCCTTCTTCCCAAAACGCATGATCCCCTTCATAGGAGATACTCTGAGTAACACCTGGTCCCCCACCTTGAATTCTATGAAGAACCTCTTGGCATCATCATAGCTCTTTTGTCGGTCCTGAGCTACTCGAATGCGTCTCCGTATCATCTCTATCCTTGCCAAAGTGTACTGAATCACTTTCGGCCCAAGGAGTTTGTTATCCCCCACCTCTAACCAACATGCTGGGGAACGACAACGTCTACCATACAACGCCTCAAAAGGAGCCATGCCAATGGTGAACTGGTAGGAGTTATTATAAGCAAACTCCACCAGTGGAAGGTACTGCTCCCAACCACCTCCAAAGTCTAGGATGCACATACGCAGCATGTCTTCCAACATTTGATTTGTCCGCTCTGTTTGCCCATCAGTCTGCGGGTGATATGCCATACTCAGTCGCAACTCCGTACCCATGGCCTCCTGGAAACTGTCCTAAAATCGTGAAACAAATATCTTATCTCGATTAGACATGATATTTAGAGGCACCTCGTGAAGTCTCACTATCTCCGTAATAAAAATCTGGGCATACTATCCTGTAGTGTAGTCTGTCCTCACGGGTAGAAAATGAGCAACTTTGGTCAACCTATCCCCAATTACCCATATGGAGTCGTGACCCATCTGTGACATAGGTAACCCTGTGATAAAGTCCATGGATATGCTCTCCCATATCCACATCGGAACCTCTAACGGCTGTAGAAGTCCGGCCGAAATCTGATGGTCCACTTTTACTAGATGACAAGTGGCACATTTAGAAACGAACATGGCGATATCTCTCTTCATCTCGCTCCACCAGTACTGTCATGTCATGTCTTGGTAAATCTTATCCCCACCAGGGTGTACCGCGTACCGTGAGCCATGAGACTCTTCCATTACCTCGTGTCGTAAGTCTTCCCCTTCCGAAACAATCAGCCTCCCATTGAAGCGTAATCCCCCGTCTGAACTAACGGTATAGGACTCGGCTCCCTCTGCTAGTAATCAAACTATCTGCTCCTGACAGAACGAGTCATTTTCCTGGTCCTTTATCACTCTCGTAACAATCTAAGGTGTAACAGTCATCACAGACATGAATGATCGGGCCACTGCATCCTGGTGTCCCAACTCCTTCCACTTAGCTTTCCACACCTCGGCCACCTCATCTACTGGCCTACGGCTCAACGCGTCTGCTACCACGTTAGCCTTCCCTGGGTGATATTGGATATCAAACTGATAATCCTTCACGAACTCAAGCCACTGACGTTGACGCATATTCAGCTCCTTCTGCTTGAAGAGGTATTGTAGAGACTTGTGGTCCGTGAACAATCAAAATTTCTCCCCCCAATAGATAGTGTCTCCAAATCCGAAGAGAGAATATGACCGTCGCTAACTCTAAGTCATGGGTGGGGTAATTCTTCTCGTGAGGCTTAAGCTTACGGGAAGCATAAGCTATGGCCTGACTCTCCTGTTGCAGCACACCTCCAAGTCCTTATAAGGACGCATCGGTGTAGACTAGATACTCAACTCCCGGTCTGGGCAATGCTAACATAGGCGCTGAGGTTAACTTGTCCTTCAACTCATCGAATGCCAACTGACAGGCATCACTCCAGATGAATGGCACACCTTTAGGAGTCAGATGTGTCAAAGGACCCACTATATTAGAGAAACCCCGAATAAACCTTCTGTAGTATCCTGCTAGGCCTAAGAAACTATGGATCTCAGTTGGTGTCGTGGTCTATCCCTTCTCCTTCACCACGGATACCTTCCATGGATCAATAGATATCCCCCGGTCTGAAATGATATGCCCCAAAAACTGAACCTCCTTCAGCCCAAATCCACATTTCTCGTACTTTGCATATAGTTCGTTCTGACGCAGCGTCTAAAAAACCTACCTCAAATGCTCGGCGTGCTCCCCTTTTGTCTGGGAGTATACCAGGATGTCATCAATATAGATGATGACGAACTGGTCTAGGAACTCTCTGAACACCCTATTCATCAAGTCCATAAACACGGCTGGAGCGTTGGTCAAGCCAAAAGGCATAACCTGAATTCATAGGAACCATATCTCGTCAAGAAGGCAGTCTTCGAGAGGTCCTGTTCCCTGATACGCAACTGATGGTATCCCGATCACAAGTCAATCTTTGAGAAGAAGGAATCTCCTCTCAGCTGGTCGAATAAGTCATCGATTCGGGGCAACGGATACTTATTCCGTATCGTGACTTTATTCAACTCCCAGTAATCTACACACAATCTCAACGATTCATCCCTCTTCTTTATGAATAACACAGGAGCACCCCACGGTAAAGTACTCCTTCGGATAAACTCCTGACCCAATAACTGCTCTATCTGATCCCTTAGCTCTCTCATTTCCGCTGTAGCCATACAGTAAGGTGCGCGGGCAATTGGCCGAGTGCCCGACGTCAAATCGATAATAAAATCTATCTCTCTACTCGGAGGTAGTCCAGGTATATCCTGAAACACATCAGTAAACTCCCTAACAACTGGAATCGAATCGAGTGGTAACACCACTTCCTTAGAGGTCTCCTCCTCTATATAGTTAAATTGAGTGGACGATCCTCCCTCAGGGCGAGGCATCGCCACTAAAAACATCTCCTGCCCGGGAATGGAAAAAATGATACTCCTACTGAAACAATCAATCATGGCTCGGTACGTAACTAGCCAATCCATACCAACAATCGCATCGTACTCAGTCATCTCTAATACTAACATATCAGTAGGTAAAGTAAATCTCCCGATCTCTATACCCACACCTCTACAAATAAGGGAAATCACGGAACCCCGACTCAACGGTGAATCTACGCAAGTAATCGTGCTCTCTGCAGTGTCTAACAACCCCAAAGTGCGTGCAAATCTCGTGGCAATGAAACAATGTGTGGCCCCCGTATCAAATAAAATACACCCCATAGTCCCCTGAATAGAGAGCATACCCTCAATAGCAGGTGGATCTTATGGGACTGCGGCATGCTGGAGTTGATAAACTCGCCCGTACTGTAGCTATCCCTGCTGGACTGGGACTGCTGGGATGGGTGGCAAAGCTGGCATCTGTGGTGGTGCTGGGAGGGCGGCAGGAAACATAGGTCTCTGGGGCTCATGTCGAGCACCCTGCTGCTGCTGCTGTGGGGCCCTGCCCCTATAAGGACACTTCTGGAACTTGTGGCCAATCTTACCATAAATGAAACATTTCCTCGGAAAGTTCCCCCCAATCTGACCCTGGTGGCCATTGCCATTCCTCCCCTGGCCGTGCTGTCCCTGATGGCCATGCTGACCCTGCTGGCCCTGACGAAAACTTCCCTGACCATTTCTGAAACCCCCAGATCTAAACCTCTTAAAATCCCCCTGCTGGGAACCCTGATCTCCCTGCCTATGCTGACCCTGAGCAGAGTGTGCCCCGCTGGCACCATTTCCCCCTGTCATGATCTGATGGCTGGACTCTCCTGATCGCTTACTCTCTGACATGTGAAAGCGATGGTCCTGGAAGTGAAGCAGTGTTGCGTTAACCACATCAGAATAAGTGGCCAACGAGATATTACCCAACAAGTGCTGACGGATCCTCCAAGTCAACCCATCCCTGAACTTCTGAATCTTTTTCTCCTCGGTCAGAATCTTATCGGGAACGATGTTTAAGAGATTAGTGAATTCGACTTCATACTCGGCCACGGTCTTTTGTAGAATCGCTACAGCGGAAATATTGCGACTTCTCAAATAAAATCCAATTTTAATTAATCCCAAATTTTAGTTAAATCCTAAAACATGCATCTAGATGATTTATCCAATAAAATAAAGCATGCAGGATAAAACAAACAATTTCAGAAAAAATCCCCCAAAGGGGAAAAACCTTTTATTTCACTATAATTTGTAAGAAAACGACTTACACGGATTACAATGAAATAGGGTGACATACGAAATACCCGCAGGTGTTGGTTTCAATGTCTCAGTTGGAACTTTCCCTTTCCAGGAGGGAAGCAGTGAAGGAGAAGACGGCTCCTCCACAAGTTACGGCTGGAATTTTCCCTTTCCAGGAGGGCAGCAATGAAGAAGAAAACGACTTCTCCACAAGAGTGAACTTTATAAGGACTCCCTCTACAATAGCATGCAACTGTCGGTTGTAGAGCTCTCCCCACAAAGTATAAACAAGAGCAAAGTATGTTCTTGAAAACTAAAACAATTCACTAAGGCATATGGGACTTTTGTGAATTGAAAACAAAAAGGGATTAAAACCCTAAAGGAAGAAGCCTAAAAGAATTCTGCTTTCGCAGTATTTTTGTTCGTCAAAACGCTGTGACTTCTTAACGAAAATGGACTCATTTAATGAGTATTTATATAAAAACGCATCGCCTTGAAATTCGAGCTCGTTCGAACGGCATCTAACGACATGCTATGTCATTTGAACGACAATTGCAGGTCGTTCGAATGACCTATCAAGCGAGATTTCACGTGTGCCTGTAGAAAATTTCGATACGAACGTGTGGCCACCAGTTTCGTATCATTCTAATTTTTTATGAATTAGTTATGATTTTTCTACGAAAAGAAGTCCTAAAATAAATTCTTTAGAAAAATATTTTGTAAAAAATATCCCAAAAGCTCTAAGTGAAAAGTTAAGGTATTTAAAACATAACCTTACCAAAGTAAACTTCGCGGAGCCTTAAATGATGAAGAACTTGAATAATTCGGATCCGTCTTTGATGTAGATTGCTCTTGAATTCTTTTCGACGGTGTATCGGTATATGACATAACAAATTGATAACGAACCTATGAAAATATGTCCTTACAAATCTCCCCCTATGTCTATGCCGCTACATACATAAAAAATCTGAATTATCAAATACCAAATTGCCTATACAAATCTATCCTCCCATGAATAAATTTGCAGGACTTCAAAATTGTTCTTCAATCATGTTTGTCAAATCTCAAAGCTTTTCTCATCAGTATGTGCAACACATCAATGTTTAATTTTGTACCTACACACATGAGATAAAGCAAAAACCTTCGTGACGCATCGAGTTTGAAATGATATAAGAATAAAGCATTAATAAATCAAATCTCCCCCATAATGCAAAAACTCCCCCATAACTTATAATTCTTTCTCCCCCTTTTTATGATGTCCCCAAATAGACAGATAAGAAGAAACAATCAAAACATGGAGTGTCACGATAAAAATGCATAGCAAACAAAGATCAAGTTACGCGCATGCAAAGGAGTATCTCACAAATTTCACAAACTATTTTTGAATTTTTCAATTTTTCATACAAAAATAAGATACCATTTTGAAAAATATGATACAAAAATCACACCATGGATTTAAACTCAAACAACCAAGACATGGAAACGAAATGAATGGGTGTGAACACATTCGATAGGTAAATCAACTCAATCAATCATATGTGCACGATGCATACGTGTACCCCTAACGAATGAACATAAAAAGAATCCTTAGGTGTAAAAATTGTTGAATTTAAATGACATCGTCTTAATCAAATCAACAAATCAAAGTCTAAAATGATTTTCACACCAATAACGTCCCAAACTATTTAGTGCCGCTTCGAGAACTTTTCAAAGGACGTGCAAACCCATTGATATATCCATCCAAAACTCCTTCATATATAATAATCCAATTCTTTATATCTGAAGAGGTACTAAATTCTCAACTAAGAGAAAACCTATTGGCCCAAATTTTTGGCATATTTCATTTTTTTATAGACTTAATTTTTTTTGTGTGGGCTCTTTTCAAACGGTGGCTTTCACGACGTGATTATTGTTCACTCGTAGCCCTTTCCCGTGCCACTCATCATTTTTTTAAACTAAACAAATTCCTCACGGGCAATGGTTTTTACATGCACTACTTTTATTACTCTCGTATTATTGCACTTGGTTCGTTTTAAGGACAGGATTGAGATGAAAACACCCAACCAACATGTGATAAGTCAAGCACAATAATCAAACAAATTCGTGCATGTGTGCAATAAAGGAAATTACGAGTCAAACATGTAGGAAGTGACACTTATTTACATCTTAATGACTCCAAACATTATAAAGCACATGGATGAATTGATCTATTGTCTCAAAACACTATCAAATAGTCACATGGATAAATGGAATGAAATTGTGACTCGATCATCCTAAGTGTTCATCCATAAACGGTATAGACAAAATACAAAAATCTTTTTGGATTTTTAAAAATTTTATCAAAATAAAATCTTTTTGTATTTTTTTTAAAATATAACTACAAAATGATACAACCAGCAATAAGCATATAATATCAATATGCACAACATCCTATGCTAGCAAACAGTAATCACACAGGAGAATCCACAATGAACGCATATGTGATAAATGAGTAATGCAGTGTTATCAATTAAGCATGGATACCAAGAATAACTGCATATAAAGGACCAGAAGCAAACCCATCAGTACCAAAAATCTAATCATATGAACACCGGGTACGAGAATCAGAAGGGAAGCAAAAATAGAATTTTCAGACAGGTCGCTCAAACGATATCGCTCTATCGCTCGAACGACAAGGGCATGTCGCGAGATGCGACTTCGCGCGAGATAGAGATGTCGCTCAAACGACAATACATCTCGCTCGAACGAGAAAATAAAATATTCCCAGTATTCCCAAAAAATCATACAGTTTTGCCCAGTGCAAATTGTTTTTGAAAACAGTACCTGAGAGGGGTAAGCAGATCCAAAACAGTGCTAAATCAGTAGCGAAACACACAAATGCAATAAATATACCAATGTGCGCTACATCAAAGTGAGTCATAGCACTAGAAAGAGTACAACATGATGCGACGCTAGTGTATGACAAACATCTAACACAATCAACCAAAAGATCTCACATGGGGTGAATCACGTGCAAGTAAACGAGAATCATGAATAAAAAGACCATAACCCTCTAAATTCGATTTCCTAACCCAAATCGATGTGAAACGTCGTGTGGGGGCTTTGGGAACCGATGTGACACTCTCTTTATGTTTCATAGGTCCATTCAAAAGCATATAGTAGAAAAGCCTAAGATGGCCTTGCCTACCGCAATTTGTGCAAGTATAAATCGGGCGGTGAGTGTTACCTAAAGGCGGCCTTCTCCTCAAATTCCTAGGTGGTGCTCTTATCAATTTCCTAGGTGGCTCTCTCTGAATTTTCATAGGTGTCTCTCTCCTAATGATCCTAGGAGGCACTCTCATGATGTTCCTAGGGGGCTCTTTCCTAACAATCATAGGTGCCTCTTTCTTGACAATCCTAGGAGGCTCTTTCACACGTGTGGGAATGAGTGCAACATGTTTTTCAAAACCAATCCCACCCCTATCCCTTTTTATCTCGACGGTGCCTAAAATCTTATCAAGTTTTTCAGACCTAGACTCCAAATCAAATTTCACTTTACTTGAATCTTACAATTTCACCTCAAGTTCACCTATCCTAGATTCAAGTACACATCTAGAATCCTCAAACTCTAAAAGCTCCTTTTTCATAGTCTCCATCAACCCTCTAAGACTATCTCTCTCACCCTCAACGTACTCAAGCTTCTCTTTCAAAATTTTCTCTCATGCCCTATGTTCTTCAAACTAAAACATCATTATTTTTTAGGCACAATCTTTCAATTGAGCTTCAAGTTTTAAGTTTGCCTTTTTTGCCTTTAAACATTCAAAATACAAATTATTGTAGGCAACTTGCAACTCACTCAATTCTTCTTCTTCCTCCTCACTCTTTTCACCCTCACTCTCATCACTAATCACACGGATGGGAAGCTCTCGCCTAGAAGCACAAAAAACTTCTTCTTCCGAAATCACTATCACTAAGGGTAGAAACATGAAAAATCGATTTATTCAATTTCTTCTTTAAATTTATGGTACACTCATCTAACGTGTGACCAACACCCTCACAATAAGGACACCTCTCAGATTCGTTTTCAACAGAAGATTTAAAACAAGAGTTCGTGTGAATTTTCCAATTAACTTTTTAAAAAATTTGACATCGAAGATCATCAAAACCATCAAAAGCCATTTTTGTGCAAAAAATCAGGATCAAAACACAATAACTTAGTGCAACAGGCTCTGATACCAATTTGTAGAATCGCTACAGCGGAAATATTGCGACTTCTCAAATAAAATCCAATTTTAATTAATCCCAAATTTTAGTTAAATCCTAAAACATACATCTAGATGATTTATCCAATAAAATAAAGCATGCAGGATAAAACAAACAATTTCAGGAAAAATCCCCCAAAGGGGCAAAACTTTTTATTTCACTATAATTTGTGAGAAAACGGCTTACACGAATTACAATGAAATAGGGTGACATACGAAATACCCGCAGGTGTCGGTTTCGATGTCTCGGCTGGAACTTTCCCTTTCAAGGAGGGCAGAAGTGAAGAAGAAGACGACTCATCCACAAGTTACGACTGGAATTTTCCCTTTTCAGGAGGGCAGCAATGAAGAAGAAAACGGCTTCTCCACAAGAGTAAAATTTATAAGGACTCCCTCCACAATAGCATGCAACTGTCGGTTGTAGAGATCTCCCCACAAAGTATAAACAAGAGCAAAGTATGTTCTTGAAAACCAAAACAATTCACTAAGGCATATGGGAGTTTTGTGAATTGAAAACAAAAAGGGATTAAAACCCTAAAGGAAGAAGCCTAAAAGAATTCTGCTTTCACAGTATTTCTGTTCGTCAAAACGCTGTGACTTCTTAATGAAAACGGACTCATTTAATGAGTATTTATATAAAAATGCACCACCTCGAAATTCGAGCTCGTTCGAACGACATCTAACGACATGATATGTTTTTTGAACAACAATTGCAGGTCGTTTGAATGACCTATCAAGCGAGATTCCATGCGAACTTGTAGAAAATTTCGATACGAACGCGTGGCCGCTAGTTTCATATCATTCTGATTTTTTATGAATTAGTTATGATTTTTCTACGAAAAGGAGTCCGAAAACAAAATCTTTAGAAAAATATTTTGTAAAAAATATCCCAAAAGCTCTAAGTGAAAAGTTAAGGTATTTAAAACATAACCTTATTAAAGTAAACTTCGCGGAGCCTTGAATGATGAACAACTTGAATAATTCGGATTCGTCTTTGATGTAGATTGCTCTTGAATGCTTTTCGAAGGTGTATCAGTATATGAGATAACAAATTGATAACGGACCTATGAAAATATGTCCTTACATCTTTCCCTCCTGATTGAGGTACGTTAACTTCCTCCTCATTTCGGTGTGAACGGCTGATGGAAAATATTTGCGATCGAATCGCACCCAAAACTCATGAATAGAAAGGATGTCTCTCTCCCCCGTGGTGGTAATGGACTCCCACCACTGCAACGCTGATCCTACTAGCTTAAAAGTAGCCAATATCTGTTTCTGTACCTCCGTGCACTCATACATCCTCAAGTGCCTTTGGATGTCCTTCTTCCACTGACTGGACACGACGACGTCAGAGCTACCTGCAAACTCCAGAGGGTGTGCTTTCTGAAAAGCATCACGAACACGTTCCCAAGCAGACGGGAATGCATGAGCCTGAACTGGTGCGACTACCGGCACCTAAGGCGGTGCCTACTGTACAACTACTAGGGCAGCATTTACCGCTTGGGCTACAATAATGGCAACCTCTGTGGCATTCAAGGAGCCCTGAACTGGTGCAGGCTGTGGCTCAGGTTGAGTATCCCTGGGAACTCGCTGTGCACGTCGTGGAGGCATCTGAAATGAGAGTAAAGTCTTATAAGTTCGCAGTTATTTTCTCAAAATAGCTCAAGGGTGAAACATACACAAAAGAATACAACAATCCTAAAATATAGGGCTCTATATCGAAGAAAGCTACGTAGAAACATAACAAGATGTACAGATCCTAAGGATACTAGAACCTGATGCTCTGATACCACTTGTGACACCCCGACTAATTAAATACCGGGTAGCTACTCCTTTATTAAATTAGTACAAAATGCCACGTTGGTTCAGTTCATAGCATCACTGTCGAAAAACGTTTTAATAATTACTAGCCACCTAATATTTAAAAAGTGAGTTGTTAATTTTAATTGAATTTTATTTACATACAACCAAAATAAATTATGAAATACTGATACCACAACCATATCACAGTCGCAATAAGATAACAATGTAATAAACTGAATCTGGAGGAATACACCTCACAACAATCTGAATACTGAAATAAACAAAATACAAAGCCTGAACCATTAATTAATTACAACCCAAAATCTGAAATAGAATTGAGTAAGTAAGATGTCTCTAAAAGAAAAGAGGAGACATGCCCTACATATGAGTAAATCTGAAGTAGAGTCAAGATAGAAAGTGGAGGCGTCTACTATCGAGGTCTTGTAACTTCCACAGCAACTACAGTACGTCACTGGAATTGAACTCCTATGCTTGGTGTCCTTGTGGCTGGGCACCTAAAAAGATTTTTACAAAAAATAGATTTGAAAGCAAACGGGTTAGAGCCCGATTGTGAAAACAATTTAAAATACAGCAAGTGTTTAATATCATTAAACAATGAATATAAAATACATGATAGTGCGTGCACTCACATGAGTTTCTCACCTCTCAACTAATTGTGCACTCCTATCGTTCTCGTACCTGTTCTAGTCATCTCACTATCTATCTAGTCCAATACACAACCTAACATCACTATGCTATTCACGGTTCGATTCCCGACATCTTATTATAAACATAAGATCTTACCTTTTTATTTTTCGAAATTTATCATAACAATTACTAAGACTTTTCCATCTTTATCTTTACTAAAAATGTTACGAACATTCACACTTACAGTTATAATGACAGTTCATTTCAATTAACAGTATATTAATCTCATCATAAATATATAATACTGGCACCCCGAGACTAAGCTGCGGTGCACACATACTCTGCTATCGAATCCCGGTACATCACGTACATAAGGACCACGTATTTCGAATCTCTCAAGAATCGTTTCAATAAACAACAATCACACATACTGGAGGTGAACATAGATCACATCACAGGGGTCACGCACAAACCTACGCTCCCATGATCAGCAGACTTATTAACTCCTCAATAAACCCTTCTCTGACCTATGTCCTCGAGTTACCAATCTAAATCCCCCCGTAGTCACACAAAGATTAGATGGCCCTGATCGAACGCCGACCTCCCGTGATAGCAAGTATGGTAGGTATGTTATACACAGATAAATACATATGCTAAGCATTCACACAACTTAGATATCCCATAATATTAATAGAGGTATATTTAACATTCTTATACCGTCACTAAATGTTGCACGTTTACCAATCCCCGAATAATATACACCAACCCTTCTCACGTCATAATTTTAGGTACTTGTTTCCTAACCCATAAATGTCATCCCGTTTAATACAAAATTCTAAGTTTTACTCCTCAACGTACTCCAATCTCACAACTATACCCACTAGTCATCAAGGGAAGGTTAGCACTGAATTAAATAAGTCTATTGGAAGTTTGAAATAAAATCAGGCCTAAAAAGGCCATTCTGTCAACTCGTTAGAAATCTCGTTTGAACGAGGTCGTTCGAACGAGTGTCGTTCGAACGATTGGCTTCGAACGAACTATCAACTCATTAGAAGGGATTCTTTCATCTCGTTAGAAACTCGTTCGAATGAGGTCGTTCGAACGACCTGGGCAGGTCTTCTAACGAGATGGCAGAATAGGCCCTGAAATTTCCCAACTCGTTTTTCTTCAATTCCACTTTTCAAAAATCCATTCTAAGATCATCCCAATTAAGTTTTATTGTTAGTAAAGTAATCTAAGTCCTCCTAGGTCGCTTCTTAACATATTATTGGGGTCAAATCCTCCTAATCAACATGCAATTAACATAAATCCCTAAATTTTACCCCAAACCCTATGAATATGAACCCGGAATTTTATTATGCCTAAATACTCATCACAAATCCGTTTTTAAATCATCAAAGTTAAGTTTTGAATACCAAATTTCATCCATAATCATTCTACATGAAATTCCTAACCAATATTAAGGGTTTCTACAACAATCCCATTGGGTTTTTGCCAAAATATTCACAGCATAAGGTTTCTATACTAAACATGGAGGAAATATTCATTGCAATTAAAAATATCAAATCACTTGCCTTAAATCCGATGTTCTAGTTCGTTGTTGATGATTAAGGTTGGCTTTCTCTCTTCTTTCCGATCACAAATCCTTTCCAATTGTGATGATGGGGAGATGGTTTGGTATAGGTCCTCTAGCCTCTCTTCTAACTTCTCTCAAAACTTCCGTAGCCCACTCTCTCACTTTTGGTTGATAATGCCCTTAGTGGCTCTTTTAAAAATATTTAATTTAACTATAAAATTCGTGGGTTTTAATCCCTTAATTTTTGAAATTACCAAAATACTCTTCTAGGTTGTCGGTTTGGCCTAAAAATGCCCCGGGACCCAAACTAAACCCCCGACTAGTGTTTTCTGACTATTTCGACCCTTCCGGACACATTGGCGCACTCAAAATTATCATTCGATTGATAATAATATAATTTACTTTTTAATTTAAATAATTTCATTCTTGACGCGACTAACACGCGCGTCCCAACTAAATTTCCAAATTATCGTATTTCTGCCTCGCGACAATTTAATATTTTCAATACTCATATATTACCATATATACTCAGAAATATTCAATTTTAACATTGTAATCAAATACCAACTCACATCTCGCTAGTATTTATATCCGGATTAATTCCCAATTAATTCTCATTTAATTCAATTAATCCCTTAAATAAAAATCAATAAAATTACGGGGTATTACACCTTTGAATTACTTGGCTCTGCAAGAATGAGTATTGTCCTCTAAGTTGTTCTCTCTAGGCAGTGACATTTCTTTTTCTTGTTTAATGAAATATATCTTGGCAACTCTATCACGTTATCCCCCACATTGACGACGACTGAGAGACTCAAGAAAGGTCGCAACCTCGGGTGCACGCTGGATGGAATTCGAAAGGGGTGGCCTCGGGATGGCCACTATGGCGACTCTGTTGGGGATGGATTTTAAGAGGACTAGATTCTAATTCTACATGGATGTTATTCTTTTCTACATGTATGCATATGCTCCTACCTGTATGCCCCTTTTTACTCCTCTATTTTGAGTATACTACCTCATGCTTATATTTATCATGCTCCCTCCTCATGTATATATCACTTTTTACCCACTTATACATTTCACATACTTGTATATACTCTCCATGTTCACTCACTCAAACACTTACACTTATATATAGTTTCACTTCTACTCACATGCTCCACATACCAAATAGATTATCCATGCTTAGGCTTCATTAACACACACCCACACTTCTCACACTTGTATATATCTCCATGTTCACTTTCACATATCACACACCACTTGTAGTTGATCCATGTATAGTCTCGCTACCATGCACACTCACTTGTAAATATTCACATGTCACTCACCCACATGTATATATCCACATGCTTTCCTATCACCATGCTTAGTATAGTCTTCATTCTTCATGCTAGATTTACTTTTCACAACACTTGTTTATGATCCCTCGTTGGTATGGTACTCCCTTTACTCATCATGCAAATAAATAAATAAACCTTTCTCCATAATATACTAATTAAGACTTATGCATTTTTGCAAACTACATTACCGAAGCACAAAAATATTAACCAAAATTTTATCCCGTACTGAGGGGTCACTTTGTGATGGGTGTTGGTTGATCAGGCATAAATTCTTCACATTTATCCCCTTAATTTCGGTACTTTTATGATCCCGTGCGGTGTAAATAGCTTGGATTTGTATCATATTTATGCTATTAGCCCTTTTTGGCAAGTATTTCGTATTTTGTGTGTCTCTTAGGTGTTTTACATGTATTTCATGCAAGTTAGTGCAAAAGAGAACTCAAAACAGTGAAAGAAAACCAAGAAATGGAGATTTAAAGGGAATTTTCATGATTTTTCAGCCTTAGTCCGGAGGTGGGACCAACTGTAAAGTTGAAGAGCTTTCAATTACAAGAACACTGGAAAAAACGACACCTCAATTCGAGCTATGGTAAAGAAGTTATGCCCATTTGAAGTTGAGAAAGAAATCCGAGAAGAAACTGTTAAAAATGGAACCGAACCGAACCTGAGAAAAAAGAACCGGTTCACCCATTTTTCTCGCACCAGATCCGTGACAAAATTAGTCACGCTTTCTAAGTGTGACAAATTGGCACATGAGGGATTTTTATTTTGTCCTTATCTTTTAGCCAAAAGAGTTTTATGTTTTGGGGACTCTTCTAAACGACCTCTAGCCTATATATTTAGTCATTAGGACTCTTTATATTAAGATTTCATTTATGTAAAAGCTCCATAACAAGTAGGAACATCGAGAATAAGGATTCACATATTTTGCACCTTTAATTCAAGAGCTTCTCCAGTTTTTCTTCTACCTTTGATTTCTTCTTGCATGTTCTTGTTCTTCAATCTTGGTAACTTTTATTTCCAGCACTTTTATTATTATTTCTCATATTTCATCTCTCTTTCCAAGAAATTATGAGTTCATGCAACGTAGATAACGTAGTTTTCATTAATTCACCATGTTAGGCTAGGTTTTTAAAGGTTGGGATGCATGAACCCAACCCGATGTGGTAGTTGAATGTGTATAAAATTAGTCCTCTAAATTTAATGATTTATTATGACCGTATTGTGTAGAAATGCGACAGTTGTAGATCTTTTGATCTCGTTTGCTTCAGGGTAATCGGGATGCTTCAGAATGCAATTCGAGTGTAACTATCGCAATACCGATTTACTTATCCTTTGATTATGTATGGTGTGGGCTTGAACCTCATATATGTAATGCTTGGGAGTACTACATTCTGGGTCTAATTAATCACTTAAATTTATGATTAGTTTTATACCATCAATACTCTAGGGTTGGGGGATTGGGTCCCTACCTTAATTTTCCAATTAGTTTTAGTTAACTTCTTTATTTTTCCCTTTTTCCTTTCTCACTCAATCATCATCTTTTACACTTTATTTTTTTGAAGTAATAAATCAATTAAAATCTATCAAACATTCCCTATGGATTCGATACCCAGACTCGCCACTATACTCTGCAAGAGTGTAGTTAAAGTTTAGGTTTTTTTTTGTATTGTGGTCGAAAGCCGACAACAACGACTAGCGTATTTACACGGACACTCGGTTTCCAACACGATCAAAATGGAGCCGTTGTCGGGGAGTGTTTTGTTAGATTATAATTGATTTACTATTTCGTAAGATATTTTTTCTTTTATATTTTCTTGTTTAATTTTTTTTTGCAGGCTTGCACAATTGAGCACCAAGAAATGTGGAATCCTTAATCACACACCTCTTTATGTGGATTGTCCATTTACAAACTATTCGATAATCATGCCTTTTTATAGTGGCTTCGGTAATTATAATGGTTCATATGGGAATCGTTTTCAAAATTTTTATTCTCAAAAATTCGAATGGCCTCGACTTGTTCCCCTTGGTGAGGGTCTTCGAATTATTCAGAAGGAAAGGCTTGAAAATTTACGTTTGTATGGGAGTAGTTCTCTAGATTTTTGTGTGCCATAACCCGCGCCTCGACCTACTACCACTGGTGAGGCCATTCGAAATCTTGAGAATGAAAAGCTTGAAAATAAATATCGAGAAGAAAATCGTTTTGGGGAGCAAGAATTGAATGAACTATTTGAATCCAACGATGATTTTTCTTCTGATATTTTAGAAGACGAGGTATGTTTTCAATCAACTGAGGAATTCGAGGTTCTAGAGCCAAGGAAGCCTACTTTGGAAGAAAGCTTCAATCTTTATATACAAACGGTGAAGATGATCCTTGGTGATGATTGGGAAATTGAAACACCTTGCAAGGAGACTAATTCTTCTTTGGAAAACAAAGAAGAGGTTGAGACTTATGTGTCACCTCAAAATTTTGAAGAACATCTCATTGAAAGTGAGTCTTTTCCCATTGAAATTCAATCTCCAAGTGATGATGAATCACTTGAGATTGAGTTTATCTCATCACCATTCTCGTTCACCGTTATTGAACCATTACAAGTACCGCTATATTCCTATGAGTCGGTTGAAATTTCTGAAACGTTTACACCTTTTACCTACAAAGATACTTTTCTAGAATTTTTTTCTAATATGGACTCTTCCTTTTTGTGTGCCTCTCTCCCCATACTTCTTGAAAAATCTTTTGGAGGTGATTATATTTTTCTTGGATCTCAATTGTACTTGTCCCACCTAGCATTCAAAACCCCCATCATCCCGTTAAAACTTTTAATTAGTGATGGTTCATTTTTTCCATCTCACACATGCCTTCCGTTGTTCAAATGGAATCCTTATATTTCGGGAGGCATGCATCCTAGTGAGGGTACACCATTAATCCCTCAAAGTCATATTGTATTTTGGGTGGACCCTCAAATTTTCCGACTTCTAGTGTATAACTTATTAGAATTTGAAAATCGTAGGTTGTACAATAGTTAACTTATTTTTTTTAGTTTAGAGTTTTTGTTATTCTTTTTGCTATGCTTGGTTCTAACATGTTTTGTAGATTCAATGGAATCGTACTTTTCGAGGATCGCTCCATTTTGGGTAATATCTTTCTTTTCCTCTCTTTATGTTGTGTTT
This sequence comes from Sambucus nigra, assembly GCA_949130495.1. Classification (NCBI taxonomy): domain Eukaryota; kingdom Viridiplantae; phylum Streptophyta; class Magnoliopsida; order Dipsacales; family Adoxaceae; genus Sambucus; species Sambucus nigra. The sequence goes on from OX422216.1 coordinate 203,768,128, forward strand.
TTGATTCGCATTGAGGACAATGCAACATTTAAGTGAGGGGGTGTGGGATATTCTTCCCATTTATTGTTTTGTTTCATTGATTCGATCACATGTTCTTTCCAAGTGTGTTTTTTTTAGAAAATTTCAAACATTTCCAAAAAAAATTTGAAAATTGTTCAAAAGACAAAAAAATTGAAAAATTTTGAAAAAAGCCAAAAATATTTTTCTTCAAAATAAATAAAGATTGGAATTTAAAAGCTTAAAAAATGTCACATTTTTTCTGTCTCAAATTGTAAAATTCAAAATGCCCAAAGCCAAAATTGACCAAAGATGGAAATTGAGCGAAAATTGACGACTTAACGAATAAGTGCGGCGATTAATCAACCCGGTGAGATTTTGAGCCTATCGATTATTTTCAAGTTTTTAAATCAATCTGAGTTTATGATTAAGTCAATGTTCTTTTCAGCATTTTAATAAGTCGTTGATGATATCTATTTTATTGTTTTGATCGGTTGTGCGAAATGTGTGAGATATTGTCCTGAATAATGCGCACTAAAATATCTCTAAATTAAATTAATCTCGAGACGCATATGGTAAATTAATAAGTAATTGAGACAATGAATTAGGCCATTGTTTGTTACCCAAAAACATTAGCCATAAAAAGATGTGAAAAATTATCCCTTTGATAACCCAATTGAGCCGAATAAAATTTATCCTTTTCGTTTGGTAACCCGAAAAACCCAAGTAGCCTGGAATTGCGAAAATGGAATATTCATTAAAGTACAGAAAGTGTATAAGAAGGGGCAAGAAAAAAAATAGAAATGCTCAACAAAAATAGCAAGAAAAGAAAGCGTGAAAAACAGAAAAAATAGAGAAAAGGAATAGAAAATGAGCAAAATCCCGAAAAAGCACTAAGGGACATCATAAGAAAAAAAATTCAATTCCGAATTTCCCAACCATTTCCATGTTACCCAATACACCTATAGCCTGAGAAAGTCCTAACCGAGTCCGGATTGATAAATTAATTATCTCGTGGAGAGCTAAGATGCCAAAATATAATAAAAGAGATTAAATGTGTGAAAAAGAGGCGATGTTCCCGTTTCCAAATGACCGTATTTCGATGATGAGATCTATTCACCGTATATTTTCATCTTTCAATTTGTGTGCGTGACTTTGCATCCATTATATTTACTCTTTATATCCCGCACACCGAGAGAATAGCCACAATCTGAGAGATTCGTTTGAGAGAGAATCCCATGAGCATTTGAATAAAAACAAATTTTCAAAAAGTAATGTAATGATCAATCGGTGGAAGATAGCGGTTCGATTTTTGGCTTCGCACACACACACTATGACTTGAGACTTGTAAATATGACTTTAAGGTGACTGTTTTGGGGAGTTTAAATAGTAAATTTTTTAAGTATTTTAATTTTTCTTTGAGTCAATAAAGAATTTTGTGGGTATAGAAGATTTTTAATGGTGATAAGGGAAGTGGTGGGTGAAATATTCGATGGGTGCTGGATAAATTTCAACATTTATATATTATTATATAATATTTAGTTGTTAATTTTATTATATTAATTGGTGTTTTATTTTAAACTTAGTTTGGGTTTTATTTTTAGAAGGAAACATGAGCAAATGAGTGTGAAAGATATAGGAGTTCTCAAAGTCCCACATTGTCCCACATTGGAAGATTACTACAAAAAGTAGTGGTATGTCAACTAAAGGACAACTAAGATTCTTAGTTGACAAGTCAAACAAGAGGCTATGATACTACGCATTACGGTGGTGCTTAAGCACCACCAATCACGACATGCGATACGCGGTGCACAAAAGGGCGATTGGGCGACTAAGGGCGCATTACGCGCTTTGATGCGCACTTGGCACTTGGACCGTTTGAGCCTAAATTTTTGACGCTAGGAGCGTGTGAGCCTAAAGTTTTGACGAAGTAAAACAGATCAATGGCGGTGATTAAACGATCTCATCAAAGGGTTTAAAATCCGAAAGGACTTGATCCGAACCATTAGATGAACTCGTGGCGTTTCGTGTAGGGGATGTCCATTTGCTTAGGATGGGATGCCTAATCTAAACCGTTTGATCGAAGATTTTCCAAACTGGCACGATCCAACGGTTGCTGAGGCGTTATATGAAGAGCTGTGACTGTTGAAGGACAGTCACATAAATGGCTATAAAAAGAGTTCCAGACCTCTGTTTTGGACACCGAAAATTGTTAATTTCTCCTCTCTTTGTCCTCTACATTTTGGCATTATCAGATTATAAATTCAAATTGTTATCGGTTTGATCAAACAATACATAGTTTGAATCAAACAATTGTTCATACACTGCATTGTATCCTGAAGGCAGATTCTATAAAATCCATAGCGTACTCGCGGTTCCGTCTCAATCGGATTGGGAAAAATTTTACCTAAAAGACAGCGTTCTCAGAATGTGCCCTGCATAAATTAATTTAAGTATTTCATTCTTTCCATAGCAAAACTCCAAGAGTTTTAGGCAAAAAAATTTATTAGTCCACTCAAATGGAAGGAACAGTGGAACAATCGATCCAAGTCATGAGTCAAGACTTAATCCGACTCGACCGTTTTGATGGCAGAAATTTCACCCGTTGGCAAGAGAAAGTTATGTTCTTCCTTATATAACTAAAACTAGCATACATTCTAGATGACAACCTTGAGCAAATTCCCCAGCCCACACCCGAAGACACCGAAGAAATAAAGTAAAAATGTGTGAAGAGGAAAGAAGACGAATTTATGTATCGAGGACACATACTCAATGCTTTGTCTTAAACTGTTTATAGTGCTCATTGAGTGATTTCGACGATAAAGGAATTATGGAAGGATTTGAAGACAAAGTATCAAAATGAGGAAACGAGCAACCATAAGTTTCGAATTTCAAGCTATATGAATTTTAGAATGAGTAATGATAAATCTGTCGTGCACAAGCACATGAACTCCAACAGATTATTGGTGACCTTAAAGACGCTGGAATTAATCTTCAAGATGAATTTCAAGTAGGGGTGATTGTTTCAAAACTTCCATCCGCTTGGAATGGATTTAAGAAGAAAATTAATCATAATGAAAAGACTTATACTATGGAATCCCTTCTTCATCACCTTCGTATTGAAGATGATACTCGTATTCGGGAAAATAAGGATCAACAAGGTGAGGGTCATTCAAAAGCCAATATGGTTGAGGATCAAATATCCAAGATTACCAAAGACTCAAAATTTAAAGCAAAGATTGATTCAAAATTCAAGAACCAAGGTGCAAATAAGAAAAAGAAGGGAACATATTTCTTATGTGACAAACCGTGCCATTATTCTTGAGAATGTCATCTTAAAAAGAAGGCATTTAAGGAAAAATAAGGGTCGAAGGAAACCAACAATGTTGAAGATCTTATTTCTACTGTATGCGAAGCAAATTCAATTGAAAATGAAAGTGGATGGTGGCTTGATACCAGCGCAACAATCCACATATGCAAAGACCGCTCTTCATTCAAAACATATCAAGAAATTGATGGAAAAGAAGTGAAGATGGAAAATAATCTTCGCACTAATATAGTTGGGAAAGGCATAGTGGAATTGAAATTAACTTATGGAAAGACTCTTACTTTAATTGACGTACCTTATGTACCTGATATGTGTAAAAATCTTGTGTCTGAGGACCTTCTCAATAAGAGAGATTTCAAACTTGTGTATGAGTTTGATAAGTTTGCCTTATCCAAGAATGGCCAATTTATTGGCAAATGGTACTCTTATACCGGCATGATCAAAATTAATGTGATAAAATGATATTAGTTCTTCTTATATGGTTGAGTCTATTTCTTTATGGCATAGTAGATTAGGTCATGTGAATTATAAAAGTTTTAAAAATATGACTGATCTCGGTTTAATCTCGGATTGTAAATTTGATAACCTTTTTAAATGTGAAATTTGTGCTCAATCGAAGATAACTAGAAAGTCATTTAAATCTGTTGAGAGGACATCCGAAATGCTTGATCTTATTCATAGTGATGTATGTGATATGAAGAGTAATATGACTCGTGGTGGAAATAAATATTTCTTAACTTTCATTGATGATTACTCTAAGTATGCATATACATATTTGCTTAAAAGTAAAGATAAAGTTTTCGAGAAATTTCTAATTTTTAAAACAGAAGTTGAAACTCAACAAAATTGGAAAATTAAAGTCCTACGATTCGATAGGGGTGGTGAATATTACCCGAGTGATTTTATACAATTTTGAAATACTCATGAGATAATCCATTAAGTTACGACGCCTTATACGCCACAACAAAATGGAATGGTGGAAAGGAAAAATATGACTTTAGTTGAAATGATAAACGCAATGTTAATCAGTTCTGGTTTACCGTCGTCGATGTGGGGAGAAACGGTTTTATCCACATGTTATATTTTAAATAGAGTTCCATTGAAAAGTAAGGATATTACACCATACGAACTATGGTTTAATCGTAAGCATAATCTTAAACGTGTTAAAGTTTGGGGATGTCTTGATTATGTAAGAAAACCAGAACCTAAAAGACCTAAACTAGGAAATAGGACTTACAAATGTGTTTTTATTGGATACTCTAGTAACAGTACGACTTATAGATTTTTACATATTGAAACTCAAGAAATCATTGAGTCAGTAGATGTTTTGAATCAAGGTTTAGAAAATAATAATCCGACTGTTGGCTCCTCACCTTCAGAAGAAAATTCACAAACAATATCTTCTTCAGAAATAACAAATGACGTTGAACCGCGAAGAAGTAAAAGAAAAAGAACTAAAAAAAATATGGGCCCGACTTTGTTATCTATTTGATTGAAGGGGATTTAAATGAAACTAAAAATAAAACAAAATTTGTTCTTAATATAAAAGATGAACCGATAACATTTCATGAAGCGGTAAAATATAGAGATGTTATTTTTTGGAAAGAGGCAATCAATGATGAAATGAACTCAATTTTGTCAAATCAAGCTTGGGTTCTTTTCGATCTTCCCCCCGAAGCTAAACCGATTGGGTGCAAATGGATATTTAAAAGGAAATTAAATTCGAACGTTTCTATAAATAAATTTAAGGAAAGATTACTTGCTAAAGGCTATAAGAAAAAAATATGGAATTGATTACTTTGATACATATGCTCATGTTGCTCGAATCACTTCCATTAGGATATTAATATCTCTTACTTCTATTAATAATTTAGTAATTCATCAAATGGATGTCAAAACTGCTTTTCTAAATGGTGATTTAGAAGAATATTTTTATTTGGAACAACCCGAAGGGTTTGTTTTACCTGGCCAAGAAAAGAAAGTATGTTAATTGGTTAAATCTCTTTATGGCTATAAGCAAGCTCCTATATAATGTCATGAGAAGTTTGATAATATTGTAATGTCCCATGGATATAAAGTTAATGATGCCGACAAATGTATATATAGTAAATTTGAAAACGGTGTTGGTGTTATTATTTGCTTGTATGTGGATGACATGTTAATATTTGGGTCTTGTCTCAAATATGTTGAAGAAACCAAATGGTTTATGTGACAACCCGAATATAATTATGATAAATTATGATTAAATCATGATTAGATTATGTGTTATGGATAATATGTTATTAGTATATATAATTTTAAGTCATTATATTTAGTGTAATTCTACCTTTATAAAGTATGAAATATTGAATTAGTTACAAATACCAAATTTTGAAGTTTTCGGTAAGAATGTTCATGTTGGAGGCTAGTTTTAACCATTATAATATAATAACTGACTTGAAGTAAAAACTAGATATTTGTAGATATATGAGTTAGGTTTGTAACACGATAAACGGTGTCTTAAACGGAGGTCCGAGCGAGAATTTATGCTTCAATTACGAAGCAGGGACAAATTTATCCATTCGTTAAATGATATTTCGCCTTATTAGGCTAACAAATTGTGGATTTTGATTGGTTAAAGAAGGAGGTTGGTTTTGTATGACTTTAAAGACTTCAAATAAGCCCCTCCTTCAGCATAACTCAGCCATTAAAGAGTTTGGCTTGAGAGGAAGAGAGAATTGGAAAGTTTAGAAAGAAAGTGAGGAGAAAATTTGGAGAAAAATCCGTGGAAATTATGTGAAAGTCCCGAAGGTAATCCTAACCCCAAATCTTGTTGTTTTTATTATATTACTGATTTATATGATATAAATCATCATTTTTTTTCTAAACTTTCATCCCTTGATGTATATGTATGGTTAGATGAAAGTTTAAGTTAAGTTGAATGTACAAACCCTTAAAATTGCTTCGTTTAGTAACCTTGTTTATTCAACCTTCAATATATTTTTGTATACTTACTGGAATTGATTGATTAAAAGTGGAAATGAAAATAGACTCATATATGTGTGACATATCCTAAAATTATGTGAAAATACAAAGAAATGAATATTTGGTGAGAGTTGAAGTTCGGGTATAAAATGTGCCCCAAGGGTTAAAGTATGCACGTCATATGTTCGATGTTTTTCTTGACATAGAAAATGAACCTCAAAAGTTATGAAGATTTAATTTTGTATTGATCAACATGTTTATTGATGTTGGGTGAAATATCATAGAAAGTTATGATGTAGAAAAATTATGAAAATTCCTGGAAGTTGAATGAACGATAAAAGAGCCTATAGGGCAAATTTGCTATGTAGTAAAAAAATGGGCCTATCTTGCTCTAGAAAGCTTGAAATGACGTGCATTTTTTTTGAATTGGAATAATAATATTATAAGGATTGAATTACAAATAATAAATGAATATATGTTTGGTCTATGATTTGGATATGACAAATATATTAACATGAATTTGGATAGAACTTCATTTATGATGAATGATTTGAATAGAATCATATGATGCTTATGAGTTGAGTTATTTTCAAGTTATTCTTTGAATTGTTAATATTCTTATAATGATACTAATATTATAAGAATGATAGGAAGAGAAGAAGAATCGATTGAACAAATACCGGATAAAGGTAAGGGAAAAGCCTGATTAAATCACCAAGGTGAGTGTACTTATGATTTGTTTCATATATAAACATGGATATAGCTCTAAGAGCGGATTTTTTTGAATACTTAGGTATTCAGGATTTTCTTGGATATTAAAATATCCAGTATTTTTTTGGGTCTTCTGATCTATATTGGTTTGAATACTTCGGTATTCAGGATTTGTTTGGATATTAAAATATTCAGGATTTGTTTGGGTCCTATTATCCATGATTGGTTTGAATACTTTGGTATTCAGGATTTGTTTGGTTATTAAAATATACAGGATTTGTTTGGGTCTTATGATCCAGGATTGGTTTGAATACTTCGGTATTCAGGATTTGTTTGGATATTAAAATGTTCAGGATTTGTTTGGGTCTTATGATCCAGGATTGGTTTGAATACTTCGGTATTCAGGATTTGTTTGGATATTAAAATATCCCGGATTTGTTTGGATCTTATGATCCAGGATTGGAATCGGATAAAGATCTAATAATTTAATTTATCTTATGACAAGGATTTGTTGGAACTTATGTTCCAGGATTTGTTATTTCCAACAGGCAGGATTGTTTGGATTTCATATCCACTGATTTGATATAAAATTGTTATTACTGGGATTATATATCCACAGATTTGATACAGAATTGTCATTTCATTGTAAGGAAGCATTGTTTGGATTTTATATCTAGATATTTGATATAATATTGCTATTTCATAACAGGGGCAGGATTATTTGGATTTTATATCCACATATCTGATAAAGAACTATTGTTTCGTTTCAGGGAAGGAGTACCTCACTAAGCTTAATACTTACGGTTTATATTTTAACATTTTCAAGTCTGTACGCGGCCAGTTAGGATATCATATGATCGGTGATTTGAGAGTTGCACCGTTAGAAAGATCTGGGGATTAGACGTGGGGATTTTGTCATTTTCACAATGAAGTTTTACTGCACTCGCACATCTTTTATATTGAGTTAGCATGGGTTGATTTGATGATTGTAATATTTAATCATAGTCAATCGTAGTATAACATGTTCGTTTAATTATGACTCTCATGTTAGTTACGTTATGGTACAAAGAACATGATTATGTTTATTATACATGAAAAAAATTGATAAATGAATTATATTTCGAATGGACGGAAGATTTTTATTTCATCATAATATAAATGAAATGATTAGAATATATTTGAGTTTTGGAGTGTGACAATTAGTGGTATCAGAGCGTCTAGGTTATTAATTCTGGACGTGTGTGGCGATTAGATGGCAGTTGTTGGTTTGATATGATATTTATGAATTGTTTATGTACTAACCAATAATTTAGTATTATAAATTGTTTGTGTTGGTTGTCATAAATTGGTTATTATAGATGGAGCCTGGGGCATGGGATAAGCCAGTGGTTCAAGGCCAGGTGGGCGACTCTTTACGATGAAAGAGGCTCATATTACCCCGGATGTGGTGACAGGTACACCTTTTGTTACTGATAGAAGTGTTTATGTTTTGATTGATCTTGGTTCCACACATTCTTTTTTGTCCCATGCATTTGCTATATACCTGAATAGATCGTGTACTCGTTTAGATGTGGGGTTGGGTATTTCTATGCATATGGTGGATATGGTTGTGGTTAAATATGTTTTCGTGATTGTGTTTTTACTGTGGGGGTTAGAGATACAATTATAGATTTACTTCCATTGGATATTTATGATTTTGATATAATTCTGGGAATGGATTGGTTATCTAAATATCATGCATCTATGGATTTTTTCTATAAGGAAGTTATTTTTAATATGCCTGGTGAGCATGAATTTAAATTTGTGGGGGAAAGAAAAATTATTCCCAGTTGCATCATTTCTGCTATTCAGACGAGGAAATTATTGAGTAAGGGTTGTGAGGGTTTTATTGCATATGTTCTTGACACTAGGAAGGGGGCTTTATAATTAGTCGATGTTCCTATTATACGGGATTTTCCAGAAGTGTTTTCTAGTGAGTTTTTGGGGTTACCCCCAGAGAGAGGAGTTGAATTTAGTATTGAATTGGCATCGGGGACAACCCCTATTTCTATAGAACCGTATATAATGGTACCTGCTGAGTTGAAAGAACTAAAGATTAAGTTGCAGGATTTACTTAATAGGGGGTTCATACAACATAGTGTATCTCCATGGGGTGCACCGGTTTTATTTGTGAAGAAGAAAGATGGTACCATGTATTTATGTATTAATTATTGGCAACTGAATAAAGCTACAATTAAGAACAAGTACCCTTTACCTCGTATGGATGATTTGTTTGATCTGTTACAGGGTGCTAAAGTGTTTTAAAAAATAGACTTGCGATCAGGTTATCATCAGTTGACGATCAAGGAGAGTGATATTTCTAAAACTTCTTTTCGTACTCTATATGGTCATTTTGAATTTCTAGTGATGCCTTTTGGGGTGACTAATGCTCCAGTTGTATTTATGGATCATATGAACCGGGTACTGCATCCTTTTGTTGATTCATTTGTGATATTTTTTATTGATGATATTTTGATTTATTCACGTGATATGGTTGAACATGAAAAGCATCTCATAACTATTTTGAATCTATTGAAAGATAAGAAGTTGTATGCTAAGTTTATCAAGTAAGAATCTTGGCTATCACAAGTTGTATTTTTAGGCCATGTTATTTATGGAGATGGTATATGTGTTGATCCTAAAAAGGTAGAAGCTATTGTAAAATGGGAGAGGCCCAATAATGTGACTGAGGTGAGGAGTTTTTTGGGTTTAGCTAGGCATTATAGAAAGTTTATTAAGGGATTTTCTTCGATTTGCTTGCCAATGACTAAACTAACCCGGAAAGATGTTAAGTTTGAATGAAATTCTTATTGCGAAAATATTTTTTGAAGAAGAGATTGGTAACTGCACATGTTCTTACTATTCCACATGGTGGAGATGGTCTTATTATTTATACCGATGCTTCACACCAGGGGTTGCGTTGTGTTTTTATACAGCGTGGTAAGGTTATTGCTTATGCTTCTAGGTAGTTGCGTACACATGAACGTAATTATCATACACATGATTTGGAACTTACTGCTATTGTGTTTGCTTTGAAATTTTGGCGTCATTATTTATATGGTGAAGTATGTGAAATTTTACTGACCATCAGAGTCTTAAGTATTGATTTACTCAGAAGGAGTTGAATTTGAGGCAGAGGTGGTAGATGGAGTTTATTAAAGATTATGATTGTACAATTCACTACCATTCGGAGAAGGCAAATGTAGTTGCAGATGCTCCGAGTAGAAAGGATTCGAGCAGGTTATCTTGTATTCGGTGTGCTAGAGTTGCCCACATCATGGAGTTGAGATTGACGGGAGTATAATTGAATCTAGCAGATGGGGACAGGTTCTTTGCTCATGTAAGCGTGAGGCCTTTATTCGCTACCCGTATTTGTGATTTTCAAAGTCAAGATCCTTTTCTTGAGAAGAAACGGCAAGATGTCTGAGATGGTAAGTCAGAAGATTTTTGTATTATGAATGATGGAACTTTATTATATAAGAAGCGGTTATGTGTGCCTAATGTGCGCGGATTGAAAGAGGAAATTTTAGATGAGGCTCATAATTCCATTTATACTATGCACCCTGGTAGTACTAAAATGTATAGGGATTTAAAGGAGCATTATTGGTGGAATAATATGAAGAAAGAAATAGCTGATTTTGTTGCTAGGTGCCTGATATGTCAACAAGTGAAAGTGGAGCATCAGAAACCTACTAGTCTTCTTCAACCATTGCCAATACCAGAATGGAAATGGGATCATGTAATGATAGATTTTATGGTTGGGCTTCCTCGATCTCAGAAGGGGTCAGATTCGATTTGGGTAGTGGTGGACAGATTGACCAAGTTCGCTCATTTTCTAGCAGTCAAGACTACGTATACAGTTGATAGGTATACTAGATTATATGTTAATGAGATTATTCGATTGCATGGAGCACCGATATCTATTGTTTCAGATATGGACCCTACTTTTACATCCTGATTTTGGGATAGCTTGCAGTAAGCTATGGGTACTAACTTAAAATTTAGTACGACTTTTCATCCTCAGATAGATGGGCAGTCTGAACGGACAATACATATTTTGGAAGTTATGCTTAGAGCTTGTGTGCATGATTTTAAAGGAAATTGGGATGAATATTTGCCTTTGATAGAATTTGCATATAACAATATTTTCAATCTACTATTGGTATGGAGCCATATGAAGCGTTGTATGGTAGATGGTGTCGTACACCCGTATGTTGGGGTGAAGTTGGTGAAAAGAAAATAGAGGGTCCAGAGTTGATTGAAGTCACCACTGAAAAAGTGAAGAGTTATGCGGATAAGTGACGGAAAGATTTAGAATTTTAGAAGGGGGATTACGTGTTTCTTCATATATCTCCATGGAAAGGAGTTACGAGTTTTGGAAAGAAAGGTAAATTAAGTCCACGCTACATTGGACCTTATGAAATTCTTGAGAAAGTCGGGATGGTTTCCTACAAGCTAGCGTTACCACAGGAGTTAGCTCGATTACATGATGTTTTCCATGTTTCTATGTTGAGAAAGTATGTATCGGATCCTTCACATGTATTGGTGGAACAACCTATTGTGTTTAAGGAAGATTGGAGCTATGTGGAAGAACCACTTGCAATCGTCGATATGAAAGAACAAATATTGAGATCAAAAGTGATCTCACTTGTGAAAGTTGTGTGGAGAAGGCATTCCATGGAAGAGGCTACATGGGAGAGTGAGGATGCCATGAAAATGCTTTATCCATATTTGTTTGATTCGGACAACCAAGGTATGTCAATTTCAGGGACGAAGTTTCCTAACAGGGGGAGAATTATGACAACCCGAATATAATTATGATAAATTATGATTAAATCATGATTAGCTTATGTGTTATGGATAATATGTTATTAGTATATATAATATTAAGTCATTATATTTAGTCCAATTCTACCCTCATAAAGTATGAAATATTGAATTAGTTACAAACACCAAATTTTGAAGTTTTCGGTAAGAATGTTCATGTTGGAGGCTAGTTTTAACCATCATAATGTAATAATTGACTTGAGATATAAACTAGATATTTGTAGATATATGAGTTAGGCTTGTAACACGACAAACAGTGTGTTAAACGGAGGTCCGAACGAGAAGTTATACTGGAATAACGAAGCAGGGAAAAATTTGTCCATTTGTTAAATGATATTTCGCCTTATTAGGCTAATAAATGGTGGATTTTGATTGGTTAAAGAAGGAGGTTGGTTTTGGACGAATTTAAAGGCTTGAGATAAGCCCCTCCTTCAGCATAACTTAACCATTAAAGAGTTTGACTTGATAGGAAGAGAGAATTGGAAAGTTTAGGAAGAAAGTGAGGAGAAAATTTGGAGAAAAATTCGTGGAAATTACGTAAAAGTCCCGAAGGTAATCCTAACCCCAAATCTTGTTGTTTTTCTTATATTACTGATTTATATGATATAAATCATAATTTTTTTACTAAACTTTCATTCCTTGATGTATATGTATGGTTAGATGAAAGTTTAAGTTAAGTTAAATCTACAAACCCTTAAAATTTCTTCGTTTAGTAACCTTGTTTATTCAACCTTCCATATATTTTTGTATGCTTACTGGAATTGATTGATTCCAATTGGAAATGAAAACAGACTCATATATGTGTGCATATACTAAAACTATTTGAAAATACCAAGAAATGAATCTTTGGTGAGAGTTTAAGTTCGGGTATAAAATCTGCCCCAAGGGTGAAACTATGCACGCCATGCGTTCGATGTTTTGCTTGACATAGAAAATGAACCTTAAAAGTTATGAAACTTTAATTTTGTATTTCTCAATATGTTTATTGATGTTGGGTTAAATATCAGAGAAAGTTATGATGTAGAAAAATTATGAAAATTCCTGGAAGTTGAATGAACAATAAAAGAGCCTATAGGGCATATTTGCCATGTAGTAAAGAAATGGAACTATCTTGCTCTAGAAAACTTGAAATGATGTGACATCATTTGAATTGTAATAATAATATGATAATGATTGAATTACGAAGAATAAATGAATATATGTTTAGTCTATGATTTGGATATGACAAATATATTAACATGAATTTGGATGGAACTTCATTTATGATGAGTGATTTGAATAGAATCATATGATGCTTATGAGTTGAGTTATTTTCAAGTTATTATTTGAATTGTTAATATTCTTACGATGATCCTAATATTGTAAGAATGATAGGAAGAGAAGAAGAATCGATTGAACAAATACCGGATAAAGGCAAGGGAAAAGCCAGATTAAATCTCCAAGGTGAGTGTACTTATGATTTGTTTCATATATAAATATGGATATAACTCTAAGAGCGGATTTGTTTGAATACTTAGGTATTCAGGATTTGTTTGGATATTAAAATATTCAGGATTTGTTTGGGTCTTATGATCCAGGATTGGTTTGAATACTTTGGTATTCAGGATTTGTTTGGATATTAAATTATCCAGGATTTGTTTGGGTCTTTTGATCCAGGATTGGTTTGAATACTTCGGTATTCAATATTTGTTTGGATATTAAAATATTCAAGATTTTTTGGGTCTTATGATCCAGGATTGGTTTGTATACTTCGGTATTCAGGATTTGTTTGGATATTAAAATATCCAGGATTTGTTTGGATCTTATGATCCAGGATTGGAATTGGACAAAGATCCAATAATTTGATTTGTCTTATGACAAGGATTTGTTGGAACTTGTGTTCCAGGATTTATTATTTCCAATGGGCATGATTGTTTGGATTTCATATCCACTGATTTGATATAAAATTGTTATTACTGGGATTATATATCCACATATTTGATATAGAATTGTCATTTCATTGTAGGGAAGGATTGTTTGGATTTTATATCTAGATATTTGATATAATATTGCTATTTCATAGCAGGGCATGATTATTTGGATTTTATATCCACATATCTGATAAAGAACTGTTATTTCGTTTCAGGGAAGGAGTACCTCACTAAGATTAATGCTTACGGTTTATATTTTAACATTTTCAGGTCTGTACGATGCCAGTTAGGATACCATATGATCGGTGATTTGAGAGTTGCACCGTTAGAAGGATCTGGGGATTAGACGTGGGGATTTTGTCATTGTCACACTGAGGATTTACTGCACTCGCACATCTTATATATTTAGTTAGCATGGGTTGATTTGATGATTGTAATATTTAATCATAGTCAATCGTAGTATAACATGTTCGTTTAATTATGACTCTCATGTTAATTACGTTATGGTACAAAGAACATGATTATGTTTATTATACATCTAAAAAAATGTTGATAAATGAATTATATTTCGAATGGACGAAAGATTATGATTTAATCATAATATAAATGAAATGATTAGAATATATTTGAGTTTTGGGGTGTGACCGTTTCTATCATCAAAATTTGATATGAAAGATCTTGGTGAAGCTGATGTGATTTTAGAAATCAAAATTGCGAGAAAGAATAATTCTTTAGCATTATCTCAATCTCATTATATAGAAAAAGTTCTTCAAAGATATAATCATTTTGAACTTAAGTCAGTTGCTACTCCAGTGGATCCCAGTATCAAATTAATAAAAAATATTGGGCGTGCTATGGACCAACTTAAATATACTAGTATTATTGGAAGTCTAATGTATGCCATGTATTGCACTAGACCAGACATTGCTTATGTAGTGAGTGTCTTGTGTAGATTTACAAGTAATCCAGGACAAGAGGACTGGAATGTGATTTCTAGGGTGCTTAGTTACCTGAAGATGACTTTGGATTATGGCTTATATTATGTAGGATATCCATCTATTTTAGAAGGATATGGTGATTCAAGTTGGAATAATCTTGAATCAAAATCCAAGTCAACTACTAGTTGAATTTTTACGTTAGGAGGAGCAACTATCTCTTGGGGATCCAAGAAACAAACATATGTGTCAGATTCAATGATGCAATCTGAATTTATAGCCTTAGCAGATGCATGTAAAGGAGCAGAATGACTTAGAAATGTGTTGTATGATATTCCTTTATGGAAAAATCCATCGCCTTCTATTATGATAAGTTGTGATAACCAAGCCACAATTTATAAAGTTTCGAACAAGGCTTATAATGGAAAATCTAGACACATTAGTCTAAGGCATCAAATTATAAGAAAATTACTCAAGAATGAGTAATTACAGTCGACTATGTTAAAACGAATAAGAATTTAGCAGATCCTCTGACTAAAGGTCTTGTTAGGGAGATGATATATATCACCTCAAAAGGAATGGGACTAAGGTCTATTAAATAACACAACTATATTTAATGGGAACCTAAATCATATCTTGAAAATATAGATAGAGTTCAATGTGGTACAAACAAGTTAAATTATAGTTATGGAACACTAGGAATTTTATACAAAAGTTCCATTCCTATGTGCCTAGTGTTAGTTTTCTGTATGTTAGAGGATGAAAGTTACTTCTTAACAAATCATATAAGTGTGACTCGCAGAATCACTAAAGTTGATTTACCTATATGAGTGTCGAAAGTGTGGCCGCTTTCTATGGAATCAAAACCGTTCCTAAAGCGCTCATGAAATCAGGATTAGCACAAGGCCATAAATCGGCATGCTAGAAGAACACTTATAAACTCAGAAATCATTATGTGTGATAGTTTTGACTCATCTCAAAAAGGTCCTTGGTTCAAGATACGTTCACTACAGCACCTTGATAAAGCTCTAAATTGTCTACACTATATGGAAGTTCAAGTCCGGAAGACACTTCTCATTTATGTACTAGATTTTAGCGATAGTGTCAAAAGTTTTCTATTTTTGTTTTGTAATCGATCCTTTGTATTCTCTCTTGTGTATATTGAAATTGGTGGGGGAATGTTGAATAAATTTCAACATTTATGTATTATTATATAATATTTAGTTGTTAATTTTATTATGTTAACTGGTGTTCTATTTTAAACTTAGTTTGGGTTTTATTTTTAGAACGAAAAAACAGGAAAAAATGGGTGTGAAAGATATGGGAGTGCTCAAAGTCCCACATTGGAAGATTACTGCAAAAAGTAGTGGTATATCCACTAAAGGAAAACTAAGATTCTTAATTGACAAGTTAAACAAGAGGCTATGATACTACGCATTGCGGTGATGCTTAAGCACCACCAATCACGACGCGCGAAAGGGCGATTGGGCGACTTAGGGCGCATTGCGCGCTTTGACGTGCACTTGGCACTTCGCATTGTCGCTTGGAGCGTGGGAGCCTAAAGTTTTGACGAAGTAAAATAGATCAACGACCGTGATTAAACGATCTCATCAAAAGGTTTAAAATTCGAAATGACTTGATCTTAACCGTTAGATGAACTGGTGGCGTTTCGTGTAGGGGGTGTCCATTCCCTTACGATGGGACACCTAATCCGAACCGTTAGATCGAAGTTGTTCCGAACAGGCACGATCCAACGGCTGTTGAATCGCTACATGAATAGGTGTGACTGTTGAAGAACAGTCACATAAATGTCTATAAAAAGAGTTCCAGACTTCTATTTTGGACACCGAGAATTATTAATTTCTCCTCTCTTCGTCCTCTACATTTTGGCATTATCAGATTACAAATTTAAAGTGTTCTCAGTTTGATCAAACAGTACATAATTTGAATCAAACAATTGTTCATACACTGCATTGTATCCTGAAGGCAGATTCTATAAAACCCATAGTCTACTCGCGATTTTGTCTCAACCGGATTGGGAGAAATTTTGCCTAAAAGACAGTGTTCCCAGAACGTTCCTTGCAGAAATTAATTTAAATATTTCGTTATTTCCATAGCAAAACTCCAACAATGGGGTTGTAAGGGGATTGAGAGACGAGTCTTGCATAGTTAGAAAGAAATCTTGGTTTGTAATGGAGGAAATAAGATAGAACAGTAAAGGAAATGCAACGCTGACTTGAAGAGAGATGCATTTATATATAGGTAACAAAATTTATGGAAAAATGAAAAAAGAAACACAAGAAAAAAGAACAAATAGGAACTCCAAATTCAACTACCTGTCATGTGTGCTTTACCAATTCGTCCGTCTCTTACACCGCCATATACAATATGTAGTAATCTCTCTTAATTCCTTTACACCATGTACTACAAATTTATTTTAATTTTAAATGAATATATGTGTTTTTTAAAAGAAATATTTTTAGGCTATGTGTTAAGTATCACTTGAATTTTTAATCATCATTTCTCATGTTTGATTTAGATTTAAAGATGCCAAAATATTTAAAGATGTCAAATGTTTGGACTTGGAAAAATTACCGAAAGTTTTCGTATGATATTTTGTACTATATATTTATTTTTTATGCAACTATTTTTTCTTTGAAAATTTTATACTTTAGTGTTTTATGTTAGTTATATAAAGTTATATGGCATACGAGATTATAAAATTTCAGTACATGGATCAATACCTTTTTATTCAACTTTTTTAATTACTTCGGAAATTAATCGAATCCACATATATATGTGATGTATTGAAGATAAAGGTATAACATTAAGGAATCATATGAGAAGATATAACTTTTTTTCTTCATTTATGTGTTTGTGTAAATGTTGAAGCGAAAGTCTTACTACACAGCCATAGGCTTCTTGT
The DNA here is from genome assembly GCA_949130495.1 of Sambucus nigra. NCBI lineage: Eukaryota > Viridiplantae > Streptophyta > Magnoliopsida > Dipsacales > Adoxaceae > Sambucus > Sambucus nigra. Next base: position 203,785,765 of record OX422216.1, read on the forward strand.
ACATTACTTCTATCATGTTGTATTTAATGTTGTTTATATATTTTTTATTTTGTTTCTATATTGTTGTTGATAAGGATAAATAATGGTTTTTTTTAATAATGGTTTACCTTCTCTACTATGTTTACTTATTTAAAGAGAGAGACATGTTGAGTTTGTTAGCACTTTGTTATGAAATAAGCTTTATGATGTTTACAATCATTTATTTGATACTTCTTTTTAGAAACCTCAATATTATCTAATATGTTCTCAAATTCATTATATGGCTTGGATAAGAGTGAAGATAAAATAATTGAGGTCAATGAAGACAAAATTTGATTTGGTAAGTTAATTATATTACCACGTAATAAATCCGTCGAATGAAGATATACAAACACATGCAAGAGATATATTGTTTTTAAATAAGGAGAATTTATAATTATCACTTCAATTTCTCAGGATTGTATTTTGGTTCTTACATTTTACGGATATGATGTACTTCTACAAAGAACAATATCATTCATGAAATTTTATATTGGCTTAATATTAAGTGTCATTTATTTAAAATAATATTATCATAATTGATATTAATTTAATCAATATAATTGTTTTACGAACTCTATCGACACGATCATACATAGTTTTTATAAGTACGGCTGCAAGCTATTAATTATAGAATAAAGAGAAACTTCATTTTTTGGCAGGGACACTATGACTTGGATATGAAGTAATTAAATACTACTCCCTTGGTCCAAGGAAAGTATCTAAACCCGTACGTATAATTCTTAGCCCCCAAGGAATGCAGACATGCAATTGGCCTAAAGGAGAATTGGGACACGAAATGTTTTGATGCGGTTTATTTTCTACCAATCATACGACATTAAGACTCAATTTGGGACCGCATATTAGTACTGTAGAATATATTGGTGACGAAGAAAGCAGAATGCTAATAAGAAAGAACTACATAGTACAACTTTCACTTTGTTTGCTTTTTATTGTTTCCTTTAGATACATAGAATCTCAAAAGCTATCAAAACAGCAAAAGTACTTATCCCAGCAAGAATTTATATATAGACAACTTCTCTGAGAGTTCATGCACTCACTGCTTTCTACTTAGTTTCATTCAGAGAGTTCAATTCAACCCTTTGATTATACCACCGATCTGAGCTCTTAAGCCTCCCATTATACATATACACAAACTCTGTCTCTGTCTGTCTCTCTCTCTCTCTCTGATTATCTCTAATTTAAAAAGGCATGAACAAATCAGAGAATTCACTTGCATTAGTAGTTATTCATGAAGAATCCTCCAGTAAAAGTTTCCAAGCGCCGCTAATCTCATCCTACAATGAACGTATTCGTCCACTGCTTGATGCGGTTGACAAACTCCGACAGCTTAATGTCATGCAGGAAGGTATTCAACTTCCAACGATAGTGGTGGTCGGTGACCAATCTTCTGGCAAGTCCAGCGTTCTCGAATCCCTAGCAGGCATCAACCTACCCCGCGGGCAAGGCATTTGCACGAGGGTACCCCTCATTATGAGGCTACAGCATCACCCACATCCTCAACCAGAGCTTCAATTGGAGTATCACGACAAGATAGTACCCACCGATGAAGCCCACATTGCTGAATCCATTAATCTAGCCACTGATGAGATTGCGGGCAGTGGTAAGGGCATATCAAACTCCCCACTCACTCTGGTGGTTAAAAAGAATGGTGTTCCTGATCTTACTATGGTTGATCTTCCGGGAATCACTAGGGTCCCTGTTCACGGCCAACCTCAAGATATATATGAGCAAATATCAAGCATTATCATGGAATACATCAAACCAGAGGAGAGTATAATTCTGAATGTTCTCTCTGCAACTGTGGATTTTCCTACTTGTGAATCTATAAGAATGTCACAGCAGGTGGATAAGACCGGTCTGAGGACTTTAGCTGTTGTTACAAAATCGGATAGAGCCCCAGAGGGTTTGCTGGAGAAGGTTACCGCTGATGATGTGAACATTGGGTTGGGTTATGTTTGCGTGAGGAATCGGATAGGTGATGAGTCCTATGAGGATGCTCGGGTTGAAGAAACCAGATTGTTTGAAACTAATCCACTTCTATCAAAAATCAATAAAACTATGGTGGGTGTACCCGTTTTGGCACAGAGGCTGATCCAAATTCAAGCAACTATTATCTCAAAATGCTTGCCGGAGATTGTAAGAAAGATCAACGACAAGCTAACTGAAAGTATTTCGCAGCTTAATATGATGCCTCAACATCTGTCGACCGTTCCAGAAGCAGTTACAGCTTTCATGCGGATTATTGGGGCATCCAAAGAGACCCTTAGGAAAATCCTATTGAGAGGCGAGTTTGATGAGTACCCAGACGTAAAAAACATGCATTGCACTGCAAGATTGGTTGAGATGCTCAACAAGTACTCTCAAGAACTTCAAAAGAATGGCGAGATTCTTTCCACTGAGAATTTTCTAATGGAGGAGATTCGTGTTCTAGAGGAAGCTAAAGGAATTCAGCTCCCTAATTTCCTTCCCCGATCTGCCTTCCTCACCCTCCTGCATAGAAGAGTTACAGCAATATCGGAAGTGCCTGCTAAGTTTGTCGATGATTTATGGAAGTACGTTGAAGACGTGGTGGTTGTGGTCTTGATGCGCCATTGTGAAAGTTACTTGCAGGTCCAATCATTTACTAGAAGAACTGCGCAAAATCTTTTCGCAGAAATGAAGGAGAAGTCCACAGATCGAGTGATGGAGATTGTAGAGATGGAAAAGTTCGCGGATTATACTTGTGATCCAGAATACATGTCAGTTTGGGGTAAACTTATGGCTCAACGGAATGTATTTGAAAATTACTTTAGCACTCCTTGGATTAGCTCAGTTATAAAGATTGAAGGTCTTGGTGACATTGAAGTTGGGCATCTAGAGGATTATCCTAGTATTAGAGATCAGGCATTTGACATGAAAATGAGAATAACAGCTTACTGGAAGATTGTCCTAAAGAGATTAGTTGATAGTGTGGCTTTACACTTATTATTGAGTTTGCAAAAACTATTAGATAATGAGATGGAGATCTATATTATGAATGAGCTTATGCGTGCTCAAGGTGGTGAGATGGAGTGGATGCTTGAAGAGTCGCCGTCTATTGCAAAAAAGCGTGAGAGACTATACAAAAGGATAACTCTCCTCAAGGATTCTAAGGAAGTTGTGGCTAAAGTCATGGACAGAATTGCTTACGATGTTGAAGTGTAGTCTTTAGTAATATTAGTTAATGCGAGTCTATAATGTGTGTTTTAGTTTTCTTTGGTTTTGTTGTTTTTATTACTGTGCAAGTTTGCTTCACTATCCATATGTATGATTGTACGCCCTTTGAATGGTTATGAATACAAGTAGGTTGGTCAATAATTTGAATACAAGATGATATCATAGATCTTTCTGTTGCGTTTTCCAGACGCGCATGGACCTACATGTTGCCGAATTAGGAATGCCGAAAATTTTGATTGGAATTGAAGCTTAAAAATTATTGTTCTTAATGTATTATTTGCTCTCATTGTACGGAGTTTGCTACAAATTACTTTCAAAATTATAATAAATTCACGGGGGTTTTCAAGTAGTGAAGAATACCCCATAACACTTTGTGAAATTGATAAGAAGAAATAAGAGAGAGAGAAATTTTCAAAATTGGATTACGACATAATTTAGCCTCCTATATATAGCCTGTTATAGTGTCTATTCACCGACAGAAAAATAGTTTTAACCTTTCACTTTCTCTAACCATTAAAACCCATTAATATTAAAATCATTTAACAAACCCCCACTAAATTTTAATATCAATGCAATTTCTTCTTATGATATGCTCATGCATACAAGAAGGTATCTTTCGATTTAAACCTTCACTTAGTGAATATATATCAAATTTCTAATAAGGCAACGGTGTGTTATGCATTAAACGTTGTCTCATTATTTTGAACTGAATATATATCACACATGAAATATCGCATTCTCTACGAGATGTTCAATATGTTTTAGTCCTATTATGGTCATGTGCACTATCTTGATTTCATGAATATTTACAAGAGTAAACCCAAACTCTTGCTATAAGCGACATCACTTCCTATATTCATATATGTGAAATTCTCTTGCATGTCCTTGCTACTTTAGACAACGAACTTTATTATGAGTTGAACTCATCCTCTCAACATAGGAATGTGCACTGAACATCCGAGAAGAGACACGAAATTGAATAAATTTTAGTGCACAACTAATCACTTATTAGTAACTTATTAGTACCCATTAAACATTGGAATAGTGGTAATACTAGTACAAAGTTGGTTACCATTACAGATGATTATTAAAAAACAAATTGTTTGAGTCCCATTCCACTAGATGTATCCTTTTCTCTGGAGAATCATTTGGTAAGAGTGCTGGCTAGATTCTTATTTGTTCGAACATATATAATATTAATACCTCCATCAGTTATTAGTTGTTTGACATATTCATTTCTTAAACTTAATTGTCTAGATTTTCCATCATATACTTTGTTATATGTTCTAGACAATATAACTTCACTATTACAATACAAAGAAAGAGATGGTGTAGACAACCCATCCTAGGATCCCCCTAAGCACCTCCTTAGGTCCCTAATACTTACTCGTTCATCATAAACCCTAGGTTATACTCCGAGTACCGATCTAGAGGCCATCGGGCTCTCCCGGGGCCCCTTTTGACTTCGGTCAACTCCCTCGCTTAAGAGGACTCTCAACGAATATCTTAAGGGATATGAATCCCCTTTCTACTGGTCTGTCTCATGCGCCAATCGATCTTATTATTCAAATGAACGATCCATTTCAGTCCGAAAACTGGTCTGGAGGCCAACGGGCACTCTCGGGCCATGTTTGATTCGATCAACCATTCATCTTGAGCGAAGCTCAATGAATCTTCAAAGGGATCTGAATTACCTTTTCAACGATCCACCCTATGTATGGATCAACCTTGCGGTACAGACGAACGACCCATTTTACCTCAAAGGGTCACCAAGCACTTTTGAGCCCTGTTTGACCTTGGTCAACTCTCCAAACCGAACGAAGCTAAATAAATTATTGAAGGTCACTAAATACCCTTTCCAATGGTCCATTTCTTGTGTGAATCAGACTTACGATTGAGACGAACGATCCACTTTCCTCTAAAAACTTCATATCCAGTAACCAACGGGAGTTTTCAGGCCCCATTTTCCTTGGTTAACTTCCGGACTCGAGAGTGTCTGAATGGATTCTGTAAGGGCTTTGAATAAAATTTATAAACGGTGTGCTTCTGCACGATTCTTATTTACGATTTTCATTTTACGAATGTTTTTTAAAAAACCTGTTCCCGAATGCCAAATGGCACCCCAGGGACCTTGTTTATCAGTAGTGTGCCTGAGGTGCTATGCTGATAGGAAGGTCCAGACCCCTGCTAATCTTCAGTCTCCTTGGCCCTATAAACATAAGACATGACCTCACTTTAAAAGGCACCCTTGAGCACCCCTCTCAGCAATTTAGAGAACGGTCTCTCGAATTCGGAGTTGTTCCTTTTCCTAAAAAACCCATTTTTTCACATTCCATTCCATCACTTTCGTACCTCATTTGGTAATTCCCGCTTAACTTTCCATACCACTTTCATACAATTTCAAGATCATCATATCTACATCCAAGATCAACATCAAGCATTCATAAGGAGGTCTAATCTCCACCTTTTTTTTTAATTATCTCATTTTAGTATTATTTGCTTTAATTTCACTTTAGAATTTTTTTTCATTACATCAAAAATATTAATCTCAAGCCTTTATTAGTGGTATTTGCACATAACCTATTTCATAAAAATAACAAAAATAGGGTATATCTATAAATTTCAAAAGTGGGATTCTCATATCATATTCTCACTCTTAAAGCACATTTTCTCTACATACATACATAAGAGAAATCCCTCATTTGGATTTATGGATTAAACCCCACCCTATGTTTTCTTCGAACTACTTGAACTTTGATACCTCATGGGCTATGTAGGTGTCTTGAGTTAATTCTAATATTTGAGTCCTCCTTTGTGCATATTTATATGTTTCCCTCCTACCATATATATATACACACATTCTTTATGAGTTCATATTTTTACATGCTTGTGTTTCATCTGATATACACATATATTCTTCCATAGAGACTTGTGATTAGTCAAACACTCATATAACATTTTGAATTATTATTGTCGAAAACACTCCTAAGGATGAATTCATTCCATTATTTTCCATGACGCAAGTTGAATGATTATATTATTCACCTATATTATGCACATGAGCACACACTTCACTTAGTCTGACAGGATAAGATTAACACCTGTCCATGAGAGATCGAAAGGGCGAGATGCATGCCTAGCACCTTCCCATTCCATAACTTAGTCCACAGACCTTTTGTGACACCCCGACTAATTAAATACCGGGTAGCTACTCCTTTATTAAATTAATACAAAATGCCACGTTGGTTCAGTTCATAGCATCACTGTCGAAAAACGTTTTAACAATTACTAGCCACCTAATATTTAAAAAGTGAGTTGTCAATTTTAATTGAATTTGATTTACATACAACCAAAATAAATTATGAAATACTGATACCACAACCACATCACAGTCGTAATAAGATAACAATGTAATAAACTGAATCTGGAGGAATACACCTCACAACAATCCGAATACTGAAATAAATAAAATACAAAGCCTAAACCATTAATTAATTACAACCCAAAATCTGAAATAGAACTGAGTAAGTAATATGTCTCTAAAAGAAAAGGGGCGACATGCCCTACAGATGAGTAAATCTGAAGTAGAGTCAAGATAGAAAGTGGAGGCGTCTACTATCGAGGTCCTGTAACTTCCACAGCAGCTATAGCACGTCACTGGAATGGAACTCCTATGCTTGGTGTCCTTGTGGCTGGGCACCTAAAAAGGTTTTTACAAAAAAATAGATTTGAAAGCAAACGGGTCAGAGCCCGATTGTGAAAACAGTTTAAAATACAACAAGTGTTTAATATCATTAAACAATGAATATAAAATACATGATACTGCGTGCACTCACATGAGTTCCTCACCTCTCAACTAATTGTGCACTCCTATCGTTCCCGTACCCGTTCTAGTCATCTCACTATCTATCTAGTCCAATACACAACCTAACATCACTATGCTATTCACGGTTTGATTCCCGACATCTTGTTATAAACAGAAGATCTTACCTTTTTATTTCTCGAAATTTATCATAACAATTACTAAGAATTACCATCTTTATCTTTGCTAAAAATGTTACGAACATTCACAGTTACAGTTATAATGACAGTTCATTTCAATTAACAGTATATTAATCTCATCATAAATATATAATACTGGCACCCCGAGACTAAGCTGCGGTGCACACATACTCTGCTATCGAATCCCGGTACATCACGTACATAAGGACCACGTATTCCGAATCTCTCAGGAATCGTTTCAATAAACAACAATCACACATACTGGAGGCGAACATAGCTCACATCACATGGGTCACGCACATACCTACGCTCCCATGATCAGCAGACTTATTAACTCCTCAATAAGCCCTTCTCTGACCTATGTCCTCGAGGTACCAATCTAAATCCCCCCGTAGGCACACAAAGATTAGATTGCCCTGATCGGATGCCGACCTCCCGTGATAGCAAGTATGGTAGGTATGTTATACACAGATAAATACATATGCTAAGCATTCACACAACTTAGATATCCCATAATATTAATAGAGGCATATTTTACATTCTTATACCGTCACTAAATGTTGCACGCTTACCCATCCCCGAATAATATACACCAACCCTTCTCACGTCGTAATTTTAGGTACTTGTTTCCTAACCCATAAATGTCATCCCGTTTACTAAAAAATTCTAAGTTTCGCTCCTCAACGTACTCCAATCTCACAACTACACCCACTAGTCATCAAGGGAAGGTTAGCACTCAATTAAATAAGTCTATTGGAAGTTTGAAATAAAATCAGGCCTAAAAAGGCCATTATGTCAACTCGTTAGAAATCTCATTTCGAACGAGTGTCGTTCGAACGAATGGCTTCGAACGAACTACCAACTTGTTAGAAGGGATACTGCCATCTCGTTAGAAACTCGTTCGAACGAGGTCGTTCGAATGACCTGGGCAGGTCTTCTAACGAGATGGCAGAATACGCCCAGAAATTTCCCAACTCGTTTTTCTTCAATTCCTCTTTTCAAAAATCCATTCTAAGATCATCCCAATGAAGTTTTATTGTTAATAAACTAATCTAAGTCCTCCTAGGTCGCTTCTTAACATATTATTGGGGTCAAATCCTCCCAATCAACATGCAATTAACATAAATCCCTAAATTTTACCCCAAACCCTATGAACATGAACCCATAATTTTATTATGCCTAAATACTCATCATAAATCTGTTTTTAAATCATCAAAGTTAAGTTTTGAATACCAAATTTCGTCCATAATCATTCTACATGCAATTCCTAACCAAGATTAAGGGTTTCTACAACAATCCCATTGGGATTTCGCCCAAAATATTCACAGCATAAGGTTTCTACACTAAACATGGAGGAAATATTCATTGAAATTAAAAATATCAAATCACTTGCCCTAAATCCGATGTTCTGGTTCGTTGTTGATGATTAAGGTTGGCTTTCTCTCTTCTTTTCGGTCACAAATCCTTTCCAATTGTGATGATGGGGAGATGGTTTGGTATAGGTCCACTAGCCTCTCTTTTAATTTCTCTCAAAACTTTCGTAGCCCACTCTCTCACTTTTGGCTGATAATGGCCTTAGTGGCTCTTTTAAAAATATTGAATTTAACTCTAAAATTCGTGGGTTTTAATCCCTTAATTTTTAAAATTACCAAAATACCCTTCTAGGTTGCCGGTTTGGCCTAAAAATGCCCCGGAACCCAAACTAAACCCTCGGCTAGTGTTTTCTGACTATTTCGACCCTTTCGGACACGTTGGCGCACTCAAAATGACCATTCGGTTAATAATAATATAATTTACTTTTTAATTTAAATAATTTCATTCCTGACGCGACTGACACACGCGTCCCAACTAAATTTCCAAATTGTCGTATTTCTATCTCGTGACAATTTAATATTTTCAATACTCATATATTGCCATATATACTCAGAAATATTCAATTTTAACATTGTAATCAAATACCAACTCATATCTCGCTAGTATTTATATCCGGATTAATTCCCAATTAATTCTCATTTAATTCAATTAATCCCTTAAATAAAAATCAATAAAATTACGAGGTATTACATACTTCCCCCCTAATAACAGAATTTCATCCCGAAATTCGGATTTAATGAATACCTGGTAAAAATAGCTCTGGATAACATTCGTGCATCTCATCCTCACACTCCCATGTGGACTCATCGGCATTATGATGCCGCCACTGCACGCGTACTAATGGTACTATCTTCGACCTTAGTTTCCTCTCGCTGTGGTCCTAAATAGCAATCGGCCCCTCCTCGTAGGAACTATCAGGATGAAGATCAATGTCCTCTAGAGCAATGTGAGTATGGCCAAATCGTCCCTAAGATATTTTCTTAGTGAGGAAATATGGAACACGTCATGAATCCTATGCAAGTGCTCCGGTAACCCAAGTCTATACGCAACTGGCCCAATCCTCTCGATGATAGGAAATGGCCCCACGTATCTTTGTGCCAGTTTCCCCTTCTTCCCAAAACGCATGATCCCCTTCATAGGAGATACTCTGAGTAACACCTGGTCCCCCACCTTGAATTCTATGAAGAACCTCTTGGCATCATCATAGCTCTTCTTTCGGTCCTGAGCTACTCGAATGCGTCTCCGTATCATCTCTATCCTTGCCAAAGTGTACTGAATCACTTTCGGCCCAAGGAGTTTGTTATCCCCCACCTCTAACCAACATGCTGGGGAACGACAACGTCTACCATACAATGCCTCAAAAGGAGCCATGCCAATGGTGAACTGGTAGGAGTTATTATAAGCAAACTCCACCAGTGGAAGGTACTGCTCCCAACCACCTCCAAAGTCTAGGATGCACATACGCAGCATGTCTTCCAACATTTGATTTGTCCGCTCTGTTTGCCCATCAGTCTGCGGGTGATATGCCATACTCAGTCGCAACTCCGTACCCATGGCCTCCTGGAAACTGTCCTAAAATCGTGAAACAAATATCTTATCTCGATTAGACATGATATTTAGAGGCACCTCGTGAAGTCTCACTATCTCCGTAATAAAAATCTGGTCATACTATCCTGTAGTGTAGTCTGTCCTCACGGGTAGAAAATGAGCAACTTTGGTCAACCTATCCCCAATTACCCATATGGAGTCGTGACCCATCTGTGACATAGGTAACCCTGTGATAAAGTCCATGGATATGCTCTCCCATATCCACATCGGAACCTCTAACGGCTGTAGAAGTTCGGCCGAAATCTGATGGTCCACTTTTACTAGATGACAAGTGGCACATTTAGAAACGAACATGGCGATATCTCTCTTCATCTCGCTCCACCAGTACTGTCATGTCATGTCTTGGTACATCTTATCCCCACCAGGGTGTACCGCGTACCGTGAGCCATGCGACTCTTCCATTACCTCGTGTCGTAAGTCTTCCCCTTCCGAAACAATCAGCCTCCCATTGAAGCATAATCCCCCGTCTGAACTAACGGTATAGGACTCGGCTCCCTCTGCTAGTAATCAAACTATCTGCTCCTGACAGAACGAGTCATTTTCCTGGTCCTTTATCACTCTCGTAACAATCTAAGGTGTAACAGTCATCACAGACATGAATGATCGGGCCACTGCATCCTGGTGTCCCAACTCCTTCCACTTAGATTTCCACACCTCGGCCACCTCATCTACTGGCCTACGGCTCAACGCGTCTGCTACCACATTAGCCTTCCCTGGGTGATATTGGATATCAAACTGATAATCCTTCACGAACTCAAGCCACTGACGTTGACGCATATTTAGCTCCTTCTGCTTGAAGAGGTATTGTAGAGACTTGTGGTCTGTGAACAATCAAAATTTCTCCCCCCAATAGATAGTGTCTCCAAATCCGAAGAGAGAATATGACCGTCGCTAACTCTAAGTCATGGGTGGGGTAATTCTTCTCGTGAGGCTTAAGCTTACGGGAAGCATAAGCTATGGCCTGACTCTCCTGTTGCAGCACACCTCCAAGTCCTTATAAGGACGCATCGGTGTAGACTAGATACTCAACTCCCGGTCTGGGCAATGCTAACATAGGCGCTGAGGTTAACTTGTCCTTCAACTCATTGAATGCCAACTGACAGGCATCACTCCAGATGAATGGCACACCTTTAGGAGTCAGATGTGTCAAAGGACCCACTATCTTAGAGAAACCCCGAATAAACCTTCTGTAGTATCCTGCTAGGCCTAAGAAACTATGGATCTCAGTTGGTGTCGTGGTCTATCCCTTCTCCTTCACCACGGATACCTTCCATGGATCAATAGATATCCCCCGGTCTGAAATGATATGCCCCAAAAACTGAACCTCCTTCAGCCCAAATCCACATTTCTCGTACTTTGCATATAGTTCGTTCTGACGCAGCGTCTAAAAAACCTACCTCAAATGCTCGGCGTGCTCCCCTTTTGTCTGGGAGTATACCAGGATGTCATCAATATAGATGATGACGAACTGGTCTAGGAACTCTCTGAACACCCTATTCATCAAGTCCATAAACACGGCTGGAGCGTTGGTCAAGCCAAAAGGCATAACCTGAATTCATAGGAACCATATCTCGTCAAGAAGGCAGTCTTCGAGAGGTCCTGTTCCCTGATACGCAACTGATGGTATCCCGATCACAAGTCAATCTTTGAGAAGAAGGAATCTCCTCTCAGCTGGTCGAATAAGTCATCGATTCGGGGCAACGGATACTTATTCCGTATCGTGACTTTATTCAACTCCCAGTAATCTACACACAATCTCAACGATTCATCCCTCTTCTTTATGAATAACACTGGAGCACCCCACGGTAAAGTACTCCTTTGGATAAACTCCTGACCCAATAACTGCTCTATCTGATCCCTTAGCTCTCTTATTTCCGCTGTAGCCATACAGTAAGGTGCGCGGGCAATTGGCCGAGTGCCCGGCGTCAAATCGATAATAAAATCTATCTCTCTACTCGGAGGTAGTCCAGGTATATCCTGAAACACATCAGTAAACTCCCTAACAACTGGAATCGAATCGAGTGGTAACACCACTTCCTTAGAGGTCTCCTCCTCTATATAGTTAAATTGAGTGGACGATCCTCCCTCAGGGCGAGGCATCGCCACTAAAAACATCTCCTGCCCGGGAATGGAAAAAATGATACTCCTACTGAAACAATCAATCATGGCTCGGTACGTAACTAGCCAATCCATACCAACAATCGCATCGTACTCAGTCATCTCTAATACTAACATATCAGTAGGTAAAGTAAATCTCCCGATCTCTATACCCACACCTCTACAAATAAGGGAAATCACGGAACCCCGACTCAACGGTGAATCTACGCAAGTAATCGTGCTCTCTGCAGTGTCTAACAACCCCAAAGTGCGTGCAAATCTCGTGGCAATGAAACAGTGTGTGGCCCCCGTATAAAATAAAATACGCCCCATAGTCCCCTGAATAGAGAGCATACCCTCAATAGCAGGTGGATCTTGTGGAACTGCGGCATGCTGGAGTTGATAAACTCGCCCGTACTGTAGCTATCCCTGCTGGACTGGGACTTCTGGGATGGGTGGCAAAGCTGGCATCTGTGGTGGTGCTGGGAGGGCGGCGGGAAACATAGGTCTCTGGGGCTCATGTCGAGCACCCTGCTGCTGCTGCTGTGGGGCCCTGCCCCTATAAGGACACTTCTGGAACTTGTGGCCAATCTTGCCATAAATGAAACATTTCCTTGGAAAGTTCCCCCCAATCTGACCCTGCTGCCCACGGCCCTGGTGGCCATTGCCATTCCTCCCCTGGCCGTGCTGTCCCTGATGGCCATGCTGACCCTGCTGGCCCTGACGAAAACTTCCCTGACCATTTCTGAAACCCCCAGATCTAAACCTCTTAAAATCCCCCTGTTGGGAACCCTGATCTCCCTGCCTATGCTGACCCTGAGCAGAGTGTGCCCCGCTGGCACCATTTCCCCCTGTCATGCTCTGATGGCTGGACTCTCCTGATCGCTTACTCTCTGACATGTGAAAGCGATGGTCCTGGAAGTGAAGCAGTGTTGCGTTAACCACATCAGAATAAGTGGCCAACGAGATATTACCCAACAAGTGCTGACGGATCCTCCAAGTCAACCCATCCCTGAACTTCTAAATCTTTTTCTCCTCGGTCAGAATCTTATCGGGAACGATGTTCAAGAGATTAGTGAATTCGACTTCATACTCGGCCACGGTCTTTTGTAGAATCGCTACAGCGAAAATATTGCGACTTCTCAAATAAAATCCAATTTTAATTAATCCCAAATTTTAGTTAAATCCTAAAACATGCATCTAGATGATTTATCCAATAAAATAAAGCATGCAGGATAAAACAAACAATTTCAGAAAAAATCCCCCAAAGGGGAAAAACCTTTTATTTCACTATAATTTGTAAGAAAACGACTTACACGGATTACAATGAAATAGGGTGACATACGAAATACCCGCAGGTGTTGGTTTCAATGTCTCAGTTGGAACTTTCCCTTTCCAGGAGGGAAGCAGTGAAGGAGAAGACGGCTCCTCCACAAGTTACGGCTGGAATTTTCCCTTTCCAGGAGGGCAGCAATGAAGAAGAAAATGACTTCTCCACAAGAGTGAACTTTATAAGGACTCCCTCTACAATAGCATGCAACTGTCGGTTGTAGAGCTCTCCCCACAAAGTATAAACAAGAGCAAAGTATGTTCTTGAAAACTAAAACAATTCACTAAGGCATATGGGAGTTTTGTGAATTGAAAACAAAAAGGGATTAAAACCCTAAAGGAAGAAGCCTAAAAGAATTCTGCTTTCGCAGTATTTCTGTTCGTCAAAACGTTGTGACTTCTTAACGAAAATGGACTCATTTAATGAGTATTTATATAAAAACGCATCGCCTTGAAATTCGAGCTCGTTCGAACGGTATCTAACGACATGCTATGTCATTTGAACGACAATTGCAGGTCGTTCGAATGACCTATCAAGCGAGATTTCACGTGTGCCTGTAGAAAATTTCGATACGAACGCGTGGCCACCAGTTTCATATCATTCTAATTTTTTATGAATTAGTTATGATTTTTCTACGAAAAGAAGTCCTAAAATAAATTCTTTAGAAAAATATTTTGTAAAAAATATCCCAAAAGCTCTAAGTGAAAAGTTAAGGTATTTAAAACATAACCTTACCAAAGTAAACTTCGCGGAGCCTTAAATGATGAAGAACTTGAATAATTCGGATCCGTCTTTGATGTAGATTGCTCTTGAATTCTTTTCGACGGTGTATCGGTATATGACATAACAAATTGATAACGAACCTATGAAAATATGTCCTTACAAATCTCCCCCTATGTCTATGCCGGTACATACATAAAAAATCTGAATTATCAAATACCAAATTGCCTATACAAATCTATCCTCCCATGAATAAATTTGCAGGACTTCAAAATTGTTCTTCAATCATGTTTGTCAAATCTCAAAGCTTTTCTCATCAGTATGTGCAACACATCAATGTTTAATTTTGTACCTACACACATGAGATAAAGCAAAAACCTTCGTGACGCATCGAGTTTGAAATGATATAAGAATAAAGCATTAATAAATCAAATCTCCCCCATAATGCAAAAACTCCCCCATAACTTATAATTCTTTCTCCCCCTTTTTATGATGTCCCCAAATAGACAGATAAGAAGAAACAATCAAAACATGGAGTGTCACGATAAAAATGCATAGCAAACAAAGATCAAGTTACGCGCATGCAAAGGAGTATCTCACAAATTTCACAAACTATTTTTGAATTTTTCAATTTTTCATACAAAAATAAGATACCATTTTGAAAAATATGATACAAAAATCACACCATGGATTTAAACTCAAACAACCAAGACATGGAAACGAAATGAATGGGTGTGAACACATTCGATAGGTAAATCAACTCAATCAATCATATGTGCACGATGCATACGTGTACCCCTAACGAATGAACATAAAAAGAATCCTTAGGTGTAAAAATTGTTGAATTTAAATGACATCGTCTTAATCAAATCAACAAATCAAAGTCTAAAATGATTTTCACACCAATAACGTACCAAACTATTTAGTGCCGCTTCGAGAACTTTTCAAAGGACGTGCAAACCCATTGATATATCCATCCAAAACTCCTTCATATATAATAATGCAATTCTTTATATCTGAAGAGGTACTAAATTCTCAACTAAGAGAAAACCTATTGGCCCAAATTTTTGGCATATTTCATTTTTTTATAGACTTAATTTTTTTTGTGTGGGCTCTTTTCAAACGGTGGCTTTCACGACGTGATTATTGTTCACTCGTAGCCCTTTCCCGTGCCACTCATCATTTTTTTAAACTAAACAAATTCCTCACGGGCAATGGTTTTTACATGCACTACTTTTATTACTCTCGTATTATTGCACTTGGTTCGTTTTAAGGACAGGATTGAGATGAAAACACCCAACCAACATGTGATAAGTCAAGCACAATAATCAAACAAATTCGTGCATGTGTGCAATAAAGGAAATTACGAGTCAAACATGTAGGAAGTGACACTTATTTACATCTTAATGACTCCAAACATTATAAAGCACATGGATGAATTGATCTATTGTCTCAAAACACTATCAAATAGTCACATGGATAAATGGAATGAAATTGTGACTCGATCATCCTAAGTGTTCATCCATAAACGGTATAGACAAAATACAAAAATCTTTTTGGATTTTTAAAAATTTTATCAAAATAAAATCTTTTTGTATTTTTTTTAAAATATAACTACAAAATGATACAACCAGCAATAAGCATATAATATCAATATGCACAACATCCTATGCTAGCAAACAGTAATCACACAGGAGAATCCACAATGAACGCATATGTGATAAATGAGTAATGCAGTGTTATCAATTAAGCATGGATACCAAGAATAACTGCATATAAAGGACCAGAAGCAAACCCATCAGTACCAAAAATCTAATCATATGAACACCGGGTACGAGAATCAGAAGGGAAGCAAAAATAGAATTTTCAGACAGGTCGCTCAAACGATATCGCTCTATCGCTCGAACGACAAGGGCATGTCGCGAGATGCGACTTCGCGCGAGATAGAGATGTCGCTCAAACGACAATACATCTCGCTCGAACGAGAAAATAAAATATTCCCAGTATTCCCAAAAAATCATACAGTTTTGCCCAGTGCAAATTGTTTTTGAAAACAGTACCTGAGAGGGGTAAGCAGATCCAAAACAGTGCTAAATCAGTAGCGAAACACACAAATGCAATAAATATACCAATGTGCGCTACATCAAAGTGAGTCATAGCACTAGAAAGAGTACAACATGATGCGACGCTAGTGTATGACAAACATCTAACACAATCAACCAAAAGATCTCACATGGGGTGAATCACGTGCAAGTAAACGAGAATCATGAATAAAAAGACCATAACCCTCTAAATTCGATTTCCTAACCCAAATCGATGTGAAACGTCGTGTGGGGGCTTTGGGAACTGATGTGACACTCTCTTTATGTTTCATAGGTCCATTCAAAAGCATATAGTAGAAAAGCCTAAGATGGCCTTGCCTACCGCAATTTGTGCAAGTATAAATCGGGCGGTGAGTGTTACCTAAAGGCGGCCTTCTCCTCAAATTCCTAGGTGGTGCTCTTATCAATTTCCTAGGTGGCTCTCTCTGAATTTTCCTAGGTGTCTCTCTCCTAATGATCCTAGGAGGCACTCTCATGATGTTCCTAGGGGGCTCTTTCCTAACAATCATAGGTGCCTCTTTCTTGACAATCCTAGGAGGCTCTTTCACACGTGTGGGAATCAGTGCAACATGTTTTTCAAAACCAATCCCACCCCTATCCCTTTTTATCTCGACGGTGCCTAAAATCTTATCAAGTTTTTCAGACCTAGACTCCAAATCAAATTTCACTTTACTTGAATCTTACAATTTCACCTCAAGTTCACCTATCCTAGATTCAAGTACACATCTAGAATCCTCAAACTCTAAAATCTCCTTTTTCATAGTCTCCATCAACCCTCTAAGACTATCTCTCTCACCCTCAACGTACTCAAGCTTCTCTTTCAAAATTTTCTCTCATGCCCTATGTTCTTCAAACTAAAACATCATTATTTTTGAGGCACAATCTTTCAATTGAGCTTCAAGTTTTAAGTTTGCCTTTTTTGCCTTTAAACATTCAAAATACAAATTATTGTAGGCAACTTGCAACTCACTCAATTCTTCTTCTTCCTCCTCACTCTTTTCACCCTCACTCTCATCACTAATCACACGGATGGGAAGCTCTCGCCTAGAAGCATAAAAAACTTCTTCTTCCGAAATCACTATCACTAAGGGTAGAAACATGAAAAATCGATTTATTCAATTTCTTCTTTAAATTTGTGGTACACTCATCTAACGTGTGACCAACACCCTCACAATAAGGACACCTCTCAGATTCGTTTTCAACAGAAGATTTAAAACAAGAGTTCGTGTGAATTTTCCAATTAACTTTTTAAAAAATTTGACATCGAAGATCATCAAAACCATCAAAAGCCATTTTTGTGCAAAAAATCAGGATCAAAACACAATAACTTAGTGCAACAGGCTCTGATACCAATTTGTAGAATCGCTACAGCGGAAATATTGCGACTTCTCAAATAAAATCCAATTTTAATTAATCCCAAATTTTAGTTAAATCCTAAAACATACATCTAGATGATTTATCCAATAAAATAAAGCATGCAGGATAAAACAAACAATTTCAGGAAAAATCCCCCAAAGGGGCAAAACTTTTTATTTCACTATAATTTGTGAGAAAACGGCTTACACGAATTACAATGAAATAGGGTGACATACGAAATACCCGCAGGTGTCGGTTTCGATGTCTCGACTGGAACTTTCCCTTTCAAGGAGGGCAGCAGTGAAGAAGAAGACGACTCCTCCACAAGTTACGACTGGAATTTTCCCTTTTCAGGAGGGCAGCAATGAAGAAGAAAACGGCTTCTCCACAAGAGTAAAATTTATAAGGACTCCCTCCACAATAGCATGCAACTGTCGGTTGTAGAGATCTCCCCACAAAGTATAAACAAGAGCAAAGTATGTTCTTGAAAACCAAAACAATTCACTAAGGCATATGGGAGTTTTGTGAATTGAAAACAAAAAGGGATTAAAAACCTAAAGGAAGAAGCCTAAAAGAATTCTGCTTTCACAGTATTTCTGTTCGTCAAAACGCTGTGACTTCTTAATGAAACGGACTCATTTAATGAGTATTTATATAAAAATGCACCACCTCGAAATTCGAGCTCGTTCGAACGACATCTAACGACATGATATGTTTTTTGAACAACAATTGCAGGTTGTTTGAATGACCTATCAAGCGAGATTCCACGTGGACTTGTAGAAAATTTCGATACGAACGCGTGGCCGCTAGTTTCGTATCATTCTGATTTTTTATGAATTAGTTATGATTTTTCTACGAAAAGGAGTCCGAAAACAAAATCTTTAGAAAAATATTTTGTAAAAAATATCCCAAAAGCTCTAAGTGAAAAGTTAAGGTATTTAAAACATAACCTTATTAAAGTAAACTTCGCGGAGCCTTGAATGATGAACAACTTGAATAATTCGGATTCGTCTTTGATGTAGATTGCTCTTGAATGCTTTTCGAAGGTGTATCAGTATATGACATAACAAATTGATAACGGACCTATGAAAATATGTCCTTACATCTTTCCCTCCTGATTGAGGTACGTTAACTTCCTCCTCATTTCGGTGTGAACGGCTGATGGAAAATATTTGCGATCGAATCGCACCCAAAACTCATGAATAGAAAGGATGTCTCTCTCCCCCGTGGTGGTAATGGACTCCCACCACTGCAACGCTGATCCTACTAGCTTAAAAGTAGCCAATATCTGTTTCTGTACCTCCTTGCACTCATACATCCTCAAGTGCCTTTGGATGTCCTTCTTCCACTGACTGGACACGACGACGTCAGAGCTACCTGCAAACTCCAGAGGGTGTGCTTTCTGAAAAGCATCACGAACACGTTCCCAAGCAGACGGGAATGCATGAGCCTGAACTGTTGCGACTACCGGCACCTAAGGCGGTGCCTACTGTACAACTACTAGGGCAGCATTTACCGCTTGGGCTACAATAATGGCAACCTCTATGGCATTCAAGGAGCCCTGAACTGGTGCAGGCTGTGGCTCAGGTTGAGTATCCCTGGGAACTCGCTGTGCACGTCGTGGAGGCATCTGAAATGAGAGTAAAGTCTTATAAGTTCGCAGTTATTTTCTCAAAATAGCTCAAGGGTGAAACATACACAAAAGAATACAACAATCCTAAAATATAGGGCTCTATATCGAAGAAAGCTACGTAGAAACATAACAAGCTGTACAGATCCTAAGGATACTAGAACCTGATGCTCTGATACCACTTGTGACACCCCGACTAATTAAATACCGGGTAGCTACTCCTTTATTAAATTAGTACAAAATGCCACGTTGGTTCAGTTCATAGCATCACTGTCGAAAAACGTTTTAATAATTACTAGCCACCTAATATTTAAAAAGTGAGTTGTTAATTTTAATTGAATTTTATTTACATACAACCAAAATAAATTATGAAATACTGATACCACAACCATATCACAGTCGCAATAAGATAACAATGTAATAAACTGAATCTGGAGGAATACACCTCACAACAATCTGAATACTGAAATAAACAAAATACAAAGCCTGAACCATTAATTAATTACAACCCAAAATCTGAAATAGAATTGAGTAAGTAAGATGTCTCTAAAAGAAAAGAGGAGACATGCCCTACATATGAGTAAATCTGAAGTAGAGTCAAGATAGAAAGTGGAGGCGTCTACTATCGAGGTCTTGTAACTTCCACAGCAACTACAGTACGTCACTGGAATTGAACTCCTATGCTTGGTGTCCTTGTGGCTGGGCACCTAAAAAGATTTTTACAAAAAATAGATTTGAAAGCAAACGGGTTAGAGCCCGATTGTGAAAACAATTTAAAATACAACAAGTGTTTAATATCATTAAACAATGAATATAAAATACATGATAGTGCGTGCACTCACATGAGTTTCTCACCTCTCAACTAATTGTGCACTCCTATCGTTCTCGTACCTGTTCTAGTCATCTCACTATCTATCTAGTCCAATACACAACCTAACATCACTATGCTATTCACGGTTCGATTCCCGACATCTTATTATAAACATAAGATCTTACCTTTTTATTTTTCGAAATTTATCATAACAATTACTAAGACTTTTCCATCTTTATCTTTACTAAAAATGTTACGAACATTCACACTTACAGTTATAATGACAGTTCATTTCAATTAACAGTATATTAATCTCATCATAAATATATAATACTGGCACCCCGAGACTAAGCTGCGGTGCACACACACTCTGCTATCGAATCCCGGTACATCACGTACATAAGGACCACGTATTTCGAATCTCTCAAGAATCGTTTCAATAAACAACAATCACACATACTGGAGGTGAACATAGCTCACATCACAGGGGTCACGCACAAACCTACGCTCCCATGATCAGCAGACTTATTAACTCCTCAATAAACCCTTCTCTGACCTATGTCCTCGAGTTACCAATCTAAATCCCCCCGTAGGCACACAAAGATTAGATGGCCCTGATCGAACGCCGACCTCCCGTGATAGCAAGTATGGTAGGTATGTTATACACAGATAAATACATATGCTAAGCATTCACACAACTTAGATATCCCATAATATTAATAGACGTATATTTAACATTCTTATACCGTCACTAAATGTTGCACGTTTA
Source organism: Sambucus nigra (assembly GCA_949130495.1). Classification (NCBI taxonomy): domain Eukaryota; kingdom Viridiplantae; phylum Streptophyta; class Magnoliopsida; order Dipsacales; family Adoxaceae; genus Sambucus; species Sambucus nigra. The sequence continues at coordinate 203,806,801 of OX422216.1, forward strand.
CCAATCCCCGAATAATATACACCAACCCTTCTCACGTCATAATTTTAGGTACTTGTTTCCTAACCCATAAATGTCATCCCGTTTAATACAAAATTCTAAGTTTTACTCCTCAACGTACTCCAATCTCACAACTATACCCACTAGTCATCAAGGGAAGGTTAGCACTGAATTAAATAAGTCTATTGGAAGTTTGAAATAAAATCAGGCCTAAAAAGGCCATTCTGTCAACTCGTTAGAAATCTCGTTTGAACGAGGTCGTTCGAACGAGTGTCATTTGAACGATTGGCTTCGAACGAACTATCAACTCATTAGAAGGGATTCTTTCATCTCGTTAGAAACTCGTTCGAATGAGGTCGTTCGAACGACCTGGGCAGGTCTTCTAACGAGATGGCAGAATAGGCCCTAAAATTTCCCAACTCGTTTTTCTTCAATTCCACTTTTCAAAAATCCATTCTAAGATCATCCCAATTAAGTTTTATTGTTAGTAAAGTAATCTAAGTCCTCCTAGGTCGCTTCTTACCATATTATTGGGGTCAAATCCTCCTAATCAACATGCAATTAACATAAATCCCTAAATTTTACCCCAAACCCTATGAATATGAACCCGATATTTTATTATGCCTAAATACTCATCATAAATCCGTTTTTAAATCATCAAAGTTAAGTTTTGAATACCAAATTTCATCCATAATCATTCTACATGAAATTCCTAACCAATATTAAGGGTTTCTACAACAATCCCATTGGGTTTTTGCCAAAATATTCACAGTATAAGGTTTCTATACTAAACATGGAGGAAATATTCATTGCAATTAAAAATATCAAATCACTTGCCTTAAATCCGATGTTCTAGTTCGTTGTTGATGATTAAGGTTGGCTTTCTCTCTTCTTTCCGATCACAAATCCTTTCCAATTGTGATGATGGGGAGATGGTTTGGTATAGGTCCTCTAGCCTCTCTTCTAACTTCTCTCAAAACTTCCGTAGCCCACTCTCTCACTTTTGGTTGATAATGCCCTTAGTGGCTCTTTTAAAAATATTTAATTTAACTATAAAATTCGTGGGTTTTAATCCCTTAATTTTTTAAATTACCAAAATACTCTTCTAGGTTGTCGGTTTGGCCTAAAAATGCCCCGGGACCCAAACTAAACCCCCGACTAGTGTTTTCTGACTATTTCGACCCTTCCGGACACGTTGGCGCACTCAAAATTATCATTCGATTGATAATAATATAATTTACTTTTTAATTTAAATAATTTCATTCTTGACGCGACTAACACGCGCGTCCCAACTAAATTTCCAAATTATCGTATTTCTGCCTCGCGACAATTTAATATTTTCAATACTCATATATTACCATATATACTCAGAAATATTCAATTTTAACATTGTAATCAAATACCAACTCACATCTCGCTAGTATTTATATCCGGATTAATTCCCAATTAATTCTCATTTAATTCAATTAATCCCTTAAATAAAAATCAATAAAATTACGGAGTATTACACCTTTGAATTACTTGGCTCTGCAAGAATGAGTATTGTCCTCTAAGTTGTTCTCTCTAGGTAGTGACATTTCTTTTTCTTGTTTAATGAAATATATCTTGGCAACTCTATCGCGTTATCCCCCACATTGACGACGACTGAGAGACTCAAGAAAGGGCGCAACCTCGGGTGCACGCTGGATGGAATTCGAAAAGGGGTGGCCTCGGGATGGCCACTATGGCGACTCTGTTGGGGATGGATTTTAAGAGGACTAGATTCTAATTCTACATGGATGTTATTCTTTTCTACATGTATGCATATGCTCCTACCTGTATGCCCCCTTTTACTCCTCTATTTTGAGTATACTACCTCATGCTTATATTTATCATGCTCCCTCCTCATGTATATATCACTTTTTACCCACTTATACATTTCACATACTTGTATATACTCTCCATGTTCACTCACTCAAACACTTACACTTATATATAGTTTCACTTCTACTCACATGCTCCACATACCACATAGATTATCCATGCTTAGGCTTCATTAACACACACCCACACTTCTCACACTTGTATATATCTCCATGTTCACTTTCACATATCACACACCACTTGTAGTTGATCCATGTATAGTCTCGCTACCATGCACACTCACTTGTAAATATTCACATGTCACTCACCCACATGTATATATCCACATGCTTTCCTATCACCATGCTTAGTATAGTCTTCATTCTTCATGCTAGATTTACTTTTCACAACACTTGTTTATGATCCCTCGTTGGTATGGTACTCCCTTTACTCATCATGCAAATAAATAAATAAACCTTTCTCCATAATATACTAATTAAGACTTATGCATTTTTGCAAACTACATTACCGAAGCACAAAAATATTAACCAAAATTTTATCCCGTACTGAGGGGTCACTTTGTGATGGGTGTTGGTTGATCAGGCATAAATTCTTCACATTTATCCCCTTAATTTCGGTACTTTTATGATCCCGTGCGGTGTAAATAGCTTGGATTTGTATCATATTTATGCTACTAGCCCTTTTTGGCAAGTATTTCGTATTTTGTGTGTCTCTTAGGTGTTTTACATGTATTTCATGCAAGTTAGTGCAAAAGAGAACTCAAAACAGTGAAAGAAAACCAAGAAATGGAGATTTAAAGGGAATTTTCATGATTTTTCAGCCTTAGTCCGGAGGTGGAACCAACTGTAAAATTGAAGAGCTTTCAATTACAAGAACACTGGAAAAAACGACACCTCAATTCGAGCTATGGTAGAGAAGTTATGCCCATTTGAAGTTGAGAAAGAAATCCAAGAAGAAACTGTTAAAAATGGAACCGAACCGAACCTGAGAAAAAAGAACCGGTTCACCCATTTTTCTCGCACCAGATCCGTGACAAAATTATTCACGCTTTCTAAGTGTGACAAATTGGCACATGCGGGATTTTTATTTTGTCCTTATCTTTTAGCCAAAAGAGTTTTATGTTTTGGGGACTCTTCTAAACGACCTTTAGCCTATATATTTAGTCATTAGGACTCTTTATATTAAGATTTCATTTATGTAAAAGCTCCATAACAAGTAGGAACATCGAGAATAAGGATTCACATATTTTGCACCTTTAATTCAAGAGCTTCTCCAGTTTTTCTTCTACCTTTGATTTCTTCTTGCATGTTCTTGTTCTTCAATCTTGGTAACTTTTATTTCCAGCACTTTTATTATTATTTCTCATATTTCATCTCTCTTTCCAAGAAATTATGAGTTCATGCAACGTAGATAACGTAGTTTTCATTAATTCACCATCTTAGGCTAGGTTTTTAAAGGTTGGGATGCATGAACCCAACCCGATGTGGTAGTTGAATGTGTATAAAATTAGTCCTCTAAATTTAATGATTTATTATGACCGTATTGTGTAGAAACGCGACAGTTGTAGATCTTTTGATCTCGTTTGCTTCAGGGTAATCGGGATGCTTCAGAATGCAATTCGAGTGTAACTATCGCAATACCGATTTACTTATCCTTTGATTATGTATGGTGTGGGCTTGAACCTCATATATGTAATGCTTGGGAGTACTACATTCTGGGTCTAATTAATCACTTAAATTTATGATTAGTTTTATACCATCAATACTCTAGGGTTGGGGGATTGGGTCCCTAACTTAATTTTCCAATTAGTTTTAGTTAACTTCTTTATTTTTCCCTTTTTCCTTTCTCACTCAATCATCATCTTTTACACTTTATTTTTTTGAAGTAATAAATCAATTAAAATCTATCAAACATTCCCTATGGATTCGATACCCAGACTCGCCACTATACTCTGCAAGAGTGTAGTTAAAGTTTAGGTTTTTTTTTGTATTGTGGTCGAAAGCCGACAACAACGACTAGCGTATTTACACGGACACTCGGTTTCCAACACGATCAAAATGGAGCCGTTGTCGGGGAGTGTTTTGTTAGATTATAATTGATTTACTATTTCGTAAGATATTTTTTCTTTTATATTTTCTTGTTTAATTTTTTTTTGCAGGCTTGCACAATTGAGCACCAAGAAATGTGGAATCCTTAATCACACACCTCTTTATATGGATTGTCCATTTACAAACTATTCGATAATCATGCCTTTTTATAGTGGCTTCGGTAATTATAATGGTTCATATGGGAATCGTTTTCAAAATTTTTATTCTCAAGAATTCGAATGGCCTCGACTTGTTCCCCTTGGTGAGGGTCTTCGAATTATTCAGAAGGAAAGGCTTGAAAATTTACGTTTGTATGGGAGTAGTTCTCTAGATTTTTGTGTGCCATAACCCGCGCCTCGACCTACTACCACTGGTGAGGCCATTCGAAATCTTGAGAATGAAAAGCTTGAAAATAAATATCGAGAAGAAAATCGTTTTGGGGAGCAAGAATTGAATGCACTATTTGAATCCAACGATGATTTTTCTTCTGATATTTTAGAAGACGAGGTATGTTTTCAATCAACTGAGGAATTCGAGGTTCTAGAGCCAAGGAAGCCTACTTTGGAAGAAAGCTTCAATCTTTATATACAAACGGTGAAGATGATCCTTGGTGATGATTGGGAAATTGAAACACCTTGCAAGGAGACTAATTCTTCTTTGGAAAACAAAGAAGAGGTTGAGACTTATGTGTCACCTCAAAATTTTGAAGAACATCTCATTGAAAGTGAGTCTTTTCCCATTGAAATTCAATCTCCAAGTGATGATGAATCACTTGAGATTGAGTTTATCTCATCACCATTCTCGTTCACCGTTATTGAACCATTACAAGTACCGCTATATTCCTATGAGTCGGTTGAAATTTCTGAAACGTTTACACCTTTTACCTACAAAGATACTTTTCTAGAATTTTTTTCTAATATGGACTCTTCCTTTTTGTGTGCCTCTCTCCCCATACTTCTTGAAAAATCTTTTGGAGGTGATTATATTTTTCTTGGATCTCAATTGTACTTGTCCCACCTAGCATTCAAAACCCCCATCATCCCGTTAAAACTTTTAATTAGTGATGGTTCATTTTTTCCATCTCACACATGCCTTCCGTTGTTCAAATGGAATCCTTATATTTCGGGAGGCATGCATCCTAGTGAGGGTACACCATTAATCCCTCAAAGTCATATTGTATTTTGGGTGGACCCTCAAATTTTCCGACTTCTAGTGTATAACTTATTAGAATTTGAAAATCGTAGGTTGTACAATAGTTAACTTATTTTTTTTAGTTTAGAGTTTTTGTTATTCTTTTTGCTATGCTTGGTTCTAACATGTTTTGTAGATTCAATGGAATCGTACTTTTTGAGGATCGCTCCATTTTGGGTAATATCTTTCTTTTCCTCTCTTTATGTTGTATTTTTGATTCGCATTGAGGACAATGCAACATTTAAGTGAGGGGGTGTGGGATATTCTTCCCATTTATTGTTTTGTTTCATTGATTCGATCACATGTTCTTTCCAAGTGTGTTTTTTTAGAAAATTTCAAACATTTCCAAAAAAAAATTGAAAATTGTTCAAAAGACAAAAAAATTGAAAAATTTTGAAAAAAGCCAAAAATATTTTTCTTCAAAATAAATAAAGATTGGAATTTAAAAGCTTAAAAAATGTCACATTTTTTCTGTCTCAAATTGTAAAATTCAAAATGCCCAAAGCCAAAATTGACCAAAGATGGAAATTGAGCGAAAATTGACGACTTAACGAATAAGTGCGGCGATTAATCAACCCGGTGAGATTTTGAGCCTATCGATTATTTTCGAGTTTTTAAATCAATCCGAGTTTATGATTAAGTCAATGTTCTTTTCAGCATTTTAATAAGTCGTTGATGATATCTATTTTATTGTTTTGATCGGTTGTGCGAAATGTGTGAGATATTGTCTTGAATAATGCGCACTAAAATATCTCTAAATTAAATTGATCTCGGGACGCATATGGTAAATTAATAAGTAATTGAGACAATGAATTAGGCCATTGTTTGTTACCCAAAAACATTAGCCATAAAAAGATGTGAAAAATTATCCCTTTGATAACCCAATTGAGCCGAATAAAATTTATCCTTTTCGTTTGGTAACCCGAAAAACCCAAGTAGCCTGGAATTGCAAAAATGGAATATTCATTAAAGTACAGAAAGTGTATAAGAAGGGGCAAGAAAAAAAATAGAAATGCTCAACAAAAATAGCAAGAAAAGAAAGCGTGAAAAACAGAAAAAATAGAGAAAAGGAATAGAAAATGAGCAAAATCCCGAAAAAGCACTAAGGGACATCATAAGAAAAAAAATTCAATTCCGAATTTCCCAACCATTTCCATGTTACCCAATACACCTATAGCCCGAGAAAGTCCTAACCGAGTCCGGATTGATAAATTAATTATCTCGTGGAGAGCTAAGATGCCAAAATATAATAAAAGAGATTAAATGTGTGAAAAAGAGGCGATGTTCCCGTTTCCAAATGACCGTATTTCGATGATGAGATCAATTCACCGTATATTTTCATCTTTCAATTTGTGTGCGTGACTTTGCATCCATTATATTTACTCTTTATATCCCGCACACCGAGAGAATAGCCACAATCCGAGAGATTCGTTTGAGAGAGAATCCCATGAGCATTTGAATCAAAACAAATTTTCAAAAAGTAATGTAATGATCAATCGGTGGAAGATAGCGGTTCGATTTTTGGCTTCGCACACACACACTATGACTTGAGACTTGTAAATATGACTTTAAGGTGACTGTTTTGGGGAGTTTAAATAGTAAATTTTTTAAGTATTTTAATTTTTCTTTGAGTCAATAAAGAATTTTGTGGGTATATTCACTGTAAACCCTCACGAGACACCACTCGTCCTACTAGGGTAACCTATGAGTTTAAAGGCTTATTGCATACGCTAAATGCAATCGCTTGCCCGCAAAAAAGGTATTCTATCCCAATAAAGTTTTTGAAGGGTCCTTAACTCATATTCTCATTCTTTTACATTACTCGGGATGTGCAAAGTTCTAAGTTAGGGGGGGTTTGATAAGGCATAAATTCTTCACATTTATCCCCTTAATTTGAGTATTTTTATGATCCCGTGAGATGTAAATAGCTTGGATTTGTCTCATATTTATGATACTAACCTTTTTTAGGAAGTATTTCATATTTTGTGTATCTCTTAGGTGTTTTATAGGTATTTCATGCAAGTTAGTGCCAAAGAGAACTCAAAACAGTGACAGAAAACCAAGAAATATGGGAGTTAAAGGGCATTTTTGTAATTTTTAAGCCTTAGTCCGGAGGTGGGGCCAACTGGAAAGTTGAAGAGATTTCAATTACAAGAATACTGGAAAAAATACCACCCCAATCAAAGCTACGGTGAAGAAGTTATGCCCATTTGAAGTTGAGAAAGAAATCCAAGAAGAAACTGTTAAAGATGGAACCGAACCGAACCCATGAAAAAAGAACCGGTTCGCTCATTTGTCATGCACCAGATCCATGAAAAAATTAGTCACACTTTCTAAGTGTGACAAATTGACAGATACGGGATTTTTATTTTGTCCTTATATTTTAGCCAAAAGATAAGCGATATGACTTTCAACTTCCATTGGCCCCATGTTTTCAACATATATCGAACGGTTCCTCCCTTATTGTACCGCTTGACCGAACTCACGATGGGAGGTATATAATAACGAACTCATTTACACACGTTAATTATATCTAATTCACTCTCACATGTACCGTTCCTATGAGGTATATCGTGAGGTAATTCACGTACACTCAGGTACATCAAATGTCTTATCCACACGTACCGATGAATGATTGTCCTTATAGGAAAGAGGTATATCATGGAAGTCATGCCAAATGAGAGAACCCTAGTTCTCAATTTAAACATAAGGCACTCATTTTAAGGACATATTTTTCATCTTGTCCCTAGTTCCTAATTTACATCGTGTATGGCATATTCTTTTTGAATCGTCAAGTAAATTCAAGTTTACAAGTTCAAGAAGACGGATCCAAATATCACGCATCTTCAACATCTACGTGACACGAAGTATACTTTGGTATGAATTTTTTTTTGTGTTACTTATATTTTTTACTAAGTATTGCGATGCTTTCCAAACTATTTTATTTAATCAAAAAGAGGCGTTTCAAAAACATAAAAATGTTATTTGAGTTTTCTGTAGGTGGAGTTTTAAAAATCGTATATGTCGTTCAAACGACATTGAGATGTCGTTCAAACGACATTAGATGTCGTTCTAACCACATTGACATGTCGTTTTAACCACATTGACATGTCATTTTAAAGGTTGATTGTGAAAAAATTACCACTTAAGTCATTTAATTCAAAATTAAACTATCTAAATGGCTCTAAACAATTTGTTGAAGAAACTCTTTTCTTAAAACAAAATTTTAACACAAGATGTGTAAAATAGTATGAACGAGTTACTTAACGTATAGGTTTACCAGTTTTGAAAAACAAAACTTAAGGAACTTGAATCAACACAGCCTCAAGAAAGGAATGAGAGGAAGATGAAGTATACAAGTACAATTTTAACGTAGTAAAACCCCACCCAATTGGAAAAACATCCACGGAGGTCTCTAGACCTTAAAAGTAAAAATTCACTAAAATAAAGTAACAGTTTACAAACTATATAACAATCAAGACACACAATCAGACGTAATTCTAAGTTCAGAAATATACCAACTCCTCTGGATTTTCTGACTTCTCCCAAGGCTCAGATGTTGTTGATGTTCTCTCAGCTTTGTAACTCCACTCCTTTTAGCTTTACGTTGACTCAAAAGTCCAAAATCTCAATACCAACACTTTTCAGTGTAGTAGTATGAAGGTGTAAGTGGTGATGTTCTCTAAATCACATGCATGCAACTCACACACACTTAATTACAGATAGGATGCAGAACAGATCACAAATATGTAAAGGAATTTCCAAAATTAGTTTAATCGAAACTATTAGACCTTGGATCTTTAAAATATCCGCAGATCAAGAGGGAATCTTGCTATAAACACGAGCCAATATCCTAAACACTTTCTTATTTTGAAAATGTACAAGCTATTTCACAAAATGTGAAATATTTGAAAGTGTAAATCCCCAATCAAGATCTCAACTAGATCTGAAAGAAACTGAAATCAGAAAAGATTTTTTTGGCTTAGGGTTTGAAAATAACATATCAGTTTGAAAAAAAACCAACAAAATGAGATTTCTTGAAAGAAGAAATAAAAACTAAGCAATATCTATGTGAAATGTATCACAGTGATCAAATCTCAAAGTTCTGTGAAAGAAAATGAGATTGAATCAATGTGATTAAGTTGGGAGAGATATAAAGGACAGAAGAAGATAGATCTTCTCAAATCTTAAACTAACTCACTCTCAGAAAGGGTTTTCTGGTAAGGGTGGCAATTCGGGTTAGTCGTGTCATTTTCGGGTCGTGTTGATTTTTATTGTAGTATAAGTTTTGGGTACTCTTAAATCTATAGAAGCTAATCGGGTAATGTTCGGGTCATTTCGGGTTATTACCATAAACGGGTTATCGGGTCAAAAATTGCCAGCTCTGTTTTCTGGTAAGATTTGGTCGGAGTTTAGTTTAGGGTTTCTTATTTCTCTCTTCTCTCTCTTCTCTCTCTCTCTCTCTCTCTCTCTCTCTCTCTCTCTCTTCTCTATTCTTTCTTTATTCTCTCTCAAAAGTGAGACTGGTAAAAGATTGTAATCGTATAACATATGGCATGTATTTATAGTAAGTGATGGAAGGCTATGGAACCACGAAGCAAATCAACACTCAGGATTGATTTTAAATGATCGAAGCAAATCTAAGGGTTAAAACCGCACCGCTTATAAGCTAACCCTTATTGGTTGATCTAGACATTACAAGGATCATCTCAGATTACATGCAGGTCATTGATTAAAAAGATCCAAGGGTACTCAGGTAAGCATAGGTATGTGAGAGTATAAAAGCAAAGATCTAGCCGTTGTGGAATGAACACATGTAAGGCTGAGATGGTTGGAAAAATGCATGTTTTTGTACTCTTAGAAATACAAATTCTCACCATAATATTTTCAAGCGTTTTCGGTTTCTACCCAAGAATAGATTTAGCACCTTATGAAATTTACACAACAGTCCAAAAATTTTTAAAAACCAATTTTAAATTTCTAAAAGTTATTTTAAAAAATCATAGAAATTATTTAAAATATCCCAAAAATTATGGAAATATTATTTTAAAGGGATTTAACTCACTCACCCTCATATTATGAAGAATGCAATCTTATATGCAATACATAAATGATCTTAGGTGAAGTGTTGGTGTTTATACCTTTGGACTATTAGAGGAAATCAAAATAAAGAGTCTAAAGGCTTGTTAGTTTGAAAGGGTATGACTCAATTTTGTCACTATTTCCAAATTAGATGAGTACCTATATAATATAAACTCAAGTGAGTCAAAGATATAGGGTGCTTCAATCTCCCCCTTTGGAAATATGATACAAAACTACTTTGAGTAATCTAGGACTCGTAGGGATACAAAGAATAACAAAAACTTCGTCCTATACAAAAATTCTATCTACCCAATATCCTAGAAAGAGAAAATTACATAACTCAACTATTTACAGACCACTACCCTATAAAAAATTTGATGCAAATAAAGGTACTGATTCCTGAAAATAAGATAAATAATATCAAGCATTTTAGTTGAGAATACACCAAAATGTCCAAGAGGACTCAAATTTCTCCCCCATTTTGTCTCAAATGGACAAAGGGCAAAGTAAACATGTATGAAACAATAAATCATTATTCTTCCATAATTGATACGACAGATATTATACCCATGCCATGGAGGGTCCACTATAGCAAATGTTGTTGTCTTACTGCCGCAGACCTATCTCCTGTAGGCTATTAAATGAGCCTTACACACATGCCACAACCCTTAACATGTAGGTTGCGGCCCTTTACCCACTACCTGTCGCAACCCTTTAACGTACATTACTGCGACACCTTATAGCACATGTAGCAGATTATGCCTGTCCTTCAGCTAGTCACTGTATCTCATCATCACAACAACAGTACAATGCCTACACCTATATATAGAGGTCCACACCTCAAGATAAGAGAGATATTCATTTTTCCTCCTTCGGACCAGACAGATTTATTATTCCTCACCTGATACCCGGGTACGTTACTAGTGTCAATACATAGACCAGAGATCACAACGCACTCCAGACCACTTGATCCGACTTGGGGGATTCTCTCTAGCATCGCAGTCATCTCTCCGGCACATCAGAATCCTCATAAACATGTATTCGCCTTTATTCTCATGCTTGTATGCCTCTTTAGGCCTGATTACTATGTACCAAACAACATATATAATGAGAGTGAGGCACCAAATAGGACGTAGGCTCATTTTTATAGCTAAACCACTCTATATCTTGTCTTTAATCTCTCTTTACTTGCTCTATTGGCTTATTATACACTTTACACTTGATTTGCTGGTACGAAAACGACAAGTGGACGATTTCTCGTATCATCAATTTGGTGCCGTCTATGGGAAACGAGGTATTTCAATCTTGTTTCTCTATGTTTCGAGTTCTTAAACACCTTAGTTTATTTATAGGGATCCTTTGGATCATCATCTCATGGGTAAATTTGGGTTATTGAGCTCTATTTTATATTTACACCCATAAATGGGTATTTTATATGTTTAGATCTGCTCTTAGGTCTCCATTTTTTGACCTTTACATACCCCTGTGATATCGCTTGACCTAGATAATGCTGAAATCATGATGGGATTTAGCCCCGTAAAGGTGGGTGATTAAGGAAGAGATATGTTTACCCCTTTTTGCTGCTCTTTACCTATGATCTAGGGTTTATCATTAGAATTGTGCTTCTTGTGCACCCAGAGGGTATTTTCTCATGGATAGACCCTAGTAGCTATGCTCTCCGTGTGTTTCGAGAGAAAAACTCAGTTTTTGGGTTTCAATTTTGGGATTGATCCCTTCACTGCCTAGTTAGGGATGCGACCTGGTACGTAAACTTCCTTTCTTGTCACAGTCTCTACTAGTGCGGTTGTATTACATCAGCTTCAAATCATCGGGGAATGGACTTAGGTGGTCTCCAGCTTAACCTTGGTTAATATCATTCAAAGGCCACTATAGTATACCTATGTGCTTTACTGGCTGCGGCCACAGCAGCAATACCATGCAGTAGTACAAGTGCTGCATCCCAACCTTATACTCTGTTCATCCTATATTTCTATGATCACTCACTTCTGTTAGTTTTGTCTTAGATTATATATATTTTTAAACACTAACAAAGCATGATAGGTATTTAGAATTATTTTAGAAGGTTTGTATTTAGAATTATTTTATTCTTGGCTTGTATTGCGGTGCATAAAGACACCTTTATTTTATTTTTCATTTTAAAAATTGTAATAATCGAAGACAAGCGTGATAGGTAAACCGGACAAGGTTGAGAGAGTGCATCCAAAGGCGAGGATTTAGAAGCCTCTCTACATTGGGTCGGTAGGACTCCTGGGGACGAGTGAGATAGGCGTGATCTCCCCCCAGTCGACTCAAATTTTTCGGCACCCCACGGCGTAAAAACCATGGGAGGTACATTTCTCAAACCCTCGCGCCTCTTCTGTTAACGAGTCAATTATTGTGTGTGCTTGTGTGCTTTTACTTGATTTTATTCCCGCATTTATTTTCGAATGGTGTGATGAATTAATTGACTAAGACCTACGCTCGGTCACTCACGAGAAGGGATTTCATCACCCGACTCACTCTCTTGGCATTGTGTTCTACCCTATCAATCATTAATTTTAAAATCCATTAACTAGGTATCCCACTAGGAGAACAATTTTTCAAAGGTCATCACTCATATTATTCCGTAATTTTTTATCGCTCGCAGACTTAATTAAAATTTGACTACCCTTTCACTAAATTCAAAGATAAAAATTGGCTATGTGCTAGTTAGGAAATTTTCTTGACTTGTGTGTGTCCAATTTAAGTTTTTTTTGGTAGTCGGTTTTAGTTAGTTGGTCCAATCAAGAGTCCATATTTTTTCCCCACCTTTTCTTCCAAAAAAAAATCCAAAAATATTTTCTTTTTTTCCTTTTTAGAAAAGTCCAAAAATATTTTCTTTCTTTCATTTTAAAAAAATCCAAAAATATTTTCTTTCCTTTTGAAAATTTTTACAAAATCCAAAAAAATATTATCACTCCTCATGGCCGAAGAACTCCCCTTATGGGACTACTTTAGTCATTTTCCATTGTCATGTGGCACATATGAGAGTGATCCCAAGCCATCTTTTTATGAGATTTTTTGTGGTTTTGGTTCTCTCACGATTACCGTTGGTACTCTTGACCCATCTATGCACGCACCTCCTATTCCATCACCCACGGTGTTAAGTGTCGACGTATCACGTACTTTGTTGTACACCCACTGTTATTATGCCGATCACATGTCCCATGAGTGTCCGTACTTGTCATATCCATTTGAACCCACCATGGAATATGTGTATCCATATGACACTGTTCCGGAACCCACCTCGGCCTACTACCCCAATATACCTAATCTCGAGTTATGTGCGTACTCGAGCTATTCGTACAGGCCTGATCAACCTTTCAGGTAATACGAATCCCAACCTGATGTTGTGGATCCTCACACGTTCCAACAGTCGTCATGGAAACCTTGTGCACCCATTCACGATCAGTTCCCTCACTATGCACCCACTGAGTATCAACCATTTGTCCATCACGAAAGCGATCCTTTTGTGTATGATGAGCTTGGCCCCACCCCACACACTTCATACGTGTATTCTCCGTATAGTCATGATCATAGCGAGTTGTGTCCACCTCAACCACCTCCAACACCACCATCATCCCCGTCCGCTCTCGAAAGCCTCTTGCAAAAGTTCATACTCGAGCAAGATCAAGCCACTCAAATCCAAAATGAAGCCCTCCAACGGCTTGAACAAAGATTAAATGAAACTGAGTGTAAGCAAGAGTCGGACATTCCCATGGATCCACCCATCGTTGCAACCAAGTGTGATGATGATGTGTCCTCTTGTGACACGGATTTTGAGTGTGACCAACCCTATCACCCTGAGAATCTTGAAGTTGAGACCATTCCATTGTTCGGGTCCCAAGTCGACAATTGTGTTGACTTACCTTTCATTAGTGAGACTGATCCAATCCCACCATGTCATCCTGAACCCCACTTTGAGGTTCCTATTCCCACTCCCGTCATCTCCAAAATAATGCCCGAGTGTACACATATTGAGCCCACTGTCTATGTTCTCGAGGAACCAATTTATCCTAGGTTAGCTCCAGCTATGAGTGCTCACCATTTTCCTGAGATAGAATCCACGATAGTTCCTAACTATTCGGATACGGATCTTGTTACAACATTCATGGATCCATTTGAGCTCGATATTTCTAGAGATTCCTCTATCTCCGATCTTGGTGCCTCGTCTTACTCGCCCACCACATTCTCCTATGATACCTTTTTGGAGAAGTTGACAATTCCATCTTTAGAAACCACACTCCCTTGTGAGTATTACTTTACTCCTCACGTGGAGTGTGTGTCTCCCACTCTTGAGTTGGATCATCTTCCTCCACCATTTATCCCACCCGATCCACCGTTTATCCCACCCGACCCACCCATTATATCTTCTACCCCACCACCTGGTTTGGATCTTGATTTTGCACATTTCATGTTTCCATCTACATTTTTAGATCCTAACCTGAAACCATCATCCACCATCTATGAGAGTCTTTTTAGTGCTACTCTCCACTTCCGTGACACCGAGCTTGATCCTCCATGCCCTCCACTTCCTTGTGGCGTTGATTTCTTCCCGATATAGATCCCTGGCGTGTTACGGCACGACCAATATCATCCCCCATTTATACAACGATCGTGTGATTTTTATGAGCCCCACTCCATTCCACTTTATACACCTTTTCGCCTCCTTCACCAACTAGAGCACCATGCTTATAGGGCCCTAGTTGCCCTCACCTTCCGTCTCAATAAGGCCCATGATCGATGCTTCATCACCCATACCTTTCTCACTTTTACCCTGATACCCACCCGCCCATGGTCCACCGATGCTTTGCATCATGTGATGCACTTTGCCATACAAGTTCATTGACCACTTTATCATGTTTCCAACAAGACTGACGCTTCAGTCTTGTTTGGGGGTGATTCTCATCACCCAATATTTCTACCACTCCGCGCTTTCATCGATCTTATCCTTAGGGTGAGATTCAATCGGTCTGGCTAAAGACATTAAACTTAGCGCTACTGGGAGGCAACCCGCATTTCTTGTACTAGTCTCATCCTGTTTGGGGGTGGTGTTTCAACATCACCCAACGCTTCCCATGCTTATAGACTTGTACACATTTTTTTCTCACTTCTTATTCAGGTTTATTCTTGGCTTCATATATCCACTTCATTAGCGGTTGATTCTGGTAATCTCTTTCTTACCTTATGATCTCTATTTAAAAAAAATCATTTTACTTAACATCGAGGACGATGTTCCTTTTTGTTTGGGGGTGGGGAATTTGATCAAAATCATACCTCTTTTGAAAAAAAATTGATTTTTAAACTTGATTTTTAAAATTTCATGCAGTTTCTTTCATCTCATTTATTGATGTGAATTTTCAATCATCCATCTTTTTAAGCCTAAGAATCGAGCTAGAGGATTTATATTTTTCTAAATAGCTTATGTAATACACAACAAGGCATATTGCACCATGAATTCCTAGACTCAACAAAATTTGCGCACTTATCATGTCACTACGGTTAAGAATTGAGGAGTACTATAATTCTTAAGAGAGCCTTAAGGATCACTAGTAGAGACTTTAGCCCGTGAGATTTGTGCCTTTCACCATTTCAGAGTGTTTTACGCAATCTCCAAGTCACAAGTTGATTAAACTTCTTTTGGGGTCCGAACTTTAATCGTTGTATGATCTCATTATTTTTCATTAAATTTTTTTGTCTTGGTCACTGAGAACGACATCAATTTCGAGTTGTAAGAAATGTGTGTCTTGAAATTTATCCCGAATACTAGATTTTCATCCATACACTCACCCCTTTTTCATACCATTTCTCATTTATTTCACCCATTACCTTACCATATTCTCACATATTTCCCCACACCATCACCTATCATTGCCATACCATCTTTCATTTTCAAATAAAAGAGTGTGATTTCAAATGTAAATGTCTTCATTGTTAGTTTGAAAAGTTAGAGAAAAAGAAAAACAAAAAAAAAAGAAGAAAAAAGAGAAAAACATAAAAATAGCAAAAATAGTAGAAAAAAAGAGAAAAAGAAAAGAAAATTCGAAAAAAAGAGAAAAAAAGAGAAAAAAGAGAGAAAAGAAAAAAAGAAGAATGAGAGTTTTGTAGTTAGTTCTTGTGTAATAAAGACATTTGTGCGTAAAGTATGGAACACTCTTCTATCATATACATTCATTTATCATCATTCATATAACCATTACATCCTACATACCACACCTCATACCATCCTTCCCATTTCATTTTCCCCCCACCCAGTCATCCATGTTTTTTCCTAGGTGTTCGGGCAAATGATAGTCAACGTGGTCAATAACTCGACATTCTCACTATAGTGATTAGCATTTCTTTCATGAGATCACTTTTCTTTCTATATTGTTCGTTCTTTCTTATGTGTGTGTGAGACATTTGAACTTGCTTACATTTACTCACCTCCTCACACACAAGAGCGATACACTTAACCATATCTCGAGAGTCCGTTTGAGAGAGATATATCCGTGAGATTTGAAGTTGAAGCGTTGATTCCGATAAGGCAATCTAGGAATTACTCCTATGATTCTCGACCCGTTTTGACTGATTCACACTACACACGTTGAGTTCTAGGAAGGATGTGCCTTCTGTATTTACTTAGCTAAATTTTTTACGCATTCTAACTTGTATTTCTGAAATCATTTATCTCATGATGGATTGTGCGACTATTCTATGTCTAATAAGAGATAGACTGCCTTTAAAAAAAATTGCAAATAAGAATTTTGTGGGTATATTCCCTGCAAACCCTCACGAGACACAACTCGTCCTGTAGGGCAACCTATATGTTTAAAGGCTTGTTGCACATTCTAAGTGCAATCGCAAGTGCCCGCGAAAGTGGTACACTTTTGGTTTCTTATCTTTCTCTTTCTCTCTATCTTATTTCTTGAGGACTAGCAAAGCTCTGTTTGGGGGTGGTTTGATAAGCACCCAAAATTGTACAATTTATACCCTGAATAGACGTACTTTAGTTGCTAATTCTTGACAATTTGGGTCTTATGCGCTTTACTGTTTATCTTGTAGGTCAAATGTCCGTTTGCAGTATCAAAAGCTATATATCGAGGCAAATGCGCGTTTTATGGAGCTAATTACCAATCCCTTAACCCTAGCCTACAAAACCCGAGCCTAAACCTAGCCGAACCCCGTGTGTGTTAGTTTGTGCCCTTTTATTATTTTGTTTAGATTTTTAGTTTGAGTCATTTTAATTTTAGGATTATTTTAGATTTATTTAGAATTTTTAGATTTTATTTCCTATTTTTCTATTTTATTTTTATTAATATAATTTTATTTTATTTTGATTTTATTAAGTTTTTAGTTTTAGTTTTTATTTTATTTTATCTTATTTTATTAGGATTGAAATTTTTAGGATTATATTTATTTATTAGTTTTATTAGATTTTACATCTTCTTTTTAAGAGTTTATTTTTAGTTTTTTTTATATATTACATTTTAGATTTTTTTTTATATTTTTATTAGGTTTTTAGTATTATTTCTTTTATTTTAGTTTTACTTTATAGATTAGAAGTTTTAATTTTAGTTTTCACTAATTTTTAATTTTTAGGATTTTAGTTATTTGTATTTTCTTTAATAGGGTTCAAATTAAGCACACACATTAACACACACACACCATACTAACCTACACCTAAACTACACAAAACACCAACCCTCACCCTCATACCACTAACCTACACCCACGTACACCATATCCTACACCACTCCATCTTCAACCGTCCACCCTTCTCTCTCCTCTCTCCTCACCAACTAACCTCCATTAACAATTCCCCAAACTCAACCCCCTACCTACCACCTCAACCCGCAAACCCGTTTCGAATACCCGGAGCCACCTGAAACCGAAACCATATACCAAGCCAAAAGCTCCAACCCGATACCCTCTCCGGTCGGCACTGCCGACCTCAACCCCGGCGTCCCCATTAACACCAACCCGGGTAGACCCGCTGCCCTAGACCTGTCCGCGACTGGCCACGCACCAGCAACCCGTCGGCGTTAATCAACCTTGACCCGCCTTCAAACTGCTGAAAACCCTCCCGTCCAGCCGCGACTCCAACTCGGCCTATCCCATCCACTTTCGGCGACCCGAGAGCACTCCGAACCTGAGTTCATCCATCTTCCATCCAAAACCACCTCCAACCCAAAGACCTATTTCCAACTTTAACCCATTTCACCATTTCTCCCATTCAAGCCACGATCTGCCAAACCAAAACCAAACAAACCGAATAATAAACTCAATAAAACCCACATGCCAATTAAACCAATTTACCCCTTTATTCCCTTTTTCCCATAATGAACCCAACTAACCTCTTTTAACCTTTACCCAAATTACCCTCATAAACAAAATCTATTTTTTTTTATCACCATTACCTCATTTCCCCCACCTTCCCACATGACCTCACCATAACCACATGCTCCCTTCTAATTCCTAAATTACCCTCACCTTTACTCCAAAACCTCTCCCCATTTTATCCTACACCATTAAACCTTCCAAAAATACCCTAGCTCCATGGCACCTACTATTTAAACGAAGAGAGAGAATTTGGAGAAGGGAAGACTAGAGAGAGAAAGACTAGGCTAGAAAAATAGAGAAAATTCGAGAGAAAAAAATATTTTAGAGAGGATAATTAAATTCTACTTTAATTTTGTTAGTGTTTGTACACAATTGAGAGAAGCTTGGATTTAATGCATGTGCAATTTCTTTTCTCCCCCATTTTGGTTTGAATTTCTTCTCTCCATCCTTTTAATTTCATTTAGTAAATTTTATTAGAGTGTTATTAAGTGAATTATGACTATGGTTGGCTAATCACTCCATTCAAGGAGTGAAATGAAGCCCCAAATATTCAGTTGAATGCATTAATTAATCTAGTCTACTTTGTTCCATTTAGTTGATTTTTCTTTTCATTCCTACTTGAGTTTATGCATTGAGAAATGGTAAACTATCCTTGGGAAAGGATTAAAATCTAATATAATATTAATTTGTGGATTCAAACTAGAGATAGAATGACCCACTAATTAGAGTATATTACATTTTATAATACTCATACATTAAAACTTTGTTGGATTTATGATTTATTATTTGAATATACTCTAGCGAGTGATTAGTATAATTTTTCTAGATTAATAATTCAATTGAGTTGTGGGAATGAAAATTAGATTAACTAAATTT
Organism: Sambucus nigra; assembly: GCA_949130495.1. Taxonomy (NCBI): domain Eukaryota; kingdom Viridiplantae; phylum Streptophyta; class Magnoliopsida; order Dipsacales; family Adoxaceae; genus Sambucus; species Sambucus nigra. Next base: position 203,826,258 of record OX422216.1, read on the forward strand.
ATATTAGTTTTTTTGTCAAGTGATGAGAATTAATTGATAAGATAAAGTAATATTTGGAAAATTAGTAAACTAGAATAATCAACACATTTAATTGATATTGTGGTGGTAAAGTTTCATTCCTTGAATATTTCTCAAATTTAAGTTCATATTACTTTTATTACTCAGTCCTTATCTAGCACACTTTATAGTTAGTTGTTTTTATCCCACATTTAATTTAGTTTAGTTTAAAATCATCACCTCACCATTTGTTTTAATATTTGAAAAAGCTAAAAAAAAGTAGAAAAAGTAAAAAATCCCAAAAAGAAATAGAAAGTGAAATACAATTATGTTCCCTTTGCTTTACAACCTTGAAAGTGGATTGATGCCCTTATTTACCACTACACTTTAGATTGTATTATTTTGTAGGTATTATAAGGTTTTTTATTAGAAGGACTTTTCAACCAACGACAGAAGAAAAAGATACACGCAAAAGTTATTTCTATCAGCCTGCCGTGGCACCTGACTATATGAAGGCGAATGATATTTGAAAATGGCGAAAGCAACTATTGAGAGCCGCGGGAAAGATTGGCTTATAACGCCACACATGGAGACTATATCTCAGCATATGATGATTATAGATAACGTCTATTGGGATGCGTCATTAGCTTCAAGGGCTTACAATGCCCATTCCTAGCTTTCGGGATGCATCATTAGCTGCAAGGGCTTGCAATGCCCATTTATAGCTTTCAGGATGCGTCATTAGACTAGGTAGATAAGTCCCCCAGCAAACATCATTCATTTGGTGATCTCATCCCTAAAACATCATTAACTTGGTGGATATGAGGCTAAACATCATTCATTTGGTGATCTCCACCCTAAAACATCATTAACTTGGTGGATAAAAACAAAACACTATTAACTTGGTGATCCCACATTAGCTTTGGGAAGCTTTATAATACCTAGCCCGGGAAGGTCTGAAAATAACCCACAGGGGCCGAAGACTTAATTGACTACAGATAATCCTATATTTGAAGGAGCCGAAGACTTAATTGTTTGCAAATAATTATATTATAGACTGTGAAAGCTTTATATATATCCACATAGCTTGGGGAAGCTTCATAATACCTAGCTCGGGGGGGCTGACAATAACCCAATCAAAGCGACTGAAGGAAAGCCATGAAAGGCAATTGAAATGACTAAAAAATGTTGTGAGACTAACATAATGAAGCATGCCAAAGCTACAGAAGGATGGCCTCAGCCCAACATGCTGTTATCATTTTCTTACCAAGGGCTTGAAAGAAGCCACAACCCTATTAATATGGTTGCGATATTCAAAGAGAGAATTAATTTAGAGTGGATTCAACAGAGAAGGCACATCATTGAATTGCCAAAAGGCCGCAGCCACTCAACTACAATATCTAGACTTGGAAAAATGGTAGAAAAATTTATTATTGTCAAGACGCAGCCCCAAAGCCATCTTTCTTTGGCACCGCGACATGGGGGAAGATAGGCATAAACCGGGGAAAAATTTGAAGTCTTCCAAGGCAAAAGACAAGTGAAAACTCTATGGAAAAGAACAACAGACCGCAACCTGTTTGGATAAACAATTTATATAGTGATGTCGCGACCTTATGCCCAATGTAGTTCCTATTTAAGATTCACAAGCTCATTCAATCAAATAATCAAACATCAAAGGAAAGACTTAATGGTCCGCGACAAGGGACTTGTTCCCTAATATTCACTGATGCTAGTAAGAGTACAAATGCATTCAACCTTATTCCTATTCTCTAGTTAAATTGGAGCAAGTGCATCATTAAAGTGGAAACTCTAATGCATTCAAGAAAGCAATTCCAATATCAAAGCAGAGAATAAAAGGACAAAGTAAAGGAGCAGTTAAGACAAATGGAAAGATCAAAGGTTAAAGCCTTGGCAAAAAATTGATGTATCAAAGTTATGCAGACAAAAGGCCGCAGCCTTATATATATCAAAATCAGTTTAAAAAGGGGACGCATCCCAATGTTAAGAATGAAAAGGAGACTAATTAGCTGCATCATCTTCTAAATTTCCTTCCTCTTCTTGGGTAGCAGTCTCGGCCTCCTCATTTTCTACCGCGGCCTCTGCCTCGGCCCTAAGCCTGGATCTCTCTTCGGATGCACCCCTAATCTCAGCCACACATTGTTCATGCTCAGTATCACCCAATTTCTAGGACATGATTAGCTCTTTAGACTCCGGGAAATTTTTGATGTCCCTGTGCCTCAGTTCCTAGAAGTCATGGAGGTAGGCCTTATTGTTGATTAGGAATAAGTCTTTAGAGGCTTTAAAGGACTCGATAGTGATATCAATGGACAATTGGAGGGCTGCGACATGATTTTCATCCTTCTTCTTAATGGTCACCACAAGATCCTCCTCCATTTTCTTTATGGTCGCGGTATGATCCTCGTCCATCTTCTTTATCGCCTCGGTATGGGCTTGGGCATCATTAACAACCTTAGTTTCTAACTACTTAGACTTATTTTGAAGAAGTACAAGTTTATTATTGGAAAGTTTTGCAGCTTGAGTAGCATCCACAGTCTGATCTTGAGAAACCTTCAGAGACTCCAAGGCCTAGTTGAAGTTCAACTCAACATCATTTTTAGATTTTTTCGAAGCCTCAATACATGTATCTGCATTCATCTTACATAACTCTAGCGCCGCGTCATAAGACTTCTTACCATCTTCAAAAGACTTAGCTATTTCCTTCACCAGATCGGCGCTGTGAACACCCTCCGCGGCCTCCTTAAGCCTATATAGACCTTCATACTTGAGTGTGTGGTCACCACAGCTCCCGCAGCCTGTAAATATGTTGAAAGTTAGAAAATAAAACTGAAGCTACAAAGAAGAATTATTGGAAGGTTGAAATTACTCACTCTCAGTAGACTATGGAGAGCATAAGACTCCACGTCCTCATGGTACTCATCCACCAACCGATATAGGTCGGCTCCATCCATCGCCTTTTTCATCCTATGGTCGGTACGGGCAGTTATGTCCCATGAAGAGTGAGGATCTGGCCTGTGTAATTATGGCCACAGATGTCTGCTTTGTGGTTGTACCATATTTGCATTAACATCAATTATTTATGGAGGGGGAGGAGAATTTATGTCATTGACGGGCGAAGTGCCACCACCACATTGGTCAGAGAGAGATGACATTAGACCTGTCGCGGCCAAGTGAGCTCCAATGTCATCGTCAAAGTTACCCTCAGGACTTTCATGAGAGGTCTCCTCCTCAACTTGTATTTGGGGTGCATTCGGAATAATATGATCCACAACCTGATTTAGGGGCGCGGTCGTATTAGTATGACCCTCAGGCTGGTTGGAGGGAGCGATATGATTATTCTGATCCGTAGACTGCATAGTTGGCACGACAGGCTTAACTTGGTCACTAGAAGTGACTACGGCTGGAGATTTAGACTTGGTCCTTTTCCTTTTCATTTACCTAGAAGTATTATCGAGGAAAATCTCACCCTCATCCATCTCAGCAAGCTGAGATGCTAACATAGATCTATTAATCTCCTCACCTGAGAAGAAATAAAGCAAGGTCTATATTCAAAGCTTGAAGACAATTATCATGGAATTAAAAACTAAAGAAAATAGTATTACCTTCATCACCCATCTATTTAGGAATAGATTTGTTGGGAAATAAGCCTCGCTTGTAGATTGAAGCAGAGGTTACAAGAGTGTCGAACTACTTCTTATCAGCAGGAACTGCCACAACCTTAGTGACCTTCTTCTCTTGCCGCTCACTCAGCTGCAAATTGTCAAGAGCGGTGGAAAAATGCAAAGGTGAGTACAAAAGCAAAACATGGAGAATTATATGCAACTGTAAAAAGGGGATGCGACCGTTATTCAAAAATATTTACCAAGCTTAGAGGGACATCCCCATAGCCACGACATACTAAACGATTTATCCCTCTCAGTCTCTTAAGGGTGGATCTCCCACCCTTCTCCAGAAATGAAAAAAATATTTGCCCTTCCAGTTCTTTACATTGGTAGGCCTCCCAGAATAAAGGGTCTTATCTCTGTCGCGGACAGAAAAGTAATAGTACCCCATAAATTTGACGGAGTTTTCCTTTGGGTGGTAGAAGTTGAAAAACTCCATAGGAGTAATGTCTCTCTTGAATTTCGTCTTCCACAAAACTATGGCTATAAGAATTACCCTCCAGCCATTAGGATCTAATTGGTCTGGGGCTAACTTCATGGTCTGGAAAATTCTTCTAATTGGAACGGGGACAGGCAGCTGCAACCCATATGTGAAAGCGTGCAGGGGGAAGCAGACCCCATCATTAGCAAGTGCTGTGCATGGCCTTTGTTCTGCGATAGGGGCTTAGCACATCAAATTATTAAGAAATTTAAAGGCTTTAGCCACCTTATCAACCCACTCTTGGGTCATAGTGCTGTGGACACTAAGTGCAATAAGAGGTCTCTCATCTCTTCCAAATGTGCTAGCCGGTATATCCCTAACCTAAGAGGGACCCTCTACCGTGGCATTCTCATCTATATCCATTGGATGATTACTTGAATTAGCCTCTTCCTCCATGATCGCAAAATTTGAGTCTGAATATAGCACTACACAATTAGGGCAATCTCTCAACTGGCACGAACCTATTGTCCTCAAAGGACTCACTGAAGGAAGTTCAGGAGGAGAGGATCTAAATTGTTTGTTCCAAAAGCCTCTTCGAAATTCGTCTGGGTCAATGTTCATATGGTTGCAGTAATACCTGTAAAGCAGAGAGTTCGCAGTTGGGAGCCACATCCAATATGGTCCTAAGGCCTCTCATAGGCCGCGATAGGTATAATGATATATCAAGTTGAGGATAAATAACAAATTTTAGGCAAAATTGGCTAAGTGTACCAAGTGTTTGGTTCTAAAGCCCTAGAAGTTAATTGTCGCCACGACATATTGTTTTTGGGGAAGGATATATGTTAATTATCTTCATAGGGAAAAATTTAATTATCTTCTTCCATGTCGCGGACTCTAATCTAAGAACCTAGGGAAGAAGGAATATTCGACTGGTCGCAGCCAAATATTTACATGCCGAAGCCTTTACTTACTACAGGCCACATAAGTTTATTAAACCAATTGAAGGTTGTATTGATTCATGACAGCCTTAATTTACTAAAGGGACATTTTATCGTGTCGTAACCGCTCACTCAAATAAGTCAGTATTTAATTTGGGATAATTCAAAGATTAAAAGCCCTAGAATACAAAAGGTCCCTCTCAAGAACATGAAAAACAAAGTCAGAAACCTAAAAATCTACATTTGGCCAGCAAATTTCATCTACAGAAGCCTATTTCTATCATACGAAGATCAATTCAAAGTTCAAGAGAAATTATTTACTACAATTGTATTCAAGAGCAATTGTTGCAGCAATTTTTTGCAATCGAAGTTATAATGAGTAATCATTCAAGCAAGCTAAATTCATGGAGAAATTAACATATATGAGTTTAATTCTTGGAGAATTTAGAGTTATTTTTGCAAAGACATGAGTGTGTATCAATCCAAAACCTAAAGTTCCTATTAATCAGGTGGGTGTTTTCTCAAAAAATCATGTGATAGAAAATGAATTCAACAGAGTTTCCATCAAATTCAATATGTAGATTCGAAACAGAAACGCAGAAGTGTGAAAAATGTTTGGGAAATTACCTGGAAATGAAGAAACCACCAATGCTCAGCCTCAAACAACCTTCAACTGCCTTAGAACCACCACACGCAGCTACTAAAGATAGCCAAAAAACGGAAGGAGCCAAATGCTCATAAATTCTCTCTCGATATGCTCTCAAAGATTTGGGAAAAGTAATGAAGTCTACGGCCGATACAATTTATATAATAGGGTGCGGGAAGACGAAGCATCACCTTGGAAATACCGCGACATCTTAAGAAGACTTGATTACTCAGTCGTAACCCCAATCACAAGCTCTTAGCACTACGACTTGGAGGCTTATTGATACGACATATATTATACCCATGCCGCGGAGGGTCCAGTATAGAAAATGGTGTTGTCTTACTGTCGTTGACCTATCTCCTATAGGCTATTAAATGAGCCTTACACACATGTCGCAACCCTTAATATATAGGCCGTGGCCCCTTACCCATTACCTGTCGCAACTCTTTAACGTACATTACTGTGACACCTTATAGCACATGTCGCGAATTATGCCTCTCCTTCAGCTAGCCACAACATCTACTCATCATAGTAACAGTACAATGCGTACACCTATATATAGAGGTCCAAACCTCGAGATATAAGAGAGATTCATTTTTCCTCCTCCGGACCAAACACATTCATTATTCCTCACCCGATACCCGATTACATTACTAGTGCCAATACCTAGACCAGAGATCATGACGCACTCCAGACCATTCGGTCCATCTTGGGGGCTTCTCTCTAGCATCTCAGTCGTCTCTCTGGCACACCGGAGTCCTCATAAACATGTATTCTCCTCTATTCTCATGCTTGTACGCCTCTTTAGGCCTGATTACTATGTACCAAATAACATATATAATGAGAATGAGGCACTAAAGTGGACATAGGCTCATTTTATAGCTGAACCACTCTATATCTAGTCTTTTATCTCTCTTTACTTTCTCTATTTGCTTGTTATACACTTTATACTTGATTTGCTGGTACGAGAACGACAAGTGGATGATTTCTCATATCATCAATAACCATACCAATAGATTTGCGTAAAGATTCAAATTGAAGAAAGTCTAATTATTTGGTGAACAGGTCAGCTAATTGCAATTCAGTAGTTAGGTGGTTAATTTCTAACTCCTTAGATTCAACTAACTCACATATGAAATGTTATCTGATTTTAATATGCTTGGTAAGAGAGTGCTAAACTGGATTTTTAAAAATATTAATTGCGCTTTGATTGTCACAATAGAGATGCAACTTATTTTCAGTTATACCATAATCTTTCAGTATTTTTTTTCGCCAAACTAATTGAGCACAATAGCTTCCTGCTCTAATATATTCAGATTCGATAGTAGATAAGGAAGTGAAGTTTTGTTTCTTACTACTCCATCCTACCAAATTGTTACCAATGTAGTAACACGCTCTGGAAGTAATCTTACTATCATCGGTATAACTAGCCCAATCAGTAATCCCATTTTGTTGAGGTGTCTTAGGAACACTAAATTCACGTTTGTAACCATTCTAGTCACAATATTCTATGACGCCTGAATCTATGAATTTTCCTCCTCTATCACTACGAATTATATCTACTTGTGAGTCCTTTTCATCCTCTATACTAACTATGATTTCAAAAACTTACGGAAGGTTTCTGATTTATGTTTTAAAAAGGAAACCCAGGTAAATCGAGTGCAGTCATCAACCATAACAAGCATGTAACTGTTGCCACAAAGACTAACAGCACAAGAAGGACCCATTAGGTCCATATGGATGAGTTCTAGAGGTTTAGTGGATAAAACTTCTTTAACTTTCTTATAGAGAGCCTTAATAATTTTCCCTTCTTGACATAGACCACAAACAATGTTTAAAATTGGTTTTATCTTAGGAACACCTCTAACTATCTCTTAGGAGCACAATTTGCCAAGACTATCATAATTAATGTGACCCAACCTATTAGGCCATGTCTCATTATCATCCTTTCTGTAAATGTTACAAAACTCCGTACTTAGATGGACTGTGTAACAGTTATCTGGAGTACAGAGTCCTGTAAAAATGCAATCACCTTTTTCATTTAAAATTTTGCAATTGTTCTTTGAAAAAGTGATAGTATGGTTTGAGTCACAAAACTGTGATATACTTAGTAAATTAGATTTAAGTCCTTTTACCAAGAGAACATCTTTAAGAATGGGTAAACCTTCTACATGGAGTGTTCCTTTACCAATGATCTGGGCTGATTCACCATCTCCAAACAAGACTTTTCCTCCGGAGAAGTTAGTTTCGTTTGAAAATTTAGAATCATCCCCGGTCATATGTTTGGAACAACCTAAGTCTAAATACCATCCAGTTGTTGTATGTTCATCTCTAAAAGCACTGATCACAATGTTGCATTTTAACTGGGGTAATAGATCATCTTTTCTAACCCAAATTGCTCTAGTTTTCAATTTGCACTTATTAGCTCATATTTGATAAAACTTGCGAGCTTCTGTCTTTTCTTTAAAAGATTTTTGCGCATTTTTATTTTTATTATAAATAGTTTGAGCAATTGATCTAGAATAGAATATAGGATTCCTTATTGATGACGATCTTTTAGTATGAGTCGTTTTCATTTTATTACGATAATTAAAATTCTCATCTGGCTATCTAGGATGGATATAGTTGTTTCGGCCTCTCCTAGAATAGTTGAAGTTATGGTAAATAGGACAGTTATAGACTGGATTACATAGACGTTTGGAATAGCAGCCATCAAGGGAATGTCCATAGACATCACAACGGGAGAAGTAAAGATGGCACGTAGAACTCACAACCTTAGGAAAATTATTATTCAAAGCTTTGTCTAAGTTTTGAGTTCTAGTCTTGTTCCTAGGTGGCACAAGATGAAATGTCGAATCTGCTTATCGAATGCTTAGAGTTTCTTGATTCACCAATGTCTATCTTCAGTTGTGTTCTATCAAACTCATTTTTCAAACTCTGAAAATATGGACAAGTTTAAATAGGTCTTTTGCCACCAAACACAAACTTTATAGTTTCAATGTTTTTAGTTTGGGTCTTAGAATTGGGATAAAATTCTATTCCAGTTCGGTCATCAGAATTGGTTTTACTTTCAGCAACATGATCTTCAAAACATTTGGAAATATTTTCAAATTTTGCAAACTTTTTGAAGACTGTGGATGTATTTTCTTTTGTTTGCTCCAATTTTAACAACGTTCCTTTGTATTTCTTTTCCAGAATTTCATTTGAGTTAGACAACTCTTTTAGTTTTTGTCCAATTTTTTTAGTTTCATTATCATGAGTTAGACATTGACTAGTGTACTCTTCAGCATTCTGTTTGATCATCTGACTTAGGGTTTCTATCTTTTCGGTAAGATCCTTGACAATCTTTTCAAGCCTAGTGCTTTTCTTGAGAGTTTTTGTGTACAGTGTGTGAATGTCAGGAAGGTCACCATTGTCAGAGTCACTAAGTGTGTAGTGTGCAGTGTCCCCTAAAGATTCATTTTTAGGACTCACACACCCATTGACATCAACAATAGAGCATTCCATTTGACTCACACACACAACGTTTGAAGCATTATCAACATTCTCAATCAATAATGCAGATAAACCAGTAGGCATAGTATCAATTAACATAGCATGATCATATTCCTCATCATTATGGTAGATTATCTTAGCGAAGTGTAAGAGGGTAGTTTAGATTAGATGGAGGCGTAACCCCTTTTTGAGTATAGTAATGATAAGTTAACTAATCACGCCATCACTTAAGTACAAGACACTCTAACACAACTTAGTGAAGATAGACTCAATTTGAACTCACAAATCTCTCGTGTATAACTCAGAAGGTAATAATGAACATAGAAGCAACTTTGATTAGAGGGAGAGAGAACATAAGCACCCTTGATAAACCTTAGCAGGAAGTCAAACACCCTCACCACCGTCAATGATCTCTGTCAAGTATTAAAGCTTCGTAATAAAGGACAATGGTGGGTGAGTAAACTCTCTGGTTCATAATAAATCTCTCTCTGATGTATATTCTCTCTAGTAATGACTTCTGAACTCTCAAAAAAGAACATCATCTCCCCAGAGGTGGTTGGGATCCTTAAATAGCCCTCATACCACTCCCGAGGCAACTCGGTCATTAGCACATGTGAAAGATATCCCTCATACTGTATGTCACAAACATTAAATGCCTAATGCACTAGTTATCTCCACGTCATAAACATTAAATGCCAACATATGCCTTTTGCTTAACCACTGTGTCAGGTGGATGTCATCACATAGATGGCTCACCAACTGTCTAACAACCCCAAATCCCACGGTGGTTTACTAAAGGGAAGATTTGACACTATCTAGCTGGCTAGTGATATCACCTACAATAGATATGACATTAAGTAGAGGGTTGTTTGGCCCACAACTCAATGCCCGATGGAACTCGAGGTTTCTCTGCTCGTGGTTCCACGGTCAGGGTCTTTTAGTGTTTTACCAAGTGTATCTAAGATGGTCAGGACAAGCCCCAATGGTGCCTCACTTCTCAATCCTCCAAATCAAGTCCCTCTAAAGTTTCCACAGCGAGGTCGTTCGATAGAGCATGAAATCTCTCCCAGGCCCTACCAAGCATGGTCTCTCACGAGTACCATTAGACCTCGCACAAAAAATCATTATACTCGTTACATCATTACAACCGTTATAGTCCATAGTCAACATAAACAAAGATACAATATGACTAAGTAACACAACAAGATAAAGTATGAGCTTCCTCGGTGAGTTGCCTGGTTGACTTAATCCCGAACACTGTTGTTAATGGGGGGATTATCTCTAATCTCAGGATTACCTTCAAGACCCCTCTACATTTTCCCCTTCGTGAAGAGATTTGTTGTGGAAACAAGAAATGTCTGCACGAAAACTTCTCAATATGATGAACCTTCTCTGTGAAAAAATTCAGGCATCTTTTCCTTCATTGCAACCAACTGCAGTTAATGCCTTTAGGAAAAAGTAAAATTCACCCCAATGTGCCAGAGTCGAAGTGCTGTGGGTTATTGGTGCTTTGGCAAAGGGACATCATAACTTTTTCCTGTTACTGAGTTTTAACTGTTGTAGCTTGACTATATGAAATTCTCCCGATAGACCTACTAACTTTCTTAAATACTCGTTTTGACTTTAGGGAAGTGAAATTCTCCCATTTCTGCTGTTGTGGAGTATAGTTGTAGATAGTGAGTTTTCGTTAGGACTGTCCCTATCGTTGAGACTTGTGAAATTCTCCCTTGTAACGTTTCGCCAGGTTTGAAAAAGTAGAAATTCTCCCGATGTAGCGGAGTCACAATAACGTTTGGACTTGTGGTGAGGGGACATCATAGCTTTTTTGAACCATTGGGGCAAATTATTCGTTTGGAGTTATTAGATATGTCTGATAAAAGAAAAATTTTTGTGCCAAACCCCAAAAACTTATCTTGGAAGAAACCCTTTCCATCCCCACGCGTCGCTTCATTAATGATGTAATGTTGTACGTTCAACTATCAGGACACTTCCCGAAGTTCCACGTGTCTGTTTGAAATGATTGTAGGCAGTTTCGCACATGTGGTGGCGGGAAACTCAAAAGACGAGTTAAAGATTTCAAACGCCTATTTTTTCAAAACACTTCTCCCTTCTTCTTCTTCTTCTTCTTCTTCTTCTTCTTCTTCTTCTTCTTCTTCTTCTTCTTCAAACTTCCGTATAATTTAGAAAGAGAAACTCTGCCAGAACTCCATTGCTTCCAAGCTTTTCTCCTAAAGCTTTTCTCCTATGTAATCCCCCTCACTTTTTAGACATTCCATTGTTACTTCTCTGATGCCTTTTCTAAGCTTTTCTTTAATCTTTAATGTCATCTTCAATGGCCTCCTCAAGAATCCTACTACGTCTGCCACCCATGCTCCACCTGCCACCACCTCTGCTGCCACCTCTTTGAGTGCCGCCCTCCAAGACCAGCTGCGTTTCTACCGCCGGTCCCCTATATTTGGCAAGGATGATGATTTTTCGGGGTTTTGCAAAACTTGCATTTTCAACGCTAAGTATGATGCCATGACGCTTGGTGATGAAGATGAAAGTTTTGCTGACTGGGACTTTCTCCCCCAGAGGGGACTCTTTGATTTTGTCTTGAGCGAGGGGACTTCTCGTGGTCCCATATTGACTTCGAAGGGCCGGGGGTACTCCTGATCAGTTCCCTACCTGGAACTCCTACATACAGAGTTCCCACACTGATACCCTCACCAAAATTGGTCTTCATCGGGCTAAGTGGTTTGGTGAGTTTGCTCTGTCCAAGAATAATTCTTCCCTTCCTGTCCTGGTGTCTCATTGGAACGTTACTACTCACACCTTCATTGGCGCGTGGGGTGAGTTTATAATAACATTGAAAGACATGTGTGAGCTTATGGGCCTTGAGGTAATGGGCCATGAGCCCTATTCTAATGAGGCCCTGGATGTCCAAGTGGCTACTGATCATTTGGAGTTGGACCGTATATGCTGAAGGTGCATTGGTTCTTCAAACAAAGCCACTTTCACTCCTCTCATAAACTATTTCTTCAAGGATCCTTCTGAAGATAGTTCTTTTGAGGCTACCCCTGGTCAAGGTACATCACTGGAAATTGTTGTCTACATCCTTGTCCTTTTTTCTCATTTCCTTTTAATGGGGAAACCTAACGACCAACCTCGAAGGGACCTCATCAACATCTCCCTCCTTTTAGCCCGGGGTATCAAGCTTCCTCTGGCTACAATATTCCTGGGACGTTCTACACCTATCTTGATAGAACTCTTTCTAACATGGAATAATCTCTTGGTCGTTATAACCTGGCTAACTTTTCCAACTGTGTCCATCTGACAAGATTCCTTTATGTTCGTTTCCTCGCTATAGCAGCTAAAACCAACCGTCCTCCTTCGGGAGAAGTAATTCCGCCTCCATGCTCCTTCGTTTATCACAAAAAACAAAGTCGAAAGGAGTTGATCTCTGTTATTGATCAACCTGGGAGTTTTATGATGAGTCCATACGGAGAGGAGGTTTTCCTCCATACTTGGGGTTTTTTCCAACATGGAGCAAGGGTGGTACAGGCAACTACTTTGGACCTCATCATTGAATACCCTTCGCTAGATGTGGTCCTTATATTTTCACCAAGGTAATTTACTTCCTACACCAAGTGGAGATACACCAGTGAGCATTACAATCCCAATCGATGCAGCCATCAATTTAGTTTCGATCAGGGGGCTCCTCACCTAGTTTTCCAATTATATCACCCTAAAGTCTCTTTCAGGGAGGCATGTTCCCTGTTATCATCTACTACTGCATGGGGGGTAAGTTCTACCATGGCTGGGTGAGTCACCATTCCTAGCATCACAAGGCAAGGGTATGTAACCCCCCTATTTGCAATAAAGTTCTGGACGAGATAGCTGGCCCAAATTTCTGAGTTCATCCAGGGGGATCCCGTGTATCCCCGAATTCTTTCATTTTCTGCTCTGGAGCTGGGGCTGAAAGGTAATTTCATTCTTGAGATTGAGTTCCCTCTAAGCAAAACTCCTAAGGAACCTCCCACTGAGTTTCCTCCACATTGCTCTATGATTCCTGTTGCTACCCCAAAGCCCAAAAAATCCCCAACACCCAAACAACCTGCTCCTTCAGGAGGTATTTCTAGTGAAGGGGTTTCAACTGAGGTAGACTATGGCGAAGGACCTTCTCAACCACCAGCCAAAAAGACAAGGAAGTCCAAGAGTGGGGATTCCTCCAAGTCTAAGTCTTAATCTCAACCCCAAACTCTTTTGGAGGCATTTACCATTGCCTCCATTCCTCCTCCTACGTCTGCAGAAGCGAGTGAGGAATTGAGAAGGCAAGTTCAGGCTGAGGTGGCACGAATAAATGTTGAGTTTCAATGACGCGCTCCCATCGTTCCTCCTCCTAATGCCTTCCCCATTATCTTGGTTGATCCATCAGAACCAGGGTCAAAGAGAAAGAAGATTTCAAAGGTTCCTCAAAGTGCTGGTGCTGCGGGTGTAAGGAAGAAGACTCCGGGTACCAAGTCTCAAAGGAAACAAACTCCAGATGTTCATCTTTACCCAACTCCCTCTGTTACTGCCTCCTCTCTTCCTTCGCCAGTGGTTATATCCTCCCATTCTCCCTCTGGATCTGAGGTATGTATGTGTGTTGTTGTTCTTACTCCCATTTTTCTAAGGCAAGCTGCATATGTTTAATTCTGAACAACTTTGGTGCAGGAGGTTGAAGAAGAAAGACCCAACCCCCTGTGAGCCCTTTCGTGGGGGGACGTTTTGGTTCCTCTCAAACCTATGTAAATCCTCCCCGTTCCCTCATCACCGAGCTTACTTACTCCCTCTGTTCGGCCTCACAATGTGCGAAGGATGCTGTTGTGGGGGGTGATTCCGTTGAGCCTGTAGGAATATCTTCTCAACTAGAGAGAACTCCCCCAACCCCTTCTGAACTATCACCTCAGCCCGAGGTTCTTTTGCCCATCATTCCAGCTGCAGAAAGTTCCCCAAAGGTAACATATTATCAATTACTTGTTAGGTCTCACGTCTTTTTTCTCCTCCATCCATTTTTTCTATTTAATATGTTGAACTTTAATATGTTGGGATGCCTTAGGTTTAAATGGCATCTTTGTTAGCAAACATTCTTCTTCCCACTGTGCTGACGAGACCCCTAGCTGCAGTTTCCCTCTTTGGTGCCATAACTGAGGTAAGTAACACTTAGATGTATTTCTCACTTCTTCTGTACTTATTTCCCATTTCTAACATTTAGGTTAATTTTTTTGTAGTTTTCTCTAGATCTTACCCCACCCTCCTCTCTTGGTGGGATACCTATTCCCAAGGCCAGGGTTGAAATTTATGCCCAGCGTGGTGGTTCCTCTGCATCCACCAATGTTAGGGCATTGCTTGGAGGTCAAACGCCCTCCTCAGACGAGGCTCCTGTGTTGGCCTTGGTACCTTTTGTTGGCGAAGGAGCTTTATCGGCCGTTGAGGCTTCTTTAGTTGGGGGTGCCATTGAGGCTTCTATGGAGGTAAGCCTGCCCCCAACAGTTCCCGCCATTACGGCCTCCTTGGTGAGTCACATTCTTGCTCCAGCCACTGCTGAGGTACTTCGCTAGTTTCTCTTCGTTTTTCATTGTTTGTCCTTTATTCTTGACAATGTATAATCGAGAAGAGTCTCATTTCTCAATTTTTCAAGATTCAACTATAACGGTGACTTAACAATGAAAACACTTATTTGAACTTTTTTGCAAACTCCACCTATAACGGTGACTTAACAATAAAAACACTTGTTAAGATTTTTTGCAAACTCCACCTGTAACGGTGACTTAACAATGAAAACACTTGTGAAGATTTTTCGCAAAATCCTCCCATAACGGTGACTTAACAATGAAAACACTTGTTAAGATGTTTCGTAAACCCCACCTATAACAGTGACTGAACAATGAAAACACTTGTTCAGATTTTTCACAAACTCCACCTATAACGGTGACTTAACAATGAAAACACTTGTTAAGATTTTTTGCAAACTCCACCTATAATGGTGACTTAACAATGAAAACACCTGTTAAGATTTTTCATAAACTCCACCTATAATGATGACTTAAAAATGAAAACACTTGTTAAGATTTTTCCACTTCACTCATTGTTTCTTCTACCTGTTCTCAGGTTGCATGTGAATCTTTTCTGGCGGGAGAGAAATATCCACTAGTTCTTTTTCCCATTGCCTCGCCCCATCGGTAACCTGCTATTTCAGAAGATTCTAGTGACAATGACCAAGGTTCCACGATGGGTGTTATCACTGACAACGAATCTAGTTGTGAGCTTCCTCTGCCCGACTTAGCTCCTCACGAATTTTGCCTCACGGTCCTTCAGTGTTCTCCTTAAATGTCTTCCAGTTATTATTTGGTGATTGAGTAGCTTGCAAGCCACCATCCTTAGACTTTTACTATGGATTCCCTGTGTTGCAACATCTCCGTGATGAGCTATAGGCTTCAGGGCATGGAAACCATTGTTGATGATATCGTCAGTACACCTACGACGAACGTTACTAGACCTCTTCTTAACCAATTCATGGGCTATCTGAGGGAGTTAGGCCGAGATGGCTTCTATTTTGACTGGATGATTGCGTACTTAAAAACTTTGAAGAGCCAATGACTGGATAGTCAGAGGGAACTGCTGCAGAAATATCGGGAGAATCAACGAACTGAGGAAGCTAAGTTGGCTGAGCTAGCGCCTCTGCTTAAAGATTCTAACAAGGAGGTGGAGAACTTCAAAGCGGCTTTGCGTCTGGTGAAGCTGATATGAGAGAAACTTCTTATCGAGTGTACACAAGCACAAATAAGATTGGAGGTTTCTATTAATGCCCAACAGTCTTGCCTAGCAGCTTCCTCGGGCATGCCCGAAGATTTTTTCTCTACGTCTGATCTGTGGTTCTTCTTAGGCCAATGAACTTTTGTATACATTTTTCTTTTACTTCGTATGTAATTCTTGGGCAGTAGCTCCCAATTTTGTAATACCCCAAAGTTTGTGAATAAATGAAAAAGATATATGCTTTCTCATGCCATTTTCTTTGTGCTGTCACAGTTTACGTATACTATGGAGTTCTATAATTCTTCCATCTCTACTCGAGTTTCAATAATAGTTATAAAAAATAACTTGTATATTCATAACAACAGCTAGATACAAAAATAGTCTAAACTTAATTGCTTACACATGATAGGCTTGCAACCATTTATTAATAATCTTGAATGGCTTGTCTTCTTCCATCTTAGAAACTAAGCAATAACCTGAATTTTGAGATTCTTTTACAATGAAAAGTCCCTCCCAATTCACTGCAAACTTAGGTAGAGGAAGCCCCCTTATGTGCTTCACTGCTGCCTTCAAAATGAGGTCTCCTTCCACGAACTTCTTTGGTCTCACCAAGTTATCATATGCCCTAGAGAGCTGCTTCGTATGCATTTAAAAGTGATGCATTTCATTATCTATGTGTTCATCCAACGCTTCCAACTGCACATGCCTATTCTGAGGGAGAATGCTATTTTGCAAGGCATATCGAGAAGAGGGAACTTCCAACTCTATCGGACGAATCGCCTCAGCCCCATAAATAAGGGAGAACGAAGTATACCCTATGGGCTTTCTTTTGATTGTTCGATAGGCCCATAATATAGATGGTATATTATCATCCCACGATCCTAGGAAATTCTCCATCGTTTTGCCCAAAATATTGACCAAGGTTTTGTTAGTCGCTTCATCTTGACCATTTCCCTTTGGGTATGGCACCATTGAAGTATGATGAACAATGGAGTACTTGTCTATGAGCATTATTACTTCTGAATTGACGAAGGGGGTTTTGTTATCTAAGAGAATAACATTTGGAATCCCAAAATGGAAAATTATGTATTCTCTGATGAAGTTGCTCACCACCCCTTCCGTTGCTCTTCTTAGTGGCATCGCTTCAGCCCACTTTGTAAAGAACTCCGTTTCTACTAGTATCCATATCTTGCCCCTAGAAGAAGGATGTATTACCCCTACAAGGTCAAACACCCAAGTGTGAAAAGAATAAGACGTTGCTAGGGAATGTAGGTCCACCGATGGGGCATGGATCATATTTCCATGAAGTTGGCAAGCCTTGCATTTTCAAACGAACTCAGTAGAGTCCTTCTCCATTATTGGCTAATAATACCCCAACACCATCAACTGGTCATATAATTTGGCCCCTCCCATGTGAGTTGGATCATGCACTTATTTGAGGACCTCTACTACTTCTTCCTTCATGATACAACACAATGGCCTATTGAAGTAACCCCCTCATTAAAGCTACTCCTCCTGAACATAGAACCTCGGGGCTCTTCATTTTAGTCCCATCGCATCAATTTTCTCTGTTGGGACAACTCCATCTTTAATGAAGTCAATATAGGGCTTCCTCCTGTCAGGTTGAGCTTCAATAAAATAATATTCAACCGCCTCAAAGAATAACTGACACTTATCACACTTTTGTTGGACCTCTGCTGCGTCTTGCTTTAATTTAGGCCAGAAATATCCCTCTCTTTGGATTCTCCTGTAAAGAGGTATCTCAGTTGTTTCACAATGCTCTTTGTGTGTTTTCTTCAACCTCTGCTCTGCTTCTTCTGGGCCGATGCATCTTGACAACCATCCTCCCGCATTTTTGAAATAAATATTTCCCTGATTTGTAAAGTATTGGGCTAATTCCCTCAGCTCCATGCTCCTTCCCCCGATTCTAGTTGTTTCTAATATCTCCCCTCGAGTCAAAATAGTCCTCCATCGGCAGAATTGACTGTACCACCGAGGGAGTAGTCCTTCATTATATCACAACTGTATTTGTATCGTACCTTATGACAATCTTCTGAGCAGTGGTGGCATAGGCGTCTGGATGGCAGTTTATCATTCGAGGATGTCTCTTAATTTTGATTTGATGGAACTAATTGAGAATCCTCTGAATGATTATTCGGTATAGTGTCAGGCTCAGGTGTTTCAATGCATATTCTCCATTCAATTGTTGAATTACCAAGTTTGAATCACCCTTGATGCAAAGTGAATGAAATCTCCTTCGAAGGGCCTCCAGCTACCCCATTACTAACGCTTCATACTCTAATTTATTATTGGAATAAGGGAAATCTAACTTGTAGGAAAGACAAATCTCCTTCATTCCTTTTGAAATAATAACCCCTTCTCCTACTTTCTTTTCTGCCAAAGATCCATTAAACTGCATCATCCATTCTTCATCACTTGCATCTAAGTAATTGGCCTGCAAGTCGTCTCCTGAAATGCTTTCATTAGGTGTCTCAAACGTCCCAGATGGGAAGATTATCAATAGGTCAGCGTACGCCTGGCTCTTGATCGCGCGAGAAACCACGCACTTCAAGTCATATTCATAGAGGATGAGGAAGCACCTATCTACCCTACCAATCAATATAATTTTTTCCAGTAAATACTTAATAGGATCATATCTGGTTGCAATATGAATTGTAAAAGATAACATATAATGTCTAAATTTTTGCGCTACAAAGACTAAGGCTAGCAGTGCCTCTCCAAGCTACTATACCTGACCTCTGGCCTATGTATGATTCTACTGAGATAGTATACTGGTCGTTCTTTCTCGTCAATCTCATGTGCCAGTAGAGATCCAACAGACCTCGTGGTGGATGTGAGGTATAGATGCAATGGTATTCTCGCCCGTGGGGGAACCATGATCTGTGGTGAAAAGGACATCTTCTTCAGTCCAGCGAGAGACTCCTGGTGAACCTCCTCCCATTTGAATTTTGTATTCTTTCGCAAAAGTTGTATCAATGGGTGTGTTATCTCGGCCAATCCTAACACGAATCTCCTAAGGTAGGAAACTTTGCCGAGGAAACTCTTCAGCTCCCTCGCCGTTCTTTGACTTAGCATCTCCAAGATCGCTCGCTGTTTGTCATGGTCCATCTGCACCCCTTGTCGATCAACCACAAAACCTAGGAACTTTCCACTTGTTACTCCGAAGATGCATTTCAGTGGCTTCATTTTCAGCTTATACTTCTTGCATCGGGCAAACACTTTCCTCAAATTGCTCAGATGGGACTCCTCGTTCCTCGATTTGATGATCAAATTATCCACATAGAATTCCACAAATTTATGAAATAAGTCATGGAAAATAGCTATCATTGTTCTTTGGTAAGTAGCCCCAGCATTCTTGAGTTAAATTTGTACATAAAGTTTCCCAATGGGGTTCTAAATGTCGTTTTCTTTTCATCTGTGGGGTCCATCTTGATCTGGTTGTACCCTACATACCCATCCATATATATATACATCTCATGAC
Source organism: Sambucus nigra (assembly GCA_949130495.1). Taxonomy (NCBI): domain Eukaryota; kingdom Viridiplantae; phylum Streptophyta; class Magnoliopsida; order Dipsacales; family Adoxaceae; genus Sambucus; species Sambucus nigra. The sequence continues at coordinate 203,845,714 of OX422216.1, forward strand.
CCACTGTTGCATCTATCAAACTATCGATGGAAGGTAGAGGGAACTCATCCTTAGGGAAGGCCCCATTCAAATCTCTAAAATCCACAAAGATCCTTATTTGATTTTTATCTTTCTTTCCCACTGGGACAATGCTAGATAGCGAGAGTGGATGATGTATCGGTTTGATGAACTCTGCTGTTAATAAACGTTGGACCTCTTCTTTGATCTTCAAGTCCAGCTTAGGCTTGTATGTTCTCGTTGCTTGCTTCACCGGGATGGCTGAAGGCATCACGTTCAACTTGTGGTAGCTAACTTCCTCATCCAGCCCTTCCATATCTGTGTACTTCCACACAAAAATGTCTATGAACTACCGAATCAACTCAACCAAGACCTCTCGTTTCTCCTTACTGAGATCCTTCGAGATAAAAATGAGCCTTGGATCCTCCCCTTCTTTGTTCAGGTTCAACTACTCTAACTCTTGTGCCTATGGCTTGGGTTGATCTGCCATGTAGTCTGGTTCTTCGGTGACATCTTCCACGAGCTCCTGTATGTTGGAGTTGTATATCACCATACATTGCCCCCATTGATCCACCAAAATAACTTATATATTGGGTCAACCTCATTATCATCTTCTTCGATCGCCCATTCACACCATTATAAATGATACACCACTTTTCTTTCTTTGGTAATCACCTTTTATACTGTCTGCTGGTAGTCACTATTGCCTTCCTCTTCTTCTCTCTAGAAGCCCCAGCCACTCTTCCTCCTGAAAATTTGCTCAACAAACTTTGTTATTTGACCTCATACTCCATTGGATCCACTATAGGTCTCATCCTATCTTTGATTTGCTTCAAGATGTTTTGGGGTCGAGGGATCACCTGGTAGGGTTCTTCTACCATCACTCCTTTACTGCTTGTAACTTCGTTATTATGATCATTCAAGGTCCCCATCCTTTCTTTGATCGAGAAAACCGAGGCTCCCTCCATTCTTCTCGTTAGGACTCTGACGTCCTCCTCCAATTCTATATAAAAGTCTGCGTCTACCAGGTGAGCTTCTTCGACAGCGAAGGGCCTCTTCGTCGTTCTATTGGTCACCTTCGTCCCCTTAATATTCGCCTTGGCGCATTGGTGATATGTTGAAGGAACTAACCCTTGGTTGTGCATCCACACCCTTCTTATCAGTAAATGGTAGGAAGTTGCACTCTCTATTATGTGGAATTTGATGTGGGAACTCTGATTTCCCATCACAATCCCAATGTTCACATACCCAATGGACTTGGAGGACTGGTTGCCATAACCAGAAATCACCAAAGGCATGAGGACCAATCTCTCCTCAGGAATATTAGCTGTATGGAAAGAGTTGATTGGCATGATATTAATGGGATCACCCCCATCCATAAGAGCCCTTTCAAATCTAACCCCGTTGATGCTAGCAGTCACATATAATGACTTATTAAGAGGGAATCTCACGGCCCTATCTGCATCGCTAAAAGTTATCTCTGACACAAACCTCTTTACCAACCTGGCCATGGGTCCCTTCCATCTCAGCGAAGGGACTAGATTATTCCTCTAAATATCAAGGATTGCCTGGGTTATCTCTAATCTACTCTCCCTTGGTATCCCTACCTGGTCGAAGAACCAGGCAAACTTTGGGGATTTTGAAATTGAACAGTGTTCTATGGATTGGTCTGCTTCCTCACCGTCAATGCTATATATGTCCTGCACATCTTTATCACCCGTTTCATCGAAATCTAACACTATGTTAGCCATTCCCCTAGTATAATATTCCAAAGCTTCTTCAAACTTCTCCTGCTTCGTCGTTAGCTCCATTTCTTCTTTCTTTGCCTCCTCATCGTAGGCCACCACGAGATTGGCCCCATGCACTGGTAGTGGATTGTTGTTAACATTATGCAGAGATATTTGCAACGTTCCTGCCTTTACATATTTGTCGATGATTCTTTTTAGCGTGAAATAGCTCTCCGTTGGATGTTGGATATGTCGATGAATCTGGCAATATTTGGCATCCGCCCTAGTTGTAACGTTTGGTTCCCCAATGGGGATGACCTTTGGTTCGTACATTGTTCCTCCTTGAACCATTGTATTATAATAGCTGACAGCCTCTTCTACTGTAGAAGGAAACGGTGGTGGGTCTTCCTTGTCTCTTATAAACTTCCGCTTGTTGTCCTTCTTCGCTAGCTTTATCTCATCTTCTCCTTCGGTATATCCTACTCGTGGGGACTGAGACCTCCATCCCACAGGTTGTATCGGCTGCCTGAACATCATGGGTACCACCACTGGGCTTAGTCATACAACTAATGAGATATTCCTTACTGATTTTAGGAATGCCGCAAAAGTCCCCTCGCGCGTCTCATTATAAAAATGGCAAATGTACTCAGGAAGAAGTCCATCCGCATATTTCTGTAGTAGCTTGAACTCTTTGGCCTCCTCCCTCACATCGAGGGACGTTTCCCTGAACCTTCGAACGTAAGCCACTACTTCTTCCCCGGGTCGTTGCTTCTCTCTCCCCAGTTGGGTCAAGGTAAACTCGTCTTCCGCCAGAAAAAACTTTTGGATGAACAAAGCGTGCTTATCCTCCCATGTGGAAACACTCTTGGGGGCTAGGTTAGAATACCAGGTATATGCTTTATCGGTTAAGGATTTAGAAAATTTCCTCAACCTGAGTTTCTTATTATTGTAATGCACCCCCAAGTTTTTAACGAAGCGTTTAATGTGGTCTTTAGGGTTCCCACCCTTTCCTGTAAATTTTTCAAAGATAGGAGGAATATAATCTTTTGGGTAGGGCTCATCGTTGTATTCCTGGGGGTAAGGCGTCCGGAATTCTTCATAGACCGAAGCTACCTCGCCCGTAAATTGTGATGAATCTTGCATGAATTTCAGCATCTCTTTCCTCATCTCCTCCATAGCTGATGCCGTTGAAGGAGCGACCAGAGGGACCATAGGTGAAGTTACCATTGTAGCTAGAAGAATCATCACAGTTGGAGCCGTTGATAATACTAGAGTTCCCACTGCTGAATTTACAATAGAGGGTATACTTTCTGGGACCGTTCTTGTTAGAACTACACTTGGTGGGGCAATTGGGGCTGCCCCTGATGTCACAAAAGAGTTGGCCTCAAATCCCCCCAACACCGTTGAAGCTATGGGAGTTTGTAAAAACTCATAAAATTTATTCATGACGAGCGTCACTTGGGTTGGTCCTAACCTAATGCTCGTAGAAGCTTGTGTCACCCCTAAGACACCTGTTGCCATTTGAACTAGAGGTACCTCTAGTCGAGGGGCTCCGTCCCTTGAAGCCTCCAGCTCTCTCGCCGCCTGTTCTTTATTGTGTTGAATGTCATCAAAGCTAAGCCTTCGATTGACGTTATCCTGCGCCATACTCCTTGCTTAGAATAATGCCTCCCCAGCAGAGTCGCCAAATGTAAGAGGGTAGTTCAGATTAGATGGAGGCGTAACCCCTTTTTGAGTATAGTAATAATAAGTTAACCAATCATGCCATCACTTAACTACAAGACACAGTAACACAGCTTAGTGAATATAGACTCAGTTTAAACTCACAAATATCTCGTATATAACTGAGAAGGTAATAATGAAGTTAGAAGCAACTTTACTTAGAGGGAGAGAGAAAATGAGCACCCTAGATACACCTTGGCAGACAGCCAAACACCATCACCACCCTCAATGATCTTTGTCAAGTATTAAATCTTCGTAATAAATGACAATGGTGGGTGAGTAAACTCTCTGGTTCGTAATAAATCTCTCTCTGAAGTATATTCTCTCTAGTAATGACTTCTGAACTCTCAAAAAAGAACATCATCTCCCCAGAGGTGGTTGGGGTCCTTAAATAGCCCCACACACCACTCCCGAGGCAACTCAGTCATTAATACATTGTGGCCATCCCCTCCGATCCTCGCGGTGAGAGAGACGAAGAAGAGAGGGGGTGTCCTCTTCGTCTCGAGAGGATCTTGGTCCTGCACATCCCTCTCGAGATCGCTTCGGCCGACGTGGATGATGAGGTGAAGAATGTAGAGAGATGGAGTCGCCAGTCTATTTAACTCAAAACAGACAAAGGAAAAAGGATCCATGCCAAAGGACAACATCCAAAGACATACTGATACATACGAAACCAAAAATAATTCGAAAAGGGTTCGGAGGCTAAGTTACGAAATAGGAAGGTGTTAGGCACCCATTCAGCCCTTACGGTCTCTCATAGGTTATTGCTATTTTCCTTTATTTCTCCGTGATATGTGTGCATGTGTATATGTAGTGAAGATAAGAATCGTTGACATGCATCATGGAAGAGATAAAGCGAGTCATCCGTAGGAATGTTCCTAAAAGTATTATTAGAAAATAGGATTTACGCGATTATCCTAGCGTTGATCATTATAATGGAATGATAATACGCCACTAAGAACAAATATATGTATATATAAACATATATAATCTAAGAGAGTTAAGTTTAAAGAATATAGGAAAAATAAAAAAGAACTAGGAAAAGGACTCGAGTCTCGGGTTTTACCACGAGACGCCTACGTAACCTATAGAGGCATCAAAGTCCACGTAGTTCGTATGTAAAATGAGGGGTGGGATTTATCCCATAAATCCAATTGGGGACTTATCTTATATGGGTGTGTGTGTGTGTGTAAAAAAGTGTTTTAGTCGTGAGAAAAGTGTAGGAAAAGTGTGAGAATTCCCGTTTGGAATTTATGCGCAAACCCTCTTTTTCTTATTTTTTTGGGTTTTATTTATATGAAAATAAGAGATGTGCAATAATACTAAATAAAAAGTATATTAGGATATGTGAGATGAGAGAATAAAAGTGCTAAGTAATAAAACAAATTAATGCGAATTTAGGGGAATTTAAACAGAGAGTTGAGAAAGTTGGACCTTCTTGAAGATCTTGAGGTTGATCTTGGATGTTGGAGAGCATCCCTTGCACTTGGGTGATGATGGAGGGTACTTTATTAACCATGTTTGATGAAAAGGATGATGAAAAGTGAAGGTTGGAAAGGGATTTGGATGTGGAAATCACGCTAACTTTGAGAGGGGTTTTCCGAGCTTGTTGAGAGTGATAGGTTTTCATATCTTCTCCTACTTTAAATGAGGTTAGGCCCTACTTTTTATAGTACTAGCGCATTGAAAATCGACATAGACCTAGTCCTGCCAATCTGCAGGTGGGTTTAGGCACACTGCCGATAGGCAGGGTTTGGAACCTGCCGTTTGGCAGTCTCTTTAGGTTCCTTCTGAAAATAGGTCATAGAGCGTGAACTATTGATTCGAATTGTGCATGGGGAGAACCGTTGGAAAGTTACTTCAGATACCTTCGAAAGTCTTTAAGACTGCTCCCGGTCTGGGAGTCAACTTTGGGTCAAATATGGCTCGAAAACGTTCTTTGGTCCTTTGGACGGGGAATTATCGGACGCAAATGGATCGTTTGTCCGCATAGTAAGTTAGAATCATGCACAGGGAAGACTGTTGGAAATGTTAGGAGATGTACTTCGACATTCCAAAGAGTTTGACTCGATTTGGGAGTTGACTTTGGTCAACCGGGGCCTAAAAGCGTTCGGTGACCTTTTGGAGTAAAACGGATCATTCGTCCGTACCGTAAGTCAGAATCATACACGAGGAGGACTGTTGGAAAGGGGTTTTAGTGCCCTTTGAAGATACATTAAATCTCAGTTCAATTGAAGAGTTGAATTTAGTCAAATTGAGTCTGGGAGCATCCGGTGACCTCCTGATAGAGTTTCGGGGGATAACAGATCGTTTGTCCGTACCGTAAGTCAAAATTGCGCATGGGATGGACTATTAGAAAAGGGATTTAGTGTCCTTTGATGATTCATTCAGTCTCATTCGAGCTGAAGAGTTTGACTTTTGGTCAAATAGAGCCTGAGAGTGCCTGATGGCCTTTAGGTCAGTACTCGGGGATGACTTGGGTTTGTAATGATGAAGGGAGGTGCTAGGTACCTAAGAAGAGGTTAGAGGGTATTAGAATGGGGTGTCTACAGAGCCCCTCGACGGGTGAGTTTGGAAGAAATGATAGCCGTCGAATAGACACCACATGATGCCTTTGAAAGAGGATGAACAGAGGGTCGAGGTCGATTCTGAGGACCTAAGGATGAGGATGATCGATTCTTCGGGTCAAAGCCAATTCTGAGGGATTAATGAGGGTGATCGATTCTGTGGGCCGAAGCCAATTCTGAGGGATTAATGAGGGTGATCGATTCTGTGGGCCGAAGCCAATTCTGAGGGCTTAAGATGAGGGTGACCAATTCTGAGGGCTTAAAGATGAGGTTGACCGATTCTGCGAGTCAAAGCCAATTCTGAGGGCTTAAGTTGAGATGACCGATTCTGATGGTCGAAGCCAATTCTAAGGGCTTAAATTGAGGTTGACCGATTTTGCGGGTGGAAGCCAATTCTGAGGGCTTCAAGATAAGGGTGACCGATTTTGCGGGTCGAAGCCAATTCTGTGGGCTTAAGATGAGATGACCAATTCTGCGGGTCGAAGCTAATTTTTCGGGCTTAAGTTGAGATGACCAATTTTGCGGGTCGAAGCCAATTTTGCGTGTTTAAGTTGAGATGACCAATTCTGCGGGTCAAAGCCAATTATGAGGGCTTGAAAATGAGGGTGACCGATTCTACGGGTTGAAGCCAATTCTGAGGGCTTACAATAAGGGTGACCAATTATGAGGGTCAAAGCCAATTCTGCGGGCTTAAGATTGAAATGACCAATTCTGCTATATTCCCGTTCGCTAAGGGAAAGCGATTTGGGTAGTAGATGTGATGAGTAGAAAACCCTTCGATGAACTCAGTCAAGAGGATGTATGGAAAGCTAAATGGAAGGAACTCAGTCAGCAGGATGCGGTGGCGAGAGCGTTCATGTCGGTAATGACCATTACTCCCACCATTGTGGCAAGGATTGTAGAAGCCCAAGGGAAGGATGAGGGTTGCCAAGACCACATTCGCTGATTACTGTCCGAGGGAGCGGAGTCCTACTCAATTAGTTTTGAGGGTATATTACGCTTCCATGGAAGGCTCATTGTTCCTGAGGAGGGAGATTTGAGACGGGCGGTGATGGCCGAATCTCACGGGTCTAAATTACGGTACATCCTGGCGGGGACAAGATGTATCAAGACATGCGCCGTCAGTATTAGTGGTCAGGCATGAAGCGGGATATCTCTAAGTTCATGTCCCGATGCACGACTTGTCAATTGGTCAAGATTGATCATCAGCGACCGACAGGTTTGTTGCAACCGTTAGAGATTCCGGTGTGGAAATGGGAAAGCATATCGATGGCTTTTATTACGGGCTTGCCAAGATCACAGAGAGGGTATGATTCTATTTGGGTGATTGTCGACCGCTTGACTAAGTCAGCACACTTCTTACCCATGCGAACTGATTTTGACACTGCTCGCTTTTCCCGATTATTCTTTGAGGAGGTGGTTAGACTCCATGGGGTGCCTTTAAATATAGTTTCCGACCGAGATAAGATCTTTGTCTCCCATTTTTGGCAAAGTTTCTAAGAGGCATTGGGGACCGAATTGAAGTTAAGCACTTCTTACCATCCTCAAACAGATGGCCAAACTGAAAGAGTAAACCAAATGTTGGAGGATATGCTTTGTATGTGTATGCTCGACTTTAAAGGTGGTTGGGAACAATATCTTCCATTGGTTGAGTTTGGTTATAACAACTCTTACCAATTTACTATTGGGATGGCACCTTATGAAGCTTTGTATGGAAGACCTTGTAGATTACCGGCTTGTTGGTTGGAATTGGGCGATAATAAATTCCTTGGACCTGAAATGATCCAAGATACTTCTTTAAAAAAATTGAACTCATTCGGAATCGCATTCGGATAACTCAAGACCGCCAAAAGAGCTATGCCGATGCGGGTAGAAGACACGTGGAGTTGGAAATTGGGGACCAAGTTTTGGTTCGAGTGTCACCGATGAAAGGCATCAAGCGTTTCGGGAAAAGGGGAAGCTTGCGCCATGTTTTGTTGAACCTTTTCCAGTTGTTGCGAAGGTGGATGTGTGATATGATGGATGTAAAATGGATGGATATGCGATAAGATTGAGAAGAGTGTATAGCACTTGAAGAACAAATGTCTTTATTACATAAAACTAACTACAAACTCTCTTTCTTTTCTTTTATCTCTTTTTATGATTTTTTTTTATTATTAATATTTTTTTCTCTCTTTTTTCAATTTTTTTTAATTTTTGCTATTTTTTCAAACCAACACCGAAGACATTTTACATTTGAAATCAACACTCTTTTTCTCAAAAAATGACGGATGATATATAAATGGAGTGGGGAATGTATGATGTGGGGAATATGGAAAATCATGGGAATGTAATAGATGAGTGAATGGAAATGTGATATGGAAAAGTGGTAGGTGTATGGATGAAAATCTAGTATTCGGGACAAATTTCAAGACACGCGTTTCTTACAACTTGAAAAAGATGTTGTTCTCAGTGATGAAGCTAAAAATTTAGTGAAGAATAAAGAGATCATACAATGATTTAAAGTGAGGACCCAAATGAAGTTGAATCAACTCGTGACTCGGAGATTGCGTAAAACACTCTAAAAGGTGAAAGGCACAAATCTCACAAGCTAAAGTCTCCACTAGTGATCCTTAAGGTTCTCTTTAGAATTGTAATACTCTTTAACTTTAGATCGTAGTGATGTGACAAGTGCATAAATTTTGTTGAGTCTAGAAACTCATGGTGCAATACGCCTTGGGACGTATTATATAAGCTATTTAGAAAAAATAATATATTCTAGCTTGATTCCTAGACTTTGAAAGATGGATGATTGAAAATTCACATCAATGATTGAGATGAAAGAAACTGCGCGAAATTTCAAAAATCAGGTTCAAAACTCAAAAGAGGCATGATTTTGATAAAATTCCCCGCCCTAAACAAAAAGGAACATCATCCTCGATGTTAAGTAAAATGATTATTAAAATTGAGAGCATAAGGTAGGAGAGAGATTACAAGAATCAACCGCTAATGAAGTGAACAGATGTAGCCAAGAATAAACCTGAATAAGAAGTCAGAGAAAAAAATGTGTACAAGTTCATAACATGGTAAAGCATTGGGTGATGTGAAACAACACCCCCAAACAAGATGAGACTAGTACAAGAAACAACGGGCTGCCTCCCGATAGCGCTAAGTTTAATGTCTTCAGCCAGATCGAAGGGATCTCACCCTAAGGATAGGATCTATGAAAGCGTAGGGCGCCAGAAAAATTGGGGTGATGAGAATCACCCCCAAATAAGACTGAAGCGTCAGTCTTGTTGGAAGCAGGCTACAGTGGTCAATGCACTTGTATGGAAAAGTGCATCACACCATGCAAAGCATCGGTGGACCAAGGGTGGATGGGTATCAGGGTAAAAGTGAGAAAGGCATGGGTGAGAAAGCATCGATCACGAGCCTTATTGAGCCGAAAGGTGAGGGCAACAAGGGCCCTATAAGCATGTTGCTCAAGTTGTATGGGCTTGTGAGGCAGAATGTTTTGCCCATAAAGAGGGCCTTTCGGTGGAAATGATAGGCTCGTAAGTAAGTGTTGCTAACACTTTTGGAGAAGTGGTGTTCATGAGACCCCATTGGTGGACATCCACCTGGGGAAGACTCGTGGAGCTAAGGCTGGGGAGGCTGGTAGAATGTCCTCCTTGCTGAAGAGATTAAGGGAACTACGCGTTCTGATCTTGTCGATTGAAGATAACCGGCAAGGATGGGACGCCTAGTTGGGACATTGATGGAAGTAGTTTGGTTCAGATAAGACTAGAATGACGTGTCTTAGAACCATTGGTAGAGGCCAATGAGGTTGTCTAGTATGTTGGTGGGACTTTCCAACTTAGGTGTGAGTGGTTCATGCCTTAAGATAAGATGGAGTAGTATGGTGTTAGTCCTAGATTCGGGTGTGTATATCGAGCTTGTGATAGTATCGGTACATTTTTATATATAGTAAGTATATCTATATGGCTTCTATGATAGGGAAGTTCTTTATTTTCCTTTTCACTCGTTATGGGGCGATTGGTGATATGTGTGGTACGTGCTACTTGTATTATATGTATTATACGAGTAAAGATACTCTTGGTTGGGTTGGTGTGATAGCAAGCGAATAAATTGCGGGGCTATCCTATCCCTAGTTCTAGAAGAAGGACTAGTTGTTCTATAATATCTCCCCTGGTTACAGGTCGAGACTTTGTAGAGGTGGTTTACGGTATATAGATAGTTTTCATTATTTATTTTGTTTTGTTTGTTTTGTTTTATTATTTGTTTGCTTTGCTTGTGTATGATGTGCCTTATCTCCACGACCGTCTAGTTAAGGGGATTGTGTGGAGGGGTTCCTTGTTTGGATTTCGCTTTGCGAGACGCTCCACGCATGAACCTTAACGACATTGGGAGTGGAGAGACGTTCATTTTCTTTTCTTTTCTGTTCTTTCTTTTCTTTTTCTGTTGGTTAAGTGTTGGGTTGGAAAGTTTAGCCAAGAATCACGTATATGAGTGATTAAGGGCTAAGTTGATGTGCGGTATATGAGCACTATGATGGTTTTCCTCTGATCGATGTGGGGAAGACTAAAATTACGAAAGTCCGATAGAGACTTATGGTTGTGCCTTAATGAGAAGGCCATTTATAACGAGGTATATGTGTATTTTGGGATAAAGTATTTATGGCATTTTACTGAAAGTAAATGCCTCAGATGATTGTTATGGTAGGACGTAGAAGTAAATATGTATTAGTAGAGTTTCGAGTTAGGATTTCGTCGATCCCGATCATGTGTCTTCGACCGTTACTTCTCGACGACCGACAATGCGAGGTAGTAGTGTAACGGGAGGGTTCCTTGTTTGGATTTCGCTTCGGCGAGACGTCCCACGCATGAAACCGAGCTAATGTCGGAAGTTGGGAAAGGTCTTGGACACTAGGGATATATTTAGTATTATATTTATATGACTAGACTAGGATAGATAGATTGACTTTAGGATTCTTAGGACGCTAGGCCCTTAGGGCATGTGACATTATTTTAGGAGGGTGGTTGGGAGTTGACCATAATAGGTTTGTGGGTTAACTCTAAGTAGGATTTGGTCCCTAGAACGAGAAGTAAAGGATCTCGAGAGGTTCGGGATGTTAGGCCAAAGGAGATGAGGCATTTCTTAGATAGATTGTGACGTCGGTAACCTATCATTCGAAGAGTCGAAGTATGAGTTGACTTTTTCTCCTGCACTCGTGTTGTTATGATCGAGAATAGATTTAACGTACGAGTCTTTTTCCAGGAACAGGAAGTGTTAATGCGGGAGCATGGACCCATTGTTCATGTGTCTCACACTTTTACGAAGTGTCGTCCCCCGCTTGACGAAGAGTTCGTAGCGGTAGTATTTTCCTTGGAGAATAGAGGCACTACTTCCTGGGCGGGAGTTTGGGTCTTTTCATGAACAACAATTTGGAGTTCGTAAAGGACTATCAATTGGGTATTCCCTTTCGCTAAGGCAATGTGGATGGGAGTAGTATAGGCGCCGAGTACAAAACCGTCATAGAGTTTAGTCGTGGCATGGAATGCCAAGTGGAGCGAGCTTAACCGAGGGGGGCGCTATTGTAAGAGCATTTATGTCTATGATTGACCCTTTCACCTACTAGTATGTGGAGAGTAGTGTGGAACGAGGACGGGTATATCTGTGAACATCTTTATCGAGTTGTCGATAATGCAAAGGTCATGATCCTAGTTGAGAAAACTGTGGATCATTGGACCAATCGCTGCTTACTCAATGGAAACAGGTGGACTAAGTGCAGATGAGTACGCCCAGCTCTTCGTAGCAGAGTTATAGAATTGTATGGATATGGGGTATTTCCTACCACCCTTAAGTGGATGTGTGGGTTTGATTTAAAGCAAGGATTTGAGTAGCGGTTTTTATGGATCTAATTTCCAGACAATAGTTTGGATCGTTTCCTACGAGTTTGATGCCGTGTGTGGCTTAGTGTAGTCGGCTGAAAAGTTGCCTGTTAGTTGGAATGGAACCAGTGGACATTATATTTCTTGGATTTGGAGTGGCCCGGGAGCATTTTCTAAATGATTGGGATCATTGAGCCGAATTCTTTTGAGGACTACACCAACGCGAATAGAAGTAAGTAGTGTCGGGGTGAGCGATTATAAGTTAGAGTAGTTATCCCCTAGTAAGGGTGTAACGTGTTTCGGAAAGTAAGGTAATTTGTGCCGAGATTGTGTAGGTATCTCCTCCCATAGTAGAAGGGTGGGATCGATAGTTCCTGAGGAACGAATTGGTGCTATGTTATAACATGATGATGTGGACTGAGATCGAATAGTGATGACCTTAGTGTGTGTCCTATGGGGACGCTGCATTGCAGAGGGGTTTTCTAGTATGATAGCACGGTTTTTGGTATAGTATACCTTTTTATGGTTATGGGTTACGCTTGAATTTTGAGGGCAAAATTCCCCTTTAAGGGGGGAGTATGTAACAACCCAGGTTTTTTAGCGACTATTTTATACTATTTTGCCCGATGGGCTAATTTTATAAAATAGGAAAAGTTATGAGAAGGTAAATAGCATTATATTGTGATATTTTGCGTCGTTATATGAAAAACGACGGTTATGACCTATATATAAAATTGGGTAAAATTAATGAATTAAAATGAAATTGGAACATAAAAATAGTTCACACTTTCCCCGAATGCCAAAATAGGGGGTGCGATTGTTTTTAAAATAGTCGAGATAGTCGAAATAAGTGCCACGTTGTATTTTTGGGTTTCGGGCACTTTTTATACGTTATGGCTCTATTATGTGGTTATGAGTCATTTTAATGGTGTATTGGCAATTAAAAGTGGGGATTTATGTTTTAGAACCCTTATAAGTTCCCCCACCCCTTTTTCTTTCTTCATTTGTGAGAAAAACCAAAGGAGAGAGAGAGAGAGAGAAGAGAGAGTTGGGAGAAAATGAGAGAAAGAGAGAAAATGGAAGATTTGGGCCGGTTTTCGTCGCTACCGGAGGTGATCCGAGACTACGAACCTCGAGGCAAGTTTCTTACTTGCTAGATATTGATTCAATGTGATAAATTTGCATGTATAGTTAATTTTGGAGGTTTAAACCATAAATGGGTTTTTAGTTGATTTTGGTGTTTAATCCTTAAATCTTGTAGATTGTGTGGTTTAAGGTTATTATATGGGTTTCTTTTGGTGTATAATTGTTGGGGTAATGTTGTTGGTGGAGGGGAATGAAGAAAGTATATGATTATGGGTTTTAGGGTTCGGTTTTGGCTTTGAAGAAGAAGGGTTTTTCGTGGATTTGATAGGCGCGGTCGACCGCGGTCCCAGGACCGATCGACCGGTCATGCCAAAACTAGCTTACTGCTTTTGTTGGTAGACCAAACCTGAAAGGGCGGTCGACTGCGGTCCTTTGACCGGTCGATCGGTCCCCTGTTTTCACCTTTAATTTTCCTTAGTTTTCTTTAGCCTCTTTATTTTAAGATAGGAACTTAGGAACCTTCCTTTGGGAAGTAATAGGGAGTCCTAGAGGGTTGTATTGGGTAGACTAATGTCCTAGGCTAAGAGTGGATATTTGGGCTTACCCGAGGGCTAGCTTGTATAGGTTAATGTCCGATGGATATAGGAGGTTAACCTAAAGATAAATTGGAAGTTAAAATATTAATGTTGAGCTTTTGGGAGACACTCCATTATGGAGACTCACTTTGAGGGTTTATGAAATAATATGAACTCTTTGAGGCCATTTTGAGGTTAGTGGCACTTTGGGTCTTAGGTCATTAATGAACATGACTTAAGGAATAAAGAATGAATATTATAAATATGGTACTAAATGAATAAGTACAAATGGATGATTTTTGGAAATGTAAAATATGAATTATTCAAAATGGAAAAAGTAATGTTTTTCATAAATGTTAATTTATGGATACACACCTCTCTAAATCGCTATCATAAGGGAAGTTGCGCGCGTTGTGGTGATGCCCCCTGACAAATTAACGCAGGGTGGATATAGTCCCTAGGCCATGTGAGCGCTTGTGATTGTATATTTTTCTGCGATGGGTAGGAGATTCCGGGTGTGGTCTTGACTATCCCGCAGGCACATGGCCGCTTCCCGACATTTCGATAGGATCCCAGGTTATCTTGATGATAGGCCCTGGAAGATGATAGCCATTTAGGGGCGCGCACAGTGGGGAAACCCGGACGGGCGGTCTTAGATTGCGTTATATAATATGATATATAACTATGTTCAATAATGTGGGACATTATTGGTTATTAAAGCATTTTATGATAATAAAATGGCTTTAATTTACATTTCCCGGATGGAAGAAGGGAAATGGGATGTTAAATACATTTTTCGGATGGAAGAAGGAAAATGGATGATATGATATGAAAGGATAAATCATTTTTATGATAATAAAACTTGCTTTAAATTATGTATTTTCCTGGATGGAAGAAAGGAAATAAAACTTGGTAAAGAAAGTTTTGAAATGAGATTAATTTGTAACCATTTGATAAAATGAATTTACCATATATGTATATTCCTAAAGAAAGAAATTAGGAATTGTGCCATTAGATGATGGATGGGTTTTATTATATATTTTCTTTGTGTAGCTGTAGATGTGACATCCCACACATATGCACACACATATACATTTATTGATTATTTCGTGTTAAGGATCTAATGGATCTCGACAATCAACCTTGCCTAAGTAGTAGTGTATCGGGGGGGTTCCTTGTTTGGATTTCGCTTTGCGAGACACCCCACACACGAATAGGGCATAGTGTTGAAAATGGGGAGAAGTTATCCCTTAGTACTTAGGGTTAACTAGAACATCTCACGATATTGCGCTAGGTTGCTGCTAGATTGAGAGGTGAGAAATATTACTGTTATCTGCGAGAGAATTACGCACTTAACTGTCATGCATTTTTAGTCACATGGTAATCATATCAAACCGGGCCCTGACCCGTATCTATATTTCTTTGTTTCTGCATATATTCCTTGTTGTACAGGTGCTCTACCGCATGGACACCCGTATTTACATTTCCATTCCAGTTTCCACGGAGCTACAACATATTACGGATGTTGTAGGTTACTTGTATTAGACGCTTCTTTCTATTGTACTCTAGTTATATTCAGTATATTTATTCGGGCGTGTTTTGCCCAAGGAATTGCACTCATTCATTATATTGTAAATATTGAATTTTAATACTCGATGTACTATTTGTATTGGTTTGTTCATCGACAGCTTATTCGGTGATATTTATTATATTGTCATTCTTCATTCATCGATTTTTTGATATCCACCGTTTTTACAAATGGGATTGTTTAAGTGTTTTTCTTTTCTTTACAAAATTTCAAATTTGACAGTCCGTTTTCTAAAATGATTGGTGGTTATCTCATACTATTATTTTAGTCGACAGTGATGCTGAGAATGGACCATCTATGATTCCTGTGATTATTAGAGTATTGGGTTGGCCACCTATTATTTTAGTAGGCGGGTTGTCACATTACGTATGTACCCTCCAGTTGGGTTGGAATTTTATGTCATTACTCCCACCTATTTGTCTATTTTGTGGTTCTAGTCTTTCCCTTTGAATTCTGTGTTGATTTACCTTTTTTCCCTTTTGGTTGTGGTATTTACGATTAAACGAGGGTTCATTTTCTCCCCTCTATAAATAGAGGGCCTTAGGTTCGAGAAATTGGGATTTTATACTAAAGATCAGCCAAAACTCTGTCGAAAATTCCTTTCTCATTCTCTTTCTAAAAATTCCATACTTTTGAGAGTGATTTATGTTTGAACTTATCTATGCACACCATTTTTGTATTTCCTTTACATTTTGTGAGGTTGAGATTTTTACTTATGAGAATATGGCTTGAAGGAATTAATTTATTGTTGTTTTCTTATTTGGGGTTCCTACTTTTGAAATTTTATGCTTGACCTTTTTGGTGTTGAAGTGACATTTTGTCACTTGCTGAGTCGTTCACCATTGTACCTCTTACGGAGTTTTTTTTTTTGCACTTATGTTGGTGATTCGTCAATAGGTATACGTTCTGATCCCTACTCTTATATATATATATATATATATATATATATATATATATATATATATATATATATATATATATATATATATATATATATTGTCATGGTTAAGTATAGAGTTTCATGTTTCAAAACTACACTATGTTGGTTCAAAACATACTAGTCTCATTCTTCTAAATCTGTACTAGGTTTAAATTTATACTAATTTGTAGAGTTTTTGGTTGTTCAGGTTTGCATGCCTTGAATCTGAACTGAACTAAACTTTCATATAAACTAGCTCGACTCATTTTGTTTGTTTCACACAAAACGTTTGTGTTTTCAAGTTCTAAACTATTTTCGGTCTATTTGTTGTATAGAACTAGTTTTGAGGAAGTTTGGGACCTAAATATTAATTTCTGTTCCAACTCATTTCGTTTAACAAAAAAATTATTTAAAAGCCCTATTTAGGATAACTAGACTGTTTAACTCAAATCTACTAATTATATGTTGATTACATCTGCAAAACTTGGTTGCATGTTAATGAATCTGATTATTTGAACATTTGTTCTTTTTAATCTATTTAAAAATTTTAAATTTAAAATTGGATTTTGGTTCTTTAATTTTAGTTGATGTGTAAAGATCTATAATAATATTTCGTCTACTGTTCTTATCTTGTGTTTTACATGAAACTGAAATACTTTTTGGCGTATTCACTTCTGTTGATTTTATCTACTAAAGAAGGACTTTTAATGTCTAAGGACTTAGTAGTTAAAACTTTGCTATTTTTTAAAACCAAAACATTATATTATTCTTTTGGTGTGTTCATCTTCACCAATACTCTGGTTTTGATTGTGGGGCTCTCAGTTTGTTTCCTAATATGTCACTACCTTGGTTTGTTTATTAAAATTCAGTAGTTGTGGGGTTGTGTAGAGTTAGACTTGAAGTACTATTTGTATTGGTTAACCTGTTTCATCTATACATTGTAATCTATAGTTTGTACTTAAGCATTAGTTATAGTTGACTTGGTTATGTGTTGTCTTGGAACTAAGGAGCCCGGGGGTTTTCAGTTAGCTAGTTTTCTCGTGATCAAATATTGTGTTTACGCCTCTTCTCCTCATCTCATTCTAATTAAATTTTTATTAACTATAAAGAACAACACTCTAACCAATAAACGTTTTGTCTGTGTATTTCAACTATTGAAATTTAAAAAGATTTTGACCAAAGAGTTAAAAGATTTTTTTATTAATCTGAATACGTTAGTATATTAGATTATTTCAACTCATACCTAGTTTATTGGTTACAATGTGAAACTCTCGCAAACTTTCGGGTCACCTTAACTCCCAAATTTTTGTGCTATTTTGACCATTTTTAATACGAGACCTTGTACACGAGTCTGGAAATAACTCCAACCTTGTATTGCATCATGTACCCTATCTTTTCCCTAGACCTCGATCTTGTCTAGAATTTTTAATGCATCCTAGGAAAAATATAATTTAAGTGGAACGTAATAACAATAACCATGCTAAGGATTTTCCTTATTACCATCTTTTAAAAAATATCGAAAATATTTTTCCCCCATTTTAAAAAGAAAAACAAATTACCAAAAATATTCCTCTTTCCCTCAAAATAAACCCCAAAATCATTTTTTTTCCCCAGGTGCCATCCCGTACCACGATTTTTGTCATGGATCCCTATTGGATCCAATATTTCATCAAACAAACCTGAAGCTCCACTACTTTTACAGAGTTTGAGATATCCCTCCGAAGGTTATTAATGGAAATCATTGACCAGACTGCAAATGCCTAACCAGATCTGATGACCAACCTTATCCAGCTCAGTGCTAAGAATGACAACCTCCAGGAAGAATTCTATAAAATGAAATGACATCAGGTTAAGATTCTCGAGGCTCACGAGCCCGAATTCCCCTTTCATCATGCCATGAATCCACCTACTCTTGAACCAGTATGGGTTCCAAAAGAGTATCTACATGCCCCGCGTGCCCCACTTACCAATAGGCCGCCACCAGGCTAGCTACTGTAACAACCCGCCTAATGGGATACCGGGCGATCACTCCTATATCATATTAAAACAGGAGTCACATATGGATCATTCTTAGCATCACTGTCGAAAATCCATTGAATTACTAATATCCTATTAGGCGAGCGTTAAAAACTTTTACTTAACTACTCTTTTTAACGAT
Source organism: Sambucus nigra (assembly GCA_949130495.1). Lineage (NCBI taxonomy): Eukaryota > Viridiplantae > Streptophyta > Magnoliopsida > Dipsacales > Adoxaceae > Sambucus > Sambucus nigra. The sequence goes on from OX422216.1 coordinate 203,863,923, forward strand.
TAAAATAAAACATCCACAAGTTAATGTGTAAATGAAACTGAAATAAATTAAAATAATCGAACACTCGGTTAAAATTATACAACCATATCGAATAACGTGCAAAGAATAAATAAAATTAGTTGGACCATTGGCCCGAATGTTTGTACAATACCTCCTATCTAGATTTCAAGGATGGAAGTGGCTATCAAAAACCTGCACGCATCCACAGCTGCTGCAGCTGACGTCTGACTCGAAGGAAGTGTCATCCAGGCGTCCCTGTGTCTGGACACCTATATATATATATAATATACAAAAAGAGAGAAAAAGTAGATAAACGGGTCAGAGCCCGAGTTTTGAAAATATTTTGCAAGTGCATAAATGCTTTATTTTTAGAAAAATAGTTTTTATCTCATATTTGAATTGGTATAGCACTCCCATGAGATACCCCTTACCTCTCCTCTAGTAGTGTAAACCTAACGCATCCTAACAACACATCCTAGTCAAGCTACCTCTCATAACTAGTCTAATCACCCAGCTACTATCTACCCTAGATAGTCCAAGTGCTAAGGTCTAAACTTCCCTCCATTCTCGACACTGCGCTAAGTTCGTGCGTGGGGTGTCTCGCAAAGCGAAATCCAAACAAGGAACCCCCCCCCCCCGATACACTACTACTTGGAAGGGTTAATGGTAGAGATCCATTAGGCTCGTAGCACGCACAAATGTATAAATACATATATATATATATATATATATACATCTACAATATACGTCCGGATAATATCTCCCGGACTGAGGTTTACCAATTAAATTATATCTTTATAATACACATCTGGATCTACCTCCCGGACTGAGGATTCATATACAAAGTATTTATGAATACTTATCATTTTCATTTCAAAACCTTCCATTTCCCTTCTCATATCCAGGAAATGCATTTAAAAGCCAACTCATTAGCATGAATTGCTTTACCATATCATATACCTTTTTAAAAGCCAATTTTATTAACATAAAAATGCTTTTCCGTTTTATATCATCCCATTTCCCTTTTTATACTCAGGAAATATACCCAAAGCCATTTTCATTATCATGAAAATGCTTTGATCAAATCGTATGCTTCCACATCCCTTCTTCCATCTGGGAGTGTTACCGAAGCCAAACCTTTATCCCATTTCCCGTTTTTTATACTCAGGAAATGTAAATTAAAGCCAATCCATTATCATGAATTGCTTTAATAAATCTAAGACCGCCCCTCCGGGTTTCACCACTGTACGCGCCCTTAAATGGCTATCATCTTCCAGGGCCTATCAAACAAGACAACCTGGGAACCTAACAACGTCGGGAAGCGGCCATATGCCTGCAGGAAAGTCAGGACCACACCCAGAATCCCCTAACCAACGCAGAAACAAATATATAATCGCTCATATGGCCTAAAGGACTATATCCACCCTGCTCAATAGCCAGGGGGCTTCACCATAACGCGCGCAACTTCCCTTATGATAGCGATTTAGGGAGGTGTGTAATCCATATTTTATCAATTATGAAAAACATTTCTCTTTCCATTTTGAAAATATTCATTTTTAATTTTCAAAATCATTTCCATCATATCATATATATATACCTTAATCACATAGTATATACATATACCATATATTCCTCCTAGAATATATAAACGGCCATAATGACCTATAGCATCTAGCGATGACCAATATTCCCAAAGATTACCTCAAGGAACCATAATCATGCATTCTTATAAGCATGATACTAAACCCAAAGTATTTTGTTACTTTAATATACAATACTTAACTTAATCCCCTCTAGGGATTTACTTGGATAACTCCAATTATACCATTTTTCACTAAGCGAATATATATCTATATTCCCCAAATTATCCTAATTATCTCCTAGGATACACTCAACAATATTCGATATAATTATGCTTTCTATATGCATAATTATATAGGCCTATATGCCTACTAGAAATATCCTCGGGATTTATCTCACCCAATCAACCTTAAATTTAGTGGGTCATGAATTTCATTTCCATGAACCCAAAGGCTACATCTTGTCCATAATCATTTAAAGGTCCCCACTATAGATTAGGAACCCTAAGCCATTAAATTCTACAATTATACTATTTTCCTCGAAAATAAAGTTTAAGGGTTATACATTTAAACCCTCACTTAATCCTCCTATATCCCTTTAATTAGAGGACCATATAGTCCTAAAAGGTCCCTTAGGTTATCACCTAATTAACCTCGAAGCAATAAGAATTAGAATTTATCCCATCCAATTCACCCTAGAGAAATTGTCCATTTTCAGAAGGGGTCGATCGATCGACCCTTGGCCATCGATCGATCGATGGCTCGATCGATCGAGCCCCCATGATCAATCGATCGATCATGTCGGGCAGCTTCTTCTCCGAGAAGCTGTTTCGGCCATGGAAGCTTCCCCCAAGCTTCCATATTCTCACCCAATGGCCTACCACAACTACCAACAACAAATACACTTATAATATGGGTTCTAAACATCCTAGAACCCGGAATCACCAATTAATTTAGATTAATTTCTAAGTTTCTCCAATTTTCACATTTTAGGGATTTATTGGTTTTATCTCCCGAAAACCCATTTTTATCCACGAAAACCCAACCCAAAATCATCAGGGTTTATTACACCAACAATGATATGAGATATTTATGCTTAAAAATAAATAAAGCAAGTAAACACTTGCCTCGTGGATAAAATCCGATGTCCTCGAGCTGAATCCCGCGGAGGCTGGCCGGAATCTCCCCCTTTTTCCTCTTTTCTTCCTCCTCTCTCTCCCCTCTCTTCTCTCTTCTTTTCTCTTATCTTTTCTCCCCCTCTCCCTCCTTTTATAAGGAGAAAAGGGTTAAATCCCTTAATACCCCCAAAACGACTCGTTTACTCAATTACGAGCCTATTTAACTCTGAAATTCCCCGAAACTCAATTTCGACAATCGGACACTCTTTTTCGAATATCTCGGACATTCAGAGGCTCGTGGCGCAGTCAAAATTCCCATCCGAGGTACTTGACCGCAAATCACTATTCTAACCCATAAAAGTAAATGCGGGTTTTCAAATCAAAATCTTGCCTCTTTTATCGCTATACTCAACGGCGACATATAATTAAAATATTTCGACCTATATAGTCCCAAAAATAATCACGACATCCATCAAAAATCATTCAATCCTCGAAAATCACAAAAATTTCTATTTCGAGAAATTCTCCAAATTGCCAATTTATATCCAATTACGGAATTTAACGGTCCCCAAAAGGGCGGGTTGTTACAGCTACCAATACCTAATATTACCCAACCAGGGGCTAATCCACCAGTGATGATTGATCCCAAGGAGGAAGAACTAAACAAAGTCAAGGAAGACCTTAAGTTGTTGTCTAAGAGATCTGACCAGGTCAAGATCTGCGGGAACCGTAAGGACTGAACTCACATATCCCCTATCCCAAGGCTCGATTATCGAAGAAACTCAATATAGAAAACTCTAAGAAGTTCAGAGGCAGCGGGCCTATGACTATGCACCTATGTAGTTATCATCATGCGATGAATCTACTTGGGTCTTCAAAGGAGATAATGGCCCATGTGTTCCAGCAAACCCTCAAGGAAGGTGATTTAAAGTGGTTCTTGTACGTCAAATAGTCTAGAATTTACAGTCGGGAATGTTTAGCCACAGAGTTCATGACATAATATAAGTACAATGAAGAGTGGGAAGTCACCCATCGGTACTTAGAACTACTCAAATAAAACCCATGGGAATTAGTTCATAGCTTCATCGAAAAGTGGAGAGAGAAATAAGATACCAACAAACCGATCATAAGAGCGCATTTAGAGGCTTGTGTAGAATTTGAAGAAGGGTTTGTAAGTTATAATTCATAATCTGAAACGAAAAGGTTGAGTAGGAAGTTCACGCCTCGAGAGTATGACAAGCTAGACAACACCTTAGGCTTAACTATCAATAACATATCCCAACCCTCCACTACATGGACACCTGCAAGTCATCTTAACGCCACTAGAAATGAGTATACTGAACTTCATGCTCCTCTTTCAAAAGTGTATCAAGTCCTGCTTGGCCAAAACCTCATCAAACCTTTGAGACCCCAACCGTTACCTGATCATATTCCAAAAAACTTTAAACATGACACCCATTGTGACTTATACCAAATCACTGGGCATACCACTGATCAATGCTTCCATATTAAGAATGTTATCCATAGTCTCATAGACAGAGGTATCATTTCCCCACTAGCCAATTCTAACACCAATACCACTCAAAATCCTCTCCCAGTTCACAAAACTAGAGTGAATGCCCTCCTTTCAGAAGGAGATTCATAATTTGACCCCTCAACCATAATTAAGCCCATTGAAACACCCAATCTACCTACCATCTTACCCAAACTCCTCAAAATATATCCTTCCTTTCTCCTCCATTATGCAAAACCGACTGATCAACCTATATCACTCCATACTACAACATGTATTGCCATTCGTACCCATTTAAAAATAGGAGGCATGAAACTGCCTACAGCTGTAGATCAACTTTAGAAGTTCAGGTTAAAATTTCCTTTAGAGATAACCATTGACTATGAGAAGATTAGTGACCTATTTATGAAAGCCTAGTGGTTGGATTGAAGCATCTGATGAATGGTTGTGCTTGAAGAGGAGTTCAGCATAGCTGACATTGTGCAAATCAAGTCAGATTTGTTCCTCCAAAAGTAAGAAATAGGCACTGTCTTCGAGTTGCTCATGATCCTGAAACTCTAACGGCGCTTGGTCCCTTCTTTCCATCACCTCCCTACTAAATAGGAAGATCAGTATGAGGAAGTCATAAAGGTTGTTGAGTGTATCGATTATTTATGAAAATATGACATTGTTATTATCAGATGGGGGGATAAATTTGATAGTTCAGATGATGAATTAAACTGTAGAAAAGCCAACTCAGTCGTTTCTTTGTGTGATATGATTTTTTTATGAAATTTCTAGGGGTAAAAAAGGTATCCATAGAACCCAAAGTAGACAAAGATACAAGGTTCTTGTTGTTACCTTCCTCAGTTAACCATATGACCCAATCCGAACGACATTACAAAGATCCAGTTCCTTCGTCAGGCAGAACAAATAAGAGAAAAGGAATCGCTGAGGAACTCCCAATGCTAGAGATGATAGTTGAAGAAAGAAGGGTCCTTTGAGAACATATGTGCTCGCGTTCAAATGATAAACTTATATATTAAACACCTTTTAACCCAAACAAACCCTAAACATGCAACAGTATGTGATTGAATAAGATAATGAACTAAGCAAGAACATTCAAACACATGCTTGTGAGGAAAAATCCCCCAAAGAGGCAAAACCATTTATTTTCATTATAATATTATAACTATACAATTTTGGATTACAATGAAAATACAAGTGACTAAGAATTACCCTCAGGTGTCGGATTCTGTAGTCGACGGCTGGAAATGTCCCTTTCCAGGAGGGCTGAAATGAAGAAGAAGAACGGTCTTCTCCACAAGGGTATGAACAGCAAAACTGCGTTCCTGGGTTACAAAATGATTCACAAGTGTTTGGAAATTTGTGTGAATCAAAAACCTAGAGTCTTGGGCTCAATAGGTGAAGACTTAAAGTTTTTGTGCTCTGAAAATCATGTATGGAAGTCTTCCAAAACAACTCCCCCGAAGTTGGTATTTATAGGAAAACAGATGAAGAGATCCACTTTCTTAAAACCTAAAAATTATATCCAGCGTACAGGTACCCCGAACCGGTTCTGGTACCCTACGAACTAGTTCGCCCCCCCGAACCGGTTCGGGCTGGGTTCGGGGAAACTCGCTGGGAACAGGGGCTAAACACTTAGAAAAATTCCCAGTATTTTCAATGTAAATATCTCCATTTTCAACGGGCCATAACTTGTTCACCGTAGCTCGGATTGAGGTACCGTTTCTTCCAGTATCTTTTTTGCGGCAAGCTCTTCAACTTTCCAGTTGACCAGTCCTCCGGACGGTGGCCATAAAATTACCAATTTTCCCTTGAACATCCCTATCAAGCCTTGTTGCACTGTTTTGACTTCTCTTGCGTACCACTTGTATTACGAGCCTAAAAACATGGAACGTGAAGTCGTTGAGGCAGATGAGGGACACATTAATGGAGATAATGCATGCTTGATTCCCGAAATTCAGATTGAGGTCGTCATATGAGATTGTGTAGGGACGTGTCAAATGTAACGGCGTATGACATACAAAACTATAAGATAACGGACATGAGAATTATGTCCTAACAAATCTCCCTCTATGTCTATGCCGGTACATACATAAAAAATCCGAATTATCAAATATGAAATTGCCTATACAAATCTACCCTTCCATGAACCCAAAACTGAAAAGGTACAATTGAATAAGACTTCATCATTTGTTCTTCAACTCTTCAGGAATCTTCAACGCTTTTCTCATCAGGGTGTGTAACTGATCATCAATGTAATACCTACACACATGAGACAAAGCAAATACCAAGTGACGTATCGAGTTTGAAATGAGATAAAAATATATAGCAATTTATGAGAAAACTCAAAAGATCAAAAACTCCCCCATAATAAGATAATTCATTCTCCCCCTTTTTATGATGTCCCCAAATAGACAAATGAGAGAAATAATTTAAACAAGCAATGACGGGGTGTCACAAGGAAATACACAACTATTTTTTGAATTTTTCAATATTTTTTTAAAACAAAATCACACCATGAATAAACACAGGACAACCAAGTCGATGATGACGGAAATGAATGGGTGTGATCAAATTCGATAGGAAAATCAATGCATACAAACATGACATATGTGCACGGTGAATATCGGATACTCCTAACGAATGAACTCAAAGTCTTCCTTTGGTGTAAAAAATGGAAATATAAGACATTGACTCAATCAAATCAACAAATCAAAGCTAAAAATGATTTCTACACCAATAACGTCCAAAACTATTTCATGCTTTTTCAAGACTTTCAAGGAAGTGCAAACCCGTTTATATTCTCCAACCAAACTCCCTCAGATTTTTATTTTTAATAGAGGCTTTCTAAATTCTCAAACTTTGGAGAATTGATGGTGAAACCTAAGTGGCCCATATTTGGCATGAATTGCTTTTTATTGCCTTTAAAAAAAAATTTCGGGCTCTTTTAACCTCTTTGAACCCCGGATAATAAAATTCCTCCATTTTTAGGTCCTTTTAAACGGCGGCTTTTGCGCAAAGAAGTGATAATTATCTTTCGCAGCCCCTCCCCGTTCTTAAACAAACACTCAGTCTCACAAAAATGGTTTTTACATGCATTCCAATCTTGTCAAGTTTTATCGCATATTGTAAGTTGTATAGACAGAATTGAGATGGAAACACTCAAGCCAACATGTGATAGACAAGTACAATAATCAAATACAGTCGTGCATGTGTGCAATAAAGGAGATAGGAGTCAAACATGTAGGAAAATATCACTAATTACATCTCAAGGACTCCAATCAATGCAAAGCACAGGGATGAAATGATGTAGCATCTCAAATCTCAATCAAACAGTCACATGGATAAATGGAATGAATTTGTGACTTGGCTATCTTAAAAGTTCGTCCATAAAAAGGTGCAAAAATACAAAAATATTTTTGGATTTTTCTCAAAATTTTTATATACAAAAACAAAAATCTTTTTGGATTTTTCAAAAGAATAAATAAATAACTGTACAACAGAAAAATGATACATATAAAACAAACTAGCAATAGGAAGCATATAATATGAACATGAAAAAGCATCCTATTCTAGACATGGACCAACCCCTCAGTCAAATGTGCAAATCCCCAAAGACTTCCGAAGACTCTCAAATCTAAGGGCATCTAAAGGTTTCGTGAAAATATCGGCTAACTGACGGTCGGCAGGAACAAAACTCAAGGATACGACTTTCTCCTCAACTAGCTGTCGTATAAAGTGCTCACGTATCCTAATGTGCTTTATGCACGAATGCTGGACTGGATTGCGGGATATGTGTATCGCGCTCGTGTTATCATAGGAAATGGTCATGGTGTCCTGTGAAATCCCATAATCCTCTAGCATTTGGTTCATCCACAAGAGTTGCGTGTAACAACTCCCGGCGGCTATGTACTCAGCCTCCGCAGTGGACAAAGAGATGGAATTTTGCTTCTTGCTCAGCCAGGAGACAAGAGCAGAACCAAAATAGAAACACCCACCAGAAGTGCTCCTACAACCATCTACATCCCTGGCCCAATCGGCATCTGAATAGCAGACAAACGGTCATCAGTATCAAAGGAATACCAAATATCGTATAAGAGAGTCCCACTCACGTATTTAATAATATGTTTTAGAGAAATTAAATGAGACTCTTTCGGGGATGCCTGATATCGCGCACAGACTCCAACACTAAAGGCTATGTCGGGACGACTGGCAGTCAAGTAGAGAAGACTACCTATCATACTCCGATACAAGGTTTGCTCTACGTCCTTGCCTGAAGTGTCCTTACGAAGCTTGGTCGTGGTACTCATAGGTGTACGTGCATGCTTAGCGGAGTCTAAACCAAATTTATTCACTAGGTCTCTAGCATACTTGGATTGGGAGATGAACATCCCATCCTCTAGCTGACGAACCTGGAGACCAAGGAAGTAAGTAAGCTCACCAACCATGCTCATCTCAAACTCACTTTTCATCTCCTCTTCAAAGTGATGAGCATGTTGAGAGCACGTGGATCCAAAGACTATGTCGTCCACATAGACTTGGGCAACCAAAATTGCACTATCATCTATCCTGAAGAACAACGTCATATCAACTCCCCCTCTCTTGAAGCCATGGGCTAAGAGATAAGAAGTAAGCCTCTCGTACCAAGCACGGGGTGCTTGCTTCAAACCATACAAGGCTTTCCTCAGATAGTAGACGTGCTCCGGGTGCTGAGGGTCTTCAAACCATTTTGGTTGTTCCACGTAAATCTCCTCCTGTAGAATGCAATTTAGAAAAGCACTCTTGACATCCATCTGATATAACCTGAAGCGCAGATGACATGCGATGGCGAGTAGTAGGCGGACGAACTCAAGCCTCGCAACAGGAGCAAATGTCTCCCCAAAGTCTACACCCTCTATCTGTGTGTAGCCTTGAGCGACCAACCTAGCTTTGTTTCGGATTATGGTACCATTTTCATCCATTTTATTCTTAAAAATCCACCGGGTACCTATCACATTAGTCTCACTAGGTCGGGGGACAAGTTCCCGGACATTGTTCTTTTTAAACTGAAGCAACTCATCATGCATAGAAGATATCCAGTGTTCATCCTTGAGTGCTTCTTTATGGTTCTTTGGCTCGACTTTGGATGTGTAGTAAAGATGGCTAACAACGTTCTCTAGCTGAGCACAAGTCTTGACCCCTAGAGTGGGACCGCCAACAATGGCATACGAGTCATGACTCTTGCGAACCCAAGCAGGTGTGTCCCTTACCACAAGAGTAGGGTCCACAGAGTGTGAGAGAGGAACAGGTAAATCACTGTCAGAACAATCCTCATCCTCACACTGAAGGTTAGGATCAATAACCGTCGAAGGTCCGTCATCTTGCACCGTGACGTTTATTGATTCCATAACCTTAGAGCTCTTCAGGTTAAAAACCCGGTACGCTCTGCTAGTCGATGAATATCCTAAAAATATTCCCTCGTCGCTCCGGGAGTCAAACTTTCCTAATTGCTCTTTATCCCATAGTATGTAGCATTTACTCCCAAAAACACGGAAATATGCCAGGTTGGGCTTCTTTCCAGTCCACAACTCATAAGGAGTCTGAAGTGTGTGTGGACGCAAATAAACCCTATTCACCGTGTGGCATGCAGTAGACACTGCCTCTGCCCAAAATCTCCTAGAAATCTTACGACCTAGAAGCATAGATCTAGCCATTTCCTGGATCGTTCTATTCTTTCTCTCAACAATCCCATTTTGCTGAGGAGTCTTCACAGCAGAAAACTCATGTTTGATCCCAAGGCTATCACAATACAAATCCACCTTTGCTTCCTTAAATTCAGTGCCGTTGTCACTACGTATTCTGTTAATAGTGACTCCATGTTGATTTTGTAGGACACGGCACTTGGTCGTTAAAAACTCTACAGCATCGGATTTCTCTCTCAGACAACCTACAATGGAGTACCTGGAGAAATCATCTACCATCACGAGGATGTACCTCTTACCACCTAGACTCTCAATACGAGTGGGACCCATAAGATCCATGTGAATCAACTCAAGAACACGAGAGGTGGTAATGGAATGCAACTTCCTATGAGGACTACGAATTTGTTTTCCCAACTGACAGGGTCCACAAACGGTCGAAGTTGACTTTCCAAGAGATGGTAAGCCACGTACTAGGTCCTTTTTAGCTAAGCGATTGAGATCTCTAACGTTCACGTGGCCTAGACGTTGGTGCCACAGATCCATAGGAGTGATCGTGGCGCTGTTGCAGACAAGTGAGGACGTGGGCTCAGTCCCATAGCAGTTATCCTTTATCCTTACCCCTTGCACTAATAGTTTATCGGCTTGATTATAGACTTTACAAGTATCCCGGTCAAACTTTACTGCAAAGTCAGCGTCGCACAGCTGGCTAATGCTGAGAAGGTTTTCTTTCAAACCTTTGACGTAAAAAACATTTTCTAGCTTAGGAAATCCAGGTAACTTGACAGTACCTCGTCCTACAATGCTAGACTTGCTCCCATCTCCAAAGGTGACTCTGCCATCCTGATAGTCCTCAAGAGTCGTAAAAAATGAGGCATCACCTGTCATGTGTCTGGAGCACCCACCATCAAAATACCACTGTGAGGTATTATGTGCTTTTAGAGCAACATGAACAACAAAAGCCTTTTTATCTTTCTTAGGTACCCAAGTCGGGATGACCTTTTATTTGCCTTTGTTGTTGTTGGTTTTAGCTGGAATGTGAGAAGCATTCACTAACGGCAAAGATATCCGTCGGAATTCTTCCATTAAACTCTGGGACGTGGCAGCTAAGAACTCAACTTGCTCTCTCAGACTCGAAAACTCATCAGTATGACGTGGTGGAGCATTAGTACATCGTATCCGACCCATGTTATAGAAAAATTCCCTAAGGTGGCCTTTTCTTTTGCAATAAGTACAAAAAGACACAGTCAAAGGCGGACTTTGGTTTGCCTTTCTTGGTCGAACTCTCCTTCGAGGTTTTTGACGGTGGCCATAAGGAGTCGTAGTAAACTCAGGAACTGGTCCAGGTGAAATTTGGGATGTGGAGGCACCATCATAACCAATTCCTTGCCGATCACCAAAACCTAAAGCGGGGCTGAGGAGCATCTTTCCCATCTTCCCAGATCTGTCCTCGATTTGTACCTTGACTTCCCGTGCTTTCTCAAGATCATGAGTCAGCTGGGCAACAAGGGCTTCAAGTTTCTTTCGAGTCTCCACGGAGGAATGGAGCTGACTCGTAAGACTAGCCACTTGTTTAGTCAATTCCCCTCTCTCTTTCTCTAAAACACTCTCTCTCTCTCTAAACGAACTCTCTTTCTCGACACAGGCATATTCTCTCTCTCTCAGGACGGTGAAGGTGGAGGACTCTCTTTCTCTCACCTTTCTTAAATCTTCCTCTAAGCCGGTGATCTTAAGAACTAGCGCTTTGTTACGTTTTTTAGTTTTAAAAGACTCAGAATATAACTCAGCGTAGGCGCGTTGAATATCACTTTCGCTCTCACTTGAGTCATCCTCCCCCTCTTTCACATCGATCTCACTATCGAGGTGTCCCTGTGTGCCATCATCTTCATCGTCGTGAAGAGAACTAGGAGTGCTCACTTGACTGGCCATGAATGAGGTGAAGTTACACTCATGCGATGACTCATCTCCTGAATCCACCGTCTCGACCTCACTGTCGTCGCTAAGAGTAGCATTAAGGACAACTTTCCCTTTCTCCCTATTCAGACGAGTGGCACACTCAATGGCTCTATGACCCCTACCATCGCACTCAAAGCATCTCTCACTTTCTTTTTTAGGAGGATTTTTTGAGTATTTTTCATTTTTCTTTTCAAACTTATTTTTCTCAAATTTCTTTTTATCTTTAAAATTGCCATTTTTCTTAAATTTGAGAATCCTCTTGAATTTTTTTGCAAAAAGAGCCAAATCATCTAAGTCAAAATCACACTCAAAATCTGACGTGTAAGTCTCTCTCTTTCTAGATGACTCTACCCTCTTTCTAGCCGACCCTTCACTCCTTCTCTCTTGAGCATTAAGTGAAATTCCCTTATCTTTAGATTTAACAGTTTTAGGGAACATATCAATTTCATAAGTTTGCAAATCTCCTACAAGTTCTTCCAATTTTAGCGTATTTAAATTACCCATAGAATTTAGCACAGTGACTTTAGGGATAAAACGCTTAGGCAAAGAACGAAGAATCTTTTTAACAACTCTAGCATTAGGAATATGTTCACCAAGATTAAAGCTAGTATTCACAATGTCAGAAAGTCTAGCATAAAATTCATCAAAGCATTCAGATTCATGCATGGTGATGGTTTCAAATTGAGTTGTCAAATTTTGCAACTTAGATTCTTTCACAGCATTAGTTCCTTCATGGGTGAGTTGTAAAACATCCCATGCCTCTTTTGACGTGGAGCACGTCATTATGCGTTTGAACTCATCAGGTGTGACAGACCCAGAAATAGCACTTAGACCCTTAGAATTAAAAGATGACCATTTAAATTCTTCTTCAGTCCAAGAAGTGACAGGTTTTAAGTTGATCACATTATCAACAGTCACGGAGGGAGGAGTCCACTCTCTTTCAACTAAAATCCAAACCCTTTCATCTATGGCTTTTAAAGCCGACCTCATTCGGGCTTTCCAATAAGCATAATTTGTCCCGTCAAAAACAAGCATTTTATTATATAACTTCTCCATTTGAACACGCACTTTTTTAAAAATCAAATTTTTTTTTTTTAGAAAATTGATATGTTAGAAAAATTTTGCGGAAAATAGGAATACGCGATAGATTAGCGTAACCTGCTCTGATACCAATTTGAGAACGTATGTGCTCGCGTTCAAATGATAAACTTATATATTAAACAACTTTTAACCCAAACAAACCCTAAACATGCAACAGTATGTGATTGAATAAGATAATGAACTAAGCAAGAACATTCAAACACATGCTTGTGAGGAAAAATCCCCCAAAGGGGAAAAACCATTTATTTTCATTATAATATTGTAACTGTACAATTTCGGATTACAATGAAAATACAAGTGACTAAGAATTACCCTCAGGTGTCGGATTATGTAGTCGGCGGCTGGAAATGTCCCTTTCCAGGAGGGCTGCAATGAAGAAGAAGAACGGTATTCTCCACAGGGGTATGAACAGCAAAACTGCGTTCCTGGGTTGCAAAGTGATTCACAAGTGTTTGGAAATTTGTGTGAATCAAAAACCTAGAGTCTTGGGCTCAATAGGTGAAGACTTAGAGTTTTTGTGCTCTGAAAATCATGTATGGAAGTCTTCCAAAATAACTCCCCCGAAGTTGGTATTTAAGGAAAACAGATGAAGAGATCCACGTTCTTAAAACCTAAAATTCTATCCAGCGTACAGGTACCCCGAACCGGTTCTGGTACCCTGCGAACTGGTTCACCCTCCCAAACCGGTTCGGGCTGGGTTCGGGGAAACTCGCTGGGAACAGGGGCTAAACACTTAGAAAAATTCCCAGTATTTTCAATGTAAATATCTCCATTTTCAACGGGCCATAACTTGTTCACCGTAGCTCGGATTGAGGTACCGTTTCTTCCAGTATCTTTGTTGCAGCAAGCTCTTCAAATTTCCAGTTGACCAGTCCTCCGGATGGTGGCTATAAAATTACCAATTTGCCCTTGAACATCCCTATCAAGCCTTGTTGCACTGTTTTGACTTCTCTTGCATACCACTTGTATTACGAGCCTAAAAACATGGAACGTGAAGTCATTGAGGTAGATGAGGGACACATTAATGGAGATAATGCATGCTTGATTCCCAAAATTCGGATTGAGGCCGTCATATGAGATCGTGTAGGGACGTGCCAAATGTAACGGCGTATGACATACAAAACTATAAGATAACGGACATGAGAATTATGTCCTAACATCCTTGACCAGCTCAAAAAGACTTAGGACAAAATCACCCTATAGGGGCTCCTCATGCCCTCCCAGTTACACAGGAATGCCTTGATAAAGCTACTTACGGGACCTAGGGTTCGTACCACTACTACTCCTGAAGAAGCAAACATATGGCTGGATCCATAGTTACTACTAGACTATTATCCTTCTCCGAAGATGAAATTTTAAAGATCGACTTTGATCATAACTATTCCATCAAGATCTTCATTGAAGTCATGTAGAAGATATCTCCAATGGCACTTACAAATAAAGAGTCCGCCCTCAATGTCTATCAATTTATAACCCTAATTGACTAGAGATAAAAGTCATTGATCCCACTCCAACATCCTCTATTCTGCGTGCTTATGAAAACATTCGTCGAGAAGTTATGGATTCTATAAAGCATACACTAAGGGTTGTCCCTATCATCCCTCAGACTAAATTTCAAGTCATTAACATGCTCCTTGGCTGCCCATGGTTCCACAGTATATGGGGGGTATCTTTTTCTCTCCACCAAAAATTAAAGTTCTTTCCCAATGGTTAAGTCATCACAATTCTTAGGGATAATGACAATTTAGATGATACCAGCACCAATAACCCAATATTAAAGATTCAACACGACGCCAATGACATGTTTCTACCCGATTTCAAGATTGATCCACTTCCTATCCCAATTGGGGACAATTTTAAAGAACAAGCTTATCTAGAGCACGACACTCTTGGAAATGTATATGTAATTCATACGTTTAAAAACATGTACTTCATGCCTGAAATGGGGCTTGGATGACGCTAATAGAGAATTCTTGAGATAATACTCTTGAACGAAGCCTTCCCCAATGCGGCCTGGGATACTAACCATCACCGACTAAACTCAAGTCACTCTACTGGCCATATCAGAAGAGAAGCTTAAAAAATAAGAAAACAATCTCAAGAGACTGACTGAATGGGAGGTTAGTTAAGGAAGATGAGGATTTCCCCTTTTACGGATTCCTTGAACCGTGGTATGGTCCTCGTTAGAAAAAGATGAAAGTAAGGCTGAAGTTATTCTTTGGAGATAAAGTTTGTTGGCATGAAGGGAAAAAACATGAGTTAAATCCTCCAATATCCACAGCCATGGAAAGCACAAAAAATTCATGGGGAAATGACATTGATGAGTCATTCGACTAGCACACACTAGCACTAGATCTCTCCATGATCCACTTGAAAGACAAACTATTTGGTTTGTTCGATAATATTATCTCTACTGATGCACCCCTCCTGAATTGGCATGATATTCATGTCTAGCCCGCTCAAGTCAACGTGAACCCCATTGTTCATACTCTCCAAATAATACTCGAGTCTACCGATTTTTCTCCTATTCCTGATGTAATTATGAACGGGGCCTTCGTTGATGAGTTCCTCACCGATGTATTCCCTGGAAACATTTTGAATGAAATAAATGATGATTTAGAATATTTTTTTAAGCCTTAAATTAATTGTCTTGGTTTTAATCAAACTTTTAATGAAAGTGATTTAATAAATAAATTATTCTTAACTGTTCTCAATGAGGAAAAAATTAAACAACATAACCATGTTCTATTATCCATCCGCACGAGATTTGGATAATGTCCACCCTCGATGAGCATGAACGATTATAGTTTAAAGATCTTCTAAAAGAGTTCGTAGATGTCTTTTCATGGTCTCATGACGATATGCCTAGCATTGACTCCAAAATTCCACAACATGAAATCCCTACCTTTACAGAACGAAAACCTATGAAGAAAAAATTAAGAAAACTCCGAACATAGTGTGCCCTTAAAGTCAAAGACAAGGTGGTGAAATAGCTAAATATAGGCTTCATTCGCTTGGTTGAATATCCTTTATGTCTTATAAATATCGTCCCCATAATGAAATCGAGAGGGAAAGTCCACATGTGCGTCGACTATCAAGATGTGAACAAGGCATCCCTAAATGATGATTATCCTCTACCTAACATCCACATGATCATAGATAACACTGATAGTGATACCCTCAAGTCATCTTTCGATGGTTTCTGTAGTTATAACCAGATTAAGATGCATCATGGCCATTAAGAAAAGACCGTCTTCATAACTCCATGGGGAACCTTTTGCTACACTGTCATGCCGTTGGGTATCAAAAATGTTGGGGCTATTACCAAAGGGACGCTACAACCTTCCATCATGACCTTATCCATAAGGAAGTCTAAGTTTCTATTGACGACATTGTCATCAAATTCCAAACTATAGAAGATCACATTCTTTCCCTGAGAAAATTCTTCGAGTGGCTATGATTAGGGGTGGCAACGGGTCATGTCGAGTCGGGTTCGTTTTGGGTGGTTAACGAATCATGTGGTAAATGGCTCCACCCATACACGATTTGTTTACTAACCAGGTGGAAAAATTATTCGTTTTCTTTGAGGGTGATATGGTACGACCCGTTTTCACTTGTTTAACTAAACGAATCATGTTATCCCATTAGATCGGACACGACTCATTTTCACTCTTAACCCGTTTCATTCATTTTACTGATTAACCCGTTTCACTAATTTCACTCATTAACCCATTTCATTCGTTTCACTCGTTGACCCATTTCATAAATTCAAAATTAATTGTTCAAGTGTCAATTTTATTCTAAAATAATAAAAATTAATTCGATAATATCATCCAAAATGTATATAATAATGCCTAAACAAAGAGAAAATAACCACAATTACATCGCCAAATTGCCCAAAATCCAAACAGAATCATCCATAACTATTAGCAATAGAAATATTCTTCAAAATCCAAACAAACTACAAACAAATTGTTCTTCAAAATGAAAATAGCACAACTATTCAATATAAAAAAAAAAGACTATGACAAGTCTATGGAAACTTGCTACAACTTCATCTTCTCCATATCAACTCATTGCCTTCTCCATATCACAGCTCCTCCAAATCAATTTTTCCATACAAATTTAAATAAATGTAAATACAATGAAAAAAAATGTAATCTATTTAAATGAAATGTTAGTATTTTGTAATTATTAAATGTAAAAAAAATATAAAAAATAGTAATCTGTTTAAAGGAAATTAGTATTCTGTAAATGAAATGAAAAAAAAATGTAACTTGTTTAAATGAAATGTTAATATTCTGTAATTAGTAAATGTAAAAAAATGTAGAAAAAAGTAATTTGTTTAAAGGAAATTAGTATTCTGTAAATAAAAAATAAATAAAATGAAACACATGTAATCTGTTTAAATAAAAAATTAGTATTCTGTAATTAATAAATGTAAAAAAATGTTTAAAAATGTAATATGTAATATGTTTAAAATAAATGTAATATGTAATTAGTATAATATTATTCTTTAATTAGTACCCTCTTTAATTTTTCAGATATCTTAGATCTAAAAACCAGAATTAGATCTTAAAATAATTAAAGGTTTACCTGTAAAAACAAAAAGGGATTCTGGTCGTTATTAAAGGTGTCCACGGTGAGGAATCAAAAGGGGATAAAGGCACCGGTAAGGGATGAAGGCGATGGTGACTGGTTTAGATGCTTGCTCAGTTTGATGTGTGAGGATGAGTGAGAATGAGTGACTGAGAAATTAATTGGTTATTGAGAAAGTAAGGTTTTGTTTGGCTTCCTTTTTAACTAAAAATACAAAACTAACCAACCCTTTTAAAGTTTAGGCGAGTCTAATGAGTGAATACAGGTTACACGAACCATTATTAATTTGTTAAATAAACAGGGTTGGCGGGTCATAAATGGGTTTCGAGAATATATACGAACCCAATTCGTTTTCTTAACGGGCCTGGCATGTCCACCCGTTTATGACCCGAACCCATTAAGGATAAACCCAAACCCTCTAAAAGCATGTTCGTTTTGTGTCCGGTTAACGAGTTATGTCACAAATTGCAACCCCTAGCTAATATAGTACCAAATTTGACTAAAATCGCAGCAATACGTCTTCAGTGTCAACAAGGGCAAACTCTTTGGATTTATGGTTAGTGAAAAAGGGATTGAGGCAGGCCTTGCAAAACTTAAAGCAATACTCGGTATAGAACTACCCCAGATGGAGAAAGATGTGCGTGGCTTCTTGGGTAAGCTCCAATACATCAGTCGATTCATCAACTAACTTACCTCTATATGTGGTCCATTTTTAAGATTCTTAGGAAGGATTCGACTAAAGTTTAGATTGAGGCATGCCGGGCAATCAAATCAAACAGTACCTCATCCGACCTTCGGTACTCATGCCTCTGGATCAAGGTCTCCCCTTACTCCTATACTTAAGTGTCACAACCATTGCAACAGGGGCTATGTTGGCTCAATACATTAAGTAATCTCATAAGGGGAGAGCATTCTACTACGCTACTTGAAAGCTAGACAAGTATGAGGTAAACTACACCGCATTAGAGAATGCATGTGTTGCCTTAGTCTAGTCATGCAGAAGCTCCGACATTATATACTTGCATTTCCTATCAAATTGATGTCCCTAATAGATCTAATGAAAAACCTGTTAGAGAATCCCGCCTTGTCTAACTGCATGGTTCGTTGGCTGATGTTACTGGTCGAATTTGATATCACCTACACAAAAGGATATGAAAGGAAGATCCATTTCCGTTTACCTTACTTATAATCCCATGGAGGGAACTAAGCTTTAGATTTCCAAATTCCCAGATAAAGAATTCCTCTACACCGCTCACGAGGACCTTAGGTGACAAATGTACTTCTACGAATCTATAACGAAGAAAGAGTGTCGTATTGGGATACTCCTAATCGCCATCGATCATTATCACACTCCTATTGCCATCAAATTGGATTTCCCTTGCACCAACAACATGACAGAATACAAGGCATGTACCGTAGGGCTCAAGATCACCCTTAAAAAAGGAATCAATAGTAAGGATTTTTATGGAAACTCAACCCTCATTGTGGGCCAGATCCTTAGGAAATGAAAAGTTAAAGATGAGAAGATCCTATCAATTAACGTTAACCTATAAGAGCTCGCCTCTTGATTCAAATATATCACCTTCCATTACATTTCTTGATTGAGGAATAGCATAGCCGATGAACTAGCAACCTTAGTCTCTATGGTCGACATATCTGAGGGGATAACAGTGGCCCCCTTTCTAGTCAAGAAATAGGCTGCACCCACCCACTTTACCACATTCATCTCATTACAAAAGAAGAGACAGACAAGGAAGGATTATGGTACTATTAGATTTGATGTTTCCTCAAACACGATAAGTATCCCCAAGATGCTGATAAGAAATATCGTGCTACCCTTTGTAATCTAGTTGCTTTCTACATTTCTATGACAAGACACTCTTTAAAAAGAATTTCGATAGATCCCACTTGTATTGCATAGCAGGGGATGGTATCGAATAATGGATGAAGAAGATTCACAATGAGTAATGTGGAACCCACATGAATGGTCACGTGATTTTCAAGATGATCATTCGTCAGGTATATTACTGGTGCATCATGGTTCAAGACTATACTGTTGACGTCCAAAAATGCCTTAGATGCCAACATTTTGCCAATCTTCAGCACTTGCCTGCTAGGGAGTTATATAATAGAACTTTTCTCTGGACCTTCTCCACCTGGGGCATAAAAATAATAGGTAAAGTCACTCCTAAAGCTTTAAACGGGAATAAATTCATCTGGTTTGCCATAGACTACTTCACGAAATGGTCAAACCTAAGTCATACATGATATTGAATGCGAGGAAAGTAGAAAAATTCATCATAAAGAACATCATCTGCTGTTATGAATTCCCCATAATTTGGTGTCAAACAATGGGCTCCATTTCGAATATGAGGTCACCAAACTAGTTACCTATTACGGAATCCAAAGGCATAATTCCTCTCCTTACCGACCACAAACCAATGGATCTATCGAAGCCGCCTATAAAATCTTCAAGACCATTATTAGTAAGATGACAAAAAACTATAGAGACTTGTCCAATTGGATCTTATATGCCCTCTGGGTGTAACGCAACTCCATCAAAACACCCACAAGGGCTACTCCTTACTCTTTGGTATACGGTATGGAGGCGGTCCTCCCTATTCAACTTGAGTTACATTCTCTGAGGGTTATGCTCAAAAGTCTAGTCAATGAAGAGGATTGGCATCAAAACTTCTAAGACGAACTTGTTCTCTTAGATAAAAGGAGGTTGAAAGACCTATATCATATAAAAGGGTACCATCGTCATATTACACGGTCATTCAACAAGAAGGTTAAGGATTGTAGTGTCCAAGATGGATATTTTGCCCTCAAAGAAATTGTAGATACTCTTTACGATCTGAGAGGAGAATTCAAGCCAAATTGGAGTGGCCCCTACATGGTAAAGGAAGCACTGTCTGGTTGCATTGCTTTGCTCACAAACATCAATGGAGAAGAATTGGCATGTCAAGTCAACTTATATTGTCCCGAGAAATATTACCCCTAGTCCGTACTCTTATCACGCTACAACTTTTTTCACCCCCTTATATTTAAAAAAAAAACTCTTCCCTCCTCTCTACTTAGAACTACGTGGGACGTGATCCTCTAAAGAAATCACCTTTTTTTAAAAAAGGGAAACTCATTACTTTTTAAGCCCACAGAGGTACGTAGGCAACCCATAAGACACACTTGTGCAAGATCCTTTATCTTTCACAAAATGGTATTCTTTTATTCTTCTGAGAACAATGGACTCCCTCATCATTTAAATGAACAAAAGGATTATGTATGCGTTATCGATCAATATAGATAATTAAACCATAGAATTCTTCAAAGACGCAATAAAATACATTAAAATCATTATTCTTTTTATTAAAAAATAGGGGTACAACTATTACATGAAATATCAGTGATGGGTAAAAAAAATCACTCCCTTATAAGCCCCATGAAAACATCAAAACATAAGCAAACCACACCATTACAAGGTTCACAAAAACCAAAACACCTCCAAACCTTAACAACCTACATAACCTTCTCACAAGGTTCACATTACCACAATATCCCTTGTCATACTCAAGACTTACCTTCAATTGTCAAACAAATCCACTTCACTATCGTTTCCAGCCCTCGAAGGTCCCTAAGAACCCCACTCTTAGTTGTGACTCCATATTTAGTCTATGCGGTAATAAGTCTTAATCAGCTTGGACAAAACAACGGCACCTTACTCCAAAGTGTCGAACATCACAAGCCATCTATGACTAGTCTCTTCAGTAAGAATTTATATAACCACCCGCTTCCACAGCCACTTCAGACAATCACTGAATACGAACCCAACCTCCCTAACAAATAGAGACGAATAAGTAGATGGTCAGCGACACTACCACAAATTCCCCAATATAATTTTCTGCGACTCAGTCAGGTCCTCCATAGAAAAAAAGTTGGTTATACATGGAGGAACAATTTGCTCCTATCCCACTTAGTGCAGAAGATTCCATGGAAGATAGAAGGAGGTCTGGCGAATGATCACCAACTACAAATACCGATAATCACTGATTACAAGATAGGTTGTCGATTGTCCCACCTTGGCACGGTCCAACAAAAACTCCTAGCCCCACGCTTTACAAGCTAGTTCATCCAGTTTCCATCATAAAAAAAAATTAAAGAAAGACATAAAAAAGAAGTTGGTAATGCCCAACAGAGGGTAATTAGAAGGGGAGGCCAAGAATATCCTCTCACATAACCATATGAACAACGTAATAGGTCTCCTCGGCAATAAATTATCCCAACCCTCCTTTGAGGTGTCCAACCCATTCAAAGTCTCATTTAGTATTACAACAACTGGACTATAGTTATAAGATATCCAAAACACTACCGTGGCTAATTAACGGTCATTTTCCATGTCGCATATCACTACAAGTAGCCTGACAGTCAATCCCAAGGCTGCAGCACCAGGAATGTCATTATTAGTGTAATCTCGCCTACACACTAAGTTCAGTACCGTCGGGAGGATGATATTTCCTCCGTGCACTAACGGTCGGGCAGTTGAGGGAGATACATGAGATCACTCGACTAATGATACCCTAGGAGAACAAGAGATATCCAACATGGCTATTGGAACACTTGGGTTGACACCCAATATGGTAGATTATTCTTCATAAGTATGACACACTTCGTCCAGGTCGAATCGAAATACATCATTTTCAGGATACCAGAATTCCATTGCCGCTTCTAAAAGATTCCAATCTATAGGGTGATTATGCTGCAAGGAGATATAACGCAAGTTAAAATCATCATCATTAACGTTATAAAGGCACATGGCCTCTAGCCCTTCGAGATAAGCTGAGAAAGTTTAATACATAAAAAATGCCATTTTACAAGAAGAAAAAGAAGATTAAAAAGAAAGAAGTTTGAATTGTGGTGTTAAAACCCCCCATAAAATCCCCTTTTTATGCCCACAAGCACTCATAAAAGACAGTCAACTCAAGTTGTTGCCAGGCCCTCTGATCCTAAGTACTCATAAGTACAGAGGGAGTGCAATTAAAGCTAAGAAGATGATTTTGACTTGCCCTTATGTTGATAGGCAAGCCAAGTGGTATGCCAATCGAAACCCGCTATTTTTGGAAATTCTTTATTTTCCTCTGTTGTATATCATTTTGAATATAAAGATAAAATCAACTCGTTGGTAAAAATCCCTCTTCAACTATTACTTTTTTTTACTCTATCTTATTTTTGCAACAAATAAAACCTCAACAGAAAATTAAAGTGCATGTAGATTAAGCCACCAAATCAAGATAATCAAACAAAAGATTTATTTTATATATACTTGTAATAAATAATTACATTATTTCTTAATGAAAGAAGAAAGAGAAAAATAAAAGATAAATTGGGATGTAGCCTGAACCCTTAAAAACCATAACCATCCAATAAAACAGCCGCATTACGCGACCCAAAGAACACGCTTCCCCCGTCGACATGCTATAGACCCCTAACTCCCAGAACCTGAGCTCCCCTAAGATGTAGTTGGTGACACTAGGTAGTAATTGGATTACTTCCTCACATAGTCAGACCTTAGCGCCATATATTCCCGATTGTACCGCAACAAGGTCCTCTATATGCGAATAGTTTGCAAGAGAACCAAATCACCAATGTCAAGAGAATAAGTAATGAGAAGAAGAATATAAAAAAGTTAAAGTATGAAAGAAGAAAAAAAGTCATACATCTCTCCGAAGAGCCTCCTTAGGAAGACCCACGAAGACGTCTATCTCTGCATGAGTGAGATAAGGCACCGAGATCACCTCCCCACTGTGCACCCGAATATGATAATAAGGGGTGGAAATATGGTGCAAAGGAACCTCCTCTGTTCTTGCTACCCCACCTCCCCCTTACTTTGGGCCAATGTCGCTGGTACGCTAGTATCCTTCCCAAATCTTGTTGTAGGTGGAGGCATATGAATACACGATGGCATCAACCAGATGGTCAAAAAGTCTAGGTACTCATAACCTTATATTACGTCAATATAGTGTGTATAAGGTTTTCCCTCCATCGCCCCTGCCCTCGTCTCTTCGGTCAACTTTTTTACTCGCCTCATATATTCCGGGGGCACCTACAGTGGGACCTCCACCTCACCCTTCATCACCTACCTCATAAACCTTTCTCCCAGGTACCAAACATGCTTAAACTCATGATCCAACATCCTCCTTATCTAGGCATGAATGCCCATAATCCCTGTGGCGCTTAAAGACAAATGCTAAGGGTAGAAGGTCATATGTTTCCTCATCAAGAGCCAATAATCTACCAAGTACGAAAAGAGTATTAAAGCCACAGAAAAGACAGAAGCAAAAGCCTATCCTGATTGCTTACAAGGGAGTTCATTGCCGTCCACACATTCTTTAAATATGGGAACTAGTTCAGTCTCTTGTTCGACTTCCTCCGCCTATAAATCCTAGAGAAATTCCCCAGATCGCTCACCTTCAAGGATATCAGCCTGACGTCACGTCTGATAACTTCATAAAACTATGTCTGTATAAGGCAATACAGATGTCAAAAAGAATAAAAATGTAAAGATAATAAGAAAATAAGAAGATATTGAATCTAAAGGTTACCTCTAAAAGATACGCAGGTCCCGTGAAAGTCTATTGAAAACACCGACTGAAAGAATCCAAAGAAGAATATAGAACACCAATGTGAAGCTCCCCCAAGAAGGGAAGAAACTAAAAATGGATGACATCACATCTCGTCGCTACTAAAAATCCTCCTAATAAAAGAAAAATAAATAATTAGGCCTCCTGCCTCAATTGCTCCCTGTCGAACTCATCAATCTGCTTAGATAATAACGCTATAGAGCATAACATCTCATCTAAAGCACCCACCAAAGGCCTGAATTCGGTAACCTCTACCATTAAGCGAACAAAAGTAGGAAGGTGTTTCCACACTTCCTTCATTCCAATCGAACCGTGGGAACAAATGCTCGACGAAGCTATGCCAACCTGCATAAAGGCAAAGAAAACCCTTCAGCACCCCAAGAATAAGAGGAAAAATAAAAATGAAAATTGAACAAACAGCTAAAACTTACATGGACATTAGGATTCTTCACCCTTACGGAGAGGTGATATTCAGCGCCTGCATTAGAACCCTCTCATCAATAATGGCCTCAAAGTTACCATAAACATTCTTATTTCCCAAAACTAGCTGCATAGTAACACGTCATTCCAAACTTTCCCAATCATCGATTGACATCCAGTTATTATCTGAGGTTCCATCCATGAGTTATTTTGAGGAAATACACTCGAAACTAATTGCGAGAGATAGAAAACACGAGATTCACTTGAATGATAGTTTGAAAAAAAGTGGAGGGTCACCCCTTTATAAGTGACTAAGGTGTTATCGATTGACAGTCCTTCTGGAACTACCTATCAGCAGTGACCCATCACCTTCACCAAAAACCCCAAGTCCATGCCATATAGGCACTGGTTATGCCTATCGGCACTCCCTTCAAAATTTCACTACAAAAGTCCAAAAAATCTAAAAATTGGGCGAAAAATTCATAAAATAAATCCCAAAAGGTATCCACAAGGCCGAATATATCAAAGAACCAAGAAACCACATTTGAGAAGCACCGATTTACATCAATAACTCTCATTACCAGCACGATCCACGATAGGATTAGAAGCAAAATACATCATCACTTGTAAAATCCTTCTCCCCACTGGAATCCAAAATCCATGTGCACTTGTACTTGTAATACCAAAACCTGCCCAGTGGAGCTAGAATTTAAGAACACTCCCCGTGAACAACTCTTTAGGTCCATAAAATTGACTTCGATCCTTTAAATCAGTCATTTCAATTCTTTAGGTCCACAGAATAGACCTAAGTCCATAAAATTGACCTCAACCCTCTGAATCAGTTGTCTCAACTTTCTAGGTCCACATAATCAACCTCAACCCTCCGAATAGGTCATTTTAATCCTCTAGGTCATCCGAATAAACCTAAGTCAACAGAATCGACCTTAACCCTCTGCATCATTCATACCAATCCCTCAAGTCCTTAGAATTAACCTCAACTTATGAATTGATAATTTTAACTCTTTAGGTTTGTAGAATGGACATTAACCCTTTGAATTGGTCATTTCAACCCTTAAGGTCCACATAATAGACATAGGTCCACATAATCGACTTTTTCCCTTGGAATCTGTCATCGAAACTTTTTAGGTCCCCATAATTTACATAAGTCCACATAATCAGCCTCGACCATCTGAATCGATCACCTTAAATTTTTAGGTCCACAAAACCGACCTCAACCTTTAAACATCAATGAGGTGTCTATATTTTGATGACCTTTACTTATTCCAAGCTCCCCCGTCGAGGGGCTCTATAATCACCTATCCTAGTACCCCCTTATATACTCATTACATTCCCAACACTCCTTCTCCCATTATAAGACATTAGGTACTAATTAAAAGCCCTGGTTCAGATAACATCGGTGATCTCGAGACCCATTTGACCCCAATTAACCATCAAACCTAAGAAAAGATCAATGAAACCTTATAGTGCTCTGAATCCCATTTCCAACTGTCCATATCCTGCGTGAATCGACCTCACTATTCGAGCGTACTCACCTTTCTACTCCGAATCATAATCCATAATCTTTTAGGAACTTTTGAGCCCCGTTTGACCTTGGTCATCCCTCAAAGATGAGTGAAGCCCATTGAAACCTCGTAGATGTTTGAATCCCTTTTTTCCAATGGACCTTACTATGCGCGAATCGGCCTCACGGTTCATGCGTACTCACCTTTATACTCTGAACCCTAATCTATAGGACATTGGATGCTTTCATGCCCTATTTGACATCAGTAAACCCTATAACCTCAGCTAATATCATTGAAACCTCATCGAACTCTGATTCCCCTTTCTAAAGGTCCTTACAATGTGCGAATCGGACGCACGGTTCGTGCGTAGTCACCTTTTTACTTTGAACCCTAATCCATAGGCCATCGGGCCCTTCCATGCCCCGTTTGACCTAAGTCAGCCATCCAACCAAAGAGAATCTCATTAAAACATCATAAGGCTCTGATTCCCCTTTCCAACGGTCCTTACCATGCAAGAATTGGCCTCACGATTCGTGCATACTCACCCTTCTACTCCGAACCTTAATCTAAAAGCCACCAGGCACTCCCATACCCCGTTTGACTTTGGTTAATGAGAAAAACTCATTGAAACCACATAGTATTCTGAATATATTTTCCAAGTACCATACCGTACGTTGATTGGCCTCACGGTTTGCGAGTCCTCACCTTTTCACTCTGAGCACTGATGTGAATTCCACTGGGCACATTTAAGTCCTGTGTAACCTCGATTGACTCTCCAACATGAGTGAAGCTCATTTTATTATCATAAAACTTTAAATCCCATATCTATCGATCCATACCGTGCATGGATCGACCTCACAGTTCGGTTGCACTCACCTTTTTACTCTAATAACCCTCGTGTAGAGGCCATCGGTGCTTTCGTGATCCGTTTGGCTTTGATCAACTCTTGAACCCAGGAGTGGATCAATGGATACTTGTAGTTATTTGTATACCCTTTCCAACAGTCGTAGCCATGCACGTATCAAACTTATGGTTTGCATTTTATTCTCTTTTTCCTAAAAAGTCCATTCTAGACTACCTATAGGCACCCTAAACCCCCTGCCTATCAAGAGGGTGTACTTTTCTTCGCCAATAAGGTAGAGTTGTTTTGATAACTAGGCCAAGGGCCATGCCTATTATCACCCACTGAAACCCTATTTTTTTACTATTAAAAGGTACCATGACCTCATCCCAATGGGTCCCTTTTTTATGTCAAAACATTCTCCTAGAATTCATTGAGCCAAAATTCCCCTTTCCCAAACATTATGTCCATTTTCTTACATCACTCTCATCCATCTTTCATCGCTTTTTTTCTCTTAGCTCAACATCTTCCAACCACCTCAAAATCAACCTTTACCACTATAAAATCATAATTAAAGTTCTATAGAAGGTCTACTCTTATCCATTTACAACTCATTTAATTAGTGGTAGTTACTAATTTTTCTTTCCACTCTTGATATATCTTTTATTTCATTTCTTGACTTAAAAACTATTTTTTTTTATTATTTAGTACACACGAAACTTATGAAAGACAAAAATAGGGTTTTCCTATAAACCCTAAATTAGAATTTTCTCATTTTCCACTCCTTACACTTGTGCATGTTTTCAAAAAAACAAACTAAAGGAAGTTATAATTTTGGATTAATGGGTCAAACCCAAAGCTTGCGTGTTTTCAAACTACGTAGACATTGATGACTATTGGGCTAAGTAGGCATCCCGAGCTAATCTTAGGATTCAAATCTTATGTTCTTATTTAGTCACTTTATGTTTTCTTGTGTTTAATAGTATTGCGACTATGCATACTCCTACATAGTTATTGTGGCCATCCCCGATCCTCGCCGCGGGTGGGCGCGTGAAGGAAGGATCCTCGGGTCCCGCGCATCCCTCTCAGGAGCGCTTCGGCCGGCGTCGTTTGAGATGAGGTGTAAAAATGTAGAGAGATTTAGAGTCGCCAGTCTATTTTACTCAAAACAGACAAAATAAAAAGGGGAAGCCATCCCTAAGGATGGCATCCAAAGACATACTGGTGCATATGAAACCAAAATGATTCGAGAAGGGTTCAGAGGCTAAGTTACGAAATAGGAAGGTATTAGGCACCCATTCCTCCCTTTCGGTCTCTCATGGATGTTTGATATTTTCCTTTTTTATTTTCCCCGTGATATGTGTGCATGTGTATATATATAGTGGAGATAGGAATTCTCGACAGGTATCATGTAAGAGATAAAGCGAGTCATCCGTAGGAAGGTATAAAAATAATATTAGAAAATAATATTTACGCGATTACCCTTACGTTGATCGTTATAACGGAACGATAACGCATATGGAGTAATACGTCACTAAGAACAAGTATATAGAATATAAGAAGATTGGATTTAGAGAAGATAGAAAATGAGAGAGAAAGTGAGAATAGGACTCGAGTCTCGGGTTTTACCCCGAGACGCCTACGTAGCTTATAAAGGTATCAAAGTCCACGTAGTTCGCATACAAAATGAGGGGTGGGATTTATCCCATAAATCCAAATGGTGGATCTCTTATTTGTGAGTGTGTGTGTGTGTGTAGAAAAAGTGTTTTAGTTGTGAGAAAAGTGTGAGAAAAGTATGAGAATCCTGATTTGGAATTTATTAGCAAACCCTTTTTTTCTTGTTTTTTCTGTTTTATTTATATGAAGATAAGAGATGTGCAATAATACTAAATAAAAATTATATTAGGATATGTGAGATGAGATAATAAAAAGTGCTAAGTAATAAAACAAGTTATTGCGAATTTAAGAGAATTTGAAGAGAAAGTTGAGAAAGTTGGACCTTCTTAAAGACCTTGAGCTTGATATTGGATGTTGGAGAGCAGCCCTTGCACTTGGATGATGATGGAGAGTGGATAATTCACCATGTTTGATGAAAAGGATGATGAAAGGTGGAAGTTAGAAAGGGATTTGGATGTTGAAATCGCGCTGTCTTCGAGAGAGGTTTTTGGGATTCGCTCAGAGCGATTTTTATCAGATCTGGGCCCCCTTTGCCAATGAGGTGAAGGCCTCCTTTTATAGGCCCAGGTCATTTCTGATCGGCATAGACCTGGTCCTGCCTATCGGCACCTGCCGATAGGCAGGGTTTGGAACATGCCATTTGGTAGTGTGTTTCAAGCCTTTTCGGAAAATTAGCTGTCCAGGGAAAATTGTTGGTCAGAATTACGCACGGGGTAGAACATTGGAAAGTTAATTCAGAAACCTTTGAAAGTTCTTTGGACGGCTCCTGGGTTTGGGAGTTGACTTTGGATCAAATATGGCTCAGAAGCGTTTGTCGGTCTATTAGATCGGGAATCGTTCGGACGCAAACGGATCGTTCGTCCGCATAGTAAGTCCAAATCACGCACGGGGTAGACCGTTGGAAAGGTTAGGAGATTTACTTTGACATTCCAAAGAGTTTGACTCAGTTTGGGGAGTTGACTTTGGTCAACCGGTCCCTGGAAGCTTTCGGTGACCTTTTGGAGTCAAACGGATCGTTCGTCCGCATGGTAAGTCGGAATCACACACAGAGTGGACCATTGGAAAGGGGATTCAGTGCCCTTCGAAGATTCATTCAGCCTCGGTCGAGTTGAAGAGTTAACTTAGGTCAAACAAAGCTCAGGAGCACCCGGTGGCCTCTAGATCAAGTTTCGGACGCAAACAGATCGTTCGTCCGCATGGTAAGTCAAAATCATGCACGGGACGGACCATTGGAAAGGGATTTTAGTGCCCTTCGAAGATTCATTCAGTTTTGGTCGAGCTAAAGAGTTTGACTTTTTGGTCAAATGGAGCTTGGGAGTGCGCGATGGCTTCTAGGTCAGTATTCGGGGTATGACCTGGGTTTGTAGTGATGAAGGGAGGTACTAGAGACCTAAGGAGAGTTATGGGATAACAGAATGGGGTGTCTACAGAGCCCCTCAATGGGTGAGTTTGGAACAAATGATAACCGTTGAATAGACACCACATGACGCTTTTGATGGAGTATGACCGATTTAGAGGATCGATGTCAATTCTGAGGACCTGAGGGGTGTGCTGGGGATGACCAATTTTGTGGGTCAAAGCCAAATTTACGAGCTTAAGTGATGAGGGTGACAGATTCTGTGGGTCAAAGCCAATTCTGCGGGTTAGGGTGAAGATATAATAATTGAGGTCAATTCTGACCTTAGAGTGGTGATGGCCGAGGATCGAGGTCAATTATCACCTAACTCTAGTGACGATCTAAGACCGAGGTCAATTCTGACCTAAGAGTGGTGACAACCGAGGACCGAGGTCAATTCTGACCTAACTCAGGTGACGATCCAAGACCAAGGTCAATTCTGACCTAAGAGTGGTGACGACCGAGGATCGAGGTTAATTCTGACCTAACTCAGGTGTCGATCCAAGACTGAGGTCAATTGTGACCCAAGAGTGGTAACGACCAAGGATCGAGATCAATTTTGACCTAACTTAGGTGACGATCCAAGACCGAGGTCAATTCTGACCTAAGAGTGGTGACGACCGAGAACCGAGGTCAATTCTGACCTAACTCAGGTGACAATCCAAGACTGAGGTCAATTCTGACCTAAGAGTGGATAAAGATTGGATTTTGATTATGCTGGAGAAAGTTCCTTGTGATTTTGATCTGAGCTGGGGAGCTGATAGCTGGGGAAGCTTTTGTTTCTCTAGGAGGCCTCGCAGGGGGGAACAACCAATTTTGGTGCTATAAAAACTCTGTTGGGGAAGTGATTAGGCGATCCTTAGAGATCCTCCGAGGCTTTTTCGGGAGGAGATTCACTTTGTTTTTGAGGATTTCGCTGGGAAAAAGGGGTTCCGCTTGAGGGAATGCAAAATTTTCCTGGTGAAAATGTTCTGAATCCTTCCTGGGATTTTTAGGAATTTTTCGAGGATTTTTCGGGGCTTTCTGGTATTTTCTAGGAATTTCTGTACGAAATTTAACGGGGGTGCCGGTCGGCATGGTATGAGGGGTGCCATTCGGCAGTGGCACAGACTTTTGGACTACCTCGGTAAGGTAAGGAGTCAGTGTCGATCGGTATGGTTGAGGTCAGTGCCGATCGACATGGCGTTTGGCATCCTATATAAAGGGGGCAAATCCATTTATTTTTTCACAGCTTCTTTTCTTTCTCTCTTTCTGTGATTTCTCTGCAAATCGTTCTAGCATTCCGATCTTCAAGAAATGGCAGCATTTGTGTGCACTGCAGTCCACAGGGAGTGGTTGACCATTGATGACTGGGCGAATGTGGAGTGGAGGTCCAGGGCGCCTCTTGCTTTGGGGAGTGAGAACTCCTTTGATGCGTTTGAGCCTGTTGCATATGAGCGTACTTTGCTGCAGGAGCCGTCGTGTCATTGCTCTTCGAGAGTGAATCCTGGCGGTTATGTAAGTAACCTGACCTTTGTCCTTCCTTTGGTGATTTTTCTTTCTATCTTGACTTCTGATGAGATTTTTGTTTTCTTCTTTGTCAGTTTGATATTTCTTTGAAGAACATGCGCGCTCGTAGGATGACGGGGCTCAGGGATGTCTGTGAGCATCTCCCACCTGTGGTGCATTGGGTGGTATCATCAGCGAGTTTTGGGAGTTGGCATCTGCGCTAGATGAGACGCCTCGTTCGACAGCGGTCCTGTTCGCTTTGGGGGAGAGGTGGTGGGATACTACCCACACCTTCCATTTCGGCTTCGGGGAGATGACTGTGACTCCCATAGACATGCTACAAATGTTGGGGTTGGATTGTGATGGAGAGCAGATAGAGGTGGATCGCTCTTTACGGGTGAGACCGGAGGCAGTGCGTGCGGCACTTGGTGAAGTAGGGAGGATAGTTTCTAGGGATTCTATCCGGCTGTCCCTAATGAAGGATGTTCTATTGGGTAGGGTGATTGATATGGAGGATGGGCTGCAAGTGAGGCAGATGGCCCGGTTATTTATTTTGCTGGTGTTGGGAGGTTTCATGGTGGCGTCGAGCGGCGACATCGTCCATTTGTGTTTCTTATCGTACTTGAGGATATTTTCGAACATCCCTTTCTATGATTGGGGGAGTCTGACTTTGGTGACCCTTTACTCTTCTCTAAATGCATTTAGTCGGTGCTGCCGGCAGACTTTTACTGGAGTCACGTACCTTCTTGAGGTATTCTTCAGTTTGTGCATTTCTTTTCATGCATTCGAATTTTCCTTTCATGCATTCGCATTTTCCTTATGCATCTCTTTTTGTTTATGAATTCTTATCTTTGACAGACGTGGTTTTATGAGGTGATTGGGTGCAATACCCTGCTAATCGCTCTGAAGGACGACACTGTTGGGGACTCATGCCGATTGTATCGATGGCGTAAGGCCAATCGGCAGTTGAAGGGATCTCTCTCTCTCTGGAGGCAGTGCATCAGGTCTTGAATGACCTGACCAGTAGGGTAAGAATATTTCCATTTGAGTCTTGGTTTTTGCACCTTCTGATCTTGTATTGATTTATGCCTACTTGGAGATTTTCAGCTGACCTTTTATCCCTGGGGGACAACCATTCAGGATGTAAGGACGACCGGGGTGAACGCACAGATGAGGCGTTTATTGGCGCATGAGTTCTGCCATTCCTGGTATCTCAGGGAGAGGGTGGTTCTCCAGATTGCTGAGGAGGAGGTGGTGGTTCCACCTGCGCAACCTCCTACGTCTATGAGGTGGGACCGATTACTGTTGGAGGATGCGAGGATCGCAGCGATGATCGGTGAGTCCTACTTGTTGTACACCGATACGGCTATGCCGTATGACTATATGGACTTTGTGATGAATTGGTTGATGGCGCCCAGTATATATGATGACCTGCCTTTCCCTCCTACGGGTTCTAGTCGAGCGGTGGGATCTTCCCACAGTGGTGGCGGTCCGACGGCATGTGCGGCGGCTGCGACTTCAGAGGTTTCTTTTGTCCGATTGCATACTCCTTCGTACAACATCCGACGGGCTGATGGAGGGATAGTGCCTATGCTTCATCGTCCTCATGCGATGGATCCAGAGGAGTTGGGTTTGACAGAGGAAGTCCTCCGACCTGCGATATACCTTTATGTTCTTCTCTTTCTTTCTTTTCTGTTTTGGTCATCTCTTCTTTGATACTGATTTTTCCTTTTTCTTGCAGCAAGTCCGAGTGTCGACCACTTGGCTAAGAGACATCATAGACTGAATATCTTTGATGACTGCCCATTTTCGGGATGCGGTTTTTGTTCCTTCTTACTTGGTGCCATCTGCTTCATCCAAAGAGGATTCTGGCTCGGGTAGTGGCGGTGCATCATCTCGTTGTAGGGGAAAGAGAGCACGTCGCAGGGGTGGAAGCTCTTAGAGAGAAAGGTGGGTGAGAAAGAGAGAGAGAATGTGGGTTCGGGCTGAGTCCCGTTGTTTTTTGCTTTTTCTTTCGGCAAAATTGATGTAACACAGAAAACAAAATAGATGCAATGCAATGGAGTTTTTTATTATCTTTTATTAATGAATGAATGCATGCACATGCGCTTTTTACTTTGCTGCTGAGACCGTAAAAAAGAGTATTTTTTGGAATTTTTGAAGGAAAGTTTTTAATTAAAAGGGGAAATTATATAAGGAGGAATAGGGATTTTGAAATTCTGTTGAGACTATCAATTTAATTTTATTGAGTTTTCATATTTGTCGAAAGAGGAAAAAAGGGAAATTTCTAAAAATGGGGGGGTTGCCGATCGGCAAGCACCCTGTCCTGCCTATCGACAATTCAGTCCAGTCCCATCAATTCAAAGCATTGATTGGTACCCTCTTCAGCCTTTTGTATTTTTTGGGGTAGGATTCCCTTCGATTTCTACAGGGATTATGTCTCTTGTGAGGGTTCTCAAGTATAAAAAGGGGTAAGGGTGGAGTGTTTTCATCACACCCTCGCATTCTTACTTACTTTCCCACTATCTCTTAGCCTTGCAAGATGGCTCTCCCTGGTAGCATTG
Organism: Sambucus nigra; assembly: GCA_949130495.1. NCBI lineage: Eukaryota > Viridiplantae > Streptophyta > Magnoliopsida > Dipsacales > Adoxaceae > Sambucus > Sambucus nigra. The sequence goes on from OX422216.1 coordinate 203,898,018, forward strand.
AGTTTGCTAACTACCTCGAAGCCTTGGAAGCAATGTGCTCTTATAATGTCGACTATGATGCTTTCAACATGCGTCGAGTCTCCTTGTGGCGCAATCAGCATATTGAGTGGAACATGCTGATGGCGACGATATAATTCTGGTACCCCGAAGACCATGTATTCCGCTTTGGGTTGGATGAAGTTTGTCCTACCTATGAGGAATTTTCTGCCATGTTAGGTATAAATCCTAGTGTTGCTGCGACTTTGCCTGAATTTTCCCGTTTTCTCAGGGATTTGTTGGACAGGCTTCTTCATATTTCGCCTTCGGCGGCCAGGTCATTAGTTACTGGAGGAATGATCTCCCTCCCAGTAGTGTTGCAGTTCGTGCATTTGCGGGAAGTAGGTGATGTTGGCTATGCTGGAGCCATGGCTCTGGGTCTGGTTTCAAAATTACTGTTGGTGACTGGGGAACTATTGGTGGACCCGCAACTTGTAGCCCTTACTTCGTGGATGTCATACCATCGCAATCCTACGGCGGTGATACTGGCGGAGACGCTGAATGGTCTGGATGCCTGGCGAGAAGGTCATTCTGACTTTTTGAGGGGTAGCCCCGTGATGCTGTTCATGTGGTTATCTCAAAGACTCCGCTTAGTGGCCCCTCTAGAGTATCCCTTATCGGCTGTACCCAACTTCTTTTCGCATCATTTCTTTTATGTTGGCCTGGATATTGCGAGCTGGGAGAATTGGTTTGTGGAGTATGGGGCTCGGAATTTGTACTAGTCAGTGCCTTGGTGGGGGCAGTTGCAGCCTGTTCTGGAGCTAGGAGAGTACTCATATGTGCGACTGGTTGGTCTCAGACAGACCTCTTTTTATTTCCCTTGGCGGCTTCTGTGCCAATTTGGTTGGGCACAGGTCGTGCCACCTCGGACACTAAATTTCTTTCCTGTAGACGTTTTGACTGAGCGCCTGCGTCTGTGGCTTGGATCTCTGTGGGAGGATCGACGTCCGTCGACGCGTCCCTCTCAGTCTATCGGGAGAGTTTGGCATGTCCCTAGGGATTATATGAAGTGGTTATGGAGGAGAGTAGTCAACAAGATGTTGGCAGTGGAGACTGGACAAAGGTGGTTTATTTTATTTAACACCATGTAAGGGGGTGTTGTGGTTTTTTCGAAGCTGGTTCAAGCTTATCGGTCCATGGAGTGTTTACGGCACTCTATTCAGACAGGGGAAATTTGGGGACCCCAGGATGTAGATGATGAGGGTGCAAGCTCCTCTGGTAGCTATGGGTAGGACTCTTGAAAAGTTTATTTGTGTAATAGGGAATATATGTGGGGATTTTATTTGGCTTTTTATGGCTGGAAGGGGAAGGGAGTTAGCCGTTCCTTTTCTTATGTAATATGTGCTGTAATTTCTTATTAATGAAATAATCAAGTTTTTTATCACCCATTTGTGCCTTTCGATGAATTTTGTAGTTTTGAATTATCTATATCGATCGCTAAGGCATACATAATCCTTTTGTTCAAGTATTTGTTATAATGAACTGTCGTTCTCGGAGATAAGAAAAGAATAGTATTTTGTGAAAAAGAAAGGGTCGTGCTCCTGCAAGATGTATGAGATGCCTACATACCTCTGGGGATTTAAAAAAAAATCTTAAAAAATGGTTTTTTGCAGAGGATCAGGCCCATGTAGTTCTGGGTAGAGGTAAATGAACAGAGTTTTTTTTATTTTTAGAATAGAAGGGAGATGAGAAGAATTGTAGCGTGCTGAGATTTCGGACTAGGGGTAGAATTTCTTGAGACGGTCCTAGTTAACTGGACGAGCCATCTCCACCCCATCTAGGTCAGTGAGCATGGTGGCACCGCCGGATAAGATTTTCTTCACAATGTAGGGGCCGCTCCAATTGGGCTTGAATTTTCCTTTGGGGTCCCAGATGGGTTCTATTATCTCCTTAAGGGATAAATCCCCTTCCCAGACACCGCGGTCCTTGACTCTCTTGTTAAATGATAGCATTATTCGGCGATGGTACCCCTGTATGTGGTAAAGAGCTTTCAATCTCTTTCATCTAGGAGGTTCAGCTCGTCGAGACGGCTTTGGCACCAGTCTTCTTTACTAACTTTGCTTTCGAGCATGACGCGTAACGAGGGTATTTCCAGCTCCATATGTAGGACTGCTTCCATGCAGTAGACCAGAGAGTAAGGGTTAGCCCCAGTAAAGGTTAGAATTGAGGTTTGATAGCCCCCGAGGGCGTACGGGATCCAGTCAGCCCAATCCCTACAGCTTTCAGTCATCTTGCTAATGATGGATTTGAGGTTCTTGTTGGCGGCTTCAACTGCACCATTGGTCTGAGGTCGGTAGGGAGAAGATTTGTGTCTCTGAATCCCATTCTCGTTGACTACTTCTGTGACTTCTGCTTCAAAGTGCAACCCGTTATCTGACACTAACTCGTGCGGGACCCCATATCGACAGATGATATTTTTCTTGAGGAATTTGGCCACTTTCTTGGCGTTCAATACCGCATATGACTCAGCTTCGACCCATTTGGTGAAGTAATCAATCGCAACTAGGATGAACTCATGTTCATTTGAATCCTTTGGTGTAACCTTCCCTATGATGTCGACACCCCAGGTGGAGAACGTCCAGGGAGAGATCATGTTATATAATTCTCGCGGAGGCAGGTGTTGAATATTGGAGAACTGTTGTCATTTGAGGCATCTCCGGACATAGGTAGTGAAATCTTGGGCCATGGTGGTCGAGTAGTAATCCTATCGGATGATCTTCTTGGCAAGCATGTGATCGTTCATGTGGGGACCGCATTCCCCGTTGTGGATCTTCTGCATTATCTTCTCAATCTCAGCCCCTGCGATACAGTGTAGATGAGTTCCATCAAAGTTCCTCTTGAGTAGAGCTTTATGACAGATGATGTACTGGGCGGCCAGTCTTCGGAGGGTCATTCAGTCTTTCTTGTTGGAACCCTCGGGATACCTACCATATTTGATGAGGCACCAGATAGCATAATACCAGCAATCGACTAGTTCGGGATCTTTAGTGGAGACAAGTTTAATATGGTAACAGTGGGTTGGTTTGTCTTGCTTTTAAACTAAGAAGGGGGTCATTGTTATTCCTTCGGGCATGTCGACCATGGAGGCCAAGGTAGCGAGAGCATCATCTAGGTTATTCTTTGCTCGAGGTAGGTAATGGAAGGTGATATCTCATAATCGGGAGGCTAACTCTTCTAAGTGGGCATGGAAGGGATGGAGCTTTTCGTCCTTGACTTTCCACTTTTTGAGCACTTGACCGATGATGAGGACAGAATCCCCGTAGACATAAAGGTATTGAATACCTTTATTGAGAGCAACTTTGAGGCCTACTGTGCATGCCTCGTATTCTGTCATGTTGTTGGTGCAAGGGAAATCCAATTTGATGGCGATGGGAGTGTGGGAATCATCAGGGGCGATCAGAAGTATCCCAATGTCATATCCCTTTTTATTGGCAGCGCCGTCAAAGAACATTTTCCATCGAAGGTTGTCTTGAGCGGTGCAGAGGATATTTTTATCTGGGAATTCGGAGATCCAGACATCTGCTTCTTCTACGGGGTAATCAGCGAGGTAGTCAGAAATGGATCTTCCTTTAATGGCTTTCTGCGTGACGTACACGATATCGAACTCGTTTAGGAGCATCAAACATCGGGCCATTCGACTGGATAAGGCAGGTTTCTCAATAAGGTATTTGATGGGATCCATTCGGGATATAAGTTTGATGGGGAAGGCGAGCATGTAGTGTCATAACTTTTGGGTGACCCATACAAGTGCGGCACACGCCTTTTCCAAAGAAATGTAGTTGACCTCGTACCTGAGAAATTTATGACTGGTGTAATAGATGGCTCTTTCTTTGCTAGGGTATTCAAGGTATTGGGCTATTAAATCCCCAACTGCGGTGTCGGTTATGGTTAGGTATAGGAGCAAAGGGAGACCAGGCTATGATGGAATGAGCACTGGAGGTTGGGTCAAATATTGTTTGATTCAATCAAAAACTTCTTGGCAGGCCTCGTTCCAAACCTTAGTTGAATCCTTTCGAAGGAGCTTGAAGATCGGTTCACAGATGGAGGTTAGCTGGCTGATGAATCAGCTAATATATTGCAATTTCCCAAGAAAACCTCGGACTTCTTTCTCTATTCGGGGCGGTGTCATCTCAAGTATGGCCTTCAGCTTTGCAGGATATGCTTATATCCCCTTCTTACTGACCATAAATCCTAAGAGTTTTCCTTTTGTAATGCCGAAGACACATTTCTGTGGATTGAGTCTCATCTGATACCGTCGCAGTCGTTCGAAGAACTTTCAGAGAGCGGGAACATGACCTTCTCTAGTTTTGGCCTTGATAATCATATCATCCACATAAACCTCGACTTCTTTGTGAATCAGATCGTGCAGGATGGTTGTGGAAGCCCTTTGGTAGGTAGCCCCAGCATTCTTGAGACCAAATGGCATAACGGTGTAGCAAAAGGTTCCCCATGGGGTGATGAATGTTGTTTTTTCTTGGTGGTCTGGGTGCATCTTGATTTGGTTGTATCCGACAAAACCGTCAACGAATGACTTGAGAGCATGACTGGCTGTGTTGTCCACAATCATGTCGATATTAGGTAGCGGATAATCATCCTTTGGAGAAGCTTTATTTAAATCTCGATAGTCCACACACATTCGAACATTCCCTCCTGATTTCGGCACAGGTACTATGTTGGCTAGCCATGTGGGATATTCGATCACATGAATGAAGCCCACGTTCAACTGTTTGACCACCTCTTCTTTGACCTTGAGCGACCATTCGGTCCGGAGCTTTCTCAAGTTTTGTTTAACCAACTTTTAATCTCGGAGAGTGGGGATCTTGTGCTGAGATATTTCAGGGTCAATGTCGGGAATATCATCATAGGACCATGCAAAGACATCCAAAAATTCCTTTAGCAATTCTTCGAGTTGTGCGCGCTCATGCTCATCAAGGGTGGCCCCTATCCTAATCTCGCACAGTTGGCTATTAGAATCGAGATTAATAACAGCAGTCACTTCTTCATTAACTTGAACGCGGTTATGTTGTTTATTATTAACCTTATTTCGATCAGTTAAGAATTGTTCATTTGCAAAATCATTATCATCAAAAGTTTGATTAGAATCCAAACAATTAATGTAAGGCACAACAAGATACTCAAAATCTTCGTTTATTTCATTAATAGGAAAAACAGCATTGAGAACCTTATCAAAAAAGGTCTCGATTACATTTGAAGAAGGATAGACAACAGAAGAGGAAATAGGGTAAACATTGGGGTTAAGGGAGATTTTAAGAGGTAGAACTGGCGCAGCATGCCAGTTGAGGAGGGGTGTATCAGCAGCTTTAATCAGATGGGATGGATCCATTGATGTAGTGCCTGAATGAACCATGCAGAGTGCCAGCCCCAGTGTTTGTAAGTTGAAGGAATCTTCGGATTCACTTTCATCAGTCTCTTCGATATATTTGATGAGCGATTGTACTCGGTGTTGGAAACTTTCGGCCCATGGAGAGCTATCTTGGAAAAAGATCTCCATTCCAGGCTTCATCTTCTTGTCTGTGTGGTCATACCATGGTTCTGGAAAATTGCAAAAGGGAAAGTCTTCGCCTTCTTTGATGAATCGTCCATTCAAGGAGTCTCCTGGGGTAGTTGGGATGCAGTCTAATCTTCTCTTTGGTCGAGACTGATGGATCATTTTGAGCTCTTGTTCTGATGGTTGATACCCCAAGCCACAAGGAGGGAAAGCTTTCTTCAATTCGATGGGCTCAAGTATCCCTTGTTTCCTTTGCCCTAGCCCAGTCCGGGCATGAAGTGCATGTTTCTGAACATCTGAATCACATTAACATTTCCATGAGGGTTATATTTCAGACAAACCCTTTCTTTGAAACCGTCCCCTGTCGGGAGTAAGAGTGGCTAGTAATAATTTGATAAGCCGGGATCGTCTCCACAGGGAACTAGGATGAAAGATCATAACGATGTAGGAACAAAAGACTAACCCTAAACTGATTCTCGAAAAGTAGTTAAAAATATGATTAATTAGGAATGAAATGACTACTATTAAATGTGAAAGAAATTTAAATTACTAACTAACTAAGTTCACGTAAATAAACAACCGCGGTGAAGTAAATCTGAATAAGAGAAAGATAGGTTAGGATACAGTCCCCCAAACCCTAGCACATTTATCATATAGAATACTAGCTTTTCAATTAGAAAGTTGATTGAACCCAGTCTTTAGTAATCCTAATAATTACATATATAAGGATACTATCCCACATCATACGTAATCAAAGGTAAGAATAAAATGGTATAGAATAGATAACACGCGCATCGCATCCTTAAACACCCCGGTTACCTAGGGAATGTCTACAATGGTTGTGTGTACTACACAGGATAATCCATTCAAATTTCAATTCAAAAACTATTTTCTACTTAGATAAATTACATTGGGTCGGGTTCATGCCTCCCAACCCTTGGAAACTTAGCTAGACATAATTAACGTAAATACTACCTCATAACTAAATTTAATGACTAATCCAGTTTAACTATGAAAACAATTAAAAGTAGAAATTAAATAATACTTGCAATGAAGGAATCTTTAATTAAAGATGGAATCTTGAATTAATGTAGAAAAATTTAAACACCTTGGGTTCTTGAATGCAAGAGGCCTCTAAAACTAAGACTAATCGAACCTCCTAATGTGTGGGAATTAGTTGGAATAAATACTCAACAAAATTACAACAGTTTGAACTAGATACAACTCTAATTTTGAAAAAGAAAAAATCAGAAATTCACCACCTCGATGGTCCATCCTGGTACGTCTGTTCGATCCGGTGACTATCGGATCAGTCCTTTTTTTTATGAAACCGAATCAATCCGGCTTTTAAATCTATGCAGGAACTTTTAAGATTTCATACCAGACCATTTTTGGGGATAATCAGATCAGTCTGGTGGTTTATTTTATTCAAGAACTTCACTTCCTCCAGATCGGATCATTTTTTCTTCATTCTGGATCGGTCTGAATGACTTTTTCTTTCTGCTTAAGTGGTGATTTTCTCTCATCTTTGAGGTTTTATAACTTCTGATCCAAGACTCGGATTTGGACAGTGTTTCTTCCTAATTGCTTCTAGACTCGAGGTCTTCAACTTTCAAGTTGGTTCCTTTTTCGAAGTCCATATGTAAAGTTATTCTTTTGCCCTCTGACTTTCCATCCTTTCTTTCTTCCTTGGTTTCTTGGTTTTGAGTTTCCGTTTTCTCCTCACTTGCATAAAGTACCTGTAAAAATCACAAAAAATACAAAAACAACTCGAGGTACTATGTAGGTAAGGTCAGTAGCACATATATGAGATAAATCAATGCATTTTACATCGTTCGAGGTGCTCAAAGTCTCTAAATTAAGGGGCTAAATTTGGAAGAATTTATGCCTAATCAGGGGACAACTAGTTATTGGGTCCATAGATGATTCAAGATACCACTACAAAGATCGAGCTTATTCGAGAGTGCATCTGTATAGCTCAGGACAGGCAGAAGAGTTATGCCAATACAGACAGGAGATATATAGAGCTTGATACTGGTCACTAGTTGTTGGTACGGGTGTCTCCTATGAATGGGGTTTTGTGGTTCGACAAGAAGGGGAAGCTAGCGCTGAGATATGTTGGACCATTTCCAATTATTAAGAGGTTGGGACTAGTGTCATATAGACTGGGACTACTAAAGCACCTACGTCAAATCCATTATGTTTATCATGTGTCATCACTGAACAAATACTAAAGGATTTAGAGGTCCTTCTGGCATATTCCACAAGAAGACATCTACTTGCAACCAGACATCTCGTATGAGGAGTGACCAGTGGCTATACTTGATCATAGTGAGCGTAGCCTGTGATATAAGGTGGTACCCTTAGTTCGAATTTAGTGGGGGAACCATAATGTGGATGAGTCAACATGGGAACGGGAGGATGACATGCGCGAGCAGTATCCAGAGTTATTTAGTGAAGGCAAGTCTCAATTTTAAGGGCAAAATTCCTTTGTAAGGGGGAAGTATGTAGCACCCCATATTTCTGGTTATTTTAAAATTGAATTAATTGGTTAATTTTAAATTACACGCGTGACATAATTTAATAGAATTGAATATTATGTGTTGATTAAAATATTAATTGGAGAGAGAGTGATTAATGTTTATTGAACATAATTACTAAGTGAATAGTAAATAATTATTCTTATGTCATAGCGAGTGACATTGACGTGATAGTGGTATATCTCAACCGTGTGTCGAGTGTAGACTATATGAAGTTGAGATAGGAAATTATTTTAGAGTGACTCGAATGGTGATTTCGAGGTCAAGGCTGATCCCGAGAGGGTCAAAATAGTGTACCCGGGGGTAGTAATTGGGTTCCGAAGGCCTTTTTAATCATAATTGAGCTTACACGGGGTTATTTGAGTCATTTGGGCTTGGCCTGGTAGACTAATTTTGGGAATTGGGATTATAAACCTAAGGCTAACTTTTTGGGGCACCAACAAAACACTTTCAAACCTAAGAAATGAAAAGAGGAGATAGGAGAAGCCATTAGAGAGGGAGAAGTGAGGTTTCTTGGAAGATCCAACACCTTTTTGCATCATCTTTTCCATCGGAGTGCGGTCGAGATGAAAGGAAGGCATCCCCATCACTCACAACACGAAATCAGACCTACAATTGATAAGTCAAGTGTTTATCTTGAAGTTTTTTAATGAGTTATAATACCCATGTTAGGATTTGATAAAATCTAGCATGAAAATGTATTTTGTGACAAAATAGTGGGATAGATTCTTGTAGTAATTCGAATTTACATTAAATATATGATTCTGGGTTTAAGTTTTTGAAATATGATATTTATGATGATTTGAGAGAATTATTTTTGGGTTTTACAAAGAACATGCATAAAAAGAGAAAACTAGGGTTCGTGTTAAAAATACCTTGATGAAATCCCGAGAACTATGGATTTAATGATGTTTTAATGATTGAAATTCATTAGAACTTGTTGATATAATCTTATTTTATGTTGGGATAAATCATGTTGGAGTTTTGGTATGTTTCATGAAGAGTTGTAGCTTAAAAATAGTGCGAGAATATAATAGTTAAACGAAGCAAACGACCTGCACCATTTCAAATCGATTCGGCTCAAAGAGAGAATCGATTCGGTAGGTAAATCGATTCTGTCTCTTCGTCGAATTGATTAAATTAACCAGAATTGCCTCGTTTCTTTTGTTTATGCCTCAAATTTGCAAATCATTAATCAAGAGACTTTAGGGTTATTTTTAAACTATAGTTATAGATATAGTGAATTTTAGTAGGCCTATGATGTAACTTGGGCTTAGCCAAAATGGGGGAATTAAGGCTAGAACCCATCGGGCATAATATGAAAAATTAATAAATTTGCGAGAATTAGAACGAGTCACGGAGAGTATGAGTGAACCTAAGATCAGATGAGTAGTAAAGAGATGTTATATCTACTGATATTAATTAAGGGGTAACTAGGACGCTTAGGGTAGTGACTGATACTCAAGAATATAAAAAAGTGGTTATATTAGTACGTTGAGTATGCGAGAGATATATACCACGTACAACTTCATATGATGGGTTTTGTGTATACCTACTATATATATATATATATATATATATATATATATATATATATATATGTGTGTGTGTGTGTGCATGTGTGTGTGTGTGTGTGTGTGTGTGTTATGTGAATACCTGTTATTATGATTTGATTATGTGTGTGACAAACCTACGTTGCCTACTATCACAGAAGGTTCCGCGCAAAGGGCGATCTCACATTGACGATTCTAGTGAGGTCTGGATGTGTGCCCCAGAACATGGAACTTAGGGCTCCTCACTATGTATGGTGTTTTAGTGGTACCGGCGTGTCATTTGGCTACGTTAAGTATGTGCATATCCCAAAGTCTTAGACTCATGTTTGCCTCCATTGTGTGTAGATTGATTTTGGGTTCGAGGAGACATGTCGAACCAATAGTCCTTGATTTGGTACGAGAGGTGCATGGACTTGACAGTAGAGTATTCCAGCATCATGAGGGGTGATTTCGGGATGCTATAGTTGTATATAGTATATGTATTATATATATATATATATATACACAAGTGTGACTTATCTACACATGTGTGATAGTAGAACTGATAGATTATGTATATCTAAACATAATTTAAGTAGAGAGACTTAAATAACCGACTCAATAATAATACGTGGGTAATATTAATTATTGATACTATGTTAGCCTTATGTATGTGTAATGCGAGGGATCTAGACCGTTTGTGGATATTTAGATACATTATCTAGTTGGTCTGGGTAGCATAGCGAGGTAGGAGATGTTAGGTGTGCACATTAGTTGAAAGGTGAGGAACTCAAGGGAGTATATGTTGAACTAACATGTGTATCTAATAGCTAATTTATAATGTTATTTAAATACTTGAAAAATATTTTCAAACGATTTTATTGGACTCTGACCGGTATCAAATCCTTTTCCCAAAACTTTTGAGGTGTCCAGTCACAGGGACACCCATCTTGATGATTATTTCTAGGGATACGTAGTTGTAGCCCTTGTGGAGGCTTGCAGGAGTTGTTTCAGACGCTTCAACTTATTCATTCCTAGTTAGGATTTCTTTTAGTATTTTATTTGGGCGTGTTTCCCCTTCGGACTATTCAGTACTTTAGTTTAATATCAGCCTTTATTGAGATTCCGTTTTATTTACTTCAAAATTTAGTTGGATTATTTATTTTGGGAACCGATGGTTTATTCGGTCTTATTTATTTATACATCTATATTGTGATTGTTCAGACTATTATTGTGTGGATGTTTTGGTTAATTTATTTTAGTTCCCCTTATTGTTAAATAAATGAAAGATAAAATTTGGCACCGGTTTGATTTTACATAGGTGATTAGTAATTTAAACGTTTTTTGACAATGATGCTAAGAATGAACTAAATGAGATTCTTTTTTGTTTTAATAAAGGACTGATCACCAATGGTTTAAATAGGTGGGATGTCACAGTACATAAGTTCACAACATCTTTAATGAAATAAAAGATGAGGAAAATATCAAGTGGCCAACTAAGTAAAAATCTACACCGAACAAGACAAACAAGAATAACTATTATGACTTTCACAAAGACCATGTCCATGATACTGACTATAGTTACACTCTCGAGGAATAGATTGAATAGATAATCAATAAGGGTTGAATAAAATGGTTCAGGGATCAGAACGATTAAACCCGGGATATGATAAAGAGATAAGGGTCCCATGGGTGAGACAAAATGTGTAAGAAGGAAGTAAAAATGCTAAAAGACAGTGATTCAGAGAATAACTCTAATGAAGACATATAATTTCCTAAAACCCCAAGGATTTGAAAGAGACTTTCGCTTAATCTCATTTGGCATGCACATGTTTTTAAGAGGTACCATTGGTGGTATAGTAGTGTCAACCGATATGGAAGAATAATTAAGAGTGGCAAGTGTAGGCTCTTCTCCAGTGGATATAAATCATAATAGGGAAAAGGAATAAAAATGAATCCTGGGATGGTGAAATCCATTAATTGATCATTTTCTTTTCTAGAATCTATACCAAGAACATCATATACCCGGATTGGTTGTAAGCCTCACGGTTCGTCAGTACAATGTCTCCAAAATACTTATTGATTGAAGAAGCTACAAAATGTACTCTTTTGGGACTATTTTAAATATTTATATATAAATTTAAAATAACTCAAATCCTATCATCAACCTTTCATCGTATTTCATGGGGAACGATCTTCCTATTAGGAATGGTGGAGTTAAATGTGTGTATGGGAAACTGGCTGACTTGTTTGACAAAAAAGTGAAATTCTTCATCATAAATGAGCATGTGATCTCAATATTTAACACAATTTTAGGACGCATCTCCCTGAAATAATTTGATGTTGTTCCATCTAAAGTTCATCAGATGATGAAATTTCCTACTCGTGTTGGTGTACAAATGGTCGCAAGAGATCAGGCGATGGCAAGAGAATGTTATTTCACGTCCTTTGAGCAATGATAATCTTATAAGAGGAAGATTACCTCACAGAACATTGATACACCTGCCCCTAGATATTAGGAGAAACTAACAAAAGGTGAGCATGCAAGAGGGTAGAATCGGTGGGTCTTGATGAAGAAGATCCTGAAAAAATTGTGGAAATACGA